>CM074511.1:4668997-9468997 GCA_037379345.1 Perna viridis | reverse complement strand
CCAAGCTATGAAGTATGGAAGTCTAAGTACTGACATACTGAGTCAGTTTAGTTCAGATAAGACATACTGAATCTTGTAAGAATAGCAACAGCTTACTTAAAACTCTAAGCTGGTAGGAGTGTAAGTTGATTAAGGCAGTCTGATTTTTCCTGATTTTGAGCAATTCCTGATTTTTTCCTGAATTTTCCAGAGAAATTCCTGATCGCTCCTGATTTTGAACCTTTGCACCACAAAAAAATGTTGAAATATTTATATATTTCACAGTGTTACACAAGTAAAACTGAATGTATATTGTGAAGAATGATATTGTGTATTCATTGGGTTGCTGTTTTACATTCGAATTGTGACTTTTCCTCAATAAATGTCACATCATGTAGGCAGCTATAGTAGAGATTTTCTTTTGTTTTTGTCTGTCTGTTTTATATCTTTGCATTGATGTTGAAAAATGGAGTACATTAGGTCCAATTAACCTTTATGAAACTTTATACACTTATAGATTATGACATGAATTGTTGTTGTTGTTTTTTTTTTTTTTTGGGGGGGGGGTTTATTTAGAATACCTTATAGACCAAAATATTCAATTGAAATTTGCTTGTTCCTCTTCACTAGAACTGTCTTTTTGACATCCTGTCGTGGGGAGAATAATGTTACAACTGGTGTTTTCTGCACGACTAAAAAAGTTGTTTTATAGTTGAAGAATGTCTGTTGGAAAAAACTAAATTTAATCAAAGTGTTCTGACTTCTTTTATAGTGTTACTTCTCAAATTGCTACATTTTTAGAAAGCGCTTACTTAGAGTGGTGGAAGGCAGCCATTTTCATGGAATTTTGTATTACACTGTACATGTATTTCATTACTTTTTATGTTAAAAAATTCCTGATAACTTCCTGATTTTTAAGAAAATTTTTTCCTGATTTCCTAATGTTTTGAACCCAAAAAATGCTCGACAGACTGTTAAGGGCATCACAAAATCAACAGTCTCAACCATCTGCAAACCAGCTAGTGGTAGATGTCCTTGAAATAAACCAACTCAATCTCTGTATCATATGATTGTGATCCAAGGACAAAAATGGCAAATTTACTCTAGATTAATTCATCATGAAAGCAAAATTCTTTGTTTTATCTAGTATATAATAAACCTAGAAACTTTGGATTAGAATTTGCTGGTTTGAATTGATTGAAATAATAAGGGAAAATTGAAAGAGCAGGTTCTATAATAACTGAACTTGGGGTTTTTAAAATAGGTACTTGTCAGTTGAACTTTTGTTGGTGGAAGTGATTCACAACCAGAATTTCATGATCATATATCTTTTTCTAGCAACAGGTCAACTCTAATTTCATCATATTAATTATTTATAATTGCTATAGTTAAAACCAGGGGTATAACTGTAAAGATTTGACAGCTTCCATGTGATATTTTGTTTCAGCCGTAATTGACACCATTCTAGCTCAAACTAAAGAAAAAGAAAAAGAAGAATTACAAAAAACAAAAAAAAATACTTCAAGTATGATAATGAAACCCAATTCTATTGTTAAACCCATCAAGAAGTCAGGTAATGACCTTGTTGTGGATCACTCTCATGTATCTGGGCAGGAGAATACAGGATACATGGCCTCTGACTTTGATACTGGTGGTTCATATGGTGGACGTAAAACTGTCAGAACTAGAAAGAGAGCAGTTAAACAGTCAGGTGATAGGTTGATCTTAGTCACTGAGGTGTTTGATAGTTTCCAGCACTGTATCATTAACTGTCAATTATCCTTATCTGTAGGTTGTATTAGATGTTTAACACTGTTTAGTGAACTGCAGTTTTGGCACTTTTTGATTGTAGACCAATAATTATTGTTGTCTTCTGTCATCCACTTTGTTTTGTTTTATGAAATTCTTGTAACACGTCTGTTTTATCAAAATGGATTGTTTTATTTGCCTTTTTTCAAACATTAGAATGATATGCATTGTTAGAAATAAAGTTCTTTCAAAGTTTTGATCATGTATGCAATATCTCTATGGTTAAATTGTTAGAGCTCTATGTTTGTCAAAACTGGTTTAGATTCCTTCCTAAGGTTGTCTTAGTTTATAGTGTTATATAACTAGATAGAGTTATTTGTAGCAAGGGACGTAAAGTAGCTATTTTGATAATATAATTACCTAGTCCAGTTAACAGATAGTTTAATTAATTCCTATTGTCAAGAAACATCACATGTTTTATCAACATAATCATGCATGCTAAGATAATTTCATAAGTAATTTTTTTTTAAATTCTTAAATGGCAATCAATGGAACTAGTACAGTCCCTGAACTGATCACTGCATCTACTACTGATCGATGACTGGTGACTGTCTGATTACTGACGGATCGATAACTGATGACTGATGACTGATCTGATTGCAGTTTTGTTATGTAAAATGACGAATGATTTGTTCATGTAAATTTAAGAATTTCCATTGGAACGAATCCAATATACTACAAAATAAAATTTACCTTCGATTTAAGATATTAAATCCACAAATTGCAGTATGTTAAAAATAAATCAAATGTAAAATAGAAGTATTTTAATTAATATTAAAATCTATTGCATTATGTATATATTTGAAAAATTGACAAACGAAACAACAGACTCTGTAAAATATATTATGGTCACATGATGCAATCATCAGTTTAATGGATTGGTTTGATGGATCGATGACTGATCAGAAACTGATCGGTAATCAGTTACCAGTTGCAATTTTAGTGGCATGGATCAGTTCAGGTGCTGTACTTATAGGACATTTTTGTTTTGTGTCTTACGAGGTAATGTATGTAGTACTTATAAAATTGTTTAAAATTTTTTACTCAGTTGTTTTTCTTTATTTCAGATTTTTCTATTGGTTTTATCTCTCATAAGTTGTTTTCTTTTTTAAAAAAAGTTAGTTACATTTATACTTTGTAACCAGTATTATCTTACTTTGTTTTTTTCTTCCAAATTTTACATAGCTGGTGTTTCTGATACCAGTGCCACTCAGCAACAGGAGGCTATCACAGTTGGTGAACAGACTACCAGCACTACTGAAAAGGCAGAAGTGGAGGAAGCAAAGAAGATAGAAGAACCAGAAGACAGGAAGGCCAAATATAACTTGAAAGAAATGAACCTGAAGGATTTAACGAAAGGAGAGAAAGTTGTTCGAAAGAAGAAACGCCCAGACTCAACAAAGAAAGAAGCAGACCATGACCATAGAAAAGAAGGAAGCAGTGATGAGGAGGAAGGACTTACTGTAAGTTATAGAGTAAGAGTAAGGACTCACTATAGGTTATAGAGAGAATGTTTTACTGTAAGTTTTTAAGAGAATGTTTTACTGAAGGTTATAGAGTATGGACTCACTGTAGGTTATAGAGTATGGACTCACTGTAGGTTATAGAGAAAATGTTTTACTGTAGGTTATAGAAAGAATGATTTACTGTATGTTAAAGAGTAAGGACTCACTGTAGGTTATAGAGTAATGTCTCACTGTAGGTTATAGGGAGTTTGGTGATCAAAATTACCAATAAAGAATTATAGTGATCAGTCTGTCCGTCGTGCTGTGTGTCATGCCGTCCGTCATGCTGTCTGTAACAAATTTGTGTCTGCTCTATATCTAGAGAACCATTATGATTTCATACTTTATACTTAACATGTATATTAACCAACACCAGAGGATGTGTCATAATGTATGTACAACTTCCTAGGTCAAAGGTCAAGGTAAAAAAAATTTGGTTTCAGTTGACAACCCCATGTCCTGTGGTAAAGATCGTCTCTGCTGTATATCTAGAGAACCATTATGATTTCTAAGTATATACTTGACATGTATATTACCCAACATCGGAGGGTGTGTCATAATGTATGTACAACTTCCTAGGTCAAAGGTCAAGGTCAAAAACTTTGGTTTCAGTTGACAACCCCATGTCCTGTGGTAATGATTGTGTCTGCTCTATATCTTGAGAACCGTTATGATTTCTAAGTATATACTTGACACGTATATTAACCAAAACCAGAGGGTGTGTCATAATGTATGTACAACTTTCTTGGTCAAAGTTCAAGGTAAACAAAACTTTGGTTTCTGTTGACAACCCCATGTCCTGTGGTAAAGATCGTATCTGCTCTGTATCTTGAGAACCTTTATGATTTCAAAGTTTATACTTGACATGTATATTAACCAACACCAGAGGGTGTGTCATAATGATAACAAGAATATGTAATAACTTCAAATAATGCTTCATATCAGCTTATTTACTACTTGTTATTGACAGCAGGACCCACAGAGATGGCTCCAATCTCAATGATATCTAGTTTGGTCTTTTTTGTCATAAGTCTAACTCTGGCATCATTTATTGAAAAAAGCTTGCAAAATGATGGTCAACTCTTGTTAATAAACATATGTCTTTTACAAGGTTGTTGTTTGGAGGGATCTTTCCAGTCAAATAACTTTATTCATATTTGAATGTTTACATTGAAATTTTATTTTAGAAGTTATTCTTTGAGCCATTTTAATAGAATGTCATATTTACATATTTTGTTTTTTTATTAATATACAGGAGGCTCAGAAGAAAGTCAGGGAACAAAAACTAAGAGAGCAGAGAGAGCTACGAAGAAAACAAATGCTGGAACGAAGAATGCCACCAAAGAAAAAAGGTCCTACTCCTGAAGAGTTAATGGAAATGAGAAGACAAGAGATTCTTAAACAACAGAATGAGACAATGGATATAGCTCCACATCTAAGGGTAAGTCCCAGGCAATGGATATAGCCCCACATCTTAGGGTGAGCCCCAGAGATGGTGGAGAACGCCCAATATCTAAGGGTAAGCCCCAGAGACAATGATATAGCCCCACATCTTAGGGTGAGCCCCGGGCAATGGATATAGCCCCATATTTAAGGGTAAGCCCCAGGCAGATGGATATAGCCCACATCTAAGTCCCATCCAATGGATATAGCCCCACATCTTAGGGTGAGGCCCAGACAATGGATATAGCCCCACATCTTAGGGTGAGTCCCAGGCATTGGATATAGCCCCACATCTTAGGGTAAGCCTCAGACAGATGGATATAGCCCCACATCTAAGGGTTAGCCCCAGGCATATGGATATAGCCCCACATCTAAGGGTAAGCCCGAGTGATATAGCCCCACATCTAAGGGTAAGCCCGAGGGATATAGCCTTACATCTAAGGGTAAGCCCGAGGCTATAGTAATATTTTGGCATGCCTTGTTTATTGTTAGCTAGGTTGTAGATTTATATTACACTGTTTATTTAAATTTTGGCATGATAGTATATGCTGAGATTTTAAATGGAGTAGCATGATGTTTCATCTGAAGTATTCTTGTAAGAAAAGAATGACCATTGTAATTCTTTAAGTTATACTTTTTGTGTGTTCAATACTACATTGTAGTAACTTTTAGTTTTATTTGTTCATTTGCTTTAGTTGGATTTATTTAATTTATTTTTTTCTTTCCATATTTTTTCTTTGCTCTTCTCATATTTACATGTTGAAATTCATTTTTCACTTTCCAGATTTTTATTGAAATTTTTATGCTTCGCTTTGCTTGTTGTGCACTTTTTATGTTGTTAGCATGCCTTAGTTACATCAATTGTAGCCTAAACCAGCACCAAACATGAAACCTTTAGACAATCAAAAACATCAAGAGAAGTTAGGAGATGATCCCATGTTTAAATTAGATGAACCTCCAAACATGGAAGCAATGGAAGACCAACTTTGGGCTATAGAAGCTGGTGTTGAACCATCACAACACGGGCTGATGGGAACAAAATTAGAATTACCTCCCCTGAGAAAAGGACCAGGTGCTCCAGGAATTAAGGCTAAATTTAATCCAGACAGACAGAGAACTATGATAGGAGACAGGAGTAAAACTCCTAGTATGGCTCCTACTCAAACTCATGATCTTGATCAATCTGTAGAAACTCCTGACTTGATTCAGGTGGTGAGTAAATGTATAAGGTGTGTCACTGAGAAGATATGGATTAATTCATTGGAATTTCACAAATCACATGGGTGTATTTAACCTTACATCTAATAAACACACATGTAACCACATGTACTGCATCCATTCACATGCATTTTACTTTGGTATTTTTGTTTATATAAAATGTACTTTGTTGTTTTTTGATGATGAAGCACTCCCTGAGATTAACTTATTATTTTCATATTGCACTGGTTTACTACTAATTAACTCTGTTTATATATAGATACCGTGTAGTCCTCTTTACTTATAGACAATTGAATTTTGTTTTCTTTGGTTCACAAATCTCTTTATTTCTGGAAACTAAATTGGTAAATAAGACTGATTTATTTCCTCTAAATATTAAATGTAAAAATGCAATATAATACACAGGACATGATTAGTTCATCTTTTTTATATTTACATATTCATTGTTTTTGTTGTGTTTTATTTGCTAGGTATTATGGTTGGTTTGGCATGAGTTGTGTTCTTGTTTATGTGAAGAAAAAGCTATTTATTATTTGTGTTTTTATTAAACAAAACCATCTTGTAAACTAAAGATAAAAGAAAATGCTGTGATTTAAGCTTTAATTTAATGAAAATTTCAATACCTATTTTCCAAATTGCTAATATTATTACATTATATTTTAAATATGTAAATTTAAAGCAAAAATGAGACAGGATAAATGTGTTAAAGTTTTATCACCTTATTTCCACTTTTTTTCTTTTAATTAATGCAAGGAATTGTACATTTGTTGTTGTAGAAATCAGGGAAGTCAGAAGTTACAGCTACAGATGGAGGTCAGTAGTTTATTATTATAATAAGTAGTTTGGTATGGATAGCAAAATGTCTCTGACTTTTGATCTCTCAAGGATAAGGCCTTAAGCATTCATCTAAGTTGATTAGATAACTCCTTGGTGGACCTTGTGATGATGGAAGTAAATCTCTGTAGTTCTTTAATCTTATACTGTCATTTAAGCATATAGTGTAAGTTTTTTTGTTTTTGTTTTTGTTTTTTTTTGCCATGAGGTCAAAAGACAGAGACAACTGCTAAAAATACCTCTAATATTAAAATACTTTGCATGTCTAAGTGGACACTAAGAATACATTGACCAAATGGAAACAGTAATTATTGCTTTAATTTAATTTTCTTTACCTATCTTTTAATGGGGGGACTTTTTATATGCTTTTTCATCGTGAGGATAAGATCATTTCAAGGCAAATGAGTTCAGTAATTCATTATAATTATTTCCTTAAGATGTAGAATCTTCTATAACATGAAGTAAAATACAGGGTATGAAGTCTGTAACCCATTTTCTCTATAAGTGAGCAAGTCCCCAAGGAATGAGAGATATATCGTAGGGGAACTACCGGAGGTTGGTGATGAGTTAGACCCTCGGTGGATAGAGAGACCAAGGTCCAGGTTGGATCGGTCTGGGGCAGAGACCCCTACAGCTGCCCTGTACAGATTGAAGGACAAAGACCAGAAAGGAGGGCATGCTCAGCCCATTAAAGTGATTCTACCAAGAGAATCTGACCAGAAACTAGAATCATGTAAACTTGCTGTTCATTCCCTGTAGAGGCTTTCATTATTCAGTAACTAATACTTATAACATGTTTGTTTCATAGCTAACATTCTAATTTTGATTTTTTTGCAGTTAACATTTTACTTTTGATTTTTTGTAACTAACAGTTCTGTTCTAATTATCTATGTATGAAGCTCTTTTAAAAAGATCTAATAAGTGGATTCTGATGAATTTTATCAATTAAATTTTGCTTAGATTAAACACCGCAGAACAAGAATTTTCTTGCTGACTTGGATCTGTTGATGCTAAAATCTCCTTGAGTTCTGCTCATAAGGTTACCATCCAAAAATTCAGTAGAATTATCTCCCTTTGAACATGACAACAACTTTCAAATTTTCAACCACTAATTAGAATTTATATATGTTTTTTTTTAATTGAACATTTGTTTATTTAACTAACATTACTGTTATTAACACTTATATTACTTAGTATATTAATCTTTAAACTTTGTTTTTATACTTTTTATAGACATTCTGTAGATTGATATTTTATCTGTTAGTACATGACTGTGTTTATTTATATTAAAATAATACTCAGAATTTCTACAATGCACTACTGTAATATATACCAAAGATGTTGGCTTCTGTAGGTCCCATATTATGGAGCAATACAGCATACCATGTAAAGCTTCAAGCCGTATATATTCATTATCTCATTGTATACAGATTCCATGTTAACTATTGCAATTTCACTTGGGATTCATTGTCTGTTATTCTTAAGAAAATCTGCTCCTCTGAAACCATTGAATGGATTATCACCAAGTATTTGGTCACAAGCATCCTTTTGGGTAAATATGATGTTGAATATGAAAGTTAAGAAAAAACATGGTTGCCAGGTTACAAGTTTTTTAAAATTTTTCATCGCCTTTGAAAGGCAATGGATTGTGATATTGCAATAGTTTGCACTATCTTCAAAATCACATTAGAAAGAAAATATTTTGTGAAATGTTCCTTACAAGTAGACCTTTTCCTGTGGGCATCTCAAAAAATTCTGAGTAGTACATGTTACAAAGTTTTGTTCAAAGAATTATTGTCTTTCGTTAGCTTGTTTTTCTATTGAAGTAATTAAGGTTCATTGGAGTTGCTGCTTTCTTAGTGATTTATATTTGTTTATTTAATACATTGTCTCCAGATGTATTTAACAAAAGTAGTATAACTTGTAATGAATGTTGGGTAGATGTTCAAACTGTCTTTTGTTGTCTAGTATTAAAATTGACACTTGGTAAGTAAAGGCTGTATTAATTTTTGTTTGTAAAATAAGTGATTTTTGTTGTTTTATTTCAAAAGTGTCCCCTCCTGATGGTTTTTGGGAGAAAATATAAGTTTTTTATGACTTTGCAGTAGTTTTTTCTAAGAAACCACCTAAAATAGGGAGAACATCATACAATAAAAAAAAACGCTAGAGGTGTACAGAATGTAAAACTGGGAAAAGTTGAAATCCACTAATATTAATTTCCAATTTTTAGATTTCAATTTACATCTGTGTTGTTTAACAGCAATCTATATTTTTGGTAATTATGTTTTATACTTTACAGTATGTGGAACACCCATTCCTGAAGTGGTGGAGGATGACCATGGTCCTAAAACTGGATGTGATGCTGATGACGAGAGAACTGATGATGAAGAATTTAGGCTGAGAATGCAGAGGAAAGGAGAGATGAAGGAAGACCAAGAGGGTCCATTACTTACACAAGAGGAAAGAGGAATGGCGCAACAAAGACCTTACTCCTCATTCCATAGGAAGAAAGCCTATCAATGTAAGTTACTTGGTATTAATGTTCTGTGCTGGATTAGCATTGGTATTATCTAAAGCCCATAGTGGTTAAGCTTATAGATGTGCATGAAGGAATACAATTATTGTTGGATGTCTCCAAAGGGAGGTAATACAAATCAAGGGTTTTACATGTTAAAACCTTTAAAACTTTGAAGCACATCTCTTCTTAAACTGATCAAGGAATTTTTATGTAATTTTATAGGAAGATTTGGCAACAATAATTCTGATTGGTCCTATTTGGCCACTGTTTAATTTTTCATTACAGTGGTAGACGATCAAACATGAAGATTTAGGTAATTATCCTTGAATGAATGAATAAACATTAAGTGTCAGTCCCTGAAACAGTTTTAGTGATGCAATATTGTGTATTTGACTTATTCATTATGTTGTTATAGAATGTATAAGTTTCTTTATTCCTGTTTTAACAAAGGACTCTGACCTTTTTGAACTGATTTTTAGGTGAGTTTAATTGTGTAAGATTTTCCACAATGGCCAGGGAATGGTTGTGATCACACCGAAGTACTTAAATCCTGCCACGTTTTTTGTACCTGCCCAAATCATTAATCTCTGGCCTCTGTATGTATTGTTTCATTTTTACTTTCAGATTACTTTTATGTTGCTTGAGTATATAGGAACAACTCTTTTGCTGTGTATCGGTGTATAATGTTGTTTTGGGGCCAGCTGCAGCCTGTCTTGTGATGTGAGGGTTTTCTCATTGTTCATTGAAGACCCATTGGTGGCCTTGAGCTGGCATTTTTCAGGTGGAGTTGTCTCTTTGACATTCTCACCATTTCCATTCATGTTATATACAACATGATTTATATTTTAAACTTTATTTCAGTGGCAGGAGAAGAAAGGAGACCACAGACAGCCTTTGCCAGATTTAAAGCTGAGGTATGACTATTATATTATGTTTATTACTTGTTATAGCATGAGGGTAGTCTATTGTAGTATCATGGTTGTAATAAATCTCACTAAAATCTTTGAATAATTAAGAGATTCATTTGGTCAAAAATTGAGGAGGAATTTTTATGCCCTGATGAAGCTTATACTGACTTTGAAAGTTTTTATAGAAATATTATTGTGTTTTGTTTTTGAACATTTTTTTTTATTGACATTCAGATGATTACAGTTTTCTTGCTTTATTCTTCTCAGAAAAAAATTGAATAGAGAATTTTTTTACTGAGGGACTGTAATATTTAAACTTATTTGGATGCATAAGTTGTGGATTTGATGGTTGAAAATTGAGTTTACTAATCACTGTCAAATCAAGATTGATGAGAGAAAATGTTCCAATACAGTTTTGTTGTCTACTTGCTAATGTCTAAGGAAATGATTTTTAAAATCTAAGAAATAGTGTCTTTGCAGTGAAATTAAAAAAAATAACAGTAATGTAGAATATATCTTGTGATTTACATTATTCAGTGAAATTCTATTTTTCAGCAAATGTTGTATTAAATAGCTGCTTATGTTATCTTATACAAAAATTAATTTGATCAAATTTATTGTATGATCCATTGTAATCATCTTAAAATAAGTTTCATATACTGGTTTTAAAGGAAATAAAAAGTTTTTTTGTACTTGTTCAAAGCTTCACTTTTCCACATTATCATTTCAACAACTAAGAGAGACCACTCCTTTTTTTATCAAATCATTCTGGTCAGTAAGTCATTATGGTGTAATAAAGAATGTGTGTCCTGAAGTTTTAACCTTGACACCAGAATTTTAATGAAATGTTTGCCACCATTTTAAAATGTAAATGCAGGTATTGATTCCAGAAACCAAATATTGTAATAGGGGACATGAAGGACTGTCAATGTCTTTGAACTTTTGTAAAGAGAGTTTATTCTGTTAGATGATTATTATTCTATTTACATAATAGATTACAGGTGAGACAGGTGAAAATTTCTCGTTAACATACCTTGTGACCTTCAAACACATTTTAGAAGTAATTTCATTAATTTTTAATATTACTATTTATCTTAATTCAATTATTTTTCTACTTATTTATCTAAGTCTAATAATGCATTTCTTGTTTAAATATATTAATTTCTCTATTATTTTAGTTTTTCAACTTTCTTTCTCTTTTTGTTTTCTTCATTTTTCTGAGCAGTTTGTAACATATTTTTTATAACATTCAGATATCATGAAATCTGAGGAGTTTATAGTAAATCTCTTCTTAAATTCTTTAAAATCTTTTTTAAAAAACCTATAAATGTGTACATGTCATGTTATTTGAATTAAGACCAGAGAACAGAACTAAACCAAGAACTAGGTTCTCATAGAAGTTTGAGTGTTGGATATATTTAGACTTGACAAGTTGTTTTAAAGGTTAAAAGTCTTACTACCTTCAAATTAAATCTTTGTATCTTTTGAGATCTTTATCGACCATATGATAAAATGATCCTATAGCCATTTAAAATTCTCTGTGTAACATGTAGCATTTAGACTTGGGACTAATCTCCCCCAGGGTATAGCTCTGTGACAGTGAGGTATACAGATCTACCAGTGTAATTATAGCACATAATCTCTCATACTCAATAGGAGTTTTAGAATTATATAAAAGTTTTGTACTTATAAGACATTTAAATCCTTTTAAGGATGTTTTAGGAGATTAAAAACATGTCTTTACAAAAAAAACAGTTTGATTGTACTGAACAGAAATAAAATCCTTTCCCCTTGCCCTATGACATGTATATGTCTACTTCAGTTTTGTGTAAGTTTTATTTCTTTTTAGAAGTTTCACTGTTTTGTCTAATTTTGTTGAATACATTTTTCAAATTTTTCACTCCTAACATACAACACTTCAAATACATTTCTTTTTATGGTTGTTAAATCTTTTACATGTACTTTTATATTAATAAAGTAAACTAATTGGCATTTCTATTTAGATGTTATCCATTTTTGACTGTTTTTTTTTTGTAGGATGTTATAACTAGGGCATAACTTGACAATGTCATTTTAACTGAAACCTTGTGAGATAATATATTCTGATATCAGTATGTGTAGATTGTAAAATTGTTACAGTTAGATTTTAGACAAGATATAAATGTTAAACATACAAAGACTGATATAGATGGTATAAAACCAACTTGATATTACAGTTCAAGTCAACTTGGTTTTGTAAATATTATCTACAGGAGAAAATTCATTAAACTGAACCATTGGAAAAGTGAATGCCAGTTTTTGCATCATTTATTGACTTATATCACATAAAAGCCTTGGAGACATTATTTTAAATACAAAATGTCAACACTTAATGTGTTTAAATATTTTCATAAACTCTCCAATTAAATGTGTGTACCATAAAGCTGTATAAAGGCCACTTAGTAAGGTATATTTATACAACAATCCTAGCTACCCCAGTAACAGTCGGAGAGCTTTCTATCTGATTCAATACCACTGTCAACTGATTTCAACTTTTCATGTTTATTAAAATTCAAACCTTTTATATATGCTTTACATTATATCATTTCTATTAAATACCACATAAGCTAGACTTCTATTTGATAGAAATATTGATAGTATCGATGAAATGTTGTGTTTAAGGTTCAAAACTTTAATTGTAAAGACACTCAAAATGGAAGAGTGAAATTTTCCAAGTGATTTAAGTATTCTATGGAAACTTGATTGTTATATCTATTTATAATGAACAAAATCTTGTTTGTGAACAAATAGCGGCGTCCAACAAAGCATTTAAGAATATAATATTGACCGTCATAAAATTTTCTTTGTCAGATTACAATACGTAAGTTGATTTTTCATCTATGAAATTACAGGGATGAATATCGGCAACTTGAATTAAATTTTGATGTTTATTAGTACATATAAACATTTAAACTAAAAGCTATTTGTGGTTGTTATTCAAATAAAAATTGTGGATTTCTCATGCCTAATAAAAAGGAGTTTACTGAAAGGCATTAATTAGTGTAACATTATGATGCGGTTATTGAACAGTTTTATGTACATTACCACAAACTTTTAAGTTGGACTTTTAAACATATATTTGTGCAATATTTGTACTCTGAAAATGTCTGAGTGTGATGTTTCTGATGTGTCAATGCAGTTGGAGATTTTACTTGAAATCCCTGAGAATTTAGAGGTAAGACATAGCTATATTATGAGAAATTCTTTGGGATATGTAAGGGAGTCTTTTTAAACTAAAATTGATTATTTTAAAATTTAAATTTAAAATTTGAAAATTTGAAAATCTATTTTTCATCTGTTTAACTTAATAAAAAAAAACAATTATGTTGTAAATAAATATTTTATCAATATAAATATTCTAATGAATTTCTCGAACTAAGGGATCCCCTACACTCTGCTATTGAGGGTGGGCTGTATGTGTTACTATGCCAAATAAAGTGTGGAATATACTTGTGGCAGCTAAGCATGTACATTAATGCTGTTGTGTTCTAGATTGAGCTATTTAACAATCAGTGTTGGTTGTACAATATATGGACATGGCCACTGTAGTGTGTATGCAATGAGTTATCTCCCCTCTGTAAAGTTTTTGTTACCTTTAGTTGCAGGTTTTAGTTTTAGAGCTTGTATCGTTAACGAACTAATTTAAAAAAAAAAAAAATTCATTTTAAAAGTAGTTAAATAGAATTATTCTGAATTGATGACATGATACTGATTTAACATACAGACACAGTGATTGAAGATAACTCATTTATAGGTGCAGAGGAAATGATCTATCACACTATAGCTATATCGTATAGGTATTTAGTCAAACACATCCAAAAATTATATTGTCACATACATTCAAAACTCCACGAGTTGCATAATGTAATACTAAACTGATTATCAGTAGGTGCACGCCTAGTCATTTGCTTGGAATTTCATTGTTTTTCAGTTTTTACCAAAAGTTATGTGATCCTTTGCCATAAATTTAGACTGTACAAAAGCTTGTACAAAAGTGATGTGAGCAATCACTAACACTTTGGACCATACACTTAGCATGACCAAAGAACACATGAGCTTTTGTTATCACTCCAGACATTTTGCCAATAATTTGGACCATATTCAGGCTTGGTCAGTGGTCATCTGAGCAATTGCCGTCACTTGTGACCTATTGCCTTTCTTTTGCACCCAATTTAAGTATGACCAATCTCTTAAGATCCATTACCTTTTCTTTTCAGCTTTTTGAAATAATTGTTTCCTTTAAAGCTATTAAGTTAATCTTAATCAAATTTGATAGACTTTGTAAAGTGATTTTGATATGCTGTTTTTATTCTAGTTAGGTATAAAAAAAGCTTGTTCAATAAAGTTTGCCACCCAGGGATTTGTCTCTGTTGTATTCATTTTCTGTTTGTTTTTTCTCCTTTGAAATACTGAGTTAGACTTTTTATTGAAATTAGTGCTGTAGACCTGACAATGAGAGGCTAACAGGAATGTCAGTTATACAAGAAAAGCTAGATAGGGTAAAAATACTTAAAGGTCATTTACATGGTCACTGTATGTACAGTTCATTATTTAAACTACATGTACTACTATATGTTGATCCCAGGCATTCTATAATGAGAGGCTAGGAAAAAGGCAAGCTAGTTATGGTGAAAACAATTAAAGGAAAAAATTTAATTTAGGTACAAGTCAGTGTATATACAGTTCATTGCTGTAACTATAATGTAGATTACAAGAGATCTATATCAGATTAAGAAAGTATTGTAGATGTGAAGAACTATCTCTAGACAAACTTGTAGATCCTGTGGAATATTTGCCACTATCTAAATGACAGATTGTTTCTTCACAATCAGAAAATGTTTCAATTTAGAACAAATTATATAATAAAATGATCAATAGACATTAGGACCAATACATATCATTAATTTTATTCTTATATAAATACATCATTCTTATCTGAATTGATCCCAAGTCTTTCTTTCAATGTCTAGGATTGTGAAATTATTGATATTTCGTCTGGAAAATTACCACATATTTTAGTTGGATGCTCAAAAGTATAAAGTTATTGTTAAAATCAATGTAGAGATTGATTTCAGTATTAATTTTTACTGTTTAATGGACAAAATATATACAATTTCCTGGGTTAACTGGTACTAAGTGTCAATATTTCTCTTGTTTTGGTGTATAGCTAATGTTTGGTCATTGATTGGTGTGTTGCTTGGCAAATGTTTGATGTGTTGAGAAAGTTCATATATCACTCATACTTATAATCAGGCAAGGCTTCATCTTCTGACATGTAGTAATTAAATGTTGTAAGTGTATGGAAAACAGAAGTTAAAGAAGATGAATTATAGAACTTACATGTATATATCAGGGTTACATTAATCTTGAATTAGTTGATATTGGATGAAAACTTTCAAATCACTTTCTGTATTGATAAAAAATGAAGAAAAGCATATAGCATTAAATGATTCATTAAACAATTTATTTAAGAATGATGACAGAAAACTGATTCCAGGATAAACATAAGGATTTAATCTTTATTTCACTGTTTTCTGGTTTCTCTTTGTTAACGTTTATTATGGCTGGTAAATACTTATTTTAGTAGTTTTCGTTTGAATACTTTTTTCAATGAGAACTAATATTGTCATAGGAAATTGATAAGTTTTACTTCTTGTACAATGAAGGGGATTATTATATAGATAGCAGTGTTTTATCGAATGTTCCCAGTGAAATAAATTTCAATAATTCACACTGTGAAATAAATTTGGTAGTTTCACTCTCGAACTTTCTCCCGCCAGAACTTCACAACTTTGAAATCAATCCACCATTCACAAAATTTGAAATTTATGTGGAAAATAGCAACGAATATTTGATGAAATTTATATAATAAATAGGATAATCAATTGGTTATCGTGAATAACTATAACTTGATCACTCATGCCAAGAAAGCAGTAAGATTTAACACATGCGAGGAACAAGTTCTGCACACTCGTTAAATCTAGGCGTTCTTCGGCACTCGTGATCATATTTTGGTTATTCACTTCTTCCAACTAATTATCCTATTAAGAATACTCACAAAATAAGATTTTTTTTTTCAAAATTTATAAGAGCTTGTTGTATATTTGATATTTTGGAAGAGATGTGTTACAAGAATTCTCTCAAAAGTGTTTCACAACTGGTAATTTTTTAACATGTTCTGAAATAGAATGTTTTTATAGGGTTCAAATCCCCAGTACCACATGCCCATGGTTTCAGTGATTTATCTGGATATTATTACCCCCCTTGTTTCGATGTTTTGTTGGTGATACTATTAAATGGTTTTATTTTCATTTCTAAGTATTTAAACTGTCAATTTTAGAATAAATGTCTATCATAAAAATACATTGTGATCATAAATCTTTTGTACACAGACAACAGTAAGTTCTCAAAATAGCCATTTTTAAGTATTTCTATGGGTGTAATGATAATTTAAAATGTTTTTGCTGTGAAGTAAATGATCAGTACACATATACTACTATTCACAAAATGAAGGATGGTTTATTCTGCTGTTTAATTTTTTATTATGGAAATCCACGAGTGAAATAGAACCATATGATATTTTTTTATTATGATATTTCTTTATTTTAATGATTTTTAATTTCTTTTCCTATCAATATAGTATGGATATCTATTTCTTTCTGTAATTATGCCAAATATCAATATAACATTTTATTTGTTGTAGGAACTCCAGGAAGTGTTTGACAAAGCTTTGGATAAATTTCAGAAATTACCAGGGTATGACTTTACCTGCTTTCACTTCTGTATTGAATTATATAGGATGTTACATTGTATTACTGTTTGTTTTATCATTAATCAACAATTATCAAGCAAAAAAATTATGAAGTGAAAAATTAATTTAATTCTAATACTGTTAACACTGTATTCTTGTCCCTCCATCTGTCTGTCTGTCTGTCCTACTTTTTCGCAACGGTTTTCTCTGCAACTACTTGTCACAATCACTTGATATTTTGACACAAGTTTCATAACGATGTAGCTTGAAATGCCATTAGATTTTGGACTTGTGAAACAACAACTTTCTGTCTGTTTATTTTTGATAAATACACTAGAGGGGAGTTGCAGGGATATTACTCATGGGCATTGGCTCACATGGTTTTTTTTATTAGTTTAGAACATTTGAATTATTTGTTGCAGAACACCTCAAGCATTACCTGCTGATAAATTATTACACAGGAACAGTGGGCTGATGTTTGATGAAAACTGGCCAGACAGGGAAATTGAAAGGTACTCAACCACAAATGTATGGAAGAAATGTAGTGTGTCTGAAAATACTAAGTTCCTATTTAAAAAATGAACACCAAATATACCAAAGGTTATACTTCACCAAGATACATTGAAACTGTCTATGTAATATCATTAAGCACTACCAGCATGCATATAGATGAGCATCTAGATTTTAGTCTGTGTGTCTGTCCAATGAAGTTGTTATCATTACTTATTTTCTTACTTCCAGTACTTGATGATAGTTTCTTCTTTAGAGAGTATTTATCAAAATATCATACTCATATTTTCATGGCCACAGTACATATATATGTACATCATGGTGATAACTTATATTTTAATTCAGCGTATAGTTCGACTTGCTTTATGTCAAGTTGACAGATATATAAATACAGTTAGAGTTTTAACCATTCATTTCTCACTCTACACGTTGACATACTCCCCAACAGAGTGGGGAACACTCTCGGACCCACGTCAACACAGCACCCCAGCTGCTAGTAGGACATACTCTGACCGAGTTCTTCGGTCAGGTATTCTGAAGGCTGGGCTCCGCCACCAACACCAGTTGGTTCTACTAACCCTTTAACATCAACCGTTAGAGCCCTGTTTTGGTATTCAAAGTCTTTAAAAACCTCCCAATCATCATCAACCATTCATTTGACTATAGTGCTGTATATGATTTTATTTGTAGGCACCTATTGTTGAGAATGCAGAAGGAATTAAGGACCAGGAGTGCTTTGAAGAAAAGACAGGACTGGGAGGACAAACTCAATGAAAAGAGAAAACTGTTTACTAAAAGGTCTACTGAAGAGAAATCAGGTAGAATATCCTTTCTTTCAATTGTGAATTAATATATAAATGACAATGATTAACATGTAGTAAAATGAGATTGTTTGTTAACTTTCTGTATCCAATTAAATAGTAGAAAAACAGCATGTTTCATCTTCTCTATTGTGACATCTTGTTAGGAAAAATAGGATGTCTTAATATAAGTGTATTTTGAATTAATCCAATACATTTCACTTCTATTGTTAGGGGCATTAAATTTATTTAGTATTTCTTTGTTTTAGTTGGTGGGATGACTATAAACTCTGACTCGTACATTCTTGGTCAAATGCAACGTGCCAACACTGCACTAATGAACACTGGTCAACCAACTGTGACTGTCCGGAAGCGACCACAGACTGCTTTTGCAACTCTTCAACAGGTTGACAAGAAAGAATTAAAAGCAGAAAAGCCATTCAGGTTTGTTGAATTAAAAAACATTCAGATTTGTTGGGTCAAAAAAACATTCAGGTTTGTTGGGTTAAAAAACATTTAGGTTTGTTGGGTCAAAAAAACATTCAGGTTTGTTGGATCAGAAAATGTTCATGTTAAAAATAATATTCAGGTTTTTTACATTTATGTGTTAGTTTGCTGGAAACTTTTAAGTTCAAAATTTAAATAATTTTAATTTAAATTTAAGGATTTTAATTATAAAATTATAAGATTGTTTTTAATTTTTGACCAAGTTATACTTGCATAACAAACTTTAGGGCAGTTAACCTTTGTTCATAAACTGCTTTGCGGTTCCTGTAGTGTAAACTGCCCCAAAGTTGCTTATTTCCTAAAACCTGATCAAAATTTAAAAACAATCCTTAAATACTATCAAATTCCTTCCTTTCTACCTCTCTACCTCTGTAGTTTGGATTCCAAGTTGATGGACATAATGGAGTAACACTAGCAATTTTACAGGTAGCTTAAGTATCTATTGTTAGCCAATAATTATGAAGTGGTCAGCTATAAATATCTGTAAATATTTATATTACACATTTTAGGTAAAGAGAACTTTTAAGTATTCTGTAAATGCATCACCTGTTGAAATATAAAGCTTAATAAACTCATACAGATGGGTTATATGGAGGATATAATGGCTTGTTTTTCATCACTTTGGTTTAATGTTATTTTTTGTTATTTTTTAGATACACATTTTTTTCCGTTAATAAACTAAATTTTTTGCTTGACTGTGGCATCAGGTTATGCTCTCATTTTTTTCATTTAAATAACATTAAGAAAAAAAAGATGCACTCTGTTAAACATTTTTGCAAATAATTTGAGTGTGAAATCAGGTCTAGAGGCTGATTGACTCCATCTTTCACACTTAGGAGTACCTACTGTGTGTAATTATTAAAACAATTTTTATATACTGCGGTACATATTGAGGGTGTGCACTTCCTATTATGAAGAAATTCAATCAATTTTTCCTACATTTTTAGCTTTTTGAACTTAGCCACTTTTAACACTTTGTTTTGAACGGTACCTACTTTGTGTTGTGTATAACTTTTAAAGTATTTACCAATACTCTTTGAACTTTTCATTGTGTTTATATACACACAGCAAAGATGTGTGTTGTTTCCTACATTATCAGCATGTTGAAATTTGTAACCCATATTTTAGGTTTTAAACTTGCCTAGTGTAAATATATATATTAAAGATTCTTATGTGTTGCCAAATATAATGACAGAGAAGCAGGTCCAGACATGTATTTTTCTTGTTTCTAAAAAGTGAATTGATCCCTAAATATTTTTTTTCACTTTATGATGTAAATTTTTGTGCTTTATGTAAATACTTTGCTGATAAGATGTGTAATCTGCAAGTTTGAAATTATTGAATATATTTAAGACTTTTTTTTATTCTAACCACACTAATTTAAAGTTACAACATGGTAACACCCACAGTTCTAGTTCACTTAAAAGAGATTTACATTTTTTATCATTTATCACTAGATTTAGGATGAAGAAGACCCCAGAACCTGGGATGCCCCGATCAAGACCTCCCAGTAAGTCAGTAAGTCCAGAACCCACTGCTGACCTGAGGATGTTTGATCCTAGAAACCCTGATGCTGTTCGACCTGCCACAGTTAGATCTATACCCAGTAAATGCCAGTAAGTATGAAGGATTAACTACTGTTGTGTTCTAACTACTATTAACATATATGTGTATTTATTTCCATTAACTATCATAATTCAGTGACTTAAAAACATTTATTATCTTAGTATTCTAGTTCTTACAGTGTATTAAATTCCTGGATATTTTTTTCAATGTATCCTAGTAACACCTTTGTTTTGCAGAAGGTATATTCTGGTTTCTCGACCAAAAGAAAAGTCCGCTTTACCCTTGCCATCACCTTTAGAAGAACAACTGCTTGCTGAAAGATTTCCTGATTTAGGAATGAAAGTGTATCAACATCATACAGAATTAGCTGTCAAGTCCAAGAAGGTTTCTTATTGTGTGGAGTACTCTCCCTTTTCTTACTGACCATGATTTTCAACTGCAGGAATCTTTTATTAAATTTTTGGATGTGATTTGTAAGATTTTTGGACAAGAATGATTTGTTTTACATGTAGTTTAAGATAAGAGCAAAAGAGGAGGTATTAATTCAAGACTCATTTTGTTTGTTTGTTTTTCAATTGTTGAATCGTTTTTGATTGAGTTCTGTAGCATATTAAGAATTTAAGTCTTATCTTAATTGTTATTTTTGTTTCTGTTTCTAAAAAAATCAATGGTGCATTGTAACTACACAAAGGTTTATATTATCCAGTTTATACATTAAATGTATTGGCAAATTCTTCCTTAAATATAACTGAAGAAGAAAAGAGTTTGTTCACATATTTAACCACCTTATTATATATTCCATGTTGGTAGGGCTTTTTACATACCAATTAGCAAACACTATAATTCTGTTACAGCCCTATAAGAAAAAAAGGTTTTTTTGTTGTTGTCCTGCTATATAGCCCATCTGTGATGTACAACTTGACTGTGATAGGACATATCTTATTAAAAGATTAAATATGAAATGAATTGTGTAGACTCTTGTGGAGTTATGTCCCCTATCTAAATGTGTTTCATGTTATGTGTTCTCGTTGTTTTAGTGGCTGCCTTGTTTATGTCGTACATAATTTGAGTGCTGTGATATATAGTGCCAAAGGACAGTAGCCTTCCTAGCTAGTCAGTATAAAATAGTTATTGCATAGTGTAAATTATGTATTTTCTATGCAATATGTACAATTTTGTGAATCATATATCAAATATTCTGTCCAAAATATGATTTTAATATTTTGCAGATCCTTTTTTTTATCTGAGCCTTTCAAGAATGATATGTATGAAGAATGCAGTCATTTTTTGTGCTCTTTAACAAAGTTACTATAGGAAGTCTAGGGGACAAGATTTGCATTACATATTTGGACCCAGGGATACATTGTTTAGTCTATTTTTTACATTCAGTGTTAGTTATTCTTGTTTAGTGCTTTTTAGCTGGTATGGGACTATGTTGTGTCATGCAATACACCTAAAATGCTTGTTTGTTTTTGATATTAATTTTTTTTAACATAGAAAGGTTAAAATATTTGTCTGAAATTCTTATTTCCTAATGAGTGCACAGTGGCACATCCAATCTGGGTTCCATGGAATCACCCCCTTTTTTTTGTTTGAAATTTGTTTTTAATTTCACACAAAATTTGGGGAATGGAAAAAATAAGAAATAATAGCCTGGAGTCCATTTCAACATCTCTAGATATGCTCCTGTGTATGTAATTGCAAGTGGGGTTATGGAAATTGATCAGCTGGTACTTTAACTGATTTCATGTCTGAGATGATACTGTATTCAAGGTAAGGTCATTATTTTAGGGGTGTATTTTAGAACTATGTGACAGAACTTGCTTTGAGCCTGTGTAGATTCTGACATCCATAGTCTTGATAATGTTTCTTTATAAGTTTCTTATTGTTTTCCTGAAAAAAAAGTAACAATTGCTTTCGAAAAAAATTGTAATCATTACTACATGTACTTAAAATGTGTGATACAGTTTCATACAATGATTATTTAACTTTTCAAATGTGATTTATTTCCAGCTTTCTCTCCAAAATCATTTCATTGAGGGGTTTATAGTTGTTGTTATGGTAATGGTTTTCTATGTGAAAGTCATTCAAATCTCACCTGTTTTTAGGATTTTTTTTGTAATGCTTTCTGTATGTTATATTATCTATACATGAAGCAGAGAATCCTCTTAAATTATTACTTGTAATATCTTGCAGAACAGTTATTTCATTTTTGTTTTAAAATGGTACTGTCAAGAGAATATCTTATTAAACAAAATTTTGCTGTAATATTGATTCTAATGGCATTTGATTAAAGATTTTATTTTAAATACACGTATTACCTTTAGTGGGCTGTAACCATCAATTATAAAAATAGGACATTAATGGAATATAAAGTGATGCCCCACCACCTAATGATGAAAAAAAGGGGAGGACAAAATGTTCAGAATGGCCTAACTCAAGAACTATATAATTTTGGATTTTGCTTAAACTCAAACTGTATTTTATTGTACTAAATAACTCTTTAAAATTTCAAAAAAAATCAATCTGTTCTCAAGTTGTTATCTTGGAAACTGTCTGGGGATGGACAGATGGACAGACAGCACGCCTCACAACTTTTCAGAGGGTTTCACATAATACCTCCCTACTTTGTATGGCTGGGTATAAAAAGGAAACAATTCTAGAAAATTTAAGAGCAGGTCAGATTTTGAAAGACCTTCACCCATAGGAGGGTTATGGTACATATTGTTATATTGAATAATGCTGTTGAATAAAAAGAAGAAAATTATCATTTGTTAATGTTTATTTTCCAAAATAGGAAAGAAAACATACACAATACAGTCTTACAAAAGTCATGTCTTTTACAAACTATCATACTACTTCAAAGGTGAATGAAAATGTATGTAGCTTCTACATCAATATTGTCATAATATAAAAAAAGGGCATTTATTAAAATGTTAAAACAGCTACTAAATGTTTTCACATATATAAATTTACCCAATTCTTTGCACTAACATGATGATTCCATTTTTCTAATATTTTGTTCAAATTTTAGTATAAAGCGTACTACAGTTTTAATGAAAATTCACAAATCAAACAAGATCATGTGATTTATCACACATACTAAGCAGCTTAGTCTCAATAAATGTACTGAATAGTATTGTAAACAAAAGTCAGCAAAAAAAACGAACACATTGTGAAAAAAAATGATTGCATTAAAAGGTGATGGTTTTCTAACTAATGAGAACCAAAATGACTATAATGGGAAACCCATAATCCAAATAAACATTACAATACTTAGTACATGCTTAGCTTGTATCTTATGCCCTGAGTTCAGCTGTGGATTCGGTATAGGAGGGAGTAATGGAATCTTTGATATTGCAGTGAAAGTCCCCGAAAATGATGAAGAGTTTTTGTAAAATACTGGTGGCTGTCCAATAGGAGCAGGTACTGTCACTAACTTATTTCCGGTATTAACCATTGACGTGTTCCACAGAAATACCCAGTTACCCTGAGGTAGGTAGACAGTCTGGGTTGTCACATTAGACTTAATCACTGGGGCTATCAATAAGTCTGATCCATACATGTATTGATATTTAGCCTTCACTGCTTTGGGATCATTCTGATAGTGAAGCACCATCGGTCTTTGTGCTGGAATTCCCTTGGTCACACATTCCTGGATGACTGATCTTGTATAATTATTCAGCATTCTGTATATTTCAACTAGTCTTGCAAATTGTTGAAGTATATTGGGACTGGAGTAGGCCTGGACATTATAATCTGGTTGGTTTCCTTAATAAAAAATAACATTTTGAAATTTATGAAAACATTTACTTTAAAGATGATCCTCTTAACCACTGAAGCAGTGTTAACATTTATATAATAGACTTTTTGCATGCAAATCATTAGCAGCCATACAAGAGCTACATGTGTATCCTTAATGTGAATTTAATTCAACTTTTTATTATGTTGGTGAATTTTATGCTTTCAGATTGCTATTAAAAACTCATATAATAGTACATATTCAGAATGCTATAAAATGAACAATCTAACTTGATGCATACCTTCGTGAGTTCGCATCATTGGGGTAAACACTGCCATCTCGGCTGACCTCAACAACAATTCTGTAGTCCGTTTGAGCCCCTGTTCACCGAATGTTGTATAGCCACCAATATCGAAGTGAGTTAGGCCCGTCCCTGACATGGCCATTGATGATGCTGCTACTATCGTGGAGGGTAGACCATCACCAACACTGAAATCTACATTCTGGTCCCCTGCCCACATCATTGTCGTGTAGTTGGAGATATCTGTGGTAAATTATATATATATATTGCTCAAAGGTACTTCTAGGATCACGTTTTCTAGTGTTATATCTTTACATCAAATACATGTGCCAAAATATTTTATGTATGTAAGTTGCTGTCTGTTTGTTTGTCGGTTAATTCAAATCGTTTCAGAGACGTTACTATTATACCCCACGCAACGAAGTTGCGACGGGTGTAATGTTCTTGACCCGTCGCACCGTCCATCCGTCAGTCCATCATCAGTTTTCCAGACATTTTATCTAAACGCTTGCAGATATTGACATGATTTTGGAATCCCAATGATTTTTACCGAAATAACGGGCCTTGAACTTGGCAAAATTCACAGAAAAAAAGTTTTCCGGACTTTTTTTCTAAATGCTTGCAGATATTGACATGATTTTTGTTTGGTATATAAGTTTACCATGATAAGTTACAGGTCAAGTTTAACTTTCGTTCCTCTCCGATGATTAATACCGAAATAACGGGCCTTCAACTTAGTAAAATTCACAAATTTCCCCGACTTTTTTTATAAACGCTTGCAGATATTGACATGAATTCAACATGTTAAGTTACAGGACAAGTTCGTAGTTGGTTCCGCTCCAATGATTTTTACGGGCCTTGAACTTAGCTAAATTCACCGAAATAACCGTTTTTCGGATTTTTTTTCTAAACGCTTGCAGATTATGATATGATTTTTGGTATATAAGTTCACAATGATAAGTTACAGGTCAACTGTACGTTTTGTTCCGCTACAATGACATTTACTTTGGATTAACTAAAACTAAAAGAAATCACAGTCTGGAGTTTAAAACTACCATTCTGAGTAACAGAATGTAGTGAGAAAATAAAGGTCTAAAGCCTGAAAACACTCTTATTCTTTTTTTATCGGGTCCTTCTACGTGTTTTTTTCTCTTGAGTATCCAAAATGGGGACGCGTGGGGTATGTGAGCACGCTCACTGAGGTTCTTTAATTGTTTTTATTACGTATTTTTGTTACCGAGAATCAAACTCATTGCACAATGAAATACCTATGCATGCTCTTTATTGAACTTGACCTATCACAACTATATGTACCAAAGTTATACACTTACCTGCAGCCCCTGCTCTCATCCAGAAGACTATTTCTCCGAGATTGTTCGTTTCTTCCACCGCCTCCCTATTCAACCTGGCCCACAGTAATGGCCATTTGTTATGGATGTTTTCTATTCCTGTTGAATTGTCGGAAACCACAGCATCTACTGGCAAGTACTCTCCGAAATCTGCCATCCATCCTCCTAAACCTAATTTTATCATGTTGGTCTTTATTTGTTCTACAAATTACATACCAAGAAATTAAATATTCATATGAAAAGGGCTAAGAAATCGGGTGACATTAATTGTACCCGCAACTGGTGGCAATTTTGTTGTATTTAGATTTATAATTAATGGCGAATCATAGTGATTGAAATGGAATGTAGTTGATTACATACACATCAAGAGTATTCAGTTTCATTTGAATCCTGTTCTAATTAGGTATGCACATACGAACCTTTGTACCAGTTAAAAGCAGCAGGGTTTGACAAGTCAACAATACCACAGTAAAATTCTCCAAAGTCTAGGAGATATGGATTTTGTGTTTTATTCCGGACGACGAAACCCTTATTCGCAGCGTCTTTATAAAGGTCTCCTTCAATGTTCAGGTTCGGGTTGATATAAGCTAATACTCTGATTCCTTGAGTTTTAAGGTCCTTTATTTTCTGGTCCAGACCTTAAAGACGAAACAGAATACAGGCAATGTTAAACAGTGTCCAACTTGCTTATCTGTTTTGTGTTTCATTTGGTTTTGTACACTTGAACACAATTGTGTCGTGTGTCCCTGTATAGCTGCTTTATAAAAGTTTTCTTACGTTTTTTTTATTATTTGTTTACTTAGGTTTTGATAAAATTGTTGCTTGATGTAAATGTCTTATCTTTTTTCTTCTTATGATGTCTTTATCATGTAAGTGAAATTTTCGTACCCAGCTGACTTAATAACTAATGTTTCAACTGTAATTATATAGATAACGTCCTTTGCAGAGGGTATTTTTTACACCAACTAGTGGAGTGATATGTAGTGAATCAGGAAGCGGTTATTAGGTCCACTGAGGAGATTGTTATAACTATCATTGTAATAACACTATTTCTGGTCTCCATTACTTTCTATGTTATATTCAGCTTTTTATAAGGCTCAATATTTTTTACATCAGTACAGATGGTGCTAGAGTGGTATCATTATGATGGTCACCTTTTACCTCAACTCTCATAAAAATATCAGCATACCTTATGTGCATTCTAAGAAATAACGGTAAAGTGAAAGTAGATAGGTGCAGAAATCACTACTTTCATTTTGAAATTTAGCCATATCAAGGGGCCTGGAGTTTTTGTTCAGAATTGTATTACCCTACATTGAATAAAGAAAATGAAGTTTTTACAATATTGCTGATTCATTCAGCTTTCAGATGACACCTCTACTAAACAAGGAGTATGACAGGGTGCAATATTGGGACTACTTCGTGTCATTACGAACTACTTTCATGTATGTGCAAGCGACTGGTTTCCGAAATAGTGGTATTACACCTGTAGTAACCCAGGATTCAAAACGTGAACGTTTACCTACTCCATCCAAGGAGTTATTTTGAACATGTCTGTTACCTGGATACCTTTTTTGGTTCCATTTCCAGTTCCAAAATAGCCTCTGTCCAAATGAGGTATTTTTAATGCCGGCCCAATCTTGTATCCAGAGACCGCTGACAGCCACACCTTGATCCTGAGCGGCCTTCAGTCTTTTCAGCATCTTAAATTTGATGAATAATGAATATTAACACTCAATATCGTTCTTCATATTAGACAATGAATTTGTATTGGTTTTCTGGCTAAGAATTTTAAGAAAGTGTTTTCTTTTTTCTTTTTTTTTCTTTTTTTATCTAACGAAGACAAACGTCAAAGTAATAGAAAGGAACACTTTTTAATATTCGTTATGCACTTATTTGATTTGCAGTGAAATTTTCTTGATGTCTTAACTAATAGAAGTATTTTTTCAGATAAAACTATTATTGTTATATCGTCGTTATAAGGTTCTGGAAATAATACAAAAATAATACACAAATACTCAGGAAAGTGTAATAATCAAAGTACAATATCAGTGCCTCCTTGAACACCCAATATAATCCCATCCCGGATCCAGTTAGGAGGTGTTGCCATCCTTCCAACTTGATCGATCACCAAACTAGAGACCAGATCCATCATACTGTTTGTTTTGTTGCTTGGAGTAAATGTCATGTATGAGACGGGCCCCTTGATGGTTATTTCGTGGTGCTGGCTGTTGCTGAAGTCTAGTTTCACATAGTTATAACCAGTATAATGGAAGACATATTTTCGGGAGCTGACAAATGTTGGTTGTGGGAAGTATGTGGTGTGGTAATTACCTCCAGCTCCACTCAGTTTGTCAGCCAAGTAAGTAACCTGGCTATGGCGATCACGTCCGACGCCTGTTAATAAGGCTTTATCTTACAATACTAGCATATAAAAAGAGAAGAGTAGTAACTTCTTTGAAACCCAGTTAAACGTATACATTTATCTTTAATGTTCTAGTAAAAAAACGTTTTACAGTTTCAAAATCATTATGAAGGGTCTATCGACGACCTAATCTACATTTTATTAAAATTTCTTTCAAATTGATTAAAAATTAGTTCATAACTGTAATACTTTGCTTTACATATAAAGTGAAACAGTTCTTATCGTGGGAGTACCTTGCTCTCGTGTCCAAATCGGATATACTCTGTCCTTTTCTCTATCGACTGTAAATAGCTGTGGGTCTTTACCGGGTATATAGGAATATTCCCGAAGGTTTAGATGTGTGAATTGCTCCCCTCCACCATAGACCTGTTCTGTTGCTTCGGCAACGACTCTGAGCCAGGTATAAACATACGGACTCCCGGTGTTTTCCAGATTTATACCCAAAGACCAGTCGTCGCCATACAATGTTATAGTGAGTTTAACCTTATTGAAAAATAAGTAAAAATGTAACTAAAGTTTGAAAGTGACTTGTGATTATCATAAATCTCACACGATTCATTAGAATTTAGTAAAGATATTTACACTTGCAATAATGAATAAAAAAATGTTAAACTATCGCAGTGATATATTTACAAAACGTGTAGATAATGGTGATTAAAAAATCAAATTTTCTATATTTCATTATAGTCTTCGTTCTTGAATACCTGGTTTCCACCTTCATAGAAAATAAACACGTCGGTCCAGTTATAGTTGGTGTGGTTATACTTTTTGAGTCCAATCCTTGTATCAATGTTGTCTTCAATTCTAAAGTTTCCTCGAAATTCTAAAAAACTTGTACTTCCATTTCCCACATACAACATGGGGTTGTCGGGAGTATGTCTGAAAATCTAAAAAATTGTTTATTATTTGAATATTTAACAGCTGACAATGGCAGAGAAAAAAACAAATTTTATATATATATATGGAACTTGAACGTGTAAAATGTGCTAAAATATCAATATATGTTTTTGTACATTAACGCAGGTGACTTACGGAAAAGTTTTTAATAATTTTAGTGCCAAAAATTATGTACAAAATACACTTGTGTATAGCCACAGAAGAGTGGGTAGAGATTACAATACAAAAAGAGGTGCAAGCTTTGGATAGAAAAATGTAGTACTAATTGGTTGTCTGGACATTAAACTGCTACAGAATAGCTAAACAGTACAACAATTACAGACAGACAACAATTAATTAGCAACTTACTGTGACATTCCCTACGGTGATAGTGAAGTTAGTACCGTTGTCATCAATGGTATGTGGTGCTGCTAAAATACCGTTAGTGATCACTCCCAATAAAATGAGGATCTGTATCACTTAAAAAGAAAACAACTTTAAAAAAAAATATCGGTAAAA
Source organism: Perna viridis (assembly GCA_037379345.1). Lineage (NCBI taxonomy): Eukaryota > Metazoa > Mollusca > Bivalvia > Mytilida > Mytilidae > Perna > Perna viridis. The sequence continues at coordinate 9,439,398 of CM074511.1, read as the reverse complement.
ATACTGGAGTGTCAATAATGGGACAGTTCAGATACAAAAATTTATATCAAAATCCATGCACATGACCAGAACCTGAAAACAGGGGAAAAGAAGAACTACATACATAATGTAACGGGCAGAATTAATTACATATAAAAACCGAAAATCAAGAAAACAAGACATCACACACATAGAGACTAATGCACAATATGAATTTGACAAAAAACGGGGAACGACATCGGGTGCCTTGGAAAGGTGAGCACGTCCAGCCGTCTAGTCACATTGCAAGTGAGTATAATCCGGTAAGAGTCTAGCTACAATGATGCGGTTTTCCGACACGCTGTCGAAAGAAAGTCGCAAAGGGTCTCCATCAAAACATTGCAGCGATTCACACTTGGGCGATAAATCCAAACGAAACTAACTGGCCTTTTTAGTAACCTGGTTATTTTTAATGTAGCGAAAATAGACAGATTGAATGTAAAGGATCAAAAATCACCGTAAACCATGGGACAATATATTATACGAACTATGAACGCAAGAACAATTGATCTTGAACTTGATATCACATTTATCAATAAATCAAAATAAAAAAAAAATAACTGATAGCGTCATCCATTTACTTTGAGAACCTAAAGGAACCTAAAAAAAACTGTGAGCAATGCTCACTTACTTGATATACCCACTATTCCATTAGAGAACATGCACATTTGTCCTCCAATTGATATGAATCAAAATCTAAGATAGGAGGTACACTATGGGAATATGTAATAAAAATTCTGTGAAAGTTTCATTCAATTTCACTCTATGCTGTAGGAGAAGTAACAGAAAAGAGATGGGCCCTATGTCCCTATATTCACAAAGAACAAAGTCCATGTTATGCTATGTGAAACCCCAAAATGAATTCGGATCAAAAGCTGAAGTAGGTCTACATAATGGGATTATGTAATATAGATTCAGTCAAAACTGTACTTTAAGCTTTCAACGGAAACCAGAAAAATGTGATTAATGCTCATTAACGTGATACCCCACACACCCATTTAATAACATGTTCATTAACTTGATACCCCACACACCCATTTAATAACATGCACCTTAACTTGATATCCCACACACCCATTTAATAACATGCTCATTGACTTGATACCCCACACACCCATTTAATAACATGCACATTAACTTGATACCCCACACACCCATTTAATAACATGCACATTGACTTGATACCCCACACACCCATTTAATAACATGCACATTAACTTGATACCCCACACACCCATTTAATAACATGCACATTGACTTGATACCCTACACACCCATTTAATAACATGCACATTAACTTGATACCCCCACACCCCTTTAATAACATGCACATTGACTTGATACCCCACACACCCATTTAATAACATGCTCATTAACTTGATACTCCACACACCCATTTAATAACATGCACATTAACTTGATACCCCACACACCCATTTAATAACATGCACATTAACTTGATACCCCACACACCCATTTAATAACATGCTCATTAACTTGATACCCCACACACCCATTTAATAACATGCTCATTAAATTGACTTGGATCAAAATTTGAAAAAGGAGATACATAATGTCACTATGTATTAAAGATTCTTTGAAAGTTTTATTAAATTCCATTCAGTGATGTAGGAGGAGTAACGGATAAGAGATGGGTCCCCATGACCCAAATAAAGAACGAGTAATCGAGGGAACCAAGATTACAGCGGTAATCAAAAAAATGTAATCCTGGGGAAAAGACCAGGCAAAGACCAGACATGGAAAACAGACATACACAACAAAGAACATAAAGTAACTAAAATCATACACACAAAGTAACGAAAGCAAATGAGCAAATCGGGCTCCACTAAAAACTGTGAGCATGGATCAGGTGCACCGGTAGGGTAAGCGTCCTCTGCTTTTCTAGAAATACCCGCCGAGTTGCTAATAAAAAGTCAAGTTCGGGGTAGACAAACGAGGACAGGAAAACTATGACCCGTTGAATAAATCAGTTTTCATGGTGCGGTTGGATAAACCATAACGATCCACGAGTTCATGATGACAACCATAAAACTTTTGTAGTGATGACTTCAATCTTGTAGCAACATAACCCTGTTCCAGAAGCCTATTTGTTAGAGTTCTAGCGCGATACAAAGTCTGCGTAGTTTCGGCAAGCTCTGGCATAACGTATGAGTTGTGATATGAACACTGCTGAAGGGATGTTGCCACAGATGAAAGGAAAGTTGACAATTCTGAATGAAAAGTCATCACGTTTGTCTTAAAGTTTTGTCAATAGTTTTCCTTTACCATCGATTTCTAAGTGTAGGTCAAGATATGAGGCTGACCTCACATGTCTGTAGTATCCTTTATCTCAAGTTCTTTGGGGTAGATGCGATGTATCAAATCCCCAAAAGGATTGTTTAAAGATAATACGTCAGCTATATAGCAGAAACTGAGATTAAATGATCTAGCCAAACGATATTCTTTCTTTCGGATCAGATCAGCTATAAAGTCACCCTCATAAGAGGGAAGGAATAGGTCAGCAAGTAAAGCAGCACAATTTGTTCCCATTGGAATGCCGACCGTTTGTTGGAAACACGTCCTCTACACTGGACAAATATGTTCGAGATTAAAAATTCCAGCATTTTGTAAACATCTTCCTCTGCATGTATATTTGGGAGAGGATTTGGAATTATTCCTTACAAAGTATGAGGAATCTCTACCAAGAACTATATATTTGTATCTAGGTGTACCATCTTTTTTGGAAAAACAACGATGTATAATGTTTAAAGTCGGGATTTTAACTGAGTATGGGAAATAGAAGTATAGAGTGTTGAAAAATCATAGGTTTTATAATGCTATTATATTCAGATAATAGTCTTGAACTGATTGTCTCTAAAAAGATCTTTCGAATTTTTCAGGATCCACATTGAATTAATTCCACTACGGGAGTAACAAGTGTTATGGTAGGACTGAGACCAAAAGAGGATAGCACAAATTTATGGTTTTCCACAATCTAGATCGATGAAAAACCGGGCAAATTATAAACAGCATTAAATAGCTAGCGGACACATAAGAACTCAAATATGGAAACAAAATGATTTTATGATTTTTTTTGTGATTAAAAAAAAACCTTGTCCCAAGAGCCTGTGATCTGATTACTATATTTGCACTAGTGCAATATGGAAATTTATTGCACACTGACGTTGCATTGCTTTCTATGGGGAAATTATACTGCTATACAATAATCAAGTATACTAGTATATTGCTGGAAACCACTTTTGTTATTTACATAGGGCCACGTATGTACTTCTTACAGTCACGTATTCCTGGTTTATTTTGGATATTATTTTACATTTTTGCTCTCATAGACATCATTCGGTCTTTGTCCACATGGGCATTAGAAGGTTATCGTAAGACCGAGAGAGGTGGTATGGTACCGCTACAGTAGATAACGTAAACATAGAAAGAAAATCATGCTGCTTCTGCCAGGACAAAAAAAAACGCTTGTAGGATTCAGGACAACAAATTATTACTCGCCAAGAAAATGGGGATATGGGTTACAGCCGTGAACCCTTATATCCCATAATATGTGAAAGTCATAAGATGATATTTATAAGTCATCTAGTATTTAAAAAAAACTAATGTAAAGCAGACTTTAATGGTGTTACTTACTTTCGGGTGTGGTACTCGTCCAAAATAAAAAAATCAAGATTATTTGTTTAGTATATCTAACTCTTTATCCAGCTTGATTACACGACGTTTTGTAAACTGATTTCTGTGTTCAAAGATCGTAAAATTTTATCAACTGAATGAATGAGGAGAGAGATTAACTTTTATAATACACTTCGTATTTAGATAAAATTAATTATGTGGCAAAACGAAAGACCCAAGGGTTAAGCAAGCTTGATATTGAAAAAAAAAAATATATCTTCATGTTAATATCCTAGCATGCAGAAAAGGTGAAAAAGTAATATTGTAGACTGACCAGTCCCATCCTCTGGCTTACAGCACTCCGTAAAATTTAGCACAGATACGGCTTAAAATGTCAAAGATAAATGCGCGGGAAGTAAAAAAAGAAAATATTATAATTCTTTTATATCAGTTCCATATGTCACATAAAAAGAGTCTGGGTAATTTTTAAAACGTTGAATATCGTTAGTGACGAAAGTTAGAGCGCATTTTATAAGTGCATTTTGTAAACATTGGTTATTTCTCGAAGCAAGAAGGGTAATAACACGACCCAAATGATAAACTCTAGGCAATAGTAAAAAAGGACCCAGAAGTCCACATAACAAATGGCAATATCAACACAAAAACCGGAAACATCCATAGCAACAATATCAACACAAAAATCGGAAACATCCATAGCAACGAAAACAGATCAGTGATCTATATAGATAGGAATAAGCGTTATAATATACAAATGCATTGTATAATTAGTTTCACTCTTTGTGATAATTGTTACGGCTTCAGGAAGATTTGAATTACCGTCAAAGGTATTTGGTGGCATTATAGATAGATGTAAATGATGGCACAATAGGTGTATATGGTGGCACTATAGATGTATCTGGTGGTACTGTAGATGTATATAATGGCACTATAGATGTATTTGGTGGTACTGTAGATATACATATATTGGTGACATTAAAGATGTATTTTGTGGCACTATTGATGCCGCTATAGATGTATATGATGGCACAATAGGTTTTGTTTGTTTGTTTGTTGGGGTTTAACGTCCGAGCAGCAATATTTCAGCTATGTTCAGACGATGAACATGAAATTGATGATAAAATGAACATGAAATGATGATGAAATGAAAAAAGGATGGGACACAAGGACATTGTGGTCAACAAATTTTAATTGCCACTGGAAATAGGGAGAGGCGGGTAGGGTCGTGCAATTTAGCCTCCTGTGGCGGAGCCCTATGGTTCCTACTCCGGAAGAATACCACAGTAGGGTTCTTTAACGTGCGAGGAACGTGGCATTTTCCCAACACGGTGCACCACTATGGTTTGCGGTCAGGTTTTCTGTATTATAGCCTGACAACCCCAGCATGTAACACACCAGGGGTACCCCATTCCACCACCAGGGGCACACATCCCAGTTGCTCTGTGGGCAGAGCGCCCTAGCCCCCGGCTAAGGTTCTGAGCACTATTTAGTCGCCTTTTACGACAAGCTTAGCGCTGCTGCAGGCCTATTCTTTTAACACCCGGACCTGCACGGGGCAGCACAATAGGTGGGTATGGTGGCACTGTAGATGTACATAGTGGCACTTTAGATGTATGCGGTGGCAGCAGATCAAGCTTCCATCTCTCATTATCTTTAAATAATGATTTGATACAAAAAGTGCTATAATGCTAACCATATACAAACAAATGGCGGTCATACAATCAATATTGTTTAATGTTAGCACTGAAGACATTACATGACCAGAGTTGACAGCAACATATTCCATGGTGATCAGGAAGTACAGACCACAGTCGTAGTTCACTTAAGGCCATTCATCGTTGAGAATTATGTAGACCTGAATAGTTAACTGTTCTCTAATGAATGTATAATGAAGAACGGTGCTGTATGGAAAATTCAATCTATGCAATCTGACATATAGCTCAAAATACGGACAACATGATTCAGTAAAACGGCTACAAAGTTCTATGATACTGTTCTAAATCACATGATTCAGTAAAATGGCTACAAAGTTCTATGATATTGTTCTAAATAACATGATTCAGTAAAATGGCTACAAAGTTCCAAGATACTGTACTAAACCACATGATTCAGTCAAACGGCTACAAAGTTCTATGATATTGTTCTAAACCACATGATTCAGTAAAACGGCTACAAAGTTCTATGATATTGTTCTAAATCACATGATTCAGTAAAACGGCTACAAAGTTCTATGATATTGTTCTAAATCACATGATTCAGTCAAACGGCTACAAAGTTCCAAGATATTGTACTAAACCACATGATTCAGTCAAACGGCTACAAAGTTCCATGATATTGTTCTAAACCACATGATTCAGTCAAACGGCTACAAAGTTCTATGATATTGTTCTAAATCACATGATTCAGTAAAACGGCTACAAAGTTCTATGATATTGTTCTAAATCACATGATTCAGTAAAATGGCTACAAAGTTCCAAGATATTGTATTAAACCACATGATTCAGTCAAACGGCTTAAAGTTCTATGATATTGTTCTAAATCACGTGATTCTGTAAAATGGCTACAAAGTTCCAAGATATTGTACTAAACCACATGATTCAGTAAAACGGCTACAAAGTTCTATGATGTTGTTCTAAACCACATGATTCAGTAAAACGGCTACAAAGTTCTATGATATTGTTCTAAACCACATTTATGCCTACAGCTAATGGTAATACTTTAGAGGGTAGAACAGTTAGTTTACAACTAATCCTCCATGAGGCTCTTACACAAAAACAGAAATCTAAGGTTAATTTCAATGCCACAAAATGAGTACTATAAATAATACATAAATACATGCCAACGAAGTTATCATTTTACATTATAGTACATGTAAATACAGTTGGATTATTCTTTTGCCTGTTGTTCCATAAGGAAGATTTTTAATTTTTGCTGAAAAAGACTTATTCCTTTTACACTTCTTTTTTTTTCATGTGAGAGGACATTTCAATGAAATGGGCCGGAGTAAACAAAAGTATGTCTGAATTGTTCTGTCTTAGGTTTAGAAATAAAAAGAGCATTGTTGCATTTCTTGAATGTTATGAATTTAATTCAGAAACAAATTTAATTTTATCTGCTAAATAAGATGAACCTAACCAATTTTAACATTTGACGATCAGTAGGCACTTGTGATATACAATTCTATTCTCAACACTTAGCCAACCTAAAGAATTAAAGAGAGGGTTACATGGAGCACAGAGTTTCGCATCAAGTATAAGCCTAGCTGCCCTCTTTTGTGGTCTAAGTACACGTTGTAAATTTTCTTTTGTACAATTGCCCTAAATAGAACTACAATAGTCCATTAATGGGAGAATATATCCTTAGTAAAACAGTTTCCTTGTTTTAAGTTTTAAAAATTAGATACTTTTTAATCCTAGAAGACGATAAAGTCTATTCTTAGCATACAATGTTGATTTGTTTTGACCATCCGTTTCTGATCATTTTGGACTCTAAATAATTTTACACAATTTTTTTTATACTTCAGATTTTATCGGGAACTCAAGGGCACTATTTTTTAAAATAAAATCTTTCGTTTAATCCCAATAATCATACATTTTGTTTTACTAATATTGGTACACATTTTATTTCTACAACACCAAAGTTGTTATTCTTTAAAGTCTTTCTGAACTTTTGGTTGTACATCATTAATACTTTTACCAGAACAACGAATAGTTGAGTCGTCGTCAGCATAAAAATCGCAGTTATAGTTTTTAAGATATAGTGGAAGATTATTTAGAAAATCAATGAATAATGAATGGATCCTTGAGGAACACCATATAATTGATTGGTCATTCATCAGATTAAGTACACCCAACTTGAACAATCTGAGTCCTGTTATGTAAATATGATTGAAAAAAATTCCAAGTTATTACATTGCAACCATAAATTTCTAATTTTTGCACAGAATTTCATGATCTACTACATCAAATATTTAAATTGTATTTTAACGAGAAAAAATAGTAAAAATGAAATTTGAAAATGGACCATGTAAAGGAGGAAAATGCCAAGTTGGGTGGAAAAGAGTCAAGGACAACTAGTCGGATCCAGAAGGCGGAAGACCTGTATGATTTAGTTTGCCAAATAGTGTATGCGTTTTAGAGTCAAATGGGTGTGGTTTGGCGAATATCCAAAGGTGAATTGCAAATTTAATAATTCATAATGTTAGAGTTTTAGTTACCAAAGGTGTATGCTTTTTTGAATGCCGAAAAATTTATGCCGAGCCAAAAAGTGTATGTAAATTTAGACTGCCTGGTCTAGCCGGGCGTAGTTCCTGAATTTTACCGTGCTAGCACACGACGTTAGTATGCAGTTTTACTAACGCCACACGAGACCGTTCCAGCTCATGCTTCTGGTGAATGGGTTGACCATTTTTTTTTAGTAAGTTTGGAAACTGGATTGTTTATCATTGGTTAGATCGGTCAACTTTTAGAATTTAACAAGTGTAAATGTAAATTCAAAATTTACACGTGGACTTAAGAACAGCTAAAAGTTTAGCCAAGGAAATAAACAAAAAAAGTATTTATGAGCCAAAGTGGTATTCTAAGATAAAAGATAGTAAAATAAGAAAATAAAATAAAAAAAAAAACCAAAATATTTTTTTTTTTAATTGAGAGTTTAGCTTTATGACTATGTATAAACCGGAGTTTAAAAAAAACGCACGCGACATTATACTACACACGACTGGAGCTATCGGCGCGGTAGATATGTTTCATAAGCAATAATAAGTTATATTGTACTAAATATTTATATAATTGCCTTTGCGCATGTCTTCCAATAAGGTTTGAAATAGTTGGTAAGACTGAAATTAGTCTGTAATTTGATGGACTGGTGATATCCCCAGTTTTAAATATTGGAGAGCATTTTTTTAGAACATCAGGAAAAACTCCCTGGTCTATTATCTTGTTATAAATAGAAGTTAAGGAAGTGACTATGATTTGGGCACTAATTTTCAAAAACTTTGGTCCATTTTTTTCTGTCCCATTGATTTACTTTAATAAAGATTTTTTAGATTTAAATACAAATCATTTACAGTAATATGTGGAATTGAAAAGGTTTTATCAGAGCACTTAGATCGAACAAATTTCTTTAAATAATTGAAAGTTAGTTCTGGAGAGTTCTGTTCACACATATTTCCCATTTGATTTACACATTGTCTAGTTTGTTTTGATATATTGCGACTGTGTATGCAGTTCCGAAATGTTTTAGAATCCTTTGAATCCTCAACCATGTGCAATTTATTACTGTACTCTTTCTTAGAGTTTTCCGTAATATGCGAGGTTTTGCTCCTCCAAAACTTACATTCATCCCACATTCCAATACTATGAAATTTATCTCTCATTCTTGGAGCATGAAGTATATAACCATTATATTACTCGGTTTGTTTTCCTTTTTAATGATAGGAGCATGTTTGATAAGTACACCATTAAAAATACTGTACCAAATATCCATACATTTTGAAAGAGTAATCAAGGGAACCAAGGTTAATCAAAAGAATGCAGACAGACATACACAACAAAGAACACAAAGTAACTAAAATCATACACACAAAGTAACAAAAGCAAATGAGCAAATCGGGCTCCACTTGAAACTGGGAACATGGACCAGGTGCACCGGTAGGGTAAGCGTCCTCTGCTTATCTAGAAACACCCGCCGAGTTACTCATAAAAAGTCAAGTCCAGGGTAGACGAAAGAGGAAAGGAAAACTATGACACGTTGAACAAATCAGTTTTCATGGCGCAGGTGGATACACTGTAACGATCCACGAGTTTATGATGACGACCATAAAACTTCAGTAGTGATGACTTCAATCTTGTAGCAACATAACCCTGTTCCAGAAGCCTATTTGTTAGAATTTTAGCGCGATACAAAACGGCAAGCTCTGGCATAACGTATGAGTTGTGATATGAACATTCCTTACGAAAGTGCGGGAGGGATGTTGCCATAGATGAAAGGAACGTTGACAATTCTGAGTGAAAAGTCATTACGTATGTCGTAAAGTTTGATCAATAGTTTTACTTTACCATCGATTTCTCTGAGGTGTCACTTTCAAATTCGATTGAATAGAAAGGTGCTTTCTTTAGATCTGACAAGAACAAATTCTCATCAGATTTTCTATAATTTCTATACTCTAAAACAGAGTATTTATGTTGCATTTGATTAATACGATCTCTACTACTGACATAGATTGGGAAATGATCACTTACACTATATTTACATGTGTAAGTCTTGAATATTTTATCTAAATAGGTGACATACATATGGTCCTTGTCGGTCCTTTTATTATTTGGTGTAAACTATAAGTTTCTATTAAACTTTTCCATTCTGTTTGTGCTTAAAAAGTCAACGTCACCTGCAAGAATTATATCTGAATTTTCATTAAAAACAATCATTAGCTCTTTTTCTAATTACATATCAATCTATTTGATAAGTGACTGAGGTGGGTGATAAGTATAGCATAGTAGGAAGGATTTCTTGTGACAAGGTTTCACTTCAAACCATAGTGTTTCAATTTTTGATATTTCAAACTCTTTCTTCTATTATGTTTATTGTTTTCAGAAATGTAAACAACCCATTCACCTCCACCACAAATATCCCTATCTTTTCTATTTAAAATATAACAAGGAATTTCTATTTCACTGCCTATTTTTCTGTCACAACTATAACATAGTGGGTATTCTTTAATATAAATTTAAGTAAAAGGATCATATTAAAAAGGGCACTTAAAAATTATCAAATAATGATAATAATAATAATAATATATGTGACGTCCCTATAAAGGACTACTGTGACGACTCTGTTCAATAACTTTAAAGGGACTTTGAATTACTCTAATATACACTCCCTTGTGTACTCAATAAAAGGTGTCTTCCTCGAATGCCAACATTTCATATGATACCTATTCCTTGAATGCCAACAAAAATATTTCAATAGATGTTTATTTTATAACAATAGGTGTTTTTAAAAGTATTTAACTTTTGAAATCTCCACTTTATGACATGTGCAGGAAGAAATCTTTTTTCTTTTAGAATTAGTATGTTGTAAATGCTTACTAGATTTGAAAATATAGAATGACCATTTACAAAAAAAAAGTGGATATCAAAGTCGGCTTGTAAGTATGAAATAATTCAATAAAAAACAAAATAAACCTTAAATATTTAGTTTTGCCTTAACTGAATGATTTAATTTATATGATTGTACGGTAATAATAGTTAATATTCACTTAGATTGGTTCAGTTAAAACCAAATTTCTAGTTCTAAAACACCCAAAGCTCTATCATATCAATATTCTAACAATTTTACGATTTACCACACCTGAAATATAATATATCGTATGAATATATTGATTCTCTAGCGGCTGTGGTTTTGAGTCGGGTTCGGAGCTTGCTGAAATTCTAAAATAACACACTGAATGACAAGGGTGACATATATTGTTTAAACCTGTAAGAATTTATTTCTAAATGTGCCCATATTTCGAGAGAGACAATACATAGTTAGTATGACAAAACCATGCAGGAGTAAAATATAACAACAAACATTTTACACCATGTTTTTGACAAAACTGTAATTAATAACAATACGCCATGCTGACCACGATATAACTACACGTATAGAAGACTGTTTTATAAAACCTAATTCACACCTCTTGGGTTGTAAAAACGTGTTTCGTTCGCGCTAGCGATCGATCTGCCTGATTACCACCTATTTACATGTATTGACATGGCGCACTCTGGAAACAATAAAACAAACATCCCCATGGATTGGTCAGTTTGCTAGATGTATTAATAGTAATACCCCAAATCCCTTAATCGTATTCCATTTGACTTGATTACGTCACTTATCTTTACAATTTCTGAATATTGTTACTTCTTAATTGTGTTTATTCTTTTTCAATTGATTTTGTAGATCATATATATTGTTTGCATTCGATTTCCACCCTAAACGTCACAAATACTTAATCAAGTTCAGGAAAGAAGACGAATTTTAAATACCCACTACTTCAAGTAAGGCTAAGAAAAAAACATCAGCAAATAAGTAAATTAAAACACAACAAAATCAGGAAACACTCTGAAAACATTGAACTTTAACAATGTATTGTTATTCATTTGCTAAAAGTAAGTGAGATTAAATGTTATCATTTGTAAACGAACGTGCTGAGAAAAAGTCTGGCATCACAGGGAGTGCAAAGTTATGGAAGAATGGTCGCATGCTGTCATTTCATTCATCCCCTATCTCAATACGACAAAGGTGATTCCGCTTCCATGATTCAGCCCAGGGAGGGAAAGGTATAGATTATGGGCAAGAAACTGAAATATATTGTTTTGTGCGATTTCAAAGATCCGGACAAGTATACATAACAAAAAAAATGGTATTTCATTTTGCAAAAAAAAACAAAAACAAAAACAAAAACAATATCCCATTATTTATGCTTTTTAAGCAAAAAAAACTTCTTAAAACAGTTTTGTAGCCTATTTTTGCTAAGTCAGACCGCATTTGGCTACTAGTTATGTGTAGCATTTTTTCCATTTTATTAAATAAAAATCCCCCTAAATTATACGACCACATAAAAATGTAACCATTTTGATGGTTACTAAGTATGACGACCTGTTTCATTTTCACGCGTATATGTGAAGAGATTTTAACTTCAAGCACAAATTAAAATTTTCAAATAAATAAATTTTTAATCTACACAGAATCTATATCTACCACGGTTGAATGATGAACAATTAAAAGTGGCCGTTGTCCTTGGCCCGAAATAATACTTATAAAGAAAACAAATTATACGATTGGTCAGAGCCAGATCGACCTGGGGGCAGGTTAATAGTGAATGCGCACTATCCATACTAACTATTGAATGACCACATAGCCATTAGCATTCTGGCGTTACGCAATCGCTCTACTTTCGCCATGAGTTAGCCGTGCGGACAGGCTGGACGCCATTTTCTCTTCAGGTTTTGCTGGTCAGTTTTACGTGAAGAAGTGGTCTGGTAAGTATTTATTTACTCTTCTTTTGATAAAATTTCGATTAAACTGACACTAAGGTGAAGCATGGTGTTACGCAATTTTTGCTATAAAAATCGCTTGTACGTTTGTTTTGGGGGGCATTTCACACCTAAGAAAAGGAGGATTTCTTTCGTTCAAAAAAATTGTAATATATGTAGGTGTATGTGTTAGTAGAGGGTCATTAGTCATTAGTAAAATATCCTGGCCAAAGAGGAGGATTATCTTTTCTAGATCCTGTTGTACAAGGGATTATATTCTGTGTAGTTTGTCTTATAACTAGGGCCAGTAGGGGAATGTGAATTTCGGATACGTTTAAGGTAAATGTATTTATCTAATCAAATTATATTTCAATTCAAATGGTAGAATTTAAAATTCATAGGATCAAGTGTAAATTTTGCTTTTAATGTAATTTGACTACCGGAAAACGTTGTTGAGAGTATAGTAACCTCTCTCGAGGCAGTATAAAAGATAAAAATCCTGATAAAAATCGTATTATGTTCTTAGAAAAACAAATAAAATATGCGAGTTATTTGATTGCTGACGTAAGAAGACTACATTATTCAGTAGCATGCTGGAATGATTATGATAATGTGTTACATTGTAACTAATTGATCTTTCGTTACTAAGGAATGGCTGATATTCCAGATTGGTTCAATGGAAATAGGTACCCCATAAATCTATACTGGTCAAATTGAATTAGCCATGTTTTTTTTTAAATTAGAAATTTACTTAAATATTTCTGGAAACTTTTTTTTTTGTATTTTCAATTTGAATATAATATGCAAACCAGTCAGTATAATCTGTAAAATTTAAGTTGTATGTTTAAATAATGTATATGTATTTCTTGTTAAATATTTTTTGATTACATCCAAAAATTGTACAAGATTCATTATACAAGTATTAATGATGGGAGAAGTGATGGTAATTTGATACTAATTCTTTCAATATGATGAGCTCTTGCCCTGCACAAATATTTCTAATTTAGCCCTAATTATGGTAATTTTGTTCATGTGTAAGTCATTAACTGTTGTACCAACTTTTCCAATTGTCACTTATAAACATTTAGTCACACTTAATCATCACATAGGTTGGCTGTTAAAATAAGGTATTAGAATTGTTTTCCTTGCTTATGAAACAGGAATATATTGATAATCTAGATAGTTTTTTTTTAATGAAACTCAATAATTGTATAAATCTTGTGTGTAATAAACTCTGGTACATTTGTATCTATAGATGTCACCCAGCAGAAAATATGCCATGTGGTATTTGTATGGACAGAATTTCTGCAACATAGTGTTACAATGTATTAAAAGTGTTCCACCAACTTCTGTGGCGTGTATTTTTTTTTATAATATGTCTAATAATCCCAACCTAATGAACATGTTTTAGTCACAATTTTGACATCACTTGTTTACATGTTTTATATTTCATTTACTTTTTTTAATGCATTTCTTTCCAATTTTAAAATATCTATGATATACCTTTTTGTGACAGTTATCGAGTTAGGAGATTTTTCATTTTCTATTTCAGCAAGGGCGCCATTTAGATTAATTTCAAATTAGTTACTAACAATCTAACTTGTGAGTAACGCTGGGTAGCGTTCTCTTGCTGGAATTCAACGATTGGACAAAACTTTTTCGGATTAAAACTCCATGGAATTTTACAACTTTCTATGGGTGAAAGTTTCATAGGCTTAAAAAGAGAATATTTAAATAAACATAATCCAGTATTAAACGGGTTTACATCAATAGAGCATATTTATAAAATTATGTCAACAGTGGCGAATAATACCACAAAATAACATTGAATTTACCTGTTCGGACAAGAACTGGACAATAGTCAATCTAAAAGGGATACCCAGGGGTCAAATCAGCCTATTGTTACTCCGACAAAATAACTACCGTATTTTTAACACTTGCTTTGTTCATGCCAGTTTTAAATGAAATAGCTGGTAAATGGCCATCTAATTGGAACCATGTATATAAGGATCATCGATCAATAGATTGAGTATATATCTGTAATTGCAGTAGTAAGCTCAGAAATAGATACTACTTGTCACTTTCTGATTTAACGTGGAATATGACAGGTGTTCACACTGATTTTCACCACATTTCTATATTTTTTTCTACAACAGAACTGAACTTTCAGGTAAATATCTGTAACAGTTTTTCCATGTCATTGTTGTACATCAATTAAATTAAAATGGGTTAAATGGACGTTTTATTTTAATTTTATTTCAAATATCTATCGTTCTTTTTTATTTGAGATTAACATTCTACTTTGATTGACCGTCTGGAGGCGTATTTTAATGAGCGGGTGTTTTTACATAACCACTAAATACTTCACATGTTCTTTTTAATTGTCTATATACTCGGGGCAATATTGATGGCTGATAAAAATTGAAACATCTGAAGATGGAAGGTCGGACAATAGATATATAATTTGTAGTTATCATGACATATGTTTCTATTTTCCCACAAGTACATGTATCTGCAGGGTAAAGTCAACAGGATGTGCATGTAATGACCAGAAATCTTATGAACGGACACATTATTACACAGTCCATAATCCGGACAGAAGTACTGTTTTGACCGGATGCATGGTCAACTTGGCCTTTTCTATGAATGGCACTGGTAGAATTCACGGGTTAATTATTCTACCGTGTTCTCCCGGTCGCCATCTATAGATCTAGGTCATAATCTACGAAAATTTTCTGAAGGGTAAGTACTGTATCCTGTTCATGTTTTGGTACCATCAGCAATGACGGAGATACTTCAATCATAGATATGTGAAGTTGAGGAGTTTGACCATATATTAGTTGTAACTAGAGACATGCTGTATATTACTATACCAATGTATTTATTTCATGGTCTATGTTACCAAATAGATGGTTAGAAATAGCAACAACCGGCGATGCATATAAATGCGACATTGTGCGTTAATGCCAGAATCATATGGATCTCCTCTATGTTCACACATGCTGTTCATTTATTTCTCTTGTAGAAGTGTTTCGTAGAGTCTGTAATTTCTTCAACACAGTATTTTAGTTAAACGTTTGTTTTATTCATGGTATAATTTTGGTCTTTAATTCAGATTTTTTTGTTTATATTAGCAACTGTTTTTGGCGAGTTGTGTGTAATAGAGATATACAACTTATCAGGCCTGACATTTTATTAAAGGGACACAAGTCTACTGAATTGTCATGATTATTCAAAGGTCTATAAGTAGTGGTACATTTTGCTGAATTCGAATGTGTACCTTCATGGAAACACCTCGTATTCCTGTTAAAATCTAATGCTAGATAATTTTCTCACCTTTTCTCACACTCTCAGAAATTGAGGCTCACGTTTTTTTGGTATTAGGTTTAACTGTATTTAGTTGCGAAGTGTAAATTGTCGGTACCCTTCGCTACATACAGTTTTCAACATTGTGAAAATAGTGTTTAGATTATCCAGTAACTGTTAGATGATATGCATTATACTGCTCTCATCTTTAGCGTATGTGAAGATCCGTGAAATTCCTTTAAAAGAACATAGATCAATTACTTGCATGCTTTCCTTTATTTGTCAATATTTATTATTCCACTAACATCGATCACGGTTTTGAAGATCTTGTCTTGGAGTTTTCTGCGAACGAAATGTTGAAATATCAGAAGAATGTACATTGTGATTTCTTTTTTCTTGGCCTATTCCACTAGTTATACTATACCTTATCATAATAATCAACAGAAATATGTCAATCCGTCTTTAAATAGTAAAATGACCCAACAACACTAAATCCATTCCAAATGATCGAAATGAAAAAGTTGAACATATGCTGTGACTTCTGTTATAAACCTTATAAGAATTGAAACAATTCTTGCTTTATTATTATGTTGGCCATTGTGTATATAATTAGTTTACCGCTCTAGATTAATGATATAATAATAATGTGGCTTACAAGAAGTATTTCTAAAGCATATTTATGGTGAGAAATATAAACATGCTAAAATGTCTGTTCGCTTAGCCTTGTCAGTAGCATCATTTCGCCATATACACAATCACTTTTTTTATTTTTAAAATACTTCATCGAAAATGCTTTTAGGCAAGAAGAAAGGTATTCATGTACGGATACAGAGCCAGTGCATTTATATACGATTTGACAATAAGTTCTTACTTTAAGAATAAAATGTCTTACACAGCCAAAAATGCCACACATAAGAATAATTTGAAACATATGATAATATGAAACGCCCGTTACAAATATCACAACCCAATTTTCGATCTCAAAGATGTTGATAACATTTCGCTCATTATTTATACCCACTAAACAAGAAAGCTATATGAATAATTTCTATCTTAATATTTTTTTCTGTCGTTAAATGTTTATGTTGAATAGTTGGAGTGCTTGTAACATCATTCAAGGAAATACTTCAATAAAAAACTTTGTTCACGTACAATTTTATGGATCCGTCCAAAATGTGCCAATTTTAGCACAAATGTTGCCGACAATATCCAGCTGAGAGTACAAGTATAAGTCCAAGAATAATTTTCTGTTGGAGATTAAAGTGACATTCCCATGGACACTTGTTGTGTACCATTTCCAGCCATTTCCAGATATAACCTTCCATATTCCTTGTGCCTAGTAGGAAACCTATTAAAATTCCTTGTTCCTAGAAGATAAATTGTTCAAATTCCACATGAAGAACAAACCTTTTATGTCACATATAGTTTTCGAAGGGAGTTATCTCAAATAGTTAACTACGTTGATCTTATTTGACAATGGTGAATTTCATATCGAAACTTTCGTTTTTTTTTTTTGTTACCTGGACCAAAGTTACCACCATTCATGTCCATTGTCGTTTGTGCAAGTTTATCTTTTAAGATAATTTGTTCTGAAAACCATATATTGCAACACACATTTTAAATGTGTCTTCTTTAATACTATGTCAAGGCATGAGAAGGCGAAAAACATGACCGCCCATGATATTTTAAGAACAAGGGGTAAAATGCAAGAGTACTACTGCTTTCTAGAGGAGTGATTCAAAAGGTTCAAAACGTACACCAAAAGTTATTGCTAAAAATATGCTTTAATACTGCTTTTGGCTCATATCTTTAATTTTCATTCGACTGCCGAATAAAAGTATGGATTTGTCATCGTCCGTGTCGTCGTTTTCGTCTATATCGTCGTCTGTAGACATTGTTTTTTCTCTGCGATTACTCAAATATTGGTGGATTTTTTTTAAAATAGTTTACAAAAAGCATCTTCCTGAAGTCCGGAAAATAAGTTGATTATTACTGAGTGGATCTATTTGAAATTGTACCACAAGGTGTCATACCACCAAAGGAAGGCTGGAATTTATTTTGGGGTTGTGACTTAACCCATATCTGGAATTAGGAGATAAATAAAGGACAGAAACAAGCAATTTCCTGGTGTGTATATGATACCTTGAGTAAAAGGAAATTGTACTACAAAGGCTTTACCCACAACGGATTAGGAGGTTGTGACAGGAACCATTTCGAAATTGAGGGCCAAAAGGGATCACTTCGATTCTGAGCAAATTCTTATCCTTTGTTAAATGTTTTTCAAAGTTATCAAGCTAGAATTATTTGTCCATACTTACCCGCCTGTTTAGCGTGTGACCTCTGCGGTCATATCAAGTTGCACCCCGCGATCCATTTTGTTATTGAATACTGAAAAATACTATGAATAGTTCATTAAGACGACATTCTAAACCGTCTTTTTAACATTCAACAAAGAAAAGAATATTTGAATAGAGAGAAAAAATACAATCTTAATAACCTGTACTACAATATTGTAGTATATTTTGATCGGGTCCGTCTGTCCGTAATTATTGGTTTCTTTTCAATAACTCGATAACCGGATTTATATAGACTATGTCAAGTCTTGAATTTTATTAATTTAAGATTTACTAGTACTTTTTTTATTGATTGCTGTTGGCGAGTACCAACACTTTTCATTTATTTATTGTCTTACTTTCGTTAAAGTTGTGTTGAACCCACTTTTAGAATAACCTCGACCAAGCAGAAGTCGAGATCAAAGGAAAGGCAAATGAGTCATTTGGGAGTACGGTAATTCACGTATAAATGAAATCATGGAATAAAGTTAATGCATATAAATATATATATATATACTACTGATTATCTGATAAGTCAACAATGAGAACTTGTGCATTATATATAAGAACGAATTCCAAAACAATGTTTACACGTAATTTTATCCCACGTAATCAGTTACGGGGGTGTTTTATTTTTTTACCCGTCTTCCCTTGCAAAACCTATTGTCGCTTATATAGTGCGTCCATTTTTTAACAAATTTCTTCCTGACTTTTGTGAATAGTTAGTAGTTTTTTTTTCACAGGATTGGCTCAATCAAGACCTCAATTTTTGGAGTGTGCTTTAGTTAAGAATCAATGCTTATATAGCGCCTTCATTTTTGACTGGTTTCATATCGAGTTCATTTACTAGAACGTAACGATGTGTCCAATACTCTCTCAGGTTGGGAGAATATCGGACGCAGGGTTACGTTATCGTGTAGACTTGCATATTTGGTTGTGTGTTTTTGGTACAGTTTTTCTTTTTTCTCAAAATAGTGTATAATGTATAGTGTATAGTTCCATTTGTTCGATTGTTGTTTCTGTATGCATTAGTTAAACTGATACTTCGGAAAGTGAAAATACATTTTCGAGTTGTCGCCCTTTGCATATAATGGCCTTTATTAGACTAATTTTTTACGATGTTTTCATTATTTGTAATCTTCTATTCGAGAGTTAGTTGTCATATTCGTGTTGTTTTTTTTTTAAATGCCATACAAACGCCATTGTCTATTAGGGTCCAGAAGAACTGAACATCTGCAACTTCAACTGTTCAAACATTTCATTTGGAGAAAGTCTCCACATGTATTCAGCTTGACTGATTATATATATATTACATTGTAATTATATACTTATATCTAGGCCATTCAGAGGTTGTTGGGTGTTGGTTCCAGATTTGTTTGTGAACTTTGAATGAATATTCCAAGCATTTATTTTGGTTGTATGATACTGTATTTGTTAAATTTCCACAAACATATGCATTCTTTTCTTCAGTCAGTATGTATCATTAGACACACTTTTCATTCTACAATGTCTGTTGAATATGCATAATCATTATCATACCATTTATAATTAAGGTAGTTCAGGTGTCCATCACTGAACATGTTAAGAATTTTGTTTTAAGGAATTATGGTCTACATGTTCAAAAAAGAAAGAAAAAAAGAAAAAAGAAAAGAAACATTAAAAGAAATATTTTTGATTTATTATAGTTGCACTTTTTAATTGTATGGCAATTTCCAAAAATTCCTGTTGTAATCCAAAGGCGATATTTTGTAAAGAAACTACATGGAAACCACAAATTTGATTAATCTTCTTCAAATTATGGCAGATTACACCACATTTCTTTTTATTGAAACTTCTGTTAAAGCATATAAAATGGCAGGAGTTTTTTTCAAATTGATTGATCATATTTTTTTCATACATACATTGTTAAAAAAACTTCATGTCCCATGCTTGCCAAAAATAATAAAAAAAAAAAAACAACAAAAACAAAACAAAAACAACAAACGTTGAGATCCATTATTGTAAACACGGCAAACAGTGCTTGTCCCATTACAGTTTGCACCGGTCCCATGCATGAAGAAATTTTGACCGGTCCCCTATATATATATATTCATTACTGACGAGTCAGAATGCAGAATTTTTAAAGTTTGAAATGGCATCAATGCCTAGCTAACAGTATTTGCAATAAACACATCAATATATCAATTTTTGTAAACACATCAATATATCAATTGGGTGTATTAACATTTAGAAATGCTTTGTATAATTGCATCCTTTAAACGCTTTTACAGTTATGATATTAATGTTTTTTTCCATGATGTAAGTCAAGTCTATATTCCTTTTTAGAGAGACGAAGAAACGCGCATCCGAGATATATTGTATCTAGGTAATACGTGTAAATATTACATTAATGTTTCTTCTACAACAAACATTACCATTAAATGTGTAAATAACATAACAGCTATCAAAACTGCATGGTCTTCGGAATCCAGCAAAAAATTTTTTTTTAGTATTATTCATGTCATAATCGTGCACAGCTAATTCATTAAGGAATTTATTTTATTGCTGAAATGCGTTCACATCACCTATAAAATTCTGAGGTACTGCAGTAAGGAAAAAAATGACTGGCAACATTCAAAATAAAAATGGTAAGGTAATCTTTCACTGCATTTCAACCTAATTTTACAAAATAAAATCTTTACTCCAGATCCAGGATCAATAAATGTATTGTTTCTAGGTACGTGGAACATATTTCAGCAAGTAAAAAGTCCGGCTAAATATTTTTCTTTGCTTTAGAATCTGCCTGCATGAACACTCCTGCTCGGTCATAGATTGAATTTATAAGTCTTTATCATATTTAAACATTTCTCGGAAAGTCTCTCTTACATACAGTTTGGATCAATTTTTATTGCACTACGATGACAACTCCCATGGCGATTGTATACTTAGGACTGATCATTAAGCATCTTATTTCATCATCAACAACAGCAAATATACACATTATATTCTAGACTAACATATAGCTAAGAGGGTGGTAGAGCAGTTTGTTACTCCGAGAAAATTGTTGGCATCCCGAGGCGTAGCCGAGGGTGACAATATATTTTTCAAGAGGGTAACGAACTCTCTATATAACCCACTAAGCTATGTTATTAATTTTATTATACTGAATGTTCCATTGTCGTTCTTCTTCGAATTAAATCCTAACAATCAGTTTTGCATGTTTGCCGTTCGTCTCTATGTTCTTCATTATTTTTTTTTCATTTTCTTTCAATTTTGCATTTATTTGAAACTACCTTTTTGGACCTTTATTTAATGCACCAGTGATGGACTTTTTTCCTGCACACAATCAGAAAATGACAATTAAGGTGTTTCTTTTTATAATAACGAGCATATGCATGGTGAATATATCAAATAGACAACAACCCCACCAGGATAAAAATGTCAGCCCAGGCCACCCATGGGTCTTTAATGAACAACAATGAAACCCTCACACCACAGGACAGGCTGATGCTACCCCCAAAACATCATTATACACAGGTACAGTGAAAGAGTTGCCCCTTTATACTCAAGTAACATAAAAATAAACTAAAAGTGAAAACGGAACAAGACATATAGAGGCCAGAGATTCCTGACTTGGGACAGGCGCAAGAAAATGCTTTGTCGTAATCAAAAGCCCCTTTAAAATCTGGCCACTGTGGAAAAAAATATTACACAATTAAATATACATAAAAATCATTTCAAAAAGGTATGAGTCCCTTGTTACAACGGAAATAAAGCAACTGCATATGATTTACACAAATATACTAACTAAGGACTAGTAGCAGTTAACTGACATGCTCGCTCCAAACCAGTTTAAACCTCCAAGAAATTTATGCCCCCATCACATTGATGTAAAATCAATCCAAATTCTTCCCTTGCGGGGTTGAGAACCACGGTACATCATTAGTCATACAATAAGGACGCAACCCATGTCATGCCAAAAACTGTTTTTAAAAATAGTATTTTAATTTCTATGTGAAGACCCATATGAGCAAATCATTGTTAATACCCGCACATATTAATCCTTTACAAATGCATCTGAAATTGAGAATCAGTTCCTTGTACATCGATTGATCAAAATTGTGAATGTTTTTTTGTCTGTAGAGACCTACAGTAACAGTCGGATTAAGTAATCATATACATGAAAACTTAAATTACTCAAGGTTTTCGGTATATGTCTCTACAGACAAAAAAAAAAATAAAGCAAAAACGAAAACAAAAACAAAACAAAACAAAACAAAAACAAGAAAGTCAACAATTCAGTTTATAGAAATTTAACAACAATGACATAATTCTCATTTCTATTTTTAATTTAATGCAGTTAGAAATATTTGGGTACAGATTCATAGTAGATTTTTAACTACAAAAGAATTTCATGATCGATGTTATATCAATTATTGATGTTGACGTAGCGCTAGTGGTTCCTTTAGTACGAACTGGTACCTAATCAGATTTACTTGATATTTATCAGGGTAAAAGACATAACAACTATCAACTTTTAAGACATGTGATAGAATATAATATTACCCTCGTATTAAACCAATCAAAATTCATCAAAATGAGTATAATAAAAAAAAAAATAAGTTATATTAATATTCACTCTTCACGTTGACGTACTATCAAACAGAGTGGGGAATCGCTTTCAGACCCACATGGGGTCTGGGAGTAGGCAAGAGCGTCAACAGAGCAGCCCAGCCGCTGGTAGGACATACACGTACTCTGAGTTCTAAGGTCACGTATCCCGAAGGCTGGGCTCTGCTTCCTCCAACTACTAACAGACATCTACTAACACAATCCCCGCAAGGGGCAGTCGTGCGAGATCCGCAAGGATGATCAAGACCGTAAAAACCACTATTCGGGGAAGTAATATTCATCCATTATCATATACCGTTATTGCGTTCAACTAGGGTACAGTATATTATAAAAATCTAGTCATTGTTAAATTTCATCAAAGTCCATTGACGAACTTCATGTAGAAATAAAATAAAACTATGTTTTTGGTCTAGAATAAATAAGAACAAATTGGTAAAGATATGCATCACCTTGTCACGAAGAGCAGATACATGTTAGAAAGTTTACAACGACACACAAGAGTTATAGTTAAACTTCGCGCCTTCGGTCTCCAAAATCTATCACCGATAAACAGAGCAACGTAAATATGGACATAAACGCATAAATTCAGAGACATCAAAATACAAGTTCATGGTAAAAATATGAAAACAGGAAACATAAGTAATACAATTTACATAATGTAGACAACTGACCGATACAATACAATAACATAATTAAAGACTGAAGTCTTCTAAGTCGTCAAAATATTCTCCGTCACTGATTTTGGCTTATTTCAACATCCGGTATGGCATGAATGCGATATGCTCTTAAATCGGGTGACTTCCACTAAAAAAAAACAAAAACAAAGTCAAAAAAACAAAAAAACATAGGTATGTGCATGATATTTTTAATAGTGGTACATTGTAGCGATCTTTAGATATGATATTGACCAGGAAACCAGATTAGGACCTATATTAAACAACTGGTAATGCATATTCATATGTATATGACCTACATGTATATAGTCTTGTAACGAGCCCCTGGGCCTGAATCGGTTACTGGGTAATGTTCAATGCTAACCGATCATTTCATGTAAACTTCCTGTTCTCATACAAGCAAGAAACACCCGTAGAACACACCTGTTTAATGTGTAAGAGGTACATTTTTTTATCTCGTATGAAGCTAGAGCTATGACGGTATGGCGGTAAACACGACACAGATCTACTGCATTACGTGGAGTATGAATATACAATTATGCAAATCATGTGCAAACATAAAGTACTGAAATTACGAGTGCAAGAAGTCGCTGACAATATTAGCGACTTAAAAAAAGGTGACGATAACGTAAACGAGATAGCACACAAAAAACTAAGACAGTCCCTAAAAAGACGGAGTGACACTAGGTGCTGTTGACGGATAAGTTTGTCCTGCTCTGCCAGATTGCAAGCGAGTAAAATCCGGTATGCGTCAAGTGGTGGGTTATCAATCGGAAGACGTTCAATGAGATAGAAACATCATATTGGTCGATTATACAGCTGTTGCGTTAACCATAAACTGTAGTATCGATGTTATCAATTCAGACTGAACGTAATTAGATAATGCCCTTACTCTATACTGATTAAGTCATATATTATCCACCCAAATAATGGGGGGGGGGCTTTTCAAATCGCAAATGTTTGATTGTGTACATAAACATGAAAAGTACACACAAAAAAAACCTTAAATAAACAATAATGCACATTCGTTTTTAGTATTATCTTCACAAATGAATTTGATTCCTCTTTTTTTCACACTTTCTTGAAAAATTAGCACGTATCGGGTTTGGACTTTTTAGGAGGTTTATCTGTTTGTTGTATATCCTTGTCTTGTTTCAATGGATGGTCGGGATTATCTCGTTCCTAATTGACATACAGAACTTTTAAAAGAAAGCTTTCAAAAGTCTATCCTTAGTTAAGGATCAAAATTGCCAATGAATTACTACTATATAGCAACCACAGATTTTGAAAAAAAATAAGTAATTCATGTATATAATAGTTGTGTAAAAAGATTAGATGTTGTTTATAAAAAAGAAAAGAAAAGGAAAACCCTTCATAAATTTTGAAGCATGGACGTATTAGAGTTAGTTTTTTTATGACGAAGTTAGTTTGCAAATAAACTCTTTCATATTTCAGCTGCGTATATAGATAATTATATCATAGATTTAACTTAAAATGTACCTTTTTGTATATGCATTATTAGTGATTGTTTAAACCCTAAATCGTTTATCGTATATCGCATAGTCTATATTACACATCTAGACCATATCGCATAATCTATATCGCACCCTTTCGCGGAACGTACTTGAAGTATCGTTAAAGTTTATGATATAATGAACATGACATGTCAAAATCTGTATCACATGTGGTATCAACCCTCGACGTATATCACCCGCGGGTTGGTTGCCCTTGGGTGATATATAGAGTAGTCTCGGGTTGATACTGCATGTGATACAGATTTTGATGTGTAATATTCACTTTATATTATAACAATCATTTTTGAATGTTTAACCGGTAAAACTTAAATATCTGGTTGTTCAATTTTAAGAAAACATTACATGGATATATTCATATAATTGTATATTTAGTGAAAATCTACCTTTTGGAAAATGTGCAGTCATACCATACCTGGTGTGAACAGAAATTTAGAAAAAAAAATCACACACATTAACGATGTTACAATGCAATACCTGGATGTATAAATCTTTTTAAATGTACTTTAATCGTACTTGAAGTGTATTTTTGTCTTACTTTCCTGAGAAAAACTATTAAGGATTGTATATAGTATGCCAAAGTTTTTTTGCAAGGTTTTTGTGAGTACATACGGGGGTTTAAATTACATCGGTTTTGTTGGAAAATCATTGAGAGTTATAGCGGATTAAATAAATCGTACGATTATAACATCTGTCGAAATCCTTTTTAAATAAAAGATAATCCGGGAAACAATGATTATCATCGGTGACAACTAAACTGAAAAACAATGATTATCATCGGTGACTAAACTGAAAAGCAATGATTATCATCGGTGACTTAACTGAAAAGAGTGATTATCATCAGTGACAACTAAACTGGAAAACAATGATTATGATCGGTGACAACTAAATTGCAAAACAATGATTTACATCGGTGACTAAACGGGAATACAATGATTATCATCAGTGACAACTTAACTGTAAAACAAACCAGTTCAGATGAAGTACAACTGTATCCTCTCTCAGGAACCTGACCGCTTTGCACGTAAAATGGCATCACACTTGTAGAATAACATTAATAAACAATGCGATAATGCACCCTACTTTTCAGTGGTAACCTTGTCTAAAACTTTAGGTTATACATTTTATCCC
Organism: Perna viridis; assembly: GCA_037379345.1. Lineage (NCBI taxonomy): Eukaryota > Metazoa > Mollusca > Bivalvia > Mytilida > Mytilidae > Perna > Perna viridis. Next base: position 9,413,125 of record CM074511.1, on the reverse strand, counting down.
TCTGTTAATACAAGTTAAAACAAGTTGTGGGGTTGTATTGTTTTACTCTTGTCTGTCCGGCCGTAATGCAAGTTTTTGCACGATAACTCGTAAAGGCTTGCACCAATTAAATTGAAACTTTCGGAAAGTGTACATATCGATAGTGATAAACTCACTTTATTTTTATATTATTATTATTTTTTATTATTATTATTATTATTTTGAAAACCTCATGTTTTTACTTTGAAAACAATTTGCATCAACTTAAGAAATACTTGAGAATTTCGTGGTGATATTTGATCCAAATCGACAAGGTGAAACCAATCCTATATTGTAAAGATATTTTCATCTATATGTGTGCTCCTTCGTGCACATACATATATTTGTTGAGGATCGATAGAATCTACTTAGTTGCCCAGTGAAAAGTTCTTCATTTATTGTGCTATTTAAGGGTCAATAGACAAATCTTTCATGTGCGGTGCATCTTCTGTGTCTGCCACAAGACGTTTCTAAGGTAGTCTTCCCTTGAGTATTTTCAATAACAATTGTGTCCAGGTGGGTTATCACTTTGTCTACTTTGGACTTTGATTTTATAGGTAAAAAACAAACAACGTTAAGAATTTGCGACATTGTAATACCGAAAGAAAAGAAATCATGGATGAAAAGTGGTCTTGTCCAGTTTAATGTGATTCGATAAAAAAATACCGAAGCATTAAAACCTGTATAATTTATGGAAATCAGAATCCGAAGACCAAAATGTTAAAACAAGAAACAAAGACAATTTACATGTACAGGATATAGACAACAGAATAAAATACAGTTACATGACGGGTAATAAAATAAATCTAGGCAATATTCAAAAGAAATAGTCTAAAATAGTCCGTGTAACAAATGGCAATATCAGGGCGGAAAGTTGGAAAACCACCGTATATAAAAACTAAAGCTGGATAAGAAAAAACCTGAAAGCACATAAACACTAAAGCACTTGCAGCATAAGCCCTCACACAAAAATAGGAGTGAAATCATGTGCTTTGGAAGGGTAAGCTTGCCTTGAATAGTGTCAGATAATCATCAAATTGAAAAAAAGACGAGTCTCAAAAGATGTATGAAGAACGATATTTTTTCAGTGGTTTATTATATTGTATAAATTGAAATAAATTAGAAATTAGAACCGCATGGCGATATAATCGTTAATAAAAATACAGAGGTTCTTCTGCGAATATTGAGAATCGGTGAATTTCTCCACATCATTAGGACCCCAGCATTGGTTATAATAACTATACAATAAACACGTATCATTAATTAGACAAGCAGAATTTGTGGACCTTTCAGTTCTAGGATGTTATAAACAAAGTAAATACCAGTGAACAAGAAACCAAAATAGAGTAAGAGTTTTAACAATCAGGAAGTAACGAATAAATCAATCTAAACAACGAGAAGACGGTTGATTAACGGGAAATTGTTTTAAATGTTTTTTTTCGCAGATTTCAGATTTCTTACGAATTTTGTTTATTTTGTCTTGTTTTCCAGTGTACCTAATTTTAAACGATGACCAATAGCTGTTAAATTTATTTGCAAGTAATGATCTCTATCATATACCGGCTTCAAAAAGTAATGATCTCTATCATATACCGGCTTCAAAAAGAAAGCAACTAGGTGCTACACTCGCCATTCAGTAAACGTTTGGTCACTGAAAACAGTACAAAACTAGAAATACTATGATACCCCGATTTAAATAAAATTAAGTTGCTAAATGTAAAAGATTAAACTTCAGTTCTCTCTATTTTGAGTCTCCGACAGTAATTATATTCCTTCATACACATCTACATATGATACAAAAGCTTCTTGTTAAATTTTTTTTATCACAACCGCCGTACTTTAACTTGATTGACCGACGTCGGGATGTTACCGACCTCTGTTTGTGGTAGACTTCTTTCCTTTTTCATACAATTTGGCCTTTAATTACCAGCACGGCGGATGGCTTACAAGAAGCAAGACCAGAATCGACCAATTTCCGGAATACCTGAGATCACCCCATTTTTTAGGATTCGTGTTATTCATTTTTTTTCTGTGTACACTTCTTTATTTCATTTGTGTTGTATGGTATGTTCTTCGTATTTTACCCTTTTTGGTGTTCCCGGTGTGTTCCAGGATTTTTCTCCGATTGTATATTCCTTATTATATTATTATTATTATTTTTTTTTTTTGCTTTTTTCTAAAAATAAATTAATATGTAAAGTGCCTTTTTCAACATGCTTTACTTTAAGTTTAATTTTTATAAAAATGTTATCCCCACTTAGTACAGAAAACACGATTTCAGTTAGATATGTACATAAAATATATTGCTATTTACTGAGAGGAGTACGTACAAGTATGATCCCACTCTGGTAATTCCAGATAATTAGTTATTCCTCAACTGAATAATTTTGCAATGTTTTATAATAAAAAAAAACATAAAAGTGTTTTGAAAAACACAATTTAAAACAATCGTAAGTGTGAGATACGGAGCAGTAACAAAAACGAAAGTAGGTTGATTGGATTCAGTTAATTTAGGAAAAAGTGGAAAAGATGACGAAAACATAGAACAACTACATCAAGGCAACAGGAACTGCAAGATGTGACCTAATATTAGTAGATAAACAACATTGAATAAGTCATTTAAAGCAGATTTAGAATTAAAAGCACAACAAACTGTCTCGTGCAATAGACATTTTAAAAACCAGATTTTGATAAGTTGATACAATACCTTTATACGTTATATCAGTCATGCACATCTTTTCAAAAGTACAAACTGTAGTATTTTGTATATTATGATATATAAAAAGTCTATATTCGGTAAAAGCAATTATTTTAAGTACCTACACAGTAAGTAAGAACATACCAATACAAAAGAAGAGAATATCTTTTGCCTAAAACCTCTACTACATTGTATTTAATTTGACTTATGTACAATATAAAAATCAGAAACTAACAACGAAATAATTGTGGAACAAGCGTTGTGGATTGATACTTTATCTTCAGCTCAAAAAGACAAATGACTACCAATTTAATTGTAGACATAACTAGTTGTTGCAATATTTTATATCATCACTGCTATTACATGACCAAGCCGATTTAAAAACAAATATCCAAAAACACGAACTTCTAAAATTTCGAATCGGCCATTAATCACTTCAATTTAAGATGTGACAAATAAAGCATTTAAACCCCATATTTGAATAAAAACAAATTTATTGACACAAAGGTAAACTGAAATCCAATAAGAATTTAATACACTTTAAGTTTATACATTAAAACACTGTTATATTTTTAGCTTAATCTACACCATCTACTTTTAAATTTTGTTTTCGTGATAACTGTGAAACAACATTGTTCTTTATTTTCAGCTTCAGTACTTTACATTAAACTAGTCACCAATTTATAGCTTTAATTACAAGTCACATGAGCACACTCTACCAGCGGGCGGCCATATTGCAAGCATCAATGCGTTGTTTAAACACACAATACTAAACCTGCCATTAATGGATGTAAATCGGGGTCAGTTAGTTTGATTTGAGCATGACTGTTCTTGGCACTTGTAGAATTCACTGATTTCTGATGATTTTGTCAGTGATTCTTTGGTGCCAAAACTAGCCGTGTTCTGTTTCATCACGTGCAACGAGTGTCGTCTGATTCACTTAATTCCAGGTAAGCAGGATACCTGTATTTTTATTTTCTGTCAATTTATAAAACGTTACACATAATATAACTTGATAAATAAAACTGGTACTGTTGAGTTCTTTTTTTAAGTATGGTGAATATTACTTCAGATTAAGATGAGTAACTGAGATGCTATTTTTTATTGAAGTAAAAAAGTTCTGAATTAGTTCAATATTGATGACATTAATTCTATTCAGAATGACTACACGATGTTATACAGCAACAAACACGGACAAATCAATATCAAATATTATCTTCCACATTTTATCAATCAATAGCCTACAATTATACAGAATAGAGAAATATAGCTTTGGATGACAATTATGACAACTCCATATAAATGAATAATAATATGGGGTTTATTGTCTTAGCTGCAATATGTAGTATCAAATGAATTATTTGTTTCGTTTCTATTTTAGGTTCTTTGTAGTTTTTTTCCTTTTTGGTCACGGTGGCTCCTTTCTTGAGATGTATGTCAAATTGGTATTACTTAGATTTTTTCAATCTATGTTGTCATCCACTAAAGGTCTCACTATTTTGATATGCAGCTCGGCTAATGAGTCGAGCTGCATATTTAATTCGGGAGCAAGCCCGTGTGTCTTTATTGTCGAAATACCCTGCATTAATATTCTCCTGGCCAAAGTTTTTTTTAATGATCTATAGCTCTCAGATCAACTTGTCTAAGCAATGATGGCTTTCATATGAGAATACGAACTTTCCAGGGTTTTTTTACGTGTAACAGTTAAAACATTAGTTTCTAAGTTAATCCACATTTTGATAGATATCTCTATTTCAGTTTGGTCTCAAATAGTCCATTTCTTTTCTGATGTGGTTCAGATTTAAAGATTGTTAGATTACAACACACATATCAACAAAAAATACATGATACAAATCTCCTTTAAGTATTAAATGATATTGTCAAAAAACAGGAAAGTAATTTGATTCTAACACAGTAAAATGCACTTCAAGTTTTTAATTTCTTAATATCACAAATGGTAATTTCGTTTAAGGAACACGATAATCGTAAGTGGCCCCTGCATCACCAGAATGTAATTTTGATTAGCCAGAAAATTTGAGCAGAACATATATTGATAGAAGTTAAACAATGCGTTGTTTACTTCGTGCTCAAGTGAATTTTAAGTCAATATTTGACCACGATTTTTTTCTGTTATCCCAATTGTAATTGCAGGTGAGTGATGTATCGATTTGGTATTCCAAAAGAAAATCGTTTGTGTCATCTGTGTGAAACTGAATCCATTGGAAATGAATTCCATTATCTGTTTATTTGTCCACATGTAGAAATTAAACAATTAAGAATTAAATACATACCTCAATATTTTATAACAAATTCAAGCTATGAAAAAATGAAAGGTATGCTTTCACTTTGTAATGTAAGAGTTTTGAATAATTTGGCCATTTTTATACGAAAAATAATTTCATACCTATAAGGAAGATTGTTGTGAACAATATGTATGTACAGTTTATGTATTATATGTTTGTTTGAAGTTCGCCATTGTATTGTTTATGTATTATATATGTATGCCTCTTGTTACAGTGTAATCTGTCTACAGTGAAATAAAAAACTTGTAAACCTGACTCACACACGCACCCACCTGTAACCATAAACGTAATCTCACCATTTACTTTTCTAATGTGAAGATGTGATAATCATTTAGCAGAGTACTGAGGGAATAAATGGATCGCAATCCTTTGTCGTAAAATGAGTAATTGTGGACTTATTGACAAATGACAAATGATATTAATGGATGGTCTCCTTTGAATTCACCTTCCTCCATTTGCTGATTTCTCTGTGAAATAGAAAATTATTGATTCAATTCAAGGTTTGCTTTGCTCTTCTGTTGTCTGGTCACGAAACTGGGAGTCAAAAGGGAGTGAAGGATACCTTTATTGAAATAAGAATGTTAACAGAAAAAAAATATAAAAAAAAGTTACAGCAGACGTATTTATATCTACTGTGTATACAATAGGTACTAAAGCAAGTTACAGATACAGCGACACAGTATTATAAATATAGTTAATCAAAACCAATTTTAACCTTTATAGGAAGGTCATAGCAAAATTAGTTAATAGATAGGGGAAAAAAGAGATAATAATTAAAAAGAATAGTGAAAAGAAGAAAAGTCTATATAACAAATTGAGATATCAAGGCAAAAATCATAGGAAGGTTGGACACGATCCAAATGGTCATGGCTTTGTGCATGCATGACACGATCCCAATGGTAATGGCTTTGTGCATGCATTTCCGATGGAAATGGTGTGTTAAACCTGGTTTTATACCGCGCTAAATCTCATGCTTACAGTACAATGTTACCATCTCTAATATTTTGATTACTTATTTCACTCATATCTGTATTTGTTCGTGTAATACCGATAGTTTGAGAGAACATGTACATCACCGATACAACTATTTCATGTTCAATGTTCCTTTATCTTTTGTTGATTGTGCTTTTTCAGATTTGTTTTGTTTTGTTTTTTGTTTTGTTACATTTTTCCAAGGCTTTTTGCTATGAAAATCGACCGTGTTAACATGTATAAAATGATAGATTAATATCCTGAAAATCCTATATACATGTAATACATTTAATCAACCATCAGTGAAAAAAATATCGCAGTTATTATTTTTCTTTCTTCACATATATTCATGTACATTAATACAATATTATGCTATTGTCACCGGATCGGTGTTGCTATCATATGACGATGAAATAGCTTTAGTACATTTGAATGTACTTCAAGAGTATACCAAAATGTACTTCAAGAGTATACCAAACTACATTATTTAGTTCCTCTAAAATCAAATAAGTAAATTTGTACTTTTTTATGCAAGAGATAGTCTCTGTTACACTACGTAAAACAATTAATCTATCTTTTTTTTTTCAAAATCATATTGCAAATAAAAACGACAGGTACCTCAAGAAAGGTTCATGTAAGTATTTTCTCGCAATAGTGTTATAAGTCTGATACTATAAAATGCATCAATTTATCCTGACATGTTTTTTTAAAATATGTATCCTTCTCATCTTTCATTTTTCCAAAATTAGAATAACCTGAAACCTATTTCCAAAAGTTATTTTAATGGCAGGTTATTGATCAAATAGAACATCTTTTATCAATTATAACCTACTGCATTTACAGATGTTGATGTTTCACAATTGTCTTCCCGTTCTAATCTGCTTTGTCATAGTTCTACTCATCATATGAGACATCACAAACAAAGGATTTTTTTCTTATAACTTTTTCAATATGTTTACTTAAATGAACATTAGCGAATTACAAGACTATTTTGCATACCCCGCCTTAAATAAAACACGAATTTTCATTATGACACAGCAAAGAATCGAACTAAATGCAATCAACTAATAATTTCATTTATGTAAAAACTTGAAATTGATACAACAATGATATTATTTTAGTTTTTGTATTTTCCCACGACAGAACAATATATTTTAAATATTTTTTAGATATGTTTAAGGATCAATTTCGTATGATTTTGGTTTTCTCTGCTAAATCTATTTTACCGCTTTTTATTCCATAGGTTTTAAAAAACAAAGATATGAAGAATGACAAGCAGAATATTGTACAACATATATTTTGTTTAGTTATGATCATAGAATACATTTGCATTTCTATCAAAACAAAACTCAACGATTGGATGACACCGGATCAAAATAAAGTAAAAACATTACAACACTGAAAGCAAACCTAAGAAAACTTATATAAGATAATCAACCAAACTTACAGAAATCTTATAACATTGTTATGATAAAATAAGTATTCTCTACTTTAAAAAAAATCTCTGAACTGTTTAATTGTATACAAGAAAAAAAGCATTTCATTTTATATAATTTACCGTTGTGCATTATATGAGCAGTCTTTTTTACTTGAAAAAAAAGTTGTAGAATGATGCACGGGTTAAGATTTAAAAGAACGCCTATTTCTAAATACAATACAGGCCCCATAACAACAATAATTCATTGAAAAAAATATCCCAGACTTCTGATGTTCCAGATTTATTTCTCAGATATTGCAGCAAGATTAAATCATCACTGCAAAAGGTTTCTGGTCGTCATCATGAAATTGTGTATCATTATGGTGTCGCCACCTGAACAACGAGAGCTGTTGTTCGCCGTGTCAGAGTTTTCCATTCTTCTTTCATCTGCCCCGGACGTGTCATTAGGCACCTGGCCCTTACTCCAAGTTTTTAGTGAAGTCCGGGTTGCTCGTTTACGTTTGTTATTTTGGTTATTTAATGCTCTTTGTTGTGTATGTCTGTTTTCCTTGTCTAGCCGTCACCCTTGGATTATGATTTTTTTAATTCCCGTTCGAATCCTTATTCCCTTGGTTTCCTTATTTAATCTCACAGAATATGCTATAATGAAAAACAGTCATCTGAATTTTTTTATGTAAACAAACGCACAAACAAAATGCGATTAATGACAAAATAAATATACAAACTCGCAAACAAATAAACAATTTTCTAAAAGATACATTCAACTGAAAAGACAATTTGAATAACCTGACAAGATGTTGCTCTTGCTTTTGAATGTGGTCAGTAATAATCGACTTCTATATATTCTAAATATAGACGAAAAGATATCACAGTTTGTTTTCATTAAAAACACGGCTGATTGTTAAAACATATGGTCATAAGGTATATACATTGTTGTTTAATAAATCAAGTTTTTTCGATAAATCTCCTGTATATTAAAACGACCGAGACTAGAATACTAATTACGTTTTTTAATAAGTATACTTCTGCGGTACTACATGTATATATATTTGTGTTACAGTGAATACTGTATTTTTATGTAGTCCAGATTCCTCACAGACTTTAAACGGTAAGAACACATATACATTTGATATTCTTTGTCAGTAGTTCAACCACCCACTCATCTTCGTTTATTAAAGATAATTGGTGCGACTGATGTAAACCTGTATTAATCTTCGCCCATTTTGTCGGAAATTAAGTTTTTCCGACAATCGAAATAACCGACTTCTCGTTCCAAACTTTCAAGTAGATGATCCCACTATTGTCATTTTTTTTTTTATTTCACTGAATAGGGCATAACCATTTAATGTAGTGCTTTGAATTTTTGACTCAGACCTTCTTGAAAATGAAATATTTCTATCTTGAAAACATATGTTCTGTATGTGAAAATAAATGTTTTAACCGTAAACATTGTGAAGATAAGCCATCCTCTCAATATGAAATGGTTGTCCCCGACAGCTTCATTTTTTACATTGCTTGCAAAACAAAATTTGTCGATTCCATCTTATATTAGACGTAAACATCTTGTATTTTACACTTTTTCGTCGCCCCACGATGCCATTTTCAACTAATTGTTGAAATTTTCCTATATTCATTTTTCATATCGTCATTTTAAATAGCATGATTGAGATTTTCATATTTAAGGTTTTTGCTAACTAGTGACGCTTACAATTATTTATTCTATTTGAATTATATGACGCGACTTAATTTTACATTGATAAGTCGTGGTTTTAAAATTGACGAAGGTATAGTTTTATTATGTTTGAACACTTTATTACTGTAAACAAAAATAACAAGAATAAGGTGGCCAAAACATCATTTGAAATTTGAATTAATAATGATATTTAATCTCCAATGGGTAGAAATAAACTCTAATTGTTTTTTTTTTCTTATCACAAATATTCATGTGATATCAACAAGAACCCAAATCTTTTATTTGCAAACACGCATTTTCAACTAACGTATGGCTAATGATTGAAGAAAGAAAGATAACTCAAAGTATTTCAGTTGCACTATAAATTTATTTCACATGTAATATCTAAATTTATTATGAATTGGAAAATGGCTTATTGTTTCGGCTTATAAGATCTGAATATATATAAAGAAAAATTATCCTTGATCGAAAACTTGTAATTTTTTTTTGGAAACAAAACAAACAAATCTTATGTATTCAAGTTGAAAGCCAAGAAAATCATTTCACAATATAATCATCCCAAAATTATTTAAAAAATTTCAAATAGCCAATGCAGAATACATGGCTAACAAATTAAACCAAATGCATGTCATGGTTAATTCTAACAAAACTCTCTGACTTTTTTAATGATTCTAGCGCATTGAATTGTCTGGACCACAACAAATATAACAAATCTGATTAGCAGATATGAATTTTCATATCCTCACGAGTTAACTGAGACATTTGATAATTATATCATACATGAACTTTGAACAGATACGCTTAAGCTTTTTGGGACAGGGTTATATTATTTCAAGGCCAAAGTCACAAGTATATATATATATATATATATATATATATATATATATATATATATTGTTGTTATTGGCGGTCGTACAATATATATATAAGTTAATTTCTAGCCACAGACATATCTCGTATCCCTGCTATTTCAAGGAAGATCGACTACAAATACAAAGTATTTTGCCGAAATCTTCTGTATTCGTTAAATCAACTAAAACTATATTTTAGAGCGTTGGATTTGTGCATGCGGTGTTCTCATAGATGTCAGAGTAAAGAACAGGGTCAATCCCGCTGTAGGAACGACCAAATTTGCAACCTTACATCGATTTTATAGTTTGGGAGTAACTTAGGCTTGATCGTGCGTAACAGGGTTAGTTGAGAAAGATAACCGGCAAGGTTCTTTTATTCAGCATATATAACTGTATATACCATAACATATGGGTAAAATTCGACACCACTGGCCTAGTGGTCTAGTGCGCCGGACTTTCTGCAGGCTGTGCTGCCATAGATGTCACAGCAGTACGAGTTCGAGTCCCGCGGAGGGAACGACCAAAAGTTTTAATAACGTATAAATATCTTTAACATCACCAAATGATGGTAAAATTTACCTTGAATATTTCGGATAACCGATATCCTTCTTCAGCATAAAACTAACAATGTTGAAGATAAAAAAAAATATCAAATTTATATATATAGTGGTCTAGGGCGCTGGACTTTGCGGAAGCGGTGTTGCCATAGATGCTACAGCGGTACGAGTTCGAGTCCCGCGGAGGGAACGACCTAAAATTTGCTTTGCAAATTTGACAGTTCTAACAGTTGGGATTTTTCAGAACCTTCTATACTTACATTATCTTCCCTGTATCAGCTTGATCCGATGGAGCAGTGTAACGAATAGAGTAGTCACATTCTGAGACGTTGTATAATATTGATTTGTTGTGACATGTATCGTTAATTTGATCATCTATCCTGCGAATGGAGTGTCCATATCACAACTCATACGTTATGCAAGAACTTGCCGAGACTACGCAGTTTTTAGTCCGAGTTGCTCATTTGCATTTGTTAATTTGTATGTATGATTTTAATTTCTTTATGTTCTTTGTTGTGTATGTCTGTTTTCCATGTCTGGTCTTTGTCCCTGGATTACATTCTTTTGATTACCGCTACAATCTTGGTTCCCTTGATTACTCTTCTACATAATAACGCCTAGATAGACTGTCCCGTACTACCATACATCGTGTACTAAGTTAAAGCCCTGGATTAATCCTACGAGAAGGAATGACCCGGCCAGCAGAAGCTATATTTTATAAAGCGTAGCTGGCCGAGTGGTCTAGTGTGCAGGACTTTATGCAGGTTGTGTTGCAACAGATGTCACAGCGGTACGAGTTCGAGTCTTGTGGAAGGAACGACCAACGTTAACTTATAGAACTGTCCCGTACTACCATACACCGTGTACTAAGTTACGGCCCTAGACTAATCCTACGAGGAGGAATGACCCGGCCAGCGAAAGCTATATTTTAATATAGCCTAGCTGGCCGAGTGGTCTAGGGCGCTGGATTTAGTGCAGGCGGTGTTGCCATAGATGTCACAGCGGTACGAGTTCGAGTCCCGCGGAGGGAACGACAAAAAAATTGCTTGGCAAATTTGACAGTTCTAACATCGTTGGGAATTTTTCAGACCCTTATATACATATATATCGGATCAAATTGATACAGGGAATTTTTCAGACCCTTCTATAAATTTATGTTATCTTCCCTGTATCAATTTGATCCGATGGAGCAGTAAAGCGGATAGAGTCGTCACATTCTGAGACGTTGTATAATATTGATTTGTTGTGACATGCATCATAAATTTGATCCTCTATCCTACAAAATAACACCTAGATGAACTGTCCCGTACTACCATACATCGTGTACTAAGTTACAGCCCTAGATTAATCCTACGAGAAGGACTGACCCGGCCAGCGAAAGCTATATTTTTATATAGTCTAGCTAGCCGAGTGGTCTAGGGCGCTGGACTTGGTGCAGGCGGTGTTGCCATAGATGTCACAGCGGAACGAGTTCGAGTCCCGCGGAGGGAACGACCAAAAATTTGCTTGGCAAATTTGACAGTTCTAACATCGTTGGGAATTTTTCAGACCCTTCCATAAATTTACGTTATCTTCCCTGTATCAATTTTATCCGATGGAGCAGTGTAGCGAATAGAGTCGTCACATTTTGAGACGTTGTATATATATATATATATGTGTGTGTGTGTGTGTGTGTGTGCGTGTGTGTGTGTGTGTGTGTGTGTGTGATACGATAGAATAATAATACATTGTAATGCACAAGCAAGTAAGATAGCAAGGTAGTTGCCTCATCCCATTTAGCAAATAAACAATCTCAATGACGCGTGCAAGAAATGAAAGTTTTGTTAGCATAAGAATCATGTTTACATTGATGCCTTCAATAAACAAATTTGGACGAAGAGCCGAAGAAGCTTGTAGCAAGGACAGTTATAGATAAACAAATCCTCTCTGTATGAACCACTTGATCTTTCCGTAAACGTACAACAAAAGTTAAAGCCTAGAACAAATTTTGTTGATGGTTTATAAATGACATTGACAAGGTTATCGTATCAGCAATATAACATCACTTGTAGATCAAGAGATGTGATATGGGAACCGGTATGTCCAATAAATTCCAAAAAATCCAACGTAAAACATGCGCGTCTTTAAGATATAAGATTACAAAGAATTTTATATATGAAAATTAGAATTCATATTGTCGGGTTTTAGATGAAATGCATCATGTATCAGTGTTCAATTTTGTGTAAGAAAATTTGTGCATCCTTATACAAGCACTTATAGAAATAACTTCAATGTCATATAATTGTATCATTTATTAGTTTATTATCCATAACTGTGTTTAGTGCACCACTTTTATAGAGTTTTAAATATTTATCTTAGGTGAAAAATTCAGTAAAAACTTAAATAAATCTTATCTGAGAGAAAATCTGATTTTGATGTGTTCGACGGCATTTTATATATTTTCTGTTACTCTCTAAATGGTCTTTATTAGTCAATTACCAGACTTGATGTTATATTCAATCGGATGTCAAGAACAAATGGAATATTTTGTATCTGTTCAAACATAGCTGTTTTAAATGTATGTTCTAAATCAACAATATTGCATCAGCCGCGTATTTATTGCTCTACGAAAACAAACATTTAAGTTGTGATCATGACATCAATCTGAGTATAAAAAAATCTTATTAACAAACTATAACATTACTGTAGGTTGTTTAATGACAAAAGTTTACGTAGTACAATTGTTCTCTGACCATTGAAATTGAAATGTTACCAGAATAATATTTTTCTGCAAAAGATAAAACAAAACCTCTTAACATTCAAGATAGGTCATAGGTCAAAAATGTATGTTAAATAAGATCAACAGTACTCTATGATAAATTTATAAGTTACTAAATTTCCTCCAAAGTGAATAACGTACACAATACAGTATCCTTTACCCACCTGAAAGGTTATTGTTTGGATAATAAGACTATTTAGTTTGCCATTGTTTTAAATACTATATACATCCAACGTATATGAATATTATTACATGTACATGTATAAGTATTAAAACGTATAATTAAAAAGAGCAACATAGACGACTTTAATACATGACAGGTAGATCTAAAACAATAAAAGAATATTACGGCCACTGTAAATGGGTAAATAGTCGATGGTGGATTACCTTCAAAAATAGGCATGACATGCCCCAATATTTTGTATTTGTATATTTTTTCATAATAATTATGAAAATTTTCTTTATAAATTTATTAGCCATCTGTACTAGATTAGAGAGATTTATTAAGAACGTTAAACATGTAAATTTTTGTCTTATGTTATGTATTATCTAACAGAGGTAAACATTAAATACATGCACTTTTACCTTAAACAAATCGCCACGTGCGTTACCATTTTAAAAATCATATTAAATGAGAGGTTGAATAAATGTGTTTGATAAAATGTTTAAATAATTATTTTGATTGAAGGCTTATTGTAATCCTATAAAAACTGGACCCCATGCCTGTATCCTTGTCTTTTATTATACATATACCAGAAGAAATATCAAAAGAAATATTATGCATTTATGACCAATCAAAATATGACCTCAGACCAATAATACAATGGTTCAATATTGTTTTACCAGATTCGATTTACTGTTAAAATCCTTATATGTACAGTTTTTCATGAAACATTTAAATCCTGTGTGTCAAGATTTGTTCAATTATTTTAAAATTGTCAGAATAAGTCAATTATTGAAATGTGGGTGAATTTCGTTGTAATGAGGCTGTGTATAATTAGGTGTTCAACCTATCAGAGATTTATATGAGAAAGTATATGTTGGATTCACCTGTATCACAATATCAAATCGATCGCGAGGAAGCTCGACATGCCGAAATATTGACACAATCATGACAGACTGTGATATGACAAATCATTATAAGTTCGTACTATTAATTTGACATCGCCATCAAATCTTCAAGGATTTGTCATAACGTTTTACGAAACATCCAAAACCGTTTAATTGTTTCTGTGCTGCAATATTTTTTCTTTGAGATATTAATTTAAAGTAAGTTGACATCGAAATTTTCCAATTTTCAATTGTGATAAGTATGTAAGCAAATACTTTAGAGATTTATTTGAATAAGGAACTTATCCTTATTAATAGAGGGTCAAAATAGCAAATAAAAATGTCTAAAGTGGATATAAATAAGAAAAGAATGGTTGACAAACGAGTGTCCTTTGACGCGGATTGGTCGGAACAACATAACGAAGAAAACATTCAACGGAGACAATTCCGAAAAGTCAGTCACGCTGGTAAAGCCTACCGGGATCAAAGAAGCGGGAGTTTTCCGGGTGATTCAATCTCCAACAGAGAGTCATCATTTGTAACGCTTTCTGACAACAATAGTAACCCTAGATCACCGTCTAGCAGTAGAAGTCAAAGAAGACTTAGAAACACGAAAAGTGATGCGGACTTGTTAACTACTGACGTTAAAACTCGCATAGAATGTAGAAGTCACTGGGATTTATTGGGACGAAGAATAAGCCAGGGAGATATAGGGAAATCAGGCATCAAAACTAATTGGGACTTCCTTCACGGAAAACTACAACTTGTAGGAGTAATCAGAAAAGCAATGACTAAAGAGGCATTAGCTGAGAGCAGGAAGCAACATTTTGCCCAGCAAAAACAGGAAACTGCAAAGGTAGGTAAATAGTTTTAAAAGGAGAATAAGTATGTACTCACCATATAGCGGGAAAATTTTGCTGTTTAAATATCAGTTCTCGTAAAAATTAGGTAAAACGGAAAATATTAGAAACATACATGTCAAAACCTCACCGATCTGCCAATCTAATTTCACTCAAGGTTGCTTCTTAATTTAAAAATACCATTATTTGACATCTGCATCACTGGATTTGCTTAGAAATTGTTCAATAGAATATTCGGAAAATGAGTTTTTGACAGTTATCTGCTTTTGAAATCTTCATATTCAGTCCATTTGAATGAAATTATAACTCAATTTACCAACATGATATGGATAATTTTTATCTTTTTTCTTCGATTCTGATGGTGCAAATAGACAAATTAAACTTTCAAAATGGTGTTTTTTTTCAAACCATGTTTCTCCCAGTGTCTGATTCAAACAGACACTAACACTTAATATCCCTATTCTTAGAGCAAATTGCGAAACTTAGCACACACGAAAAGTGTCCGCTTTACGGTATTAGTGCTTTATAGGCGAAAAACGAAATGTGTACTTTGTAAGTTTAAATCTATAAAAAAATATATGCATTGGTTCTGTGTCGATTAGTTTTCGTACCATGCTGTATCATGATATGGAAAGTGTATATTCTATAATTCAATACCTTTTAGCATCAACAAATGGCTGGAAAATAAAAAAAATATACATGATGAAATTTAATGAAATGTATTAGTATAAACGTACATAGTCTGTGAATCCCTATAAGCGTTGGCATTAACTTGTAGCATCAAATGCATGCAATATTAACCAACGTCAGTGAAACTGTATAGATTGACAAAATAGTCAATTTGGTTGAATTTAAATGCTAATAAACGCGAAATTCATACATATTAAATTAGTTATGAGCTATATCTCCAGAATTATTCCAGCAAATGTGAAATGAACAATGGCAGTCATATGGAGACATGTCTAGCTTGTTTCATTGTCGTGTAATTGATATTAAACAATTGTTAGTGAATAAATAAGAACAAAGTATCCAAAATGTTTAACCATGAATATAACACAAAAAATACAACAAAAGCGATGTCCTTTTTGTATGACTTAATACTGGTCAGTGATCCCAACGTTACGTGTGAAACATACCATTTGTAAAGACATATATTTGTTCATACAGTGTTTGCAAATATAGTCAATAAAATGCATTAACTTTGTCCAAGCAGAATTTCTTTGTGAGTGTTTGTTTGCTAAGAACACACATGCTTTTAAGTGAAACATCAGTACGAAAAGGAAGAAAATTGCTTTAAAAAAATATGTTACTTTAGTATAAGATTCATCAAACGAAAAATGTCTATGCTGTAGTTAAATACGGTTTTACAGTATTTTTTTTTTTTCAAATTTAAGCACAAAGTGCTATTGAAGTTTTTAAAATTTTTGTTTTAAGTTTAAAAATTGTCAATGGTAAAAAATATATATATGGTCTACTTTCTGTTCATTGCCATCTCGAATGACGATAACAAATATCTTTGGCTCAAAGCATTGCACACTTTGAGTCAGAATTTTGACAGTGCGACATTTTTTTTACAATTAAGTTTATAATGAAATAAGAACTGTATTGTAAAGAGAATGAAATGTCATTGCGATCTATATGGACAGTGTAATTACCGTATTAAATTTGATCTATGATTTTTAAATAAAAGAATTCGCAGTCTTGAAATTATCAATAATCAAATAGCTACACTATCTGTACCTCATATCTTTTTAAAATTTCAATCAATTGTCAAACGTTTGAGATTGAAATAATACTTTTGAGTTGATTTAAATTCGACAAGAAAGTTTCAAGTATACTTTTCTTTATTTAGTTCAGTCGACATTCATGTGTACGGTGTCAATATTTATTTCCAGTCCTAATAATTAAGTAGAGACTAAATTCTCTCCTGGACGTGACGAAGTGTCCATTCTCTTTAAATCAAACACGGTACCTAAAGTAGTTTGTACTTAATAAATAACGTAGTAAGAAGGTGTAAATTGGTAAGTTCAGGCTTGGTTCACGGCCTTCTTTTTGAATTATTACACAGGAAGAGGCAGATATAGAACCGATCACTTTATCTCATAAAGTGTGACCTTCGATGAATGCACGCAAATATCTTTGTTTAATTTGTTATAAAGTGCTATTTGTTTTCATTTATGTCTTGATTGTCTGGAGATACAGAAGAAATTAAGTAACAAAGCACTCTTTAAAATACATTTATGAAATGGCAAGCTATTCTAAAATGGTATCCAATTATGTGAGGACGAACTGCTATATGTTCACAATCGACATATCAGTATATCTAACATACCTACAGTAGACCGTATTTGTTACTTTTTATCTACACTATCCGCAAAAGAAGTTCCTGTTTTTCAATTTCAATCATAATGTAATACTACACTGTTTCACATTTGTTTAAAAATTGTCTTTGATATATTTTTGTCTTTTTCTTTTCTTTTCTTTACATTGCATGTAATAACTTTTAGTAGTAGCAAATGTTAATTATGTCAACAAAATAAATATGAAAAGTATTCAAAACTGAAAAGACAAGTATCGGTGTATATATAAAATTATACGACATTGGAAACGGTAAATTACTTCACATTACAAACGAACTGAGAAAGATGGAAACCAAATAACTGAACAAAATAAAAGAAAAGGAGTTAAGCGAAGAACTGACAAGTTAGTAAAGAGCGTGTAGACGGGGTAACAATATCCGGGGTTAAACTCACGGCCATTTCACGAACAAAACAACAGGAAACACCAAAAAGAAAGAGAAAAAAACAACAACAACATAAAATTATGCAATATAAAATAATTCTAAAATACATACAGATGATCGAACTACGCCTAACATTGATACTAAATTAGGGGGCTCCGGAAAGGCGAATAATTCCTAAAATTGCGAGAAAATTTAATTTGCTTCTTGTTTATGGTCAAGAAACTCATTGTTTGAAAAATTTAAAACAAGCTGATAATCTTCAGGCATTAGCTTCTGCAATCGTTGGTCAACATAGTAAAATGAGAGAATGTTTATACTATACGGGGATTCACTGTGTCGTTTTAGGCCCGTCTTCATTTATTTCGCCTTGCTGGGAGAATGGCAATCTATTGTATTAGGCTGATGAACATGCATAGCTTAAGGTAAGACCATGTAACGTCAGATACTGTTAACGTATTGATTAGACAAATGTTTCCATTTTCATATAAAAAAAAAGTGCTGAAGTGTTGGTATATTACATTTTCTTTACTTTGAAGCACTTTGAAATATTTGTAATGTTTACAAGTATTGGTTAACAAAATATATTCCATTCCCCTTCATGCAGTTCTTTTAACAGTTCAAAATAAAAACAATGTGTTCTGCTAATGTGTTAACAAGTCTTGTGGCAATAGAAGGAGTTTGTTTGTTTGTTTGTTGGGGTTTAACGTCCGAGCAGCAATATTTCAGCTATATTCAGACGATGAACATGAAATTGATGATAAAATGAACATGAAATGGTGATGAAATGAAAAAGGGATGGGACACAAGGACAATGGGGTCGACAAATTTAGATTGCCACTGGAAATAGGGAGAGGTGGGTAGGGTCGGGCAATTTAGCCTCCTGTGGCGGAGCCCTATGGTTCCTACTCCGGGAGAATACCACAGTAGGGTTCTTTAACGTGCGAGGAACGTGGCATCTTTCCCAACACGATACACCACTATGGTTTGCGGTCAGGTTTTCCGCATTATAGCCTGACAACTCAAGCATGCAACACGTCAGGGGTACCCCATTCCATCACCTGGGGCACACACCCCAGTTGCTCTGTGGGCAGAGCGCCCTAGCCCCCAGCTAGAGTTCTGAGCACTATTTAGTCGCCTTTTACGACAAGCTTAGCGCTGCTGCAGGCCTATTCTTTTAACACCCGGACCTGCACGGGGCCAATAGAAGGAGATAATTATAACTCACGAGTTAAATATTACGCGTTGGATGTTTCAGTTTCAAATGGACTAATTCAGAAACTTTACTTCCGTTCTGGTAAACAATGATGCACCGTCACCATAAAATTTGTAGAATGCAAATCGACAAATCCGGATTGTCATAAACAATAGCAATCCAAGAATCCCAATCGGTCTATCATGCGTTATCCATAAAAGTCTTCCTTTAACCGAATTAAGTCAAATTATGACCAATTAGAAGCAATATATCTCCATTTATTTATGTATTTCAGAAACCGGGAAAATGACGATGAAGTATCGCCTTTTATCAAAGGTTTACATTTTAGAGATTATGATGCTCAGATAGAGCTTATGTTTGATCCGTCCAAATTCAAGGCTAATAAGTCGGTAAGTTGGAACATTTCTTGAGCGTTGACAACATCATTAGCCGGATATTTTACTGCAAATGCATGCATAGCAATACGCGACCAACATATAGGTTTGGTTACATTTTGATGTTTATTAGAGATTGAACTTTTAAAGTATACGTAAAAACATTCGACAAGCACAAACACTGTAATTTGCTAATTGAATTTAATTAGAAAAAAATGTGTTAAGAATTTGACTTTATATGACAGATGCGACTATCAGATGACATTAAAAAGATACTCAGCAAAGAATCTAAAGACAGAACAACACATGATGTCTACTCAGTGAGTATAATAGTAACAGTTAACAGTCGACATATACATATTTTTTTACATTCACTACACTTTCCACGACAACTTGGCATTATTCTCATGATAACAATAAAAAATACCAGTGCATGAAAAAATGTTGAAATATTTTTATAGAGTTGAATCAATTCAGTTAAATGCCAATTCCAATAAATCCGCATGAATTTGTCCTAAATTTTACTCTCCGTGAAAATGATTTATTTTACTTATAGGCAAAGTCAACTTTATTACGTATTTTGTAGGCACAGATAGCATTTCGAAACATAAAGTCTATTGCTGAATATCCTGCCAGAATGCAACGCAAAATTGCTGAAATTGGCGTTTATGAAAGGTACATTGGTGTTTATTGAATTTGTTTCAAAATTAGACAATGTGATGTATCTATTTAAAGAAGCTGTTTGCCTTCCCTGGAAAAAAAACTCAGGTCACAAAATTTAGTGAACAAACCATAGAATTAACTGTCTATTAACGTCATTCATTGTGAGTTAAAATGTAAATACAGGATTGAAACTAATTACGAAAATAAAGTGCCACACGTAATACATATATTTTTTTACCATAACAAGAATTAGAGCTTGTGGGAGTTTACATACGGGTTCAACGGATAGAGTGGGAGTTGTTGGATATGCTGT
This sequence comes from Perna viridis, assembly GCA_037379345.1. Lineage (NCBI taxonomy): Eukaryota > Metazoa > Mollusca > Bivalvia > Mytilida > Mytilidae > Perna > Perna viridis. The sequence goes on along the minus strand of CM074511.1, from coordinate 9,392,621 downwards.
CATATTCTGTTTGAACATATCCCTAAGATGTTTCAATGTCAATTAAAAGAAATCATTTGTAAAAGTTTCTTGTTTTTCATTTTTGTTTTGGTTTTGTTTCGTTTTTGTTATTTACCTTTTGTTTTTGTTTTTTGTTTTTGTTTTTGTTTTTTTTTTTTTTTTTGTGTGTTTGTTTTGTAACAACATTCTATAACATACTTAAGGAAGTCAACTTGTGACAGCTGCATTGATAGCAGAGTAAAAGTAGGTACAGTTTTAATTCATTCCTTAATGAAATTTTATCCTTCTTTTTAAAGATATGAGGCAAAAAGAATCATCGTCAGACAAGGACATCCACCATCAGCCTTCTATTTTATACTATCTGGCGATGGTACGTATCAATGAAATCTGACACATATTCTGCAAAGATATCAAACAACAATTGAAAAATGACTGTTATATAGAACGTAGTAAACTATTGATTTCCTCTTGCGATAGTTCAGATGTGAGATATATTCTGTGAATATATTCTCAGACTTTCTCTCACTAAAACGCCACAACACTATTCTCCTTTGACGATAATTTTATTTGACGTCACTAATGATTTGGAATGCAATCCGCATGTCACAAAATTTTATTTGAAATTAAGAATTTTTTTTATGATTATTAAATATGTAATTGGATATCGTGAATAACCAAAATATAATCATCGTTCTCCACTCGTCAAATCACGGCTTTTATGGTCAATATGTGATCATATTTTGGATGCTCACTTTTTCCAATAAATTATTCTGTACCATTTTCTCAAAATTTTAAATAAATGTAATTAACGTACAATATGCTTTATAAGTCCATTGCTTTGGACCTGAAATTCACTAAAACCAGGCTGACCATTTACATAAACGTTTTTGGAAATAAAGTTTTAGATTTTTTTGTAATATTTGGTGTATTTATTTTTAGTGGTAGTAATGAAAATGGACGAAAGTAATACGTATGCTAGACCGGTGTTACATTTAGCTCGCGGGGACTCGTTTGGGGTAGGTAGTCAGAGTTTTATTTCATACACCTCTACACATACCAAAGCGTTAAAATAGAAGGACACTTCTAGAGACTTTAAAATTGAGGTACAAGGCCTAAATGTGACTACAGGAAAATCGGAGACAATCTAAATACACATTGTAGCGAATAGAATTAAATAAATTACATTCAAAACTGAAGATTGAGAAAACAAGACAGCACAAAGAAAACTAAAACACTTGTGATATAAACTCACATGGAAGGAAAAGTATATCCTGCTCTGCTATCGGCATCCGTCACATAACAAGTAGGTAAAATCTGGTAATAATCTAGCTATTATTATGAAACTTCACGAGGCGAAGTCAAAAAGAGGACCAATCACAACAGTGCAATTCCGAGTGCGATTCACACCAGATGGATTTTAGTTAATTCAACCTATTGCAACATCACACTTCAGCACCTGTTTCTGGTCATAGTTATCCTGTCCTTTTTCGTCAACCCTGATAAGACATTTTATAAGCAAATGGACGGGTATTTCTTGAAAAGCAGAGGACGCTTACCATACCGATGTACCTTGTCCGTGCTCCCAGTTTTTGGTAAAGTCTGGGTGCAATGTTACTTTTGTTTCTTTGTACATGTTATGTTTTATTATTATTTCATATGTTTTGTTGTGTGTTTCTATTTTCCCCGTCTTGCCGTTATCCTTGGATTATATATGTTATTACCGTGTGAATTCTGGTTCCCTTGATTTTCCATATATACAGTTTCCTGATGTAAATAATATAAAATGGTGGAAAATTACCTAAATAGACAAACCGAATGTCAAAGAAAAAAAAGCACCGAAAAAAACTAAAACTTACTACAACGACACCTGAACCATTGATCAAAGCTCTACAAAGAAAGCCCGTATTTTAGTCACAGGCTCGACAATAACGGACCAACTGAGAAATGTATATTCTATAGGCTGAAAAGTTTGCCACTTAGGAGGGGAAGTTTACAAACGGAATGTCAAAATCATCAGGTTTTCCGGTTTTCATAAAGTTTTGATTTTAGACGTCCTGTGTCATCTAAAGGTTAAGGTTTAGGTATGCAGCAGAAGAAATAGTATCAGTGTTTTCTTTATAATTTCAAGTACATTTTGGTACAGCAGATGTAGGTATTCCCTGAGATTATGAATATTCAGGGATCAAACATCATCCATATTGCAGAAACTAAAACTGAAGATCTGAGCTACTCGTTTCTCCTTTTCTGTAGTAGCCCAAAGTGACTTTTGCATGAGGATTCAATCTTTGCACTTTCATATCTTATTCCTGAAAAGGCTTTCAGACTTTTCATTATGCTGCCTTTGAAAAACATAATTACATGTACTTTAAACAAGGAAATAGGTAAAAAACGGTACATGTTTCAGTAGATTCTTGTATAGTTTCTTCAATTCATAACTATAAGCACGCATTTAAAAAAAAATAAACAATTTCAGGAGCTTGGGATAATACAGGGCACGAAACGAAAAGCAACAATTATATGCCGTGAGGCAACAGAACTTCTAAGCATCTCTAAAAAGGACTACCATGACATATTTATGTTAGGTGGGGTGAAGAGTATAGGTGACCCGGACCAAGATCAATTTCTTAGGTAAGACTAAAAGTAAAGATTATAATATAGGATTAGATTTGTTTGTTTTGACATCGTCTTAGGACATTAAAGTCGACCTGATTTCGTAATTTATCATTTTATCCACGGGTTTTATGACTACCGAAGAATATATAGAAAGGCCATATATTGACCTTAACTGACAGTTACTAAAACATTCATTTCATAATATTTTAATATCTTTTTAGTGCAAGTAAACGAAACACTTATGACTCGATTTTTGTTCTTGATATTCCTAAAAAATTAATAAAATAGAAAATACCATAAGCACATCATACTAGTTTTATGTATCTAAATTATCTTTTTTAATTAGAACACAATGCAATCAATACATTAATAATATCAATTTTTTTTCAGGAGTCTTTCATTTTTACGTGGTTGGCCAGTTGATATGTTAAAAGAAAACGGAGCCAAAATGGTGTTCCATTTCTATAAGTATGTCAAATCGTTGGAAAGGTCATATTTTGATCACAAAACATACATTAGGCTCACGTTGCAACAAAATAATGTATAAGATTGTACTATATCTGTGTTATGAAACCAAGGGGTCTTTTACATATGTCATTGAAGTAAATAGAAAAACAAATTCACAAAACAATTAATTTAAGAGAGATGTATATTAAAACATAGATGTAACCAGGGGCCTGTATTGGTCACCTAGTTCCTTTTTTCTGACTTTTCAGATAAATAAAAGTCGTCTTACTACTTTGACTATAGAGATGTTTGTGGGCCTTATCGCAAAGACAATTTTAGGAATTCATTGTTTTCTTTCTGTGATGTTATGAAGATATTGGCTAAAAGCTGCAAAACCCAAATTTTGTCCTTATAAGGAATCGTCCTACAACTTTAACCCTAAGATTTTTTTGTGAAGCTTTTAGGCCAAAGAAGTTTTTTTGGATATACCTTGAATTATTTGAATTTAACAGTATTGTAACTTGTTCAACAATAACGAGCATGAAAGGGCAAAATTGTACAACCTATTTTTAAATATCACCAGAAATCCTTGATTTAGTACAGAATACTTATTATTACGAGAATAGGTATGGTGAATATGTATGTATGTCAAAGAGACAACTACCCCACCGAAATAAAAATGTCAGTCCAACGCCACTCATTGGTATTTAATGAAAGACGAAGAAACACTTACACCACAAGGCAGGCTGGAGCTTGCCCCAAAACATCATTACACAAAGGTACAGTGATAGAGTTGCCCTATATACTATAGTAACATAAAAAAAAAGAAAGGTAAAAACGGAACAAGACATACAGAGGCCAGAAATTCCTGACTTAGTTTGTTGAAAATAAATAACCAAAGTTATATTTAACAGGAGAGGTGACGTTATTGCAAAAGATACTCATTACTTCGATTGGATTATAGTAGTAAAGTCGGTAGGTACACATAGTATCTTAGGCATAACACACAAGCATACCTTTTCACCCTTTCATGAATAAATGTTCTGATCTGAATCTTAAAATCTTAAGTTATCATGTTCAACTAAGTGCACTAAAAATGCTTCCTTTTGAAGTTCAATATATATACAACGTCTCAGAATGTGACGACTCTATTCGCTACACTGCTCCATCGGATCAAATTGATACAGGGAAGATAACGTAAATTTATAGAAGGGTCTGAAAAATTCCCCACGATGTTAGAACTGTCAAATTCGCAGAGCAAATTTTTAGTCGTTCCCTCCGCGGGACTCGAACTCGTACCGCTGTGACATCTATGGCAAAACCGCCTGCACCAAGTCCAGTGCCCTAGACTACTCGGCCAGCTAGGCTATATAAAAAATATAGCTTTCGTTGGCTGGATCATTCCTCCTCGTAGAGCGATACGAGTTCGAGTCAGGCGGAGGGAACGATCAAAAATTTGCATTGCAAATTTGACAATTCTAACATCTAACTTGACTACAACTGTAAATACAGATTGAAGAACTAGATTAACTAAATACATCTATTGGTTTTCAGGGAAGCATCAGCATTTTGAAGAAATTAAAAAAGGTTGCACCTTTTGAATGGAAAAATAAAGGTAGATAATAGGACTTTAATTATGGAGGATTGGGAAATGCCTTAGGTCTACATGAATATCAAACATAATATTTTGTCTTATAAAACTATCTATAAAAATAAAAAGAGAAAACCGCTTTGGGAAAAAGGGAATCAAGAAAGCACGAAGAACCCACAAAAAATCTCCCCTAGACTCTCTTGCCAAAATAATAAGGAGGACTTATTTTACCAAAGAATAAGCGTACTCTGCTTTATAAAGTACTTCACAAAACTGCGAATACTACGCCAGGTAAATAATGGAAGCAGTTGCGACAGGGAAAAAAACATCCGAAGAACACCATAATAGCCCCTTGAACAGAATAGAGTAAAATATCCATAAGCGTTACTATAATGTGTTAAATAAATGAGACATTAACGGCAATTGAATATGAATTTTTTTGATTCGCTGGCAGCAATCACCGAAAATTAAACAGACTTCTTCGGGTCTGTTAAACGTTTTTTTATAAATATGTAATCTTATTTTTCAGATAAGACTGAATTTGTATCAGAGAAGCAAAAGAAAGATATTGCTGAGCAAAAAGATATTAACAAAAGATTAGCATTAGCCGAACTAAATATACCAACAAGAAATGCCGAAATTGAAGATGATATCTTAGAAGAGTATCCAGGAAAATACAAAATTTTCAAGCACCCAACTGATAAAGAAGAGTTAAAACACATGTTCAGGGATCAAACAGACTCCACTGATGATATTCCTAGTGCCAGAACTAGCTTCAGTTTTTCAGATATAATAGACAATAAAAGACGAAGCCGTAGCTCTTTTCAGAATATCCAATACCATTTTTTACCAAGTGTATCAGAAGAGTCTCGGTCTAGTTCTATAGACTATACTTATGTTACTAGAAAGAACAAAACAGAAGTTGGTACAGGAAAACTATTACATGACAAGGGTAAGACATGGTATTCTCTGTAAATTAGTGAAAATATCAAAAAGTAATTATCTCTGAGTCAACTTCCCGTCTTCCCATTTTTTTAAAATACGTACTTTAGGAATGTGGTATGACTTCAGAAAAAAATACTTTAAAAGGTTATAAAAGCAAATAGTGTTAAAGGCTTTTCCAAAATAGCATGAAGTCCTACCAGTGAAGATAACCCATATGCAAAAGATATACTTTACCAAATGTTATTGATAGAAAGATTTTACATGTATATTTCTGCAGCCCTTAACACATTGTTTTGATAGATTTGTAATATTGATTTCAAGCACAAAGTAAAATATATGTTGTAATTTTTCCTGTGCACGGGAAAGTTTTGGAAGGAAATTAAATTAACGTTGGCTAAAACAATGAATTTAAAGATGTCAAAATTTGTTCATCTTGACTGCCTTTGTTGTTCCTAATTTGAGCCAATTGATTTTGACTAGGACATTTTTAAAAAAAATAATGCTGGTTACCACCTTTCTTCGAAATGGCTTTTAGCTCCATACTTGAAATACTGCGTATCTGTATCCAATTTATATTGTCTTTATTCCTTGCCTTATTATATAGGTTGAATTCGATGTTTTCTTTCTAATAAACAGGTTATTTTCATTCTAAAAAAAAGACTTTAACTCCACGAACAAAACACTTATGTTTAAAAACAATTAAATTTAAAGCCACGCAATGCAGGAACAAAATGATCATATTGAGAGAAAAGAGTAACACTGCTGTTATAATTCCACAGACATGGTATTATGAAAATTATTGAGACATCTTACAAAATGCTACAAAGTAATTTTCAATTGCATGTTCGAAATATCTTATTTGAACAATTTGATTATAACTGTTTTATATTTTAATTATAATATCAAATGTATTAATCACTTTAATTAGATTCCAGAAGAAAAGAAAGCATAATAGAGCTTGAAAAGGAAATGTTAGGCTTCCAGGAAGAGAAACTTACTTACAGAGATGATATTGATACTGGAATAAAACGAAAGGTTCGTAAAAATCTACCTCCTTTGTTGATAAGACGATAAAAATAATACATCGATTAAGCAAAAAAAAAAAAAAAATAGACGAATTCATGCATTAAGATTGAAACACTAGAAATGCCGAAACATACATATATTACATTTTGAGAAAATATAATGAATAATTTGTTACATTTATTTTAAATTCAGGATCCTGATAGTGTAACTGAGGCAGATTTGAAACCAGAATTTGTTGTTATACAGACGCTTGTAAAAGGACAGGTCTTTGTATGTACATATTTAATATCATACAAGAAAGATAACTCCATAAATTAATTTTGGTTCAAAACGTAAACAAGATAAGTTAAAAAGTTTAATCAGATGTTTAAAAGATAACAACTATTCTAAAATACTGCTGCAATTTGTAAATAATGTCAATCCTTTGCCTCTTTTTTGTGAATGCTATTTTATGACACTAGGGCCTACTTTTCCTATTCTTAAACAAAACGTTATATTTGTTTTATATATCTGCAGGGTTTGCCTGATTTGATATTAGACCCCCAGCCAAACTTTTGTGTTGTTAGTAATGGTGCCGACTGTATATTAATAGACAGACATTTATATATGTCTCATGCGGATGATCATTTGAAAAACAGACTCAGACAAGAAGTACGTTTAAAAGGTTATGAATGTAGGAGTAGGAATATTTGATACACATTTGATAAACATTTGATACACATTTCCGTTACTTATCTGTTTAAATACAGTATACTCTTGCAAAACAATCGACCCAGCGATAATGTTTGTTTTCCAAAAGTATCAAACGCTGTTTTACTTTTAAATATGTTTGTAACAGATGTTACAGAATGTGATCGTTTCGTGTTATGTTTAACAGTATTTTCAATTTTCAATTAAAAGTCCACAAAACCTTACATTACTGTAACTTTTTCAGTTATGCCCATACCCGTCCGAGGAGGAATTACAGTGCCGGTTACAGAGTGCTGTTGACTGGCAGGCATATAGATCTGATATCATGTCACAAACAATCAAAACAGTCAAACCTAAAAGACCTCTAAAACAATCTATCGTAGTGTAATACTGCTCCGTCATCGCTCATTGTGCCAAATAAATATGAATTATACTACTGATTTATGTTATTATTAACTTTATTCAGTACTCGGATTTGATACAGTCTGATTTGTGTATTTTATTTTCTAAATTTGCAAAATAACTATAAATATACAAATCTGCACCTTTTGGTCTACAACAAGGAAAGTATATGAGTAACTCTGTATAAATCAGATATATAGCTGTCAAACACCAATCGGTTTTATTTGTTATGTGTCATCTCTACACTATGGATACTAAACACCTTAACCTAACAAGTTCTTACATTATCATATTTAAGCGTGCTTACTTTGTTTTAGATATATTTGAAGAAAATGTTCCTTATTATTCAACAATCAAATGGTAAATTTGCAATACTACTCCCTTTTTAAAAGCGCGCTGTTTTATAGGGTCTTATAAAGAAAATTAGGGCTTTTTTAACCGAGAACAGACGGTAAAGTGAAATCTTTTTTATCTTCATGTTTTCAAAGCATTGTTATCATTTTAATTTATTTTCAACTAGTTAAATTCTGCTTTAACTTGTTCTGAATAGCCGACAAGATCTCGTTCCTTAAAGCAAACACTCTTATGATTAAGGATGTATTGACAATATGATTGACATGGATAAGAAACAAATGAAAAAGCAAATAACTTGCATATAATCTGAATTCAAGTTTAAAGAAGGTCTTTGTTAATTTTCTAAGTAATGTGTCGGACAATGCATTGATTTTCGTTTACGTTTGGTAATGGTAGTCTCATGTTCAAAATATAATATCTGTTAAAAAAAAAATAATGCAGATATTAATGATGTATCATAAAGGTTATGCTACATTCTTCGAGATAAAGTTTTATGAAAGTTAAAAAGAGTCTCATGCGTAAAGGGAAGTAATTTAATAAAGTTTAAATTGTCTTTATTGGCGTGTTTCGTCGTATCTTCAAAGAGGATCATTAATAACAATTTAATGTGTATTAGATAAAGTAATCAAAAATAAGTATTGCAATCTACTTTCTTCAACGAAGACATATAATCGAATTTCCAAACTTACATAGATGTATCAAGACCTTGCACGCAAGAGAAGCAACATATTAATTTGGTATAAAAACGATTTATGTAATGTCATTGGAAACAATCGTCGTTATGCACATGGGAAACAGAGATATAGAGATATGCTCGATAGGTAAGTTATTTAAGTATTTTAACTCAAAATAATGTGAATGTAACAACCCGACAAAGTCCACTGCAACAATCACAGGCACTTAGTACGTCCAATTCTTCAAATACAATATACTGTTATCCAAATGACATGGATTTAATTGAGTTTAAAAATTATCCCTTATCAAATGTCCTTAATTACTTCGGTAAGTCCAGACTCCTGAGAAATAAACTCCTTGAACCGTTAAAAATGTTAATGAAAAATGCATAGACCACCAAGATTCCATGTTTGGATGACCATTACTATATCCTGTTTAATTCAGGGCAGATATACGATTATTTCGGTATTTTCGTGAGAATTTAAAATATATGAATATTTTCAAATGTATTGAATTAAATAAATTCGGCACTTCAACCAAAACCTAAATGTACTTAGTGACAAACAAGTTTGTGTCGATCGGATCCTCAATCAGAATGACTGACATAGGAATGAAACAAGCTGAAATCCAAATAGATAACATGTAATCTGAATTCAGGATATTCATATTTAAATGGCAAATAAGCATGAATATACCCATTTAGGATATAGTTGATATCTAAACGGTACATGGCATCTTTATGAAAGGTATGCTCTACACTATGTATAAAAGGAAGAAAGTAAGGTATACATACAAAATTTAGAAGACATGTAAAATCTCGATGGTAAATTTTAGGGTATAAACTCGTCAAGGAAATGATGTGTTGTAATTAGATCACATTTACAAACAATCTCATACTTAACTGTATTAATGTAATGTAAAGTAGATTATTTTCTTGCGTGTGATTAAGCAGCAGTATATTTTTATACTTCGTATTTGTCATTTCGAAGGGTTTCGAATATGTGTATGAAATTTGTCTCTCAGATTTTTCGTCCTGTAATAAACAGTTGTGCTTCTGGGTTGAGGTGGTCAGGGCTTTATGTGTTATTTATTAAACTTCAGCAAATAGTCTATTGATGTTTTCGGTCTGTGTCCATAATGACAACAATATTTTTTTAAATATATTCTTTCTTTCGTTCAAAAATAATTGAGTACGTACTATATATTCGAGTATTTCGTCATAATTTGATTGTATATCAATGTGAAAAAAGAACATATCGATTTCTTAAAAAGCCTCTTGTTAAAGTTGTGCGGAATGAACATTTTTAATTTGTTTACATTGCATGTTACACATAGGATATTTTGAATTACCTAACAGACCTTTCCGAAATGAACCTAACTCTATTTCAATAAGTTATCCGATCTTATCTTCCCTCACGAAAAAATATCCGTTTCATTTGAAAAGTCAACCTTTAAATGTGTTGTTATTTCATTTCTTACTTTTATTTGTTTTATTTACCAAAGTGAGTTATTAATAATCTTCAAATATTTTTGAATGGGATATTATTTCAATTGTCACTTTCTGACTAAATTTCTACTTAGTATCATCTGCTATTGAAATGTAATTATGAAATTAATTTTTAATGAAAATCCAGTATAAAAGTCGTCGAAGCAATGAATTTCACATATTTCCTTTAGAGACCTTGTAGTTGTATAGCATTTCCATTGTCTCGAGAAGTAATTGTATTAATTACTTTCAATTGTAAAGAGAAAAGAATGTGCACGAAATCGTAAACTTTTAGATTTAAAACAGTGAACACGTAGTTAAAGGTGAAGTTTTGTTATCTACAAAAGATATGACGATAGTTTGTGATACATGGAGATCAGGAACAAAACCTCTCTATCGAAAAAATAGACGGTTATTAAATTATTAGAGATAATTGTTGTAGGCCCGAACAATGACCTCTGTGGTTATGCCTGCTAAAACGGATATTGGAACAAAAAACCAATCTAAGCCTTATTCCTTCGATCCATCGTATCTCAAAAATATGACCAAGAATAACAGGAAACCTAAGAACCAATCTACGGAACCACAATGGACTGGAAATTATCAAAATTCACTGGATACGGTGGAAGAAGTAAGTGAAAACTCTTCCACACATCCACCGGAACTTTCACCAAGGAATCCGACAGAATTGACGAAAAGCAAAACGCATTTGGAAATCAAAGCAAAATTACAACAGTTATCAAAGACTAGAAAGAAAGCAGCCGATGCCTATTTTGCACAACAAATCCGGAAGAGAAGATTCAAAATAGCAGCCAAGAAAATCCAGGTCGTTCTTCGCTGGACAAAGTTTTATTTACATAGGTAAGTTTTGTCTTTTTTTTGTTTTTTGTTTTGTTTAAAAGAATCAAAACATTTTTGATATATCTTATCAAAATAAGACAAACACTTATACCAAATATTCAACCTAAATGTTATCGTTGTGTTATGAATCCCTTGAATTTCTTTGAGGGCATATAGGGTAATAACTATATTGGTTATTTACACACAAATTTAATTGTGCTCTCTAACATATCATACTTATATTACTTTCTCTCATTCCATCATTCGTTTAAACGTCATATTTCTATTGTATATCTCATGTCATTCTATAAGTTTAAGTGGAGAACGTTAAAAGAACACTTCTGCATATCATACGTTTTAAATTTATCATGTATGTTGAAATTCTTATTTTTATTAATTCCAGGGTAAATATGCTTGTATCTATTAGTACTCTATTAAAACATAGAAATGAACTTTGGTCAAATTTATCGACATTTACTGTGAAATTTAAAATACAGCATTGATCCTGTAATTATTTTATATTTACTATGCCATTCAGTTGTTTAACTCAAAACGAAAATAGTAATAAAGCTCGGAATGTACTACTATAAATGATTAGCTGCTAAAGATTTAAAATATAAAACATATGTAAAGACAGAGTTAGTAGGATATATGGATATACTAAAAAGATCATTTATTAATGATTTTTAATAAAAATATTTGTTACCGTTGACTGTTTTTGTTTTGTTTTTGTTTTATCGTTGTTGTTGTTGTTGTTGCCTTTTTCTGTTTACATTATAAAGAAATCAAAAAAGGATCATGTACATTCGTTTACGTATATGCTCGACGAACCTCAGCATTATAATGGGTTTTTATAATGTTTTCGTTTACTTGCAATAATACGAATAATGTCCGTAAAAACTGATGGAGCAAAACCATATTAAAGTACTCGTGCTATCTTAGGAAAGCATCAATTCATGGTATTGTTTAGAAAGAAAGTACCCATCATTTAAATAAACACTTAAAATTTAAATGCATATACTTTTACTTATGTTCAGTAAAATTGAATTTTTATGAAATTCAATAAAAAGACGTCATCCCAGAATAAAGAATCCGGATCTAGACAATTTGATATTATGCAATTAGCCTGATCAATACCGTGTTAAAAGGTGAAACCTACATCCATTTCCAATTTCCAATATTCTTTTGTGAATATATAAAAAAATAACACTCGGTAGTAGAGACATATTGGATGAATCTGAAAATCACTTACCTTGTATAATATTTGGGAACAAAACTATGGATGATCTACATAAGTTATCATCTGTCTCAAGGAGAAAAAGAACTTTGAAAACATGCATGGAAGTACTAATTACCGTGAACTTTCTTCATTCTAAACGGTCAGTATCAATCCTTTTATAGTAGAGATTTAGCACCCATTGCATGGTTTTGAATTTCATTATACTCAGAAATATGACTTTTGTGGTGCATTCATACATATTATTTTTAAATGAACTATGTAGTTGTCGATAAAACATCGATATGTAGATGTCGATAAAACAACGATAATTCAACTAAAGTTGACATATATGACAATTCACTAATAAAGCATCAACATATAACACGTTTGTGGAGTGCACATGTCTGCTGTAAGCTACAACTAAGTTATAACACTTTTTCTTTTTCAATCATATTTTTGTCGGATTTTAAGAATTTTACATTTTAAACGAAGTTATAATCAATTCAATGTTCTAATTAACAACGCCTTGCATAACAATTTAATTAACCTTTCAATTTACTTCAGTGGCAAGTTTCATGCTCATTGAATCAATTTGGATTTTTTCCAATAATATGCAGTATTAAATTCTTTCTTAATAATTGAATGATCTTATTTCTTTTCTTTGCAGTTTTATATTCTGTTTACATGTGTCTTAATGTTTTAGTCGATTATGTAGAAAGTTGTTGGTGTAAAATTGACCTAAAGGAAAGCATTTTATGTTTTATGACGTCATAATTTATAATAAGTTAAAATATAGTTTATGTAAAAATTTGTGTTTTGCGCCAACCAATCAGAAGGCGTATTACAAATCAAATAGAACCAATCAATTACAATGATATAAACGGTTAATGGCATTGCCAAATTACTTCAATTAACAATATATATGTAATTTTTCACCATTTATATTAACCTCAAACAAATACGATCCATTGTTTTTGCGTTTAGTTCCAAAGACACAACCCAAGAGGCTAAGAAGTTGTATATGGAGATGCATGAGAGGAGATCTGACTACGAACCTGTCGACCTGATGTTTGATAAGTCATCGTATAAGGCTAAGACTGCTGTAAATCTATAATTCACTTTACTTTGTGGGCCAACATTTCAAAACCCAAATCTTGCAGAAATAATTTGATATTTAAAGCTTTTGTTTGCCCACTTAAGTGCCAGATCTAAAATAATATAAAAGCTATCTATGCTAATTCCTGGAAGAGCAGTGGCGTTAAATTTTTCATACAATTATTCTAGTGTTAACTTTCTTGATTGCAAAAATAAAATAGAACAATAAGACAAAAATATTTTAGTGTATTGAATTGTGTTTAAATTCATATGAAAAAAAATTGCAATGAGTTGTACATTTTAACGAGAATTTTTTCCCGGCGAGTTTTCAACTGATTTGTGAGCTATTTAGCTATTTGCAGTAAACTCAAGAAAAAGAAACTGTTTATTCAAAACTGTTTACAGGTGAGAATATCAAAGGAAACCAGAAGAATTTTGATGAAACCACCCAAGGATAGAACGGACGAGGAAGTTTTCAGGGTAATGGACTGATATTTCGTTCTATAAAGTAACATATTATATGCTCTCTTATATGTTAAAATAATGATACAAATGTCATCTATATATTAAGTTACCGTGAACAATGTTTGCATCAAATAGAATTGTTAAGTATCCCAGTGCCATTTTCCCGCTATCCCGGAACAACAGAAACAAAATATTGTTGATTCTCACGCCTATCAGTATTGCCAAGACAAAAAGCACCTTTTTTTCTTTTTTTCTTTTTCATTCTTTTTTTTTCATATTTTTACGTTTATTGTCTTTTGACCATATTTTCTGCGTTAACGTACAGACGTACTGACTTCAATTCATATGACAATCATAATTATTCCTTTTTGAGTTATCTCCTATAGCCCGTTATCGTGACCAATTGTTATATATGCAAAATGTGCCTATATGTAAATTTACACACGATAGCAAATTGGTACATTATTTCCCGCTAATTATCATCACTTTGAAAGAGAATTGTTACCGTCAGTTATCTCTCCTTGAAAGAGGCTTTTTACAATTTATGTTTGAAATTTTACCCTACAATTTTTTATGTGTAAAATCTTCCGAAATAATTTAAACATTTTATTTTTACACCATTGAGACCCAATATGTTAATTGAAAATATTTATGCTTATATGATTTTGAAAGATGTAAGACAAAAATGCTCCGTATATATATATGTATTATCTATTTTAATATTTTAAACATACAGCTGAAGCATATTAGTTATAGGAAGTGCCACTGTAAAGGAAAGGGATAAAGATTAGTTATCTTTTACTTTAAATTTTTTATGGATACCAATATAGTGTTTATTACACTAGAACCATTTTTTTCAAATATATTTACATGTTCTTTGTCTTGAAAGATGTTTTTTGAATAATAGTATTTACCTAACTACAGCAGCGGACAGCTGCCCAAGTCTTGCAAGGTACAAAATGTGCTGGACTACCGCAGCGGAGAAAAAAACTATATTTTTGCATAATAAGTCAATGTTTGTTCTGTAGAAATAGTTATCTCATTTGCAAATTTCTTACACAATGTTTTTGATCATTATTAGGTTTATATGCACTTGAATGTCAAAATCGTTTAAACCAATTTACATAAAAGTTGAATTGAACTTTGTCGATAGTTAACTACGTTATTTTTGTAAATCAATCATTTGAAAGAATAATTGGTTTAAACTTCGATGAATAAATCAAATATGAAATAATTATGTGCCTTTGTACATTTGAAGCTCAAAAGTTGACTGTGAAGAAGGTTTGCATAAGAAATGTTTATCTGATAAATACTTTTCTAATAGTTATCTGATTGGAAAATGCTGTAAGTTACTAAACCTGGGAGATTTATTCAAAGAAATACTTGGTAAGAACATCTTTGCAATATTCGAAAATGCATGAATGTATTTCCTGTAGCGCTTTATAATGATTTACTTCCTTACATCCCAGATGATGACCTTAGGAACTGACGCATGGGATGTTCCTAACATTGATTACTCACTCATCTAATGTTCCTGACTTTGGGAGCTCACTACTAATTGGATGTTCTTGTAATCAGAAAGTCACTAATCGGATGTTCCTGACATTGGGACATTGGATGTTCAAGAAACCCAGATAATTCTTCCCTATGATTGGTCGTAACGTTTTGATCTCACATCAGATGTTCCAAACATTGAGAACTATTTTATCGAACGTTCCTGACATCCTGACAATGGAAGATCCTTATCTCCTGACAATGGAATCGGATGTTTACCGAGTTTACCGAGAGAATTCGTACCTTTACATGGACCTGATAGTATGAATTTAGTCGGATCTTCTTGACATTGGGAAATCACTAATTGCATGTTCCTGATTTTTTTAAATTCTCCAAAACGAGAAAATTCTTATCTACACATTGATTAATCAATTTAATACGTTAGGCGTTATAAATTTACTCAAAGTTTTCTAGGTTCATCCTGTGCCAGTTCTGCTTAAATTTCTTTTGTATGTTTTTCTTCACTCGTCAATTTTCTTTAAATATCGTAATTTCTGTTCGCTTAATACAATAGAATTGATTGATTTAAAAACAAAAGATGCACAAATGCACTGGAAAGACTGTTACCAATAAGCCTGTATTTCATTTTTTTTATTTTAATCTAATATTTCCATATAAGTTTGATAGTGTATAATCTTATCAAGATGCCACATATGTTCAAAATAATTCATTGTTCTAGAATGGAAATAACAAAAGTTCAAATTAGCTTAACTTGCTTATAATCCAGCTTAATCACTGGACAATTGAATTAGATAAAAAAAAATATTGTTAATACAATTTATGAGAGACCAAGCCAAGATGCTTATACTGATATTTATTTAAAACTGACCATTATCATTCCTCAGTATTCATCATTGAATAGTTTAAAGCAATCATTTTCACAAGGGCGTTTCTAATAAAACATGTAATTGATAGTTGAGAATATTGTCACGCTCGACATTGACAAAGCAAGTATTTCGACTATTCATAAAAAAGATTTGTGTTGATTTTTTAAGACTAAATAATTATCGTATACCGTGAATATTAAAACTCAAAATATTTAAAATCAATGTATTAACTTATGCTGTACATTTGAACAAACATGAACTGAAAGGAATGAGAATCATCAATGATGTTAATATTTTATTCCCCCCATTTACATTTTCTATGCACTTTAATTACGGTATCGATTCTTCATTTTGTATACGGTAACATAGAGGTTCCACCCATGCAAATTGATTTTATTTAACCGTAAGACATATTTGGCAAAACAGACAGAACTGCAACCATGCAACATAAATGCGAACAATATATTGTTCTGTGTATCTATGTCATGTTAACTTGCTGCGCAGGAAGTCCCTGACCTAGAGTCCCCTTGGATCCTCTTGGGCATACTGATGCATTGGAATGAAATGTTTATCTCTTCATTTCAATAACAGCAATATATTACATTGAATGGAGAAAGAGTAAACATACTAACTAATTAAACTCTTTTGTAATGGAGAGGTTTATTGAGTTGGTAGAAACTTGAGTAGTTGTTCGCATATTATATTCGCTGAATCGATGCCTTTGAGTTCCATTGCAGGCACAAATAGCACTTGGAAATATTAAAGACATAGCCCAATACCCATTTAGAATGCAGAAAGAAATTGCCAAATTTGGGGAGTATGAAAGGTTAGTTAAATCTAAAGTCAGTGCTATATAGATTCATTAACTTCTTTTGGTACATTGAAGACAGTTTTAAAAAGTTATCTAAATAAAATTGAAATTCAACAATTTGGGAGGAATCATATCCAGTTTACAAGGTAATCAATGGAAAAAGATTTCGCTGTGATAGGAAAATATGAACGGTATGTATTATACATGTAGTTGAATAACTTAATTTCACAGTTTACCAAGTGTTTGACGTGAAATAAAATGTTTCTGATATTTCAACGAATTTCTATATCGGAGTAAAATAAATAACTGTTATTATTTTTTTTTTCAACCAGACATAGGAAAATGATTGTCTTTAAAAATACATTTTCAACAATTTTGAACATTCAGATATTGTACAAATTATATATTGAGAAGGTTAAAAATATAGAAGTTGTACAGTTACTTAAATGAACAAGCTAGATAAAAAAAATTAAAAAAAAAGAATAAAATCAAGTTTGGAATTTTATATAGGTTCAAAGTATGGCAAGATATCCCTCCAGATAAACTAAATAATGGCATTATAAACTGTTTACATTTAACGGAAACAATTTTATGTCTTTCATTAATTTTAGTTTCGGTGGAAGACGAATTATACTCAGGCAGGGTCATCCTCCTTCATCAAGTTATTTTGTACTATCAGGAGAAAGTAGGTTTATCATAGTAATCTAAAAACGAACTCCCGTGATAATTTCAAAAGTACTGCACTTTTAAATTAAGAAGATTCAAAGTTCTTGCTATTTCATTTTTTTTTTTGTATCTGTATTTAGTACTTCCGTTTTTTTTTTTCTACACATATAGCACCTGGTCCATGCTCCCAGTTCTTAGTGGAGTCCGATTTGCTGATTTGCTTTTGTTACTTTGTATGTATGATTTTAGTTACTTTATGTTCTTTGTTGTGTGTGTCTGTTTTCCATGTCTGTTTTTTTTGTCCCTGGATTACATTCTTTTGATTACCACTATAACCTTAGTTCCCTTGAGTACTCTTATATAACAAGTAGTATTGGAATTTTAATTTTTATGTATGAAAGATTGTACTCCAGGGACAAAGACCAGACATGGAAAACAGACACACACAACAAAAACAAGTAACTAAAATAATACATACAAAGTAATAAAATTAAATGAGCAACTCGGACTCCACTTAAAAAACTGGGAGCGTGGACCAGGTGCACCGGTAGGGTAAGCGTCCTCTGCTTTTCTAGAAACACCCGCCGCGTTGCTCATAAAAATTCGGGGTCCGGGGTAGACGAAAGTGGAAATGAAAACTATGACACGTTGAACAAACAGTTTTCACGGTGCAGATGGATACACCGTAACGATCCACGAGTTCATGATGACGACCATAAAACTTCAGTAGTAATGACTTCAATCTTGTAGCAACATAACCCTGTTCAAGAAGCCTAATTGTAAGAAGTCTAGCGCGATACAAAAAGTCTACGTAGTTACGGCAAGCTCGAATAAGGTTTGAAATGTAATATGAAAACTCCATACGCAGATCCTGAAGGGATGTTGCCACAGATGAAAGGAAAGTTGACAATTCTGAATGAAAAGTCATCACGTTTGTCGTAAAGTTTAGTCGATAGTTACCCTGTACCATCGATTTTAAGTGTAGGTCAAGATATGAAGCTGACTTCACAATGTCTGTAGTATCTTTCATCTCAAGTTCTCTTGGGTAAATGCAATGTATCAAATCCCTGAAGTTATGATTGTTTAACGATAATATGTCATCTATATAGCGGAACCTGAGATTAAGGATCTAGCTTTACGATGTTCTTTCTTTCGAATCAGATCGGCTATAAAGCCAGTCTCCTAAGAGTGAAGGAATATGTCAGCAAGTAAAGGAGCACAATTTGTTTCCATTGGAATGCCGACCGTTTGTTGAAAAACGCATCCACCACACTGGACATATAAATTGCATTTTGAAAACATCTTCTGTATTTGGAAGGTGATTTGGAATATTTTTATACAAAGTATGAGGAATCTCAACCATAAGCTATATATTTGTATCTAGGTGTGCAATAATTACAATAAAAACAATAATTAAACACTTATGCATCTTATAAATGAAGTAATAACAAAATAATTGAACTATAAGACAGCTGCATTGCTTGACTTGATTTCCTTTTTTTTTTCAGTGTTTGAACTCATTTATGAGACTTCCGATGGTAAACCAAAACTTGGCCAATCCATTGTTAAAGGCGATGAGTTTGGGGTATGCTTTAAAAATCTATTACCATTTATACTTTGTTTCGTCCTCAGCAAAGACATTAATGTTTTCCAGTTTCCAGTATAATAATTTTATCCGTTTTTGCAACTAGTAGAAGCTAAAATTAGAAAAAAAAATGGAGAAAAACAAAAGTTTACTTGTTTCTACATGTATCTATTTTAGAAAGTAAAATAAAATTTTATATTTTTGTTTTAAAAGTATTATAAGTTTTCGTTTTGTTTCTTTTAGTTTAATTATGCATAATAACTTACAATTTAAATGAAAGTTTCGATGCACTTGACTCTTCATTCCATATTATTCTTCTTTCCTCGTTTGTCTACCACGGACTTGATTTTTTATGAGCAACTCAGTGGGTGTTTCTAGAAAAGCAGAGGACGCTTACCCTACCGGTGCACCTGGTACATGCTCCCAGTTTTTAGTGGAGTCCTAGTTGCTCATTTGGTTTTGTTACTTTGTATATATGATTTTAGTTACTTTATGTTCTTTGTTGTGTATGTTTGTTTTCCATGTCTGGTCTTTGTCCCTGGATTACATTTGTTTGATTACCGCTGTAGCCTTGATTCCCTTGATTGCTCTTCCATATTGACATGTTTGAGTATACCGTGTTTTTTTTTTTTTTTTCTGTTTTGTTTAAATTTAAGTTTAAGTTTCGGTTAATACAAATAGTGGGTGCTTCTTTTTCTTCAGTCAATGAATATATTAGTATTTACATTCTGTCGAAAATTTTCTCGTAAAATACTACTCTATTTATATATATTTTCAATATTGTTCTTTCGGCTTATTGTTTTGTTAGTTTTTAATCAAGATAATGCTTATCAATACTTGATAGGATAAAGCAATTATCGACGATTCGACCAGAGAATGTACAGTTATAACGAAAGAACCCACAGAGTTACTTTCGCTAAGAAAGAAACATTTCAGAAGAATATTCATGTTAGGGGGTGGACTATGTGTACTCGATTCTGAGCAAAAGCAATTTCTTAGGTAAGAAAAATCCTAAAAAATAATATGCTATATTTAAAAATAAAAAATAACAATGCTTTATATGCAAAACAAATTTTCATTATGGTTTTAACATATCCGTATATATCGCTTTTTTATGGGCTAACATTCTTGTGATAAACAAATTGCGAACTGGGGACAAATCAGGACGTGTTTAAATTTTTAGTATGACACTTATAAGAAACATACACTATTTGATGAAAAAAAAAAAATTTGACCTCTGCATTATGGAAAAAAAACTTTAAAACATTTTCAAACTTATTTTCTTTGTTTTTTTAGAAAACAGTATTCTTTCAACATGACGAAGTTATATTTGTAAAGTATATCTAAATCGTGAATGTCCTCTGCACCGAAATCATGCAAAATAACAGCAATTTACTTAAGCGGTATTAACACGCAGTGATTATTACCGTAAGTGCGGATTGAACAGGGACAATTGTGTTGATTTTGAAGGCCATGCCATGTTTCAATTAACCTGTTGTAACATTAAACCAGCTTAGATTAAGGTTAATACTAGGGATTTGTTCCTGCTATAATTAAATTCGTCGGCCAACATCATGAAAGGGTCGATAAATATGGGATGTCGATCTCCGCCCTGCAATTCCAGTATTTTTTATCTTTCTGATTAATCTGGGAGAAACTGTAAACATGGTCCTGCTCTGACAAAACTAAAATACATCGATTTCTCTTAATCGATGCCCTTATAACAATTTGGGCATAAGGGTAAGCCATTTGATGTTGATATGATGGCATTGAAATATATGAATATTTACCCGAATATTCAACTACAATAGACTGAGAACATCTTACTTCAGTGATCACACTTGGTGGTGGATTTTTTTTTTTAAAGAATTTGGTCTGCCTTGCAAAAAATAATATTTCCTATTATAATGAGTTTTGTCCTGCGTTTGAAACTCTGTTATTTGCTATAATCGTTCTTGTTATAGGCATTTACCGTACATGAGCGGATTTCCAATTGACAAGTTGGAGGAAAACTCAGAAAAAGTAAAGGCACAGTATTACAAGTAAGTAATTCTTTCTTTTCAACTCTTTTCTATAGTACTTTTATTAAAAAATCACATCCTGTCGTAAAGGTTAATCATCAAGCACACATCTCCGAAAACTGTATGTCTTAATTTTTCTACTGAGTACAAATCAAATTGTCAGTTAGTCTTTTAAATGTAGAGCAATTTGAATTAAAGTGTCTTTATACTAGAAAAAAATGTCGATAACAAGTCAAATTCGCTTTAATGTAAAGTAAGAAAACATTGTTATGGTTCAGTATTTTTTCTACTGTTAGATATGATGCACAGAACACATTATTGAAAAGAAATAACCTTTTTATATAGGAAAGGTGACATGGTCACAGATGATACCCGCTATTTTCCTTGGTTAATTCTTGTCAAGTCCGTAAGTATTTCCCTTGTTTGTATTCAGAACCGATAATTTCGTTTACAAAATCACGTTTATTTACTGCAGGGTGTGTGTTCTCTGACTACAATATCCTTGACAAAGACGTTCTATTAAGGGGACAAATTAGCTACAAGAGAAGTCCTCTGTTTCCAATATTGCTCATGATGATGCTGTTTTGTTTGTGATAAATAATAAGGCATTTTTTTACATTACTTTTACAACTTGTTTAAAGACAACTTGTATTATTGCGATGTTTCGATTACCCAGAAAGGGTTAAAGAAAAATTAAACATTCCCTCGAGAATTTATAAACCCTAGTATACCGAAATGAATACCTATTCTGTTTCAAGTTTCAAATGATTTTGACGATGCGGGTCGTCGTTACACTTCTTACATATATATAAATGCTGTTGAACTCTATAATTTTTTTCTTGTTTGTTTGTATGTTTGTTTTTGTTTTTAATTTGTCGAACATTTCAAACCAAATTACCATATCTTTTGAACAGGGAAGCGTGTTTATATATAAACGACTTCAGAAGGCTGTACCGTTGCATTACAATACTAAAGGTGAGTTAAAACTGAAACAACAAGGCAAATAATATAATGCCAACCATGTTTATGTCGAAAACACCTATAAATATCTGTGCGTTACTACATATAGTCACATTAAACTTACGAAGTACCAAAATTGTACTTAAAACCGAGTCCATGAATTGAAACAGAAAAAAACAATTAATAAGACAAATACAAACATAGCAAAATTATTAATTGTCCACAGGGCAGTAATGATCTACTCTACCTATGCTAATGTAGAATCTGGAAAAACTACAGAAAAAGAAAAGAAAGAAACTCCAGAAAAGCGTGAGTTAACCAGAAGACAAATGTTGAGTGACATAAGAATCCCTGTCCGAAATAGTACGGAAATTGATCCTAATGTCATAGAATCAAAACCAGGAAAACCAGGGAAATTCATCCATCCATGTGACAGGACTTCAGACCACAATAGTGAAAACCCAGAAAATGGAGAAAGGCCTAAACATACTGACA
Source organism: Perna viridis (assembly GCA_037379345.1). Taxonomy (NCBI): domain Eukaryota; kingdom Metazoa; phylum Mollusca; class Bivalvia; order Mytilida; family Mytilidae; genus Perna; species Perna viridis. Next base: position 9,369,854 of record CM074511.1, on the reverse strand, counting down.
ATAAGAATAAGTATTCTTTCCATCGGATTCAAGATCAGTTGTTAAAGCGGACAACATCACCACACTTTGAACCTATTAAATCGTCGCTATCTACAGAAAGTAATGCTGGGTCCTCTATGGTTAATAATCAATCAAAAGAAGGCAAGTTTATTTATTATGCACAGAAATGCGACAAAGGAGAATACAATACTACTTAAATTTTCTTGGTACTTGCTTAAGTCTGCAATATTTTGTATTTGTACAAGTTTGTGCATGATTCAAAAATAATGAATAACGTGACATATGTTTTGTTGTTGAAGAAATCGTCTTTTATGCTAAAAGTATTCTTTCTTTTAAAACTTATATTTCAAACAAATAAATATTACTACAACGAAAATACTTCAATTTTTGAAAAAAAACTAATCTTTGTGTATTATTATGCATCTGATTACATTTCCATTTAGCACAATTGGCATGAATGTAAAAGCTGGAAGACCATGGTTAGAATGAAGAGCAGAATATTCACATCTAATGACAAAGACTTTACATAGAAATAAGACAAAACATCTTAATTTCACAAACTAACTGAAAGAATATAACTTACTTAACCACGGGCCTCAGTTGATATCCACACCATATGCAATCATTGATCATTACTACATACAAAATAAATCAGCTAACCCTAATGAATAAATGAGAATTTTACCCCTATATTCACGGTTTTTTAACGTATACAGAGAAATAAGTCCGTGCTATGAAACAGACTAAAATTGAAGGCAGCTTAACATATTTGTGAAAGCAAAACATTTAAAATTGTATCAAACTTATAGTTTGAATGATTCACGTACCACGATATACTCTTGAACAAAACACGTATATAAAAACATTATTTTAAAAGAGCACGACGACTAATGTTTGAAAGTTACACGTACATGTATTGAATATTTTTATTCATTTACAACTAACAAAATGTACACAACTTTGTTGAGACAAAACATGTATAATTCCAAGTTTCCTAAATTTTGCAGATTCTAAAAATCTCTACAATAATGACGACGGTGATATGAAAGTTCACAAGAACTTTTGGGAAAGAGCAAAAGCTAAGGTTTGTATTTTAAATTAGGGATAACCTCGTAATACATCATATATTTTATTTTGTATGTATGATTAATAATACATTGTAGTTGTGTAGCTTGTGCATAATATCAAACCAGGTGTAAAAATACTTACAATAAAAGGTAATAACAAATTTCCGACCTTATAAACTTTAGACAGTTGTCAAAAAGGATCGTCCATATATTGAATTGCAATAACTACCTGGGAAAAAAAGAAAAGTTGGAAAGAACCGCAATGGTCCTGACTAGGTACAGAAAGTATCAATGAAAATGGAAGGTTTTGCTAAAACTCCTGTTCCCTTTTCGGTTAATTATATCTGTTTTATTGTAATGCAAACAAGACATTGGTTAACAAACTTTGTTCCGCACACTTTTCATGGTAGATCTGTTTTTTTTTTTTTTTTATTTTAGCAGTTATAGTAACCAGAGTTATCTTTCTTGTCTCCTTTATGCATCATTGGTCTTGTCACTAATATATATTACAATAACACTACAGTTATTTTTGTTTTGTTTTCTTGATTTTGATTAGGCAGTAGAAAAAATATCAGAAGAAGCCAATACAGAGATTGTATGCGTCAATACAATTAGTGATGGGCAGATATTTGTAAGTCATTTAAATCAATTAATGATACAGAGGTGTTTAATTTTATACACCGCAGATTTTCCGACCATATTTTACAATACTTTACTGCCCTTATAAATGTTCTAGATAATACACACTTCATAGTCATTAAGAACACGTTTTATACATTTATACTTGTTTTAATACATTTTTGAATTAGAAAAAGCCAGTGAAAATTTATTCAACAAGTATTTGTGGATCTTGGTAGTACCAATTCATTTTTAAGTTATAAAGGTCAAAAAATGAAAATGTTAAAATTAGTTGATACAATTGTTACATTGTGGTGATTTTAGGGCTTAGATGATATAATGATAGACAAAAGAATTGACCAAAGACAGAGTTTCAGTGTGTTCAGCAGTGGAGCAGACATAATATTTATAGACAAATATTTTTTCAAAGAAAATATGAATGAAAAATTTAGAAGCAATCTAGTTAAATATGTAAGTAAACGCCAAAGTTATTGCCTAGTTGGATATTTTACAAAACTTGATTCGTTCGAGTATCAATGTTTAAATATAAGTTGAAAGAGATATGAAATCTGAACCAAAACACTTCAAAGTATAGTCCTGTGTTTAGTCAGAAAAGATGTTGGGATTGCTTCCCTTTTACTTAAGAAAAAAGAAACTAAATAAAGTAAGTTGTGATATATGTACATATTTCAAACGTATTCAGATAAATTGTTCACATGTATTGATGGATTTTTATATATTTCCCATTTCTAGTTTTGTCCTTATCCGTCAGACGAGGAGCTTCAGGAACAACTACAGACACAGGTAGATTGGAACTCCTATAGAATGAAGACACTTAATAACACATTATTTCTATTACACAAAGAATCAAACTTAAAGAAATCTCAAAAATACTTTTAAAGTATGAACAATTTTTGTGGATAAAGTATTTATATATCAATTTATTAAAATTGGAAATATGCTTTTCGTAACTCTTTGTTGTATTTGTTTTCTTCCCTTGATTGTAGTTGAAACACGTACTTTGATACTTATATATTGTGTTGAGGACAATTTTATATTAATCAATTTCAAAATAATGAAAAACCAAACAAGTACTATCTTTACAAAAAAGATAGCCGACACAGAAAGATTTGCTCTTTTCACTTATAATTGTCTACATTTCATTCAGAAATTAACACATGGCACGCAATTTCAATTTTCGATACAGTTATCAGTATATGGCCAATCGGGAAACAGAGTTGCAATCAGGTGATATGCGTGTCCATGGAAGAGCGTCTTTAAGGTCAAAGGGTAAAAAGCGAAACTATACCGACTTCGTCGGAAAAAAATTCAGTATGAAGATAATATCATTTCAATCTTGCTTACATATCTGTCTTTGAAGGTCAAGAACGTAGATCTTTTATTAGTTTTGTCATCGGGGCCTTTCAGAACGTATTTAAAGGTGTGTTTACACTTACTGAAAACTTTTTGGTGATCTCTGAAAATAGATCCTATTTTGTAGTTATACCCTGACGCATTCGTTACGATTCACCATAATCGTTCTTTTTTCTTTTGTATCATTAAACATCTTGCGTTCTCGGTCTGAAATTCCTTAAAATTGTACTTGCATGTAATTTCCGTTTCGTTTATAACATGATTCGTTAAAATAATTTTTTATATATTCATAGTTTATATTGCCGTATGAATATAATAAATGAAAAAAAACTATACTATAGGTTGAAAATGAATTGTAACAATAACTATTTGCGTCTATAGCGACATTTTATTTGAAAAACAAAAACACTACAAATATTAATAATGCAAATTCCGGTATGCTGTACATGTGTTTTAAGGAGTAACCGATTATCAGCAGCATTAGAACCAAATATTAAAATGAATAATTAATGTTGAATTTTGATTTCATAGGCTATATGAGACTTGCCGAATTTCAACCTACTTGTAAAACATTCGCCTTGCTCTCTCGCCGTTAATATCATGGAATTCTTTTCTTTTATTTGCAATTATGAATATTCTTTTTGATTTAAGAATATAGCTCAGTGGAGCATATGAAACTAATTATTGTTTGCTTTTTTTTCCTAAAGCGTTACCACATTTAAGTTTCAGGTTTTGAGTGTAAATGTTGCTCATTTGTTCCTAGAAGTTATTATTATTATGTAATATAAATTGTAAAACATAAACCTATTTTATCTTAGTCGTCCTCTGGCTGACAAGTCTTAATAAAACTTTCATATTTTCCAAATTACTTTTAAAAGCCTTCCTGATTAATATACTTTAAATAATTGGATTGCTTGCTTCAGAGCTTCTTTCATCACGACATAAAATAAAATTCTTTTGTCTTTTTGATGTGCAGAACCTTAAAGATACATTTTAGAAGATGGAACGTATACTGACTACAACAATGATTTTCAGTCATGTTTTGTCTTCAGAGATGCAAATGAAGCTTTTTTGTGCGGCAGGATTAGAGAAGTAGAAAGGAAACCTAACTTAACCTTAATAGAATTAGTTCGAATTTATTGATTTCATTGAAGCAGTATTACTAATTCACGGGTAGCCTGGTGTGAAGCTATTGAATTGGTTATTCTTGTATATAAATTAGAAGCCAGCTTCACCGGTTCAAACTTTGATTTACCTGATTCAGAAGAAATTTCATACATCTAAAACTACCAATTAAACAGACCCATTCGTGCGAGATAACGTGTTGTATAAAGCAAAAAGGAGAATTAATTCATAATGAATTAATGGTCAGCGGCCACAAAAATAAATGAGACTTAATATCATGAAATAGAAAATATTATATATGCTCTTTTCCATCATATTTATTTCTTTTAAAGACAGAACATAAAAAAAGATTTCATGTGGTTTTAACTTATCCCAAGAACAGGAAGTCTATATTACGTTACTTTTTATTGTCTAGCATTTGTTTAACTTCTTCAGATTTTGCGCATTTTTTGTCTGAATAACACGAGTAGAATCCTAGTTAATCGACACTATATTGGAGGTTAAAACTTGTATATGCTTATTTTTTAATGGTCATATCAACTAGTAAAAGCTTCGGGTACTTAGGTTTTGAATTTAATATTTGGCGCCTGGCATATTTGAACTTCAAGTAATTTCTACAATTATATATAAGATGATGAATAGATACGAACAATTAAGCTTCTTCCAAAACCCATGGTCTACGTATATAAGAGGTAAAGTGTATGATCTCTTTTCAGTTAAAACTTTAGGTTGTCCTAAATATCTAGGAAGTAAGGTCGAAAATCATTTTGGTAGAATTTTATCAGAGTTATTTTAGATAGGAGCATAAAATTGAGGCAAAGTTGTTATTTATCGCGTAAGCCATCTTTTTACCCCTAAAATATGTGTTGACCAGCTACTGGAAAGTGGAATTAGAATTGATTTGACGTTCAGAATTTCTGATAATTTCATCTGCTGCTAACCTCCAATCTAATGGCTTTGCAAGTCTAAAGCACTCGAGATAAGGAAGCGGGTAATCTCAAATGGTGTCTGGGAGATGGGGGCAAAAGTGATCAAAGGGTAAACATACATAAATGTCTAAGCTACGTATTCAACAAACAATTAATTAAATCACGTTTATATTCATCCTAAACAAAAGACGAAAAACCAATAAAACTTATTGTAGAAGTCATCGATACTTGAATTTTTATGAGCTACTCGGCGGGTGTTTGTAGAAAAGCTGGTCCATGCTCCAGTTTTCAGTGGAGTCCTAGTTGCTCATTTGTTTATGTTACTTTGTGTGAATTATTTTAGTTACTTAATGTTCTTCGTTGTGTATGTGTTTTCCATGTTTAGTCTTTGTCCCTGGATTACTTTCTTTTGATTTCCGCCAGAATCTTGGTTCCCTTAATTACTTTTTAATACAAGCATTTTGGAAATACTATATGGGTCAAGAGAAAAAGCAGTACCGTAGGTACAAATGGGAAAGGTTCCGAGGACAAAATCATACCTAAAACACCAATAGAACAAAAAGAATGAACAAGTACAACTACGCAAAACAACTTCAAAAGACAGTGATGAATAATTGCATTTTGATTATTAGATGTATGTACATCGGCTTCTATACTGACGAAACACAGAAGGCCTTCTACGGGAAGGTGGAAAACTAAACTTGGCAAAACACGCATAAAGTCATCCATTGAATTTCTTTTAAAATTTCATTGCTTCACGATGAAAAGCATCCTAGGACTTTTTTGTACATTAAAAAATATAAAGTTTTCTTCAAATTTTATTCGTTGCCATTGATTTTGTTTATAGTGGTGAAACTTGCATCTTATACGATTGTTAATGAACTTATCGTAGTGTTTTATTTTGGAGGAATGTTTTATAAAATAACAAGGAAACATTCCGAGACCTAGTTTTATCGTATAATTTGTAATATAAATACTTTAAAATACAAATATTCCTTTATTGTAAAGGGGTAATAAGATGCATAATATGACTAATTCCTACTACTCATTTGACCTGCTACACGGTATACATTGTCACTGCATCCACCGGCATGCAATTTGATATGTTTTATTTTCTTTTTTCTAGTAATGACATACACATCTGATGTCTTATAACTGGCGAAATGGTATGTCAAAATAAGTTTCGTTTCATTAATTCCTGTATATGTTACACCTTGTTAATGTTTACTGTCTGATATGTCTGAACCGAGGTTATGTCATATTAAACGTAACGTCGTTTGTTATGTTCCTTTTTTTTTATGGGGGGGGTGGCTTTTTTGTATATTAATCGATTAATTTTGAGATTATATTACATACTAGTAGTGTGATACTTACTGATATACATTGGGGGACAGAATAACCGTCTATCAAGTTAGATCATTAAAATTTATTGTGAACAGTATTTCAGTCTTAACCAATATACATTATTTTTTATTCGTGTATTTTTCATAGTGTTGTTGCTCTTTAAAATACATCATTCATGCAGAACTTTTTCGAAATGCCTGGCAAAACTTTCAAAGGAATTGCGCTTGAATTATATAATCAAATGAATGTGGTAAAATTAGATGTCAATAGACTTAGACATATGACAAAGACACCTGGAGAATTATGATCTCGGTAAATTTTAATTCTTTTCTTCAATATGGAAAAAGTTATCGCTCTAAAACTTGATAAAACTGGAGTTCCACTTTAATAATGAAAACTTGTTTACTCTCATGTTTCATTCCATTCTATTTGATTATATTATTTTTATTCAAAGACATTTTTATTGAAAGACATAGAGACAAGGTCACTTATAAGACTAATGTACTATTATTATTGAAATAGTAGTTCAACACAAATGTATTGTATTTTTTAATGTCAATTTTAGTTATTCCTTAATTTTTTTAATGTATATGGTTGTATTTGGTTTATCCAAACGATACATTTACATTAACAAGAGTTTTTGTTACCAAACTGGTCTTTTCAATTTACTGATTGGGACTGAACATTTGCTGTTTGCATGGATCGTGTTATTTAAATGTTCTTTCTTCAAACTCTACCGGATCATTCCTTATTTAACTGATAACTTGGATCGAATGCGGCATTTGATCGACCGAACGTCCTCTGCTACTCGAAAACCATTGAGTATGACTATTCTGTGCACTCTTAGAACATTTTTAGGATGAAATGTACCGGTGTGATCTTTTCATTAAATTTTACGCAGCTTGCTCGTATATGGCATATTATGAAGGTATCCCAATAGTGATTAACAAGTTTGAACCTGGTTGCATCCTGATATTGTAACGTCATTTTAAATCGTCTCTTTTCATTCAAACCTGTTTTGTGATATCCATACAAAATGTGTGTAAATGTTTAATTATATTACAGTCGACTGAACGTCACTCTTGCCCTTAATAGGTGTCTTTTGAGGTTAGAGCCAACATTTTAATTTGTAATCGAGAAACCTTGTAGCATAAATATGAATAGGAAATCGGAGGTATTCATGTGTTATTCAGGAAAGTTATTTGGAATTGATGCGAGTTAATTCACTTCAATGAGTGTCTCGATAAAAAGCCTCGTGATCCATCAACGTTATGTTCTTAAAACACCTGGAGTTTAATATAGAACCGCTCAAATTACGATGATGAGACACGGTTCAAAAATATAATTTCCCAGCATGCACCGCGGTTTTCCCATCAAAGCGCAATGAATCGTTGAATATTGGAAGCCGTCAAAATTTTAGTTGTATTGCGTCATACATTAGATCATACAAGTGCTTTTAGGAAAAACTACCAACCTCCAAAATAAAAAAAAATAAAAAAAAACAAAAACAAAAAACAAAAAAAAAAAAACAAAATAACTTTTAAAAAAAACGTCAATAAAAAAACGTCGTGAATTCGATAAATGTAATTTCCTTTATTATTATTTGATACAGCATTTAAAGGGTTCCTTAAATTCTAAAGTGAAAGCAACAAACACCGTGTGAACTTAAAATTGCTTTTTAACAACCTATTATTGAAATATGAAATCATTGAAACTTCAACCACCATCATCAGTACATGTAGGGTGAAATAGTGTAAAATAAGTTGGTTTATTTCATCAATACATGTTTACTTAATTGAGTGAGATTATTGTTATACTTTATAAAAGAGGTACTAAATAAAATCTGATATTTGACTGCTAATCTACATTCTTGAACCTCATTCCGATTCAGTAGGCTGCTTTTACATTACATCTTTTTCATAAAAAAGTAGAAAAAAAGTCTAGAAATGTACAGCCAAATTCTTTTTAGGCTGCTAACTCTCATAATAACCGCAGTAAAAATTCCTAAAACTAATAAGGATACCTGTTATACCTGGAGTTGCTACATCAATGATGAACTTTGGAGCTAGGGTTCTGTATAAAGTATAGAGCATGTCAGTTTTATATCTTGTTCTTCGATTGGTAGCATAAAAGATCGATTTTCGAAGTTAGTGATCAAAAGTATTATTCAACCAGATTTTTGAAGTTTTGTCTTATATGGGAAAAAATTGGATCTATGAAAATTCCTACATGTACAGGTTAACATTGATCTACTTCGTTGTGAATGTAGAGGTTCGTCGGTACCACTTAATCTTGCAATATCGACATTATATACATGTTGATAGGTATTCATCGTTCAATTTACTTCTCAAAGTCTTGCACTAGAATTATTTATCACTTACTATAAAACAAAACACACAAATTGGTGCAGTCCTTTGGTTAAATTTTCTTTACATTACATGACTAGATACGTTTGATTATCATCATCAAATTTGTTTCAAGAGGTTTTAAAGACTTAATTGACATTTTTGTTCAGGTGCATTTTTTTTTTATTCACGGATCCTCGCCAGAACCCGACTAATTTCTGTTGGTATAAGTTCCCATCTGTCAAATTGTTCTTTTCACTTAACATCACTTTTAGATAGTAGCACGAGGTGGTTTGAAGGTACCGCTTTACCCCCTTAACATGCACTTACCCCAGATTTTAGTAGGGTATGCTTTTATTGTAAGTTTAATTTTTATTTGGGGGATACTGAATATTCCCTTGGTGTTATATATTACTTTTTTCCTCTGTGGTTTCGTACAAAGCAGGGATCTAAAGATATGTCTGTCCATTATTAGGTAATGAAGTCTTATTTTAAGGGGAAAATGAACTGATTCTACAAAAAAAGTACTCAAAGCATGATGTTGTTAAAATGTTGGAATTTATGGTCGACAACATTTCTGTCGAATTTGAGGGACGTGTTTCCGCAGACAATCGGAATATCCTAGGGTACGAATTATGCACAAATTTGTTTAATTTGTTTAAAGTCAGATTTTTACAAAGGCTGATAAAGATGTTGTCAAAGAATTTTCTTAATAAGGGATATGTTCAGCCTTTGTTAAAGTCATTACTACAGAAGTTTTACGGTCGATATCACAATCTGATTGACCGATATGAAGTTTCTATCTCACAAATGCGACAATATTTCATAAATTAGATTCAACTTCGTCTTACCGAACTGACATAAGAACAAAAGTAACCCCGCCGCATACTTAATGTGCCTGTTCCAAGCCAGGAACTTCAAGTCTAGCGGTTGTCGTTATTTACTTCGTTTACCTCATGATCGTTGAATTCAATGATATCATCATAGTGTGAATTGCTTTGACGAGACCCCTTTCCTTTATGACTCATGTCTAAGATCTGCATGACTGTTGGTAGACTATTACCGGATTATACTCACTTGCAACATGACAGGTGCCGCTGGCGGAGCAGGATGTATTTCTGTGACGTCTTCTTTTCCTTATCTTCAGTTTATATTGTAATATGTGTTAATCGGTTCGATACATTGTGTATGTTGACCGTGTTTGTTTCATGTGCTCATATTCAGACATTGTTTTGGGATTTGCCCTTAATAATTTTGTAATGTAAGCATTCTACGTTTGATTGTATAATAAAGCAAGCTTACTCACTGAGAATATTTATGCACGATCACCGTTATAAAATCATAATACACTAACTAAAGTACCATCAAAATGCTTTGTTCATCTCTCATATGAGATCAGATTCATTTCATTCGTCATATGTTTTTCTTTTCTTTACTACAGACAACTGCGCATGGATTCTTTCTCTTGTTTAATTTAGGCATCAGTGTGAAACTAATGCGATTATTGGCATATTGTATCAAAAAAACTTTTTAATTACTTACAGTCTACATGATCGTGATTTAATAAATATCAAATGTATTGACAGAAAGAAAAAAACATATTTTGGACTGTTGTAAAAAAATGTTAATATTTACACAACCTTACTACAAAACACAAAACGACACAATTAAAGTAATAAAGACATTTTTTTACAATTTTACCATTTAAAGGATTACAGGAGATACGTATTGAACAAAATAAAATAAAAGCCCTCTTTACATCCAATCTTGAAGTTAGTGACCAAAAATGTTTATCAAACATATGTTTGTAGCTTAATTGTGTCTTATAAAAATAGTGAATATCTGAATGCCTACATGTACACGTTTACACAGTTTTACCAACTGTTACATCTGTAATCAATACTTACATATTTCAGTCTTGACTTTACTGAATATTACATTCAGAAATAATTTTAAATCGATTACTTTAAACCTTTATCTTTAAATAATAAGGAGGCTCCATCGAACTATCTTAAACTATTTTTGTTTTGTTTTTTTTTTTTTTAGTTTTATTTTTACATAGTTGTTTTACATGCATGTAAATGTAGAAAAAAACATCAATCCCACTCATATTTATATTGCGATTTTTGACACGTGAATCATTGAAAAACCTCTCATCAGCAGCATTAGAACCAAGTACATAATCTTAAAAAAATAAATTTACGTAAGTGCTCAAAACAAAACAATATCAGAATGGAGGCAAGTCAAGGACCGAGAAGTTTCACTAGAATGAAATCTCAGTGTAGAATTAGAAATTTTTTAAAAGTGTAATTATACCGGAAAGTCCGATTAATAATACATAATGTAAATCAGGTCAGACAAGTCTGACTACTGGGCGGGTGAAAAATTTCTCGGACCGGGTTATCGGCCGCCCAGTAGCATCGACTTAGTGGTTGCTAAGTAACAATATACCATCCATATAAAGGGTCCTTTAACACTAGAACGAATTGAAAAATGGAAAATAATACATGTCAATTACGTGTCAGATGAAGAATCGATGTTTTGAACGAGCTAAAAGCAAATATGCACCAAGTAAAGGGCATTTAGCATGAATTCATAACGAACGAAAAACGAATCAGAAAGCGAATAAAGTACGAAAAACAACGTCCTGTATACATATCCCGAACGATCTGAACGAATTGAAAACGATACGTTTACGAATGGAATATACGCTTAGCAAATGCATGGTTGATCTAATTTAAGAGTATATATTGGAAATATAAATGCATAAAAACAAATATTACGTTATTTTGAAAGGAAAAAAGCGATATAAGGTAGCTGAGTAAAGATCGAGACTTTATAATTAAATGAATAAGGTAATAAAAATTGCATGCACTTCAATGCATGTTTTTTTTTACTTACACGGTCATAAAAGAAGCTTATGTGTATACAATGATGAAATGATGTTTTTGATAAAAAAGATAAAATAATTATCAATATATGCCGTAACTATAATATAAAGTAGCAAACAACATGATTTTTACAGATTTTATCATTAATGATTTTGTTTTCTTTTCGTATCCAATATATAATTGCTGGACTTAATTTTTATCAGTTAAACTTAATTTCTTTTGATTTCTCCTAGAAGTGAGGTAAAATGCAAACGTAGTGACAAAGTGCAGCATTTCATATTTCTGATATTAAATTTCAATATTAAATGAGAAAATAAAATGAAGGCCTTCTTTGATACAAAATGAGGAAAATACATTTATTTGTGACAGATGTGATAATAATTTTTAAACCTAAGCACGCAGATAGTTATATATGGATTTAGGACAAAAATTTAACCTTAGACTATTAGTGGAACAATCAGAAAAATACAATATGCAGATGGCGCCGTTTTAAATTTGTATGTATATACATCATTTTTGTTAATCTCTAAAATAATAACTAGACGTAAATGTAATTGTAGCACATTTTTCAGCTCATATTTTAAACTTTAATACTGAGTATACTCTATTAACAGTACATATTCATAGATAAGGAAACCCCCTCGATGTATGCACTGTTTATATTTTTTCCAATAGTACACTCCACATAAAAACATAAAATAATGATCCTGCCTATTGTATATAAAATTATACACTTGTGTCAACAGGTCTATTTCAGCTATTTATTATAATATTATCATAATATTAAAATTTCAAAGTTTATGCTAGTTAACTTCCGAGGAGCAGCGGGTATGTTATTACGGATAAAAGTAAAAATTACAATACGGCATCATAGCCATTGTATAGATCGAAAGGCATAGTTATGAGTTTTCCTTCTTCATTGATGTTCGCGAGTGGAAAAATGTGATATTCGAGTACGCGAGTTTCAGTTATCAATAAACAGTGGTATATTCAAATACTCAAAAGACTAAAAATAATGATACGGTTGAAAAAAATAAGCATAAAAATGTATTGTGAAAAATTGGAATTCGTGGGAAATGGAGGGCGATCTAAAGTGAATATGAGAAGATTACACTTAAGTCAGCCTCATATCTTGACCTACACTTAGAAATCGATGGTAAAGGAAAACTACTGACCAAACTTTACGACAAACAACTCATACGTTATGCCAGAGCTTGCCGAAACTATCGTTATGGTGTATCCATCAGCACCATGAAAACTGATTTATTCAACAGGTCATAGTTTTCTTTTCCTCGTTTGTCTACCCCGGACTTGATTTTTTATGAGCAACTCGGCGGGTTTTCTAGAAAAGCAGAGGACGCTTACCCTACCGGTGCACCTGGTCCATGCCCCAGTTTTTAGTGGAGTCCGAGTTGCTCATTTGCTTTTGTTAATTTGTATGTATGATTTTAGTTACTTAGTATTCTTTGTTTTGTATGTCTGTTTTCCATGTTTGGTCTTTGTCCCTGGATTACATTCTTTTGATTACGGCTATAACCTTGGTTCTCTTGATTACTCTTAGAAGAGTTATATTGTACCTGTATTAATTATCAGTCTTCATATAAAAATCAGACAGGGGGTGATTCATGCATGTCAAAAACCCACCAAGTTCAGTTTTATTTCTTGTTCAGAAACAGTTCCTGATCACATAAACAGTCTTTGTTTTTTTTCATTTTGTGGTTGGGCTTTTGAGATAAAATTTAGATAGCTTGCACATGAAATTGCAAGAGTTATTATTCTTGATTTTGTTTGATTTGGTTGATTTTTTGGGAAATGAATAAAAGTGCAGATCGGAATACGGAAGTAAATATTGTTATGTGATTATATACCAAATGTAAATTGAAAAAGTGTCGTTTGTCCAGTGGGTTTTTCTACACCATGACTCACAATATTGTTGACAATGTCTGAATTTTATGTGGATTGGTACTTAATACATCAGAATACCTTTGCATAATTTTCTCCAAGGTTTTGATCTGGTTTACTAAACGTGTTCATTACCTGATACATATCAAGTTAAGTCAGCTGATTAGAAGCTTACCTTTGAAGGGCTATTCAATGGGTGTTTTTTCAGGTTTTTAGATAAAAAAATGAGAATAATATGAAGACTATGAATTAAACTCTATCGTTCTTATAACACAACTGCAGTAATGACTAGAATAAATCTTGTAACAAAAAATTATGTCAAAAGTTTAGTCACGACTGTGTGTTTTTAGAAATAAAAATAATTTTCAGATTGACTTTTAAAACAGTTGACTCATTATATGAATACTGAGATAATCCCATCAAATCCGTCATTAAAGAAATGTTCGACTACTGTGTAAATTAAGGCTAAAAACTCCTTTAAAAATATTGAATGAGCTAGATGAAAGTGCTAATAACTGGAATTGTTTTACGTAGAAGAAAATCGATAACTCTGTCATCAGACCTTATATGATGAAGCTCTTGAGAGCAGTCTTATTATACGTGTTACTTGTAAATGTCACTACTACGATGACTTTTGTAGAATACACAAGAATTGTATATATATCTTAATAAAGTCCTCTCCAGGAAAAAGGCTTTTAGTTTAAAAAAAACCACTTAACATAAGTTATATATAAAAACACCCAATTCTTTTAAATTAAATATAAGATCAAAAGCAATCTTAAAACGGCTTTGCTAAAATATTTGTCTCTTCCCAATCCTTCCATTTTTCTAGCTTTATGATGAATCAAAAATGTTTTTGTAAACAACAATTTTATGTCGCGAAAGATAAAACAATGATCTATTAAAAGAATGACGTATACATGTATACCACCAGTCAATGTGTATATCATCATTTTCAAAATTAAGGACCATTCATATTATCTTTGCACCATCAAGTACAATAATATTTGAAATGAGAAAACAGAAATCGACAAAACAAAAGGATCTAAAAACAATTGAAATAAATATTATTTTGTAATGAAGTGATTAAATTGTAAATCAAACAAAAATTCATTTTGAAACATTTTAACACAAGGTATTACATTTAATCAGTAGACAGGAATGTTTTACATTTAATCAGTAGACAGGAATGTTTTTGTTAAGCCTTCATTTGCATTGCTTGCATTCAATAGGTATATATCGACAGAACAGTATTTAGTAGGTTTACTTATTCAAAGACATAAATATATAGCCTTTAAAAACTGAAAAGATACTAAATGCATGAATCTTAAACAAGCATATAAACTCTTAATTTAATTAAACCAACCGTACATTATTTGCTCTTTGTATATTGAATGTTATTTTTCTAATGTAAAAATCACTGGAATAGAATAAATATGTAATTAAATTTATTAAAAGCTATTGTCTTGGGTAACCGTCTTATTCTAGGCCTCGTGAATCCTTGAAAATATAGCCTTATATGTGTTAGAATGTGTTATATAAGGTTTTTAAAAGTTTATTTTATTGGCATCCGTATATGTCAATACAACATGAAAATATTATTTTTTTGTGACGCCACATATTGTCGTATTCTTATTCTCATGTCATCTTTATGAAGAAATCCTCAAAATATCATTGTAATTAAATATTATTCGAAAGCAATCAACTTAAATTATTTCCTTTTGATATTTTATGAATTAAAAAAATGAAAGAATAACGCATAAATGCACAAAGATTCACAATTAAACATCACTGAAACAATCAATAAGAGTAAAAATAAACAGACAATAATTAGAACCACGGAAGGATATAAAGAGAAAAGAGAAAAAAATCATCAAAGCTCTTTACACGAAAAACGTGAGTTTCCTCCAGGAAAACACTACAATGCATTGCAACCTAATGTAAGATAGATAAAACTAAGACTAGAAGCATTAAAGATCATCGATGATTAAAAGAAATGCAGAAAAAAAGATTACGTTAGCTGCATGTCACAACAGAAAGAAAAAATAGCGTATACAAATAGTATTGCTATCAGTATCGCCAATCACTTATGTTGAAATCAAGGATAGAAACGTAAGGAAACAAAAATACCATGTGTATTTTTTAACTTCATCCAGCCTGAAATAATGAATTAATAACCCACCTAACAGCTAGGTCTCCAAGGTAAAAGGTACCTTCATCTTTAACAGTCTACACTTTTATCTGTTGATGCTGTATATTCTCCTTCAATCTTTGATTGCTGCTCGATAGCCACTAAAAATTCACTGGCTTTCTGAGCAACAATCAAAAGGTGAGGAGACATTTTGTCATCATGTGATTTGGTCTGTTCCTCTTCTTGGTCATGTGATGCCACCTGCGTCCCTATGAGACCACCATATGGAAATTCTCGTTTGTCCTTATTTCAACTGAACCACTGTTATGTGAAATATCCAGCTGCTGAACTCCAAAGGTGAAAGTGAAGACTATTTGTCCATTAAAAAAGCGGAGAAACATTCAATCAAACTCGATTGGCTGACGACCTGATTGACGAAGAACACAAATAGAACTGACACAGACCACCACCATTGTTGAAGCATGGTTATATGAATCAACTAACAGCATCAAAAAAAGAGTTATTAAATTAATCAATAAAATGTAAATTGAAAACGACATGTTGCATATTTCGTCTAGCGGAATTCTTTGCCACGTAGGCAATAGGGGATTCTATACACTTCCATGGATACGTAAAATAATTATTCAAATGAAGTAAAGAGGATTAACTTGTAATTGATTTAATGACAAGAACAAGGTAAAACCACAGGTTGCCACCTTAAATGAATTTTGGTTGAGTCATAAATTTCGAATTTTAGCAAAGAATCTTCGAATAACAATACCTGGTCATTTGAGAACTCCAAATTATTCTCAATAGTTTTAGTAGCCAATTTACTTTTTTAAAAAAAATCCACTGAAAAGTATTTTCGAACTTAAAAATTGACACGATTTTTTTTTACTCCTAAATGACACCTTTAGTCAATGAATTAAAGATACAGTGTAAAAAGAACTTACCGCGGGCGCGGGCCCAGCACGTCTATCGCCAGACGATAACTTTGTAAGACTGTTGTAACGACTTATGATGTAGGCTGACGACACATGTTGCAACAAAGTCTTGCGCTTTAGCGACTTTTAATAATGAGATTTATTCGTTGCTACAGCGGGTTTTCTGTTTGAATACGTTCAAATCGATTGCTCCTTTTACTTTTTATTCATGATCTTCTAATCCGTCCTTTTTCTGTTGGTCGGCTGTTACCCTGTTGCCTAGGAGACGCTCACCTGAAATAATTACATATTTTAATCTTATAAATGATACATACATTTTTACTTAAAGACAACTTTTACCTTTGTAAAAATATGAAAATATAGGTATGTAGACATGAATTCTTACAAAGCATGTATGAGAAAAGCCAATGACCCACACGTACCCCTTTCAAACCAAACAAGAATAGGACTGTGAAAAGCATCCCGCAAAGTAATTTTCATTTTAATAAAAGTAAATATACACGACTGAGATATATGAATACATTATCCTTGGTATATATTTGGAGGTAGTGTTGTCCCGTAATGTAGTACAAATCCAATCTTGGTATTCACAAACTATGTACGAATGAGGGTTAATCCTAAACGTACATGAATAATAGCAATTTAAGTAAAGGTTGTGCTTTTATAATAATTATGAAAATTCCAGACACAATGTCATATGTACTCTGTACATCTTTAATCTTTGAATAACTATACCTTTTATCCATACCGGAAATATAAAGATAGAGTGAAATTCAGACCATCTTTACTATTAAGGTATAATACTGCCAAGTTTCTATGTATATGCGTACCTTTCAACATGAGACAACCAATAGTGAATGTAATTGTTTATCAGATGAATTACTCTCTTCAATACAAGTTGAAATGTATACACTTAATAAAGGATTAATATGTAATGATATTATTCTCTCTCATCGAAAATACACCAAAACGAAACCAGTTGAAAATAGAACTTATAGAGCATTACAAAATGTACTATTTTGAAATAAGAATAAAATATTGTTTTTTCTATCAAATCGATTGGAAACAGCTTTGCTAACAACAGATGGCGATTCTTTGTAACAATTAATTTGGATTTACATTTTCTTAATGGCATAAGAAACATTTTGTATGCATGTATAGTCAAATATGCTCCAGCAGCTGCAATATTTCAGGATAAGTACATTAAATGTTTTGCCCTTCTGTGGCATAGGAGTTTATTTACGCGCTATTTCCCGAAATTGGAAAACTGACGATATGAAATGAAACTTATTTATATTATAGATTCCGCTATGACTATTTTTTGTTTTGGGCAAACAAATAAAATATTATTCCTTATCGCTGTTTTGAAACATGAGTATGATGCTTTGGATTTAATCAAACGTAGTTCGAAATGTTTCCTGAACACAGAAAAAAAAACAAATACAAAACATAAAAAAATAAAAAAATACTAAGTGGTACAACCATATTTGAATTAACTGTCCTGTGTTTGGATTTTGAAAAAGGAAGTTCTCGAACCCAAAATTCTATGAATAACACAAACTTAATCAATTTTCGAAACAAGAAAATACAAACTTGAAACACGCTTTTCCCCAGATAATTACATCTTGCATACAAACACAGCTAAACAGCGATAATAAAATAATGATAAAAAGTTAAGTTTTAAAAATAGCAATACATGTACATGCATCCTGGACATATGTGCGGTAAAAGTATTTTATTTTTTCAAGTAGATTTCCAAAGAAAGATTTTTTTATTATTTCAATTTGAGCATTATCGAGTGAATTGTAAAGCAATATGTGATATTACGCAAGGAAAAAGGCTTATGAGTTTGTTTTGTTTTTTTATTATTTTTCTTTTTATTGTTGGCAGATTTTGTTTTAAATGCAAACTTCGAACATGTTCGTACATCATTAAAGAAACTTTATAATATGAGTAAGGCACAGTCTACAATCGTGCGTCACCCTCCTGCATTTTCCTTACGTGTGTTAAAAAAAGGGACGATAACTAAAAGGGGGCAAAAGAGTAATCAAGGGAACCAAGATTCTAGCGGAAATAAAAAGAATGTAATCCAGGGACAAAGACCAGACATGAAAAACAGACATAGACAACAAAGAACATAAAATAACAAAAAAAAATACATACAAAGTAATAAATGTAAATGAGCAACTCTAACTGCACTAAAAACTGGGAGCATGGGTCCGGTGCATCGGTAGGGTAAGCGTCCTCTGCATTTCTAGAAACATCCGCCAAGTTGCTCATAAAAAAGTTAAGATAGGAAAGGTAAACGGTTGTCCATTTTAACAAAAAATAAGTAAGTGTACCGGATCAATTTACTGTAATTTATTTTTATTTTTTGTTTATTTATTTTTGTCAATGGATTGAAAATTTTCATTTTAAATCAATTTAAAGACTGCTTTCCCTTTGAATTCACCAATTTATGCGGATGTGATACTTATTCTGGGTTGTTGAATGTTTAACGTTAGCCTCGAATGCGATGCTTGGTATAAACGCAATACCCTGAATACAATCAGTATATCAAAAAATGTATTAATGAATACTTTAATTTCAGATGTAAACACGCTTTCTGATTGAAAAAAATGTCCATCATCTCATAGACCAAATTCTGTAATGTGATTTTGACGTCACCAACCTTTCTGGCTGATTTACTCCTTAAATTGTAATACTAAAATCATGAATTATAAGGAATTGCTGTTATATTTTTTCGGTGTATTTGAAATAACATCAATGCCCATATACACATTTAAAAATACAATGTCACGCTGGTTATTTAGTGTGCACCCCGTGATTGAGGTTATTTCTTTATAGACCAAAAAAAATATAACAGTCATGAAGTCATGAAGGTAGTAGAATCTACAAGATTCTGGTAAAGTTATGGGTGAATATATATTAAAACATTTCGGAAGCCTAATGGTGTGTCTTGTTTCTAGTTGGTTATCTGTTTTCTTTGCCTTTTTTAGTTTTACTGTCTTAAATATTACTTTAACACGTGTTTCAACTAACATGTACTCCATTCTCCAATATGTGTGCAGGATCCAATGACAAAAAAATTCAAGAAAATGAAAATTGATAATTTTGAGTAAGGATACTTTGGTAAACAGTGTTTGTTATATTATTTTATTTTTTCCTTAGTTCAAGTCAAGAAATACAAATTGTCGGATGAACATAGCTTAACATAAAAGGGATATTTGTAAAATAAATATATTGCGTCAGAAAAAAAAACTCTTTCATTATAATATCATAACTCTGTGTGAAAAAAAAAACAACAGCTTGACAATTGAAAAAAAATCATATTTCTTCGTTGTTCGTTGTCAACAAAAATGCATGTATTTTTCGAACACTGAACATTCATACAGTAATACTCTAGAAACATGAATATCCAAGGATAAGTGTATAGGAAATAAAATAATAAAACAGAAAAATGCACTTCGCAACCTGCCTTCAATTATAAATCAAAAGCACATCAGGACTGACGTATCTATTATTTAAACTACACTTTTGACAGACATACAGACTGAAATCCAAGCAATTATTTTTGTACTTATCAAATATTCTTAAAACAACTTTAAAGTGTAGTTAACAGACAAAATATACAACTGTTTTTTATTTCCCCCACAATACCCCTGTAAAAAAAGGAAACCATTTAAAAGTACGTTCATGTTTAATTAGTTTGTATTCATAGTTGATCTGTTCACTCAACAGCTTTTCTTCTTTCAAAAAAAGTCCAAAATCACATATAGCACGTTCAATACACAAAACGGTGGCTATAAGTGTAAATGAAACAAGATCTTTGATAAAAACAATGTGTTTTATTGGATTTGTTTCTCTCAATTTTCTTACTTGTCTTAAAGCAAATTAGGTCTGAATTCCAAAACAACTATGGCAAAAGGTAATCAGTCATACAAGTATTTATATTGTATTACACTTTTACCACCAAGTTATGAAGAAATATACTCAAAAAAACTGCTGAACGGCATTTCTCTTGTTAACACATCCACAAACATTAAGAATGCTTATTAAGTGGATATTTGTATGGTACTACACATAAAAGAGAAATTTCTCAATTTAACAAAGAAACTGTCTGAGTCTTGTCTCAGAGTTTAAAGGTAGCTTATAATGTTCGATCTTCCAGTGCAAAGCAAAATATAAGACTGATTCAGTTTTGTATATAGTTATTTTTGAAGAACTTATTGAATTGAAGTGATGAAAGCACGAGAAGGTGTATTCCATTATTAAGCGTAAACCCCTTGTTTTCGTGAGGATATATTTTGATAATGTTTATAATTAAATATAATAAGCTAACCATTGACTGACTAGGATGATAAAAATACTATCCGACAAGTATAAAAAAAAAACACCATAACAATCTAGATTATACTTAAGTGTCAGTCTCTGTAAGAATCAGGCAGTATGTGAAACATGGTAAGACAAAACCCACCATTTTGACAATTTAATTTGACTATATGCACCATAACAATCAAGGGAAAAAAGACAAAATGTTCCCTATCATTTTGGTAAACAAAATTATAATTTCATTGAAATGCACAGAAAACATTTCAAGGACAGATAACTCTGTCAAAAATCTCATTTTTCTAATATTCTATTGAAAAATTTCTGAGCAAATCCAGTGATGCAGAGATAAAATAATGGTCTTTTCAATTAGAGAAAGTATCCTTGAGTGACATTATATTGTCCAATCGGTAGGGTTTTGATATACATGTTTCTGATTTTTCTCATTTTGCCTTATTCTTACAAAAACTTACACATAAATTACGATTAAAGTGTCTATAAATCGTCTCTGACCAGATGGTTTTGAATTTCATTTTATCCCTTCTTATTTTATTGTCATTTCAAGTAAACATGATATATTATCGTTAACTTCTTTTTCACTTATTTCTTTGTCGTTCATAAGAAAGGAAAATATTTGATTTATTCATCTATATATTTTTTTATATTTCGACTCCTTTCTAACAGAAACATATTTAAGGATCCAATAGCTAACTTAGATTCGGAAAATCTATAGTTCTGAGTGACTTTGAAAATGTATGTTAGGTATATCACCCAATCTTCAGTCTTTTGAAATAAACGTTTTATTGAAATTGAAATGTCCAGATAAATGTATTTATACCTGTAAAGGAACTAATAAACAGTACCTATTCTGTTCATTGATTGAAATAATCGAATTCAATGAAAATGAATGGAGGTTGATAAAGTGAAAAGTCAGCATTCATTAAAATTTGAACATGTATATTTCAGTGACAAGAAGCTACATTGAAAATCAAAGTGAATGCAAAAAAAACAAACAAAAAACAAAAACAAACAAAAACAAAAACAAAAACAAAATGGGCATGGCTCTCTTAGGTTAAAATAAATAGGCAAGTGATTTTTTTCGCATAATGTTTTCAGAAACATGATTATTACAAATAAATACTTTTTTTATATAGTTCATGTTCTGATTTCATTACATTATATTAATTACACATATCATCGATTCGAATATTGTTTAGTTTGAAAGCTATCATGTTCATTTAATGAGAAAAAAAATGCTTAAAGGGTTACGAATTAATCATATATGAGAAAAAGAATTCAACATTGTAAAAAAAAAAGAAATCGTTCATCCATTAAATTTGACCTTTTTTGTCCAAAAATCCTTATAAAACACATATTAAAACCAACATCTATTTTATTTGCTTAACAATATATATTAAGCATTCATTAAATCACTTTAAATGACCATATAGAATATCATAATACATTATATCATGCTATTCCAGAATATTACATTTAAAAATAAGAAAATACATACTTGCACTCCTATTCTGTGAAGAACGAAACAATACCTTAAGCGTTTATCTCCAAATATGTCTGGGAACAACAATCTATAAAATATATGGGATATTTTAATATGAAATAAAGCAGTGAGAAACAGATTGTACCAATGATCGATCATTGATCAATCATAATATAATACTATGCATATTGAAAATGTAATTTTAAAACTTCTCAGTAGGGTTGGGGAAATGAAGCAAGAATAGATGGAGATTTAATAGAAAAGTCGACATAGATGATAGACCTATCCGTTCAAATAGAAAATCTGCTTTTCGTGCTTTGAATACTTGCGAGCTAAAGGTGAACAAATTCGGGGATGTTTTACAAAAAGGCGGTAATTTTAAGAAATGAAATATGTCCATTCTATTTATTGTTTATGAGCAATATTTGAAAGAAGGTTGAAATTTTAACACATGAAAAAAGAAAAACGTTAAAAACATTTATTACGTTAAAAATAACGGTATGAGTTTTGTATACAAACCATCAAGTATAATACTTGTTAACTAGCAATGATAATTATCATACATGCACTTATGTTTGCATTGAAGATAGTAACCAAAATACATATATATGTGCATTGAACAATTACATGTACAAATGTGTGCAATATAATACTTCTGAAGTCGAGACAGAACAAACTACGATGAGTGTCGCGACGTTCAAAACTTTATCGGTGACCTTTTCATAAAAAATAATATTTTTGATATAACAGCAGTAGCCTGAGATAGGAAATATCAGGCCAAGAGAACAATTGATGAATGAATAAGTTGCCGATAAATACTAGTTTGTGAAGATTTAAGATTGAAAGTTTTATCAATATCAAAGCACAAAAAAGACAAATGTTAATGTATCAGAATAGGAGACTTTCATTCTCTCTTAACATTGGTTCTTTTTTATAGATCGTGATTGTTGGTAAAGGGAAAATTGTTCTTGTATCGAATGTCCAAGGCAACTTATGCTTTAAAATTATTTTCAGGTCTGATTATCAAAGTATCAAAATCATATTTTAATTGATCTATAACAAAAATAGCAAAGCAATCTATGGGTGTTAGTGTCTATTGTTAAGTTACATCTCTATTTATTGTCAAATAAATATCTGTTGCTGTATTTCATTGTCAACAGTTCGATAATCCATAACAGTTAAGGGCAAACCATCCTGAATCTTATTGTTAACTACAAGCTCATAGAAATATTAAAATATACAAGCTGTGGGTTTATATTTATCAATGCATTCCTAGATGATTTTTCCGTTAATAACTTTAAAGGGCTGAATTGATGCAGTCATAATCCACTAGATTTTTTAAATCAAATATTCTTTATTTTAAAACACGTGCAACTAAATATGACAGTTGTTTTTTCCTATAATGAACGATATTTCTAAACATTTTTCAAACAAGGACTACTTCGACAAACTCAAGCAGAAATTATGCCAACTGTGAATGTAAATGAAGTCATGGAGAACCCTTACAACAATTTCTATCAAGTCCTACTTTTTGGGTTTTTAGTTCTTATTGAATACATAATACTTGAAACTCATATGTACAGAGAAAATAGCTAAACAACAAAATCATCAAGACTAAAACTTTTTAAGTCAACTGCTTTTTGTCATATAATGCGTATACCATCCAAAAAGATAGACTTGTGATATGCCACACTTTAAATTTTACAAGTATATTGATTTTAATTATACACAATCTGTGGACCATTGTTGTTTTGATATATATTAAAAGAAGAATGTCCACAATATATCTCTGATCTTCAAAATTTGGCTTATTTTTTTTTTATTAAAAAAAAAACTTGATAATCGTATGTCAAAACACAGTAGCAATACTGAAGATGTAAAAGATGTCCTAGCACGCACAAGAAAAAACTGAAAAAACCGAAAGAACTAAACAAATACAGAGAGAAAAACGAACAGAACTTATACATTTCAAGTTTGGATGGTCGTGGATAGTAAGCAGTTTAAGTTTTAAAAACACACAGAGCTGCTCACTGAAGGTCAAGTAAAATAGTCAGCTGACACTTGTGCTGTTGTAACAAAGGTCGGAAATGTGGTTAAACATTTAGACTTAGTTGTTGATACTGCATATTGAAGACAAATATCATATGTATTGCGTAGAGTATGCTTCAACGTGTCATAGTTTTCCTTTTCTCTTTCGTCTACCCTGGACTTGACTTTTTATGAGCAACTCGTCAGGTGTTTCTAGAAAAGCAGAGGACGCTTACCCTACCGGTGCACCTGGTCCATGCTCCCAGTTTTTAGTGGAGTCCGAGTTGCTCATTTGCTTTTTGTTACTTTGTATGTATGATTTTAGTTACTTTATGCTCTTTGTTGTGTATGTCTGTTTTCCTTGTCTGATATTTGTCCCTGGATTACATTCTTTTGATTACCGCTATAACCTTGGTTCCTTTGATTACTCTTTCACTTTACTCATGATTACAGAAAAATGGTGTTTTTCAGTTTAGCACATTTTACAATCTTGTTTTAGTTCAATGTAGATGACACGTATTATTTGCATTTGTTTATATTTAATTTATTTATTGTTCAGAGACAATGACAATTTGAGTATTTAAAGATAAATATCATTTTGAACCTCTTGAATTGAAGTTAATGGAATACTCATTCCAGTAATGCACAATATCTCACAGGCATAATGGAAACACAGAAAGAATGCATTGGAAAAGCAGCATGACTTCGGACATATCAATTTTATAACATCCGCTTTCAAAAGGTTCGGCCATTCATTCAAAACATCAATCGATTCATGAAAAAGGAAAAATACAAGCACGATAAAACTTACTTTATGAAAGAGATAAGTTCTTTCGAATGCATTGGGACACTTCATATGAATTTTGTTTTCATTGTCATCTCTATGCATCGATATGAGGAATAAACACAGAAACACTTAACAATTTGGTTAAGCTGAAATTTCAAAAATATTTTTATATCATTTCCATACACCAGAAATTACTTGTATTGACATTAATTTAATCAAACACTGAACAGCTTTCAATCTCACACAAAATTAAACATCTTTGAAAAATTGTGTCTTTCTGAAATCGAATGACCAGGAATGTAAAACTATTGTTGTGATAAGTTTTATTTCCGTAAATAAATATCAGAAATTTTGACTACGTATTGTAATTTGTATGGTACCAAATATATTGCAGGTATTTTGTCTCTTACATGGAACTTCATTCTGACAAATTTTGTTCAACTGTACCTTATTTGGGAAAGAAAACTGATAAGATCAATTAATTAATATATGCATATCACCCAAATATTTGTAAAACAGATGACTTTAAGATCAGCTTATGTTGTAAAAAAATCATACCCGTAAATTTTTAAATCCAATACTATATTAAAAAACAAGGCGGAATCCCATGACAGGTTCCTCTTAATTTATAAAGTATAGTCAATGATTCTAGTCTAATTTTATAAATTGTTAAATAGTAAAATAACTCTGAAATATTAAATACGAATATGATATTAAAAGATGAGAAAAGAAACTCGCATTTATAGTTATATTATTTTCAGTATAAATTGAAATATATTGCTCTTTACATTTTACATTTAATGTTCGATGTACTCGAAGTACTTTTAACTTAATTGATAACCTTGAAATTGAAAATTAAATTAACTGGTGGATTGACTACGGGACACCACCACTAGCTTTTGTTATATGATATATTAACTGTATTGATCGTGAAATTTCATTATCAAATACTTATGTTCTTTTGCCGTTGATAATGATATATTCTCCAGCGGCCTATGTTAAACTATGCAGATTCATTCTTAGTTATAAGTTTGTTTGTTTGTTTGTTTTTTCTTTTTGTCATTTTATTTCGAATTTCAGCATCTCCCAATCAAATAGAAGTAATGCATTATAATATTACATACTAGTATGATTTAGGATAATAATTTATTAAACTTTCTATGAGTAGTAAATAGAAAATCTATTCTTGAAAAGTTGCGATTGATTTTTGTACAATTAGAAGCAAAGGGTACATCGATTAAAGGTTAATCAATGTGTATAACAACTTGTAAACATTTTCGTCTTTGTAAAGAATACTCATCCATTTTATACTTATATGGCCATTATTTTTCATAGAATACTCATCCATTTTACACGTATATGGCCATTGTTTTTCATGGGGTCTTAATAACCGGATCCAGCAATTTCTTTTGAGACAGGATCACTTTATATCTAATTAAAACCAGACGAAAATGGTTCGCATTTACCCATAAATCATATGCAACTATGTTGGAATATAAACCTTGATAACATTGGGAATAATAGTTTAAAATGAGCAGAAACAGAACTTTGGATAAATGAATGAAACATTCAGATATACAACGAAACATCTTTGTACTTACACAGTTACACGGATACAATGAGGCAGTTATCTTTTTCATGTATCTCAATTATTAAAGATGTGCTGTGCTACCAAATATGTTAACTCTGGATTGCGTATTTATTTTTACTTCCCTATGTTTTTTTTCCTTTCAGTTCGTGTGTGTGGTGGGGGTGGGGGGGTTCTCTCTTCATTTGTATTGCTGTTGTACCTTGACCTACGACTATAGGATATTGCCTTTAGTGCGATTACCCTTGAGTTGACCTTCAATAATCCAAATATCAATATTTTTTTGTCGAATGCGATTTAAGTGACATGCAGTAATTAGTACACATTCTGGCCTAAAATGGAAAAATAAATAACTCATTAATAACCTCCAACCGAGTTTGGTGTGGTCTTATTTGGTACTTACTGGTATAAAAAGTGTAACATTAATAT
The DNA here is from genome assembly GCA_037379345.1 of Perna viridis. Lineage (NCBI taxonomy): Eukaryota > Metazoa > Mollusca > Bivalvia > Mytilida > Mytilidae > Perna > Perna viridis. Next base: position 9,342,522 of record CM074511.1, on the reverse strand, counting down.
CAGTACAACATACGATATAGTAAGATGTCTTACATCTCGATAAAATGCCGTTTTGGGTGGAATACTATCCATTCATTACAAGACCATTATAATGAAGCCCCGTAAAACGTCATATATATATCAAAAGGCGTGGGAGGGTTGCTGCAATCTACCTTTCACATAGAAATTATGTTCGATTTTGAGCGTGTATATTACATAATGTAATTTCGAAATATGAAAAAAAAAAAAACAGGAAATATTAAATATGACTCTGAAATCAATGTTGATAGAAAAGTCGATTGAATGTTTACACTGAAGCAAAACTCTGCTGGCCATTAAAAATGCAGATTTCTAAAAAAATATATATATAAAGAAGGTGTGTATGCATAAAGGTATGCACTACATGTTGCCAAATGGGGAATCGAGTACAACACAGCATGACTTATAACAGTTAATAGAATAATGTTATTTTGAAATGCTGTAAAGTTCAGATGATTTCATGTAATATGTTAAGTCGTGTATAGGTTATGATCTTATGACACTTAGTAAAACAGGGGGTAAATTTTGTGTCAATGAATAAATTAATAAACTGTAGTTTTTAAAACGAAATTATTCATCAAAAATTAAATTTAAGGGAGACAACGCACCCATCACTTGAAGATATAAAATAGCAGTAACTGTTCATAAAGGAAAAGACCAAAATTCAATAAATTCAGGTGTAGCAAATGAAATACAACAACGAAAAGAGGTATTAGGTATAAATCTAGTTATACATTTCTTTGCATAGGCGAGATCACTGTTCAAATAATTCAGGGTGTATCAGTACAGAATGAACGTAACTCCATTTTGTTATACACTCTTTGTTAACAAGCCTTGATATGACTTCTCATTAAATCCTTCATTTCCATAATGAAGTTACGACAGTAGCCTTTTAACTATATTTTTACGATATTATTCTTCCGTATGTTGTACACGATTGTCGATTATAAAAATCTTTATTTTTCGATATCTGGTTACTACCCTGCCCCTCATAGAAATTTCTTCCACGTGGCATAGTGTAAAACCACAAGTTACTTTAAATACATAAAATGTGACATGATATGCCTTATTCTTATTCGACGATATGAGCGTCAAAAGCTTGGAAGCTAAATGATATCCTTTTTATTCAAAAATTGCCTTAAAGTGTACATTTACCATTACTCTGAACTGTAAGTTCTTTACGGGAAAACAAAGAATCATAAATAATTTCTATGTAATGCTTAGTGTACAGAATTCAAATTTCGAATATCAATAGAACGAAATAAACGAAAATCTAAGTGTTTATTCACAATTTTACAATTTTCACAAATGTTATTTAAGCTTGAAACGAACTTACCTTTAACTTTCTCCAATATTCTCTGTGACATCATAAAAAATGGGGATTTAAAATGCAGTTGAATTTGCGTCAATAAAAATATTAAAGTTCATCTTGTCAATAAATGGGTGGTTTTATCAATGCATTCAATATCTGGGCCATATCTCTCTCGTATGTACACATTAATTAGTATCATTTGAAGCATAGTTCACATTATGTTATCACCTGGGATAACATATGCAAACTTATTCAAAAATTTATTTTTAATAAGCACTCTACAATTCATAGTTTAAACTCTAAGAGCGTGGGCGCGTTGTCCGACAGCGTTTATCAGTTATGTGGGTTGTAGGGGTAAAGTGAACTTGAAGAGATTTTTTTCAAAAGTTTTGTGTGTAGACATTGACTCTGGCACATGGCAAACAAAGTATTGATTTCATTTTCAACTAAGCAAACAAACCCGAATCGTGTAGGTTTTGCAATATAAAAATTAAAACTCAAGTTGAAAACTTATTGTTCAAAACATATCTGGGCGTATCTGATATTGTGTCAAACCACTTTTATAGACCCTGATACAGCATGTGCTGTGTTACAATTACCTGTTCGATAAATGTAAATGTAGTTGGGAGTATATTTATGAAAGTATAGTGCTTAACTTTATAAGTTTTTTTTTAATTCATTTTTGTAATGTGTTCGCTAACAGTTACAATTTTTATTTATTTATTCATATTTTTCATTCATGATATCATTCGTGTTATATAATTTTTATTCACTACTTTGTAATCTACAAGTTATAGGAACAACGAAAGTTTACATTATTCCGGCAGAAAACTTTCCTGGTATATATACATAAACAGAAGACACAAAGAAAGGGTTCCTCAGTGTCTTTATCCTCTAAAATTATAAATAACTTTTATCGACTATAAGAACACGTGCCAACAAGACTATGTTTAATGAATATTTTCAATTCATGTTTGACGTTTGTTTAAGAAATATATGAGTATGATAAACGTGTGTAAAGTAATAAAGAAATGCAGTTGCATATGTCAGTAGATATTCATGTGTATATGTAAAAATTACACATGTGAGAAACAGTAAGACTTACATTTAGACAAAGATAGACGTATACAATGTATGTCTCGAAAGATGAAAAGTATCAACTTGAAATAAAGAGTTAGGTAAAGTAATATCTGAGAAAGGAAAGTCAAGAAAAAGGAATAAGAACTCAGACAAAAATGAAAGACCTCTTACAGAAACAAAATTACAACAACATGATAGAAAATGATAAATTGAAAAGATGTTGAAATATATCGATGGAATGAATTACGTATATATCTGCATATAGGCATGTGTAAATATCAGTTGAAAGGCATATGATAATACTATACATACTGAATATTACATATCAAAATCTGTAATACATGCTGTATCAACCCGAGACTCCTATATCGCCCCAAGGGCCATCGACCCGTGGGATGATATAGGTCGAGGCTTGATAATGCATGTGATACAGATTTTAACATATCATGTTCTTTATATCATATATTTTAACAATACTTTAAATAAAAAATGATAAATTTCAGTGAATAGATATTGAGATATATCGGTGGAATGACTTGCGTATATATCTGTAGATAGGCATGTAAATATCAGTAGAAAGAGAAATCAAGGGAACCAAGGTTATAGCGGTAATCAAAAGAATGTAATCCAGGGACAAAGACCAGACATGGAAAACAGACATACGTAAAAGGTAGACAAATATATCTATATCAGTTTATGTGTGTATACTTCGAAAGATGTTTATATAATGCCGTTAGATCGACACATGTACATTTAACAGTGGGTGGATATATGTATTTATGATTATTCTAATAAAATAAAACGTGTTATAAGGTTGGTAAGTTAAGTTTTGGATTAATCAAAGGTGCAGCCCAAATAGGTGTCTGTACTCGCTGCTTCATGAGTTTAGAATGTTACTGATGAGTACTACTGATAAATAAAAAGTAATATAAAAAAAAACATGTTTTGACACTGGTTTCCTTATTAGTGTTGTATTTATCTATGTGAATATAAGTCTTTAAAGCATTCAAATGGTCACATTCAGCAAACAACTGACAATAGTATTCAGTCAAAATAAATAACAGTGTCATGCTTGCTCGTGTTTGAATGTATGGTTAAATTAGTTGTTAAAAATAAACCGTGAATATATAAATTAATATATCAGTGCTTGATTTATTAACTAACAAGGATTTGTCTAGTTTGAAGAGTACATTTTCATTTTTAAAATAGATATTTCCATCTTAAATTCCATTTTGAATGCTCCTATAATAGAGTAACATATTTACCTTTAATTGAATATTGCTTCAATATTTGTAGTTTGATGCATGTAATGTTTGTCTTGTACAACCTATGTAAATACAATTACCCCGTGAATAAAGCATTATCACCAGAGCTTTTTTTAAGTTTTAACGTTATTGTGTATCCACATAGTTAAATTGAAGAGAAAAAACTGAAACACAGACTTACTTTTCATATGAATCTATGAAGGGAGTTAATAACTGAATAGTTTGGAGAATCACTTACAAATATTTCTACCTTTTTATTATATCTGAGGATATCACTGACTTTCGTGAATAGCTCTATAGGTGGTGCATTCAACCTCAAATCCAATATGAAGTTTAAACGTAAGCTGCATCAAAACCTCATTCAAAACTTATTTCACGCCTTCTGAAAATTAAAATTAAATCTTTGTACAATATGTTCTACTTTTAATACCTTAACTTCCATTCATTTGACATTTGAATTTCAGTTTAAATTCGAAAAACACCGGATTTTTGCCCTGGTAGAGAGAACTGAAGTATATGTAAATATTCGATTTTATTAAAATGTCAGAATACGAAATTTTATATCTTATTGAACTATAAACAGTTCAAAAGACGTTCACATCAAACAACATTTTAGTCCTTATACCTGTGTAAACAAATCTAAAACTAAATTCACTTCAGTGTAGAAATACTCACCTCATATGCCACACACAAGCGTGTAAGTCTCGACATATTAATGACAGAACAATATCAACAAATAAAATGGGTAGGGAGGGATAAACTTTCTTAAACAATAATTTTATGCAAGAAGCACAATGTTGATAAAGATTAAAACAATTATTTTATGTAAGCAGCTCAATGTAAATGGGAGACTTAAAAAGTCGAAATTGTATGGTATATCACAAAAAAAAGAGAAAATTGATTCAAAATATCTTATGCTGAACCAGGGGGTGTAATATAAAGTCCCTGATTGAACTCAACTAGACATATAAATGTATCAGAAAAAATAAAAAATGTATTAAATATAAAATTTAAGTAAAAAAACATTGAAACTTCTATATTTAAAAAAAGGTTTCAGTAGCGAATATAGCAATGGCATATCTTCTACTTAGGTACTTCATTATGATGTGGATTACTTTGGTGAGCACTAATTCGTTTCGGAGAAAAAAACTGGATAAATATATAATAAAAATAGTTTTATTTCTCGATGTAAATAAAATGTAACTTAAACGTTAACACTTGGCAGACGGATATAATTGTTATCCATACCGGCAGAAGAATAGCCAATATTATGTAACAAATACTGGATAAAACTGTAAATATTAACATAAAAAGGTATTTTTATCAAGTTTACTTAAAATTCAAGTTTTCTCATAACTTGTATTTTTTCTGTTCAGAAAAAATATAATTGGTTTGAATGAACAGCATGAAAATTGCTTGAAAAGTACAAAAAAATAACAACAAAAAACAAATGCATAGTGAATGGAAAGAAAGGTTATTTTTCAGTAAGATTATTCACCTACGACAGCGTTAAACATGTGGTCGAGCAAGACATTGAAAGGGCGATAAATCTAGTAAGCAATTATTCTGCAAATCTGATTGAAAGTATTACTACACTTGTTACCCAAATTTGAAACGTTGCAATTTTTTTTCTTTTCTTTTTAGCAAAAAAGAACCTCGTGTCGGGTTTCATTTTCTAAAGTAAATTAAGCTTCTTGTACTGTCATGTTTACCCAGGCATACATAGAATGCTCCATTTTTGAGTCATTATCAACACATAGAAAAATTGTAACTCTGTACATCACTAAGTTTCACTGGTATCCTTGAGCACGAAATAAACAGACATGATATTATAGTTTTAATCGTTCCGTTGTTTATACATGCATAATGTTTTGGGTATGGCAGTGCTTATAATTATCTTGTTTTAATGGGCTTGGCAGTGCTTATAACTAGTCGGTAGAGATATGAGAAAGAAATGTTTAGTTTAAATATTAAAAAATAATGTACTTCCGGTCAAAATATAAATGAAAATGATATAAAAATAAATACAGACTAAAGCAAACTGTAATATGTAATAAGAAAATAATCGGATGTCAAGCACGAAGATAACATCATAAATATATACATGAACATCAACAAACTTAAGATTTGTTTCGTTGTAATCACAGGGGCTTGCTCCCACTATCTGATATGCAGCCCCACTGGTATATAACACATATATTTGATAGTGTGAGCAAGCCCCTGTGTTGTAATTCAACAAAATAGTGGATATTTGTTATATTCTGTGATTGTCTCCATTTTTTTGTATCTTTCCCAAAAACATATGAAAGGAAAAATGGAGTTCATGGCTTTCTTCTATTGCTTTTTGAATCGGTCTTTAATTTCTCGTTTACTTTTGGTTTCATCCCGCCTGTTTGTTTCTGTAAATGAAGGTTTAATAATTCCAACTCGTGCGCCAACAGTTTGCTGGAGGATAAGTTTTACGGAATTTTTAATGTTGCTCAATATCGAAAGTATCAGTTCAAAAGGCATACGGTCGCTATCATCAATGATGTGGGCAAGGTTGTCTCACTCATTCATGGTTTAAAATAATTACAATAGAAATAAGATTTTTTTAACAATGCTCCCAGTTTTTGGTGAAGACCGAATTGCTCATTTATTTTTGTTACTTTGTATGTACTATTTTAGTTACTTAATGTTCTTTGTTGTGTGTGTCTGTTTTCCATGTCTGGTCTTTGTCCCAGGATTACATTGTTCTGATTTCCGCTAAAGTCTTGGTTCTCTAGATTACTCTTTAACAAAACGGAGTGATTTTATATTTTTGCAAAGCATTAAGGGGGTATACATGTGTGTAAACTAACCACAAGAACAGTTCATATTTATCAAAAGTGAAATGATTAGCTTATGGGGGATTAACTTTTATGGACAGCTTTTCAGAATTTTTAATTTGATTTACTTCTTATTGTAATAGCAGTAATGCAGTGGAAGGGAGAGAAATCTGGGGTTTCCGCAAAGCTGTTGGCTAGACGTGTTCAAAAGTTGTCACATGTGTTGCCAAAAACAAATGTTACTGTCAATTAATACAGAATTTGTTTTATACAAACATGATTAAAGAAAGTAAGATATCAAAAACATAATCGCAGTTCATTGTAGAATGTCAACGAACGTTCTTTATTTTCAACACTGTACTTAATTTATTAACCCTTAAACTTTTGTAGTTGGCGGATTTTCACTATTTATACCTGGAAATTATTCAAATCCGTATACCCCTTGCGAATGCATGTAACACGTGTTGGTGTACAGCCTTACTAGCTTAACTTTTTTTTGGAGGAAAAACATACTTTCACTTTAATTTTTTAAATAATAATAATGTAATTATTTTTAGTTATCCATGCCTTAACTTGTGTAGAAGATCCACAATTTCTTGAGTTACCTGCTATTTTATTGCAATGTTTTTAACTTTCTAAAATAGTTTCACGATTCATGAAAACAGTTGACACTTCTATCTACTGCTCGAAGATATGATACACTGATTTTAATAAATAGACAGCTAATATGTAGTTTCCATTTTTAAAATTAATCAGAACGTAAATTACCGTCTTTGATGAAGATAACTGTGTTAGCTTCAAATAAAAATGACTAAAAATATTACAGCTTTTTTTCTCTGTTGGTGCAATCAGACATGACACAAAAAGAATGTACTTGTCCCTGGTTGGTTTTAAATTTGACATTTAAGTTCACATTCCATGTGTTTGTTGATTTCGTCATGTTTTTCAATAGTCGTCTTTCATATTAACGGAATGCAAACTAACTTAGCAAGTATTTCTTTCAAAGGGATTTAACCCAGCCTGGTTGGCGGTCTCACTGGGTAAAGGAAGAACAGTAAATATTTTTCTTTGAAACAAACTATTTACAATTCAGTAAGAAGCTAAAATACAAAAATACCAGTTTTATATAAAGGTTTGAAATAATTTTTTTCAAAAGTAACCAAATACTTACCACAGCAACAATGAGACCAATATTTGAATCTGAAGTCTACTGTTGTCCATTGCTCCATTCGAACAGTAGACCAGTCTGTCGGTGGGAAGGTTACTACCTTTGGCTCAATTTTTTTACAAAACGAAGCCACAGTCGGGGATATATACGAATGGCTCCCAAGACTTCAGTAGGACTTATTATAAGAATCATTTCAGCAACTGAAGGTTTCTTTGTATCTATCATAGTTTTCAAGATATTGGCTAAAAACTGTAAAAAAAAAAAAAAAAAAAAACAGAAATTTTTCACCTTTCAAGGGCAATAACTCTTACAAGGAGTCGTCTGATTACTTCAGCAATTGAAAGAATTTGGCTAAACCTAACGGTTTTGGAGATATAATATGCAAAAAAACTACTGTCTGACCCCAATGTTCTATTTTGAGTAACGGCAGCCGTGTTTTTTTTTTTGAAACATAAAAAATGCCCACACCAGTTCTATGCAGGATACCCCGAAGAACATTCTTACCAAGTTTGGTTCCAATCAGTCAAGTAGTGTCAGAGAATAAGATTTGGAAAGAAATAACATAAAAAATAGCAAAGAAACGTCAAAAGGGCTTTAACTCTAACATGGCTTAACAGATTATAACAAAAATTAGACCACAGATAGATCTCATCATGCTGAACACTTTCACTTGGTCAGAAATTGGCTTAACCTTACGATTTAAGAGATATATGCGAAAAACTACTGTCTGACCTATGTTATATTTTTAGTAATGGCGGTCACGTTTTTCTAAGAATCAAAAACCCCAAATCTGTGCTATGCAGGATTACCCAAGGAACATTCATACCAAGTTTGGTTTCAATTGGTCGAGTAGTGTCAGAGGAGAAGTTTTGAAAAATTGTTAATGCCTTTGGCCAGGCGAGCTAAAAAGACCTCTTGTTTTTATCGATGTTGCATTCCATTTGTTCATTTTGACCTGGTGATATTTGATATCAGTCCTGGTTATTATTCTCCTTAATGCAATTAAGGAACCATGTATATATAACACCATATAGATAAATATCTGCAGTTTATCATGTGTACATACTATGATATTTACAAATAAATACATAACAGTTCATACAAATATATAGTTTATAGAACAATGAAAACCATAGCAGGAAAATTTGCAGTGTCACAATCATTCAAACGGCAAAATCTTTACATAGAATTTAAAGAAGAAACAATGTTCTGAAATGACAAATTACATTATTTACGGGAAATTTATCTTTTATAATTTACAAGCAATTTACATTAATTTAAAATAATTTTTAATTCAAAACTTACAGAGATTAATGAAAGGTTTTCTACTACCATTTTTCAGTATTTGTGGACAAGGTGGAGTTAGGCTCTTAATAATTGAGCATTTTCACCTTTCTGACTGGTCCAGTTAAATTACATTTCTTAGTTCAACCCAAATATCAGGAATGAAAATGTAAAATGATTTTAAATGACTGAGATCATAATTAAATCTTTTTAGCATAGCTTATTTCTTGGAAAGCATTTCAAATACTGTAGGAAACTTATAAAATGAAAATAAAGACAAAAACATGCTATGTCATCACAATGGCAGCACATGATGAAGAAATATTCATAAACAGTTTGTCAAAATAAATTGTGTAAATCATTGGATTCACATAATTTGTATGATAAAAAATTTGTAATTAAGAAAATAATATACCAGTACCTGTTCAACATTCACCAACATTTACATAAAATGTATTAAATCAAAAAGTACTACAAGTTGTTCAAAATCTATTTCTAATAATTTACCGGTACAGAAAGTTCTAACATTTACAATTTCAGTTATTAAAAGTACCCGAAATCAAAACAAAACTTTAAGCTTAAACTGTATGCCATTAATCAATTTGTTCTTAACTAAATACTTTAAAAAATTACCAAAGAATGTGTTTATCAACAAGGGTACATAATCAATAAAAAATTCTTGTAATTCATTCATTTTCATTAGTAAGATATAAGTGACCATTATAAGGTTCACAAGTGAAAACATACACTATTTCAATAGAGCACTATGTATGGACGGAATAAGTTTAACGAGACCTTCAACCCTACAGACTGCAGTATTATACTTTATTCTTCCATGGATGTAACCACATGAGTAATATATTGCTTTGAAGACACTGACATCAGACACAGCATCCTGTCACACTCCCATATCCCATCAATACTAAACAGCAGAAAACAAATTTGTTCACAGTTTTGTTCATCTTTTTTTAGACAATAAATCCTAGACATTTAAGGTTTTGAGCATTTTTTCCACAACAAAAATCAGAAGTATCAAAACTGGTATGATAATCAATGATGAAACCACACAGAGTGTACAAAAGGGGGAAACCCAGTCAAACACTGAGTAAAAATATCAATACTGCAGTTATCTGTGAACACTTGGGATTCTAATCTCTCCTCATACAACCTGAAATGCACAAAAGGTGTTTTGGTTTTCATTAAATGGCTAAATTTTTTACACATCAAGTTTCAATCAGACCAAATAACCATCCATAATATGATAATTAATTGGAAATAGTGAATAACCAAAACATTATCACAAGTGCCGAAGAACGCCTATATTTAAGGAGTGTGCAGAACTTGTTTATTAATATTTCCAACATGAATTTTAAATTCTGTGATTGGCGGATTGATATCAAAGATGTGACATCTTGGCGGGAGAAAGTCCAAGAGTGAAATTACAGAATTTATTTCACAGAATGAATTATTGAAATTTATTATACTAGGAACATTCATTAAACACTGCTATCTATATAATAATTATAATTATCAGGTTCAAGTTAAGTTGTTCATCTTTTCATTAAAGAGATATACATTGCAATAGAAAAATACACAACATTCACATTTATGTCTTTAAAATTGACATTTTCCCCATTTCTTATGCAAGAACTTACTTTCTTTTAAAGAATTAAAAAGACAGAAACAAATTGAGCAAAAGCATCTTTGTAAATGCATAGTAATCAAGTGCTTGCTGACATTTCTACAAGAAAGCATGTAAAACTACCTACACATCCATTCACAGCCAGTACATTCACCCTGGTTATTTAAACGGTGGTCTATGCGATGATACTGCTCCTGACATATAACTCCTGGCTGTACCCACTGAAGATGTTTTACCCATTCTGCTATTACTGGCTACAGTGCTGGCATTTGAAAGACGACCTGAAATTATAATTTTACAAAAAGTTTGAGATTAAGCTTAGAACCTTTTTTAATTTCCCATAAAAATATCTAATACATTCTTTGCAATTTTCTTTTAAGATTACAAGCAAATGTTTTAACAAGTATGTGCAACTCCAGTTACAACATACACAATATAACATGAAAGAAAACATTTAAAATTCCAAAACCTAAAAAACATTCTTCTTATAAAACTTTTAGAGTGGAAAATAAACAAAAAATTAACAAATAAATTATTTTTATGGCTGTGGAAATTTTAACACCCTTTAAAAATTCAAGAGGAAAAAAAGTGTTATGGGTTTGAATGAAAATAATTTGAAAATATTAAGAACATGCAATTAAACAGGGTTTTTTTTAAAGTTGTTTGAAGAACATACATATAAATGTTTAGCACATATGCTTAATATCAAACACAAAAAGATTTATTCAAATATATAAGGCTTTATTCTCTTTAAAACCAAGTTCTTTCTAAACAAATCCATGCAATAATATTAATGCTATTTGACCTTTGACCCAAATAAATCATATCAAAGCAGATTAGTATTAATTTTGACAAAGATTAATCACTATGAAGTCACTACTGACTCAGTTAAATACACCAATTGTTAGGTTAATCTCTGACATAATTCATCAAATTAAATTCCTGATTATCAGGTACACTTGTATTACACTTACTGCTTTTACCTAAAATATAAATTGATTTTTAGTCATTCAATGACTCAACTATACGTACTACTCTTTGGAAAAAAAACTTAATTCCTTACAAAAGTCAACTACATTGCACTGTCAGTGTATGTACAATGTATAATAGAAAAAAATCATAATACACCAAATTCTAATTCACTTGCCTCACAGCTGAGACTTATGATGATGTTTCGTATGGAAGAATGATCAAACAGCACTTCTAATGTTTTAGTTAGAAATACACACAGCAGATGACTTAATTCATGGAGCACTGACTAATACTCAAATAAAAGTCTGAATATAAACTACACATCATTTCATACTGCACAAAAATTTTGTAAAACAAAACAGATATACTTTCTAACATCCGAGAATTATGCCCTGTAAAGTAACCAATAAGATATATCTTAAATTTTGTCATCAGTAATCTCCCTTCTTTTCAATCATTTTGTTGAAGAAAATCTCTTCACTGAAACAAATTTAAAATTGCTTCTGTAATTTATTCAATAAATGAAAAGAGCAAGCTTAGCATGAAAAAATGAAACCAGCAAGGTATCGTTATCTCCCATCACACTTTCTACTTACTTCCAGTGCTCCTATCAGACAAAGCACTATCTAAGTACATGTTAAGTCTATCTACATCGTGTACATCAAATTCTTTCTGTGTTGCATGAATAACTTCCTTCGGTGGTTTAGCAGCTTCTGTCACATTTTGATTTGGTGTACCAGTAAACAAACCCTCAGGGAAAGCCTTGTATGCTACCCTCATACCTACAACAAATGGCCTTCTGGGTTAAACATAGATCTCTTCTACTTATCAGATAAAAAGACGTATAAAAATATTTATTGAAACTTTTTAGGGCATTGCATTAAATATTTTTTCGGTAATGTCTTTCAAATAAAAGTTTGATTTAAACACATATTACTAGGATATTATTAGCAGAATAACTCTAGAGTGAAAGATACATTAAAAACAATTCAGGGATATCATAGAAACCCATAGAGAACTTGCAGATGTTTTGTTTTACAAAATTAATTCCTTATTATTTAAACCTGTAATTCCTTTATTCACTTAATTAGTCCAATTCTATTACAGACGCCTTCCGATAAAAGTATAAGTAAAAAAATATATAAAAATGTTCAACCATGTGATTTAGCATTTGAATGTTAGGAGGTAACATATTAATTTTATGTAGGCTCAACAGTTTAAGTTGTAATATATATCCAAACAGTGTTAATAAATCTAAAATCATGTTGGAATCTGAATGAAAACCCAGCATTTCGGAGTTTGAATGAAAATCCAGTATGTAAGATTTGTCTTTGTACTACACACACATAATGTAAGGGGAATAACTATTGAGAACTTACAACAAAGTCCAATGATACATTATAATGTTAAGTTAACAGACACACATTTGAAGTGACTTACCCCCTGACAACATAAATAAGTTGTCATAACCTCTCTGGACTAGAGTTGTAGCAGCATTTGGAGCCATTCTTTCATCTTCATCATAAATTAAAATTATTTTTCCTGGAACATTTTTCTTTGGAAAGTTAAGGAAACTTTAAAATATTCATTGGAAAACTACTAAATGCTAAGAATGTTAAAAATAAAGAGTTATATCAGAAATTAAGTACAAAGTTGTGGAACTAAGTTCAAATGGACTAAAGATTATTTTATGGAAATGACATAAAAAGGATACAAAAGCTAACATTTCTTTGGTTTCAAAATTTGTTGCTCTAGACAAGTAGGCTGTTGGGTAACTTCTCGCTGAAAATCAAAGAAATCTTATAAAAATGACAATATAGAGTACAAAGGCCTAGTTTAACTACATTCTATCCCCATAGTGACCTTCAAAAGAGATATGCTATTTCAATACAGTGACTTAATAGTTTATTTGAAAAAGAAAATCAAAACTATTGCTTACTACCTATCGTTTAATAAATCATATTTGCATAGATAAAAATGAGATGGTACTAGATTTATAATGCTCAATTCAAACATGCGAAATTTTCAACTTGACGGAAAATTAAGTCTGTTACATTTGTTTGTTTTGTTTGTTTGTTTGTTGGGGTTTAACGTCCGAGCAGCAATATTTCAGCTATACTTAGACGATCTGTTACATTTGTATATGTAACTTAATATCAACACATTTTGAGTATAAAATCTATAGTAACTGACCTGATATGATATGACATTGATCATAATCATCTTTGATTCTAATATCTAACAATAAATATGGACTGCCATCATCTAACAGGTCATGTTTGGGTGGGGGTGGAGGCTTGTCTATATCTATTTCTCCTACTCCTCGTACCACACTGAAATAAACAATTCAGAAATTCTCACGAACCTAAATATGGGAAATAACAATGTAAAATACATATTTAAGTACCACTTAGTCTAAGAATCAGGCAAAATGTGTGTAAGACAAAATGTGTGAGGCATCTTTTCTTTTTTTATGGTTATCTTCAGCATATGTTGGTCAGAGTAACATTGTTGACCCTTCCCCATAGACCAGATTCAGACCCTCCAATCCTTCACCATTGTTCAGATTCAGACTCTCCAATGCTTCACCACAATCCAGATTCAGACCCTCCAATCCTTCACCACCGTCCAGTCAGACCCTCACCACCAACTTCCTAGTTCATTTTATGGTAAATCAATATTTTTTTTAATATTTCTATAACCCTTTTGAATACTTGGCCCTTGAACAATGGATCCCCACATATTTCATGAGACCCTAATTCCTCTTGGAACACCTACCCTTATAATGTAGATCTTTGAACATCTGCCCTTGTAATGTAGATTGTTGAACACCTACCCTTGTAATGTAGATCTTTGAACACCTACCCTTGTAATGTAGATCTTTGAACACCTACCCTTGTAATGTAGATCGCTGAACACCTACCCTTGTAATGTAAATCTTTGAACACCTACCCTTGTAATGTAGATCGTTGAACACCTACCCTTGTAATGTAGATCTTTTTCCTGATTTATCCGCTTCTCCATAATCCCCCTCTGTCAATGCTAATGAAGGAGCTGGGCTAATTCTTTGTCCTCCCTGAATTCTCTGAATTTCTAAATCAGCTGTGTCAGGTCTTGTTGAATAGTTACCATTGTCTGAAAAAAATATAGTAATCAATAAAACTCTTCATTTTTTTTTAATTAGCCATTTCTGTCTTCTAGATGAATTGACAACTGTGTATTATAGGATCTTTCTGGTAAAAAACTTGTTTGCTTAAATACCTTTTCAAGAATTAATGAATAGCCTTAATGTGGCATGCTGGCAATCTTAACTTACATATTAGGTTAAGGTTTTGTTTGTTCAGTTACCATGACAACAGTTACACAAGCTAACAGAAAACTATTTTCCTTTTGTTTGTTGTTCTTGGAAGTATTTCAGATCTCTACAATTCATAAATATGGTCATGCTTTTTATTACATTGAAAGTAATGAATTTGTTCCAAGAAAATCTTCATCTCATGGACGGATGGCTCATGTACTTATTCAAAAAACCTGCTATCTATTAATTGATTTCATCAGTTGTTTCCGATCCCCAGGAACACAATAAGCTTAACTAAATGAACAAGGCAGTCTCTGATTTAGATATTAAAACTATCTACTAAACAACAAGGGAAATACAAAGAAGATGAAATGTTTGATCCTGAAAAAAAGTTATGGTCCATATATTCATATGGAGAAAGTATATACTGAGTTTGGACAGGATATAGAAGGATGCTGATTTTAGAGTCTTCAAAGGGATACTGTGGACAACAAACAAAATGGAGGATAGCTGGTAGTTAAGTAATTATATACTTTTTTTGGTGATGAGATAAAACAATGGATCAATGTAGGTCACACAGTCTTGACACCAACACGATAACATATATTTACTGGCTTTGAACTAAATTACTATCCTAATTTTTCAACCACACAAAATGGTTCACAGTTGTACAATAAAATTGGAACTAACAGACAATACTGAACACATTTCATTCATCATGACATGGTAAATAAATGTCCCTCATGTTATACTCAACAAACATTTCTTAACAACATAATCCTTGAGTTCATTTTACACTTAAGATATGCAAAAGCATCATGGGAGGTTACTTACTCATAGAACTATTGCATGTGTCTCTGTTGTATTCCCAAACCTTTACAACCTGTTAAAATAAAGTATACATAATATCAGCTATAGCTATCAGTACATAGTAAAAACTTTTTTTTAGCTGTGCTTCTTCAAGATTTAAAAGTACTCATGGTTGAGGAGATTTTAGAACAGCAACGCTAGTATCAGTTTCTATGATCTTTCTGAGAAAAAAACTCCAAGAATGAAACAATTTCAAAAACTAAAACCAATAATATCTTTCTGGTTTCCATCAAAGAGATTTATTTCCAAAAAATGCCATTTAACCCTTTGTTGTGTTGTGTTTGTATACTAGTACTGTGTGCATTTTAAGGTATTCACCAGAGTTTTATTGTAAGTTTCCTGTTTCCACTTTGACTACTTGTATTAAAATTATTTACCAACTGAACAAAAGTTGATGGTTTCATCCGTTTGAATATTTCGTCTTTTTTGAATCTGTAATCTAAACAAGAAAAAATATCAGTTTATAAAAGGTAGTAAATTCCAACCTAATATTTTTTTCAGTATCAAAATAAAAGTCAGGCATCCACCTACTTGTGAGTAAAACATCTATGGAAAAATGGTAAATCTGTGAGCGATGGCTCACTAGTGATACCCCACTGTCAATCGGGATAGAAGGAAAATAAAAACAAACATGAAGTTGTTGTTGACTTTTTCTGAAAATGGAACCCATCATATGGCATACCTACAGGAAATATGTGTTAACATTTCCAACTGCTGTGATGCGTAGTTGCTGAGAAAAGTGCAAGGAACTAATAGAGTAAAAAAATAAAGTCTGCCGTAAACAAGAATTTTTTCCAAATATGGATCCAATCATATTTCATAAACCTACAGAAAGAATGTATTAAAAATTCAAACCACTGCAAGGAGTAATTGCTGAAAAAAACTGAGTAGAAAAAAATTATGGAAAGAAACATAGACATGGGTAAAACAGTATACTTCCTCTCCTACGGAACGGGGAAAAAATAAAACAATAATGACCATGTAAACTAAACAAAACTCAAGTCAAGAACCTAGAAAAAAAAATTATGTCACTCTAAACTACATTAAAACCAGTCGATACAAAACACCTTCAGATTCAAGAATATTTTGTGCCCTTTTCTGTATTATCAATTTTTCCACTTCCCTCAAAATTGTGACACCATTAAGACAAAGAAACATGTAAACCAAATTAATGCACATATTTTCAAATGAAAACTTAACTTCAAAGATCTTTAAAAAAATGTTTAATGCTTGGTTGCTTAATTCAGACCCTAGGCACAATAACACCACTATGATATGTACATGCCTCCACTTGGAAACATCTTCTTTATCTCCAGGTTACAGAAATGTACTTGAAGTGTTAGGCAAGTTCATGAGAGAGGTTTTTCTAAATGCTAGGCCATACTTTAATAGAATTTATCGTCAATGACTATCTTTAAATATGTTATCGTCAATGACTATCTTTTTCAATACATATCACCCACTGTAGGGTTTAGATTAAATGAAATGATGTTACTTGAATCTATTTGATCAAGCATCAAGTTTCCATTAGCTTATGTGTTCAATAATTCAAAGTTTGCAAGTTTATGTGAAAACTTCAATACATTACTTATAAAATGACAGCACAAACATATAGATATTCTATAGTTGCATTAAAATTTCTGTTGGAAGAGTTATGACTTTTACTATGCTTAACTTCCCATCAAATTAGAATTCTGCATGCATACTGAATATTGGTCACAGAGAAAACTGTTAATATAATTCAGTGTATATTTTACAGAGAATCAATGTTACTTCCTGTGGTCTTCACATAGTACATGTAAATAGACTGTATGAAGCACTAACAGTAGCAGTTAGGTTTTCAACATTAATATCTATACTGGGCTTCACACTGGCTTAGATATGAGCAATTTTCTTTCATTTTGTTTCTTACATACATATACCACAATTGGTTTTGAACCACAAATCTTACTACATGTAATTAAATTACAATAACTAGAAGTTTAAATCTACTTATAAAGAAAGTACTTATAGAACTACTAGGATACAATATATATACACATAGGTTTGAAACAAGATTCTCTTTTTTCCATATAAATGAATGAGAATGATAAATGATTTCATGTGTTCCTGTCAAATATCAAATGTAAACTGTTTCTGCCAATTATAACCAAAAAAGAACACACTGAACCTAAATAATTGGATTTAGAAATTCTATATATCAGATTCTCACAAACCTTCTATTCATTACATGTCTAAAGATCATTAAGTTCTTAAATACATACCTGTTAAACTTCTCCTTAAAAGTACTTTACAAGGATCAGTGTATCAATATTGTTTTAGAAACTTTTATTTAGCTGTGATTTTTATAGATTATACCTAAATATATTACTGTAACAATTGACAGTGCAAATTTTTAGATGAGATTATACAGCTGAAAAAATGTGAAAGTCAACATGACAGAGTATTAACTTAATACTGTTTCACAATGCAAAAATACAGAAATGCTTCAATTTCATGCAAATACAAATTCTTCTATACATAGCAAATATATCTATAATTCTAGTATACTCATTCTGAAGTAATTCTTTTGAATAAACATATCAAATTTTCTAGAATGTTCAATGAATAGATCCATGTAAGTTTAAAACATGATAACATTGCTGCATGAAAAAGTAATTAATTTTAAGAACTGAAACTTACAACTATCTGGTTTGAGATAGCTATGTCTGTGACTTTCCAGTCCACTCATTTAAGGTCCATTCAAAGTCTTTTTTTTTTGTTTAACACCCTGTGAATTCATATCTTATAACTTGAATAAGTATTTCTCTAAACAAAGGAATCTTTCATATGAAACAATGATTTAATTAAATATACTTATAGACCTAATCAAAATCTTTAAAAAAAAAATATCCTTAATGGATTAAAATCGTTTCCCCTTCAACAGCCTTTAAAAAGTAAGGAGCTACATAATGGTAATGCATGATATGGTACTAGTGAAGCAAAGATGTGTAGAAAAATATCCCAGGGAAACAATCCATGTACTCATTCAGTGGTGTATTAGGAGTTACAGATAAGAATGGGTATCCTGTGTTCTCAAAGGGCAAAGTTCATTTTTTGCTATGGAATTCCCCCAAAAAGACATTGATTGATCAATATTGTAAAATATGTCTACAAAGTGAAAGTAAAAGTTACATGACAAACAGAGTCATTAGTATACAATAGAATTTACATTACAAATTGTTTTCATGTATTTGAAAGCAAAATAAGACTGTGTGCACAACATTTCACTGACAATACTGATTCAAATGGCTTCCTTCAAAGATAGGTACTGCTCCCAGTGCATCGTTTCATTTTCCTTGGCTTTAGGAAATGTTTAAGACACCAATGATTTCCATAACTGCTTTGTTCTAGTAGAACTGTTTTCCTCTCTAACCATTTACTTAGGTATTCAAGACAAGATAACTGGAGCTGTGGACATGCTTGATATCTATCTTTCAAAAAGATGTTCTCTTGTGTTGGGATAAGATGGACCCAATGGCTTGACACAAGTATAAAAATTAGTATGAAGTCTATTTTCAAATCATAATTCACTACATTACATGTAAAGGTATATTTTTGTAAGGTTTCAACTAAAATGCTCTAATGCAGTGATACATTGCAGAATAAAAATTGTTGTCCAGTAGCCATGGCTCAGTAGCCCATGACTACTAGATTTTGAGCTGGGCAAATTGGGTAAAATTTAGTTGAACATATTGAAAATATTAAAAAAAAATATCTGGGCTACCAGCTTGTATTTCCTAATATTCACCACTGCATTGGTCTAAGTATATACCACAAGGCTCCAGAAATATCAACCATACTTCTAACTGAAGTATCAACAGTAATCATCAAATAAATACAAACAAAACCAAAAACATCACAAAACAAGAATTTTAAAGTAAAAAGGATTGACAATATTCCTGATAAGAAATCACACCATGTATCAAAATAGCTGACAAATACCATTTTAATGTAAGGTACATAATCTGGGCACTCTATAAGTTTCTATACTGGATTTATTTGATGAATGCAGCATTATCAAAACTACGAGAACATATCAACAAAACTCAAATAATAACCTAAATATGCCGAACTTTAACCAGTGAGAACATATCGACAAAACTCAAATAATAACCTAAATATGCCTAACTTTAACTAGTGAGAACATATCAACTCAAATAAAAACCTAAATATGCCTAACTTTAACCAGTGAGGACATATCAACAAAACTCAAATACTAACCTAAATATGCCTAACTTTAACCAGTTAGTTTTCACAATTTGAGATAAAAAGTACACCAATATGACCGAGAGTTAAGAATCTAATTGCCATCACCCACTCAGTTTGTCATCAGTGATATGATAATCTGGTTTTATTGAGTCTTTTTTTCATAAAACTTCAATCCGAAAAAAAAAGATATATTTTTAATGTAGAAACCAGTTAGACCTTGTTAATAAATACCATCTATAATGAACCTGACCATGTCCCATTGTAGTTAAAATAGTATTATTCTAATATCTCTATTTAACCACTGATCACTCTGATCATATTAATTGTTGGTGCACTGGTAGCTTTATCCTAAAATTCCCATTTCCATAATAGGGATATCTCATTTCATACAAGGAATAAAGAAGTTTGAACTAAATCAATCTTTTCATGCCAATTTCAATTGTAGTCATTCATTTATCCAAATTAAATTTTCAATGAAGACATTTTATATTAAATCAATATGTATAGTTTCATTAAATCTACAATGAATTAAAATCATTAACAGGTAAACAATTTCATTTTTAAAATGTCAGGGATATATACAATTCTCTTAGCAACACTTGACTTAAGTATTGATATTCTAAAACAGTCTCTGTGCTTTATATGTCTATATGTAATTGCTACACAGATAAAACAGACATAGGGAGCTTTAAAGTAGGATAACATCGACATTTTTTGGGTTTTAATAAGCATAAATTTCAATTGTCTATTTTTAACTGGCTTCATCACAAAGACCTTTGAAAAAAGTCTTTAGAACATGATTGATCCCAAGTTTGTTGACTTGTTTTTGTCTTTCCTTCAATGTACAATGCCTGTACCTAAGCTTAGGTCTGAAGGGCCAAGAAATAATACAATTTTTGTAATTTGGGTTTATCCTATGTCACTATATACATATGTACTTTCCATTTTAAGATAAAACATATCTCTTTCACTTTAAGTGCCTTTTTTTCATAAATGCATGCTGTGATTTCCTAAATAGCCCATTTATCAGAGGAAGAATTTATTTAAACATGATGCACCATACCATTCAATTAAGCTTTTTAAAAGCACAAATCTACTTTACTGAAACAATTTATACCTTATTTATTACATCCAATAATATTAGCTACACTAATGGCAAAGAATATCTACAACAAACTACCTCAAGCGAGTGTTTCCTGGTAAAATACTAATTTACAGTTAGACAAGAACCACTAATATTTCACTTTTAAACTGAAAATAATCCCTATACCGGTAATGTTTTACTGCTTGTATTATTGAAGCCATACCACTGACTTTCCCATCATATAAAATCTTTAATGCTTAACTTACCCCAAACTAACACAGCTGAAGGGGACATGGATACACATGACAACAAGCAAGTTTTTACTGATGAACCATACTTCTCCACTAACAAGCTTTATTTATAAGGCAACTAACTACATACAGTAGAACAGCAAGAGAGAAAATTAAATATGTATTTCTATAACTATCTTTCTGCTTTATACCCTATATTTACATCAACCTTCAATGTAAAGAGGTCTAAGATATGTACAGAGAAAAAAATGACTAACTATGAAAGCTTTTGTATGAAAATTATTTGAATGATAAAAAAACATCTTACTCTAGCCATTAAGAGAAAAAAATAATTTAAAACAAAATATAATCAAGAAAATCTATCACTCAGTATCAGGAAAATGTGTAAGAATTACCTTTGGAAAGCTGTGTTAATATCTTAACTAATTCCAATCTATTTTCCTTAAATACTTTTGGTCTTATTGGTGGTAACCTTGGAGACAAGTAACTTGTGTTATGTGTAGCTAAATTTCCTTTCTTTGGCATCTTCAGTGATTATCAGAATTCCTTGTTGCATAGAAATCCTAAAATCTCACTATCATACACTTAAATCCCTCATAATTAGTCCCTTATTGCCTCTGCCCTTCAATTCAACAAGTTAAAATACTCTCTCTTTTATCAATAACTTAGCGGTAGACTTTTAAATCGTCAGCCATTCATATTTACTTATATAACGCGATCTGGCTTATCCGATTGCAACAAAAAACGAAATGATTTTTGTTCTTCTGATTGTTACCAACGCAAACCCTCTTACAGTGGAACACCTTATAAATATTTGAATGCCATTTATTTGAGATAAAGAAATCTAGTGTTGATTTATTTGAATCAAAGCTGATTATACACTTTATTAAATTCTATATTTATAAATGTAACTGTTAAATCGCCTTTAACAATTCAAATCTTTGAAACATAGTTTGTACAAGAATCTAAATGGTGTTTAATATAAATTCAGACGGTGCCAATCAGATCTCATATGATCGTCACCTCATTAGTATAGTGAAGGTGATGAGCTGATTAAATATGATTACAAATACTATAATAAGACAGTTAAAGGTTCTAGCAAACACAGGACAGCGCTTGGTTTAGATATTCAAACAGCTTTGACGTACATGTTGGTTAATTAGTATTCAGAGACAACCAAATTCAGGGTGTCAGACCTTTCTTTTATAATTTTCTAATACTCAAAGCACTTCACTGTATGACTGGTGTTGATGTAATTCTCTTTTATGAATATTTCAAAACGGGTGAATAATTCAAGGATGTTAAACTTACATGAACAAATATAGGGATAAATGCAAGTGACATTAATCTTTAAGGAATACACACTCACTAAGTGTCCCATTGCAGATTAGTAATTCATAAATAAAAATTAGACTTCGCCTGTCTAGTCAGCTTTATTGTTTAGAAACACTTGGTAGTTAAGACTTAGAATTTTGTTTCAAGGACAGACACAATGGTATAACATGTTTGATGTCAAACTTTACAGTCCTTGCCAAAAACCAATGTTATTCATTACATCATGGGTATATCTCACTACATTAAGGTGAGATAAAGAGATAAAAACACAAGGCAGGAGGAGTTCAATCTGATTAAAATATGAAAAGGTTTTAGATCATTATTTTTCATCATGATATTCACAGTAATCACCATGATAAAAATGAAACTACCCTAAGTCAAATGTGATGAATGAAGTCAACATTTTAATAGTCATCATTAATAGTGTAATATTAATAGGATAATTAATTGGAAAAAGTGAATGACCAAAATATTATCATGAGTGCCAAAGAACGTCCAGATTTAACGAGTGTATGGAACTTGTTACACACATGAGTTAAATCCTCAAGAGTTCCTCACGATTGATAATATTTTTGTTATTCACGATAACCAATTGATTATTCTATTTATTACATAGATTTCCTCAATTATTCATTGCTATTTTCAACACAAATTTCAAAAAAAAAGTTGTGACATTTTGGAGGGAGAAAGTCCGACAGTGAAATTACCAAATTTATTTCATAGTGTGAATTATCGAAATTAATTTCACTAGGAACATTCGATAAAACACTGCTATCTATATAGTAAATTCAGATCTTATCTATTTTACCAGTACTTCAAGCCAAATTAACATTTATTCAAAGATGTATTACATGTAAAAAAATAACCTCTGAAAGGTGGCCAAACATATTCAAATCTACAGGTTCAACAAGATTAACTTTTTAAAAAAAAGCTGTGGTCATTCATTTGGCATATTTAAGAGAAAATTCAAATTTATGAGGAATGAAAAGTGAATGGAAATATTTTTCAAGATTTAAATTAGAATGACTATTTTGGAAGTTGGTGAGTTTGAAGTATTAGTACTATTGAAATTCTGGCTTATTATAATAGTATTTCAGGGTCTGTTCATTACGACCATCTTGTAATTCTTTGATTAATATCATAAGTGGAAATATTGAGTATAGATGTTGTTGTCTTAATAGATCAAATATCATGCCTTATTACTTGTAGTTGCTAAGACATGAACCTTTGCCAAAGTAAATCATGCAGAAAATGTAAGTCCTACCCATCCCTCCCTTCTATCTTGTGGCAATCCAAATTTGTTGACCCTATCATCCTTGTGTCCCATCCCTTTTTTTCATTCCATCATCATCATTTCATGTTCATTTTATCTTCCCATTTCATGTTCATCGCCTGAATATAGCTAAAATATTGCAGCTCGGGCGTTAAATGCCAATAATCAATCAATCTGTTTATATCACAATATGTACTTACCTGCATGAAAACTTTGTACACTATTCTTGGGCTGTCTACAGTTTTGCTTCAATTTAAATTTCTCAGCACTAACCACCCCCCTCCCTTAACCACTTTTGGTCTGCAAACAACCAGGCTGAAAATTACCAGGGTGACCTTATATTGGTACTGATGTTTTACGTCTTGCTACCCAAGATGCATCTGCTGAGCAAAGTGGCTGAGATTTTGTTCTCTGAGGAGTAGTGATCACAAAGTATACCTATATTGTAGAATGCATCAAATTGATAAAGTGACATAACTTTCGTAAAATTTGTCGAATCCAAATGACAGTGGGATATAGTCAACTACACATGGTTACTAACAATCCACAAAGTATTTATATGTTGTAGTATGCAATTTGTGCTTTTTTTTTCTTGTTTTTATTCTGTACTCTTTTTTTTATAACTTAGTATTTTATGGCGGATATGGTTATCCCAAAACCAACAGGTCTGTTTAGAGGAATTATTTCAAATATGTCGTAAACATTAAAAAAAATCGCCCATATATTTTTGTAAAATGCATTATCTTGAGAAAAACTACCGTATTAAATTGTAAAATAATATAAATTTTTAAAATCATTAACTCTCACATTTTAAAAACACAATACTTACTTTAAAATAAGCTTTTAGGGAAGAGGCAAAATACACATAGTAGCAAAACCACAACTCCAGGTATGGTGTTCATTTATATCAAAAGACCTTACTGCACTCATACATAGAATATCAAGTACAAACTAATGTCTTTCATTTCTTAAAATGTTGAAACACTTTTTATGATCTATCTGGTTATGAGGGGATGCTGTTTTAACAATGACAGGTGAAAAGTAACCTGTTGTACTCCTACTTATGTTACCTGTTAATAATAGTTTTTGAAACAAAGATGTGCTCATGAGATATACTGCACATTTTTGTAAAGTTTGTTATGTTATTTCAGACAAATCTGAATTATTTTAGAGAAAGAAATGTTTATTTTTTCTTCATTAACACAGCTGATAGAGATATTAAAAGAATAAAACCAAAGAACACTAAAATATAGTAGATATAAACTATATTAACATTTTTAATGCAGGACAAAAACTATGAATAATGACAGAAATATTGTTTGCAAAATTGCAATCGACCAGTATTGATCACTGTCAGAATATTGACCAGGTGGTTTAAAAACCAGTAAAAACCTGGTACTGTTATAACCACCTAACCTTTATTTTTGCCTTATTTGCACGAAATTATACGTACATGTAACAATATTTCCCAACAAGAGGAGATTTCTCCATATCATATGGTTAAAATACATGTATATTTTCATGAATTTACATTGTAACATTTTGCATATATCAGACATTGTTATGATTTTTTCCTTGATTTCTTTTCAGTAGTCCACAAGATCAAGCGAGAAGAAAGCAACAGTGAAACAGACCATTTCTATGCTGGGACAAAGTTCATTATTCTCAAGTGCTGGTACATGTATGTGTAGCATGAAGCAGCTGTAAATGTATATGTCAACATCTCTTAATCAAAAAAATATAAAAACATGAAGCCTGACTACTTAGCTTTTATATATTTGTAAAACATAAGAGTTACTTATATTGTAATCTTATACATATTTATCAAACAATTATGCAGAAAAAAGTGAAAAAATGCACAAATATTATTGAAGGCAGACAGGTATAAAACACTCAGCAATAATGATTCATCAAAAAACAGTGGTACTCATGGGGTATGGGTTCACTAGTAACTTTTTTTTGTTTTGGAGAGAAAAAAAGATTGATTTATACTCAAAAGTGCATTTGTGATAAGACATCATATTCCCTATATTCACCACATACCATTGACTTTCCAACTTAATTGGAATCTTAAATTGCTCAAATCTATGAGCTACAAAGTTGTTTTTAGTTTAATGATCTTTAAACTGCATAGTAATTTTACAACAAGTTTTTATCTTTGTTTGAACTGAAAAATTCCTAGAGAAAGTTAATCATTTATTTATTACTTCATACATCTCCAAACCGAAATTTCAAAGTGTGGATCCATTCTTACTTTGAAAATTCAATGAATATTGATAGTCAGTGATTCTCAGTGCAATTCATATTTTGTAAGAAATGCAGAGTTAAGTGTTGGGAAATTTGAGGACATCAACAAACGTGTACAGCCAAGAATACCAAAAGCAATAATACAAAAGAAGATCCAAAAATATATATATTTATAAATGGACTGTATAAATATACACTGCGTTAAAACAAATGGTTATTCTTTAAAAGGACTAAGTTTTGGTCAGTTTATTTAGCTTACAATTTGGTTACATGAATATTTTTTTATTACTTTGAGGTCTTCGTTGACTGCACTTTGATTACATTTTGTTATGTGCAACATAATTAAAGTGACACCTATAATAAAGAATGTATGAAAAGGGGAACAATCCAAACCTCACATGTAGCAGGAATGATGGTGAAGTTGTATAATTGATTGTAAATGTACATTGTATGTTCTTGTTGCAAAGTATTTATGATATATTGATGGTAATGACACCGGGCTTAAGACATATGATATTTTAACCCTGGGGTCAATATTTCGTGGGGGTAAAAATATCATATGACACAGGGTACTTGAATATGATCAGGCCAAAAAAAAATTCTGTCTTTTCGGTAACATCTCCTTCAAAATAAAGGTGGGTAGGTTTTTTTTTTAAATTTATAGATTTGCAGGACATCGAAACCTACCATTTTGCTGATTCTATTATGACACCACTGTAATATGTATTTCATGTATGTTCTTCAGTGTTCTAGGCACTTTAAACGATTTCTTACATCCATATGCTTGCATTTTGCAAACCTTATTGCAAATACTTGTCGTAGCCACGGCCATGATTTTTCATTTTTTATTATGAATTTTGAAATTCCACATTGGATAGTAAGGCTATTCTAGTAAAAAACTGATGACAGAAACACAGAAAATCTGTATTTTTTTTTGGTTTCTTTTCTTTTACACCATAAAAAATTAGGGTCGGCAGGGAAAAAAAGGGTTGGTCTGGTTAATAGAAACACAGAAATTTTTTTAGGCCTCATCATTCTACAGTCTTTGGAGGCAGTTCACAGCATCAGACAAGAACAAATTCACTTATGTATCTTTAACAAGATCACTACACATAGCAATACCTCCCTAATGTTGTAAAATCAAAGAAATACATATAATGTCTGAAATATATGTCTGATTATATGAATAAAAAGTACTAAAACCTGATATTGTTCAGAAGGTACAGATAACAGAAAATAAAAGCAAGTCAAAAAAGGAAAAAATAAAATGGAATGAAGGATGCGGTCACAGTTTGTCACAGAAATGATACTGAATAAAACAAGCTTCCTTTCAGCTACAGGATAATATTGCTTTGAGTTATACAATTAGTTGTTACAATCCAAACAGTGGTATATAGTATACACATATTACATTCTATCAAATATGGAAGTAACCCACCAAAGTGTCCAAGAGGTGGTGTGTCCACAAAAACTTATTGTTATTGTACTTATTGTTGCTGTGCATTTATTTTTACAAATACTGCAATCAGTTATTATCCATGAAAAGAAGTTTCAATATTCACATTAAGGGTTAGCTATACGATAACTTACAACTTAAATACCTGCAAAAATGTTTGAAAGCCATCAGTCGTGAAAAAAAAGCAATTACAGCAGTGTTAGTAATAGGTTTAAGTCCCTACAGGTTCAAACGAGTACTGGTCCGAGGTCCAGCACTCTCAACTTCTTATGTAAGACCATTGAATTTTCATGTTTTACTCTTATTGAGGACTTTTTACTTTCTTATGATGGACCTTTCATTTAGTACCAAAAAAAGGGCAGTACCTTTCACATTAGGAAGGAAATTAAACCTCCCCCTACCCCCCGCTTAATTCCAACAAAATTTGTTGAATTAGAGTAGTGGTGTAGTATGCAAATCAACATGTACATGTAAACTTGATTACAATAAATCCCACCAAATATAGAAGGAATCCCTGAAGCTATTTTAAGGTAGTAGACCTATGGTAAGGGACACAACTCTTACAAATCATTGGAATGTTTGTATTAAGCATTTTACATCATTCTCATGTATCAAGCATCTAAGTAACTTGGATTAATTTCATTCTGTTTCAAGTGAAAGCTTGAAAGACTTTAGTGAAATTTAATTTGATACAAACATATCCCTGATGTTATAAGTTATGTTCCTTACCCTAGGTCTACCTCCTTAAAGTGGATTCATCCCGAAGACCTTAGATACAGATTATAAGATAGACATACTACAGGCTATCATTCAGAAAGAAGAGTTCCCAAAAATGATCAGTCCAATCTGACAAAAGGGCTTGGGCCAACTTTCCCAATATTTTGATCATTGAAACCTACTTACAAGTAAATGATCAAATTAGACATTTAAATACGTTACGAATCAATGGTATATTTGGTTGTTTGGGAAACACCTAAAAAACAGGTGTAACATGAACTTTCATAAATACAAACTTTCCTGTGATTGACTAATAGATTATCGAAAGTAAGAAATGGCATTTTAATATAATAAAATTTTTACGAAAAAAAATTCAATACATAAAAAACATTTCTGGGTCAGAATCGAACCAAAAACCTTCGCATTTAGACTTAGTACTACAGAGTACACATGTCAAACCAGCTGGGCTACGGATATTACTTGATAATCAAAGTTGTAATAAGCTACATACCTGTAACATTTACTGTTTCAATGTTTTATATTTTTAATGAAAAAGTTACTTTTTCACCTAAAACACACATTACCAACCATCTTGTGCTTGTAGAAAATGTGTTTTTCTTAGACAACACTACACAAAAAAATCTTACACTGTGATGGTTGTGGTCCTATGGGAATTACAGACTCAAAGTGTTCTATTTAGACCAAAAATGCTGGAAATGCATTTTCAACAATTTTTGTTGCAAATTTTCGTACTTTTCATCCATGCAAACTTCCACATTTTTGGGACCGATACAAGTTTTTTTTCTAAAGACTCCAATGAAAATTCAGGACAAGCTGACACTTTTTAAAGTTGGCCCAACTTATGGTCAGAATCCTTGGGAAAATGGCCCAGGTCCTTTCTCCATTATTTGTTCAGGACCAGCTATATTTGTGAATATTGCAATATAGATGTTAGATGGGACCAACAGGATTTCTTGAAGAACCACCCAACATATATTGCTAACTCAGAGAGACATATACTATTTCCATGTTTCTCCTTCACTTAGCGGTAGTGACAATGAAGTGATAAGGGATGGAGATTGATATGACCACGAAAGCAGTCTTAAAAATTGGGACCAGCAAACCAGCTAATGATAGTAAAAATAGTGACAGGCCTGTAGAAATTTTGCTTCCTAGCCAATATATTCTATATAAAATTCTTTTCAGTTTAAGGGTAGGGGCTTGTCAAAATCTACATATATGCAAGAAAGCCGAGGTCATCCATACAGGGCATATTTAAGGGGAACTTCAAATATAAAAGGATTGGAAATATTTTTCAAGATTTAAATTAGAATGTATTTCAGTAGTTGGAGAGTTGGAAGTATTAATATTACAAATGTATTTAAATTCTGTCTTATTTTATGGCATCTCAGTGTCTGTTCATTATGACCCTCTTGCAGTTCTTTAATATCATAAGTGGAAATATAGAGTATGGATGTTGTTGTTCTAATATATCAAATATCATGCCTTATTACTTGTAGTAGCTAAGATAAGAACCTTTGCCAAAGTAAATCATGCAGAAAATGTAAGTCCAGATTATCTATATCTGTTAGGGATGTTGCTTAGTACCACAAATCAATTCACTAACAAACTAACAAACTTTCATCCTTCCAATACTTAAAGTTGCAGTGATTTTAATCGAAACTTTAAACAGAGTAGTTCATGAAGATGTGAGACATAATTTTGGTATGGATGTTGTTTACAACCCAAGATGCATGCACTGACCAAATACCATTCCTCCAGCACTAATAACTGATGATTTTTTTACAACTAAAACCCTGTTTATATCACTATATGTACTTACCTGCATGAAAACTTTGTACACTAATCTGTTACAGGCTGTCTACAGTTTTGCTCCCATTTAAATTTCTCACCACTAAACCCCACCCCCTCCTCTTAACCACTCTTGTGTGGTGAATGCCCAGGCTGAAAATTATCCTCACTAAATCCCCTATAGTGGCTAAGATATGAACCATAATCTGACTGGTTCATATGGAAAACAACTGCCTGGTCAACATTATTTTGGTACTGATGTTTACGTCTTGCTACCCAAGATGCATCTGCTGAGCAAAGTTGCAGTTGGGTCCTAAAAGTATTTCTATGCTGTAGTATGCATTTCATTGTTTCCCTGTGTGTTTTTGTTTTTATTCTGTGCTCTATGTTTCATAACTTAGTTATCTTTAAGATTGCACTGTTCTGTTGATTTGAGAGCATATTTCTTGAGTTTGATGTGAAATGTGTGGTGGTTATACTCCTGATTTAAAAAGGACAAATTTCCCCTCATAATCATTTTATTAACATGAATCATTCTTCACAAGAAAAAGCTGAGTGGTTACGATTGGAAAAATATGCCATGCCTTGAATATTGTTACCCCAAACCAACAGGTCTTTTTAGAGGGACCATCTAAAAAACACTGTAAACATTAAAAAATCACCCATATATTTTTGAAAATTTGAAATGCATTATCTTGATATACACTGTTAAATTTCAATATAATACTGATTTATTAAATCATTAAATCACATATTTTAAAAACACAATAATTACTTTAAACTTTTAGGGAAGAGGCAAAATACATATAGTAGCATAACCACAACTCCAGGTAAGGTGTTCATTTATATCAAAAGACCTTACTGCACTCACGCATATCAAGTACAAACTAATATTTTTCATTATTTAAATGTCAAAACACTAATTTCATTTAATTGCTGATAAGCTTTATCTTATTTAAACATCTTTCTCAATGAATGAATCTTCTGTTGCAATCTTCAGAAACAGATCTATTTTTAGATCAACACTTCATCAATTACCAGTGTATCCAATTTTTCCAAGGAAATCGAAGCTTCATTAGTTATAATGTCATTTGAAACGTTTTCAAGACTCAGATTCAACAAAACTCATATCAATCTATATAGTCATTCACCCAGGTGAATGATAATAAAAAGCTTGATTAGGTGAATCAAATAAACCCCCGAGGATTCACCTTTTTATGAACTCAAGCAAACTATATTTTGGGATATTTGAGCCTCAATGTAAACTACTGCTTTGACAACTTCTGACACTATATCAAAGAATTCATATTTTTACATCAGAGAATGTTTGATCTGAAAAATGCACCTCAATGCAGACTAATCTTAAAATGTACATACATAGTTTGATTCTGCATATCAAACAATAATATTCACAACAAAATTATGATGAGTGCCAGCCCATAGAACCACATTTTATTTATATTTCATACAATATCATAAAGCCTGATGGTGCCAGCATCAGCATTATAGAAAGCAGATAAAATATGCAGTTTAACAAATTTTTTATGCTAGATATACAAGCATGAAGTTCGGCAAAAACAAATAATAGTCTTGTTTCATGCTACCAGCAAGAAAAAAATAGGGTGTGTAAGTAAGTAGAGAAATTATTTTATTTTTCAAAAACATTTTACATTGATTTAATGGTGAACAATATAGAGTTCAGGGATGATGGAACAAAAATGGCCATAAAATGTTAAGGATAGGCATAAAAAAAGTAAGGTAGCAGGAAAGAGATATATCATTTTTATTTGCCTTAACTTAGCAGATTAACAAAAATATGTCCTAATAACTGAATTTTTGCAAACTGAAAAAAGATCTACAATGACAACCAAACTATGTTTTTGATACTGCAATTACTGGTTTAACTGTACCCAGACTAAACTAAGCCTTGTCAGAAAGTTTTTGATATCATCCAAGAAATTTACAGTAATCATGCCCTACAAACCAAACTCAGTACCTGAATTCATGTGCAGAATGTTTGTAGAAGTTATCTCACTTTATTATTCCTGTTTACTGCAATATGAAGCTTTTTAAATAAAGCTGCAAACAAATCATTCAATTATTAATCCCCTGACCAATAACTGATCCATCAAACTGTTGCCAGGGGACTGTATGTGCCTATGCCCTGTTCATTTACCTTTCTTTATATCCTCACAAATGGACTTTTTTTGTTCTAATTTGAAGAATCTACATTGCAGAATGAGATCAAATATACTGGATTGCGATTTACCAATATATATCTTTCAATTTACCCGGAAGTACTTACTTTTCCTGATGTCTTCAATTTTCTCCATATACTTTGTAACACTTGACCCTGAAAAACAAATGGATAAAAAATATACCTAATATACAAAATATTTTGGTGTACACATAAAAATGTTTAGATAGTCCAAAAACTTTGATGTTAAATGTAGAAACAAAGCCAGTGTGAAAGAGGAAATAATAAGGACAAAACTAGAAAAATTGAAGTATGATCAAAGAGAAAAAAACCATTTGTCAAATAAACTCAATATCAAAACCTTAGATAGGATAATTTTAATCTGGATTAATTGTACTACAATTTTCACTTTGAATTTGTCTCCTTTTCTGGGGGCTAGAATATTGTGATATCAAACCATGGAGGAGGAATATAAAAATCAGTGCTATGATAGGTTGGTGTATGATTGTGTCACATCATCAGATGATTGCTAGAATTTCTGCTATGACAGATGCTGCAAGTCAAGCAGTCAAATATTCCAAAGGAATCATAAGGAAAAAGTTCATGAAACTTAAATATCTTTGATTATACACTTTTTGAAATTCAACATCATAACTCTTCAAAGACTGTTTATTATTAAGCTGGAAGTAACTATCTTCAGTTGATTTTTTGTAATACTAATACTGAACCTCTCCATCAGAGTCTAGTTAGTGGTATAAGGGGAGTTGGGGTTCCAAAATTTAACATTTAAAACAATTAGTTGGATTATCTCCCTTTGCAATCATGTGAAAATAATTTCATATCATCATGCACACCTAATACAATGCCAATGACCAACCATCTTACAAATTTTCATCATAATCCTTACAGTAAACAGAGAGTAGAGCTTACATGACAAGTAGAGATGATTAGATGGAAAGTTGGACAAACAGGGTAAAGTCTGCATACCACTCCACCCCCACCCCCCTCCCCCCCCCACCAATGTTTATATACATGTAGAAGTATAATACATTTTGTAACTGTAACTGAACAGATTGACCATCTGAGTTATTTTCATAACAGCAATAAAAACTATATTTAAGAGACTTCAACAACACAGAAGAAAAGCACACTATCAGTGTGTATACAGCAACTAAAAAGAATCATTCTACAGTTAGATTAAATTATATTGAATGCAATAAAATCTCTCCTTACTTCTGAAGTTCTAATGTATTTTATGATGACTGAATTTCTTTAAAAAAAAAAAACATTTTTTTCTTTCAGAATATACATAAAAGCCATAATAAGACATCATGACAAATATCAAATAGACCAATATTCCTAAGTGATCTGAAGTGTCTGTGTTGACAATTTTTCCTATCTAAGTTATTTTTCATTCCAAGAAAAGTTAGAGGAAGACTGGAAGACTCCATTGTGTTCTTATAAGTTTATTATAAATAATCACTTATAAAATCAAGAATATCATTATATCAGCAGTAATTTCATAATCTTATGACTTAGAAGGTAAAAGTTTATATTTTGAATCATGAGCAAACTTTAAAAAAAAGGTAAAACAATTATGTGCTGCCAATAAAAGATTCTCTCAGAACAGAAAGTAGTACTGATTTGACAGGAATGGCTGATACATGTTTTTGAACAAAATTACAAGCCTAGGAAATGTTCTCATTTGTAACTAAAAACTTCAAAGAATTTTTCTGGGATTTTGTATATGATGAAAATTTAATCCATCTGTTGAACATTATTTTTCAATAAATGTAAATGACTTTCTGCAGAGAATGCCCTAAAACATTAAATAACTGTGTATCATTTAGGTATTCAATACTTGAAACTACCAAAAATTTAGTATTTTTAAATAAAATAGTGAAATCAGAAAATGATGGTTAATAATACTGCAAGGATTACTTTGTTTTTAAAAAGTGTCTCTTTTCTAACATTGAAACATGATAAATATTCTCAACAAGAGAGCTGAAACAGATCAGATCTTCTTAACTGAATGATAGTGGGACAATAAAAACACAATTATTTTTTTTTTACAAAAAATTAAAGACCACTGATCAGGTGCATACAGGTTAATTAACTGATTCTGATTTTGGTAACATAAATAAACAAAACAATTCTAGCCATAGAAAAATAAACTACTAATTTTTTCTTTATTCCAATATGACTTCTTTCTTATACACTTGCAGGTAATAATATTAAATTTAAAGGGAAGGGGACATAACTTTTATAGCAAGTGCTGCGAAGCAGTGTGAGCTCTACCGTTAATACATGTACATTCTAAATTTCCATTAAGGTTCCCCAATATACTAACGAAAAAAAATGTCATGTCCCAGAAGTAACAAAAAGTGACTGTCCTTACGGAGAAAATTCATCATTTCCTTCAGTCAAACAAATAAAAAAATATGGGTTAAGATTATGTTTCAGTAAAAATAGATTCATCTTTTCTGATAGTTTTCAAGTCTTTTCTAATTTGTTTTACTCATTCAAAGAAGTGAATATTATGTTTATAAAAACTTCTGGAAAAACACATGGATGTACGTACGTATATCTCCGCTGTTCCACTGTCGCTGTTGTCAAAAACCTAAACTACCTCGGAAAAAAATATAACTCCGATTATTTTATCAAAATCGAAGCATAGCTTTTCTAAGATAGGAAAGGCAATCATTTTCTTGTTTGGAATTTGCAGCTGTCGTCTGAATTTTGTTTACATCAAATGATATGTGTAAAATATTCCCACCATCCGTGGAGAACTGTAGTATTTCTGGTATCTGTACAGATTGATCAGACAAGCCAAAACTAAAATGGATGTTGATAGAGTTGCCCTTAAGGGATAAAAAATGAAAAGCATTGCAAAATGCTATAAAGTTATTGACCATTTTGAGAGCGAGGGGAAAGGGGGTATGGGGTTGGAATTTTGGGGGAAAAATTGTTATCCATTTATTGAAAAAAAACTCCCCCTTTAAATCACAAGACATATTTTCAAACAGAAATATTGATTTCACTTGCTGGTTAAATATAAATAAAAATATTGCACTTGCAAAGCAAAAATGTTCATCCGGGTCACCCCCCCTCTTTGTAATGTCCATTATTATTCTTATGAGTCTCGCAAAGACGTTACATATATGATAAAGCTCACGCTGTTTATTATCCCCATATTATCAGTTAATCCTTACTATACCAAAGAGCATATAGGCTTTTCACACCCCCATATTTTACCAGGAGCCTATATACAGGCTTGGAAACTGTTGTCTAAACATTCAGCAAGTCGATTGTTCTGCAATAATGTCACTGACGTCACAGTTCTGAACGTGATGATGCGTGGGGTGCTTCACAGGGTAGACTGTACATATTAAAACAACGCCAAAAAAAAATTCCTTGCAAATTTTGTTCTTATTTCTACTCATTGTTATCTATTGATCAAATATTCACATTTTGTTACTTCTCTTTGTTTTTACGTTCAGTGCAATCTACTTAAATCAAGATGTATTCTTCATGTATTTCATACAGGGAAAAACAGAAAAAATATGTGTAAAAGAAATAACAAAAAAAAGCAAAACAGAAAAAATAATGATATATTTTAAACAATATGAACATATAATTTCAACTATACATGATGTCCATGTATTATCATTGATAAAATCGCAAATATTGTACAATTATTTTACTCAAAGTTGACATCACTTGCACGGAAAAGAGAACATTGGCATGAAGGTTATTTATTTCCTAGAGGTTTTACAATTTCTTTTAGGATTCATTTCAATGTCCCAAATAAAATAACTAGGTTGTTTATCAATATTACTTCTATTTGTTTTTAAACTCTACTTATTTAAGGAGAATGGATATGAAATCAACTTACTTCTTAGATGTTTTAATAACTTCTTATATCCTTTTCAAATAAATATCAGTGTATAAATAGCGGCATGTAAAATATTTTCATGTGCTAACTATGGGCTTAAGTATTAAAAAGGTTTAATATGATAAATAAGATGTATTTAGAAAATGGACAAGTTGAAAACACTTCTCGTGAAATGGCTAATTATATTCTTTTTACGTTTTTTTACTTTTTTTCCTATTTTTTGGGTACATTTTCATGTATGTAAGTACGTTAATGTGTATATGTACAAAGTTAACAACTTGACAGTATAAAATATATTACGAAAACATCCAAATGATGAATAGTTTGTCTATTTCTTTCTGCGTTCGATCACCCTGCTGTTGTGCCCTTTCTTGTGACGTTAGGTTATTTTTGACGTCATAAGCAGGACAGTTGAATTTGAATCTTCAAATTCTTCCTTGGCAAAATAAAGGGAAAGCCTTGGCACTCAAAGGGTTAAGCAACCAGTGTGTTAAGATGGTTTTGAATGAGGAATTAGGTTCTGAAGCGGTGTTTCATCTTGACAAGATCTACTTTACACATTTTTCTCAACGTGCTGATACATGAAAGGATTCACAACTATTCTGCAAGTGAAAAGACCCTCACGTGGGTCTGTTATATACATTATTTTTCATACCTGTATCAACTGTGGCACGAACATGTTTGTACTTGGGATTCTCTGGCACTTTCTTGTCTAAAACCTACATTAAAAGAAAAACGTGTATAAGAAAAGATCAGAATCTGAACTACCTCTCACAAGTGATAATTAATAGATCTAACTACAGAATTGCTTACGTTCACCGGTTTTGCTTTCGACGTGCTAACGGAAGACATCTTTCTGGATTGTTTTCGTTCGTAACGCTTCGTGACTGTACACGCATGCGTTCGAGTAGAGGTAGCGGGCACTTATGAATCAAACATTTTTGACACTGATCGACGATGTTCGTTCTGTCATGCTAATTGACCCTTATTACATGCAGGTGTACAAAATAATGTTATTCTGTTAAATAAATTAATTTCATTCAAACAGAATCCATGAAGTGTTAAAAGTATTTTCATTGTTAATGCTTTCTATTCTTATTTTTATTTATTTATCTATCTATTTATTATTTAACTTTGTTAACCACAGCCGAACATGTAGAAACCATCCTAGGCTATGAGCATTGCATTTCATTCTTCTTATTCATCTACTTATGTATTAACCATAAGTATCATTTATTTTTGAATAATTTGAAAATGTTTAATTATTTCTTTATGTTATTCGTGTTTCACTTGAATTGTTAAGTGTATGTTTAACAATCTCTGTAAAGAAGGAATTAAAGCATGATGATGCTACATATATCATAAAGTTCCTAATCAGTGACCTATAATGAAATTAATTACAGGTATATATATATATATATATTCGAAAATTCAAGTTTGGCAACCGGCAATTTTTTACTTCACCATTAAATTGCCTAGAAAGTAAATTAAAATGAAATAAATTATGACTTTTGCTGTTTAATACAATTCAACGAGGGGATTGGTCTTGTATACATAGTCCCTAACCAACAAAACAAGTATAGCCTAGGTATGGTTGATTTCAACAAATATGATTCTTTTTTTATTTTTCCGTCAATCTTGTTGGTTATTTAGATTTTCAATTCCAAAAAATTTTAATCAAAAATAAAAATTCAGAGCTGTATCAAGCTACTGTTCGGAATTCGGAATGGTTCTCATTATCTGCTCATATGAAGCTGCATCCCATCACCGGACGGTGATGGGATGCAGGTTCATATGAGCGGATATTATTTGTTATTTTGAATTATATATATTTGTAATAAAAATCATAGATGCCTGACAGTTATACATCCATGGTAATATACCGTCTTCGTGGTTCCCTTGAAATTTTCAGCTGCGTTTTAAATCTTCTTTACTGACTTGAACAACTCCAGGCAGAAGAAGCTCGTGCTGAAACAAAGCCATCTCTTTATTTACAAAATGAGATCTTATACTCCGATAGGAAATATACTGATCTAGTGAGAAGGAAACTAAGGTTCCAAACGTTATGACGTTGCGTACGTTTTTGGTGTCACATTCGGCTGAACCGGGGCTGGTTACGAAAACTTAAATGTTGCTATTAGAATGTCGTGTTATCAAAGGCAATATAGATATTAAAATGCTCGAAAATGGTTGTTGTTTTAGGATTATATTCATAAATCTTTAAAAGATGCCATTAATTGCGGAGGGAAAGCACTATTCGATCGCAAGAAGGTCCATTTTCATATGTGGACAGGTAACATTATGAAATGCTTGCTTCCCATTTCACCAATATATCTAAGTTGTTTCTTGGCGTATTTTGATAAAACAAACTTTTTTGGGAAGAGCAGTTTGTGCTGCAGACGATGTCGTATTTTTCATGACGTAATGATAAGATCAAAGCGTATTACAATATCACAAATGTCTCCCCTTTAATGTGGATATTGTAAAAATGGAAAGAAATCGATTTGAAGACAAAATGTTAGACATTTTTTTTAAGTTATGCGAACAGCCTTTTTTAATGGGACTTTTATTAACTATAATGACAATTTATTACATAACCCTTCTCTTAATTTTTCCGACGTTGGTCATTGGCTACTTTCTTGCTTACCGTTGTAAAATATAACGACGAATAGTATTTTTATCAAAGTATATTCACGCTTAAAGGACTGTATAAATATTCAGAATATCATGTTAATTCTAAAAAATAATGAGTTTTACTGTCTAATAGTAGATAAATACGCAAGTATGTTGTGATGCCACGTTGTCTTTTTTCCTCGACGTTTCAAAGAGGGTCTGCAGTCCTACAACAACACCTGTTACTCCCGTAGTGGTATTAATTCAATGTGGATCCTGAAAAATTCGAAAGATCTTTTGGAGACAATCAGTTCAAGATTATTATCTGAATATAATAGCATTAAAACCTATGATTTTTCAACACTGTATACTTCTATTTCCCATACTCAGTTAAAATCCCGACTTAAAAACAGTATGCATCGTTGTTTTTTTCCAAAAAGATGGTACACCTAGATACAAATATATAGTTCTTGATAGAGATTCCTCATACTTTGTAAGACATAATTCCAAATCATCTTCCAAATATACAGAGGAAGATGTTTACAAAATGCTGGAATTTTTAATCGACAACATATTTGTTCAGTGTAGTGGACGTGTTTTTCAACAAACGGTCGGCATTCCAATGGGAACAAATTGTGCTCCTTTGCTTGCTGGCCTATTCCTTCACTCTTATGAGACTGACTTTATAGCCGATCTGATCAGAAAGAAAGAATATTGTTTGGCTAGATCATTCAATCTCAGTTTTCGCTATATAGATGACGTATTATCTTTAAATAATCCTAATTTCGGGGATTTAATACATCACATCTACCCAAAAGAACTTGAGATAAAGGATTCTACAGACACTGTGACGTCAGCCTCATATCTTGACCTATACTTAGAAATCGATGGTAAAGGAAAACTATTGACCAAACTTTACGACAAACGTGATGACTTTTCATTCAGAATTGTCAACTTTCCTTTCATCTGTGGCAACATCCCTTCGGCACCTGCGTATGGATTTTTCATATCACAACTCATACGTTATGTTATACTTTTTGTATCGCGCTAGACTTCTTACAATTAGGCTTCTTGGACAGAGTTATGTTGCTACAAGATTGAAGTCATCACTACAGAAGTTTTATGGTCGTCATCATGAAATCATGGATCTTTACGGTATACCCATCTGCACCATGAAAACTAATTTGTCCAATATGTCATAATTTTCCTTTTCCTTTTCGACTATCCCGGACTTGATTTTTATGAGCAACTCGGCGGGTGTTTCTAGAAAAGCAGAGGAAACTTACACTACCGGTGCACCTGGTCCATGCTCCCAGCTTTTAGCTGAGTCCGAGTTTATGTTCTTTGTTGTGTATGTCTGTTTTCCATGTATGTTCCTTGTCCCTGGATTACATTCTTTTGGTTTCCACTAGAATCTTGGTTCCCTTGATTACTCTTCCTATGTACTCGACATATGCAATTAGTTTAATTGTTTGAACTTTATCCGAATGTAATGAAAATAACGCCAGAACGCTTTTTATCATCTCCAGGGCGATTTCACAGTGTCTGTAGTATCCTTTATCTCAAGTTCTTTGGGGGTAGATGTGATGTATCAAATCCCCGAAACTAGGATTGTTTAAAGATAATACATCACCTATATAACGAAAACTGAGATTGAATGATCTAGTTAAACGATGTTGTTTCTTCCGAATCAGATCAGCTTTAAAGTCAGCCTCATAAGAGTGAAGGAATGGGTCAGAAAGTAGAGGAGCACAATATGTTCCCATTGGAATGCCGACCGTTTGTTGAAAACGCGTCGACCACACTGGATAAAAAATTCCAGCATTTTGAAAACATCTTCTTCAGCATATTTGGAAGATGATTTGGAATTATTTTTTTACAAAGTATTAGGAATCTATACTAAGAACTATTAATTTTTATCTAGATGTACCATCCTTTTTGGAGAAACAAAAATGCTATTATATTCAGATAATAGTCTTGAACTGATTGTCTCTAAAAAGATCTTTCGAATGTTTCAGGATCCACATTGAATTAATACCACTACGGGAGTAACAAGTGTTATGTTAGAACGCAATCCAAGGACAAAAACAGGAAATGGGAAAACACCCACGCACAACAAAGAACATAAAATAACCAAAATAATACGTACAAAGAAACAAAAGCAAGTGAGCAACTCGGACTCCACTAAAATTGGGAGCACTGGTAGGGTAAGCGTCTGAAGAATACCAGAAATCGATAAATCTGCATGCTAACATAATGGTCAAGGTGAATGTGTGCGGACGACAAGAATATTAGATAATATTAAAAACATGATATCGTGCCAAAAGTTAAGGGATATGTATACGACTCTTGCCCTTGACGATTCCACGGACGCGCCCACGGATCTAAACAATTCAACAACGTGAAATACAGTGAGAAAGAGAAGACTGTTCTCGTCATAACTATGCAGTATATTCACTTCATTTTATTTGCTTGATGTCTGTGGATTTAAGGTCATTTTAGATTCAATCTGTTCTGCCCAACTCTTGCTGCATTTTTGTGCAGCATTATTTTTGCTAGTTTCTATTTAGTAAATAGTTATCACCACTTTGATTATGATGTATAAAATAAACTAAGGTTTCTTTTCTAGCCTTCAATTATCAAAGTGGTATTTGTGTTTTCCTGTTTCTGCAAAGATGAAAACACATTTGATTGCAAGGAAAATGGAACCATGACTTTAATTCTGACGGTATCCACATGAATATTTGCTTCTTGGTTTGATGCTTCAGTTACATTTTGTTTTATTATATATGTAATTCATACTGTATGTATCATATACTTCTTTAACTCATTATGTAGTGGAGAATAAGATATGAAGACAGTTGAAATATTTTTTTGTCTTCAGAAGTCACCCTAAATAAAATGATTGTGGTTGGTGACTGTTATATAGTGATTTGATGTATAGTAACTGCTCATTGTAACATTTATAAAATCTTCATGGTTTGATTGATATAACGTAGATTAATAACAGGACCTGACCTTTTTTGTATTTGATGGTATATGTTTATAAACATGTGTAATTGTTACTAAACACCATTAGTACTGATTATACTCTTTCATCAATTTCTATTTCCTTGGCCACACATTTTTGTGAAATATGTTTGGTTACTATCATATAAATTATGTTATACAATCAAATTTTTATTTCTTAGTAATATGTGTTGATAGGGTGAAGTAATTGCCTTAGGTCATGATATGAAGAATATTTTAGTTGATGTTGGTCAAAAAACTGTAAACTGTTTTTGATGTTAACTTTGTTTAGACTTGTATTTTTCATCTTCGGCTCTATTATGGTGCCTTTTTAAGTCTGATATATATATATATATATATATGTATGTTTGTATACATGTGCCATATTGACAAACAAGCAATACAACAGGTTGATTAGTTAAAATGTTTTACTTTATGAGCCCAGAAACAATTTTATGATGGTTCACCCGTTTAAATTACTGAGAAAATAATTTAAGGTTTTCTATTTTGATTTTATCAGTATTGTACTAACCTTTATTTGGTGTAAAGCAGCAAAGTTATCTATATGGTATTCTTGCTACGGCCTTTGCACTCATTACATAAATTCTCATACAATAAATAAGGTTATATGTTCAACATCCTTAATAATATTAATTTCAAATTTTTACGTTTGAGTATATATGGATCTTTGGATTATAATGTTGCATTATATACTTATACATTGTAATCTTTTATTTTGTGACATTTTTCTGAGAAGGTTCCTTATTGGTCAGTAAAAGGTTTGTTTACTGGCAGCAAACTCATTTTATGTATTACTTAGTTTGTTCCAACTCTTTGAATATGCTATATTATACCCTTCTTTAACGAAGGCGAATGTAAGATAATGTTCCATCATCCAAGCATATCATAGAGATGTAAAGGATGAGGGGCATTATCATAATGAGCCTGAGGCTCAAGAAGGGTATAATATACCCTCCTCATGTGTTTGTCATATTTATTGTGACTGTCTGGTATCTTGCAATGTGATTGCTGCTAATATCAGTACACTATATTTAAATATCTTATAAGTTGTTTCTTCTTGTTTCATTAATTCCCACCCTGTCTTTGCACTGTTGGAACAAACTCTCTTTAAAAAGTGAAGATAACACGTGGAACAGGTCTTATATACGGGCCTAAGGTCACTGTCATGGTATATGATTTTGACCTCTTTAAACGAGACTGATATGGCTTGTCTTGCGACACAGCTCAATTAATATCAGGCCCTGATAAGCATGCTACATGACCATTCCTTCCATAAAAGAGATCGTTCTCAACTGCCGGCAAACCACCATCCGTCATTCTTTACAGCGACGAACAATTGCAGTATTTAAAGAAATTCTGCACTTCAGAATCGAGGCAAATCATCGGTATAGACAAAACATTTAACTTCGGCGCGAGTTATGTAACAATCACCGTCTTCCACGATTACAACATAATCAGAAAAAAAATTTCAACAATCCTTTCATGATGGGTCCATTCTACTTACATTGGAACGTAAGACACCTTCCACGCCTATCTTAGATTCTTTAACCATCTGCAATGTTACTTCAAATAGTTTGCGGAGCCGAATTAAGCGACAAAAGCGTTCAAAAAGTGTTTCCTAACTCACAATAAAAACACATGTCTAGATGCCTTCAAAAATATATTGCTCCAGTATATTGTTAGAACAATTCGTGGGAGTCAATGAAGAATATTCTAAAGCTGCCCACAAATACAGAATTATGCAGTTCCAATACAGGGACGTGGGTCGAGCTCTGCACGGCAAGGTAATTATGCACTTT
The DNA here is from genome assembly GCA_037379345.1 of Perna viridis. Classification (NCBI taxonomy): domain Eukaryota; kingdom Metazoa; phylum Mollusca; class Bivalvia; order Mytilida; family Mytilidae; genus Perna; species Perna viridis. The sequence continues at coordinate 9,298,846 of CM074511.1, read as the reverse complement.
CGCTATGGGCTATGAAACTTCAAGTTACTGGTATTGTGTGAACATAAAAAAATGAAACTGGAAAGAACACACTCTTCCAGAAGTTCATGAATTTAACAAGAAAGAGAGAAAACTATATTGAATCAACAGATGGTATGATAAAAAATTCAAAAACCACTGCAAAAAAAAAACCAGTTAAACAACATCTTTGAAGTTTTCTTGAACATTGTGTTAATTGTCGGAGCAACTTTGTACATTATCATGTTTTAGTGATTTTATGGATATACTGGATATGTGATATTTTGTGATACTATTGTGATATACTAGTACATTTTTTCGGGGTTTATGAGACATTATTTTTAAGGTTCTTTTTAATATTGTCAGTCTAATATTTTTTATTCGTGATCAATTATTTACAAATTTTCATTTTCATAGAAAAAAAACTTTACTTATGTTTTTTTGTTTGACTTATAAAAAAAAAGTTTCACTTTTTAGAGTTTTAAAATGTGATAACTATTCTATCCAATGTCATTATTTAAAAAATCCAGGTTAAATGTTTATTTCGAATTTATTTTAGAATATGATTACTATGTGATACTTTTGTGATATTATAGAATTTGTCTTGTTTTTTTTTTTGTCTCGGGGATGTTATTTTAAGTTTCCTGTAAGTTATAACTTTCTTTTATTTATTAATTTTACAAATTTTATTTCAAAAAGTTCATTTACTTATTTTTGGTTTTGTTTTGTCTTTTTTTTTTAAATTCTAGATAATGTATCATGAATGATTTCAATTCAATGTTGACTTATAAATGAAATTGTGATTAAATAAATATTTTATGTCTAAGCAAATATTATCTCTCAGCAACCATTACATGAGGGGCCTGATGGGTTATTTTCGTTCTTCGTGATCGGCGCATTTTCGCTATCGTGATCCGTTTTTCTACAGATTTATTTTTCGTGATTCGTGATGAAAGTATTGTTCGTGAATCGTTTTCACTGGAGTTTTATGTTCGTTCTTCGTGATTGAGACATATATTTCGTTCTCATGATTTTTTTTTCATTACGGAAATAAAGAGTTCCATTGAGTTGTCTTTCTTGGTTTAAAAAGTTGAAGTGGCGCGATTGTTTTGAAAGTGCAATTAGGTCATTTTTTATTGCAAACATGGTAGTCACCATGGCTGAGAGCCACGGCAATAACATTGTCGAGGTTGTAATATTTTATGTTGATCCAACTTGTTTTGGACAGTCTCTGAGTATAGTCTGAAGATAAAACACAGACGTGGTTCCGTGGTATTTTACGCCAGGAAAACACTTCTATGAAATATTATATGATACATTATACAAGAAGTTAGAATGTGACTGTTTTTAACGATACAATTTAGAACCTGAGAGAATTCAACACGTAAACAAGTAATGAACCGGTAATGTATTTCATTGTAGCTTAATTGAACCAATCTACAACACAAACAACCAGCTTCTGAATCTATTATCGAGATTGATTGGGGATACTCTTTTTATATTTTCGTGATCTGTGATCATGGTAATTTTATTTTCTGTGAATCGTGATTGACAAAAAGTCAACTCGTGAATCATGATGAGACCTGTCCCCACTCCAAAAAAAAAATCAAGCCCCTCTTACATTTTTTGTCGTTCGACCCATGCGCTTTGTATTGCCCGGGGCGATCTCGGACACGTCCAGACGCTTTTTGGCGAAACCGTTCGTAGACGTTCTCCTACATTGGAGGTAAGTACAGAGTACACTTCCGTTTTTAATTTGCAACCCAGCGGAAAGGAGAAAAACTAGCATTTTGCAAGATATGGCAGCAATTGAGGAAAAGGGAACTGATGAGGTACTTTTTTCCACAACCCAACTTATAACTCGGATATCTTTTGCTTAACGGAATGAAAATGTTTGGCCCGCTTCAAGGAGAGAAGTACTTATATTTTCAGTTGGTATTAAGACATTTAATTTTGAAAGTAAGCCAGTCATTGGTTAAGAATTAATTAATACTTCATTTCTATTTGCCTCCTCTGAGAGGGTCTCTAAGCAAATGCTGTCGGATCTCATGTGCTTGGCGATAGCAATACTGGTATAAAAACTTGATCCAGTATTATGATTTTGTTTTTTCAAAATTTTGTACAGCGATGTCCATTCACCGATCACTTAGGTTTGCATGTCTCGGGGGAAAAAGACCTACTTGGAAAGAATATGAAGACCTAGTCAAATTACTACAAGAACAAAGTCCACTTAAGACTAAGACTATTGACGATTGAAGACTCTCTCTAATGACAGTAGCTGTGTATCACCACCTTAATATGTAATTTTATCATGATATTTTGATTTGTGCTTTCATTAAAATAGTGCTCAATTTTCTTCTAACATGTATGAAATAAATATCATACAACAGTTTTTGCAGTCTTTCATATGAAAGTCAACATTACTAAATCAATAAAAGTTAATACTGTGCAGAAATTACAAAACAGTACTTGAGTTAAATTTTTACAATACTCATGACAATACTTACATGTACATGTACTACAATACTATAGATGTATATGTTCAAGTGAAATATTTATTTTTTTAAATCACAATACTGGTATACAATACTGGAACAATTTTTTATACAATGTACCAGTATTGTACGCAATACTGGTATGCCAGTATTGCGATCGCCAAGTGCTGTCAAACATAATTCAGGGAGTGTAATATGGGCAGGTCAATAGCTTTAATATTCTGAATTTCCTCTGACCTTGCAACGCTTCTCGTTTTTTATTTGGATATTGATATGTTGGGTTGGGGTCTTCAAATCAAATGCCTTTTCCGTGTAACAAAAATCATTCCTAATATCTCTTAAAGTCTATGTGCGAATGATCCTCATTCATATATGTTCATGCTTCATATAGCAGTGTGTGAGCTTATGTATCATTTTGTAAGAACATAGAACTGAACTATGAAGAATAATACTTTTATTAAACTATATTTAAAAAATAATTGGGTCAAAAATTGTCCTAAAGTTCAACACATATTAGGAGACTTCCAAGAGCATAAATTACTTTATTACCTAATTATACTGTTGCCATTGAAGATTTAATCCTAGACTAAATTCTAACCAAGTCAACTACCTGGCTATCTTAATTTGCTGCCACCAACAATGCTGATAAGATGTTTTTTAAGAAGTCTATTTAGCTTTTTGCTGCCTCCAACAACACTGGTTCAGTGTTTTGTCACAAGTACATGTTACAAGATCGGCAGGAAAATGATGAATTTGTCAATCTTATTCTTGTTTAAATCATGTAATAAATGAATGAAAATCCTCAGAGTCACTTCTATTAATTCATATACACAATGGTGCTGCATGTGTAGCGTTAATTTAATTATGCAATCAACTAATTAGTTACAGGTAAAATTGCAGTCACAGGTAGCTGCACATCGGCTATATAATTAATATTGACGTACTCCTTTCAAATAATTTCCAATAAACAATTAGGAGACAGGTAGACAGGATGTTTATACCGTAACAATACCACACTGACTGTAATTTATAAGGTTTGACAATTCTTTTATGTCCGACATTGGAAAATGGTAGTCGGTCATTTACAAAATATGTCAATGACCAGCATTTTTTACCATTTCCGGACCCTTGTAACATGTATATGTTTGCATTTTTGTGGCTTCTTATTGTGGTCTCATTCTATCGTGGAAGTTAATTGTTGACTAAGGAAAAACAGGGCTTTGGAAAGTGAATTTCTATTTTGTCTAATGTTAGTAGAACATTAGTTACAATAATGCACCATCTACATGTGTTCATAAACAATGTCTGTTTGAGGTGCCAGAAAGATGCATACTTTTATCTGCATTAGGACAACTTAATGGAGTGATATTTATGAAACAAGATTGGATGAAGACAAAATTGTGCATTTTGTCTGTTTTGACTTTTTCATTCACCTTTTTTTCTCCATTAAAACTGTGTACAAAATGTTCAACATTCTTTCTATGACTTATGATAATGGGTAAGTCCTTAAGTAGAGTTCTGGTTTTCTCTATCTTAGACTAAACTTTAAAACAGTATGAACTATATGTCTGCTTATAGATATACAGTTACTACTGTATTTTGTATTTCTATTGTAGGAGATGACATTTGTAGTTGAGCTATCTGGAATACTTGACTCAGACTTGCTGAATAAAGTAAAGGGGAACTGTAAAGTGCTGGTAATAGAACTTTCAGGTTTTTTTTAATTTAATGCTTCTCACTTTCTTGGAAGAATCTGGTGATCTTTTATTTTGATCTCTTCTGGTATTATAGATTTATTGGATGTCCAAGTATCAAAGTTTTTATTTAACTATAATGAAGACATGCTGTTTTTTAGTGAAAAGTTATTATACTGTCACTCATCAAGTTGGTGGTATATTGAAATCACCTTGTTCATATATCTGTCCAAATTATTGAAGGATTTTTATTAGAGTTTAATTTATAGATGCTGAAAAAAAAATTTTCTTTGTAAGAATACATTATGCCTCATTTACAAATGTACAGATAACATACTGTATTATTATATGATAAAACCTGAATAAAATGACACATTGTTTTATAGGGAATAGATACAGATCGACCCTTGCTACAACTGGAACAGTATACATTTACTGGGGAATATGAAGACACACTTGGTACATGTTTATTGTTTGAGGAAAAAGAAAAATCAGGTAGAAATGAATAGATAAAACAATTCTTTGAGTTCACCTTGATGTATAAGTTTGACTGTTGACATTTATGTTGTCTTTTCCTCTGCATTATATCCAGATAATAATTTATGTTTATTTGTGATTTCACTGTCTCATTAACTTCTTGTAAGTAAGTAATGTAGACATTCATTAGTTCTATCTGACCTGTATTGAATTAAAGCTATATTTGTAGACTCAATGTAGAGTTTATAAATTTAAAGTAAACTTGTACTCTTTTGATATAAATAGTCGTGATACTGAATTTAAACAGCTGTATGTATTGTTAGAAAAATAAAACCATCTATATGATTTGTATCAACAGAAGCAAGCCAATTAAAAGAAACAAGACAGAACATTTTACATCAACTGTTGGGAGAGGAAAGTGTTAATACAGCTGTGGATTTAGATTTTACTCATGCTGTTAACAAAAAGTTGGTTATGAAACGAGCATTCCTTACACCAGAGGGGGAAGATAATGAAGAAGGTAGCATTTTTATCTGACAAATTATCTGTTAAAAATGTTTAAGGCGTGCATAATAAATTTATAAAGCAAAGACTCAATGGTGTACTGTAAAACCAAAATTATCCTCTGGCATTACACGAACCATAAGATTCTATATGCTAATTACATCAACCATTATAATTTAACCAGCCTTACTGTTCCTAATTTAAACAGATATATTTGATATATGAGGCAGGTATAAAATTGTTCAGCATCATGAGATGGACCTATGTCAAAATTTTCAAAATGATTGGTCAACTGATGTAGGAGTTAAGGCCCCTGAAAGTTTTTTTTTTCATTTTTCGCATGTGCAACTTTGAAAATCTTTTTCTCAAAATCCATTGCACAGAATTCAATGAAAGTTGGCATTTATGTTCCTTAGGGTATCCCACACAAAATTACGGTTGGGATTTGTTGACTCATGAAAAAACATTACCACCGTTACTAAAAATAGAACACAGTGGTCAGATGGCAGTTTTTTGCAAATAACTCAAAAACTGTTGCCTTCAGCAAATTTTTGGCTGGATTAATATTGTTCATCATCATGAGATGGACCTATGCCAAAATTTTCAAAACGATTGGTCAACTGATGTAGGAGTTACAGCGCCTGAAACAGTTTTTTTTGTATTTTCGCATGTACAACTTTGAAAATCTTCTCAAAATCCATGGCACAGAATTCAATGAAAGTTGGCATATATATTCCTTAGGGTATCCCACAAAAGTGGACCATTGGGATTGTTGATTCATTCAAAAACATGGCCACCATTACTAAAAATAGAACATAGGGGTCAGATGACAGTTTTTTGCAAATTACTCAAAAACTGTTGCCTTTACCAAATTTCTGCCTGGGGTAAAATTGTTAAGCATCATGAGAAGGACCTATGCCGAAATTTTCAACCATTCATTGACTAATGTAGGAGTTACAACCCCTGAAACAGTGTTTTTGTTGTTTTTTTTTTTCACATGTACAACTTTGAAAATCTTCTCTAAAACCATTTAAGATCATTGAATGAAAATAAGCATAATAGTTCTTTAGTGTATTGTGCTCAAAATGAGTGTTGTGATTTTTAATCCTTGAATATATATGGTTGCCTATCATAAAGACAGGTTTTTGAAAAAAAATTCAAAAATTGTTGCCTTTAGCAAAATTCTGGTTCAGTTTTTTTCAAATAAGCAAATGGTTAACCAGGTGAGCGATTCAGGCTCTCTTGAGCCTCTAATTTGTTTTCTTTTCTTTTTCTGTTGCAGCTTAGATATGTATTAAGTACCAGTCTTTACAAAAATTAGACATGAGGTGATGCTTGCATGCCAAAACCCCTCATAATTCACTATTATTTCTTATTCAGAAACAGTTACAGACTACATAACTTGTCATATTTTTTTTTAGGTTGATGAACTTCATATAAAATTTAGATAAAAATTATGCATGAAATTGATTTATTGCAAGATTTATTGTTCTTGATTCAATTTAAGTGGGAGCCAAATGTATGGTTTTCTCAGAAATACAGATCTGTGTGCAGAAAGGACTAAATTTACCAGTATGTAAAACAATAGAATGAAACGAACAATAGCAAATTAATTACAGGATTCAGAAACAAGACTTAAAGTTTTATATCAATCCGTCTCCTGTTAATAAGGTTGGAACCCCAAATCTTTTCATTGTATAATTTGGATGAGGCCATGTTTTTTTTATTGCAGGTCCTTCAACCTTAACTGCTGATGATAAGAGTAGACCTTCTGAGAAAGCACAGGATACACCAGATGGCTGAAAATAGAGTTATATACCTTTTCAGAATGGAACAGCTGCAACCCTTCATTTCAATTCAAAGTTGGTAGTGTTTGAAGTGTGTCTATTGCGGTTTAATCGAAGTACATGAGAATGGTTTTAAGGAAGAGTGAAGCTTATCAACAGCATTGTCTTGTACACACCATAGATGACACTATGTCAGCATAAAATTTTGATAAGATTTATCAAATTCATTACAAGGGCTATTGGTAGATAGCTTTAAGATAAGTAATGTTGATATATCTAAAAGACAAGAATACTGTAGACATTTTCTTTATGATCTGAACATATTTTATCCATCAAGTATTTTTTCTCTTCATAGTGCATTACTAAACTTCTAATCTGGCTGATATAACTTTATTTGTCGTAGAAAAATGACCAATTTCAGATTTTTCTTCCACTGGATCATAGCACTTTTTTATTGTTTGTTTAAGTGTTATTTTGTTACAAATAAATTAGTTGTCTTGTCAGTTAAAATTTGTTTTCTCCCATTCATAGGCTTCATTCACACCGCACAAGTGAGTGATTAAAAATTTGTAATTTCCCTCAGCATGCCGTGAAATTAAAATGTCGCGTGAAGACTCTCACGTTTACCATGTTTACAGTTGTTATTCATATTGTTGATCAATTAAATACTTGTTGATTTACGATTGTTATTCATATTTTAAGAGATTAGTTGGTAGTGTATCAACTAATCATAATGGTAGTGATATCGATGACACAATGAGTTGATGACTGGAGTGGAGGCCCTTGATGACGTAGTTGATGTTGGGAGAATTTAGGGTGTTTTTTAATTTATTTTTATGGTTGTATTCATGGGAGAAACAAATTCTTCCTAATTTTTCTCGGGGATTAAAGGATTTCTCCACTCTAACTAGTTAAATTTTAGATTTTAACCCACTTGCTAAGCTTGTGGGTTAAAATCTAAAATTTAAAATCTCGAGTGGAGAAATCCTGTAATCCTCTCAAGACTGAAGGAGAATCTGTATGTATCTTTCTACCTTACAAGTAATTTATGATTTAAACTCCATGAAAGAGTGGCTAGCTCTATAAAATTCTTCTCTTCCGACACTACTGAACCAATTATAACCAAACTGGGCAAACAATATCTGATGTGGGGACTTTTATTCGTAAAGAAATACGGCTGCCATTACTAACTGGAGGCTCTGAAGAGGCGGAATCGCTCACCCAGCTTGATAAGCAACATTTTTTTTTTATAGGACCGCAAAAAATTTGTGATTGTATATTGGTATGGCATTGTCCTTGTCAAACTTGTCGACCATGTCATTTTTTATCTGTAGACACTTAGTTTTCATGCAATAACTTAAGTATTAGTTGGTTGATCTTTATAAAATTTTAATCAAGGTTCCAATCCACAAGAGAAAGGTTGGTATTGATTTTAAGGGTTATGACTCCAATCGTTTTAGAATAAGGGGCCGAAAAAGGACCTAAAACAGGCATTTCATGGAATTTAACTATATAACTCCAATAACTTTTAAGGATGTCAGTGATATTGTTCCACAATTTTCTTTACCACAATTGTCAGACTTGAATTGATTTTTTGTGTAAAGGCTTGAAATTTTCGGAAATTAGGGGCCAGAAACATGTATTTTCCTGATGTCCAGACAATAACTTGACTATTAGTGATTGAATCTTTTTGAAATTGTGTTACAAGGTGCCATACCACAAGAGGAAGACTGGGATTTATTTTTGGAGTTGTGACTTGAGCCAAGTAAGAATAAGGGGTCTGAATCAAGTTTTTTTTTTTTCTAATTCCTTGACCATAGCTTGTTTATTACTGGTCTGATTTTGAATTTTTTTATTTTATTAAATTCTTCTTGAAAGTCTTTTTATACCCCTTGCAAACTAAGTTTGGGGGTATATCGGATTCGCCCTGTCTGTCAGTCTGTCTGACCATCTGTCCAAACTATTTTCTAAGCAGCTTGCAGCATTGTTATGAAACTTTGTGGGATGTAATATAACCATATGGAGATGTGCACACTCTCAGGATTTTGTGTTTGGATAAAAAATATAGAAATGATGGCTGTTGGACAAGCATTTTTAAGCAAAACTTGGTCTGATGATTTGTCCACAACAAAAAAATAATACTGATTGCTGAAAGGCAGCATATTGTTTGTCAAAAGTGCAAAGTGTTTCTACCATATAAAATTGTGTCCAATATGAATCATATGTCCACATGGATCTCCAAAATGTACATGGTTCAACAGGCTGTGGGGCAGTGTCTAGTTTATTTTTGGTGCAATTTTGAACTTTTTTTTTTTAATACTTAACTCATGAAAATCCCTGCCCGCATTTTTCAATTAGATTTCAGAAATTTTTACAGTTTTGAGTTAGAAGGGGCCAAAGACGATCACACCCAAAAAATTGGACTTTTTCATTTGGTGTGATTTTGAAAAAAAAAATTATTGGATTCCATATTAAAATCCCAACCTAAATACAGGAACTGTAAGCTTCATGCACTAAATTCACCCCATCATTTACTAGTTTTAAGATAATGAGGTATAAAGTGGTTCATGAATGCACCCTGTAGCAGACAGACCTTCATACTTAAATTGAATTTCAAAAATTTGTGCAATATTGTGTCCAAATGAGATGTTGTGTCCATAAAGAACTGTAAGTTCTTATTAAGTCCCTATGTTTGGTGTGTCAAAAACTAATTTTGTGTCCACGCCTGCCTGAAGTGAACAGAATTTAACTTGCTGCAGTTGTATTATGATGCACTCTGTGAGGCTAAAGGTCATCACTTGGTGTCTGTCGCCATTGTCGTGGACAATTAATCGAAAATCTTCTCCTCTGATACTACTAGACCGACAGAATGTAAACTGGACATGATTGTTCCTTGGAGTATTATGCACAAAATGACTGTTTGGATTTTTTATCCCTGAAAAAAATATGGCTGTTGTTACTAAAAATAGAAAAAGGGGTCAGAAGGCAGTCTTTTGCAAATAACTCAAAAACCTTTACCTTTGGCAAATTTCTGGCATGGGTGATATTGTTCAGCATCATGACGGACCTATTCACAAATTTTCAAAACAATTCGTCAACTGATATAGGAGTAACAGTTTTTTTTTGGTTTTTTTTTGGGGGGAGGGGGCATTTTTCGCATGTATGTCTTTGAAAATCTTCTCAAAAACCATTGCACAGAATTCAATGAAAGTTTGTTCTTTAGGGTATTCCACTTAAAATGGCAGCTGGGATTTTTGATCCGTGAAATAACTTGGCTGCTGTTACTAAAAAAAACACTCAGAAGGCAGTTTTTTTTTTTTAAATAATTCAAAAATTGTTGCCTCTAGCAAAATTCTGGTTCAGGTCACTAAAATGCTATTAAAAACATTTCTGCATTTGACAGTTCAGTTGATTTTAACATAGCCTGTCTCATTCCTCAAGTTTTTAGGTTTTTGATTTATCAAAATACCTTATGTCACCAATCTATCACTGAAACTTCCCTACTATTTCAGAACACTACACAAAAATATAGTCCTTATGTGATTCCTTTTATATTATTCAAAACCGCTTTTATAACCAGTAAATATGTTTCTTGCAATTATTCAGCTCAATAGTATTCTATTAATTTTGCCTTATAGAATTGAGTTCTTGTCTTCATATCAACTGAAGATTTGAGGGAGTCCTTTTTGGCCTTTAAATATATTTAGTAATAAATTTGTATTTCGGAAATTAAGTTCTTGCAGAAATGTGTCAAGAAGCATAAAATGTGTTGAGCATTGGTTTTAATTGAGTACATTGTATAATAAATAATCTGTTGCTGTAGTTTTTTAATGGTAAAGCAAATTCACTTTCGGACAGTTTTAAAAATTTAGGAAAAAGGTGAAATGGAACAAAATTTGTATTTGTGTGTAAAGTTGGATCAGAAGTATCGATTGACATCTGGTTCATAGGTATTAGGGAAAAACAGTTCTTGATATTAGATATTAAAAAATGCAATTTTATTTTACATCACATCATTTAATCTTAGAAATTTTGTTCATGCTGCAATTTTCACAGGAATCAAAAACCTACAGTGCTTACAGAACTTTGATTCAAAGGAGCAAATAAGTAAACTGGTGAGGGATGCAGGCTCTCTTGAGCCTCTAGTTTATTTTTGATCCAATTTCGAAATTTTTTTAATTGGATTTGTTGAAAATCCCTGACTGCATTTGTAAATCTGATTTCAGATAACTCTTGGGGTTTATTAGTTATAAGGGGTCAAAGGAGCCACACCCTAAAAAAAAATCGGCATTTTGATTTTTGGGCAGATTTCGATTTTTTAACGATTTAATTTCAAATTTTGTGCAATACTGTGCCATAACCAGTTGTTGTGTCCATAATGAATTGTAAGTCCCTATGCTTAAGTGTGTTAAAAACTAATATTGTGTCCACACTAGCTCCAAATGGTCTGGGTTTGACCAATGCGGTCGTATTATGGTGCGCTCAGCGAAGCTTATACAATTAAAAATAGTAAAAATACGTCGTAAAATGATAATAACTACATCAGATTTACACGAACACTTGACCACAGAAAGACCTTATCATGCTGAACGCTTTTATACTATGATAGAAAATTGAAAAGATATCTGAACTCTCATTGATTGAAAAATACGGAATCCAATAAAAAAAAATAAAAATCAGACCAAAAATGAAAGTTTTTGGCGGTCCTGTCCCTCTCCCTAAGGGGGCAGGATCGTAACCCATGGCTAGCGAGGATACTCTTTCAGTAGCAGTCTGGGTTACAATGTTGATTGGAAAATCTACATTGTAAAGTGAAGGGGGAAATATTGAATCATATTTTTTTCTCCCCATGACTGAGTAAAAATGGGTTATACTCCAAGAAATCAAAGTTCCCCTCCCACAGGAGCTTGCCACCACTATCAAATATAGTATAGTATATAGACCTAGTGGGAGCAAGCCCCAGTGCCCTCCCCTTGCTAGTAAAACAGTTAATGCCTTATGAGTTTCAATTGTTCAATTCCATCCTAATCAATGCTATTGGAAGTTGAAGCTTATGACAAAAAAAATACAGAACGCCTTCATCCAACAACTTGGGCAGTTGTGTCTGTCTAGGATTAACAAATTCTATAGGTATCAGCCGACAGCATGTGTAGCTTTTTCTATCTGGGATCAATGAAGAAAGATGAATATTGAACAACAGCCTGGGCAGTTGTCCCTGTTTAGGATCAATAACGAAGTATATAAAATCAAAGCCAACTACCATTGAAACAAGTAATGTAATTATCTGCCGACTACTTGTTTCTGTTCAATTTGGGCAGTTATTTCCGTCTTGGGCCATTAGTAAAGTGAGGTAAGTAACAGCCAATAACCATGGCCACTTTTGAAGAAATTGATGGATAAAGACAGGTTTTAGCCAACAAAGCGTATTTTTTTCCAGAATCAATGAAGAAAGTATCGACCGGTGTCCTATATATAATCCGGCCGGATACAGGCTGTTAACATTTTGGGTCCACCTTGTTAATATTAGTTATTGATTAAATTCATTTATTATTGATTATTTTATTTATTTAAAGGCGTTATTGCTTTACACATAGAAATACACATATAAATTCATATATAGACTTATAAATATTTGTTTTGCCGCATTCGTATTGCTTTTATTTAAAAATATCTTGAATTCAGCTGAAGTCACTATGGCGTATATGTTTTAATCCACAACCACAAAATTTTTTTTCAGTTAAATATTTTTCTTTTCTTTTTATACGACCGCAAAAAAATTGTCGCTAATCGTCAAATATTCTGTGCTACTGATTCGACCAGCTTTCTTCCAACATCCAGGTGAATTCAATGCTCTACTAAACTTAACTCCCATTAAATCAGTGATTTTCTTAACTTCACCATAAACCCTGACGTACAAAAATGTATGGACAGTAACTTGGTTCATATTGAATCACCAATTTTAGTGAGATGAAACTTGAAGATTATAGGTCGATTAAAGGAAGACTATGCAAGGATGACGGTTGATAATATACATTCATTTTTTTTTTTTTTTTTTTTTTTTTTTGCATTTCACATCTTTTGACATCGTACATTTATACATTAATAGCAAAATAAGTGTATATATTCCTTTTTCGAAAATATACTTGACACAGTTCGTCAATCAGCTAAGATAGGAAAACTTCGAGTGAGTCCAAAATGGTACGAACCCTACTCGATCCTACAACGTAAGAGGTTGGGATTCCGTTCCTCCATACCCCAACCAAATCAGAAAATAGCTTGCCAGACAACCTCTAGCATTGCAGGAATAGTGCGGACTCAAGCGAAGTTGCGATATGCTCTAAAATCGGGCTACTTCGTGACCGTGAGACTTGCAACCCCTGAAGGTGTAAAACCACTATTAAAAGTCCCATTACTTTCTATGTTGAATTAAGCAATTTACAAAGTCACAATCTTTTTTTAAGTTTGTTAAAATGAACTTTAACAGGCTTTATCATAGAGGGGACCCTTTGAAGACTCTCTCATAAAACTTGCAGCATACCTTTAATGGCTTCTAAGGAAGAAGTCATTGTTCTGCTTGCTATTCATAACAGCTAAGCTTTATGCTTTTACATTGTTTGCTATTTATAGTGCTGCTCTTTCATTTTAATCCTATTTTACATTTGCTATTATTTGCCAATAAATATGTTGACTGATGATTTATGTATGTTTGCATGAAAAGGACTAGATAGTTGCCATGTATTGTACTTGTGATATAAGTGTTATTTATTGTTTTAAAATATCGACGATAAATAAAGCTTTTTCATCGTATCGTATTGTATAAAACGGTGAAGTGAAAGAAGACAGGTACTAAAAATACTACTTTCCTTATGGAAATTTGACAAACCAATGGGCTTAAGATCTAGACTCTAAAAAAATATTCACGACATCAGAGTTCAAAACTGTTGTATTCAGTGTGTATCTGAAATGATAAGCTTTCAGATGCTACCCAGTTTGCATACACTGGCCAAATCACAAAGAATATACAATGCATCCTAGGAACTACTTTGTTTTTTTACGGACGACATGATAAGGTTTCAGATGATACCCAGTTCGCATACACTGACTACATCACAAAAAATATACAATGCATCCTAGGAACTGCTTTGTTTTTATGGACTACTTTTTGGTATGTGCAGGCGACTGGTTTCCCTTAATAGTGCCATTGTACCGAATCGGACACTAGGTGTTTCTCAGCTATATTACTAAAAGTTCAATGTTAATCGATCATTTCATCTTTTGATGTAAAATTCCTGCTCTCATAAGACAAAAAAAAACCACATACACGTAAAATACATGAATACGGTATTTAAGTGGTATGTTTTGATCTCGTACTAAGCTAGAAATGACAGTTCAATGGCACCTATCCGCAGCATAAGGTGATGTAGTAATATATAAATATGCAAACCATAAACGAATGTACAGTACTGAAATCACGAGTGCAAGAAGTCGCTAACAATATTAGCGACTTTAAAAAATCGACTTTTTTATTTTTAGTCCGATTTCAATTTTTTTTTTATTGGATTCCTTAAAACAATTTCTGCCTGCGTTAATCAATCAGATATGATGCAGAAATCTCATATGGTTTTCGGGTTAAAAGGGGTCAAAGGGACCACACTCCTAAAAAAATCGACTTTTTAATTTTTCGTCTAATTGGGAAATTTTTTGTATAAATTTCAAATGTTTTTGCAATATAGTGTCCTAACCATTTGTTGTGTCCATAATGAATTGTAAGTCCCTATGCTTAAGTGTGTCAAAAAATAATACTGTGTCCACACTTGCCCCAACTAGTCGGGGTCCGACCACTGCGGTCGTATCATGTGTGATCGGCAATGTCTTTTTTAGTAATTATCCTATCGATGTTTCGAAAAAAAGATATATAACTTGCGAGTTTATCAGTAATACAACACAGACAGAAACCAATAATTTAGCAAAGATAACTTGAATTTTTTATCTTGGGTCAGTGACATGAAATGGGTGAAATGAATTAATACAATGCGCCAATAATATGAATAATGCATTATTTTTACACAAAAAAATGAAATCCTCACACCACAGGGCAGGCTGAAGCTGGCCCCAAAACATCAGTATATACAGGTACAGCGAAAGACTTGCTATATAATATCAAGTAACATAAAAAAAAAAGACTACAGGTGAAAACGAAACAAGTCGTACACAAATTGTTTTGTTTTATTCTAATGCCTGCTAAATAAATAATACAATTCTGTAATTCTATATCCCGGGCCTAAAATATTAACAATTCGGGGCCACCTGGTTTTTAAGTGATAATTTATGAAAGTGTTTGTTGTATAAACTACTTTCTTTATTCGTATACCTATTGATAAAATTTCAATAAAAAATCATCATAAACACTTAGGCATAACATTTACTACAATGATGCAAAATGGTCCTTGCATATTGAAAATATAATAGCTACGAAAATTAAAATTTCAACTGAATCGTAACATTTTAGAAAAACTACATTTATTCGACCATTATCAGAATATGTCCCTGAAGTATGGGACAACTGTAATGCTTCACTCACTGGAAAATTAGAGCAAATCCAAACGGAGGCGGCAAGAATTGTAACTGGATTACCGGTGTTTACAATAATTGAAAACATAAATAAAGAAGTGAAATGGGAGACTCTACAAGAACGTCGAAAACGTCGAAAATTACAAATGCTTTATATTATCGAAAAAAGCATGCCCCTGAGTATTTGTGTAATCTTGTTCCACCTAAGGTACAATCTATTTCCAACTATCCATTTCGAAACGGGGATGACATTTTATTGCCGTATTGTAGATTGTCTGTTACGAGGGAATCCTTCCTTCCAGCTACTATTAAGGAATGGAACAATCTCGACATTACAATAAGAAAGATTGATTCAGTATCCAAATTTAAGTCGGTTTTAACTAGGAATAAGGACCGATCCATTGTATCGAAATATTTTTCATACGGGCCTAGCAAGCTAAATGTACTGATAACCCAACTAAGATATTCTGCATCTTTTCCGATTATGACCTGCACCGAGTAAATATCATCACAGACCCGCTATGTAAATGTGGTACTAACATGGAAGATGTTGATCACTACCTCTTTCATTGTCCTTTATGTATAGTCCAAAAACAAACTTTATTTAATAATTTAAGCTGGCTCTGTGATTCTTACAAATGTACCGAGGCAATACGCAATAAAACCGGGATATTAAGTTTCGAAATCGAAGTGTAGGTCTTAATTTTTTTTAGTTTGACGATTATTTCCCTTGCTTGGCGGGAAAAATACTGTAATTTAATTGGTTGATTTTAACGCACTGAGTTAATCGCACAGCGTCAGAGAAACAGCTTATAATTTTGAAAGTATACAGACTCGCTGTTCTACTGAAGAAAATATCATGGGTACGTTATATGACGTGGGTCGCTGCTATTTGAAATTAAGGTTTACTCTGTTTGATCCGAAGCGATTTCGTCTGCGATTCACGTTCAACTTCATTCCTTTGTTCTTTAGGATTCTTTACAAAAGGGGGGTGCTTATATGCTAGGTACTTGTATATACAATCCATACTTCATTTACTATCAAACTTAACAAAGTACTGACAGTTAAGAATCTCTGAGGAAAAGAATTATTTAAGACTATTTTGATAAAAAAAAAAAACCAAAAAAACATCTTAATCTAGCAATTTTAAGAGGTATTTCAAGCTATACCGGCCAAGGAGAAGTTCTCAATTTCATTGAGGAATATATTTTTGTGAACAGATTTGCGCGATCTACTCTAACTAATACATAAATTCATACTTGTCCTTATATCCTTTGTTTGTTTGTTGGGGTTTAACGTCCGAGCAGCAATATTTCAGCTACATTCAGACGATGAACATGAAATTGATGATTAAATGAACATGAAATGACGATGAAAAAGGGATGGGACACAAGGACAATGGGGTCGACAAACTTAGATTAGGGAGGTCAGTCAAAATATGAAGTATATAGAAAATGTACAAGTTTATATTAGTTTGAAAGAGCCCAAGAAATATAACTTACTGGTGCAAAAATTTTTAAAATCGGTCAAGGGGTTCAAAAGTTATTACAATTTAAAGTTCAAAATTTTGGTCATTTTTCTTGCGAAGGCAAAAATGTCACATTTTGGGCACTTCTGTGGCCCACATAAGTCAAACAGGTAAATAAATTCATACATTGTGTCTTAATCATTTAAATAAAGCCATTTCATACTTTGATTTAAGCCATTCAGGAAACTTGTATCTTAGATACAAAGAAAATTACACTTTTTTAAAATTGGCAAAAAAACACTTTGGACTTAGTTTTTTTTTGCTATGTGTCAACAGCATCGTGAATTAAAGTGCCATTTTTGGATATTCATATTTGGAAATTGGAAGGTAGTAGAAATCTGATACTTTGCTGTTCTTTCAAGAGTAATCCATTAAACAGAAATAAATAAACAAATATTATGTCAAAACCTTGGATTTGTTTTTCATTGGAATCAGAAACACTGCGGCAGACCCCCTTTTTTTTAAATGCGTTTTTTCAACAAAAAAATACATTTTTGCTTACTAAGAATTCAAAAAAAATATTTAATTTTTTCTGTCACTTGTTTTGTGTGGCAATAAAGTTGCTTGACTTGAAAAATCATGTTTTTCAGCTCAAAAAAATTTTAGGGTAAATTTTAGAGCTATTTTCAGTGGAAAAAATGGCGAAAGGTCAGACAAAAAAAGACATTTTGAATTTAAAAGCAGTTTTTAGCACATGACAGTTATTGTTATTGTGATTAAATATGTAAAAACACATTTTTATCAAGAAATAATTGAATTATATTTAAAAACCAACAAGCAAATGTTGAAAAATGGGGGTAAATCAAACATTTTTGAAAATTTCAGATTTCCAAAAAAAAACGCATATTTATGCTTATATTGATCAAAATATCAACCTACCATATACTTATGTGGTACCATTTTAAAGCTTAGAATCTAAGCTATCACATGAAGATACTTTCATCTTATTTTGCTATAAAATGTTTAATGTGGATGAAAATTTGTTAGGCCTATACCTTAAATGAAGCCAGACGATAATCAAAATAAACATACATTTTTGCCGCAAAAAGTGGCAAAATAATATTATATCAAGGTCTGGTCAATTCTAAGATTCCTAATGTAGTCTTGTAATGTTTTCTTGTTTAAATAGGGTCTTTTAACATGTTAAAATTGAATAAAATTTCAAAAACAAATGCTGTTTTCCCAAGAAATTGAGAAAATTTTTATGAATACATTGACTTGAACCAATGCGCATCCTTTCACTATGGAACTTTGAAGCCCTAGCTGTTTCCTCGTGTACTATTATGTATATTCAATGATAATAAACAAAATATCATCATTTGATTAAGTTTAATGAACTTTTCGAAGTTTCCATTTCAGGCCAGAAGGGTTTCTTCACTAGGATCTAGTATGTCTGCCAAATCTACAAAAGAAATTGTGTACATAAGGACATTACACCTATTAACATCATTTACCTTATCAATTTACTTACAGTTAGTTTACTTTCTATTAAATCATAATCTGGTTTGCTAACAATCTGAAAAAATGTAAAACTTTATTTGATGTTGGTTGCTCACAAAGCGGTTGACAAAAGATGTGGCGAGGAGTTAAAAACACCGAACTTCCTTTTCCAGAATAATTATCTTCATTTCAAAACAAGAAGATTGTTTTATAAGGTTATATTAATGTTATGTTAAATAACTTAATATGAACAATTTCGCTGCGTGATCCGTCTGATTCTTCTATCAAGTGTTGAACTCTCTTACCAATCAGGTTATCGGGTTCAGGTGTGTCTGGAACTACCCTACTTACTGTACCCCACATGGTCCTACCTCAGACTCAGCCCATATTCCTCTCATAGCATAGCCCACTATGCTGCTCAGGCCATCTGAAATAAACAAGTAGTGGAATTCAATGAATATGTACTGTGAAGCAGTTTTAAAGCAGAGTCTAAACACAAAACTAATCGACAGTTCTTGTAAGTAATATATGATTCAAATGTAAATGCTTATTTGTTACCATAATTAAAAGACTCAAAAGTTTTACTATTAAAATAAATAAAGCTACTAAACTAAATCAAAGTATAAAAACTAACTTACCATGAATTCGAAACATCTCCAGAACTCAACAAAATGAAACTAAAATGATGAAAAACAAACAGAAAATAAAACTAAATCATAATAAAATTTACATCAGTGTTTACTTTTTATATGACAAAATAAAATAAATATTTAGGCAGCCTGTTTACTAATACTTTCTTCTGAAATAAATCAATAATTAGAAGAAAAAACACAGTACAAGTATGTTTCATATACATACAACAAAAGATTGGTATTATGAGTCAATCAATGTGATCCTAAAAAGGCAAAAAAAATATTAAACCATAATTAATTAAAATTTAATGATAAATAATGTATATTACTAGGATTTTAAACCTTTTCCAAGCAATTGTACATGTATATGAATATTAAATAAGTAGAGCATCTACAATCCTCTAAAAAATGAATATGTAAGTTAGCTGTTAAAAATTGTACAATATGAATATATAAAGTAAACTTAAGAAGATGCAGGTCATATGTAAAATATGCAATTGCCACATATATAAATCTCATCAAATAAGTTCTATTTATCAAGTAAAGTACAAGCAGGGCTACATGATAATTGTTCTAATAAAAGTCATAATTAATATATATTAACTGATAAAATGAAAACCAGAAAAAAAAGTTGTGTATCATTTGAAGAAGCAATTTAAGGTTGAATTTTTTTTCTACATATGATAATTTTGAATAAATAAAACAGTTAAAATAAATATAAAGAAGGTTTATGCTTAAACATGTGAGTTTCATATAAATTGGGCACTACATATAAATTAAAATTGAATTATCAAGGAAATTAAATGCAATATGTGCAAATTCTCCCAACCAATAGAAAAAAAGCAAGGTAAAATACAGAGACTTCCGATAATATAGGAAAGTCGATAAAGTCCAAAAGATTTTGAATGGATTGCAATCAAACGTTGGGAGAATTTACCTCATTACATATTCATCGTTTAATAAAAATGTTATGGAAACATATTCTAACTAATGCTAAATGAGAGTAATCTTTTTTTAAATCAGCTCATGCAGAATCAAACGAAAATCAGACCTTCCAAGAAGGTGAATATAGTTTTTAAGCTTGCAGATGATAAAAGGTCATTCTAGAATTTGACCTTACGGAAACAGGGCGATTAGGCTTATATTAGACATAATTTAGGTACTTACCGTAAGTGATTGGCCTCCATGGCCTAGGTCCATCGTTGTCTGCACCACCAGTCAAAAATCCGTCCAGAAAACAGTCGGTAAAAGGCATTTATCCACGAGTGTTCGAAAATCTTAACAGAAGCTATGGCGGATCAGTAACATCCGGTTAGCAAGAACGATAACCGGTCCCGCTTTAATTTTTGTGAAAACCACGCCCTGACCACCCTAATATCCAATCGATTCCGCAAGCTATTATTGTTTTTCTTCTGAAACCAGGGTTACGGATGGACGCAGAAAGGATTAAATTTTCGGAATCCGACTGTCAGTGCATTCTGGGTACGCAAAAACTTTTTTTTTCAACATGTTTTTCCTTAAAATTGCGTAAAAAGTATGTTTTGTAACCAAAAAATTAGCCTGACAACCGGATTATCAAAATTGAAGATATTTCCATAAATTTAAGCCATAAATGAAGAAAATCGGTCCAGTAATAGCTTGCGGAATGAATTTTGAAATAGGTATGATCTTTGACACATAGTTTTTCAGGCGGCCATTTTTCTCAAAGTATCGTCACTTCAAACGTTTGTACCAAATGACCATCAACTCCAATAACAATGAAAGTTGTATATTTAGATAGAGAAATGTCTCATCTTCAATTACATATATTTTTTATTGTCATGCAATGGATTTTTAACCATTTTCTAACGTGTTAAAGTTGACTCAAAATTGAGAATTTTGCTCTCGCAAGAATATCGATAAACGCACTACCGACCTCCCTACTTAGATTGCCACTGGAAATAGGGAGAGGTGGGTAGGGTCGGGCAATTTAGCCTCCTGTGGCGGAGCACAAAGGTTCCTTCTCCTATCGAATACCACAGCAGGGTTCTTTAACGTGCGAGGAACGTGGCATCTTTCCCAACATGGTGCACCGCTATGGTTTGCGGTCAGGTTCTCTGTATTATAGCCTGACAACCCCAGCATGTAACGGGCCAGGGGTACCCCATTCAACCACCTGGGGCACACATCCCAGTTGCTCTGTGGGCAGAGCGCCTAGCCCACGGCTAGGTTTCTGAGCACCATTTAGTGGCCTTATACGACAAGCTTAGTGCAGGCCTATTCTTTTAACACCTGGACCTGCACGGGGCTCCTTATATCCTGAATTGCCTTCCCAAATAACCTTTTGATGTGAGTGAAACAACATAGCTTTACTTTGTGATGTAAGTTATCTTATGCATGAAGTTGAAAGTAACAAAATAACAGGAAAATATATATTACTTTCATCAATTGGGTATACAAATCTGTCTAGATTTATTATCTGACTTCTAGCCATCCTAACCTCTGCTCTAACATTTGTCTATTTAGTAAATTTGCTTATGCTGTTTCAAATTATTTTAGGTCTTTTATTTACATAAGCAGTGGTAAGGAAACAAGTCATTCAAGTAGACAATTTTCAGCAAATTCTACAAATATTTAAGATATTAATGGGTCTTTGGCATATGTCCCTGCCTTTTCAAGTCACTGCATGCAGTGATTACCCCAGAAATAAGACTGTTTTCCCTAATGTAATTTTTCTAACTTGTAAAAAAAAATGGCTATAAAAATGTTCCTAAATAAGATTGATTAGACTCCAATCTGTAGTACCAAGTAGTCTACCCTTATTGTTTTTGTGTAAGGCTCACAATTTATATGGCCATCTTACGCCCTTGCAATTGTTGTATATTCTTACAGTTTGGCAAATTTTCTTATTTCCAGATTTTTTTGGCAGTTCCGTGCCCTCTTTTTTTATGTATTCCTTAATTGTTGTACCAATAGGGTTTGTAAGTCTCATTCTAGTTTCCCTTTAGAAATTTCCTATGTATTTTATTATTCTCCTCCGGGAAATCGAAACACTGCATCACAGTGCAAAATCATCTATTTTATACTTTTCTTGACATTTCTATCCTGTAGAACTAGATATTGGTCATATTTTGACAATAATTCAAGGACCCATTCTCATGAAACCATAGTCACATGACAAGACTTACATAATCTATATTCATTTTCAGTTTGAAAACTTTGATCAAAAACTATGTCCTAAGGCAGTTGTGAAGAAAACAAATAATGTTCTTGCCAAGAAAAAGCATAAAACAACATGATAGAAATTTATATTCATCCACAATATTGGATGTTTCTGTAAATAAAATCAGCTTTTTGCAACAAAAAAATGAAACTTGCTATATTTTACCTCAAACTACCATTTTTAGGGGTACACCTTACTATTTTCCTTCGAATGGGGTAGGCAAGTCTGGAAGTAAAAGTGCTGAATATGGTGTTTCAGTATAAAATTATGCTAATTAAGTACCAGTCCATATAAAGTTTAGACAGTGCTAATAATAAAGTTATTCATGGTGTAGAGAAACCCTCCAAACAAACTGGTTTTTCAGGCTACATATGCTATATTTTTACATTACAATAACCATTTCCTTATTCAGATCTGCACTTTTGAGAAAAACATATATTCTTCTCCCACTAAAATCAACCAAATCAGGAACAATAACTCTTGCAAAGTGTCAATTTCATGTACAATCTATACAATTTTTTTCTGAAAAGCGCAACAACTGAATGAAAAACGTAGACTGATAATGTGATCAGTAACTGTTTATGAACAAGAAATAAAACTGAATTTGGTGGGTTTTTGACATGCATGAATCACCTTCTGTCTGATTTTTATGAAGACTGGTACTTAATTATTATGACTGGTGTTTTTCTTGTTATCCCTATCCTTTATTAGATTAATTATTCTAACTGCAAACTCAAGATATTTATGACATCCCAAATTTCCCCATTTAAAATATTAGCACATATGTTTGACATAAAAAAGATGATTACAAAAAAAATCACTGGCCTAGTTAGGGGCTGCTCTGGCTTCCAAAATTCTATCACCAGAAAATTAATCAGCTGCCATTTTTTGTTGCCTGTTTTCAGAAATAAGAGCCAAAGGGTGCCAAAAAAAAATACTTTTTAAAAAAAGGCAGTACAGTAGATTCCGCTTAATTGCATAGCCTATTTGCCAGTAAAAATTATGCAAATAACCGGGCTATTCTTATAACCGAAATTACGATTTTACCGGAAGTGCGAGTTCAGGTAAGACGACGATACTGTGGATCAACCAGGGATATCACTGTTCAACATTTCTGATTTGGTATTTAATTGTTATAGACCTTCTCATTGTCTTGTTTATTGACCTTCTTTACGCTGTGTGTATTTATAAGTAAAACCACGTGTTTCTCATCTATAAATAGTCAAGTAATTTCCTGACCTTTCTACGAAAGCAAATCCCATATTTCATATTTCAGGCAGGATTCAGTGTAATATTCATCAATGTTTGCAGTTTTTGGGCTTTTGAAATGGTCTGTGTGTTTTTATTCCTCTGTTCATTGTACACTGATAGTTGTGTATTATACGCGTCATTGACCTCGATATATTCCTATGAAGAGTGGATAGTATGGGGCACCTTAGGGTAGTTGAATTTCATTAGACATTGTACTGAATGAATGACTTTTAATTTTCGTATGATATTTATGCCTAGTAACCCAAGCTCACTCAAAACTGTTCAGCTCATTAATGAAAATTAAATTTACATTGATAATCATTTGTAGTCGGAAGAATTTAAATAGGGACAAAAAATACCCCAAGCCGAACCTCAAGCCGCATCATAAGGTGATGTTCGGCATGTCGTCAGAAGTCATTGTTCACCTAGGTGCTTGTTTATTTTAATGTAATTAGAAATCATTTATATTGTCTTTTATGTCCATGATTTTTTAATCCATTATTAACACCTCCTGATTGATGATAATCTAGTTTTTACAACAATAAATATGATTGACATATTTATGACCCGAAGGCTTAAAATAGAATTTGGGAAAACCTGTCTTTACCTGGACGAGGCAAAATTCTCTATGCAATAAACCGAAATGCACCTCCAAGGCCTATGCAAATAAGCGATTTTTTCCCTAATAGAATAATAGGAAATGGTTTTGTGCAGGAGAAAATTATGCTAATAACCGAAATATGCAATTAAGCGATATGCGATTA
The DNA here is from genome assembly GCA_037379345.1 of Perna viridis. NCBI lineage: Eukaryota > Metazoa > Mollusca > Bivalvia > Mytilida > Mytilidae > Perna > Perna viridis. The sequence goes on along the minus strand of CM074511.1, from coordinate 9,274,504 downwards.
AGTGGAGTCGACTGTATTAAGTTCACTGCTGAATTATCTTTGTCAATTCTCCATTCATGACATGCATGTACCCAAGATTCACTCTTGATGCATGTAGAAAGCAGGTTTTTAGCTCTAGTCTGTCACTTTCATATGCATCAAATATTAAGTACTACTCCAGAAACAGGTATTTTACTTCCATCAAGCCCTGTGCAGGTCCGGGTGTTAAAAGAATAGGTCTACAGCAGCGCTAAGCTTGTCGTAAAAGGCGACTAAATAGTGCTCAGAACCCTAGCCGGGGGCTAGCACGCTCTGCCCACAGAGCAACTGGGATGTGTGCCCCAGGTGGTGGAATGGGGTACCCCTGGCGTGTTATATGCTGGGGTTGTCAGGCTATAATACGGAAAACCTGACCGCAAACCATAGTGGCGCACCATGTTGGGAAAGATGCCACGTTCCTCGCACATTAAAGAACCTTACTGTGGTATTCTCCCGGAGTAGGAATCATAGAGCTCCGCCACAGTGGCAATCAAAATTTGTCGACCCCATTCTCCTTGTGTCCCACCCCTTTTTCCATTCATCATTCATGTTCATTTTATCATCAATTTCATGTTCATCATCTGAATATAGCTGAAATATTGCTGCTCGGACGTTAAACCCCAACAAACTTCCATCAAAGACTAGATTACTATTCTCATACAGTCCCTGATTTTAAAACATGCATGTTCACCTAAGTTGCCCTTTATGGTCTAATTTACCTAATACAATATAATTTACTTTTTTTTTTTATTATTTTTAACAAACTTGATTCTTTTTGTCAAGTGATAAAATTTCTATGAAACTACAGTTTGTACCATGGACCATTAATTGTGTCCCTGTTTAATTATCTTGATATCTGAATAGCATTTCCTTAATTAGATTTTGGGAATCCCCATTCTATTTGTTTATCGATTTTCCCGCCAAAAAAGTCGCATGGCAAAAGTGTAAACAAATGTCGTCCATTTTCTTTTATCAATTCTTTCATTTCGAAATATTTAGACACTTCCTGATGGGATAATCATTGTTAATTGGATTTAATTTATTGAATGTATTACATGGTTAAATAGGGCTGTGAAACTTGTGTGTAGCCACGTGCACATGGCCTTAATTGTGTTTACCTTTGACCAGATGATGAGAGTTTTGATTGGCTCAATGATATATTTACATTTGATTGACACCTCCTATGAGGATATTGTCAGTTCAGTCGCCTGGTCTAATTACCTTTAATTGCCTTCAGTCATAAATTGGTCATAGTCAATTAACTCTGACTGTCAACACAATTGTTAGATTGGAGAGAATATCCGTTGCTGATAAACTTCCTGTCAATATCAATATACAAAACCTAGGCGCCAAGAAAATCGCCAACTGGCTATTTTTGTCGCCAGATAAAATAAAAAAATAGCAAATTGCAACATTGGCACAGCCCAGCGCGATCCCTGCCTAGTGGAAACAATAGCCAACAGACATGTCTGGTAAAAATGCTATTGGTCCTTTAAAAATTCCTATAAAATTATTGATTTGAATAACAATTGCATATCATTAGTGATAGTTCTGGCTATTTAGTAAATATGCTAACAATGCTAATTTTTTCAGGAAAAACAAAGGGAGCTAAAAGACCAAAGGATGAGAACAAACCAAAGAGGGCCACATCTGCATATTTTTACTATTTGGCACATTGTAGAGAAGAGGCTAAAAAATCTGGGAAACAAGTGACAAAGGTATAAAACTGAGATTAAAACAATGCTTTTTTAAGTAATGCTTCATTTTTTTGGAGAATAATTTGTGCACTTGAACAGTAATTCCATGTACCTTGTAAATAATTGTCCGTAAGCAGTGATTTTCTGTTTATGAATTAGAGCTGAAATAAGGCTGTTTCCCAATGCCAAAAGCATAATTTTTTTCCCAAAATTTCCCCCTAAAGTTCACAAATCCTGCTATTTATTTATTTTTTTTATTTTTTTTCAATGATATATCAATTTGGGACTTACCAATTACGGTTGAAAACTTTTAACTCCCAAATTCACTTTTTGTTAATTTTGATATTGGTGTCGTACTAATTTTCCAGTTTGTTATATATTTTAGTTTTTTTTTCCCAATTTGTAAGGCACAGACACCTTTTAAAAACAGTTGAAAAATCACTGGAAAGATTTATTATCTCACTACAGGAGCCTATTAAATAAAAAAAACCCAAAGTTTTTTTTTATACGTGTACATGTATAGTCCATATGGTAATATTCTTAGAAAAAAGTTTTGTTCAGTAACATTAACTTTGTTTGCTTAGCCTCTGTTAGACACGTTCCCAGATGATATCTCTATTTGAAGTCATTAAAAATTCTAACACTGGTGAGAACAGAGAAAAGGTTAAGCTCTTTACAGCCATAGTTTTTAATTTGTTGGTTTGCGGATCCGTTGACTCTTTTTTTTTTTTCAGCTTGGAGAAAAAAAATTGGGATTTCAGTTTTCCGATTATTATTTTTGAAACCACCAACTACCAAAAAAATTGGCAAGTGTAGTGTGGAAAACTACTAATCACCAGCTCGCCAAATACGAGTAGATGTGTAATTTGGCGAGTTGTCATTACAATGTTCCATACAGCTAATGACTATTTTGACGATGCCACTCGTCCACGGTGGACAAATAAATTTGTCCACGCTTTGCCCACCCTTAATGCCCGCAGTGGACAGTATAGTGTCCACACCCAGTATCCGGTGGATGTGTGATAACCTGTTGTTTGGATTTAATCCATGATTTGCAATTTTATTACAATGTTCAAACAGTTGACAATCATTACCTTGACCATGAGAATCAGTTTTCTTACACATAATTGGCCTCAAGTCAAAATTGCGACACCACCAGGTATTAACTTAGGAATTAATATAATTATGTTTTTATATGAATGAGTAATCAAGGGAACCAAGGTTATAGTGGTAATCAAAAGAATGTAATCCAGGGACTAAGAACAGACATGGAAAACAGACATACACAACAAAGAACAAAGTAACTAAAATCATACAAAGTAACAAGCAAATGAGCAACTCGGACTCCACTAAAAACTGGGAGCATGGACCAGGTGCACCGGTAGGGTAAGTGTCCTCTGCTTTTCTAGAAACACCCGCCGAGTTGGTCATAAAAAGTCAAGTCTGGGGTAGACAAATGGTAGACCCGTTGAATAAATCAGTTTTCATGGTGCAGACGGATTTACCATAACGATCCACGAGTTCATGATGACAACCATAAAACTTCTGTAGTGATGACTTCAATCTTGTAGTAACATAACCCTGCTCCAGAAGCCTATTTGTTAGAGTTCTATAGTGATACAAAAAGTCTGCGTAGTTTCGGCAAGCTCTGGTATAACATGAGATGTGATATGAACACTCCATATGCAGGTGCCGAAGGGATGATGCCACAGATGAAAGGAAAGTTGACAATTCTGAATGAAAAGTTGTCACGTTTGTCATAAAGTTTGGTCAATAATGCTTTAAACTCTTGGTTTTTTTTTTGTTTGTTTTGTTTTGTTTTTTTTTTTCTTACGGCCCTTATCATACTTAAGTCTATCATTATATAGTATCATTGAAATGTAAACCTGGATTAATTGGAAACTTAAGTTGATATAATTTTTAAAGAAATTCGTAAGGCCATAATTTTATCATTTCCAGTTGCTACATGTATCATGTAATAATATTGTACACCTGACCTGTCACCAGATTGTTACAAATTGTAAATTACAATGTTCAAGAATATCGAGTATTTGCAAACTCCTTATTTTACAGACAACCTATTTAACGCAGTTGTACCTTCTTAGTGAAAAAAATGGATTTGAAGCAAACATGTGCAACTTTAACTTACGGTCTATAAATAACCAATTTCGGTATCATGTCATTTCATCAAAATTGGATAGCGGGAATCATCGTTGGCAGATAATATATGATCCAGAATTATTGAACCACATAGTTCGTGAGTTTTCAAATGGCAATAGATTTAACCGCATATTATCCAAGCACATGTTAGCCAAATATAGTGATGGGTGAAAATTTCCCTCTTAAGTTGAATATGCAGTTCTTTTCGATTTAACGCACCAAAGACAATTAAACAACTTACTTCTTCTGGGTTTTTTTTCTTCTTCACTTAGTTCAACAATTTTGACTACGATTAGTTCCGTTATTATATAATAAAATTAGCATACAAATAGTAAATTAAAATGTTCAAGAAAATCGAATACTTGCAAACTACTCATTTTACTGACGGATTTCTTACGTAACAATTCTAAAAAAAAAAAAAAGTATTTTAAACAAATAAATATAAAAATGCTATGAGTGTGTCAATTTCTTATGCAGATTTTATAAACACCTTTGTAATATCGTCCACTAATCAATGTGTCCCTGTGTTTCGTATGAGGTAAATTGACATTTCGTTGACACGGCAACAATTATTGATCGATGAACAACATGCCTTATTTGATAGGTAATAAGAAGAGTAATAATACATGAAAGTATTTAAAATTCGACACCGTCATTCAAAAAACATGTAACTTTAAGAGACGTATAGAAATATAAAACTGTTTTCTTAAATTTTTCATAACCATTGACGTTAAATCATAACTATTCATTTTATTCATTCGTAGAATTCATAATAGAATGAAGTTTATGAGTTTTGATAGTTTGGGAAACAAGTTAACACTAGCTGGAGATGATAAAGTCAAAATAACTTTTAATTGAAAAGAATGTAATCAATTTCCTGTAAATTATTTAAGAGTTCAAAACCCTCATGGGTTTGTTTATTCTCAACAGGGAAGTTGGTAAACCAAGGAGAGATAATTGTTGGGAAAAACAGTTATGTTATTAAGTTTCTTAGTGTAATTATTACATGAAAAAAGAAGACAGATGTAAAAAAAAAAAAAAAAAAAAAAGTTTCATCTTAATGAAATCCTGCATTTTCAATTTTATGTCCTTGAACTCTGCATGGGCCTTGTAGAAAGTTTTTTAACTAAGTCATTCTGTAACACTTGTTTATACCAAAACAGTGCTCAATGATAAACAGTACAAGATTTTGACCAACCCTGTTTTAAAACTTGAATTCCACTGTAAATATACCCCACACAACAAAGTTGCGAAGGGTATAATGTTTTTGACCTGTACATCTTCAGTTTTCCGGACTTTTTTTCTAAAAGCTTGCAGATATTGACATGATTTTTACCAAAATTACAGTCCTTGAACTTAAATTTCACAGAAATAACAGTTTTCTGGACTTTTTTTCTTAATGTTTGTAGATATTGACATGATTTGTGATTTATAAGTTCACCATGATAAGCTATAGGTCAAGTTTATGTTTCATTCCGCTTCAGTGATTTTTACCGAAATTATGGGCCTTGAACTTAACAAAATTCACAGAAATAAGCATTTTCTGGACTTTTTTTCTATTCACTTGCAGATGTTGACATGATTTTTGGGATATAAGTTACAGGTTTAGTTTACTTTCGTTCCGCTCCGATGATTTTTACCAAAATTACAGTCCTTGAACTTAAATTTCACAGAAATAAGCGTTTTCTAGACTTTTTTTTCTATACACTTGCAGATATTGACATGATTTTTTGGGATATAAATTCACCATGATAAGTTACAGGTCAAGATTAAGTTTTGTTTTGCTTTGATGATTTTTATCGAAATTAAGGGCCTCGAACTCAACCAATTTCAGAGAAATACATGTAACAGTTTTCCGGACTTTTTTTCCTAAATGCTTGCAGATATTGACATGATTTTTGGTAAATAAGTTCACCATGATGATTTTTATCGAAATTACGGGCCTTAGCAAATTTTACAGAAATAACAGTTTTCCAGATTTTTTTTCTAAACACTTGCAGTCAGTGTTTTTGGACTTTTTCTGACTTGAGGGTCATCATGACCCTTTGGTGTGTATTTTGAGGGTCAGATGAAATTTTGAAGGGTCACATTGTTGTTAAATGTTCTTTTAACTTTCGCCTTCAAATTACCAGTATCGTCGGACTCATTGTTGTTTTCGTCCGACCCTGGACCCTCATTATTTTGATTTGTTTTTGGGGGCTTCGTAATCCGGAAGTTCAGTAAAGTTGCCATGTTTTTAAAACGATCTGCGCATTATAATTGCGCAGCCCTATTACTAAGTTTAATGTAAAAGTCTGAGAGTTACTCTATATTTAGAAAATTGATATGCAAACAAATTTACTTTTCACATGGAATTGGTTCAGTGATAGCGTTGGGGGGGGGGGTCAGTGTGATCCTCAAGGCAATTTTTTGGGAGTCAGATAATATTTTTATGCGTAAATTACGCAAAGATTTGCGTTAACGGAAACACTATGCAATTATTGACATTAATTTAAGTATTTAAATTCACCGTGATAAGTTATAGAACAAGGCTGTAGTTGGTTCTGCTCCAATGATTTTTACCAAAATTACGAGCCTCTAACTTAGCTAAATTCACAGAAATAACCGCTTTTCTGACTTTCTTTTTGTAAACGCTTGCAGATTATGACATGATTTTTGGTATATAAATTCACCATAAGTTATAGGTCAAGTTTACGTTTTGTTCTGCTACAATGATTATTTACTTTGGCTTAACTAAAACTCAAGAAAATCAGTCTGGAGTTTTATACTACCGTTCCAAGTAACAGAAGTTAGTTAGAAGATAAAGGTCTAAGGCCTAAAAAACACTCTTATTCCTTTTTTTATCTGGGTCCTTCTACATATATTTCTCTTAAGAAACAATTTACTTTAGTATATAACATGGGGATGCTTGGGGTATGAGAGCGTGCTCACTAAGATTCTTAATATTTTTTAAAATTTTTGATTTTAGGCACATTGGTGTGTTTCAAAATTGTTCTACAATTTAATTAAGTATTATATTTAAAAAAAAAAAAGTTAGCTGACACAGTAGAATAAAATTTTTTTGTTTTACTTATAATTTTCTACATTTCATTCAGGAAATAACACATGGCACACAATTTCAATTTTCGCTACATTTTTTCCCAACGGTACTATGTTATCAGTATTTGGCCAATTGGGAAACAGAATTGTGATCAGGTGACTTGGAAAAGCATCTTTAAGGTGAGAGGGTAAAAAGTGAAACTATACAGACTATGTTGGAAAAATCAAAGACACGTCTGAATTAAAACCTATTTATCTGAACTAAAACTTAATCTGAGAAAATTATGGATTATTGTAATATTTAAAAAAAAAATACTATCATAATCGTCAATAAAATAAAGATTCTAACAAAAAAAGAAATATAAAAAAATCGCATGATTAAAGCACGAAGTTATGAGGAAAAAGATAACAAGACTTAGATAAAGTTACTACCCATACTGCAGTGTTCTAGTATTTTTCGCCCCGTGCAGGTCCGGGTGTCAAAAGAATAGGCCTGTAGCAGTGCTAAGCTTGTCGTAAAAGGCGACTAAATAGTGCTCAGAAACCTAGCCGGGGGCTAGGCACTCTGCCCACAGATCAACTGGGATGTGTGCCCCAGGTGGTGGAATGGGGTACCCCTGGCGTGTTACATGCTGGGGTTGTCAGGCTATAATACGGAAAACCTGACCGCAAACCATAGTGGTGCACCGTGTTGGGAAAGATGCCACGTTCCTCGCACGTTAAAGAACCCTGCTGTGGTATTCGATAGGAGTAGGAACCTTTGCGCTCCGCCACAGGAGGCTAAATTGCCCGACCTTACCCATCCCTCCCTTTTGCTTGTGGCAATCAAAATTTGTCGACCCTACTGTCCTTGTGTCCCATCCCGTTTTTCATTTCATCATCATTTCATGATAATTTTATCATCCGTTTCATGTTCATCGTCTGAATATAGCTGAAATATTGCTGCTCGGACGTTAAACCCCAACAATCAATCAATCAATCTAGTATTTTTCAGAAACTGAGGTTTCCATGGGAAAAATCCATATAAAATCAACTTTCCCACAGTCAATGACTGCTCTCCTAACAAAACAAATCCTTACAGCATATGAAGTTTTGAACTTGCTAGGGAAATGGTAACTAAGTACCTAACTTTCCATGACCCAAATTTCACTTTCCCCGGGTAACGGGGAAATAGGAATCCTAGGACACTTATACTGGAAATATAAAAAAAGTTGTAAATGTTTCAAGCACCAAGCTTTTATTGTGTACTTGACCTTATTGTCCTCAATCAGCTGGTACAATCGAGATCTGCTTGACCATGATTTGTTGTAATTTTCACATAGATGTAATAAATATTGATATGCAGAGATATAAAAAATCCCTTCAAAATGTAAAAATGTATTTTTACGTTTTGATGTACTGAAATCAGTTGCCCACACAATGTGATCCCATACTGTCCAAAGTTGATCCATATGAAGAAATCAAAATACCTGCTGAAAAACTTGAATATATTCTTGTCATGTTTGGCTTGTAGATCATTTTCAGCTTTTTCTTTTGCTTTTTAGCCTATATGCAGTCAGCAATTTGTTTATACATTGTAGTAGTTACACAGTAGGTTAAAAAGACTGATTTTTGTGCGTTTATTGGTTCAGTAGAACATATGAATATGTATGATGTAGTATACTAGAAGCCTGAATGTAAATTCTAGAAGAGGTAAATAGCAAAATTGGCTGCGAAGTTTCGTGGTTTCGAGAGGGTGTCGAAAAGGGTTTGGCGCAGCGCTATGCAACTTTGCTTTAGAATTAACTATAGTATATCATACTGTAAAGAAGGAAATAGATACAAAAATAATTAGAGGAATTAAACATTGTTTAAGTATTGTACATTGAATTCATTGGACACTTGGAATGAGAATTCGTGTTTAAAAATGATGTGTAGGTACATACAGTAGATTAGTATCCCACTTCTTTAACTATGTTAGGTTAGATAATGGGATCTTAGAAAATAAAAATTTCATTCAAAATATGAATAGCAGATGTGTATTTTTTTGGTTTTTTAATTTTGATATTTTTTATCCGACCGTCCGGCCCGATTTCATCCAGTAAAAAATCTGAAGACCAACAAATTAAAAAACTGTGGTCTAAAAAGGCTACCATTGATATCTTATCCAAGGGTTTCTGAGATTTCCTAGTCTTTCATTTTCAGAGCAACTGGGATGTATGCCCCAGGTGGTGGAATGGGGTACCCCTGGCGTGTTACATACTTGGGTTGTCAGACTATAATACAGAAAACCTGACTGCAAACCGTAGTGGTGCACCGTGTTGGGAAAGATGCCACTTTTCTCACACGATAAAGAACCCTGCTGTGGTGTTCGATAGGAGTAGGAACCTTTGCGCTCCGTCACAGGAGGCTAAATTGCCTGACCCTACCCATCCCTCCCTGTTATCCTTGTGTCCCATCCCTTTTTTCATTTCATCATCATTTCATGTTCATCGCCTGAATGTTGCTGAAATATTGCTGCTGGGGTGTTAAACCCCAATAATCAATAATCTTTTCTTTTTTTTTTTTTATTATGATGTCATAGGAGGAAATCTACATGACATTCTACATGAACAAAAAAAGCAATGTGGAAGTAAAAAAATACTGAAAACAAACCAGTATACCACAAAAAATTGCAAATATTAAATAACTTGAAGAAAACCAGAATTATTAAGAGATGGGAGCGTGGACCATATGAGTAATCCTAAATTGTGAATCAATATCTACATTGTTTTTTTTTTTGTTTTTTTTTTTTTTCCAGATAGGAGAATTCTCTAAAGAATGTTCCGAGAAATGGGGAGCCATGACAGCTAGTGACAAGAAGCAATTTAATGCTTTGGCAGCCAAAGATAAGGCTAGATATGATTCTGAGATGGCAGCCTACACTGGAAAACCACCCAAGGATGAAAATAAACCCAAAAGAGCCCAATCTGCCTACTTTCTGTTCTTAGCAGATTATAGAAAGAAAATGAAAGGGTCTGACATGTCAAATAAAGAACTTATCACAAGTGGTATGCTTCTGAGACTATTATAGCATGAGACTGGGGTTAAAAAAAAATGTTGTTTGACCTCTGGAACCTTCATTTTTTGACCTAGGACTATTGTAATTCCATTGCCTGTGTCCTGGACCTTCAACCTTTTTATTAATACCTTATTGTAGCCATTAATTTGAAGCTTGGAAAAGTCCAGGACCTTCCACTCTTGAAGTAAAATAAAAGCTTTACATAAACTTTTTACAAACAGTTAAGAAAAGAATCTCGCATGCTGAATATAAACATATTTGTTTATTTCTCATACTTAATGTTTATTGGTCTACAGCTATCTAAAGACAATTTGATAAACGACAGTCAATAGGGGAATATGCATTGTATAACTTTTTTATTAACTGAAAGTTACATAAAATAGCCTGTATTTTTTTTTTTTTTTTTTTTTCATCAAGAACCCAACTGTGTACTTCATTTTAATAGCATTTCAGGTGACTTTTTGGTAAAAAAAAAAAAAAAAAAAAATGTTATTTCATTTCATTTTTTTTTCTTTTTTACATAGCTGGTAGAGTTTGGGGTGAAATGTCAGCTAGTGAGAAGCAACCTTACCAAAAGAAACACGATGAAGAAGTAAAAAAATATGAAAAAGAAATGGAAGAATACAGAAAGGTGAGATTATGTTGGTTTGATCAAGTTCTCCAATGCTAATACAATGTATGAAAATGGTGCCTCTTTTAATGCTAGAGAATGTCTTTTATAAGTGTTAATGAATATCAGCTTGTTGTTCTTAAATTGGAAAGTGCTGTGCTGTAGTCATGAGACTAACGAAGAAATCAATGTTTTTTGCATTATTTTTCTTCAGCTTTTTAAGATCCAGTTTTAAATTTTACTGTTTTTATAAGTCTGATTTTGTCCATTTGAACTTCTCTGCTGTTCGTTGTAAAATCATTCATGGTTTGGTCACAGAACAGATTGAATTTATTTCGTGCAAGCTTTGCTGGTACATACATTTTAAGCCAATAATAAAGAACTTCTGGAACTTTTGGTTATGCTAAAGGTTTCATAATTATGCATGTTATTACAAAGGATGATTTGTTTTTGTTCTTGTTTTTTTTTATTTTTATTTTTTGGTTTTTTTTTTTTGTTGGAAGTAGCATATATATTTTATTAAGAAACAAATTCAAAGATCGTGTAATTATCTAAATTGGCATGTAAGGGCTGTTTTAATTTGCATGAAGCCTCATCACAGAGATGGATTTAAGGTCAAGTCTGTATTTTATTCTTATGTGTTTCAGACTGGAGGAGCATCAGCACCTAAGAAGGCCAGAGTAGATAATGATGCAGCTTCTAATGGTGTGTCTCAGTCTGAGGAAGATGAAGATGATGAGGAGGAAGAGGAAGATGATGATGATGATGATGATGAGGAAGATGATGAATGAACAAATTAAGACTTAACTATAAATAGCAATCCAGTGAACAAATGGCCAGTTGTGTGGAGTCTGTAGGCTCTGCTTCATCTGTTAACTTTCTATTAATGAAAAGTTGTGGTTGTTTCGTTCCAGAGAACTGATCTCTCCCAAGGCAGCTCTTTTTTGTTGTCAAGTTATTTATTGTTTCATCATGAGTTTCATTAGATCTGTATTCTCTTTAAGATGTAAATATTATAACATAATACATTACATTTAAAATGTTCAGTTAAACTTTTTAACAGTGATTCTGTATTCAATCAAAATAATCATTATAATTTTATATTAAAATCTTTGCTACTCAGGGAAAATAAACTTCCATCGTGTTTCAAGTCCATTTAAAAATTATGGATATGACCTAAATGAAAAGTGAGTGCATGGTTTATGTACATTTTGTAATTATTTTGAGGTCTTAAATTATGAAATGGGAGAAATGCTGAGGCAGTTTTAATTAAATAAAACCAATAATCATGTATATTGACAAATTCATGATCATTGGATGAAGAAATGTTGCCAGTGATTTCAAAAAGGTAAAGCAATCAAAGCAAAGACAAGCCTTTAGTGGTGCTGTATTGTTGAATTCATCATCATATCATGTACATTTTATTTTAGTTAAATTTTTACTATTTTTTTAGTGTAGTTTTACCATCATAAAATAAAAATATATGATTGATATATATAGAATAAATGTTGATGTCAGTATTTATTTCACTTTTATTTACCTCACTTATTACCTGTAATGAACTTTGACCTGAGTTGTGAAGAAGTAGTGCTGGACAGATAATTCCAACCAGTTTTTGGATGTCGGGCAAGAATATCTGTTACACTGAGTAATTAATGTTCTGGAGAATATTAAGTCTTTGGAATGCTAATAAAAATATAAATGAAATAAATGAGCAGAGCTATGTGCCAGCTTCAAGAATTATTTTGGTGTTCTGGAGGTTATTTAGGTGTTAACTCTAAGGACAGAAGCCAGGAAAAAGTCGTTCCCCAATGTTTTAAATGGAGTGTCCAAGGTGAATTTCGGTTGATTTGAGTGGTCCCTTTTATCCACACGAACAATATGGTCTAAGTTACAACAAAAATTAATGAAATCAATGAATAGAGGGCTGTGGCCAACTGAAGAATGACATTAACAGTAAAATCAAATCTTGACAGACAGTTTTAACATGCCTGTCCTTGACAGTTGGATTATGGTATACCACTGACACCTGAAATAAATTGTCTCCTCTCCCCATTTTGTTTTTGGCTTGTCTGTCACAAAGTTTGTCAGCTCAACTCCTTTCAAACTACTGCACCGAATTTTACGAAGCATTGATATGTAGAAAGAACGTCATGTGAAGTTGTGCATATTATCACAAAATTTTGATCCCCTAATTTATCCCCTACTGGCTTTAGCGGAAAGGGATTTATAGATTTGCACTCAGTCTCGATAAAAAGTTAAAGTTTTCTGCACTTTTTCTTATGCTTGCAGATAATGAGCTGATTTTTGGTATGTGAGTATATTGCCATTGATCTGTCTGGAATTTTGTTTCCAGGATAAATTTTTTAAGCCTTCATGGATTTCAATGAAGTGTTTTGATAAAATCAGACCAACACATTGCCAATGTTGTACCCATTACAGCCTTTGATGGAATATATTCATAATTTTCGCTGTTGTCATTTTGAAACTATAGGAAGAATTTTTCATGTAGGAATAGTTATCAATGGTGACCTCGACCTCTTGGTTCATTTAGAAAATGTAAGGTAGATTTGTATTGAAAGTGTTACCGTATAATGCTATTTCAAATTGGTATAAAACGAGAAAGTAATAAATTCTGATATTTCACCGTATTTATACCATGCCGCACAAACTGGCGAGTATTATGTGATGATATCCGACGAAAAGTTGCATTGTCGGTTTCCAGATGATAGTGTTGGAGTTTTCATACGTTTTATAGATATCGATGTTGCGTTCGCACCTATTTCGCATACAAATCGAATGCACGTAGCACAAGTTTTTAATTCACTTTGCATTATACAAGTACCATAAGATACAGATACAGTTCAAATTCAGTTTGATCGTGTCATTGACAGTTAAGTTTGATAAATTAGGGGCAAGAAATAAACTTGTTTATGCTGTCGGGACAAATACTTGACTGTAAGTTTTTGGATCTCTTTGCAAGTTACAGTGCAAGATGCCACATAAGGATCGCTGGGATTGATTTTTGACTGTTGTGATTTGAACTGATAAGGAATGTGGTACCAGAAACGAGCATTTTCTTGATAATTACTTGACTGAATGTGAATGAATCTATGAAATTGTACCAAAGGTGTTATATCCACAGAGGAAGTATGGGATTATTTTTTTTTTTTTGGGGGGGGGGTAAGCTTTAATGAGTACATTTCAATTTCTTTCTTATGTTTTTAAAAGAGGTAACATTTTTAAGCAGAAATCGGATCATCCTACATAAATATTTACATTGAACTTGTGACGAAAATGCAGATAATCTATAGAAAAGAACATAATGTGCAGTTAATGCTTTGAATTGCAACCTTTTTCTTATGCGCTATTAAACAACGGTCCAAAGCGAAATATACTAGATCTGAATCGACTGCAAATGAAGTAGTCTTATAAGCTAGTGTTAATGTTAACTTAGCATTTTTAATTGCAGACCTATTTTAGATAAGCCCCGTGCAGGTTCGGGTGTTAAAAGAATAGGCCTGCAGCAGCGCTAAGCTTGTCGTAAAAGGCGACTAAATAGTGCTCAGAACCCTAGCCGGGGGCTAGGGCGCTCTGCCCACAGTTTGTTTGTTTGTTTGTTTGTTGGGGTTTTACGTCCGAGCAGCAATATTTCAGCTATATTCAGACGATGAACATGAAATTGATGATAAAATGAACATGAAATGATGATGAAATGAAAAAGGGATGGGACACAAGGACAATGGGGGGGGGGGGGTCGACAAATTTTGATTGCCACTGGAAATAGGGAGAGGTGGGTAGGGTCGGGCAATTCAGCCTCCTGTAGCGGAGCCCTATGGTTCCTACTCCGGGAGAATACCACAGTAGGGTTCTTTAACGTGCGAGGAACGTGGCATCTTTCCCAACACGGTGCACCACTATGGTTTGCGGTCAGGTTTTCCGTATTATAGCCTGACAACCCCAGCATGTAACACGCCAGGGGTACCCCATTCCACCACCTGGGGCACACATCCCAGTTGCTCTGTGGGCAGAGCGCCCTAGCCCCCGGCTAGGTTTCTGAGCACTATTCAGTCGCCTTTTACGACAAGTTTAGCGCTGCTGTATGCCTATTCTTTTAACACCCGGACCTGCACGGGTTCTCTGCCCACAGAGCAACTCAAAATTAAGGCCTGTATCAAGCTTGAATAGTGTGTCCGTACTTGCCGCTTCAGCTTCAGGGTTCGACCCATATTTTTTTCATATATTGGTGTTTGTAATCAAAATTAAGAAAGAGGTTACTTAATTTCACTTAGCTGATCGTACGTACCTGCACGTGGGTACATGTAAGCAGTCAGGGGCGGATCCAGGATTTTAGATTAGAGGGCGCTCATAGTACAAATTTCGCCGAGCGGAGCGAAAAATTTTTTAGGTTAATTTTTTTAAATATTCTTCTGCATTGTAGCTGCAATGTAGATATCTTTTGTGGTAAAATTAGCGAGGCATCAAAGTTTTAATCTAAAACCGCCTAAATCTACCCCTGACAACCCATGCTTTGCAAATTTTAGGGGGGGTGGCGCATGCCCGCCACGCCCCGCCTGAATCCGCCCCTGGCAGTGTTAAACCGAGAACCAAATTACGGAAACTTTTCAGTTGGTCCGTAATTGTAGTTAGTTTTACAATCTAAGATCCGGAAGTTGATGATTGGGAGAATGGAAGCTGAGGGACAATGTTTAAAAAGTGGATTTTTGTTACGACTGGTAGTTATTAAACTCATTGCTTATAAAGTTTAATTTATGAAGTATATTTTGCCAAATGAAACAAGTTTAATATAGTGTAATGAGTACTTACACTAATGGTAAAGCTCCGTTTAATTTGTATGTCACAAAGACAATGAAGTGACTCACTTTTCAGAATGTCAATGTTGTTCTTGACAGTCAGCCTGAAAAAAAAGCTGATGACTAAATGATTATTTTTTATACTATATCTCGTGAATTATCTGATTCAAAGTATATTAAGCTATAATGGGGCAAATAGTCAATGAAATTAACAGGTTGGGAACAACCCCTGAAATTAGGATTAACGCCCCATACTGGACATAGTCCAAGATTACTTTGACATCCAAATGGCTGATTTGCTAGACAAGCGGAGGCCATGTGAAATTTTAAATTATGTGAATTCAATGAAAGACATTTATTTGTTGTTGCATGTATGAAATTTTTACACTGCTAAATTTTACGAAACTTACTTTACAATATTTGACTGTGATCTTGAACTTCATGAATTTCCCAAGTTCAAGATCTCAATATTTTGTTAATTTTTAAGATTTCCAATCTCAAAACACTAAGTACTGCTGACAAGAATCCTTGATATAAACTTTTATTACATACATAGTTTCAAGAGCCAATAAAGTAATAAATTTTTAAGTTTTGTTCCATGCACCATAATCCTGTGTTTTTGATATGGGAAATGCCCTGATGTCACATGGCCACAGCATGTCTGGCAAGATTCCGTCGTAGAGCATCGGAGCAATCTTTGACTAAATTCCATATAGACAACTTCACATTTCATCTGTCTCAGAAAATGTGTCATTTTGTCATCCTATCAAAGATCCTCAAAATAGTAGTTGCGGCACGTCTTGAAAGTCACCTGCAGTCCAATTCACTCCTTGACAACTTGCAATCAGCTTACCGTACTGGGCATTTTACGGAGACAGCTCTTTTACGTGTTCACCATGACATTACATCTGCACTAGACAAAAACTTGTTTGCGGTTTTAGTTATGCTGGATCTGTCAACTGCGTTGGACGTACACTACTGTAATTGACCACCAAATACTATTTGAACATTTAGAATATTCCTATGTGGGTCTTCTTTAGCATGGATTAAATCATTCATACAAACCGAACTCAGAACATCTCAATTGGCTCAGTTTATTCAGATGGAATGCATCTCAAATACGGTGTGCCTCAGGGATCAGTGTTGGGACTGAGGCTTTATTGCCTATTTTCTAAACTGATTGGACAAATAAGTCAACAACATGGCATGGAATATCACTGCTATGCAGATGATACCCAGATATATATTGTCATTGAACCATTAGACAGCTGGGGTGACATTTCAATTCACATTGAACCATGCCTAGCAGACATTAGCAACTGGATGTGATCAAATCTCCATAAATTGAACCAAGGTAAGACGGAATTTATTGTTTTGACACCAAAACACTGGATTAAGGACTTTTCCGATTGTAATCTTTTGTTCGACGGAACAGTTGTCTGTGATGTCTCTTTTGTTCGAAATCTTGGTGTTATTTTCAATAAGACACTCAGTATGGAGAAACAGATCAGTGCAACAGCTAAATCGTGCTTTTTCCATATCTGAAACATCGGACGAATACGATCTTACATTACAATCGATGCTTGTAAAACCTTAATAAACTGGCTAGTAACTTTGAGATTGGATTATGCAAATGTTATGCTGTATGGACTGCCTACTAACATAACAAACAAATTACAATGAGTCCAGAACATAGCAGCCCATGTGATAACAAAAAATAAGAAACATAGTCATATCACTCCTACTCTCGTTTCTTCCCATTGGCTACCTGTGTGTTACTGTTACCAGTATGAAAATTTTAATGTACGTTTTTAAATGTCTTTGTGGCAA
Organism: Perna viridis; assembly: GCA_037379345.1. Lineage (NCBI taxonomy): Eukaryota > Metazoa > Mollusca > Bivalvia > Mytilida > Mytilidae > Perna > Perna viridis. The sequence goes on along the minus strand of CM074511.1, from coordinate 9,257,296 downwards.
TGCTCCATCCTATGTACGAGACTTGGTCCATGTTATCAGCCTACACTTTCACTGTGATCAGAGAACTGTTCATTACTCACTGAACCACGCATCCACACATATGGCGAGAGACGCTTCAATAAAGCAGCTGCTAGTCTGTGGAATAACATACCTGGTGCTCTCAGGAATGAACGATTGCTCTGTTGTTTTAAAAGAAGTCACACCTTTTTAGATTTTCATGTCAAGATTTTTAACTGTCATTTAATTATTGAGTGTCAGATTTTTATTAGCTATCTTTTAATATTGAGAATATATTAATACTTTTATTTACTGTGTATTTATATTGCTATGAATTTTTACAGTATGTTTTATTGCTTTTTATGCATTGCTCAATATTTGTACTTCACGTTTTTTCATTGCTACATGATTTATTTATTATTATTATTTTTTTTGCTTTTCATAAATTTTAATTTCTGTTTGTTTCATAAGTTTTAAGTTTGAAAACAGATAATTTTTAACTTTCCATAAAACACCATTTTAAGTTTGTGAAAATACTTTTAATATTTTATTTGGATGACTGATATGATGATTTTAAATCTTATTTTGAATCTGGTTATAAATTTTAAATTGCAACTTAATATTTTTTTCTATTATTTTTTATTTCCTTTATTGTTCACAATTTTATTTTACTATAAATGAAGTTTACTAATTCCTGGGTATATATGTATTTTTAATATATGTTGTTCAGCGCTTAGAGTATTTTATTGTAAATATATAATGTGCTATAAAGAACCTTGTAATAATAATAATAATAATTTACAGTACAGCTTGCAGCATAGTCGGATAAATGTCAGGTATACCTCCAATACCTGGCACAACTCTTGAAAATTAAACTTAAAAATTTCTAATATACAACTCGTCAATTAATTGAAAGATAGTTGTGGTATTCCAGGTAAATATTTTCTGTTTACCTGGAAAGGTCAAAGTAGGTGAGTTAAATATATAATTAGTGAATTGTTGTTGAGTTATGATGTGTATTTTATGACAAAAACATGTGAAGAAATTAATTATTGAATTTCTTAGTCTTATAAGAATACTGCAGGATGATTGTTTGGTTTAGAAAAACACAAAAAGTTTTTGTTTTTTTTTTTTTTTTTGCTTTTCTCCCAATGCAAGCACGACAAACTATAACCTTTAGACTTCTCACTCAACTGAGAGTACAAAGAACTAAAAGCCCACTTCCATGACTGGTACTCATCAGAAGTAATGCAACTACTGAAGCAGCAAGAAGATGACACTGGCGGTGATGCATCAAACAACGTTGTGGTTGATACCGAGACTTCCGTGATAAAACCCATCCATGCATATTGGATTATTTCTACTCACCAGAAAATGTCAACCCGTACCCTGATCCGTAAAGCTGGTTTACTCTCTTAAAAGTGATATTGATATTATAAGCTGTTGAAATTTATAGTATTTCTGTGATTTATCTGTGCTTGTGTGTTAAAATTGCATTGTCTAGTGCTTTATAAAAATATGTTTTTATCTCATATGCACCAAAAATAGATTGTTATTAATATGATGGTAAAAATACAATAAATATTAAAACAATTTCTTCAGTTTTTCTCTTTATGAAAACTCTGTTTGCTGTTCCAGATTGACTTTCTCAAAATAATCAATACGCAAATTATACATTTAAAATGAACACTTTACCGATACATGCTATTTTAACCGGAAGTATGAAATAAACATGTTTTTATTCATTTAAAGAGTTTTATTACTGATTGTATATCTTCCTTCATTCACTGCAGGTACAAGTAACATTGTTGAACTACGTTTACACTGAAATATAGGTGAACAGGGTCTGACAAGTGTACAAGTCCATACCGGTAGTCTGTCGTTCATGTTCTTCTTCCTCAAGGTTTTGGAAAACACATTTTTCGTTGGGTTGTTAAATTCGTGGTTTGGGCAACCCACGAAATCCACGAAAATTGGATCACCACGAACAATTAGTGTTTCACAGTATTTAAAAAACTAGTAGCACCTATTAATCTGCCTTTTGTTCCATTCTGTGTGATTAGTGACTTTGTTTTATGACCACCTTTTATGACCTTTTCCAGTTTTCCATACCACGTCAACCCTTGGTCAAAATTTAGAACTACATAAACACTGGATGCTGTATGTGTAACGGCAAAAAGCTGTCATTAAAGAGATTTGCAACTAACTGAAATCTCACATTAACATGCGACAGGGAACGGGATCTCATACTTACTTAATCAACAATAACAATTTTACTTTAAATGATCACAACTAAAAAAAGGATTGCAAATAACAAAATAAAATCTTTTGTTTCCAATTGTATGATATTTAAGCTTCGTGTTCATACCACAATTTTTCTTTCTATCAAAACAAACAGAAACGCAGTGTAGAATACAAGTTACCTACCCACCAGTTTTTTACCAAAATGAAATTAATTCAAAATTAAATTCATTATTTTCACATTAACCTATCACAACTTTTTTGTTTTTACAGATTGTTGATCAAAATCTTCAGTTTCCCATTTTCATGTCTGGGCGTCTGCTACAATTTATTTCAGACCATTTCATCAAAAGGGGAAAAGGTAGTTTGATAAATAAGCAGAAAGGTCAGGGAATCTCGTTCTCTGTCACTTGATAATTTTATTGATGAACTGGCTGATTAACAAGTTTCTCATCTCTTTAATTATAGATCTTTGGTATTAGTTAAAAGACAGAATCTGAATTTTTCAGAAAATCTCAGCCAGTAAATTTCTATATTTGAAATTTAAACAGTTTGTTTTATTGAAATAAATCTGTTACAATAAATGAAAATTAATATATAAACTATAGGTTTCCTTTCGTGATTTTAGTTCAATTTTAGCATCCAAATATTACTTTAAATTATGGTTCAGATTTATCAAATAAATATATTTTTCTTCAGGCATGACACTTAACTTGAAGATATAATTATTTCACATGATATATTTTACAAGCAAAACTTTCCCTGTTCATTCTTAAAATTTTGGTCACAATTTGGACATAACCCAAAAAATGTACAACATGTATGTGAACACTAAGAAACAATTCTTTCAATTTTTTTTTTTCAACACTTACCAGATAAATATTATATGCAAATGAACAGAATTGTCAAAATTGATGTAAAAATTCAAAATAATTATAGAATAGATCTAATTATAGCTGTTCAATTTCTGTTTTCATGCAAACTGTAGATGAGTGTACTAAAATGTTTAACATTTACTTGTACATGCAAACTGTTAACTGCATTTATTTAAAAAAAAAAATGGAAAATTTTCTTTTCTAATTATGACCAAAATGTAGGATTGATCTGAAATTATTCTATATGTGACACCTATTACAGAAGGGAGTCACCTGTTGAACCAAGACAGGTTTTACTTGTACAGTTAATTAGTCACATCCTGTGTATATTGGATGGTGATGCTGTGGAATGGGGACCTGTTAATTAAGGGACAATAAGCAGTAAACACCTGGCATTGGATGCAAGCTATTTATTAGACAATGCTGCGAGCTGTACTGTACATCAAGGTCGGCAGGGGTAAATTGGCATTAGTGACATTGCAATGGGAGCCCACATTTTAGATATTTATACTAGGAATGTACCTTCTTTAGGAAAGATAACTATCTTCTAAATATCCCCACTTTTAACTAAGATATGACATTTTCTCAACTTTCTTATTTTATAATGAGCAAAATCCACCTTATGAGGGGTAGTACCTCAAAGTGGGGGTTAACCCTAATTTCAGGATTTGTTCCAAACATGAAAATGGATATGGCCAGTATTTAATAAAATGTAAAATTCCTCTGTACTCCAACCTCTTACTTAACAATAGACTGAAATTGCAGGTTTTACCAAACTTTGGATGTTGAAAGAATTATACTAAAAACCTAACATTTTAAAGTTTATTAAAATATCTTCACTCCTGCGCATGAGAAGTTAAATGTAAGCTCTACCAAATGAGAAAATCTAACACTCCAGGTAATAATTTGCAAAAGTTGTTTGTTAAATAAACTTAATCTTTGATTTTCAGCAATTTTGAATGGTACATCCATGTTAAAAAATTTGTTATTTTTAGAAGTGACATAAAACTTTTAAATTGGCCATTATATTATTTTTCATTCCATAAAAAACAAGACTTAATACAGGATGGATGGTCATTTTAATACTTTCTCTTTTTTTGAATGTCTTCTTTAATTTAATATTAATCTTAAATTTACTGTAAACCTTAACCCTGTATATTAATATAAGATATATGATATTTTAAAACATCTGTGTAAAGTATTGAACAATTTGCAACTATTTCAACAAACGGTTGACATTCCAGTGGGAACAAATTGTGCTCCTCTATTTGCTTACCTATTCCTTCACTCATATGAGGCTGACTTTATAGCTGATCTCATTTTCCACTTTAAAGATGATGTATTATCAACAAACAATCCTAGTTTCAGGGATTTGGTACAGCACATCTACCCCAAACAACTTGAAATTAAGGATACTACAGACACTTTGAAGTCAGAGTCATGCCTTGACCTACTCTTAGAGATGGATGGTAAAGGAAAACTATTGACTGGACTATACAACAAACATGATAACTTTTCATTCCGTAGTGCCAACTTTCCTTTCATCTGTGGCAACATCCCTTCAGCACCTGTGTATGGATTTTTCATATCACAACTCATACATTATGCCAGAGCTTGCTGTAACTATGCAGACTTTTTGTATCGCGCTAGACTTCTTACAATTAGACTTCTGGAACAGGGTTATGTTGCTACAAGATTGAAGTCATCACTACAAAAGTTTTGTGGTCATCATCATGAGCTCTTGGATCATTACAGTATACCCATCTGCTACATGTAAACTGATTTGTTCAGTGTTTCCTCTTTCGTCTACCCCGGATTTGACTTTTTATAAGCGACTCAAAAGGTTTTTTCTAGAAAAGCAGAGGACGCTTACGCTACCAGTGCTTCTGGGTCATGCTCCCAGTTATTAGTAGAGTCCAAGTTGCTCATTCTTGTTTTACTTTGTATGTACTATTTTGGAAATATTATAAAGAATGAATATTGTCCATTTTCTTTTTCATGTCTACTCTTTTGTCCCCTTGCTTTCTATCAATGCTTTTATTTACATAAAAAAGCAGGCATATTTTCTACTTAGATACCTTTTTACATTATGCTTTCTTGGTCATGCAGGTATGAAAGAAGTGCATGTATTATCATGAACATTATTGAGATTCTGATATTTGTTTTTGTTAATTATATTCCCCACTTGCACAGTGAAGGGGTTTATAATGATGGTGGTGTCCGAATTTCCTTTCTTCCTTCCTTCCTTGCGTTACATGGGGAGACCCATCTCTTATCAATTACTCCTCATGAATGAATTTGATTTTAACTTTCACAGAATCTTTATTATATAGTCCTATTTTAGATTGTGATCCACATTAATTTGGAGGTCAAAAAGGTGCATGTTTTCAAATGGGGGATTGAGGATATTAAGTAAGTGACCATTGCTCACAATTTTCTAGTTTTAATTGCTTTCATGTATGAATGTTTGATAACACTTAACACATCTGTTTTATTTGTAGGAGCCAAATAAGAAATGGAAGGTACGATGGTTTACTTTAGAGGAAGACCAACTGGTGTGCCATCCAAAAAGGGACAGACATGTTGTTATAGATACTGTTGATTTATCTGGTGCTTCTGTTGTCTGTCAGTCATCGTCTATACACAAGGAAAACATGGTATGTTATTAAACATTTACCAAGAATCAAGACTATAAATGCCCAATGGTGATTTGTGCATTGATGCAAAAATTGGCTGCCTTTAATTTGAAAATTGTTTATGAAAGTTAATAGAAGTATCTCCTGAAAATCCAAAAAGTTAGGTGACCCAATGTTAATTGTAAATTCCTAACCACAAATATACTGTTTTCTTATGAAATTACCTCCCCAAAATAGATTTTCAGTGAACTAATTATGCTTGTGTAATTTAATTCATCAAAGTATAAAAAACATTTATGTGCAAGTCTTTCTAGATATATTTCCAGAAAATGCTTTTCACAAATGTTTCAATGATTTGTAAGAGTTATGTCCCTTATCCTAGGTCTACCTCTTTAAGTCCCTCTTGTAATGCAAAACATATGCAGTGACCTCGTGTTGGAACTCTTGCACCTGGACAACATGATTCTCTAGTGAGTTTTTCATAGCACTAGGAATCACTGAGATGTGTTACATTATTGATTATTCAGGTAGCATTCTGTGTCATTGGAGTGAAAGTACCTCTTTGAATTATTTATGATAAATTTTAAATGAATATAGTTCAAAAACATTAAATTAAAAAGGTTAAATGTAAGAAAAATACAATTTATTTAACATCAAACCTTGAGTTGTGACCTTATACATTAATACATGTCTCTAGGATCAACTAAAAGATTCCTATGAATGATCTCAGCATATATACAAATGTATTTTTGTCTGAATGATAAGACTTTTTTTCGGCTAGTCATTCACATATAGTTTATTGAGAAACAAACTGTTAAGCATTCATTTAGCACACTTATTTTAATATGTAAAAAAGGCTTTGAATATTTCATTGTTCAAGTAAAACCCTTGTATTTTGCTTCTGTTTACAGGGACAATTTAACATATTAACACCAAAAGGTGAGGAGTTGAATTACAAAGCAGCAGGCAAAGAAGACAGTGATGGATGGGCACATGCTATTGGTGCAGTAATACGTTCACTTACTGTAACAAATCAGGTTTGTATGTAAACAGAATCTTAGTCTCCAAATTTTTACATTTGTTTGCTACTTTTGAAATTCTTTAGTCCTTTTCAGAATTGTGATCCCAATTACTGAACCCATGAATGCTATGAAAATTGATAACCTAGTTATGATGCAAGAAAATCTTATTATTTCAGATTCTTTTTTCTATTGTGTCAATAATCTTTTTTGTGACACATTTACTTGCATACTTTTGTATGAATTTGTATATGATTAATGATACTCTTTATAATGGAAGCAGATCAACTAATTCCACACAACCCAAACATGGATATACTCAAGTTGTTTGACAAAAGCATTATTATATTGAAAGTACTGTATATATCTCACTAATCAGGTCATAGTCTCTAGTGAGGTGTATGCAATTTCCATTTATTTGCAGACTTCAGAGAAGAATGTACCATTCCAAGCTTTCAGAGTAAACACTAATGTCAGGTAGGCACATTGAATTATCTCCCTTTACACATAAATACATTTATTTATTATCATGGTTATTTATCTGTCAAATTGAATATCACTTGAATTTTTATGTAAATAGTCCTTGCAATGCTTGGTTGAAGGTGTCAAAAGGTGAGATTCCTTTACTCTATTTAGAAAAAAAGTAATTATTGGATTCTTTAGGAAACATCTTGCCTGCATTATTTAATTAAATTTCAGATATCTCTTACAGATATCAAGTTTAGAGGGGTCAAAGGGGGCACATCTAAAAAAAACTTTTTCAGCTCACCTGGACGAAGGAATGAGCTTGGCATCCATCCTTGTTAACAATATTTCAAAACTCTTCTTTTCTGAAACTACTAGACCAATTAGAACCAAACTTGGTATGAATGTTCCTTAGGGTATTCTGCATAGAACTGGTGTGGGGGTTTTTGATCTGTCAAAAAACAAGGCATATGTTACTAATAATAGAACATAGAGGTCATACAGATGTTTTTCGCATATATCTCCCAAACAGTTAGGTTTAGCAAAATTTTGAAAGGGTAAAAGTGTTCAGAACCATGAGATCTATCTATGGTCAAATTTTCATGTAAAATTGTTAAGCCATGTTGAAGTTATTGTCCTTTCTTGATGTTACATGTATTTTGGCTATTTTAATGTTATTACATTCAAAAATCTTCTCCTCTGAAATTACTTTACCAATTAGAACAAAACTTGTTATGAATATTCCTAAGGGTATTCTGCATAGAACAGACATTGAAAAACATATCCACAGTTTCCACATATAGAACATAGGGGTCAAACAGAAGTTTTTCATATATGTCTGCAAAACTATAAGGTTTAACCAAATTCTTTCATTCCCAAAATGATCCTTCTTGTAAAGCCTACAGAAGTCTGCATTGGATCAAAGTTGTCAGATGACTCTTTGTTAGTGTTATTGCCCTTGAAAATTGTACAGTGTTCATCTTGAAAACTTTGATAGATAGATAGAAAGGAACTTTTCATTGCTGAAATGATCCATATGATAAGGCCTATAAAAGTCTGTGGGGATCAGAGTTGTCAGACAACTCCCAGGAGTTTCATTATTTTTTTACAATGCACATACCTTTGGTTTTGTAGGAGGTACTTTTCATCATTTTGTTTAATAGAAATGAATTAAAATTTTAAAATTCTGGAGGTACCTTTCAGTAGTTTAGAAGGGTAAAAGTACCTGATAACGCCTCTTAATGAAATGCCTGGACTCCTTGTTAGAGCTATTGCCCTTGAAAGGTGAAAAATTATGTTTTTAGAAGTTCAACAAGTATCTTGAAAACTATAATCAATAGAAACTTTCAGTTGATGAAATGATCCTCATGATCAATCATACCCATGTCTTCTTGAATCAAAATTGTCGGGCAAATCCTTATTGGAGTTATTGCACTTGAAAGGCAAAAGATTAACCAGATGAGCAATTTAGGTTCCTGGGAGTCTGGTCTGATTTCTTGTTTTTCACTGGATACCTTGTAATAATCCTTGCCTCCATTATTCAATCAGATTTCAGATATCTCTTATGTTTTTTTAGCTCACCAGGCCCAAGGCCATGTGAGCTATTGCCATCACTTGGCATCCCTTATTGTTAACAATTTTTTCTAAACTCTTCTCCTCTGAAACTACTGGACCAATAAGAAATGAATTTGGTATGAATGTTTCTTGGGGTATCCTGCATAGAACTGATATGGGGATTTTTGATCCATCAAAAAACATTGCCACTGTTACTAAAAATAGAACATAGGGGTCAGACAGTAGTTTTTTGCATAAATCTCCAAAACCGTTAGGTTTAACCAAATTCTGACATTATAGTAAAAGTATTCAGCATGCTGAGATCTGTATGTGGTCAAATTTTGGTGAAAATCTGTTGACCCATGTTGGAGTTATTGCCCTTTTTGGATATTTTTTGCTGTTTTTGATGTATTACTTTCAAAAATCTTCTTCTCAGAAACTACTTTACAGCATTCAATGAAAGTTGGTATTCTTGTTTTTTAGGGTATCCTTAACAAAATGATCATTTTAATTTTTGATCGGTTAAAAAACATGGCTGCCATTACTAAAAATAGAACATAGGGGTCAGACATCAGCTTTTTGCATTTATCTCCAAAGCTGTTAGGTGTAACCAAATTTTGACAGAATAGTAAAAGTATTCAGCATGATGAGATCTATCAGTGGTCAAATATTGGTGAAAATCTGTTGACCCATGTTGGAGTTATTGCCCTTTTTGGAGTTTTTTTGCTGTTTTTGATGTTATTACATTCAAAAATCTCCTTCTTGGAAACTGCTATACAGAATTTAATGAAAGCTGGTATTCTTGTTTTTTTAGAGTATCCTGCACAAAATGATTGTTTTGGTTTTTGATTGGTTAAAAAACATGGCCATCATTACTATAAGTAGAACATAGGGGTCAGACAGTAGTTTTGTGCATATATCTCCAAGACCTTTAGGTTTAGCTTATCTCTTTCAATTGCTGAAATGATCATTTTTATAAGGCCTACAAAAGTTTCCACAGGATCAAAGTTGTCAGACGACTCCATGTACGAGTTATTGCCCTTTAGAGGATAAAATTGACAGATTTTTTTTCCAGTTTTTAGCTAGTATCTGGAAAACTATGATAGACAGAATGAGACTTTCAATTGCTGAAAGGCTTCATATTATATGGCCTACAAAAGTCTTCAAGGATCATAGTTGTCAGACAACTTCATGTAAGAGTTAATGCCCTTGAAAGGCAAACAATTATGTTTTTGCAGTTTTCAGCCAATATCTTGAAAACTATAATAGATAGAATGAAACTTACAGTTGATGAAATGATCCTTATGATAAGTTCTACCTAAGTCTTCATGGAGTCAGAATTGTCAGTTAACTCCTTGTTAGAGTTATTGCCCTTGAAAGGCAAAAATTTAATCAGGTAAGCGATTCAGGCTACTGTTTGATTAAAGTATTATTGCATAAGGTTCTCCTGGGAACCTCTTGTTTAGCTATAGAGTGCCAAATGGCCCACACCCAAAAAATGAACTTTTTTATTTTTGGGTGCAATTTCGAATCTTTTTTTTAATGAATTTGAAATGTGTACTGAATTGTGTACAAACAAGTTATTGTGTCCGTAATGAACTGTAAGTTCTTATGTTAAGTGTGTCAGAAACTAATATTATGTCCACACCTACCCCAAATTAACAGAGTTCTACATGCTAAGGTCATATCAGGTTGCACTCCAAGAACCTTTTTATTTCTTAAATAAAATTGTAGGGATGATGCTCATCTTTGAAGTATCATAAAAAAATGCAAGAGGTTTTAGATATGTTTGGTAAATAATGAATTTATTTCAGAGTACTCAAACTAAGTTCCCTGTATACCCAAATGTGAGGAAAAACAGTTATGTTATACTAATGATTGATTTTACTTTTTTGTCAAACATCAAAAATGGGGCATTCATTCAGAGGACTTTTTATTTATGGTTTATTTATTTTGGCTTTTTTACTTGGAAATAAATGTCAATAATTTTAAAGAAACTGATTTTAAATATATTTCATCCCTATCAATATAACATTCCTTTCAGTGAAATCCTTGGAGCATTACAAGAACCAGATGCTGGTGTAGAACTAGGGAGTCATGTGAGGAATGGAGATGTCCATAAAAACTGTTTTGAAGGTAAATATTGCATTCTGTCTTGTCATAAAACTTTTATTAAACATTGCAAAGAGATAGTATTTAAACAAGAAATAAACATGTAAATGATTGAAGTTTATCTTAGTATGTGATCATGTTGTTCAATGCTATGAATGTAATCTTCATCTTAATGTTGTCTCCAACTTTTTAATGTTTGTTATTCAGGGAAACCTATCTATACTATCTTGAGACTGAATATTTTGTTCAATCAATGAAATTTTTCAGTCAAAATATGTTGAAAATGAAAATAAACTCATTTGGAGGAATGTTTACAAGCTAACAATTTACCCAGAATTTGGTTTGAACAGACAATAATGATAGTTCTGATGACCATATATAGTCTACAAGTCTGTTTCCTGTTTCATGTTTTCGTCATGTCTTTGTAATCTGCGTGTCTCTGAATTGTCAAGCTGTTCTGATGCTTTAGTATTCTTTTGCCGAAATACAAGTAGGCATTTACATTTGTTCCAAAGACTTTAATTGATAATTAATGTTATTTATCACATTTTCCAGGTCATAGTATTGTGGATTGGTTAGAGAGATGGTCAATTATAAGAAGACGTGATGATGGTGTAGCTATGGCTCAAACTTTACTGAAACTTGGTCATCTGCAGGAAGTAGATATTCTAGATGGAGCTGCTGGTGCTTCCAGGAAGTTTATAGATGGCGACAAACTTTATAGATTTGTATGTTTGTAACTTACTTAGTTACTTAGTCCTCTTTGTGCTGGTTAAGCCATTACCGGAGATCCCCACTAATGTCTGTCTGGGGACAAATATTGGACTTCTCCCCATAACCAATCCTTTTCTTTCATATTTTCATGACAGTAAAAGAACAAAAATGGTACTAAAGCCTATGACTACAAATTTAAAAATTGAAAGTCATTTTTTATGGTTGCCAGGAGGCAAACATCTGTGAATACAACATGTAATTACATGGGAAAACAATGGTATCACAAACTTTAAAGTTTATAAATAAAAATATTTAAACCTATATATGTAAAAGCAGAGAGTGGGATATCCATTTGTAGTACCAGTTTACGGTTTTAATTGGCATTTGATATTTTCAGTTTTGTTGTTGATATTTCATAAATGTGCAAATGTTAGAAATGAGATATACATAAATGGTTGTAATTGTTTGATATGTCTTTTTATCTTCTTTTTCAGACTTCTTTGAACCTTGGTTTGAAGAGAAATAGTTTTTATGACAGTACAGATAGTGAGTCTAGTTCCTCTGAAGATGAAGAGGAAACTGCAGAGGATGAAGCAAGACTGAGGAAAGGAAAAGTAGTCAAAGCAGCTTTTCTTTGGAAAAAGGTTAGTTCATATTACCAGAGGTTAAAAGGTCAAATTTACAGTACTTTTGGAAAACTGAAAAGTAACATTTCTATTTTATTTGATATTTGTGTCTCAAGTTTCGTAAGAAACTTTCTTAAATTTTTTTTATGCTGTGTAGAGCATAAAAATACAATTCATTTATTTTTCAATCACTTAACATTCAGTCTCTTCTTTTACAGAAGAATATCCGTAAAGGTTGGCGAATAAGGAAAGTGACTGTTCATCAGAATCCATCAGTTATATCTTACTACAGGCCAGTAACCATTGATGTGAGTATTTATAGGACTTACTGGTTTGGTTTAATGTGGAATCTACATGGTAGTCAGTTTTAGGGGAGGGAAAGTTGTAGATCATTATTGGTTTAATGTGGAATCTACATGGTGGTCAGTTTTAGGTGAGGGAAAGTTGTAGGTCATTATTGGTTAATGTGGAATCTACATGGAAGTCAGTTTTAGGTGGGGGAAAGTTGTAGGTCATTATTGGTTAATGTGGAATCTACATGGTGGTCAGTTTTAGGTGAGGGAAAGTTGTAGGTCAATATAAATATGTAAGGTTTATATACTATATAAAGAATTAGCTCAAGACTTTAATTGTTTTTATAACAACAATTACATGTGTACTTATCCCTGATTATCTGAAGAAAAATATTCTGTTTCAAAGAGGACTCTGCTAAGCAATAACTATAAGACCAACAATAATGTCTATAATGAGTTTCTAGAAAGAATTTTTTTTTGGCAGAAAGTTAAGCCTGTTTAGTTACTGCTGGTGTTAAGAAACAACATAGTAATATTTGTTTACATGGATTTTACATATTAGTCCTGTCAATTTTGATGATCATGTGTGAGATTATCTGATAACAATAAAAACACAATTTAAAGTTTCATATTCTGGTTTTATGTACAGTGCTAACACTAATCTAGGAAGCAATATGAGAAGAAATTTACAATAAGTATTTCTGGATCAATCAGTTTTTCTCTATAGATACAAAATGAGAAGATCAATCTATAAAATATTGCATGTACATTTTCAAGTACAGAGGGAAAATTAAATTCTTGTATCAGAATCTTAATATAAATAGAGAAGATAAGTGTAGAGAATATTCCTTTTATTCGGTTATTAGCAGCTTAATTCCATGTGAAGTTTTTGTCATTACAACATTGCAGGGAGAAGAGCCAAAATTCAAAGTAATTGAGTTGAATCAGAGTTCATTGCAGGAATCAAAGAAACCAGGTATTTTATATCATTGGTATTTAACACATAAATGATGTTAGAGAATTTTTCACATCTGTGATTCATCAGATCTGTATTTTTGTTCATTGAAAGAGCCATGTCTAATTTTATTGCTTCAATGTTCAATGTGTGTTATTGTCAGTCAGGAGTAGCTAATAAAGTTTTCTAATTACAATGGCTATACCTCACTATTCTTTACCTTGAACTATATAGAATTTAATTAATTATTTTTTTTACACTTTTATTCACTTCACAATTTTTTTCACTATTTTATTTACAGTACCTATTTTGTGTAATTGTAAATAAAAAAATATCGAACCGATGTGTTCAAACTTTGCACAGTATTTATACAGATAATGAAGATTTGCATCTCCAATGATTTTTTACAGTGTTTCATACATTTTAGCCATTTTCACAGCAGTGTATTCTATCATTAGTACATTACTGTAGGAAATTTGTAACCCACACTGTAATTTTTTACCGTAACTCGCTTTGTGTTAATATACATACTCATGTGCTGACAAAAGAGAAGGGGCAATGGGTGCTTTTGACCTAAACTACAATTGAAAATTAATCATTATGTGTTGAAAGATGGAGACTTGAATGCATTACAAATGAGATAACTTAAAGAATTCTGGTAGTTCTGTCATTAAAAAGACAAAATCTTTTAGTTTATCAAAATTCAGATATTTTTTCAATTTTGTTCTCATTCTTTGGTTACTTTCTGGTCATATTTTTGGCAAGGAAATGGAGTGCACCCAAGACACAACTTCATATTAAGCAAATACATTCATTATGAAATAGTTTATCAAATGTGAAAATATAAAGTTGTTCCTTGGAGATGTCTGAAAGAACAACAAATCTTACCATTCTCTGCAGTATTTTGTTAAATGATGTATAATGACATCATTACATGTACAATAAACTTATCCCAGTGAAAACATTCTTTTTCCTTATTATATATTTCACTATGTTATAAAAAACAATTTTTATGTTATAACACCAAAGGATATTTTTAGGCAATATTGATAGCCTAATGATCCTACACCTTTATGGCAGTGACACGAAGTCCATTCATGTGTTGGTCTTGTTACGTTAGTGTTTCTAGCCCTTATTTCTTTTACACTTACTTCAATGTCTGTTTTGATACAAGTGTCACTAGTCTATTAAATTTTGTAGGAGGTCACAGAAGCTCAAAGTTTGCAGTGAAGGATAAAACAGGAAGACTTCATGTGTTCAAGTTTAAAGATGATGAGGAGAAATCTCAATGGTTAACAGCTGTTCAACCTCTCTGTAGAAAACTCCAAGCTAAAGACACAGACAAAAAATAGATGATATTGCCATAGGGAATGGCTAAAGAAAAGATAAATTCATTATGTGCATTTATTTTCATTTATTTACTGTTAAATTCTAGTCTCCTGATAAATTAATGTATATAAAGAAGAAAAAAAAACATCAACTGCCTTTTACCTTAGTTAACTATACTAAACCTTGCCTGATCTTCTGTGTACATTTATATCATATTAATTCAGAAAACAAATTTCTAGTTGCAAGAATTGGGATATTCAAATGTGATCTGCAATATGATATTTCAAAGGGATATCAGAAAAAAGTCAGAAGGATATCAAATGACAAGCCCTGAATAATGTGTCAGATTATGTTTATTTAACAAAAAATTGCAAGTATAAAATAAGTCATACCGGTAAGTAATGCAGTCATAACAGAAAATAGCCTTGTGACATTTCTTATAACATTTTTTTACTTTCGATTTTTTATGACCTCTGACCCTTAATATAAATGCTGCAGGAAATTTCGTGACCTTATAATTTTCACTACATTCCTGATTATCAGAAAATAAGGGCTATCTAAATTCAAGGTAAGATATTGTACAATTATCTCCTGTATACCATATCTATGGACGAGAAAAATAAAAACTAGGAAAATTGTATACTATTCTGAAAGCGAATTGAGCATCCAGAAATATTACCCACTGTATGGTATTTGATTTCTGGAATAATATTTGGCCAGTACACACAGAATTGCAGTGAATCCAATTATTGAAGCACTTGTTACACAATGATAATCTGATTAAGATTTAGTATCAAGTTTCTATATTAACTATGTATTTTTACAAGACCTCAAAAAATTTGAAGTTGTGTTTTGTTATGGGACTATCATCATGGTTGTCATTCATTGTCATTTCGTTTCTGCTCAGTACCTTAAGTATAAGTGATAGATCTCTATGAAATTGTACCGAAAGTTTCTACACCAAAAGTCTTGGGATTGATTTTGGAGTAATAAACCTAACCCTTGTGTAAAATGAAAGTGTATGGATCTCTGTAAAATTGTTCTACAATCTTCCATATCACAAAGGGAAGGTTGGATTTGAATTTGATTAAAAAGCTGAAGTTTGGACTCTTTTGAACTTAAATTTTATGCTCCGTCGAGCATTTGATCACAATTTGAATTCAAAGCTGTATCAAGTTGGGATGATGTGTCCATATATGCTTCAGGGTTTGGCCTCAACAGTTGTATCTAGCTGTTCCCTGTAAAGCATTTTATTTCAGTTCAAGGTGAAACTTTATAGCTGTTCTTGTGCTATATTTGAAAATATGAATGTAATTTATCATTCAGTATATCTTATGTTTAGCCAAGGATATGGGTTAAGTATGTTACTTATATAACAGTATTTAAAGGGGTACTTTTATATGCCTATTTTGGTGCAATATTTTCATTTGTTTTGTATATTATTTATGGATTTGTTATTGTTATCTAGTAATCTATTTATTTTTTTCCATATTATTATGTAAACGACGGACATATTGAGAACAATAACACTACTATGTGTTCTGGAAAACCATCAAATATTTTAAAATGTAATATTTATATCTTTAATTTTGTATATGTCATCATTTGTTTCTTAGATTTCTTTTTTACCTTTATCAATTATTCTCTTGTTTAAAAACTCAGTATATTTCATCCTGAATTCTATGCATTTAATTTACATTATGCAGTTATTGTGCCATTAGTTTACAATTTCATTTTTGAGCTGTAGTTTATTATGTATCAGATTTTCTTTAATTGCAACATCTATTATATATGCAGATGCACAAACTTCAGTAAAATAGTGTTCACTTCATAACAATCAGATTTGTTACTAGTACATTGTAATTTTGTGAAGTGGAATATTAGGGCTATGTATAGCAGTCTGTGAATCATATTTCATTCTTCATTACACAAATTAGACATTAGACTGATGATTTATACTTAAAATTATTTAGTATTTAATTGAATTGTATGTTTTCACTTATTGCAGTCAAAATGTGCTATAAAATGGTATGATTTTCAACAACAAAAAATCACCATATATACTCAAGTCAGTATTATAACTCATTGTTACTGAGCATTATGATTTATGATGTGATACAAGCTAGTCTACTCTTTAAGAACTAAGTAACACGTTCTTTCACAATTAGACATTTGTGTGAAACTTGTTTGGTTTTATTGATATTTAGAGTTTTCTATTGAATGATGTGATTTTGAAGAATTTGCTTTCTCTGCTGGCATAACCCATATATCATTCCTGCTTTTTTTATTCCCAAATTATCATTCCCCATTTTTCTGGCTTTTTACTCTGTGTTTTTGCATTCTATTTCTTTTTGTTTAAGTTTTGTATATTAAGTGTTATGATATCAAAGAACTTTTTTGTTATTGAAACTACAGAAATTAATTAGTTCTAACTTAAGTTAATCTATTTAATTGATTACTTTTGGTGAGAAGATAATAATACAAACATATATTTTAGTTTAAACCAAATACATCAAGTTTCACTTTAGCACAGTCAAGTTGTAAAAATAACATAATTATGTCAATTCAGATTTTAATCAGCATTGCATCTCATTTTTTATTCTTATTATGTAAGAAGTACTGGTATTTCTTTCCTCATTATATTTCATCTTTAGACATTTAACACATATTTTTTTCTATAATATCTATGCAAGTTTGCATTATATTATGTAATATTTTTTGTTTTACCAACAGTAA
Organism: Perna viridis; assembly: GCA_037379345.1. Classification (NCBI taxonomy): domain Eukaryota; kingdom Metazoa; phylum Mollusca; class Bivalvia; order Mytilida; family Mytilidae; genus Perna; species Perna viridis. Next base: position 9,239,744 of record CM074511.1, on the reverse strand, counting down.
TGGCTATATATACCTAATATCTAATTTATAGGTAAAGGAAAATATTTACCTGCCATTATGTTAGATAGATATATTTCTACTTACAATTTTTTTTATTATTAATGAATCTTAGTTCTATGAAAAAAGCTGTTATAACATAAATAAATATATGGTTCAATCATGGATTAAAAATTTCTATTTTTATTGCCCCTCTTTTGGTGGAGGTATTTTGATCATTTTTTATCAAATTCTTGTTTTTATAGAAGGAAGCTCTCTTTTCTTTACCCCTCCACAAGATGTTTGTTACTTTCATAGTTATGGGGCTCTAAACCCCCCTCCCCCAATAATTTGGTGAGGTGTGTCATGTGCTGTAACACAGCTGTTTATTTAATAAGTTGCTTATGTAATTGCGGGAAACATATCTTATGTATTTATCGTTTACACATAAAAGTACAAAGCTATCTTGTTTGAAGTAATTATTTTGTTTATCATCATATCAAAATTAAACCCAACAGCCTTACCCATGATATTAGTACATCGTCTCCTAGATTTATATCACTTTCTTCTATATAGAAGACTTCTGTCTGTTCTAAAATAAATGATTAAAATACTTGCTTACATATGAAGAATCTCTTTGAATTGATCTACCTAAATCTTGCCTTAGAATATATCAATAAAATGTATTGTTATTACAGATTTACTTATTTTTATAGATACAAGGTGCTGCTAAAGTATCATAAATAAAGTGTACAAGTCGATTATATAATTTTCTGTACTGGTTCATATATGTGCAGTCATTATTTTCAGAAATACCCATTGGTAGGATGAATCATTGTAATCAACTGTAATATGAAACTAAGTTCTTGGTAACAAAAAGTTATGTCTTTTTTTTTTAAATCAATTTTTTACATACACATTAAAACAAAACCTTTTGTGTTCATTTTAAAAAGTAGATATGTATAACTGCAGCAAAAACACTTCATTTTGATCTTCTAGTGAAAGTGAGGGCTTAATAACTATCAGATATGTTACTTAGCTAAATGTTACCTGAACAATCAATAAAGTAATGAGTCTCATCTCTGATTCCTGTGTGACTAATGGTCTTGCCCAATGGTATATAAATATAGGAGAGATGAACAAGTCAGTGTAAGTGGTCATTGCATGTGTTTTGCATGACTTATTGGATGACAACAATTCACTCTCATAGATTTTGTTTAAACACTAGTGAGCTCACACATTTATTTTACAATACAATGAATTGATATATTGTACAGAAAAAATATTTTGCTTCTATAATTTTTTGTTTTGTATCACTTTGTTTAGAATGAAAGAAATTTTTCTTCATTCTTAATATTTTAAATCTATCTTCCTTGAACAAATGTATTAGATTGTTTTACATGACATTTATGTCCTACATTACTTATCTTGTGTATCCGTGGTAACCTGGGATAGTATATTAATCTTATCTTGTGTTTCTTGTGTTTCATGGGATAGTATGTCAATCTGAGAGGCCTTTTATATAAATCAGGTTTCTTATTATATTCAACTGGAAGATTTATTTTTACTCCTCAACTAAGACAATGTTGTTTACTTTTTTCTATTATGACATTGTCTCCTCTAGTTACTATTTTTGTGCTGTTGAATGTATGTTTTGTCACTTTTACACAATAAATGTATGCAATAAGGAATTTTTTTTTATTTTATATTTGCTGTATAATCGAATTAAGTATTAAATAGCCTTCCCTTTATATCTCAGTTGATATTATAAGGTTCATATACCTTAAATGGTAATTACATACTGGTAACTTGTTCCACTCAATTTTAACATCAGAAAGTGTATGGTATATTAATTTAAGTCAGCATTTCACATTATTCCTCAAATTATTGTACTTGGCCTCTAGTGCATTTTTACCAAAATAATTAGCTCATAGACAGTGCTAAAATGGACTTGGGAGAACATTGTATCAAATCAAAGGATGGTACTAGAGGTTGTTATTTAAGACATCAAGGACAAAATTATGTAAATTTTCATGTACATTTTTTATTATTATAATTATTTTAACAAAAATGCTATCATTCATTTCCTACACCATTAGAAATGGGTCTGGCTAAAAAATCAGGCAGGAAGTTATTCATCAAATCTCTAGATTACCAATGAAATTGTTCAAACACTTTTTCACGTCCTAAAAACAACTCTTCTTCTGTTCATTTCCTCAGAACTGCTATATATTGTGAAATAATTTTTGACTGGTTTTATTGTAAAATTTCTTGTGGGAAATTTTTTATAGAGTGTTTCTAGAGTAGAATGTAACCAAAATTTAAGTGAAAATTTCTTCAGTGACCAACTTTCATTTTTGCTCGTATTGTTGAATACAGGTACAATGAGGCCTACTGAATAATTTCCAATCAAAATATTTTTGGGATTTAGATATGCGTGAGTAATTAGTCTTTTAGGCAGAACTGTACTGAAGAGCTTGTGTCTAGATATATGCTCACTTCAAGTAGTTGTAATCAACTGAAGCTGTTCAAAATCTATGTATGTTATACTCCAAACACTATTAAAGAACCATCCATATAGGTGTACGGGTTGTCAGTGGACTGGGCTACAACTTATTGTTTGAATATTGGTTGCAAGTTTTCAGGCCATTATTTTTTGTCATGGAGGCATAAAAATGTAGGTTGGTCAGCAGGAATGAAAAGGTCCATATCGTTTTTTTTTTTTTTTTTTATCATTAAACTAGGAATTGTTTTGTTTGAGTTTTTTGACTAAAGTGACCACAAATCGTTTTACCTGTTGAGACTTTCTGAAATGTTTTCATTGTGTTTATAGTTGCAAAAGATTAGAATCATATATATTATATGAATAAATTTTAAATAACAAGGATAGCTAAGATGTTACAGTCCCCGTGCAGGTCCGGGTGTTAAAAGAATAGGCCTGCAGCAGCGCTAAGCTTGTCGTAAAAGGCGACTAAATAGTGCTCAGAAACATAGCCGGGGGCTAGGCGCTCTGCCCACAGACCAACTTGGATGTGTGCCCCAGGTGGTGGAATGGGGTACCCCTGGCGTGTTACATGCTGGGGTTGTCAGGCTATAATACGGAAAACCTGACCGCAAACCATAGTGGTGCACCGTGTTGGGAAAGATGCCACGTTCCTCGCACGTTAAAAAACCCTGCTGTGGTATTCGATTGAAACCTTTGCTCTCCACCACAGGAAGCTAAATTGCCCGACCTTACCCACCTCTCCCTTTTTCCAGTGGCAATCAAAATTTGTCGACCCTATTATCCTTGTGACCCATCCTTTTTTTTCATTTCATGTTCATTTTATCATCCATTTCATGTTCATTGTCTGAATATAGCTGAAATATTGCTGCTCGGACGTTAAACCCAAACAAACAAACAAGATGTTACAGGACAACTGTTAAATAGATCAAGTACATCACTTTTCACTAGGAAAATTATACTAAGAATGTGTTTGCTTGCTGTTGAGTTTCAACTGACGTTACTCCTACTATACTACTGGATGGAATTGAATGAAACTTTCACAGAATCTTTATAACATGTTCCTCTTTTGCACCTCTTATTTTAGATTTTGGTCCTAATCAATATTGAAGTCAAAAAATGCTTGTTATCAAATGTAGGAGTAGGATTATCAAGTTATTTAGAATTGCTCAAAGTTTTTGTTTAGTTTTATTTTGTGATGTATTCACAATTTCATATATTGTTTCAACTTGGTCAATTCACTGCATATATTTGGTGTAAATGGGTTTTGTTTTGTTCGATTCAGTTCTCAAAGTAGTTGTTCATTTTCTTACATTTGTTCATACAGATTAATGTTTCAAAGTACATTCCTACAAGACTGCCGTATATATGTTAATGGGCTTTAATTTCAAGTTTTTGTAGGATATGTTCAGTATGTTAAAACATTTCTACCGTCCTTGACTACCCTGTCGGATCGCACACGAAAATATTTCTGGAACAGTTTGTTTATACACAGATAAATTCTTAGTTCTGACCTATAATACAAGCCTATTGTTCACTTCTGTATGATAATAATAATAATGAGCTCGTTCTAGTGAACTGATAAGCATTTTAAATTTGCAGTCACCATCAAAAAGTCAGTAAAAACTTCCCTCCGGCATCGTCTATGTTATTAAGACCCCCGTGGATAGGATTTGTACTTTCTTATCGCCATTCTGACACTTTAATGTGTAAAAGCTCATCATTACATCATAGAATCAGGCACACCTTCTATATGAATGCTATATAGCTTACCTGTTAATGTCAAATACAGAAAAATGTTGAAAATTACTAATTTTGTTTAACTCGAATAACTTGAATAAAAAATCTTCAATTTCTACCATTAAGATTGTATCAAAGTGAATTGAATGTGGAAAAAAAGTACCTTTAGTTTTGATAATGTGGAAGAATTACGTCAGTCGAAAGTCTTTGCGCAAGGCTTAAATGAAAGTAAAGAGTTCTTTCAGAGTATTCCTGATAATATTGATATTGTCGTTTTTCCTTTTACATTTTAGTTATTGCTAGTCACTCGTACCAAGTGTAGTGATAGGCCAGATAATACTGTGTGTTAATGGAAGGTTTACTTTACATGAGAACTATTTCCCAACTGACAATTGTTTTCCATGACCAAATCGCAGTATTTTATTGACATGAATAATTGTAATTCCACGGAGTAAGGTTTTAAAGGAGGAAGAAAGTTTAATTTTTACTTTTGTGCATTTTTAATAGTGGAATAAATCTATCAGTGAGGAGATTTTTACTGATGTAGATGAAAAAAGTCTTATTTGTTATATTACAGAGAATTCTGGCTGAAATTCAATACCAACTTACTTGGTTATGAAGACATTAACTCAAGTGTCTCATACGTCACTTACTTGTCATATAAAAGTGCAAAATATAGATTTTAAAAATTTTGAAGCTATATAGAATTTCATTCATAATTTTCGCCTTATACAAATGTAGTCATAACGAATAAGGATTTATTCAGTTACGACGCTTATTTTGAGACAGGTTTTTCTTCTCTTGATTTGTATAAACATCCCAATACTCTACCATAAACATCCCAAAACTCTGCCATAAACATCCCAATACTCTACCATAAACATCCCAAAACTTTACCATAAACATTCCAAAACTCTACCATAAACATCCCAATACTCTGCCATAAACATCCCAATACTCTGCCATAAACATCCCAATGCTCTACCATAAACATCCCAATACTCTGCCATAAACTCATTAAACTTGCTGCTATGACCTGCTATGGCAGTAATGATTTCGTCTGGTAGGAAAACTGTTACATTAAATCTCATGTTCCATTGTTTTAACACGTCATGTTATTCCATCTTAAACCGCCATATTGGTGTGTTCATTACTGATCTCTATTTGGCCCCATTAGCTTTACCGTCTAGTGTAATCCATGTACCAGTGGTTTTGAATAAGCCACTCCATACGACTTCTAACAATAATTCAAGAATTATATTAAACAGATTTTATTTTCCAAATTAATGGACCCACAGGAGGCTACATGAATAGAGGAAAAGAAACACCGATTAGATAGTACGGAACATTACAACTTACAACACGATAAATTAAATACTCAAAACAAATTTAGTATTAAAGAAAAATATACGTGTTTAATGTAGTGTAGAATCTTTGGATTTTCAGATAAAAGTAAGTAAATAAATTTCTGTTTACCATCAAATTTATTGAAGTTTTAACTTCATTTCCAATAAAATAAAAACAATTTTTTGCAGATTATTGATAAAAATGGACTTCATCTTCTATCTGTCCAGAGTTACATTTAATACAAAAACGTTCACCTTTCTCAATCTTTGAATTTCAATATGACAGATATTACACGTGACGGTCAAAATACTTCAAGTATCAAATTTGACAGTCACAATCATTGCTTCGTACGATACACGTGAAACAATGCTTCAAGTATTTGATGTGAAAGTAACTGATGCTTTAAATAGCACGTGTGACAGCAAAAACGTTCATAGCATATTCACGTGACAATCAATGCTTTAAGTATTACATATGGCTACCGCAATGATTCAAGTGACGGACACTTGACATAAGTGAAAGTCGTAATGCTATATTATACATGGCAATGCTTAGGTTTACACGTGATAGAAACCATGCTTCAAGCATTACATGTGACTCATATGCTTCATATACATTACCATGTGACATCCCCATGCTTCAAATATCGCAGGTGTCAATAACAGTTAAGAATTACATATAACAGTCACGATACTTCAGATATTCGCGGCATATGACAACAACGCTTCAAAACTTGCATGTAACAGCCATGATGCTTCATAAGTCGTCTACAATGCTTCAAGTATAAGTTCGGACAACCACAAAGCGTCAAGAATTACATACTAAGCACCCACACTAAGTATACAGCACGATAACCACGATGCCATAAAGTATATCGTTTGAAAACCGAATACTTCATATAATACATGTGACAACCACATTACTTTTGCAATATTGCATAAATCAACAAAAATATGTCAAGTCTTACATATAACAAGCAATAATGCTTCAAGTATGCATTTCACAACTACAATGCTTCGACAACCACAATGTGACACTGAAACACAGATTCAAGTATTTGATGTGTCATTGAGTTTCGACAATTTATGTTCAATTCATCAGTTTTCAATGAAAATCAGAACCACCTGAGTTTTATTTCGTGTGATTTTTAGCATTTAAACGAACTTATCATATGTTTCCTTCATTCATCTTTTTCATTGTTAAATTTCACAAACCTTCATACTTTTGGAATGGAAATAAGTTTTATTGCTCTTTTCCTTTATTGTAATTGGGAAAACAGTTTAACATTAGTTTGTACAGATGGTAAAGAGAACTAAATTAACATTAAAGAGAATTTATGATGCTATAAGAATAAAATAAATTGATAGTTTGACCTTGTATAAATAGACATAAGCCTGTTAGCTGGTGCTCTCTTCAATTTATCGCCCTCTGTTTTTGGCTGTTTTCTTTTTTTTTTATGATAGTATCATTTGATCACTCTGAGAACGATCTTAAGTCTTTGTATTGACTTGTGTAACAAAAATAGTTTTATTTATTCATTCAAACGTTAATGACTATTAACTAGATCATGTTTATGGGCTTTTTTTCTATTTTTGATAGATGTGGGTGCTTTGATACTTATATAAATGTGATTTCCTAACATCTTAATTTTGCAGATTATAGGGGAGATAATTTACTCCAGGTTTAGGAGATTTTTCGCAATTGAGCGTTTACGTCAGAAATTCATCCTTTGCCAACATGGACCGGTATTAAGTCGCAAACTTCCGGGGAATATAGTTTGCAATACTGAAGATTTTAGTTCAGTCCACTCCCTTTTAATGATTTTTGCTATGTCTCTCAGCGCACGTGTCCTTCTTTTAAATACTGTGTCACTCGTCTACACATGACTTAATCGGAAGTGCAGATGCCTGTACTGCAATCAACACTTGACCAGATGTTTTTTTTTACATAGTGGTCCATGACTTACCAAGCAAAGGAATGTACCATACCACCACGAAGAAACATAAAGGAAAGCTATAAATTAATTCCAGTGTGGAATTCTTTTTATACATTCTACGTTCAAGACTAGACCTTTCGACTAGATTTTTATATTATTATCATAATGAATCATCCGGGTGAAATTTGTTAGATAATTTTATTTTCGGGTGAGCTATACTTTCGCATAGTTGATCCTTTAATGTTAAATTAGTCGAATCAGAATATCAGTCCTTTGATCTAAGTATTAATTTAATTCTATGATCTATATCAGTGGAGTAGAATGGATGTGTTGACTTCTGCATCAGAGATGAAAACCGGGATATCTTTTTAATATTACCTTTGAAGTCAGCATATTTTTGACGTATTTCTAAAATAGTTATTTCATTTTTTTTTCAATATTTACGGCCACTGCGATAATCGTCTTTATAACTTCCTATAAAATCCCATGAATTTTCTAGTTATGGACAGATGGTACTTGATGGTGTTTTTTATTCGTATGATTATGATCAAATTTGTTATTCGCACCACTTAAATCAATAAAAATACACTTTCTTTAAAGTAATAAATTTATCTCGAATTAGCCATAAATATTTTTGGTGTAATAATTCACGCCTGTTAAGCTTGATAATTGTTTGATTACAGTAATGACAAAATTGTTCTGTAATTTGTGAGTACCCATATTTCATGATTGTAAAAAGAAGAACCGCCTTGTCGTCGTTGCCAAATCTAAAGGGTAGATCGTTGTTTTAGGCTATAACTTTGACACAACATATAAATATAACAATAAAATAAGATTGTCGTTTTGATAAAATACATTAGGTTGGTTTTAACCTATGTTTCCTAGGTCAAACCTTGTATATTCGTATACCAGAAAATACCTTTTTAAGGTTATTACAGCAATCTAACATCATAAGTATTATAAATTACTATTGTAATTCTTAGATGAATTATTATTGAAACTCCTTAGTTCATTTTTTTTTTAAGTACGAACTTCAGACTTGTTTTAATTTGCAAAATCATTCAGCATGCCAACCTCGTGCTTAGCGCAAACGACGGCGCATATTTTATATCATTGATCATGCAAAAAAATAATATAGCCCATCATTGATTATACAGGAGTTCAGGGATAAATAATTTAATGCATACATGTGCAATAAATGACTGATAAAAACTCGTATTCTTAAAGTTGTGGAATGTTCTTTTTTATTGTTGTTTGTTGTTTATTGTTTGTTTTGTTTTTCTCTCAGAGTTATGGGACTTTAACCGCTGTAAATTGGCGGTGACAAAATGTATTTTTGCGCACCTGTTTATTGCATTAAAACTTTCAGTCATTTTTCGGCATCAAAATCATCGTACGCTTAAAGCGATGACATTGATTGCGATTAGTTGTTTTCTCTATATCCATGTGTTGTTTCTCTACCACAGATATTTGCTAAACAGACATTGCAATTCGATAGCGTAGTCTTAGACCTAGGGTCGGGAATTATGAACGTTTATGTCATAATGATGACTCCGCTCCTTTCTTCCACTAATGCATGTTCGAAGCCTTTGGAATATCTACCTTTCTAGCACATGATAATATCAGTTTGCTGTTTCGCAGTTTCTATAATAGTCAGTAGAAATGCACGGCAATTTTGCTATTGCGTTGCGTTTTTTATTTAATTTATTTTTATAGTTTTTTTTTGTTACATTAATTATTTTTTTACTTTTTTATTATTATTTTATTTTATTATAAATCATTTACTATGAATCTGTGCCACCCGACAGTGCTAAAATTAAAAATTTCGAACACTAGATTAGATGCTCTAAAAAAAAACCTTGTTACATTACATGTATAAAATTCAAGTTCACAATCTCAGGTTTTGTGTACTAACTATCCTAATTAGGATAAAAGTAATAAATACTGACCAGATAGTTTATTTCTTCTCAGGATGAGTAACACAATTTTTAAGTATTACATTTCTGAAAAAAAATAACATATAATCTAAATCTTCTTAAATGTGGCAATTAATAGAATACACTCAGATGTTTCAAGTTCTGAACAAATTGTATTGATTATTGTTTTCGAGGCCGGATCTAGACACTTTGAAAAGGGGTGTCAGCCCCGGTTTCTCATGAAAAGGAGGTGCTAAAACTTCATTTGCCAGTTTTGTCCCTTTTAAACCTGAAAATGACAAATTTTCAAATAAAAAGGGGGTGTTGACCCTCTGTACCCCTCTGGATAACGCCACTGTGTTTTCTCTGATTAAAAATGTAAACCTAGGCAACAAAGCCTTAGCCATAAATATGTCCTGTTTTGTTTACAAATTATGTAAATCTGTCATCGATATGTGATATTTGACAAGTGACACTTGCTGTTTGTTGTCATTTCTAGCTATTTACAAATTTATGATTTTGTCAAAAAGTTCAACATTATTTTAAATTTTGAGTCAGAGATCATTTTATCGACAGCGAAATCTTTTATTTGTATTTATTTTACCCCATCCGTACGTTTTATTTAACATTTTTCGTTTTGTAAAAAATCCTACTGAGTTCTATAAATCATGTTCACTCGCTGGATAAATATTAACGAAAATAAAGTAAAATAAAGTATGGGAATTTTAAGCGTAAATTATTCATTCATTTATTTATTGCTTTAACTATATTGGAACCACAAAACCGCTCTCTTTGATGTCACGGGTGTTTATCCAGCCAATGAGAGTCGAGTATTTGACCCCTTCATTCAATGAATTGTCATAAGTGCGAACCAATGAACTTGTCAATAGAGCGATAAAAAGTATATTGATAGAATAAGTCTTTACACTTCGGTATCTTGTGTGTTCATCACTTGTCGTCTTGTTCTTCATCCAAATGAATTTTAATTTCATACACCTGGATATTTCTCCGACGGAAAACTTTTTAATACCTAAAAATGGATTTTAATATTTTGTGTAGTTATCAAATTTGGATTAAACTATATTTTCTCTGGTGGATTTTTAGTTTTTCCTTAACAAACGGTAACTGGATGTAAGTATATTGCTTTAAATTTTACGAGATTTTAATGCTTTGATTTTGGCACTTTTACGAGTCAACATGCACATTACGTTTACTTTTTTGTACAATATATTTTTGTTGATAATAAGAAACTTTTGAATAATTCAATTATTACAGCGACAGGTTTGATGGGACCAAGGCCTTTACGTATTTACTAGTGACTTTATTTATAGATAATGTATATATGCATATTTCATTTGTTTATTTACTTATGTATGTTTTGTCCTTTTTATTTATCACATTTTGTTTTATGACACAAGTTCTAAATCATTGACTAAACGTGACCGGTTTTGATAAGAATTCGACTATGTGTCTTAGTTCATATGTACGGACACAAAACAATTAAGGAATCTAAGCTTTCTTAATTTTCGGTTGTGTGAAAATTTATAGCTAAATATCAAAGACTTTTTTTTGTTTTTATTCGATTGAAATTGAGTGAGAACTAGCTGGGTCAACATATTGGTGCCAAAATTTGCGCTTGCATCATCAGGTCCTACATCAAAGAAAACCGATGGAAAATACTTCGAAATCCTACGTAATTCTATCTTATTATTTATTTCTCCCTAAGAACTTAAAATTATTCAGTGTGAAAATATGTTTGTTTTCTTTATATCATAGACACATTAGTATTTTTTTTTGATAAATAGTGACGAATTGATTCTTCAGTTTTACGCCAAATTTCTAAATATTTTCTGTAATATTTCCCATTCATCACTCCAGGTGCTCTATTGTAAATATTAATGGGCACATAAAACATCAAACGTGTAACCAGTATGCTAATTTGTTTGTTATGTAGATATTAATGTTCTCCATATTGTTTTTTTTTATCTATCAATAAAATAGCAACAAATTTGTATTAATTTCACTGGTGACAATTGAATCAGAGAAATCCTATTATCTGATATGAAATATTGATGCCTTCAGCAATTTGTACACGACTTGTTTTACAACTGTTTTCTCTACACTCTGACAAAATGAAGGTTAAAACCTTGAGTTTTCTTTTTTTTAAATGAAACTTTTTGAGAAAAATAAAAGACTTTTCGGTGTGTTTCGGTGCAATTGAATGCTCAAGAATACCACAGCGTAAATGAGTAAAAACCCTATTCATGATAAAATTTGAGAAAATTCAGTACAGTAGAGGTTATAAACGCAGATTTCATTTTAGCATGTTCACACTGAATTATTATAAAATTGTGTCAGTGATTTATTGTTTTGAATATCAGAAGGGTGCATTGGTAAATGAACTCTGGGTAATTAATCAATTGATAGCTTTGAAAAAGCGTAAAACAAGAAGTCTGCTAATACAATAAATTACCAACTATTCAGATCAAATTTACTTTAAAAGTATCGAAATTCTTTCATTATCAATATTCCAAAGGATAATATACGTACTAAAGCATAAGGTCAGATTCTCTCATTCCTCCATCAAAATTTACAATGTACTGTCAAGGGATTGTAGAAGATTTCAGCATTTTTTTCACAAAGAATTAAGTATCTTGAAAATCTATATGATTTAAAGCACGTGCGTGTAGCGGTAAATTGTTGAAGTGCTCATTGTAACGATAGAAAAATGTTGTAACAAAACAGACATAGAATAACTTTGTAAAGACTATTAATTGCCAAATGTTTATGATGTGACTACTCAGGCTTTAGATATAAATTAGAAATTCATTATTAAATGTAATTAGTAGATGCAATAAATGCTTCCTAAATGTTTTCTATTAAATAAACTGTTTTGTAACGGTTACATAAGATATATACTTAAGTTTCCTAAACGACAGAAACCAGACTGTTAGAACATATGTTTTAGAAATCAGATATGCTTCATAGTACACGAAACTCCTCAAGATGAAAGGTGTCGTCACATTTATATAACACCATTAACAATTGTAACTTCAAGTTTTCCAAGTGATCTCCACAACTGATTGAATGCTACACTAAAAAAATCAAAATGCTCTGGATGTTTTCGAAAGTGTATTGGTGCCATATCGTTCAATACCCTTCATTTGTTTTTTTGTTTTTTTTTTTCAATCAATTCAGCCATCTAATACCGTACGCTAGATTTCAAGTTTTATGACGTTTCAGATTTATCCCTGTTGGTGTTATGTATAGTCCCATTGAACTTAGATAGTGGTCCTTCAACAGCAACTGTCGTCTCCTCAGTTCTATTATTTAGTGTCCAAATATAGGACACCACACTCACTACAATGTCATACATGTTTGAACCTAATATAAGCATATATTTGCATGTCCTATATAATGGTTACAGTTATCATACAGTATATACATTATTAATAGAATCTATCCATAATAAATATAAATATAAAGGAATCCTCAAGGTTCTAAAGTTGCGAAATACCTTTACCCTGAATGTTGTATGAAGACACTACATCATTCCATTCTGTGAAATGTGATACCTACAAGCTGAAAATTACCGTCAAAAGGAGATGATTATTTCCCAACTACATTTTGCTAGTCTGAACACAGTAGGAACTTATTATCCAATACCTTTTACAGATCGTATATTAACTTAGTGGTATTTGTTGACAGATTTAGAAGGTATTCTTCCCGTCTGGTGACGTATTTTTGCTGGTGTCTATTTCATTGATGTATACATTTAGTGTTGTGTTTTGACAGCCTGTTATTATGTCTTCAATACAGGTACAATTCAAATAGAAATTATCTACTCTAGTTCGCTCAAATTATTCTACTTATTCAAACATTTTTAATACCTTAATATTATGCAGATGACAGAAATCTTCATCCTTCAATCCAATTTTATTCATTTATCGAGAAATGAAGTATTATTTTATAGGTTTCTTTGATTTTGTATACATAACCGATGGGAAAAGGTGACCCTTTTTTGGATCTTAGCATATAAGCCCTTAGATGGCTTGAAAAAATAATCAGGGTGGACCACTAAATGGTACCATGCACTCTTTTTGTTGCCTTTATTCTATCACGAAGGTCAGCCGTAGATATAACAAGGTATTTTCATTTTGGATGCACGCAGTTTAGGAAAGCATCTAATAGGATGTTTGGGACACAAAAGTTCCTCAAGTTAACATCTAATATGTTAATACAGTCGAACATACAATTTAACTGGTTACAGACGGACGGGCGAATGTACGAGTGCAGTTTCGACTTGTTACCCAACTATTATATACAGATGCGTCATGATAATGATTAGCGTAACTGGGATGGTATTTTAGTTCCAGTAGGTGTCAACTAGGAATGACTAAGTAGGGTTCTAACTGTCCTATCCCTAACGAGGCTGTAATGGTATTTTCGTGAATTTTTGAATTTCAAGATTGATGTCTTGACAAGTTGTATGACACCCAGGCGGTGGTCTTCAAATACATTAAACTTACAAAAATATATGAAGAATTATTGTGTAGTGATTTCACACATGTCTACATGTCCACCTATCGAACGGATTACGGCTATTAAATTTAAGTTTGTTATGTAAAAACGACACATAAAACAGTTATTTATTAGTCTGTACTGAAACATAGTTTCACGAAGGAGAAATGAAATGTGAATGAAACATTACCTAATTGGTAATTTACAACCAACTGCAGTTACTGCTATAAGATACATGGATCTCGTCCTGTATGGAGCACTGGTACTTGTATCGACATACTTTGACAAGATATTTTTAAAACAATTAAATGATAATTACACTCAAATGAAAACGACAGTATGATTACAAGAAAAATGCGATACAACTCTGTGGTGCTTTTCAATGCTTATTTCTACTGTATTGTTTTAGAGGTTTATTCCATGGAAGCCACACTTTCGTGTTATGTAACTTGTATTTTTCTATAGAAAATATTCTTCCAAAATTTTCAAATTCAAAATAAGGATATAAACTTAAAAAAAGTAGCTGATAAAGATAACTAGTAAACACAGATCAATTTAATTTCAGTACATTGTGTGCCCTCCATCCAAGACATCTCAAGATTTCCTTTTTTTCGGATACATGTATTTGAGTTATCCACCGTATTACCAAGCAGTAGATTCTCCTTTTTTTCTATTCTGTTTCGTGTACAACACAATGCAAGCAATATTCTGTTACAGGTATTTGAAGTGTCCACAGCATGACAATACGAACGACTCTCTATTTTTCTGTTCTCTTTTCAGGTATTTAGGGATGTCATCGGTATCAATAGACACTCAAACAGAAAAATGTAATTCAGTTCCTGGACTTGTTTTAGAACAGTTAGACTTATGTAAGAGAAATCCAGAATCGTTATTATGTGTTAGTGAAGGTGCCAGACAAGCCATTCTAGAGTGCCAAACTCAGTTTGAATTTGAGAGATGGAATTGTACAACCAGTCAGAATTATAGTGTCTTTGGTCCTATAATGACAAAGGGTATGTAACAAAATAAAGACAATACTGGCGTCAGTGATGTTATTCTGATTTTAAGAAATACATTATTTGAAATAAATACCCATTTTCGAGTTGACCTCTTGCTTTAGTAGTGGAGATTAGATCTTTATTTTTAGGAAGTATATAGTATTAAAATATTTTGTACTATTCATACATAATTAATGTATTTTTCACTTAACTGTGACTGATGAAGAATTAATTTCAGTTAACAAAAAGTCACAATTGTTAACAGGAACCAGAAAAGTATACGATGACTAACTAGAAAGGTACAAACTTTGATGTGCAAATAAATAAAACTGTAAATGGAGCGTAAAGGCAACTGATGATGGCACTAAGGCATGTTTCTTTGGTTCTATTCAAAATTGTCAAAATTAAAATTCATATTCAATCTCTATGTAATTTGTACTTATTTCCAGAGAAAGCCCAGTCGTTAAACAAATGTCAAGAATACCAGTCATCTATCATACTATATAATACCAGTAAATCAATTAATGTCATATTTTTATCAAATATTTTAAGGGGAGGAATGTCGTTTGAGCTGTATTTAGAGCATTTAGTACTTTCATCTTTTAGGGTACTTTATGCAACGATTCTTTCAAAATAGAGTGGAATTTCGAATTTCAAAGATCATTTCAAACTTTCAATAAATTGTAATGTTTAGTGCTATGCAGACTAATTTAGATGCAGACTGATAAAATGTTTTATATAATCAAAAATGTTGCATTTCAAGTGGAATTTGGCTCATCTTTTTGATCATCCGGTTTCAGCTCTTTGCCACTTGAAAAAGTTTTGTTTTGATGACGGTAAGTTACTATCGTAACATTGACCCCCGAGGACCTTTTTGGTGTTATTTGCAAGTTTTATGTGTTTTCGATTCTCTGATGTGAATTTCTGGGATTTTTTTTTTGTATTTTCCAACCGACATTACCCAAATATTAAGAACTTAAGTGCATTGAAATATCACAATGAACTATATTTATCCACGTGGAAAATTGTTGACCATCGAGCTCCTTTTTGAACATCTACCTATTTCCGAATTTTCTCGGAAAAGGCGTGAAGTACAATTATATCAAGTTGATGAACTCACGAAATGTTAATCTTCCTTATGGCGACTAATGTATTTATTATACTCCATCTGACAAACAGACAGATTTAGGAATATCTTGTTTTACACACTCGCCTTTCTATATCTAACCAAACTGTAATCTTACCACCAAGAATGTCTTAATCTTTCCTCCTGTTTTTCACCTGAAACTTTGTATACCTATATCTAGGCCTTTGATGTCTGAAGATTGTCTGTTTATCGGGAGGCAAAAATAAAAACAAATAGTCCAAATTGTTAGTTCCATAGATTAGGAACTTCAAAACAGTGAGACTTTAAGACGGGTTGTCATTTGAGGCCATAGACACCACACATAGTTTCTACAATATGGGCTTAAATGTGCATTTCCTATGCTCAGCCTAAAATTAACATTTATTCCCGCGTTTCTTCCGAGTAATGACTGTGTATACCTGTTTTCCGATTTCTATGTCATGTTTCTGACTGATTATCAGATAAGTTTTATGTTTTTGCCAGTATAAGTATATATTTCATCATAGAAAGTTACCATTCCTGTAATTGCCAGAAAACCCAAACAAATCGAGTCATCTTTGCTACATAGAATACTTGAACTCCTGGTGTCCCTGGAATACCAGTGCGTATTGTCAGTACCCTTAACTCATAAGGAACTAATGGCTCTCCTTTTTAGTGTCTTTTTGGTCTTTTTTTTTATTCTTCGCTTATCGAATATTTTATGCAAGATAATTTGCATCTGTTAAGGTTCGTATCTCATTACCATATCCGTGTATTAAAATAAATTCCAAATTCGTGCTTACCAGACTGTAACTCATTTTGTGAAGTTTCTTTAATTGCAGAAAAAAACTGGAGAATTTTCTGATGAAAACTGATTTAAGGCGACATAAAGTTTCCTTATTTGGGTTCACAAAAATAACTGATGAATAAAACGTTTTTTTTTTACAATTTTCATGTACTTTCATATATACATTTTCGATCATTGTAAATCCATAACATTTGTAGTAAATCTTCAAATGATAGATGTACATCTTTATTTACTGCTCAATGATGGAAGATGCGAACTTTTTCAACCTTAAATGTCAAAATAAAAGTATCAACATTATAAGCACCTGTCCTGTTCACGGGGGACATTAGTCATGAGCTATCATTCATTAATTAGAATTCTCAACATGTAAAACTCCAATTTTGGCAATGTACTGTTGTAATTTTATGTAGATTGGGCATGCATGTAATGATTGCAATGCAAAAGGTTATGTCTTATACGGCACATATTGCCTTGTTAATGACAGTTTACCTGGACGTCGGTGTTTTATTGCAATATGATTTCTCATTGTGGCGTAATTTTCAGAAATTCTCCATTCAGGACTAGTAGAATCGATTTCAGAGAATTTAGATTCGACCTTTAAAACCTCATCATAATGTATTAACGACTTCATTGCTCTATTTGTATGCAACCTTAATAGTACGGTTATCAATAGAATTATTACATCAACAACAGAAAAAAGAGTTTTATAAGTGGTTTTACAATTCTTGAAAAGTGGTGCAGTGTTTTTGCCTCAGCTATTTTTTTCATCATTTGTTTTGTGTTTTTCTTTTTTCAACTTCTCATTCAAGTGGTCCCAATATCTGAGTCCTATTCAACCGATGAAGTTTGATCTTCACCTCACGACAAAGATTCCGTCACTTTAACACCTGTTCCTTTATCAGACAGACAGGAATGGAACCATGTCGACCTTATAAACTACAGCCCACTTTAAATATGACAAACCTTGTGGTAGACTGGTGGAAAATTATCAATATATTTGGAAACAAAAAAGAAACTGTTCGAACAAGTACATCTCTTATTCATAAGTTTCGCATTTAAAAGAAATATATATATACAAATTTAATCTGTAGTGAATAGACACTCTTTTTAAAGACAAAAATAATTAAAAATACTGTTTTTATTACTATTATTTTCAATGATTACCCTGACGATGCTCTTGGTTGATATATACAAGATTCTGTATCATTCGTAAAATGCATACTTAAAATACTTAAAGTGATCTCAAAGAAACTTTAAAATAACAATAACAATTTAATGAAATATCTGTTTATGAAGTTGCACTGTAATGAGTCTAGGTTAATTAACTATGACCCTCATTGTAATTATCATCTAGTAATTAGAAGTAACACTTATTTTTCGTTTTTTTGTTTCTGAAATGTCTGGAAAACTCATCCTAACATGAAAGCATGCTATTAAAACCAGCGATGCGATCAGAACCATTTTGCTGTCGACTATGATCTGCAAATTAAAATTCGTAGGATTATGCACAAAATTCTATTTGTACCGAAAAGTAGTTCTAAAGAGAGATCAAAGAAGGCATAAAATTGCAGATTAAATTATGATAACCAATCATTCTAGGCCTTAACTCATACTTGACTACATTGATGCTCGCGTTATTCAATAATGTGCGTTCATTTTGTGTGGTTTATGAGGAAATCGGAAAACCACATTTCATATATTTTCTTCAATATTGAATATTGCCTTCAGGCGGACGTTTCTAGTGTCTGATCTTTTGTCGAACTCTTGTCTTATAAATTTTAACGAGCAATTTGTTGTTTATTGATTATCATGATAGTTAAGAGCCGAAATACAAAAAAAATAGTATCTTTGTTTTAGATCTTGTTATGTCGAATGAATATTCTTGAATGATAAACATCCATATTGATTCAAAATTTGATTTTCTTAAAGTACTTCTGAAAATTATCTATGAACATTTTTATATTACAAAGTTGCATGCTTAATAACGTTATTTAAATTGTAAAATTTTGAATGAATTTATTTACGAAACTAAATACATGTAGTATCAAAAGATACACAGACAAGAACAGACAGAAAACGACGCCAAAGACAAAACCCAGCAAACATGATGACAAAGACAAAACCCAGCAAACATGCGACTTGTACCGCTGTGTTGTATGTTTGTTCTGTGTGTCAGTAGATTTTTGAATGAAATATGAATCATGCATGTGTAGTGTAAAAGGTTCTACAGACTAGTAATTTTGTTTTAAATATGCTGCAATAATTAAACAAACACATAAGGGGGAACAAACCTACAACGAAATCGTTGTAAACTATAACTCGTATCAATCTCGACAATTTTTTGTTTTTGTTGAAACCGAAAACATTTGATTTACAGTTTGATTTATACAAATTTGATTTTTGAAGATAAGAAAATTCTAAGGTAATAAAAGTTTATTTATTAATCGGGTATGTGATAAAGAAACTGTATCAACACAATGTAATTCTATCGTCTATTACACTTGAGTATTGTTAAGTCCAGACTGATCTGAGAGCTTTATCTAGAAGTGGTCGGATGAAGTACCCTGAACAACTCAAAAGTCAATATTTACACTGCAGATACTCTAGACCGATTGTGATAACACACAGTGAGAACTTAGTGATAGGGTAGACCACAACACTAGGCAGGGTCTCACTATCAAAACTCAAAATAAAAATACTTCCGAGCTAACTGTTAAGGTGAATACATCCTTTAGTTCAATGGAAGTAATACATCATTCTTACGCAAAACTTCGATATGAATTCTATGAAAGATTAATACTTTTTTACGAACAAAACAAAAACAACATGTCAAGACTCAAATGGTATTCCGTAGATTAACCTCTTCTTTATTTGGATGATATAATTTGGTAGAAATCACATTATTTTAATAACAAATGTTGTAATGTACTTATTTTTTTCCTGGTATTGTGTTCTGGTTTTGATCTTGTCTGTTATCCTGGTTTGATTCAATTGTCTATGTTTTCGAGTGACCAATTCTGTCCTTTGTCTTATTGACGTGTGTATGCTATATCTTGGTGCCGTTCATAGTAACTGCTTGTGTCTGCTAATTTTATTCGGGCTTCGTATCTGAATTTGTGTTTCTCGGTTTCTTTGTTTTTGGGTCTGTTTATTTTACATTATATCCCTCTGGTTTGCCGTGCAACTAATTCCGTGTATAACTCTCTATAGCGCATTGCCTCAGTGGTTGTTTTTTTTTTCGTACATGTTTATGCATAAGTTCATTTGGATGAATTTTAGGACTGATTTCTTTCCTGATCAATGTTCGTGATATCGCTTTTAATCGTTGCTCCGATGGCATAATTTATTGAACCCTGTCCTAGAGTTAATAGTTATCTGTATTTTGTTGATCTTGAAGTTCAAAGGACCTCCCGACCTTCACCTGTTGGTATTTTTCTTTTTCGAGTGGTTTATCTGACTTCTATCTTTTGATCTTTCGATGTTGGAAGTCCCGTAAATATCCAATCCATAAACGGTAGAATTTGTTTTCTTTCTAGACAATATATGCAGGAACTGGTATTTTATATATATAAGTTAACAAGTATGGAATACAACCAGCGAATATTACTGGACATGCAATTGTCTGTTTTGGTCGACTTGACTTGATTATGGATCGGATTAGTGTTCAGTAATTTTGCTGTTACCCTTATTTACGCGTATTCTTGTACATTTGGAATGTAGTCAAACAAGATTTGCTTAGATTCCGTTCAAAATAATACATAATAGTTACATTTTCTAGTAGATATTGTCCTCATTGTTCATTTCAAGTCATACCGGTTTTCATTTTTGAAAGTTGTGTTTCAAGTAATATGCTTGAATATGTGAACTGTTGTGGATTATTTACTGGGCTTAATGCAATGACTGTATGGATAGTAAAAATATAGGACAATAATTTATTTAAATTTAGATTTTGGTTACGGGTACATTTAATGTACCCTTAATTCTGCATTAAATGGTTTGTTTTATTGATGCGTGTCATGCTTGTTTCATCTCTGTACCACTCTAAGCCTGCTACTGGCCTATCTAAAAACTCTAAATGTACATTATTACATTAGTGCATTCCAGTTATGTGGTGAAAAATAATTGAAATTTCCCATTGATACAATCTGAATGGATATCATATATTCAGCAACGGAGCGAATGTTAAAGAGAATAAAAGCTGGGGAAAGTTAGTGGGTAAAAAATGTATCGTTATCGCTGTGAGAACGGAACTTAGAACTTTTGAAGTATTTCTTCTATATTTGTACATAACTGTATTTAGATAAACAGGATCAAAGAAAGTGACGGGTATTTAATTTATTCCGAATCACCTTTTGTCTGTTTACACTGTTGTATCTACCCGTGTTGACCTTTTACTCTTTAAATATGCTTAAGTCTACAAGGGCCACAAAGCGAGGTCTTTTATCCTAAATATGTTAATTTTCGCAACGTAGTTCAACTCAAACACTTCACGTGGACACGAGACAAAACATTAGATTTAATTTAATGGTTCAAGTCCAAGTATTTCAAAATCCTTATTTTTGTGTTTCCTTAATTTGATTTTCAAAAGGAATAGAACTAGTTTTTGCCAACATTAAAGACCTCATCATATATTAACAATTACTCACCTGTGGAACATTATTTAATGGGGCAGTTTGAATGTTTAGTTTTCTTTTTAGGTATTGCACTAATTTTGCGTTGTTTTCTCTAAGATGGATAACTGCTTTTATCAAAATGATTTAACATGGATACACTGCGAACAAAATACACACTATATATCTGTACAAAAAGCGAAGAAAAATATTGACAAAAAATAAAATGATAAATAAATAATAAATAATTAAAAAAAATTAATTGATAGTTTTGAACTTAAATAATGTCCTTTAACGTCTTTGTTTATTTTGTTGAAGCCTTATTTCTATATTTAGGATTGCACTCTATAAAGCTAAAACATCGATCAACAATACAATATTGAAGGGTTGAAGTAGGCACGGAATACCATATTTCCCGAAACACGACCTTGTGACGCTTAATAAGAAAAGGATATAAAAATGACAAAAAGGAATAAAGGGAATCTGTATGACGAACTGGGCGATAAATTGATAGATGGATTCAATCATTTTGGCTGTTGGGGCCGGATTATACGATTTTTATTGCTTTTTTAATCCTGTTATATTCAAAAGAAGTAGTCTATATTTGTATCACTTGGTTCTCTATTTAATGTATGAGACGAGGAGGAAAATCTACACCGAGAGAGACACCACACTTCTGGTCACTTATTTAATATCTAAAGGTGAATGAGGAGAACCTACTCAAAGAATGTTTGGGAAAAAATTCTATCGTGAATAAATTAGTGAATTATTGCTGTTATATTGCATAAATTGAGGGATCAATGAATTATAATCGATATATGCACCCATCACAGCATGTACAAGTGTGCATTCTTCTTGAAAATAAAACTACATGTCCTTCAGTGATGTAAGGACGACTCGGTGCAAAAGGATATAGACAATGTACTTGTACATATAATCTCTTAAGGGATGTCATAGCAAGGATACAATCCCTTTCTACAGGCTTTGAACCAATATACAGTTAAGGTATTCCAGTGAGGTTCCTTTTTGAATCTCCTATGTTTATATTGGTAATAATTCTTAATAAAATACATACATGTTTTTTTCTAAAGATTGTGCTTTGTCTACCACAGAAAGTCATCTACCTATAGATAGTTATTACAAATAAACCTCGTTTTTCCCTAACATTTCTTAGATGCTCAACTTGTACTTTTTATTTTCAGGTACCAGAGAAACTGCTTTTATTTATTCCATATTGAGTGCCGGTGTTACTGATTCAGTAACAAGAGCTTGTAGCGCGGGAAATCTGACAGACTGCACGTGTGATCCCACCAATGACGGAAAAAACTCCGTGGAAGGCTGGGTGTGGGGCGGCTGCAGTGATAATATAGACTATGGACTGAAATTCAGTCGTAAATTCGTTGATGCACCCGAAGTTCTGCAACATCAGGATTCTCAGAGTATTAGAAATAAAATGAATGTTCATAACAACGAAGTTGGAAGAAGGGTAATATTTCTAATTAATGTTTACGCTGGTCTAATTACTCAGCCAGGTTGGAAGTCATATTTAATGTTTACGCAATAATAAAAGTACTGCCTCGGTGCTATTGCTGTATGTTCAATTTAACTCATGTTTCTGTGTTTTGATGAAGATTACAAACTGTTAAACCACACACACACAACATATTTTTTTTATATTCATTACGTATCAGATATTTTAAAGTTTTTTGGGAGTTATATATAATATGACATACATGTTGAAAGAGTTTGGAAAACGGAAAACTAGTAGAAAGAAATAGTAAGAGACACAGATTTAAAATAGCCAAGTTTTACATTTCTTAGTTATGAGATCAACTTTTGGATTGAAATTAGAGAAAACAAAAGGACAACAACGTGTGCAAGCAAGACAGATCTATACCACCAACATTTAACAATTAATTTGTAGATCTATATCTTAATTGTTTACAGGTAAAGCGATTTGATTCAATTTAACAAAGACTTGGGGATAAATAGTCAGTAAACTGGGTGTTAAGTGTTACGGGTATCGCTTTATCGTGGTAATTAGGTCTAAATAACCCCCCTTTACCGCCCATTAGAACTCTGCTACGGTGATCAAAGTACAAAATTAACAAAGAAGGAATTTTAAGCAATTGTTGAAGTCCTCTGCTTCTCTTACTTCTCAAATTTTTAAGTATTATAGCGTAAGATATGGCTCCATTTGAATAAATGTTTCTATCCCTGTGAATGCTCAAGAAATTTCAAGTGTAACTTATGAATGAACCAAAATTCTTCATTATTTTTTTAACAAATGCGGTAGTGTTCCTGGACTCATTACTCATAGATCGCATTAATGTGTAAAAAAAAGAACACTGAATATTACCATTTCAAATTTTTTACCTATAATTTGATATTTCTTGCAATTTCAAGAGCACCGTATAACGAACGGATTTATAAGCTGTTTTGTTATCCTATATTTGCTGTCAAGCTTGAATCGGGCTAAGTTTTATGTGTATTAGGTGTAAATTTGTACATGTAAAATGATATCGCCAACCTTTAGAACGATACTGAATTATAAAACATGACTTCAGACGTAAAAAATTTTCCCAATTTATGATTTCTTTACAAATTTCTTGACAGTTATTGATGTACGGAACACAACATAATGTTTTCTTTACAAAATACCATGTAAATTTTCTTCATTCCTGCATTTTGAATCCAACCCATTACATATAAAAGAAAAATGGAGAAAAGTGACTATATTAAATGAAGTTTGAACCTATTTCGTGTAATATTCAGATTTTTCTTGGGTCGGTAGTTCTTTAGACTTTTCTAATCTCCAACTTTTATGTTTGGTTGAAATTATTCATTTTTTTGATATTCTAACATTATTTAGCTTTTAATGGAAGAAAGGCGTTTTAGATGGGACGCATTAGTAACAACTGAAGTTTGGATAATTATATGGAGCGTCGATGTATTGCTTAGCTTGCTTTCAAGTCTATCGACACAAAATTGTCTGGCATTTTTCTTTATGAATAATTTCCAAATTTTATTATAGTGTTTATAAAGAGTGATAATTTAATTAAATATGGAAAATTTAAGGGCTTTGGTGGTTTATTGCTGTATTTTAGGTTCAGTTCGTTGATTGATAATACAGACTTAAATTTGTGGAAATTATTTTCCTCTAAAACATGCTTCATAAAATTAATTCTAAAGCATATTCAGCACTGAAGAACACAGTCGTCTAGGCATGCATTCTTAGACCATGGAAATAGCCAATCAATCTTTAAATCTGTAAATTGTCTATATTTCACCTATACTATGTGATCAAATTAATAACGAATAATTAGAGAATTCAAATGTATGAAAACTTTATTTGAGACACAGCCAGACTGTATACTGGTGTGTATAGTATTAATTTTATTTTAGACAAAGGCAGAATGTGCATCTGTAAATTGTAATTAATTCGACCATTTTGTGTTCTTTTATTTACATGTTCTGTAGTGTTTTCAATATTCAACATCTTATAATTTTATATGTGAAAATAAAACCTTCGCAGCGCTCTTTTCCCCATTTCAGTTTAATGTTAAAAATTCTCATTTTTCATATTTATTTGAATTTCTACATAAATATCACATACAAAGATCATTGATGTGAATAGAGACTTAAAAATTGTTTTATGTGTTCTCTGTGGGTAGCAGATTTTATAGGGTAAATTTCATTTCATATTTCAGACTAAGTATAATATTATGATGTGTAAAATAAACATATGAAGCAAAGGATCGTCTTTTTAATCACTAGGAGGGCTAAATGGGTCTTTTGGGATTCACCCGCGTCAATAACCGCTTCTTTTACATTAATTCACCGATGGAGATTAGTTTAAAAGATATTTGGAAGCAGGAATGTATTTAGACATTAAAATTGAATTCAATTAAGGTTGACAGTACGTACAAGTTTGGAATAGCAATCTCCCTCTGAAAGTCGGTTAAAGGACCACTTAAAATATATATATCGCATGTAGATATACAAATCCGAGGATAATTTCCTTTAAATTAATTTTCTTTTTACAAACATTTTCGATAAAAGAAAGACGTTACTAAGACAGCATATTTACTGCTTTTGAGTTGTATTATTTTATTATTTTAACAAAGGTTTTAAAGTATAACACTGTCCTTTTGTCTGTGTCCGTCCGTCCATTTGCCTGTCCATCCCCGTCAGTCAGTCGACACGTGCACTTTTAAGTTTTTTTGCGCTTTGTAGGTTGTTAATATTTTTGCGCAATATTGTCTTCATAAAACGAGGCTACCTATCGTTTTTGGATGCAGCGATTGTCACGTAGCTTACTTAACCCAAGACTTATTATTAGTATAGAGAACTTACGCGTGATGTTGGGCGTTCAATTTTGGCGACGGTGCAGTTATATGCTGTGAACTGAATATAAAATGAATGCTGGGTCCTTTAAGATAACTGGTTAATGATAAGATAAAACGGACAATTATTAAAATAGTTTTATCTTACACCGGGCAAAGTGTAATAAAAATCTATCATCTTCTTTTCCAGACATTAAAGAATATGATGCGACTGCGATGTCGATGTCATGGAATATCTGGATCATGTGAAATTCAAACTTGTTGGAAAAGTCTTCCGAAATTTTCCCACGTTGGACAAAAACTGAAAGAAAAGTATGAAAAATCAGTTCGAATAGCCGGTAGATCAAAAAAAAAACTTCGACCAAAGACACCAAAGCGTTACAGACAGGCCAGAAATGGGAGAAGCCGGAAAAGACTTACAAAGGATGATATGGTATTCGTACATAAATCTCCCAATTTCTGTACTCCAAATGCTAAGAAAGGAATTTTAGGAACGGAGGGTAGATTGTGTAATAGAACAGGCGACGGACCAGAAAGTTGTAATTTGTTGTGCTGTGGGAGAGGATATAATACTCAGGTTGTGACTTTGACTGAGCGATGCCATTGTCGATTCGTTTGGTGTTGCTATGTCAACTGTAAAACATGTCAAACATCATATGATAGACATACATGTAAATAATTCAATATTCGTGTAACTTAAGGTACTAGTTTCGGTTCGTACGAATCCCGAGTATACGTTCGTTGCATATGGGAATGTGATAACTGTACAACCACTTGGATAGGTTAGTCCGTATACTGTAACTAGTTTACAATATTGGAATGAAGCCATCCGGTATATAGACCATTTCTCTATTGTGCTATAGTTTCAACTAAGACAAAGAGAGGGTTTTGTTGTCGGTTGTGTACACTGATACCTCATTTGATAGGAGAAACAGGACTCCATAAGCAACAATTCAATTAAGATGCAATGCAATTCAAATTCTAGAACACAAAAAATCTTATGAATATCTGCAACATCTTAATTAATGAAACTCTCGATTTCATGGTTAGTGATGGCACGACTGAAAACAATAACAACACATCAGAACAACTGTTATTTCTGGTCGTTACTGCTTGTCTGAGGTAGATACAACTTGGGTTTTGGCAAAGCTTAAAGTCTCGAGAGGAACCATGTAGCCATTATTTATATGGTCCCACGTGCGTGTAAATTGACGCTTGATTGTAGAAGACGGATAAATCAAGTCCAATTTCTTTTTTATTGCTTCGGAGAAATAAACACGTTCCTATCTGTAGTTGTGTTACGGTAAACGAATGTAAACAAAATATTGTTTAGAATTTAAACACATCATAAATTTACAATTCTTCTCATCTTTTATTTCCAGAGATTTTAGAGAGAAAGAAGCCATTTTTGCTCGTTTTCGTAGTTGTTTATTTTTTTTTTGTTTTTACTCTCAAGAAATCCGAATTGTATGCAAAACTGTCATACATGTACCTGTTTGAAATAGCAATTTTCATCAAATACATTTTTTTACAGTAACTCAGCATAGACACGGGTGTTTATAGATTTTAAACGCTTTAGAAATTGTCATATTTATACATGTTTATGTTTAATTTTCATGTCATTATACATAGTGCATTCCTCCATCTCACGCTATTGTTTTATACACGTTTAGTTTTGTTAAGTTATTTGTAAGAAAATTGATAGTAAAGTTTTATTTATTCAACATCATGTTTCTCTTCAATTATTGTAAAATGTAAAGAAATTGTACAAAAAGAACTAGGAAGTATTATACACTTTTAACAACAAAATAAAATGCTTCACAAGACACAGCTTGATACTACCACAGAGGTCGAACCTTGACAAGTTTGGGTAGTAATTATGAATGCACCATTCAAGCTTGATACAGCTTTGAATTTCGATTGTGATTAAACATTAGAATGTAAGAATGTGACCATAATCGCAGTTGTCACACTTCGGTCCTTAATTCCCCCTGATACAGGGACGTGTATTTTTATGGGTCATTTTTTTTCAAAATTATTTGCATAGATTCGGGTACGTTTTTTTTTCTTGGTAGACATATATTTTGTACAAGTTATCTAATGATGTGTGACACATGTTAAGGCGTCTTTTTCTCACATTATATCATAGATTTAATCCCAATAAACATCGTTTTCCTTCATTCTACCCAGAAGAATTGACTTGAGCTAACATATAAATATGGGTATGGATTTCATTTTGAAAAATACACCCCGTCACATAATAAAGGAGTAACACCCCGGGGTTCCATTAACAACATCCTTAAATCAACATCAAACTTGCTTTGGTTTAATGACACTTTGTGATTTCCTATTACCCAAGTTATCATATATAGACATCAGGAAAATGCTTGTTTCTGGTCTCTTTTTTGCCTTTAATTCCTAACTGAATCAGCTAAATAAATTTAATATATATATATAAATTCTAGCCTTTCTTTGGTGGTATGTCATTTTTTTTTGCGGTCGTATAAAAAAGAGAGTACTCGGTCAACGTGACTGTATATGGTTAATGCTCAAAGACCTCGGTAGTAAATACCAACAAGAGAGGCACGTGTAGTCATGCTGTTGGTACGGACTCTCACTATGCAGCACAAAACTTATTCTATATACAACAACCGATTAAACTTCGCAGGCTCCCACCTATAAAACATTTTGTAAAGAAAATACTGATACTGAAGAAAACCACCATGTAATACAAACACACTACTGTAAACGTACATTTCTATATTTATTGGGTCTAGTAGTTGAAATGCACAAATTTTGAAAAATATGGTAGATCTCCTTGTGGTTATACCATAATGAAAAAGTAAAATGGAATTCAGAAGAAAAAAATTGTTCAAGTAGCACTCTTCTTGAAAATCGGACAGGAGTTGATTCTTTCATGTAAAAATACACCGATTCATTGTTATTTATAACAAAAAAACAATCACAGACCATGCACATAGGTTTAAGTTTGTCATTTAGTGGTTGCAATTATGAAATTGGCACTAACGATCGAGTTAGAGTTCTCGATTGGTTGATTATGTATGGTTTTCTCTACATACAGATGACTAAAATAATGGTGTGAATATCGAGAAGCATGGTTTCTTTGGTGGGCTAATCACCTCTACTGAAGTGACAATGTCTGAATTTTGTATGGAATGGTAATTTTAATGTCGTGAAAATGAACATGAAGAATTATAGCAGCTACTGTTCACAATCTTACAATCTTAAGGAATAAAGTTTCAATTACAAAATCGACACTAGGTACACTATAAAAGCATAAGAATTTAGCAACAAATGCATGAACAATTATGAAAGCTTAGTCGATTCACTAAGAACATCACCTATCTACTTAAGTGTTTTTTCTAAGTACTTGATGTTATCGCTGTAAAAAATCAACTGAATGTCATGCACATTAGACGAGAATAAGTAAAATATTTTCACATAAATTTGACATAGAATTATAAAATAAAATATTTGTAAATTGGGCATTCGCACGAATTTCTTGATTGGTTCAACTTAATTTTACATTGAACTGGATTTACATAAATTTCATGAGAACAATATTTGTCGAAGCTGTATATATCGTTCCAACTTAAAAATGAAAGTACCAAAAAAAAAACAAAAAAAAAAAACAACAAGAATATTTGAATATTTTCCCAGCCAACGAGTTAAATATGCCAAATTTGAAGTGTTTATAGGTTACAGACCACCAATTCAACCAATGAGCATTTGGAACGTACGCAAAAATAGTCCTACGCAGAAATTACCCCTGTTCCTCATAGTGCTGTGAAAAAAGTTCTCATCTTATTTAAAAAATTTAAACAGTTTCTGAAAGGAAAAACATTTCTGTATATTTTATAGGTGCATTTTGCTTCTTGTGATGTGAAGCCTAATCTCCATAATGATTTTTAAATATACCCCTATCTTGTGAAAACACTGGGATTTCCCATGCTATTTATAGACCCTTCACTTCCGGTGACCAGTACTGCACTGCAAGTCTGCTAACCCCACATGCCATTCTGAGGATTGTGAGCTGACATATGTAGAATCATGCTGATATATAGTCCTCTGCAGGTTAAAGTTAAGGTAAAGTCCAGAGAAGCCATTGAATATTGTGAAATTAGCATAGAAGCCTATGGAAAGTGGAATTAGTGGTTTTTAGCCTATACTCAACCTCGGTACTTATCTCAGACAATATATTTACTCTAGGAATACATGTTTCCTACCTATCTGGAAATTCATATATTGATATTAATCACGTGACATATAGGCCCGATGGGTAGTTATGAAAGATACTGTTTAATATGATCTTATAATATTGTAGTGAATAATTAAGTATCGAAAATTTATATAAGGATCAAAAGAGCCTTCCGATCCTAGCTGTTCAATGGAAGTGAAAGTTATTAATGTGATAGTCAAAATGACACAACTCACTAAATAAAAACATATGAATAGAACCAAGTTGGAGAGTTTATTTTGAGAGAACGATAACTCAGCAGGTCCGTTACAGTTATGCATACACTCATGAAAATATAAAATGCTTTAGATCAGAGACTTCTGATTTAATTTTGGTATCGTGAACAAATTAACTGCTTCATCTTTTGTTGTGAAGTGCGATTATCTTCCACTCTAACTGCATCAAGGAAATGATACGATCTACCCGACTGGTTTTATGGAAGAAAATCTAATATAAACTTTCGTTTATTAGATTTCGTAACCTGCATAAATGTAAAGATCCCATCGAATCAGCGTGTTCACATTTCATAATAGAACTACCATTCGCTTCTGAAGTGCTTTAGCTTCGCCTACAGGGGTCACAGGGCACTTTGATGAAGATGTAATTAACTTACATGTAAAGTTAAAAGCATGTGGTAATGGTTGCAAAAAATTTATGATATCTTCTTTTTAATTATGCTTTGATGTATTAATGATATGAATATGCTATTTGATATGCCATAAATACATCTGATTTCCCACAGTGTTATGGCAAATGATTGTCATCTATCGGTGTTTGATGTGTTCGACGATGAGACAGCAGAAAAAATATGAATAAATCGAACCCATTCACAATCCCACAAGTAGTTTAAAAACTTTCCTGAAAAGACTGCTTTTGTATTTTTCAACGGATAGGCAATGACGTCAGAATACCCAGAATGGTAGAGCTCGCCACGATGATGTTTTTTTCTATACCCCAGGTGGTACTGGTAATTGTTCAAAGGCTTATGTTGCATCTGAAATTATGCGTTTATTTAAGAGACCATCTACGTGCAAAGAAGTCTCGAAATCGACCAATACAAAATACCTGTCACCAACAACATGATAGGAGGTGTGTGCAGGAACTTTTTGCTAGACCGATTATTACATAAAATTTCACTTTTCATGCACGTCTGCGGCTTTTCCATGTAGAAATACATTATGAAGTTGTCAGCAGGTGCTCGACAATCATCTGAATAACGGACCACCAACATTCACGTCATCTTACCAATACTTTTATAGTAGTTATCTAAGCTAATACTAATAAATAGATCATACATGGATAACCTAAGAATTCACCGTTAAATGATCAATAACGCCGTAAAAGATAGTAATAAATACACTTAAAAAATGAATCCCCCTCAGAAGCACAGAAGATTTAAGTTTATTAAAAAGAATTAGTGGTATCTTGACCATTTCACAATAGAAGCCTCTCAATAAGATAACAATGAGATGGCATTTACGTTAACAGAATAAAATGCATCGCAGGGCGATACTTGATACACCGGCTGAAGTCGAACCCTTATTACAAAGTAATTACAATTGAAAGGGAGCTTACATCAGGAATAAACTATTTCCCAAAGTTTTATGAAAATGGATGCAAGTACTTTCGAGTTAAAACGGCAAATCCACTTTTTTTTTAGGAAAGAAGACCTTTACCTCCAAATACGTAAAATCCAAATTTATAAAAATCGAAAGGCATAATACTACATCATTATAAATGAACAATCCTTCAGTCAGAATTTCATTACCATTGATACCAGTGTCCTTGAGTTATAGTCCGAAAACAGAAAAATCATCCCATATGTGCTTCAATAACATTCTATAATTTGAAAATGAAAAACAATGCAACAAAATTGCAAGTGAAATTGGTAGTAACGTTCTTTAGTTGTTGTGCAAGTGTGAACGACAGACGTACAAACACCAATATACCATCATACGCTCCGTCTAGAAAAACAAGAGCAAAATGTTAATGCGACAGTATTGTGTACACTTGTGTCACAGTTAATGCAGAGGAGAAAATGGAAATGGGGATGTGTAAAAAAAAAAACAAAAAAAAAACAAAAAAACAGAAAAACAGTGGACAGTCTAGTCTAATGGACGGTAAGAATTTTCCACACCAAGAGCCTGCCATCGCCAGTCACATGGAACGACAGATATACAGCGGGTTCGGCGAAATGGACATCTAACTAAATCCTTAACAAGTATATAGCCAAAATTTCTAAATCACTAACAACTATATAACTTTGGAGTTTTTTTTTACAAACACAATGTTTGCCCATAACGGGACTAATATCTACGCAGCCTGTTGAACCATTTACATTTGGGGACCAATGTGGACACACAATTCATACTCGACTCAATTATTATGGGGGATAGACTAAGTACATTTGACAAAATTTTCCTGCCATTCTAAAACACCCAACTCAGAAATCAGTGCTATTTTTTGACAAAACAAAAACAGAATATGACTGCAAATTTACTGTAAACATAAATTCCTGACAATATGCACACCGCAATATGGTAATCCAACACTTCGTTGAGTTTCATTACAATCCTGCAATTCGTTGAGGATTTTCTGAAAAGTCAAACAGCGTCATTTCTAGAATTATATAATCCTGATATGTGCACACCCCAATATGGTACTCTAACACTCCATCTGGTTTCGTAAGTCGTTAAGGAGGAGTTAACGACATCAGACCAAGTTTTGCAGAAAAACGACTTAGTCCAACAGTCGTCATTTGTACAATTTTTGCCCAAACATAAATACCTGATAATATGCACATCCCAATATGGTAATCAAACAATTCATCCAGTTCATAACAATCCTGCAAGTAGTTGAGAAGGAGTTGAGGACAACACATGAGTCTTAAGTTTTGCTGGTAAACGCATAAATCTCAACAATGCTACAAGCTGCTTAGAAAATAGTTGCGGACATACAGACAGACAATCAGACAGACAGACAGAGTGAAACTTCATTTGCAGGGGTATACAAACACTAGTTTGCTTTGCAGAAGCTTTTATGAAATATCAGTGTATAGACTGCTGTACTCTTGTAAGTACAAACATGGTGAGTGTTGTTTAGAGCTTAACTTCCTACAAATCGAATAAAGACAATGTTTATTAAAACCCCGATAACAACAAAATTAAAATTATAAATTTCAACTAAATTTGTCTGATAGTGTGATGTAACCGTATTATAAGTTATCTCCTAGAAAAAAAAACATCTGAGATTACCACAACAGAGTTTCAGTTTCGGATTGTTAATCCAAGGCAACCATTTTAATTTCATACTACCAGAAAAAAATACTGATTGGTTTAAAAATCTGGGCGTTTAAAGACAAATTGAAGATAAGATAAAATTTAATGGAGTAAAGCAGCAAATTTCTTATTTGGGAGAGGATAAAAAAACAAGTGCTTAAACTTGTTTCTGAAAAAGTCCATCCTAAGATGAAAAATTCCAATAGCATGTGCTGCAGCACTTTCAATATGATTGCACTACGAAATAAAGAGACTTTTAGAAGTACTCCCTGACCTGAACAGTCTGTCTCATAGAAAAAATGGTACCTTAAGCTAATTTCATTTTATGAGAAAAGCAAAAAATTTGATTTTATCACATCATTGCATCCATTTCATAGCAGCTACATTGCTGAATAAACTTTTAATACTGCTTAGAGACATATAAAAAGTACATGTATTAATTTCACATTTGACATACTATAGTTAATATAAAATAAATTCAACAAATTAAATTTACATTGGATCTTCTGGATCATTCTTCCAATGATAAATGTACCATTCTAATTTCTATACGAATTGTAAAAATCAAGAAAAGTTTGCACATCAATTCTTACACGATGCATTTTAGTGCAAAACTGGAAGATGGAACAAGGGAAGTAACTCATTATTTTAATCAGACATATTCTAACGTTTATTGAATTCATTGATAGTTTAAATACAATTTCCTTCGCTCAGTTTTATTCATCAAACACCATAATACTTGTATCTAACCCTTTTTTGGCCTCCAATTCATAAAATATTGAAATTGCAACTCTTAAAACAAATCCTAGCTTTCCTTTTGGGGTATGGCACCTTGTGGTTCCCTTTCAAGGACTTCTATTCACTTAAAGTCAAGTTATGCCAGACAATGCTTGTTTGTGGCACCCAATTCCAGTCCATGTTACAACCCCCAACATTGACCCATAACTTCCTTTTATGGAATGTCACCTAAGTGACCTTGTGGTACAATTTCATAGAGATCCATGAACTCAAGTTATCATCCAGACATTAGCAAAATGTGTGTTTCTTGCCCTTTTTGTGTCCCTCATTCCTTAATTAGTCAAGTCTTACCCCAAAAAATCAACTCAACTCTAACCTTTGTATTACAGCAATGTTATAGACATTCATTTGTATTATAGAATACAGCATAGCAATGTTATAGACATTCATTTGTATTATAGAATACAGCAGAACAATGTTATAGACATTCATTTGTATTATAGAATACAGCATAGCAATGTTATAGACATTCATTTGCTTTCACAAGAA
Organism: Perna viridis; assembly: GCA_037379345.1. Lineage (NCBI taxonomy): Eukaryota > Metazoa > Mollusca > Bivalvia > Mytilida > Mytilidae > Perna > Perna viridis. Next base: position 9,205,115 of record CM074511.1, on the reverse strand, counting down.
TTATATACTAGTAGTTAATTAGATTCTATGAAATGCTTGATATTGGCCTTTATTTAAAAAAAACAGTTATGGCATGGCCCCCAAAATACCAACATTCATTTTGTGGTTTGGAACCTTGTTATAAAATTTTATTAAGATAAACAAATTAATATTCAACTTATCACACTAAAAACAAGTGTCTATGAACCCCAATATCATGAAGACAAATTATGACAATGGCATACCACTATAAGATCACACATTATTTGCAGTCCTATAAAAATGGAGACTTTTTTAAACAAGAACTACGACTTTTTCAAAATCTTATAACAACAACACCAATAACAAAATAATTTTATTTCTCAGCAGAAAATAATGTACTGTAATAAACTCATAGACTAGTATTATACACCATCATTGTCCTATTATTTAAATAATTCTCTGGTAAGTAGAATTATAAGCTCCAGTGTGCCAAATTCAATTAACCTGGATATACTTTGAATATTTTTTGGAGCTTGGTATTTCTAACTTAGATGTAAGTAATGACCATATAGGACACACTGACCTTCACTTCAGCTGATTTAAAATTTGTAAGTACTTTAAAGTACAAATTACACACAGCTAGAACAAATGAGTCATAAAAACATTTTAGAGACTGTCCATTTTAGAAACCAGGCTGTTCCTATGATATGGATGGCACATGGAAAATTTTATCACACAAAATTGTTTGTCCCAATGTAATGTTTATATCATATATATATATAGTACAAAGATTTTTCTGACACAGTCGGTATAGTTTCACTTTTTACCTTCTGACCTTAAAGACACTCATCCATGGAAACGCAAGTCACCTGATCACAATTCTGTTTCCTGATTGGCCAAATACTGATAACTTAAAGGCGTTCAAAAAAACTGTATCGAAAACTGAAATTGTGTGCCATGCGTTATTTCCTGAATAAGTAAAAAGAACAAATTTAACTATGTCAGCTATCTTTTTTTAAAGAAAGTACTTGTTTTCAAATTGACAATGGATGGCTTAGAAAATTATTTTACAACTCTCTAAGAAACCATCTAAATTTTGCACAAAATGAAAAAGTTATATCCCTTTTTCCATTAATTTTAATGCTTTCTATGCAATTTATTTCTCCTTAATCATTACAGTTAATCAAAAACCAACATTCAACTTTCAGAAAGGATGCATTTGCAATATGAAATAAATGAAAAAATTTGAAAAACAAAATTTGTCATGTGCCACCCACAGCCTGGATTTTGCATGGCACGAGGAAAAGACACAAAAATTGGTTGTCTGTGGAAATGAAACAAAACATTTGAGAATTTATTCTAACACACATGATGTCCTTACAAATAAATAAATATCAACCCTGACCTTAATAATTGGCGTGAAAGGAAAGGCACCATGAATAAGAATAAACCCAATAAATTTATAAATTATACTCAAATATTGTGATTGAATCATTCTCCAGCCTCACTATGGCAAACAGGGAACAGCATATTTGTAGTAGTCAGATTAAAGAAATAGGTAAATAAAATACCTAACATTTAAAAATGTCCAATAATGCTCAAATATCCTTTGGAATGCACTCAAAGGTCTTATACACATGATGTCATAAAACATTACCTAATGCACCTTTGGTACAAATTTTTCAGAAAAATAACAAAAACAAAACTAAAACAAAAGCAAAATAATAAAAAAAAACCAATCCTTCAAAAACATTATACCCAATAAATTTGAAGTAAAAAAAACAGTAATACACATTTACATGTAAGTTTCAAGGTGGATTTCAAGTAAAAATCCTGACATTTTGTAATATGTTTGGAAAAATTATTGCGTAAAAATGCACAGGTTTTGAATACTCTTTATGGATTTCATAAAAATGGACATAATATAGTGGTTTTAGATAAATACCTGTCATGAAAATTAACTAGTGTGTAAATAGTACATTGTATAAAGTCCATGCTCATTTTATTAACAAAAAAAATCATTACAATAAGATTGCACATGTACAGTATTTATAGAAAATGATGAAATAAAAATTGATAAAAATTACATTTAAAAATACAATATAATAGATGCTTTAAATTGTCATAGTTTATAATTCAGTCATAATCAGTATAAATAAGACTAACCTGAGATGATATACAATTCATATTACTAAGGTTTCACTAATCACTTCCGGGTCAAATGGCCACCCACCCAAACACCAAAAATAAAAAAATATTCTTAACAAAAAGATGAATTTATTTTTTTTATATTCAGTAAAATGCATGTAAAATAATGAACATGCTGTAAAAGACTAACAGGCCATGCTTTTTTCAAAATTAAAAAAAGTTTTGGTGGTCTATGGAAAAATTAAAATGAAAGCTGGGAGGCAAGATACAACAGCTAGAAGGAGGCAAGATACAACAGCTAGAAGGAGGCCAGATATAACAGCTAGGAGGAGGCAAGGTATAACAGATAGAAGGAGGCAAGATATAACAGATAGAAGGAGGCAAGATATAACAGCTAGAAGGAGGCAAGATACAACAGCTAGAAGGAGGCCAGATATAACAGCTAGGAGGAGGCAAGGTATAACAGATAGAAGGAGGCAAGATATAACAGATAGAAGGAGGCAAGATATAACAGCTAGAAGGAGGCCAGATATAACAGATAGAAGGAGGCAAGATATAACAGATAGAAGGAGGCAAGATATAACAGATAGAAGGAGGCAAGATATAACAGCTAGAAGGAGGCAAGATATAACAGCTAGAAGGAGGCAAGATACAACAGCTAGAAGGAGGCCAGATATAACAGCTAGGAGGAGGCAAGGTATAACAGATAGAAGGAGGCAAGATATAACAGATAGAAGGAGGCAAGATATAACAGCTAGAAGGAGGCAAGATACAACAGCTAGAAGGAGGCCAGATATAACAGCTAGGAGGAGGCAAGGTATAACAGATAGAAGGAGGCAAGATATAACAGATAGAAGGAGGCAAGATATAACAGCTAGAAGGAGGCCAGATATAACAGATAGAAGGAGGCAAGATATAACAGATAGAAGGAGGCAAGATATAACAGATAGAAGGAGGCAAGATATAACAGCTAGAAGGAGGCAAGGTATAACAGATAGAAGGAGGCAAGATATAACAGATAGAAGGAGGCAAGATATAACAGCTAGAAGGAGGCCAGATATAACAGCTAGAAGGAGGCAAGATATAACAGCTAGAAGGAGGCAAGGTATAACAGCTAGAAGGAGGCAAGATATAACAGCTAGAAGGAGGCAAGATACAACAGCTAGAAGGAGGCAAGATACAACAGATAGAAGGAGGCCAGATATAACAGCTAGAAGGAGGCAAGATACAACAGCTAGAAGGAGGCCAGATATAACAGCTAGAAGGAGGCAATAAATAACAGATAGAAGGAGGCAAGATAACAGATAGAAGGAGGCAAGATATAACAGCTAGAAGGAGGCAAGATATAACAGCTAGGAGGCAAGATATAACAGCTAGAAGGAGGCAATAAATAACAGATAGGAGGAGGCAAGATATAACAGCTAGAAGGAGGCAATAAATAACAGATAGGAGGAGGCAAGATATAACAGCTAGAAGGAGGCAAGATATAACAGCTAGAAGGAGGCAAGATATAACAGCTAGAAGGAGGCAAGATACAACAGATAGAAGGAGGCCAGATATAACAGCTAGAAGGAGGCAAGATATAACAGCTAGAAGGAGGCAAGATATAACAGCTAGAAGGAGGCCAGATATAACAGCTAGAAGGAGGCAAGATATAACAGCTAGAAGGAGAAGGAGGCAAGATATAACAGCTAGAAGGAGGCAAGATATAACAGCTAGAAGGAGGCAAGATATAACAGATAGAATGAGGCCAGATATAACAGCTAGAAGGAGGCCAGATATAACAGCTAGAAGGAGGCAAGATATAACAGCTAGGAGGAGAAGGAGGCAAGATATAACAGCTAGAAGGAGGCAAGATATAACAGCTAGAATGAGGCAAGATATAACAGCTAGAATGAGGCAAGATATAACAGCTAGAAGGAGGCAAGATATAACAGCTAGAAGGAGGCAAGATATAACAGCTAGAAGGAGGCCAGATATAACAGCTAGAAGGAGAAGGAGGCAAGATATAACAGCTAGAAGGAGGCAAGATATAACAGCTAGAAGGAGGCAAGATATAACAGATAGAAGGAGGCCAGATATAACAGCTAGAAGGAGGCCAGATATAACAGCTAGAAGGAGGCAAGATATAACAGCTAGAAGGAGGCCAGATATAACAGCTAGAAGGAGGCCAGATATAACAGCTAGAAGGAGGCCAGATATAACAGCTAGAAGGAGAAGGAGGCAAGATACAACAGCTAGAAGGAGGCAAGATACAACAGATAGAAGGAGGCCAGATATAACAGCTAGAAGGAGGCCAGATATAACAGCTAGAAGGAGAAGGAGGCAAGATATAACAGCTAGAAGGAGGCAAGATACAACAGCTAGAAGGAGGCCAGATATAACAGCTAGAAGGAGGCAAGATACAACAGCTAGGAGGCAAGATATAACAGATAGAAGGAGGCAAGATATAACAGCTAGAAGGAGGCAAGATACAACAGATAGAAGGAGGCAAGATACAACAGCTAGAAGGAGGCAAGGTATAACAGATAGAAGGAGGCAAGATATAACAGCTAGAAGGAGGCAAGATATAACAGCTAGAAGGAGGCAAGATATAACAGATAGAAGGAGGCAAGGTATAACAGCTAGAAGGAGGCAAGATACAACAGCTAGGAGGCAAGATATAACAGCTAGAAGGAGGCAAGATACAACAGCTAGGAGGAGAAGGAGGCAAGATATAACAGATAGAAGGAGGCAAGATATAACAGCTAGAAGGAGGCCAGATATAACAGCTAGAAGGAGGCCAGATATAACAGCTAGAAGGAGGCAAGATATAACAGCTAGAAGGAGGCCAGATATAACAGCTAGAAGGAGGCCAGATATAACAGCTAGAAGGAGGCAAGATACAACAGCTAGGAGGCAAGATATAACAGCTAGAAGGAGGCCAGATATAACAGCTAGAAGGAGGCCAGATATAACAGCTAGAAGGAGGCAAGATATAACAGCTAGAAGGAGGCCAGATATAACAGCTAGAAGGAGGCCAGATATAACAGCTAGAAGGAGGCCAGATATAACAGCTAGAAGGAGGCCAGATATAACAGCTAGAAGGAGGCAAGATATAACAGCTAGAAGGAGGCAAGATATAACAGCTAGAAGGAGGCAAGATATAACAGCTAGGAGGAGAAGGAGGCAAGATATAACAGCTAGAAGGAGGCCAGATATAACAGCTAGAAGGAGGCAAGATATAACAGCTAGGAGGAGAAGGAGGCAAGATATAACAGCTAGAATGAGGCCAGATATAACAGCTAGAAGGAGGCAAGATACAACAGATAGAAGGAGGCAAGATACAACAGCTAGAAGGAGGCCAGATATAACAGCTAGAAGGAGGCAAGATATAACAGATAGGAGGAGAAGGAGGCAAGATATAACAGCTAGAATGAGGCCAGATATAACAGCTAGAAGGAGGCAAGATACAACAGATAGAAGGAGGCAAGATACAACAGCTAGAAGGAGGCCAGATATAACAGCTAGAAGGAGGCAAGATACAACAGATAGAAGGAGGCAAGATACAACAGCTAGAAGGAGGCAAGGTATAACAGATAGAAGGAGGCAAGATATAACAGCTAGAAGGAGGCAAGATATAACAGCTAGAAGGAGGCAAGATATAACAGCTAGAAGGAGGCAAGATATAACAGCTAGAATGAGGCCAGATATAACAGCTAGAAGGAGGCAAGATATAACAGCTAGAAGGAGGCAAGATATAACAGCTAGAAGGAGGCAAGATACAACAGCTAGGAGGCAAGATATAACAGCTAGAAGGAGGCCAGATATAACAGCTAGAAGGAGGCCAGATATAACAGCTAGAAGGAGGCAAGATATAACAGCTAGAAGGAGGCCAGATATAACAGCTAGAAGGAGGCCAGATATAACAGCTAGAAGGAGGCCAGATATAACAGCTAGAAGGAGGCCAGATATAACAGCTAGAAGGAGGCAAGATATAACAGCTAGAAGGAGGCAAGATATAACAGCTAGAAGGAGGCAAGATACAACAGATAGAAGGAGGCAAGATACAACAGCTAGAAGGAGGCCAGATATAACAGCTAGAAGGAGGCAAGATACAACAGATAGAAGGAGGCAAGATACAACAGCTAGAAGGAGGCAAGGTATAACAGATAGAAGGAGGCAAGATATAACAGCTAGAAGGAGGCAAGATATAACAGCTAGAAGGAGGCAAGATATAACAGCTAGAAGGAGGCAAGATATAACAGCTAGAAGGAGGCAAGATACAACAGCTAGGAGGAGAAGGAGGCAAGATATAACAGCTAGAAGGAGGCAAGATATAACAGCTAGAAGGAGGCCAGATATAACAGATAGAAGGAGGCAAGATATAACAGCTAGAAGGAGAAGGAGGCAAGATATAACAGCTAGAAGGAGGCAAGATATAACAGCTAGAAGGAGGCAAGATATAACAGCTAGGAGGAGAAGGAGGCAAGATATAACAGCTAGAAGGAGGCAAGATATAACAGCTAGAAGGAGGCAAGATATAACAGCTAGAAGGAGGCAAGATATAACAGCTAGGAGGAGAAGGAGGCAAGATATAACAGCTAGAAGGAGGCAAGATATAACAGCTAGAAGGAGGCAAGATATAACAGCTAGAAGGAGGCAAGATATAACAGCTAGAAGGAGGCAAGATATAACAGCTAGAAGGAGGCAAGATATAACAGCTAGAAGGAGGCCAGATATAACAGATAGAAGGAGGCAAGATATAACAGCTAGGAGGAGAAGGAGGCAAGATATAACAGCTAGAAGGAGGCAAGATATAACAGATAGGAGGCAAGATATAACAGCTAGAAGGAGGCCTTTATATTCACTGTTCTTCTACAATAATCAAAGAGAAACAGTATAAGCTATCTTATTTACCACTTCAAATATGGTGAATTTGTGTGTGTGGGACACAAACCTTCAATCATAACTACTTATATCATATAGAAGCAGACAATATAAAGCTAGAGATCAACACAAAAAAATAACAGTAGTTAAAGAACTGTAAAAATCATCATGGTTTAATCTTATACAACAAAACATTGCACCAATATACATACAGAATACCTTGAAATAGAAAAAAATTCATAACTAAATTATTGTACAATTTTATAATTAAACATAATCATGATGAAAGAGGCGTAAAGGGGATTTCAACATAATAAAAAATTAATTGTTAAAAATATGTATATTCTGAGCAATAAGTAGCAAGACAATCTAACTATAATGCTTTAGACTACTGTCAATAGCATTAACGACATCTGAAATAAACTGACACTTTTTTATAGACAAAGCAATATAAGTTGGTTTTCATGATATTAAAGCCAAAATGGCACTCTTTTTCAGTAAGGCAAATATTCAAACATTCAAAAAACTTAAAAAAATATGCACACTTCGAAACAATCAATACACAGATTAAATCATAAATGAAGATATATATACATGTATATACAATAACATGTGAAGTATACTTGATAAACTATGTTGTATTATAAAAATATTGATTATACTAGGCAGGTCTATAGTAAAAATATTGATTATACTAGGCAGGTCTATAGTAAAAATATGTGTATAAAAATGTGATGATTATAGGTATGAGATTCAGTTACTATGTTTGTGGAGACATACTATTACTCACAATCAGGATAACAATTCAAATCAGAATAAAAACCAATTTCCATGGAAAATTACAGATCTATCAAATGTACTCACTACCATATACCATCCCTGAGTAATTAATTTTTTGACAATTTTTTCTGAATATGTTCTCCACAACTGGCTTCACTGTACTCAAAATAAAAAAAAACTTTTAATAAAAGATCAAGTGAACATTACAATTTGTCAATACAACTAATCACTAACAAAAGATGCAGATGTTTATAGAAACAAGACCAATACATGTCTGGACTGGACCTGCGTCATAGTCATATATTTGTCAACATATACTGTGAAAGTACTTTTATTCCTGGGTACCAATTTTTGTGGTTTAATGAAGTAATGTCAGTTCATAGATTCTTAAACTCATGGAAATGACAGTTCAATAATATAGATGAATAACATAGATGAATGAGAATTTTTTGTTGTTGTGAATCTTATTTCATGGTTTGTCACACCAAAGAAAACCAAAAAAAAAAATGATACTTTCACAGTAGGTGTCATCAATATGCATATAAACACTTAAGTTAAAAAAAACTACAATGTGGGTTAAAATTTTCCATGTGCAATGTCCCAATGATATCGTATACTGCTTCAAAAGCTTCTTAGTTTAACATGCTCAAAATGTAGTAAAAAATTTATAAACCTCCAAAATAGGAGGTGCACATCTTCAATACAAAATTGTATGTATATAATCACTATAAAAAGTTTGAATAATACTGCTTCAATACTTTTCTGAATTACATACAGATGAACAGACAGTAATTTGGTTACTAGACCTGCTTTTACCATTGGTGACACAGGTAAAAATAACAAATGTTTTCTGAATATGGTTATATATTGGTAGTTGTCCAATGAAGGGTTACCATGACAGTACTAGCACTATTACACTGCAAACATCTAGGATGCCTATACTCTAGTTTTAACTAAAGTTATAAAATGTATAAAAAAAATTCTTACTAAAACTATAAAAATAATAACATGTCTTCTTTTGATTAAATGCATGTAATTATAATATCATAAGAAAAATAAAATAGCAATCCATGTTCACTTAACAGTCAACTTTACATGTATACAATGGACCTTCAGAAAATCTTAAATTCTATTTAAAAATACTTACATGTTTTTACACACACTCGTTTCAATATATTTAAGTTATGTATACCCTCAATATGATGAAAAACTTAAGATAATAAGAAGTTTCAATCTTTATCTACCTACTACCACTGCAAGGAATGGGAATGACTTAAGTTCACTTGTACTTTAGTGTACATACAATACACAAGCATAAAAAAACATATCAATAGTGAGGTATACATGGTTTCCTATTTCACAATCCCTTGTAAATCAATGACTTGTTAGCCTGTATTTATAGTTAATTTTTTTTTGTTAACAAAACCAGCGAGGTTTAGTTCTAAAATAGTTTTTATCTCATGTCATGTTTACTGCAGGTCTATATTTCTCTTCAATACATCTGGGTAAGAATACGAAAACAATTTATAATCCTGTCTGTATATCTTCCATAGCTTGCCTAGATTTGTAGCTGTGATATTACTATAAAACTGATAAAAAGTGTCTTTGGTCCTTTTCTTCTTGTAAGCTGCGCCACGTTTTGGGAATTTTATAAAGCTATCAATACCTAAATCATGCATAAAATAATCTATATCATCATCAAGTGTTTCATATTTACCTATAAAATCATAGTTAATCAAACATGGCTGACAGAGTGAGGAATATAGATCCCAGTGTTCATTTAAACCTTCAGTTGTCATAGTAACAGGATCAGTTATATAATTAACAAATTCTGGAAACTTGACATTATTACCCTTTTCAATGTCTTCTTGTAAAGGATTCTTTCTGTATTTTCTTACAATTTTTCTACCAAACCTTTTGTGAAAATAGGGACTTTTCTCGGTAAACTTGTTACGGTATGCAGATAATAATCTTTCAAACGGTTCCCTAACCATAATGATCTTTTTGTAATCTGCAAGCCTGTGTCTAACTTCTTCCTCTGAAAAACTATCAAGATAGGTGAGATACTTATCAAATGTTAAGTGAACATCTGCTGCTTTTAAAGCCATGGGGTCTGTTGCATTCATTTTACCCGTCAACAGTAAAAATACTCTCTTTAAATTTGTACATGCGACTTTTGGAATATAACAGAAGAGAACTTTGTATCTATCATCAACTATAATATGTGCTAGTGTTTTCTTTGGTATATGGTCAACTACCATTCCCTTGCTTCGAAGCAGTTCACATGAAGTAGCTATGTTCCTGTGTCGGAACTGTCGTATTTCTGTAAGATTAACCCATTCTTTCTGGGGACTTTTTATGACCTGTAATACAGATGAGAAAAGGTAACTTTAGAAAGTTTTCAAATAAATCAAACTGGTAACAGATTTCTTCCATTTTGACAGAATCCAAACGAACAAATATAAAGTGAGTGCATACACAGGTGAAATTGCAACATATGTTTTTCATGTTATGAAAACATCTGAAAAACATGTTTAGGACTACAATGAAAAACATAATTATGTTTTTGACAAATGAATTACAGTAATTTATGAAAACAATTAAATAAAATCATATGGTACTTATATATTTTCAATAGGATTTCATACATAGAGTATAGTTTTTATATGATTTTTGAAAACATATGGTTTAGTGTAATTTTAAAAGCACAAAAACATAAAAAAAAAATATATTTCCATGTTTTAAAACATATGAAAACATGTTGCAATTTTTCCAGTGTAAGGTATATTGTGTAACTTTTTTTGCTGTTCTAATTCTATAGTTACAAGTAGGTTGTTTTTACTAGTGATTTTTTTAATTGACATTTCCATTTCCAAACAATAAACTTGAAAAAAAAATGTAAGAAGATGGAAGAGTACTGTAATTTCATTTTCATTATTTTCTCAATGGATAGAAAAACACACAAAAAAAGTACCCAAGACATTGATTTTCAACACCATATAATGTTAATAATTTTTTTTTCAAGCTTTGAAACAGGTACCCTTGAATATGTACACTAGATAGAATCCACAAAAAATATACCGAAGGCACATTAGTCTGTTTACAGTATCAATAGTATTTCATAGTTACCTTGTCAGCACTCTGAGTCTGAATTTCATTGGGAATAAATCTTAACCTCACTGAAATTAAATGAAATTGAAATATTTGATATAAAATATGAAATAAATTATCACGGGAAACATTAGTGCTTAGTTCTCTTCAACTCTGTAGTTTGTTCTTATTTAATGACTACTATGATTCATTGCTCAACAATGCTTATTGTGTAGTTTTTATTTTTATTTCTACAGATATTTTTCAGTTTTAGCATGTGTATGCTTTAGTTGTACTCTATAATCCTAGTAAACCATACATCATAATATATGTCAACATAGAAATTATCAATCACACCAAAACTATGTAAGATTACTAAATTTTATTGTCTCGGTGGTTTTTGGACCATCTGTACATATTCCATGATTAATATTTGATAATGTATATAAATGGTCAAGTGTACTTACTTGTACACGACTGTACTTTGTACCGTGTGGCACTGTTGTAAAACATTGCACAGTATACATGTACAATTCATCTTTAAGCACATAGCTACATGCACCCATTGAATTTATAAAATTAACTTTTAATACATCATATTCAGGGGAATCTGTTACAATTACATAGAGCTCAGACAAATACCTGTATTGCATTACTTTTATCAGTAGTTATCAATTTCTGTGGTTTGTCAAAATTTCTTCAGTTTCTTGGGTTTTTTTTTTTAATTTAAATGTATTTTGTCTCATCTTTTTTTTTTCAATGAACAATTAAATTACAGTGGGAACTGAAATTTCTGGTTTGATCCAACCACCAAGGAAAAGAATAAAATTAAATGCTTCATTGGATGCAGCTTGATGTAACATCAGAAGTCAAAACCTGAACAGTTTGAGCAAGTATGGACACACCATTCAAGCTTAAAACAGCTCTGAATATTGATTGACGAATTTACAAGATAAGAATCAAATGGCCCGTTTTGGTCCCTTATTCATAAATGGTTCAAGTCACCCAACCCTTTCTTTCAAAGCAGAAAATTTATGGCACCTTTTGGTACAATATCAAAGAGATCAAATCACTTATAGTCAATGAAAATGCTTTGTTTCTGACATCTTTATGGTCCCTTATTCTCATACGATTCAGGTGATAACCCCCCAAATTCACGTCAAGTTATCTTTTTGTGGTATGGCAGCTTTTGGAACAATAATAATTTCATAAAGTTTCATACACTTACAATAAAATTAGTATCTAGAAAAATTTCAAACAACAATGTAGACCATGATGACAGCACGATACCATTAAAAAATAATCCTCATTAAAATTGGTAACCCATAAACAACCATTGTTTCATAGCATGCAAACAATGCTTTTTATGCTTACCCATGGCACACTACATATAAGTATTCTAAAAACAATTCATTCAGACAATTATAAATAATCAAATTAACTAAATAACACAACATAGAATTCATACACTTTGTAGATTTGGTCTAGTAACTGATAATCATTCCAATAAAATGTTGTTCTTCACTTATCAAATCATATTTGCAAACAAGTTTTTCTAATGTGTATGTGATATCATATCTTGAAAAGTATGAATATTATTAATTATTAATTTTTTTTTATTTGAATTGTTTGTTATAGCTTTGTTGATAATTTTGATTGGTTTAATAACATTATCAAGACATTTTTCCAAGACATTACCTTTTGATGTTGGTATAGAGACAAGGGAGTATAAAACAATCACAAAAGATGGAAAAAACAGCAAAGCAACAATACTCCCATACCATCTTCTCCCAAATCTCCACATCTATAATAAATGCAAGTACCATTAATATAAAGCAAAAATCAAAAGAATATATATAAACATGAGTGAATCTTATTAACATTAAAAGGTCCTTTAAGGTAATGATTAAGTACATTAATGCCACATGGTAACTAAGTGTAAACCGAATATCATTGTAAAAACAAAACATGAGAAACTGATTGACCTAAGGTAGAATAGAAAGGGAGAAGTGTGGAAGAAAGTACAGCTTAGAAAGAACAAGTAGGTGTACTGTTGACCAAAAACATCTAACATACCATTACAGGTTTAAAACTAGAGGTATTGGTATGACACTAATACCTTAACTGTAAATGGTAACCCCTTCAGAAATGGGCAAGGATAGTGATTGCAAATCAATTATTTTAATGCAATCAATTACATATTTTTTCTCCTATGGAATCTATTGCAATCGATTAATTTGGCCACAATTATTATACTGAATTTACATACATCACTTTAATTAACACTTTTAGTAAAATGAACTCAAGTGTTAAGGGATAAGCATGTAGTAAACTTTGTGTATTCACAGGGCTGGAAAAGTTTTCACTGCCTTACAATTTTCATGTTAGAAAACCATGGTTTACCCTGGCAGGTTAGGCAATACTCCCTGCATTGGGTAATACCAGCAAATACTTGGTAATATGTATTTTAAGGGTTTTTTTTAACAAAACTGACAAGACACGCCATGATTTCATTTTATTATTGGTAAATACAGAGTCAAATATAGTAGCCTGCCTGCCAGTCCAAGACTGGCTAATTTTAGCAAAAATCTATATAGCCATATAGTTAGTATATTGAAAAATTGTATTCAGGACTGGCTAGCATTTGAGTCAGTTTCCTACCCTGGTAAATATAGAAGCTTTATGTATAAAAATAATTAAATACAATCAGTTTCCAACTCTATTTAATTTTTCCCTCTCAAGATTCTATAACAGAATACAAGTTTTCAACATTTTTATGTCTATTTTGTTGTATGTTCAACTTATTACTGTAAAATGCATTTGCTCAATAAACTTAAAAGAGACACCTTTAGGTAAAATGACAGCCATAATTGTTTAGATTGGAAAGGCTTATTATTGTCAATAAACATATTTGTTAGACATTTCTTAACCAATATAATTATACAATACAATATTTCTGTGCTGTTGTATAAACATTTGTTTCACAATATTAAACAAAATTTGGTAATGACATTAAGTCAACATTTGGCTGTAACATTTATTCAACATCTGGCTATAACACATCATTCAGAATTTTAACTCTGATATTAAACAAAAAATTTTCTTTTCAATTGTATGTTCAAGGTTAAGATCACCAAAACAAGTATCAAAACCTTACTCTATTTTTTTCAATTTAATAGTGTAAATCTTAGAAACTTCATTTAATGATAGCAATGATTAAAAGAAAATAAAAAAAAATATTTGATATTTTGTAACTACATATGATAATTTCAGCTGTTATTGATTGTTTTCATTCAATTAAAGTAATTGAAATTCATTTTGAAAATCGATTACTGTAGATTACTTCACAAACTTTAATTAATTGCAACTAATTTCTATTACCCAATGTCTGACACCTTAACAAATGGATTTCAGTTTCTGACAAAGGAAGTATTGGTTATTTTAATAGTACAAGAGCTACATGTATACATGTACTTCTGTCCAAAATTTTGGGGGAAAAAAATTCCAAAAGGAGTTATTTTTAAGAACTTGACCAAGTCCAAGGCCCTTTATTTTATAAACAAAAATCAATAGAGTGGAATGAATTTGATAAGACAAGGGCTGAATTAATTAACCCACTTTACAACCTTCCAAATAAGTGACATAAATGTAGCTGACATCAGTGATTTAGATTAATCTTAAAATGGTTTGCTTTAAAGGCCAATTCAACATGGTAGCAACCTCTTACTAAGACTCATGGAAGCACACGCTTTTTGTATAATTCTAAGCATGCCACTGATGGTTTTAATTTTGGAATTAATTTGTGGGTACCAGGTTTACCAGTACTTATCGAAAGAAAAGCTTTAAAGTGAAGACACACATTCTTTGTCATGAACTGTAATATATCCATATGATAAGTAAAGTATCAAGTCCTCACTTACAACTTCCAATTTAAATCTGGTGGTTCCATGCATTATCATGCTAGGTATACCCAACTAGTACTGGAAATTGATATCTGACAGACACAAAAGTTGCTTATTCAAAGGTATGCCCCATCTTTATAAAGCCACATATCAAATGAGAAATTAATCCTGTCCAGTTGGAGGTGAGAAATTTTAGATGAAAATTTTCTCTACCATTCCATATTGTGAAAAATAGGAAAGTCCAACAAAGCAGGAAGTTGATAGCAGACAGCAACCAATATCATTTATAAATGCACCATCAATATGAAGCCACATATCAAATTTGAAATCAATCTGTCCAGTGGGAGCTGAGATTTTTGTGATGAAAAATTTCACTTTTTATACAGGAAAAAATATGGCATTAATAGAACATGAAGTGATACCCTATCACTTAATGATGAAAAGAAGGGTTGGCAAAATGTTAAAAGTTGCTGAACTAAAAAATTACATTTTGGATTTTGCTGAAAATTGAACTTATAATGAGAACAGGTATGGTGTATATATCAAAGAGACAACAACCCGATCAGGATGAAAAAGTCAGCTAAGTCCATCCATTGGTCTTCAATGAATGACAAGGAACCCTCTCATACCACATCCAAGGGCAGGCTGCAGCTAGCCCCAAAACATCATTATACACAGGTATAGTGAAAAAGCTTGCCCTATATACTCAGTAACATTAAAATAAACTAAAGGTGAAAATGAAACAAGACTTAGAGGCCAGAAATTCCTGACTTGGGATGTGCAAAAATGCAGTAGGGTTGAAGTACTTTGTTATGATCACAACCCTCCCCTTTAACATCTGGCCACTGTGGAAAAAATATCACACAATTAAACAAATCTAAAACTCAGTTACAACCGAAATAAAGAAACTGAATATGAATTACACAAATATACAAACTAAAGACTACTAGCATTTAACTGACATGCCAGTCAAGACCAGTTTAAACCTACAAAAAGTTATCATGTCCCCATCATATGCAAAATCAATCCCAATTCTTCCCATACTGGGTTGAGAATCATGGTACATCATAAGTCATACAATAAGGACATAACCCATTAACCTTTATTTTATGGTACTAAAAAACGGGAAAAAAAAATCATTAATCTGTACTCAAGTCATCATCTGGAAATCATTGGGGGGACCAACAGACGGACCGACACACAACTTTACAGAGGGTATCACATAATACCTAGCCACTTCATGTGGCGGGGTATAAAAACGGTTAAGTCCCACAAAGCAGGAAGTTGATATTGGCAGCAATCAAAATCATTGAAGTACATTGTATGCCCCTTCTATATAAAGCCACATACCAAATTTGAAATCAATCTGTCCAGTGGGAGACAAGATTTTTGTGACAAGGATTTTATTGGGCTGAATGACAGCCGTACAGGCAGACAAATGGATAGGTGATCCCAATAAACGTGCAGGAGTATAACAGCCACCATGCCACCTCTATATTTAGCTGAAAGTGCATTTCCTGTTTGTAAAATTTTCAAAAGTAGTAAAATTAGAGTCAGTGACATGCGTGTATCCTCATTTTCGGTGTGATGTTACACTTTAATCTAATTGGTTAACTGAATGAATTTAAAAAGTGACTGGAAGCCATTCAGAAATATCAAGTCCATCTGCTGAGATGGAAAAATCCTAATTTTTGTAATTGTATATATCTTCCAATATCAAAATTAATACGTTTAAATACATGTATTAATTTTGATATTGGAAGATAACCCTCTGGCTTATCTGTTCAAAAGATAGTTAAAAAGTAAATTTTTTTTATAATGAAGAAGACAGCTACAACAGATTTTGAATTAGCTTTCAGTGTACAATAACAGGCTACAGTAACTGCTTATTAATCAATGACATGGTGTGTTTTCATGTTCTTGATAACAAAAGATTATACTAGTTAATGATTTGTAATTCTTTACAATCGATTACTTTTAAAGAAGTATTAATTGAAAATTACTTTTCAATTACATTTGAAGAAGCCAGGCAACAAAAATGTTCAGTTAAAACTTATTTGCAATCTTGAAAACAAGTTGAACCTTCAATGTATAAATACCAGAAAATTATGATCATTTTCTTTTTTCATAGTTTAAAAGAAATACTGTTGAATGTATCCTAAATGACTTAAAATAGCACATATATACTATAATGAGTTTGGCAGAGTAAGATCTTGTTTAAAACTTGCAAAGACCATATTATTACTATGATTATGTATGTACTGCATGTAATTGAAAACTGAAAAGTAATTAATAATTACAGACCTTTGTAAAACTGTATTAAATTATGGTTACAAGTAAGTATTTAGTATCTAGTAATTGAATTGTATGTCGATTACAGACTATGTTGCAGGGTTCTCCATGTCCTCTTTTTGCATGGTGCTGCACCATGTGTTACTTTCCTTGCGCCATGAATTCAAAACGAGCACCACATGTTCATTTGGTGTGCGCGCCATGTATTCAAATTTGCTTCATGCATTGCAAATTGGCACTGTATTTCCAAATTACTCTTGTTTATTAATCACCTATACCCGTCATGAATCTATATGATTGGCGCATGTGTTTATTCTAATGGTAATTTCAATATTTTGATTGGTAATTTACAGGGAGTGAAACGTGTGAGTAAACACATCTCAGATCTGTCAAATTTACCATTATCATTGTTGGCAAAATCAATAAGATTAAAAAAAGCTGGATGATTTTTACTGTTTTTTTTAAATGAAAAAAATTTGAAAACTTTTCATTTAATAAAATAAAGAAAGTATCAAGAGTTTAATTCAATTTGATAAAGATAGATGCGATCCAAGAGAGAGGAAGATGATCTTAATTTATACAACAAAGTCTTAACGATCTTGGCAATTATCTGACAGAATAAAAGCAGTTCAATTTGCCTAACTTTTATGGCAAATGTGATGAATCGACTCCCAGAAGTTCTAAAGAATTGTTTACAGACAAAATTCAGATGAAAATGATGTTTTACTGTCTAAGTTCTTGGGGTTAAATAATAAAGAACTTGTTAAATGCATGTGGTTTAATGGTATCAACAAAATGACCATACCTACCAGTGGTTTTAATTTCTCTAGAGCTGTGGACCTACGGTCAAGCCTAGGGAAGGGAAAACTTTACCTTTTTATAATTGAAATAGACAATACAGACAGAAAAAATACCGTTGTTGGTTTCTATGTTGTAGCTTGTGCTATTAAGTATGTCACATTCAATCTTATATTTTTTTGGCAAGTTATTTTCTATGCGAAAGGACATGCACCACGATAAAACTTGTCCAACCAGAGAGTGAGCCATGTGTTCATTTTGGTGCATGGAGACCCCTGATGTTGGTTTACAGCATTTTGTAATGGATTACAATGGATTAAAATCACCTCAGCCCTAAATTCTGTTTAAAGATCATTTAAAAGAAGATGTTTTTATAATAAAGAAAAAAAATGCAACAAGTTTTGAATTAGCTTAAGGGGTTCTAAGCAAGTTAAAAGGCATTTATGAAAGTCACTATGCTACACCTCCTAGATCTCAAAGTGCCAGGATGTTTTAAGAGAAGGAATTTTATCATTTGTTACAAATGTGTATGGCCATAAAAACTGTTTTCAGCTGGGACTTTATAGCTGAAATATTACAGTATGTTAAATTTTAAAACTTTTTCCTAACTACCAGATGAAAAAGGTGAGCACATGTTTGGGTAAAAGTCTCACAAGGGGATACAGGCCAAAATTTGCTTATTTATTGTTAAAGCAAACAATTGTTTTTCAAAAAAGGGATGCCAACCGCTGAATCTGCCATCAACTTTTTTGGAATGTGATCCGTGGTTATTTACATCATTTTTTCGAGAACAATTTAAAATTTTCTAAAATCACCATTCTGAAAACCTCGTTTTCCAGGCTTGCAATGTTGTGCACACTCGAGGAAAAGAAAAATATACACTCCCTTGTTAAGGTTAAGTTCACTTAAGTCAGAACTCCAGTCTCCAGTGTGTTTCATGATTAAATCTTAATTTGCTCTACCAAAAGGGGAATTCTATACATACATCGGGATATGTTCGTTAGCTGTGCTTTAAACACAGCTTAAGTTCACATCGTCAATATAAAGTACCACTTCTTCCCGAAATTTGAAAAGGACGACAATCCCGAAGACTGAAATTTTAATTATGAAATCGTACCGGAACAAACACCAATTCCGGACATACAAACGTACTGGCCTCGGTGCAGTATAAGAATTTTTTCAGCGTTAAAGTCGTTCATATTACTAAAGTATGCGTTATTTTCTACGTCGCTCAGGGACAGATCATCATTTTTCTCCAAGGGATGGGCCGGCAAAAAATAAGATGGGGGGGGGACAAATAAAAAATAGCGATGAATGTTTTAAGGGGGATACATAGTTTCAAAAAATCATTAATTCATAGTTACATGTATATAGGTTACAATTAACATTTATGCCAAAGGTTTCACTGTTGTCTTTTGTCTCCAATTTTTCAATACGTGTTTCAAAAATTCACAATAAAATGTGTATTTTTAAGGTCTGATTGTCTCTTTGACATATTCACAAGTTACATCTTTATTCTATATGCATGTTTATAAATATTCGATGATTTTCCGGTGTTAAAAATAATACCACAGTTGTTGATCATCTTACCATAAATTACTGGCAAAAATAAGAATATAATTATGAAAAGGTGGATTTTTGCATACGATAACTCGATTAAATTTTAAACAAACCCTGCATTGTATGCTATTGACTTCAACGTTTAACGTTGGGCTTAAAAAGATACTTTGTCTTTGTATAATTTGTAAATGATTTTTACAGAACTTGAAACTACATCTGTAATCTATATTGATATATTGTGTACTATTGACAATTTAACTATCAATGACATGGCCTTTATTTACATATACCTTACATATATATTCCCTGTTCTATTTGACATATATTGCAATATACTTTGAAATTTTATTGTGAAGCAGCAAGGGTGAGTTACATTTTCAAGCATTCGAAAGAGAGGAAGTTGTACATTTTCCCGTATTTTGAAAGCGGATCACTTGTTTGCCAATTGTCAATTGCTGAACCAAGGAAACTTATGTAACTACTCTTTTTTATTACTATCGACCACTCATCATGTAAATGAATGAACAAAGATGTTTGTTCTCATCATTGTGTTTATATTACCATGCTATTGACAATTTGTATCTTTTCTCTTGTTCTTTTCATCCTTTTGTGTAAATATACTCCGATTTGATAGAGTAATCAAGGGAACCAAGGTTATAGCGGTAATCAAAAGAATGTAATCCAGGGACAAAGACCAGACATGGAAGAGTAATCAAGGGAACCAAGGTTATAGCGGTAATCAAAAGAATGTAATCCAGGGACAAAGACCAGACATGGAAAACAGACATACACAACAAAGAACATTAAATAACTAAAATGTTATAAAATGTTAATGTTATGAAAAAAATATGAAATCCTCAAATTTGGAAAAAATAAAGATAATCAATCAACCAATAATTCAATACTCTTAAAATGTTATACAGTGCACTGTGATGTAAACATGCATGACAAGTTTTCTGCTGACGAGAAACCAGGAAAATAAGGAAAAAAACGAGATATAAAGGCATTGGTAAATCATGTTTAAACATACATTTGAAAATACCAATTGTAAACCTGAAGTAAGGGCATATTTGAACAGAACCGCGTAGAGATCCAGAATTAAATATGAAGAAGCATACGTTCTTGAAACAGCTTGTAATAGTAATAGGATACCTAGGGACACGGGGATTAGTCAAAATTACCATTCTTTATAAAGGTCCTCAATTATTTCAGAACCTCCATAATTCGATTTTAAGAACCTCCTAAAATATTTCTGGACCTTAAAGACTCCATTTAAGACCCTAGCCTATTTTTTTAGGAGCGCCTTCGGTAGGTTTTGTTATAAAACAAATCGCAAAAAAAAAAAAAAATCATAAATGTGGTATCTCTAATGTTCAATCAACCATTGAAATCCATTTTCTATCTCTGATGATTATTTCCGTTTTATTTCGTATGATTTATTCTAGCAGATACTCTCGTTTGTAGTAGATATATTTTTACAGTGTCATTGTTTTAGTATAGTTAAACAGTTTAATGTTATTAATTTTAAGATTAATCAAGATGACCCGTGATTTGATTGCTTGGGCAACTTCAGATTACGATCCATTTATAAAAAAATGTGACTGTACGACTCACCGCCAAGGTGTCAAAATGGTTCTATATACTTACCCCAGCAACGCCAAATGTTGACTGGGTATCTTTTATTTACATTTAAGTATGTTGGGCCGGTATTTCAATTTTTAAGACGGTGAAGCAGTCGTGAGTTCGGTCTATATCATGTGCATGGAATCTGTATATAAATGTACTAATGAATTATCCAGTATTTATAAATGTAATTTGAATATAATTAAAGACTGTATGGAACAACCCTTTATTTTTAGGGAAGGGTGGCTCTTGGGTTCACATTTTTCATTTCGGTGAGGGTATTGTCTCTTTGACACATCACCATATCCGTTCTCGTTATATTTTTATCTTGGGGATTTTTCTTTGGCGTACGATAATTGAAACCCAGACTTCCTTTAACATATAATTACAGCTTTCTCATTAAACAATGTCGCCTCTTAGCATCAACCGGACAAATTTTACAGAAGAGCAACAAAGAACAAAAAGTGAAAATAAATATAAAACAAGCAGACATTTTTCTGAAAAAAAGAAAAAAAAACTATGAAAGGTTTAGTTCTTCCAAAGCATGTCGGTATTTGTATTCCATATTCCAACCACTTATAATAACCTTTCCAAAATCAAAATTGTAATTCACCAACCATTTTCTAAGAAGCGAACAATAATAATATTAGATTTTTTTACTAATTTGACGTACAGTACAATGTCCAAAACACTGGTTCTCAAAGAAATCAAAGCAATTAAGAAAAGCGGCACGTACAATATTAGATAACACATTTCAAAGCTAATAATAAAAACTTGAAATTTTGTATCATGCATATGTCCCTACTACTGACGGTGATTTTGCTAAAGAATGATAAAAAAAAATGCTATTTCATACATTTATACCATTAAATGATATACTAAGGTTGACTAAGATTTTAAGGTATAAACAATGTGTATATGAACATAGAGTGGTAAACTATATATGACTAAATGTAAAACATTCAGTTCAAAGCTGTAATCAGATTTTCTAGCTCTAATTTGTTATAAATATTATTGCCGGCAAAGAACACTAGCAATTGCAGCATCTCTGTGATTTCCGGTCATGAATTCAATCCATTCTCGGATATAATCTGTCTTTTGAATTTTGCCCTGTTTTTCCCGATCCATGCTTGCGAAGATGATTCTTGTTGCATCATCTTGTTGCATTCCTAGACATCGGAATCCACGAATCATATCGTCGACGCTGATCATTCCGTCATTGTCTGAATCAAACACATCGAAGAAGGATCCCACCATATTTTCGAATGTTCTCACAAATAAGTCCTTGTTGATTTCGACGAGCTCTTCGTATGCTTTAGCATACATGTCTTCTGTGATAGAATCACCTCTATTTAATGTATCGTTAATTTCGAAGACTAGAGGAGCCACATCTGGAGTTAACCCACCCTGACCTCCATTTTTAGCAATCTCTTGTCCTTCCTTTACTAAAATGTCCCATCCGTCACAAAACCATTTCTTAACAGTGGAGTGTTGGCTATCTGGCATATTGTATTCTCTCTTAAAAATGTCTGCCAATTCCATAAAATCGTTTTTAGACATATTACCGTTTTTCCTAATATTATTCATCCTAAACCATGTTCTGATTTTCATGTCTATGAAATTCTTGTCGTCCATGATGATTTACAAAAGACACCGCCTCGATCATCAAAGACAAAACAAATGCGAAAACAACCTTCAATGTCAGAAGACATCCTTATATAGTATACTACCTAAGCTCTTTTAATGCGCTTTGTCTTTATGCACGTGGCCTTTTCCGTGGTACGTAAATTAAAATACAATCCCTCTCAAGATGGATGATTTCAGAATATAATTAATCTGAAGGAAGAACATGATATGGCAGATCAAATACAGAAACAGCATATCGAATTCGCCTTCAACGGGCAACAAGAGAATGTACCTTAACATAGCATCTTAACCCACCATAATATATAGAAAGTGTCTGACAAGAGTTCACAAATGCAACAAATCAAATGAGATTTTAATCATTTTCAAACAACTTTAATTTTTTTGTAGAAAAATATGTAAGGCAACGAGAAACATAAACAAACATATTGCAGTTTAAATATCGGATTATGTTACATTTTCTTTGTAATAGAATAAAATTTTGTTAACATTTTTATGCTTCTATCAAACATTCGCAGCTAAAGGAAAGATTACATGTAAGTTACAATTCAACGTTGTTTTTATTACAAATTGCATGGGAGACACAAGCAAACGTTCCTTGTTTCAGATGAGGGGAATCTTACTTAACGAAAAATAGTTCTGAATCTAACAGCAAAATAAATATGAAAAACCTTTTGTTGACAACATATATCAGTTCGGTAGATTAGTATTTCTACAGACAGAAGGCATCCCGGTCGGCATCAATGGTGCATTTCTACTTGCTTAGTTTTCTATCTTTTCTTTATTCTTATATATCAGTCTAGAAAATAAAACGCAAATTTGTAGTCTGCTAAATAAAGATGTTTTACCATTCAATAATCCTATGCTACTATAAAAATCCGTATTCTGAGACAAAGTTACCCTGTCTTTACTCCTAAATTCTACCCGATCGAGCGGTATGGAGTGTCCGTTTCGTGAATGATATACGACATCCATTTGCCATAACATTCTCGACACTTCAACGAACAAACATGATGTAGATATGTCTTGCAAGAAACAGGAACTGCTATCCATTCCGTAGGTCATGTAGACTATAAGTACAGCGTAGAACTAAAGTAAATAAAGGGAATTTAAACCTTTTCAAATCTATGAGGCCAAAGAAAGACAAAAAACTTAAGAAATTATAACTAATATGTTACCTGAAACTCACACAGGAAACAAAAACTGAAATTCATTAAAATGGGCCAGAAGCACCGGTAGGGTACTAATATGTGGGTCCTTATTTTTTTTCTCAAGACAATTCGCTGGGATCAAATATGAAAGGTCGTCAAATATTGGACAATTAATCTATGGATCGACAACTTTATCAATGAAAAGGGTGTTCGCGTCGTTTAGAATTACGTGTGATCCCTTCCATGGCAATCTTTGGCACAAGATAGTTAAAAGCCTATTATATCTGTCAAACGATGAACACGGGTAAATAATTAAATTATTGTTTGATATTACAGGTCTGTAATCTGCTTACAGAATATTGTAGAACGTGAATTGATCTGCCTGAAATCATTACGTCTGATCAAGGCAATTAATTCAGTATATTAAATTTGTAATTAGAATTGTAAGTATTTTAACAGCTGGATATGAAGTTGCAAGATATGTTATTTTGGTAAAAACCGTGAAAATTCATTAGTTATTGATTGTATATATGCATACCCGACTAGAAATAATTCAAGGCGACTTATTTTACGACGGACTATCCATTTAACCCGGATAAAAACATGTGGATAAAATACTAGTAAAGACAGAAATTGTACTATACTAATAATTTGTAGTACACTTTTGTTTTGTTTTTTTTCGATTCAGTGACAGCTACACAAGTAATTTTTAAAAGAACTCAACCATTTATATATTTGTTTGACGACAGACAGACGTTAACTTGAGTAAACCGTCGTGAATTATTTAGGCTCCGACCATTTTTATACTCAGTGTGTGTGTGTGTGGGGGGGGGTAAGCTGGGATTATTAATATATATTTGATTGAATATTCCCCCATTACCTAACAATGTAGATTTATAACAAGAAAATGACAATAGCCTTTTGAATATGTTTATTTCATTCATTCGAAAATAATTATAAGAAGTCCTATTTTATCATCTTGGCGTATGATCAGTTGAAATAACTGACATGAACTTAGTTGTTGTTAGAAATTACATACTTTGTTTCTATCATTTGTGTTATGACCATTCACTGTAAATGTGTTAGAACAAATTAAAATATTGAAAATATTGAAATAATTCTCATCCTTTAAACTACAATGTGAATGGCAACCAAATCCTTATGGCGTATGTCCTATTTTTGTTACGCAAAGAAACGTAGTTGTGACTATCCACAACAGCTACCATCAATAAAATTCTTCGCCGAATGCAGCTTGATACGACCGCACACACACACACACACACACACACATATATATATATATATATATATATATATATATATATATATATATATATATATATATATATATATATATATATATGTGTGTGTATGTATGTATGTATGTATGTATGTATGTATGTATAAGTGTGGTGACTGAAAGTTGCATGTGCGGTTAAAAACAGGAGGCGACATCTGCTGATCTGGTGTAAGTCCTGTCTTGAAGCTCTCAAGAATCTGAACTGTGAACAAGTTGGATGGGAGGTGGTTCCAAAGTCTAATACCGGTGGGAAGAAGGAGCATTAATCTGAGAGTAGCCACTAATTCTCAGGTTTGCAGGGTGGAGATATGCTGCTAATGGGATATCAATTAGGTCGTGTGTTATTCTATACATCAAGAGAAGCTTTGAATTAGTTCTCCTTTGTTGTAGTTCTTACCAGGCAAGGTTGATGATCATCTGGCTGGTGCTACTGGTGGTTCTGTAGTCATCGTTGACATATCTAGCTACCCTTCTTTGCACTGCTTCTAACTGGATGATTTGTGGTTGTGTGAGTACCCCATACTGGAGAGCTGTATTCCCGGATTGGTCGTACTAGGGTCTTCTAGTTAGGCTTGTAACATCGTGATTTAATGTCTCTTGGTAGGCTTGTGTGTGTTATGCCTCAGGAAGCTTAAGCTGTTGTTTGCATTCTTCGTTATGACATTGACATGGTCGTTCCAAGATAGTTTTTCAGAAATGCTGACTCCCAGGTATTTGCCTTTCTTTACAAATGATAGGTTTTGTTCTTGGATGTTGTAGGTGGCATTTATTGGTGTTTTTTTAATTGTTGGTGATCCGAAGTACCTCACATTAAGATGGATCGAATGACATCTGCCAGTCATATTCCCACTGTTCTAGATTCTGTAGTTCCTCTTGTAGTATGACAGCATCACTAGGTGTTTTGATTTTTCTGTACAAGAGGCTGTCATCAGCAAAGAGTCTGGTGGTGGATTTTACTTTCTCTCTTGCAGATCATTGATGTATATCAAGAGGGCCAAGTACAGATCCCTGTGGGACTTCCTAAGTGAGGGATGTTGTTGATGAAGAGTGGCCATCAATTATGACACTTTGGCTTCGTTCATTATGGTTGCTTTGGTTTTGGGGTCGCTATGGGTCATTTAATTTTTCTTCAGAATAGGAACACAACTGCTATCACATTTCTTGCGGTCAATATACGTGTACAATTTCTTGGAATTTCTGTCACTGGATGTGTCATCTATGATATAGTTGTTGTGAGCGTTGTGGCATTCTTTCTGGACATCTTTTTGTAGAGATCTGTACGTATCGTGGTCTTCCTTTTTACCACTTTCTTTAGGTTTATAGAAGGCTTCTTGCCTTCTTCAGGTCATTCGTTTGATGTTTCTGTTTGGCCATGGTTTGTTATTTAAAGCGGGTTGAAGTTTTCTTAAAAGGTACTTGGTCTTCAATAATGAATACACATGCTGTCTTAAATGCATTCCATAGTTCGTTGATGTCAGTAGTCACGTGTTGAGATGAAATGGCTGATAAATTTCTGCACTTCTGCTTTTAGCTTTTCTGTGTCAACTCTTTTCCAAAGAAGGACTTTTCTTGGTGGTGGCTTTTTTTATTGGTTGGCGGAGTACTTCTGCGAAGACAATGTCATGATCACCGACACCTGGAATAGATTGCTGTTTGGTGACAAATGTTTGTCTATTTGTTGCGAAGATATCTAGGATATTGTTACCCCGCGTGATGAAATTGATTACTTGTTCAGAGCCAGTTTCATTCAGTGTCTCTGTAAGAATTTTCTGCTGAATGACTCTAGTTGCTGGAGATAATTGAGTTGTTGTTAAAGTCGAAGTCCGCCAGGTTAATGTCACCTGCTAACAAAAAAGTTACTTTGTGGTGTAGTTGGTGAGTGTCTTCTCTGACATATCAGTTATATAGTTTAAGTCACTGCTAGGTGATCGATATAGTGCTACTACGATTAGTTCCTCTTTGTCTTAACATTAGATTGATGATGCTACGATTCCAATGCTAGTCTGGATTATCATCTCAGTACCATCTATGCCACCATAACTGCTATTGATACTTCCCGGGGCGTAGCTAAACTTGTTTTAGTTGTACGCAAAATTACGGCGAGGGGTCTTGGAGGGGGTCGCTCAAGGTCCCCAGTAAGTCCGGCAAGGCAAAGCCCTGAGGGAAACTCCTGAATTTTAACGATTATGGAGCCAGTTTTTCAGGGCCTATACTACGTTCATGGTATGCATATGTGATAAAACGTAAACGTATGTATACGGAAAAGTACAAAATGTCCGGAATTGATGGTTTTGATATCGCCAATTACTTTATGGTGTATATTGGAGTATCATTATGTATTAAAAAGGATTTGTCATTGCATAAAACCTTTACTTCATCTTTAAAATGTGTGTTTTTATTTTTGTTACTTTTTCTGAAAGTACGCAACTGCGTATTCGCGTATAGGCAGCTACGCCCCTGATTTCCCCTCTAAGACTCAGATTTTCTATCTCTGCGTGCTATTATGTGGTACCGACTGGATAGTACTTCTCTTTCGTGTATACCTTTGTGGACCCATGTTTCACTGCCTATTATGATATCTGGTTTGGCTTCTTCTAGTAGTAACCAGAATGGATGTCTTTTTGTTCCGATACTCTTAAAGTTATTGGACAGTATGCGTAAGGTATTTTGGCTCTGTCTAACAGCTTGTGTTTTCTTAGCAACTCAAGCTTGATATAAATCTGAGTTTTGAATGCAGTTAAAAATTGACACTGGAAAAGAATTTGACAAGAAATCACAATTGGCACAAAGTTGTGGGAATATCCAGTAAATTGCAATTTAAAAAAAAATATCTGAAAGTACATGGCAGATTGAACTCATAATTACCCGTAAAATCGGTTGTTCTGATTTCCTCTGACACTGCAACACTGTTCTTTTTTATTTGGATATTGATATACAAATTGAAAAAATGAGAAAGGTTGCAAGTCAGAAGAAATTCTGGATTATAAAATAGGTGTGTCTATTTCTTAGTCATTTCTGATAAATACAATAGCCACAAAGTTACTTTTAGAATGGACAATAAATATCATAAAGATCCGTTCACTTATATTTGAGCTATATAGATGTCCCACAATTCATAGTAACCACAACCCCAAAAATCAGAACAAACCTTTCTATTGTGGTTAGAACCTTCTTATAAAATTTTATCAAGATCCACTACTATTCTATAAAAGTTCACAAATGAAAATGGACATGACATGGGCAATGACTGCTACACAGTTATCAGTGCAAAAGTCAAACCGTAGTTTTACCTTTCGCAACATTTGTCGCACATGAGACAAAAAAATGAAAGAGAAAGACCTACCAAAGCCTCCATTGATTATATGACAGATTTTGATAGAGTATATGACCTTATCACAGAAAAATATAAGGCAATAATGGAAAATCAAGTGTTACATCTCCACGTAATGGTGAAAAAAGGGGGATGGCAAAATGTTCAAAATGGCCCAACTTGAAAACTGTACTTGGATTTTGCCAAAATTGAACTCAACCTATATTTTATAGTACTAAACAACTTTGTAAAGTAAAAAGAAAATTCAACTGTTCTCAAGCTATCATTTGCATACCACTGGAGGACAGACAAACACACAACTTTTTGGAGGGATCATATCATACCTTTCAATTGCATGTGACAAGGTATAATTCAACAAATTTTGCAGGTTTAAGCTGTTAAAGAAATTGAAACTGGAAACATACAGATATATCATAACTTATAATTGTAAAAAGCACTTTGTCAGATGTGTTATTGTGTCTGTGAGACACAAATGATGCCCCCGCATGTGGTTTTGAATAAAACTCAGCATAGCTGAACGAAACTTTTCATCAATCTTTAACCAATTATGACAGACTCACATACCAAAAACCAGTCAAATATCTTCAAGCATTTACAAAAAAAAACCGAAAAACTATTATTTCAATACAATTTTTAAAGTGCAGGGCCCATTATTTTGGTAAAACTCAGCGTAGAAGAATGAAACTTATACTTGATTTGTAACAAATCATGACAGACTCACATATCAAAAAGCACTTCAATATCTTCAAGGGTTTACAAAAAAGTGCGGAAAACTGTTATTTCCATGAAATTTTTAAAGTCCAGGGCCCATATTTTTGATAAAACTCAGCGTAGTGGAACGAAACTTAATCTCAATCTGTAACTAATCATGACAGACTAACATACAAAAAATCAGTTCAATATCTTCAAGGGTTTACAAAAAAAAGTGTGGAAAACTGTTATTTCCATGAAATTTTTTAAGTCCAGGGCCCATAATTTTGGTAAAACTCAGCATAGCGGAACGAAACTTTAACTCGATCTGCAACTAATCATGAAAGACTCACATACAAAAAATCTGTTCAATATCTTCAAGGATTTAAAAAAAAAGTGCAGAAAACTTATGGGACAGACAGAATTACAGACAACGGAATTACGGACGGACAGGGGTAAAACAATATGCCTCCCAACTTATCGTTTATAAAAATTGTATTCACTGAATGACATACAAATTTTTTCATTTGTTCAAAGATGTAGAGCAGCATCTAATTAAACCAGAAGAATCAGGGATAAGATAATGAAAGTTAAGAATTTTTCTCTTCAGATCCTGTGTATACTGCACTAATTTCATTTAATACAAGTACTTTATTACTTCTCAAAACAAGGTATTATTTGAATTTGGAATTATTTTGGATTTAAGAAAATAAATAGAACCAAATGTATAAAATTTAACCTTACTAAGAGAGTATGTAAGTTTGCCGGCACGACTAACCCTCTTAGTATGGATTAGTTTCACAAACTATTTTTTAGTCATTTTCTTAAAAACAATTCCAAGTTCAAATAATACCTTGTTTCAAGTATTAGTCTTAGATTTGTTAGATTTAACAATACTTGTTTTTTTTTTTGTTATACATGTACATGTTTTAAAAATAATCCTTGCCCTTACTACCAATAACATAATAAAAACATAGGTTTTTACAAAATATTTTTTTCAGTCTATGTAACAAAGCAAACATCTTAAATAATTATTTCTTGATCTCCAATTTCTTCTTCTGATGGCAATTCTATTGTCTCTGGGGGTACATAGTTAGGATCTACTAATGGCAGACCTTCACGCTCGCGACGCTCTAATTCTAAAAATGCCTCTCGCCACACCCAGTTCTTCATTCTGAAAAACATCAACATGTTCTAAGTAAGAAAATATTTCAAAACAACATAGATAACAATTCCATGAAAGGGCTCAATTTGAAAACAATCTTGTAAAAGTGTAAATGCATACCAAGTTTCATGATGACACCTTAAGATATACAGAAGATTATTTTAGCTGATTTGGCATGAAAACCATATTACAAACATAATATATTAACTTAAATAGGATACATATATTGTTAAAGTGATCAATATCCTTATCAGGTTAAAGAGCAAATGTTCATCAATATATATTTACATGTATTATTGTCAAATACCAGTAAACATCTTCATGGGTATACTTTTTTAGTTTTGAAAACATGGAGTTCTAGAGGTTTATACACTTATACTCATTGTTACATGTATATAATGCTTGCTTTTGGCAACTTATTCATAAACTGTTTTGGGGTAAATCCCATAACCAATACCAACTACACTTTGTAGCATGGAAGCTTGTCGTAGAATTTTATTAATATCTCCAAAGTTGTACAGTATTCAAGTTATTGCACAAAAATTAAGTGTCTACAGACAACAACACAACAAACCGGCAGATAGAGTGGAGTGGCTACTAGACCTACTCTCACCATTGGTGATGCAGGTGAAAACCCCAGGAAATGAAGTACCTTGTATCAGGTGCATACATATACCACACTGCTCCTCCAACAAATGTACACGAAACAATCAAAAAAAGAAACATGTTCTTTAAAAACATATCTGCATCTCGGTCATAGGAATCAAAACCAAAGGATACCCAATTCTGAAAAGAACAAGCAAACATGAAAGGCACTATCAGCAAAGATGTGTTACAATTACTTGTAGAATGATTTATTTATTTTAACAATTATCATGTTCTTTTAGTCTGAGGGTTTTTCACATTACATATTTGTCCATAGCAGTTCAATTAGGCCATACAAACACAACATGACAAGAAAATAAAATTAATTAATCTTTTTTTAATACACAAAAAATTGACAAAGAGCCTCATCATAATGTTATTGTAAGTGATGGATTTTATATACTAGCCTGTGGTCATTTTCACAAAAAAATTGAAAGTGTTAAATTAGTCGTATGTTAAGGTGTCATAAAGGATCAAAGTATTGTGCAGTTATAACTTACAACTAATTTCACTCCTACATTTTTTTGTGAAAAGGGCTGCTGTTATGTAATTAAGGATCTCCTTGGATGGAAACACAGTACAGATAATATATCCCTTGGGTCAAAATACAGACAAACTCCATGGACAATTTTTGAATTTCAAAGTCATTGTGAAAAAAACCCTTATACTGAAATTCAAATATATCCCTGTGTTCTACTTGTACATGTATGATGTATATTGAAAAAGTTTGCCAGAAATATTACTATCTTAGTGATGGTGATATGTTATCACAACTAAGTTGCATTCTCCAAGGAATCTAATGCCATGTAATTCTAGAAGAGAGAATAAATGTTATGAGTAAACCATGTATTTATTGCATATCATCACATGTTACATACATGTTAAAGATGTAAAAGACCTCAACATTTTTTTACATAATTTTAATAATCAATGCATGTATCTCTACAACATAAAGTCAGTCACTATGTTTCATTCCTTACCATATTAAAAGGGGATACACATAAGCATGTTACTGATTCAAACAAACAAAATAAGGAAATGAATTTAGACTAATTGGACATGGGCAGCAAAAGCTATGTTTCAGACTCCAGGAAATTCAACTTTACTTATAAAAAACATCTACTTATATAGAAGATGATAGGGTCTGCTAAATTCTAGTTATTTAGGAACCAAGGTTTTTAGTACCTATGTTAAATCAACACAATATCAAAGAAAAAAACACCACTGTATAAATCATATTGATGAACTTTGAACTGTTGGACTGTTTTCTTATAGATATTCAATAGAAATGTTATGCTTGGATGCTGAGAAAATGATTTTCTAAGTCAAAATTGTCCACTGAACATTGCTTAAGAGTGCTTATCTTTCAATTTGCCATAAGATTAATGAACAATGCAGTCTTAAGAAGAAAATTGGAACTTAAAATGTAGTCTAGAAGCATATACAATGATTGATATCCAATGTCTTGTGTGCATGTATGCATACTAGTATTCCAGCTAAGATTTGAAAATGGAGGGGCACATGAGAAGGGTACTTGAGCAGGTAATGGTTACATGAGAATAATTGATTTGTGAATGATAGCCACGTTTAAAAGGTAAAAAGGGACCTAAATACAAATAAAATATGAATAAAACGTAAAAACAAATTGTTAAATGTGATCCTAAATTCTCGGCCTTACGGCCTTTGTCAGAGGCAAAATGTATTAGGATAAAAACTGAAAATCTCTAACACAGAGACAAGGTGCCCTTCAAAATTGATCTAGAACATTATGAGATATGTATCAAGATCAAGATGAAAATTGCTAAATTGAACAGCAGTTGAAAACAGGGTTATGGTGTCTTAATAATGTGGGTTTGGACATTCATTCCAAAGGGTTGGGCAGTCCCAAGAAAGCTGATGATAAGCTGTTATAGGAACTTTCATTGATTTTCGCCTGAACATGTTTTCAAAAAACAGTTACTTTCATGTTGTCAACTCTGTGGTTTGCTTCTCGAAAATGTTCCCCAACTGGACAATCCTTTCCATTGGTGATGCTTTGTTTGTGTTCTAAAAATGATAAACCAACCTCCTTGCTCACATAAACCATTTTGCAGTGTTTGCAAACCACAGTTACAATTGATGTCAAGGAATAAAAAGCTTTCTTTGGTGGTGTTGAAGGTATATCTGATGGATCGATGGTAAGAAGAAACAAAATTGATGAAAGACATCAAATCATGTTCTTCATCCTAGGATACCCCAAAGACATCGTCTATGTACCATTTGTAAAGGTCTGGTACTGGGGCTTTGTACTCAGAGAATATTTTTTCCTCCAGGTAGCCAACAAATAGACCAGCAAAGCTGGGTCCCATTTTAGTTCCCATTGCCACCCCACCTGACTGGATATAGTGGTTGCCATCAAAATTAAAGGTATTGAGGTTGAGGACAAGTTTGGTAAGCCTTAAGATGTCAGTTTTGACATAAGGGTTGGGTCTTCTGTCAAGGTAATGCCTCAAAGCAATCAAAGCATCATTATTAGGGATGTTTGTATATAGAGCTGTCACACCCATAGTGAAATGTTTGAAATCTGAACTCTCAGGCTCAAAATAATCAAGAATACTGAGGGCATGAGTAGTGTCCTTGATATACAAATGCAAGTGGGTAGGTTTTCCACGATGGGCATGATGATTACATGTATGTACTAGACAATACATGTACTATATAAATGTAGATTGTACATACCGGTATATGGCATTTGAAGGAAAAAGAGAATTATTTGAATTGCAATGTTTACTTCATATAACTTGGGTGACACTGCTCATTCAAATTTTTTTTGGGTATGTAAGAATTGTAATAAAATACTTCACAGGCAAAGCTTGATAGGGCTGCAGAGGTCCAACCCTGAACAGTTGGGGCAAGTATGGACACACCATTCAAGGTTGGTATAGCTCTGAATTTTGGTTGTAATTAAATATTTAACACAGGAGAAGAATTTGATCAGAATTGCTATGTCCCTTTTTGATCCCTTATTCCTAAATAAGCACAACCCCCAAAATCAATGTAAGCCTCCCTTTTGAGGTATGGCACCTTTGGAACAATTTCATAGAGAACCATACACTTTCACTCAAATTATTATTTGTACAGCAGGAAAACGCTTGTTTCTGGACCCTTTTTGGCCCCTCAATCCTAATCAGTTGAAGTGGCACCACCTAAATTCAATTCATGTGGTGCTGAAACAGTGATTTTTCAACTTTTTTTAGAGGTGCCTGTCCAGACTCTATGAAAAAGCTTGTTTCTGGTCCCATTTTTGATCCCCAATTCAAAAGTGGTTCAAAATTAATCTCAACCTTCTTTTTTTTGGTAAGACATCTTGTGGTGCAATATCAAAGAGATCCGTTTACAATTGATAAAGTTATATTTCAGGCATCATGTAAATGCTTGTTCTTGGCCCTTATTCCTAGATGGTTTGAGCCACAAACCCAAAATCAATCCCAGCCTTCCTTTTGTGGTATGACATCTTTTAGAACATTTTCTAAGAGATCCATTCAAATTAATGAAGTTATTGTCTGAACACCATGAAAATGCTTGTTTTTGGCTCCCAGTTCCTAAAGTCTCATTTACTACTTCTGGGTCAAATGGGCACCCCTCTACGTAGTACCAAAAAAACACTGAATCTAGATCTATTCATTTATAAGTGCATAATTTGTGTGTATGCTGATCAAAAGTAGTCAAAATAAAGCTGTGAATGTGTACTTTAAAATCATATTTGTAATTAACTACAAAAGTATATGAATGCATGTATCATTTACATGTGTGAGTAACTTGTCTCTATGTAGTCTATGATAGTTGGCAGAAAAGGTAAAAATGTGAATTTTTAGTATAATTTATTCAAGTAAATTTTGTGAAAAAATTCTACAACCATTGTACCATTAGCATAACAATTTTGAAAGCGATGTTTTCCAAGCTTAGCAATGGTATGCAACTTCAATATGTCATTAGTCTTGGAAATTCACAATGAAACTTTGAAAATTATTTTTCAAACATGTAAAGTAAAGGAAGCATTAGAAGTGAATAGTGAGACCTACATGTAAGTGATTTGAGCCATAAACCCCCAAAAAACAATCCAAGCCTTCTTTTTTGTGGTATGACACCTTGTGGTACATTGTATGGAACTTCTAAGAGATCCATTCACATTTACATTTATTGTCTGGACATAATGAAAATGCTTGTTTCTCAGCGGTATTACCCTACAGGTACACCTGGTCCATGCTCCCAGTTTTTAGTGGAGTCCGAGTTGCTCATTTACTTTTTTTACTTTGTATGTATTATTTTGCTTATTTTATATTCTTTGTTGTGTATATGTATGTCTGTTTTCCATGTCTGGATTACATTCTTCTGATGTCTGCTAGAATCTTGGTTCCCTTGATTAATTTTTCTGGCTCATAATTCCTAAATGGTTGGAACCACAACCCCGAAACAAATTCCAAGATTCCTTTCATGGTATGGTGTGCTGTAATTTCATAATGATTTATACACTTATTGTCTGGACATAAAATGTCGACAGACAAAATGACTCCATGATATGATGAATATCTGACCTAAAATTTTTCAGTCTATAAAATGGAGCATAGGGTCATTCAAAGGGAGAAGAGCAGTGCAGGTCTTTGGGAGGGGATAAGCATGCCTCATCATATCTATCTTTTGAGGACATTGTATACAGTTAAAAAACCATGCATTTTATATGATCTTTCATGTTTTCGCCTGATATTTTCATTTTTTTGTTTATAGTCAAAATGCGCTCATGATGTAGAACTATCAACAAACCTTATTGCATTGTTTTTATAAAAATATTACTTGCAAGTTTTAAAAATAAATGTCAGTAGCTCTTGGAAAACATCATTTTTTTTGGACAAATAATTAACAGTACTTAAAAGATTCTTTTTTAAATTAACATCCTAAACCAAAGACCAAAATAATATTGAAACCAAGGGCTAGAATTCATTTAAACTCATTTAAATATAAATCTTATATGAAAATTTGGTGCTGAATTGAATAGGCAAAAAAGGTCTGATACAATGTAACTGTAGAACAAAATTCGGAACCTGATACTAATCTAAAGAACTAACAGAACAACTTTGGACATTTACATATATAAAATGTAACTTCCTTTTTCTTCCATAAAAGTGTAGCTTTCATTATACCAGTATTGTGAAATAGATCATTGAAAATATAAACGTATCTTCAACATTTTTTTTTTCATCATTAAATCCATGGAACAGCTATTTAAAGTATTGAAAAGTTCTAGAAAAGTAGCATATACAAATCTTTATCCACCTTTCTATTTGCTGTTCAAGAATTAACCTGTCCTTGGAAATAACATAAGTGTACATTTGTAACCCAATTACATGTAGTACTATATTGTATTCAAAGCAAAGCATAAATTTTCTACAAAAAGAAAGGCTATCATTTTTAGAATGTAAGCAAAGCTGTCAGTTTGGTGTGCATTTATTTACATCAGAAGTTATGTGTAAAATATACTCTCCTTGGTGGAGAACTGCTATACTTTTGGAACCTGAACAAATTATGAATATGAATCTGAACCACTAAAGCAGTACAAGTTAAAAACTACAAAAAAGGATCATGTATATTGCTGCAGCTGCTGGTAAGGGTAAAATGTGTATCAATAAACCTTGTTCAAAATGAATTTAAAACAGTTGCAACCATCCAAAATATAGACATGCAAGATAATAAACAAGAATATCAATTAACATTTTCTCAATACCTATCACAGCCATTACTACACCCGCCTCAATGTCCACCCAATGTGAATATGAAATAGGGAGCAAATGATTCTAGCATAGAAACCACTTTAGGAGATGAAACTGTAGTTGGAGGTATAAACATTCACCCCCATCAAAGAAAAGTGTCAAACCAATAGATAATTTTAACATTTTTAACCACAATGTAAATAGAGCACAGTTGTCAATAACGTACACAAATGCAGATACATGTAGCCTGTTTAACAAAATGGGTGAACTCATGGTGTTGGTCACAGAGAGAAACTATAATGTCATAGCAATAACGGAAATATTTCCTAAAAATCAATCCTTAGAATACAATGATAACATATGGATTATTCCAGGATACACACTTCAATGTCCAAGTAAAAAAACATTTACAAGCAGAGGTGTCATAATATATACCAAAAACTTGTTGAAGGCTTATGTAATTGATAGTCCAACTATGAAATTTATTGAACATATCCAAATAGGAATTAACATTGAGGTACCAACATATTAGTCACATGTATATATAGAAGACCAAGTACAATGGACATACAATGTGTGGAAAAACTATACCAACTTTTATCCAAAAGAAAAGTGAACAATATCAACTATGAATACATACTACATATGGGTGATTCCATTTTTAAGGAAATAAACTGGGAGACTTATACATCACTTATGAATTGTGAACATCTAGCAACAAAATTTCTTGACAGAGTAATGGATACGTTCTTAATACAACATTTGTTAAACCAACTAGAAATAGAGGGGACAATGTACCAAGCATTCTAGAACTCATCTACAGTAACGAAAAAGGAATGATTGTTGACATCTAACACTCCGCCCCCTTAGGAAATAGTGACCATGAAACTTTAGAGTTTAAATTTGTATATAATTCAAATAGATTACCAAATGAACATAGACAAGAAAAGCTATGATATTTTAAGGGCAACTATGATTCCATAAATAGGACGCTATCTAATGTAAATTGGGAACCGTTTCCAAATACAATCTATGTGAACGACCTATGGAATAGCTTTGCCGATTAGTTATCAAATATATGTAAAGAGAATATACCAGTGTGTAAATCTACACTGAAGTCATATATCACGCCATGGATGGACAAGGAAACATTGTCAATAGTCCAAGGAAAACGTAAACTATGGATGAAATACATTCACTGCAGGAATCTGCAAAATAAACAAAACTATGATCAAGCAAAAAGAAGAGCAAGTGCCAAAGTAAGGGAAGCTCAGATAAAATATGAGAAATCAGTAGCTGAAAAAACCAAAACTGACCCAAAAGCCTTCTGGAAATATGTCCAATCAAAAAACACGGTTAAAGAAAACAGAATTTATTATGGACGAGAATGGGGTGATACATACAAGTACATGTAACAGTACAAAAGCTGAACTCCTAAATACTTTTTTTTCAAAGTGTCTCCACAAATGAAACAAATCTAGACAATCTGCCACTCTTCAATGCCAGAACAGAAGAAACAATAGAAGAAATTGTCGTTACAGAAGACATGGTAGAACATCTCAACAAAGTAAACGAAAATAAATTGCAAGGTGCAGATGCAGTACACCCAAAACTAATAAAAGAGACAGTAGATAGCATTACCAAATTATGATCTACATTAATGACCTCCCAGATGCAATCAAAAATATGGCAAAGCTATTTGCGGAGAATACAAAAATTTACGCAAAAGTGAATACAAACGACGATCAGAACAGCTTGCAAAGGGATATTGATAGCCTAATGAACTGGTCAGATAAATGGCTTCTCAAATTTAACAAATCAAAATGTAAACATCTCCACCTAGGTCAAGATAATGAGCACAATACACCATGAGCCAAGAAATAATTGAAACTACTACACAAGAAAAAGACCTTGGCATAACTATAGAGAGTATATTAAATATCCTGGATCATATAAACTTACAAGTTAAAAAAGCCAGCCAAAAATTAGGAATGATCAACAGAACATTCAAGTATATACATGTAGATAAAAATATGTTTCTTGTGCTTTACAAGAGTATAGTGCGTCCCCATCTAGAGTATGGGAGCTCAGTATGGTCGGTCATAAACAAAAAAGAAGCAGTACAAATAGAAAACGTACAGAGAAGGGCTACAAGACTACTCAAAAACATCCAAGTTATGGAGAAAGACTGGTGTATCAAGGATTACCAACACTACAGTATAGAAGGGAGAGATCAGACCTAGTAGAAACATATAAGATCCTCAATAACATTGATAAAGTTGAATGCGAAAACCTATTTCCAATGCATGCATCAAACACCAGAGGTTACAAGCAAAAAATATATAAGTAACACTGTCAAACAAATAAAAGGAAGGCAAGCTTCTTACAAAGAGTAGCTGATAATTGGAACGGATTACCAGACAATGTTATAAAATCCCAAACTGTAAATTGTTTTAAAAGTTCCGTGAACGCTCACTGGGTAAACTATCCAGTAAAATTTGCGCCGAATTTCTATGGGCCTGAAGTAGGCATGATTAGAAGAGAAAACTTTATCAATATGGATCTGATTCTGAGACGCGATGAAGCGCAGTTACAAAATAACTGATCTCAGGACCTGATGAACCTGGTGAAGAATTATTGAAGCCCAGTGTGCTAGTTTAAATTGGCTATGTTCTACATGCAACTGTTGTGTTCAATATCGTATGCAAACCTTGGTTTTTTCAGGATCATAATCTGCAAAATGTTCTTTCAGTCTTTTGAATTCTTCTGTTTCTTCTAAAGGCGTTGTTGAATCGGGTCGAGTTGTTAAACTGTCTTTATTCTTTTTAGAAGTTGAGATTAAACAAAATGGTTGTCTGAAATAAGATTTTTTAAGGGTCTCATTGTAAAAAAATCGAAGAGATCTTCTAGTTGCCGTCCTCAGCAAGGTCGCCATGATTTTTGTAAACTGTAGAGGAGACGGAGCGACACTGAAAAAGTTACGGAATTAGAAAATATACAATAATTGGCTTTATTTATGAAATATCTCAGGAATTTTTTAACAACTTTCATTAAAAATTCTCTCTAAGCTCTTGTTCTTAACAATTCGACCATGACACTTTTGTTTTTTTTTTTTATTTCAAATGCACTAAATCACGGAAATATCCATCACCAAAGACGTCCACGAAATTACACACTCCGCTTACCGGTCTCAATAATTACCAACAAGAACCGTCAAGAAGCGACAAGAAACTTGAATTAGCGACAAGAAACTTTGAATCAGCGACAAGAAACTAAAAAAATACCGACAAGAAGAGAGAGACTATATTTATTTGCTGTTTGAATTATAAAAAGATGAAAAAATAGAAATAATTGTAAGAAGTTATAAATCCCTGGTTATATTTAAAAAAAAAATGTACATGCAAAGTTGATAAAAGCAGAGACATTAATACACATTAATGTCTCTGGTAAAAATTCGTCATATAAGTTTTAAAATTTCGAGAAACTGATATTAATCAAATATATCATTTTAAATGACATTTTAAAATATAATAAAGAAATAAATTGATGAAAAGGGTGAGAAATAACGTAATTTGCAAAGATTTGAGGTTTAAAATGCTATGTTTTTATCTAATTCTTTGATGTTATATGCTCTTTTTTATATTTGAAATCATTCGTAAAGAATGCAGATATGTCAGGATTCTAGATCATTCTAAATTCCGATAGATTTGTATATTTACGCATATCAGCCAATCGGATTAATTAAGTTATGACATTCATACACGCGCCAGTCAACAACTCTGACTTATGGTGGCACGTGGGTCGTTAAATTGTTAATTGAGGTAGTTATGATATTAATTACCTACAAGAAGCCAGTCATTCTTTGATCTCACAATCAAGAGTTTTTGGTAGCTAGAATTATTATTGTAACTTTCAGAATCAAACACACTAATTATTTTGAAGTAAAATTAAAAATAATATTGGCCGTAATAAGTTAATAATTTATGAAGCTATAGACCAGAAAACTAAGTAAAGTAAAAACACTGTTTATGATTCCAAGCGTGGTTGTTTTGTTAGTCATTTACGTTCAAAGGGTTACCAGTACAGAACTTGTTTTTCTACCAAGCTGACTGAAGCCAAAACTTCACTCATCTTATATACATGCATTCAATATACCCAAGCTGAATAAGCCACACTTTTTACTCATCTTTAACATAAATACCAGACCCAAAGCAGTCAGTCTGGTTCTTGCAAAAGTACGACTCTGTGCGTTTGTAAGAATCGTTGCTACGTATTT
This sequence comes from Perna viridis, assembly GCA_037379345.1. NCBI lineage: Eukaryota > Metazoa > Mollusca > Bivalvia > Mytilida > Mytilidae > Perna > Perna viridis. Next base: position 9,164,146 of record CM074511.1, on the reverse strand, counting down.
GCATACGGTTTCGCTTTGTTACGCTGACATTAACACCATCGGTGTTAATAAATAGATACCCTCAGGAGCAGGGCTTCCCTTTGGGCAAGGGAATAAAAACTTTGCGAGATTAATACCGTCGGTGTTAGTCCAAACCCTTAGGAACAAGTTTTTTCCCTTGGGCAAGGGAATCAAAATGGCAAAGTTTCCTTGTGGAGATTGTGGCAAAAATTGCACAAACCATAGTCATCGGGTCAGACGAGGAAAAGGCACTCGTGAAAGCTATCAAGACAAGCTTTCCTGACTCCGAGTTAACACTCTGTACATAACACTTGAGCGAAAACGTGTCAAGGCATTTAAGAACAAGGTCGGTGTGAATGAGAAAGTCTCCAAGCAAATAATAACAGACTTATTTGGAGCACAAGGTCTTATAGAGACCAACACACTGTCGACTTTACATCTTGACGCTTCTTGTCGGCAACTAGTGAGACCCCGCTTACTGATTCCCTGTGTTAATGAAAAATCAGTAGACGTTCCGGCGGTAATTTTGACAGATCATAAATACAACATACCCTATAAAATTACTACTCCTTTTATTTCTCGTTTTACCAACTCTTTATCACCTTTGAACACTGTCATAGAAAACTTCACTGTTTTAGGGGTAATGGCTTGTATCCATTCTTTTTTTGGTAAACACTACAGTCGACCGTGTGGACATTGCCTGTTAAATTGAATGTTCAAAGACGGAGATCACACACTTTCAGCTTTTCTAAGAGAAAGATAAAGGGTGAAAAAAAGGAAAATTTTTCTAGAAATTCATGTACATAGATATAACATATATGATAATCGTGTTGACCTACTAATGGTTTTGGTATCTGGATGATAATGTATACCAGATAATGTGGTTGATTCATTCCAGGTTTTTATTTTGTTTTATTAATGCAGCTTCGATGACTGGTTTATTATAAGATATACAATATTATAACATTATTTTTTTGTATTTCAATGCAGAAAATACCATAAATATTATAGAAATAACCACGTACACTATACTCAGCTACTTTTGTTTCTCAAACACTCAAGTCAGAGTTTTAAATCTGTGTCAGTCGGTGAAACATCAGTTGGATTTTTTCACTGTGAAATGTGAGTATTATACCAACCCATCTGGGACATTGTATATTATGGTTAATTGTGTACGGAGAATCACTCATTGACCTGGGTGTGAAATTCACCCAGCACAGTGAAGTTAATCTCATTGATCTCCGTTGACATTATGGGCATTAGTACCCGAGCTCCAAGATCTTTGACCTCCAAAATTCAGCACAATAAAACAGCAGTTGAGACAATAAGCTTGTGGTATTAACGATTGACAAATATAATGTGAAAAGATATTTAGAAAATAGGTATTTATCATTGATAGAATCATAGATACTTCATAAATGTCTTGTGTTGATTTATAATTAATTGGTCCATTTGATGACCAGACACATATTGGAGATATTCTATACAACGTTCATTTAAATTTCTAAAAATAGACAACTATGTGCAAAGGATGTCAAGGAATTGTTTTTATATGGGAGTAAACATTGGTTGGCATCAATTCAGGTTTAAAATTGTTTAACAAAACTTATCATTCAAGAAAGATACATATATATATGTAGGTTGTATTTGAAATATTTTAAGTAAGAAATGTCTCTGAGTAAACTGGAAGCATTTTAAGCGATCGAAAAAGACCAGCTGAAGAAGACTTAATAAGGTCACTGTCTCATCCTTGTTTGGACAACGTATTATAACTTATGACTGACAATATTTGCAGTCCAGATTAAGGGCTTCTTTGCAATTCTTAATAGTTATGTACACATTATCTATAATGCTTGGAATCAAACTTGTCAGATGGCTCCTTGTAAATGTTGTTACCCTTGAAAGGTGAAAAATGACATTTTTTTTTTGTAGTTTTCAGCCAATATCTTGAAAACTATTATAGATAGAAAGAAACTTTCAATCGCTGAAATGATCCTTATAATAAGTCCTACCGAAGTCTTCTTTAGTCAAAATTGTTGGACAAATTCTTGTTGAATTTATTGCTCTTGAATGGTAAAATTGAACCAGGTGAGCGATTCAGGCTCCTGAGAGCTTGTTATTTTCTATTGGTGATACTCTTGCCAATCAATGTAACTTCACTGAAATCCCCAAGTCTAAATTTTGACTTTAAGATTTAAGTGAGTTTACATTAGCAACAGTATAACCAATAGACAGAAAACATATGTACAGGTACAACAATCAAAACACTCCAATTAATTAGTCAGCTGGTTAAAAAATACTCATATACTTTAAGTGATTTATTTTTTAAATTTACCACAACAATATAGAAAATCAACTATTAAATAGGTGATTTTAAAAACTAAGATCAGAAAAAATATGGCACTGGTCCAGTAAGCCCTGAAGTACATGTGCATTTTGTTTTAAAAAAATGAGATCTAAAGCTATGCAATTGAAAAAAATGAAGGCTTCCAGTACAATACAGTGAACAAGCAACACTTCATTTTTGTTTAGCTAATAAACTTAAATTACATCAGCAAATGCATCAATTTTACAAAAAACATAAATGTATAAAAGTGTGCTGTTGTATCGTGATTTTACTTATCTGCCCTAATTTTTCTTGATAGAAAACTGTGTATTAGTTCATAAAACATGTAATTTCACTTTTTCTGCAGCAAGATTTTTCTTTTACATGTTTAAGATAGAATCTTGAAACTCGAAATTGAGTCTTGATGGAATTGATATTGATAGCATATGGTTGGTATCGATATTTGTATAACTTTCCATTTTTTCTTTATTGTTTCAGAATTCAACTTATTGAATATGGCTTTAATAGTATGGCCTTAGAAATTCAGGAAATGGCAGCTAACTCACTTTTCTCATGCTTCCGTGGAAAGAAATATTCATATACACCTAATGGTAAAGCTCCTGTTGATAAACTTTTGCATGTGAAACCTCTACACTTCAGTAGTATGGATAAACCACCTGCTTCTAAGAAAAGAAGGATGGAGAGTGATGATGATTGGGATGATGATGACTTTGAATTGACACAGAAAGACTTGGAAAGTATTGCCACTGTAGAAATTATGGCTTCTCAGTCAGCAAGTAACAATAATATGATGAAGTATCAAACTGATCCTGGTCCTTCAGGAGCGGCATTATCCTTTTCCAACTCAACAGCTCCAAAGTCAGCTCCCGGCAGACTTCCACAGTCGACAAAGTATTCCTTTGTGAAGCCAAGGCCTACCAACTCATCCATGTCTTCCTCTGAATCTTTGAATCCACATTCAACATCAGGAAGTCGAGTATCAACCAGTTCTAGTAAGTTCTGTAATTCTGTAATATGGGATTTAATCATGTCACTTTCTCTGTCTTTTCTGAAAACAAGTCTTCAGAATTAGGTCCTCTGTAATCAGCACAAATTGTGCTTGTTTTAATCGATATCACATTGAATCTTATCTTGATGGAAATTTAGGAATTGAGGTTAGTAAGTAAAAGGTACAGGTCACTGTTACTATCAATATAATTTATATGTGCAGACAATTTTTTACTGACAGTGGAGGCATGTTATACTACATGTAAGTTATTTTAAGGTCAAAGGTCAGGATTTTTATCACTAAGATCTTTCCTGTTAGAGACCTCGAACAATGCTCATATTTTGAACTTTATTCTTCAAGTTACTTTTAGACCAGTAGAGAATTCTCATAAGTTATTGATTGGTGTGGTTTATCGCTTCTTCTATAGATAGCCATTCAGGTGTATAGTACACCGTCTTTAAGACTGTTACAGTCTGCATGTTCTTTGCTTCTAACTTATCTACGGGTATGCCATTTTCTCACAGGAATGTAACATTCCGAGAGAATGATTTTGTTTAGATTTATTTGGAACTTTTGGCTTCTTTATACACTAAACCATTACGAAATTATTTATATTTCTAGTTTTCTATTGAGCTACAAATATGGTGCTGTAACAAACGTTTAGGGGATTATGTTAATAAAAGCCAGTCACTTCCAGTTGCATTGCCATACTGGTTAATTTTGAAGTTGTTAAGCATTATGCATTTATAAGCGATATGCACCATTGTTTTATATCAAAGGCTTTGTACTTGGTCAAATAAACTGTGTTTCTAAAAGAGTTTTCATTTGTACAGTGTTATAGTTATAGAGCCCAGTGCACGAATGTACCACACAACAGGGTGTCTTAACAAGGTTATTTATTCTGAATATAAGTAGTTGAAATAAACATGTAAAATCTAGAAAAGCGAATACATTAGTAAATCTTCGAACATTTTCCGTCATGTATTAAAAGAATAACACACTACTTATATGGTTAGATTGGTATTTCTTAGTCATATTTCAAAGTGTTAGCTGGCCATTATCACTGAGAAACTTGCACATACAGAAGACTCCCGTTACAATGGTAATAAGTAAATACACTGACAACAGTTGTCATCTGTAAAATACTTAATAGCATATATATATATATTAGGATAAAAGATTTCTATGTAAAATATGTATACTTTTTTTAACTGATAGCAAGTTCTGAAGAGATACCATTTGCTGCTCCCAGTAGAAGAAACTCTGCTTCACTGTCACATTCTGATGTTAATGACCAGTCCCTGACATCAGCATATTTGAAAAATCCTATAGTAGAGGCTGAATTAGAGAAATTGAAACAGAAATGTCAACTCTTACAAAAACAGGTCAACAAGTATTTAGATACTGTATAGTCTTTTGATATTACAAACCAAATTAAGAGCTAGAAAAAATCAAATTAAACCTTTAACAAGTATGAAACAATTTTAGAAGCCATGTATTGTAGCAAAAAGGTATTTTTTTTTTTATAAATATGCATATTGAGAATTTTGGTTAGTTTGTTTTGATATGCAACTTGGTTATACAATAATCTGTTGTATTATTGAAAGTAACTGAGAAAGTAAAGTCAGGCCAATTTTTTTAACTAGTAATACTTACTGACTGAGAGTATCTAATCAGACAGAGTAAATATCTTTTATGTTTTAGCTTGACAGTGCAAAAGAAGATAGCCTTTCAAATGAAGGAAGAGTAAAGATCTTACAGAACAATTTATCCAAGAAGGAAACAGAATTAAGTGAAATACGACAAGATCGGGCGAAACATATTGAACAGCAGAAAAGGGAACAGACAGAAAAAGAGAAAAATTTACAGACTGAGGTAGAAAAATTAACAACACAGTTACAATTTAAAGATAGAGAATTAGACAACTTCAGAGATCGATGTCGAACACTTGAAGCTCAAAGCTCAACATCAGCATCAAATATAAGTCCAATTCCAAGTCCAAGGAAATTAAGTCCTGTTGTTAAAAAAGCAAGGTATGAGGATAAGTCACCTAAAGGACAGTCATCTTTTCCTACATCACAGAGCTTTATGGCGGAGAATGTGTTACCTCAGACTGGTGCAGTTGGTCAGAGATCTGTAGCAACCAGGGATTTTGGTATTTATAGACAAAAGTTTTCTAAAATTTTCAGAAATTGCAGTTCTGCTTCGGTGGAGAATAATGCATAAACAAAAATCAGAAACACATATTTTACTACTTGAAATATCAAACCAAAATAAGATTTCAATTGAAGGAATTTCAAATAGTTTATCTACACTTAAAAATAATTAATAGAAAGAATAACGAATATTGTGAAATGCAACAAATGTATATAACCTAAACACCTTAAAGTTAGTTCTGAAAGGTCCTAACAACAAAAGTAATAACATGGTAGCAGAATGATGACACTTCTTCAAACTAAAATAAAAAGTAAGAAAATGACACTAAGACACATTAATGATCAACATCTCCTGACCGTGCATGTATGCTGTAGGGTTAAAGTAGGTTTTTTTAAAATTTTTTATCAAAGTTTCTTTTTTATAACATTTTGATACATGTATGAAACTATGAGAATTATATCATTGATATTGCACTTGTTTGACTGTAGGTAAGACCACACAACTTCTTCACAATTGTATTTTTATGGAGATTTTTGATTCTGTTCATTTTGAGTTGTTACAGATTAAACTATAGAGCTGTACATACTGAAGGAAACAAAGAATTAGAGTAAAGATTTCTACACTGTTATCTTTAACTATTTCAGGTACTATGGCAGTGGAGGATTGTAAACCTCAGCAGGAAGGGATGTCTAGGAGGTTTAGCTTACAATCTAAATGCCCAAGAGGTAGAAATGTTGTACGATTACTTTTATCCTTATCTACGCATTGAATTTTATTATTTATATTGTAAAAAACTTATACTAAGTGAAATTGAAATTTAAATGTAAATGTAATGAAGGCTAAGAGATAGCACATGTTTTCCTTAAAATTAGTGAGAATAATGTATATCTTTAGAGGTAATTCAAAAGAGATTTCCAGTTCGAGAAAACACAAATTAAAGTAATTCATCTCATATGCAAGTTAGATATTGCATTGCTTTTTTATGGTAATAAGTGAGGGATTGGATAGATTTAGGATGTGACTAGTTCAATTATTTTATGTTTAATTTAGGAGATGTCTCTAGTGTGGAATTACTAGCAGATTTATTAGATGCTGATCTGAATACTGAGAAGTTAGGAGATGGTGTGATTGGACTGCTACAGCGACAAACATCTGTTGTAGATTTACAGTGTCTACAGTTTGACAGAGACAGCAGTAATCTACTCTCACCAGTACACAATAAAAGGTCAGTTTTACTACCAATTTTTTTTTTATAAAATGAATACCAGGAAAAAAATTACTGAAGTAGTGGGATAACTCAAATATGTCAAAATCTGAAAACATGGCTTGAACACAGGAAACAAAGACCATCTACATACACAGTGCAGCAAACCAAATAAAATAGATTACACTTAAAAAATGAAGATAAGGAAAACAAGATGTCTCAGAAAAAACTAAAGCACTAACAATATTACTCCCACAAAAAATTGGGAGTGACATCAGATGCCCTGGAAGGATAAGCATGTCCTGCTTCATCTGGGGCACCTATTATATTTTATGTAAGTATATATTATTGATACTGCCTATCTATAATAATGCAGCTTCCCAACCCAAGTATCAAAAGTGTTCCATCAAAACAATTCACACTAAGGTGGTATCATTCAATCCAACAAAGTATCATGATGTAAAAAAGTAAGTTATGGGGAAATGGTGGAATATTATCCGAAATAAACAAATTAAATTAAGATATCCTGAAAGTTTGTTAGTCAAGAAGACAATACACAATAAGTTTTCAGTTGGTCACAATTGTAATTGACTAGAAGAATGATACTGTATTTGACCTTGAACTAAGTTGAAATTATTGGATTTTTGATATTCATGCCATGTATCACCTGATTCTGTCCTTGAAAGGTTTTTCACCATACCATTAAAATGTCTTAGCTTCAGTTACTCAAGTCAGCATAAAAATTGTGGAAGGCAGGGGGTATCCTTTTATAAGTTTTGCTCAGTTTTTCTAGTTTTCTTAGTTCCACATGTTTTCCTTCTCTAAAGTCAATAGTTTTATGTAAGAGAGAAATTGTTCGTCAAGTTTATATTTTATTTTTTTTTTATTGAGAGGAAACTTGAAAAAAGTTTATTTCATTGTAACTTGATTATTGTCTGTGGTAATTTTATGAATTTACTTACCACACCCTTTCTTAATTTAACTTTGGTAAATTCTTTTAGATTTTTTGTTTCAGGGTTCAAGAATTGAAGCGTCAACATTCACTGGTTCTTTCACCAGATAAAACTGCAAAAAAGCCAATTGTTTCCCCTGACAGTTACTCTTCAGCCATCCATGGCATGAAATGTCTACTTTGTAACCAGAATACTTTCCAGAGTAGAACTGAATCTAGTATGGTTTTATCTGACACTACATTGAATGGTGCTATATTATTTTTACCAATGATTGATAACTATTTAACTCAATACTTAGACATTTTGAGCAGCAGTATGGAAGGACATCCACTTCAGAGTCCTAGGAGCTCTTTCACATCATCCAGTTCATCTAAATCTAGTTTTGATAGTTCTATAGAGTCACTGACTGCTTCATTAGACATGTTGTTGAAAGATAGTGCTAATTATGCCAATAACTTAGAATCCTTAGCTCTAGTAGCTTTACAAGTGCTACACAAGTTAGTGTCTTACTCAACTGTAATCAGAAATATTCTATTGAATGTAGAAGAAAGTACTCAGATATTAGAGGACAGGAGCACAACTGATGAGGTAACTGTAAAACTATAGTACTGTTTTGTTTGAATGAGAAAGTAAATACTACACACAAAAAATGCAGCATACTACCATATCTTTTAAATCAAATGGACCTTTATGGAAGTTTTTTTTAATTTTATGCATGCATAGGAATATTTTGTTTATAATTTTCTACTATCATATTAAAAGCAAACATTTTTATTTGTGATTACATTATGATATCATGCTTTCATTGTTGTCATAGTCTGTAGACATAAACCATAAGTGAAGGTGTATTGTGGTGGTTCTTGAGCTGTCATTTTTCTCCCTGTTGGGGGGTTGTCTCTTTGTAGGGATGTCAACGAGTACTTGAGTATTTGAGTATTGCTCAATAAGTCCTAGCTACTCGAGTACTCTATAAATACTCCAAAAGGAAGGATGGGAAGTGGGAGTAATTTTTGGAATTTTGACTTTAACTGATTGGGCCTAAGAAGCCCCAAAAAATTACGTCTACATAATATCTATTAATTTGTAATTTTGCTTAATTTGTTTTAAACATTTTCATATATTTCACATGTTTTCCTTAACATATTAAAATTATATATTTTGATGTGAAAGCATTGAAAAAAATATTTTGCAGTTTTTCTTTTGTAACATCTTTATCTACAGCCCTATGTGGTGAACATTTTCTTTGCCAACGTGCACATTTCAATTGGAGGAAACTCCTTTTATCAGTTAAGCAGTAACAAAATATCATTATTTTACTATAAAAGTGAAAAATGAATTAGACTGAACAGTTATTCTACAAACAAGATATTTTTTTTCATATATTTTAGGGAGAGAAGCAAATTGAAGCTGACAAAAGTAGTCCTGAATCTTCTTCATCACTTGATTCTGACTTCTCTATTTCATCACAAAAATTTGCTGACCTTCACATTCTAAGAAAGATCATGAAAATAGCTGATTGTGGTAACAAGGTATATATAAGTTTTAATTACTTTCAGCCAATTTTGCCTGCAGCATTTACAGATGAAAAATTTGGCTAACTACTAGTATATATCTCATGTTAGATTTCAAGATAGCATTTTTCCCCAAGTAGTATACATATAATGATATGTATAAGTGACCTGAAATATTTTACTGCCACAAGAATGAACTTTACATGTGATGGGGACATACCTTTTTGTAGGTTTAAACTGGTCTGGAGCTGGCATGTCAATTAATTGCTAGTAGTCCTTAGTTTGCACATTTGTGTAATTTATATTCAGTTTCCTTATTTCCGTTGTAACAAGGGACTCAAAAGGGACCTTTTTGAACTGATTTTTAGGTGTGCTTAATTGTGTAATAATTTTTTCCATAATAGCGAGATTTTAAAGGGGAGGGTTATGATTACGCCAAAGTACTTTAACCATGCCACATTTTTTGCGCCAGTCCCAAGTCAGGAATTTATGGCCTCTCTATGTCTTGTTTCGTTTTCACCTTTATTTATTTTTGTGTTATGTGACTATATAGGAGCAACTCTTTCACTGTACCTGTGTTTAATGAAGTTTTGGGGCCAGCTGCAGTCTGCCTTGTGGTGTGATGGTTTCCTAGTCATTCATTGAAGAACAATAGGTAGCCTTGGGCTGAAATTTTCATCCCAGTGGGGTTGTTGTGTCTTTGACATACATATATTCACCATACCTACATACTTATTCTCGTTACATTTAAAATATTTTCAATAATTTAGGACTATTGTACGATTTTTTTTATATGTGTTGCATGAAAAAAATGCCTAATGGCACCGAATACAAATTTTATATTACATTCAAATTATTGATGAAATTTGACTTTTGAACATTGGGAGTTATCTGAGATACTGCACTAATTTCAGGGGAGATGGTACAATACATCAGTTGTCCAGAAGTGTTTTGATATTCTGATAGGGTTGGGGAAAAATGCTACGGAGGAACAATTTCACTGGTATGTATGCCTCTTAGGCTAGGGACAAAAAAGTGGTACAGAGGAACAATTTCACTGGTATGTATGTCTCTTAGGCTAGGGACAATATAAATGTTACAGAGGAACAATTTCACTGGTATGTATGTCTCTTAGGCTAGGGACAATATAAATGCACCAGAGGAACAATTTCACTGGTATGTATGTCTCTTAGACTAGGGACAATATAAATGCACCAGAGGAACAATTTCACTGGTATGTATGTCTCTTAGGCTAGGGATAATATAAATGTTACAGAGGAGCAATTTCACTGGTATGTATGTCTCTTAGGCTAGGGACAATATAAATGTTACAGAGGAACAATTTCACTGGTATGTATGTCTCTTAGGCTAGGGACAATATAAATGCTACAGAGGAACAATTTCACTGGTATGTATGTCTTTTGGGCTAGGGACAATATAAATGTTACAGAGGAACAATTTCACTGGTTTGTATGTCTCTTAGGCTAGGGATAATATAAATGTTACAGAGAAACAATTTCACTGGTATGTATGTCTCTTAGGTTAGGGACAATATAAATGTTACAGAGGAACATATTCACTGGTATGTATGTCTTAGGCTAGGGACAATATAAATGCTACAGAGGAACAATTTCACTGGTATGTATGTCTCTTAGGCTAGGGACATTATAAATGCACCAGAGGAACAATTTCACTGGTATGTATGTCTCTTAGACTAGGGACAATATAAATGCACCAGAGGAACAATTTCACTGGTTTGTATGTCTCTTAGGCTAGGGATAATATAAATGTTACAGAGGAGCAATTTCACTGGTATGTATGTCTCTTAGGCTAGGGACAATATAAATGTTACAGAGGAACAATTTCACTGGTATGTATGTCTCTTAGGCTAGGGACAATATAAATGCTACAGAGGAACAATTTCACTGGTATGTATGTCTTTTAGGCTAGGGACAATATAAATGCACCAGAGGAACAATTTCACTGGTTTGTATGTCTCTTAGGCTAGGGATAATATAAATGTTACAGAGAAACAATTTCACTGGTATGTATGTCTCTTAGGTTAGGGACAATATAAATGTTACAGAGGAACATATTCACTGGTATGTATGTCTTAGGCTAGGGACAATATAAATGCTACAGAGGAACAATTTCACTGGTATGTATGTCTCTTAGGCTAGGGACATTATAAATGCACCAGAGGAACAATTTCACTGGTATGTATGTCTCTTAGACTAGGGACAATATAAATGCACCAGAGGAACAATTTCACTGGTTTGTATGTCTCTTAGGCTAGGGATAATATAAATGTTACAGAGGAGCAATTTCACTGGTATGTATGTCTCTTAGGCTAGGGACAATATAAATGTTACAGAGGAACAATTTCACTGGTATGTATGTCTCTTAGGCTAGGGACAATATAAATGCTACAGAGGAACAATTTCACTGGTATGTATGTCTCTTAGGCTAGGGATAATATAAATGCACCAGAGGAACAATTTCACTGGTATGTATGTCTCTTGGGCTAGGGACAATATAAATGTTACAGAGGAACAATTTCACTGGTATGTATGTCTCTTAGGCTAGGGACAATATAAATGCTACAGAGGAACAATTTCACTGGTATGTATGTCTCTTAGGCTAGGGACAATATAAATGCTACAGAGGAACAATTTCACTGGTATGTATGTCTCTTAGGCTAGGGACAATATAAATGCACCAGAGGAACAATTTCACTGGTATGTATGTCTCTTAGGCTAGGGACAATATAAATGCTACAGAGGAACAATTTCACTGGTATGTATGTCTCTTAGGCTAGGGACAATATAAATGCTACAGAGGAACAATTTCACTGGTATGTATGTCTCTTAGGCTAGGGATAATATAAATGTTACAGAGAAACAATTTCACTGGTATGTATGTCTCTTAGGTTAGGGACAATATAAATGTTACAGAGGAACATATTCACTGGTATGTATGTCTCTTAGGCTAGGGACATTATAAATGCACCAGAGGAACAATTTCACTGGTATGTATGTCTCTTAGACTAGGGACAATATAAATGCACCAGAGGAACAATTTCACTGGTTTGTATGTCTCTTAGGCTAGGGATAATATAAATGTTACAGAGGAACAATTTCACTGGTATGTATGTCTCTTAGGCTAGGGACATTATAAATGCACCAGAGGAACAATTTCACTGGTATGTATGTCTCTTAGACTAGGGACAATATAAATGCACCAGAGGAACAATTTCACTGGTTTGTATGTCTCTTAGGCTAGGGATAATATAAATGTTACAGAGGAGCAATTTCACTGGTATGTATGTCTCTTAGGCTAGGGACAATATAAATGTTACAGAGGAACAATTTCACTGGTATGTATGTCTCTTAGGCTAGGGACAATATAAATGCTACAGAGGAACAATTTCACTGGTATGTATGTCTCTTAGGCTAGGGATAATATAAATGCACCAGAGGAACAATTTCACTGGTATGTATGTCTCTTGGGCTAGGGACAATATAAATGTTACAGAGGAACAATTTCACTGGTATGTATGTCTCTTAGGCTAGGGACAATATAAATGCTACAGAGGAACAATTTCACTGGTATGTATGTCTCTTAGGCTAGGGACAATATAAATGCTACAGAGGAACAATTTCACTGGTATGTATGTCTCTTAGGCTAGGGACAATATAAATGCACCAGAGGAACAATTTCACTGGTATGTATGTCTCTTAGGCTAGGGACAATATAAATGCTACAGAGGAACAATTTCACTGGTATGTATGTCTCTTAGGCTAGGGACAATATAAATGCTACAGAGGAACAATTTCACTGGTATGTATGTCTCTTAGGCTAGGGATAATATAAATGTTACAGAGAAACAATTTCACTGGTATGTATGTCTCTTAGGTTAGGGACAATATAAATGTTACAGAGGAACATATTCACTGGTATGTATGTCTTAGGCTAGGGACAATATAAATGCTACAGAGGAACAATTTCACTGGTATGTATGTCTCTTAGGCTAGGGACAATATACACATAGTATTGATATCTGTATTCTCCAAACTAAGTCTGAGTTCCAATATTCATAATTCCAATTTAGTTTCCATTAGAAAATTTTCATGAGTACAATTAAAATCTCAATTTCAAGGCACCTGATGTTTTGGACTCCACATTGTTTTTTTCTTATTGTCAACAGTATTAAAAACTTGGAAAATAGGTAAACAGGTACTTGACCAATCAGAATGAAAAAAAACTGTTGTAAATGAGATAATTATATGTTCAAAGATTGCCACCAAGTAAAATTTTTTAGCTCACCTGGACGGAAGGATCATGCAAGCTTTTGTCATCATTTTGCGTCTGTTGTGATTTATCATTGTTGTTGTAAATTTTTTTCAATATTAATTTTTCTGAAATCACTCCTTTGGTCACCAGCATCCTTGGGGTAGAAGTTGTTTTTAGACCACAGGGGTCATGGCAGCAATTACTATGTATATCTCAAAACTATACGAGATATTGGAAAATTAATGTGACCTTCCTTCTTCAGCTTTAAGAGCTCTACAAAAGTATCCATTTGGTTGAAGTTGTATGTGTTATTACTCCTTATTAGAGTTATCACCCTTGAAAGGTTAACAATCATAATTTTTGTGGTTTTTATACAACCTTAAAATATTTGGGGTCATATAATATCATCATGCTGTAGTTGCTTGTCTTGTTGTCATTGTCAGCATTGTCGGCATCCATAGACAGTTTGGTTTGCAGCCCAAAACTTGAGTATAAGTGTATGGATTTTAATGAACTTAAACACAAGGCACCATTCCATAAAAGGAAGGCTGGGATCTTTTGGTCAATTTCACTTGAACCTGGTTAGAATTAAGGGCATAAAAGGGCCAGAAGCAATGATTTTCATGATGTTATAAGTGAATGGATCTTTATGGAATTATACCACAGGTGCCATACTACAAAAGGAAGGCTGGGAATGGTTATGGGGGTTGTCACTTGAACAGCATAGAAAATAAGGCCAAAAAGGGATCAGAAACAAGCATTTTCTTGATGTCTGACAATAACTTGACGACAACTGAATGGATCTGTATGAATTTGTACCAGGAAGTGCCAAAGGAAGATTATGATTGATTTTTGGGGTTTGTAGCTGGAACCATTTATGAATAGGGGGCATAAAGGGGCCACTTTGATTATGGTCAGGTTCTTATCCTAAGTCAAATATTTAATTGCAATCAAAATTCTAAATTCTGAATCAAGCTTGAATGGTATGTCCATACTTGCCCAAACTGTTCAGGGTTCATAATCTGTGGTTGTATCAAGCTGCACCCAGCAAAGCATTTTATTTTTATCATAACTACTGGAAAATTGTAGTGGATAAAAAGAAACTTCCAGCTGTTAAAATGATCCTTATGATAAGGCCTAAAAATGTCTGCAGAGGGTTTAAATTGTAAGATGACTCCTTGTTGGAGATACCACCCTTTGAAAGGCAAAAAATTATAAGTTTTGCAGTTTTTAGCAACATCTAGAAAACCATAATTGATAAAAAAAAACTTCTGATACAGTGACCTATATGATAAGGCCTACAAAAGTCTCTATAGGGAGAAGTTCTAGACTACACTGTGTCATTGCCCTTAAAAGGTTAAACATATCCTTTTATTTGCAGTTTTTAGTCAATATCTTCAAAACCATAATTGACATAAAAAAACTTTCAATAAATAAATATCCTTCTGAGGTGTTGTTGGAAAAGACTCTTATTTTTCACTTTTTTGTCTAACATTTAAAAGCTGTAACAAACAAGAACTATAACAGTGACTATTAAGTGATGACAGAAAATATACAGATAAAGTAGGGTAAAAACTTTTTTTACACTGTTTATCAATTCCACCAAAGATTGGTAGAGTAATCAAGGGAACCAAGGTTCTTGCGGAAATCGAAAGAAAGCAATCCAGGGACAAAGACCAAACATTGAGAACATACATACACAACAAAGAACATTAAGTAACTAAAATAATACATACAAAGTAACAAAATCAAATTAGCAACTCGGACTCTACTAAACACTGGGAGCATTGGTAGGGAAAGCGTTCTCTGCTTTTCTAGAAAGACCTGCTGATTGCTCATAAAAAGTCAAGTCTGAGGTAGATGAAAGGGAAAGAAAAACTATGACATGTTGAACAAATCAGTTTTCATGGTGCAGATGGGTACATCGTAACAATCCATGAGTTCATGATGGCGACCATAAAACTTCTGTAGTGTTGGCTTCAATCTTGTAGCAACATAGCCCTGTTCCAGTAGCCTAACTGTTAGAAGTCTAGCCTGATACAAAAGTCTGCGTAGTTACGGCAAGCTCTGGCATAATGTATGAGTTGTGATATGAAAACTCCATACGCAGGTGTTGAAGGGATGTTGCCACAGATGAAAGGAAAGTTGACAATGCTGAATGAAAACTCATCACATTTGTTGTAAAGTTTGGTCAGTAATTTTCCTTTACCATCGATCTGTAAGTGTAGGTCAATATATGAGGATGACTTCACAGTATTTGTAGTATCCTTTATCTCAATGAAAACTTGAAAATAGAACATCAGAACTTATGATTATAGTAATTTTATCATATCTTACCACATGATAAAAGACTTATCTACATTCAATCCAAGCCACTGTTTTGTTTCCTTATCATATATTGAACTTTATAGCATATGTGACTAGTTGCAATACAATTTATTAGAAAGAAATTATTGAAATGGCAGAAGAATATTATATGATAAAAGAGTCTTAACCATCAACAATGTACTTAAAATTTGAATTTTTTAAAGTCATACTTTACCTAAAACCAGAGATCTTATAAAAGTGACATTCAAAGTGGACAAAAATCATATCATGTCTTCCCAAACATTTATTCAGTTCTCTACAAAACAAAATAGATGGTGCAGGAGCTGCTCTGGCCTCCAAAATTCTGTAGTCAGAAAAATCGTCAGCTGCAAATTTTTTTCGCCAATTTTAAAAAATAAGAGCTGAAATGGGTGCCAAAAAAAAATCATTCTAATTACTTAAGAATATGACAGTATTAAGTCCACTGATGAGTTATCTTTGTTAATTTATCAAAATAACCCCTTCATTCATGACTTACAGATGTACATGCACCCAAGATTCACTCTTGATGCATATATAAAGCAGGTTTTTAGCTCTAGTCTAAGTCCGGATATAAAACCATTAGTCACTTCTCATATGCAAAATAATAAAGTACTACTCCAGAAACAGGTGTTTTATTTCTATCAAGGCCTTTATATTGCTAGGCTCATATAGTCCCCAATTTTAAAACATGTCGACACTAGGTGTGTGATATTTTAAGTATAGGAACATACTTTCAAGTATTCATGCTATACAAAAACTCAACTTTCTCATCCTATGATTCTTTGAATTTTTGAAACTGCTTTTAATGTAATGGTGCAATACCAAAAAAATAAATGCACTATAGTCACAAGTTTATGGCTGAACAGATACACTTGTCACATCTGGAAAATAAGATAAAATTTCACATGATGGAAATAATCCAGCAATATATTCATTCCCTTTTGATTTCAGATTTGGTATGTCATTTTCACTCTCAAACTTTCCTAATTCACAAAGACATTGATTGTTTGGAACATATCCTGGTAAAGGGTCATAATTAAACATATACAGAGATTGATCTGGTTTTAAATCCACAGTACTGTCTTTTATAAAGTACTTTCTTATATCTTTAGATTGTATCTTATGCTCAGTGTCATTTTTTGTTTTGATTATTTTATCTTCTCTGTTTCTGATAGACTGTAATCTATCCTTTACCCTATTTTCCAAAATAAGCCATCTCCTTTTAATTTCGTCAGACTTATTTTTAATCTGCTCTTCAATTTGCTTCTTTATAACCGATTCTTGTTTGAGAATATCCTGACAAACTTCTTCATATTTTAATTTCTGTTTTTCTTGAAATGTTTCTAGTTTATATTTTTCATCTTTCAGTTCCCTCAGTTCATTTTCAGCAGATGTAATATTCCCTTGTAACATGTCTGTTTTAATTTGGAGACCATGACTTATTTGTAGAAATTCATGCCCAGTGTGATCTGTAGAAATACACGATATACAAACCAAAGAATCACATGTGTTACAGTACAGGTAACATTTTTGGTTTTTGTGTTTATCACATGTAATATAAGTGAGGTTTGTTCTTGGTTGAAAATTTGCGTTGATTTGTCCTACATCACTCAAGTCGACAATCTCATGATCCTCAGAGAACTTAGGATGAATTGTTGTTCTGCATTTCTCACACATCAAATGATTACAATCCAAACACTTGTACTTTATTTTGGATTCTGTTTCACAAATTTGACAGACAATTTTTATCTGTGCCCTTGTGTCTGAAGATGATACTCCTGTAGCCATGTTACTTGTATATTAAAAAGGTAGGTTTACTACAATATAAAATGCACATTTTAAAGTTCAAGAAGATAAAGAGAAGTAGAGCAGACTTTTATCTTTTAAAGTTATGTGTTCAACTGTTATCAGATTCTTTGTAAACATTCGTTAAGATTGAGGTATTTTTGGAAGCTTTTGTTTAAGTGCAAAGTTTTTTTACCTGAAGATTATAGCCAATATTTTCTTTGTGATTTGACTGTAAGGATTAATCTTTATCCCCTGCAAACAAAGTTTGGGTGGTATATCTATCTGTCCAGACTTTTTTAATCAGCTTGCAGCATTATTATGAAACTTTGTGGGATGTAATATAGCCACATGTAGATGCGCATACTGATCGGAATTTTTGGTTTGACAAAACTTATAGAAATGTAAGCAAAATTTGGTCTCATTCGATGTCTAAAACTCCTCCTCAACAACTTGAGGGATTGCTATGAAACTAAATTAGGGTATTAGATTACCATATTGGGAGGTACATATTGTCAGAAATTTATGTTTGGGAAAAAATTGTAGAAAAGACAGCTGTTTGAACTTAGGCTGATTTTTCAGCAACACTTGGCCTGATGTTGTCCGCAACTCTTCCTTAATGACTTGCAGGATGGTATTGAAACTCAATGGAGTATTACCAAATTTACAGGATTCAACAGGCTGTGGGAGATGTTAGTCCTGTTTTGGAGTAATGTCATTGAATGCAATTTATTATTCTAAATACATAAACATGTACGTACAATTTTTTCTTTTATGGTTGTGGCCCATGGAAGTTCCTTTTTAAATTGATTTCAGTGTAACTGTAAGAGACTGTTTTCACTTACCACTTGAAGCTTGTTACCACAAAAGTTCAACTTAATAAAAAACTGGTGTGTTCAATTAATAAGATTTTGAAATATATTCTCTGTGTTGTAGCTTAAGACCAGAAGTAACAGGAAGGTTGTTAGGAAATGCCTTAGAATGTAGAACAGATAGACAAATAGTAGTATGCGGTCTCAATCTCTTGTCAACAATGGTACAGTTCAATGAAATGGTGTCAGGGTTGTGTGTGTGTACAGGTATGGTACAATGAAATGGTGTCAGGGTTGTGTGTGTGTACAGATATGGTACAATGAAATGGTGTCAGGGTTGTGTGTGTGTACAGATATGGTACAATGAAATGGTGTCAATGTTGTTTGTGTGTACAGATATGGTAAATGAAATGGTGTTAGGGTTGTGTGTGTGTACAGGTATGGTACAATGAAATGGTGTCAGGGTTGTATGTGTGTACAGATATGGTACAGTGAAATGGTGTCAGGGTTGTGTGTGTGTACAGGTATGGTACTTAAACATAATCAACATTTATTAATCTTATGAGTAGAAATTAAGCATAAGAATAAAGCATAACTGTTTCCTTTTAAACATTGCACTACCGGATATGTGCCAGTTTGTAAAATGTATCTACTATACTGCTATTCATGCCTGTAGCTACAAATTCAATGGTACCACTGCATGTGCCTTGAATAAGTTTATGATGTATTTATGTGAAGATAAGATCTAGAAATAGATTCACTAGCACCAGTTTCAAGTCTATCATTTAAAAAAAAAATCAAATAGCTTCTTGATTTTTTTTTGCATATGGACCTTATAACAATGATTTAATGAGATTAAATGATATGTTTAGAAGTAGCATTGTTATGCAACTGCAATTTCCTCTTAACTAAAACATATGGTTATTTTTTATGGCTTTATGTTTTTGTTGCACAAATCTTTGCAACCCTTCTTGGTAAAAATCTAAAATCTGGTATGCAGCTTAATCTTGATGAGCTATTCCACGATAAGATTTTCTACTTGGCTGTGATTCAATTTCCTGTTTGCTTTCATGTTCTTTTAATTTTTAAGGTTTGTAATTTTTCATCTCTCAAAGCTTGGTAATCATTCACTGGAATTATCTCAAATTTGAATTCTAATTTTCGGGAAAGCTTTCAAAAGAGAAAGTTTGATAAGGACCCCTTTTGGTCTTGTAATTTTGGCTTTTTTTGAAAATTTGATTAAAGCTGATTTCTGGGTAGTAGTAGTATAGTCAATTGGTCGCAAACACTGAATATACGATGTTTTTGAACAGATTTAAGTCGTTATTTCAGAAATAACAGTATGCATTTATGTAACCTTAACAAAAACCTTTAACTTTTAACATTTCTTCAATTTTTAAGATGTTTTTTGTTGTTGTTTTTTTTGTGGAATGGAAGTGGTCACACATCTGTTGACTCATGTTGTAACTGACAATTATACACAAAATATGTAAAGCACAAGAGTCAACACTAATGTAGCCATCGTTAAAAGAGTGAAAAACTGCACAAAATTTGGTGTTTTCCAGCCTTTTTAACATTTTCCATATCTCAGTCAAGTTTGAAGGGCATATATGACCGTATATGTTCAAATTATTACCAAATTTTGCCCTTACTGAACCAACTTCTTTGGTCAGCAGCTTCTGTATTATCAATATTATTGTCTTAGAGACTTAATGGTTAGTGTCACATCTATCTACTGTTTGTTGCTCCTCTGTATTTTAGGGTATTTGTTTTAATTCTACAAATGTTGTACTTTTCAGATGGTTGTATTTTACTGATGATGTATCAGGCTTGCACAGATCTTGTTAGCTCTGACAGTGAGGATAAAATATTAGTTATTGGGGATTTGGTAAGGTCTTTTTTGTACATATTGACTTGTGTATTTCTTACTGAAATTTATGACCCAGTAATAATTTACAAAACTAAATTATAAATGGAGGATAACTTCTCTTTTGTTTTTTGATCATATCATAATTAACATATTTGCCTTATTTACCTGATATGTATTTTCTTTGGTTGACAAGCCAAATTATTTGACAATGAAATTGTATGTTCATTATTTTATTTTTGAAAGTTTCAATACCTTAAAAGATATTATTTGCTCCATTTCTTCTGAAGGAACTATTACCATTCGTATGTTTATGATTTTCTCTAAAGTATCATTTACAGTTTCAGAGATTAATATTGTATCCTTTGTTTTAGTATGAAATCATTATTTTCTTTGATAGGTTCTGAATATCTTATCATCCATACAGAATTCTCATAAAGGAGGGATAGTTTTACTGCTTGAATCAGAATGTACTTGTAGTAGTGTGAAGGTATATTAATTGTTTTGCATAATCTCTGTATACCCCTGCCAGCAAATTTGTGAAGGGACAAAATGCTTCGGTTGGTCATTATATCTACCGTTCTGTTGTTGTGAACACTCTAGAATCAACATGTTTGTATGAATTTTGACTATTATTGGTACATAGAAAGTATAGAATTTTATTTTCAAGGTTAAAGTCTTGCATTCAAATTTGTATACCATGAGGGATGCTTCACTCAATTGTCTGTGTGAACGCTGTTTTATTATGGTAAACTTACTTCAACAGAAAATGTTTTTCCTTGTCAATACTGATTAAATGAGGATTACAGATTTGTGATAATGAATACCATAATAAAAGAGTAATCAAGGGAACACAAATTCTAGTGGAAATCAAAAGACTGTAATCTAGGGACAAAGGCCAGACATGGAAAACAAACACAACAAAGAACATGAAGTAACTAAAATCATACATACAAAGTAACAAAAGTAAATGAGCAACTTGGACTCCACTAAAAACTGGGAGTATGGACCAGGTGCACTGGTAGGGTAAATCTATACAGATAAATGTATTTTTATGGCAAAACAAAAAACAAAAAAACATCAAGTTGCTTATAAACACATACTTTTTTTTTAAATTTAATTTTTTTTTTGACTGGTTGGTTAAACCACAAGCCAAATGTTTACTCTATTAATAAATGGAAATCATTTATATAAAAGATTGTCAAACAAAATCTACATAGTCACAAAGTTAGGGTAACTATGAAAATTTATCCAGATAAAAAAAAACAATAAAAAACACTCTATATTCTGTGTCATGCTTACATGTAGATTTTATTTCAGATAATACCTACCATAGTTCTACTTGGTTACAAACTGTTAAAGATGTATGAGAACTCCAGTGACGATTCAGTAATGAAGATTCTTTTTAAAGCACTACATATATTGCATATGATGTCACAGAGGCAATACGACTTTACTGAAAAACATTTTCCTGTGGAGCAACAATATGTTAAGTTTGTCTGTGGTTTTAACAAAGTCCTGAAAGATTTACCTGGAAATTATGATCATGAAGGTAGGGAGAAAATAATATGTGTGTTTTATGGCCATGATTTTTTTCTGACATAACAAGTGTAGAAAGGTGAAACCTATGAAAATGAAACATGTGATAATTAAAGAGAAGTATGGTAGTGTGTGCTTTATGCAAATCAATCTGTTGTAATTGAAGACAAAAAAAATGTTGATATAAAGTAAAAAATAGACAGCTTTGTTATACAGTTTTAAACACATTAAAACCTTGTGTATACATTTACAACATATTAAAAAATATTAGATGTATCACTTCATGTTAATTTTTTTGTAATATTCACTCTTAACTCCCAACCTCCCCCCACACCAACAGACTACTTCAATAAATGTGTGTTTTCTGAGGGGTTAGAGTGTGGTTAAAGATTGGCAATTTGATGAGCATAAAGTAATATTGGATTGCAATTGTGCTTAAAAAATGGAAAAGTAAAAACTCATAAAGATTTTTTGAGGAAAAAAAGAAGTTTTCATTTTGTTAACTGTTATTTTTTTTAGCAAATGCATTGGATGACCTGTGGGATTTTAACCAGGATGACTCAGAACTATCAACAGATAACTGTGAAGATAATCAGACAGGCTGAGACAAGATACCAAAGAAAACCCGAGCATTTATTTTACCAAACCATTGCTTGATAAATATTTGTTAGTTATCACAGCATTCCAAGTTGAAAAATATTTATTAGATTATAAAACTAAGCGAAAGAAATTGGTGATTTCCTGCTGCATTGAGAAATATATGATTCTGTTTATACAAACTTACATTTTTTTTTGCAGGTTCTGATTTGTTTTATATATCCTATATATACAAACAAATATTCAGGAGTGATATATAGCTTTTAGTCTGTCAGTCTGTCTGCCAGACTATCTCTCCTCTTTAATTACTCACTGAATTCTCATGAACATTATGCAGTGAACGCCTTTCATAGAGAAGTGCACATAAACATCTTGTTTATGTAGATTTTCATATTGTCATTGGTTTTGACAAATTCAGTAAGGATATGGCTATTGGTGGGTTACTTCCATAAGAAATTTTATTAATGTATGTCCTGCAGAACTGGGCCCATGTTCCACAAACGACCTGTCATGTCTAGGGTTGCAATTTTTACCCTAGTCAATAATTACCCCCTGGATTAACTTAAAATATGTTCACTTGACTAACTTGTAAAGTATTTCCTAGGAATGAATTGTTAATAAATTGTTAAATTTTATTTTGTTAACTGTTACTTAAAAAATTCTATTTTGTATTATTTGCAGCTAATTTGTGACATATAATTTAACTGGTATTTGCAACTGTTTATACAAGTATGAAATAAAAATGATAGATTTACTAACTGAATTTACGTCAGTTTCAAGAGATAGATAAAATTAAATATGCAATAATTAACACAGTTCTTCTCTTATTATTGATGGACTGTGCTTTGATGATTCTGTATTTAAATAAAATGACATTACAAAAAGAACAATGTATTTTTAATTAATATTACTTAGTTATTTGCTGAATGAAAAACTTACATTATCTCATTAAAGTTAATTTCAAGGTAAATACAATTTGGATTTTCTCTGCCATTTTGTCGTCCTAGTCATAAAAAATTGCATATGACCCTGTGATTTATTAGTTAAGTGTTTTAATGGAGATGAAATGATTGTCCTTTTTTTGCACTTTTTAAAATCTTTAATTAACGGTTACTAGTTGTTTAAAAGGTGCAGTTACATTGAAGAGACATTTAACATGTAAGTGAGTGTACTGCTGTCACCTAGTTTATCTCTTTTTTTTTTTGACAATTAAGACATTAATTTAGGCCCAATTTTCTCAGCTTCTACAAGGTAAAACAACTTCATATTTGGTATAATGTAGCTGATGACACTGTCATTATACACTTACAAAAATACAGATTTGGATATGTCTACAGTACTATAAGCAACCATGGTAAGTGCATGGTGTATCAAAGAAGTAATTATGGTAAAAACATGCCTTAAGGAGTCCACTGTTTTTCTGCTCAATATGGCTCATTTTAGTGTCTTGAATATAACTATTAGCATTTTAAAAGATTTATAAAGAGGTAAAGCACATTTTAGCCATCACCTGGACAAAAATCTGAATGATTGTTTAAAGGTTGGTTTGTGTGAAAGCTATAAATAATCTATATTGTGTTTTAATAAATCTTCCTTTTTGTTATTTTTTGAAAAAAAAGACGCTAAAACCTATTTTAAAACACACTATAGAATGTGTTCTGTATATGTGCAGCCAGTCAGATATGTTGTGCAGGGCTGGATCCAGACACTTTGAAAAGGAGGGTGCCAGTTGAGGTTCCTCAGAAAAAAAGGGTGCAAGGACATTATTTCCTATTTTCTTGTCAATTTTACACATGAAAATGAAAAGTTTTCCAATAAAAAGGGGGTGCCAATCCCCTGCACCCCCTCTGGATTTGCCACTATTATGTAATGATTGATCAGGCTCTGAAAGTAATCCCAAAAAGGTCTGTGGGTGGCAAAATCAGAAAATTGCTTGGGACACTGAATCCCAAGAGATTATCGTTAAAGTATGGATTATCTGGACAACCAAACATTACTTGGTGAATATTTTTGAATTCGTGCATTATCAAATTGATCATTATTCATAAACAAACTGATAAAGACCAGACAGGCACATCAAAATACATAAAATAACCAAAATAATACGTATATACACCCGCCGAGTTGCTCATAAAAAGTCAAGCCCAAGGTAGAAGAAAGAGGCAAACTATGAATTAGAACAAATTAGTTTTCATGGTGCAGATGGATACACCATAACGATCCATGAGTTCATGATGACGACCATAAAACTTCTGTAGTGATGACTTCTTGTTTCTCACGTTTGTCATATAGTTTGGTCACCATCCATCTCTGATAAAGGAAACGCCATGTCTGAAAACCCTCCTATCTGTCTGGGATCTTCTTGAAAACAAAAATATGTTCCAAATTTTTGGGGGAAAATGTTTTACTCATCCATTAAAAAAAAATATTTAACAAGGCAAATTTTCAAATAAAAATATTGATTTCGGTTGATACTTAAATATGAATAAAAATTTTCACTTGTGCAAAAAATATTCTTATGTGACATCAATTAAGAATTTTTATATTAGACTTGCCGCGACTAATCAAATCTAAGCCCCAGTCTGAAGGTTAGAAGAAGTTCCAGATGCAAAAGTAAATTGTGTGCAAAAAGTATTCAAACCCAAAATATTGAAACAATAAATTAATCTTGAACTTTAATTAAATATAGACCTGTACTGAATCAAGTCCCTGATTTATCCATTTTCAGATGTTTTAATCCCAATTAATCATTGTAAAGACGATAAATCAAGCTTAGGAATAATGCCTCTGTATTCGTCCTATCAAGCTACTCGTTTTGAAAGAAATCAAAATTTTTGTAGGAATATTAAGTTGAAGTACAGACCATTTTCCTCTCAAGGGGGTCTGGTATTTTATTCGGAGTAATTTTTTTCGTGTAAGCGTGAAAATAATTAAGTTAAGCAGCTGCTATAGTTAATTTTTGTTGTTGAAAATCTATATTGTTACATGTGTCAGAAGTAATGGGAGGAATATTGAATCAAGGTATTTTTTTTCTGTACAAGGCTGAGTAAAAAAATAGCTCCCATTTGGACTAACTTTATTTTTTTCTCGAAAAAAAACCCCAAAAAACAAAAACAAAAACAAAGCCCCCCTCCCCATTATAAAAATGGTCGATGCCTGATAGTTTTATTCTAAAATTATTTTCCCGCGGATTTTTACGCGGTCATTCGGAACTTTTTGGTCTTTAACATTAATGTTACCGTATGATGAGCTTTCTTGTTTGTCAACATTGTAGAGGCATACAAATATTTCTTTACCATACTTTAAGAATAACTCAACATTTAGTTTATTTTGATAAACGAAGTCATATTGATTCAACTCATCTGATCAAGCATAGGAAGATGACTGAAAGTAGAAATGAAACAAGCAGCATATTTGTAAAGGAGCAGGTACTGATCTTCACGTGTTTACGATTGCATCTGTACATTTGCACGTTGTGGACCAGTGTAATAGGTTGTGGGTTTTTGGGGTTGACAGTAAAACCAAGTCAAATAAGGTTTTTATTTTATTCCTCAAATTAAACAGATATACAAAGCGCAGTTTGTGGAATTTAGCCCATTTGAATACATGGTGTTTGAAGGTGTTTTCGATCAACGTGAAATTGATCACGAATAAAAAACCATGGATGTAGTGTGTGTTGAATTACTAATGTTAATTTGTAGTTTGAAAACACAGTATTTTAGCAGAGTTATTGTTGGCATACAAGGGAAAATCACAGAATTTAACAAGTAAAACACTTATTTTTAATCTCCAAGTGTTTTACCTCAGATTATTTATTCCCTTTCTATTTGTTTAGCTGTGATTACTTATTCCCTTTCTATTTGTATAGCAGTGATTCCTTATTCCCTTTTTGTTTAGCTGTGACTACTTATTCCCTTTCTATTTGTATACCTGTGATCCCTTATTCCCTTTCTATTTGTATAGCTGTGATGCCTAAAAACACATGCTTTATAAACTTTCTTCCTCTGTTCACCTGCAAACTTACCAAAAGATTATTGTCATAAAATCCTGTGACAGTTTCAGCTGACTAATGAATTTTCTTTTTTTCATGAGGTATTAAAGGAGTTGGAATTTAGATGAAAATTTAATTTCTCCTGTTTTAAAATAATAAAGGTTTGTTTTCCAATGTTCACCTAACTTTAATTATTTCTTTTACCCTCATTTCAATCTCTTAAAAACCTCACTATAGATCTAGGAAGATCAAATGTTCGAACAAAAATTTATAAATAGTATAAATGAAAAGATGAGTTATCAAAAATATCTCATGATATTGACTGGACATACTTTTATACACAGCATATATTGACTGCAAATTCAATTGAATTGAATCGATGCAACGTAAAATTCATAATCCTAAAATATAACGGAAAATGTTTTTACAATTGATCTTGTGCTATAATGCCTGTTGCAGTTTTCAATGAGGATTTATCGGAACTTCTCTATTTAGTGTGAATAAAACAAAACAATAAAAAGCAATAATATTTATCAACCAATGCAGAAAAATTATAAAAGACACAGCCCTAAACAAAAAAATTAAGTTTTATGCAAATATCGGCAAAAAAATTTCAAAGCGTCAGCGGTAGGATGATTCAAATGAGTCGATATCCAAAAACATTGCTGAAACATGAACATAATGAAAGAAAGACAATCTACATACACGATGTAACAAACTAAATAAAGTAGATTGTACATAAAAACAAAATATAAGGGAAACAAGATTTCCCCCCAAAAAACTAAAGTACTAGCAATATGAACATAAATACAAAAACTGCTGTTAGGTGATCAAAAAAAAGAAAAAAAAGTAGGGTAATATGCCCATGAAAACAATAAAACAATGATAGATACAGTATTCAGTAAATCATATTAAGTAATACTAAGTCACTGTGAAATAAATTGAACCCACGGGCAAAACACATTCAAACTAGACTGGTACAATGTAAGTATATGAATCTCAAATTACATCTCGGTCATACTCTGGACAACTTACCCGAAAACTGATGTTGTAAATAATGGTAATGCATACTATCAGCTGGCGGGATAAAGTGTAAAAATAAGGAAAATGACTGACCATGAATTCTATTAGAATCTACTCCAATAAAACTGACCCCTGTACTGAACAATAAGCTCAATCTATGGATATACTGCATACGAAAAGATACTATGGACTAAACTAAAAACTTTTGAACATCAGAACATTACAAATACAATGATCAACTATGATTACAAAATTTCTTTAAAAGAATTAGCATGTGACTAGAATAACCAATTAAAAAGTAGAACACATATACCAGGGAAATCTTGATGAGTATCACTCGTGTAAATATGTCGTCTGCATATAGACTAGAGCAGAACATGTATGTTTAAATTAAATAAAAATATTAAATATAATGGAATAAACTTATAACTATAGGTATTAGCAAAAAATCGATAAAAATCCACTCTACCACATATATTTTGGGCTTGCTTTTATTTTGCTTGGCTTTCTTTAAATGTAAGATTTAAAAAATGCTTTAGCATACCTCATGATTATTGTATACTACTAAATAAGTGGGATATAAAAACTATCTGGTATTTACAAATCTGTTGAAGGTTTATATTAATTGATACCAGAAGACATCTTATAAACCAGTAATTTCATACACTACTGTGCGGAATCTAAAAATACTTTATTTATTGGGTATTTTTCATCAATATGAGTTAATTGTGACATTTATTTTAAATAATCTTGTGTCTATATCACATGGTTCTCATCATAAGGTTTATTCTATATAAGATAGCAAATGTTTTTCATTTCTGTGTGTTCTCGAATGTTCTTAAAAAATGTCTTTTTTAAAAAACTATTTAAAAATGATATTTTTTTTTATAAATTGTTCCTCTTTACAAGAGCTCTGAGAAGTATGCTGGCAAATTTAATCTATCTTTCATGTTTTTTGGGTACATAGTGATCCATGAAAGCCCCCTGAAAGCAGAGTTTTTTATGTAAATTGTATTTCAAAATATTGTAAAATATTGTATCCAAACAAGTTGTTGTGTCCATGATGAACTGTAAGTTTTTATGTTTAATTGTAGACTAAACTGAAATCTTTCAAACATCAAAACATTTCAAAAACAAAAATTTATGTTATGTCCACACTTGCTCCAAGTGAACAGAATTCAACTGTCTGCTGTCATATCTTGCTTCACTGGGGAAAACGTTTTATTACATTTTACAGTGAATCTTTCAAAAGTGTGCCCTACATATTTAAACCAGAAATGTAAAACATGTTGCTCCTGAATAAACCTTTTACTTCGACTTCATTTTCTAAACTTTTGAGCAAAGGGAAATAACTCTCCAACCCAACAGACTTGGGCTTATTGTAGTTGTGGTAAGTATTTTGATACTTTTAAATAACTTATTTCGAACCACTTAGCTACTTACAAAGAGAAAATAGTTTAAGTTAAGTTTAATGAGACTGTTACCAGCTTGTTGGGTGTTGGAGGGTAACGTCCCTTTGAAAATTTCATAAATGAGAAAAGGGACTTTTGTCTGTTAATGTTAGTGTTACATTTCCATGTAATTTAAATCCTGCCTGAACTGAAAAAAAGTTGGTTAATATTCATGATTCAGTGTGTGTGTGTTTGTATATATATATTTATTTTATTTTATTTTATTTTATATATTATTATTTTTTTACAGATACATGGCTTGTATGTGTTGTATCTTATTGATAACTACTGTACCTGTTTTTTTTTCTTCAGGAAATAGCAAAAGGAAAATGGCTGTCACTTAGTGAGATAACATACAAAGATCCACATGGAAAGGAAAGGTATATTTATAAGCTACTGGTTATGATTGAATGATATTTAATTCAAACAGTAACTACTTTTTTACTCTGTAGACCTTAAAATTTAAAAAAATGAATGTAAGGCAATTGCAAGAATTCACACATATCCACAAAAATATTAGAAAATACAAACTTAATAGATTTTTTATCTGTTTGACTGAATGTCATATCTTGATTTTTTTCCTTAAATGTTCAACAAGAACATGTAAACATTCTGACACTGCCTTTGGTCAGACACATTTTGGCTTAACTGAAATTTAAATACATGCATATAATGATACACTTCAACCTGTTTATTATACTTTAGTACTTATTTTCTATAGTAAATCAAGTGTAAAATTTTAACTAGTTACCTCAAAAGGCCTTGAACTGTTTACCTGGTCAACAGTTTTCAATATTAACCAGGCCGATAGTACCGTAATCTTATTTCACATTTTTTTCCCTTCTGATGTTTTACCAGCTAATCAATGTTAAGATGTTTTCTGGGTTTATCCTTAAACAACATTAAAATCCAATACAGCGTGATCAGACGACAATAGAAAACATGAATGAACAATTAGCTGACAGTGTTATGAATGAATAAAATAAAACATTTGTTGACAGTTCATTTGGGAACAGTGAATTTATTATCCCTTGATACCGACAGTTACCTTCAGTATTGCCTCAATAGTAGGAACCTTAGTGTAATATATTTACTAGTACTGCTCCTCTCATGACCGTTCAACAAGTGTATACTGTTTCATATTATTGATGCAAGCATGGTGGTTATATAACATTTGTCGTAGTTCAGAATTTAGAATTAGAGACCAACAAGCTCTACAATCCCCAAAGCACCGTCATGTGAGAACAATCAATGGCAGATGTCAAATATTGCATCTGAATTGATCCTGACTAACATTTTACAGGAAACATTATAAGAAGTTTTTATACTCCTCATTTTAATCAAACTAATTTAAAGACCTACTAATTGTTCCCTTCAGTTGCTGTGTGTAGGCAACTACTGCTTCTAGGCAATTACTGCATGGAATAATTAGTAGTTCTTACTTTATAAAGTAGATTGCATTCTAATCTGAATTAATCTTGAAGGAAATGGGAAGCAGCTGGCAGGACAACAACCCAAGATGGAACTGATGGTATGTGTAGCACTTAATATCAAAATATATTTTTTGTTATGGATTATCGTCTTTTATACATAGTCAAATATTTTCAACTCATACCTGGTATCCTTACACAACAAACTGGAGATGAAACATTGAACCGGAGAAGATGCAATAAACCTGGAGCTATTTGTCTAAGGAAATTTTTATACAACGGACAGCAGGAAAATAATACTCTGTTGTGCCAAATTAGACTGTTAGCTCTGCGTAAGACATTCATTGTGTCACCTCAGGTTTGTTGTGTCATCTCTGGTTCTGTGTGCCAGGATACCTGATTTGGAACTAGAAAGTTAAAGGATGATACAAGATATGGAAAGTATTCCAAAGCACTTTCCTTGATCCAAGGATGAAGCAAAAATGTTTATTGTGATACAGCCAATTGACATTGTTAAAGAAGTATTAAATAACATCATAAACTTCAGCCACAAATTTTATATATATTTCTATTTTTTGCTATGCAGATGTAGTGACAAATGTAATTAGGAAATTTATAAATGGCTGTGCTCACATGTGAAAAAGGCATTTATTTTGTTTTACCTTGGAAAAGTAAGTTTTTTACCTTTAGATAAAAACTTATCCTAAAATTTTTAACGCTGATTGTCTGTCTAGTGTCCAATACATAGACAGTAACTGTGCGCTGACTTGGCATAAAACTGATATACGGATGAGACTAAGAACCATAGGAAAATGTGAGGCTTTGCAGAGCATTTTACCATTTTGAGCCAAATTAGCATATCAAAGTTTTTGGCAAGTCTGTGCACTGTTATTGTCTCTATACTGCAACAAAATTTTCAGTGAAAAATGAGAGAGGTTTATTTAAGCTTGGAGTTTGTTATAATGTAAATATTACAGTAGTTTCAACTTAATTGTACAATGTGTACCTGTTAATGCCATATTCCTGTTAATACATAAGATCTCAAAAGACAGGATCATTTCCCCATCTTATCTCTGGAAAACAAATTTATTATTTGCATTGCATAAGACCAAACATTAGAAAGTCCTCTTATTATAGATATTTTTAAAAAACTTTCTCAAAAATGTACCTTAATAGAACATACGTAAAACAGTGAAATTCCTCAGTTTTCGTTAGAAATCTGTTTCACAGCTATATTATCCCTCTCTTTCCTTTGATTTTACACTAAAACAGGCATCTAACTAGACAGAAAAAAAAAATAAACATATATCTTTCTTAAACAAATGCAAGTATTAGATATTTTCCTTAAAATGATGATATTTGTTTATTGCTCTTCCTGGTTACCAGTGATAGAATACTTTTTTCTGAGATAACAGGAATTCACTCCATTAAAATGTCATAAATTTTAAATATTAAAACTTAGCTACAATGTTATCCATTTCCAGGTGTATGCGTGATAGCTGTTCTAAAGAGAATGCTGAAATATGATTGTCTGATTTTAGTGAAACAGTACAGGCCTCCCATGAAATGCTACACACTGGAGTTTCCAGCAGGTTAATTAAAGTGATCACATCTAAGAAAAGGACAAGCATGAAATTAACTATGAATACAACAAAATGTTAATGTATAAAACCCTCAAAAATTAAATGGGGCTTAAACATTTTTACTGCACTTCTGGTAAATTTAATGTTAAAAATGCGACCATTATTGATTTAAACAAAAGTAATGAATAAAAATGAAACTTTTTACTAGGTTAATAAGTCAGATTTGGAAAAAAATGCATGTTTTACTGTCAGTTTTAAATAAGAGGTGAAGGTGAAATTTAATTAGATTTTGTTTATACATTAATACTTTGATAATTAATTTGATACTTTGAACTTGGAATAAATAGTATGTTTAGTTTGGAGTTGTTTAAAATTCGGGAAATGTAAAAAAAAAATGTCTTCATTTTAAGTGTCAATTTTAAAAATCTAAGCATAGGTTGAATGAGCTTGAATAGATTGGCTGAAATTCTAACTAAATATAGTCTTTTTCTTAGTAAAATTACAATTATTTTTAATGTAACAAATGTTACATTTAAGGTTTGATAGACCCATCAGAAAGTGCAGAAAATTGTGCTATCAGAGAATTAAAAGAAGAAACAGGATACACAGGTGT
Organism: Perna viridis; assembly: GCA_037379345.1. Lineage (NCBI taxonomy): Eukaryota > Metazoa > Mollusca > Bivalvia > Mytilida > Mytilidae > Perna > Perna viridis. The sequence goes on along the minus strand of CM074511.1, from coordinate 9,131,653 downwards.
AGCTAAACATTATTCTCCAGGTAGAAATTTTCAACTTTATCCATAGATTATTAACATGAAGAATATACACAGCATAATATAATAAGACAGAAATTCTCTCTTTAACAATTTCACAACACAATGGGAGGACAAAAAATACAGATGTGTCATGTGTGTAACAACTTTATAGGTATCTCATTTTAATACCCCTGCAAACAAATTTTAGTGGATAAGGGTATTTTATGAATCACCCTGTCTGTCTGTATGTCTGTCCATTCATGTTTCTTGTAGGTGTCATTCCTCCTAAACCACTTAAGGGAATTTGACGAAACTTTGTAGGAAGGTTTGGCATCATATGTAGATGTGCATGAAGGAATATTTATCTAAAGGGAAATAATCCAACTTACATGCAAGGTCTCACTAACCACTTCCAGGTCAAATGGCCACCCCCCTATGTAGTACCAAAAACACACTAAACCTAGACATATGTATTGTAAGTGCATTATTTGTGTGTATTATGATTAAAAGTAATCAAAATAAAGCTGAGAATGTGTACTTCAAAATCATGTATGTAAATAACTACAAAAGTGTATGAATATTGTTTACATGTGTGAGTAATTTGCCTCCATGCTGTCAGTTAGCAGAACAGGTAAAAATGTGGATTTTCAGTATTATTTATTCAAGTAAATTTTGTAAAAAATTTCTACAATCATCGTAACATTAGCATAATGATTTTGGAAGCCTTATTTTTTAAGCTTTGCAATGGTATGCAACTTTAAGATGTCATTTGTCCTCGGAATTCACAGTGAAACTTTGAAAATTACTTTTTTAACATGTAAAGTAATGGAAACTTTAGAAGTGGTTAATGAGACCCAACTCGTAAACGGCTTAAGTAATTTTGATGAAACTTTATAGGAAGGTTTACATACATATGCAGATGTGCATGAAGGAATAAAGTAACTGTTGGAGAACTTTAAAGGAAGATAGTGCAACTAAAAGTTTTTTAATGTTTGTACCTTGTAAGCACTTCTAAACTGCTCAAGGGATTTTGATGAAATTCTATAGGTAGGTTTGGCATCATATGTAGATATGCATGAAGCTTTATAGTTACTGTATAAATACTCCAAAGGGAGATATTTCAAATTAGGGGTTCTACTTAAACCTCGTAAGTGCAACTCCTTCTAAATTGCTCCAGAGATTTTGTTGAAACCTTTTTTGCTTTGAATTTAGATTTGGATTAAGGAATAGCTACTGTTGGAGGACTTCAAATGGGCATACTTGAATTAAGGGGTTATATATTTAACTTCATTGGAAGCAGGGGTATTCTCTCTCTGATGTTTTTCACAGTAATTCTAGTGTTTTGTAAGCTTTTCATTAATGTCCCATTTTCAACTTTTGTCATGAAGACCAAAAACATATGAGGCTGTATGATGCAAGTGTTATGATTTATTTCAGCTACATGTATGGATCCAGGTTTTGGAAGTGCTACTTGTCATTTAGTAACAGCTGAGGTAAATGTTTAGAAAAATGTAAACTTTGAAATTTTTGTGTGGGGGTAATTTTCTCTAAATTTCCCAACCGAAAATACCAGTGAAAATAATCACCACATGAAAAGTCCTCATTGAATTTGTTTAAATCATTGGTTATACAAATAGTTTCCCTGAAAGCTGATCGTTATTTGACACTAGTTCCATGAAATGCACTGGTGAACAACAAGAAAAGACTTATACATTATTGTTATATATTAAACAATATCAATTATAAACTCCCAGCTGACCACAAAATTTACACCGAAGTCAAATGTTTGACTAACAAGTAGTCTAACAATAACCCGGTAAAAACTTACATGTTTACCGCATTGAAATCAAGAACAATATTGGTTAAGATAATATACAAAACTGAAAAGTCAATGGACCAAAGAAAAAAACTGACTGTGGGTACTCAGACTTTGTTTGCCAGTAGGGTAGGCATCTTCCATCTTTTTAGAAAGTTCCTCTAGTTACTCATGTTATGTCAAGTATGATACAGATGATGGAAAAGAATATTGGAATTATTTTGTCCTCATGCTGGCAAAACCAATATTTATGTGACATTCACACTTAAAATTATATAATGCATGAATCAGTAAAAATACCCAAGGCAGTGAGAATTTTTCTAATAATATGATCAAATGATTCTTGATCTTGAATATGCATATATTTAAGATGACTCTTTGACATTCAGTGATATGATGAACTGTGAAAGTGCTTTAGTTTGTGGATACCAATTTTCTGTGTATTAGGGAAGAAACACAAGTTTTATGGATTCTTGAATTTGTGGTTTTGAGATTTTCGATATACACATTATTGGAAATCTCATTTTCGTTGGGAGCTAATTATTATATTCAACCAAATTTTGTTGTTTGGCCTACCCACGAAATAACAAAAATTGGTACCCAAGAACAATATTACTTTCACAGTAAACAACTGCATGCATGAAAATCTGATGAAAATTTTATTTAATTTATATGTGTATTCCTCAATATGTTGTTTAAAGTTTTGTTAATAACTTGGATTCTATTTTCATCCTAATTTGATTTAATACTTTGATGTATTCTCTAAACAGATCGATGGAGATATAGATTGTAACATTCATCCTAAACCAAATCCAGGTGGGTCTTTAATGCATAAATTTGCAATATTGTTTCTTATTTTATGACATAAAAATAGCCAGAAAAATTGAAAAAGAATTAAGTGCCAAATTAGTTCGCCTGTAATTAATTGGCAAATTCGTAACCTCGTGAAAAAAAACAACAAAAAAACAAACCAACCAAAAAACAAAAAAAAAACCATACAAACCATTAAACAGTGTGAAAGAATACTTATACTTGTTTTTGTTTACTTTGAGTATCTGTATGGAATCATGACAAGTCAGTTAAGTAAAAATCATAACTTTTAAAATAATTTATTTAAAGCTAAAAAATATTGATCACTACATTCATACATTTGTATATGTAATATGTCTTGTATTACTTATGCTTACTGCAGTTTAAAGTATACATTTTGTTCTTTTCATATGTCTCAAAAATATAATAGAGGAATCAGGTGAGTTAAAATATTTTAGTTTGTCAATGACGTATGAATTAAATTAAACTTCAGTGCACTACATGGAACTCAGTAATTGTGTGTGGGGATATGGTTTAGTACACTTCATCAACAGTTGCTTTTGGTAAATCTTGTTTTATGTGAAAGAATTTCATAAAGTAAATTTTGTAAACAGTGGAATGATGTTTGACATTGGTAATGTCAAATACCGGTAATATTTATAGGTTTCACAATGATTAATACTGAATAGGCAAAATATTAACTCGAGATTTTTATTTCCAACATTTTAAAAAATTAGAGTTGCTAAGTTTGTTATGATGTTGAAATTAAATAAAGCAAGTTCATATTTCACCAGGAGAACAATGTAAATACCATCACAATCGGCTTTTGGCCACTAAAATTTGATAGACAGTGTGTCACAATCACACAACGGCGAATGATTTATATTTCTTGATTGTACAGTGAAACTTCTCCAAACTGGCCACCACTGGGACAAGAAAAAATGGCTGGTTTACAGGGGTGGCCGGTTTTGTGAAAAATAGCAATGCATTCTAAGAGCTGTTTCCATTAATGTGTTCTATAACTCTACACCTTGTCAGTTTGTTGGTCGAGACATGTTTTATGCCTATTCAAAACTTTTTGCCTTTTATTACATTTCAAAGCTTGCATCAAATTGTAAATGATTTGATTCTACAAACGGTACTGACAAAATAATTTTCATGGTTTTGAAAGAATGTGTATTCAAGATCAAAGGGCTATTGATGGTAATTAATTATTTGTATTGTTTTCGTAAATTACCTATCAACAAAGTCTAATAATTTCACCCTTATGTTGTTTTGGCTTGGGTACAGGTCACATTAAATGACAGTTAAAAGATCGTAAAGATCGTACTATTAAATGACCCCGGTTGCTTAACAGCCAACCATTGACAAAATGTAATGTCTGGATTAAATTTATTGTTTAAACTACTGTCCCTTTCAATTATCATCTGTCCACTGATGAAATGCTAACTGGTCACTGAATGAATTATTAATTACGTAATATTACATAATCATTTACAGTTTTGTTGACACGTTTATTACAGGTGAACAATAACCGGATGGCCGGAATTGAGAGGTTATTTTTATTTGAAATATGTAACTAAAACTATGAAAAAGCCGGCCGATGTATGGTTTTAGGGGGTGGCCGGTCTATTGAAGACAAAACACACAGGTTTTTAGGTATATCGCTGTAACTTTTGAAAACGGCAGGTTTGAAGAGAAGACCGGTTTTCTGACTGTCAGGTTTGGAGAAGTTTCACTGTATCACATAGTCCATGGTGTGATATTGCAAAATGTATAACTGTTCAAGAAGTAGGTGTCTTGACTAAATCATAGAGAAAAATAGATAGGAAAGATGACTTGTTAATTCCCTGACATGATCAGTGTATATTCTGAGCATTTGTACTTGAAAAGTTTTTTTTTTTCTTGTTAAAAAACACAAAGCCCACTATAAATAAAAACAAACACAAAAAAAAAGACACAATTGAAAGAGTGTAATGTTCTATTACAGAGTTTATTGAAGTATTATGTGTACCGATGGATGAGCTATTGGAAAAACTAAACTGTAAGTTTTAATTAAGCAAATTCTTCTTGATCAAAGTGAAATTTGGGGCAATGGATAAATCTGCTGTTCTTCAAAGAGTTTCATTTCAGATTTTGTAAGTTATTACACTGTACTCAACAATTTTCCTCTTGTTATTGACACCAAGATCAGAATTAGCTAGTGTCTGGAACAAGATCAGAATTGGCTTGTGTCTGGAACAAGATCAGAATTGGCTTGTGTCTGGAACAAGATCAGAATTGGCTAGTGTCTGGAACAAGATCAGAATTGGCTTGTATTTGGAATAATAAGCAATCCAAAGTGTACAAGTTTCTTAGGGAAACTATATGTTCTATTTGGCTTCAGTATGTGAAAAAAACTGTTTGATGAAAGAGGATTTTCATATGTATGGGAATACACAGAAATTTTGATCTTCAAAACTTAAAATGTAATCTGAGGATAGTAAAGCCTGGTAAAGCCATTAATTATAGAAATTTTAAAACCAACTTCTAATTGTAAAATTATTTTGAAATTAAAATGCAAACAACTTTTGAAAATTCAACTACAGATTGTTATTTACTGAACTTTGGCAAATATTTTGTAGTGTATTAAAGGGTTACCAATATTGCAGGAGTATTCACCAATATTTATGCAATAACCTTTTTATTAGATAAAAATAGTTTTTTTTGTGTTCCTGAAGTATCCTTTTTAGCTTAGGTGTTATTTTTACACATTGTTCTAATATTGCACACAAGTCTAGTGCATCACTCTTTCCTTTTAACTGAAACATGATCAATAAACTTTGAATTTCACTCCTATAAACTTTTTGATGATAGAAAAATTTTTCTATATTTTCTTGGTAGTCGTTACACAACTTGGAGATTGATAGATGTAGATTAAATGCAGTTGTCCAACATGGATCAAAATAAGTCGTTCAAGTTCAACAAAGTTCAATACCAGCCACGTTTTACCACCATGTTTTAAGTCCCTTTTTGTACAGTTTACTTTTTCTTCTGATCTACAAAACCTTTACTTTGCTTCAGTTTGTAAACTACTGAATTGACTTAGATTTGTTTTTGGGGTTTGACTAATTTTCCTCTGCTCCAAAGAAAAGTGATGACCTTATCTGCCATTTTATTTAGATTATCAGGCAACAAGTGTGTCGTCAAGTTCCTCGCAGCGGTAGATGCACATTTCCTATTAACTGCTGCAGTCAAACAAATCAAACATCTTTTTGACCATCACATAAGTACATTTACTTTTCCCAACTTTGCAAGAGAGGGGTGGCTAGAGTGGATTTTAAATGTCAGACACTGTTTGAAGCTTGATGTGCTATGTGAAAACATGCCAAACATCTCTGTACTATTCCCTGAATATGTAAAAGAGAACGAGAAATAGAGTAAAATATTGGTGCATATTGCATTTTCAATTTCTATTGAATTGAATGATCAAAAAGTTATTTCTATATAATAAATGGATACATTATTCATTGTATGTTATTATAGAAGAGTAATATTCAGGTTCTTGATGTTTTTGAATATTAACTGTAATTACATCTGTATCTTTTATATGAATTATAAATTGTAAGTTTTTGTAAGAATCCGTCAAAATGGGAAAAATCAGAAACATGCATGTCAAAAACCCATCGATCTGGCATTATTTCACTCAGGGATGCTTTCTCTATTTGAAAAAATTGCTATGATATCTCTGCATCACTGGATTTGCTCAGATTTTTTTCAATAGAATGTTGGAAAAATGAAGATTTTGACTGAGTTATCTGCCCTTGAAATGTTCATCAATAAAACTCAATTTATCAAAATGGTCTGGAAAATCTGGTCTTTTTCCTTGATTCTGATGGTGCAAATAATGAAATTAAAAATTTAAAATGTTTTCTTTTTTTTTTTTACATACCATGTTTCACCCACTGCATGATTCTTACAGAGACTGACACTTAAAGACCTAAGGGTTTTTCGTGTTTCCACAATTAAAGAAAATAACTGCTTCTTAAGACTTTTAATGATCTAGTAAGTAAGGAGGTTTTCTAATCTCATTACAGGATATTTGTAATTGCAGTTGAACTTATCATTTACATTCAATTTCAGATTATTCAAAAGAAGGCATAGTAGTGAACTCAATGGTGTACTCATATGCAATAGCTAAGGAGCAGACTAAACACTCCAAGAATAAATCTTCTATATAGCATTAAACATCTTTTTAATGAAGTGGGTTGTTTTTTTTTGTTAATGATTTCAAGTGCTCAAATAAGAAGGCACACCTAAAACAAACAGACATTATTTTTTTGTTCTATCTCTGCAACAGACATGATTTTTTTTTTTGTTCTAGCTATGCAGGGTAAGAAATTTGAATCAATTTAAGGTTCTAAAAGGAGAAGATAAAAGGTTTGCTTTAAAAAAATGTTGTATGTCACAAAAAAAATGCTGTGTTTGAATTGAATGTATTTATATTTTGAATTTGTAGACTTGTACACTTATATAGAGGTCTTTTTTCACTCATGGTCTTACAATTTTGTAACATACCAAATGGGAAAAAAAGAATATAGTGAAACAGTGTGTTCAAGTTTCTCCAACATCTGATAATTAGAATTAGACTAAAACAGCATTCAATTAAGGTTGGGGATTATGAGACAAACAAATTAGAATCAGACTTAAACAGCATTCATTAAGGTTAGGGATTATGAGACCAACAAAAGGAATAATTGATTTTTAAAATTTACCTGTACTTAATATTTTTTAATGTAAAACTTATTTTAAATAATATCATTGACAAGGGAAACAAATATTCCTGTTTTATTAATATTTTTTTTTATTACAAATAATTTTTTTTCTGTTATTGCAAAAAAAAACCAACAAAAAGAAGATAATTCACCTTTTTGAAGGTAAATATTTGATTTAATATTTAAAACAAAAAAGTTGAAAAAATATTTTATGCAATAGTAATTTTATTTTTACATTTTTGAAATAATTATAAAATGTATGTATACAACTGATTATTATTAATTACAAGTTAATTTGTTTAAGGGTTCCTGAAATGGATTTTTTCCAAATTTTACATTTCCTACTTTGAAAATCTTCTGAAAATGAGTTCAAATTATAAAAAAAAGTTTGGCAGAGTCAGACTGGAGTTCAATGGATATCTAGCATTGGGTATATAGTGTTCATGGTATCCCCCTGTTCGTCCATCCTCAGTTCTAATCCGCAACTCCTCTGATACCGCCAGATGGAATTTGATGAAACTTTCAAAGATTCTTTATGTCATAATGCCATTGCACACCTTCTATTTTGTTTTTCCATGTGAATGTTTAAATCATTTATGGGGTAACCTACAATGTATATGGGAATGTGGGTATCCCCAAGTGAACTTTGTTCATAGATTTTCTAATTTTTTTTCTAATGTTATCTGCAATAACTGTGATGTATTTGTACTAAAATGTTTAGGATATGTATATTTGCCTTCTGTCAACAACAAAAAAAATAGCAGAAAGTTGGATAAAAAAAAAGAAATAATGGAAAAAAAACGATATTACTGTGATCAATAAGAAAACAAAAATTGGGAAAATATTTCATAAAGTTAAAAACAAATATGAATAATAACAGCCATTATTTTGAAAGAGTTTTACATTTTAAGGAAAAAGAAAAAAGAATTGAAGATAAAATCGCTTCTTAACAATTTGTCATAAACAATTTAAAAAAACCTGATATTAAAAGCTATTCTTGAATATCATGAGCCACCCGTTTAATGCTTTAATGGGCCTCTTAATCCCCTGTCTTGAATGTTGTAGTCTGAGGTTTGAAAAAATTAAAATGTTGGAGAAACATGAATAAACTGATGGAACACTAAAAGTACACCAGCATATATGATTAATATAAAATAGTTATTACATTTAGAGATCACCAAAAAGTCTTAAGACAAATGTAAACAAACCTTTCAGTAAGCTCTGGAAGGCCTTGCCAACAAAACTAATAAAATCCTATTGTAATAAAAAATAAGTTGGGAAATATATGTAACAATGAAGCCATAGTTTATTTTTGAAAGGGAGACAATTCCTAATTTCCTCTGCATTATGTGGATGGTTTAATTAAAGCCACAAACTCACATTTTGCCTGATTCTTAAAGAATGTTTAATTACATTAACAATAGGTCTAAGGAACACAAATTTTCTTTCTATTGTCTGTCTAGCATTGTTAAGATTGCAGAAGTTTAACTTTCAGTCCATGTGATTGTAGAAATATGCAGTTTGAATGTTCAAACCATTATGTTGATTTAATTCAAAGTATTTGATGATGATACCTGCGTTTATTCATTAGATTCATCATTTGTCAAGTGACTGCTGTACAGTAAATAGTGCTGTATTTGATTATATTTGAAAAAAAAAATGAGTTGAAGTGAGGCACCCCCTAATTTGGGATCACTCTACTAGTGGGCTGCATATTTGATAGTGGGAGCAAGCACCTATGGTAAAGCAGAGGATACTAATTCACCTGTTGTTTGTATGCTTCCATTATTTAGTGGAGTTCATGTGTATCATTTACTAGTATCTAAGGTCTTTGTGTATGGAATAAGTAAAGTACCACAAAAGTATTTGTTAAACAAATAAAAAAATATATATATATTTCAGTATTCAGAAACAAAATTGTAATTTGCATTTCACTTAGTAAGAAGATCACAGCTTTAATACACTTGCTGATAAATCATCCACCCTTAACAGGTGTATACGTTTAATCGATTAAATAAAATGTCAATTATGACAATGCCATACCATTATATTTAGTGTGCTTAAGCACAGCTTGATAAAACAATAATATTTATTGTTACATGTACTTTGAACAAATTTAATGTAATAAATAGTGGACTAAATCTACAATACAAATAAACAGAACTTTTCATGCACAAAGTACACCACACAATCTATAACCACATGGAAGACAAAACTTCAAATGTATATACAAGTTCTAGGAATTTTAAACATTGAAATGAGAAAAAAATTTAAACAAGCAAATATGATCAAGCTTAATAAAAAGGCCTCAACTGAAATATTTAAAGTGGAATTAGTGGAAAATTGCAGATTTTGATATGAAGCAGGCCCAGGTCTGCATTATATTCAAACTTTTTGCAGTTCTTAAGGAAAAGGAAGATATTTTCAATTTTCTAAGTAAATATAGTAAAGATAAAAAATTGAGGTATATTCAGTAAGTTAAAAGTAAATGCATTTAAATAGAAAAATTTCAGAAAGGAAGCTTTAAACTGGATAAGAAGAACATTCCAGTGTTGGGTGGAGACACTATGACTACACTTGTGTCGCCTCCAGTGTGAAGAGTTGAGACCTAAAAAAAAGTGTTGATAGTAGTGTACATCTCAAACATTATCACTGAGATTTATAGGTGCTATTTGAAGTACACAAGTTTTTACCAGTGACATTAATGTATAAATAAACATATGTTGAAAAGTTGGAGTACAATGCACTAAATATTGATTCAAAATACATTTTGATGAAATGAGTACATGTATTGAGAAGAATTTGGCTAGAACAAAAAACATCACTTATACCCTCATGGTTCATTTAGTAAATACCTTTGGCAAATTTCATTTTCTGAACTAATTATATGAATGCTGAAAAATTTTCCAATTTGAAATTTATTTATTTGTCAATTTCATGTAGCTTTGGCAGTTACAAGCATTAATTGCATATGGAAGGTAAATCCCTAAACTTCTCCAAAATTTATATGTCCAGTAGCTTGAGCATGTCCCTGAGCTTCACTCTGACCTGTAAACATTCGCTGGCAGACAAGACATTTGATAGAAAAGCTTGTTACATCTGTATACTGTCGGGCTTGCCTAGCTTCTGATGCTAACTCCTGGGCCTGGGCAAGTATAGAGGCTTCATCAGTAGAGAAAATTGACTGAATACGCAAGGAAGTATCAAATGGCTCTAACACCAAAGGATCATAATGAATACCATCATAAATTACTAGCACCCTTTTGTCATAATGTAGATCCTCTCCAAATCTATCTATTCTACAGCTTTGAGTATCAACAATATCAATTTCTACACCATAATACTTTGACAGGATTGATATTTCTATTGCACCACCCCATGTACCATCTTTCATGATCCATTTACAGTAACTAGAGTTTGATCGTCCTAAGAATGCATCAGAGTAAGTATTGGGATCACTCATTACAACACCTGCTATGAGCTGACGAAGAGACGGAGCACAACTCAGGTCAATGATACCATCATGCATAACAGCATGAACACTAGTAAATAGACAGGAGTTATTGGCTGGTACAACCTTTCTCATCAAGACACCTCTTCCCATTATACTTTGATCTTGCATTACATCCCCAATGTTTTTCTGTAAGGTATTTCTAACAACTCTCTCCTCTTCTACAATAAGTGTATCCCCAGAGCGAAATGGAAGGGAGGATAAAACGGCATCTTCCTTTGATAAATCAATGGCATTAGGTGGATAACCCTGTCTGACTCTGATTAGTTCTTTGGGAATTTTAGTTGCCTCAGATATTTTTGCTTTTAGAAGTCCAACAGATGATCCTTGGCTAAGCCCTGTTAAGATATGTTGTCCAGTTTTTGTCTTGCATCTCAGCTTCAAAGAGGAATTACTCATCCTGGAAATTCTAAAAAAAAAAATTTAAGATTTAACATATTAAATTCAAGAACTATATAAGGAACAAAATTTATAAGTGTTACATTTACATGTACAATGCACCTGTAATCTGATTTTCTGAATATTTTATTCGAAGAGTTTAAGACTGGACCTTGAAGACAAATCCCAAAAAGTTGCACGGAAAAGTTATTGCTTCATAAAAAACTAAGGTGAAAGTGTTTTTTTTTTCATTCAATACAATGTTATTATATTGGTGGTTCAAAAAAAAAAATCACATCAAGTTGCCCAGTAAGTTTAACATCAGATCCAAAGGTAACTAAATTGATTTTTTTAACAAAGTAAGAAGAAACAAAATTAACCCATTGTGAAAACTAAAAATCTTCAGTTGTATTTTATTCAATACATAAAGATATATTTTGTGTCTTAAATAAAAGAAATCTTACTTTTTTCACAAAATGCTTTGAAAATGCTACAAATGATAAATTCATCTCCTTGATTTCTTTATAAATTAAAGGTTATATAACTTATAATCAGGACAGACTACCTGTCATGTAGTAGGTACAATTTTGTAGTAGATATAAATAACTGTTTAATTGACTTGACTAAAGGATTAATTATTTAGCTGAATCAGTTTTTCGCTGGCTAGTCACTGTGCATTTTAGAGTTAAATCCTCAGTGGCGGAATAAATCATGCTCTCCAGTTACATTTGGTGCCCAACTAACAAACCCACCATGTTTGTGTAGCTATTGAACTAGTTGTTAAGAGTTGTACATGGTATGCAGGCTCTTGAGGTGGAGGAAGTGCGGTAGGGCAGCCTACCTGTGTTGTTAACTTGCTTGGCTAAACGATAAGTTTAGCCAAATCGGTTTATCGTTGGGATGAGCTACAGACAAACATGATAATTACATAATGTATAATATAGGTAGAAGAGACTTGCCTGTATCTATATGTACAACTTTATATATATTTCTAATTAAGGATTCCCTTAACATCTCCATATGACTGTTGTTTGTTGACAGTGCAGTGCAGTGCTGTTTTATTATTATTATTTATCGATCATGAAATTGACAAAACGATAGCACTAGAAGTTGAAATTGGTTGAACAATAGTCAAGAAAATCATATCAAAGTACCAAAATATTCAATCTTCAGTCAAAATTTCGGAAGTTTCTATACCAGCGTACCTTTGTTGAGCTTCCTTTGCAACGGAAGTGTGAAGTACGTCATAAATTTATGTGCACATACTGCTGATCGAATGTCACGACTTCCAGGCACTCCTCTCCCTAATAAAGGTAATTTACTTTAAAATCTTATCATGACATATTATTCACAGAATCCTAACTGAAAACATTCTGTTAAATATCAATATGATTAGTATTTATGGGCGAAAAGTCTATCAGGTTTTTCTGTATCGTTCAACAACTGATTTGGCTCGATGAAGGGGAGATAACTCATGGGCAGACCTCTTACTGATTGATACTTCTGTAATTTTGATTTCCCTAAAACTATACATTTCTGTATAACATTCAATTCATATATTCCTGCATTGTTCCTTGGTGTTAATTGCTTTAAAATTTAGACATAAGTAAACTCTAGTTGATAAATGAAAAGGAAGCTGACTTTTTACATTTATTTGTGATTTGGGTAAGAGTGTTTAAGTAGGAAATATATTTCCAGAGTGGCTTAAAAGTGGTTACTCTCTAATGATTTGCTAATGAGTGTTTTGTTTTTAAAGCAAGCATATGGAAATTCCTGAAGTAAAGTGTTGCTCATCAGGTAGCAGGTTGATCTGTCCCCATACTTTCTGTCCTAAGTTTATCCGTCCCTATAATAATTATATTGTATAAATTTATGTGTATAAAATTAAGTGTGTTTTACTGAAATTTGTTCTTTAAAGACAATTTTATTTATGACTACAGTTATCACACTTATCATACATTTATGTAATTACTCTTAGGTCTAATACTAATAATATTTTATGAAGTATAATCTATTTATTTATAAAGACTTATAAAAAAGGTAATGTATTTTCAATATTTTAATTTTATGAGTTTATAATGCATAATGCATCGATTTTATGATTTGGGACAGATGCACTTGGGGATGGATCGATTGAGGAAGGATTTACTAGGGGACGGATCAACATGAAATCGCTCATTACAAATACAGTACAAAATGTACGTTTGTACATTGCTTATAGCATTATACCAGTTAATCAAGAATAGTAGAAGGTCTGTGGTCAGTATGGAAATATTTTTTATCTATTTACTGGTACAATGTACATTACATGTACTTTGGTTTTTCAGTTGTAAAACACAAGTCAAACAAAATCAATTTATTATCACATCTATGATCCTTTTCCATTATACTTCTCCTTATGACTATTACTACAGTACTAGGATTTGATATTTTCACTATTGCATTTTACTTGAGTTCTGTGGCACTATCCTACATGTACATTCAAGTTTTTGGGCACTGCCCTACATGTAAATTCTGGTAGCTTAATAATATTGTAACGATTTCGCCCTTTCTTCTGAGTGGCGTACATGTATAGAAGTACAAAGGACTTGACCGAAACGTTTAGAATTTGCGTGGGTCTTTGTATCGGTATTAAGTCGAAATAATTATACTCAAGTAAGGATTCAAAATGATTTCATAAATTTATATATATCATATTCAATGTTTCATAACAATGACAATACAAATTATCAACCTGGGTCTTATAACCATCCAAAAACATAACTCTTTCAGCCTTTCGAAGGTTGACATAGAAGGTTGACATTAAAAAAAAAAGGTTAACGGTGAAGGTTGACATCACCGGTTTGCTAATGTAAACAAACGGACTTCCAATTCCCAATTTATAAGCCAAAAGTTATAAGCCATTTATAAATATCCACACACAAATAGAATAAATTAGAGGTAAACATATTTAATAAATAGAACTATCTTTCATTCAATGTGGTCAACCAACTGGGAATTCTAATAGATTTTATAGACATTCCATACAATGTCACATTGTAAACAAATGCCGATTTCCGACATAAACAAATTATTAAGTTATCTAAAATTTACCTGCATCTTAGCAAGTAACAGTCACACTTCTATAAGTATAAGACCCCTTGGTCGTTACACTACCCCCTTCCTCATAAAGCATTTGTTCCCAAATGCAGGGAAACAAACATTGATTGGTTGGTTGATGCACCCTTATAGCAATAAAATATTCATTATACTATAATAACACTTGCTCATATACTCACACAAGCACTTCGGAATAAGAATAATGTAATAAATTAACATAAATTAGACATACTAATTTACAAAACACCACCATCTACCATTCGTGTGAATACAAAAACCAATACCAGACAACAAAACACAAGAAAAGATTATAAACATCAATCTCAGACTTCATGGGTTTTTTATTGTGCCGTATTAAACATCAATATCTATTAATAGTAGAATACTACACAATAAAATAGTTAAGTCCACCCTCCCCCTCCATAAAAATGTTTATACGTGTGTCCATGGCCATGATCTGTCAATAATACAAGTTTTTATGAAAATCATGTCCCCTTAGGTCTATCAATTAAAACAAAAGTCCTTGTTGAAGGTCACGGGAACGCTTCAAAACATTGTATTCTAAATGGTCCAATCCATAAAAATGGGCCTCAAAATGTAGCTGTCTCAGTTGTCTGATATCTCTGGGTAGCATGTGAGTGTTGAGTTGTCCTCCATTTCTCAAATAGTTTAAAATTGTGCTAAAATGTTTTGGATCGCGATCCAAGAAGTAGCAAGCCCTTCCTTCTACCATATAGGGTTTCACTGGGGAGTCCTCTCCAATCATTTCTGCAAGTACTTAGTTAGGCACAAAACTGATAACTTCAGCAGAGGTTTCAAATTTTGTGCCTTCAATATAAAATCGAGACTGTTGGCATTCTTTTATAGTATTTAACTTCAACCTTCTTAAAGGAGTTGCAGTATACTCTCGTTGGTGGATGCTGGGACTGTCTGGTTGTTTCTCTTTCTCTGTTTTTAACATGGCAGAACAACTTGTTGGTATGGTTTCTAGCTGAGCTGATTGTGAATGCTCTGGTTGAACTGCTGGAAACTTCTCTGGTTTTGCTGGTGGTATTTCTTCCAGCTGATATGGTTGAGCTGCTGGTTTTGCTGGTGGTATTTCTGGTAGCTGGACTGGGGAATCTAACATCAGTACCTCTTCCCTCTTGGGAGTGCATACTGATTCCATCTCAACACTTAATCTTCTTTTCTTCTTTTATCGGGGAAATACGCTCCTCAACCATCTTTCTGACATCTGCAGTGATGGCTTCATCATCACTAATGAACTGTACTTCCTCTGGATCATAGATAGATACCTCGTCTGCTGAAGTTGCTAATTCATCGGCAAGATCTTTCAATTTCCTAATGTCGCCCTCAACCTTGTTCTTTACTACTCTCTTTTGATCACTTCCATCCTTTCTTTTCTTTTCTATGACATTCTCCTTTTCTTTTCCTGATTTGCTAACATTCTGGTTGGACATAGCCCTCTTTTTCTCACGGCTGTCATCATCTCTACGTCTTTTCTTCTGGTTTTCAATACTGCCTGTTGTGAAGTTTTTTTGGTTATCCTGGTACAACCCTGCCAGCGGTGACCTCTCTTTTCTATTTGAGACCGAATGTGACTTCCTTTTGTTATTTCTAGTTCTTCTGTTCTTTTCTTCTACCGATACTCTTTCTATTATCATTCGACTTTCTCTACTCTTCAAAAATTTGACATACGTCTCCTCCTCTACTCTAGTAAAGGTCATGGTGGACCTATTCACCCTCTTCAACTGCCCATTACAATTTTTGTGTGCTGCGTGACGGCTAACAAGCACTCTACAATCACTGCACCTGAGACCAAAACCACTGTGTTGTTCTTCCATGTGTCTTTTGCAGGTTATGCTTTGGTCGAAACTAAAGTCGTTGCATATACCGCAAGTGTATATGGTGATCTGTAATATAGAGGAAACTTCCTTAATCTTTAATTCTCTCATGAGATTTATACATTTCTTTTTATACATTTAAAAGTAATCTAACTTTTTTTTTCTTAACGTAATTATTGATGAATCTGTTCTGGACATGACCTTCATTTTGTTAATTTCTGGAACCATTGTGGTGAGTTTTCTCCTAGATATGGTTTCAACCTATCCTGGTGAACAACCTTTGACCTGTACACCTTTTTGAACTCTGTAGATAACTTCATTAAGTTTACTAATAACAACATATGGGCCCTCCCAGTTTCTCTGTAACTTTGGGCATGAGCCTTTTCTACGCTTTGGGTTGTGTAGCCACACTGGCGCTCCTAACTGCTGCATTTTTGCATTTGCATTATAATAATGCTTCATTCTATTGCTAGAAATTTTTAATCTTCGCCTTGCGATCTTGTGCACTTGCTCTAACTTCTGTGCTAGCTCATACACATATGCGTTTTTTTTCAATAGTTTGGGACCTATCAGTTTCTGGTTTACCTAATATCAAGTCTACAGGAAGGTTTATTTCTCTCCCCAGTAACATAGAACATGGAGATACCCCTAAGCTTTCATGCTCAGCTGACCTATAAGCTAACGTTAGAAAATAAATATATTCATCCCAATCTTGTTGGTGGGCACTCACAAATGCTGAAAGCATGGTCTCTATAGTTGAGTTTGCCTTTTCAACCATCCCATCTGATTTTGGTCTAAAAGGAGTTGTAATGGTCTTATGGATACCTAAAATTTTGCACATCTCTTTGAAAACATTTGACTCAAAGTTGGACCCTTGGTCTGAGTGAATTGAAAGAGGTACCCCAAAGATTGAAATGATTCTTTCAATAAATTTCTGGGCCAATGTAGCTGCCTCTGTATTCCTAATTGGTATTGCCTCAGCCCACTTAGTAAAATAATCCTGTACAGCAAGTAGGTGCTTATTACTTTCTCTACTTAAAGATAAGGGACCTAGTATATCTAATGCCATTCTTTCCCATGGAGCACCAACAAGGTATTGTTGCATTGGAGCCTTCGGTTTTCTTTGTGGTACTTTCTTTGAAGCACAGACATCACATTTGATGCACCAGTATTTTACTTCTTGTCTCATTTTGTACCACCAATATCTTTTATTAATTTTAGATAGGGTTTTCTTGAACCCCAGATGACCTCCCGTTACAGTATTATGGATCTGGTTCATTACAAACCGCCTAATACTCTTAGGTATGATAATATGCAATTCACATTGCTTCCCCATATTATTCTCCCATTTTCTATACAGGACCTCATGGTAAAAAATAATGGAATCCAGTCTGGACCAATAGAACTTTAATTCTGGACTTAATTGAGAAATATCTTCCCGTTTCAGTTTACAATTGACTTTTTTCCATTCTAATACAACACCTAATATCTCATCCTCCCTCTGAAGCTGAGGTAGTTTTTCTGTTTTTTTTTGTGGTTTTGGATTGTCTTTATCAAACGTCTCATTCTGCTTGGCTTGGTTTTTCCTGATTAGGACCATAGTGGACTATTTTTTTCTTGTACATACTCTGACCAAATCAGATTTCTCAAGGTGTGCGTCAAGGGAAACCTGTTTTCCCCATTCTTTATAAACTTAGCCATCTTTATTGGACTGTGACTTTTCTGTATTTTTCTGGTTTGAAGAACATTGTTCATCTTGTAAACAACTCTGTATAGCTTCTATGGTTGCATCTTTCAGCTTTACTTCATCCTCCAAGGTATGGCTACATTCAACCTTCTCAGGGTTATCATTGAGATAATCGGCTTTAAGTTCGTAGTTGGTTTCGGCTCTAGTACAGTGAGGACATTCTTTGTCATAACATGGCCTCCGACTTAATGCATCTGCATTCCCATGTGATCTTCCTGCTCTGTGTTCAATCTTGAAGTTGTATGAGGCCAATACCTCAAACCACCTTGCCAACTGTCCTTCAGGATTCTTAAAATTAAACAACCACCTTAGTGATCCATGGTCACTTCTTATTCTAAAATGTCGACCGTGTAGGAAATGATGGAACTTTTTTATTGAGGCTACCACAGCCAATAATTCACGCCTGGTTACACAATATCGTCTCTCTGCTCTGTTAAAGGTTTTGCTGAAGTAGCAAACAACCTTTTCCACTCCATCTTATACTTGGGACAATACAGAACCCATCCCTAAATTTGAGGCATCACAGTCCAAAATAAAAAAATTTTCCTCTGTAGGGTAAACTAAAATTGGTGCTTGCACGAGTGCATTCTTATTCTTAAGCTCCTCAAAAGCATTCTGACACTCATTTGTCTACTTAAACGTTTGATTTTTCTCTGTTACCTTATACAAAGGTTTAGTTTTGTCAGCATATCTCAAAATAAATTTCCTATAATATAATGTCAACCCTAAGAAACTCCTAACTTCTTTCACACTACGGGGAATAGGCCAGTTTTCAACCACTTGAATCTTACTTGAATCAGTTGTAACCCCCTTATCACTTACAACATGCCCCAAAAACTTTATTTCTTTTTTAAGAAAATGACATTTCTTTGGGCTCAGTTTTAGGTTGGCTTCTTTCAACCTTTGAAACACTTCTTTCAAGCCAGACATATGACTTGATAGTGATTTTGAAAATATAATTATATCGTTAAGATATACTAAATATATCTTAAAGGTCAACCCCGTTAAAACTCTCTCCATTAATCTCTCAAAAACAGGAGCACTATTACATAGTCCCATAGGCATTCTTTTGAATTGCCATAGACCTCCCCCCGGGAATGAAAAGGCTGTTTTAGGCCGATCAACCTCAGCCACAGGAATTTGATAATATCCTGCCTTCAAATCTACATTTGAAAAATATTTGGCACCTGACAATGCATCCAATGTATCATCTATTCTGGGCAATGGGTGTGAATCTTTCATAACACACTCATTAACGGCTCTATAATCTATACAAAAATGCCATGTCTGGTCCGATTTCCTCACCAGTTCTATGTTAGAGTTCCAGGGGCTTGTCGAAGGTTCTATAATGTCTTGACTTACCATCTTCTGGATCTCAGATTCTGCATCTTTCATCCGTGCTAAGGGTATTCTTCTTAGTCTGTCTGACCGGTGGATGGTTGCCGGTGTTGATGGTTTGCTGCACTAAGTCTGTCAGCCCAATATCTTCCGATGACTTTGAAAATACGTTGCTATACTGTAACAGCAACTCTTTGAATTTTTTTTTCTGGGTCTCATCAAGCTGTCCATGGCAAGATTCATACATTTCATATAAGTGTTCTGGTAGACATCTCTCCTGGTCTGCTTCATCTTGACACGCCGAGATATTTATTTACCACCCTTGAAGTTCTTATGTCTTTATTTTCTATCTGGTAGCATGTAGCTACATTAGTACTTTTGTACAGTGTACAGGAATCATCATTGATATTTATAATTCTTAGTGGAATATTGCCGACCTTTGGTCTACTAATGCTCTTGCCACTAACAACCCTTTATTCTGAATAAAATTATCATTAGGTTCAATCAATCCTATTGAACCTCTAAACATGGGCCCATTTGGTTCCCCCGGAACAATAATTTCTGAGTTAGGAGGCACCTCTAGGGTCTCTTGTACAACAACCTTATAACAATTAGCATTACTAGTGTAATGGAAACATGGAATTGTCTCCCCTTTAATTATCAATTTGTATTTGCTCAGTAAAACATCACATTCATAGGCTGTCATAAAGTCCATACCCAAAATTCCTTCATTAGGTATGTCTGCCACTAATACATTGTGATTATACGTTTTGGTTCCTAGACAAAATTAAATTGAAATTTGTCCAATAAACGGTGAACTCTCACCAGTTGCAGTTGTCAAGTTTACATTCACTGGCTCAATCTTTTGAGAGAAATTATTGTAATTGTGCCTGACCCTGCTTTGATTTTGGTTGAAATTTCTATTATCATAACCGTAATTTCTACTTTGGTTACCAAACTTCCTTCCCTGGCCGTTCTGTGTGTGGGGGTATTTCTTTGATTTTGGGCCAATCTTTTTATTTCTTTTGTAAGATTGCTCAGTTCCCTACTGATTTCGGAGAGTTGGACACTAATGCCCTCCCCGGTACAGTCTTTTGGTTTTTTTTTAATTGGTTTTGGGTAACTTCCGCCTACCTTACCATACGACCTTTCTGTCTCTCTGACATGCGCAGCGCTTCAAACCTCACGGCTAGAGTCTCTGCCTCACCTGTATTTCGTGGGTTTGACTCCATCCCCATCGAGTATAGCATCTATGAAGTGTTCAAGGGCTAAGATTGCTGTTAATGAAGATTGAGCGCCTGGATATGCTTGCCTTGCCAATTTTTTAATTGCTTGCACTTTCGTCTTTTCCCCTTACTCAAGATTGCAATCTCGCCCTAAATACTTCAGCCCTTTCAGCCGACCCATACCTGGCATTTAATGTGGAAACCATTTGATCATAATCCCTCCTGGCTGCCTTATTTAATTCATTCAGTAGAGCTCTTGCTTCCCCTTTTAAGCTTCCCGCCAAATATTGTGATTTTGTTGGGTAGTCCCAATTATTTATTTCTGCTAAAATCTCAAACTGAGCCAAATATTCCTCCAGATCTTTGCTACCATCAAAAAGTTGGGGTTTCATTGAAACACCTAAATGCTTTTGTGAAATTATGTTGTTAAATCTAGGGAATTCATCTTTATCCAGAAGTATTTGACTTGTATTTGTATTGTTTTTTTCTGTAATTAGATATTTCAATCTTTTTATTGTTTGATCTTTTTCTTGTAATTCTTCCTCCCTCGTTTGCATGCGACTTCTAAGAGTCAAAATTTCGTCATCAAAACCTTCTTTCACTTGTGAAATAGACACAAATACTTCTTTTTGGTAGGTTAAAAATTCTTGTGACATATTCCTTATTTGCTCTTGCAACAAGGTCTTAACATCAATATTTAATTCAACATTATCTGAATTATTTGGATTAGACATCTGTCTGGTCGAGTCAACCCACTCTATTTCGGGAGCCTCATCTAACGGAAGGGTTTCATCATCACTATTTTCATCTTGCAATGAATGGTTCAGGTTAAGGGTTACTTCTCGGGAATCATCCATTGTATACCAGATTCAGTAAAAATGACACGAAAATTTCTTTTTCAGTTTTATTCTATTTTAAGGGGAACAGCGGCTTCTCAAATTCTTTACCATCTGTATTTCAACCATGAACAAATTCACATGGATCCCACTTCTGACACCAGTGTAACGATTTCGCCCTTTCTACTGAGTGGCATACATGTATAGAAGTACAAAGGACTCCACCGAAACGTTTAGAATTTGTGTGAGTCTTTGTTTTGATATTAGGTGGAAATAATTATACTCAAGTCAGGATTCAAAATGATTTCATAAATTTATATATATCATATTCAATGTTTCATAACAATGACAAAACAAATTCTCAACCTGGGTCTTATAACCATCCAAAAACAGAACTCTTTCAGCCTTTCGAAGATTGACATAGAAGGTTGACATTAAAAAAAAAAGGTTGACGGTGAAGGTTGACATCACTTATTCTTATTATCATTATTGGGTAAATCAAGGTTGATCTTTCAACCTTTAAACTTTATTAAAGATGTAAATTCAGCAAAACATTAAACTATGCCTCATAATTCCTCAAAGGACATTAATTCATATTCAACCTGTCTAAGGTAATGGCGTCTTAGTGACACATAAACAAATCTATTGGGACTTGCGGATGAAGGTTGACTAAACCAGCCAGATGGCTAATTTACATATACATTGACCGTACCAGGCTCAACTCTGAGCATAATCTTGGCTCTGACATGGTGGAAGGTTGATATTTTCTAGTCTGGATACAAACAGATCTCAAGATCTGTTCTGCTCTTGCAGAACTGAGACAAACAGTCTGCTGGAACTAGAAATGCTCTTTTATATAACTCATTAACCAATCAGCACACGTATTTTGGAGAACAATCGATGGCATACACACTCTGTCAAAATTCAAGTACACAAAGTACACATCAAATAAACAATTGCTGCTGATGTAAACAAACGGACTTCCAATTCCCAATTTGGATGGTTATAAGCCATTTCTAAATATCCACACACAAATGGAATAAATTAGAGGTAAACATGTTTAATAAATAGCACTATCTTTCATTCAATGTGGTCAACCAACTGGGAATTCTAAAAGATTTTATAGACATTCCATACTATATCACATTGTAAACAAATGTCGATTTCCGACATAAACAAATTATTAAGTTATCTGAAATTTACCTGCTTCTTAGCAAGTAACAGTCACACTTCTATAAATATAAGACCCCTTGGTCGTTACAATATTTCTAATATAGATCATAGCTTCTTGCAGGAGCCTTCTGATATTTCTTAATAAATTCTGTTGTCTCCTGCTGCCTTGATTGTCTCTCAGAGGGAGCTTTCTTCCCCTTTTGGAATTTTGGTATTCAGGTATTTCACAAGTCACAATGATGGGAGAAAAAGGGAATTCATGATGCTCAGGAGTGACATTTCAATTTGGACCAAACTAACAGTTTTTTTTTTATCAATTTAGATCGGAGATCAGAATTGATATACATTTGTAGCAGTCACCAGAGCCTTTAGATTTGTAAAGCCTGATAGCATCTGCAATTATCTTACACTGTAGCAGTAAAATAGTCTCATTGGCATGCCTCATATAGGTTCAAATACAGTTAGTTAGATCTTTTTTGTAGGTATTTCTAGTATATCAAATTTAATTCTGTTATTTTCCCCAATAAACAAAAACAATAAACAATTTTTACTGCGAACTTGATATGCTGAATCAGCATATTAAGTTCAAGTAAAAGTTGTTAATTGGTTTATCAACCTGATAAATTAGGATTGAACATTTATATTAATAACAATCCAATTAAAAATAGTTGACCTCTGCTCAGCACCTGTTTATTTCCATGCAATCGATCATTCATTGTTGATATATTCAAGTTGTCTATTTATTTTTAGACATATAATATAGATAGAAATGAAAACCTGCAAGGCTATACATAGTCAGAATGCTAAAGCTATCTTCTGATATTTCATGCAGACCCTGGCAGATCCAAATATTTACAAAAATTGGGGTAGTGGATCTGATCAAGAAATTTAAGTAAAGAAAGAGGTTCTATGCTATCATCAGCCATTAATTTTTTTTTGCAAAATGTTTTACAAAAGGGTAGCATAAGTTATAATAACCCCTTGAAACAATCTCTGTGTATCACTCACACAGTATCATGTATTTTTAATATGGTTACTGCCTCATGACATCCGAAGTCTGGAGATGGCAAATAAAAATTAAATTTTGCTTAGACGATGGCATAGGAATTACGATAATGCATTTCTCAGGAATGGTGTCAGTCTGTGGTCTGCAGTGATTCAGCTTGAAATATCTTAGTTCAGGACTTTAGTCCGAAAATGGATTTAAGATTTTCCAACCCCCTTGGGAAGGTTCTCCTGACACACTTTTAGGCATTGAATAAGTATCAAAATATTTCTTTAAAATGCAAAAATATTAAAAAATTGTTGTTCACTTCTGGTAGAGAACTTTTTGTGACTATCATTTATAGTCAATGATATTTGGTTTGCATTTACATGATGATTTGGCATTCCCCTGTGTTCATTTGTTGTCTGACAGGTGAGACATTTACTGTGTCAATTGTGTAAGTTTGAGAATATGTAATTCCAATCCATACAGCCTGAATTAATATTTGGTCATTTTTTGCATGACCATCTAATTGACATCCATTTTGAATTGGTGTTTAAAATATACAGTACTAATTTTGCCTACAATAAGACTACATTGATACTTCAATGAATAAATACATGTTCAACAGGTCAGCCTATTTATTTGACAGGTGAACTTTCAATAAAGTAGACTTAAATTCTGAAACCAGTCAGATTGAAAGACAAAAAAAAAACAACCTTAGACTGTTTCATATGATCTTACACACATTCACTCCATACCAAAAATTATTGTTATAGAAATATGCAAGGATATGGGGAAGTGCCATAAATACACAAAATTAATTAACCAGTTAAGCAGCAAAAAAATCATTCGGAGGTCACAGCAAGATCTTCAACAAGTGGAATCGGTTATTATATATTATAATAGATATTTAATAGAACATTTTAATTCTCTTCTAAATTTCAACAGCTTCACTGAATAAGTACATGTATCTGTGTGTGTGTGTGTGTCAACAATTTCCATATTTAAAATATCTGTCTACACCACTTAATTAGAGGCTGTTAAGGCTGTTAAAGTGTTTTTTACTTGGTAGAAAATATTTTTCTTCTTTTCTGGTTCCTCCTGATTTCAAGAGCTCTGTTAAAGTCAATAACAAACCCTTGATTGAAAGAAGTCATTTGATTGGTTTGAATAAATCAGAAATCGGATTTCGACCAATCAGATACATTCTTTTATAAACGATTTGGTTTGAGTTACATGAATTCTAAAAAATAATGCAGGGGAATACAAAAAATATCGTATCTGAATTTTGACAGCCAGAAATTTTAATCGGACCAAGGACCCCCATGTCATTTATTCAACCGCACATTTACAATTTCGATAGGTCATTGACTGATGTCTGATGCCAATCAGAATCACTGTGGTCTGGTGATAATGCTTTTTGTAATAATCATTCGATTGGGCTATTTTGGTCATGTGTAAAGATAATAGAGCTGCAGGTGCTTCAGGGCTTTAAAAGTGCATCGCTGGTGTTGTCTGCGCCATACATAATTGTTGAAATTGTATTCTAAGACTTTGGTGTTCATGTGTGTGTGTCTGGAACTATATGCCTAAGAAGCTAAGTACTTTAAATGACACATAGGTGTCTACAGGACAACTTGTAGCACTTGAGCTATAAAACATATATCAACTGAGGAATGTAGCTAGTTAAGAGGGGCATGTATCTAAGGATTTATTTCAATGATTGTTGCGGCTTAAGTTCGATTGATTTGACAGACAGTTTCGACCTGGAGGTCAATAAATTAAATTTCGACTTGAAAATATTTTAAAATTTTGAAAGACCAACTAGTAGTTTGTAGCTCAGTTACACAGTATGTCAGAGTTTTGTGTTGTTATAATCTAGGTGTTTCATGTAAACCGACATCTGATTTGAATATTGCGCAAACTGGCATACTGCTATGATGCATTATGAAATAAGTGTTTTTGTTATGTCCTTCGTAAACAGAATGGTGAATTTAAAAATAAATCAAAGAGTTCAACATTAGCTATTTACAACATAAGCTTATGTTTAGATATGTATGAATTCGATCCCCATACTTTCCTTTTTTCCACAATTTTTGCAATTTGACAATTATTTGAAGCGTAAAAATTCAAATGATCAATATAAATTTATTCAGCACATCAGTACTATGATTTTGTTTTGTTTCATTTTTGTTTTTTTTTTAAATTCTAATCCAATTTTATAATATATGAAAATAAACTGTCACAAATTCTAGTTTTTTTTTATACCGCAAAAATAATTGACAAATAAAATATGAAATGACACTACTTCAAATCTTTCTCTTTCGGAAAATTTTAAGAGGAAGATCTCGCCACTTTTGAGTTTCTGAAGATTAACACCTAGGATATAGTTGTACATAGATAGAGACGTAGTGCCCTGCTGTCCAAAAGTGGATGTAAAATACATGGTTTTTTTTCTATTATTACTACATGTATCTATACATTTTAACAATATGTCTACATCTACATTGAGAAGGTAATTCTCAAACAGAAACATATTGATAAGGCTGTTTTGATTCTTATAGAACATACTTAAGTAGAGTAATGTGTCAAGAGAGACAACTCAAAATGTAACACCTGACATTGTGACTGTTCAATCCTGTAACAATTAGTACAGGTAGACTTGTTATCTGTTGGATGGATGCATATTATATAACTATTTTTTTGTTCATGTTAAAATCTGAAATAGAAGAATTTGTATCAGGTATATGACATTGAGTTTTTATCTGTTTCTACCGTGGCGAAAGTTACCGATAAGTGCAGTTAAGGATATGCTAAGCTTGTACATGTAAATGATTTCCCTACCTCTGGGACATGTCCACAATTCCACCAAACTTGGCAGGATGCAGTTATTGGGTCATTTATTTTTTAGAACTGATTAAGACATTTGAAAGTTTTATGAGAGAATGAATGCTAAAAAGGTTGAGGTATATTTATTGGTGAAATTAACATCTTCTTTTTGTGAAAATTGATGTTTGAGTCACAACAAACTTTTATGCAGAACCAGTTTAATGCCTAAAATTTAAATTCTTACATTTATAACTTATCTGTACTGGACATATGGGACAAAGTCATTTGTCAAAACAACTTGTTTTCTTAAAATTTACAAAACTAAGAAGTTCCAGTAAATTATCCTTTAAGCATGGATTACAAGTGTCTGCACCAATGTAGTACCATGGATGTTATGTCATGATATTCCTATATACATGTTTATCCATTTTTGTTTATTTTATCATAATTTAGATTTAGTGGGTTTATGTTGGTGCAGTCATTGCATAATCGATAAAACTACCATTTTTTTATCTAACAACCATCGTTTTTGCAAAAACTTAGTTTAACTACATTTGACTTTTCATTACTCTACAAGACCTAAAAAAATTCAAGTAAATTTTGTGAAGAATTTCTTCTATCATTGTACCATTAGCATAATGGTTTTGAAAGCCTTTTTTTCCAAGCGTCGCAATGGTATGCAACTTTAAGATGTCATTTGTCCTCGGAATTCACAGTGAAACTCTGAAAATTACTTTTTTAACATGTAAAGTAATGGAAACTTTAGAAGTGGTTAATGAGACCCAACTCGTAAACGGCTTAAGTAATTTTGATGAAACTTTATAGGAAGGTTTACATACATATGCAGATGTGCATGAAGGAATAAAGTAACTGTTGGAGAACTTTAAAGGAAGATAGTGCAACTAAAAGTTTTTTAATGTTTGTACCTTGTAAGCACTTCTAAACTGCTCAAGGGATTTTGATGAAATTCTATAGGTAGGTTTGGCATCACTGTCATCTTAAAGCTGCATACCGTTGCGAAGCTTGGAAAATAAGGCTTCCAAAATCATTATGCTAATGGTACGATCATAGTAGAACTTCTTCACAAAATTTACTTGAATAAATAATACTGAAAATCCACATTTTTACCTGTCTGCTAACTGACAGCATGGAGGCAAATTACTCACACACATGTAAACAATATTCATACACTTTTGTAGTTAATTACATATATGATTTTAAAGTACACATTCTCAGCTTTATTTTGACTACTTTTAATCATAATACACACAAATAATGCACTTACAATGCATATGTCTAGGTTCAGTGTGTTTTTGGTACTACATAGGGGGGGTGGCCATTTGACCCGGAAGTGGTTAGTGAGACCTTAAAAACATTTTATGAGTTTTTATGTTTTTCTTTTTTTACATTTTTTGAAAGCTTGTGGTATTGTGAGTCTAATAAGACCAAAACTACCAAAATCAGACATAGGACTACAAAGAAATGGTCATTTTTATATCATGCCCCTCAGTGATATTTTCCTTAAATTACTAAAAAATTACAATTTTAACTAATTTGTCACACCAAATTGATACCTATGATAATTCAAGAAGTTGTAATAGTAAATATCATTTATCATTATGAAAAAAGAACAGATTTCAACAATTTATATCATACCTATTTCATTAATGTGTGATTCTTAGTCTGTGCTGTGTGACTATTTGAGTACTTTGAATATCCCAAGCAGTGACGTTGTGTATTTCATGGATGACGTCAAGTTATGAGTCACTGTTACTGATAAAAATCTTGTTGCTATGTTGTTTTTTAAAATACCTTGCACAATGCACCTCTTAAAATATAGTCAGATTACCAATATCACTATACTGATTTTATGGGAAAATGGAAATAATGACCAGGAAAGGCAATTTTCCTCAAATTATGCATTTCTCTGAAATATGCCATAATTTAATTTATGGTCTCACTAACCACTTCTAACGTTTCCATTACTTTACATGTTAAAAAAGTAATTTTCAAAGTCTCACTGTGAATTCCCAGGACAAATGACATCTTAAAGCTGCATACCGTTGCGAAGCTTGGAAAATAAGGCTTCCAAAATCATTATGCTAATTGTACGATCATAGTAGAACTTCTTCACAAAATTTACTTGAATAAATAATACTGAAAATCCACATTTTTACCTGTCTGCTAACTGACAGCATGGAGGCAAATTACTCACACACATGTAAACAATATTCATACACTTTTGTAGTTAATTACATATATGATTTTAAAGTACACATTCTCAGCTTTATTTTGACTACTTTTAATCATAATACACACAAATAATGCACTTACAATGCATATGTCTAGGTTCAGTGTGTTTTTGGTACTACATAGGGGGGTGGCCATTTGACCCGGAAGTGGTTAGTGAGACCCAACCCTTAAGTTGAATTATCTCCCTTTGGAGTCCTGTGACAATTATTTTCTTTCATGCACATCTATATTCCAACATTTCAAAGAAATTTCATTTACAGTGAACTATGAATCAACTTCAGTATATTTCATAGTTTGACACTGCTCAATGAATTTTTTTAGGAATGTTGGATATTAATATAGATGTCATGTGTCTGAAAGAATATGATTATTGTCAGAGAACTCCAAAGGGAGATAATCCAGCAGAAGGGTTTAACTTTAAACTCCATGGAAGTGAGGAGTATTCTCATTATGAGCTTGCTCACAGAAATTCTAGTTTAAATAATTACATGTATTGATACCGGATATATTCATGTTTAAAATGTAAATCACATTGTCAATGTGTGTTATAAGGTGTGTTATTCACATGCAAAGGAATGGTTTGAATTTATCCTTGAGAATATCCTTGTGTCATCTATTTAATACACCTGAATATAGGTAGTACAAATGACATGTAGTGGTTATATAATAAAGCAAAATAACAACTGTGGGTAGTTTAATTTTTAAATAAATAATTGTAAATTACTATTTAGATGGAAAAATTGATATCTAATAATTGATTTGCATTAGGTTTTTAAAGTACTTTGATAGAAGGACTCATCTGTCTTTCTGAGTGGTAACCTTCTAATCACCTTCATGGTTATGATGTGTACTCAATTGACATTCATTTTTGACATGCCTAATTTGGTCAGTGGAACATATACAAAGCATATTTAAAGTGTACTTTATGTTGTTGATAAAAAGTAGTGGCATAATATGTATTAAAATGTAATATATTTGGATTTAGATAGTGTAAAAGTACCTTGTTAACAATTATAACATGTGATTTATTTAAATTGAAAATGCCTTGTTTCATTTATGGTAAGTTTTCATTTTTGTCTCTTTTCCTTTTGTCTATTTAGAAGTTCAGTAGTATCTTTACTTTACAAACAGAATCCTATTGCTTTGAAAATTATGATCAAGAGGTCCTTAAAATTGACGTACAGTAGAAAAGGGAAAATATACAAACCTATTATAAAATCTGTCAAAACTAATCTCTTCATGACTAATTGTGTTTTTTTTTTCATTTTTGAGTAGCATTTGATTTACTCAAGTTCACAACATAGTATTAGGTTTTACATACAGCTTCTCAAATGAAATATGGTAAAAACATAGTGGGTAATGCCAAGATCTTAGTTGTTAGGACAATGGCCCTTTAATTTCTTTATTGCTACAAACCTATGGTTTATTCAATGGCTAATATCCAAAAGAATTTTAAAACCTGAAGATTTTAGATAATTGGTTGCAGATTTAAGATTGTTGACATAGCTAAGGTAAAGGATGGGAGATGTTTCAAGAATAAGCATAGCTCTAATGGATCTGCCCCATGCAGGTGTGAGTGTGAAAAAGTAAGCCTGCAGCAGTGCTATGCTTGTGGTAAAAGGTGACTAAAAAACACTCAGAACCCTGGCCGCTCACGGCTCAGAGCAACTAGGTTCTGTGGCCAAGGTAGTTGAATGGACTAACCCTGTTATTGTTGTTAATGGGCACAAATTCTGAATTTTGGAGAAAAAATGTATCTATCATATTTTAACTTCAAATTCCAAGGTCTGCACTTAATGTTGGGAGTCTTTAAACTACTGCTGAAATTTTTTCCCCTGCATGTGTTTTTCAAGCAGATTTCAGATATCTCTTAAGGGTTGGGAGTTATAAGGGGTTCAAAAGGTCCATACCCCAAAAAATTACTTTTCATACAACCACAAAATTTTTTTTCAGATTGTATAATAGTGTCGCCCTGTTGACATTGTTGGTTGCGGCATTGCTGTTGGCGTCTGTTAACTTAAGTTTATTTATGATAAGTTGAGTAAAAATTACCTGATCTTTTTGAATTTTTTTTGGTTCTTGATTGGATTCCTTATGAAAAGCCCCGTCTGCAGATTCAATAAGATTTATATATCTCTTTTTGCTTTATAGTATAACCAGTACCTGTTTTTTGTACTACATATATTGAGATGTATATTTAACCAATACCTGTCATTTGTACTACCTATATTCAGGTGTATATATAACCAATACCAGTAACCTGTCTTTTGTACTACCTATATTCAGGTGTATATATAACCAATACCATTAACCTGTCTTTTGTACTACCTATATTCAGGTGTATATGTAACCAATACCTGTCTTTTGTACCACCTATATTGAGGTGTATATGGTCCAAACCAGTTGTTGGGTCTATAATGAATTGTAAGTCCCTATGCTTGTGTGTGTCAACAACTAATATTGTGTCCACTTTTGCCTTAAGTGAATGGCATTATACATGCTGCAGTTGTATCATGCTGCACTCCACAAAGCTCTTTATTATTGTAATAAGACAGACTTATTTGTCCCCTTATATTAGCACAAATAAGCACGTTATTCTTTAGGGCAATTTAACTTCGTAATTTATAGGAAAATAGATTGATGCAAAATAATAATTGACGGAAAAGAGTTTTTGATACAAATGAAGGATGCTCTTTTATACTTTTCTTAGTTTGTCAGACATACTTTCAAGCCCCTTTTAAGTGTGAGGGGCTTTAAGTTTTACCTAGTGATTGTTTGTCCAATCAGCATCCCTTCTTGGAAGTGATTTCAGACTTGGTACGCAGCTTCATGCTGAATGGTTCATTGTTGTTTGTAATTTGTTGACTCAAAAATCGCAGCAACCCTGCATGGGAATGATTTGAAATATGAAGTGAGAAATCGTAGTAAAGCTACAACTTGATTGATTTTATTATGTATTAGATGTTTGCTAAGTGATTCATCCATCTCCTGTTCCTTGTTCTGTTTAGGGAAGGTGAGAGCATCTTTGTCACTTGGACATTTCTTTAGGGTGGGGAGTGGGATGGGGTTATTTTGTTGTATTAATTATAACATATGGCATTAATTTTTATAAAGTATTAAAAGTATCCATTATTCAAGCTTTTTTCTCTCTGTAATTTGTACTGATTGCTCCAGAACTGTTACTCTTGAAGTTTTTGGTGAATTATTTATAATTTTGGTCGATATAGTTGATTTTTACCTGGGACAATAGACTTATGTTTTCTTTGTATCATTTACGATTTAGCAATTATAAATGTACTGGGTTTATTGAACGTATAATGAATATGGTAGTTCATTTAAACCAATTTAATTTTTCCAAGTAATGCCCTTAGAAATTGCAGGACAATTGAAAAGACTTCTAAATGTATCTTAATAGAAATAACTTACTTAATTCCTTTGTCTCTAACTTATCCAGTCTAGATTTTAGATCAAGTCCACACAACATTGTAATTAATAGGATTTCTGGTTTAAAAAATATCATGTCCTGTTTTTTGAGGATGTATAAAAGGCCATCTGATGCCTGAGGAGTTGTGGGTTGCATCATCAATCTACTTTTAACTTAAAATATCCCCAGTCTACTAAGTTGAGTGTAACACACAGCTTACTTTGTTTTCCTCCTAAGAGGTATAAAATGGATCTAAAAAAAATGGATACAGGTAAGAGGTTTTCTTATATCAGTTACATGTTTAATTTTTGTGTGCAAAATAGGAATGCAAACAACTAACGTAAATGGATTACATGTATGTTTAAGTCAGTGTTATAGATTTCCCATAGCAAGTGACAAAAATATTTTCAACAAAGGTTATTGAACTGATATCACTCACTCAATCCCTTTTTCCTGAAATAGACTGTATGATATCTGAATTCTACTACATGTAGTTCCTATATGTATGTAAACTTCATATTTTCCAAACTCTAAGCAGTAAGGAGATGTTTTAGTCATCATATTCAGCTCTTTACATGCGGTTGGAAACTTATGTAATACAGTTCTATAAAATGACAACACTTTTGTGGGATTAGTCAAGAATTATGTCTACCCAAGCTGATACCTACACTTCATGCATGTAGAGCATGAAATTCATTACAGGAATGCATCAGTGAACTTGAATAGTTTTCCCTAAATCATGAACTTATTAATCTGTTAACTATAAAGTTCTCATCAATACAAGTACATACATGTATATGATTTCAGAGACTTATAAATAATGCAGTAACTATGTAACAGGTTTATGATATCTATATAATGTTTGATCCTTGAGAAGCCATGTAACTAATGTACCTTATGATCTTTCTGTATGAGGAATATGTGCCTTTCAAGAAGAATTGTACCTGTAATTTGGCAAGGAAGTCAATTTTTTACCACTTCATGTATAATTGGCATTACAAAGAGAAAAGTGATAATTACTTAAGTCAGATATAGCAGATTATTTGATAAACAGCTTATTTTAGATCTTTTGTGTGTAACATAACTCACGTACTGTTGACAAATAGTAGAGTTGAAGGTCAATATTTAGGTCACCAATCTGAGGATAGTGCAGTTCTGGAGGTTATGGCAGCAGTAAATGGACATAGTTCTCATTGGTGGGGTTCAGGTAGGATCTCATATACATCATATTCTCTGTAATCTTAAGTGATGCGCCTTCTTTAAAGCAGCTTAAAACATTTCTCACATCACATCATCTTCTCTAGATATTATTGTATTATATCATTGTATTACTTGTAAACATTTGTCTTAAATCTGCCATTTGGTACATGTATGCTATATATGTGAGAAAATTGTGTGAATGTACAGTTAATTTATAAAAGTCAAACTTTTAAAGTGTAACCTGTGTAAATGAGTTATGTCTGAAGTCTCTCTGTATGACAGTGCATTTTAACCTGTGTAAATGAATTATATCTGAAGTCTCTCTGTATAACAGTGCATTTTAACCTGTGTAAATGAATTATGTCTGAAGTCACTCTCTATGGCAGTGCATTTTAACCTGTGTAAATGAATTATATCTGAAGTCTCTCTGTATGACAGTGTAATTTAACCTGTGTAAACCAAACATCAACCATCACAGTATAGTTTGTAGGGTTTGGTTAAGATAGGTTGGATGTTTAATCATACTTAAGTTGATATAAGATAGATAAGATAGATAACAATTTATATTGTGTATTTTACAAAAGTTTCTTTTTAACTTTTAGTATTGTGTATTAAAAATCTCGTAAATAGAGAATAATAATTTTTCAATTTAAAAAAAACCTTAAAATATACTTTTGAACAGACCATCATTGATTTTCTGATATAAGAATAAATTTCGTGTTAAATAAATGTGTTTTGCATATTTTAATTGGAATCATAGAACAGCAGCTGTTTATTATTACATCATGGATAATGAAGGTTTTTTTTCAATTTTAAAAGTGCTGGAATTTGTAAGAATAAGGCAGAATTGAAAAATAACGAATCATGCTCAGAATAAAACACATAAATTGACAATGTGGGCACATTGTTTAATGTCTGTTGAAGAAGAATTAAGAGTCTGTTCAGTGGCAGATCCAGGGGGTGCAGGGGTTGGCACTCCTTATTATTGGAAAATTTGTCATTTTCATGTGTAAAATTGACATAAAATTTTAAATAATGACCTAGCACCCCCTTGTTTTCTGAGGAAACCCTGGCAAGTGTCTGGATCCACTCCTGCTGGTTGTTTTAACAGTGTCAGAAGATGCAGATAAGTAGGTTTGAAGTTACAATAGAATGATAATCAGAGGAAAAGAGAGTTATCTCCCTTCGAGGATGAAATTGGAATGCATTTCATCGTATATATACCTTGAATTACTGACACTTAAACAAGAAATGAATGTCATTTCTGCATTTCAGATACCATTTTAAATAGGATATCATGGAAAGCTTTGTTTTTTTTTTCTCATCATGATTAACCAACTGCATGATTCTGACAGAAAATGGCACTTAGTAATAAAACATTTGAGATAGGGTGTTAACATTTTTTGTTTCTAATCACAATTTTTTCAAACAGGTTCTTGTTCTTGTTTATTATGATAGAGATGATCATTAACATTTCATTTTCTAAGCAGAAAGTTCACCTTGTTTGAATCTGGTATTAACATATAAAATCAGCTCCAATACTTCAATTATTTGTTATGTACTTTATTGAAGTTTTCTGTTTTGTTAGATGCTAAAATTAATGAGGTCTCAGAACTTTGGGTCACATCATCTACTATTAATACAGATATTTTATGAAAGACTTGAAATGTTGGCTTGATGGACCTTGGGCCTTGAATTTTAACCAGTTCTTTTATATTGGAAGCTATCTTAAACTTAGTCAGGAGCATTTGTGTTTTTTCTTTTCCGATCAGTATAGTATGCCACAGTTAGTGAGATGAAAAAGTCCCTTCACTTGGGAGTTGTGATGGTTGCAAGCACACTACCTATTTTTCATAAATTACCGGTAATCAACTTTCAAATTGTTTTTTTTTTTTTAAGAAAAGACAGAGATTTTCATCTTGAATTTTTTTTGATTAGGCCAAGAAAACAGCATATGTCTTTTTAAGGTTGGTAGATAAAATAATTTTAGTTTTAAAATAAAGCTCACCTGAAGAATTATAGTTTAATGACAATTCTAATAAAAAGTGCTAGCTTAGGCAGAAAAAATAGGGTCAGTAGGGTAACGTCAAACAGAAATTTTTTTCTGTGGCTTTATTAACCCAACACACATCCTAACAGAATCCTGGGTACAGGTTGGATAAAGGTTGATACTTACTTCATACGTGTACATCACAGTGTACACAGAAAATACCGGACTGAATCTCAAATTTGTACTTTTCTCTTATTTAGCCAACCAAAAAATCAAAAATTTCCGTTGGACCAAAGGCATTTTTACAGGATGTTTCTTCGGTACAGTGGTATTTTGTTTTCACTGTACATCATGCTGTACAATTGAAAAAAAAAAGGAAATATCTGCCATTTTATGTTTTCAACCAGGTACATGTAGTACAAAACAGTGCATCAGTTTTGTATAAATCTTGTTTAGCTTAAGTTTAGGCTAGAAACCACTAATTCCCATTCCTATAAGCTTCAGTGCTAATTTTACAATACTCTGTGGCTTCTCTTGACTTAAATTTAACCTGCAGAGGACTATATATCAGCAAGATTCTACATATGCCAGCTAACAATCCTCAGAATAGCATGTGGGTTTAGCAGACTTGCAGTGCAGCACTGGTCACAGGAAATGAAGGGTCTATAAATGGCACGGGAAATCCCAGTGTTTTCACAAGATAGGGCTTTATTTTGAAGTCATTATGGAGATTAGGCTTTACTGCACAAGAAGAAAAATGCACTTTTAAAATGTACTGAAATGTTTTTCCTTTCAGAAACAGTTTCAGTTTTTGAATTTAGATGAGAACTTTTTTCACTGCACTTTTAGAAACAGGAGGTAATTTCTGCGTAGGACTATTTTTATGTACATTCCAAATGCTCATTGGTTGAATTAGCTGTTTGCAACCTAAATTTAGTATATGGGTAGTCTGTCACATTACTCTTTAGGTAACAAATAAACATACCAAGAGTATTTTCATCAGTTTTATTTAGTCTTTGGCATAGAGCTTAGCTTGTCTATATGTGACAAAAATATTTCTAATCAATCTTTAGTATTAAAGGATATTTTCTTTCAGTTCATTCTCAAAATAGATTAAGGGATGGAGAATAAAACAGAACTTTTATTTTGCTTTTGTCACAAGATGATATGTAGTCTTGCTTTATTTAAAATTTTATTTAATAACTTATTGGTAAATTTTTAAGCATGATTGAATTAAAAGAAAATTCTGGAGGCCACATGATGTATGTATATTGATTGTTGGCCTTATTGTGTTTGAGTTTGAAATGTTTGTATGTACACAGAAACTACACATATGTCTGTATTAGATCAAATCATTTACCAATGTTTTGTGTTGGCATAAAATCAGTTCAGTGAATTTGACCTGAAAGCTACCTGAATGTACATAGCTTTAGGTTGTCTTGGTTAAAATCTTATTCTTGTAACAATACATCAAAAACATTTATAAGGCATGTTGTGGTCAACCTATATTTAACTTTCATTGTATGAAATCGTAAAATACATTGTTTAATGTAGTTGAAGGCCATGGAGGTTTGTCAATGACTGGAATTTTCCGGATTCATGTCTGCCTTGACATTTAATGGAATTTAGAATGTAATTGTAAGACTATTGATTTCATATATGTGCTTATGGATCAAATATGGCAAGAGAACAGAAGACATAGTAAGTTTATTTTCTTGTTGTTCATGATTGTCACAGCAGTCCTGTAGTTGTATTATGTAATAAGGATAGAAAGGAAACATGTTTCATTTTTTGTATAATAGTGTTATGATCATTGTGGGACTGAACTGCATGATGTTGTATTTATGGTGCATTAGATGTAAAACCCTTATTCTTGGAACATTCTATTGAAACTTATGCTGCTATTAATTTTTTAAAAAATGTTGTGAATCTAGAGGAGAAACAATTGAAGTTCATCAGTTGTCAGACTACCTTCTGTAATCCACACAGATGTCATTTCACTTCCCATGATGCTTTTCTTTCATAACATTTATATACTGGTACATTTACTTTTATCAGATTTTATGTGGGATCATATACCAGACAGAGCGTCCAATTATCAGTAACAATGATTTGCTTATAAAATTTCAATATTGATGGATGTGGGGCTTATTTGAAAAAGTTAGAAAATCTTAGGGTTCTTTTCATTCATTGTAGACGATGTCTATAATTCTTTTATTGAAGTGTTCTTGTGGAATTTAATCTTCATTAAATGGAGATTAGCTTATTATAGTAGTATAATGAGATTTCGTTACAGTATTTTCACATATAAAATGTTTTTGCAACTTTGGTGAGCATTCAATGACGCTATATGTCACACTATTTCCAGAGTTGTATTAATCAGTGATTGACCCAAACAGCTCTGTGAAGTAGACTGATAATACTCCTGTTATATCTATTGCTATATTCCAATATTAGGATAGATTAAGTGAGGGAAACACTTACAGTTAACATTAGATTGAAAAACCTTCTATACACACTAAAAGTTCTGTGGCAAGCTACGCTATTGTCTATATCGCTACCTAAAAGGAGAAAACATAAGTATTGGAAAAATGTCTTTTTGTGTCCTTACTGTCATAAATGATTTCTTGATGCTTTGAAGTTTAAAATGAGAAAGCGATATGAATTAAATAAGAATGTCCTATAAAAATTCTGTATTGATGTTTGTTTCTTTATCTTTTCAGCAACATGTCCCAATGTTGTCAAATGTCCAACAGTTATATCAATGGTTGGTCTCCCAGCCAGAGGAAAGACATATATGTCCAAGAAACTCACACGCTACTTAAACTGGATTGGTATTAGAACAAAAGGTTTGCTATTCTACATATTTTTTTTCATGATGACCTAATTTTTGCCATATGTAGGAAACATTTCCATTTGCGATGAAATGTTTGGAGTTGTAAGAAGTGTCTTACTCAGAACCTTTATAAAAACTTCTTATAAGTATAAGACAAATCTACGGAATTTATTTTTATTTAAAAAACTGTCAAAATATGACATGTCTTGGTCATCAAACCCCCAGAAAACTTAAGTGTTTTTTTTTTTTAAAGAATTATGTTGTCTTTCTGTCAAACTGGAGTGGTATATGACGATTAAAATAATAAAAGAAAAATACTTAATTTGTTTATTTACTTATTTATTTGAACTTTTAATAATAATGTATTAGGAATCAAGTTTTTCACTGAATTCTATTTTCAGCCTTTAATGTAGGAGAGTACAGGAGAGCTGCTACCAATAAATACAAAAGTCATGATTTCTTTCGAGCTGATAATAAAGAAGCCCAGGAAATAAGACAGTTAGTATTTAGCATGCACCTGTGCCTATAGTGCATTTGAAATAAATGTTAGGAATGAATAATTTAAAACCACTGCTGAAATAATATATTGTAAAAAAGGTTATGAAAAGAGAGGCAATATGAAAATAAGTCAGCAACTGAAGGGAAAGTCATAGATACTGAACAGAACAGTGTTCACTGGTAGGGTAATTGTCATTTTTGTCAGTACATGTGAGGTTTTTGTCAATATATGTAAGGTTTTTGTCAATACATGACAGGTTTTTGTCAGTACATGTGATGTTTTTGTCAATACATGTAAAGTTTTTGTCTATACATGTGAGGTTTTTGTCAATACATGTGAGGTTTTTGTCAACACATGAGAGGTTTTTGCAATTTCATATTCTATCCATAGTACACTAAAATATAGATTCAATTCTTTAAGAATTTTTATGACCCAACAACTAAGTCACTTTGTCTAGTTCTCTTTTCATCTTTATTCTTTATTTGAAAGTTTTTTTTTCTAAATATATGTTGTTTTTTTTGTACAGAAAATGTGCAATAATGGCTGTAGAGGATGCCTGTAACTTTCTACAGAGTGGTGGGGAAGTAGCTGTAAGTGTAGATTTATCTCACATTTCCCTTGGCAATATTCTATTTTCTTAAGTCCTCCAATATCTCTGATAAAGAACAGTGCACATAAATGTGTTTTTCTTATTTGTTTCATTCTAAGATATTTAAGAATACTGTAAGACAGGATCTCTGAAACTACATTTCCAGATTTCTACCAACTGTAGAATTATTGGCATATATAATGAATTTATTTTACCACCTCCTATAAACAAGCAGGAGTATATAGTTTTACTTGCATCTATAATTCCTTCATTATGTAACAAATATTTTTTTGGACTTTATCTTGTGTTAAGTTTTAATGTGTGCTGTGCGCTTTGGAATGGTAAATATAAATGTAAAATTTCATGTTATTATTAATGTCCCTCATTTGTAGGTTCTAGATGCTACAAATACCACAAGAGAAAGGAGAAAGTTATTGGTTGAACTGATAAAGGAAAAATATAAATTTAAAATTTTCTTTGTGGAGTCTATATGTGATGATCCTGAAATAATTGAAGCTAATATTGTGGTAAGTTTAGTATATTTGGTTGGTATACTGTTTGTTAATCAGGAAAGAAAAAAAACCAAATTGATATCAACAGATATTTGAATAAGTCTCAGATGAGAAACAAAATGCCATTGTAGAAGCTTTCAAATTGATATGCTTTGTTATCTTTATGTATGCTATACAAGACTTTATCCATCAACAAATTTCTTTAGCTTTCTTAGAATTTCTTTATGTTTTAAACTCCCTCTTGTTATATCTTACAAGAAAAAAAACTCAATTGAAGACATGATTCTTATGATATGGCCTTCTAAAGGCTTCATTGATTAAAGTTGTCAGACAACACCTTGTAAGAGTTATTGCCCTTGAAAGGCAAAACATGAACCAGGTGAGCAATTCAGGCTCATTTGAGTCTCTTGTTTTTAACTCCCACTTGTAAATTTTTCTAAAGAAATAGTTTTATGTCCCCAAATATCTACAATAACTTGATTCTTTTCCCCAGGAAGTGAAAGTATGTAGTCCTGATTATGAAGGTGTGGATAAAACTTCTGCTGTTCAAGACTTTTTACAACGAATAGAACATTATCGTCAACATTATGAACAACTAGAGCACAGCTTAGATAAAGATTTATCATACATACAAATATTTAACCAAGGAGAGAGGTTTATGGTACATAAATTAGCAGGTAGGGTTTTCAAGTATTGTCATAACTGAATCTTATTATTAAAAAAAAATGTTTTTCAAGCTATGCCACTGTGTTTTCTAGTTCCAGTCAAAGCACACTATGTTCATTTTCATGGCATGTTAAGATGATGAAGTAAAATTAATAAACTAATAAGTTTTAGACAACATATATTTTTTTTCTGCAATTGTTTTCCTATGCTTTTATCTATATTTTATCTCTGTTGGACTTACGGTGTCAAAACACATACTAAGCAGTAGTAATTCATTTTGTACTTTTATCTTGTTTTATTATTTTCCTGATAAGTTATCTAATATAATATTAATTTATTTTTAGGTCATTTACAAAGTCGGGTTGTTTATTATTTAATGAATATTCATGTGTTACCTAGAACCATATACCTCACTAGAGTAAGTTGGTTTAAAACAAACATGTGATAAATCATTAGCTACTTCAGGCCTCCATTCCATAAAAAAAAAACCTTTTCAATTTGTTTCAATTTGAGTTTTTTGAAACAATCATCATTGTCGTCATCATCTGTTGTTTTGTCGTTAACAATTATTCAAACACCTTCTCCTCTGAAACTACTGAATGGATTTGGATAAATTTTAGCATAATTGTTCCTTAGGGTATCCTTCACAAAATGACTGTTTTGATTTTTTATCTGTCAATAAACATGGCTGCTGTACTAAAAATAGAACATAGGAGGGAGGCTGTAGTTTTTCTCATATATCTCCCGAACCATTAGGTTTATTCAATTACAGTGGTTTAGGTACACTGTTGAACTTACATCATTCATCATAATTTGTTCTTTAAAGACTTTTTTCAGCATTTTTGTTAAACATGGTAACAAAACATGATACCTTCACTTACTTAGTTAATAGGGCATGGCTTTCCAGGTAAGAAATTCAGGCACTTCAAGAGCCTCTTGTTCCTAAATCTTCAATTTCAAGTGATTTGATTGGTTGAAATTTGAGTTAAGGAAGAATTTGAGGAAAATCTGAATTTTGTTAATCTTTATGAAACCAGACCCTGATGTATATATAAGCATGTCTTGTCTGTGTGTTTTTGTCAGTAATGTTTAGGAAAATGGAATGATGCAAGTTCATTGACCGAAACATACAAATATGTCATTAACCATTTAGAAATATGCTTCCAGAAATAAAATCAGAAGAAAGATATGTATAAGTATTATTAGAATCTAGGATGTCAATTCATAAAGCAAAAATCAGAAATGCTTGAAACGGAGAGAAAAGTTTGTACGGAAATTTGATGATTTTTGTTTAAAATCTTTCTGTATAATTAACTAAAACACCTTTGTTTCAGCATGGAGAGAGTGAAATGAACTTATTGGGTAGAATAGGTGGGGATAGTCCACTGTCAGAGCGGGGGAAAGAGGTAGGATATTTTAGCTGAAGTATTTGAGATAATGTGTCAGGCTTTTAAATTTGAACATTCTCAAATTATGATAGTATAATTGGCTTTTAGTTTCCATAATGCCTAGGAAGTTGGTGACAAATTAAGAAGTTGTCCATGTAGCATGAATATTGGTTACTTACATATAGTTATGATTACACAAGTTTTTGATAAAATAAAGACATTTAGAATATGTATGGCAAAATAGCTAAAATTTGGAATGTCAATATTTGCAATGAATTTGTCTACAGAGGATTATTACTATCATGGATCATGGGTTGTATTGGAAAACCCACATTCTAAGTTTTGAGAATCATATGATATAATGTATTACAGTCAGTCTAACAAAATGTTAGAAACCTACATTATACAGATACATATGTTTTGACAGATTTCCATAAATTGATAGCAGTGGCTAATATAATCTACACAGTTATGAAAAATGAACTATTCTTAACTTCCAAAATATGTTTCAGTATTCGGAAAAACTGGGGAAATATGTAGCAGAGGAGAACATTCCAGACCTGAAAGTATGGACCAGTGAATTGGTCAGAACCAAACAGACTGCTGAACATATACAGGCCCCTAAAGAGAACTGGAAAGCTCTCAATGAAATTGATGCTGTTAGTTGGTTTATATATCTACTCAATCTGTTCCTCATACTCCTGTAGAAAAATGTAACAATTAGAAATTGAGTAATTCTGTACACATAATAGAACTTTTTTTAATTGTTTGTGTTGGTTTTATATAATATTGATTATTTGTAGTCTTAAAAAGACATGGGTTGTGGACAAGAGCTGTATGGAAAAATCCTAATTTAATATATGTATCATGAAATCAAGACA
This sequence comes from Perna viridis, assembly GCA_037379345.1. Lineage (NCBI taxonomy): Eukaryota > Metazoa > Mollusca > Bivalvia > Mytilida > Mytilidae > Perna > Perna viridis. The sequence continues at coordinate 9,089,069 of CM074511.1, read as the reverse complement.
ACCACTTACAGATTTTTTATCTGCTCAAGCTTTTTAAAATTTTTAATGTACCGGTAGTTCTCAATCTGACATAAAAACTTAGCTTTTGTTCCACTTATAATGTGAGCATAGATAACAATTTTGGTATATGGCCTTTCATTCACTTGTACAAGAAATGATAAAAAAAAAATGGGAGACCAAGAAGAAATGCACTATACTTTCAGGGTATATGTGAGCAGATGACTTACGAAGAAATCCAAGAGAAGTATCCTCAAGAATTTGCTTTAAGAGATCAAGATAAATTTCATTATAGATATCCAAGTGGTGAGGTAGGTATCTCGAGGGAATCAGATGGGAACTAATGTTTCAGCCATTTTAAATACAGAATAACAGCTGTTTTGAGACTGGTAATAACACAGTGAGTCATTTAAAACTGATGTTATTCTCTTCATTAATAACATTACAGTTGACCTTGACATTGGATATTGCTGATATTTTTAGTAGCCTGAGATAAGAAGTTACCAGGCAGTAGGAACAAGTGAAAAATTGAAAAGTTGCCAATAATGTAATCTTAAATAAATTTAATTTATTGAAGGTTTTCAAGCAAGATGTCTGTTTATAGTTAAAATATATCTAAGATAAAAGATCTATACTGTGTGTGTTTCAAACTTATTGTTCATGTAGTCATGTGGACATTTATTGTTAAAAAGAATTGCTTGAAAAATTATGACAATTTTATATAAAACATACCTTTTTATTGAAAATCAATTGCATGTTTTCAGATAAATTTTCAGAACTTGTTGAATGAATAAGGTTGAATTAAATTATAAGAACTATTTTACAATACTTTTTATTGGTAATCATTTGAAGCATTAAGTATTGATTTGCAGTATGTTTGAATAAGGATTTTTTTCAAGGCTTAGACACATTTTTATATGACTGCAAAAAAAGTTTTGCAGAGGTAAAATTTTATCATTAAAATAAATGTTGTAATGATGGTCACAGAGCTGTCATGATAAAAGACTGTAAGTCTTGATATTCAGTGCAAAGGTATTTTAGTTTGAGACTTGAGCTCTGAAGAATTTTTTTCTCTTTCAGTCATATCAAGATCTGGTTGCTAGATTAGAACCTGTAATTATGGTGAGTTAGAAATTCAGAAAAAAGAATTATTATTAATTCATTCATTCCTAACCAATTCTATTCTAAGTGGAATACTGATGAATGAAAAAATATATTATAAATTTAGTCCTGATGATTTATTATAGTCACTATGGGTAAAGATGTCTTCTAGTTTGTTTTGTTTTACTTACCTGCACTAAGTATTTCACATATTTCTGTCTTAATGTCACAAGAATTTCAAACCACAACTACCTGTTGTGAAAGATACCTTGATTTGAGAATTTGCAGCCAGTACACAATTAAATGTATTAAAAATCTTGAAAAAATTAAAAACTTTCTTTTTTTAAATTAGATTACTGCTAAAATTCAGATGGGATCCTGGTGTGACTATTAGAAATTAGTCCATTGTGTTTGTTGCTTTGTAATGAAGTGATTTGTTTTGTAGGAATTAGAACGACAGGAGAATGTAATGGTTATATGTCACCAGGCTGTAATGAGATGTTTGTTAGCCTACTTCCAAGATAAATCTGCTGGTTTGTATCTATTACTACAAGTTTATTATTTTTTTTTTCAAGTTTGAAACTTTGTAGATGTGGTTGTGCTATTTTCATTGTCATCTATACAACATAAGAAAAGAAACTTATATAAAGGATGAAATACATACACACTTGTGTACAAGGTTAACCTGTTTATGGTAGTCTTTATAGGTGTCTCTGTTTAATAAAATGTTCATTACTGTCATTATTGGCATGAAAAAATGGGGGTATATATGAATCATCTGCCTGTTCACATTCTTCGTAATGACATCTCCTTAAAGTGTTCAGTGGACTTTGATAAAACTTAATATAGAATAAAGGTTGGGTTTTATGTAGTGAGGTTATTATACAATTGCAAAGGGACGTAATTCAACTTTAATTTTTTTTACTTTGTCTAGAAATAAAAATAAAATATGTAAATGAAGCTATGTAAATATTGCCTGAAACTTCATCTTTCGGGTTTTACTCCTTTAATTTGTAAAAGCAATGCCTCCTTTTTAAGTATTAATGACTTGTTTTACCCTGACATACATAGAAAGTTACAGTTTGTTTTGTTCATAGTTTAAATTCTTTCAGTTTTGGTTGCCTGTTTTTGTTATGAGGTTTTCTTATTTTGGTTTAAACAACAAAATGAGAGATAATGGTTAGATCATTCTTTTGATGATACCTGAAAAAAATTTTGATTTTTTTTCCAAACATTTTAGTCTTTAAAATGGATTTATCATCTTTCATTTAAAATCAAATTTCATTTTCATATACAAAGTACTTCTTATGTATTCAGAGAATTGTATTAAAAAATATTACAACTTTATATCTCTTTTGACCATGATTTTAGTAAAAATTAAGATGGGATATAACATACAGTTTAAACTCTAAAATTTCTGAATTTTCAAGTCACTTATTACCAGTATAATGTTACCTTCTTCCTTTTGAGACCTTAAGTCTGATCTTTTCTGTCTGATTATCACAAATATTTCCAAAATCACTCGTCAAATTGGAATGAAATCTCACCAATTTTTTTACTTACATTGCATAAATATGGAAGACTCATTTAATTTTTTCATGGAATTCATAGCAATTATTTTTGCTACACGAAAGAAAATCTGATACAGAAAGAAGAATTTTGTCAACAATGTTTACTTCATATTGAATTATCTACATAGTAAAGTAGTTCTTTCCACTAGATTGAGCTATGAAAAACAGAAATGGTCAAAAATTTAACCAGTCACATTAAAATTTTTACAATTGGATGCCTGTGTAGTGCATATAGGGTATGTTTACGTATCAAGAATAGCTTAGCAGTTCTAATTAGGTTAAGAGTTTTGTGATAAAAAAAATCTGAGCTTTATTTTCATATAGGAAATACAGTATAACTTGACATTTAGTTGTTGTTAGTTACCCTGTATGTTTTTACTGTACCTTCTGTAAATTTGGAAGTTACTGCATGCATTTATTATTGTCATCTAATAAAATACATTAATCTTTTAAAACAAGAACAAAAATCTTGAACAATCTTGTAAAAAATCTAGCGTTAATCTTTTTTAATTTGACCCTGAGTCATCTTCTTGACACAATATATTATGGTATACTGGTATTGTTGTCCATTCTCCATTATTTACTCTTTTCACAAGACTCAAAAATGCCTCCAGCCATTTCATTGAAACTTTGATTAATTTTTCTTTATCGATGTAAGCTCCCTTTTGTTTTTTTCATAATTTCAAATTTTACATTTTCAAGTTCTGGGACTCTAGTTCATAAATAATGGTGTGCTTTCTGTATTGACTTCATTTGTCATATCCATACTTTCCATATCATTTATTTGGATCAATGCCTATTGGGAATATTTGGGATATGGTTTGATTAAGCAATGTAATTAGTCATAATTAGTTGATCATAAATATTTATTTAAAGTATAATGAGCTGGCTTACCATATCTGATGGTACAACTCTTTATTTCTAGCACAAAGAAAAAAAATTACAGTTATTGCCAGATTGCCAGAAATGAATTTTAGATGGATTAATAGGAATGCTTGATAGAAGATTCAAGTTTATAATTGAGTTCAACTTTTTAAAACTTTACAGAACTATAATTTTTTATGGGAGGGTCTATTCATAATTGGTCTTTGGAGTGAATATTATTTTTAAAAAGTAAATCATGTCATTTATGCAACATGTTTTTAAATTAATGAATAAATAGCTTTATTTAGGATACATATAATTTAACAGACATTTAGTATCTAATCTCCTCTGATAGTTGAGACAGTAGTATGTGTGACCTTCGAGCAGCCATGTTCAGCTTTTGATGTTTTTCAATTTTTTTTTACATTCTTGTTTTAATTGGAAACACTTGGTGTCACCCTTGTGTATACATGTAATGGCTGGTTAAAGTCTTCAGTAGTGCATGTTTTTCATCTTCCAGTAAATGCCTCCTTTTTAGGGTTATATTTACCTCATTTAATTTGAGAGTGTAATTTTTTCTTTGTGTGATGTTTACTTGCATTTTCATGAATAATTTAATTATAGGATAAAATCTAATGTTTTTATTTTAATTGTTCCTTATCTTTTTATCTTGGTTATTGATGTGTCAGAATGAAGCAGTGTTGTCCAAATATCCAAAAGTTACTGACTCCTGCAATATTTTATCTGTTGTCTTTACACTTACACTCAGTTTTATTTTTGTTGAGTATAACAATGTCATTGTCTGCTTTTGCACGATGAATTGGTATATTCTATATAATATAATATTACTTGTCTACGCTGTTACATAAAAAAGTTTTGAGATTACATTCAGAGTATAAATATGTAACATGCTGTTGATAGGTTTTATAACATAACATTTAAATATACATTTACATCCAATTGTCAGTTATCCTACTTATAGTAGGCTGTTGTTTTTTCGGTAATATTCTAGATGAAATTCCTCATGTCAGAGTACCCTCTCATACAGTGATAAAAATGAACTTGACAGGACATGGCTGCCAGTGTCTACACATACCACTGATGACCAGGTATCACATGACCCAATAGTTCTAAAAATAGATGCTTATACATGTAGTTGTCTGCACGTTTAAAGGATTGCATACAGGAAAAGTTTGATTGAAGTCAGCCTTGAACTTCACCTTTAATTTTAACTTTTATAAAACTCAAAGGGCTGATTTCTTTCTTGTTCAATGTTTGTTTGGCTTTAAGATTTAATGCTTTACTGAAAAGTCAGTTTTTATTATTGTTTGGTACTGTATTTAGTAAAACATGTAAGTTTTATGTAGGGATAGTTACTAAAATATGTTTCTAAGTGCTTTGCTTACTGTTGAATATTAACTGAATTCTTGCCACCAGTGCTAGAAATAATGTGTGTGATATATTAACTTTCCTGTATGCCCCCACTGTTTGGCTAACTTTACATTGGTGTACTGTATACTGGCATCCTTTTTTTGATATTTTTATCTTTTCCCTCAGCATGAAAAATGCATTCCATGTTTGGCTTATATGGTATATGTTAATCATTTTGTTTTGATATTATATTATTTAAAGCTTTTAGAAATTCAAAAAGGGGATAAGGTTTTGAGGTAGAAATTGAAAATTCATTGCAGTGAGTGAGAGGTGTATAGTGATCCTCACATTGAGAGAGTGACGGGTGAGATGTGTATAGTGATCTCACATGATTCTACTTGTGAGATATGTACCTTTATTTGTGTCTATTGCCACATAAACCTATAGGAAACAATAATGGAGATAATCTTGGATGTTTTATAGTTGGCCAAATTACAACCAGGCAGAGGTCAAACGTTTCTGTAAAAAATGGAATGTCGTAGACATTTTCAAATCTCAAATCAATGGTCTACTTGAGTTAATTCAGAAGTCCTCAATAAAGTGTTGATGAACATAGCAGAAGGTCTTTGACCTGGGAAAGTTAAAGTTCAAAATGCCAAGGTCAGATATTGATGGTCAAGGTCCTTGGCCACAGCTAATTTGTACCGCTGTCTGATGAGTGAATCCCATGTAGTACATCTTAATAAAAATGGGATTTGTGTGAAACAAATGATATTAGACCAAGTAAACATCTAAATGATGCTGGTTTTATAAGATAAAAATGTTAAGTTGTTATAATCTTTTTCTTTTCTGTGGTAAATTAACTTCATTATTTTTTACATCTTTATACAAGTACATCTTATAGCTAATTGTGTGTTTAACTCATTTTTATGTTTATTCTGTGTTTTATTGCTTCATTTTATTTACTTGGTTTTCCATGTTTACTTTTTGATGAGGATAGTAAACCAATTAATCTTGTGAATTTTAAATATTTTGAGCTTTTGAGTATATGAACTTAAAAAGAAATAGAAATTTTGCAAAACTGAAAGTTAAAATTGACAAACTTTGCAAAAAGTATTTTAGATTTGTATGTCATTCTTTAATTGTGAAAGTTTGTAGGGTTAAGGATTACATTAAGAATTTTTTTAGTGAAAAAAATGAATTGGTTTACAATTGCTTCAGCATATCCATTATTTCTTGTTGTAGTTTGGATCAGTATAAATTATTTATCCATATATATCATTTATAGTATTTATACACTGACTTAAGTCAGTCTAAATGGTACCATAGTAGACTTATAACAATACGATATGGTTATAATGTAGCTCATCTGATACATGCATAACTATTGCATCATTCAGCATGTGGACAGCTTTATCTGAATTAACCTTCAGTTTCTTTTGATTAGAATTAAGATATGTCTTATAAAATTAACAAATTACAAGTGAAAACAATACGTTGTGAGTAGATTTATCAGAATGTTTTTAAAAATCGTCAGTGATATTTGATGCAGATTACTTTTTTAACAAGTTTTGCAAGCCAATAACAGAATTTAAAACTTATATAAACTGCGAAGAATTCATTTTTTTTTTCAGTATAATTTTAATGAGACTTAACTCTGTTACTTTCAGAGGATCTGCCATATCTACGGGTTCCCCTGCACACAGTGATCAAACTGACACCAGTAGCTTATGGTTGTAGAGTTGAATACATCAGTCTCAACATTGAAGCTGTAAATACTCATAGAGACAAGCCAGATGTAAGTATATTATAGTGATCATTGTCAGCTTGGGGATTGTACTTTTTTTCTGTATCTATGTCTGTTTTTAAGTTCATGTACATGTAAACTTGATAATCTACTATTTAGTAAACCCTTGTGTGTACTAGTCTACTGCCATACAGTAACATGTATATACAAATGTGACAGTATTTGTTGTCAAATATGAACTTGCATGACCTAAGAAGTTAAGTTTACACAGTAAAATCAATCTTTATCTTGAATAATGAATTGTCAGTGCATATGAAACTTATGTTACTTATGTGTAATATCTAACTTGAGAATGCAATTCTATGCACTGTCTGCACTAGGGCAATTTTCTTACTAAATGTGATTGCCTGGACATAACCCAAGAGTTCAGATTTTGACATAATAAAATCATCATAGCCACCTACTGCTCTTTTGCACAAAATTTTATTATTTTGTATCCTACAATACTGGTATTCCTGTGAAAGAAATAACTTGAAAACTGTTTTTTTTTTATTCCTGAGGATTATTGAAAAAGTAATTGTTAAGGTCTTACATGTTGTACAATTTATCAATATAAAAAAAACCTGATGTTTTCTTGTAAAAAAAGTCTATGAAAGGTGAAAGGGATATATTTGTTTATACTCGTATCTATGGAATGGATAGCCTTATTACCATATTTTGTGTAAAGAAGATTACTTAAACGACAAAAAAAGGTTTATTAGCTGTTACAACATTCATGTGTCAAAATGACATTTCAAAGTCTCATTTTATGCAATTTTTAATTTTATTTTATTTTGGAGGTTTGTAAATGGTTTTTTGGTGTGGACATTTTGGCTACTTTCTTTGACAAACTAAATAAAGTAAAATGTTGTCTTGATACAATGAATATTTTTAAGAAGATGTTGACCTATGTGGTCAATACCTCCATGGAATGACATTCAGTGTTGTTTGCCAATTTGGCGGATAAACACTAATTGGCTTCATATTGCACTAAGGTTTTGTTGGCATGGTATGCACACATTTACTTTTATGTTATGCCATATCTATGTTGATTTTACCAAGTTTATTTTCAGGGCTGAATTTGATAGATACCGTTTTAAGACATTTGAAAAAAAATGATGACAATTACACTTGACAGTGTTATTCTCATTTTTATACAGCTGAAAAAAAATTTAAATTTGAAGTCAAATAATGGTATAGCTCTGTCCTCAGACACATAATCATGGTGTTATAACATGAATATTAATTTGTTCATCTTGATAAAATTTTACAACAAGGTTCTACACCATGAAAGAAATATTGGTATTCATTCTTTGGGTTATTGCCCCAACAGTTTATAGGAATTAAGGAGTTAAAAGTGCACACAAAATAAAAGCAAACATAGGAATATATGTGTATGGATCTCTACAATATATGTGTATGGATCTCTACAATATTACATGTATGGATCTCTACAATGTTACATGTATGGATCTCTACAATATTACACGCCAACAATCAGGCTATGATTGAATTTTTAGGTTATTACTACGACTGTGAAGAAATAAGGAGCCAAAAATCAAACTTTTTCTTCTGGTTTCTCCCCAGTTACTGTAGTAAAACCCTATGGAACTTTATAGAATAGTACACTATTAGGTTTCAGACCATAAGAGGAAGGTTTTGCTGAGTTTAAAGAGTTTTGGCCCTTACCATTTAGGAATTTAAGGCAAAAATGAGTAAGAAATAAGGACATTCTCCAACCTTGTATTGCTTATTTCTAATGTTTTACTGTGAATGTTGAAGTCTTTTTTACCACCGTTCTTTTATTTTTGGCATAATATTTATTCACAATCCAACTAAGAGTGAGTTTAAATGTTGTATCAGTACTTGTCACAACTGTTCATGACTTAGGTGTCTAAGCTTTTAGCATCCTGATATTTCATGAAAATTTTAGCATTCCCCCAATTACCTGCCCTTTTTTACATCTGGTAATTTTGCTGCATTCACAGACGTTTCTCTTGTCTGATTTGAATTTTTAGCTTAAATTTGTAACTAATTACTTCAGTTCCCATCAAAACATGTTAAAAAAAACAAAAACTCAGCAATTACCCTATTTTAGAAAAGTTTGAGAGGGAGATTTCACGCTTTAGAATTTTCTATGGTTAACACCTGTGGTTCAGGGTTTGAAATATATTGTCATATCAAGCTGTGCCCTGTAATTCATTTTATTGAAAATCAGGCAGGTTTAAAAAGGGTGTAATTTTGGGGGTAATGGACATGTTTTTGATTTTACAGAAAAGAGGAAATGGCTGTCCTGAAAATGGAGAGGACTTTGTATGCCATCCATGATACAAGCCAATTAGTGCTGTCTCAAAATAGACTTCAAAATTTACACCATGACAACGAAACAAAATTCTTATAAAAAATACAAGAACTTTCAGATGAGACTTGTTTGTTAATCTCAGAGGAAATGACTGTGATGAATGGATATTACTTTGATATTCATTATAAACTGAGAAAGTGGACTCTTAATTCAATACATGTACTTGTACAAGTTGTCATTTATCTACTATTAAATGACCCATACAGACAATATTTTGGTGTTATTTATTTTTTTTTCACTTAAGTTTATTTAAATGCACAGACTGTTTTATGTTTCTTGTTTAGACTCATTTAAAAGTTTGAGTACTGTCAATTATTTCAATTTTTTGTTTTATTAAATATTTTGTGCTATTTCTGATAAAAGTGAAGATTTTAAATGTAAAGAATTTGTAAGTTGTAGTATTAATTATTCTAGAAGAATTTGAATGAGTTGTTTCTGGTGTCAAAATTACAAAAAAAATGTATTTGAGTTCCATTGTGATTTATAAATTTCTATGATTTTTTTTTAGAACACTGGCAAGAAGAGGAGTACAACAGAGGCCCTGTCCACTGTACCACCTCATTACTGACTGTGATAAACAAAGGCAGCTACTACAATATGTACCTCAACACTGGAATGGTATCAGCAAGTGGAATGGTGGTTTATAAAATACTGACTGATGTACTGATATTGATCAAATGAGATGATACTGTTTATGGAGTTTGCTTATAGATTTTTAAACAATATTGGTGCAATATAAATGTTATTTGGGTGCAATTAGGGTTATATTTTTAAGAGAAATGCCAAAATTCTGCTTATCAAACATTTTTAGTATATTTTTAACCTGAAATGTGTTGTGAATTGTGAGTTGTGTGTAATTTTGACTTAAACAATGTTTGTTTCTCTCCTTGATATACAGATACCTGTAACAACTTAGCAAAATTTTATACTTTAACAGAAAGTTTTGTTCCCTTATTCTAGACTTTTGTTACTGAACAAGTTAAGTGACATTAGAATGATGAAATCCTACTTTAATATGTGCTTTTAAGGTCTATATAGTGTCAGTAATAATCAGTGTATTTTACAGCTTTATTTACTTTTATAACAAACCAATCTAAAGTAAGATTACTGTTACGAAGCCTGGACAATAATTCATATTGTGAAATTAATGTGAAATTTCCATTTGCTCAAAGTAGTATATCCTCCACTACACATTTAATACAAGTTACTACTCTCAGGATTGGTTGACATTCCAATGCTATAAATTTGTTTTACTACTTCAGATTTAAATCTTTACATGTAAGTTGATGTTTTATGTTCTCCATACTACACTTACAAATGTACATGCATTCTTGGTACTCAGAAGTCAATTATTTATATCAGACATGTTTAGTACAAACATTATGTGCTGCTATCATCAAATGGTCAATTACAATGTAATTAAAATAACTATACAATAACTCTATTGAGTAGATGCTGATTCAAGGATTATTGTGGTGATTGTCATATGAAAGTTTATTCCTGCTCAAGTTTTTTATTAAATGTCAGTTTCTGTAAGAATCAGGCGGTGGGTGAAACATGTTATGAAAAACCCACCATTTTGAAAGCTTAATTTGTCTATTTGCACTATCAGAATCAAGGAAAAAAAAGACAAGATTTTGCATATCACTTCGGTAAATTGAGTTATAATTTCATTGAAATGGACTGAAAACATTTTAAGGGCAGATAACTCTGCCAAAAATTTATTTTACAAACATTCTGTTGAAAGATTTTTGAGCAAATTCAATGATGCAGAAATCAAATAATGGCCTTTTCAAATAGAGAAAGCATCCTTGAGCAAAAAAATATTGTTTTGACATTCAAGTTTCTGATTTTTCCCATTTTGCCTGATTCTTACAAAAACTTACACTTAATATATTTGTGTTACCAGACAAATTGATTTAGTATTGTAAAAAAGACTGTGGAAATTTCTGGTTAAGATTCTTGGTATGTTGAAGGCAATTACTGTAAATTCAAAAATTACTGCTTTGCAATTTTAAGTATTATCATGCCAAGTAGTGTCAGTAAAGGCATCTTCCTTCTACTCCTGGTGCAAATATGTCTTGTCATATTTTCATACAATACAATTACATGCAATATTTATTTGACTTTTCAATACATAGTTTCATAATTTTTATGGGAAGTCATCTTAAGAACAAGATACAAATTAACTTTATACTCAGTTTATGTACAAATTCTTGTACAAATTTTTTTATTCTTGTTTCCAAAAATTTTAATTGATTATTTTTTACTGAAGTATTAATTATTTATTAAATTGTATGAAATTTGTATTTGTTCCAAAATATGTAAGTTTTTATTTGTTTTATACAGTTCTTGCAATATATAGTTCAGAACAAGATCTTGATCACTTTTTGATAAAAACGTATTTTTAATTCAATATTAAATGGTGCATAGTAATTATCAACTCCAAATCATATTGTCTATATAACTAGCTATGATGATGAAATAAGTATCTGCTATCTATTCTTTATAAAGCTCGTCATATCCATGGATGTTAGTTAAAGAAATTTAAGATGTAAAATATAATTATTGGATACAGCTCGATGACATAATCAAAAACTACAACTCTTTGGTATTCATATATTTAAAATATTGCCTTGAAGTATTGGTCGTATACTACTGTATAGAAGTTTGTTGTTCATTGTTAATTTTGTCCCAAATAAAGTTTTATTTGAAAGTTGACAAAGATTATTTTCTTGTTATATTTTCCTACCACTGTCTCATGTTGGGGAGGGTTTGGCACTCATTAACATTTTTAACCCCGAAACATAGTCAGGAACCTGTAGTCCAGTCATTGTCTCATTGTTATTTGTTTTACGTATTTCCAATAGGTAAGTTGATTTTTGTCTTTTATGAATAGCTTCACTTCATTTATTTTTGGTTCAACTTACTCAAATCACACTTTCAAACACAAAGAAAAGGATTGTGTACATATTGATAACAGAAGTAAAGTATTGCAGCTTGAATGTGAAGGAAGATGTTAAGGGTTGTGAACAACTATTTTGTTACTTCCTTTTTCAAACTGCAACTTCTACAAATTCAGAATGTCTGTAAAAAAATACCATTTGCAGAGGGTATGGAGCAATGTGTCATTAATATTGATAATTCACATTACAGAAAATGTGAAGGCAAAGGTCAGGTGCAAGCTAGAGAAAAAAAATACATTGGTTAAATTTAAGTCCAATTGATCACTACCAAATCAAGTGCACCCTTGAAAATAACAGACATTGGGCAGAAAAAAATCCAACTTTATCACATAAAAATCAAGTGCATCCTAGTTTATATCCTAAAAAAGCTGGATCGAACTTTTTGACAACTTTTTTATGAGCAACTCGGCGGGTGTTTCTAGAAAAGCAGAGGACGCTTACCCTACGGTGCATCTGGTCCATGCTCACAGTTTTTAGTGGAGTCTGATTTGCTCATTTACTTTTGTTACTTTGTATGTATGATTTTAGTTACTTTATGTTCTTTGTTGTGTATGTCTGTTTCCCATGTCTAGTCTTTGTCCCTGGATCACATTCTTTTGGGTACTGCTATAACCTTGGTTCCTTTGATTACTTTTTTAGACCTACAGTAGACTAATATTAGATTCTGTTGTTTACGCTTTGAAATAATAACAGTTAACACTGAATCAATTGTATTATTTTTATTTTTTGTGAAATGAATTGTCTACACATGAATCACTGTGACTCAAGATATACAAAACATAAACATCAACATGAGATAACATTTAAATGAATAGGGACTTCACAGCAAGTTTGTACAACTTAAATTGTCTCCCTTGTACAAGATTTATCTACCCTTATTTTGAATAAAAGAATTTTAATACTAAGCAACATAATGTTTATTTTACAAATTGTATCAATGTCCTACACTGCTGCAAGGTTGGACATTTATCTGAGTTAAAGCCGTCTGCTAACTCTAATATTTAAGGTCAACAATAAAAATATCTTGTATAGTAAATTAAAAAAAAACAGATTAGTGAACTTACTTTGTAACTTGAAGATCATAAAACTAGTCCAAGGGAGACAATATAAGAGTAACATTCAAGAGAGAAAGATCAGCAATTCAGAACTATAAACATCAAATTTTGATCTTTTCCATTCTAATCCCAAAAGGATAAAAAATGATCAGGAAAGAGTATTATCTGAATACTTACTAGTAATCAGTTTGTGTGTGCTGTTGTCATGGTAAATACATATTAAACAGAAGTAAACCTTATTGCACATAACAAGAATAAAATAAAATATTGCACACAATTTGAATACTTAAATAAGAAGAATTGATTGATAAGTATTACACATACATCTATTTATTCCAAGATTCCTGAATAAAGATTGCATTTATTATCTATTGATAAACAATAGTCTACTAATTCATACTTGAATATGCAAGGTAGTACACAATTTCAGAGTCTTCACAATTGATATTTTGATTAATTTTTACAACCCTGGGAATGCTTCAATTATAGTCACATAGAGACACAGGAAAGACAACATGCTTACAGAATAATATTTTACAGCTTCAACATGTTGAATGCTATGTTAGCAAATTGTAATGACAACAATGCCTGATTGTTTGAATCAAAGCTATAAGCTGTGTACTAAAATGTGGAAAAGCCATTAAAAATATAACAATACACATACCATTATTATACTTAAATTTGCAATTGTCATAAGATCTAAACAATATACATGTATAAGGTATATGTTTTCTGTTAAAAAGAAATGTTGTTAATACTTCCTTTTTAAAGTTCTTCACTGGTTTCTAAAATGTAATATTTTTATTTAGAGAGCAAAGCAATGGATAAAGCACAAAGTATAACAAAAGGTCACCTGATTTGCTTAGAACTGTTCTGGAAAGTTTTACCTTTGACCTGATAACAGAAATGCTGTGCAATGATCACATTTAACACAAAAAGGGTAACAATAACTCATACAGAAATCAAATCTCAATAAAACATATTATTTGGCACAAAATAAATATTTCCTAATGAGTTATGTCCCTTTTCTAGGACAACAAATAAATGGAATGGAATTCAAATACACAAAATATACATATAAATATAACACACAATGGTGGACAAGTGATAGCAACATGAATTTGTATCAATCTGATGTGCATTCTTATTTTGAAGTAAGAATCTCCAACCTTTATGTAATTGTGAAAGCCAAATCTGATAGAACAACTTCTAAAAAAAATAACAAACTTTCTTACTGCAAAAGAATTTAGTATATAGATTGACTCTTTGCTTTTAAAGTTTCTTCAAATACCATATTTATGATATTATACAGAAAACATTTGTCACAAAATGATGACATCATTATTAGAGCATGTCTGTTACAGATAAATGCTGGAAGTGATATATCTGTGGATATGTATTATAAAATATTCTTTAAAAAATTTTAATAGCACAATCAGATTGCATGTTCATGTGCTCCTTTCTTATCCAAACATCATGTATTTTTACAAGTCTTAATACATTTTATGCAAATTTATGCAAATTAAGCTTTCACACATGCCATGCAGACAGATTCATATCAAATCCACACACAGCCCATTCTCAATATTGCATGCAACCATCTGTCACAAAAGATTCATTTTATTTACATCTCTATAAAATTTAATAAATCTCTAAATAAAGTATCTACAAAAAACAATGACTATTTATAGCTATAACAAAGTGAACTTAATCTGTTGAATGCTTGATACAACTGACTAGTTTTGTGGTAGTTCATTATGCTGAACTTTCAATTTTAAACATGACTAAAAGTTTTATCATATACTGATATATATCATTTCAGACTTAACAGTTTATGTTAACAACTCTTTTGAGCTTTGTCTACAGGTATATGTCATGAATTAAAGTTTAGGAGCATAATTGTGTAATAAAAATACAAAATGCTATGACAGCAAAATATGTGCATAGCATCCCTAATAAATAAAAAAAATGGAAAAAAGAAGAAGTTTCTCCTTGTAAACAGTGTTAGTTTCATGTTTTTTATATTTTGCCTGAATTATTACAAGGGAGATAAATTGTTTGTCTTATTTCGTTACCAAACATTGTCTTGACAATTTATAAGGGATCAAAGTGGTTTGAACGAACAGAATTGTATCTAGGAAAGAAAATCATAAATTTTGAAAAGTATAACAAAAATTAACTAACAAATAACCTAAAAACGAGAAAACGATAATAAATCTTCATGCTGAACAAGAATACAATAATGATTTTTCATACTTCACACTGAACTGTAACAACAGTAACATGACTGTGTTATGACCATTATATACATACACTAGTCACAACCTTTGCATTCTGTACATTAATTTACATGTCTTTTTATGGCACAAATGAGCAATGATAGCACACAATGAGAGATTACCATGTTTAGCAACTACAGTTCTGCTGTACACTTAAGTATTAATATTTGAAGAACACATTTCAACTTTTTAATGTAATAAGAACAGAGGCATTCTTGTTGAGTTAAACTTCTACCAACCCACGTAATTTCTTGTTCTAAAGCAGACTGAAATAATTCAGAGTCCTATTGCAAGTCTTGAAAAATAGTTAATTTGCCTTGATGTGTTTCTTTGTCTAGCTGTTGTGGTAATTGTTTCTTGGGTGAATCTACATTTCTCTATTTCAATGTTTTTATCTTAGTTCCAGATAAAGTTAAGTAAGTATGAACTAAACAGTAGCCACTAGCACGGTAAACAATGGTGATCTGACAAATTATAATCTCATTAGCAGGTTCTTGTCACTACAGCACAGTGACATGATACATGTTGTAGTGGTACATATGTACCGATGATTCATTGTTTTACTTAAAGGTAAAATATCAATGAAATAATATAAATAGCTACAGTTCTAAGAGTCTGTAGATGGAAAAATGTTTACAATGGGACTATTATGCTTGGTATTTAATTATTAGATATGTTTATTTCAAGTGCTATGATTATGCTTCAAACAGTTTGATAGCAGGAAATAGAAATGAATATTTCTACAAGACCTAATATTGTTATAAGCAACAATCTTGGTTGAAGAATCATGACTGCTGGTTTTTCTTGAAGAAAATCTTTCAATTTTATCTTGACAGTAAGACCACATGTCTTCACAAGAACTCCTTAGCATTCCAACACCATCAGTCATTTCATAGTCTTTTAAGGGGTAAAACTACAGTATTCATATCTGTCACTGTAGGGAGTCAGTTTATCACAAATTTCTAGTGCTTTCTTTTCAAACCATTCTGATTAGAATGACTATTTAAAAAAAAATTCACAACCATCGGCAAGAATAACACAATTCTTGGCTGTTCTACCATCTACAGAAGCCACACTATGAGGAACAGAAAACACTTCGTTTTTAACGTGGAATATCAAATATAACATAGTCACAACCATTAAATTGATCAACAAGAATATGATATGGCAAGATGCTATCGTTGGAAGACTGTTGATATAGCTGTCAAAACCGTCACTACTATATAAATTATACACAATTTATTTTTTGATGCAATATTTCGGTTGTTATATTTATCAGTTCTCCATGGTGCAGTGTCATATATCTTTTGAGCACCATCACCTAAAAGAGAAGAACAAAATAACTATACAAAAGAAAACTGAGTTATTACAGATATCCTAACTTTCCTATTTTCTATAATGCTATCAACCCTGAATGTATACTATGCAGGTATTAATCCTGGCCTGTAATGTTAAATAACTGTCTTGTGTTAAAGTTGTGGCAGTGGATACATACTTATAGTACCCCCATGTCATACTTATAGTACCCCCATGTCATACTTATAGTACCACCATGTCATACTCATAATTACTACTAAGTTACCATTAAAGATGTTTGATTTATCCTTTTTTTTTAGTTTACATCTTAGGTCCTTGTAGAATTTCAGTATTTTTTATGAACTTAATAATATTGTAACCAAGTTTTTTCCAGTATTTATTTCCTTACCATATGTATTATCAGTGAAGACTGGAAAGTTTTTACTGTAAGTTATCTGTCCTTTCTTATTCATGGCTACCAATCTAACTTGGTACTTTGTGTTAGGAGTTAATCTGTCCAAGACTTGCCAAGACTTCAAAAACTCTGGATTGGATCTGCGCCAATCATCCTCACCTACAGTACAAGACATTATGATAGACAACATTTCCAGTAAAAATGAAAATCTTGAAATTAAAATTGTTTTTTAACCAACCAACCACCCAACCAACCAACCAACCAACCAACCAACCAAACAACCATGCCAAAAAGAAATCACTTTAAACCCTTACTTTAGAAGCAGCTTTTTTGGAATCTGATGCATGTTTTGATTCAGTAATGTAGTACTTTATATTACCAGCTACACTGTCATACACGCTTCCAATCACCACTGCTTGTTCTGACCCTACCCTCTATTTACTGATAATCAGTAAATCTTACCTTCCCTCTTATACTCCAAAAAGTATTGTACATCCGGCTGGAAATGTTCTGGTTTCCATGTAATGTTAAAACTGGTTCCATCTACAGGTGATACATGTGGATGAGGGATACCTGGCCCTAATAAAGAAAAGCAATTGGTATGTTAATATCAGATCATTACAAATATAGAATGGGAGGGTTCACAGAATAAACAGTTACAAGTTTAGGGTAATTCATCTTAAAGTAATGAAACCAGGATATTTTCATGCTGTCTTTTTTCAAGGTTTCAGTGATCAATCTCATTTCCTGCAATTTGGAATTCACAATTGTCCCTCAAATCAAATCATAATGTTCTTTGAAGAAAATAATTACATCTGTTTAACTTCATGTCATAGGCATTACTGTGAAAATCGCTAAAATTAAACGCTTCATGGTTTACAGTATCTGTGGTAATAACATTACTTATATGTAAAAGTTCATGACTCATGTTTACTTACTTGAAGTAGTTGTCTCTACATCTATAAAGCTAGGTTCTCCTCTGCCCCTTTGCGTCCTGGCCCACACAAGAAACCTATAGGAATGGTCAGGTTCTAGACCCTTTATCTGGGCTCTAAGTGTGGAGGGGTTAGAGATCTTAGGATTCAGGAAAATAACAGCTCCAACACTGGCACCTTCAACTACAATACATATGCTCATTAAATCTATTTTGCATTTTGAACCATCAAGAATTTTCAGGACAGTGTATTTTCTAAAGTTCATAAAGATCAATGATCTGATGGCTTATGTTTCTATTCTAATTATAACTACTAATGTTTAAATGTCATCATTTCTTTTTATCTGGGACTAGTTTAGTTGTGGTTGTTTCATGAGATTCAAGACAGAACTAAATAGAAATCTTTTACAAAAGGAAAGGGAGATAACTCTATTTACTTACTTGGTTGGTATCCTATATCATACCCAAGCAGCACACCATTTGGTTCATCTGGAGGCAGCCATTTTAATATGACATAATTAAACCCAAATCTTATTACATGTAGATGTCTGACTGGACCAGGCACTGTTAAAAAAGCAAAATATAGGTACATCAGTCATTTTTACACTTCATATATTATGTATATGGATATTTCTTTACTAAAACACAGGTCATGGTTAGTTTAAAAATTTTCTCAGTAACAAATTTTTGTTGTTTTGATATTTTGCATCTTAAAAAAGGTGCATCTAATAAAGTCTAATGAATAATAGGTTACCATATATAATTCTATAAACAGGGGAAGTAGGCCTAATATTGCCAATGCAAATTACCAATACATTTAGTATCACAGCGGTAACCTGAGATAGAAAATATTGGGCAGTAAGAACAATGGAAAAAGTTACTGATAAATAGGTGAGTGTTGTATGTGTTTCCCTCCTTCTGTAGTACAAAAGGGTTGTGTAGTATTTGTTTACCTCCTTTTGGTGTACAATAGGGGAGTGAAGTGTGTGTTTACCTCCTTCTGGTGTGGAAAAGTCTATTGTTGTACTAGGTGGCCCTGTATAGTGGTCATTCATTACAGCCACCTGTGCCCTGAGGGCTGTGTAGGCAGGCAGACCACTAATGGCAGCACGTACACTTCTAACATAAACATCGTCCTTGTTCTCTACAATAACATCTATTTCCTCCCATCGATGTCGACCTTGGCTGGACTTCCAGTAACGTAACTACAAAAATATCAAGTTTCTCAGCTACAAATCAGATTTTCTAGTCTCACAATAAGAACAAGTGAATTTTCTGATTATTTAAGTTGTAAATATGATAACAAACAGAATTTGTGACACTGAAACAAAATATACTCAAAATCAGCTTCTCTTTAATGTCATATTTATGTGAGTAAATGATGCGTTATTATCCAACTTTAGTCCTAATTTCCCTTAATTGCATTGCATTTGAAACCATTGAATGGATGGCCACTTAAGTGATAGTATGACTTGAAATAGATTGACTTTAAATCAAACAATGCACTAAATCTTCCCCAATAGAAAACAAATACAGTGCATTGATGCAACATGACCTATAAAGGATAAAAATCAGAATGCCTTCATACAATTCAATTAGATATATAGAACTGTATACAGCTTCAATAGATGATGAAGTAATGGTAGACATCATTTATATCTATACAATGTATTATCTAATGAAGTTATATCTAAGGATTCTAAACCATACAACAACAACCAAAGCATACAAACTTCTCCCTTCAGAATAATATCAAAGTAATATCTACAAATGTCTATCTTTTATTTCCCTAATTAGTTTATTGTTGTTTCATTTTTGATAGTGGTTTAATCTGTTTTTCTCTGTGAACATCAACTATGTATGGATGAATCTATATGTTTTATTGTAAAAATTAAAATGATTTTTTTTAATACAAGTCCAGACATTAAGTGAACAAAATCAAATGTCAAAAAACAAAATCATCACAGGACAGAAGAAATGTGTTGATGCTTTATACAAACTGTCTGTAAGAAAAAAGTTAAATGGCATAGATTGAAAAGTCAACATATGATAAATATATGCATACCAAGTGACAAATCTTGGAATGGACAGGTGAACATACAGACTAGGTGATTGATTCTAACACACCACCTACTAGTTAAGTGAGGTATAAAACATTTCCTTTCCTCTTTCGTCTACCCTGGACTTAACTTTTTATGAGCAATTTGGCAGATGATTCTAGAAAAGCAAAGGACACTTACCCTACCAGTGCACCTAGTCCATGCTCTCAGTTTTTAGTGGAGTCAGAGTTGATCATTTACTTTTGTTACTTTGTATGTATTATTTTGGTTATTTCATGTTCTTTGTTGTTGTGTGTGCCTATTTCCCATATCTGGTCTTTGTCTATGGCTTCATAGATTTCCACTAGAATCTTGGTACTGGTATAAATTAGTTGTGTAATACAGTAATCCTGATAGTCTGAATGGTTGTGCATTCTTGTTCAGATTGTTGTCTTACCAAAGTGTTTGCAATTATTGTTGATGAGTGTATACTTTATTTTATTACCTTATAGCCTCTGAATTTTCCTCTTATTTTATCTTCTGAAGTGTCTACTGTTTCCCAGATAAAGTGAGCTTTATGTGGTTCTAAAGGATGTGTTGTATCAAGACGGAAATCTTTAGGAGATATAATGGGTTCTGAAATAATAAAGAAATACAAAAATTGCTTGGGAAATCTTTAGGAGATAAAATGAGTTCTGAAATAATAAAGAAATACAAACAAATATTGCTTGGGAAATTTGAAAATCATTACAGGTTCTTAAAAAAAGACAAAAACAATGAGGAGACAAGTTTACAGTGCATGATATATGTGATACAACCATATTTATACCAAATATAAGGGAATCCTGTCATGATCTTTGTCATCATATATTCTCATAGCAATTTACACTTAATGCTCAAATACAACCATAATCTACAAACTATTAATTCTTTGGGAATGTTGGTCATAAATCTTCATCAAGAATACATCTTCTAAGGAAACATTTCAAAATAATTCATTTGGTATTATATGTTAGAGCCAGGCCTAACAACATAACTGTACATGTATAATGGAAAATAAAACTCTTCAGAGACAATAAAACAAATTGAGATCAAAGAACATTTATTTAGTGTTATTGAGAACAAATGCTTTGTTATATAACACTACTGGCTTGTCTGCTTTCAATCTAATATCTCTTTGCTTTCACTCCACAAGGAATATTCTTATCTTAAAATATTCTTTTTGTTTCTTGGTTCATAATTTCATAACACAAAGCAGCTTAACATTCATTGATTTAAAAAAAAGAATCCAACTTTATCCTACAAAACTAAAACTTCAGTTTTTTTGTCATATGAATCAATATTAATATCCTTTGTATATTGGGGACATGATAAATGTCGGTTGTTGATTTCTATAAAAACACCAATAAATTATTCAAGTCACTGCAAATTTGTCTTTTGTCACATATTTGTTAAGAGCCATGGCTGGATCAATTTTGTAAAGAGGAAGTTAAAAGTAAAATTTGGATAACCTATTTAAAGATAAAATAATTGCATTATTAATTATGAAATTAAGTGTAATTATTTGTCTGTTTGTTAGCATGCTTGGTATTTGATCTCTAAACAAAGCAGTCTCAGCACTTATTACTCATTACAAAATGATGATATTTAAAATCGGTTTACACCAAAAAGGCCAATATTTTACTTTCCGAGATGTGAAAATCAAGTTTTGGAAAGTAAGTGACTCAATTACTGATATTGTATTACTACTATAATTATTTTTACATCCTACTGTTTTTAGTTAAGTGAGGTACATTTAGTGCAGTCAAATTCAATTATAGAACATGGCAGCATATTTAATGTAAGGAATCAAAATTCTGCTGGTTTTACACTACATTTTTGACAAATTATTCCTTATTTATCAATACAATTCAAGTGACTTTGAAATCTAGTTCACAGAAGGCTGATCAACAGAGGGTTATAAACAATGACAATTTGTTGGTGATATCTGAGTTTTACTGACTTGTTTATAGATTAATATACTTATTCAATTGAATAGAAATCCATCAGTGCACTTAAAAATGAGTCATCAATAGAATCTATTAGATTTGTGATTTTCTCAGAATTAAAATTCATTTTTACCAATTTACTTTTTAATTATTTCATAAAAAAACCTTTTAAGTGAAAGTATTACTCATCTTTCACCTAGTTTTCAGAAACCTTAAACAAAATGACTGAATGACTGTTCAAATCATTGTTGCAATATCCTGCCAAGCAATATTACATTAAGAGTTGGAAGCAAAATATCCTGCATATTTTTCTTTTGCCACAGATATGTTGTGTGTGAGTATGCTTGTAAGATTACTTTTTTTTTATATCTTAATATAATACACTAGGAAATCAGCTTGATATGACTGCAGAGGACAAACCCTGAACAGTTAAAGCAAGTAAATACACACATTTTTGACAAAATAAATGATTTGTGGCTCACAATGAAGGTGGTCTAAAAGATTGAACATAACATCCAACATCTCAATACACTGTAAGATTCACAATGTCAAAGAAGCCTAAAAGATCACTCACTGTAATTCTAGATCATTTGTACCTTCTTGTGGACTAATTTGAAAACAGGGCTATAAATCCAAAATCTTGATAAATGTAAAGGATTAGATTCAGCAAATATAAAACCTTAATACTGTGAAAGTACTATTGTTCATGGGGTACCAATTTTCGTGGTTTTCATGGGAGGCCAAACCAAGAAATTAGGTTCCCAATGAAAAGGAGATTTCCTTTGATGTGTATATTGAAAACCTCAAAACCATGAATTTAAGAATCCACGAACTTGTGTTACTTCCTAAATCCATGAAAATTGGTATCCACGAATTCACAGTAATTCAAGAATTCAAAAGAAACTGGCCCAAGGATAAGCAACAAAAGTTTAAGAAAATGCTAGTATTTTGCCCAAAAAATTCTGGCGATCAAAAACTTTGTTTTAATAGTATGAAAACTTGTAGCACAATTTTATAAAAATCCATATACTCCAGTTATTGTACTGAAAAGAAAATGTTTGATTTTTGACCTATATTCCTAAACTAACTACTAGGTTCATAATTCACAAAACCAATCCCAAGCTCCTTTTTGTGGTATTTTTCATTGTGGAACAATTTCAAAGACCCACAGGCATTTATTTAAGCCATTGATGGCAACAACATCATAATACTCTATGGTGGTATAAAATGTATATAAATTAAAACTATCTGTATTTCTTTTTATTCATGTTATTTATTTCATTCACTTATTTAGTTTTACAATTATAGGAATTTTTTTGGTCATTTTTTAAAAAAATATTCTTGAATTAGGAAATTCCTGCATCCTGAAATTATTTGATATTTCTATCACATGTAAACAATAAAAGACTTAAAGACAAATTATTTGTTTAGTTTTGTACCTACCAGCCTCCCCTGAATGTCCAAGTATGATGAAAGGTGGCTGGTATGAATCTCCAATATCATTGTAGGCCTCCACTTTAATTTCATACAATCCATATACATCACTGACATCAATTTCTAGTTCGCTGGCTTTCTCATTGAAAACAGAGGTACGGTTCCAATAAGTACTTCCTTTTGGTCTATAAAACACCTTATAACCAAACCCTGGTCCATTATGTTCTAACCTTGGCATTGGCTGTAATAAAGAAATTTTGTCTTTTTTTAAGAAGAAAACATCAGTGCATGGTTTCAGCATGCTGATTTGTTTTACAGCGAATAAAATAGTTTACTGCTGGAAATAGGGTTGGTCTTCCCCTGATTGAATGATGTGTCTTAGGTAGTTAACTGGACAATTTAGAAGGAGATTTAAACTTTCTATCATTTCATGTATATATACCTCAAAATAAGTTTGATAGAAAGTATTAACATTTTGACTTTGTCCAGGTAAGGAAGTTCATCAGGTGAAGGTCATTTAAATCCTATTCCTTGAAGTTAGCCATATGACTCACTGTAGGAACTGTATCTTTTATGCATATCAACACATAATTATAATTTGACATGAAGAAAATGGGTCTAAGACAGAAATTGCCAGTTTGCCATAAACAGGACTTAGAAGTGTGAGAGACTTGAAATTGCATCACACGACATAGGACCTGATGCTGAAGTTGTGTATCAAATATCCAGTGGCTGAAAAAAATGTGAAAGTATTTTCCCTGCCCACCTGCCAATGGCCAACCTAAAATCACCATTCTATGAGCCCATTTGCATGAGTGCAACTTGGTCAAAAATGTACAAGTCTTCTATGCCATTCAGCTTGGTGAAAAGTCTGTTAAACTTTATTCCACTCTTATTTTCTCTGAACACTAATTACAAAAATAAAATTGGCTATTTTAATCCTCAAATTGTTTTTACCTTTCATCAAAATTGATACCCAAGAGTAAAAGGACTTTATTGATCAGTTAGTTTGCATCCAACATGACTAGATTTGAATGTATTGTGCTTCCATTCCATTTTGTGATTGCATCATAACTTAAAAAAAAACATAAAAAAATTGTATGAGAACCACTGGACTCACTCTGTAAACTTAAAAAAGTTATTTAGTAACTACAATGACCATTTTGGAAAAATATATACAAGTATATGGCATATACATGTACTATGAATTCAGATATCGTGCAAAAAATTAAATTACAAACTCTCCATAATTAAAGCATGCAATGAGATTTTTAATTAACACTATACAAATGTCTGTACCATCAAGTCATAGATAGACCATGGCATGTTGATTTAAGTTCTAATTAAATATCAAAACATGTTCATTTATTGGTTATGTGTCTTATACTCCATTTAGAAACAGTTTTCTATTTTCAACCAGTAAAACATTTTCACACTTTCCAATCAATACAGGAACCTGTCACCAAGCTGAATGAGTCAACACTTAAAAGATGATAAATTTAAAAAAAAAATGTCTTTAAAAGTGATCTCCTCTCACAGCAGTCAACAAGTACAATGTTCTATTATCTTTCTAAGCTTCTTTTTTCAGCCTTACAATTCTCACAACAGGACATACCACACAATCAAATTCAGTCATTCTATTCAGTTGTATTCTATGGTTAAAAGGAATTAGGTCTGCAATTACTTCAGAACATTCTAGTTTTATGGTAGTTATTTGTATTAAGGATTTCCAGCAGTCATTATTCTCATCTTCCTGTAATTTTTCAATTTTTTTCTTAACTTTTTATGCAAAAAATGATAATTTCTGACAGTGAAAATTGATTCATATGGCATGAAACATAATTGTCAATCATTTTCATCAATTACAAGGTACAAACTCAAGCAACAATTTACAAGCCTAAAAAGCTTTGGTATAATGTCAGAGCAGAGACAAAAACGTAGAATTTAAATACAAGATGACACGAAATATAATTTATCAAAACAAATGAAAACCAGATATTGCCTATAACAAATAGGACAAACATTGAAAGCTAATTCAATATTCTTGTTCTCATTGAGCAGTGGGATGAGAACAGGTTAGTATCGAGATGTTATCCCAGACTCCATAAAAATCAATTTGATTGCAATCGGTTCACAAGTGATTGTTCCCGTCTGACAGGAAATTACAGCCCTTTTCTTATTTCCTGCCATTATAAGTAATAGCCTGTCAGTAACTTCAGCCACAGCTTGTTTAATGCTTATGGATGAATTAATTTCTTAGCACATATTTCACTTTTTTCTGAAAGATAAACCTTGAATGTCAATGATTATATACAAGTCTCTACCTCATGCTCACTTAGAAATAAATAGAATAAAAGCTGATGTTAATAAGACAAGTGAGGTTTAACTTCTCTTATCTGCTGGTAAATGTAGAGATTCAAGGAGATACAGAATAATGGGGAATATGTAAATATAGAAATTATTTTGTTAATGAATCCTTTCAATTTTGGTTGCATACATTAATTGAAAATATTCAATATGGGGTGGATATGCAAATTAATCCATAACCTAGAAATAAGATATAAATTAATTTCGTTAAACTACACATTTCAAAATAGGATGAATGGCTCAGTCCAAATGGAAGCGGGGTCCAGTTTGATTGTAACTGAATCTGCAACACCTACCTCCCATGTGATAACCAGTTTGGTTGTAACTCAATCTGTAATACCTACCTCCCATGTGATAACCATTTTGGTTGTAACTGAATCTGCAGCACCTACCTCCCACGTGATAACCAGTTTGGTTGTAACTCAATCTGCAACACCTACCTCCCATGTGATAACCAATTTGGTTGTAACTCAATCTGTAATACCTACCTCCCATGTGATAACCAGTTTGGTTGTAACTCAATCTGCAGCACCTACCTCCCATGTGATAACCAGTTTGGTTGTAACTCAATCTGCAACACCTACCTCCCATGTGATAACCAGTTTGGTTGTAACTGAATCTGTAATACCTACCTCCCATGTGATAACCAGTTTGGTTGTAACTCAATCTGTAATACCTACCTCCCATGTGATAACCAGTTTGATTGTTACTCAATCTGTAATACCTATCTCCCATGTGATAACTAGTTTGGTTGTAACTGAATCTGCAACACCTACCTCCCATGTGATAACCAGTTTGGTTGTTACTGAATCTGCAACACCTACCTCCCATGTGATAACTAGTTTATACTTTCTGTCTGTCTTAGTTCCAACTTTGTCTGGGTTTCTATCTGGATGACCAGGCGGCACAGGGCAAGGTTCTTTTGTAGGTAAACTAGGCTCACTATATCCTATAGAGTTTCGAGCTAACACACGGAAAGAATAAGTCCCCCATGGTGATAAATCTATTGTTCGTGGCACCGGTGTTGATATGGGAATTTCCTCATAGTTACTGTTCCAATAATTTGGGTTATCTGAAGTGTTATATTGCACTAAATATCCTTTGATTGGATCCCCACCATCACTACCATCCCGCCAATCTAAGTCAGCCTTATGTCCCATACATGTCACTAATTCCACATTGTATGGTGGAGATGGCACAGCTGAAATATACAACATGTATTTCATTGACAAGTCATTATTTTTTCCATAACTGCATTATTTTTCCAGGCCAATACAATTTTTTATCATTTTGGTTGCCCACAAAATGAGAGTATAAACTTTTAGTGATTATGGTACATATAATAGTGACCTATAGTGACCTGGCAATCCTCACCTTACATGGTGAAAAATGAGAATCAAATTTTTGCATAGTATTTGATTCAAATAGGCTAAAATATTTAAAAAAGAAAGGCACCCCACTAACATGGAGAATAAGAACTTTCCGTTCAGTCTTTATTAACAATATTCTGATGCCTATCTTAATTTGTAACTGTAACAAGAGAAAATATGAAGATAGTGTTGGAATTTCTAACCACATGGGTAACAGATGAGAAACAGACATGACAGATCTTGTAGCTATTCTTTCACTTGGAATGGAATTAAATGATAAAATGATGTCCCTGAGCTAGCTCTGGTTGACAGTGATGGTTATGTAATGACAGACAACAACCAAAATAAAACAGTACTGAGACAAAACATTCAATGGTGCCTAACTAGTTGTGTCATTAGAAAAATAAATTAAAAAGTATAAAAAAAAGCATTGATCAGTAGGACAAAGATCATTTGTATGGGAATGTCAGGAACACCAGTGAATTAACTCTGCTATAATTACATGGCATAAAACTTGCTATGTCAAGGAAGCAGTGAACTATAATACGTTTAATGTCCTGGTTGGGCATTTCTATAATTTAGGAAATTGTTCTTGGTGACTCATGCCTAGCTCACAATGAATCAAGTAGTAGCCCTGAAAATTAGATAATTTTCTGTTGCTTTTAAGCAACAAAATTTAAATTAGACTCAATGAAATTGAAATTAGAAGATTCTGAAACTGTTTTGCATCTTCCCAATTTGACATTTGTATGAATTAATTGGAAAAGAATGAAAGCTTTTTAAGAAATATGCAAAATAAATGACAACTTCGGTATGAATCTAAAATAGATTTTATTTCTTTTAAATTATAAAGGATTCAATTTTGAATTAGCAATTATAGTAGAAATCTATAGAAACTTAGAATAAGATATAATCCAGAAGTTATAGAAATGTACATTGAGATAGAAGCCCTGCTGTCAAACACTCTGAGGTGGTAACATTCTGTTTGCTTACACTAATTAAACTATTGAATACATTCTATAAGTAGGAGGTTGTTTCTAATGTAATATCTCTAAACAATATATCTCCCAACCCTGCCTTAACATAAGTGGCAAACATTATAATGTTCATAAAATATTAACAAAAAATCAGTAAGTCCATTGTTTCCTCTGTGCTGAACCTTTTAAACAAGATCAATCTTGTGAATTGCCCAGTTCAGAAAATAAACAAGTTAAATATTGCTCAGACACATAAAAGAATCATTACACCATTAAAAAAGGCCAAACTATTTTAGAAAGGCCTTTTAAAGCCAAGCAATAAATTTTGATGGTCTATAGTACTGAGTTGTTTCCATTAAGAGAAAGCAGTAAACACAAGGACAGTTTATTTACTGCTTAAAAGCAAGATATGACCATTCATTGGTCTATTTTTGTAAAAATAATAGTTTCTGTCAAAAACTTTATTGCCAGATGCAATGTATTTTTTTATCTTTTATGAAAATGATTTGCCCTGCACAATGAACTTTCAATGTAAGTCTTCCCATTGACTTTCATATAAATAGAGGAAATTTGTGGTTTTTACCTCGTAGCATGAAACTTCACAGTCTGTAAAACATTACTGACTGGTAATACTAACATGCGACTACCCACAAACCCTTCAACATTCTTATTTAAAAGTAAATATTATTTCAAAGGATTATTTCTGCATAGTATGAACAAGAATTCAAGATTCAATTGTAATGCTTTAAAAGACAGAATTATTTCTCCCCTGTTTGAGCCATTAGAAATCTTTGGAGTGAGATGGTACAGATTGAGTGCTGTGTTCATTGTCAACAAAAGTAAACTATATTTGAACAAATATTTCTTGAGACCCAACACAGAGAAATTAGCATGCCTTCTTTATTTTGCCAATTCTGTGATCTATCTCCTTTTTTCATGATGTTCCTAAAATTGTTAAAAAATATTCAGGACTGCTTAATTTTCTTGTTACAGGTATATCCACTGAAATAATGATAACTAAACTGTAACAAAAATTTCACTGTTCACAGAATCAAGGGTGATATGACTGTATATGGACCTGTTTGTTGCCTTCTAAAAGTTGTTTGGACCAAAGTCAAGCTATTGAGGTCCATATAACATTTAGGAATGGCAAACTGTACAAAAAAACATTTAAGGGACAGGCTGATTTTGTAAGAATAAATAGGATTATCAAATCCTATAAATGTTATATAAAACAATAAAAGTGTAAATCTAAAATCAACCAACAGCAACATCACTTCATCTTGTTTCAGAGTAGTTTAATATGATGACAATTTATATTCACAAACTACTATCAATATTTATCATTAAAAAATATGGCAATTTTATTCAAATTCTTGCATTTGAAATGAGTTTCATACTTACTTATAACTTTAAGATTTGCAGTTGACTTATATTTCTTGCCTCGTAATGAGCCTATACATGTATAATCTCCAGCATCATTCTTCTGTACATCAGTGATCAATAAAGTCCGTCCTTTGTCTAATATGGTAAATCTGGAGGACGGAGCTTTTAATGAAGAATCTTTAAATTTCCATCTAATATGAACTATGTCTCTATCACTATGGTCCTGTGTAACAACTTGACATGAAAACTTTACCCTCTCTCCTTGTCTGGCCTCCTGATTCATTAAAGACACACTGATTCTCAAATCACCTGAAAAATATTTAAAATTTAAACCATACTGTTTCATAGATACATAGATTCTTGGGACACACCAATTTTCAGATTACTGTAAAGTAAAATGTTTTAATCATGGCAAGCTCACTGTAACAAGGACCATTCTTCATAAAATCATGTTTGATCAAACCAAAAAAGAACCATGGATACTAACTCATTTTGAGCTAACTTCAATCTAGATTTAAATTCAAAATCTCAAACCACTTCCAAGAAGGTCCTAACAATAGAATAGCTTGGCCTGTATGAGAAAATAATGGACTATTCGGTAAATTATTTCAAACAAATCCAAATTCAATTTTTAATACATGCAGCTAGTTATAGGTCATCAGAAAAGATACATGTACATGTATCACAATTATTGGGAAAAGATTTACAAATGTATTGTTTCTGTACTCAATAAACTGTCCATTTATGAAAAATTTCAATACATTTCACTTTTAAAGTAACTGCATTGTACCATGACCTAAATAAACAGTTGAATCTGAGAAAAACGTCTTATTAAAAATAATGAAAGACAAGTTTTCAAACAATATAACCACCACTTTTGCATACCACGAATATCATAATTGTACATCCATGCATATGTCATAACATGAACAGACACAAGGACTGGATCATATTCAACCAACAAATTTGGGCATTTTTACATCATGTTTGTTCATTTCAATTTTGTTTCATAACATACTTGACGTTTTGTATTAATTTCCTCCGAAGTCATCCCAGATATTAGATGTACAGAAATAATTGAAGAAAAATAAGTTCTAAATCAGAGGATTTATGAAGAGAATGTTACATTCAGAGATGATTGATATGGCTTTATGTGTAACAGATTGTATTATAAAAAATCCATAAGAAAAAAAAATGGTTTCCAATTTTCCGTCGTTTTTGTTTGAGAGATTAAGAAAATTCTTTTTTTGTATTTAAGATAGGAAATAAACAAAAAGTCTTTGGGAAATGACTTCCGACTCAATAAAATTAAATTCAAGTTTTTAAGACAGCTTTTTCCTGTTTTCCTACATAAAAATCTGGAAAATCAGGCATTTTAAAATCAATGATCCAGTAATGCAGGGGATAGATCACATTCTTCTTATCATATCTGTCTCTCAATAAAAAAAATTATGTAACAATAAAGTCTTAAGAGCAGAAGCCGGAGGATAATTACTTGCCTAGCTATGGCATGAAAAATGGCAGGTTGTTCTTCAAGATAATAATTTAAAAAAAGATAATTTTTATAAATTATGAAAGTCAATTCAAGTGATGATTCTTATTTAAGGGCATTTTCTGTAAAAATGTTGGCAAAATCTGGATGTGCAAATTATTTTTTAATTTTTCTTCTGGCAAAGAAAAAGGTTAGTGTCCAATTAAAGCAATTATAATCAACTGGGAATGTAATCACAGACAAATGAAAAAAATTGGACAACATAAAACCCAAACATTCTGCTGATCCTGGAAGCATTGGAATTTTTGCTGACTCATACCAGCACTTTCAGTAACTCACTGAAGCAGCATACTTTTCTGAGCTTTAATCTTTATACTACCTGTCAGTTGTCTTACATCATAAAACTCACTTAGAATGCAATGAATATGAGCAGAATTTAAATATAAATGAGAACTAAAAACTCTTCTATGCATAAAAGTCTCATCAACACAGTAATATAAGGCAATATATCATAATATTTTCTGGGAAGAATATGGAATGAATCAACCTTTTGTCACTCAAGATGTATCAAGCTCATCGAAATTTCCATAAAATCATGTTCTTCACTATTATTCATAAAAGCAATGTCAATTTGTTTTATTTTTACTTCTTTGGAACCGAGAATGACAAATACAATCCAACAGATGGTTGTTGAATACAATGCTGTAAATTGTGTTACTGGCCAAATAATCGTGTTCAACCTCTAACCAAATTAACAAATTTAAGACAAAAGTTATATTTTCTGAGTCACTGGCTCTTGTTTGACAGAAAATTCTCAAATAAAAAAAGCTGATTTTACTTCATTTTCATTCCCTATTTAATTTAAATAACCAGCAATATAGAACTGCAGAACTGAAACAAATTTCCTTTTAACTATAATATAATTTGTAACAACCAAGCAATGAATACGCATTTATAAAAATAACACTTGCAGAGATCTGCCTTCACAGATTCATGAGGCAGAAAATGCAATAACGGTGTTGAAACATTTTTCCTAATTTCGCTTGATCAAATTTTCATTTTAAACAGATTACTAAATAAGCTTTCCTGATAATATTTCATGAAGTTTACAAGGATTCTCAAATCTTCCTGCACAATCTAAAATCTTACAACTGTCCAAATCATGATCTCACATTTCATTAAGATACTAATTGGATTGAGTGATTAGAGCTGTTGACTCTCCTGTGTGAAGGAGACAAAATTGGAATTCATATAAGTGGCATGTACTTGAACTGGTAACCAGCCATAAGCATGCGTGAAATTGGAATCCTCATATTATGACCTTAAAATAACATGGTCTCCATGCCAGTTTAACAAAAGGCCAAACGACAAATGCCAATAACATGTCCATCAAGACTTTCATCAAGAAATTAGGCATTTACTTGGTTTCCATAATAAGTTGCTGTTGTTGATAGGAAACACAATTTTTGTCCATTCCCAATAACTCATCAAAATGTCACTTGATTGAATTCATTTGTATTAATAAATACTCTGGTTGAAAGAATACCATATTATGCAAATGACCACCGTTGATTGTCTCTTGAATATTCTTTATTTATCAAGAGGTACCAATCAAAATATATCTTGACCATATTTAATGGCAGAATGAACTGATTTTACATATGAAAAATAGAGAAAAACTGATTCACCATATTTGTATGTTATATATCACTGAGCCAACTTCTACAAAACAGAGTCAGTGATGACATCCCCCCATACAAAAGTATCAAGCATCCCCCCAAAACTGTGTTAATTTACCTGTACTTAATTGACACAGAATCTATATTATCAAAGCTACATCATGTATAAAATTCTTATACAAAAGAAAATCTTGTCAACAGCATTTTAATCAATTGATGGAATTGTATATTCCATATATCAATGATGCTGAATGGGTTGCTATGATGGAATTTCTATACTAACAAGAAGCCTTCAATAACATGACTACTGCAGAATCAGTCACCCAAAGAAGGAAACCTGCTGAGTTGTTCCATGATTTTACCTTTAAAAATTGGATCCAAAGTCAATGTTATTATCTGTAACATGTCATTGCAATCAACCAGATCATATGAAGCATAAGTACTGGTAATAACTAAGGAAAAAGCTTTAAGAAAACTCAGAATGACCAACAACAATGAAGCATGTAGATATATTAGTCAAAATTAATTTCACTTTGTATGTATGATTTTAGTTACTCTATGTTCTTTGTTGTGTATGTCTGGTCTTTGTCCCTGGATTACATTCTTTTGATTACCGGTATAACTTTGGTTCCCTTGATTACTACTAAACTATTTTGGTGGAGATAGAGGAAAAAATTCTTTTAAGGTACAGAAGGTTGAACACAGAGAAAGAGATCATTATACATGTAACAATTAAACTTCAATTTTCATGTTTTCAATTCATGACAGTTATGTCAGACTTCACAAGAAATATCTAAATTTGTAATGACGGAAGAAAAAAGTATGCGTGTTAAACTAATGAATATCTGTGAAAAATAATTACCACTAAAAAGTCATAGACAGTCATTTATCAATTATTACATAGTTACATTTTTTTTTAAATATTTTTCATCTAAAAGTTTCATGAAAATATTGGAAAGCATGACAATTCTAACAATACAGGTTTGACATCTATTTACAGATACGCAAGAATCTAAATAGAATATTCAGAACTAAATTACACACTGTAGTCCCTAAGGCCATCAGATAAGAATTTAAAATTATATAAGTACATATTTTAAATTAATTCAATCAATATCAGTATGCTTGCCTATTCTCCAACCCAGTATTTATGGCAGAATATTTACACATAAATTTTATTTCAGTCAATTAATGTTTCTTTGCAGGGTTTCCCAAAGGTAGAACTTTCTGTAAATGGTTCCAGACCATGGTATGTTACCATATAATTTTGTAATGAGTTTTGAAGTAATGGTTCCATAGAGATGAAAAAAGACTGCTTTCAAGTGGAGCTAAAATAATGGTCTTCAAAATTAAATGTTAGTCTAACCAAGTAAACTTTCTGTACAAACTGATATTTTTATAGACATAAAACATGTTGCCTTCATTACATGTGAGAAAATTAACTTAAAAAGTAAGTTCTGCTGAATATAAACCTTCATACAGAGTATGGGACTAGTATCTGTGAAAATTACAGACAAAGAAGTTTGGACTGGCCAAAAATATTCTAATAACAACAACTATTAAAGATCATTGTAACTTTTACCCATCACTAACATATCAAATAATTTAAAAAGTTTTTCTCATCAATTTTATAAGAATAGAAACAAGTGCCTTAAGATTTCATTGAGATGTGGTGAAACAACAACCCAAACAACAATTTCATTTAACTTCAGTTTTTACCTAGTTTTGTTTTAATAACTTTCACATTCCATTCTATCCCCTGAACATCATCATTGTAAGCACTACAAAAGAGGTTACCTTTTTTTGTGTTGTGTTTAGTCTTCAAATGATTTTTTTTTTCGTGAGTTTTCATTCTGTTGTTTCTATCTAAGATTCATTGTCACAGAGCAGAGGCAAATAGAGCTGCTTTAAACAACAGTTTTTCATATGTTTCATGGACTGGTCTTTCAACTACGAAATTTATATGTTGTTATTTTCCTGTACTAAAGCCAATTTTTTATTGGTCCTTATGTTAAAAGAAGCATATTTATGGTTGACAAACCTCCGCCTCACTAGACAATATCTAATAAGCTGATATAGCGCCAAGACACACAGCCTAAAGCAAGGAACATAAAACAAGATGGGAGTATGGATGACATAAAACTTGATAAAAAATAAAACAGATAACAGGGAAATTTAGTGCAATTACAGACTAAATAATTTACATGTAATTTCACTAATTGACCTATAATGGTGGACGACTATTGTTTTTTGATGGATTATACCAATTCCATTTGTCAAGCCAACATTTATGGATTAAGGACTAGTACCTGTTTTGTAGACACCAAAATCGTAGCTATTAAACCATTAAGCAAGTATAATTACTCTTCTCCACTGAATGGTTTCCAAACTTTAATGAAATTCAACTAAATTGTTTTCAACATAAAGCTCTGCAGATGAATACACACAATGATTTCATAGACATTAGTGCACTGGTGCAAAGACAAATACTTAATTAAAAGCCAAATTAACTTTCATTCTAAAACCTTTACACTAAAAGCATTAAAAACATCTCTTAGAAATCATTAATGATATTTCCAGTTTCAAGATGAGAAAATTTTCAAGATTTAAGAATACATGAACATGAGTACCCATAATGCACTGGAACTAGAACTAAGAGGTAAAACAATTTTTAATATTGAATAAAATATGACGGACAAGCATAAACATAACCAGAAAGTACAAATATTATAGTACATTAAGTTATTTCAATACTGCAAAATGACTCAAAATTTCAATCAGCACTCCAGGGACTATCCAAATGACTCAAAACTTCAATCAGCACTCAAGGGACTATCCCAATGACTCAAAGCTTCAATCAGCACTCCAGGGACTATCCCAATGACTCAAAACTTCAATCAGCATTCCAGGGACTATCCCAAGTCCTTTTTTTGTAATAACTTTTAATTCTCCAACAATATAAGTACACTGCTTTGTTATCAATCTGCATTATATAAAAAGTATATTGTGACTTGTATTCTTACTCATTCCTATACACAATCATTCTCAATCTTAAATATCCACTAAGAAAAAATTACATTTCATCTTTCAAAGTAATTGGGGAAATGATTCTTGCTCTTTGCATTGCTTATATCAATGTCAGAAATTTAGGTAAAACTCTTCTACATTTTCTTGACACTTCTACAGTAAGGCCAAGTATTACCCTGGATTGTGATGTCTCAGTATTACCTAGTATTGTGATGTCCCGGTATTAACTAGGATTGTGATGTCCCGGTATTAACTAGGATTGTGATGTCCAAGTATTACCCAGGATTGTGATGTCCCAGTATTACCCAGAATTGTGATGTCCCAGTATTACCCTGAATTATGATGTCTCAGTATTACCTAGGATTGTAATGTCCAAGTATTACCCAGGATTGTGATGTCCCAGTATTACCCAGAATTGTGATGTCCCAGTATTACCCTGAATTATGATGTCTCAGTATTACCTAGGATTGTGATGTCCCAGTATTAACTAGGATTGTGATGTCCCAGTATTAACTAGGATTGTGATGTCCCAGTATTACCCTGAATTATGATGTCTCAGTATTACCTAGGATTGTAATGTCCAAGTATTACCCAGGATTGTGATGTCCCAGTATTACCCTAAATTGTGATGTCCCAGTATTACCCAGGATTGTGATGTCCCGGTATTACCCTGGAGTGTGATGTCCCAGTATTAACTAGGATTGTGATGTCCCAGTATTACTCTAAATTATGATGTCTCAGTATTACCTAGGATTGTAATGTCCAAGTATTACCCAGGATTGTGATGTCCCAGTATTACCCAGAATTGTGATGTCCCAGTATTACCCAGGATTGTGATGTCCCGGTATTACCCTGGAGTGTGATGTCCCAGTATTACCCACGATTGTGATGTTCCAGCATTACCCTGGATTGTGATGTCTTAGTATTACCCAGGATTGTGATGTCCCAGGATTATCCTGGATTATGATGCCCAAGTATTACCCAGGATTGTGATGTCCCAGTAATACCCAGGATTGTGATGTTCCAGTATAACCCTGGAGTGTGATGTCCCAGTATTACCCAGAATTGTGATGTCCCAGTATTACCCAGGATTGTGATGTTCCAGTAATACTCAGGATTGTATTGTCCCAGTATTACCCTGGAATGTGATGTCCCAGTATTACCCAGGAATGTAATGTCCCAGTATTACCCTAGATTGTGAAGTCCCAGTATTACCCTGGATTGTGATGTCCCAGTATTACTCAGGATTGTGATGTCCCAGTATTACCATGGAATGTAATGTCTTAGTATTACCTAATAATGCAATGTCCCAGTATTACCCTGGATTGTGATGTTCAAGTATTACCCAGGATTGTGATGTCCCAGTACTACCCAGGGTTGTGATGTCCTAGTATTACCCAGGATTATGATGTTCCAGTATTACACAGGATTGAGATGTTCCAGTAATACCTTGTATTGTGATGTACCAGTATTACCCTGTATTGTGATGTCCCAGTATTACCCAGGATAGTGATGTCCCAGTATTATCCTGGATAGTGATGTCCCAGTATTATCCTGGATAGTGATGTCCAAGTTTTACTGTGGATTGTGATATCCAAGTTTTACTTTGGATTGTGATGTCCCATTATAATCATGGATGGTGATGTCCAAATGATATTTTGTACATAGATATAAAATGCAAAACATTTGTACATATGGTAATCAAAAATTGAAATATCCCATAGCAACTTCACATCCTCTATTCAGGGCTGAGATGTCCCATGGTAACGGAACATATCCAACGCAGGGCCAAGATGTCCTATGGCACCAGAACACCCACTTTTATCCAGGATTAAGAACATTCCAATTTAATCCAGGGAAGGTGTGTCCATTCTGATTATCAAACTTATAAATATGGGTAGAGGAACCTTACAATGAGCCATCAATGCTAATTATCAGATGAAATCAGATTATACAGATGTATGACCAATTAATGGATTACAGAGGAGAGTAAATCTAACTTGCTGATTCTTACTCATGAATTGGTCAGCACCCATGAGGGTCAGTCCTATTCAAACCTATTATGGGTTAATTGGTAGGTTTGCGGGTCAGTTTCCATGTTGGGAGTCATTACCAGACACCTATTGGAATACTCACAGATTAATGGTAGAGATATGCATATCTCATTACTACAAAGAAAATGAGTTCTGTTGAGAAGACTCCCTGAAGATTAGTACCAAAGGAAGAACAATTACAGTTGATCATGCTTCACTGTAGACATTTGCTTCATTGTGGCTCCAAAACATACATCAACATTTCCATAGACAGTTAAATTGATATTTATCAGCAATAAAACCCTATAAAACTGCAAACTGATGAGCAAGTAAAATTAAACCCTTTTTTCAGGCTGAAACACAATTTTTATCATCAGAATCTAAATGTTCTATCTATGGCAGTTAGCAATTGTCTTGAGCTTACAAGCTGTTGTGAACAAGATTAAAAAGGATATTTTAAAACAAGGCAAATCTGATTGCTTCTTTATAAATGGTGATTTTCCTCTCAGTTTATAATGTCATTAACCTCACCATTGTGGAGAACTAAGTAGAGGAAGTGTGTTAAATACCAATGACCATGTTATTTATTATCATTTTCAGTAATACATGTATAAATAGAAAGAAGGTATTTTCCATAGTAATAGGAATCTGGTTTACTTGTTTATTTTGTTTATTGTGCATATATTCAATGCAACATATTAATTGATTCTGTCTATGTTTCTTTGACTCCCCAGAAGTCTTAATCCTTTCCTAATTTGAATGTAAATTTATTTGGATTTCAATTGGTAGAAAAATGTCTTGAAAGATACTTCTTAAATATCTGTTTAATTTTGTATACTTAAGTAAATTCTCATTGTACACCTTTTTTATTCAGATTCTGCTGATATTATTGAAAAATAAAACTGCTACAATGAGTACATTTATTTTGCTGAGTCGACAGTTCTGTATTATATCATCCTGATTGACATTTGCACAAAACATATCCTGAAGTTATTGGAACATCATTCATTTTAAATTGAATTTAGTTAAAACACAATTCCAATTTAATAGTCCACATTACGACTACATACTTCCACTACTCTATATTTTTTGTTAATTTGAGCCGGATTACGAAATCTTTCACATGAACATAGAACATTTAATTCTGCTGTGGATGACTGCCTTAAGGCTGAAATGGAACACAGGAATAAATAAATGTCTTATTTATCAATTTTATTTGAACTCAGACAATGCAATTATAGTTTGGTACTTCCACTGATGGAAGAATACTTAATTATTGATAGTAATTAGTGTCTCTCATAGGCTAAATAATTTAAATCATGGTAAAAAACAACATTAAGATAGGCAAGAGTAACATCCCTCTAGTAACATGTCATATGAAACATCAGGATTGGTTCGGGTAACATTTGCCGGTAATTGAATGCTGCAAGCATGAGTTTAATTGAAACTTTATATGGTTTTCAATGTAAATATCTACAGGAGCTTCCTTTTTCTTTGGATTCCTGAAAACACTGTAATTCAAGGTTTCATTGATTGTTGTTTCTGAACAATTACCTTGAACTACATCATCAGAAGGGATTCAGGTGTATATCGTCAAGGAAGAACTTCAATACAAAGACTTTATTCTAAAGGTGATCAACATAGTTTTTTATAACTCTTTCAATTGACAATAACACTGACATTATCTTACACAAATACTTAAAATAAATGTCATGAAATAAAAAGCTTCAAATTTACAAGACGTACCAAGGAAACAGACACTACATATGATATAACAGGATCCATATCTATTCCTGCTTAATGACGATCTTCTCCATTAACATTATCTTAAATAACAATCTTTGGTGAAAGTTTGATAAAGGGAAGAAATTACTTTGATAAAATTAGAGAAAATTAAGGTTTGACACCTTTGGTGATGCTTTGATACAAAATTATCCCATAATTTACTTTTTTCACCTATCTTACTAATTCAGAACAGGAAATAAGCAACACTGCTCTAAAAGGTTTCCAATTAGCCATTGAAAAAATGATCATCCTGCATAGCTTTGAACAATTTACATTATAAAACAACTATGAAAGCATTTATACCTTAACATCCCCCACTCACCATAGAAAGTGATCTCCAGGAAAGAATGATAGAAAAGGAATATATTTTAAGACTATGATAATCATTCTCTGATAATTTGTTGCTGTAATTGGCAAGTCTTCCTGGGCTTCAAGAATCTTTACTTAAAATTTTTGTCAGTTAAACTCTTTGTCAAAGAGGAAGGGAAACACTAGTTATGATAAGAGATGCTTTCAAGAAAATGGGGAGTAAAATACTGAACAATCATAGATTTGTTATGTATAGTTTTACACTGAAAACATTTAGGAGACAGAAAGTTTTTATGGGTGATATAACAACTCCATTATGTCAGCTTTGAACAAAATGTTTTCTAGTAATTCTGGAAGATCATATATTTTCAATAGAAAAATCTGATAAAGCAAAATGACTGGAATCTTCTGGCTAAATAAGAACTTTATCATCCCTCCTCCTTTACACTTGAAGAGATAAAATCTTGAGATGGTGTGCAAATTACCATTACTGATAGCAAGTTAAAATTTAAAAGTAAATATCTTTATGAAGGAAATGAGAGAAAAAAACAATGAAATCTAAATACAGATATGAAAGGCTAAATTCCGCAA
The DNA here is from genome assembly GCA_037379345.1 of Perna viridis. NCBI lineage: Eukaryota > Metazoa > Mollusca > Bivalvia > Mytilida > Mytilidae > Perna > Perna viridis. Next base: position 9,048,595 of record CM074511.1, on the reverse strand, counting down.
CTTCAAAGCCTTTCAACTATTGATTAGGACATCATAAAAATGTTAATGGTGATTAAACATGCTATAATTTCACGATTTACTTAATCATAATTGATCTGATACTGATGTCTAATTTCAATTACAGAATATAATAGGAAATTTTACTTCCAAATAAACATAAAATGTTTGGATGAGTTATTAGAATACCTTTGCACTTCGTTCAACTGTAGCATGTGTAAGGTACAAAAAAGCCAAGATCACCACATCATATTTAATAACAACCGATATTAAACTTGGTTACAGTGCAACAGACAATTATTATTGACAATGTATATAAAGTGCCAACAAAGTCAAGTTAGGTTTAGTAAAACTAGAATAGGATTGTACTACAAGTAAACATACAATTATGGCGTCAGACAACAAGGAGCAATCATGGGAAAAGAGAAAATTATCTCTAGATCTTTGTTATATTCTCATACAATTTTGTAAGCTAGCTCAGAAAATGTTACAGTGCTTTTAAGTTACCTTGTAATAGAACTTGACATTACAGAAACACGAGCTCGGTTCAGATGAACTTACTATAGATATTTGTTCAATGTTTTTTTCCATAAAGAAGAATGCATTGTTGTAACTATTGAGAAAATAATTTTTCAAGAAATAATAGATAATAACCTTTCTTTGTACTTGTTTTACACCTTAGTTATGATAACCTTAACTTCCTTGATTGGTACAATACTGTCTATATCATCAATAAAAGTAATACTATATAATACAATATATGATGTTCCAATCCTACACTATCATTGTATCATGATATTTGTTATCTCCCCTTAATCAGAAAACATCAATATTTTCTATATGATGTCTATTTTTCTGCTATTAAATAAGAAATTGATAAATCTGTCGGAAAGGATCATGTACACGGCTCCCAACATTAATACTGATAGAATGGCAACTTATTAGACATATTGTATTGACTTGATACACACAAATCTTTGACATGGCTGTCAAAACGTCTTAGTTAATAAACACTCAGATGATCTAGACTACTATCTAAATCAGCAATATCAGACAAAACAAACATGTTTAATCAGAATAGTTGGAAAAAGACATATAAACATAGAAAGGCGAATTATACAGTTTCATGATGATCTTCCTAAGCCAATGATTATTTAATCTGAGTTTCTGTGAAAGTTTTGAGCATGTGACACGAAAATAACGGTTCATTGAAATCATAGGAAATCTTTGGAACGGTTGACATTTATTGTAAAGAAGGTCAACACTGCACAATTGGAGATTTTGTGACAACTTTTTATGCCTTAAGATGCTGGAAACTTAAGGAGACATTGAGATTGTATTATCTATGACTTTCTGCTGTCATATTGTTCAGCTACAGCATTAGCAATTTTCTTGTTGAATTATGTCATATCTAAATACAACATAAACTCCTCACCAAGTACAAACAAGTAATGACCCAATCAATTCAAAACTATTTTCATAAACTCCCTAGATATTAATTATTTCTTTGTCATAAATGAAACACTAGACTTGAGTGTCATTTAGATTTGACAATGATGTATTTCTCTTGACTTATAATTTTTTATTATCTTTCTATAGATACCCCATGGAGTTAGAATTTCTATTGCAAACTTGGTCAGTTTCAGTAATTTACCGTAAAACACTGTATTTTCAATTTGTATTCAGACTGCATGGAGACATTACAAGAAATTGAGTTACATCAAGAACAATAATTCTGTTTATCTGAGAGTTGATTATGATACGATAGAGACCAGATTGATACACCCATCAAACAAAAGAAAACTTGACAAAAAGATAACATATTTAATATGCATCTATCTTGTGTAAATCTAGTAAAACAACAAAATATGATCTACCAAAGAAGCAAGCAAAATTTTACTTCAAAAATTAAACTAATAACTTATAAAACACATGCACCTTCATTATATATCCCAAACTGAGCTAAACTGAACCTTAAATACTATTTTAAAGTCATTAGAAGCAATAAGATGTATGGCCTTATTCCTATCTTCCATAAATTTAACTATGTTACAGTTGATCTATGGCAACTTTTGGAGAAGCGTGCAATATTTCAAGACTAAAAAGAAAAGTCCAGTGATGGATGAATATCATTTAACAAATCAGCAACAATAACAAAGCAAATAATTCATCCATGTATCAGAGATTTCTACTACACATCCATTTCCTGTTTTAAGCACTAACTGATGGAATCCAGCTACTGGGTGGAAAACATCTTTTTATCCATGAAAGTCAAGTGACAAGATGACAGATTATTGATTTCAATTGTTTAAGTGCTATTGTCAAAGCATTTAATTTTTCTCCCAGTTAATTCCATTTGTCTGCTCTATTATTGCACTTAAGCAGATTCTAAAATATTCATAACCTTTTTGAAAGGTTAAATTTCTATCAAACTCTGAAAAGATCGATGTTTACAGTTGATCAGAGCAACAAGAAGAGTCATTAATTAACTGTTGTGGTTTGACCATACAAAGAGAAAGTTCCATTCTCTCTGAATTCAACAAAACAATGAATACATCTGCTGTAATCTCAGCCTGTAAATAATAGTATAATTTTATTTCTGAGCTTTTGTTGAATTTATTTTCTAAATAAGAAAAACATAAATAAAATAAAAGAAAGTCAGACAATAGAACAGAAACATGTCATATGCCATAAAGAGTTTAATAGTCAGTTAATAAATTCATTTCAAACATTAAAAAAAAACCATCAAATGGAAAAAAATCTGATTATAATAAAAATGTAGATGTTCCCATATATACAGAGACAAACCACTTTATATTCGACAGTTCTAACACCAACAAGGGGATATAACACCATTCTAACATCAACAAGGGGATATAACACCATTTTATTCATATACATCACCTGAATATAGCTGAAATATTGCTGTTCGGGCGTTAAACCCCAACAATCAATCATATATATTCATATACAGGACATATCTTACCAAAGGGGTGTCAACATGTAAAGCATATAACACCATAACTTGGCTGAGAATAGGATAATTCACATGTCTAATCCAATAAAAATACTGAAAATGATTTTTCTTTCCAATATGCAATTTCCAGAAATGACTGGACTAATTGTTAGAAATAATACATTTGGCTCTCTACTACCCATAAATTAATATCTGTTGATTTGACAAGCCTGACATATCACAATATGACAGGACATCGAAATTCTGTTAGGATCCCAGTGACTCATTCCATATCTTGGTCACAAATTCATTGCCGTTGACACTTGCATCTTTCCAAACTGGCAACGCCACTTTCACTTGATGGATTCAGATTCCATCAAGTCATGTGTTATAATCTTAATTATAAAATGTAATTATGGTTTGTCTTCTGTATGGTTACTAATCCTTACCAAACATTCATCATTGGCTATCTCTGCTCATTGTTAAATTCCTGTTCTTTTTTTCATGAGTCGCTAATTGGAAGAAATAATGAGAGATCAACAAATATCATTTCCTCCATGTTGAGTAATGCATCTTCAACAATCTGTTTTGTTACTCAATGGGCGAGACAAAGACAAAATTTCTAATTCTGATCCATTTATTTGAATTAGCCCTGACAACCAGCTAACTAATTTTGGCAATTTCATTAAAAACCGAGGATAAAAAATAAAGTTTGTATTAACAATGTGGTTCTAAATTCATATGAAATGAATGCAAACGATAATTTGGTATCAGAGAGAGAGAGGGCTAATGAACAAATTCATCTGATTCTCTGTACTTGACAAATAATCAATGGCCAGTCAAATGACAATTTTTCCAGTATTTTTTCCTGTTTCTTCCATACTCATCAATATATACAAAACTAATTTTTTTGGGTAAATTGAATAAGAGATTTTTTCTGTATCTATAAACAGACATGCAGTGGTGATCTATATCTAATTACAGCTTCCTTCATCAAGTTCCTGTGAAATTAGATGAATAATTCTTGGACATAAGACAGAGTTAATTCTCCATAGTAGCCATGTATGTCCAATGAAATGTCAGGACTCAGATTTATGGTCATTAATCAAGTTGACTGAGGAAATTGCCTGTAATGGTGACAATTCAATAAAAAAAGGAAAGTTTAAGGTGCATGCAACAAGAAATAAGATGACTTTCCTGATCTGAAAATTGATTTTGTAGGTCAAGAAAAGTTTAACCAAATTAGGCCTGCTTCAGTCATTACTGTGAGAAAGATAACAAAGACTGGCTACAACTGAGAGAGATAGAATGAAAAAAGTCAGAGAAAAATAAACGTTTCTTCCATCTTTGGATAAAGTGGCAACCTTAATGATCCTTGCCTGTTTAACTATAAATGAGGGGCATGTGAATTCTGTCCAAAATTTAGTTACAACATATTAATGTTTAAATGGACAGCCTTTCCCCCTACTATTCAAAGTCGCAATAATACTTAAAATAAAAGGCAGAAACACATACATCTATTTGTGATTACCTGACTGATTCTATTTTCAACTGCTATCCCAGTTAATTTTATCAAGAAATAATGAAAGTAGATGTAAATTATCATCAAAGAAAAATAAGTTTAATGAGCAACTTGTCAGGAAACATTGTTAAAATCTCTGAAACAAGTGAGCTTACAGTTGCATTTCTAATGTTGAATTTTTTAGTCTTACTTGAACAGGATCTCTCTGATTGCATCAGTCATACTGAAAAATTATATATATATTTAAGAAATTGTCCATGTAGAAAGCAGGCAGATCCTACAGTATGGGTAGCACAGACAAAATTAAATCCCACCAATTTTTTTTTCCAATGTATAGTTAAACTCATTATGATGACATTTCTGTTTTAAAAGTGGATAACTCATAATATATGTTCAAAGTTCCCTATCCAATCAACTAAACTATGCACAGAAGAAAGAGTTATTTCCCTATATTACGAAATTTGTAGTGCCTTCTTTGTAATTTACTTCAATCTTGCTATTGCAGTAAATTAAGAACACAAGTTTCTAATCACTACTGTATGACAATTTTTTAAAACAAGATTTAGACATGGACAACCAACTGCCTTTTCACTTAAAGCAATCACTACAATTCAAAATATTAAAAACCTGAAAGTGTTTCTATGATATATGGATGGATGAACAGTGTGTGGTACACTATTATATAGAGATTAAGAGAAAAATAGACAAAACATTTTTTAGCCTTTGAATAAAATTGCAATCAAGAATCCAGTCATTTATTTTAAAATTAAAAAAACCATTTGGTTCAAGCTTGCACATTCTAATTTCATTATGAAGTCTGTATTTAGCATGCTATTTTGATATAGTAGGTTTTGTATATATTTTTTTTTTTAATTTTGAACTCTTCCTTGACAAAAGGTTACTGCTTGAAACACATGTACAACATACCAGAATGTGCAATAGTTATACGATTGGTACCTGTTAGAATATCATGGAACATCTAAATGCACATTATACACAAAAAAACATCTATAATTTTTATGACTTATCGCATGCCAGTTTTCCTGTTTATAGAAAAATGACATTTTTATCAGACTCATTGCTTACTTATTATCTCAATAGCTTTTACATGTCATCTTTTTAATTTGTCTGAAGAAGAATCAACATGGTTCAAGTTAGGGACACATCTATAGTGGTGGCTGTAATTAACTTTCCAATTATACAGTGCTTTACTTAACCAAAATCTGTATTCCACATCCTTGCTTAAGATTTTCTATAAATATGAGTTTACTATAATTGAAATACTGAAGAATATTCCTATTTTCCTATCCATCGACTTGTTGTATTTATCTATGGGATAGACCATTCAGATTTTGACATATCATGACCAATCAGATTTTGACCAGGCTTCTTACCCTGTCTGAGAGCTAAATAGCCTTACTAAAGATTAGTTGTCTAGTTGGCATATCACATTTTTTTTAATTTGACCATCATCTTGTTTCTGTCTAAGAGAAGACCAAACCATTATCAATATCTAGTTTACATGTCGATATTCCATATGATATTACTGTTTAGGAGGAAGGTTGATCTTGTCTCAGACACTGGTGAGAATAGGACAAGATAATGTAAATCAATACCCATATCATTCCTTTCTTGGTCTAGTAGTTCTGTTTGATGCACTATTTTATGGCTCCAGTGAGCATTGTATATATACAGAAGAATGTCTGTAAACACAGGATTCTTGTTTGTTTGAAGATTTAAATCAATTGCTTATCAATTTCACGATTCAGTCATCAAAAAGGAAAGTGAATGTTAAACAAAAAAAAAAGAGACAATAATAAATTTCCTACTACATAAAATCCCTCTCTACAGAGCATACAGAATCTTTTAATAAAAATGATGGCCTTTAAAATTCAAAACATTTATTGGTTTCTGGGACAGGAAAGAATGCAATTAAAGGAATATATTTAACAACTATCAGTAATTCTATGAGCTTTTCATGAAACTAGCAAACAATCTTTGATATGACCTTGGCTAATGTCATTCTGACACAGTTCATTACATGAAATATCACGATTTAAAAAAAAACTGCTTTCCAGACTTCAACCAAAAAACCATTTCTAATTTCAATTCTGCAACACTTTATTATCAGAAATAATTACACTATTATCTATCAGTTTATAATCACCATATGAAGAAGCTTCTGTATCAAAGATCAATACTGACTTCGCTATTTAATCACAGCTTTTCATCTCTGTAACGGCAAAACTTTATCGTAACTCACTATTTCAATACTAACCTGTCACAACTTAGAATGAATTAAGACTCAGTATAGGGTTAAATGGGCATTACATCCTTTCCTCCTTTTCACCCCATAACTTTTCACACAGCTTAGGAAATTGTTACTCTTTGCAATTGCAGACTTTTCAAAAGTTGAATAAATTCTCTATATTAGTATGAAATCTATAGCAATGCTTTAATGCTATAAGTCTGTGTCACTTCTGTAACTAATATAGTACAGTAAAACAGTAAGCATGGAACCAAGACACAAGCAGAAATCAAATGAATGTAATCCAGAGACAAAGGCCAGACAGGGAAAACAGACACACACAACAAGAAACATAAAAAATACCCAAAATATTATGTACAAAGCAACAAAAGTAAACAAGCAACTAGGATGCAACTAAAAACTATGAGCACGAACCAGCTGCACCGGTAGGGTAAACAACCTCTGCTTTTCTAGAAACACCCGCTGAGAGATGGACACATCATAACAATCCAGAAGTTTATAATGACAACCATAAAGCTTCTGTAATGATGACTTCAATCTTGTAGCAACATTACCCTGTTCCACAGGCCTAACTGTAAGAAGTCTAGCGTAATATAAAAAGTCTGCATAGTTACAGACTGATGTCTAGTGTAAAAATTTGCATCCAAAAATTCTAACAGAAATAGTTTATTTTCAAAGAAAAGATTTAAAAAAAAAAACAGTTCAAATGAGATGCAATGCCAATTGTTCAATTCGAAATCTACATTCAAATAAAAAGATTTAATGAAATGATCATACAATTTTTTTTAATAAAAGTTGTAAAAATTCCCACCATCTTATGTCCATGGACAAAAATTATTCTAAAAGAACATTTTGTGACCATAGAAAAATCTTTTCTTAAAGAACGTTGATGTACATCAATATTTTTCTCAAGATTTGTAGAGGCCATAAAAAATGTCTTTCAATTATACAGTATGATGAAGTCTTGTCCAGTTCATAATAAGATTCTCTTAGTTCTATAAATGCCGTCTCTTTACATGCTGTTACCAGCTGTGCTATTAAACTGAGTGGCGTCCATTGGAAGTGTTTCCTGTTCTGAACTCTTGAGTAAAAAAAAATCTTGTCAAAAACATTCAGCAGTAATTTTGCGTAATAATGATGAATTGGGAATAAGAATTACAATCAATGAGCATGGATCAGCCAACTTCCTGTTCATTTTAAATTCCCAAACAAAACATGCAACCATTCCACTACTATTGGCTTGGAAGTAACAATGCTCAGAATTAAATATCAAAATCAGATGATAATTAAATCTAGAAAGACCATAAAAGCTGGTTCATCTCTACTGAAAATCCAGCATTTAATGATTCTTAGAAAATATTCTGTTACCAAGTTTGTTTCTAATATTTCAGAATACTGAACTATGTAAATTTTCAAGCTGTTTAAATTAGTGATATTATGCATCATTGATTGAGATAACAAAATCACATTTATAACTATATAGTTACATTCAATGTTATACAGTATTGTGTTCATGCCAGCAAGCACTGTTACAAGTTCGGAGCCAATTTATGCTAATAAGACAGACTATTCTGTTACATCTATATACGTTCCTGACACATCTTTCTACCACCCTCCCAGTAGTATTGCTAATTTTTTATCACCAAATGATATCTGCTTCCTCTGCTCTTAACATAAAACTTGATCAAAGCTCTGTCCTAGAACAACAATGACTGAACAAATCCCACGGGAGTCAAGTGAGATACAATGTACCATGATATATTCTGTGTTGATATCCCAAGAGTTACATATATTGTAATAACATTTCCTTCCAGCGGAGAACTTCCTCCCAAATTAGGCAAGTTTTACAACATGTATCGATAAAGCAATAGAGATATTCATATCATAACTAAATCAAAGACACATTACTGACATGTAAGGGCTATGTTTTAACATTACCAACATATAAAAAGGTTATGGATTTCAAAGCTATCTCTGTTAATATGGCCTTAAGGAATCAGGAATCTCATTACCAACAACATTATACCTATCCTTATCACCATAGAAAATATGCTGTTATCAAAATGTTACTGTCAGAAATGTTTTCTGGTTTGACAAACACAGTGATCTCTCAAAGTCTTTTAAGTATTACAGCCAGCTAAACAGTTAACTTCAGAGAACAGAGTTGGTCTTCTCATGATTATCGGCAAATGACCATTACCTGATGAAATGCCTGAGAATTGGGAAGGCTATAACAAGCTTCAAACTTTTCTCTTTTAAACTATTTTTCAAGGTTGAAATCTTCTCTACAAGAAGAGCAAATATTGATATATCCTGTGTCTCCACAATTGACTTTTAATTAACTTGCTCATTAATTGCCTTTTCAAAAGTCAAAAAGATATTGATCATCTAATGAATATTCAGTATTTTGAAGAGTCAACTGTGCAATCTAATAAAATAAATCCATTCCATTGACCTTAAATAATAATAGTGCAGCAGGCGCTTTGCTTAATGTGTATTCTGGTAATATGAAGCTTATGAAAAATGGTAAAATAATCTAACTACAAAAACTGACATGAAGCCATGGTCTGAGGTCAGGTCAACATCAATACTCTAAGTCCATACGGAGCCATTTGTTAATGGGCTGTCCTATGCTAATCATAGTCCCAGTAAATAGTCAAACTAATGTAAAATCACCCACTGATATCAAGGATTTTATTTCCAAATTCCAACAGTCCTTTTTTCAATTACAGATCTTTTGAAAATAAATTTCTTTGTGTTAATGCTATTTTTCAATAATACCAACATAAAATTTACAGCTACTGCATTAAAGTTCGATCAACTGTTCCAAACGACAGGACATTTATGGTCGTAAACATAGGAATTTCATCTGAATTCAATTAATTTTATCAAACACCTAACCATTAAAGTCAAACAAATCCAGTAATTTTCACAGTACTGTAAAAAGTAACAATACTCAAATCAATTGTATTCAATCTGGAAAATCACATTTACTGACAAAATCAGAAAAATATGATGTAAACTGAAACAAAATTGTCTATACTACAGAATATAATACAAATGCCATGTAGCATTAAAACCCTTTAAGGCATCTCTTCATGTCTAATGAACACTTTACAGTACGATTAAAGTTGGTTATACTACAACCAGACTCCATACTTCCTACAACTTTTTAGTCATGATTTCATCAAAATCTTATAGTTATGTAAGTTCTAAATAGTAACAATATTGTGCCATTATCTTGTAACTATTCAGAAATAAATTGCATAACTTCATTTCTCAAATAAGACATTGTAAATAAAATTGCATAAAATTAATTATATTACTGAATACTTTCTAATCATGCAGACTTTAAGGCTTGGTATTTCCCTGATTGTACTTCAGACTCGTGGCTGATTTGTTAGTATCATTCTATTGCTCAAAGGGAGAGGGGCAAACAAGGGGCAAACCTGGGGCAAATCAAGGATATTAGGAAAATAAAATGTGCAACATTATGGGGTATTATTGTAGACAAATAATGACTGCATGTTTGCTGTTTCAACTAGTTCCCCATTAACTTAGCACATACAAACCAGTGCAGAAAGCAGAATTTCTAATATATAAAAATGCAGTACAAACACATTTGTATTAGCTAAAAAAAGGTCAAAAATCATATAAGTTTAAATTCTCTGCATCCCTATATACTTGTATTTACTGTAGGTTACTACAAAGTAAAACAAATATCCTCTTTGACTGGTCTCAATACCGACCAGTACACATAAACAGATCCCTTCTTTTCAATGAATGGAGCCAACATTTAAAGGTCTCAATAAATACAAATGTATCAACTTCTCTCATTAGAGGTCAAATGTTAAGTGATAAGACCTCTGTCATCACAACAAGAAAGAAGGACCAAAAACAGCAAAACTTAGTGATAAAATAGGCTTTCTAAAGCCACTTCTTGTACTTATACAGACATTCTTTATCTTAATCAAACATCACTTCATTTTTCTCCTTAAGGAAAAAAATTAATCCTTAAAAAGTTGAAATGAATAGCTAGTCTGACAGCTAAAGTGTTGGTGCTCTAGACAAACAAATCTTGATGAAACAGACATTCTTCTTCTCTTTCCGATTTAAATTAGTGTTTTAATGGTTTATAAGCTGTTCATTGGGATGTATTTTTCATTACTTTTCTTTTCAGCCATCACTTTGTCAAGCTTTCCTGACATATACACATTGGACTTAATTTCACAGTTTGCTGTATTGCCTTAAGATCTATGAGCAGTCTAGGAAAGCACTCGAGAAAAAACTTCTAATTTGGTTTTGAATAACTTTAAAAACACCAATCAGACTGTCTTTGCAGCTTTAAGGCATCAAAGTAATTTGATAGTCTTCGGCATATTACAAAATATTTTTGAAAAGACTTTTTTAACTATCAATATGAAGATGTAGGAGGCAATTCAAATGGTAAAGATACAACAGGATTATCTAATCATCCACGAGACATTGTATACACCTGTATATTATCCTGCCACAAAACTCATAAAACATTTGACTTTTCAGACAGACAAGCTTAAAACTAGGTTATAATCTTTCCAGAAACCTACAAGATGTATGAACGCTTTCATAACAATATAAAATTTACCAATAAAATAGTTCCAATGGTGTATTAACTGCAAAAAACTTTATATGTCAAGCCTTTTGATAGCTTAATGGAACTCAAATATTGAGATTCTATTTTCATGATCATCCCTAATATCAGTCACTGACTATAAAACAGAAACAGAGCAGTAAAATGAAGCTAAACCCTATACTAAAACCAAGCTGATGAACCAACATGTTCTGGTGGTATTTAAATGGCTATCAACCTAAGTAGTGGCAAGAAATGAGCTAACATAAGTGATGATAAAAACAGCAATATAAGTAAAAACATAGCTAACATTACAAAAAGCTACAAAAAGACACTTTTCACTAATGGAGAGATATACCACAACATCTTCCTGAAGCCATCACTAACATGAAAACTTTGTCGAAAGTCTAATGGATCGTAACTGTTTGTTGCGGTACTTCAATTAGTCCAAATCAGTAGATATCCATGTGACAGGAAGTGAACTGGCGGTACTAAAATCTAATGGATTCTTGATACTATGATGACATTTCACAGTTCATTGCTGTACAGTCTTTACTCAGTATGTTTGTCATAGTCAAGACATTTCTACAGGAAGTCTGAGGTGGTCGTTGATTAGAATAAGAAGGTCGATATAAAACTTCCTTCCCTAAAACTTAGAAAGAGAATGATAATTCTGGGACAAAACCACTTTAAAATGTTATTTCCTTGTCATGTTTCAGGTCTTTATTACATAATTATAGACAACACATGGAAAGGCCTGTTTCACAGAACCTTGCAGAATTTTTGGATAATCATTGACAACATAACTACAATGTTTTAATCCAATTCGAGGTATTCGAATACACAAGGGCTTTCATTAAAAAGATGGCTTCAAACCATCTGCCGTTCTGTCAAAGTGATAGCTGGAACAACAGAAAAAAGGTTAAACTAATCTTTTTTAACAAAACCTTAATTATCATCATAAAAAACCACATTCCAAGACATAAAAGAGGGAAATTCTCTGGATATAAAATCTATAAATGACAAATGTAAAAGACAGAGAGAGGAATATTGATTTGACCAGATCAATGTGAACAAGTTCACGAATTCTTCAACAATACATGAAAATGAAATTTGATGCTTTTTCTTCGCAACTTGATTGCTTAAACCATTTAGAAAATTGCACTGCATTTTGGCAAATTATCATGGTATTGATTACATAATTTCCAGACATTCTATTAGTGTATGTTCCATGTGGTCACATGAATATCAGTGGTCACATGAATATCAGATTTCGGTGCACAAGACATAATATTAGTCAATATTTAACAATCATATGATGAAGTATGAAAATTTTGAAGTTTAAAAAGTTACCAATTAAATCAAGTTAAATCATTTATGATTTTTCTTTCTTATATCAAAGAGTAATGACAATGTAATTTATGCACTCAATAAATTACTCATTTCTATATGTTTAGTTTAGTTATGCATCTCATTTATTGACCTAAAAATTATCGCATTTCATTCTTCATCCTGCAACTATTTCCAACCCATGTAAAAACTAATGTAAACATTGATACTAAGGAGTATTACAAGAAAGATTAACCATAACAATGTCCTTCTTGTACTGAAGAAAAGAAAAACCTGAATTTCAATTTTCTTTTTTACTGCAAAACCTGTCTAAACTGAACCCTAAAAATCTGAAAATCTTTTTAAACCAGACAATTTTTAAATTCCCTTCATACAATTTTAAATATATTCTAAACCATGGTAACCCAAACACCTGTCTAAAACTTGGTAATCCAAACACCTGTCTAAATCTTGGTAATCCAAAAATCAGTGCTTCACTCACAACTTCCTATCTGAGTCGTACTATTTATAAGTTATATAATTGGATAAATTTTAATTTAGCAGAATAAAGCAGCCTACACACTGAAGGAACCAGGTGGTTTTACTCCTACTATAATATAATGATTAGATGTGCACCATACTTTACTGCTCTTCTTAATGAAGATAAGTAGTGGTTAAATGCATCAATATCCATTCTATTTAAGGCATTAAAATCAAATAAAACATTTCCTTACCAGATTCTAATTACAGCCTTTTTTGTTAATTCAGCAGATTTATATAGGATTCAATTAAAAGTACAAGTACTCTGCAATTTAAAAAAAAAATCATTCTAATATTGTATTACCGTTACAAGGGTCAATTTTTCACAAAATATGAATCATTTCCTTATAACAGGTAGTCAAAAGAATTCCTTTCAAACCAAAACATGGCAAGGAAGTACTTTTTAAAAGTGCTAACAGTTTCATACCCTTTCTAACTTGTCCCAGAAGAATACAAAAGGCAGACCAACTCACATCTCCATCTCAAATTACAATTGAGAGAAATGAAGTATAAAACTCCAAGCAATGAAAAGTCAGCAACATTCACAGATTGATTCTAAATCAAATAAATGTAGCTATTCCAACAAAGATTGTCTAATCTCAGGCCTCAAAAATACACAACAGTATCATATATTCTCATTTATTGATAATTTTTATACCTTGACGTACTTTTAATAACCGTTTTAAGTGTAGGTGAGAACAGGTAAATTTTGATATATATTTTACTACACCCATTAATCTACGCATATAAATTGTGGATGAACATTTCCAACAAAATCGATGCTAGCATCAATACTCATAAAATTAACTTCAAAGGAAAACTTTCAGGATCTGGGATGATAAGGATCATTTCTGTCATAAAAATGTTATTGTGACAGGCAAAAATACAATTTATGTCCATGTTTAAGTAAGGAGAATAGACTATACCTTATCAGGTAGGATATATGGATAGAATTTAGTATTGAAAATCATTGTGATGAACAAAGTAATGGCACAAACAGGAAAAGCCTGCCTCTATCTATCCATCATCACAAGGGAGTAAATAGGTAGCTGTCATAATGTCAAACCAAATCAAAGTAAGGCCAGAAAGTGTAGTAAAGAAAATTAATTTCCATGTTTGATCCTGGGTTTATAGATACCATATAAATCAGAGCAACAAAGTACTAAGAGATTATTGAGTGGAAAGTTGAAAGTAAAATATTTCTCTTGATCAGAAAAATGACTTGAAACTAATAGAGTACTATAACATCCTTTACTAAAGCCACTGAACACTGTAAAAAAATAGAAATGCATAACAGAAAAGAAAACTAGCAATGTGAAATAGCTCAACAATATCCCTGCAAGCAACATGTAAAACCCTGAAATTTGATTATTTCCCTTTGAAAGGACCATGGAATAATGGTCCTACATCATGAACATAGATATATGGTGTCTAAGTATCTTCATATAAAATTTCATTAAAGTCCTTTGAATGGTTTAGGAGTGAAAGTTAGACAAGGTGATCCCTTTAAACCTACCAACTTTCATTTGTAGGGATAAAAAATAGGGGTTTTCTAAATCACTTTAGGTTGTCAATAACTTTCATTAAGTTTTGAAAACTTACTACTGTAAATTAAAAAAAAAAATGTTGCGATCACAATTTTTAAAAGAGATATCAAGGGAACCAAGATTCTAATGGAAATCAGAAGAATTTAATCCAGGGACAAAGACCAGACATGGAAAACAGACATACACAAAAAAAGAACATAAAATAACCAAAATAATACATACAAAGTAACAAAAGTAAATGAGCAACTCTGTCTCCACTAGAACTGGGAGCATGGACCAGGTGCACTGGTAGAGTAACTTTTAAAACTCACATTATAAATTTTTGAACATACTATTACATAAATGTGAAATTTCTCTAAAAAATACAAAAATTAAGTAGCAGTCTTTATAACAATCACACACGAGGTGATTCATGAATGTCAAAAACCCACCAATTTCAGTTTTATTTCTTGTTCAGAGACCATTATAGATCACATTATCAGTCTTAGTTTTTCATTTGGGGGTGCGTTTTTGTGATAATATTTATATAGATTGTACATGAAATTAGCACTTTGCAAGAGTTATTGTTCTTGATTTGGTTTGATTTGGTTAATTTTAGTGGGAGGTTAAAGAGTAGTTTTCTCAAAAGTACAGATCTAAGTACAGAAAGGACTATTGTGACATAAAAATATAGCATATGTAGACCAAATAAGCATCCTCTGATCAATGGGTTTTTATACACAATGAACCACCTTACATGTATCACAGGCAGTGTCTGAATTTTATATGGACTGGTACTTAAAAACATTTTGAACTAAAATAGTAATTCGTATCACAATTTGCACTAAAATCACAATTAGTAATGAAGGGAACATTTCTGAATTCATAGTACCTTTCTTTGAGTAAAACAGAAGTTTTGGTTCTTAACTTTCCAAGCCAATGACCAGGATATAATAGGGTTATATTAGAAAGCATTTAAAATGTTCCGTTTTAAAACATAGTTTTCTAAAAAATAAAAAAACAACAACAACAAAAAACAGAAAATAGAAGCTTTTGCACCTAAAGAAGCTCTACATTGTGTAAAATGGCCTGCTTTCATACTAATGACACTGCGATTAAATTAAAAAATAAAATATCAGGCAACTACATTGAGATGTCTAATTATAATTGTATCAAACCCTTTGTTCTTGCTATTATGTGGGTATTGCAAGTCAAGAAAAAATTGACATAACTCCTTTTGTTTAAGGCTAAAGTTAATCAAATTGGCATAAGGAATGTTTAAATCTGTCAATGGTTACATCACAATATCAATTTATTCCTTTTTTCTTCCATTTCTTAAAAGAAGATATTCTTAGAATAGCATCCATGAACTTTAAAAAGTTGTGGTTTTCATGTCATGACACATGCAAATTGGATGTAAAATTAAATTAGAAACGGTGCATTGTGCAGAGTGAATGTCTCAGATAACACTGAAAATATTTTTCTCTTTCTTCGGTTGCAGTTTATATTCAAAGCAGGCAAAAAACAGAGTTAATTTCTTTACATAGTCATGAATTATAATGTCAACCAATGCAAACATGTGATTTGATTCAGCAACAGGACTGACAGTCTAATTTCTAACTACAAGTAATTGAACAGCAAGAAAGAGAAATGAGGTCTGCTCAAAGAATATTTACTTCAGAAGAAAGTATTTGGTAATACTGCACCAAAGCACAATCATCATAAATCAACCAAAATACACAATTCACTACTTCAACTCTTGAATAGGCACATTTAACAATAGAATGAGCCTAATTCAGGATTATTTGGTCAGTATATAGAAAATATTGTTCACATAATTCTTTGACCTAAAGAAGTTGTGTAGTCTATACATGTGTGTCAATTAATAAAGTCTATGGATCAGGTTCTGTTGATATCTAGCTGGTCGTCTAGGGCACTGGACTTTGACAGTTCTAACATGGATGAGAATATTTCTATTCCAAGTTCCATAGTCTTAACATGTGTACCAAGTCTGTATCTAAAGTTATAGAACATGTGTACTAAGTTTAATGCAAACCTAAACATGACAGTTTGAATATTGGACCAACAGACAGAAATAAAACTCTATAGTTTACCAGTTTTGCTGTTACATAATACAATTTTCAGATAAACACTTTTATATATTTTATACCATTCCTTAGATTTCAGATAGAAATGTGATGAATGACACATTTTTATAAGACTAACATTTGAAAGTTATAACTGCTGATAAAAGCCTTCACACCAAATTCCAATTAAAGATTCCCAACTGTTTACTTTCTCATTATGTGTTGGCTGTTATATTTTTGCTGTATCATGACATATAAATTTTTAATTTGAATTCTCTGCTTTGAATTATCATAGATCTAATTTCATTATGGTTGAACAAACTCAATGTAACTTATCTATGTAAGATTAATTGGTCAATGTGATTTCTTGTCCACCAATGCCTCAGAGGTGTCAACAACCATTTAGTAGATAATTATTCCATAGAGTTGGATGACAAGTCTGTTTTAATCATATCTTCAATCTATATTCAATGATAACACCACAGGTCTGAGGTAGTAATGTAAATCATGCAAAATACTACTGAACAGTATCTATACAATATGTTATCTCAATCAATAATTTTTAATAATTGTCCACAAATTGTACTTTTATACTGATCAAATATATACTTGGCAATAATCACACAATAAGTAAATACAAAATCTCATTAAAAAGAGACTAAAATAGCACATACCCAACTTTTTAATTGAACAACAATTTTGTATTTTACTTTTGTGAACTAAGCTGTTGCCTGTTAATTATATAGTGTGAAGCTCTCACCAGGCGACAAATTACAATCTTACCATTTTGTTAAACTACCCTACAATTATCGTGTCATATTTTTTATGAGCATAAATTAAAATTTTTATTTGATGGCAGAAACCATTTTATGAATGAATTATTTTGATATTGGCATGCTACAACATATCATTATGTCCCCTAGACATAAACGTTTTAATTCACTGATGACATTTTCTATTGTACATGTATTGTATCCCAGTGCAATAACTTCTACTCCCTGTACCGGCTCTAAGATGACATTCTTGTAATTTTTCACATGTACATGTAACTTGGAGAGAGATTTCTTATAGTAATGAATTACTGGAGTCATAATGACTAAACAAAAGTTTCAGACCTGTACATATTGACAGTACCATTTGCATGTGAACCTGGTCAAATTTATTTAAAGACAATAGAAACAATTCCAGTGCAGTGTGTCTTACTTTGATACTTATCCCACTTTCACATCAACAAAAAAAAGGTAAAAAATGTGATCATGACCTGAGATCAAGACCGCACCATAGGTAACAATCATAAGAACTGAATTGTGCTATTGTGGATCTGCTGAAATTGAAGTTTACTAAAAAAAACCATTTTTCTATACTATTTCTAAATAATATAGGTAAACAACTTTCTATATTGCACAAGAACAGGTTCTGCCAATACACTTGGTATAAAAATCCTTGACATTTTCTCCACATTTCTACTTTCCAATAAAAAAGAACTTTTATGACTTGGTTATGATGGAGTTATTGATTGGAACTCATCCCACAGCTTGAATATGTGGATTATTTGAGAATTCTAATTAAAAAGTACACATCCCAGTCTTAAAAATAAATGACTAGATCTTCCTTGTTGTGTCATGAAACCAAGTAATTATAATGAGAATAATGTTCTGTTAGGTGGAGATCATGCAAACTAAACGACCATTTCATAGTTTTCTGCTGCTTTTAAATTAAATATTTTCTTCATAAAGCAGACTTCTTAAACAAAATCTTAGACATGCACAGAAAAAACAGCAACTTATAATACGTCTAGGAAAGTTAATATACAGTGAAAGTGTAAAGTACCTAAAAAAATGAAGTAAAATTAATTTTCTTGCGCATATTGATTTACTTATGCCCAGAATTACTAAAATAGACAAAATCAGAAACACTCTGAGGAACACTCACTAACTGATGCTCCGTAATTTGATAACATGCACCTTTTGACCTCTAACTTAAATTCAAAATCTAAAATTGGAGGTTGACAACGGGAATATATAATGAAGACTCTGTGAAAGTTTCATTAAATTCCATTCAGTGATAAAGTGGAGTAAAGGACAATAGACTGGTGTCCTCATATTCATAAATGACTAAGTCCATATTTTCCTAATGCAAAACCCTCAAATTTGATTTGGATCATTACCTAACATAAGAAGTGCACAATTGGAATATGTAATAAGGATTCTGTGAAAGTTTCATTAAATTCCATTCAGTGATGTAGGAGGAGTAACTGATAAAAGATGGGTACCTCTGAGGAAAAGAATGAATAAAGTACACACTTATCACCATATAACCACAGAGTTGGGGAATGATATTATAGCAATATTCACTCTTAAAATGAACCATTTATTACTGTAACCCAGAGCAATCTTTCTGTCAGGAGAAAACATCTAATACAGCAGGTGAATGAAGGTCCTACAAATGACATTCTGGCTGGAAACACTTCAATAAAGATTTTGTATGTTTTGGTTCATTCATAGCAAATGAACAACCCTTATATTTTACATACAAACAAACTTCTCTTCATTGTACACTCAAAACACACCCATGCACCATTTGTTGCCAAATTCTGCAAACAATGCCAATTGCTTCACTAATAAAATATTCAAAATCAGGTCATACAAACATTGATCTCCTCTTAAGGAAGAAAAAATAGCATCATCTTAAAATTGGAAACTTAATTTCATAAAACACAGCTAACACTTCAATAGGAGAAAATTTTAGAAATGCTCCTGGGATTTGGGAAATATAATTGTACTTCAAATCAATATCATTCCTTTGTAGAAACAATTTAGTTAACAAGACATTTGAATCCACAAATCTGGTTGTAACACAATTCAAAGATAAAACATGCAAGGTTTGGGGAAGGATTTTTACAAGAAATGCAACCAAAAGAACCACACAACATCATAAACATTTGGATCAGTAAGCCAGGTCTCAAACCAAATTACAGTCAGATTCTATATTGTTATTTCAGAAAGATGAGCAAGAAGTGTGACAACATGGTCATTATCAAACTTTTTCACTTAAATATTTTGTGGCCATCAAGGAGAATGAACTTTTGTAAAATCTAATTATCACTTTCTTTCATCATCAGGATTTTACGATTACTTAAACATTTGTTAGTTTGTACAGTTCATCTAAAATCGTTTTATTCTTCATAATACTTCATTTCTGACATAGAACTCCAATGGCTGAGGGCTGTTCTTATTGTACGGACAGTGATTATTTTCTGAAATTGTTTCTCTTTTGAAAAATAATTGTTCAAAGCTAAATAAAATATTCCATTTTGACTGTGATTATATAACCTTGGAGGCCTACAACAGATGGTTTACCTGTAATCCACAGATTCTTGTTAACTATTACATCACAATAAATATGGTCAAATTCAATCAGACCTTCAAATCAAATTTAGCACAATTAAAGACAATGTTATATACTAATGGAAAAAAGAACCTGTGCATTCCCGTTTCAATTCAATAAGAACAAATCTTCAAATGCACATAAAATCCTTAAAAGTGGATTTATTCACATGACAAAGTAGTAGGTTAGATCATTTATTGGAATAAATTGAAAATTGTGTAAATTACAGGTTCTGAGATTAAAAATAACACTTTTTTTACCTATAATATGAAAAAACTTTATAGTAAAACTGTCCACAGAATGAGGATCAAATGTTTTTGTTAGAATTCATACTCACTGATACTGAGAAATGTATACTATATTTCAAGATCAGATTTGTGAAATCACACCACCTATCTTATTTTGTTAAAAAGTTGTTTTTTTTTATTCCTAATCTTGACAATTTCAATCAGGGTGTTTAGGAAACGGGAATAAAAACATAAATATGTTAAAATATTGAACTAAAAAACTTTGTCTTAGAAATATCATTCTAGAAAAGTGTGCAGAGTTTCTTTTTTCAATTATTATAGATAGGAATCAGTTATAGCATATCATTCAACCAGTAACATGAATCTATGAGAATAGTCATTTTATCTTATTTCAGGTTGATAGAGAAGATTAGATACAAATCTTGCTCTTACAAGTAAATGTAGATTTTGAAACCTTTATCTCTGTGCCATTTATTTGTTTACTTTGTAACTGAGAAATTTGGCAAAAAAATTTAAATCCTAGTTACAATTAAGACTTAGTGTGAATTTTTTATTCAGTTGGGAAAATTATGAACTAGGAAGTAAAATGTGAACCATGATAATTTCAAATGCTTGCCTTCCAGTCTGTTACCAGCTTGCCTTCCAGTCCACTCTCAGCAAGCTGGTAGTCTACAACAGCATGTAAAGTTCTGTCATAAATCATTCTCAGACTAACATATAATGAACAACTGAGCTTTACAGCCTTATATTAATCTGCCATTTGTGGATGGATTTCCTGAAGATTTCTGGGATTCCCATTATTGTCTTCTTAACATTTCAAAAAATTAATCTGACTGTTACATAAGATGACACAAAAAACTACATTTAATTACAGTCAGTTTATCCTTGGTGGCAACATTCAAACCATAGCCTAGATTTATATTGTACTAAGTTTCTCTTTATTTTGTTTACAATATTTTATAAAAGTAATTTATAATAAACTGTTCAATCTGTGCAATCTTTACATGGTTAAATGAATTTAAACAGAGGCCTTACAGAGACAAGAGTTTAATCAGGATGTAATACTGCACTGATCAGTTTGGCAGTACAACACAACATCTCTTATAGTAGAGTATCTGAAGTAGATATCTATGGATTCCATTTCATATTCCCCAAAATGTCAAAAATTAACTGATTGAAGTTTTTTCCCAATGTTTATTATACATGTAAACTTGACTAACAAGCAATTTTGTTTAAACAATGTGCATGACTTACTAGATTAAGATCTTTGCATCACATTAAAATTGATTTAGTATCAAAATAAGGTGTTGTTTACATTTTTCATAAAAACTACCACTTATTTAATGTTTTCAAACTCATAAATAATTGTGTTATTCTCACATGAAAATTGGTTGTAAAAATACTTGAAAATAGCAAACTTTCTAACATGACAAAAACCAAACCATGATAAATTGTCCGATAAAAATATTAAAATGAAATACTAAAGATATCCAAAAAGTTTTACTGTGAAGTTGTTGGTCAATATTTTAATTGAACAAGAATTTGAAAGAAAGCAGAGTTAAATACTCCATGAAACTTGGTACAGGGTTAAAAAAACTTGGTACAGGGTTAAAATAACTTGGTACAGGGTTAAAACAACTTGGTACAGAGTTAAAACAACTTGGTACAGGGTTAAAACAACTTGGTACAGGCTTAAAACAACTTGGTACAGGGTTAAAACAACTTGAAGTAAAGAATAGTAACTTAATGGTTATCTTTTAATTGCACATTTTATCAAACACCAAACTTTAAATAAAAAAATGAGACTTATTTCTTAAATTTATAACTTCAAATGATCTGGTATGTCAAAATGAATACATGTATGAATAAAACAAAGTTTGTTTTTCCTTGAAACATGGTACAGGACTAAAAATCTTTTGAAATAAAATTGAAGTATGGGTAAGATTGGCAGCACAATGATGGATCAGTATGACTACTTTATACCCACTCAGATTGGACAAATGATGACTTATCATGTTAACATGGACTTGTCATCATGATTCAAACATTGTACCAACAAGCTGTCATACCTCATGCATATAAAAGAATGTCACAAAGACAAAACATAGAACCACAATTCATAACACAATACACAGTAGTACTGCGTTAACATAAAAAAACAAAATGAAACCAGATGAATAAACAATTTGTCATAATAAGATGTTCTCTCTTTTCTACTAGGATTTTTAATGAATTTTGATTTTTACTTAGTCTCCTTAGAAAAGAAATACAAATTATTTCATTTAATGAAAACCCTTTGAAGTATTCTTATAAATAAGTTCCAATAATGTTAAAATTTCACCAGCATTGTACCAAAAAAAGTAAATCTGACGAAAAGAAGCCATTCGAAAACATTGTTCAGATTTTAATTAGTTGAACTGTGAATGGCAAATTCTTATTGCACTAAAAATATAGTTAAAAAAAAAAAATAACGAAGGGCACAAAACTAAGCACTGATATAAATCTAAAAATACAACCTATATTAAAATAAAATACACAACTGAACAAAAAAGAAGAATAAATAAACAAATCATACAAAATGTTGTGAACTCTAAGAATTCAGTGACTCTTAACATGGTAATACCATTAAGACCCTCACAGTATCAGAGCCAGGGAAAAACAATTGTTTATCTACATTGTCACGATTGATTGGATCACCAAGTCTGCGTCAAATAGATGAAACACATTCACTTCCAATCAACTTTGCTGTTGAAAGCCATTGAATTCCAATATAGTTGATTTTTTAATCAAATTTAGAAGTGATGTCGAAAAAAAGTTGAATCATTAGAGTATTATGTTAGAGATCTGTTAAAAATTGCCAAATAATGCCTGGCAGTCATATCTAATGAGAGGAAAAAGATCTTTTATAATCAGGTCGCGTAATGAAGTGTTCCAAGGCAAATTTCTACTCTCTATAAATGATTAAAGTATTGAGGGCTTCATAACAACAGTCTTTCAAATTCCAAGTAGATTGTAATACAGAAAAAGTCAACTTTTATTATTTTTTTTTTAATAAAGAGGGTTGGTGACATTATTAAAAAGAAGAAAATATCATATAATCATTAAAAAAATTTGCCTGATCATTATAATTTGATATGGTACAGACAGCTATGATTGAGAATCCCTAGAAAAAGTCAATACATTCAGGTATAATGACAAATATATTTCCTTTAACAATTAACTAGGATTTAAATATAATATGAGCAGTTCTACAGTTTTGTACCTTTCAATAGTAGCTGTATCTGATATTCCACATTTTTTCTGAATTCAATTTTATTTTCATGATAACAGTTCTCATTTCAATTATACAATAACTAGACGCTCTAAAGAGCCTGAATTGCTCACCTGTCCTGATAAGCAACTTTCTATTTTTGTAATCACATTAAATCACATTAAAATAGCAAAAAGACGTAAAAAAAGGGCAATAATTAGAACATGGCTATACAGATTTACATACAAATTTCACCACCATCTCATCATGCTGAACACTTTTACCTCATCAGAATTTGGCTTACCCTACTGGTTTTGGAGATATATGAGAAAAAACTTCTGTCTGTATCCCTATGTTCTATTTAAGTAACAGCTGCCATATTTTTGACTCATCAAAAATCCACACTTCAGTTCTATTCAGAACACTACAGAATATTCATACTAAGTTTGCCCCTAATTGGTATAGTAGTTTCAGAGAAGAAGAACTTTGAAAAATTGATGATGACAAAATCATTGATGACAGGCAGACAAAACCTCACATGGGCCTTTGGGCCAGGTGAGATAAAAACTAAAAAGGAAGAATATTTCACTGATCTGCAGTATTAATAATTTCAAATTTCTACTTTCATGTTTTCAACATTAACACAAGCTTAAGAAGAAATCAAGGGAAAATTAGCATAAAGACTAAAATTTTTACTGAAAGTGTACAGATCATCTAAAAAACAATACAGAGATTATAGTCACTATGGTATTACTATTGAAGTACAGTTGTACTGGTGTGTATAAAGACCTTTCTGGACTGAAGATTATGCTTGGATATTACAAATTTAAACCACATAAAAATTTGACTAAATACAGACAAATGACTGTTAAAAGTGTGTTTTAAGTTTAATCAAAGTTTGCTTACAACAGGTTTTACAGTACTTTATTTTCTGCCATGGAAAAAATCTCCCTACCCATAATACTCTGACATACAGTACCATTACTGTAGTTAAATTTCTGCCATGGTGGAAACAAATCTAAATCTCCCTACCCATAATACTCTAACACAGTACCATTACATGATCAATCTAAAGATCAAAGGAAAGATGAAACAAATTACTGTACAGGTGTTCTATAGGTAACTCAAACATCAAAACAGATGTATCAGATCATATTTTGAACAATACAAAAGCTAGCATGTTAAAAATCTATCAAAAAGCTAAAGTTGAAATGCTATCATGTAAATTGGATAGACATCAACAAATGTGAGGGGAAATAACCATTCAGTCCATGTAATGATACCAAGTTCATTCAAAACCAGGAGCCATGTTTCAAAACTATATTTAGGTTTCACGGCTAAAATCCTGGATTAAATATGCATCAAATCTATAAGTAACAGATACATTAGACATTGTCATACTGCATCCACTAATATAAAAACTGCCATGTTATAAAGGCTGGTATTATAGCAATATGGTGTAACCAATAACCCATGCTTAATCACATACCAAATCAAACGAAACAGATACAATGTAATTTAGCTTTTTGTTGAGTTAACATATTGTATCTTTTATTGAAAAGGACTAAGATTTAACCAGAAATTAACTTTTTTGTGACCTGTAATAAATCATTCTGATCTGTGACTTTATTGACCAAGCTGGTAACAGATGTCCTCATACTAGTCTGCCCTAAAACAAATTCTAATATGGGGATGTCAGACCCTTACACTTCACTAGTTTAACATTAAAGATTGCACCAATTACAATCATTATCTGAAGTAATATTATAACACATAAAGTATTAAACCTTATCTTTTAAAAAGTATACTGTTATGTACTCTTTCAAGAAATGTGTTTTACTGCATTATCATTAATTGTTAAATGAATGTAATCCTTTATTTTTTCATATAAAAAATCAACTTGATTGTCATTTTGACAAATTTTCCTTAGATGTAGTGAAAATTTAAACAGATAAAATGAACACATGATACGTTTTCCAAACATAGTTTTCTGAAAAATGAGAAAAAATTGAAAATATTGAGCATGTTAGCATAACTTCTGAAGGCTAAGATTTAAACAGCTGAGGTTAACATCCCTTGTATGACATCAAAGAAAAATAATCTGATCATAAAACTTACTCATTATAAATTATGACCAAATCTCCTTGTAAAATCTTTGCCCAAGGCATGAATTTCATAAAAAAAAATATCTGTATGAGGACACAAATTGATGTAAAATTATCACACAAGTAGTATTCTCCTGATGAAAAAGATTGCTGTCCTTTGTGCAATGTTTTTAATACTTCAAAACTTAAAACAGAATGTGACAGTTTCCACTGAATTTTTATAATTTGATAAAAGACTTAACAGTAAAAGTTTAATAAGAAAATTGAATTCTTCAATGAAACATATATACAGTGCACTGTCACATATACACAGTAGTGATGATAATCTAGATTTAAACAAATGCTTACCTGATTCTGTGGAAATAATAAGCCACCACCAAATGAACAAATCCGTTAAATACACCAATTTCCACATTTCTGAAAAAATTAATCCACTTTCTCCATTGGAATGTCCTCAATATTTATCATATAAATTGTCACCCAAAATTCATCTCCAAGACCTGCAATATAAAATTCAATATGTTTTGTCATTGAGAAATTTCACTCCCTTAGGCTATCCCTAAGTTTAATTTGTACAAGAGCAATTCTACTTGTGGAGAGAGCCAATCAGGTTCTAAGACCAGGCCTCTGGCACACGACTGTCACAATGATCTATTCAATGATTGAGTCACAAACTCTTGTCGCATTTAAATCCTAATGCTTTAAAATGTTCTCCTCCGCGTTAAATATCTCGTCAAGCAATTGAATAAATTCCATGGATAATATCTGTATCAGAATTTAACCTTCGGTAAGGTGTTACGATTATTTATTGTAAATTGATTTTGAACACTAATCGTGTATTTTCTCTACTCCATTGCTGCGACAAATAGTGAAGCAATATGACGAAGCATTGTTTCCCGATTAATTGCATGTGACTCATGACCAACATCGTTAATAATCTTAACCAAAATCTATGTTGATCAAAAGCATGGCTCATTAAGTTAAATCATATTCTTCATTGTTTGCTATTGTAAACTTAAATGAGCTATAACAAATTTAAGGTAATTTTTAGCAATTTTTCTAAAAACCATTATGACATACTGTGTATTCTTCCAATGTATTTTCATGCTCTGTTGGAAACAATTGAACATTAAATCATGTAAGATACCTTAGAAATTGACTCAATCTGCTTTAGTCCTTACCATGTACACATCAAGTGCTTTTTAATATGTTAAAATTAATATGAATATTATTCAACTTAATTGTAGATTTATATCATAATTTCACAACCACCATATCAAATTTCCAACCATATACCTTAAAATATTTTTTATCTTTATAAAAAATTGAATTCAGTTTTCTATTAAAGAAATCCCTTTACCAAACATGCACCTTTGTTTAACTGATAATTCATATTTTTACTTATCCAAAGTTGACTCAATATAAAATCTAGAACCACTGCTTTTCATCAAAACACTTAGTATCAAGTTCCAACATTTTCAATAAGAAAAACCCAAAATCAATATGAATGTTGTTGGTTTTTAAGAATCGACATTGACATTTGTCTCAATTTGAAATAAAGAAAAACATCTTATTTGAATTTAATCCCCATGGATGTATTCAGAGACTGGTTCTTTCAGAACCAGCTGTTAGTACTATATATTCATACAAATTCTGGCTATGTTCACAATCAAACTTCTCCATGATCCTGGTCTATAAACACAATGATCTTTATTCCTTAATCAATAATTCATCTAATGTTTTCATTACTGAAAATTGATATTAACAAAATAAAAGGGTTTTGTAAAAATAATAAAGTTCACAATAGAATAAGCATGAATCAGGGAAAGTGCTTAGCTTAGATATGTAAAGCATCTGCTAATGGATGTATAATTGAAAGATAGGATTCCTTCCCTAGGATTAAAGCACAAAATCTACCCATGAACCACTTTCTCTCTAAAATATGAAAACAATGACTTCAAGGAAGACAAAGAAGGATAAGAAGTGTATGAAAGCCATCACTAATTAATCTTGAACAAAGGCAAAAAAAATGATCAAGTCTCAATTTCATGGTAAAAGACAAAGAAAAAAGATAAGTGGACAGAAACATAGAATTTGAAAGAAATCAATTTGATATGTTTATAAAACTTAATAAATTGATGACCTATTTCTAAGAAAGAATTTCAGTAGTACAGCCAACCCATACATCCTTATTCCCCACCTGTAATTAAAACAAGAACAGCATTACTTCAAAATTGATCATATTCAGTTCATCATTTCAATGACAGTAAAACAGATACAATAACAATGAATAATCATGGAGTTCAAAGAGAGGTTGTTTGCTCCAGTCCTTACAACAGGATGCTTCTGTAGATACTCAGTCAACATAACTCTGACAACCACTGTTTGTCATATGATTTTTGTATAATACTGCACTAAGTTATCATACTGTGCTTCTCTGTCAACTGTTTGCTGAAGTGCTTCCCTCTAGACATAGCAGTACATTTTCCATCAGTGTATATCTGACAACATCTATTTGAACAGACCTGATACCATTATCATAATCCATACAACAAACAGTATGAAGAACTAAACTAAACAATGTCAAGGAGGGGCAAATCACAGAAAAACAGTCAGCTCTGGAATGGTGAAGAATGGTGAGATCAACACACGGCTGCAAATGATCAACAGATTGTACAACAATGCTGCTAGATGTAAACAAAAATCTGCCAGCACTGATGCTTGTGTAGAACTTCCTCATTTCAAAGATTATATTTTCAAAAATATAAGGAGAAGAAATTCCAACTAGTAGACAAAATAGACATCAAAAGGAGAAACAGAAGATGGATTAGTCACATCCTCCATAAACACCAATATCACATCACAATAAAAGTAATATTTGGACACTTGATAAGAAAAAAATGCAAAGTAAGACAAAAATTAGTTGGAGTTATAATAGTGTTCATACTAATATCTCCTTAAGATTCCATATAAGTCAAGTTAGTCTGAGATAATCAGCAGGTCACAAGGTAACTCATCAGGAGTAATACAACATGCTCCCAGAAGTATATCCCTTTACAGAGATCAAACAGTTTCATTTATCAGAGGAATTATAATAACTAATAACTTAACAGATGCTATAACTCAATACTGGGTCAGTGAAGTACTTGATCCAAACATGATCCATGGATGAACTCAGTTTATCAGAGAGAGAAGTGAGAGTATTATCATGAGGACAAAATAAACTAATTACCACTATTCAGATATTACTTCATGTCGGGAAAAAATATATCATATAATATTGATTGGAATGGTTGATTTATTCTACATAAAATTCTGTTAGTTTTCCATTAAATTTATATCTTTCTTTTTCAAAGGGGAACCTGCTATTTTTTTCTTTCAAATTTTTTTTTCAAATTATTGAAGCCCTTAAGAAAAGTGAAATAAAAGGCTCCCAAGAGCCTGAATCGCTCACCTGATTAAAATTAGTCTTTCAAGGGCAATAAATTTGACAATGAGATATCCAACAATTTTGACTCAATAAGACTTTGGTAGGACTATCATTAGGATCATTTCAGAGATAGAAACTTTCTTTCTTTTAGTTTTAAAGATATTGGCTGAAAACTGTAAAAAAAACCTCAAGGGCAATAACTCTTACAGGAGTCACCTGACAACTTTGATCCCTGACAACTTTTGAAGGCCTTATAATAAGAGTCATTTCAGCTATAGAAATAATTTTGCTAAACCTAACAATATTGGAGATACTTGTGAAAAACTATTGTCTGACTCCATTGTTCTATTTTTAGTAACAGCAGCCATGTTTTTCAATGGATCAAAAATCCCCACTACTGTTCTATGCACGATACCCCAAGGAACATTCAAACCAAGTTTGGTTCCAATTGGTCAGGTGGTGTCAGAGGAGAAGATTTTTGAAAGAAATAACGTTTAAAATAGCAAAAAAACATTGAAAAAGGGCAATAGCTCCGACATGGCTCAACATATCAAAGTGAAAATTTGACAACAGATAGACCTCACCATGCTGAACACTTTTACTTCGTCAAAATTTGGCTAAACCTAACAGTTTTGGAGATATATATGCAAAAAACTACTGTCTGACCCCTATGTCCTATTTTTAGTAACGGCGGCCATGTTTTTTGACGGATCAATAATCCCCATAACAATTCTATGCACAATACTCCAAGAAACATTCATACCAAGTTTGGTTCCAATTGGTCATGTGGTGTCAGAGGAGAAGAATTTTGAAAAATGGTTAACGACGACGACGGATACCAAGTGATGGCAATAGCTCACATGGCCTTTGGCCAGGTGAACTAAAAAAAAAAAAATGATATTTTCAGGTAGATAGATCTTCAAAATAAGTATAACAGAATCATCTGACCTACATTGTTGAATAAGAGTAATCAAGGGAACCAAGGTTATAGCTGTAATCAAAAGAATGTAATCCAGGGTCAAAGACCAGACATGGAAAACAGACATACACAACAAAAAACATAAAGTAACTAAAATCATACATGCAAAGCAACAAAAGCAAATGAGCAACTCTGACTCCACCAAAAACTGGGAGCATGGACCAGATGTACCGGTAGGGTAAGTGTCCTCTGCTTTTCTAGAAACACCCGCCAAGTTGCTCATAAAAAGTCAAGTAGACTAACGAGGAAAGGAAAACTATGACCCATTGAATAGATCAGTTTTCATGGCGCAGATGGATACACAATAACGATCCATTAGTTCATGATCATGACTATAAAACTTCTGTAGTGATAACTTCAATCTTGTAGCAACATAACCCTGTTCCAGAGGCCTATTTGTTAGGAGTTCTAGAGCGATACAAAAAGTCTGCATAGTTTCAGCAAAGTCTGGCATAATGTATGAGTTGTGATATGAACTAGACAACAATTTCATGTTCTATGATTTCAAAACATGGTAAATATATTTCTAGGTAGAACAAGATATTAATGCATGCATACTCACATTTTATTTGTGTAACAAACCTTAGACTGTACACTGACATAAAACATTAAAACAATTTGATGGCTCAGATACTGCAATACTAGAAACACAGATCTGTAAACTTTAACAGTATCAAATGATGAAAGTGTTTTATATACAGAAATATAATACACAGATAAAACTACCTTACTACTTTTAATACAAACTACTTAAGTCATATGATCACTTTGTCCTACAATATCTAAATAATACCTTAAAAAGTGTGATGAGTAGAATATTCCATGTATATAGTCCTAATTGATGTATCTGAATACAATTGTTACAGAATCCTATAGACCAATCACTCCACAATCATACAAATAAATCCTCATAAGATTCAAGATCCATCAATTGATGGCTTAAATAAAAATACAATTTATTTCATTGTTGTCTTCTGAATCAATCCAAAGTTTTCATTAACACCAAATGAGCCGAAAAACCAATATTTTACATATTTCCATCTCTGTAAAGCCCAAACCCATTAAACTTCATAAAATATCTGTCACTTTTCACATCAGTAGATTTCTGATAATTGAAGCAATACTTTTCAATCTGAATCAATTAAACATCATTATAACGATGTATATAACGATAAAACCTTACGATTTATATAACAATACAAGTATCGTACAGGGCTCCCAATGTTCAACGCAAACAGGCACTGTCTTTGTACATGATTTTAGTGTTTAAACAAATCAATAAGGACATAACCTAAACAATAGACATACAGACCTCAGAGAGTGAGCATGCAGGTGCTTGCAATAATTCCTAAATGAGTGTCGCGTGTTGTAGTATGTTGACAATCACTGAGCCATAAGTTGAAGACTTCTGCATCAGTGAACATTACGACATTGAGCTTTCATCATGGAAAGCATCACTCGACAGCAGCTAGTTGAACATAATTTCCTCAGGTGAAGAGATCTTTTCGGATGAAATTGATTTTACTATGAAGAAACATCAACATTGAATGGAATAATTCCCTTATTCGTTTTACGATCCCAATACAGATAATGTCCAATGCCCGTGGGCATAAACTTGCATGATTCCATAAATAGCTATTGTAGTCTAAAAGCTATTTCACAAGTTAAATTTATGATCTGCTTATAGATTCAGAGGACAAGAGTCTTTGTTCTAAAACTATACCCTATAATTATGGACATTTTACTTGGTGGTCAGTGGGACTAAATCACACCTGTAAATTTGTCTAACAACAAAAGAAAGACAGTTTTAACACTCTTGAAATTGTAATTATACTGTCTTTATGTAGAACTAACATTGAAATTAATTCTGAACCATCCAGATTGGAACTTTGTCTGGAGGGCAGTCATGATATGAATGGGTGATAATCTTATTTTGCCATTATTTGTTTAAGGCAAGATGATTCCAGATGATAATAGAATGAATCTATAATGATCAAAACTTTAAATTATACACTATAGCTGTACTGTTGAATTCAGAAATTTCATTGTTTTATTTCCATAAAAATAATAGTATAAATTCAAATTTTTATCATTTCACTTTTGCAAGTTAAGACCAAATATCAATTTTACTTTTATAAAATTGAGAGAAAAAGCTCTACGGTAATTCAAAGACTCCCAATAATGCAAACCTTAGCTGCAATCAAAATCCAATTCAATTTTTCTCTGTTATGAAACATTGCAACAAACACCTGTACCACACACTTATAGTAACAAGTGCAATACAGAAACAAATGTTATATAGTACATGACAATCAGTTAAACTAAAGACATTAAGATATTCAAAGCCCATGTTCTATACAAATCCATTGTTTCATAACAGAAAGCAAAATAATTTACCTCTGAAAACTATAGCTATAATACCACCTCAATAATGATCAAAAGACCTTCATACAGTCACAGATACTCTATACATAAACAGATATAATTTAAACTGTTTCCATCAAAGAACAAAATAATTAAGCGATCACAAACTGAAGCAACTGCTAAGGAAATAAATGACAAAGTTTAATCTAATGCACTAAGGTTTGATCATTCTGATTTCAACATTCTTTCCTGCATTCATAATCCTCTTTATTATACCTTGGTCACCAACAGATGACTCCAAAACTTTTCCTTAGATTAAAAATGAACTGTCGATCATTAATTTACCAATGCATAAAGATTACACTCAGAAATCAATAAATTCATGAAAATATTGGACAAAATTCCAGCAATGACATGATTAATAAGAACCATGTGACCTGGAATTAACAGGTGACATCCAATCAAACCATTCCATCACTACGACAAAAGACAAAATGGCTAAATTCTGTAATCAACTAAAAAAAAAAAATGGAAGAGCAATTTTTATGTACATTAAGAAGTTCTGATATTGGAACATCAAAAAGATTATGCATGACAAATGAAAAATGACCAGTTTGAAGTACAAGTAATAACCATTCTAAAAATCAAGCAAGTGCTTCATCATAAAATGATTCATAATGATTATTACCAGTATTGCTTTAAAGATAAACAATTGTTATACATATGAAATTACTGTAAATTAAGAAAAAAATGCAACAATTAAATACTGCTATTTTATTTCTTCCAATGTTTGTGTTGCTGAGATGAAATTCACTCCATCCAAGGAACCTTTCAGAATGCAAGTTTGAGTTAGGCACCAAACATTTTTTACCCTGAGGGGGTGGAGGAACCAGGGATTAGATGTCGGATAAGAAATTTGTTATCCACAAGTGCAAAATTTTTATTTATATTTCAGCAGCAACCTTTTTTTTATTTGTCAGTAATGGAGAAAACATAAAATCATTGTCCTATATATTCCAGCAACATAAAAGCAAACTAAAAGTGAAAATAAAACAAGACAGAGACAAGAAGTTCATGACTTGGGACAGGCACAAAAATGAGGCAATAAAATGGCAAGTGCCTTACTGCCATTACAAACTTTTTCTCATTTTTTTTGCAAAACATTTAACAATACTAGTGTATCACTGGATCAGTGTTGATTCATCTGTCCTATAACACAGATCATCTCTGTATGATGTTTAGATTGACTGTACATAAATGTAAGAAATCACTGTTCTTAATGCCATTACAGCTGTTTATGAATAATGAAATATTCGATGTATGAAATTGTCAATGAGTGGAAATGCAGGGAAAACTTTTTATATTCTGTGGATCAGAGACCTGAAGATACAAATCTGCACTTAAAGACCCCAGCTTAGGGAAAAGAAAATTAAGGAAATGTCTCCTGCTATTTCCCATCCATCTGGGGAAGTCAATCTAACAGAAATGTCTCTGCAATGCTCATTTTGAATGTCCACTTCCCCAACTGATGTCATATTAATCTGAGAAGCTAAAGAAACAGGCTAACTCAATTGTAGTCACTATCTAAATGGATTCTGCTGACCAAATCCTCTCCTGTAATTATCTGAGAAATTCTATTAGTTTGGTTTTAACTAAGTGTTTACTTTAGCAAGCACGTCCACATCTGTGGTCAACACAAGAGATTTTCTCCACCAGTTAATGTAAAACTTCCCCAATTCATATGTATAATTGAAATATCAATAACCATTGTTGTCCATCTAACATCCAGCACTGTATTGTTAAGTGTAAGCAGGAATGGTTACTGGCTAATTGGCTGGAGTCACGGAAACACAGAAGTATTGAACAAATACTGAGGAAGAAATCAAAAAAAAGATAGTTTGATGCCACCTACAAACTACCAGTAATAGAGTTTATGTTGAATTGCAGTTGGGATGGAGACCAGATCTACAGCAAACACAACAAGACATCTCAAGTGTTGAGACAAGCTTATAATGATAGCAGGTTCTTTTGGCATAAATATAAGAAAGCGTTGTCATCATTAATAAAGAAAAGGGTTTTGAAAAAAAAATCCATGATTTGTTTGATATTAGTACATCAATCACATTGTAAGAAGACCTGGCCTGGGTGGACTTAACACAGAAAATTTCTTTACTGTTTATGACATCAACATTTTTTGAGTAACTACAGACCAAAAAAATAATTCTCTGAATGCAGTATATTTTTTTCAGTGAAGTGTTTTCTTTGGCCTGTTCTTTAAGGTCATGTTGAATGTTGTTCTGTCTTAACAGTGCAATCTGTGTATTGAAGAGCTATTCTCTATTATATACACTTATTTCTTTTTTGTAAATATAGTGTCCTATTTCTGTAGTTCAGGATGTTTTTATTACTCAGTGATTGTAAATGTTAGCTCAAACCTGTAATCACTTCCAATAATACAGTCAAAAATGAAGGAAAATATCATGTAATTACAAAATCTATAAAAGTGCAAAATTATTTACTCTCCGGAAATTACGTTTTTTGCATTCAACAATTATGGTCATTTTCATCAACTTTGATTTTGGTTTGAGGCTTTATCAATTATCTCAGTGCAAGATGATTATATTTCATATAATAAGTTCTCAAGTATGATTGAATGACTTTATCAATGACCAGATATGAGGGTTTTAATGTTCATATAGCCAATGGTTATTTTGAAGATCATGATACTTGTAACTCTCTTCCTAGAACAAGTTTTAAGGCAATTAAAATACTACAAAATCTTGATGTTTTGAGAGCCTCCTTGTAGTCTAGAAAATGTTGCTGGTCACTATAAAGTTGTTTCCTTTGAGAGTCACTTTCTACTATTCAAGTACACCAACCCATTTTTTAGACTCCAACTTCCTAACACTAACCGATGCACACTTTCTACCATTGTAGACCAATAACCCTCTCTAGTCCCAAACTTCAAAGCACTAACCAATCCATCCTTTCTACCATTGTAGACCAATAACCCTCTCTAGTCCCAAACTTTCTAGCATTAACCAATCCATCCTATCTACTATTGTAGACCAATAACCCTCTCTGGTCCCAAACTTCAAAGCACTAACCAATCCACACTTTCTACCATAGTAGACCATACCCCTCTCTAGTCCCAAACTTTCTAACACTAACAAATCCACACTTTCTACCATTATAGACTAAAGCACCTGTCTAGACCCGAACTTCCCAGCACTAACCAATCCACACTTTCTACCACCTACTGACCAATGCACTCGTTACAATTGTTGGTAAATACCCCCTCCCCTCTAGACCCTAACTCCCTAGTACTGGTCAATGGAGTTATTGATTCTGTCAACATGTCCAAATGTCTCTGTTTTTGTAAGATAACAACTGGAAGTAACAAAAATGGTAGGTTTGACAGAAATATTACTTTATTTCAGCCCATACATGATACATTGATATGATTTAGACAGAAAGAATGCAAGCTTCAAGTATGAAGTATTAGACATAATTCATTTTCATCCAACTCCAAAAATGTCATTTGTGTAGATATAGATCTTATACAATAAGGTCATATAAAATATTCCTACAGACAACCTAATCAGCCAAATTACTGAGGTAATATTGCCTATAGAGAAAAACAATCAGTGGTGTTTTACTGCAACAAGAGTCTATTAGATTACCCTAAGAAAAATATTGGTAGTAAAGTGGGAAGGGCAGGCAATAAGAATTTTATGATGGTTTTTATACACTTGTGTTATACCATATC
Organism: Perna viridis; assembly: GCA_037379345.1. Taxonomy (NCBI): domain Eukaryota; kingdom Metazoa; phylum Mollusca; class Bivalvia; order Mytilida; family Mytilidae; genus Perna; species Perna viridis. The sequence continues at coordinate 9,012,228 of CM074511.1, read as the reverse complement.
CCACAAGCAAGGTTGTAGCCAGGAAAAACATTTTTTGGATTAGACTGTAATTATTTTTTTTCCATGAAAGTGATAAACACTCAGGTCAGACCATCAAAATTGCAACAAAATGCCATGTTATAGATAAAATCCTACCATACCCCAAATTACAGACATTTAGGTACTTCAATGTCTTTTCATATCCCCTAAAATATAAGGTAACAGTCCAGTCCATACAATCATTCTAAAAAAATCTTTTTCTGCAAAAATACATACCAGTATGTGAATGAATAGACAAATACGCATTACAGAAATATTATACAATGTAAAACACATTGTTTCTCTGACATTGAAAGGTCATTCTGGGGTCATGTTGAGGAAAAGTTATGAGAAAAGCACCACCTAAAATAGAAGGGAAGGATTTTTTTTATAAATGATGTTAGTGTTACTGTTGTGTCAAGATTGAAATGTGCAGAATTTAAGTGCTTTGGTTTTTGTATGTAAGGTTACATTACAAATAAACCAAAATATCTACACAATCAGGTATACCAAATTTCTACACAATCAGGTATACGAAATTTCTACACAATCAGGTATACGAAATTTCTACACAATCAGGTATACCAAAATTCTACACAATCACGTATACGAAATTTCTACACAATCAGGCATACCAAATTTCTACACAATCAGGTATACCAAATTTCTACACAATCAGGCATGCCAAATTTCTACACAATCAGGCATGCCAAATTTCTACACAATCAGGTATACCAAATTTCTACACAATCAGGTATACCAAATTTGACACCTGCCCATATTTACCAGCTTTGTCATAATACTATTGCTTTTATAAAAGTACCATCCATGAGTTTAACCAAATGAAAAATGTCATAGTTATGGCTATTAATGCAGAGCTCGTGACCCTCTAATTTTCGAAACTAGAATCAACTTCCATTCAAATCACAATAAAAACTTTTCATCAATTAATTATGCTGTACTTGACTATATAAATAGACATTTTAAGTTTATTAACTGATAATGTTGATATTGAATGTTTTTTGAAGATTAAAGAAGTACATCAGGAAAAAATCCTCTTACAATAATGTAAACATTCAACTGTAATAAAGTACAATGTTATTGCATTTTTATCCTTTATTTATGGCGCGTGAGATAACTATTTTTCTGTAATATGTAATTCTTGATTAGAAAATCTACCAAAGTAGTCTGCATAAACTTACCAAGCAATACCAATCAGATTGACATTCAAATATGGAGTCTCCTTGTGGAAATAAATTCATACAGTCTAGCTTGCTCATAAAGTTTGCAGATTTACAAATTCTGTTCTTTAACCAAGAATTTCAATATTGCAAAAAAAAGCAAGTGATGGGTACTATTCTCAGTGTGCTGTATAAGTCTATATTAGACTCGTCACACAGAGATAGAAGTAACATGTTACAGTCCTTCAGTTGGTGAAACATAAGCTGGTAGAACTAGAGGTCAATTATCCTAGGTTTGTACTGTCTGTGGAGTGCATTATACTTTACTATCAAACCCCTAATGTAAAGTTCTACTTATGGATGTACAAGTGAAGGCAAGTTTCTTTGAAGAATTTATCATTTTTTTATGCTGAACTTTTACGTTTATTGACAAAATACTTATAAGAAACCTAAAGATATTCTATCATTACTGAGAATAAGTAAATGAATGTCTGATGCCTGAAATAACAGGACATAATATTGTTCATTCTCACTTTTATCATTGATTCTTCTGTAACCAGATTAGTTTCTTTGACGACTTTCCCAAGAGATGCAGTTACTAGTTGGATTCTGTTACATCTAGATGTGTAAAGAGTGACAAAATGTCCAGTACTTTTTTTGACAAAATATATATTGCCATATGCAGGAAGCAATAATGAAAATGTCACGGTGCCTCTGAATCAATAAATACTGATGAAGGAATCGACTGTTTGTTTAAATCAGGTGATGTTCTATTTCTCCTTACATTAGCATCAGCTGACGAATGGCTGTCGTTACTTCCTATTTGACGCAATATTTTTCTGAATTTTTTTCACTTAAGAGAATGGACTGTAATTACTTTGAGTAGTTACGGTCTTACATCATTAGTATTATTGTCCTATAAAGTGATTTGGGATCTGCAGGCAACCAGATTATTTTCACTGAAATTATGGAGCTATAAAGGGTCAAACAGGGAATTCCAACAAACTTCATGGCTATAGCATTTTAAGTACAGCTTAGGATAAAAGAAAAAAACTTAAGTGAGGAAATGAAGTATTTAAAAAACCAACACTATATTTATCTGTGAAATAAAGAATCTTACACTCTATAAAGTGAAAAGACACATTTTCAACAGTTTCAACACTTAAAATTTCATGTTTCAGAAAACATAGCTTGTCAAAACACTTAAACTTGGAAATATTTGCTATTAAAATTTGAGAAGTTTTGTTTAAAAAATGAAGTGTTATATTATGTTCTCTTCATAAACTTGTTTATTATGTAATTCTGTGCAAGCTTAATGTAATTATACAGTTCAGAAAAAAATACAATCATCAAATTTTCAGAAATGGAATGATTATTAAAAAAAATTATCTCAAGAGATGTGAAAACATTTCAATTCAAGAAGTTATTACAAACACTTCAAAAAGTTTTAGTTTGAGATAATATTAACAAGTGGTAATTCTGGAATGAAAAAAAAATGTGCAGTAGATGGAATGGTACAAATGCCTCCCAGCATATAGATGATAAATTTTCAAATTTCAATGATCATACTCTATCAGAGGAGCTGCACAACATAAATACACTCACATACCAAGAGTGTTTACAAAATATGTTGTTTCAATGAAATTTTCAAAGTCCATGGTCCATAATTTACAACAAAAAGCAAGGGTAAACTCCAATTAATCCCATTAAAGGTTCTACAACATACAAAATTTATCAAAAATTTAGTCCAATATCTGTTTTTGTCGGACAAAATTCAGAAGTCTTGTTAAAGAATAATGACTAAATGACAGACAGGCAAAACACTATGCCCAGGCAATTCACCTATGTCGTCATATAATGTGATTGGTATTCTCCAATGCTTTGTGTATAATATTTTCCATTATGTTTGTTTGTATTACTTTGTACAGTTCACTTTTCTGTATCACTACGCAGTGTCAAGTTTTTAGATACATGTATTAATCACTCACAACTCTCCTGATCTTTTTCCCACTAAATAAACATATACAATTAAAACTAGAATAATTGTGAACAATGCTCACCATTTTTGAGAGCCCCTCACTCGCTCATATATCATGCCCTTTTTGATCTCCTAATTTATTTGGATCAAATTCTAAAATAGGAGGTGCACAATGGGAATATGTAATAAAGATTAAGTGAAAGTTTCATTAAATTCCATGCTGTGATGTAGGAGGACTAACAGATAAGAGGTCGGTACCCCTCAGTGTAGCAGAAGGAAGTATGGATGGAAGGAAGGACAATGGACTCAAAATGGGGAGTCAATTATATGATGAAATAAAAGATAAACACCTTACTTGTGACAGTAAGTGGTCATTTCATCACTTTATCCTGTAATATTTATTTCTGATATTTTAAATAAGAGTTGATATTAAGCCAATTTATTTTAAAGGTAATATGTTTGAAGTAAGCCAACACTAAACCTAGTTACGTATTGTTAAATAATAGGATTTTGTTAAGCAGAAAAATTTACGGCTTAATTTCATGCTGTTTGAAATCATATTCAAGTGTCTTTTCTTAAAATTAATAAAATAGAAATAGAATACTTTAATATGCATTTTCTTAATAAACTGATTCTGTATGAGTGCATTAGCTACTGCTATAATTTAAAATGACAGTTTAAACAATCGTCAGGTTGTACCATCAAACTTTAAATTGATGCCAGTTCAAGTTCTCCTTGAGCAAACAAAAAGATGAACTAAGTAAACTGTCTTCATCATTTTTCTTCTTTATCAAAGTACTGGTGTCATCAATTTTAGGGACTTCTGAATAATGATATAATGTTTCCAGTACTTGTCAATTCTGGTCAATAAGTACTCATAATAGTGTAACCCCTTCAAAGAAAGGGAATTAACTCTAGATACCTGAACACTTTCTTTCACAATGATATTTTCCCAAAGATAAAAAACAAACTGGTTCATGTCCTAAGAAAGAAAATAATTTTTATTTCATCAAAACCTTTTAAATAGATATCTAAAAAATATTATATCACATTGTTAATAGAATAATGAATTAACACAAATAAATAAATATAAAAGTAAATGAAACACTATTTTACAGATTTGATATCAAGAAGAGATTAAACTGGAGAAGAAACAATGGTCCCAATATAATACAATAGAACACTTGACCCTTCGTATTTATTGAGTATGAAAATATAACTCACTGATAATCAATTCATCTACTTGATCAACTCACACATGCTCAGATTTTATCAAATATTAATAACAACCCATATCTTGATACAAGCCATAAATGGCCAATTAAAATAAAATTTTCCAGACATTTATAGCATCATAACAACACTGGACAAATATCTCCGAACAATAACTTATGGTAGGAAGGAAGAAGAAACAGGAAATTAAAATCCTCATAGAAGACAAATTCCTTACCTTTACATGACAAACTATAATCTCACATTGAAACTTAGATACTCAGTAAAGATCTAATAGTAAAATAACGTACAAACAATCGTTCCTTTAGCGGAGAATAAGACATCACACTTTGATTAAACTGTTCAATAATCAATAAAGAGAAACAGAAGATGATTGCCAACTCTAACCTTTGAGACACGACAAAGATGGCACTGGTCCGCTGCTTTTACCAACTCTATCCTCAAGTCATTGCTAAATTAATATGCATTAGTCTCAGGAAAAAGGAAAGTGTCTGAAATTTTCTCAATTCACTTCAAAATGCAACATTTAAAAGCCTGTGATGGAATTTCAGTCCATTAATGACAATAACCACTTGTGATGCTTGTGAGAAAAGCTGCAGGCATCCTTCTATGGTAAATTGTTGTTTTGGTTTTCAGGATAGAATTGTGTTCTAGAAATAATTGGCTGGTTTCCTTCAGTAAGTTCATTGACAGATACTAAAGTACGGAGAAAAAGAAATAATAGAATTAAGCAACTAATTTTGAAATGTCATAATACTTCCTATAATGAAGTGGGTTAGCTGGGTTAAGATTGTATCTTTACCAATTATAGAATTGAACAATTATACAAATGCATGTTACTGCATCAAGTGGCTGCAGTAATTTGTAGAGCTGTAGTTCTTTTTCTTCTTTTCAAAGCACAATCTTTGTTTATTTTAGCAGAACTTTATCAGACACCCAATTTCAATAAATGAAATCAATAGAAGAAAATAATTTGATTGCAGCAACAACAGATAAAGAAAATACATTAAACTGTTGTAACAACCTGTAGCACTGTAGTTATGAAGATATTTAAGTTCTGTGGTGTAGACTATTACCACCTTGGCAATCAATATTTGGCAAACTTTCCACCAACACAGAAAAAAACTGTTCCTTGATTTACATGCTATTTTATGAAGATGCACATTTCAAGATATGAAATGGCAGCAGAACAAAGAAGGGTCAAATAAAGATGAAATCCTTTGGCACATGGGTAAGAATCATTCCAAGTCATTAGCTTTCATGTTAAAAAACAGAGATTATTCCCCTTTGATTATTTTTGCCTGATTTTAGCACTACATATGTTACAGTAATAGGGGTTGTGTACCTTTAGATACAAGTTTTAATTATGTCCCTCTATAGAAACTCAAATTTCCTGATACATGGCAAATGCTAAATTAAGAAGAGCATGCATGTAAAAACCTTTCAAGTGTTAGCTTTGAAGATTTTAAGCAGATTTCGTCAGCCTTTTTAAAAAGTTGACAGTTACAAAAGAGAAGTCAGTTCTTTTGAACAGCTCTTAAAACACGAGACTTAAATACATTAAGAGAAAAAGTATTGAACAATTAATCTTTATTTTCAATTTAGAACATCAAATTTGACTGCATTTGAAATTCGAAAGATGGTAAAATTTTGTTGTGGAATGCTTAATGTAAAAGTTATGTAACACTCTGTGAAAGCGAGCAGGGTTCACACCTTACAGGACAAACTCCTCTGATGTAATTTAGCAATGTGTAATACTGAAGTGGAAATAAATGGCATTTACTTCATCATCCAAGATGTTAAAATTGAAATTGGAGTACCGGGGGTAGTCAGAAAGCTAGTGTTCATTATGAGAAATGTATAGAGAGTTCACCTGACCTGAAAAGAGAACAAAAGAGCCGTATCTAAGAAAATCCAGAACATCTCTCAAATACTGAGAAAATACTGTTATTAGTGGATACCAATTTTCGTGGATTGGTGAAAAAACGCAACTTTGTGGATTCTTGAATTTGTGGTTTTGAGGTTTTCAGTATACAAATCAATGGAAATCTCCCGTTTGTTGGTAACCAAATTTCATGGGCCTAACCATGAAAACCACAAAAATTAGTACCATATGAACAATAGTACTTTCATAATAGTACTTATAAGACTCAGTATCACTGCTTCTGAGACTTATATAAATGTTTGTGCTAATGAACCTTTAAGTGTCAGTCCCTGTAAGAATCAGGCAGTAGGTGAATCATGGTATGACAAAACCCATCATTTTGACAGTGTAATTTGACAATTTGCACAATCAGAAGCAAGGAAAACAGACAAGATTTTCCATACCACGCTGGCCCATTGAGTTATAATTTCATTGAAACACACCAAAAGGGCAGATAACTCTGTCAAAAATTTTATTTTTCTAAGATTCTATTGAAAAATTTCTGAGCAAATCCAATGATGCAGAGAACAAATAATGGCCTTTTCAAATAGAGAAAGCATCCTTGAGTGATATTATACTGTCAGATAGGTGGGGTTTTGACATGCATGTTTCTGATCGGTGGGGTTTCAACATGCATGTTTCTGATCGGTGGGGTTTCAACATGCATGTTTCTGATTTTTCCCATTTAACCTGATTCTTACAAACACTTACACTTAAACAGTAAGACCTGTGTTCTGGGGTTAAGACAGGTTTTCAGCTTACATAATACACAGGTTAAAAACTATGGACATCAATTTAAAAGGACTTCAGAAGATGTCTGGTTCATACAGGTGATAGACAGGTTTCATTGTTATCAAACACCTGAGTATTCCACCATCTGTTCTAGAAATAATACATTTATTTCTTTTTAACCTGTATATTCTAAAGATGTGTCAGATTACACTTAAGAAACAGGTCAAAAATGTAATGTGTCCTAGGACAGGAGAAATATTTGAATATAAGTATCCTAAGTGATCTGTGCTTTGCACATATACAACACCCTCACCAAATATACATCTGAAACATCAGACTTATCAAATATAATACCAGACTGATAACCATCTACAGACCCCTAATGAGGCTACAAATTGTACAATTGTTTAAGAGATCAAGGGTTAAATACATGTATCTGATTACATGATATGGTTAATTAGATTAAAACATGTATAACTAGGTTATTCATGTTTCCTTAGTTCAATAGAAAATGGTATTGAATAATTTTCACAGATAATTTTCAAAAGCTTAGAGCTTGGTCAAATCTCACTGAAATAAAACCTACTCATTCTGATCATTAAGTGCATCCCTTCAGTGTTCTGTTTATCTCAAAATGCCAAAATTGAAAAAAAGCTGAATTTATTTAAAACCCCAACATCCTAGAATGATATTCTTCAGATGATATCTTCATTACATCCATAATTTTAAGAACATGAATAAGACTGGTGCCTTTAATTTGATATTAAGAATCAAAACTTCAACCAGATCATGCAACAGACATATCTGTCAACTTTATACACTTACTGTCAGCACTATAATAGTAAGAATCAGTCTCATGTCACGGCATCACTAATGATGTCTTACATACATCAACAGAAATACCAGGTACTAACTTCAATAAAAACATGACAGTTATTATAGAATGATAGCTAATTCTAATCTGTTTTCAAAATCTGTTTTCACAGATACTGAACTCTGTCAGTAAGATACAAAATCTAAAATGGGGAAAAATGAAGTTTCTACACTAAGATAATGTAATTTAGAAATAACAAAACTTGAGGCTCTTGAAAATGTAACTAATTACTGTGGAGAAATGCAGTTTCTTACAAGTTAATGTAATATATTCTGTTTCTTTAAACATATTGTTATCATGAAGATCTGCGAACACAAATACCTTGTTACCGTACCTTTCCTAAACATGTAATGATAAGAACAGCATGAACTGCTATGAACATCAAAAAAAAAAAACTTTGAAAATCAGAGAAAATCTGGTTTAAAACATATAAGGTTCTTTCTGCTAATGGAACTTGGCTGTTTCTAATATGATTAAAACTTTATTCCTAGTAAAATTCAAATCTAATCATCCAATGAAACAAAGTCAGATGTACAATTGTATCATATTAGGTAATATGCTTCTCACCTCTCAGATACAAGCCACAATCCAATAGAATGTGAAGTACTGACAAAACATTAAACATGGCACTTACTACATTAAAAATGAATATCTTACACATTGAGATAGACACAAATCCGAATCTTTAAGATTCTCACTTAGTCACTAGAAATCAAGCATGACATTTATTGCATAACAATGGAAGATTCTGATTATTTTTTGTAATAGGGAAGTTATGAAAGGATGTAAATGTATTTAGGACAAAGTCCTTTTCACATTTGTCAACATCATCATGACAAGCAAATTAAAGAAAACCTTCTATAGAAAGGGGTAGCTAATAATAATATAATCCTTTATAACATCATTGAGGTAAAACCTTGAATACTTCACACCACATCATAGTAAACAATCAACTAATACAAATTATGCAAATTTAAGATATATTTTTAAAAGGACAGTTAAATTGAAATAAAATCCAAAGTTCTTTAACCTTTTTAAAAAAAAAAAATGAGTTAATTAATCATTTGAAATAAAATTCATTATAAGTACGTCATAGAAATTGTTCTTTTTAAATATATGTTTCTTTATGACAAATGGTGAGTGATTATACTCTCAGATATGTCAAATTGAATTTTGAGAATTAGGGTGGATACTCCATTCCACCCAGTTTATTCCCATTATGCTACAAAAATTATTCAGATTATTATATCTATCTACAAAAAGATCTGTTAATGTATTCTGTCATTATGTGCTGGTTAATAGATTAACCATTTTGTTAAAATTAAATTGCAGTACAAAATTTCTAGATAATTACTATTAATGATTGTAATGCATATTTTCAGGAGACAGCTTACATAGCACTGCATGGAGCAAATCTTTCCAAAATAATTCATTCACACAATAAATTCAACACCACTTTATAATTCTGTTTATTGTGAATTGGGAGTTACAGTATAAACATATAGCCTTCACACTTTTTTACAACTCAACAGGTCAATGACAGGGATTGAAAGCTGTGAAAGAACTCTTATTTATTTTCTTGGTTTGGTAAGGTTATGTTGCTTTATCCACAGATTTCATTTTACCATCAATGTTTTCAACAGAAAACTTTTATTTCATGATTTGACCAGCCCACATAGCCAAATTAGTACCCTGTAAGCAGTTGGACTTTCATAGTGACTTACTCAGTATAATAGCAAAATGTTCCTTAAATTTAGGGTACAGACATATGTATGGACAGCAGTTAAACTCATTGCCCCTAATGCCTATATAGGTGGGGCATTAAAGTCTTTGAACAAGTCAACAAGTCTGAAGAATAAACATCATCAATAAAACAGCTCATCAAGTGATGGAACCTAGACAAAGAGTCCTAGAGAGTTAATAGTCTGTACTAGGTGTCTGTCATTATATAACTCACACACCTAAATCATCTGTAGAAGAAACTTAATGAAAATGTCACCTTTAAAAAACCATTGTGGTTTGTCAGAACTATGTAATCTCATTAAGACAATGTTCATTTGACTGTTTTGTAGTTCTTTAGAAAGAGAAGGACACAAACATCTGGACTCGTATTTTTTCACTTGTACAAATGTCAAGGTTTCCATTAAACAAGTCATTGTAGTCTGTTTAACAGACAGTTGCTCATTACAGTCCTTCATGGTTAGTATATGGTTTCTCCTGTCATCTTACAATGAGAACATGTTAATTTGATCTTTAAAATCAGAACCAAGATATAAAATGACATATATTTTCATAAGTTCAGAAAATAGGGTATTTATCAGCAAGTTTTCTTATATTTTAATCCCATCTTTTGAGGGAAAATACACACAATGCAAACCTAAACATATATACTTACGAACAGACAGAGAGACAGACTGACCTATAGTGAGTATGAAAATGACTGCTGCTCACTAAAGTCTACTAAGGTCATACCTGTTAACCCTCTTATGTTAGGGGGTGACTCCCACAAAATCAGTGAAAAATTTAAAATCTCCAACATTCAAATGTAAGATTTGTGGCAGGTTTTTGGTTACTACATTTTCTATGAAAACTACTTTAATTGAATTTTTACATCAAAGATTTGCTTTAAAGTAAAAATGTCCCACATGAGACAGTGTCAATGGTCGAGAACTCCCAACATGAACAGTCCCACAGATTAACAGGTTTTAGTAGGTTTCAGTATACAATATATTTCTATTGTTCCAGATCAGATATAACTCCTTTTCCTAAGCATCTCAGTTCATCAAATTATATCTAACAGACCTATTACAGCTAAGAGTATCAGCTTTTAAAATCAAGTTATTTACTGAAAATACAGAAATAAGCTGATAACCAAATATCAAAGATTAAAATTTAACAGCAGGAGAACCCAAATTTTTTGACAAATGTAAAATTTCATACATTATTGAAAGTGAATTACTGTTTGCCATCTCAGTAATGACCGATTTCACACTTGATGAACAAAATGGTATTGGACTATTATATCATTCAATTTTACCTCATTATATAAAGTATTACAGGTGAAACAGGAAATACTAAACAATTATAGGGCGATTATGGTGAGGATTTTGATAAATGACAGGAACCATCAGTGTAATAAGACATAAATACCTTTATTGGAAAACACTGGTGAAACAGGAAATAGTTTGTCTTGTCCTTTTAACTGTCTCTTTTTTATTTAAAAATCTGAAATAAATTCAAAGTTGTTAATTTTTTTAGATCATTTCATATGTGAATTGGAATAACACGACAATTATCAGAATACCTCCTGCTAATTCATTTACATGAATTTTTTTTACAGCATTACTAAATTCAAACCAATGTATACAAAAAAAAAGAATAAAACAAGAAAATCAAAATTATTTACACTTATTCGAATTAGAGAAAATGTAGTGAACAACTTTCATGCATGTTTGTAATTGAGACAGATCTACACATGCTGAGCTTATGGTAACAATCTTAAGGAGTGGCAAGTAGTTAGTATATAAACATGTAGTGTCAAAATATTTCTTCAACAAGTGGTGGATCAGAGGAAGAATTCAGTATGACCCATGGTAATACATGTGTTCTTCAACAATGGGTGGATCACAGAGGAAGAATTCAGTATGACCCATGGTAATACATGTGTTCTTCAACAATGGGTGGTTCACAGAGGAAGAATTCAGTATGACCCATGGTAATACATGTGTTCTTCATCAAGGCGTGGATCACAGAGGAAGAATTCAGTATGACCCATGGTAATACATGTGTTCTTCAACAAGGGGTGGATCACAGAGGAAGAATTCAGTATGAGCCAATGGTAATACATGTGTTCTTCAACAAGGGGTGGATCACAGAGGAAGAATTCAGTATGACCCATGGTAATACATGTGTTCTTCAACAAGGGATGGATCAGAGGAAGACTTTCAGTATGACCCATGGTAATACATGTGTTCTTCAACAAGGGGTGGATCACAGAGGAAGAATTCAGTATGACCCATGGTAATACATGTGTTCTTCAACAAGGCGTGGATCACAGAGGAAGAATTTAGTATGACCCATGGTAATACATGTGTTCTTCAACAAGGCGTGGATCACAGAGGAAGAATTTAGTATGACCCATGGTAATACATGTGTTCTTCAACAAGGCGTGGATCACAGAGGAAGAATTTAGTATGACCCATGGTAATACATGTGTTCTTCAACAAGGCGTGGATCACAGAGGAAGAATTTAGTATGACCCATGGTAATACATGTGTTCTTCAACAATGGGTGGTTCACAGAGGAAGAATTCAGTATGACCCATGGTAATACATGTGTTCTTCATCAAGGCGTGGATCACAGAGGAAGAATTCAGTATGACCCATGGTAATACATGTGTTCTTCAACAAGGGGTGGATCACAGAGGAAGAATTCAGTATGAGCCAATGGTAATACATGTGTTCTTCAACAAGGGGTGGATCACAGAGGAAGACTTTCAGTATGACCCATGGTAATACATGTGTTCTTCAACAAAGGATTGATCAGAGGAAGACTTTCAGTATGACCCGTGGTAATACATGTGTTCTTCAACAAAGCGTGGATCACAGAGGAAGAATTTAGTATGACCCATGGTAATACATGTGTTCTTCAACAAGGCATGGATCACAGAGGAAGAATTTAGTATGACCCATGGTAATACATGTGTTCTTCAACAAGGCGTGGATCACAGAGGAAGAATTTAGTATGACCCATGGTAATACATGTGTTCTTCAACAAGGCGTGGATCACAGAGGAAGAATTTAGTATGACCCATGGTAATACATGTGTTCTTCAACAAGGCGTGGATCACAGAGGAAGAATTTAGTATGACCCATGGTAATACATGTGTTCTTCAACAAGGCGTGGATCACAGAGGAAGAATTCAGTATGACCCATGGTAATACATGTGTTCTTCAACGAGGCGTGGATCACAGAGGAAGAATTTAGTATGACCCATGGTAATACATGTGTTCTTCAACAAGGCATGGATCACAGAGGACAACTTTCAGTATGACCCATGGTAATACATGCGTTCTTCAACAAAGGAGTGGATCACAGAGGAAGACTTTCAGTATGACCCATGGTAATACATGTGTTCTTTATTAACTTACCATATTTGTAATTTTATTGCAAGTGGTGTTTCACCAGTACAAGTATGTTCCCTGCACCATGAGGCAATTTCTAGACAAATGTAATCCAAAATTTCAAAAATATAAAAAATCTTAAAGACTGGGACTAGGGTATGAAAAGTAGACGATTTGTAAAATTATGGTTCTTTTCAAATAAAAAAAAAAACATTTGTTTTTCATTGTTCCTCTGACATTGTGTAAAATCTCAATCATATCTCAAGATGACTGAGGAAATGCTGCTCCCCAAAAATCATTTTGAATATGTAAAGAATGAGTGGTCGATTTCATAAAAAAAATCATAAGTGTAAAATTAGTTGAAGTTATGACGGTATAATATTTTGATCTTTTATGACGTCATAACTTAGGATTAATTTCACACTTATGATTTTTTGTGAAAAGGACTGCTGAAAGGTAGGAAACACATAACAATGAAATGGACTGTGATGTATTTTACAGATAACAATGAAATGGACTGTGATGTATTTTACAGTATTTGGTCCAATGAAATGGACTGTGATGTATTTTACAGTATTTGGTCCAATCCTGGACAACATGATATAAATGATCTTCATTATTTTAGGGAAAAAGTGATTCCAAAATAAAAAAAAAACATTTTAAAAATTTATCTTTATAGACCATTACATCAAATCCTTATACTTTATTGAAAGAAGGATACACTGGCCAAACTTTTGTTCCTAAATCATAGATTTGAGAAGATGGACAGTTTCTCTCATAATAATGAAGATTTAAGTGTGAGTTGATAACTTCATAACTGCTGTATAAACAGCAGTGGTGGCAATGTTTTTGACTTAACTGGTATTACCAATTCAATTTGTAAAGTAGATACCTAGAGACCAAGTCAAACTACCATCCACTCAGTAGATTTTAAAACAGTGGTAGCAATTGCTCACTTGGACATACGGCCAATGTGAGCTAAAATCAATTATTATTAGCTTCACAAGAAAGAAGATCTCCAGTAATAAGACAAACTTAATGATAAAACTGTATTACAATAGTTAATGATTCATGTTAAAGATTTTCGTCCTCAAGAAAATAAAAAAAAACTTACCATTCTAAAAAAAAACAATTTTAAGGAGAAAACATGTTTTTTTTTAATCCAAGTTCCAAAAGCAATTGCAAGTTTCTGTAGAAACTTAATGTTCAGATTAGAATATCCTACAAATTAAAATGAACAGAAGTTTCTGTTTGGATAGTATGGTAAACTGTGACAAAAATCTACTTCAATTTGTTTGCAGAAATAGTCATTATAATAAATAAGTAAACACTTTAACACCTGTCTCCGATTTACCTGGCTAATAAATTAAAGGTGCAACATTTTATATAACTGTCAGGTAAGCTCATGTCCACCTATGTTACTTATCCTTAAACATCAATTATGTTATAAATTGAAAAAAGTGCTTAATCTATTTTCTGCAGAACAAATTTGAGAACTGATTTCAAGTACATATTGAAAATTACAATTTATTGGACTTTATACAAAGCTGTGCAAACATTCAAACATCAGTCTAGCCATGAGTAGAAAAGACAAACTCTTGAATGATTAAAAAAACCTCCTAGTCTATATGGATTCCTACAATTTTCAACTCGCGTAATAAAATAAAACTTTTATTCAAACATCTTGAGAACTAGAATGACAAGTTCGTCCCAGTGCTTGTATTGTTCTAATTTTACATTTCTATAATAATTGCACTAGAGGTATACCATCATACTGTTTACACAGGTTTATATAAGCAAAAATATTCTCACATCTTAGAATGATAAAAGTTTTTATCTATGATGGGCAGTGATTAGAGCTTTCAATCATCTGTAATCTATTATACAGACAATCATTATCAGATGCTGCTACAAGGAGAGTCATTGACAAAAACCTAGACAATACAGCAGTTCTTTGTTTAACTTCTACTACTTTCTTAACACAGAACAGGAAAAGTATTGTAGAAAATAGTATAAACCAAAACAAAGTCAACTGCTGTTGATCGCAACAAAATACCCTAGTTAGTTGCCTACAGTGACAAAACTAGTATCTACAGATTCCTTGGTAGCTCCCACTGACTTCAGCACTTTATAAATCAATATATAACTGTTCTTTTCTCCCTTTCTCTAAGTGTGAATTAACAACATCAGATTTCCTTTATTTCATAGAACATATGAAGCAGTTCTAGCATCCCTACAACGTAAGACAACATTGATCCTAATCAGATCAACCTGTCAAGACCTTTACACCTGGTTACACACCTGAAGTTCACCTACCATACACCCAAGGTACACCTGACTATAGTCATTATGTAGATCTATTATAAGGTGAGAAATCTCATCAGTAGATTATCTTCTCCTTCATTAACCATGTACAGTCCATTATAGATGATACCACCTGTTTGAGGCTGACAGACAGTACAACATCAATATTTCATATCCACTTATACCAGGAATTAAGTCAAAACACAAATCACTGTATTAACAAAGATCTTCAGATGGACTAGGATAAAGTGTGCACAATAAAAAGTAATAAAATAGTAAAGAAAGGATATTACTACATCACATTACCAAATTTGATGAAAATTATTTGACATAATGTCTAAAATCTGTTTCCTACCTAAACTGTATCTAAACTACATTTCTACTTATTTGTGATGATAAATCTATGTGTAGAAGCAGCCAGTGAGTGGCCTGTGTAAGAAAAGTTACACTACAAAAAAAGTCGAAATGAAATAATACCTAACTATGTGTGAAAGTTATCAAGTGTCAAATAAGTAACAAATTAGCTGCAAATAAAAAACACACTCTACCATCCTTGTTCAAAATAAAACAGGTCTAAAATTAGCTCCATTTGACCAAGCGTACATTGTCAGTCGTATAATATTTCAGGGGACATTACTCTGAACTAGGAGGTGGTTAACCACACACAGACAATCTTCAGGACGAATAACCTGATCACCATTTCACCATCTCAATTTCCATAAAAAACCAAAGATAATAATAACCTATCTAAATAATGTCTGTCCATTTTCATACTTATGACTTTAATCATAACCCAACGAATTGTTTCATGACAAGTAATTTGCATATAATGATAGAGCTCAGACCACAGGACAGTTCTATAAATCCTAATAGCTATGATTTAAGTGAAATTTGACAGTTTTGTCATTCAAGGATGATACTAAATGTGTTTTAATGATAGCTTTTTTAAACTGATTTAAGTACAAGAAATTTGTCATATATGATGACATTAAGTAGTTTGTTATTATTGGTCAGAGGTGGCTGAAAAACTCCCATACAGAAGTTTAAATAGAACCTTTTTTCAGTGTTTGACTAGTGTGTGATCACTCGACAGATTAATTTGGGGGAAAAAAGTCTCTTCCATCAACCTATTTGTAAAAAAAACCACCAAATTTTCAGAGAATTGAATGAATGTTTTACTAGTCTGATGTATTACACCAGTGGATTGTAGCTCCAAATGTCAAATCAAAGATTGCAAGCCAAAACTTACTTTGCTGATAAGAAATTGTCAAAGTTGCCAAGTCCCAAAATTATTTCCCACAATATGACATACCTAAACAAAGCTTGCATCAAAATACCAAGTGGCTGTGTCAAGTATGAGCACAGAAACCTGTTACAAAAAAGTGTGAGGGACAGACAGACAGACAGACAAACATGGGTAAAACAGTATACTCCTAGATTTGGAGCACAATAAGTGAGATAGAATCAGTCTGATAAAACAGTGTTAAGTGTTTGTGTAACACATTTATTGCCTACTACAAATTTTGTGTGATGCATATGTATATCATGTTTACAAATCTTGAGCAACTCATTGGCAAGACATCACAGAACACATTTTTTTTTATTTTTTAGTAAATGAAACATATAGTAAGAACATGAAAGTGAATGTGTACCAGTATCATTTCTGCCCTACTTGTAATCGTAACATTTTATAATGACTTTCTGATTAAAATCCCCTGGCAAAATCTGCAGTCCATCTCACTGCATTTAACAAGATCAAAGCCCATCTCAATAGTAAATATACATCTAAAACAAACATAGAAGTAAAGTGGAGTTTAAACATAGAATTCAGCAGTACCAAGTCTTAGATCTGTACATGGAATGGAGTAGGGAATATCAATATTGTCAAAGTTAATTAATGGTTGTGATCATGGATGGCAAAACATCGTTACATTGAGATAGCTTAAAGAACGGAAAAGGATTAACTTAATAACCCATATTTAAATGTATACAATTAATCTTAATTTCCATGTTTTTTATTAATGGGAAGATTTTTTTCAGGTTTCTACAGAAGAAGGTTTATAAAATCAATGGTGTTAAGTCTGCTTCAGTAATTTATAATCACAGGGTAATCCAACTTAATTCCATTAAAGAAATGTTACAGAAATTAACTTCAGAACTATCATGAAAGATGTATATATTTTGCACAATTTTGTAATTAAAACTGTAACATAGATTAAATTGTTATTGACTCTCTGAGAAGATTTTGTCTTCTTAAAGTAAAGTAGTTTGTATTTGTGGGTGGAGAATTTCAAATATTGCTATAGTTTTGCATTGTGAACAGATTGAACCATGAAATAAATATTTGATAATTATATACCAGTAATTTATCCAGAGTCCTACTTAAGGATTTTTCTTGGCTGTAACACAAACAAATCTGAACTTGGTCATTTAAGAGAAAACAAATTCTGTTCAAGGAACTGTAGCAAACTTCACAAAAAAACTATTTTATCACTAAGTCAGTTCCTTATTATTTTTGTATTTTTCAAATATCGTGTTACACTAGTATTCAGATTTTTTTCTTCTAGAGAGTGTCAAATATCCTAAACCCTTGAAATCATGGGAAGGAAAAAATTTTCTTTCATTTTAGATCAATTTCTGATGAAGACAGCCCAGCAAAGACAGCGGCACATAACGCTGTCTTCACTGGCAAAGCCAACCAATCAAAAGCGAGGTAATAAAAAGTAAATATTCTGCTAAGAATTAGTGCATTGTAGTACCATATTTCAGAAAAAAAATCTTCCCAAACTTTCTTCTATTGAACCACACACCATTGCATTTCTATTTAATTATTCTTAGCAAATATGCAATAATTTGATTTTACTGAGAATTTTATTTTAAGGTATTTATTTTAGACTGACATGACACACATATTCACACAAGCACATAAATTTGCTCGATTTTTCAATGTCATTCATTCATATAGTTTTAGTAATCTTAAACAAAAGAAATATGTTCTTGTAATCGTGAATGTCTGGGATACCTTCCATTCGTGTAAGAAATTCTATGTCTTTCCCATATTCCGCTATGCTCCATTCGGGAAAAAACGAAATTTCTCACACTCACGAAAGATATCCCAGCTCTTCACTATGCACTCATTTAAGAACCTAATAATTTGAGTATGTATTCACTTTGAATTTATTGTAAAGGTATTGGAGGTTACCATAGTAACATAGTTCATACAGTTTCTGATTCTGATATGACAAAGTCATGCACCAACAGAAATTCCAAGATAAACTGCAAACTTGATAACCCTATAAAAGCATAACTTAAAAAGAAAGGACAAGTACTTTTTTCTATAACCATTACTGTTTCCCATCATTAGTTGCATCATAGCTCTACTTTAACAAAAATAAAAATAAAAAAGTAGAAAATTACTCTGAGTACTTATGGGTCCTTTAAATGCATTTCAATATGATTATGTAATTTTACATAACTTTGTTGAGCCCTGTAGTATCTCAAACATTTCACATTACATGTAATTTTCCTCTGTTCTTCATCATTCAATGCCTAATACCAAGTATATCATACATTCCAATTTGCTAGTTTGAAAGAAAAACTGTATATTTATTTGAACAAATAATGATTGATGTTAGTATCTAATACAATTTTGAGATGCTGAACGTGCTAGGCATCAAACTGTTCAGACGATTGGAGGTAAATTAAATCAAGCAGCATCAGAAAAAAGAATACAATCTGATGGCATTACCACAACGACACAGACTTAAGGTGGCAGAAGAAACATTTTCCAAGTATCAATTCTCATTTTCAGGGAAATTTGACGTAGATAATTGATATAGGGAATCGACAGAATATT
This sequence comes from Perna viridis, assembly GCA_037379345.1. NCBI lineage: Eukaryota > Metazoa > Mollusca > Bivalvia > Mytilida > Mytilidae > Perna > Perna viridis. Next base: position 8,993,005 of record CM074511.1, on the reverse strand, counting down.
AACCACAACAGAGAGAGCTTTTCCTCTTTATCTCACTAGCTTCATCGAACAGAGTTAATGAAGGAACACAAGATTTGTTGGCTTCAATTTCAAAATTTGATTAAAGCTGAGGAATCAGAAGAAAAATAAATTGAATTTTGTCATGGATCTGGTTCCCTGTTCTACTAAGCAGGATAACAGCAAGAATTTCATTTACCCTCTCATTTAAGTTGCCATTAATATCAATTAATAGTCTGATACAGAAGATTTGGTTACATCAAGAAAGGTCATCCTAACCCATGATTACTTAATCAGTTTAGAAATGTGCATTTACATAATGCAAGTGTCAAAACAAGATACATAAGCTATGAAACAAAGGTGGAGATTTTTTTATACAGCGTTTAAAACATGCAGGAAATACAATAAATTGAGTTATCACAATTTTTAAGGTGTATAGTAAGATATTGAACAGCTATTTCAATTAACAGCTGCAGAAACCAGAAATCAGACAAACCAGAAATAGATAAAGACAATATAATTCTGAAAAACTACAATACAACAATACAACCAGTAATTTAATCCTGAAATTCTATAATAACGATACAAAACTGAAATTCTATAATAATGATTCTATCTTGAAATACATATTTCTATCTTAGGATTTCTGTCCTATGAACCACATCACAAGATGTAGGTGAAGTTATAATTGCCATGCAAGGGTTCAATAATTCCATACGAAATAGAACATTTCAGGACTGATGGCTCATAATGGTTAAATTTCTCCACTTAAAATGCAAATCATTTCTTAACAAGAAAAACTGTGAGCAACATTCACTAAAGGATATCGAAGAAACCATATGGTCAAAATATAAAACAAAATTAAGTCGTGGAACAAGAAGTGCTCAAGTTGGAAATTGTAATCCCACAATATGGCATATATGCATGACTGCAATAAAAAGCTGCAGAGAAAACTCCAACTAAAAGCTAAGGATGGGTGAGTGGACAGACACAATAATCATAAGTCCCACTTTCAAAGCAGGGTGTATAAAAAATGTTCTCATTCACAAATAAATTCACCTTGTGCCAGTAGAAGAACTAACTGTTCAAAACCTTAGTGATCTTCATCTATATAACTTTAAGATGCTATGGAAAAAACATGTTTCATAATTTTTATTTAAGAACTTATCATACAGTCAGAAAGTTTTATTTCTCAACATTGTATAAAACAATCATCATCTTAGTTCCCAAGCCTTTGAACAACTTATATGTATAACAGGTGATCAAAAGAAACAAATTATATACCAGATTATATCTTCCACAGTAAACAGAAAACTTTGTATATTTTACGGTTAATTTCTACCACAATGCCTCTCTATTACCTATAGACCAATTTACTTAATAATAGGGTTAATGCCAACTTAGCCTATACACTATTATTTATAAGAATATAATTTACACAGTTGCCAAAAGTCAAGCCAACACTTGGTGGACATCTGAGAAGAGAGCTTTCATATTACTTCCAAGGTTATAAAAACTTATATCATAACAGCCCTATATCTATATTACTATTACAGGAATTTAGCATGACCTTGTGGTATGAGAAGTAGGCCAAGGGCAGTAACTCTAGCACCAATGCAATACTTTGTTATTGAACCATGATTACATTGAGTTTTTATCTGAAGAAGAAAAGCAAAATGAATTATATTTTCATTTCTGAGAAAAAAAAAACAAAACCTAAAATTTCATTCCAAAGACATTATCAATATTACAAAGACTATTCAATAGAAAATATATTCTGCAACTAGGAAATTATTACTAACATAATATATTAAAGCAAAATTTCTTGTACATGTATAACCAAGGCAAATTCATACAAAAGATTATAGCCTACCCAAATATATTTGTATGAGGAAGTTTCATACCAGAGAGAGGGCAAATACAAGCCAAAGTTGTATAGAGCTTTTTATCACCTTAAAATTAAATTTCATGTCATTCCCTCTATAAAATATTTTATCAAACAAAGAGTTATCCTGTATTCAAATAAACATGAATTAATTAACTTTTGACATCAGATAAGAATATTTATATAAAAATTCCTTTTTCTATCAAAGAATTACATCACAGATGCCAACAGTTCCTATATCAGGCCTAACCATTTCTCACAGATAGCAGAAATTATTCTCATCATTTCAGACAGGTTTTCTTGTAGAACCAACAACAAATGATAATTGAAAGTTACATTTTATCGTAATATTATAAAGAAGTAAGTTCTCTGAATTTCATTGGTAATCTTAAACATAATATTAATCTGACAACCCAGAGGTGGCTCTGACAACCCAGAGCTGACTCTGACTACCCAGAGATGGCTCTGACAACCCAGAGCTGGCTCGGACTACCCAGAGATGGCTCTGACAACCCAGAGCTGGCTCGGACTACCCAGAGATGGCTCTGACAACCCAGAGCTGGCTCGGACTACCCAGAGATGGCTCTGACTACCCAGAGGTGGCACTTCATAACCATGCCTAGAAGTCAAGTAATAATGCACAGCATCTATCACTTAGTATTTTTATTAACCAGTTATATAAATAGGTTTGAATTGCTCACTTGGTTAAATTTTTGCCTTTAAATGGCAATAAGTCTAACTCTAACAAGGAGTTACCCCACAATTTTGATGATAAAAAGACTTCAATTTTGACTCAAAGAAGACTCATAAGGGCAATTACTCTAACAAAGAGTTGTCTGACAATTTTGATCTCCACACACTTTTGTAGGCATTATCATAAAGATCACTTCAGCAATTTAAAGTTTATTTCTATCTATCATAGTTTTCAAGATATCGGTTGAATGAAAACTGTAAAAAGAACATTTTTCACCTTTCAAGGGCAACAACTCTAACAAGGAGTCATTCAACCACTTTGACTCAATGCAGACTTTTGTAAGCCTTATAATGAAGATCATTTCAGCAATTAATACAATTGGGCTATGTGGCCATGTATTTCAACAGATCAAAAACCCTACATCTATGCAGAACACCCTAAGCAACATTCATACCAAGTTAAGTTTTGATTGTTCTAGTAGTTTCAGAGAAGAAGATTTTTGAAAAAAATGCTTAACATATTGAAAAGAAAATTGACCACAGATTTCATCATGTTGCACACTTTTATCAGGGCATAATTTGGCTAAACCTAACGGTTTTGGAGATATATGCGAAAATATTCTGTCTTACCCCCTATGTTCTATTTTTAGTAACAGTGGCCATGTTTTTCGAAAGATCAAAATTGTCACATCAGTTCTATGCAGAACACCCTAAGGAACTTTCATAACAAGTTTGGTTTTGATTGATATAGTAGTCTCAGAGGAGAAGATTTTTGAAAGAAATAACATTAAAAATAGGAAAAAGGGCAATAACTTTAACATGGCTTCATAGATTAAAACAAAAATTTGACCACTGATAGATCTTATCAGATCTTATCATGCTGAACACTTTTGTCCAGTCAGAATTGGGCTAAACTTAATGATTTTGGATATATATGCGAAAAACTTCTGTCTAACCCCTTTGTTCTATTTTTAGTATCAGTGGCCATGTTTTTCAACAGTTCAAACATCCCCACATCAGTTCTATGCAAAATACCCTAAAGAACATTCATATCAAGTTTGGTTCTAATTGGTTGGGTAGTTTCAGAGGAGAACAGTTTTGTAAAATTGTTAATAGCGACGACGATGACCACGAAAGACGCCAAGTTATGGCATTAACTCACATGGCCTTTGCCAGGTGAGATAAAAATAGACCAAATATGGACTAACAGACTCTAAACATTGCTCAAATGTAATCTATATCTAGCATTTACTACAGATAGGAGTTTGCTAAATATCAGTAAAAAAATACTAAATTGTGTGTATAGCTGGTAAAGTATTTGTCTGAGACCAAAGGATGTCAGAGCTACCAGCTGAAACAGTCATGCAACTAACCTGAATCCTATCACAATGTGAACATGTAAGTTTACACAGTTATATGATAACAAAAACATAATTTAAAGCAGAATCTTGTCAGAAGAATACCATAACACTATCTTAAAACTACATTCAAACTTTTATACTAGCATTGATGATGATCTATTTTTTCTTATTCACAATTGGTACATATATTTTTCATTCATTTTCAACTTAGATGATAATGCAATTTAATTCATGTGTCCAACCAAGAAACATTGTACATCAGGATATTAGAAAAATTCATCAACTTTACTTTCAGACCAATATTTAGTTTTTACCTTCAGACAACCTTATAACTAACTGATTTTTTAGTAAATTGAAAAAAAAACATAATGTTATTCTGACATGAAAATGTGGTCTATCATCACATTCTGTTCTTTTAATGTCTGGTGACAAAAAGACTAGCACCGGATCAGACAGAGGAAAATGTTTTCTGACATGAAATGGTGCAGCCAAAACAAGATTTATATTTACTGCAACATGACATGAGACATAAAAACTTTGCACAAGATTCAAGAAGGATGATGATGGAAATTTCCATAATTATTGAAATCTCAAGATATATTGATGAAGTAATTCAAAAATATGAATATTCATTACACTGGGATTTTCTAAAAGAAATACAACAATCATGGAGGCTTTTCTGAATAAGACATCTGAGCTCTAAACTGCTTTTTCAGGACCACTTAAAACTTTCTATTGCTCCATAGATAATTTAATCTAAATTTGATAGAAAGTTTAAATCTCTTTGTCAATTATCCTATAGAAGTTCATCATGAAACTCTATTCCGTTAACTATTTTACTTGCTGTAAATGTAGTGATGTTGCCCTTCTATTTGGATTTTTGCCATTTCAGACAGTTGCTGTTTTTTTTTTTGCAATAATGAAAACATTTCAATAATTTGTTTTTACAAATTCAAATTTCTAGTTATGCAAAAAGTTTAAAGTATTTTTTTTTCTGTAAAATAGATAAATATTTTAAGTAAACAAGCCTTAAGCCCTTTATTTTGAGTTCAAATTTCCAATTCTAACTCTGAATTTCTAAACAATAAAAAATAAAAGGGAGGTAACTTCTCTAAGGACAAACACTGCACCAAATACTAAGTTTATACCTCATGTGATAAGTGGATAAGTCTTATTCAACCAATGTCTACATACATAGAAAAATGGCTTCCTTTAATAGATAAAGCACAAAATGGTTTCAGTCTTCTATACAAAATACTATTATTAATATGATCAACCAAATCAGCTGAATTGACATGCAGTTGTTCAGGATTCAAAATATTAAATGACAATAATTCAAAAAAAGTTTCCATGGCAAAATGTGATAAAAGCTAAAATATGAAAAATGATGAATTTTACTTTAATTAGACAATATGAAAATATTTATACAAAATAAATGTTACTGTATAATAAACTGGTTAATCTCTAATTACTTCCTTCTTGGTCATATATGTATAGTAAGTAAATGAATGTCAGTTTTCAATAAATCCAAGAATCTTTTTTTTTTATAATTTTGCCCAAAATATGCATAATTAATTAACAAATCATAGTTGCAAAGCAGTTTGTGAATTGTAAAATGTCAAAAAATAGGTAATACAAGCTAAATTTCCAAATTCCCTACTACCCAAAGTGAAAACATAATATATTTTTGAATCCTTGACTGGATAATTCCACGCTAGGTCATATAAAGAAGAAACACCCCCCTCACAAAAAAAAACAAAATAAAAAAAACAAAACAAAACAATAAAACACAATGAAGGCAAATTGCAAAACAAAACACAAAACTTTTATCCAAAATTACACAGAAATATAATTACTGTATAAGGTACTTAATTTTCCAAAGAGCAGTAAAAATAAATATTGGAGTCTTAAAAGCAATACTACATATAGATCTCCTACAATATTATGTTAAAACTTACCAGGAACAATGGCTTTCATAGAGATTGTGACCTAAGAAAAACTCCTGAACAAACAGCAGATGAGAAGACCATCAGTAATTTGTCTGCAGCCTGTAAATATTATCACAAACACCATTTGTTCACAATAAATAACCCTAAAACTGTTACTTTCTGATTGAAGTCAACATAACTAAGATCCGAAGCACTGATTTTCACAAAATATATTACCAATACATTTGTTGATAGCACTGTCAAAAAGATTTATCAAACTGCACTCAGAAATAAAAACATTCCTAAGAAATGGAAGAAATCACAGAGTGACTTTAAGCTGTCCACAGTAGAAACTGACTAAAAGAGCAGATTAATCAACAGGATACAAGCAAAAGTTACAAATATTTCAAAATATGTCATTAAAGTGTGAGAAAAGCACAACCATGACAAACCTCTTTATCATAGAAAACATCTGGTAATGATTTCACTGCAGTAAAAATGTTGTTTTAGATATGTCATAACCCAAAATATTCCAGAAAACTGTTTACCCGCAGTTCATACAGTTTAAAATATCAAGATATTAAACAAGGGTCAAAAGAATATTTGATAAGTAACCAGTGGGGTTAATCTCTTTCTGATTGCACTTACATAGAAAAACAATGTCATAAATGTGTGAGAGGGAGAATGTAGTAATTTTCTGGGATTCTTGGCATTAGTGTTTTATGGCCCTGAAGGCTGACGGCAATAGTCTTGTAATTATTACCTGTCATTTCCCTAGTCCCATAAAGATCCACAAAGAAAATTGTTCTACAAATCAACACCATCCTTCTAATAATTAACAGACAAAACAACCTCCATGAAAATCTGTGATGTTAAAAATTCACATCTGATGCATGTACAGTTCTTTAGGTTTTTTATTTTTCTTGTTCTTCAGTTAATATTCTGATTAAGAAAACTTCATTTTAAACAACAGATTTCCTTTCATCAATAAATCTAAGGCTTTCATATCAGTACTTTAGGAAAACTTCAATAAATATGATTTGTAGAATAAGGAATAAGGAATTTCCTCAGTGAGGATGTAAGCTATTCGATTATTCCTCTTTATTAATACATCATTTTAATAGGAAATGAAGGGAACTTTACAAGCCATTTAACTTAAATAATCTATCTTATTACAATTATATTGCCTCTGCAGACATCAATGTTTTGTTAATGACAGATTTAATACTTTATAATGGCTATGTCTTCCCCTATGAAGTGTGCCCACTGTGGTTTATTGTATACATTTACTCCATCTGACAGTTAGAGGTGAGATAAGGTCATGTGATGTCAGTCAGGCCTCTTTATCACACCCTGCTACTGTGTCCGTGTTCTATGAACATACCAGTCAAGTTGTCATGATTTACATTTCCTATATTTATATCAAGATAGATAGAGACTGTCAATTAATGCCTGAAAGATGCAGCGGAAAAATATCATACAAAGAAAAAAATAGCCAATTCAGATTTCAAAATGATAAAATTTACTGTAGTACATACAGTCCATGTGATAAATAGCCAATTCAGATTTCAAGACAGATATAAAGGGGGAGCTAAAAGGATTAAGGATTTGGTTTGATTACTTTATGGGGTTTCAGATATGGTGGGAAAGGACAGCTGCATTTTACTCATATAATATAGTTGAAATGTTAAGACTTTTGAGGATCTTTATTTCCAGCTGTTTTATAGGATTACTTATAATCATGCAGAGAATGTTATTCAATTATAAGTGAATGATTAACCATGAACTTAATTGAAGACATGTTTAGGTGTAACAGGTAACTTTTGAAAAGACATTTTGCAGCAACACTGTCTACATGATAATACTTCGAGTTACTTCTAAACTTTCATAAAATGGTGCCATGGTTTTTAAAGATTTGTCTACTTCATTTATAAAAATAAATCTGTGAGCCAATGTCCATCAGTGATACTCCCACAACCCAACTTAAGTACATTTGTGTATATGGTCAAAATATAAACCAAGTCACCAAACAGGAATTTATTGTGACCTAAGTCTGAAATCAAATGCAATGAAATAATGCTTACACCAAAATATCAAATGGCTGTGATAGGAAAAAAGTGTGACAAGGCTAAAACAGTTAACTTCCTCATTGGGTATAAAAATGCCAGAATGTATAAGAAGCATTCTGCAAGAAAAAAGTTAGGAAGACTGAAAAATAAACAAAATTTCATTCTGTAAACAAAGATAGAGAATTTATTATAAACTGTGAAATTTTCATCAACTTTTACATCATAGCACTAAGCATAGCTTTGCTTTGAAATCCTAAGACAAACATTTCTACTTTGATTTTCAATCCATCATGCAATTACAAAAATATATATGAAAGCCATTTCCGCTTAATTGGTTAACATGAGTTTAATTAAGACCTAATACATCAAAGACAAAAGTTGGAAGATATACCTGTACTAACCAGAATTGAGGTGAGAAACAAGGTGTTTATGTTCAGTGCACCTCATTTGAAGGTTTATAGACAGGTGATGTGCTAACATGCTGAATGAAGGGGATATTAATCAGCTTGTTCTGATAACAACCCAGCACCTACTACCAATCTTATCTGATATTTACAGTTTGAATCAAATATATTTGTTTTACATACCACCCCAGTGATTCTAAGACAGACAGGTTTTAATTCCATGTCAAAACATTTGACATAATAATTATAGCCTTGTTTATTGTGATAATTTTTGTGCACTTTTAGATTTGTACAACACCTGTAAAATATAAGACAAAGTGAAAAACTGAAGGAATGAAAGATTAAGCATTATGTCATACAGAAGAAACCAAAAAAGATTCCGCAATATCATCATCATACATTTTAACCTATATTGATATGTCTTCAGACTTCTAGTATAAAAACCTTCCAATATTTCAGTCAAGAGGATTGCACAGGTCATGAACGTACATTTTAACCTATATCGATATGTCTTCAGACTTCTAGTATAAAAACCTTCCATTTCAGTCAAGAGGATTGCACAGGTCATGAATGTTTAAATATAATTACAAGATATAGCAATGTAAAAGGTGCTCTCAAATGTAACCTTATTCCTGTTTCTGGTCTTCATCAATTTAACTGTCCTTTTTTATTTTTCATGCTCCGACATTGTTAAGTGTGCAATATTTCTGGTTAGGTAATTGGCTTTCTCATTTTGACAAATATGGCAATTTAGAATGCAGTTCAACAGAAGTGTGGGAGAGAAAGTCCCATTCAATTACATTAAAATACAAAAATACAGATGTCAATTTCACAAAAAGTTGCAAGTGTAAAATTGATCGTAAGTTATGACGTAACAATGCTATTTTCTGTTATGACGATATTACTTATGATCAACTTTACACTTACGACTTTTTGAGAAATTGATGCCTGATCATATAAATATTGTACATAGTGATATGCCGTATCTCTCATCAGCATACTGATATGTCAGTGTTGGATTGGCTTTCAGATTTCTACAGGCCTAGCAATATAAAGAGTGCTCTAAAATATTACTTCTTTTCTAATTTTCTATGGGTTGCAGTCCTTTTCACAAAAAGTCATACTGTGAAAGTACTTTAATTCGTGGATTAGGGAAGAAACAGAGGTTCCTGGATTCTTAAATTCATGGTTTGAAGGTTTTCAATATACACATCAAAGGAGATCTCCTTTTCATTGGGAACCAAAATTTGTGGTTTGGCTTCCAATGAAATCCAAGAAAATTGGTATCCCATGAACAATAGTACTTTCACAGTAAGTGGGAAATTACTCGTAAGTTACGACTAACTTGACACTGAAACTGTAAGGTGTCCTCATCAATATTTTTTTAGATTTCTACTGCTCTGACATTGTAAAGTGTTCAATATTTCTGGCAAGGAATAAATTTGCTTTCTTTTGACAAATATTGCATTTTAGAATGCAGTTCAACAGGAGAGAAATCCTATTCAATATATTAAAGCTAAAGATTTTAGTACTGGCTTCAATTTTTAGGCACATTTATAGGAAGATTGCTGAATCTTTCAAATAAGCTACCAGAGTGACACCTTTCTCATTTAAATGATCGTGGACCTGTTTTAGCCATCATTGGTAATTAGCAATAACATGCCTTAAAGGACTATAATAGAGATGTCCCTTTGTCATGCATTCTATGTGAAACTTACCTGTATATAAAGACCTCCTCTCTTATACAGCCAGCATTTTGCATTCTGTTAGAATGTCACTTAAACATGTATTTCTGAATGTGTTAATGTGTTTAGTTCTGCAACATATCAATGGTTTCATGAATTCTTAGTGTGACACTTACTTAACAACTCTGACTATATCCAATGTCTTGAAAAGTTCAGATAAGTTTTTAGGAAATGTATGGCCACACTTAGCTTTAATACCACTTCCTTCTCTACATAAGGCTTTAGGTACAAATTAGTTGCTTACTGAACAAAAGACTGAACTAAAGGAACTACAATATAGGTCATGAAAATGCATTTATCTCATATATGAGAACAGGCCTTGTTTTTGACCTTACTATAGGCTATGGGTGTTTCTTCTTTGTCATTGAGTGTCATACAAGGAGAAGTGCCGGAACCTCTGACATTATGATAAAGACAACCCCATACTTGACATAAGTAGACTTACATCACAAGACTTCCGCCATGAGTTTATAAGAACATCACAAGTGTCTTCATTGCACAAGATACTTCAATTACAAGAGAAAAAAGAATGAAGCCTCTTCATTACACAGTATAAAATAACTGACATACTTACACTGGCTGTAATGTCTGTCATCGCTAAACAGCAAATTAACATTGCTTTATAGTACAGTACTAATGGGTACTAACCATTTTGTTCAATGATGTCAATATAATGGCGTCTTTATGTGACAAATTACAACAAATTCTAGTAATAATATCTGAAATGGTACTGATAAATCCAGGCACTGCTGTTGAAAGCATGAAATTAAGTGCCAATTTCAAGGAAGGATCAAAATATTTTTAAGGAGGGATTTCAAGACAAAAAAGAGAGTTCCAGGCTATAATTTGCTCAATTTTATCCAAATTTTGTATGAAATTAACAAAATTTCCCCCCACCCAAAAAAAAAGGACTTCTTTCCCCCATAAGTCCAGAACCACACTGTCTATGCCACTGGATTTTATACATTTAATCCTATAGTATGTAAAATGCTTCTTCTCCATGGAAGATTCAAATCAAGTTTACCAATGCACCTGTTTTAGCCATTAAATAAAAAATCTCTTTAGGTAATTAATATGAAAAGTAAGGGTCTGATAGATCTTACCAAAAAAAAGATGCTTAAAAACATTGAACAATTCTACCCAATGGATGTTGACATTTCACATCACACTGAAAAAAGGTAATTTGAATTTAAGTCAATCCCACCTAAAATTTATACCAGGGACGCGGGGTTTCTGTTTGCTTTTATTCTTTATGAGAGATACAACTAAAACAAACCAGAAATAAATTAAGAACATGTTAAAAAAAGCTTTCAAATTCACTACACTCAGTGAACCAAGACAAACACTTGCACTGATTAAAAGAAATCACTTTATTAGTTCTAGCTGCAATAAACTCCCCCATTCTGCTTATTATTTAACCTCTTTACCTCCTTCAAATACCCCAGCAATAACAGAAATAATCACACATATGAGTTATATTTTCTCCTACTGTGAAAATAAACACTTAGCCTTCACAAGATACACAATTCATAACATATGCCATCTACAGAGAGCATCCCAGAAGGTAATTATTAAACACTATACAAAGTACATTTCTCTGGAACATTTTTGCACATGAAGTTTGTTACCATAATCAGTATATCTAAATGTTAAATATACAAAGAGATCAAACCATTACCAAGTCTTCTGAATTAACATTAGTTGTTCAAAGCCTGAGGTTAGTCTAAATGTTTGGGCCTTTAAAAATTCCACTTACAGGCCAGAAATATTTCAATAAAAAATTCTCCAAAATATAATTTGGATCTGTAGATCAAAAAGGTTACCTGAGACTGATTAGGTCTATAAAGCCTGCAAATTAAAATGAGTACTCTCTATCTAATACATAAAACTGGTTTTCAGTTCCTCAATTTTGAATTTAAATCAAGCAACTTTGATGGAAAAAGTTATATAATAAATATAGAAATTGTTTTTTTGGTTCCATACAGATGTTTGTCTCCAACATTATCATGAAGTACAAAGTTTTCTCAACTTTGTATAATTGTTCTATCAGAACTCTAAATTTGTCTATTCTACAATTTCTGTATACATTGTATTGTAAGTTATATACAGAAATTCAATAATTTACATGAACTACTTGTTGAAAAGACATTTAATGCATCTCGAAAAATTGAATTATCTTCTATTCCGTTGCCAAGTAAACAATCACATTATGCTTTCTAAAGCTTCTATAAACCAAGGCCTAATTTGATTACTAATAATTCATCTAAACAATAGCTAGGGCAAAGTTGTACAATAAGTTATGTTGACACATATACAGTGGATCTAATTTAATAACATGATTATTACTATTTCATGTTCTATAGAAACTGAACTTTCAATCTTTTATCATTTTTTAAGATTAAACAACAAAATTCTTATATACAAAACAAACTTAAACCTGGTCCAAATAATGTTAAAGTATTAATTTTCGCAATGTACTCATTTTCTTTGTTTTTGCAAGTGAATATAAAAGCGTGAAAACTAATACACCCAAAATTGCTTTTTAACATTATACAATACTTATCATTTATTGAAATTGGAAAAATTGAAACCCGTGAAATATCTTCCCTTAACAGAATCCAGGAAAATTAGTAAGCACTAGAATTAATAAGTTCACAGTAGATAACCAAACAATACAAGATATGAAACCAAACTTAACTATTTCTATTCTACTACAAGTTATCGGTAGCACTATATTTTAAAGTACTTGTATCCTAGATTACCATTTAAACATCAACAAAATTTTCTTCTTAGAAATTCCTTAATCATCAAAATTATTTAAAAAAAACATCTTCTATTCTTCTTTTCACACTAAAAAAATTACAAGGAGCAATAAATGAATAAAACATGCATTAATTTCTTATGGAGTACACTTTCACATGAAATAAAACTCAGTGTCTGTATAATTAATAAATCTTTTAATTAACCAGTTTCTACTCAGAGTTTGGGTTGACTCCAAATGATTTTTGCATATTAATCTTTGCTAATTAAGTGCGTTCGAAATTGGAAGCAGCCTAGGAAAGAAACACTCATTCTTTCAGGTTTTTCTGATACTGGCAAGATGTAGTAAAGTTCATATTCACAAAACCATCTTATGACAGACTGCAAAATACTACATAAATATAATATAAAAAACATTTACTGGGATTTCAGCATCTACTGACAAATAAACAACGCTAAGACATCCTGTCAACATTAACTCTAACTGACACTGATACAGCATGTCATGTGACAATTTGATACTTCAGCAAAAAGAAACAGACAAAAATACTCCTGTTAATGAAATGGCATGTTAAAAATTTATAATTATAATTAAAATAGGAGTAATAAAGTTAGACACGGAGGTCAACAACTCTGAAGACAGTGACACAGACAGAAAATATTACAGCAATGGTTTATTTTGTATGTTCAATATGTTCAACCCAACAAACTTAGCAGATTTTTATCAATTGCAATGTAACAGGTGATCCTAGCAGAGCAGGACACACCCAGAGCAAATGTTGTCACTCCAGGTTTTTTGTATGAGTTCATATCGTAAGTGGTTTAGTTTTTTGTGTGCTGTTTTATTTTTTTGCGTAATTGTATTTAATTCTGTTATCTACAATTATATAGATTGTCTCTATTTCCTGTTTTAATGTTTTGGCCATGTTTTTTGTTTTCTGAATGGTTCTTTTGATACTTAGGTATTTTTTCTCCAATATATGTTGAAACATCAGCTGTTGGGTACCAATTTTTGTTACTTTCATCATTAATTAGATTAAATATTTATAAACTCTGATTCTCCAATTAAAGATAAAGAAAAATTAGGAATCAAATAATTAAAATTTTAAGACTTGTACCCAACTAAGAGAAATGGTCCAAAAAAATATGGACTGTGATCTGAAGTACTCTAAGATTTCCCAATAATCCAAAATTACTGAATAGTTATATAAAGGAAGTCAATTTATCTAATAGCAGCTACATCATCCATCAAAACAGACTGGAAACACAATCTATTCCTCAAATCAATACTGCAACTATATATAATTAAAACAATACCAATCAAACGATAGTGAGAAACCATAAGGGACCAAAATAAAGAAACTTTATGTTTAATTTCACTGCCTAAATATTGTATTCAATTACTTCTTTGTTAATTGTAAATAGATTACAAAACATTGGTGAATTTAAAAGATTTGTCTTCATTGAATTTGTTAGCTGTGTCAAGGCAGGTTATTTAATGTTGGATAGTAAAGTTATGATGTAGTACAGGTATTTTCATAGTCACATGATCAGAGTTGTAAAGAGAAATACAATAATAATACCATAAAACTGACAACAGAAAAAGAATTGTCCAAAGCAACAAAGAAACCACATTTTTCTTGCTCAACAATATCAAAAGCACTAAAACAAGCCCCAAAAATGGTAATTTTAGTATTAAACAGTCCTTTGGAGCGTCCATGATTTTTGACTGAATGATAAACTGACTGAGACAAGTAAAACCAAGAAAACTGATTTAGTATCTACAATCTTTTATTGAAAATCTGACACAAGTTGTTGAAAGTTGGGGTTTAATATCATCAAAACATAAAACTTACTGTTATAGAATTCTAGATTATTGCAAGGGCCAGAAAAAAGTTACTGGTATTTCAATTTAAATAACATGGTTTTAACCAAACTTTTATAATAAAATTAACAACTTAAATGAGAAACTTACATTTTACCTACTATATTACAAATTATTTCCCATTCTTCATATGAACTATGATACCAACATGCATGAATTAAATTTATCAAAACAAATCTATAATCAAGGCTTCCCAAAATTTTACCCTAGGAATTTTTTTTTCAAGTGAAAGAAATTTTGTACGATGACAAGCTATGTTCTAGTAATAGAAAAAAAATAAAATAAAAATTGTATTTCTTACCTCAAAATTGAAGAATTCTACCAGGTTGATCTGACAATACTGACACAAGTATTGATGATATGATTCTAGAATCCACTTAACACTACTTTCAGTCAACTCTCTTCAATCCTCAAATAATTAACAGCATAATATGTATCTCTGCCACTCTCCTTGGGAATAATTCTCAGTACAACACAATATATATTCCTATAATATACAAAATAAAGATAAACAAATCTCAAATGTGGAATAATATAATTATTATGATAAATGAAACACTGATAGAATTTGTCAAATCATGAAATTATTATTTCTGCACCATTTCCACTCAGAATTTGTCAAAGTATCCCCTTTTAACAACAATTCACTTGACTAAAGTTTACATCATCTGACTTTTTTGCACATGAAACAATCCCTTATCACAGTAATTAATTTACAATGAGTAAAGCAGGTTATGAGAGAAACCTTTCCAAATTAACCTCATCCTTGATACACTATACATCTTCATTACAATGTTTATACATACAGCTGTATATACTTCACTTAAAACTAAACAAACATGCTTGCTTATTACAAAGCTGATATATTTTGCGACAGTTCCAATGAATGCATGGCTGGATTACAGCCTGGGCGGTATCCCGCTGATTATTTTTGTTATTTTGGACTGGAATCTGGTATGGTCATTATATACTCACCCAGTATACAGTCTGATTTAGTTTACAGAAGTATACTGTTTAGACAAAAACCATTGACTGATTCCTGGCATTTTTGACTTAAGGATTCTCATTAATAACATGGGGTTTATATATTCACAATGGCATGTGGCCATTCCCTTAAGTTTTTGTTTCTCAGTCTAGACACTTTCGAGTAATATGTATTACTACAAATTTCCCTTGTAAATGAGGTATAAAGCATTACATAAGAAGAGAATACTTGAAGAATTTCATACTTAATTGTTTGTAAGGACAGGATTTTAGCGAAGCGATTACAACATTTATGTTCCCAGAAGAGGTCAATAATTTTATTTTCAATGATATTGTCTGGCAGTTCCAGTTAAAGATGAAACAGACAATAACAGTTCCAAAACAATATCTGTAAGTCTTAAGGTAGTGTTAGGTTTTTGACCATTTTAGATATGAAAAGAGCTATCATTTTTCTTCCCACAAGTTAGTGTCAAAAACATCTATAATTCATAACTTTCTTGTCAGAGAGTTATTGGAATACCAACATTAATATAGTGTGAGATATCGTCAACTGCTAGCTCTCAGACAGCATGAGAGGGGAGGTAACTGTAGAACAGAATTCCTAATTAAGACATGGATAGTTGTGTAACAAATGATACTTTGTTTGAAAGAAAATTATCTTTATCTTTTACAATATACCACAGTTTAAAACATTAGAAACTATTGGGAAAACTGATAACAAAAAAAAGATTTTGCACTCATTAAAATATAATGTTAAAGTATTTTTCCTCCTGTGAGTATCAGAAAATTTGATTTTACTCTTATAAGATCTCATAATATCCCCCAAAGAGTAAAAGACTTCTATTTTCTAAAGTACTATATACCTTTTAATGGGTATACTCTGATTGTAAATATGACACATCTTGCCTCGACCCATCATAAAACCATTACGTATGCTATGCGTCATTAACACCTTTACTGCCTAGCATTCCTCAAACATAAGATAGATTTCACAAAAATTCCAACAAAAGCTTCCAGTAAGGTTTACAGAGGCTCCAATTCAGGTTGTAAATTTTCAAAGCTTCAATGAACCAGTAAAATCTAATCTAGAAACCTTCCAAATGACAAATGTTCTTAACAGTGCACCATGGCAGAAACTATCACTATAAAACTATCACCACTAAGGATAACAGACATAGTTTTTATTATCTTTTCCTACTTTTTCTTTTGTAAGAACATTTAAATTCACTTTTATCATTTGTCATTTCCTTCCAGTTAAACAAATGGTTCATTTTTTAAGGTTAAAATAATAAAAGATTACTGGTTTCCTCATCAAGTTTTAGACATAAGAAATAATTTTCCTGATTATAGCTTCTAATTAGTCATAATTATCACTGATGCTTCAACTGTGTTGAAATATTTGTAACAGTTTGCATCTATAAACCTTAATATCCCTCTGTTGTGACCTTGTGAAATATTTCTCATCTAAGGAAAAAACTAAAGTGTAGGAATATAGCATACAGGTTTGTCTAATTAGCTTTATCTTAATTCTTTTTGTAACTATAAATTATCAATGTTTTAAAAGACACACAAAAGTGTACATCTGGAATTTTTTATTTCAATATTGGCAGTAGAAGCTTTTATCACTTCACTCTAATCATAACTCAATGAATGAGCATTAGTCTTTCCTACCTGCTATTGGTAGGGGTTATTATAGTGATGGCTGTCTGTCCTTCAATCCGTACTTCTTTCCTTCCTTCCACTACGCAGAAAGGTACCCATCTCTTATCCATTAATCCTCCTACACCATTGAGAGGAATTTGAAGAAACAAATCAATGCAGAGGTCAAAATGTGCATGTTATGAGATGGGGAGTGGGGATTTCATGTGAATTTGTCAGAGCTTACAATTTCCAAGTTAAAAATTTAAACATCACAATGATTTGTGGTCATTTTATAAAAGTACATGTATGTATATGACATTAATATTTGTATTTATGATACCTGTACATTCAATTAACAATATTTTGATTAGCATTAATGGACATTATGTAAGAATTGCTCTAATAAAAAACAGAAAGCTCCCACAGAGAATAACTAACTACATGTAGATTGTTTGTATTTAGATCATGCACTGTGTTTTTCATTATATTTTCTTTCAAAGGGTCATACAGGAGATGATGGAGAAATCAAATTTCCCAGGAAAAATCTAAAGAAAGGCTACTTGTGTTTTACCATAGAAAGGACAATCTAATTAGTGTCCAGTTAGTATGTGCCAGACAAGACACGTCTTATCTCTAACTCAATATACATTTCTTGACATTACCAAATATTCTCTCCCAGGCTCCAATAATGTATTTATTTATGATGATTAAGAGCCTTTTGTCTTGCTTTCTGTTCATTATTCCAATACAATCAGATACAGAGTTTGGATGGCATCTTCAAGGTGGTTTGTTTATCTATTTAAAAACATCCAAGGATTGTCTTTGTTGTTATGTCCTCTGTCAAAGCAAGATGTTAGCATAGCAACAGTTATGTATCTAATTGGTATGGGGTTTTAGTTGCATGGTAGAATGACAAATGTAGTTCTCCATATTGTTTCTGAATATGTCAATATCAGATGAACTAACACAAATGATATCATTGTATGACTGAATACATTCTATTAGTGTCCTCTATCACTTTTTTATACAGCAAATAAATGCTGATTCAAGATGGTATTTTTTAGTTACGTCTGTTGAAGTGAGTCTAAAGTCATCCAGGAATTCACAGGCAGATGAATATGTTCATAGTAAACCCACTTATATTACCTCTGTGGAAATCTAGAATCTATTAGTATAACTACCTACAACATCAAACAAAATTATATATCAACATTAAATTCCATAGGCTACATTTATATGATATTAGGACTGAACATCTTATATATTAATGTTTTAATGTATATGCCATGGTACATTCTTGTTTAGACATAAGAAGATACAGAGTTGAGAAAACAAAACTATTGAACATTTAAAAATTATTGTGTCCTAGGTATGATCATTCCATTATGTTGAGAAAAAAGTCAAGATTACAAATGAAAAGGATGCATGACATAAAACTGCAAACTTTAAAAGAGCTGCAGACTATATTTGTGTTATGACAGGGCCAACATTTCACCTAAAGATTTCTTGGTCCACTACTTTTTGTCCTCTTTAACTTTGGTAATTTACTGTACTGCAATTTGATATAAACTTTCAAACAATTAAAACAACGAGATGGCTAAGTCAATTGGAGCAGTTACTAATACAGGTGACATGGGATGTGTGAAAATATGGACACAAGAAATAAGCAGAGAGGAAAGACATGTGAATGGACAGAAGAAGTAAAAAAAACCAACTTTTTTTTCTACTTGGATTTTCCCTTTTGTTCAGACTTTTTTGATGTCTAAAATGTTTACCAGCAATTCTCAACTTGGCAAACAAGTGCTGAAAATAATAGAAGTAATATATATCCATATTAAATTTTCTTGCATGCTAAAAAATATAAGAACTCTAATGGGAATAGTGAGAAACATTATCAGTAGATTTTCCTTGTTAGATCTTATAGAATGGCTTCATTTAGAACCTATTCATTCCATCATGACATATATTGACATAATTGTCGTATTTCAAACTCACAATATATCCTTATACAGCCAATTTGTACGAATAAAAAACAACAATTTTGAGAAATTACGCCTAATATGATAGTTAACTAAAAATGCTTCATTACAGGACTTTATTGGAGCGAGTGAAATATTTCCACTACCAATTTAGACCTTCTCTTTCCACTCCTAAAAAGTGAGATTTGTCAAATAAGATCCAAAGTATTAATTATAAGAGACATTTGTAGGGCTTATAATAGATTGATTCCAGAAATACAAGTACGAGCACAAATTGGATAAAAAGCAAAGGAAATGTAGAATTACCAGTTCTGTAACAGACATTTAACAGTAATATAAATGTGTAAATATAATATAAGAAACCTTATACTGTATAAATCACACAAAAATTACTGTAGGTGGAAACGTCAAGGAAAACCATTTGTAGTTTAAACATTTTTGATTGTAATGACAAGACAGATTGAACACAATACAGATATACAAATATGATATAATGTAGAATAACATGTAATGACAGAAAAACTTGAACACTTCTAGTCCATAATAAAACACAAAGGTATATATATATATATATATGAACATATGAACAAGAGGTTGTAGCATACCAGTACCCTTTAATTTTATTTTTATTTTTTTTTTGGGGGGGGAGGGGCTATGGATTTATTTCCAGAGACAAACTTTTTCTTTTGGCTTTCGAAATAACTAATTTTATTTTGTTCACATCAAGTTGAAAACAATTCTTTTTCTTCAAATAAACTATAAAAGCTATAATAAGTTGAGAGTACAATGCACATTTTTTTCACAATCCCCCCCAAAAACAAATCAGTGGCAAATTGCATGTTACCGTATAAATATCATACACCAAATGCAACTAAAATATAGGATGAAGATTACACTCAATTGTTAGAAAAAAAATTTTGTATAGTTATAATTTCTATCACATAATCCACTTATAAAGGACAAAACATTTACAGCACAGAAAAAATCCAGTGACAAAATCCTAAACTATCTTTGACATTTCAATACTAAATTATCCTGAAATGATAAATGCGGCCTTTAGTCTCCTTATCTCTCTGGATTTACTTATATTAATGAAAATCATACTTTGATCTGTTTTCATTCATCAGTGAATTTTAACTGTCAAGAAAAGTAATTCTGATGTTACATGTCCCCCTGTTCACAATAAAATTGGTCCTCATTTGACAAAGAATCAATAGCCTAGCTTGTGTTTATAATAGGACAATTGTCCCAGGGTGACTTGGAATCAATACCAAACCCATGATTTATGATCTTCCTGTGTTAATTTACCAAAACTAAAAACAACTTAGTTATAAAGTAATAAGTAGGGTTTAGTAAAGTTGACAATCAACAGAATGATATATGACCTAGTGCTTAAATGAGGGTAGTCTCACAAGGGAACTTCTAATTCCAACTTCCCTGACAGAAGTCAATAATCACTTGTTGATGGTAAAAACTTTGTCATGTTCAACATAGTCCTATCATACAGCTGTCTGTCAATTATGACAGGAAATACAGGTTTGAAAGTTACAATTTATGCATCATTAAAGATATCTTTTTTTTCTCAGATTCAGTTCTACAAACTCTAGTAAAATAACAGATAAGCCTACCAGTAAGTCGGAGTCATTATGTCTCTATAAATGATAACTCAATATGTCTATAATGAAAGCTCATCCAACTCAGCTACTTGGTTTCAACTTAATACCTTTTTTTTCTGTCAAATCAAATATGGTGAATAACAATTTTCATGATGATCTAACTTTACATTCAATGAAAAAAGAAAAAAAAACCTGAGTTATTGATGGCAAATAAATGGATGACACCGGCACAAACAAAAATATCTACTGTGACCTTTTAAACTTGAAGTCTAAAGGGCAAACATTGTTCATTAAAAGGAGTACCAATACATTTTGTATTTCCAAAGAAGACATCACCCGGTTAATTTTTTTTTGATCAATTGACTGTCAGCCAGATAAACAGCAATATATGAAATAAATAATTTCCACTTGCAAAGATAATTTAGCTATATAGCATCCATCTCTGAACTACAATTCTGTTATAAATAAATCAAGTTCCTCTATAGGTATGTGACCAAAAT
Source organism: Perna viridis (assembly GCA_037379345.1). Classification (NCBI taxonomy): domain Eukaryota; kingdom Metazoa; phylum Mollusca; class Bivalvia; order Mytilida; family Mytilidae; genus Perna; species Perna viridis. The sequence continues at coordinate 8,971,558 of CM074511.1, read as the reverse complement.
GGTAATTATCTTACTACATAAAAGTTAATAAAATAAACTCTACTGGTATCCATTTGATTTAATTGCCAATCAGCTTTTTCAAAATTGAAACTTCAAAGTCAGTTGTATCACTTATTTCTACATGGCACTTCCAATATGACTATCTTGTCTCATAAAACAGCTAACACAACACTTGTCTCATAAAACAGCTAACACAAACTAAATTGTGACATTATTATCAAGTTGCTTCCTGAAGCCGTCCAAACATAACTTTCCACTCACTTTTACTTGTCACAGCTGTAATGCATGGTCATGTACAAGTCTTTAATATACAAAAAAGTACAAATTTAATTTGAAAACCAACTAAATTGCTATAAAAAATGTTAATATCTCCCTTATATAAAGGTCAATTTTGTTGACTGATCATTAATTTTCACCATAATTGAGACCCAGCATCTCCTCTAACGAGATGACAAACATCAAAGTCAAGGAATGTACAGGTGAAAAATTATAAATCAACTTCTGACTATAATCAATTTATAGGGTTTTTTTTTAACAGAGATATCAGTTAATCTATCAAAATGAAGCAGAAAATCATTAATGGAACGATTCCATTTATTCAATAAATATATAAATACCAAGCCTTTCTGAACTAACACTGCTTTAGACAGAATGTGCATAATTATTACAAGATGATGGAGTTTTTTTAGCTAAAACTTGAATGACAGAACAAGACATCACAAACTAAATTGAAGTTAACATGCTTCTTATCCCCATAGTCCCCTAATATTGAAGATTCAGTAACAGAAATTGGTCCCTATGTAAAGGATTTCTGTGAAAATTAATTCAATGCAAGCGTATATGGTTACCAATATTCCATCCAATTTTGAAGGAAACCAGATATAAAACAAAGGCACTATCAAGAGGCAGAATACTGGTACAAATCAATTATTATTTTTTCCTACCATAATTCCCCAAAAAGGCAACCCTTCTAAACAAATACTATTCAAAGTGAACATTTACAGTATATAACATACATGTAGGAACAAATTACTACCCACTGACTTGTATTAAAATATTTGGACCCCAATTTGATACACATTTTGTGTAGGGAACTTTGCATCTTTTCATGGAAAATCAAGGTCAGACAAACATCTCATCAAGGTTGGTTAGACAGTTAAGGCAAAACTTGTACATAAAACTTCCTACATTTTAGTATCAACCTTCTCAATAGAATCTATCCTGTCTGACAGACAGACAACTAAAGTAGAAGTTTTCACACAACTTAATCCCTGAGAGAACATCCATCATGTATCCGATTACACCCTGCATCGGAAGTCAGCCCATCAAATCGCATATAGACCACAATTTAACGCAAAGTTGACATCAATACATTCTGTGAAAAGTGCAAATATATAAGATTTACATAGAATTTACTATTATCTAAGATAACAACACCACTGGGAAAAATTAAAACTGACTACTATTTTTTTTTCTGTTGAGAATAGATTAAGACAAAATGTACATAAAAAGGAATACAACAAAATGTCATGGTTAGATTTAACTCCAGATGATGTTAATTGAAAGGCTAAGAAAAAAAGGACTTATTTTACTCCTAAGACAATCTAATGTTCAACATGAATTTTCCTTAAATCCGTTTCAATTCAATAACATGGGTCTAAGTTCAATAAGTAAGTAATCTGATGCACATGTAATATATCTTAAATGTAACAAGAAGATTTGATTATTTCTATCATGTAGCTATCAACTTAAGCAACACAAATATATGTATTTTTTTTTTAAAAACAAACAAAAGGTGTCTTTGATTTGACATGACATTGGTGTCCAACTTGGTCCTGTACAGCCACAGCATATTTGAAATTCACTATTTGTAGCATGCTTGACTTGAGTGCATGAGGTCATGGATCACCAGCAGAGTCATACCTAAGACCTTAAAAATGATAGTCAAGTATTCTCCACAAAAGTACACAGCAGATAGAAGACAGAGTGATTTAGGATGGTTGGCTTGGAAGCATAATATTATTTCCCAGTGGGGTGACTTGTCGGCTGCTTCTGTGAGCTAGCACAAGAAATATCCAGTTCAGCCTGTCTGAATACTGTGAAAGTACTATTGTTCAAGGGGTACCAATATTCATGGTTTTCATGGACAGGCCAAGCCACAAAATTTGGTTCCCAACAAAAAGGAGAATCCCATTTGATGTGTATACTGAAAATCTCAAAACCACGAATTAAAGAATCCAAAAACTGTGTTTCTTCCGTAATGCACAAAAATTGGTATCCATTAATTATTACAGTATTTAAACAAGGTCTGTTCAATTGGCCAAATGTTCTCATCCTAAATTGCATGAAATATCTGCCATAGAATGCTAAACGTATGGCAAACTCTTTTTCACATTTATCTGACATTTAAGATATCACATATATTGAATAAGCTATCTTAAATATTATATAATACATCTAGTGTAGTATTCAAGATATCTAATATAACACTTAAAAGTGTACTTAAGATATCTTATTTATCATATAAGAAATCTGATATTACACAAACCATCTCAGTTGTTCATTTCCATCAGATATCATATATTTTTTAAGATGTCTGATATAGTACATGATATATCTTAATGTTAATTAAAATATCTGATATATTATAAGTTATCTTAAACTTCAAATTAATGCCAGGTAATATGTTTTCATACATACGCAAAATATATCAGATATCTTATTTATTATATAAGATATCTTAAATTATATATATATATATATATATTATACACTATAAACAATATCTTATATAATGTATCAAATATCATATAAAATATTTAAAAATATATCAAAGTCATCTTATGAAATATCTCTTTTAAAAGTATATCTCATGTTATTATTTATGATAGATAAGATACCCTGTACATTTTTATCAGATATCTTATATATCTGAGATATCATATATAGCATATAAAGTATCTTATAGTAAATAACATATCTTTTATGTTAATAAAGATATCTCATATATAGTAATTGAGATATCTTAAATGTCAAATTAAAAAAGGCTTGTCATATAAATCACAATCAAATCATTGTATACCAAGTTAATACTTAATAATGGAACCTATCTTCAAAGTAAAGTTCAAATTAAAGTTTAAATTCAGGATTTACTGATAGACATAGAACAGACACAAGACAGATAACATACTTTTGGCAGAATAAGTATCAACATTAAAAGGCATTTATTTACCATATTATACTCAGTAAAACAACAGTATCCATTCAACCCATCTCAATGACCATGTAGTTACTTATATTTGTTAAAACTAGAAATATACCCGTGTTTAAGACCTACTAGTTTCTACAGTGTACTATATTAGATTTATGATAATTAGATAGGAGTTACTGTCTGTAAGTCCAATCCCAACTCAATGTAAATTTAATTCAAAAAATTATTTATGTATGGGTACCTAAATTGACAGGTTTTCAAATATTTCTATCATAAAAACTTCATTGGATTGTTGATATCCTAACTTTTATTATAATAAAATAGATTCAAAAATCAACACCGTAAAAATAAATTAAACATTCAAATGGATATAAGAATGGATTAAAGTTACAGGATGGAACACTGACTGATCTTGAATGTAACAAAAAGTAATGAAGTACAAAGTGGAAGAACATTGACTGATCTTACATGTAACAAAACATAATAAAGCACAGGATGGAAGAACATTGACTGATCTTACATGAAACAAGACATAATAAAGTACAGGATGGAAGAACATTGACTGATCTTACATGAAACAAGACATAATAAAGCACAGGATGGAAGAACATTGACTGATCTTACATGTAACAAAACATAATAAAGCACAGGATGGAAGAACATTGACTGATCTTACATGTAACAAAACATAATAAAGCACAGGATGGAAGAACATTGACTGATCTTACATGAAACAAGACATAATAAAGTACAGGATGGAAGAACATTGACTGATTTTACATGAAACAAGACATAATAAAGTACAGGATGGAAGAACATTGACTGATCTTACATGAAACAAGACAAAATAAAGTACAGGATGGAAGAACATTGACTGATCTTACATGAAACAAGACATAATAAAGTACAAGATGGAAGAACATTGACTGATCTTACATGAAACAAGACATAATAAAGTACAAGATGGAAGAACATTGACTGATCTTACATGAAACAAGACATAATAAAGAACAGAATGGAAGAATATTGTATGATCTTACATGAAACAAGACATAATAAAGTACAGGATGGAAGAACATTGACTGATCTTACATGAAACAAGACAAAATAAAGTACAGGATGGAAGAACATTGACTGATCTTACATGAAACAAGACTATTATAATAAAGTACAAGATGGAAGAACATTGACTGATCTTACATGAAACAAGACAAAATAAAGTACAGGATGGAAAAACATTGACTGATCTTACATGAAACAAGACAGAGTAAAGTACATTTGTATGTGAATACCTGAATGTAACCAATAGCTGTACTAATATGAATATCACATGCAACTTTATCAGTACCAGTGTATAATGCGTTAAAAGCCTTATATAAATCATCAGGGATAGGAAAAAGTTATTGCCCATCTAGAAATAATTCCATCAGAATTTTCATACTGATTCCCAGAGGCACTGTAAACAATATAACAAGTAGCTATTAACAAGATTTGTTCTGAATTATTCTCACTGAAAATCGGCTAATTTGGCATAAAACTAGTGCATATAAAAAGATAAGTTTAATTTATCATGGTGCAAATCAAAGAAAATGGTGAAAAAGCATTACATGGAGAAGCTATTACAACATCATGTCAATTGGATTCCAATACATGGCAACAATTTTGATTTTCATCAAGATGTGAAATCTGAAATAATGCAATCCCCTCAATGATTATGGTTGTTTACTACAGGGAAGTGATTTCATCAATAAAGAATCCTCAGGATTTGATCCTGATCCAGTTAACAAAATAATATGTCCTTATAATTGTTCAGCAGGTTTAACTTCAAGGTTTTATCAATTATGACAGCAGGTTTTTCCTAATTTGTTTTCAGTGTGCTAAGGAACTTTGCTAAAGGATTAGGCAGCAGCGTGTTATAGCCAAAGGCAATGATCTGCTTATTCAGCAATTATTCAATTTTAAATACAGCTTAATAATTATCTAGATTTTGTTGCATCTTGAACTGCTTGAAATTTACTGTGTGGTTTTAGGTAATAAAGAATTAAATTGAATTAAATTATAGTATGGAAAGAGGAAAAGTTAAAGTACTTTCCAAATAATAAACCTAAATCTAGAAAGCCTAAAGGAATTTTGTAAAATTAAATGTACTAAAATTATTTTCAAATAGTGAAGTTTTTACATGGCTTCAATGAAATAATTAAATAGAAGTTGGGAAATGAAACTAACTATAAAATCCTCTTCACAAACTACAACACCGTGATGTCCTAAATACAGCCTACACCAAACAAAATTGTTCAGACTGATGCAATTCTTTAATATATTCAAGCACCTAGATTTTAAAATGATACTTACCACACTCAACTATAAAACATTCTGTCATCCAGTCCAGGCATGTCTGAGCGTCACCAATACTGGAAAACTTAATTGAAAATAAACAATAATTATAAAAAGACTGCATAGAAAAACAAAGGGAGGTAACTTTTAACAACAAAATTTTTTTCATTGTAACTTGTTCTGCCTTTTCTCAATATTTGCTCACCTATCAAACTGTAATCAACACAAGCAATTCATTCTTTACTACTATTTTAAACCAAGACAGAAATAGAGCAATTAGTCAGGAATCATTCCATGAGGGTTGAAAAAGGCTGTTGTACCATGAGGGCTGACAAGGACTGTTGTACCATGAGGGCTGACAAGGGCTATTGTACCATGAGAGCTGACAAGGACTGTTGTACCATGACGGTTGAAAAGGCTGTTGTACCATGAGGGCTGACAAGGGCTGTTGTACCATGAGGGCTGACAAGGGCTGTTGTACCATGAGGGCTGACAAGAGCTATTGTACCATGAGAGCTGACAAGGACTGTTGTACCATGAGGGCTGACAAGGGCTAATGTACCATGAGAGCTGACAAGGACTGTTGTGCCATGACGGTTGAAAAGGCTGTTGTACCATGAGGATGGACAAGAAACTCTGTAAAAGCTTGTTGCTTTTCTGGGTCAATGTACTGTTTTTATGTTCCTTGATTATTTCTTTTCTTGGTGACATTTGATAGGGTAACCATAATGAGGACTTAGGCTAAGTAACTATTTTCATAGATGCAAAATCAAATGCAGTTCTATAATAGTTTCATGCAGAAACAAATATTTTGTAGAATTGTACTTTTGTGGAAATATACAAAATTGCTTCTTAGGCAATTTCTGCTGTAAATGAGATTATTGGAACAAATATCTAAATGATTAATTTGACAATATAGATCTTGGAAAAGAAAAAAAAAATTATTTCAAAGGCATGTTCTATTTCACAAATAACTCTTCAACACATTGCCAGCAACAAGTAAAATTGGCCCTTAATCTATACACAAAAGGCAATAATGCAGTAAAATAACTTAGATAATTTAATTCTGCTACAATATTTTGTGAACAATTCTTTTATGGATGTAAACCTATGGCCAAATTACTATTGATAAATTCCTTCTGACATACTAATCTCATCTTCGGCTTCATGAAAACAAAACAATTTTATGTGATAAAATTATCCTTCCCATTTGATTCATTAAAAACACAAGTCCATAGCGACTCTACGACAATTGTACAAATCAGTCATAAAAATTGAATTATCTACTGACAGAAGTGCTGAAGTAAATTGGATTTTCTATATTCCTGGATTCCAAGTCTCCTTACATCAGCAACATATTCTCCTAAAGTTATTTATTAAAAGGACTTTCTAATAAAATATATTCTTTAATTACGAGGAAACAGATCATCTCGTGATTAAAGCAAGACCAAATGGAACATAACGAGAAAATGGCACATCTTATTTTAACAAAATTACCCTGATCAATCAGTTCTTTACAAATTCAACAGTCTTCTCAAATTTGTACAGGAATTAGATTTTGTTCTTTAATCAACAAGTACATGTTGTTTCCTCTTGCTCCAGGCACATGTTATTGTGGTCTAATTAAGATGAATGCTATTTCATTCTCTCTGTATGGATTTTAATACATTTTTAGACTCCATGAAGATTAAAACTGTAATAGAAACATAGGCATAGAACATTATTGTTAAATATAATGTAAACTCAGGAGTTATTGCTTGGCTTCAATAATGTGAATACTGTAACTTAATACCCATCACAGAAATAAAATCCTCAAAATAACAGAAATAACGTTCAAGTTCCATCCTTAAATTTGTAACATTAGTGCAATTTAACTCCTAACAGAATAGGAATGAGATTTTTTCATTTTCAAAAGAATTTTGGAAACTAAATTGTCTACATTTCTTCGATTTAGGAGTATAATTTTTCAATATTCAGAAGATATAAGCTTGTCTAGATTTAATCAAATTTTGATATCCTCCTGTCCAGTAATAACACCATATATTTTAATGCATTAAAAGTTTCATATAACTAAATAAAACATCAATTTTTATTCTATATCCTATTTTTTAAACCTTAATGGTATTAACTAGAAAACCAGGAGAGCAAGCTCACAAAGAAAATGCTCCCATCAAATGGAGTTATAAAATGCAAAATCCTTTCCTTCCAACATCTGGCTGTGTAGTCCTAGGAAAGTAATTGTATTCCTTCATGCACATTTAATTATGATGCCCAACCTTCTTTTATTGGATGTCATCATTATCCTTTGAGTGGTTTAGAAGGAATTGTGCAGAAGAGGTTTGAACATGTTAAACCCTTAAGTTGAATTGTCTCTCTTTCAAGCCCTCTGACAGTAATTATCTTCCTTCATGCACATTTGCAATTTTCAATTATTTCCCACTAAAGTCTTCCAACAGCAACTATATTCCTTCATGTACAACTACATATAAAAATGTTACACTTGCCCATTAAATTTTATCAAAATTCCTTGAGCAGATTAGGAGGAATTGTGCTAACAAATTTTTACGTGTAAAGACCCTTAAGTTGGATTATATGATTCTCATCTTTCCTATAAAATTTCATTAAAATCCCTTAAGCCATTTGGAGGAGTTATGCTTATAACTATAAGATTTTAAAATGTAAAAGCATGAAGTTAAATCATCTTCCTTTGGATTCCCCAATCAGTAACTATATTCCTTCATGCTCATCAATGTATATTGTCCAATTTAACTATAAACTTTCATCAAAATCCCTTGCATTTGAACATGTTAAATATATACACCTTTGGAGTCCTCTGATATTAATTATATTCCTTTATGCACATCTATATATAATGCCCAACAAGGTAACCTCCCTATAAAATTTCATAAAAATCCTTTGAGTTGTCAAGGTTGAGCTGTAGTTTCAAGAAATGTTTACAGACAGATGAGATTATTCCAATATACTCTACCCCTCTGAGGTGGATAAAAATTATGATGTCACAAAATAAAAAAAAATAAGATTTACTACTGAGATTGCAATAAACTGAAAGCATATTATTATGTAGTACCAATCTCACCCCAAATTGCCAACTACCGGTAAATCATATTGTCGCAAATTTTCCAAGATATCAAAAAGGAATAAAAACTTGATGCAATAATTCTGCTGATATAGATTTAAGCTTTTTTTCTAACAAAACATGATCCAATCCATTGTATATACCTCATCATAAAAAGCCAATTTTCTATAAGCCTGTTCACTCACAAGTGCTACCACTCAATTTAATGGCTAATAATACCAGTAAGTAAAAGTTGACACAAGGAATTCTCTCCCACAAATCAACTCAGAATAATGATGATCAGTGAAGCCTGGAAATCAATGGTAAGAGAGAGATGGCCTGCTAAGGTAATTGGGAAATTCTGATGCAAACCATGTTTCATACTAATACTAGCTGACAGAATACTTAACTGACAAAATATAGCTAATATTGAGAAAGCTACAATAACAACCCATTTCATGGCATATCTACCTCAAATCAGTAAGAAACCCATTACAGTTCCAGGTCCAATGTTACAACTAAATAACAATTCCTTTGATATAGTGAAATAGGTTAACTATAATTACATGTTTAACAGGTTACATTGAAGATCAATCAACACATTATTAGGAATTTACAAAACTGGCCAACTCCTGAACAGATGAGGCAAATTGGACATGGCATTTTAGTTTGATACAGCTTGAATGTTTGTTTTTGATTAAATATTAGTCAAATTATAAGATTTTGACCAGAAAGGAAGTAGTCAAATAACTTTAATATCTGCATTAAGACTTTAATAACAAGGACAGGCATAGAGATTTCAATAGATCCTAAAATCCTGTTTTCAGAGGATACACAAGACAAATTGCAATATACGTTTTCATGTTTGTGAAACACATGGAAACATGTTTAGGACTAATATGGAAAATCATGTTTTAACAGTGTTTTTCAAAACATATGAAAAACATTTGTTGCAATATTTCCTCTGTATAACAAATATAAGTCAAAGTCCTAACTCAAAGGAAACAAGAGGCTTCCAGAAGCTTGAATCGCTCACCTGGTTAAAAATTCACCTTTAAAGGGCAATAACTCTAACAAGGAGTTGTCCAACAATTTTGCCTCACAAATACTTTAATAGGACTTAAAAGGATTGCTTCACAAACTGAAAGTTTCTTTCTATCTATTATAGTTCTCAAGATATTGGCTGAATACTGCTAAAAACATAGTTTTTCACCATTCAAGGCAATAACTCTAACAAGAAGTTGTTCGACAACTTTGATCCAAAGAAGACTTTTGTAGGCCTTATCATAAAGATCATTTCAGCTATTGAAAGTTTCTTTATTTCTATTATAGTTTTGAAGATATTTGTTAAAAACTGTAAAAAAAGTCATTTATCACCTTTCAAGGGCAATAATCTAACAAGGAATTATCTGACAACTATGATTCCTGCAGACTTTTGTAGGCCCTATAATAAGGATCATTTTGGCAATGAAAGAATTTGGCTAAAACTAACGATTTTGGAGATGTTTGATAAAAACTTTTAACTGCCCTGTTCGTTCTATTTGTAGTAACACCAGCCATGTTTTTTTGTTGAATCAAAAATCCCCATATCAGACCTATGCAGAACACCCCAAGGAAAATTCATACCAAATTTGGTTCAAGTAAGAAATCAATGACTGAAATCTTCAAAGTCGTTCATCGTCAAATATTCATGGTCACTGATTTTTGCTTACTTTCAACATCCGAAATGGTACAAATGCGTTATGCTCTAAATTTGGGTGACTTCCACTAAAATCTTGGTTTCTCTGATATTATTGCGTACTCTTTCGTAACCACTATGACCTGAATGTTTTCAGATATGGAACAAAATTAAACTACTAACAATGGCTATATATAGATATGGGTGTCCTGATGATATATTTGACCTTTATATATAATCAATTGCGTTTGAATCGGAAACTTGGTAGTATTACATAAATTCAATGCTAACCGACTATTTTATCTTTTAATGTAAACTTACCATTGCAATACAAGCAAAAACCAGAATAGACGTGTACGATATGTTTTAAAAAAGATCCTTATTGTACCAGTTTGGGTCGCTCATTATGTTGACAAAGGAACCAGTTTAGGAACCAGAGTAAGCAGCTGGCAATAAATATTCATACATATCGGGGCGTGCAAATGTATATGACCTATACAATCTTGTAACTAGCCCCAATGTCTGAATCGGAAACTGGGTAATGTTCAAAGCTGACCGATCATTTCATGTAAACTTCCAGTTCTCGTACAAGCAAGAACCACATGTAGAACACATGAGTATGACACTTAAGAGGTACATTTTTATCTCGTATGAAGCTAGAACTATGACACTATGGCAGTAAACAAGGCAAGGATCTGCAACATTATGTGGCATATAACTACATATTTATGCAAACCATATGTGAATATTAAGTACTGAAATTATGAGTGCAAGAGGCCCTAACAATATTAGTGACTTGAAAAACATTTAAAAGAGCAACAAATGTCAAAAAGGGCAATCACTCCAATATTGCTTAAAGGAATAAAATGAAAATTTCAATTCAGACAGATTTCATCATACTGAACACCTTTACCCACTCAGAATTTGGCTAAACCTTACAATTTTGGATGCATATGCAAAAAACTAATGACTGACCCCATTGTTCTATTTTTAGTAATGGTGGCCATGGTTTTTCAGACATTCTAAAATCCCCACATCATTTCTATGCAGGAAACCCCAAGGAACATTCCGAACAAATTTAGTTCAAATTCGTCCAGTTATGTCAGAGAAGAAGATTTTTGAAAGAAAAAATATTAAAAAGAGCAAAAAAATGTTGAAAAAAGGCAATAACTCCCAACAGGACATAGATAAAAACAAAAATTTGTCTACAAATAGATTTCATTATACTGAACACTTTCATCCATGTGACAATTTGGCTCAACCTAATGGTTTTGGAGATATATGTGAATAACTCCTGCCTGAACATTATGTTCCATTTTTAGTAACAGCGACCATGTTTTTTAAATGTACATCTTTCATGTATCTGCTGGGCTCCCCCCAATACTGATTTCTAAAATAAATATGTTTTCTACGAGTAGCCCCCAGATTGCCAAACTATGTTTTATGTTTTTTTTATTATTGAATATTGTGTTTGTATAAATATTTTGTACTGATATTTGCTTAGTTTAAATGTAGTTATTTTAATAGATTTATTAACTTCGTGTGTTTACGTTTACAAAGATGTTATAGGTTTTGACTATATACACTCACCACCTTGTTAACTTGTAAGATACAAATGAACATCAAGATAAGATGCACGTATACATGTACATGTTTTTACTAAATGTAGTTTTTTAAATTCCATGAAACTTACACAGAGGTGTTGACAGCAAAATGATGGAAAAGATGTGACAGAAGCTTGATATGTGTTGAACTTGCATAAATAGGCACCTTATGAGGTGTTCCTCTGCTAAGTATGAATTTGGTTTCTCGGTATGATAAAATGCACACAGATGTACAGAATAACTGAATGCGTTTTCATGGTTAAGAGTGCATTTGGGAAGGTGTGTATCATGTTCTGGAAAGTATATAAAAGGATACCCAAAGGAACATTCAAACCAAGTTTGGTTATCATTAGTTAAGTAGTGTCAGAGGAGCAGAGTTCTGTAAAATCGTTCATGACGATGTACAATGACTAATGCCAATTGATGACAATAGTTGACATGGCCTTCAGCCAGGTGAGCTAAAAATACATGTTTTTACATGGAAAACACCCCATTTACAAATGCAAGTCATGGAAAGGAAATCACCATCATATCCATACACTAATTTGTTTAATAATTGCAACTGAAACAGGATAACAGAATGTTCAATCACAACAGTAAAACTGACTAAGATTGGATAGAACTAAGGGCAATAACTTCCACACAAACTACCTTATAAACAAAATTCAAATAAATAAGCAGGTAGCCCTGCAAATCTTGTTTATCAATTCATTGTAAATAGGTAAATTAGGGAGTTCAAACCAAGACAAATAATAACAACATTGATCACCCTTGATTGACTGAAATCGTTTGTGTTCTTGCAAGTATTACATTATATACTTTTCTTAAGAAACCATAATTTTTCATAGATATCAACTCATACCCAACTATAACTGATACAAGGGAGATAACACGGCGTTAGCTCAGACTTCAGTATGAACAAATATTGAGAAATATACTAATTGGTTCAACAATCAGTTTGTGTGGTTTTTTTTAGGTGTACATGTAATAATATTATGCCAACCACATATAGCATTCCTATCATTTCCTTCAAAAGATTGATGGAATTAACAGAAAGACTATTACAAAATGTAACTGAATAATTCTAGTGTTCAATGAAAAAAATAATAAACACTTATAATGAACTTTTACTCAGGTAAAGCCTACTAGAACAAAGGGTAAAGCCTACTAGGACAAAGCCTACTAGAACAAGGTTCTCGAGTAGAGGTACATATTGTGGCGATCAGTAAAAAGAACATATCAGGATGGATTATATTCCTATTACAGGCCACCAGTAGTATATAACATTACTTAAACTTCACAAACTGAGCACTTACCCTTCACATGTCTTCACTCTGTACTAGTCTGGTTATCAGATTGTTCAAGATGGAACAAGTAAATGTTCTATAGAACTCTCATCATTAACCAAACCAACTCTCCACAAATCTATGGGTTTACTCAAAGTGATTATCTGGTTTTATGTGTTGACATTGTTAAAATTGAACAATCTTTTTTTCATGATTTATCATGTGAATAAACCTGTCACCTATTTTATAATTTCTGTTTTCTGATGAAATTTATTCAGTAATATATGTTCGGACATGCCTAGTTTATAATAAAATACATCCACAGGCCCCATTTCAGACAGAGCCTTGCCCCCTAAGTGGGTAATTCTTAGAAGTTGAAGTTCTGCTTGAAACAGGAGCCGGATATAGCATTTTTCAGCTACTTTTATTTTGGGCAAATCAGCAGAAAAAACAGATCCATCAAAATTGATTTCATACAAAAGACACTATTTTTTAAAAACAAGAACATATTCACTTGACAGAATCTACAAAAAAACAATTTGCAGTATCTTCTAATGAAATCTCTGAACTAAAACTGATATCGTAATTGAAATTGATTAGAAGTTGTGACACTTAATAATTTGCAAAATAAGACCTGTAATTTCTGCCTATCAATAAATATTAAAAAAAAAAACACACAATTTATCAGTTTTATTTTTTTAGATACCAAGCATACTTTAAATGTTCATATTTACCTCAATATTGATATAAGTAATGTTTGGTTTGGGTTACAAGGTGTAAGAATTTTAGTTGCTTCATTATAGAAAGTTTAAACCAATAGTACTATACACAAAATACCACTAGTTAATAGTCATAATTAAATTTGATCCTTTTCCAGCAACAATTCTAGGTGCATGAATATGAAAAACCACAAATGTTCAAACCCTAAACCCTGAACAAGATTCAAAATTGAACAGCTCTGAATTTGGATTGCAGGGGCCTTAACTTCTTAAATCCAAACGAGACCCGATTTTAAAAGAGATCCATACACTTTACTTCAGTAATTGCCAAAAATCAGCATTCATTTTTGTTTTGTTTTTTGCCCATATTTCATAGACAGTTTAACTTACAACCCCGAAAATCCATCCCAGTGTTTCTTTTTTTTTGTGGGAGAGGGGGAATATATGACACATTGTAGTGCAATATCAAAGAGATTAGTTTTCTTTTTCTCAATTTTTATTCCTGACATCTGGAAAATGCTTGTTTCTTGTTTCTGGTCCTTTTTGGCTTCTTACTCCTGAAGATTTCAGGCCACAACCCCCCATTTGATCCTAGAATTACTTTTCATGTATGGAACATTATGATTAAATTTCAAAGAAAAACATACACATTTACCTAAGTGATAGTTATTGTTCAGATACAAATGAAATTCTGGTTTATGGCCTCTTAATTCTAAACAGCTCAAGTCACATTGTGCTTTAATTCCAGAGAGATTCATTCATTTTTACTCACTGAACTATTAAGGTTACAGCCACCAAAATCAATCCCAGCTTCTAATCAAGTTATTGTCCAGACACAAAATTAGTCTATGGATGAAGACAATGGCAACAGCATGATACCATGATATGAATACAATTTTTATGTGGCAGTATAAATATGCGAGGAAATATACATCTTTACTTCCAACTAAGACTGAACAACTCCCAATAAATCATACAGCATTGTACAAAATATTCACATCATGATATGTTTATTTATGAATTTACAATTCAGATATTAATATACACACTAAACACTCATTATTACAAGTAACAAATTCTGAAATTATTGCAATGCTTTTATTATTGTGAAAAATGTGACTGACTCCAGTGCAAACCCAAATTATGGAATTTTTAAACAGTCTTGATCCTAAATATTTATTAAAATCACATTTTCAGTTGAAATAACAAAATCACAATAATTCCTGAATTTACAGAATATATCACTCACTTTCAGGCAGAAAACAACAGTGCATTATTTATGAATTACATTGTAAGTTTGAATAATTATTAGTACAACCACATTGTAGCTTTTTTTGCACAAGCCCCTATACATGTATATAAAATAAATAAATATCATATTCCTACTATCAATATAGTCAAACCATTGCTTACTTCATTGGAATAGCTCATTACATGTACTAGAACAAAAAATGATAAAATACATGAAATTCATGAAATTTTAGTAATTCCAAAAAGTTTCTGGTTGATCATAATAAAAATACAAATATAAAAGTACAATTATTTCCTGAAATAATTAGTCTAATGTGTCTCCTATCTTCAAATCAAGCCCAATAAATAGCATACTTATATGATGTAAGATGATGAAAATGTTAGGATTGTCAAAACTTGATATTACACTTGTATGTATATATATGTACACCCTCTGAATCCAATAACTGGTAGAACAGTACTAGTGTTTCCAGCCAACGGTCTCCAAAAATAATTCATATATAAATAGCAGAAATTTGCTATTGACAAATAACTTGTATAAATAGCATAGACAAATCCTAGCCCCTTACTTATGCTTGAAAAGTTTCATTGATTATAAAGGAAAAACAAGAAATCACACTAGGAGGCCCTAGTTACACCAGTCAGCCAGCCCCATGTGTTGACGGATACACCACTGAATAGTAGCAATGGTAATAGATAATCATAAATGATAATGTGACAACACAATTTTGACAGACATAATATCCCTTTATCATATCAGTGCTTGTCCAGTAATATACTTTTCTTTCACATCCAACACAAAATGTATAATTAAGAATGAACACACCTGATAGGTGATGATCATTTTTTTTTATTTACGGATTCAAAAATACTTTGGGAACTTAAGTTGAGTAAAAGATCACAGTTATTCTAGTTTTTAAAATCATCATAAAAATAAAAAGCTTAACTGAGCCTATCATGATATGCACTGCATTGTCGAACCCTGAACAGTTGGGTCAAGTGTGGATATAATATAAGATTTTCTGATGTGGTCCCTTTGACCCGTTAATAACTTAAGACCATAAGAGATATCTGAAATCTAATTGAAAAAGATGGTATGGATTTTTACGATTAATACAATAAAAAAAATATATTTGATATTGGACCCAAAATAAAAAAGTTCTGTTTGTTTGGGGTTTTTTTTGGTGTCGCTTGTTTGACTCCGTGTAACTCAAAAACCCTAAGAAATATCTAAAATCTGATTGAAAATTTTTATGACTAATCCAATTGAAAAATTTTTTTTAAATCTGACAAAGAATAAAAAAAAACAATCTACATGGATTTTAACACCCATTTTTACCCTATTTGCCCCTTTCTAAAATGGTATGGCCACAAAGTCCAAATATAAAAGAAACCTTCCTTTAGTGGTTAGTAAAATAATATCTAAATTTCAGAACAATTGGTCAATCACAACTTAAGTTATCGTACAGAAACATAGTGTCCCCAGATGACAACAACAACAACTATGCTCTAAAATTATATGACTGCAATTTTTTTGTGGTTGAAAGAATTCATTTCATTCTTTGAAGGGTCCAAAACTTTGTATATTTCAGACCTTGAAACTACAAGGCGAGAAACAGTTTTTATCCTATCAAGATATTAGTCATAAATGTGTTTCATAAAACAGGGATTTTATGATTGTAAATTCTAAATTGTTAACACCACAATTTAACTTGGGATTAAGTACATATATGAAAATCCACCCATGATCAATTAGGCGGCATAAATTATTTCTGAAAAAATACAAATATACAATCCACTCATGTATACCTACTATGGTGAACTTTAATTCAAAGGCATTACAGTGCATACAATTTTTTTCAGGAGATAGAGTTGGGTCTTCTATTGATTAAATATCAATCACCTATTGAATTCCTTAGGTAGTTAACTGGGCAACTGAGAAGGAAATTAAAATTTTCTATCATTATCTATTGAATATTGGGAAGAAACTTAAACATCCTTTTCAGTTGTCCAGTCTACTATCCAAAGAAGTTTATTAGGTGACTGTTATTTAATCAAGGGAACACCAAATCTATCACATGAACATCATCATTGTATATGCTTTAATAATTTTTTGAAGTTTGACAAAATTCTGCAAATGTTTCAATGTAAAATTTACATTACACTAAAAATCTCAATTCATGATTAACAAGCTCATACATGTACATGAAAATTTGTACCCTAAAAAATTATTAATATAATTGTAAAATTCTAATTTGTCATCAAGTGAAGCAAATTATCATTAAAACTGATACTCAAGAATAAAACATTATAGTCAATAAGCACTGTGTAACAGCTCCTACATTATGGAACATGGATGTAGGAAGAAATGGCAAATAAGGGGACAAAACCACCATTACTCCAAGAAAACCCTTTACATTAAAACATTAATCTGATAAGGGAAATTAAGCCACAAATACAGACTTTGTCCTGAATATTGACCTGGTACAAAACATTTCTCATACAAAATGCACAAATCTAAGCAATGGTATTAACAATGAGATCTTCATCTATCCTATATAAAATGAATGTGTTTTTGATATAACATGACGAGACATTTGGTCGATGAAAGTATGTTCAAACTCATGCATGTGAAAAAAAAATTGTGACATATTCAGCACATTTCCATTAAGATTTAATAGAGTTTAATCAAGTCTGTGCAGAAATTAACAACTGTCATGTGTAGTCTGTGCCTTTAGCCCTATGCCCAAGACTATCAATACGTAGTTGGGTTAGTGAAATTTGAGCCAAAAGTCAATTATAGGTGTAAAGTTGGTCGTAAGTTGACATCTCACTACAAAATAGCTTTGTGAGCTCACAACTTACTATTTGTGAAATTGGTTGAAGGATAGGAAGACACAAAAGAAGAAAAAAAATAATGAAACTACAAGATGCTTCAATTGAAATTGAAAACTGAGTGACAGAGAACACATTTTTTCTTTTCCCTGTTGTCTTAGTCTAAGCACCTTCGACTATAAAATACACTATTTATATACCTGATAATTATTACAGTTAGAAACTAATTGCAAACATCTTAGTGAATCATACACATTTAAGAAAACCAATCCAAATGCCCCATAGTCCCTTACTCTTACTTGATTCATCAAACAAGAACTTATCAGGTTTTCAACATTAAAAGATTAAAAAAAATGATACTGAATGCATGAGTTATAACTGGAGATATTTTGATTCTGGTTATAATTAGACATACAATGACAGATTGCATGACTATTTGGGGGGAAAACACAACATAAGGAAAATCAACAAAACCAAGATAATGATACACAATAAAGATACCAATAATACTAATCATAACAAACAGTACCATGAACAACATATCATAACATCTCAACAATTACTAAAAAAATCAAAAACCGGATTGAAAAATATTAAAGATGTAGATCAATTTGAGATGGTTATAAGCATACTAGTTCTAGTGTGCATCTAACATGCTGATATTAGTACTTATTTTCAAAAGGAAGTAATGTATGTTTCAAGAAAGCATGGCACATTGTTGACAGAAAAATGTGATAGCTTGGCTGTTAGAGTGCAAGTGTACTCCTAAATGACCAAAATGTGAGTTTAAAAGGGAGACAAATCATACTAACACTATATCTTCAAAATAAAGGTATTTAAAAAAAATACTCTTTAATATTATTTTATTATTTATGAAGTGGCCAAAATAAAAAATGAATGGTAAAATTTAACTCAAATGCTATGGAAAAAATTCAGTTAAAAGTTTCAGTCGACATGTTGACTGTGTGCAGCAGAACATTTCTAACACATTGTACAGTCTTACTATTGTCTTAATATACTATAAACTACAAATGACTTTTGAATGTAGACATACATGAATCAATACAGACTTTCTGATTATAACAAACATACACACAATATCTGTTTACATCAAAGAATGACCTGCATTCTGTTTAAGTATACATTGGGTTTTTAGTTGTATCACCTGAGATACTGAGGTATTATAAGAAGTACCTAAATATCTATAAATAGTTAACAATGACAATACTGAAAATAATGCATAACTGAAATGGCTTCAATAGTGACATTCAGTCCCTACACTTCATAAAATAAAAATGTTACACTTTGGCTGTATTAATATTATTTCAACAATTGAGAATCTCAATTTGAGATGTCCTATTTATCCAGGTCTAGAGAACAATATTTGTGGAAGACATCAAAGAAAACTAGATGAATACAGACATATCAGATCACCACTCCTTATTGATTATATTTACTTTGTAATTTTGACTTCTAAAACATGTTGAAGTACTATTTTCTTTAATTATGCTGTAAGACCCTAATTTTCTAGCTGGAACACTGGTATAGTCTAGATAGATCATGGCAGTCATAGAGCAGTATCATGGATTATTTGTTTAATTATACATACATAGTGTATCTGCTAAAAAAACTGAAACAGTGATGCTTAAGCTTTATGTCAACTTCAATATATTGATTGTGTTTTCATCAATTCATTACTATATTCAGGGCAATGACACCTACACACAGGAAATATTCTATCGTGATATCCACTATTACAAACAAGGAAAAATGCATGACAATACATGTATATCAGAGCCTACAGAGGCCACAACTTGGTCAAATCTAACATTCAAAAAATTTGGAAACATTTACTAAGTATGTGTATGGACTATAATCGAATTTCTTGAAGCTGAATAATTTGATCATTGCGACTTTCCCGGGGAGACTCTGGGATTCCAACAACAGTCTTGTTCTGAAGTGATAAAGCTGCAGTATGAGCTGATATGTCTATAAGTTCACTCTTTGGATTAGCCCCATACAGATCTACTGACACTGAAAGTGCTTTTGGGAATGTCTTTCTTTGCCCTTTAGTGACTTCTTTTAAAGCATCATAACTAGAGAGCATTCTGATTGATTGTAGATCTCTTTCTAAATCATCCAATGATATGTCTTTATCAGAGCAGGACTCTTGTGATTCAGAACTCACAGAAAGACGACAATCATGAAAGCCCCATTCTTTATGAACATCTGCATGTAAAACTGTTTGAGAGCTTGATGATAAGTTTGGACACATTGTTGGCATTGATTTACTTTTTAATTTTCCAGAGGATAAGTCAAGGTCATCCTGATCTGTATCTTCAATGTGACTATGGATTTGTTTTCTCCCTTTACAAGGAGCTCTCCTGTCACCATGATCCTCCATACCACAGAACATACATGGCTGAAAATCTAAGTCCTGAAATTTAGTGTTGGTCTGAAAATTCTCAAAACTTTTTGATGTTGTAGCTGGTGGGGTTGGGGAAGAGTGGGTCTGATGACTACTAAGAGAAGATGGCAAGGAGTTTTGACGTTGAAAAAGAGGAGTCATATTGAGATCCTCTTGCTTGAGTGTTCGAGGTAGTGTCTGATTGTGTATGTCTACGGTGGTATCAATCTGATCAGGATCATCTAATGGCATATTTATCTTATTATCCTTCAAGAGAGGTTCCAATGAACTTTTCCTTCCATGCCGAGATTTAGATTTTGATGGAGCAGGAATATATTCCATACTGTCCTCAATCCAATTTGGATTTGATTTAAAATATTCTTTGGCAGATTCTAATGCAAGTTTAAGCTCTGATGCCAGTTCAGAGAAATCACAGTTTTGATCAACCATATCACGCCACACTGGACTAAACTTGTTCACATCAGAAGGAAAGCCATGGATGTGGCTGAATAAAGCATTCATTTCCTTCATCAGACTGAATTTGACTCCAGTATCAAGCTGATGTGGTATATCACTTGAAGATGAGTATTCCATATACACAACAATAAATCGAGACATAGGTAGACCTTTAGACCTCTCAACACGCATTTTCTCTGCTACATAGTCAACTGCTATAGCAAAATAATCAGGAATTGCTCTGTTTGGATCAGATTTAAATCTTGCACGCTTTTTTGTACAACGTAACCTAGCTCCAACGGAACAAACAACTAAAATAAAATCTGCCTCTTGCAATTTTTCTACCAACCATTCATCAAGTCCTCTTTCATAAATCAACTGATCTTCAAAGATATCTAAATGAACATTACAATGACAGGCTTCTATCAGAAATCCAGCAAAAGTAGATACAACCTTTTCATGAGCTGGACAATCATAGGAATAAAGCATCAATATAGTTGGCACTTGTTTCTGCTCTAAATCTGGAAAATAGTACACAGATTTCTAGTTAAGTAGAATCACTTCCATCATATGTAGTAACACTGCTCATTTGAAATCTATATCAAAAGAAAACACGAAGTTGGACACATTGTTGTACTAGGCATACCCACACCTGTACAGGAAGTTGATATTGGAAAGCAACCAAAGTCACTTACAACATTTGCCCTATCTATATAAAGCTACAAACCAAATTTGAAATCAATCCAACCATTGAAAGCCAATCGATAAAAAAGTATGTCTCATCTATATGAAGCCATACATCTATTTTGAAATCGGTTCATCAATTTGGAGCCAAGATTTTTGTGACAATAAATATTCACTATTAGTCCATATAGGGAAAAATGGCTATGACAATCAAAACAGGAAGTTGATTTTGGATGGAAACCCAAATTGCTCACAATATATGCTCAACATAAGTGAAGCCACACACCAAATTTAAAATCAGTCCATCCATTGGGAGATGAATTGTGACAATATTCAGATGGATGGAATGACGGAGGAACAAGGTGATTTCAATGTACCCCCCACTCACTGAAAGGGCTAATAATTTTTTAATATTTTGAATATTTCATTAGCTGAAGCAAGTTAGTAGTTTTAAGACATAAATCTTTAAACCATTAGGTACAATTTTCTATATATTTTATAATCAGAATACTCTAAGCAAATCTAAGAATGTAAAGTTTCTAGCCCTTTCATAAGGCAAAAACAACAACTAGTTACACAAAATGAACTATACTAAACTACAAACAGTTGGAAAAGTCTGATCTTTGCTTATTTTTACCAGTAATATTCTATTTAATGTTGTGTTGATAAAAACAACTGATTTGTTATCCTATTGATTTCTTTGGTTTACCTCTTTCAGAAAAAAGTCACAAAACAACAACCAAACATTGCCAATCCATTAATAGGTGTTAATTATACAATAACACAACTGATGAAGTCTGTTCAACTAAATAATCAGTCTCAATAACATACCTATGGAGATAGAACTGTTGATATCTGAATCTCTTTGACCTGCAAAAGTTTCAAGACTTTGACTTAACTAATATTAAAAGATAAATGAACAGCTACATTGTAGGCTATTAAATGCACATGATAGACACATACCTTTTCAAGGTGTTTGAAATCACATTAACTCATCAAAATTAGGCAAACATAGAAGTGAAAGGGAATTTTTCAAAAGGCCTGCACTGAACCAAACAATATCCCTCAAAACATTACTGAGTGACAGACACACCAGTAAACCATAATAAGTCCACCAAAGTATGGGTGTAAAATAAGGTAATTGACATAGAAGAAATTTGTATTTATTGACATTTATAAACCAACTTACTACAATATGAATCGGAAATTTTGACAACTGGTCATTACCAACTGGAAATTCCTACAGCCGGTCATTACAAAATCACAGCCATGCATTACAAATTTTTTAACGGGGATCAATACGGGACCATTATGAACTAAATCAAAATGGCATACATTTCAATAAGTGACAACTTTAATTAAGTGTGACCTAATAATTCAATTAATTAGATTAGGAGATTTAAAGTTGCTGAAAGATGGTACTGGGACTGAGTATATTGAATTATTAGATATTTTAGATCTTGTACTATAAATTAACAACTTTTTTGGAGGGGATTATTGGAAAAACAACAAAACCTTCAAGATTTATTTTCATAAATATTTGATTTATCAAGATATGAAGTTATTTTAAACTATGGTGAAATAATATGTATTAATAATAGACTCTAACTATGTCCTGAAATAAAGTTTCAATGCATGGCCTTTTTCATGTTGGCCCAGTAACATGCCCTTGGTATTAATAATGGCATCAGATGGCTGTAATGGCCATTAATACCTCAGGCATATTACAGGGCCAATATGGAAAAGGCCATACATTAATACTATAATACATAGCTTCTTAATAAAATATTCTTCTACAATTTGTGAACTTGTCAGCATTAATATAATCAGAGATCAGTAATATGTTAAGCACTCCAAGAGATACAGATTATACGGACCAGTCTGCTCTAGGTCCAACAGATTCTTCATTTTAGTTTTTCCAAAGAGATACACTAATAATACTATGTCACACATTCACTAAATATTTCTTCATACCAAACTTATTAATAAGCAATTTTTAAATGTCTGCTGAAAGAATATAAGCATAATTTTTTTTTTAAATTCAAAAGCCAATTTTTGAATGGATTTTATTAAAAAAAAACCTTGTGTTCTTTATAATATTGAAGATAAAATAAGCACACATTTTGATACAAAACTGTTTTACCTCGAGTATGAAGCGGCGATCTTCGTCTCCTATAAAGTTTATATAGAAATGATAGCACTAAAATAAGACCAAGAAGACCAAAGACGCCACAAACAGTTCCCAATACTATTTGTAATGACTGCTCGAATTCTGGATTGTCCCTAGGTTTAATGTCTACACCATCTAAAAAACAAGATAACATGTAACCATATGACAGGGCATCTATATAAATATCCTCTATAATACTTTTCTCTACTTTTATAAATTTATACAGAGGTAGGACAAGAAAATACTGAAATACAGGATGTTTTTGGAAATTCAGAAAGTTTTTAATTTATTTTCTTCATGTTTTATTTTTGATATTATTTGCAATCCATCATCATTATTTGAAATACACTGAAATTGAAATTACCATGACATCCAAGGAAGAGTCAACACCATGTGTATAATTACTATAACAGCATAAGACCTTATTGAAGGAACATATATTTTATTAAATGTTATTATTGTCTCTATAAATTATTGTTCTATTGTGTCATCTTTTCTTTTTACAACAGACCACATTCTTGTGGTGAATGAGAGCAGAGAGTTACAGACACATACAGAAAAATGGCAATTTCTAAGTCCAGACAGAAAATACCAGTGTGCCAGCTGAATGTGGTGTTCTGTAGAGACAATGAAAACTGACACTACTCTGTTATCTGGAACTACATAATGTTGTCATTGGATATTTCATTTATTTTTTATCATAAGGGCAGTAGCCTGAGATAGAAACTATCAGGCTGTAAAAACAGTGGAAAAACTATAGAGTTGCCAATAAAATGCAGATTTTATAGACATATTAAGTGATATTGATCAGGTACTATAAATACCTCCACCAGAATTTCCATCAGAGTCTGGTTTTATACTGGTTTGTGTTGTCACATCTGAGGAATAAGACATTATATAATTAATATTCTACATTGTGAAACATACAAATACTAAAACTTATCTGTCTTATCAAATACATACAAAACGTTTTGAGAAGAAAATGTCTCATGAGAAAACTAGCTGGTTTGAATGCATAGTGATTTCCAATAATAATTTTCACAGTCCTGTTCTTATAGTTATTAATTTAAAGTTACATGTACATGTAGTTACAAGCTTTTTTGGAATTATTAATTATATGTTCTTCTTATCTAAATATGTTTACATGTACGTATCATGTATTAAATGGTTCTTTTTTAGTTTTAAGGTCATTCTGAGAGAATATCAGTGTGATGTTTAGACCAACATTATACAAAATGTACCTGTATCTCCCATTCTATCAAATGATCTTCTGGCTTAAGTTAATACTAAGTGTCATCCAGGCACTTGTTCCATCAACAGCAAGGCTTTCATTTTTTCTGTGTACATTGAACCTGAATATTATAAACATGTAAATACATTTAAAATCTTAAGTTTTCATTAAAAAAAACATACATCATTATTGTATGCAAAATCAATTGTTGCCACAAAAAACAATTTTGCTCATTTTAATCCTTAATCATAGGATCTTATTATTATACACTGTCTGAATGTGAGGGGGTCAATGGAAAGATGAGAACGGATGAAGACAATTTGTTATTTTAAAGACAACAGTCAAATATTCCCAGTGTTAACATTTTTTTTTAATAATTTACATAGTCAAATAAATTTGGTAATAAAACATCACAACAAGAATATCAATCCCCTGTTTAAAGAATGTATTCATGTTGAACATAGCAATGAATACAAGATGAAATCTACACAATAAATAGGACAATCAATCAAGTGGTTATCGTGAAAAAACCAAAATATGATCACTCGTGCCAAGAACACATTAAGATTTAACTCATGTGTGGAACAAGTTCCACACACTCTTCACATCTAGGCCTTCTTTAGCACTCATGATCATATTTTGGTCATTCACTCTTTCCAATTAATTATTATTTCTCTCTCAAGGTGAAGTACACTTGTAAATGTAACAGACATATGATGCTAATATTCAATCATCGTTAACTGACTGAATCTTGACAAGTATTACAGGCAAATCAGAGAGCTGTTAGCACTGAAGGATTTTGATTCTGGTGAATATTGTAGCATGAACAAACTTTCAAAGATTACAAGGTGTGATATTAAATCATATATTTCCCATATTATTTAGAACTGTTTTTTTTCTAATATGTAGAAACTAAATGTCAATCTTTGCTACTGATTCCTAAAGTATAAACTGTAATCAATAGTTAAACAGATATCCAACTTCACACACATTTACAAATTTTGTTCCTTTTCACCTTTTTCGCAAATTTATAAACCTTCCAAAAATTAATTTGCATTAACATTCCAAAACTATTTTAACTCAGTATTTATTCTATACTTTTATTACAATCAAATAAAACAATTTCAGCTTGAGGATTTCCTTGATGAACATAAGATTTTCCAAAAATAGACACTTTTTATAAATTTGAATTTTCCCAATTTTTACTTGATTAAAATAACTCCCCTTCACTTCCTGTTTCTTAATCCTGAAATATTAATGTTTGGAAGACTTTGACTAATAACTGTGTTAAAAGGAACATGCTTAACACATTAAATGTTTCTTGACACATTACTGCAAGAACCTAATTCCCTGAATGAATTTTATTACTAAAAATTTCAAGGCCAAAAAGGAGCCCATAAATTCTACAGTTGATTTGAAGACAAGATCTTAATTTTATTTTGCAGAAATAATAGAATATTATTGAGCTTAATAATTGCCAGCAACATATATACTGGTTATAAAAGAGGTATTGAATGATATAAAAGGAATTGAATTTGGACTTCATTTTTGTGTAGAGTTTACAAATACAGCTGTACATGTAGTAGGAAAGTTCAAGGCATAGACAATTGATATAAGGTATTTTGATCCTGATGGTTGCAAACCCAAGAATATTTCAATCAAAGGGAATACAAAAACGTAACATAAGCTTATCAAAAATAAGCAATACCATGGATGTAAGCCAAGTAAAGTCAAATGGTAGATTTTCATCCAACCATCACAAACTAGACATTTCCCCATACAGGACTAATACCCCTGCAGCCTGCTGAACACTGTACATTTAAAGACTAGTGTGGACACAAGATTCATATTGTACACAATTTTTATGGGGGACAGACTAGCACTTTTGACACATAATATTGCTGCCATTCTTTAACACCCAACTCACCAACCAAACAGAAATCAGTACTATTATTTTTGTTGTTGACAACACAATAACAAAATATGACTGTAAATTTATTTTAAACATTAATTCCTGACAATAAGCACACTCTCTATGGTAATCAAACACTCCTTTGAGTTTCATTACAATCCTGCAAGTTGTTAAGGAGAAGTTGAGGACAATGCATGACACCCAAGATATGCTGAAAACACCTAAGTCCAACAGCCATCATTTCTACAATTTTTGCCCAAACATAAAGTCCTGACAACATGTACATTTCAATATGGTAATTTAACATGCCAACAAGTTTCATAACAATCCTACAAGTAGGAGTTGCGGACAACACATTAAACCAAGTTTTGCGGAAAAGTGCCTAAGTCTACCAGCTGTCATTTTTACAATTTTTGCTTAAACATTCCAAACAAAAAGCACATCTCCATGTGGTTATATTACATCCCACAGTTTCAAAACAATGCTGCGAGCCGCCAAGGAAATAGTTGCAGACATACAGAAGGACGGAGAGACAGACAGGGTGAAGCCTACATAAAAATATGAGGTGGCTGGGAGGATTTTACTTTTTATTCCTTTCAAGATATTTGTTAGCCTAATTTCAGCTGTTTTTAGTATAGATATGTTCTAAATCCATAGCCACGTCAATTTCAGAGAAGAAACATAATTTTAGTCACCAAAAAATAAAAGACTTGTGTGTTATAGTACCACATTACAAGAAACTGACATGAATAAAATCTTAATTTTGAAATTCCCGCCCAAGAGGGGATGAAAATCCAAATATTAATTTTCTTTGGCCTAAATGGTCATGGGGGTTAATATAACCAAACCCACCCCATAGCTTGGAGGTAAAATAATTGACATTCCTGCACAACAGTCAGTTCCCCATTACTTTATCAGAAAAAGAAACTTCACACAAACATTGCTATTTACACAATATTTCAGGTTTAATTTTTTTTATCTAGATGAGTCATTATCATAATAATACAGCTTCATATGACAAACAGTTCAAAGTACTTGAACATGGTATGAAACTTTCCCAGTACAATAGTACAAAGTACAAGCGGTTTGTACAATAGTAAAAATCTTTTAAAAAGTAGACAGAGAAATATAAAAAAAAATAGAATAGTAGAACTGAATGGTCTGATAAATGTAAGTAAAATGTTCTAAACAATAAACTCACAACAACTGTTAGTTAAGACATTTAAATGATAAAGATAGCTGCTGCATACCTTGTATGACTTCATTGTTATCTGAAAATAATTTTCCCATACTTACATAATTGTATCACAAGCAGGGAAACAGTTAACTTCCTTGTTAGCTAAGAATTTCTTCCCTTATTACTAATTAAAAAAAGTCAACACAAAGACATTTACATGTACATTTACACGTACAATGCACTTGTACAGTAGTATACAATAATGTAATCTTTTGTAAACAAAATGTATTGGTAAATATTTTCTATGCAAAAATGTGCAAACTCAGTAAAGCAGTCATTATGTACATGTATAAACAAGTAAGTCTGTATTCTAAATATAATCTCTTAAAGGGAAATTTCTATTATGTTTAAACAGGCAATCTTCAAAATCAAGATTTATATGGTTTTATTGTTTGATCAAGTTACAAATACTTCATGTGAAACTTTATAACTGAGGCATTTATAAAAATGTAATTTTATAATTCATAAATTTCCAGATAACAAATTTCTTTAAATCAAAAATTAAATAAAAGAATCTGTGAAGGACAATTAAATAAAGGTGGATACCAAATACTGACAAACTTCCTGCCAATTTAATATACAAAACCTTGACACCAAGAAAATTGCCAACTGGTTATCAAATAAAAAATGACAAACTGCAACTAGGTGAATCCTAGCACAATCCCTGGTAATTATTAAGAACTGAAAACTGTGAAGATCCTGTATATTCTTATTCTTATACTAAAAACATTGAGAGAACTGCTCAATTAGACCAACTACAGTATGTTTGATATGCAAGGTCTCACATGATATACCAATAAGGAAGTCACCCTTCCTTAAGAATAAAGCCTGATAACTCAAAAAAATAAAATATTTAATTTATAAAAATTATAAGAGAGCTTAAAATGATAAAATGACTTTACATTCACATATGATTTGCATAATTATATATTACTACTCAACATTAAGCTGCTGACTGGTGGTGTGTTTATCATTAAGCTTCATACAAGATCAAAATGTACCTCTTGAACATTATACACATGTATTCTACATGAACGTGTGGTTTTTTTGTATGAGAACAGGAAGTTTACATTGAAAGATGAAATGATCGGTTAGCAGTAAACTTAGCACCGAACATTACACATTTTCTGATTCAGACACAGGGGCTCATTACAACTGATTATAATGGTCATATACATTATCAGGCCCTGATATATAATTGTAGCTAATGCCAGTTGTTTAATCTCCATCCATGCCAGACCCGATAGGGTAGTCAAGGACACTAAAAAACCCCTCACTTGTTTAATCTGGTTCCCTGGTCAATATCATAAGCGACCCAAAGATTGCCAAAAATCTGAGAAAAACTCAAGGAACAAAAACATTACCCACACTTCCTGGTAACCAGTTGTTCTAACTGAAAAACATTCTGGTTAAGAAAGAGTAATCATATCAAGGGAACCAAGATTCTAGTGGAAGCCATCAGATTTTAGAGCATATCACATTCGTACCATTTCAGATGTTGAAAGCAAGCCAAAATCAGTGGCATAGAATATTTAACAATTAGCAACTTTGAAGACTTCAGTCTTTGATATATGATTTTAAGTCTTATATATAATTAGAAAAAGTATAGATGGAAAGTTAGAAAAAAGAGCTTAAATAAACAATTCTCATGGTTTCATGAAAATTGCTGCAAGTATTTTCAAGTTATTGTGCAAATATGGGAAGCCCCAATTTTATACATTGTACATACACATTTGTATAAAGACCCATAACTTGAAAACAAAATCAGAAACTTGCAACATTTGAAAGGGATCTTGTATCAATAAAAATAAGCAACTTCCCAAAGTTCCATGTAAATGGCTGCATGAGTTAAGATCAAAAACATTATATAAGAAAAAAAAATCCGAATTTAACTTCATATCACATTTTATTGAAAATTTATGAAAGTGAGAGTTTACACTAATATGAAAAAAAAGAAATATTTTTTTATAAACACAAGTCTTTTTGAGTAATCGTCCAAAATTGAAAATCAACCTAATTTTGTATGACTGAAAGTCTTATACCTTAAACATGAAAAATCAGAATAATTATGTACAAGAACTGAAAGGGATCTCAATTAAGTTCAATAAAAAAATTGATGACAACATTCAAATTTACGTTATTGTGTGAACTACATGTACATGTATTTGATACAATAGGCAAAAAATAACCACATTCCCCCCAGTTGGTATAGTTTCGCTTTTTACCCTTTGACCTTGAAGACATGCTTCCATGGAAACGTTAAGTCAGCTGATCACAATTTTGTTTCCCAATTGGTCAGATACTGATACCTTAATGGCGTTCGAAAAAAACAGTATCGAAAACTGAAATTGCATGCTGTGTTATTTCCTGAATAAAGTGTAGATAATTATAAGTAAAACGAATATATTTTACTGTGTTGCCCATCTTTCTTTAAAGATAGTACTTGTTAACACTAACTAATGTTTATTTTTAACCAAATTGAAAAAAAAATTATTTTCTCCAGAATTAAAAGGAAAAGACTACCTTTACATTAAGTTAGGCTCTTACTGTATGATAAATCATATCCATGTAAACAAAAATAAATAACCTTAATGCAAAATGTGCTTTTGTAAAATGCACAAAGCTATGTAAATTTCAAAATCTTTGAAAGGAATGTTAATAGCAGTGTTCTCCCCAGGTCATTATAGTACTGTACTTTTACGGTGCTACGATTTCTTATCACAGTGCTATCAGTAATTCCTTTTAGTTAGAATGCACTATGGGCACTGAGCTATAATTTTGGAGGAAGGCCATAAGAGCTGTGCTATGCCAGTAAGCACTGTGCTATTTAAAAATTATGGGGAGAACACTGGATAGCCATCTTGCGGAACTCTTCTATCTGAAGAAAGATTGTAAGCAGACTTTATTGACTTTTAAAGAGAGCTTCCGATTAGCTTGTGACATCATTAACTTGGTTAGGTACTGATACAAGTACTGTACATTCAATGTATGATGTGTAAACAAAAACTATTCCATAAATATTTCTACCATCCTTTTTTTTCTGATCACCAAAACATGCTGTCTTGTCAAGCTTGCAACTGCACTATGATTTTTTGGCCAGCAACACGAACACTCAATGGATTTTCCTCAGCTACACTAGCTTTCTAAATGCAAATCCCAGTTCGTCAACTTCAGTTCAGTTCAGCCAGAAATGAATATACCTACATTTTTACAAACATGTACTGGTATACTAGTACAATGTACCCTATTTTTTTGTGGCTAGTAGCAGGACCTTTGACTATTACTTTATTCTTAATAATTATACCATAACTAATATAGTATGTAAACTGAACATGAATCCAGAACCTAACTCCTGCTTGAACAATTTCAGCCAGAATGTATACATTGTACATGTGAAGTTTACTGCATTGTGCAGGTTACACGATTGAATTATCCACCATATTACTAGAATACCCCATTGGGGTGTTTGACCTGGAAGTCAACCATCATTAGCAAATTTTTATTAACAATGACTTCATAGTCAGTAGGGTCTAAAATGTGTAACCCGAAGCCGTATCAACTTTTCCCCGTACCCAATTAATGTTTTGCTAAAATATTCATTCTTACAGTATGTTAAGAACTGAAAATTGCATGAGATGTGAAAAAGTTCCTTTCAATTCATTTCTCATCAAGAAAATGCAGGGGTTGCTCTGGCTTCCAAAATTCTGTCGCCAGAAAAATCGCCAGCTGCCATTTGTTGTCGCCAATTTTCAGAAATTAAATGCCGAAGGGTGCCCAAAAAATTTACTTTTTTTTTTAAATATGACAGTATTAAGGCCACTGATAAAATTATCAAAAAACCTCTCCATTCATGACATGCATGCACCCAAGATTCACTCTTGATGCATGTACAAAGCAGGTTTTTAGCTCTAGTCTATTACTTTCATATGCATAAAATAATAAAGTACTACTCCAGAAACAGGTATTTTACTTCTTATTTTACTTTTATCAAGGACTTTATATTACTATTCTCATCTAGTCTCTGATTTTAAAACATATTTGTTTACCTTGTCCTTAATGGTCCAATTTATCTTACAATATAATTTGATTTTTTTTAAATATTATTAACAAACTTCATTCTTTTTTTTCAAGTGATAAAATTTCCAGCAAACTGCATTTTGTACCATGGACCATTAATTGTGTCCCTGTTTAATTATCTTGATATCTGAATAGCATTTCTTTAATTAGATTTTGGGAATCCCCATTCTATTTGTTTACCGATTTTCCCGCCAAAAAAGTCACATGGCAAAAGTGTAAACATATGTCATCCATTTTCTTTTATCAATTCTTTCATATCGAAGTGTTTAGACACTTCCAGATGGGATAATCATTTTTAATTGGATTTAATTCATTCTGTTATTAGGTAAGTCTGTTTCTGAATGTATTACATGGTTAAACGGGGCTGTGAAGCTTGTATGTAGCCACGTGCACATGGCCTTTATTGTGTTTACCTTTGACTAGATGATAAGAGTTGTTTTGATTGGCTCAATAATATATTTACATTTGATTGACACCTCCCATAAGGATATTATGTCATGGTCGCCTGGTCTAACTACCTTTAATTGCCTTCAGTCGTAAATTGGTCATGGTCAGTTAACTCTGACCAGGTGTCAACACAATTGTTTAGTTAGAGAGAATATCCATTGCTGATAGACTTCCTGTCAGTTTTAATATACAAAACCTAGATGCCTAGAAAATCGCGAACTGGCTATTTTTGTTGCCAGATAAAATAAAAAATCGCAAATTGCGACATTGGCGAAACCCAGCACGACCCCTGAAATGATACATATTTTTCTGATATTTCTTGCTTGATCGGTTTTCGGAAGTCAAAAGGTCTAAAATGTGTAACTGGAATTTACTGTATCCAACTATTCTTGACTATTTATCACTATTCTGTCATATTTGTACGTTTTTCTAAAATCGTTAAGAGGTTAAAACTTCACCTTCAGACTTTGGATAAAGTTTTGAAAGACTTGATTTTGTTTTAAAAAAGAAGTGATTTCTGCACCATACCAGTGTGGGAAACCACTGCTAGCCAGCTCGCCAAATACGAGTAGATGTGTAATTTGGCGAGTTCCCATTAGCTTACACTCGTCAATTTGGCGACTGTCATTTGATTGGCAAGTTCCAAGGAAAGATGACCAGCCAACAGCTTATTTAGTTAAATAGCCCTTAACATCATACATTAAAATTATGTTCCCTACATATTAAGAAGTTGACCTTGAATTCAAGAGAATTTTGCACAATTTTATTGACTTGTAAAGCATTGTTTACGATCTGCCATTTTAATTTCCGGTAAACGGGATGACCTAAAGGTTACAATAGCGTGATTATGTCTCCTCGGTATTCAGCCAGATCTTTACTCCCAACATGCAGCCCAGTGGAAAATACAGAAACGTTCACGATTGGTGGGTAATAAAAAAGATATTTTCATGAAAAAATTGTACGAACAGTAAGGAACCAAAAGTATCGAATTTGAAAGCTAGCAGCCCATATATGTGTATTTTATGGAGCACTTAAGGCTTAGGGCCGCTACTGAAAAAATGATGTTTGAAAAAGTATCCCCTTTTTTAGACCTTAATTTACGGGCAGGAACGCCGCATGACATGGTGGTTTTTATTTCAAAATTTAAAAGCTATATGGGTGTATTTTAGTAACATTGCGTTAGATTAGAGAAGTTTCACCCGAATCTATTTTTAGATTTAAGTGGAAGTGAGGACCCCCCATACGGTAATTGCATTGTGAATAATTGCGTTCTTGTATCCTAAAACCTACGCAACAGTCCTGATCTCGTATTAGTAGTCAAACAAAATTATCTGGGTAATTTATGAAATGTTACCTTGCAAATTAGTTGTTTATTGTCAAAATAAAAATGAACAAGAAGCAAATGATAAACATTTTCTAGTTTCATAATGATGAATCTGTTGAAATATAATTTTATTTTTAAAATATGAGTTCAGAAATGGAGTACTTTAAGTATCAGTCAATCAAGCAGGTGATTCATGCAAGTCAAAAACCCACCAAATTCAGTTTTATTTCTTGTTCATAAACAGTAACTGATCACATAACCAGTATTAGTTTTTCATTTGGTTGTTGCGATTTTGAGATAAAAATTCTATAGACTGTACATGAAATTTGCACTTTGCAAGAGTTATCGTTCTTGATTTAGCTTCATTTGGTTGCTTATAGTGGGAGATAAATGTATGATTTTCTCAAAGTGCAAATTTGAATACAGAAAAGGTTGTTGTTATGTGAAAGTATAGCATACATAGACTAAAAAGCATCATTTGTTTGGTGGGTTTCTCTTGACCATGAATCACTTTACCATTGGTAGTGTCTGAATTTTATGTGGACTGGTACATAAGTACTTGAAAAACTTCAACAGGAGGAAATATTCAAAAATGGAAAAGTTTTTGATAAATTTAGAAACAAATGAAAAGATGGTTGAAGAAAAAAAAGAAAGGCAGAAGATAGTCAAATCCAAGAGAAAACAGACAATAGTACAGACAAAAAAAAACAAAAAAAATTGGCTGGTTGAATTTCTATTTGGCTAGCAAGATCAATATTCCACTAGCCAGTATGGCAAGTTGGGGAAAAAAATGGTTTTCCACACTGCATACCTAGTGTCAATCCTCGTACCAGCAAATCATAAAAAAGATCGTATCCAGAAAGAAAAACAAAGTTTTATAAGAAGAGTCTGATGCGATTTTAATTTATCGTCAATGAAAATTTTGATAATATTATATTATAATGTTCTTATGTCAAATACGCATCGAATTAGCAAAGATAACAAAAATACTGGACTTTGATTTTTGCGTACGGGAATTTCAGGTTACACATTTTAGACCTTTTGAATACAGAAATTCAAATAAAATCAATTTTTCGACAAACATTTTACAAATCATTAATTCTAGCCTTACCATCATGTCATTTTGCAAATGTGTACCAACTTTCAGCTAGAAATAACAAATAATAATGAAAAAATTGTCAAGATAGTATTTGGGTAGGGGAAAAGTTGGTATGGGTACGGGTTACACATTTTTTACCATACCTTCATAGTCAACTAATCCAAAGAGTTTCTATAGAGATCCTTAGCTGATCAAGGTTTTGGTGAGTACTTTCATTTTCTGAATCCAACTTCAATTGATTTTGTTCTGACAATGCCACAAAAATATTGATGCCATTTAAAAAAAATTGTGATAATTTAAAACAATGAAAATAAACATGAACTGTTGGCAGTAGTACTTTACAATACTTTCCACTTGAAGAATAATCCAACCCCCAACTACAGGTATAATTTCCTGTGGCTGAGTGATCTTGATTCAACTGATTGTGATTGTCACTGTCAGGGTTATATTTGAACATCCCTCGTATAATTAAATTAGAAAATTTTACATTAATGATATTAGAGCAAGACAAAGGTCATTCATAAAAATAGCAAACAGAAGTTAATTTCTATCAAATCAAAGGCAGGCGAAACAGAAGTCCGTAAAATTATTCTTACGATCTGATATTAAACAAAAAACAAAATAAATCGCATATGAGACTACTTGTCTTCGATGATGTACCAAATGCATTCAATAGAAATCAATTTTAAATGTTGCCATAATGAGAATCTCATATTTCTCTTTATACACGGCAAAGGTGTACATCGATAAAGCTGATAATTAATATATATGGACCCATACTTTAAGTCAATACAATTTTGTTTTCATCTTCCTTGCCATTAACCGGAAATATTATTATTATTAGCGCCACCTGTTGGGCATTCGCAAAAGGCAGTGGATAGATTTACACAAAAATGTAACTCTTACTTTCCTTGTTTATTTAACCGTTGTGTGTTCGGAAAGTAAAACTGACGTTACGCACGCTATTGCGACCATGTTAAAAAATCACATTCACCATAACTATAATGAATATTGTAAACAATAAGAGTTTTTAATAGAAAAAATATGTTTAGAACTGGCGCAAATTATTTTTTTCTGAAAATCTATTAAGCATAACCCTTCTTAAACTACACTTGCCAAAATCCTGTAAAACGTTCAAAACTTCGCCTGTCAGTGTCTGGATTATCAAGATAATATAGCTCAGACATAATGATTATGTAACATGAGAGTATTGTTATATATACACATAAAATAATACATTCAACGTAATAAAATAATAATATAGTATTCACAATAACAATAGACAATATAATTATGCATGGTTTCAAAATAATGCGGCTATTCTTTTTATAAAAATACAAAGTCGTATGTAAACCTCAACGTTACAAATTGATAGCATTCAACGTAATAAAATAATGATATAGTATTCACAATAACAATAGACAATATAATTATGCATGGTTTCAAAATAATGCGGCTATTCTTTTTATAAAAATACAAAGTCGTATGTAAACCTCAACGTTACAAATTGATAGCAAACCTTCCATTTTAACTAAACTTGGATATTTGATAAAGTAATCTGGTAAAAATCCATATCTCAAACTGACAACTACTTCACTTTGACCTAAATAACAAATGAAATTCATCACCAATTAACCCATTTGAAAGAATACTGATCATTAAGATTAAATATAAGTTTAATCTTACCGGTGCACCTGGTCCATGCTCCCAGTTTTTAGTGGAGTCCGAGTTGCTCACTTACTTTTGTTACTTTGTATGTATGAATTTAGTTACTTTATGTTCTTTGTTGTGTATGTCTGTTTTCCATGTCTGGTCTTTGTCCCTGGATTACATTCTTTTGATTACCGCTATAACCTTAGTTCCCTTGATTACTCTTTTGCCGTTAACATCTGGTAAAAAAGAAATATTATTAAAAGAATACATAAAGAATCCCCCAACAATAAAACATATTTTTGAAGAAAAAAAACATCTCTGTCAGATAATATTAAGGCGTTTGGAAAAGTTTTGCTATGCATTTACCAAAAGAAAAACGCGTTCTGATATTACATCTGATTCAGACACTATCAATCTTCAGAAATGCATTGAATTTAGGGAAAAAATGCATTCAGATATTCAAAATCTTCAAAAATTTGCTGTCTTCGATCATTTAAATGATATTTGCGCCGAAACTTTGTGTAACAATATTATTCCGAAGGATTGTTCCTTAAATCGTGGCTGTAAAGATTGTGTAGTTTCAAAATTATTTTTTCATGATAAGGAATTATATAGACATTTCTTTTAATGCCCCCGACGTAAAATGGGAAAAGTTCGAATATACTAAAATACATGTGAAAAATAATAAAACAAGAAACAAACTAATACTTGTATATGCAAAAAAAAAAAAACAAAAAAAAAACAACAAAGCCTGGTGAAATGTTCAGACATTTCAAATTTTGAATTGAAACTTCAACTTTGCAAAGAAAAACCTTGAGTGTCCCAAAAGGGGTATTTATATAAAAAAAAAAAAAAAAAAGAGTCTTTAAATACGTTGAGCAAGTCCCATGACTTCGAAACATAAATTTTAATCCTGTTGACCAAAATACAAAATATCACCAAATAATTTCGATACGTTCGGATGCACACCTTTACATTCGGGACTTGTCATGATATAATTGTAATGACTGTTACGATGGAAACATAGTTTGCTGTGAGAAGACACCTTTTATTGGGAATTTTAAAAAAGTAAATATGGTTCAAAGTAACAGGGAATCTTTTTTTATATACAAATAAAGAACATGTAAATAACGAAACAATAGAAAATAGGCTGTAGGACGAATGTACTTTGGTTCCTGATTTGCTCCCGTTGAATCCCACATGTAGCAAAAATGACCAGAAATGGACAAAAATGACCATTTACGAAATATGACCCACTTTTCCGCTTTACAATCCGGTAACTACGCCTGGCTGGACAAGGCAGTCTAAATTTACATACACTTTTTGGCTAAGCAATTTGTCCAGTTATCTACATAAATAAATGATCCTTGTCAATGGAGACACACAAGTTTTAGCAGATACAGCCAAATAAATTTTAGAAAAATCAGAATAAGATATCGTTTTTCTCGCAATTACAGAAATTTCCATTAACTGACTAAGTAGAAATTAATTACATAGTGATTATATTGTAATTCTTATACGTTGTAATATTTGTATGTCTTATAAATGTATTCTACCAATCACGTTCTTTCTTTCTCATTGTAAAACTCCTCTTGCCCCATATAGGCTCCTGATTTGGAAATAAAAGATATATGATACGCTATGTTATAAGGAAGTTCATAAGTTAATTGTCATTTTTACCAAGGGAAGACCGACCCTTTCCCCTGAAATTAATTATATTACTGTAATATATTACATCTCTCTATATAGCGTTTAGCATTATTGTGTATTAAAACTTATAATTGAAAATCTATCATATAGAGTCTTGTGTTGATAGTCCGTTCGAAACCATCACTGGCAGTGATACCTTTTTTTATATAGATAGGTCGTTACCCCACCCTATACTGTAAGTCAAGTTCTTCCTCCTCTAGTCAACCAACCGACGTTTAACATGGGTTACCGGTATTACCATTCAGCAAAACAAAAATGTAGCTTCTGTGAATTATGATGGGATATCCCTTACCTATGACTTTGTTACAAATACTATTTATAGACCAGTTGACAACTTCCATTCAGTTTCGTGTTTCCCTGGTATCCGTATGAGTGAAAGTTTTTTAGATTCTAGACATTATGAAGCTAAGCTTCATATTGTGGCCTTACTTTGTCTGTTCTAATCTCTTACCAAAATAGAGAAGAATGATAAAAAGCCTAGCTTTTCAATGAGTTCACCCCGTAAGCTCGGACTTCACTCAAAACGGGGAGCATGGAGTAAACAAAGGGGCAGTGTTGAGGATAAACATCTATCTGTTGTGCCAAGTTGTAAGGAAGATGTTTCTTCTTGTGAAGAGTAATCAAGAAAACCAAGGTTATAGCGGTAATCAAAAGAATGTAATCCAGGGACAAAGACCAGTCATGGAAAACAAACACACACAAGAAAGAAAACAAAGTAATCAAAATCATACACACAAAGCAACAAAAGCAAATGAGCAACTCGGACTCCACTAAAAACTGGGAACATGGACCAGGTGATGATGTTACAGTCCTGATTTCTCAACACGTTTCTCGACCTGTTACCGATTATATTCCTTCTTCCGCCGAAATCCTATAGTTCCAGTAAGGCTCATCACATAACTCTAGGAAACTTATCTCTACTTTCTTGTGGTATGTCTCGGCAGTTATATAAGTCACATACTAGCTTTTCACAGTCAAACCACATGTTTATGTCTCTTCAAAATATCGATGACGGGATTGTGGCCAATGAGACTCATTTTTAAAGTTCTTATTTCCTTTAATAAGCGTTTCACATCTCAAAATTATATACATTTGAATACCACCTTCGTTAATACTTTTTTGTCTTCTTGTAATAAGGCTTTATTATCTTCTATTTAATCCAAATCTTTTGACGGACCACATCTTTCTTGGTATATTTTGTCAAAAAATGATAATCATCTTAGGATTGCTCCTTAAGTTTTATGACATCTAAACATTGTTTGCCTGCAGTTACTTTTTTACTAAAGGATTTGTCACGTCATTCTGAGGTTATACCCTTTTTTCCTCTATATTGACAAGACTGAAGGTGCCTGTAAGCTTTTGATCATGACTTCAGTGGCTTACTGTACCTCGTTCAAAAGATCTTAAATTTTGAAAAAGGCTAAAAAAGCATGTCATTATCAAGTCTCATTTAGACGACATGATTTTCGATTTGACACCAAACCAAGTCCAAAAAGACCACAGTCAAACTCCTACCCCAGTAAATGTGAACGTTTCTCTCGCCAGAAATAATTTCCAGCAAGGTAGCTCATCCGCCAGTGCATTGTCAAAGAAGAGAAGAAAATATCAGTCATAAATGGAGGTAACAAAGGTGGCCCTAAGAAAGTGCTAGCTCCTAAGACTATATCAGGAACAAAAGTAGGTTAAAGGGTGTTTAGGGGACTAATCCTTCTACTTAGTAAGTTGCCTCTTCAGAACTAGTCCACATGATATTTACAAGAGTAATCTTTCTCCTCAAATTCCAGAAGGAGATGTTTTTTTTCATTATCTGGAAAGATATGACCTCAGACTGTTAGTTTCTGGCAGTAGTTTGACCGAGGGTGGTTGACTGTCCAATGCAGAGAAAAATCTCCTCTATCGCCAAGTCCAATTCAACTATCTAATAAAATAGATCAACATAAATTTCTACTTATGTATTTAGACACTCTTTTGACAAAGAAGACAATGGATGAAATACATATATCTTCTATAGATCTCCGTTTCTGCATGTGTCTCTCCCATGTCCATAACAGGACAGAAGGTATGAGAAAATTTTTAGTTCAGATTTGACGGACGCATATTTTCATTTTGTAATTTGTCTAGTTTCATTATGCAAATTCGGTTTGTTTGGAAAAAGAAAGTTTTCATTATTAATTTTCATTATATAAGAGCTCATCGTCATTCACGTGGTATTCTGAATTATACATAACTGTACGACTCTGACCAACGAAGCAATTTAATCGTCAAACTGTTTCCTCTGCCTGAATTTTCTTAATTATTGATAAAGTCAGATCTAATTCCGTCTCAGGACTGGACTTTATTTTTCTAGGAAAATTACGTTACCCGACAAGTAAAAGTCTCAGAATTTTCACAATTGAAATTTCTTTTGAATTGTCTAGCAGACGCTGTGCCTCTTGGTCGACTACACATTCGACGCCATCTTCTCAAAATTTGGAAATGTCAAGTTCTAATTATTTACTAAGATTTCACTCCTCATATACTAAGTTTTAGAAATATGAGCTCCTTTTTCAAGGCAAAAGTCAATTTCTAGTAGTTCGTCATGTCTCAAGGAAATTCAATTTCATACGATAACATATACACTTTTCTGAACCTCGAATACAGTCAATACAGAATGAGATCTTCTACTATCATGCAGTTTTTCAAGCAATAATAATTAAGTGAGAGTCTCCTCATGTAGACTTTTAGCAACATTTCGCAACCACAAACTTCAAGTATTCCAAGAATTGTCTCTCTGAAGGAATGTTTGCCTACGTATACTAAACCACGTTCCATAAATGGGTGCTGTGAAGCGTTATACAAGAACATAGATAAAACAAGAAAAAGATGACTTTGATTTGCTTGCTGTTAGAATGGATGAAAGCAATGAGGTCGTTAATCTTGGAACCATAAATCTGTTCCTCTTACGGTTTCTCTACAATAGACGATGATTATGATCTTCTATCCATTTATTGGATTCCAAAACTCCACAAGAATCAATACAAACAACGCTTCACATCTTTATCTACCAAATGTACTATACCAGACCTCTTTCAAAACTACTAACTTTCATATTTGCAGCTGTCAAAGAGGGCCCCAAGTCTTTTCACGGCACTTGTTACTCAGCGATATCAATTCAATGCTGATTCTAAAAAAACAAAGATCTTCTGGAAACTGTCAGTGCTAAATTATCATCGAAATATAATAGCATCAATATCATTTTTTTTAACTTTGTACTATTTTTCATGCTTATTCATAGTTGAAATCCCATCTCAAAAGCATAATACATCGTAGTTACTCTTAGAAAGATGGAAAACCTAGAAGATGAACTGTTTATTAAATTACAATCAGGATTAACATAATATTAGGTCATATATACATATTTTAAATCTTAGGTTTTGTGTTTCGTCTTCCATTGAGTTTTACATTTTACCAGTTCTGCATTTATGAGTGTTTCTGTGGGCGAAAGCACCACATTGCATTTTTGAAATAAAAGTTGGATTCTAAATAAACAACGTTTCAAATAAGGCTCTGTTCGAAATGACGTTTTGAAAAAAAAATGTTTGTAGGTTTTCAGTTTGGCACTTGTTTGACACTGCCTTTTCCAAGTCTAATACTACTATCTTTTGATTTTCGGGATCGTTTTATCAATTAGTCCGTATGAAAGTTTCTTTAGTTAAATCATGTTTCTCTGTTCTGGTTAGATGTCTCTGGATACCACAAGAAGACCTGGTGGGAAATTATAGAGTTTGTTTTAAAAGTCCACAGAATACATAGACTCACAACATAGCTTTAAATTCTGATATGGATCGGATACTAATTAATGTCACCCGTAATAGCGGGTATCGGAGTTGCCGGACGTACGTATTGTTCGATATTGCATTATATTTAGCGACACGAATCTTTTGGTTCTCAACCCCTTATCCATACCCTAGAACCGGTTGAACCCTCGAGTAAAGTATTGTTGTGTGTCTGTCTATTCCATTTATCGTGAAGCCTTTCGACTGACATTCGTTAACACACAGTTTAGTGAAGATTAAAATCCAAATATCAAATCCGAGAATAACATTATACATTCAGCTTCAGCATTCTGTTCCAATGTTCGTTGAAAACAGCATAAAGAGTACATAGATGCTACGAAACAATACTTAACACTCGGAAGAGATTCTATAGTTTGCAAAAAAATATTCCAAAATAATCTTCTAAATATACCGAAGAAGATGCTGTCAAAATGTTGGAATTTTTATCAACAACATATCTATCTAGTGTGATGGACGTGTTTTTCAACAGAGGGTCGGTATGTATTCCAATGGGAACAAAATAGTACACAGCTACTAGATTAAATACTTCTTCATTCTTTTGAGGCTGACTTTACAGCTGATCTTATCCAAAAGAACAAGTATCTTTTAGCCACTTCCTTTGATCTCATTTTCCATTAAATACTAGTAGATATAGACCTATATTTAATGTATTCGAAACAATCCTAGATTCGAGGATTTTATAGATTTTATAGATTTCATACAAAAACCTCTTGGACTTCATCACATTAGATCCAAACTTTATTCTATACCTCTCAATCTACTACATTTTCTTTACTAAACAAATCTTGACACTCCTGTTTCTGACCCCACCTCACCATTATACAGACTTGTAGCCATTTTGGATATTGGTTTCCACAGACTCTTTAAACCAGTTTGTGTGAAAAGTCAAGATGAAGAAAACGATCATTTCTTCCACTACCGTTTGTCAACAAAGGTGTAGATGCAATTAATTTGACTAACATCCTCCATCACAAAATTGTTACCAACAAAATTCCCCCATATTTCAAAGACAAATCTATACCAATTATTTCATATTCATATACTTCACCCATTGCATCCAAAATTTTCAATTAAAAAAGGCTATTGCAGAACCTCGAGATTGAGGACTTCAAGGCTAAACCACTTGACTGTTCTTGCAAAAGCTCTCCATTCAAATATGGCCCTTCTGGTCACGTCGTTACGGGAGATTTAACCATCATCGAAAACGAATCTCTGCGTAATATCCTTTCTAAAGATCTCAAGTACCGTGAACCACGCTCCATAAATTGGAATTATAACTTTAAAGTTCTTATGGATGCCGTCGAGGACTATGCAAGGAAATGGATAAAACGAGAAAAAGAAGACATTGATTCTCTGTGACAGTGGTCAAAGGCCGTGAGGTCTTTAATTTTGAAACGAATGAAAGTTTTAAGTAGGTCAATGAGTGCCAAGGCTACATCAGTTTTCAAAGACCCCGATGTAGCAAAAACATTGTCTACTATATATGAAAAATATGTTGTCGTACCAGCAGACAAAGCCCAAAACAACATTGTTTTTGTCTGCAAAACATTTTACATCCAATGTTTATTATCAGAGGTAGACGTAGAAAATAATAGCAGTGATAAGACCTATACTGCTACCACACTCTCCAAAGAAGAGATTGTGGAAAACCATAAATCTGTGCTATCCTCTTTTGGTCTCTTTACAAAGGACGGTGATAGTGATTTACCGTCTATGTACTGGATTCCTAAACTCCACAAGAATCCATACAAACAACGTTTCATAGCTGGATCTGCAAAATGTACCACCAAACCTCTTTCAAAACTTTTAACCTCTATACCCACAACTGTCAAATAGGGTCTGGAGTCCTACCACAACACTTGTTACTCCCGTAGTGGTATTAATTCAATGTGGATCCTGAAAAATTCGAAAGATCTTTTGGAGACTATCAATTCTAGATTATTATCTGCATATAATAACAT
Organism: Perna viridis; assembly: GCA_037379345.1. Lineage (NCBI taxonomy): Eukaryota > Metazoa > Mollusca > Bivalvia > Mytilida > Mytilidae > Perna > Perna viridis. The sequence goes on along the minus strand of CM074511.1, from coordinate 8,927,360 downwards.
TAAAACCTATGATTTTCCAACACTGTATACTTCTATTCCCCATACTCAGTTAAATTCCCGACTTAAAACATTATACATCGTTGTTTTTCCAAAAAAGATGGTACACCTAGATACAAATATATAGTTCTTGGTAGAGATTCCTCATTTTCTTATATTAGAGGTCGATGGAACACTCGAAGTGAAGGGTGTAACGTTTATACAGAAAGTATGCACGCTAGACTTCTTGCAATCAGGTTGCTGGAACAGAGTTATATTGCCACAAGTTTGAAGTCATCACTACCAAATCTGTATTCATCTGTACCAAGAGAACCGATTTGTTCACCGTGCATGTGTTCCTTTCCTCTATCGTCTATTCGGGAGACTTTATGAGCTACTCGACTGATGTTTCAAGGAAAGCTGAGGACGCTTACTGATCCTTGTCCATACTCCCAGTTTTAGTGGAGTCTGGGTTGCTCATTTACTTTTGTTGCTATGTGCGTGCAATTTTAGTTATTTCATCTTCATTGTTGTGTGTATTTCCCATGTTCTTGTAAAAACTCACTTTTGAACGTCCGAGACAAATGGTTTAAATCTTTTCTTAGAATTCGAGTATTAAAACTCATCCTTTTGAATCCGCTGAGAAGGTTGAATTTACTTTCCTTCATATAAGTGTTGTTTTCTCCTGGCCTCTGGTTGAAGAAGTGGAATTCTTAATTTTTCCATAGCCGTCTCATGGTTACGTCTCAATACAGATGTGTTTTAAGTTAATTTCTTAACTGATCTAGACTTTTCAGATAAAATCAAATTCGTATCAGAAGTAGAGAATCAGACTTCAGCGCTTCCTTATTAGTTTAGTTCAAAGAGGTGTGTCATATCAGAGCTTATTCAAAGAACTTGTAGTCTTAGGACCGCTTAAATTCCTAGATTATTTATACTTATTAAAAAAGGAAAACAGTATTTGTCTGCCAAAACCACCTCCACTTGGATCTGTAAAACCATTCATTTGACTTACAATTCTTGTAATGACGACTTTCTTATTGTTTTGCACGTTAAGGCCCATGATGTGAGACCTATTACTACTTCTTTGGCAAGTTTTATCTATTTTTCTTCAAAGCAACCGCATTTTTCAGAGAACATTCTTTGATTTCTAACTGCCTGCAACCTTAATCTTCTCAAACTCAGGCTTGTATTTTTAAGTATAAAAATGTGATTTGTCTGGTTCAGGGGATTCAGTTTTTCGTTAGATTCTATCTATGATTATATTCCTTAAGCTTTATTGACACGTCATAATGATAACGTATTTTTTGTCATACAATTTTACTTTTCATAGTAAAATTCCATTTCATAAAATAATACTCATATTATATAAAACGTTAATATCGTAATAAAAGTACATATAATTTTCTAATAAAACTTGATTTGTGATTTTTACCATGTGATATAGATGTAAAATACGGATAAAAATTACGTTTTCTCTATGAACATCTTTACATAATATAAAGACACCCAGCATCAATGTCACCAGAATTACAAAGATTGCATTTCCTTTCATTACTTGATATTTTTTTTTATTCAACGGGTAGTTGAAGACTACCAAATAAAAACACAAAAATATATAGCAAATTATGAATATTTCCCAAAAGATTTTAAACGTTTTAAAATTCGACAGCTGAGAGTTTTTTGGATAATCCTCGTTTTGCCTACACTGAATACCTTTTTAAGCATATCCATTTATGGTGTTGCGAAATACTTATAGGTGTTGTCATTAATGTGGACCTGCTTATATTCCGGAAATAGTTAACACTACATAACCAAATTTTACAAATAGGACAGATATTTTCTGAATCGGAAGGCAAGCCAATAGAACACCAAAGGAGTAACTTGAATGGCCTTTTTAGTAGAAATTTCAAACTTGAAAGTTCTAGAATTTCAAGTAACATTTCGGATTTTTGCAAACTTAAATTTTGGCTTTCACGAAACTGATACATCAGCTTTTTAAAATTCAAGTTTAAAGTTGAATGTTTGACCATTAAAGAGACAATTGCTCAAAATTTAAAAGATATTTTCCTGAAGGGTCATTATATCACCCAGGTTCTACAGTTTTCAAGGTAATAGGCATAATTGTAAGCAACCGTCATTTCAGGATCAGTAACCAACAACAATGTCAACCGATTTATCTGAAAATTGTATCATAAAAGTTGTTTTATACCTGCATTGTTAAAAGAAATAACATTTTAGCATCACAATTTTCATGCCCCTAATCAAACTTCACCCCTTTTAATAAGTATTTTTTTCTCTGATTAATCCGATCACTTAGTAGAGTACTAAAGAGTGGTTAATTGAAGCTATGTACAAAGAAAATCCGGTATGAAAATACTAGTTGACCTTGCTTATCGCCAAAGAACATGATATGTTTCATTTTATCTGCTGTGATTGGAGCCTTCCCTCTAAATATCTTAAGTATTCTTTTCACCATGTTGGACACCGAAAGCAACTTTGCTCTTACACAAGGACATTTTTAACGGAGGAAAGAAGTGACATATTTTTACTTAAATTGGCATGTGCTACATTTAAAAAACACTAATCCAAAAGCTAGCAGAAACTTTTCCGATATGGTGTAGTGTCAAGTATACAAGCTGTAAACTGCTAGTTAAAAGTTACGGAAGGTTTTCCCTAAGGATCACGAAACTTATTAAAATCTCGTACAAGTCAAATCCATTGTCTACTCAATTTAGTACTTTAATAGATAAACATGGGTTGGTTATTGATCTCATTGATTTTTCTATTTTGCTTTACTGGTTAAATACTATTTGCATAAGTCTTCAATCCACTAATGCGTGATCATTTTCTGTTAAGCAGTATGATTATGTAGTTTGGAAGCAAACATGATTCTGATCATTGACTCAACTATAATGCAGTTTCGACATTATTTCTCTTAATAGAGTGCATGATGGTACTGGTTTGCGAAACCTGTGTGATTTCAATTGCAGCATTTATAATGTTGGCAATAAGTCAAGTCCAGTCAAGAAGCTATGATGATTCTAGAGATTTGCATTTGTACCTTTTGAAGAATTATTCAAAAATACTTAATCCAAGTAAAAATCAAAGTGACCAATTAGTTGTTACTGTAGACATGTACTTGAATTCTATAATTGATTTTAATCCAGTGTCAGGAATAATGACTTTTAGTGCTGCATACTTTTTGTATTGGAATGACGAGATTATAGGATCAAGATGGCAGCAATCGGAGTTCAATGAAATTAACGAAACACAAATTGGCATACACAATGTATGGGTGCCAAAGTTATATATACAAAATTCCGCGAATTATGCTTCGATATTTAAATTCTCCAGTGAAATTGACAGTGAAACAAGTTTTGTTAAATATAAGAGAAATGGCAATGCTGTATTCAGGACTGGCACAGTTTTGCAGACAACATGTTTAACTGACGTAAGATATTACCCTCTTGATGAACATGCTTGCGACGTTAAAATTATTCCGGTTGACATTACAAACACAGTGATAAATACTACTACTACAGATGTCATTACCCCAGTCACGTATCCAAATTCCGAATGGAAATTGAGATCAACAGTCGATGTAGACATTGTTGTTGGACTTTACAAGGAAATTAACTTTAAAATTGTGTTGTCACGGAAACCTATCTTCATTACGACGAATTTAGTGTTTCCAGTTATGATTATAACAGTTGTTAATGGTTTATCATTTTTCGTCCCAATAGAATCCGGGGAGAGGTTGTCATTTGGAACAAGTCTGCTACTCATGTTAATTGTTTTCTTGACAACTGTTCTTGACATGCTCCCACCAACAAATAATTCTTTATCCCTTTTTAACATCTTCATTTGCATTGAGCTAATTTACAGTTGTATGATAACATTAGGCATTGTAATGACTTTATATTTTCATCAACGGAACAACGACACGAAAGTTTCCAGAAGGTGGGCGACGATAACAAATGTTATACTACAAAAACACATCAAGATTTGTCCAAAACCGACAGAGAACATTTTACCAAGTTATGATTTTGACACAGAAGACAGTCATGACATTGGGGGAAAAATCGAAGGTGAAAATCAACCCAAGAAAGACATTCCAGAAGAAAATCCGGATGTCAAATGGAGGGATGTAGCCACTGCAGTAGATAAAGTGTTCAGAATAGTGACAACTATTTTCACATTGTTTCTTCTTATTTTCTTTGTAATATTTTTATTATTAGTTAATTAACATATTTCCATAACAGAAACAAACAAGTCTGAGCAAAACTAAAGTACATCAACATGGCTTCCAACATTGATAAATATGTCTTCTTTGGGAATATATGACGCTTTAAAATTGAGCTGGAATATTAAAAAACAGACTGTGCATTGGGAACCGATCATTTTATTAGCAAGAGGTCTTTGATCTTTTAGAAAAAATAATAAAACTTATTAATTTTGGAGGAAAATTTTACTCATCCATTGAAAAAAGAATGATTCTATATTTTACAATTCACAAGACAGATTTTCAAATAAATTTCGCTTCCGCGAAAAAAATCTTTTTCGACGTCAATTTTTAGCCCATCTTCTAAGGACAAAAATGGTCGGTGCTATGAAAAACTATGTATACCACTATCACCACTTGGGTAATGTCTATAGTTAAAGCTATAGTAGTTTGTACATGTAGTTACAGTCACTTGGCTTATGTCTATAGTTACAGCTTTAGTAGTTTGTACATGTAGTTACAGTCACTTGAGTCTATAGTTACATCTTTAGTGGTTTGTGCATATAGAAAGAGTCATTTGGGTTATGTCTATGGTACAGATTTACAACGTTATTTATTCTGTTATTATTGTATAATTGTTTGCTTGAGTTTTTCCTTTAATAATGTACATGAATCTTCAAGTCGGTTTGTATTCTCATTAAGAGTTTGCATGCGTAAGAGGAGGTTACTTCTTTCTTCTCAAATCTTATTTCTTTGTGGTAATATTTCTAGAAATGTTGACGTAAAAAGCAGTGTTTGTGGCATCTATATTTCCTAAGCTAAGCGTTCATATATTTTAGTAATAAAGGACAGGTTTATTGTGTTGAATTATATTTCTATGTAATTTGTGGACATTTTTTTAAAACTATGCTGACCATTTTTCCCATAGGCCAATACGACATTAGTAACTAGCTTCTTCTCTATTCCTCTGGTGTTTTGTGTTTTAAATGCCAATACATGAATAATTTACCTTTGATTTTTTAATTTTTTTTTATAAGTAATTCAATAGTTTGTATTCGGAAAAATATTTTCTTCTTTTTTATAACAAATCAGTCTCAGATCTGCCTATGACGTGTAACTTGATATTCATATGTATTTCTTGGAATTTCGTTTGTGTTCAGTACTGAAAAATATAAGGACATAGGTATTCCTATAGCAAAGGTGAAATAGTACATCCAAACACGTTTTACTTTTCAGTACTTGCGTATGGAACTTTCATATTACAACTCATACGTTATACCAGAGCTTGCCTCAACTACCCAGACCTTTTGTATCGCGCTAGACATCTTACAATTTGGCTTAGGGAACAGGGTTATTTTGCTACAAGATTGAAGATATCATTGCAGAAGTTTTATGGTCGTCATAATGGACTCATGGATCGTTACAGTGTATTCATCTGCACAATGAAAACTGATCTGTCCAACGTATCATAGTTTTCCTTTCCTCTTTCGTCTACCTCGGACTTGACTTTTTATGAACAACTCGGCGGATGTTTCTAGAAAAGCACAGCACGCTTACCCTACCTGTGCACCTGGTCCATGCTCCCAGTTTTAGTGGAGTCCGAGTTACTCATTTACTTTTGTTATTTTGTATATTATTTTAGTTACTTGATGTTCTTTGTTGTGTTTGTCTGTTTTCCTTGTCTGGACTTTGTCCCTGGATTTTATTCTTTTGATGTCCGCTAAAGTCTTGGTTCCCTTGATTACTCTTTACCAAAGCTTACAGCTGAAATGATTCAAGAAACAACACATTTTAATAGAATGAACCAAAGATTCATGATTTTGACAATATAAAGATGTATAGATACTCTCAGCTGGTAATATTAAGTGGTCAATGATCATACAGTGTTTTATAAGAGAACCAAGCCAGGATTACCGAACGATGACTTGTTTATTATGATTCTGATTGTTTAATGCCTTTTTTGCGATGTTAAATTTTGTTATTACTTTGTAAAGTGTGAAGTCTGAAATGGCCTTATTACTGTATTTACAAGTATTTTGCTTCCCATCAGATATCGATAACGTAAATTACTAAATACATTTATGATTTATTGTTTAACCAACAATGTAGTCAATGCAGAGCTTCCTTGATTAATAAAGAATTTGTATTTGAATATTTTTTTTATTCTTCGACAAAAAAACTTCATTCATAAGCAAAATTCAAAATAAAACAAACTCAGCTCTGAATGATGTACTAGTTGTACTAATATGTACAATAAATGGCTGAATCATTTGAGAAAAAAAAAAACAAAAATAACCAAACCCTCTCATGACAAGAATCTTATTTTTTTTTATCAAAAGCTAGAACATATCATATGATTACCCGCCATGAAAACGTGTTTAATAATTTAGCTTTTTTTCTTTTTTTGCATTGAAGAATATAACAATAGTCTTTTTGTAATATTAAAAGAATTGAAAAAAAATTATTGGCACACCTGTCCGAAAGCTATGTTAGCTATTGCCATCACTTGGCGTCCGTCTTCGTTGTCCGTCGTCGTCATCATCCGTCGTCATTAAAAAAATTTCAAAACTCTTCTCCTCTGACACTACTTGACCAATTACGAACCAAACTAGGTATGAATTGTCCTTAAGGTATCCTACATAGAACTGATGTGGGGATTTTTGATCCGTCGATAGACATGGCCGCTGTTACTAAAATATAACATAAGGGTCAGACAGTGGTTTTTTGCATATATCTCCAAAACCGTTAGATGTGGCCAAAACATTTTTTTTTAATTGCTAAAATGGTCCTTATTATAAGGCCTACAAAAGTCTCTAGCGATGAAAATTGTCAAACGACTCCTTGTAAGAGTTACTGTCCTTGAAAGGAGAAACATGTTTTTATTTTACAGCTTTCAGCCAATATCTTAATAGGCTTCTGGAACATGGTTATGTTGCTACAAGATTGAAGTCATCACTACAGAAGTTTTATGGTCGTCATCATGAACTCGTGGATCGCTACGGTGTATCAATCTGCACCATAAAAACTGAGTTGTTCAACGTGTCATAGTTTTCCTTTCCTCTTTCGTCTACCCCGGATTTGACTTTTTATGAGCAACTCGGCGGGTGTTTCTAGAAAAGCATAGCACGCTTACCCTACCGATGCATCTGGTTCATGCTCCCAATTTTTGGTGGAGCCCGAGTGGCTCATTTGCTTTTGTTACTTTGTATGTATGATTTTAGTTACTTTATGTTCTTTGTTGTGTATGTCTGTTTTCCATGTCTGGTCTTTGTCCTTGGATTACATTCTTTTGATTACCGCTATAACCTTGGTTCCCTTGATTACTCTTGAAAACTATGATAGATAGAAAGAAACTTTAGTTAGTGAAATGATCCTTATGATAAGTCCTACCAAAGTCTTCTTGAGTTAAAATTGTAGGACAACTTCTTGTTAGATTTATTGCCCATGAATGGCAAAATTTAACCAGGTGAGCGATTTAGGCTCGTAGGAGCCTCTTGTTTATTTACTTTTCTTGTTGTGCTTTTTAGTTATTATGTAATTACTATAATTTCATAGGCTTTTATGGTATGTGAACAATTAGTTCTTCACGGTTTTTGAGAAGGGCATTTTTTAAAATATAATTAGGGATCTTTAAGGTAATATATCACAAAACTTATACAATGATTGTGCACATATACTGAACCATGTTTTAACTAATAATATCATTAACCTTTATGATCAATGTAATTCAATGTGTGTTCAAAGTCATGTAATGCTATTTCATGGTTTAAAATTTACTAGGTTTTACAAAATCATTCTGTTGAATACACTATGTATCAGATATTTTTATACTAAATATGTAACTGTAAATCTTTGTTCCCTTGATTACTCTTTTTCATATCCCCTTTCTTCATCCCTGAGAGGACAGGTTTTATTTTAAACAAGGACCCTTGTACTAGTTCACTTGGGCCGTATAAGGGATCTGTCAATACCAAGTGAGTACAAAATAGAATATGCAATTTTTAAAAAAATGTAGAAATTAAGAGAAAAAAAAGGAACCAAGTGACAGATAATACGGTTCGAAAACCCAAACGACTGAAAGGCAGAACCAATTTTTATAATACAAACCCTGCATTAAAACTGTTTAATCCTACAAAAACATTTGTTTTATTCCAGTTTCAGATGCACCTTTTTCATTTTTAAAAAAATATTTCTCTTTAGTGTTGTATTTGCTGATTACACATTTAAATTACAAACACATTACAAATTATATAGCAATGATTATACAATACTTTAAATGAATATTGTAACATGAATTGAGATGTTTTCTTTGTTCTTTGATAGTAGTACTATGATACTGAATTCAATTTGCTGTTTGTTTTGAACTCGTGTCCTGTCCATTCATTTTCGGGCTGATGTTCAACTGAAAAAAAATATAAACCAAATTGCTACAAATAGTCGCTTATGTGTATTTCAACACATGTACAACCAAATTGCTACAAATAGTCGCTTATGTGTATTTCAACACATGTACATATTTACAAACTGCCACTTTTGTTGTATAAACGATACATACGATTAGTTTTCTTAAACACTTTTTTAGTGCAAGCTTTAAAATATTGACATGCGTTCTTACTTGCAGCATTTAATTCCTTCCGACCCACATTTGAAAGTTCTAGGAAGGAAAGGAAACATTTAAACCGATAAAAAATCAGGATTGGAACCAGAACATGCCTAACTTTAACCATAACATTGTATCCATAAAACTTTGTAGCATAACTAACATATGTATAAACTTTAGGAAAAAATGTATCGTATGACCAAATTCCAAAATTAATAAATGACAAAAACATGAACAAAATCGACAGTACAATTTTTTTCTCTTCTTTGTTCATATTTTCATGATCTTTCATTTGAAGGATAAGAACTGACTGCAAAAATGTTGTGACTACTTCAAAAACAGCATTTGGCAAGTATACAAAAGAGCCTTCATAAAATGCAGCAATTACATTCAGACAAAAATAGACTGTTGATCCAAAGCCACTTATCAAAATCAGATAATGGTTAAGATTGAGGCGAGTTTTCACTGATTTTACTTTCTGAAAATAATTAGGTTGAATGAGAATAAAGCAATAAATTAAGGCCAGATAAGTAAGAAACTTTACAATAAACATATAAATTGCAAATTGAAATGGTCTGTGTATTTCAAACACAAAATATGGCACAGACATCAAAATTCCCAACAAAGCACTCAATAGTGCTTTTGTAAAAACGTTTCTTGTGGAATTTAGGGAATTATCAACCATGCACGAGTTAAGATGATCATCAGGGTTGGCAGGTAATACGTTTTTCTCGACAGTATCGTATAACTCTTTTAAAATAAGAATGGCTAACAGGGAGTTTTCTACCATAGTTGGATCTAAGTATGGTTTTAATCGTTCATGAACTCTGTAAGCCTTTGAATAGTTCTTACAGTCAGTTATATTTTCATGTACGAACCCTTCAAAGTGTTCTGCTAATAAATGATAACATGCTGTAGATATATTTGTTACTAGGACTACTGCTCCAGAAAAATTTATAATACAAGAGTTTAAAAGGCTCTTTCCAGAAAATAATAAAATAAAAATCATCTGGAGGAAAACAAAAACAAGTAGCAAAACTCTATACACAATATGAACATTCACACTTTTATCTTGTAAATCTCTACAAGAAAAATATATACAGATATGGGATGAGACATGTAAAATGTTACATGGTGTGAAGAATACCACAAAAGCAATCTTGACAAATAAATGACTTCTTTTATGTACATCTTTAACACTGATAATACGATATGTGCTTAGCAACATAAAATAGATTAGAATTGAGGCAATTAATAGCCCACTTGTGCTTATTTGAACTATATCAACTTTAATCTCCATTCTCTCCATGGTTGATGAGCCACACTTTAGAAACAACACGGAAGTGAATACTGCAGTAATCGTGAGTAAAGTAACGAGTGAAGCAACCCTGCCATCTCTGAACCGTTGATTTCCAACATAATTCCCAGCAGTAATAGGTAAGCAAACAACAGCGTTGAAGAAATTACTAATAAACCTCAGTGTTAAGACGCAGCTGTTATGAAATAAAAATAATGGATAATGAACGTTCTGACAAAACACGTCTTCGTTTTCACCAAATCTACAAATTTGTTTGATGCAAAATGTATCATTCGCCTATGATAAGACCAATTAATATCAAATTGGCCGATTTGGTTTGCAAGTTACTTTTTCTCTTCTTCCTTCCTTCTTTTGAAGGCTCTATGTCACTACAACGAGTTTAAGCCCCATTTTGTTCTAACATTTCACGCCTATGGATCATCATTCACTTAAAAAAATAAATCTAAGTTAATTTACATTTTTTTGCAATTCCTACTTTTTACAATATAGCACTATTTGTTTCGTAGCAAGCAATATGTTACAATTACCTCTTGCCTCTATTACAAAATAAACGAGTAATACTTGCCCTTTACAATTCTTTGAACTTTTGTCATTGCCACTTAGAAGTGTGGTGCGTTCCGATGCCATTGACATTACTGAAAAGCATAAATTTTTGCTTTCAAATTTCCATAATTCCAGAATGTTTTATTCATTATGTATAAGTTTCTTTAATCTAGTACCTATATAAATAGAAATTTAATTCTGCTGATTGACGAGAAAGAATTTGGTTTTGAGCTTTCTTTTCATATATCTAAAAATTATATCTATAATGATGTTACAAGATTATTTTTATTTACAATGTCTTCCTTACATCATTGACTCTTTTATATATAATTGACATTTATGCATTATATATATATATATATATATATATATATATATGTTTTTCTTGAAAGATGGGTTAGAAAATAAATAAGAAAAATGGATACTTAAGCTTTGTCTTGATACCAAATGAGATATATCCAAAGTTAAAATATTCTTCGAAAGAAAATTTAAATAAACAAGATGTATCCCTTCGACACAAAACGCCTTAAAACACAAGTACTATTAGTCAATATTTCCTTCCTCATTTCATATTCCTAACCTTATTCAAGGGTTATGCAATATTTTGAAAGGTTTATTTTTTCAACAACATATCACAAGCTATCTTTAATTGCACACGTAAGTACAGATGTGAAAAAATCCCGGCGAAAACAATTTCGGGAACACAAACAGGAACGAAACAAAAACAAAGAAAAACATACAGAACATATATATATATTTCCTTTTTCAAAGATTCTTGAAGACTCATACCTATAGATAATACGAAAATGGCATGAGTTCTCATTCAAAGTTATCAAAAATTAAACAAAGACATAATTTGTTATGAAAAGGGACAGGTCTTTTGTAAATTTCATTTACAAATACCCTATTCCGATACAGAACATGTAGTACTTAGAATCGCTACAAGTGCAACCTAAGTTTGTATCGGATAAAACCGATGACATATGCGATGTTTTACAACGAGGACTGTATCAATTGCATAGCTAGATGATTTTAATGAATACAGGATGTGGTGGATGGGCTGAGACGCAGAGCGCCCCAAACATGTTTCTTTTTAAATTGAAAGCAACAATTATCCCAAAAAAAATATTTACCCTCAAAGCAGTCTTTTTATCAATGTAAGATGTTTTTGGCAACCGTAATTGATGGTATTTAATCACAGTTATGTTTTTAATTTTTTGTAATAAAGTATTCGTTCGAAAGATTTTAGTTTCAGTTTTATTCATTTGAAAAGTAGCCTTGATCACTTCGTGATTGGTATTCATAACCTGTCGATTTGTCTATAGCAGTAAAAACACCATATCCTGACTTACAGGTGACGACTTTTCATTTCGTATTGTCTTTTCATTTCCTTTCATCTGTGGCAATATCCCTTCAGCACCTGCGTGTGGAGTTTTTATATTAACTCATATGTTGTGCCAGAGCTTGCCGTAAATACGCAGACTTTTGTATTACGCTAAACTTCTTACAATTTGGCTTCTGGAACAGGGTTATGTTGCTACAAGATTGAAATCATTACTACAGATGTTTTATGGTCGTCTTCATGAACTCTTGGATCGTTACAGTTTATCCAACTGCACCATGAAAACTGATTTATTCAACGTATCATAGTTTTCTTTTCCTCTTTCGTCTATCCCAATCTTGACGTTTTATGAGCAACTCGGTGAGTGTTTCTTGAAAAGCAGAGGACGTTTTTCCTACCGGTACACCTGGTCCATGCTCCCAATTTTCAGTAGAGTCCGAGTTGCTCCTTTACTTTCGTTAGTTTGTATGTATTTTTTAGTTATTTTATGTTCTTTATTGTGTTTGTTTACCATGTCCGGTCTTTGTTACTGGATTACATTCTCTTGATTTCTGCTAGAATCTTGGTTCCCTTGATTGCTCTTACTATTTAACAACAATTTCTACCTTGCTTTTATCTCATTTGTGTTGCATATATCTACTGCAGTAAAAGCAAGGTTTTTAAACATCAAAACAATCGTCAAGGGATGAAGTTAAAAGAGGAATAAAGGTATTGCAATTTGACAAACGTGGCTTTTTTCAGAATACACAATTAATATACAAATATTTGTTGTTTAATGTAACGCAACTGTTTATAGTTTATTGGTTAATCTAGCCGATGATGACTTTAGTTTCATTTGTGTTTGTTTTTACTCGTTTGTTTTTTTTTTCTTTTTTCCTAAGACATGAAAAGTTTATCTTACTTTTGAATATTGTTTAAACATAGCATTTTTAAACTTCCTTTTTATGAAGCAAAAGGGACGGTAAGAAAGACTTGAGTAATGTCATTTCATTCTTAAGTCGCATGATTGCTTCTATTAATATCAAACCGTGTGACGGGAAAACCGATGAAACACATGACGACCAGATACTTGAAAAGTCCTCACGATTATAGCATTTACTGTACAATAGCTATAACGACTTGGAAACCTTTCTATTAATAATAGTCACCCTAAGCGGACATTTTTTAATATGACTTTATTTATTGATATGACAGGATAATCTTATATCCAAGCGGTGTGGTGTCATCCAAAAGTAACCCTTCCGGTGACGTATGTTATACCCTTTGTTTGTAGGAAACTCTTCAGTACTTCTAACTTGGGTGCACATTGTGGTGTTGCTCCATATCGTTGATGATCTTTGTCATTCTGTGGCCAGCCCATTACATCATTAGTCTAGGCCATCGTTACAACTCTAAACTGCGCTTGCAACCAACTTCCTTAAATTAAAATCGATATGATTACTACCTGAACACCGAGAAATATCACTGAAAAGGTCTATAATACAATACTATTACGTTTTGTTTTGATCAACCTTCCGTTAACAGAATGGATAAGTTAAGCCTAGTTGTATATATCAAATAAAGGACAAGTTATACTTATAGACGTCATCCTTTAAGGCGTTTGTGGCCCATTTTGTTAGGAAAAAAATAGTTTGTCATTAGACATCATATTTTAATAATGGCAAACAGTACTAATAATAGTCAAATGTCTTTATCAAAGGACTAGTGTTTGTTTATTCTAATGTCGAAAGTTCGATTTTAAGGGGCTTGAATTACTATAAAAACCAGAAAATTGCAAAAATGGTAGGATTTTGCATTTACTTTATTGAATATCAAAGCCAATCGTCTTCCAAATATACAGAGGAAGATGTTTACAAAATGCAGGAATTTTTAATCGACAACATATTTGTCCAGTGTGGTGGGCGTGTTTTTCAACAAACGGTCGGCATTCCAATGGGAACAAATTGTGCTCCTTTACTTGCTGACCTATTCCTTCACTTTTATGAGGCTGACTTTATAGTTGATCTGATCAGAAAGAAATAATATCTTCAATCTCAGTTTCCGCTATAAAGATGACGTATTATCTTTAAACAATCCTAATTTCAAGGATTTGATACATCGCATCTACCCAAAAGAAATTGAGATAAAGGATACTACAGACACTGCGAAGTCAGCCTCATATCTTGACCTACACTTAGAAATCGATGGTAAAGGAAAACTATTGACCAAACTTTACGACAAACGTGATGACTTTTCATTCAGAATTGTCAACTTTCCTTTCATCTGTGGCAACATCACCTGCGTATGGAGTGTTCATATCACAACGTTATGCCAGAGCTTGCCGAAACTACGCAGACTTTTTGTATCGCGCTAGAACGCTAACAAAAAGGCTTCTGAAACAGGATTATGTTGCTACAAGATTGAAGTCATCACTACAGAAGTTTTATGGTCGTCATCATGAACTCGTGGATCGTTATGGTGTATCAATCTGCACAATGAAAACTGATTTATTCAACGGGTCATAGTTTTCCTTTCCTCGTTTGTCTACCCCGGACTTGACTTTTTATGAGCAACTCGGTGGGTGTTTCTAGAAAAGCAGAGGACGCTTACCCTACCGGTGCACCTGTTCCATGCTCCCAGTTTTTAGTGGAGTCCGAGTTGCTCATTTACTTTTGTTACTTTGTATGTATGATTTTAGTTACTTTATGTCCTTTGTTGTGTATGTCTGTTTTCCATGTCTGGTCTTTGTCCCTGGATTACAATCTTTTGATTAAGCTATAGCCTTAGTTCCGTTGATTACTCTTTTAAATAAGCTCTGGAAGGCCCCGACAACAAAGTAATAAAATCCATAGTTGTTTGTATAAATACTTTATGTTATTTTGAATAAAACATTTTAGACAGGGTACGAGAAGTATTTTTATTATTTTTGTTAAAAGGCCTGTTTCTGAGACAACGATGACGCATTAAGAAATCAGCATGGTGGCTACTAGCCCTAGCGTACCCGAGAAATATAAACACTGTAAGGTGTGGAAGCTTATATTTTACTTCACATGAAAAGAAAATTAATACTTTTAAAATCAAGGTCGTTTACTTGATGACTACTCACGTCGAAAACGAGGTGTTGGTCTGAAAAAAGAACTCGAGAAAAGCTGTGTTAGTAGTCTCTCAAATTCTAATTTTGGCGATTAAATGAACGGAAGCCTTTCTACGATTTTAGGATTGTTATTGGAAGGAACATCGTCAATATATCGATAAAGAAAATTAAAGGATCAAGCTTCTTTAACCGTCTTGTTTTCCCAGATTTAGAAAACTCTGATTTATGAATGAAAAAATAGGTCGGCACAATTAGTGCACATTAGAATACCGATAATTTGCTGGAAAGATATCCCTCAAAAGGGACAATAATGTTGACAATGAAAAAAGTTATCAACTGTTGCTCTGTAAAGCAGCTTTTGTCGTTTTGTTCTGTTGTGGTAAAATATGTGGAATTCTAAATTTGTCAAATATGCCATTCTTGCATTTGAATGCTTTGTGGATGATTCATTTTTATAGTGAATTTAGATGCTACATAATGTTGAAAAGTCAATTTTTTAATAGTATCAACTTCAAAGAAGCAAGATTTAAGTTCTCGGAAGAATATTTAGAGTTATTAGAACCCATGTATGATTAAAACCACTACCCGTGTTAACGGTATTTTTGTTGTACCTCGTCCATTGCAGGCAAAATCTTGGTCAACCGTAAAGATAACTCTTTTGTTGTAAATAATACTTTTATATACTTTTGTTTGTACGAATTCTAATGGAGTTTAACATGCAGATATTGAAGGACTTTTTATCCATATTTTACCATAAAGCTTCATTTTAACATTTAAGCAGGGACTTAAATATAGAAGGATTCGTATCTCCTAAATTATCACGCAACATATTTATTATCGTACTATGTAAAATTGTCCGAGATTACGATCCTTGCTATATATAAATCTTTGATTTAAGGTAGAAAATTATTAATTTTTTAAAATAAGAAATCAGAAGTAGCTGCATTGGGTCCTAATAACCAAATGCAGAATTTTCAGTTAACTTCAGTTATCGTTTTAAACAATGTATGCATTTAACTTTTATATTCTAAAGAGATAAACGTGAGCAGTACGTTTCTTTTATTTTTGAATATATTCATGTATTGACTTTTTCTACAGTTTTGTCAACATTCATAGGTTCCGATAAAAGCTCAAAACATAGTGTTGAACATTATTCCTTTTTTTAAATATTTTTTTTTATTTTGGCTTGACTGCTCTGTCGTTGTCTGGAGGACATTTCCACATACTCTCATTTCAAAGGTATAAAGGAGTAACAAATAAACAGTGTGTGATTTTCTTTCCTTATGATAAGGTTGATATGGTATACTATGGGTATATCAATGAATACCTGATTGCCTTGATCCCTTTTAGGAAAACATTAAATACTTTTTAAGCACAATATAACACATTAACTTTGAGTAACAATATAACGGAAAACAACTCGATTGCGCGTCTGTTATAGAATATGTTTTTTCACATAGTACGTGGGCTGAGATACCCCCTGCACCCCACTCATCAAACAAAATATGGTTTTCAGGTACTCTAAAACCCCCTATACGAATCTGTTTGTTGCTAAAATTAAACTGTAGCATTTTTGCATTTTTGGTTATTTTTTTATGACTCGTTGAGGCAAAAATCCATGTTTTTATTTTATTTATTTATTTATTTATTTATTCTTTAAACTTTTCCTTTGTACAAAATAAAGTAAACTGAAATGTATATGTGTTATCATGCAGCCCAATATAAAATGAAAAAAAATGTACCCCTACCCCACCCGACATATTTTTCCATGTCAAAACCCCTGTTCTATTTATGCTTCAGTAAAAAATGGCTTATTTGGTACTTTTTGTTTAGTATTATCACAATTAATACATCTGAGGTTCTTTTGATGAATTTTGGCGATTTTCGTAGTCAGAATTTATCAAAAAATGCGAAAAATGGGATTTTCGATTTTTCCATATAAAGTCATATAAGTTCGACTCTGCAAGTTATTGCTCACCTAAAACGTCTCAAATTTTGTATGTTTGTATAGCAAAATGCAATTTGAGAAAGGTGTGCGTGAAAACTGATTTAATTGAACTTTTCAACTTAAACTTCATACGAAAATACATTGCAGTACACAACAGTTGTAAAAATAGTTCATAACTTTCACAGTTCGAATCAGACAAGTTCGAAAAATGTTCATATCGTTGTGACAGTATGACGGTTTTTTTTTTCTGAATTGGACTTTGGACCCGCCTCGGACAACACACCTACAACAATGAGCGACAAAGCAGATGATCCATTTAATGACGATGACATGAATAATTTGATCAAAACCGAGTTCAATTAGATAGAAAATCTTTAAAACACGATTTACTACAGTGTACTGAAGTTAACGATTTAAAACCGATCCATAAGTCATCCTTTGATTTAGTGCGGAAGCGAGATCGAACTCAAGGAGATAACGGTCGACAATTAGGAGAAAAACTAGCCGATGACATTTCTGTGATATACCAATACCTCAAAGGGCAAATAATAGTAGTGAACTACGTCAATGTTTCTCGCGAACAACGAGGGTAAACACGATAACTGATGATAATGAAAACATTCTTTCTAAAATAATCCAAAAACTAATCAATAAATCTAAATTATCAAACAGAAACGTTAACAACTCTGTCGTTATTAGTTTGATATTAGAAGTAAACCAAATGCTGGCAGAGGAACTACAACCAATGCAACAAAAGATAAACAATCTTGTTGGCAATTTTGAAACTGAGATAAAGAATCTTAAGGAATCAATTCTGAACAAAGACAAAGATATAAACACTCTTAAATCCCAACTTAAAGAAAATAAAAATAGAATAGCACATTTACAAACTGATGTTAAACTTAAAGCCCAAGAATTGTAGCAAAGAGATGACCGAAGTGAATCTGTTGATAGCCACAAGAAAATTGTCGATAAGTTAGAAGCCATAGACAATAGAATTAAGTCACACAATTCTCAAAGAAAACACTTTACAGTTATGCTATCAAAAACTGCCAAAACGATGCAACTTTCACAAAGATGCTGAAGGAAAGTGATTACAGACGACCAACATACATCATGAGAGTGAATATCTACGAACAAGACTTTCGGGAGCACATAGAGAACAACTAAGCTTTTTGGCCTAGTGGTGTGTACTGGAGAGACTATGTCCCTTACAACAAGAAAAAATTGCCATGGGGCTAATTAGAATTATTTTTAATACTTATTTTTACTGTGTTTTCCATGCTGCGCCTGTGTACATGAGGGATGCCATGTATGGCACATCAGTCTTGATTAGATAGTTCAGATGTATATCTATTAACCGAACACTGGCTAAATGATTCGAATATTTCATTTTTGAAAAATTTTGATGATAAATTTGGCAATATTTATAATTTTGGTACTGAAAGTCGTAGACAGCCTAAAGGTTCAGATGGAACTTGTTAGAAAATCGCTACTGTTTCAAGTAAACGATGTTTGCTTTGCAAGTGATAGAATATGCCGAGTTAAGTAAACTTCAAATTAATTTCAAAGTCAATGTTTTTTGTGTGTTCTTTTACCATCAACCAACTACAAACAAGATGTGTACTTGAGTTATCTCGATAAATTAAAATTATTTTGTATTTATTATGCATGTTGTAAAAATCATATTACAATCATAGGTGGTGATTTTAATGTAGATATTAATAATAATTGTTTTAGTGCTAAAGGTAGATATTTTGATGATTATTTGAATGAAAGAAACATGTGTCCTGTCCCTGTAAGACAGAGTCTGACATGTAATGGTCCCTTGTATATTTATAGATCCAAAAGCTACAATGTTAAAATACTGATTGATTATATATGTGTACCAGAATGTATCGAATGATCTCTTATTAGTCAAAGTATGTTCAGATTGTCCATATAATGTGTCTGATCACTACACGACATGTGTACATTTAAACATTGACCTGCTAAGAAAACAACAGATGAGCACAAATGCAGTAGAAAAGTGTTAAGACTTTGAATTTGAGGTGAAAATATACGAAACTGAAATTAGCAAACCGTTAAACTTCGATATACCTGGCAATAATGTCGAATTTTATACATGTGTATTTACTAATGCTTGTCATGTCTCCGCTAGCAAATTTATTCCGAAAGGTAAATTCCGTCCATTCCTGAAATCGTATTGGAAACCGAACAATTTGAATGACTTTCATTTTAAACAAAGAGAAGCTAAGCGTCAATGGATATCTGAAGGACGTCCGAGAGGGCATCAGAGCGATAGTTATAATGCGTACAAATTTCATAAAAGAGAATTCAGAAAACATAAACGATCAGCAAAAAAGCTGTGGGAAGATGAAAAATATGAGGAAATACAAGAAGCAGCTGAAATAGACATTGAACATTTCTACAAATGTGTAAGACGAATGAAACAAAAGAACTCCCCTGTATCAAAATAATATGTCTATGGTAATAAAACTGCAACAGAAGACGCGAACATCTGCGAACTTTGGGTTGATTATTTCCACAATTTATTCACTAATGATGCCGAGTCGGAAGACTCATTTGACAATAAAACTTATTCTAACATTACAACATGTGTTAAGACATACTTTAAATCCGATCGTAGCGTCCTAAACCCGATACTAGACTGTCCTATTACTTTGGATGAGGTACAATATAATGTTACAACTTTGCATGCTGGAAAGGCACCAGGACCCGATCACCTCTGTAACAAACATCTTATTTACGGCGGAAAAGTTGTCGTTAACTTTATTTGCAAACTTTTCAACATGATTCTACAATCTGAATTCGTCCCGACTTCCTTTAAACAAGGAACGATTTTAACGTTGTATAAAGGAATTAACAAAGATAGAACTGTTCCAAATAGCTACCGTGCAGTCACACTAACATCAGTTATAGCAAAATTACTAGAAAAGATATTGCTGAACCGAATTAAGGAATCTCTACATCAATCAAAAACATATCCGCTTCAGTTCGGTTTCGTAAAAGAACACGGCTCCATCCCAGCCATCTTCTCTCTAAAGGAATTAATTAACTTTTATAATGAACGTAACTCGCCAGTTTATACTATATTTTTGGACAATGAAAAGGCATTTTATCGTATTTGGCAATATGGACTGCTATACAAACTATGGAATATTGGAATCAGTGGCATCTGGTAAAAATCTACCACAGCTCATGTGAAGTACAGAACATTTGTAAGCCGAGGATTTCGCATGAAAAAAAGGTGTCGGTCAGGACACGTCATGTCTGTCTGGTTTTTTTCTCTCTTTATCAACGACTTAATAATACAACAACTCTATGACACTAGATATGGTCTTGTAATTGAACATTTGCACATTCCATGTGTTTTTCTCGCCAACGACACTACTATGTTAAGTGGAACAAACTTCTGAACATAGTACATCAATACTCGATTGTTTTAAGGTTTGATAAACGATCTCCAAAAGACTCCTGTATCAGTAATTTTGGAATTATGGCGGCCTAATTGACAAATTCAAATTACTTTTAATAGGAAGATTGTGTAGGGCTTTTATCAACACAGCTCACAAACAGCTCTTCAAAGACAAACAACTTGATAGAAACTTTGGCAAAATACGATATGATTCCTTTTCTATAAAACTTTATTGAAGATATGTACTTCCCTAATAAAAGACTGTCAATCAATTACTATATACGAAGAAAAAAGTTGGAAATCGTCCGTCCAACGTCGCCCTGACAATCAATCTATCAATCAATCAATCAATCAATCAAACAAACCACATACGAATTGTTTTCCCGGAAATTTTAGTGGGTATGGGGTACTATTCTTTCGCATAAATGGCCTGGAATACTTCAGATTATGCATTGGCTTGGCTCATTAGAAAACGTAGATGCTATATAAATGTGTGAGGAATATGCATAAGCTTGTTTTAAGTAGGGTACTTGAAAAAATTGCCAATTGCCGGTGAAATGGAAGAAAATATGTAATTTCGAAAATTCCCGTTTTTATCAAAATAAATGTTATTATCAAATTAAAACTAAAATAATATGCGCATGAAATGATCAGGTATGTTAAATACATCGATAATTAAAACACTAGTGCCCAACTTGTTTTTATATCGATTTTATGCTAAAATTAACATTTGGGTTCATGTTGAGGTACACTTTTCATGGGTAGGGGTAGCAATTTCTCATCTAATTGGACTTGGAAAAGTTCAAATATTTATTACTGGGGTTCATTAGACACTATATAATTGTGTTTGAATACACAAAAGCGTATTTGAGGTAAGGTATTGCAATGCAAATAATAGGTACAATGGAAGAAAATATGAAATTCCGAAAATTCCCTCTTTTTATGAAAAACTCATTATTGTCATATTGAAACTGAAAAATACGCGCCTGAAATGGGGAGATATGTTAAATACATCGATAATTAAAACAATAGTACCCTACAGTTCTATTGTATACCGTTTATATGCCAAAAATTAACATTTGGGTTCATATTGAGGTATTTTTTACATGGGTAGGGTGGCAATTTTCCACCTATTTTGACTTGGAGAAGTTCAAATATTTATTACGTGGGCTTATTTGGAAGCTTAGACACTATATTAATCTACCGTATCACACACAAGATCTTTTAAACAACAGTATCCTGGAAAAAAATTACAATTACCGGTGATATAGAAGAAATTCTGAAATTCTGAAAATTCCCTTTTTTACAATTTTATAGTATTTGTCACCCAAAAAAGAAAATCTTAGCGCCTATATTGATCAGATATGTTGTTGGGTACATCGTTATTTTCATTACGAATGCCTAAAATATGACTTTTATGGTGTCGGTATTCTGTGAATGAGAATTCTGTTTGGTACTGAGACCAGTTTTCAAGGAGTAGGGGTAATATTTCTTGAAATTTTTTTCTTGAAAATTAGTTTTTAGTGGTTTCCTTATGTAATAAAATGAACTATCTATCGAATGATACCAAATTTGAGACGTTTTAGATGATCAATAACTTGAAGAGTAGAATTTATATGACTTTTTACGGAAAAATCGAAAATCCCATTTTCGCATTTTTTGATAAATTTGGACCACGAAATTCGCCAAAATTCATCAAAAGAACACCAGAAGTATGAATTGATAATACTAAACAGAAAACGTCAAATAAGCCATTTTTTACTGAAGCAAAAATACTCTGGGGGTTTTGAAATGGAAAAATATGTCAATTTAAACGATTTTTTGATGGGGTAGGATACACCCTAAGTCTTACGGCAAATTTCTTGGTATCATTGTAAATCTGAGACATTGGGCTACGTAATGATACCTAAATGTGTTTTGTTTGTTCGCACATACTGTCCAAGCAAGGCTTAGACGCTCAAACAATTGAGTCACAAAAATCTTGGCTTTTAGACCCAGTGAGGTACAAATATAGGCTTATACTGAAAAAAAGGGTATTCTTTGGCGACAAATTGATTCAGCAATGGGTGGTATAAAGGTACATAAAAATCACCATGAAGTTGATGGGTGGAGGGGGTGAACAGTAGACCCTCCCCGCCCATGGACTAACATATGTTGTTTGTACGACAGACAAAATTAGTCAATATACTTAACTGTAGAACATGTTCTATTGTACTTAAACGATTGTACCAATCTTATTCCAGATTGATCAATGAAAATAAATTCAATTTCTGATACATATCGTTGTGGTTTGTTCCAATAATATTCAGACCATGAACACAGGGAATTTTTAACACATAAATTTACCTTGTTTGTCACCTGTTTTGATATTTTTTGTTACAGTTTATACATAAAATCCATGTGTATGGATGCTTCTTATGTATATTTCACTAGTAATTATGATTCTATTTTAAGTTTATAAGTTAGGAAATCAGATTTTCATCATTTCACATGCTTTATATGCTCCTTGTAGTAGAAATCACAAAAGCAAAAAAAAAATGACTAGGACATGCTTACTTTTCCTAGGCGCTCGGTAGCTCTTACAAGCATTCTAGTTTCTTTTGAACTCCACGTTTTCCTTAAATCAGTTTGAATAAGTAATTGTCTTTTATTGCATGCTTTGTGTATGTAGACTGTTTCCGTTGCCCGTTTTCACATCTTGACCATTTACTTGGGTTCCAATGTCTTTGAACTGTCCTTATATTTTGATGCTTCGGTATTTATGCATATATGCTTAACATGACCATTTGCATTCATTTCATTTCTTTTGTTTTGTTGTTTTCCCAAAAATATCGACTCATAAATGATGTTTTATCACTGACAAATCCCAGATTTGATTACTATATACATCTGAACTACCCAAAAGAGAATGAAATCGAAGACCCCGTAGACATTGGAGTCTGTTGATTATCCTGACATTCCTCTTTGAGTTGACAAAAGAGGGGAGCTTTAAACTGACCTGTTAAACGCGACCACTTTGAAGTCTTACTGTCTACTATCCATTCCTATTTAGAATTATTCCGGCTGTTCAGGCGTATGGAGTTTTTGTCTCTCAACTCGAACGCTTTTCTAGAAATTGCAACCATTTAACAAATTCAGCGGCTGTCAATGGTCCTAACAATTACACGATAACAAAAATCTGGACAGGCTATTTCCAATATAACTAACAATCTCAATCTGACATAGATTTCCTTACTCTTTCACCAGATCCGAACGTGAACGAACATGTTTAGCATAACACGTATTATGCAAGAGTAATCAAGGGAACCAAGGTTATAGCGGTAATCAAAAGAATGTAATCCAGGGACAAAGACCAGACATGGAAAACAGACATACTCCATGCTCCCTGTTTTTAGTGGAGTCCGAGTTGCTCATTTACTTTTGTTACTTTGTATGTATGATTTTAGTTACTTTATGTTCTTTGTTGTGTAGCAGGAATAGCTCATCTATCCGCAGCACCCATATTCACTCGGTTTGTAGTGATCATTCTTTTCGTGCTTCTGTGTGGTCTTTTACGCTGTATTATTTGTACTTCGTATAATATCCTTCTCATATTCCCGGGGTCGTTTCGTCTGAGGATTTCCCATCGTTGTAACTTTGGAATTGCTATTTATCTTGAAAATCACAGAAAAGGCTAAGCATGTGGCCATTTTGAAAAAATGATCAAAATAGTGTTGATGATTTCCCTCTTTCTGTGTATAATTCATTTTTGCTTTAATAAAAATACAAAAATAGAATGTATTTCTAATTTTCAAGCAAACTAATACCTAATAATCTTGTATCCGTATCTTTTAAGGAAACTTTTTTTCGAAAGTGATATAACATTTTAAACTTATACTAAACTAAAATTTCAGAATTCAATTGTGTTATTGCATAGATTGTTTATTTATGCTGAAAAAATTCTTTGTCCGTGTATATATATATATATATATATATATATATATATATATATATATATATATATATATATATATATATATATATATATATATATATAGATAGATAGATATTATCTAGGGTAAAAAACACATGTCATTTTAGCCAAATAACTAATATTTTATACAGAGTAGTTCTTCTTAATTGCAAATAGGAAATAACCTTCCGTCGTAACTTCATTTAACTGATTTAATTTTATTTTGATTTTTGCTGTGTTTTTTTAAAACATCAAACCAGTTACTTGTGTTGGAGTTAAAGTCCTTTATTGGAAGGATGAACTGGACTATATTGCTTCAAAGTGTGTGTATATGAGATCTGAAAAATACCCCCATTCAATTATCTACTGTTATGTTGAACTGCAGGTTTTAGAACCGACAAAATTCTAAAATTAGACAATAACTAAACCAAAAAACATTGATTATGTTATTATTAGATATTATGTAATAGCAATTTAAAGAGAGTCAAAACAAGACAGGACAAAACTGTCAATGACATATGCGTTCTAACTATAATCTACCAAAAAGGTCATACGTGTGTAAAATGTCAACAAGAAGCTTAGTTGATCTGTGATTACTCCTCTTATATCCCGGTCTTTGAAGGTAGATGTGTATTGCTTTTATATTATTTGAAATATAATGATATCATGATTATTGATAGTCGTTTGATTTTGCGCAATTTAAGAACACGTGGTTTATAACGTTGAATAAACATCATTATTCAGAGAAAAGTAGTGGCTTAAAAGAGTGTTTTATTATTTTCCATCATGGCAAGTGACAGTTCATCGTGTGTGATCATTTATCTTATATTAACGATTATAGTTTTAAGTCAAGTTCATGCATCTAGTTATGAAGACTCTAGAGATTTGCATCTGCATCTTTTGAAGGACTATTCCAAAATACTGAATCCGAGGAAAAATCAAAGTGAACCAGTTATTGTCAATGTGACTATGTACTTAAATTCTGTGATTGATTTTAACCCTGTGTCAGGACTTATAACATTTAGTGCTGGATTTGTCTTATCATGGAATTACCACATTATAAAATCAAGATGGCACGACTCTCCGTTCAGTGAAATAAATGAAACAAGAATTGGCCTACATGATGTATGGGTACCTAAGTTGTTCATACAAAATTCTGTAAATTTGGGGTCATTATTTCAGTTTGCCAGTCGCATGGACAGTGAAACAAGTTTTGTAGAATATACTAGAAATGGCGGCGCTCTATTCAGTATTGGTGCAACTTTCCATACGACATGTTTAACTGATGTCACGTATTACCCCCTTGATGAACACGAATGTGACGTCACTGTCGTACCACTTGATTTTACAAGCACCGTGTTACATACATACATCTCAGGTGTCATGACTCCAGTAACGTATCCTAATTCTGAATGGAACATGAGATCAACGGTAATTGTAGAAAATGTTATGGGAATTTAT
Source organism: Perna viridis (assembly GCA_037379345.1). NCBI lineage: Eukaryota > Metazoa > Mollusca > Bivalvia > Mytilida > Mytilidae > Perna > Perna viridis. The sequence goes on along the minus strand of CM074511.1, from coordinate 8,901,483 downwards.
AACCGAATAAAATTTAAGGTCGTGTTATCACGGAAACCTGTATTTATTACGACGAATTTAGTGTTCCCAGTTATGATTATAACAGTTATTAATGGTCTATCTTTTTTTGTCCCTATAGAATCCGGCGAGAGGTTGTCGTTTGGAACAAGTCTGCTACTTATGTTAATTGTATTCTTGACAACTGTTCTTGACATGCTTCCACCAACGGACGATACTCTATCTCATTTCAACATCTTTATTTGCATGGAGTTATGTTACAGCTGCTTTATAACATTCGGTATCATAATTACATTGTTTCTACACCAACTTAGTAATGATACAAAAGTTTCGGGAATTTTGGCAACATTTACAAATAAAATACTGAAAAGGAAGCGCAATGGTTGTTCTAAACCACCCAAAAATGTTGTATCTGCAGTAGACTTAGAAATTGACGTTGATCCTAATGTCGAAAAGAAGACAACTCGTTTGTCTGACTTCCTTGAACAAGATAAAAAAGTTACTGCTGTCTCCTGGAGTGAGTTTGCCAGTGCGGTAGATAAACTACTCAGAATAGTTTCAACTATTTATACTTTTTGTCTGTTTATTATATTTGTTATATTTTTTTCATGGGTAAACATTGTTTATTGACAAAATCGAGTAATATAAACACCAATATTGGTGTAAAGCCATTAAATCTTCTTCAAAAATATGTATGCTATGCGCCATATTTGCTTGTTCTATAGTGCCGTTAAAAAGTGATATTTTAATACAAATAAAAGGTAATTGGTATTAAACTTATCATTCTAATGTGAACACAATTTACATGCAATTGAAATTAGGCCCATCAATTGTTTCATTCCGTCACTGCACGTAGGATCTAACAGCATTCCATTCCACTTTCTGTTCACACCATTTTAATTGTTTATCTGCAAGAGGCACCAACGAATGGTGTATAGGGAAATATAATTGTTATTATTCACGCATAATGCAGAAACACAATGCTAAATGATAAAAATATAAACAAATAAGCTATCAATCTACTGGTAATTTTAAAAAAAAGAAAGAACACTTCTTTAATCACTGGAGTTTCATACTGTGGTTAATCTGCAGAATTAACCAAGGGACGGTGCTTAAGGACGCGCAGTTAAGTTGAAGTTTTTTTCTCTTGTCTAATGCATATGACTAGAAATAATTTCAAAGGTAATACCAATGTATAAGATATAACGGTGTACATTACCACAATATCAGGAAAATACATTAATGAAATAATTTTATGTTACAAATATTAAACTGCCTATCGGACTTAAACCCAGTCTGTATATAATTCAAAGTATGACCAGCAAAACCCGTTATTGATGTCCTTGGCCGTTCTGTTTTGTATTTTCATTATCCTATGAAATCTATTCTGAGAAATTTTGGTAATAAAGAAAAAAAAAATAAATGCTATTCAAAATTAGGGGATGACAATTGATATTACAAACTACATATCATATACACATCTCTGTTAAACTTTTAATATCAATTATAATTGACATTAAAAGAGATGACTTTGTAAACAAAACAACATAAAGAAAACCATGACATCACGATCTGGTATAACCCACAACGCAACTTTCTATTGTGCTGAAACTGCCAATCACTACTTGCATTCTGGAACTGTCTCTCTTACAAACCGTTGAAAGGTGAGACATGAAAAATATTTCTTTTCAACAATGGCTGAAATGTATAAAACATTGTTCACCTATGTGTATTTGACGTTTGACATTTGACATTAATTTATCTTTGTTATTGACACGCAGGTCTTCGAAATAACTTCCTTAACAGCCTTTTTTGATTGGTTTATATTGCTTAGAGTACCTTGAAAATTTTTATCTTATGATTTGATTTGATTATGGAACTTAAAAGTTTTACCAATGAAAGGTCTTTCATCCTGGTATATCTAAGTTGAAACACGTCTATTCGACTTGTTTATGTCAATAGTATGACATTAAATACAAAAATACCAATCATATATGTTACAAGTTTCGATATGCAGTACACATGCTTCAAAGAACAACCTCTCATCAGCAGCATTAGAATCAAATATAAAGAAAGATTTAAATCCCTAAAAAATAATTGGAGTATTCAAAACTAAAACTACCAAAAAAGAAAGTAAAATCCATCTCCAAGAGGATTTACCGTGTGCAAAATAAAAGGAATTGACCGAACATCTGGTGGCTAATAAAAGCAACGAGTATATTGTTACCTTGGACTATAACTAAGCATTACTGTAACCACTCAATTCTGATCTTGTCAAACTTTTTCATTAAATTTTGTTCTTAGGTAACAGTTTGACTAACCAATGATCTCACTAAATCATTAATATGGATCAGTAATATAAATACTAATTTCTGGACCATGAAATGGAATATAATGATTATCTTCGTATCGCAAATAAATAAATTATAACTTGAAACGAATTTCACATCTCTCAAAGTGACATCGATTATATTGATAATAATAGCTAAGGGTTACACACCAATATCTTGATGTTTGCTCTGTTTTGATGTCTGCTGATATGGCTGTTTTTAGTGGAGTTCGAGTTTCTCATTTGCTTTTGTTACTGTGTATGTATGATTTTAGTTACTTCGTGTTCTTTCTTGTGTATGTCTGTTTCCCATGTCTGGTATATGTCCCTGGATTACATTCTTTTGATTACCGTTATAACCTTGGTTCCCTTGATTATTCTTTCAATATGTTGAACAGATATATTTCACTGAAAAGACTTTGTGAGTAGCCGTCGGCAAATTGCTTCCAATTCTTTTTCTTTTTTTATAACAGTTAACATAAAAATATCTTTATATCTTTGAACTAGTAGAGAAGTGTTTTTAAGCTTTCGGTGGCTTTTGTGATTTGACTTATTTCTGAGTTATCCTCCATGACCGCATTTACGAGTTTTTGTTATTTTGATAGTACGTTCTACCTAAAAATATATAGCCACATGCAACACAAGATGAAATTTTTGCGGAATCTTAAAGACCATATTGTGTAGCTTTCTTGTCATTTATAATATGAAAAAAGACCTGTTTGTCAACTGTCACAGTAGTGACTTAAGTGACTGCAAAGTATTCAAATTCTTCTTTTTTCTATAAATTTCTTACCTTAACGACATTAATAGATTAGTTTATTTCACTCAGATTTTCTTTAACTTGCATACTACTAAAATAGCAGTCATTGTAAGAATCATGCAAATTCTGTAAAATGTGATACACCTCAAAAAGGTTACATATTTTTTATTTCTATTGTTAATTTGCTTTGCAGATCTATATGAAAAAATGTATAATTATTTATTCCAATCTGTCTGTTCTTAGGAGATAATCCACGTGGAAAATCAAATAGTTTCTATTGTATTTTAGTGTCATTTTCATATTTATCTCCCTTACTTTTGAAATCAACAGTATATTCTATATAATTTTTATCTCCTATGAACAAGGGTAATATGGAAAGCCACACGTTTTTTTTTCTGTTTACTATGACATTTTAAACAAAATGTATAAAATAAAAATATGTAGGCTTTCCAACCATGAATTACATTTTGCATGATTCTCAGCTCCGGAACTCCACCAACAAAGGAAGCATAGACCAGGTTCACCGGTAGGGTAAGCTTCCGGGAAAAGACCAAAGAGGAAATGAACGGTGAACAAATCTTTTCTCATAGTGTAGATTTATATACCATAACGATCCTGGAGTTCATGATGACAACCATAAAATTTCTGTAGTGATGACTTCAACATTGCAGCAACATGACCCTGTTCAAGAAGCTAAATTGTAAGAAACTTCATAAGCAGGTGCTGAACGGATGTTGCCACAGATGAAAGGAAAGTTGGCAATACTTAATCAAAGTCATCGCGTTTGTGGTATAGTTTGGTCCAACAGTTTGGTAGAAACTGGGATCAAAGGATCTGGCTAAACCATGTACCTTCTTTTGGATTAGATGAGCCTTATAAGAGTGAATAAATATGTCAGTGAATAGCGGATCACAATTTATCCCATTGGAATGCCGCACTGGACAAATACGTTGTCGATAAAAAAAATCCAGCATTATGATATCATTTCTTTGGTGTGTTTAGAAGATGACCTTTTTTAACAAATTATGAAGTAATTTTATCAATTACTACGCATTTGTATCTAGGTACACCAGTGTACCGTTTTTTAGTAACAACAATTCTATTGTATTCTGATAATTATCTAGCATTGAGTTTTATTCAGGATCCAAATTGAAGTGATACAACTACGGGAGTGACAAGTGTAGTGGTAAGACCAAAGACAATTTTTCACAGATGTGAGTATGGAAGTTAATAGGTTCTTAGTACATTTTGTAGATCCGGCTATGGTGCACTGTTTTTATGGATTCTTGTGGAGTTTTGGAAACCAATACATTACAATCATCGTCTTAAGTAGAGACCCAAAAGAGGATATAACGAACCAAGACGAATTTAAAAAAAAAACAATTGTTAAATTTGAGGTCTTGAATATCTGCTCTTTTGTTGATTTTTTGGCAAAGTGTCTTTAACTGTGTAAATCAATGTTTTTACTTTAGTTACTGAAATAGTTCAATAAATTTTTATCTCGTTTTCTTACATAAAAGGAGAAAAATACTTTTTTTCAGACACAATTTTTTTATCACATGAGTTATCCTGAAAAAATTGATTGGACATAATTTCTATATTGTTTTTTTTTTCAACACTGAGATGTTAAAGTTACTTATTTATGTAATCAAGAATTGACATTTATTTGTCTATATAAACTGAATTGTGTCCATTTCGATTAATAAACACTCAAATGAAAAGGGATTTTTTTTTTGTTGTTTTATTTTTATTTTTGTGCATGTTTCTTTTGTAAATCCTTTGATACCTTTGATACCTTTAAGTTTGCTTCACTAAATGTTTTAAAAGGATCGAAGTTTTTTTTATAAGGTACGATGGCTGGCCTTCGCTACATCTATCTACTAACAGACATAACAAAATCCCCGTAAGTGGCGGTCGTGCGAGATCCGTCAGGATAATCAGAACCGTAAAAAAACCCACAGAAGAAGATCAGAGTGCAGGTAAACAAACTATATATAAACAGATACATTAGCAAACCGAATAAGAAAGAACACATTAAATTAAATAATATGTACATGGTCACAAAGAAAAACATTTGATGAGGTTTTATGTGGTATAAGACCAAGAGCTGGTCAAGTAGTCAGCGTAAATAACTTTCTAGAGTATCAAAAATATATTGTGATTGAAATCCTTGCTTATATTTTGTTCTTATGTCATATTTTTCCCTGAGGCTGTTAAAAGTTTTTAAAGCTGATTTTACATGTATGATTGGTAATTTTGTATTTAATAACCAGTTGATCGATGCTACTGCTGGATTTAGATCTATAATGCTGCTGATGAGAGGTTACTCCTGAAAACACAGGTAAATCTTATGGAAATTTGCAATAATGGTATTTTTTTGTATTGGAATTAATACAAATATTCCTATTAAAATCAACAAAGTAAATTAAAGAAATTTGTATATTTCCACAGGTAAGACAGGAATGCGAAGAAATTTTAAAGTTAAACAGGAAAAACAATATAATTCGAAAGTTATTCGGGTTAAACGTTTTTTCAAAAGTATATCATGTATCATTTTTAAAGCATTCTATAAACATTCTAAAGGGTAATGATTATGATGAAATCCATAAATATATACGAAGTCAGTAGGTTAATAGTTGTTATTCCATGTTTTTTAGTTGTGTATGCCTATTTTCTTTGTTTAGTCGTTATTTCTGAGTAAAGTTTATTTTGATTACTTTTCAAATCATGGTTCCTATATTATAGGATAGAAGCCAAAATAACATTCGTACGTACCTATTTTTTGCAAATTTTATGGTGTAGGAGTATATAGTTTGAAAATAGCCATCCCCGAATCATATATCAAACGTCTTGGTACCATTTTAATTCTACTAGCTATACTTTAATTACTTTCAATTGTTTAAAAATAAGGGAGGATTCTAAGAACGAAGAATTTTTTACAGCTTTACAGGTCACGGTACTTGCTCAACGCTGTGTAAAATTTGTTTTGTATTATTGTTACAAAACGATAGCTTTTAATATCATTGATTGCATTTGCATAAAAACATAGTTCCATTCGGGTACACAAAATTATTGATCATTTGCAAGATCCTAAAAATATTCTTGAATTTGTTATCTCATTACCGTAATTTGTCTGGAATAAAGTACCAGGTGGCGGATCCGCCACTGAGTGTCCACAAGCAAGTTACAAAAATGTATTTTAATTTATTTTTTTTTTTGTTTCGTTTTAGATATAGATATAGTTATAGATATATAATATCGTTTGGGGACAACCATGCTTCTAATGTTACTTTCGCTTTGCTAGATCAGGTTACACTTGATGTATACCGGTTAGTGCAAACTGGAAATCTTCTACTTAGAATCAGACAACCGTTTGTTCAATGGTTTGATATTACAGCTATTAGAAGGACGACATGTTTGCGTGATAATCTTTTTCATCACATCGATATCAATTTAAACGGGTATAATACAAAACATGTCAGCTAGAACAAATGTAATAGCATTCAGTTATTTTTTTAACATTTATGCTTTGAAAAGATGAGACTTAATTTGGTTTGAATGAAAAAAAATTAATTTGCAATTACGTGTAAATAATCTTCAATTACAATTTTGTATGTATTAGGAACATTGTTAAAATTTGATTTATTCAGAATTTCAAATCATTTCATAAAAAGCACTCATCAGTTGTTACAGGCTTTTAGTGTGTTTACATTTAGATGCTGATATTCAAGTGACATAAAGGTGGCATTCTGATACTCTGATCAAAATTTTTGCATCGGAAACACAGGTGATTCTTATCATCGATAAAGCGTGTTTTAGAATTTAATCTCCTTAAAAACTCGGTTGTTTATTAATGATGATTTTTTTTCAAACACTACATTCTGCTTTTGATGTGTTTTGTATTACGAGTAGCATATTCATCTAGTTATGAGGAATCTAGAGACTTGAATTTACATCTGTTGAAAAATTATTCCAAATTTCTCAATCCAATTAAAACCCAAAGTGACCAGTTACTCATTACAGTCAACATGTACTTAAATTCAGTTATTAATTTTGACACAGTGTCAGGAACAATGACTTTTAGTGCTGCATTCTTGTTGACATGGAATAACAAGATTATAGGATCAAGATGGCAGCAGTCTAATTTCAAAGACGTCAACGAAACACGAATTGGAATACATGATGTATGGGTGCCTAAGTTATACATACAAAATTCTGCAAGTTTGGGATTAATATTTCAGTTTTCTAGTTTCTTAGACGCTGAAACAAGTTTTGTAACATATTATAGAGATGGCAGTGCTCTATTCAGTGTTGGCACGATTTTGCAGACAATGTGTTTAACTGATGTAACATATTATCCACTTGATGAACATGAATGTGACGTCACTATAGTACCACATGATATTACGAAAATAGTGTTGCAAACAACATCAACGGAAGCCATGACTCCAGTAACATATACTAATTCTGAATGGAACATAAAATCTACTGCGGATTGTTTTGTTTTTGGAGCTTTCACACAGGTAAACTTTAAGGTCATCTTATCACGAAAAGCTATTTTGATTACAACGAATTTAGTTTTTTCCAGTTATGATTATAACAATAATGAACGGTATAGCGTTCTTTGTCCCAATAGAATCCGGAGAGAGGTTGTCGTTTGGAACAAGTCTTTTACTTATGTTTATTGTATTTCTGACAACAGTTCTGGATATGCTCCCACCGACAGACAACTCCTTGTTCCTTTCCAACATCTTTATTTGTGTGGAACTTGTTTACAGCTGTTTGGTAACGTTAGGCGTTGTTATGACTTTATATCTCCATCGACGAAGCAACGACACGAACGTTTCAAAACATATTGCAGGTTTTATAAGATTTGTACTTCAAAAACGGAGCAAGGTTTTTCCAAAACCCACTCAGAAAATAGCATTGTAAAATCTTGTGATAGTAAGAGGAATACAGACCATTTGACAAGCAATAATGATCAAACTGAAAAGGTCTATCTGGAAAAACTATTGGAAGTAACTTGGAAGGACATGGCAGCTGCTATAGATAAAGTGCTTATAATCGTGACAACTACTTTTACTTTTTGTCTTCTGATTGTATTTTTTATGTTTATATTGTGGGTCAACATTGTCCATTAAGACCTAAAACTGGTTGACAATCTTTAACTCTACGCTTTAATCATGTCGTGAAGAGTGTTTTGAAATGGAACATGACACTTTTAGGTTGTTTTTGTTTTTGTTTTTGTTTTCGTTTTATTCATATGCATCTATCTTTCAGTAAAATAAGTAAAAAATGTTAATTGAATTTGCTGAACTTTTTTCGTGTTTTATATTAATATTTATTATCATCTTCCGATTGAAAAGTGAAATCATGGACTCTAGCACTAACAAAGCTCATAATTCACATATAAAGATCGATGACAGAAAACTTCAAAACAAACCAACATACAGAAATCGTCTGTACACAGCTAACAAACAAAATTAACCGATCGCACAACTGTATATTAGCACAGTGTCGTTTTATCCATCAAATTTATAAAGTGACACCATATTAAAGGGAGTGGTTCCGTGTGTAAATTCAAAACTAACAATAATGATTTAGCAATACAATGACTGATAACGAAATCGGTATTCAATACAGCAAACAAACTAAAGCACTTGCAGCATTAACTCTTACAGAAAACACAGAAGTGACATCAAGGGTTGCGTAAGGAAAAGCATATTTTGTTCCACCATCAAGGCCTGTGACGCTGCAAGTCAGCAAAATCCGGTAAGAGTCAAGTTAGTTATGTTGTAAAATGGAAAAAAAATATTATCTCACGTGTAAGATAGAAACTTCATATCGGTCATGAAATTGTGATGATAAGTATAAAATTTCGGTGGTGATGATGGCAATTAAGGCTGAGCATACCTCTGTGTTAGAAGCTCCCTGATCTACTCAGAAAGTCAGTACATAAATTTAATGCAGAACAAATACGGGGAAACTTAAAATTATACATTACATGGACTAAAGTATACTGCCAATAAGAAAGGTAAGTTTACATTTGGAGACACTGAATCACCAAACGTGTCATAAAGTTTCGATTTAAAACTTCCTGTGACGTTTATGGATGATGAACGTCTAGTATGGTGAATGTCTTGTATGAAACGGACGCCTGTGTATCTGTTGTCTTTTTAGTTTCTTCAGGTTCATTCAATCAAAATAAATATAAGTATACTTGCAAGTTATGTCGGGGAATTTGTAATAATTATTGTAATGCTTCGTCTTATTTTATAGTAGCTGTACACTCTATGCAAATCATTCTTTTATTTACTTTCTTTTTATCCAAGTTTAATTAAGACAGGGGTGATTTGGTTCAAAATCTTTTCTATTTGACAGAGGAGTTGAAATTCGATTTTGCTATCCGTCAAGAGGGTAATTGTTTAACACATACTCGAAACTCGAAATACATGTAGATTTCTGTATAAAGTGGTCATGATGAACATTTTAAAAATTGTAATTGTGCAACTCCATTATTTCCAATTAAACTCACCTTTTCCCTTTATGATTTTTTTATCTATTTTTATTAAATTTTGTGGTGCAGCCATATGTTCTGTTTAAACTTACCATTTAAATTTGTCATTTGACAGTTGATGATAACGCAGATTCATTGAATAAATAGATATTCTGAGAATAGTAAATATGCTTCAGCAGCTTCTAGTTTTAAAGCTGGGATTATGTTTACCTATTTAATGGATGGAGCTTATTATGATAATGGAGTGTGCAGAGCAATTATTGCAACTTCAAATAAATTATCATTCGTCATAATCATTTATGAAAAAAGGAGTGATGAAAGGCTCAGAATGTCATTACGACTAATGATTTCTGGGATGAAGATAAAAAAACACAAAATAACACAACTGAGTGAAGATACATTTCTTGTCAAGCTAAGAAATGATTTCATTAGTGTATAGACTAACGATTATATCATTAATTTTCGATAGAATATCTGGAAATTATGAAGATTCTAGAGCTTTACGCAGCTTCCTGCTTGCTAATTATTCAAAAACTCTAAATCCAAGAAAAAATCAAAGCAAACTGGTCACCGTTTACGTGGATATGCATCTGAACTCTGTCATTGACTTCAATCCTGTGTCAGGAATTATGACATCTCGCGTTGCATTGTTTCTCAAATGGAAAGATGAGATTATAGAGTCAAGATGGCAGGAATCTAGACTTAACCATTTACCAAATACAAAAATTAGTGTTCTTGATATCTGGATGCCCAAAATATTTATTGATAACTCGGCTAACTTAGCATCCATTTATCAGTTCGCCAGCGATCTTGACAGCAGAACAAGTTTTGTGAAATTTAAAAGAAATGGTTCTGCGTTTTTCGGCACTGGTGCAGTAATGCAGACGACATGTAACACCGATATGACTTATTATCCGGTCGATCAACATAACTGTCCTATTTCGTTCATAGCTATTGAGGATTACTTCGATATTACTTTAAACACGACAACCATTAGTGTAGTAACTAATAAAACGAACAAAAACTCAGAATGGGGTTTAGATTCTTCTGTTTCTATCTACCAGGAAGGAAGGTATTCAAAGGTAATTTTTGTGATATACTTAAAGAGAAAATCGCTTTTCATAATGATCAATTTGGTTTTTCCTGTAATGATAATAACAATTTTGAGTGGGATGTCATTTTTTGTCCCTATAGAGTCGGGCGAGAGATTATCGTTCGGAACAAGTCTGTTATTAACATTCATTGTGTTCCTGACGACCATCCTTGGAATGTTGCCACCTGACGATAACAAATTGTCTTTATTCAACTGTTTTCTCTCTTTTGAACTAGTATATAGTTGCTTTGTCGTACTCGGGATCGTTTTGACGTTATATGTACATCACCACAGTTCTATAAGTTCGACGGTATCAAATAAACTGGCGTTTTTCACTATGAAAGTTTTAAAATGCCAGAAAAAGATTTACCCTAACCAGAAATGTGATGATTCAGATACAATGAAAAACTCAAATGACGAGACTAAGGACACGTTGAACTTCGTTGAAGATGACAAAAATGAAACGGTGGGAAACAATGTAACGTGGCAGGATGTTGCAGTTGCTTTAGATAAAGTTCTCCAAGTCTTCACAACAATGTTTACCGCGATTTCATTGGTGTTATATGTAGCTTTTGTTGTATGGGTAAGACAAGAAAATTGAATCAAATGGTAGGTACATATACATTTAACGTTGTTTTATGTAAAAATCATTATTCATTGTTTAACGATATAGTAAGGAGCAAAAATGTAATTGAATACTGAAATATTGTGAAATAAAATATATAATAATCAAAGCTATGTTAGTCATTATTAAAATGGATAGAACTTTATGACATTCGCTGCTCAGTTTTAAAATAACAAGGATATCAAAGGGTTGTAAAAAATTTCAGGATTGTTCGTGCTAGAACAATATGATTAGATAAAAAATGATGGGTCTGTGTGCTCGTTTTTGAGATATAAAGCATTTAAAATTTCGGTGGGAAAAGGATTTCTCTGGATTTTCCATAGGTTTTGACCTAGGAGGTTTTATCTATTAAAACCCTGAAGAATACCACAAGGAGAAATAATAATAATTTGATAAAAACATCTAAAAAAGCATTTAAGGTGTGTTTAATAAAAAAATAAAAGAATAGTGGAGGACACTGGGGGAAAATAGCGTTGCTATGAAATGGATAAAACCAGAGGAGTCCAAATTCTGACAAAAATGACTTAACATGAGCAGCAAAAATGTTAACTGCACTGGTCTAGTAGTCATAAGACTTGATGTCTAATAAGTTCACTCGTTCAATAAACGAGAGCTCGTTTATACTTCATATGAGTCACATTGTCTTTTGTCTATTAAGAGCAACGGATATCGTTGATAAATCTCTAATGTCGTGAATTCCTGTCGCATTGTATGTTTTCTTCTGTAACCTCAGTTTTATGTGGCTGATATGTCCAGCAAACTGCCAGCCCGTAATCTGTTGGTTCACTTTGTGTACCACGCGGGTGAAATTAACTCTGCTAGGACTTTTTCTCAATGTAAGATCACCGAAAGATTTTAAATCTGCAATGAATGAATTAATTAGAGGGTTAAGTTTGAATTCCAAAGTTATATACTTGATATTCTGGGCATAGTAGTAGTTGCTTATATGAGTCTCTTCCTGGTGTACTTTCTTTTCAATTCGTTTGCCTTCCATAAAAGCTTCTACATCAGAGTTTATATTCTTTACTTTAGTAATAGCAATTTGTAAGGATTTGGCGACTTGCTTCCTGTTTTCCAAGTCTCTGAGGAGCATCTCTGTTTCAACTTTGTGTTTTATAAAACTGTCATTCAGCTGTGATAATAGATCTTTTTCGATTCTATCTAATCGTTCGTTCAATTTCTTTCTGATAATGTGCAGATCCTTTTCGACGGCATTTTTCTGCAATAAAATCTCCGTAAGATTTTCTTCTCTATCGACACGTATTTTTTCAATGTTATCTATTACAACTTCAATGGTCTGTTCGATGTCAGATATGTCGACGCATGCATGATGTGATTTAGTTGCATTTTCTGACACCGTTACGACATGGCAAACTTTATGCATGGTTGTTGCACAAACAATACACGCTGGTTCTTTGTGCGTGTGGCAATAAAAGTCCAATGGATCAGCATGAAATGCACAGCGCTCCCCAAATTTCGATGGAGGTACTTTATGATTTCGATCTTTCTCTTTAACAAACTTTTCCCTCACTGCTCTGGAGCCTAACGACTTTGTCATCCTCTGGTGTCTGTTGTATTCCAGTAGGAGAGCCCCGTTCAATAAAGGCAGCCCATCTGTACAGGGTCGCCTCTGGGACATTCTGTTGGTCATGAAAATTGTTCTGAAAGACAATGATATTTGGTTACCGAAATTCATCGAGAGAAAAACACTGTGATATGGCTAACGAAATATAATTATAAACAAACACTACTAGAATAATGACTTCGCATGTTTGTGGGAAACTTCAAAACACAAAAACCCCACAAATAACATTTGGACGGTCAACTGCCAATAGAAGACTGCATGTACAAAAAATCCAAATTAGACAACAACAAAAAAGACTTGTGAACATTGTAGAGTAGGTCGGAAAAAGAACGTTTACCGATTTCCTCAGGAGAATGGATGCTGTTGAGGATTATAGGCTTTCTTAATACCGCAGGAACTGTGTGACTTATGTTAAGCGTTGTGGTACTATGTGTAACGTCATTCACTATGTTTCTATTTGTAAACGTCATATCTATGTAAATGTTATGTCTAAGAAACGTCTTTTGCTCAGTCTACGTTAAACACAACGCAATCATATCACTATCACAATATGTTGCGATCACAACATTGGTGCCGTGACCAGGATAAGATGAATCCGTCGAGGATAAAAATTTCCGAGCTGGAAATCAAGCTGCAATTACTAGATTCTTCAAGAAACTGGATGACTTCAAGGAAGAAGCAGAATTTGACATTGATCGAGCAGGCCCGATAATAGACTCTTTGGTGAACAAAGAAAGTGCTATTCTAAAACTGGATGAAGAAACCATTAGCAATACAAAGGATGAAGATATTGATTCAGAAATGACAGATGCAGATTAGCATAACTTAGATATAGAAACAAAATTGCGCCTCTACAAGAAGTTAATGCAAACCACTCATTCACCACAAGACAATGCAATGTATGATACAACTAATCCATGCACTGTAGAATCTATGCAAATATCTGATCATCAAAATCTATGCTTTAATGCGCCCGAGTTTATTCCAACCATGTCTCAGACAAGTTCTATCTCTAGTCAGACTTCCTAAACTGTCGTTACCAAACTTCTTGAGTGGCAATAATTCTGGGATTCATTTGAGACAACCATCCACAACAACCACACATTAACAGGTGTTCAGAAATTTAGCTATCTCCAATCACTCCTTGAAGCAGATGCTATGAACGTTATCAATGGGTTAATTCTCTCTAGCGCTAACTACCACAAAGCTATCGAATTACTCACACGTCGTTATGGACAAAAAGCACAAAGTGGTAAATGCTTATATGAAAGCGCTACTCGAATTACCTGCACCAATGGATACCCTTGATAGTCTACGCAACTTTTCTGACAAATCTTAAGCCTATATACGCGGTTTAGAATCGTTAGGATAAAACCAAGAAATGCATGGTTCTACGCTAATTCCTGATATGCTGGGTAAACTCCCGACAGCCGTTAAGGGAACTATAACAAGAAAAAACAGAAATGACGATTGAACTGTCTACAAACTCAGAGACGCTATTCAGCAGGAAATATCCATCCAAGAGGCAAGTCCTGGCGATACCCTACACAGTATCAACTCGACTGCAAGTTTTCACACAGGAATAGGTAACAAAAAAGGCAATTTCAATTCGAATGGAAGAAGGAACACAGTAAACCACATTCAAACTAAAACCTGTATTTTCTGCAAAGAAGAACATTTACCAACAGTCTGTAAGAAATGTGTAGACTGTAAAGCTGGAACATAGTCAAAAAAACAGAATTTATGTTTTAATTGCTTGGGTAAGCAGAAGGCTTCTGATTGTAGCTCTAAACACAGTTGTCGTAAATGTAAATGTAGGCACCACACACAAACTTGTGCAATGATACTGAGGCATCGCATACTCAACTTAGCAATACAGAAAGTGACACGCAAATTTTGCACACCTCTGCAATTCAACAAAACTCAACTGTTTTCCTAAAGACTGCCGTAGCTCTCGTTTGGTTCCTACCCAGTGCGACGACCCTAACATACTTTTTGATGAAGGGGCACAAAGATCTTACATTCCGCAAGAATTAGCTGAAAAATTAAACTCTAAACCTATAGGCAAAGTAACGTTGAACATAGCCGCTTTTGGAGCCTACTAAGAATCTGACTCAGGAGAAAAAAATATCAGTATTGATCGTTCCTACAATTGCTGACACAGAACGCCGTCACTTATCACAGAAAATGTCGTATTTGAGAGGACTCTAACTTGCCAATTCCCTTTCACAAGATGACAATTTTGATATATCGCTACTCATAGGAGCCAACTACTGGGACATCGTCAAGGATGAGATTGTAAGGGGCAACGGACCAAGAGCGATGAATTCGAGGATAGGATAACTATTATCTGGATCCATGAACATAAAAACACGACAACGCAACTCTCATTTAATGCACATGATGCCTAACCGCATGGAAGAAGAACATGACATAGAAAAATTCTGGAAGTTAGAGTCACTTGGTATTCAAAGAACGAGAAACTGGACACAGATGAATAACATCAATCTGTACGCTTCGAAGTCGATTTCGTATGAAAATGGGAAATATGTAGCCAGCATGCCTTGGATTGATGACGAACCAGAATTATTGCCAACAAACGAGATGATCACCAGAAAACATACAGAGAGTGATTTCACTGTTATATAAAGAACCAAAATTGTTGAAAATAAATGGAGATATCATTAATGAACAAGAAAAGCGAGGTTTTATCGAGCGTGTAAATGATACTGAGACCGAACATCAGACACAGCTCATTCATGGGTTCACGGACCGTTATCTATGGATTAACAGACTGTAACCCTCAATATCACCTGTGATCGATAATTAAATTCCGTGCACAGAAATATGTAGTAACAACAGACATCGAAAAGGCGTTTCTGCAGGTCTGACTCCACAAACCAGATCGTGACGTTACACAATTCTTTTGGCTAAGCAACCCAGTCGATCCTAACAGTCCTTGAATAACTTACCGCTATAAGTCCGTCCTCTTTTGGGCAACATGCTCCCCATTTCATCTGAATGCCACACTCTTAAAACACTCCGAGGATAATCCAAGTGAAACAGCCTTAAGACTTGAATGTAGATAATGTACTCACTAGTTTCAACGATGTAGACGATCTGATGAACTTTTACATAAACTCTAGAAGTTTACTGAAGAACGGGGGTTTCAACTTGAGATCATGGACCTCAAACTCTGAGACACTACGAGATTTAGCTGACAATGATAACGTGCTCGATTCAGGGAGCAATATAAATTATAGTAATGAGATAGAGTGTGCGAGACGATCTATTATCATTTGCGAAAGTCAATATAGATACAAATATGAAAAAGGTCACAAAGCGAGAAATCTTGAGTCAGTCATCGAAGAATTTCCATTCTGTTGGAATACTCAGTCCGGTAACCGTGAAGGCTAAGATATTTATGCAATTACTATGGAAAAGAAAACTAGGATGGGACGAATGCATACCAATAGAACTAGCAGATCAATGGACAAATTTAGCGGTTGAATTGTCAAAAGCTTCAGAGATATCAGCATCACGACTCTTACACAATGAAGGAGTATCTTTACCGACTCGTCGCAACTTGTAATGGCCAAAAACAGAGTGGCACCACTAAAGTCAATTACCTTACCAAAGTTAGAAGTAATAGCCGCATTAGTTGGAGCAAAACTAGCAAAGCACATATCGACTATACTATGAATCAGTAAAATGACTTTTTGATGGGATAGTCAAATTGTTCTGAATTGGTTACAATGGACGAAAATTCTCTTGCCATTTGTTTCAAGAAGAATGACAAAAATACGGGAACTAGTCGGAAGTAATGCTTGGAGATACTGTCCCACGGATGAAAATCCCGGTGATCTCTTTACGCGAGGCATGTCAACCACGAAGCTGAAAAATAACTCAAAGTGGTTTAATTGACCAACATGGCTTCCGTACAGAGACAAATGGCCGACATGGGACCGAAAATTCGTTCTGATGACATCATTAACTGATGAAACAAAAGTCGAGAAAACTAAACAAACAAAGAAGGGTTTAGAACAAGTAGAAGTAGTACTCGATTTGGATAGATACAGCAGCTATCAGAGGGCATTACATATTATGGCATACGTTTTACGCTTTCTTGAAAACTGCCGATTAGACATGTTCGACAGGAAAATTGGTCAATTGGAAGCGCAAGAAGTTAAAAATGCATCAATTACGTTACTTCAAAACGTACAACAAATTGTTTTCAAGAATGAATTTGTGAACATTACTTCGAAAGATTCAATTCGCCTACCGATAGTGCGTCAGTTGCGACTTTACATGGACGACAGAGGTTTACTACGTTATGGAGGCAGAATCGACAATGCTGCTGTTAATGACACTGTGAAGTATCCGTTCTTACTGCCTTCAAAACATTATTTAACCACTGATTTTTTGGACGCACATAAACGCCAAGCTTACATTGGACTGAATGGACCTATAGCATTTATTCAGCAGACATTTTGGATACCCAAAATTCGACAGCAGGTAAAAACAGTACTTCGTAGTTGTATCCCGTGCAGACAGATAACATGTTATGTCTAAGAAATGTCTTTTGCTATACGATCATTATACGATCACAACAGAAGCACCTACACAAGCACTGACTATGCATGCCTAGTACAAGATTGAAGTCGTAAATCTAGAACAATGTATACTTTGGAATAAATAGAAACATATCAGAAACTAGAAATTTCAGATTACATGTAGTAATAACTGTTAGGAATGTAACAAACAACGGTTATCAATGGCGTGTTGAAATTTTCATAAAGAATATAACACCTCCGTTTCTTTAGATTGACGTTCTGTAAAGATACGGCTATAAAGGTCCATTACAAATGAAATGTATGAGTATATGACCAATTTTTAACAGAAATTTTGAAGTAGATTGGATCGTAAAAATGAAAGAAAAAGTACCTTTCAGCAAATAGGCGTCACGAACATCCACCGATTCTTCTGCTATTCCCAATAAACCGTCGCTTTATCATAAGAGTTCGTCAAAATTGTAAATAGAGACCACTCATTAAAAGTTTTACGCGGATCGTTGTTCTTTTAAATAAAATACTTTCAGAATTATGCGCACTGCTTGGTCTATTATTCTTCCAAACGATTTAGTCATTTTGACAGTTTAAAACAAACCGCGTTAAAGTAAATTATGGAAGATTTTATCGATGGAACAAAATGAATATCAACAATACTTAAATGGTTTGCTGCATTGTTTAGACAAAAAGTGTTACAAGGTTTCTTTGCGTAATGTGCAAGTGATTACAAGATTCATAATGTCTAATAAATACAACACTAAAAGCGTACTTTCAGAAATTTAATGGCCATACGATATGAACAAACCGTACATTGTTTACAAAATAATGACGGTTTCTTTAAGTGTTCTTTGTGGTATTAAAAATGTAACGTTTAAAACAATAACATAAAATGACAAGTGTATTTTTTGGCACACCAGAATCACTGGAAAACATGGGACTAATGTCTCATACACCGAATTCAGTATCGCTGATTGTCAACTTCGGAATGTCCCTCAGTTGGATTTCTTTTTCGTTATTCAAACCTTCCCTGTCTTCTCCTCTCAGGTTGTTACGATTTGTAAGCAATATCTTCGAATTTTCAGAGTCATTTGAGGAAACTGCAAGAAGCCCATTTCGGGTGAAGACTGGGTAGTCGTCCGTACCAACTAAAAATAGCCATACCAAAAAATTAGTTAAAGAACCCGCAGATTACCGGAAAGAAACCCGTATCTTAATCCTAATCTTTGGCCCAACGAGACAAGAATTGTTAATTCGCAAATAATGGCAGCTTTTTAATTCACTTTTGTTACTTTGTAAATTAATATTGTTTTGGTTATTTTATGTCCTTTGTAGTGTGTGTCTATTTTCCATGTCTGGTCTTTGTCCCATGACTTTTTTCTTTTGATTTCCGCTAGAATCTTGGTTTCATTGATTACTCTTTAACTAAAATTTGGCATCACATTGAATTCGGTCCAACTCTTATAATGGATGTTAATATCAGTAAGGGTTCACTTTACAACGTTTTCTAGATCCCTGCATACTTGACCTAAATAATAAATACTTTTGATTATATACATTAGCGTCTATCATCAATTACAAAAAAAATCCATTAGATTAACAATTTCGGATCTACAGTCCATGTCGGATAACAATTCCTTGTACAATGTAAACAATAAATGAAAACTTAACGCTGAAAATACTTCTTCGGTTGATGCAGGAAAAATAATGATAGATGTAATAAATGCCCCAAGAAAGCAACAGTCCATTTGGCTATCAATTTGTACATCTATCAGATTATTCAGCCGCCATTAATGATTTAATACCGTATCTAGTCCTCAAGGTATATAACAATTAAAGCGGCTTATAATGCCAGATCAGGCATAGCGAAGGTTGTCATGGTTATAATGAATTAAATTCTTTTATGAAAAAGGGTAGGACTTCACATGTAATGCCATGCTATGAACGTTATTCGGAATCAATATTCTGACGAGAATATCTAAAATAATTTACTGTAAATCGTGCTCTTTTTCTACCTTCTAGAAGTTCAAATTGTTCCAAAATATTGTCAGTAAGACTCTTAATGAATAGTTTTTAAAATCATGTTTTGCCATAATCGACGAGGACTGCTGATATTTTCAATCATAGCTTTGTTTTTAATTACTTTTTGTATAATCCAAACCAAGTCAAATTCAACACTGCTTCATTGTTAAAAATAACTTAATTGTTTCAGATTCCTGTTGAAATTTATCTTTAAATAATTGCTGAATGCGAAAGTAAAGATGAATGTTTACAGACCTGATTTGTTTGACGTCATGCAAGCACTGCTCCTATTATCAGATTTAGTTTCATTTGCACGGGTCATCATGCGCTCTCTCGTGTTTTGTTCAGGTTTGAATAGTATGATGTACACTCGTGACAGGTACAGTACACACAAAGTCACCGTTGAGTTTATAGACAGAGTAATGCACAAAGACAATACTCTAACGACATTATTGTTTGTAAAGAAAAATGTCGATGCAAATGCTAACCAAATAATACATGTAGTGTAAGAACAAATGGAAATGAATCTAGTCTCTTTAAATCCATCTGGAATCTTTCTGGTTTTTACAGCAAACACGACACATGCTATCAGTAAAGCAACTGAGTAAGTTAAACTGTACGCATAAGAATAGTTCTGTGCATCTGAGCAAATAAGTATTCCACGATTGTCCTTGAATTCTACTTTTGTATAAGGTGTGTCAAATATAATCCACATAGTAAGACCAAGCACGTGGATAAAAGTCAACAGTAATGTCATTGTCATTGATGACCGTGAGTTAACAAATTTCTTTTTTTCTGGAGATTTAGCTTGAAAAAGCCTGTAAATCCTTATAGTCTTTGTCAATAGGATAGCATATTGTATGGTATAGCATAAACCAAGCAAGTATCGAGTAAGACCACACGTAACGACTGACGGTTTAGCTAGAAATACTGCAGACGCTGCATAGGACATGATCAAGCTACTTATCAATATAAGACTCAGTTTGAAATCTGTTGCTTTTACCAATGGTGTCTCTTTGTGAACAATAAAAATTGCAATGACGAATAAACATAAAGCAATTCCTATAACAGACAAAATTATGGTTGCTATGGACGCAGAACTACTAAATTCCATGTGTTCTACAGAAATGATAGAACAATTAGTACGGTTAAAGTTAGGATGGTATCCAGCAGCACATGGGATACATCCAGAGTCACCGACATATTGGTTTCCGGTACATTTAAGGCACTGCCAACAACATCGGTCGTCCAAAATTAGTTTTGCATGACCTACAGGGCAAATATTTGAGCAAACAGAAGGATTCTTTTCTCCATACTTAAACGCATCCTTACTAAGGTAAACTTCACCATTCTCTCCATAGCCTATACATGGAAAAGTGGAGAATTGGAATTATTTGATTTACATTTTTCTCGTTTTGTCACAGTTGTTGCTCCCTAGCTACATAAACTCTGAGGAAAACAATCTTTGCACTGTTATAAAATTAATAATTTTATTTGATTTATAACAAATTTTCTGAAAGGTTGGTCAATTCTCTTTTGGCAAAACAGATTTGTTAATAATCCTGCGAATGTCGAATAACCGCAAACTCAATACCAATTGATAAGGAATAATTCAATTTCGACTGGAAGACAATAGAGATTAAACCATAGTTATTGTCTATATGCCTTAGATAAACAAAAAGATTCCTGTTAATAAGAAAATCAACTACTTTTTTATTTCCTAGGTGTCATATTGTTATGTCCTCTAACAGGTGTTAACTGCTTCATAGTGTACCACCTCTCTGTCGGTGGACCAAACAAAAAAGTTGTTCAGTGATTTATCGAGAAAAGTAGCTAAACAAACCTGAATAATTTCCAATGACTTCCCATTGGTGTTTTTCATTAGCGTTGTAACCCAGGATGCTGTACCGAGCTGGTCCTTCTGACCCATTTACAAAATGAAACAAGCCCCCTTCAGTCTCTACAATAAGTACATTTACATTCAATATGGAAACAAGACATTTCAAAATGACAATCAAACATTAAAGGTAAAAATGGCATTGTTTTTGTTTATTCATTTGATTCTAGCAACTGTAAAATTCTGGGACATCGTATGACTTAAAACAACAGATTTACTTTATACCTACCCGTAAATGTTACGTTACTAATGTAAGACAGTAAATCTGAGCTTTTTGACAGTTTATCTTTCATTTCTAGGCACACACCGGTCTGTCCTACACAGTAATCATTGTGCATGTTTCTGATGGCGTGTGCAAACACGAGAACAGCGTCCGCAATAAAGTGCAATATACCAAATTCTTCCAAGTCTATAAAAGAAAACGTGCCAAGCTTCAACGTGCATTCAAAACTGAATAATGAAAATTTGACAGTCAGCAATATATGTAAATTCAGTGTGTGGAACTTTTGATCAGTGGGAGTGTTTGTGTCTTGTCTGGTCTTTTTTCTTCATTATTACCTAATTTCTCTCTGCCATTGTATTTATTGATTATGAAAATAAATATATGTATCTGTGTCTGTCAAGAAGACTTGTGTCGAGTCTGGTTCAGACACTTAAATGCTAAAAGTTGCAAGTATGGTATGTTAATTGAATATTTATTCATCATACTTATTAACATAATTGGTGTTTATTTTGGACTGTCTGTGTGCTGTTCCCGGGGGGAGGGGGGATTCGAACTCTTGAAGTTTTGTTGTTGTTGTGTTATTTTCACGATGAACCATATCTCACCACAGTTATTGTTGTCACATTGTCCATTATCATATGCCTGCACATAATCTCCCCACCATGGATTGTCAGGATGATCATAACTAAGGCTGAAAGGTTGAAATAATTCACAAACTACATGCATAATTTTAAGTTTAACCTAGAGTTAACTGACAGATTATATACTGGCTTCAGACTTGGTAGAACAACCCGGTAAATCGTACAATTGTTATCTCAATTTAAACTGTCATCGTTTCTTGCAATATTTTTTCAAGTGATTGACCATTAGATGAAGCTTAATTTCAACGACAGACTACCGATGACAAGAAACGTTACACGATATTATGTGTATATATGTTTGAGCCAAAAAAAAATGAATTGTGTTAAACGAACGTTAAATTTCGCTTTTTTGACATAGCTCCCTAAAATACGAGGTGCACATCTTCAGTGTATTCAAAATAAATGTGCAAAGTTAAAGGTATATGTAAGTTGATATTTCACACACGGTACCATTGTGTTGAAAAATTATTTAATTCAAATTATGACTTACAAGTATTTCACATTCTTTTAACAAACTCGCACATGTTCCATGTGTCTGAATCGGAAAAGAACAAGATAAATTGTTCCCAAATTGACTAAGTTAAACAATTCTCATCTTTTTAATCGAAACTCCCACAGAGAGAATACGCATACTTGCGATGTGTATAAAATAAAATTTTCAAAATATTGAATGTGGCATACAAAAAAAAAAACAAACAAACAAAAAACGGCTAGGTGGTACTAGTAACGGTATGTAACAAAACATGTAAAAAATCATCTGATAACATGTTTCGACAAAACTAGCTTCAATGCATTCGGATTAATCGTGCAAATTTCAAAGGTATCCCAGTTTTTATAGCTCCGCAAAGAAGATTCCCTATATACTCAAGTATGAAAAAAATACATGTGCAAATAAATAACTGTGCAAAGTTTTAGATGTGTACGGTAAACACATACCGCACATACTGCGTACGGACTTACGCACGGACAAACAACGCCTTAACGACACAGGTAAAAAAATAAATGGGCCTATCTGCGGTTGATTTAAGTATTGGTTTAACAAAGGGAAAGGAATGTGTATCCATTTTTTACAATTTCGGAGTAATGTAGTGGGAAATCAAGGGGACAAGGATTCGAACGTAATAAAAAATAACGTAATCTAGAGGTGACGACCAGACAAAGAAAATGGAGACACACAACAAAGAACATGAAAATAACCTTAATAATACGTACATAGAAACAAAAGTAAATAAGCAACCCGAACTCCACAGAAACTGGGAGCATGGACCAAGTGCACCGGTACGGTAAATGTCACCTAGAAACACCCGCGCCAAGTTGCTTATAAAATGTCAAGTCCGGGTAAACCGTCCAAAGAGGAAAACTATAACGCGTGCTCTGTTTGCAAATGGATACATTATTGATTGATTGATTGATTGTTGGGGTTGCACGTCCGAGCAGCAATATTTCAGCTATATTCAGACGATGAACATGAAATGGATGATAAAATGAATATGAAATGATGATGAAATGAAAAAAAGGATGGGACACAAGGATAATAGGGTCGACAAATTTTGATTGCCACTAGAAATCGGATGATTACCACTAGAGGGATGGATAAGGTCGGGCAATTTAGCCTCCTGTGGCGGAGCGCAAAAGCTCCTACTCCTATCGAATACCACAGCAGGGTTCTTTAACGTGAGAGGAACGTGACATCTTTCCCAACACAGTACACCACTATGGTTTGCGGTCAAGTTTTCCGTATTATAGCCTGACAGCATGTAACACGCCAGGGGTACCCCATTCTACCACCTGGGGCACACATCCCAGTTGCTCTGTGGGCAGAGCGCCTAGCCCCCGGCTAGGTTTCTGAGCACTATTTAGTCGCCTTTTACGACAAGCTTAGCGCTGCTGCAGGCCTATTCTTTTAACACCCGGACCTGCACGGGGGCGCAAATGGATACACAATATGGATCCATGATTTCATGATGACGACCATAAATCTTTTGTAGTGATGACTTACATTTTGTAGCAAAATAACTCTTCTAAAGATGCCTGATTGTAGTGAAATCTAGAACGGTACAAAAAAAGTTCATGAACTTTTGGCAAGCCCAGGCATAACATATGGGAAGTGCAAGTGCTGAAATGATCTTGCCAATGGACGAAATAGCCGGATACACCACAGAAGCTTGCTCCCACTATCAAATATGCAGCCCGACTAGTATATAAAGGGTGATTCCAGATTCGGAGGTGTCTCGCTTTAACTCAAGTTTTTTTTTCAAATAAAATCGAAAGTATTACTATTTACTGCTCAGCAACCAATCGACGATTTATGAATCTAATAGATAAACACAAGTATTACCATCATACACTTCTAATCAAATACAAGAATTTGTACATCCAAACTCCATATTTCTTACAATCGCTTGGACCGATAATAAAACTACAGCGAGGTTTGATATCGCTAGACACACCTGGATTATGTAAACTGTGATAACGCCAGGAACACAATTTTTCCCACGATTTCTAGTGTAATTGTAACTGTCGAGCAAACCCGGATGACTATTCTACATACTTGATAGTGGTAGCACACATTCGTTACAGTCACGATACTATCAGGACTGTGACAGACAAAACTGTCATGTTGAGATAATTTTGGGGAAAAAGAGGTATAATCTTGAAAATCAATTGGTTACCTGTCGAAATACCCTTTAAAGTTAGGAATGACACCCATGTACAACTGTACGCCTATAGACCCCTTAACTATTTCTTTCACTTCCGGGTCAGTGAACATCCTCCCGGTCCAACCGTCCGTGCCTATAAAATGAAATGATTCGCTCCTCGTTGTTTGTCTCGCTGCCCTGAATATCTGCTTAGCTGTGTAAGGTCGGAGTATCAACACCGAAACTACCTTTCCTACAACGAGATGTGTTATAACTTAGGATGGTTTTGTTATTCTTATAAGAACTAGTTCCGACGTGGTCTGTATTGAGTTCGCTTTGACATCACGTGACATACATGATGCTTAACCGATGTAGCTTACACCTTCGCATTTGATTGGACAACTGTGATAGCAACCGTGAAATTTAAGGCTCCATTGGGGGCATTGGTGTCCGGAGTATTTTCAATCAATTTTATATACTGAATATTTTTTGGTTTTGCCCGAGAGGCATGGATGGAAGTAGACTGGTATTGCCCGGAGAGCAAATTTGAACACACATATTTCGTCTTTAACGTGTTTGCAATGTATAGAAAACTTCTCCATTTATTGATATCAATAATTGAATTATGCACATGTTGATAAATATCCATTAACATGTGTTACTAAACATCTAAATGGGAAACCAAAAAAAATGTGCAGAAATATGGACCATTTTCAGCTTGTTTTCTTAATAAAATGCAATTTGAAGAATTTTTACCTACCTCCTGGACTGCTTTATGAGCATTTTTTTCATTGAAAAAAATTTAACAATTTGAAAATAAAATAGATTTCAGAACCGCTTTTGAAAAACACAAAACCCAAACCTCATATTATCAGTATATAAATAGACTACATTGTACTACTACTACTACAATGTAAGAGGTTGGAATTCCGTTCCTACATACCCCAACCTCTAGCACTGCTGGAGTAATAAATAGACTATCCGTTTATGCCAAAAAATGTCCCCGGTCACATACCGACCCTTCTTCAGACCCCCTACCCCAAAGTTTTTATTTGTGATATTGAAAAAATAATAATTAAAAAGTCTGCCGAATGTCTTTCAGAAAAAAAGAAGAAGATAAAGCCAAAGATGTTTTTTTTTCTATCCTAGATGGAAAAACAAAGAGTTAGAAATACTGGTTGTTTATATTTAGAATCGATTGTAAACACACATAATGTGAGTGTCCTCTTGGTCGTGGATAATCCCTTTTGGGATTCGTCACTTGAGATATTTTTTGTTTTGACCACTGCCATCAAACCAAAAAATATCTCAAGCGCCGAATCGCAAAAGAGATTTGGCCGTGGACCAAGTCTAAAATTATCTGTTGTTTCAGTCTTTGCATATTAGGTTTTTGTTGTATTCTGAGTTCGATGTCACTATAATGACTTCTATCATTTCAAAAGTCTTCAATAAAAATAAATCCGTACCTACCGACTCTACAAAATTTCAGAATGGTGATCGGAAACATAACTTTATTTTTTTCGGCCTTGGAGATTTCTCACCAGTTGACTAGCATGCACCAATAAGTTGACATATCTGTTTAACATGCACTTGAAAGTGTTGATTTTATCCCGAAAAGTATTTTTCTGGGTCAAAGATTCAGCAAATGCAGTAGGCTGCACAATATATATGTGCAGATCACAAATTGGATCACAAGGTCACGGATCGACATTAAATTACCTGGTAATGCATTTAATGAAATCGTCTGAATATAGCTGAAATATTGCTGCTCAGACGTTAAACCCCAACAAACAAACAAACATTTAATGAATAGAATGAATGAACGTGGTCACATGACTACTATAATTTCCCCGAATACACCATGACGCACATTCACGGGTATGACTATGCCTGGGGACTGAGTAAACGCTTCGATGCTTTACACCGTCCGTGAGATACCCCAAATGACAGTCAAGGGCGTTAAGAAACCCCTCAGTCCGTCATGAATTGCAAATACTACATATGAGTGCAAACCGGGACTAACAGTATTGAGTATATATATATATGTGTTAGCACGAAAACAAAAATTTAACCAAGTTTAGGAATAGTCAGCTGATATTCTGTGTCTCTCATATCGAGCAAATGATTGGCTAAGACTTTGTTACGAAAGTTTTTTTTGTTTTTTTTTTGTTGTTTTTTGGGGGGTGGGATTTTAGTGGTTTATATCCACAAAGACAGTTATCAACTCAATAGTCTGCCTGCAGGTATAATACCACTATTAAGGGGAACCAGTCGCCTGCACATACCAGAAAGTAGTCCGTAAAAAACGAAGTAGTTCTTAGGATGCATTGTATATTTTTGTGATTTAGCCAGTATATGCAAACTGGGTATCATCTGAAAGCTTATCATGTCAGGTACACACTGAATACAACAGTTTTGAACTCTGATGTAGAGAATAATTTGTCAGTCTAGATCTTAAGCCCATTGATTTGTCAAATTTCCAAAAGGAAAGTAGTATTTTTAGTACCTGTCTACTTTCACTTCGCCGTTCTTTCTTAGAAGCCATTAAAGGTATGCTGCAAATTTTATGAGAGAGTCTTGAAAGGGTCTCCTCTATGATAAAACCTGTTAAAGTTCATTTTAACAAACTTTTAAAAAAGATTGGGACCTTGAAAATTGCTTAATTCAACATAGAAAGTAATGGGACTTTTAATAGTGGTTTTAAACATGCAACGATATCCTAGCTTTATAATGCACGAAATGAAGGGTGTAACGTTTATACGGAAAGTGCTACCGTTTTCAGTTTTATTGTTATAGTGTTATTTAATAATTGGAAATAGTCGGACCAATGAAATAATTGAAATACGAAACATAGAACAGTGATCCCACAGTTCACCAATAAAATCTTAATCAGAAATGAGTATTAACAAAGCGAGAATATGCGTTGGCTATCTTTTTTTTAAAGATAGTACTTGTTAAGATTTTCGGTCGGAAAGCATTAAAAACAGAAAACATCATTGTATTTTTTACGTATTTATTTTATCTACTATCCTTTCAAAGAATGTGTATAATAAGGATAGCATGTCCTGAATATAACAACATAAATGTACACGAGGAAGTCATGATTTTTCGACTTTTTCATACGGACATTACGGTTAATGTTAAACGATATAACTGCTTGTTACCTTTCGTGTTCCTGTGATGCAGCAGTTGTTTGATTGTTGATTGTGCAGTTTCATCACTAGCGCTGTACTTGATCCTCACAGAAAGTCCAATACAGAAATCTCCATTTTTGCTGATTTTTTGGAGCGTTGATCTAAAGTGAGATCCGTAACTACTATCTTCGTAAACTATTGTGATGTACTGGTAGTGCATGTGCCTGTAAATTAACATGACATAAATAAATCACAATCTACTGGTTTCAGAAACACCGGATCTAACTGAGGCAGCTAAAATAGAACAGCGAACAGCAAAATTACAAAGACATCACCCAACAAAAAATGAAATAACATAACAATATGTAAGTAAATATGAGTTTATGAAAAACAATCTGAAACAAAGTAGACAACCTTTTGTTCGGTGCCTATATTCACCCATTTGATTTTTATCAATTTAGATCGAAGATCAAAATTTATATAGCAGTCGCCAGAGCCTTTAGATTTGTAAAGCCTGATAGTATCTGTAATTATCTTACACTACTGCAGGAAAATAGTCCCATCGGCATACCCCATTAATGTTCATATGCAGATAGTTAGGTCCACTTTGAAGGTGTTTCTAATATGTTAATTTCAATTCGTAGACTATGTTACGACGCCGATAAACAAATTCAATTAACAACTTTTACTGCGAACTAAATACTAGTGTGCTGAATAATTTGGTTTGCAATTAAAAATAGATGACCTCTTATCAGTCCCTGTGTATTTCTAAGCATTTACCCGAATGAACAAGTTGTTCAGTGTCGATATATTCAAGTAGTCCATCTATTTTTAAACTCATAATAAAACATTTGATGTTTGGCTAGAAATGAAAACCCTGCAAGATTATAAATAGTCTTCAATCATAGAATTGAAATATAATGAGGAATGCTGAGTACCAATTGGAAGAACTGTTTTCAGATATCTCATAAAGGCCCTGACGGATAAAAGGGGCAGTGGCTCCGATCAAAAAACTTGTATAAAGAAAGAGTTTTCAGGTTATTATTTGCAGCTCATCTTTTGGCAATTTTTGTTACAAAAGGGTAGAATAACCCCCAAAATCATCCTGATGTATTTTTATTACGGTTACCGCATCGTGACGTCGAAAGCCCGGAGATAAAATAAAAATGAAACTTTGCATAGACGATGGCATAGGAATTTCGATAGTGCATTTCTCGGGTATTGTCACTTTTTTGGTTTGGTGTTATTGCTTTTTGCAATAATCATTCTGTTTTGCTATTTTGGCCATGTCTGTGTTATTAAAACAGAGTTGTAGGTACTCCAGGGTCTTAAAAGTACATGGCTAATGTTTTCTGCACCAGGCATGATTGGTGAAATCATAACACAGGGGCTTGCTTCCACTATCAAATATGCAGCCAGACTGTATATAATAAGAAGCATTTGGTGGTGATACCTGTGTGTTTGCAGAGCAGTAAATAGTAATATGTTCGATTTTAATGAGTTGAAGCGAGTTAACTTACCCTCAAATCTTGGATCCCCCATTTTCGTCTTATTTACTAGCCGGCCATCATATTTGAAGCCCATGTGATTATATAATAAGATTGTATCGTATATGTTAATGTACGTGTCTCTGGAGTAGGTGCCCAGAAACTAAGCGCTTTCACATGACACATAGATGTCCATGGAATAAATTGTAGCAGTTGAGCTATAAAGCTTGTCAACTGAGAAATTCAGTTAGTTGGGAGGAACATGTTACTAAGAATATGGTTATTTCAATGATTGTGGCTTCAGTTTGAATGATTTAAGAGACAGTTGACCTGGAGGTCGATAATTGGAATTTCGACCTTAAAATCTAAAAACTGGGAATGGCCAGCTAGAAGTTTGTAGTTTAATTATGTACTAGGTAGGAGAGTTTTGTGTTTATTCATCTAGGTGTTCCACGGAAAACGATCGAACCTGAATATTACACAAACTGAAGCACTGCTACGATACATTATGAATTTTGGTGTATTTGTGCATTTTTAAATGTCCTTCGTAATCAGAATGATGAATTTAAAAATAAAACAAAGAGTTCAATATTAATCGTTTATAATTAGAAACGTTTGAATTCGATTCCCGTAATTTCCTACTATCCCATAGTTTTGCAATATGACGATTATTTGAGGCGTAAAAATTCAA
The DNA here is from genome assembly GCA_037379345.1 of Perna viridis. Taxonomy (NCBI): domain Eukaryota; kingdom Metazoa; phylum Mollusca; class Bivalvia; order Mytilida; family Mytilidae; genus Perna; species Perna viridis. Next base: position 8,871,278 of record CM074511.1, on the reverse strand, counting down.
ACGATCAATATAAATTGATTCAGTACATGAGTACTTTGATTTTGTTTATGTTCCTGAATATTGTGTATATAAGCCCAATATTCGTACCACTACAGCGTGTGTGTTTTAGCTAATAATAATATGAGACCAAGACAGTGAAACTTGGGAAGTGAATGTTTAATTACTGAATATTTTTTTTTAATCAATTATTTTCATTGAAGTTACCATAGTAACTCGATTCACTGACCGTACACTGTTTCGCGAGTCGCTTATGTTCTAGAAAAGGGGCGGGTACTTTAATTTCAGATTTGGTTTCAATTACAAGTTATCAGGGGAAGGATTCCGGGGTTTTAATCACCCCATTTCTGTTGAAAAATTTATTAATTTGTTAATTTGTGCAAAATTTTGACAAATGTGATCTAAATCCCCTTTTATAAATGTCTGGATTCCCTACAAGCGTTGGAAATAGAACTGAAAGGACACTAACAAACATGTTTTTGTAGTTGATATACATGTGTAGGCAGTTATTGATTCTGCTTGATGAGCCCACCAGAAAAAGGATCGTGTCAGTGCCAATTATAAATTTCATTCGTTTTTTTTTCTTTTGAAACTGTGGTTAAGATCAAGTTTTGTTGTGGTAAGACATCATGTATTATCTTTATAACTGCATCTATCTCTGTTTTCTATTTCTTCCGTGGTTTTGAAGTAAATGGATTATTTCACTTTCACTTTAACATAAACACTTCTACCTACTTAAGTATACCAGCAATGGCAACCGCCTGATAGTTATCAGAAGGCACGGTTCTTTTGAAGTACTCAAATCTTGTTCTATCATTTAACTCAGGCGATGTTGATTGATAACTGATCTGGAAGACAATTAAATCGTCTAAATATGGCATTCTCAAAACTATTTATCAATAGCAGTTGGGGTAACTTATGCAACATTTTAATGAAGTATTGATCTGTCTTGTAGGTTTTATTCTTCCAGCATTCATTGGTTTTGTGTAGTTGTTTAATTACATTTCTAACAGTCTTATTATTCTTCCTGAAAATCCTACCGAAGACAAATATAAAAACAACAGACATAAAGATAAAAAAAAAACGTAAACTAAAAAAATGAATTTAAAAAACATTACTTTGTTCATAGTAATGACATAAACTAATTTGCTTATACACTGGGATTCCAGAGTAACAAGTAATAAGTTGTTAAAAACAAACCTGTGGTACTTTGAACAATCGCAGCAGACTGGCTACCGGTATGGACAGCTTACTGGACGCTGGACCAACGACACCAATCAGGTTGTTCTTCGAAATCCCCTGGGATTTACACGTGCATGATTCATCTCTTGATTTTTTGTTGATCCTCATATCCAATAACTCGTTGGTGTTGTCAAGGGCAACAGTTTCACTCTCACACGTATCAACTGCAACCATCCCTAGCTTGATTCCTGCGCCTTTAAGTATCGGTACAGTGAGGTCGACTACAGCAAATTTCATTGCTTCCACAGCCTGTATACCATCCTGACCCTGGATCGTAAAGCACTCTTCATTGAAGCCGGAGTATGTTGAATGTATTGGAAACAGTCCTCCTAAAGTCAAATCTCCCTGGACGATATATTTGTCATTCTTAGGAACGAAAGCAGTTGAGAACGAAATAGTTTGAAAGAATCCGAAATATGTCAACAACTTCATTTTACGTTTAAAATCGTAATAGAAAGCATTTGTTGCGGTAATGTTTGTTTCCTGGACCAGATGTACTGCGTTCCTCGTTCACGGAAGTCATCTTTCTCCTTGTAAATCTGAAATGTCGCTTATACTTATAGGTATTAAGCAATGTTAAACAATTATAACTCGTTTATTAAACTGACACTATACAACGCTTTCCACAATAAATTGCCAACGGTTGAATGTCTAGTTTTTATTGTACAGCTGATATTATACTGTGCATTGTTTGCAAAGGTGTGTCATGGTGCTTATTCTAGAGACATAATTCTGTGACTGTACTTATCTTTCAACACTTATTTTGATGAAAACACTCGAATTTCAAAAGGCATTTTTATCATATGGCTATAAAAACCACTTTATTTTAATATGTGAATCACAGGAAATAATTGCTAAAGCGACAATCGTGGAAATTGTTTCAATCAACCAATAATCAAAGAGCGAATGGGGCCCATAAAAAAGACAAACTAATATAAAAAAGAAAATCTCTACCTTCGCCAAAATAGTATATCGGTGTATACTCACCTATATCATAATATTTATCCTATAATAGTATACATGCTAAATTAATCATTTACAGTTATCGTCGTTTTGGTCGAAGGTCATTTGTGTAAGGATGGTCCTATATTTACAGTTAATGAAGTAGATTGTATCATCTAATCCTGAATATCTTTTACATCATGGTACTATCATATTATATAACTTGTTTTCGTTTGTTTACCAAGGATTTTTATAACTGATTAAAAGTAAACATGTAAACGTACATATTAACACTGAAGTTTGTCCACGACACTGCTGATTCAAATCTACACCTAACCGTTAGTCCATGACACTGCTTTCTCAAATTCTCATCTAACCTGTCCATCTGAACACATAAGGGAGTCAGACGTTGTTAATGACGTCGAAGCTGAGTCGATGTGTTAAGTAACTGTAAGAATCATTCAAAATCTGAAAAATGTGATACATCCCAAAAAAGGCTACATATTTTTATTTTTGAAATTAATTTGCTTTATTGGTCTATATTATGAAATGTGTAATTATTCATGCAAATCTGTCTGGTCTTAGGAGATAATAAACATTGAAAATCCAATAGATTCTGTTATATTTGAATATCGTTTACAGAATTATCCCCCTTAATTTTGAAATCTACAGTGCATTCTATATAATTTTTATCTCCTAAGAACATGAGATATATGAAAAACCGAATGTTAATTTCTGTTTACTATGGCAATTCAAACAAAATATAAAAATAAAAATATGTAGGCTTTTCACCCATGAATCACATTTTGCATGATCCTTAGCTGGAGTGCTACTTAATACTGATGGTTCTACTGTCGAATTGTATGAATTTTTGTCTTCCAGGCTAAAAACCACTAATTCCACTTCCCATAGGCTTCTATGCTAATTTCACAATATTCAATGGCTCCTCTGGACTTTACCTTAACTTTAACCTGCAGAGGACTATATATCAGCATTATTCTACATATGTCAGTTCACAATCCTCAGAATGGCATGTGGGGTTAGCAGACTTGCAGTGCAGTACTGGTCACCGGAAGTGAAGGGTCTATAAATAGCATGGGAAATCCCAGTGTTTTCACAAGATAGGGGTATATTTAAAAATCATTATGGAGATTAGGCTTCACATCACAAGAAGCAAAATGCACCTATAAAATGTACAGAAATGTTTTTCCTTTCAGAAACTGTTTAAATTTTTTAAATAAGATGAGAACTTTTTTCACAGCACTATGAGGAACAGGGGTATTTCTGCGTAAGACTATTTTTGCGTCAATCCAAATGCTTATTGGGTGAATTGGTGGTCTGTAACCTAAAGAGTCACTTTTTGTCTTAGAAAAAATAAATAACTATACAGGTATCTTCCTACACACATACTGAATGCATTTGCAAAGTTTCAGTGAAATGTGACATCCACTTTTTTAAATATTTGATTTTTAAATATAGGGTAAACAATTTGTGCGAGCAAAAAAGTGACAATATTCTACCATACTTAAATGCATTAAATATTTGCAAAGAACTTTTTCTGACTTTTCAAATAAAAAATATCAATCACAACTTGTTTTTTAAGAATATTAATGAAGAGATAGTTTCAAAAGTAATCATTTTCTGAGAAATTGGTGTATTTTTAAAAAATTATTTCTGACATGCCTCCCCCTTTTTCTTGATCACATGTCAAAAATCCTAAATCTTTAAATTTTCACAAAAGGTGATATCTTTGGCTTTAAATTTGTAAATACAGTGTTTTCACATTAAAACATGACCAGTAAAGGGCACCCAAAGCAAAAAAAGTACTCAATAATGGATTTTCCATGTTGCCATAGGGGAATGCTTATATGACCTTAACCGCAGTAATGAAAGTGAGTTTTTCCTCATTTCTAACCTAATTTTTGCTCAAATCTACACACAACTTGATTTCAAGTGCTTATTACCACCATATTTAGGTAAATATAGTCCTCAAAGTTTAATATTTGATATTTTTACTAAATTTTCTACACTTTTTACAAGATAGGACATAAAAATCAGCCAAAAAGACCAATTTTCCATAATTTGGACCTATAACTTAAAAAAATGCATATTTTGAAGGATTTTTGTAGTGTATTCCTCTCATGGCAAAGTTAACAAGATCTTCACGTAGTTTAAAGCTATTTCAAGAAACTTTTCATTTTGCCATGGCTTCAGCTTAAGGCTAAAAACCACTAATTCCACTTCCCATAGGCTTCTATGCTAATTTCACAATATTCAGTGGCTTCTCTGGACTTTACCTTAACTTTAACCTGCAGAGGACTATATATCAGCATGATTCTACATATGTCAGCTCACAATCCTCAGAATGGCATGTGGGGTTAGCAGACTTGCAGTGCAGCACTGATCACCAGAAGTGAAGGGTCTATAAATAGCATGGGAAATCCCAGTGTTTTCACAAGATAGGGGTATATTTAAAAATCATTATGGAGATTAGGCTTCACATCACAAGAAGCAAAATGCACCTATAAAATGTACAGAAATGTTTTTCCTTTCAGAAACTGTTTAAATTTTTTAAACAAGATGAGAACTTTTTTCACAGCACTATGAGGAACAGGGGTAATTTCTGCGTAGGACTATTTTTGCGTATGTTCCAAATGCTCATTGGTTGAATTGGTGGTCTGTAACCTAAATCCAGAAAACAATCATTTTGAGCAAGGATCCGGCATTCGTATCCGGTCATTTATTCGTTTTAAGAGATGCACTGGGCTACAAATCCAAAGGGATAAAGTGGCTCTTTAACATCTATTGTTTCTAAATTAAAGGGGTAATCATGAGTAATATCAATGACCAAACATTTGTTCGAATTAAGAAGATGGGAAAAGCTGAAAAAATAAATAACTTTTTATCTCAAGTGTCTGTGTATCAAAACAAAAGCATTGTTACTGAAACAAATCTACATTTCAAATTTTAAAAAAAACGATTTTAGGATGTATATAAACAAGGTCTGAGGAGGAAACATAAAAGGGCATATGAAGATTGATTTTTACTGAGAAGAAAATAATCAACTTCAGTGAATAGAGTTAGTTTTCTAATGAAATAAATATGATCAACTGAGGAACTTGGGTAGTTAGCTGGAAATCTTGTGTTTTTCAATAACTACCCAAGACATTTCATAAGGCAAAACTCATTCAATGAAAGGAAGACCAACTTTGTCCCCTAAAGTTTACTTTTTACTCGCTGGAAGTGTTTGGAAGTATAAACTTAATGAAACACACACACACAACAGATGCAACATGAATGTTTAAGTGTTGAAGATTATCAAATAATTTGTAAATCACAAGGAAGATTCAACAAGTACTGAGATGAAAACAATATGAGATTAATTACTGAATGAGGTAATTATTCTGATTAAATTGGTTTTGCATTTACAATGTAAGGTCAAAACTTGCCAAAGGTTAAATGTTGAACTGACATCATGGGACTTCACTGTAAAGTTAGAGGCCACACACTTTTCAGTAGCCATTGGCTTACAGTGTTTCCTATTGTGACACATGAATTCTAATACAAATTGTTGTTCAGGTATTTTATTAGTACATAAAATCAATAAAGAGACATTTGAGTTGTCAAATTAAAACTCAAATACATATAAATAAGCATATATATTATTTAACTTGTTCATAAGCAGTAAAGTGGTAAAGGGTACAGTGTAATGACATTGAAATAAAAATATGACACATTTATACACTTATTCTGATCGCTGTCTCAACTTAACCATGATATCAAAACTCAGTGACAATACTCAAATATATGCTAAATAACACCTTTCTAAAACTGTGATGCAAGTTTATTTATACAACATTAGGAGTAATATTTGTGTACCCATAGCACCCCTGCTACGTAACATGTACCTTTACAATCATTATCAATTATTACCCTGTAGTACTGTAAAAGGTTTTAATGTTAATTACACTCTATTCTATTATCATTAGGTTCTGTTTACAACAAATGCAATTAAAAATTATTTGATATTTAACATGAAGTTAACCAGGATAATACATAAAATCAGTATATTGACTTTTTATATCAGCATAATATTAGGTATTGTGCATGTATACATCTAATACATGTATTTAAGAATATGTTGTACTCTAATAATCAAAATCAAACTACACATTGCATATGCATACATGTATAATGAGTGTGTATGCATACATGTATAATGAGTTTCAAGTTTTTGTTGACTAGTTAGATGACATAGAAAAAAAAACTGGCATTACTGTTTTTAACAAAAAATGTATCTCAGCAAAAGATAGTGTAAAGTTTTAGGTAGAAAATGGAAGACCCTTAGTAGTCCCTTTAATACCCCACTGCTTCCAATATTGGGCATTCCACTGCAGACAGCTGTCCCTATCAAAAAGGATTTCGTGAAAATCAACATCATCTATGCTTATATAGTTAACATCACTTTGGTTGGTGGCTATTCTTCATAACAAAAAAAAAAAAAAAATAACGAGCATACTTTTAATGGATTATCAGCTAGTTCTTCCCTACATCAAAATCTGTATAGAAAGAACTTTGGACTGTTTGATTGTTGTTTACAGATATAAATGCCAATATTATAAATTATGATTGTTCTTGAACAATATTGGTTTCGTTTATAACAACAGTATAAGGTTATTTACAAGAAGAACTGTTTTGTTATTTCAAATAAATAAAATAATTTAACAAAGTAATCGCAATTAAAATAAAACTTGAGAGAAATTAGTAAAACATCTCATTCAGGCAGTCAATACTGGTAAAAATTAAAAAAAAAAAAAAAATACACAATAATGTTAGTAGTATTTTGGAAATCAACAAGAATTTATTATTAAGTATATCAATTTCAATTAACAAATATCTCGTAACAATTATCAACACCATCAATCTATCCACCAGTTCTTTGAAATCAACATGGAATAAGCTATACCTTGGTGCCAGCAGCTAGTGCTGTTAAAATTTGACTGGGCTTTAAGCTTTCTCCTCTATGATCAATGCAACAATTTCCCGATCTGTCAGTTCGGTCCCTGGAGTGAAAATTTAAAGCTTATCCGTAATTATAAGCAATACAAGTACTTTGTGAACAAATATATGCAAGATGCATATTTGTGACAGTCAATTATACATAAAGAGCCTAAGATGTTTTACAGTGTTGGATCCAGAAATTCTTTAAGGGGGTGGGGGTGGCAGGGTCACAGTCTGGCCTTAAGAGGCCAGATCCAATGATTTTCTATACAACCAACCAAAATTTTTGAGCCCTTAGATCTGCAACTGTTTCAGATCGATTAAAATCTTAATTCATTTTAGGAAGTCAACACATTTATAGCTCAAGATTAGACAACCTATCATTATTGTAAACAATTAATCAATAACAAGTAGACAGTATCTTCCTGATAGACAATGGTGTAGGAAAGAATGAGTTACATCCTCTAAGCATTATAATAAGCATTTGTGTAAGGACTTGCTTTCACCTGAAATTACACAACGAAAATAGTGAAAACAAAGGAAACTGGCTGCATTCACATTTTTGTGACAAATCAGAAAGATAACTGAATCTTTCATAAATATATGTAAACATAAATTAATTTCCTAAAAGATAAATATAATGATGAGAACATTTTTTTGGTTAACTAAATTTTGTTCTTGTAAAAATGAACAAAAGAAAAGCAGTGACTAAATACACATACCTACAATGCACATGAACAAATGTATGGTATTTATAGTTTATACAATATGTGTATACATAAATTAATAAATAACAAAAGAAAATTAAAAAGGCAAAAAGCATGTATAATATAAATAATGAAAATTTTGTGCCTCAAGCTGCAGCATCATTCAAAAGTGAAAATATTGATTTCAAGTGTAGTTCATTAAAAAAAAAAAAAAAAAAAAACATTTAAAGACTAGCTATATAAAACATATAGTTTCTTGAATTCAAGAAACAATCTGAGACCAAAACTGAGAGTCAGCAACTCATACTGACCCCATGCAATATGATAAAAATTTGTCTTGCCTTTCTGTTTGAACATATTTAATATTGATCAAACTGTCTAGATCATAACAAAAATATGAAAAGTCCCTTTTTTACAGTTGATAAGACACATTGTCAATTCATATTTGTTTCTTATAACAGAAGTTCCAATGGAACATTCTTTGTAGATTTTTTATAATGAAAATTCCTTTAAGCACATTTGTTATATGGGGTTTATTCCATTAGGAACAAATATTACAATCAAATTTCCAGAGGAACTTATATTCTGTAATATCTCTTCTTTTGGAACTTGTATTATGGAGGAACTTCTGTTTCGTGACAACACAAACCCCTAAAACTACCAATATATTTATGCTTAATTAAGGCACAAAAAAAGTCTGATGGCAAAATAATTGTTACTAAAAATAAGTTCTTGATAACAATAAAAATATCAGAAAAAGACATTTTACTTAAGCATGAACTATATTTTCAAAGAAGTTAAATTCAATTTCATTCATATATTTGTATGTATACAAGTACATTTAAGTAAATAAATATTTAAAATACATGTACCAAATCAACTCTGTACAGAAATTTGTCATGAACTTAAATTTCAGTGATTTAGCTAGATAGTCACTTCAGTCATTAATTAATCAAATTGTCAAGTTGGCCCAAAAAGGTACAAAATTAGTCACTTTTCATATGATTTTCATTGAATTTAGCAAAAGTGATTGATGGCTCCAAAATCCTGGCTAAACCACTGAATTTCAATAGCAAAATGAATCAAGACTAGCTAAACATATGTATTAAATATGATGAATCTGATACAACCCAAATGAAAGACAATCATTCAGGTGAAAAATCTTTAATATCTTTTTGGAGTAATATTTCTTCCATAATTTCAGACAAGTTGAACCATATATTATATATTAAAATATTTGATGAAAGTGTTCTTTAAACCAATGGCAAGACTAAGTAAAATGTAAGTAAATACATGACATGTATTAACAAATTCTGATACCATATGACATTCTACACCCTTATCCCAATGCTACCTTAGAATGTATAGAATATTTGTTATCTTATCACAGAAACAAATACATTTTCATTCTTAAAAATATTCAAAATTGCACAAATTTTAGATTATCTCCCCTTCTAAGATCCTGCTTCCTGTTCCTGGCCTAATCCTTCTAATATGATGCCCATTGGTGTCCGTTTCAGACCAATATGTTCCATCTTGTTGGTTATTTTATTCTTCACATTTCTCATTCTAAGGGAAGCATGAACAAGGACTACTGCAATAAAAAACAAACATTTAATAAACACACATGCTGTGAAAGTACTATTGTACATGGGGTAAATTTACTTGGTTTCATGGCTAAGCTAAACAAGGAAATTTGGTTTCCAATGAATAGGGGATTCCAATTGATGTGTATACTGAAAACTTCATGAACTTGTGTTTCTTCCTTTGTGTCCCTTATCCACGAAAATTGGTATCCATAAATTGAAGTACTTTCTCAGTAATAAAAACCAACAGTAAACAAATATCTTAATTGCAAGTTAAAGATCGTAAATTGATACAAAAGATTATCTGCTTTCAACATATAACGCCTAAAATCATGAACATTTACCAAATATTGTTACAATCATCTCAAGATGGTAGAGGAAAATTTGGTTTCAAATATATCTATTTTTCACAAATTTATTTATTCAAGATATTAAAACATAATAAATATGATAAATAGTTGGTTATTTTTCTTAGCTTGGAATTTGAAGAGGTAAGCATGTGTGTAAAATGTATGAGAAATTCCAAGGTAAAACACATATTGGATGTTTGTCAGGGAATCACTTTGAACTTGCTATGGACTCAACACATACAATGTATTATCTGTAAATGCAAAATGTTCATGGTGAATCGTGAAAATAATACTACACACTAATTCCCATGGTTACTTCAATAAAAAAAATTCTGAATTTTCAGCACACAAAAAAAACTGAAGTACAATAATACAAGTACATATAACATACATGTACATGTGTACACTACAAGGAATATGCACTTACAGAGCAATGGAAATGCTATTCCAAACATAAAAACTATAACTGCACCAATCATATAAACCATAAGGTAGCCTACTGCCAATACAATCAATAAACTAATTAATGGATGATCCTGTTTAAACCTTCTAGCAGTCCATTGAGAATTTGTGCAATACACAAAAACAGCAAAGGCTACAGATATGGCTAGAAATCCACACACCATCTTTACTGGGTGCAAAATTCTGAAAAAAGACAAAATCCTGAATTAGTCTTAACTTTAAAGTGATTCAAATGACTACATTACACAGCTAAATAACTTTCTCTGATTTGGTTTAATGGACAATTTTAAATAAGAATTCACTTTCAGTCTTGATTTTGTGTAAGGCTCATATGGTTCAAAAATGTTTTTTGCAAATCTACATGGAAGTCCTCTAGTACATACTGTAATATAATCCAAATAATTGTCAGTGCTTTAAAATGTACATACAGAATCAAGAAGTGTGAACCCCGACATAACCTGAGGAAAAGTCTAGTACTGCAGAAGGGTAACATTTCCTTCTGCTTGTAACACATCCCTGAGATGCTCATTGTGAGTCAAGCATGTAGAAAGGGGAAGAACATATACTTTGCAGGTCTAAAGCAAATGTAGTACATATATTTATGGAGTTTGCCACTAATGTCTAGTACAGACTATATATTACAAGATAATTTATGAGGATTTTTGGCAAATTTCTAAGTTCAAAGGGGCATACAATGTAACTCCCACAAAATTTAGTGGAACAAATTTCCTGGTAATATGCACAACAACATATGATGTTCTTGCTACATACCAAGTTTTGTAAAAATTTGGTTCAGTAGTTTCTGAGGAGTTGCGCTGATGAGGATTTTTGGGAAATATACCGGTAATAGAAAAGTGCAGCAGTGGCAGCCAAATGCTACATTTACTCTGCAGCACTGAAAGGGTTAAAAATAGTTACTGACATTCAGGTCATGATTCAGCAGGTTTTTCTCCTTCATAAATGTTAATTTTATCTTGATAGATGTCATATGAACACTCATAGACAAATTAACATTTATAAACCTTTTTAAAGTGAATTTTTTTGGTCTTATGTCTAAAAAGACCAAATATCAACATCCTTCTTTTTTCCAAGAATTAACTAAGCAGGGATATTGGAAATAATTGGCTTATACGCTCCAGAAGAGAGTGTAAATGGCCGTATTATAAACTGGGTCCTGCATACTTATTGACAAAAAAAGTATCAATATCCTGTTTATGCATGTAAAATTGGGAGCTTAAAATCAGTATAATGGCAGCTTCATTTTCGTAAACTTAGCTAATGTAATTGAGAACCACAACAGTCTAGGAAACATTACCTAGCTTTGATGATTAAATGCAAATCAAATCTGAGCTTTTTCTAAGATAGGGATGGTCAAAACATAGCACCCAAATATTTTTGGAAATGACGTAATCAAATTGACAATACCGGACAACTCGACCCAAAGACATTTCAGACCATGACAACCCACAGTTCCTTACCAAAGCTGGGCATTTCGGCCCATTCATATTTCAAGCCATGAAAATAGGAGAATGCATAAGGAAAACAAAAACAGTATATCATGACACATTTTACCACTTTGGAAGTTAATAATAACACGGCTGACAAAAATTATGAAAGGCTTTCAGTGTTTGAATTAAAATGTTTCTTGAGGAGCGTTTCAGGTTCCACCTTCCTCATATTAAACTGTCAAACAATAAAAGCACAGTTCTGTATAGCTTATTACAAGTTATCTTTCCCTCTAGAATTCACATCTCTGCCAGCCTTAATCCCTTTTGGGGATTCAGTGTCCAGAGCAGTTTTCTGATTTGGCCCCCCCACTGAATCCTGTATCAACGCCGCAAATTACATTCTGGAAAATCATTGGGCATGCAAATCAGAAAACAGCTACGGACACTGAATCCCCAAAGGGATTACTGCCAGCCCTAGCCTATGAATCAATATTTCATCAGGTTGAGAACTACACCTGAATTTACGATAAAACGTCTGTTGAATATCATATGTTTATTTGTCACTAACAGGGAGGTAATTATTGATCTGGCAAAAACAAAAACTCCTAACTCCCTATACATAAATTATGGGCTTACCCTATCATCAGGAAGACTAACAAAGCACCCAAAAAATAATTTGTCTGGTAGTACAGTAGATTATTTAACACCCTGTTTGCCCACTTTTCTGCGTCTTTAATATTTGGAACCTGGAATCTCGCAGAATCTAGCACAAAATCGCTCATGGATCTCAGAGGTGCTACCTGAACGTCAGCCATGCTGTCAGTTTTAGGGCCGCTTGCGAAAAAATATTGTCAACAACAATTTTGAAGGAATCAAAACAATATAGAAATTAGTGATTGGCTCTAAAATTATTGTAAATATCAGCAAAAGTTGAAATGACATTTTTCTAATTGGGATATTTACTTAGAAGCCACAGAAACACATTTTTGATAAAGATGCAAGCGGGATAATATCCGTCCTTGTCACTGGGGCGTTTAACAGAAAGCATAATTGCTACCTTACATTAAGTCTGATTTAGCATCGAATTTACGGAAATGGCAGCAGGATTGTGCAACCCACGATACCAAGATGGCGGATCCACTAAATAGGTGTAGAAGTGCGTTGTAAAAGTGTGATTTCTCTTAACTCCCTGCATATATCAGGCTGGTTATGGGAATGGAAATTTAAATGTGCCTACAAATTTTGATTATTTATTTTTCATGTCTGTACAATGAAGTATATTATCGAAATCAACAGTTGAAATTTTGGTTATAATGGGGAGTAACGGAGAATTTCAACGACAAATTTTGTCGGAAAAGAAATTTCGGAATAACATTGAATATCTTCGCATAATTTCTTTTTCGTGACAATATCTATGGTTTCTTAACTGTAAAAAAAGTGTTACTACTAAATTTTGTCGTTTTAAAACCATCAGTAAAGATCAATATATTTTGTGTTAGTTTACAAATTGTTCCCTTTTTATGTGTGGCAATTTATGCCTTCAGCTCAGACAGAGTTGTCTGTCTAAGTAGTCGTTAATGAATTACTTTGAACAGTTAATGTAAAAATCATGATGTTATGATTATATAATTTACATTTATATGGATAATATATTTTTTTTTTTTTTTATTTTCAGTAAAATGTTATAAGTGTCAAATCATGTAGTACTACTGATAATTTTGCATATAAAAATATTGCATAATACCATTTGATGTGTTCACATTGAATTTAAAGGTATTGTGAATAAATCCACTTGGTTGCTCAAAATAGGTTTATTATGAATTATGGTAAAAATCAATAGTTCATTTGGACTGATGTGCATAATGCAGGCTGATGTCGCTTACGTATCAGGTCGTTAAATTATTTTCTAACATTTTAATGTCTTCTGAATCACTGTTAATTAAACTTAATTTTCTGTGTTTCAGGTCATACGTGGAGGAAGATTAATTTTGGAGTAGATTCACCATCCTGTGGACATATTTGTAAAAAAGTTTTAGATCTGAATAAATATAGAAGTTAAATATATTTTTATGAATTAATTTTAGCCCGGTCAATGACTATATTAGACATGACAGACCCTGTTAGATGAATCTTTATGTAATCATGAGACTTATTTTAAAGCAAACCTAAACAGTCTTTTTAAAAATTACAAGAGTTTATTTTAAAAGGAAAATAAAAAGGCCGACTTTATGTTTTATTTTCAAAATCTTCAGGTCTTGAAGTACTTTTAGGAAAACAATTGACATCAATCGAAGTCGATACATACAATTTCATGAGATAATAACACGTTCATGTTATGCAATGCCTTTGAAAGCGTAATTTACTCCTGAGTTTCGGGGCAAATGCTTATGCAGAAAACACCTAATTAAACTTGTATATACTAGGTATGCATATATATATATATAAAGGTCTGAAAAATTCCCAACTATGTTAGAACTGTCAAATTTGCGATGCAAATTTTTGGTCGTTCCCTCAGCGGGATTTGAACTCATACCGCTGTGACATCTATGGCAACACCGCCTGCACAAAGTCCAGCGCCCTAGACCACTCGGCCAGCTAGGCTATATAAAAATATAGCTTTCGCTGACCGGGTCATTCCTCCTAGTAGGATTAATCTAGGGACCTTTCTATAGGTTTACTTTATCTTCCCTGCATCAATTTGATCCGATGGAGCAGTGTAGTGAATAGAGTCGTCACATTCGGAGACGTTTATAAATAAGGTATAGTCATTATATCTCTTAAAGAGGAAATAAAGACACGAACGAATAACGAAGGAAAAGAGCCAGTTATACTAAATAAACAGAAACAAAAACTAAATGTGCTCACACAAAAAATGTCTTATTGGGTTAAACAAGTTGCAAAGTAAGTGTAAAAGTTGCATGATCAAATTATTAAAAAAAAACCTGAATCTGATTTAATTTGATGTTTATATGCACAAAATAAATGAATGGAATGTGTTGCACATGATGCAGGGGCATTTCAGAACACCTGCATCCTAATACATTTCATTCCTTTAGTTTATGCATATAAACATCCAATTTTTAATTCAACACTAGACTGTAACAACTGAAAGAACAAAACCACTTTGCAAAGTAAAGGAAAAAGATCAAATATTTGAACAACCAGACATGAATAATAGGAATGTTAACAGCTATCTTTTAGAAACATTTGTCATATGTATTGATTCAGGCGTGGATCCAAGGACTGGCATACCGGGCATACGCCCCACCCCCTAAATCGGTAAGAAAAAAAAATTTACCACAATTTTCACACCATAATACTTTTTGCCTTGCTTTGCCTGGCATTTAATTCAATTAACGCCCCCATTCCCCAAACTCAAATCCTGGATGCGCCCCTGTGATTAAAATCTTAATTCAGGTGAAAAAGCATGAAATCTATATTTTTAACGAGTCTCTGTCACAGGCTGTTAGAACGGCGAATTTTGTCTATACTACCCCGTCAGATAGTAATGATAAAATACTTCAGTCGAAGTAAAGTAAAAAAGGTCCGTTTCAGAAATGGTATAACTAAATACCAAATTAATCTTCCACACCTTTTTTAATGGGTTTTCCTCCCCTATACTAAAATACCCCTGATTACAGTCTGCTCTCCCCAATCTATTGGCGTTGAACCCGAACTAGAAATTATATGCCAACGCGTTGATTAAATTGTTATAACGAATGTGGTAAGTTTTGTACTCACTTTTTTTTACATTAAAAAAAAATCAACAACATTTATGGAAAGAGGTATGGGATTTGATAAGATTCTTACAAGTTACAACTTACAGATAAACAAGTTTTCCAAAATCATGAATCCTGGTTGTTTGGCCACAAAACCTGTTTGCCTACAAAGTTGTATCGCCTACTTTCCTCTTCGCCAAGGGTTGTTTTGCCTATATCCTACATCGCCTTGGTTTATTTCGTCTACATTTCCATTGACATTGTCATTTGCAACTCATCATTTACAATTGGAATGATGTTTTAGACTTCCCCTGTAATTTCAACCCTAAATAAACAGAAGAAGAGATTGAGACACAACATGTAAGCAAATGTTAGACAACAGAAATGAACAACAGGATTTGCAGCCAGAAGACTAGTAATGTCTAAGGAAAATCTATAAAATTATAAAATAAGCATTTTATAAATGCATGTTTTGCATTAAAGGTTATTTATTTTTGTTTACGTGGGTATGATTTATCATAAGAGCCTAACTTAATGCAAAGCTGGTCTTTCTCTTTAAGTCTAACCTCCTGAGGCACCTGATCTGTGTAAAAAAAAAAATTATTTCATTGTGTAGACATTTAAGTAAAACTCAACTGTGGTACACGCTGGTTGAAGATCAAGAGTGATAAACCAATTAATTGTAGGCAGGAGAGTTCATGTTTGTTATTTAAGTAATTACCCTGTTAAGAGATTAACATATGTTGTAGGTAAGGAACATGAATTTTGACCTTCATTTGAATTTTTCATAAATGAGATATGAGACTTTTAATATATTGTATTTTCTTGCTTTCTTTCTTGACAAGACAAGGTTTTAATTGTAAACTTCAGACAAACATATTTCTTGAAACTTTCATGTTTGTTTTTTATTCAATTTAATTTCTCAAGAAGTTGAATTACCATTTAGTCTATTTAACATATATTAATTTGATCATGATTTTTAATCAGGACTATAAATTTCTTGATCTTATAAAAACATCATTCATATTAACCCAACAATAAAGCCATACTTGTTTATTCAATTAATTTAATTGTGAAACTGATTAATTGCATGCAGGAACTTAGTTATTTGGCATTTTGATTTTCGGAAATCCTTTCTTTTTCTTATTTTACATTCTTGTTGTATAACCACTTTCTTCATGTATATGTATAAATAAAAAAAATTATGTTGAAATTTATATATTTTAATGCAAATACTGTCAGTCAACTCTTAATCGACCCAATTGTTTTTTTTCTTTATTATATATATTATAATAGTGATTGTTATCCCAATATACAGAAACACATTTCATATCAAGGCAAAACAATTCACTTTTGTAGGTGAAACAACCTGACATGAACTGGAATGTAGGTGAATCTACTCAGTACCCAAAATCATCACCATTTTAAAGGAACAGTATTTGCTATAACTATTGCAAACAAAACATGGGAAAAACATGTACATGTACTGAAAATTAAAAAAAAAGATAGAAACTTAAAAGGGAGGTAACTTACATTTTGCAGTAACAAGGGTAATTATAAAGTTTGTTAACACAAATTGTTCTACAAAATTTAGACCTATTAGATTGACAGTATTTCTCAAATTAATTGAGCAGTAGTAATCAATCTCTAGAAAATGATATGTCTGTTAAATTGTGCTGTAGAAATGAATCTATAGAAAAAGATTGGCTGTCTATAAAGTGGTGATATATCCAATTGGGAACCATTTTATAAATGTCAATCTTCATTGATAACCCTGATCAGTTGTTTATTAACCTGTCTAGACACCAATTAACACCTTTTGTCAAATTATTGCCTTTAGTAACTAATCAATGAAATGAGATTAAAACATGAACTCTTGGATCTGAATACTAAGTTTTCTAGATACTTGTAATTGTGACAATGGCAATGTTATGTTAAAAAAAGCGGTAGCTTTTCTGTTCCCACAGTAGAAAGATTCTCATTCCAGTAGAAATTACCTACTGATCGGTTGGTTCACATATATGAATCTATTCCAAAAAGTTTTCCCTGTAAAAGACCAATAAGAGTAAAGAGAAGTGAGCACAAACAAGGAGAAGTTTTTGCTAAATTCTCACTCTAGATACAAATATACATGTAAGTAGATTAGTTCTAGCATAGGATACAATGCTACATTTGCATCATATATAACATTCAATTTGCCCCCTTGAAAACAAACTGAGTACAAGACATCCTACAAGCTTTTGAAAATGCCCAAAGAATAGTTGATAATTCAAATTCAAGTTCAGATCTTTTAAAGCACAAACACAGTTACAATAATTGGCAATGGCTTAATGTTATATGAGACAAAATGCAATGATATGTTATAATGTAACAGTAAAGATATATGTGTATTACAATAAATTTGTAAGTAATTAAGTAACTGTCTTTGTAAGAATCATGCAAAATCTGAAAAAATGTGATACACTTCAAAAAGGCTACATATTTTTATTTTTGTAATTAAATTGTTTTATGGGTCTATACTATGAAATGTGTAATTATTCATTCAAATCTGCCTGCTCTTAGCAGATAATCAACATTGAAAGTCCAATAGATTCTGTTGTATTTGATTGTCATTTACAGAGTTATCTCCGTTAATTTTGAAATCTACAGTATATTCTATAGAAATTTTATCTCTTAAGAACACGGGTAATATGAAAAACTGAAAATATTAATTTCTGTTTACACTGGCAATTCAAACAAAATATCAAAAATAAAAATATGTAGGCTTTTTACCCATGAATCACATTTTGCATGATTCTTAGCTGCTTAATCACATAATCATAAAATCACTGATAAAGTATAACATTGACTACTTCAATAACTCATTTTGTATATTAAAGCATTTACTAATGTACAAATGTAGGGGTGATCATCTTGAAATATTTAACTGACTTGCCATTTAAACATGCTTGCAAAAATTTGGTTTCAATCAAGTCATTTTTATTATTACTGAAAAGATAATGAAACTCAACCAGAGAAGTAATCATTGAGAATATTCAATCAAACAACATTAGAAAGGAATGGATGGAATGGTTAACTTGTTGACTTGTTAATTGATCCTATTCAAAATCAACAATTCAAATTTTAGAGATGAAAACAATTGTCATAACAGATGCCAAAAAAATAATGACAGATTGATCGTAAATGCAAAAGCATAATAATAATTTGTTGGGTTTTTTTTTGGGGCTTAGCATATCAACCAAACAAAATTAGTGAGCAGAAACTTTTAAATTCATAAGGAACTTGATATAAATTCTGAGTTCACACTGAGGGTGGCACAAATCAACCAGTTTTCCATGTAGATGTACCAACTCCATGAGATCTCTGACTTAAGTTTTTTTTAATACATTTATGAGTGATGTAGATCCTTTTAATGAGCTTAGCTTATTTTTAGTGATTGATGACAGCAGATTTTGCCACACTGTTTATTAACATAATATTCAAAATTTAAGGGTGGAGCTCAGAATTCAAGGATGATGCTAGCTAATTCATGGGTGGAGTTCCACCCTTAAACAGCCTGTGGTGATCCCTGAAATATCAAATTTCATTTGGAAACGTTTGTAGGTATGGGTTCAAATAGTGAAAAACCAACAGTTGTATGAGTTTAATATATATGAAACACAAGTGTCCTTAATTTGTCCAACTTATTCATAATAATGGAATTGAATGTTTTACTGAAACAAAAACTGACAATTCTGATGATTAAAAAGGATTTATAAGAAACGTTAATGGTGTGATATTCAGCAGTATAAAAAATCTAGCTTTTAAATGACACATTGTTTTGACTTTCACCTGACATATCAATATCCAAGTAAAGAGAGTATAGATCTGAAGATTCCAGTTTAATTAGAAAAAGTTCAATGCAATGCAGATACATGTCTAACAACTTTTATAACAAAAACTCAGTAACAGAAATGATAACTAAACTGGCTTACACATTTTTTGTTGAATGTAAATGTCTGGCATACTATCAGTATAACTCTTAAGTATCTATTGACAATAATGTAATTGCACTTAATCTAAGTATCAGTTGTAAATTAGTGTCTGTATATTACTACATGTACATTTTGTCTGATGTAGGTCAGAATCATCTTGATTTCCCTAGGTTAAAGTTCATAAGTAACTCAGGACCATCTTTAGGCCACATGAATTTGACCAAAGAAAATACCACTAGACTTCTTACAATTAATCTTCTGGAACTGGGTTATGTTGCAACAAGATTAAAGTCATCATTAGTATTCACTACAAAAATTTTATGGTCGTCATCATGAACTTGAGGATCGTTATGGTGTATCCATGTGCACCATGAAAACTGATTTGTTCAACGTGTCATAGTTTTCCTTTTCACTTTTTTCTTCCCTGGACTTGACATTTAATGAGTAACTCAGCCGGTGTTTTTAGAAAAGCAGAAGAAGCTTACCCTACTGGTGCACCTGGTCAATCTGCCAGATTTTTGTGAAGTCTGGGTTGCTCATTAAGATCTTTCCCTACATGGGAAAGACCTTATTGTTTTTCTAATGTTTTTTTTTTTCTTTGACATTTGCTAAATTTACTTTGACATGGTCCCCCTATTCATCTTTCAACATATCATTACTAAATTTGAACCATCGATAGAGCTCATAAAGGACTTTCACAAGGTGACCCTGTGAAGAATTCGGTTATCCAATGTAGAAGTTATCTCCCTTTTATTGGCGTTTTTTTTTTTCAACAAATGACCCTGCTAAGGATTTCATTATCATCTTTAAGAATTATGTCCCTTTAAAACATTTTCTTTCAATCACTCCTGTCTTGAAAATCATAGTAGATAGAATCAACCTGAAGACAGTTATATGTACATATGAAGACCTAATGAATAAACATAAACATCTATTTTGTTATCAAACCATACAGGAGTTATATCCCTTGAAATATCATACCAAAGTTTCGAAAATTTATATTTTGAGAATCGGAAGTTGTAGAGACATGGGACCTTCATCAGTGATCTTTGGTCCATGTGACCTTCCATTTGCACCCAAGGTTAAAGGTCACAGAGTGCTTTCTATTAACTTTTTCTATCATATGCCCCTGTTTCATCATCATTCAAGATATCATTATCAAATTTGAACCATAGATAGACCTCATTTAGCACTTCTACAGGATGACCCAGGGAGGAATTTCATCATCCATTGCAGAAGGTATCTCCCGTTTATTAGTGTTTTTTCAACATAGTCAACATGGTCCCCCGAACTCATTTTTCGGGATGTCATAATCATAATTAGTGAACATGTAGAGGTCATCATGTTCTATTAGAAAATGACCCTGCTAAGGATTTCATTATCAGGTCTCACTAACCACTTCTAACATTTCCATTACTTTACATGTTAAAAAAGTAATTTTCAAAGTCTCACTGTGAATTCCCAGGACAAAGGACATCTTAAAGTTGCATACCGTTGCGAAGCTTGGAAAAAAAGGCTTCCAAAATCATTATGTTAATGGTACGATGATAGTAGAAATTCTTCACAAAATTTACTTGAATAAATAATACTGAAAATCCACATTTTTACCTGTTCTGCTAACTGACAGCATGGAGGAAAATTACTCACACATGTAAACAATATTCATACACTTTTGTAGTTAATTACATATATGATTTTAAAGTACACATTCTCAGCTTCATTTTGACTACTTTTAATCATAATACACACACATAATGCACTTACAATGCATATGTCTAGGTTCAGTGTGTTTTTGGTACTACATAGGGGGGTGGCCATTTGACCCTGAAGTGGTTAGTGAGACCTCATCTAATTAAGAGTTATGTCCCTTCAAAACAATTTCTTGCAATAGCTCATATCTTGAAAACCTTAATAGATAGAATCAATCTGAAAACTGTTTCATTTACATAAACAGAAGACCTAATGAATAAACATAAACATGTATTTCGTTATAAAACCATACAGGAGTTATATCCCTTGATATATCATACAAAAGTTTTAAAAATTTATATTTCGAGAACCGGAATTTGTAGAGACATGGGACCTTCATTTTTGATCTTTTGTAACCTTTCATTTGCATCGAAGGTCAAAGGTCATAGAGTACTAGAAAGCCTTCTCATTTCAAAATACAGGCCTTGATATTAGGAAAACGAGAAGAGATAAGTGCATACATACAGCATATGAAATGACCCTCTCGATAAACCCTACATTTTGAGACCAAGTTTACATCTGTCAGACCATTAAAAAGTTATGACAATTTTAATGTTTTGCAGAATCCGGTTTGTGACCTGGACATAATTATACAAATGTATGACCTTGACCTTGTAATTTATTTCAAGGTCAAGTAATTCTAAAATGTATGGTGGTAGTTTCATGTCTCTGTGACTTCCGGTTCTGGAGTTTGTTATTGCATCATATTTCAATAATCATTGTGCTCAAAACAAGCTCTGCAATTACGCAAATTATTTGTAATTTTGTTCTGCAAATTATCATATAGTTTTCAGATTTGAGGTATCTTGTCTTGTTTTAGATCTATTGAAATTATACTTTTTCAGAGCAGGGGTATATATTTCAAAATTCACAACAGACACACAAATGATCATTACACAGAATGATAGATTTGCTCAAGTACATCTGTTTGACAAAATACCAAGGACCAGTTACTGGTCCAGCATAAAAAACCAACACTACTACAATAACTTAAAATTGTCATATTTTTCAATGGTTTCGTATATTTCATCAATATCTATTTATAGATTTGATATTGCATCATTTTTTTAACTTCATTGAAGGGGGTCATGTGATATATCATTTTGAAGGTCTAAATGAACACATTTCAAAAATCAGAGTTTCAACATCGATAAGTCATATATGTTCAAAGAGTTCGGTCATTAAGTGCAAAAATTGAAAGTTCTAAGAGGGAATAACAAATAGATAGTTTTCAAGGGAAAGACCTTTCAATTGTTTAACAAACAATTGACATACTAGTTTGTGCATGTTTTTTTTTTTTATTATTATTTCATATATTTTGTTGTGTGTCTATTTTCCATGTGGAGTCTTTATCCTAGGAATTTATTCTTTTGATTTCTGCTTGAATCTTGATTCTCTTGATTACTCTTTCATGTTGGCTGTGACCATCTAGATTTTAGGATAATTTAATTTTTGACTGATTTATCATTTAATGTTAAAGATTGGCAGATTTGAGTGTGAACTCTTGATTAGAAGAAGTGATTATTTGAGTTGTACCATTTATATATCTTTGAAGAGTAGTAACAGTAACAGTCATGGAAACAGATTGGTCTGGCAGATGGAACCATGTTAGAAAATTTGTTGAAAGAAGTGGACCATTTGCTCATCCAGACTTTGAGCCAAGTACAGAAGTTGGTATTATTTAATTCCATAGATTTCTCACTATAACTGAAGATATTGATGTCTGACAATTTGAAAATGCTTTACTTTGCCTCTAATAAAAATGATACCGCATTGCAGGTTACATGCTGAAGATTTTATTTCCTTATTTTCTCAGTGATATAATTTTTTAAAAATATGATTTTAAAAAAGTGCCATTTTGTTTATCGTCCAAAAAAAAATCAGAATGAAATGCAGCAGTGTGCATGGACATGTACTACATGTACTAGTTTTATAAATTTGTATATTTTCAGGCCTTGTCATTCTTACAAGATGTTTGTAAGATCTTAATTATTGGAGCTGGTGGTCTTGGATGTGAACTTTTAAAGGATCTGGTAAATGAGATGTTTTTTAATAGGGAATTTTTAACAGATTTTCTGAACGAAAAAAATCATGTTCATTACTGATTAGTATGTGAATGTATAGCAGTTGGGTGGATGGGCAAGTGCTACCAAACTTTGTCCTTGCAATGACTTGAAAAGTATTTGGCAGATTCTTTTCAAACTTAAATATGTTGTGTTATGTGATTAAGTGACGGTCAGGTTTAATTTTTGGATTTTTTATCCTTCAGGATCAAATACCTTATGTCACCAGTCTATAGCTTTCCTACTATTTCTGAACTCTACATAAAAAAATCTAATTCCTTTAATATCATTCAATACTTCTTTTACAACCAGTAAATATGTTTTTTTGGAAATTATTCAGCTCAATAATACTCTATAACTTCTGCAAAATAAAATTAAGATCTAGTCTTCAAATTAAAATCAACTGCAGACTTTAGGGACTCCTCCTTGACTTTGAGAGATATTTAGTAAATGAATTTTACCTTATATTAGTTCTTGCAGTCATGTATCAAGAAACATTAAATGTGTTAAGCATGTTCAGTTTAACACACTTATCAGTCAAAATCTTCATCCTATCATTAATACTTTATGATTAATAAACAGGAAGTGAAGAGTAGTGATTTTGACCAAGTAAAAATGGTGTGAAAATTTAAATTCATAAAAAATGTCTAGTTTTGTAAAGTCTTATAATCATTAAGGAAATTATTTTCCTCAGCTGAATTTTGTTTTATTTTTCTCAGCCTCTTGTTTTATTGTGTAACCGTTGAATGGTATATTGATTTCACCTGGTTTTATTATTTTTTAGTTCATATGTATACAATGAAGATAGATATAAACAACACTATGATATACCATAAACAACGTTTTAAATTACAACAGTTTTAATGTGCTTAAATCTTCATATAGCAAAGTATTATACAATGTTTTTGTGGAAATATTGAATTTTATAACAAAAATTCTCAGTATTATCTTTTAGCCTATAAAAGATCCTCAAAATGAATTTTGATATAAATATATATATAAGTTAAACCTTTACACTTCGAAATATAGGCATTAATTAGAATTTATTACTTCTTTTTTTATTATTTTACTCTGTAATAGATTCAGTTATGTCTTGAGTAACTTCATTTCATGTTACAAATGTATTAATATTGAAATAATTTTTCATATTTCAGGCTTTGATGGGCTTCAAAAATCTTGATGTGATTGATATGGACACTATTGATGTTTCAAATTTAAACAGGCAATTTCTATTTAGGTAAATATATGTCCATGCTTGATGAGTTTTCAATATAAATGATAATGCAAGGGACTTAGTTAAATATAGTTTATATCACAAAAATAAATAAGATTCCAGTATATTTGTATATTTATTTAGAGTGTAGGGTTTGGAATGCCTGGTCATTCTTTAGTCAGAAACAATCAAAAGTCTGTTTTCCCATAAAATATTTAAAATTTTCTATCCATGAAGAATATTGTATTTTTTGCTTTAAGACAACCTCATTATTTTTCTTATCACCTTCTCACCTTCAAGAAAAGCTGTGGTTCTATTGATTCACAAACTAATATTTATCAGTGAGTTATCTCAATAATTACTTTTACTATTTTAGAAGTAAGGATGTAGGAAAAGCTAAAGCTGATTGTGCTGCAGAGTTTGTAAACAAAAGAGTACCAGGATGTAAGGTCACACCGTATCCTCAACAAAATTATTTATTTCCATCTTAAAATTATTTTAAGGAAATTTTTGATATGACAATTGATTTTGTTAAAGGTGTTACAATAGCGGTTTTATCAAACTGAATTGGTAAATGTAAAATTTTAGATACTAACATGTATACCGTGCATTAAACTTTTTTTAATGTCCAAAGGGCCATATGAGTTATTGCCATCATTTGATGTATGATGTCGTTGTCTGTTGTCGTCACTAACCATGTTTCAAAACTCTTCTCGTCAGACTTTATTGGACCAATTAGAACCAAACTAAGTATGAATGTTTCTTAGGATGTTCTGCTGGGGATTTTTGATCAATGCAAAGTCATGGCCACTGTTACTAAACATAGGGGTCAGACAGCAGTTTTCACACACATCTTCAAAATTGTTAGGTTTAGCCAAATTCTGATGGAGTTAATCTACCTGTATTTATGGTCAAATTTTTGTGTAAATCTGTTGAGCCATGAAAAAAAACCATACCTTTGTTGGGATTTCTAGTATATTGAGTATTGTATTGATGTGTAAATTATGCTGAAATGTATGAACGATTAATACAAGAAAATTGTATAAAGAATGTAATTCCTTAATTATAATTAAAGATATAAGATGTTATCATAAAAAAAGCAGTAAATTTTTATGTGACATTTCTATTTTGAATAAGAAACTATTTAAACTTTTATATTTGTGCATTATATAATGTAAATGACCTTAACCTTATTTAGACATTACTGTAAAATCCAAGACTTTGATGAATCTTTTTATAGACGTAAGTATGGCTGCACCTATGCTAATCATGATGATTACATTTCCATATATTGTACCTTACTTTATTATAAGGATTTAATTTTTAAGTTTCTTTCTTTCTTAATCTATTGCTGTTCAATACATGTTTTGATAATAGATTCTTCTATGAATAATTTATATTTTGTTTGATTCAAATGACTGTACACCATCTAAGAAAATTATTTAGAATTATTTAAAATGGTCACCTTCATAAGTAACAATGTGACATACCCATGTAAACAATTAAATATGTAAACAAATACACATGTAAACAAAGATTTTTAAGCTCAAACCCCTGTAAGTTCAAACAAAAAATGACTATGTATTAATGAATGTTTTTTGTCATTTGTTTTTAGAATTCCATATAGTTGTGTGTGGTTTAGACTCTATTGTTGCACGAAGATGGATCAATGGAATGTTGGTGGGTATAACTAGCAGCAACTGATCTCTATGACAATTATCATACAAAATGTCAGAGAATAAAGAATAAATTACTTTAAATGTTTAGTAAGTATTTAGTAAATTAGATATTACATATATTTTTATTCAGATAAGTATGTTAAAGTATGAAAATGGTGAATTAGATCAAAGTTCAGTTATACCAATGGTTGATGGTGGAACAGAGGGGTTTAAAGGCAATGCCAGAGTTATCCTTCCTGGAATTACTGCTTGTATAGATTGTACCTTAGATTTATATCCTCCACAGGTAACCAAATTTTTTTATAGGGAAGAATGTGGCATAAGGGAAAACAGAAGTTATCATCACTTTATGAACTTATGAACACTTTGTTTAGATTATACATATAAACTATATCTGTTATGATAATAAACAGTTGAGTACTGCCTGTACACTAGATTAATTTTCTTCCCATTTCTAATGTCTTTTTTTCATTTAGAAAGGGTTCTAAAAGTTGGTCTTCTAGAACTGACTATGTATATATTTTTCATAAAAATCATTGTATTGTAGATAAATTTCCCATTATGTACAATAGCCCACACACCTAGACTACCAGAGCATTGTATAGAATATGTTCGTGTCTTGTTATGGCCAAAAGAAGAACCATTTGGAGGTAATGCTTTAATGTGATTTATCTTTATTTGTAGAAATATATATAAATAATAACTAATTGTGCTAGTACTATATTTCGTGGGGTACCAATTTTCTTGGTTTTCGTGGGTAGATCAAACCACAAAATACGGTTCCCAATGAACAGTTGATTCCCACTGAAGTGTATACTGAAAACTTCAAAACCATGAATTTAAGATTTCACGAACTTGTTTCTTCCATGATCCACAAAAATTGGTATCCACAAATTAAAGTACTTTCACAGTAATCAACATATACAAATGGTGAAAATATTATCCTTATTTGTTGAAGCACCAATTGATGTCAAATTACTGCCACAAGAAACAGTCCCACAAACTATTGTGGAATGAAAGTTATAATTAATTACCAACACATCATTATTTTCTTCTTTTCATGTGTACTTAAAGCTGATGTTCCTATAGATGGGGATGAACCAGATCATATAAATTGGATTATGACAAAATCTATAGAGCGGGCTAATGAGTTCAAAATATCGGGTATAACTTACAGACTTACTCAAGGTGAATTTAATGATTGATAGGAGGTATTCAAAAATCAAATTAGAGTTTGCCAATAATTCTCAATTTATTTTTACTGTGGCTTCAAATAAATGTCCCTTTTTCAAATAGCTTTGTTACTTTATATCACATAAGAATTAAGTTAAAATCTAAATTTGAATTTTAAGATTAATCTTTACTAGTAGTCAATTAGGTTATTATTTTTTTTTTGGTGTGTAGGAATAATTTGTAAGAAGTGATATGTTAGTGAATTATGAATATATGAATGCTGTATGAGTATCATTGAGTCATTGTATTTAAGGTGTCGTAAAAAGAATTATTCCTGCAGTGGCATCAACAAATGCAGTTATAGCTGGTAAGTGTTCCATATTTTATAAGATATTTAGCGTAATTCAGAATTGTTCGGTTTTTAATAAAAAAAGGATGATAATTTTGTTTTTAAATATGCTTCTGTGGATCAGAAATTAGTAATAAAAGGTCATCGAGTTTATACCACTTTGGACAAGAGTGACACCAGTTTTATTGGGAGGTTAGACATCATGTATAGATGTACATAAAGGATAAATGTAATTGTGAAAAAATATATTGTTAAATCCCAGCAAAGGGAGAGTATCCTATATTTTTTTATATTATTAAAGTCCGAGTGAAGCAGTAGTATTTTCTTTGTAATCCTGCATATAGTATTTCTGGTTGTAAATTTTACAGTGTTTTTTAGCAGAGGTAACGTTTCTTAGACCAATCACATATAAATCATTCTTTTAATGAGCTTGTGAATTTAAACTTTTCTCCCACTGAGTCTGATTAGGTGTAATGTCTAAGGAAGTGTCCTCATGTTGTCTTACTACTATTATCCTATAGAATGTTATTTGTTTCCTGTGAATGATATTTATTATGTTTGAAACAATGTGTTCTTTTCAGTTCCTTTTGGATTTTGAACTAGCTTACAGAAAAAGCTAGTAATCTTTCAAAGAAGAACAGTTTGTTGTCTTTTGTACTATTTGTTAAAGTGTTTGTATTCTATATCGATCTCAAGAGTTAAATATGAATTCAACCGATTTTTATAGTTCATTTTATTGTTTTATATTCCCACCACTGTCCCAGGTAAGGGGGAGGGCTGAGCACACATACTTTATGTACCTGTTATTTTTTTATGTTTATTGTCATTTTTTTTTACATTTTTTCTATAGATTAGGTCGATTTTCATCTTTTATGAATAGTTTCACTTCATTAATTTTGGTGCATTTTACAGCTTGCTTTATGGTATGGGTTTTGTCCATTATTGAAGACAGTTTGGTGACCTTCAGAACTTAAAAATTGTTCATTACTTCGCTTTTGGTGGATGACTGTCTCATTTGCAATCATACCATACATTTCCTATTTCTATATGTAGTACATTCTTTATTTGATCCATGTGTGATTTCTTGTTTCTTGTTTTGATTGTCTTATTTAGCTGCCTGTTCGACAGAAGTATTTAAAGTAGCTACAAGGTATGTGCTCATTATGGCGACAAGCATTTTAAAAATGTGTAATTAGTGTTTAGTAACATCAAGGTTTTTGTTTTTCTTTTAACTTATTTCTTTACATAAACTAATACACACACATTTTCTGCATTTAATTTTTGTACATAGTAAAAATTATTGTTAATAAACTTTCAGTAGCATCATTCCCAAATATTACTTGCAAAATCAGTTTTGTAATGTGTTTCAGTTCAGTAATTTCCTTGTAAATAATGGTTTTTCCAGAGAATCATGGATTTACCTTTTCATTATTGAAAACGATGACTTGTATACATGTGCAAACTTTTTAACAAGTTTAAATCTGATATCTTAGCCTATAATTTCATGGCTGTTGGAAGATAGAATTAAGAAAAAATAGATTATTTCTTATGGAAATTGACTATGTAACCTGTTTAATTACTCTGATAGGTTCCAATTACTGAGGTACTGAAAAAATCCATAAAATTATTCTTGAAGATTGATTATTGGAAACAGTGAAATCTCAATGATTTTCTTCTCTTTCAGTTGTTGTCTACCACTTAATAACTACATGAATTTTAGTGACATTGATGGAATTTATACATATGCTTTTGAGGCATTCAAAAAGGTAAATAGACATAAAAAAAAAACATTTAGTTCATGGGCTGGAAGGGTCCACCATGCACTCCCCACTCATCAGTTTCATGGTGATTTTTAGGTATCTTAATACCTCCCATTGCCAAATTAATTTGTCGCCAAAGAATATTCTCAAATTCTTTTTCAGTATAAGCCTATGTTTGTACCCCACTGGGTCAAAAAGCCAAGATTTTTATGACTCAGTTGTTTGAGCGTTTAAGCCTTCCTGGGATAGCATGTGGGAACAAACTAAACACATGTAGGTATCATTGTATAGCCCAATGTCTCGGCTTTACAATGGTACCAAGAAAGTTGTAGTAACACTTAGGGTTTTGCGGCAAAATGAAAAAAATGTGATATTATGCTAAACAGAAAATACCAATTAAGCCATTTTTTACTGAAGCGTTAATACTCTAGGGGTTTTGACATTGAAAAATATGTTGATTTAAGCGATATTTTGGTGGGGTAAGGGTTAATTTTTTTCATTTTACTGCAAAAACTTAAGTGTTACTGCAACTTTCTTGGTTCCATTGTAAAGCTGAGACATTAGGCTACATGTTGATACATACATGTCAGTTTACTTCTTTCTGTAGAAAGAAGATGTTCGTAGAATCAAATCTTCAAAAATTGATTTTTTGCCTCAAGGAGGTATAAAAAGTAGCCAAAAAATACAAAAATGCTTCAGTTTATTTTTTGGGGACAAAAAGTTTTGTAAATGGGATGAAATAAGGGCCAAAAAAAAAAAGGACTCATTTTGTTTGTAATTCCTAGTAGTTAAAACAGTGACCCCTGAAATCAATACCAACCTTTTTGTAAACAAATTTGTGGTAAAATTTCATAAAGATCCATACACTAATACTCAAGTTTGTTTACAAAAAAGGTTGGTATTGATATCAGGGGTGACGGTTTTAACTGCTAGGAATTATAAACAAAAAGAGGCAAAACAAAAGCATTTTCCTAAATGTAGTATAATTTTTTTTACAAAAAGTTCAAACTAAAGTTTTGAAAGATTCAAATTTAAGTAAAAAAAAAACTTAACTTTGATTAAAATAATGATTTTATTGGGTTTTTCTATAAGTCTAAGTATGTATTTAAAGTTATATGACTACATGCATTCTGTATCAGACACCTATGTGATGGTAAAATGTAATCACAATTTATTATCAAGTAAAAATATAGGGTCCTTTCCTACCTACCTGTACAGTCATCAAGCTATGCCCTGTAGAGCATTTTATTTATACCTTTCTTCATACCATGAAACAGAATCACTCAAAATAGTTTTACTTGTTTGAAAAGTTTTAATGTTAAGGTTCAAGTATTTAAAAAAACTTACTGAGGTAAATGGGTACATGTATTAGTGCCAGAAGCCAGTTTCACAAAAAGTCATAAGTGTTAAATCTATTATAATTTATTATGTCATAGGACATTCTTTACTGTTACATTCTAAAACTTGCAATAAATTGTACTTTGATGACTTTCA
Organism: Perna viridis; assembly: GCA_037379345.1. Classification (NCBI taxonomy): domain Eukaryota; kingdom Metazoa; phylum Mollusca; class Bivalvia; order Mytilida; family Mytilidae; genus Perna; species Perna viridis. The sequence goes on along the minus strand of CM074511.1, from coordinate 8,840,370 downwards.
GTGAATGTTATTTTTAGAATAGTTTATCATGCATATTCTAGTAAATAGAAAATTTGTGTTTGTAGCTACATTGCATTGTCTGTTCAATATTCCATAATTACTGTAGTTTTATGAAGATAATTGAATATTTTTGTAGGAAGATTGCATAGCATGTTCAAGTATTCCACAATCATTAAAGTTTTCGGATGGAGATAAATTACAAGATATCATCTCTTACTTAACTGACAGCACTGATTAGTAAGTCTTTTAAAACTTTTACTGTCACCATTCTTAACTGCTAATAACGAAAATGTTCATCAAGAAAGCCGTAAGTCATTATTTTTGTCAATAGATCTTAATGTTCTGCTAAATTCCACACTAAATAAACTAAAACATAAAGTGTCATATTTAAGGACAAAATTTTTAATCTGCACCATAGAACACACTGCTGTGGTTGTAAGAGTAATGAAGGGAACCCAAGATTAGAGCAGAAATCAAAAGAACATATTTCAAGGACGGAGTCACACAAAAAGAACATGAAACAACAAATAAACATGTACAAAAAAGACCAATCAAATTAAAGTTAGACTAGATTATCAATAGTCCATTCAGTCACTGCATGTATAGTATTTAACAACACTCCATTCTACTTTCTGTTCAGATGACCTTTTCATAATCCTGTTTTTTTTCCTTTGAACAATGCTTTCAAAATCATAAAAAAATGGAATCTTCTTGGCTGTTCAGAAAGGTCATCAAAACAGAAAGTAGAATGGAGTGTTGTTAGATCCTGAACATGCATTGACCGAATGGAACAATAGATTGAAAAAAAAACAAAAGTAAATGGGCAACCTAGACTCCACTAAAAACTGGGAGCATGGACCAGATGCACGAGTAGGGTAAGCATCATCTGCTTTTCCGGAAGCACTTGTGGTTGTATTTAGACATCAGCTTCTGGAGCTTTAAAGCTGAGTACTGATTTATTCAACTAATATTATAGGCATCTGTGGTTGATTTCACCAAAATTCAAAAGTGTAAATTTTATTGTAAGTGTTGACATTATTATAGAAAATATCATTGTGATGGCATAACTTATGGTGGATGTTAAACTACTGACTTTTGGAGAAATGGAACACAGCATTTTGTAGAAACTTTTTAGTGAAACTTTTATGAAAAGATGGTTTGATAAGTCTTTCAATAACTATTTTACCATCCAAAAGGTCTTCTCACAGCTGTTATATACCAATGTTTAAAATACATGTAAATTCATTTAACAAAATGACTCTAGTTTAAATCTATGTAAATGCTTAAGTAGGTATGATGGGATTATTAAGTATTTCAAACACAAAGATGACATGGATGTGTTAATTCTATTATGACATGCTTGAAAATTTTTTAGATCACAGCCATAGTAAAAAAACGAAAAAACACATGACCAAAATCTTGTGCAACTCAAAGGCTGAGTCTATTTAAAAATAGGACAAAATTAGTTTCATTAGAATCAACATAAATCATGGAAACTCCATTTTATCATTGTTTTACCAAGGGCTGGCCATTTATCTCATTGTGTAAAACAATATGGCAGAAATGGCCAGCCCGTAGTAAAACAATGATAAAATGGAGTTCCTGATTTATTTCTTAATTATAGTTGGTAAAATCTAGATGTCTCTCAAATGGTAAATAGCTTGTACTGACAAAATCTCTTAATGGAAATTATGGCTTATGTTGCTAGTAGTAGCATCAGCCAAAAAGGACATTGTCACATATGATGAGCATTGAAAGGGTTAGATAATTAATGCAGCTAAATGTCTTCATATCATTTGTTTTTTTTTTACAGCCAAATGAAATCACCAGGAATAACAACAACGTTTAATGGTAAAAATAAAACATTGTACATGCAGACAGTGAAGTCCATAGAAGAAAAGACTAGAGAAAATCTTAAAAAGACATTAGGAGGTAAGAACATTTACAATACTTTTTTTTTAGAATGTAATGGGCAAATACTTGGATTAAGGATACAAGTGAGTTTTGTCTTTAATTTGTTTATTTTTTTGTGAACTTCTAAATATTTTCCAGTTTCTCACAAATCACTTTTCTCAAATCTTATCAAAATTTGGTCTGGATGGTGTATGGAAGAGTAATCAAGGGAACCAAGATTCAAGGGAAACCAAACACATTCAACAAAAAATATGAAATATCAAAAACAACATGTACAAAGAAACAAATGTAAATGGGCAACTCGTACTTTACTAGAAACTTGGAGTGTGGACCAGGAGTATTAGTAGCAGGGGTGTTTACATTTACGATTTCGCCATAATTTCTACTAAAATTGGCCGAAAAATACGATTTACGATTTGTACTGTTGAAACTACGGTTCCCTGATGTTAAAAACATAAATTAGTTTCTTCATTAAATCTTAGATTTAAGCAAGGTCTATAGAGCGCTTGAATGAAATGGTTAATTGTTATAGTGTCAAGCACTTGGAAGACTAGATCAGAAAAGGAAGCATGGCTGCCAAGTGAAAGGGGGTTTTGTGTTATTTAAGTTTATTAAATTGTTCTTATTTGAAAATCTACATTATATATAGAGAAATCATAGTTGAAGCTGTACACAGACTTCTTTGTCATTGTTGACCATACTGAGGTTTCAAAAATAAATCATTTGGTCCAGGTTTCATGTTTTAACAGGTTTTGCTATGGAAATATAGATTTCATCATAGAAGATAAGTACAGCAGGGATGCCTGAACAAAACAATTGTTTTTTAAACATAAAAGGCCTATATTAAATTCAGTGAAGAAAACAAGTGCTTTATATGCATAAAGGTGCCCTTTTTCTTGGAATATATGAAAATTTCAAAAACTACTGAGAACATGGCAAAACTACTGACTACTTGATATGGAAACTACTGAGGTCACTGATATACTGATAACAGGTCTGCAGTAGGGTATGCATCCATTGTTTTCTAGTAACACCTGCCAAGTTGGAAAAAATCTTTTCAAAATTATTTTCTCTTTTTAGGTTCATAGGACTCCCTATTGATTTGACAAATTTTTATTTATTGATATGCTTTGGTTAGTCATATTTATCTTATTATATTTCAGAGCTTGGTCTTAAAGATGGACAGGAATTGTATGTAGCTGATCCCACTACACCCAATACAGTGACATTTAAATTAACTGTAGGCAGCTGTATGGAATAATTGACATAATTTATCTCCCGTTTAATCCATTACTTAAACAGTGGATGTCTGTAATGTACCTCATGTCATAAAATCAGTTTATTTAAAACAGTGTAGAAGCTACATTAGCTTTATAAAAAAACTGAATTCATTGATGTTGTCATGTGTTTAGGGCAGTATTTGACATGACTGGGATGTCATCATACATTATCTGTATCTTGGAATGTTCATAAGAGTTCTTCTTTACTGTGAACATTAAATACATGATCTGGTACCATCTAGTATCTGTAAAAGTAGTATTGATAATTTGTATTGTATATACCAATGTATTTTTTAACTGATCTTTTGATTTTACTCTTGCCTGGAAATTTAAAAAAAAAAGAAAAAGTGCAAGAGTTTGACTTTAAAAATTGTTTCATAATTTACATAGTGCTATGTTATGATTTGAAAAAAAATTTCAGTACAAAAATTACTAAAAGAAATTTAAATAATATTGAGAATCTCAGATGTTAAAACTCTTCCAGATTCAGCTATGTTATGGAGTCAATGACTCACATTTTTCTTATATGTCTATTAATTCTGATGAACATATAAAGTATATTGATAATTTTATAAATCTATCTTTACAGATAGAAATTATGGTATACTCTTGTCCATCCAACTTTTTTTCAGACAATAAACTAAAAATGCTTTCAGCAGTTTTCGTGAAACTTTGGTGAACCATTGATATTTCTTGATAAAATCATCCTTATTTTATGTTTTTGATTGGCTTTCCATAGTTATGTATAAAAAGGAGGATTTTCCAGATTACAGACAATTATTAAAGAAATGCTGTTACAGATTTTAATAAATTTTTGGTATTTGTGATAAAAAAAGCTTTGGTTTTTTTTTTTTTAGAGTTATGGAACTTTAAACATAAAAATTATGTTAGTTAAATTGGTGTTTCATCTGATTTAGTTTTTGTCTTCTGTGATTTGTCTTACTGTTTTGTTCATGTAGTCAATAAATAATTAGAACAAAACCTTACTTAAACCTTAAATTAAGTGCCATGGGTAAACATGATAAAAATTATTAAAGTCCTGCATTAGCATGGTTAGCAAAAGTTTGAAGCATATTGAGCAAAAGATTATATCCATGCATGAAACAAATAGTCAGGCCATGAATAAGTATAAGACCTAATAAATCAGGCCATGTGAAAGCTAATGAAGCAAGCAGTGCATAAGCATGGATAGAAAAATAAATCCTAGAAGTAAAACATAGGTATGTGTATGTTATAGAGATCAGATGTTAATGTAAGCCAACATATTTATTAAAATTAATCCATATGTAGGCATGGATATCAAAAGAACAGATAAAAGACCATGTGTAAGCATGGTTCGCAAAAATGGCAATAATATTAAGGTAGATCATAGATATTTCTAGTAGAAAAATTTTCCTTGTTTTCTCAAAGATGACCCTGAATGACCATACTTCAGAATTTAAATGTGAAAAATATAGGTCACTGAACTTCATTTTAATATCATTGAACCTTAATTAAGCCAATAGTTTACTACTTTTATATGGATTCTGTAGGGATTTTTCAATATTTCAAAGACTTCTAAAAAATTAGTAGCTAAAATTTCTCATAACTTTATATAAAGAATATTTAACTGACATTCTTTCATATTTCAAAACAAAAATTGGGGTCACTGAACTCTTTTTCTTGTAATATTTAAAAAATCTAAAATTCCCTATACATTTCAGTGAAACATTTTCACGCCAATTGTCTCCCCATAAAAGAGGCTTTTTGAAAATAGCGTTTTCAATTTTACCAGATATTATTTAAAAAATCATTTGAATAATTTGAATAAATTATTTTTACATCATGTCAAGCACTATTAGTTAATAGGAAATATGATTTTGCCGGATGCCAGAAAAGAATGCTCCATGTTATAGATGATTTTGAAGTTAAGTAATCAAGTTGATAGTTTGCAATTTTCAACTTTCAAGAGTTATTAAACCTTTTTCTCTAGGCTATGATTCCTTTGGAATATTCTGGCCAGAGATGGGTCCAATTACTTCCAATGTAATTGATTAAATTACAATTATTTTGTCAAATGTTTGATTAAATTAATGATTACAGCATTTCTGAAAGTAATTGATTAAATTAATGATTACATTGGCAAGTAACCATGATTACATCTGATTACGGTGAATTAATTGAAAGGTTTGGAAACATTTTATGTTATTTGTATTTTTCATAAGGCCATAAATTCTTTGAATTTAAAAGGTAATATTATTTCTTAAAGTATAGTAGAACATCAACCTTCACCAATTCATTAATCCACACAGATCTATAATATATATAAGTTTAATATAACAATTTGTGACTTGAATTTTAAAACCATTGCACTTCATAAACAGTTATGCCCTAATGGATATTGGAAGATAAAAGAAAGTAGCTATAATACACTTGGTTTTTATGTTTGTACTTCTTATGAAATTCATTAAAACAATTATACAGGATCTTTTGATAGCTCTTACAAACATTTTATCATTATAATAATTAGATTTTTTTACTTGTTGGTATTGAATTAACATTTTGTAATACCTTCACAAAAAAAAAGAAAAAAATTGAAAAATTTACACAAAGAAGCATTGAATGATAAACAATCATTTTACTCTTTTTTTTCTTGACATAATGCATTATCCATAGATACCATTTGAGGATTTAATATTTCCATTGTAATCATAATGTAATCATAAAGTAATCAGAATTACAGGGTATTTTGAAAAGTAATTGATTAAATTAAATTACACATAATCAGATTTTTGGCTGATTAATGATTACAATGATTACTTGAAAAATGTAATCAATTACAGCTGATTAACTATTACAATTACAATTACCCCATCTCTTATTCTGGCCACTTGACATTTGGAATCTGTTATGGGTGAAATTTTTAGTAAATGTCTGCCTATGACATTACCAACAGTGTGGGAAAAACAATGTTAGAAATTTCACATTGCTTTCAACCAATCAGGTTTTGTAGAAATTGATACACAATCACACAACAACTAATTGCAATGATGATTTCATATCACTAGTTCGTATCACATTGTCCATGGTATTATTTTGCAAATATATAGCCATCCAAGATGTAGATAAAATGACCAAATCATAGAGAAATAGATAGGCAGTTATATATAGAAACCAAATTAATCTAAATCGTGGTAAAAATGATCATATTATATGACATACTGTGGGTGAGCCAGACTTATGAAATTTGGTTTCCAATGAAAAAAAGATTGATGTGTATAATGAAAACCTTAAAACCACAAATTCAAGAATCCACCAACTTGTGTATCTTTCTTGATCCACGAAGTTTGGTATTTTTACAGAACATGGAAGATGTATAAAATATAAGCAAAATAACAGAACATTTAAACAGTATTATACACACTATACTCACATCAAATTTTATACACTAACAAAACATGTTTTTTATTTACACTCATTCCAGGGACACTGACAACAAAGAGTGAAGTAGGGGGTGGTGGCAGTTAATTTTTTTAATAGAAAATTGACCTCGACTCCATGGACAAGGAGAAGCACCTGATGATTGATTTTGAAATGAGGCTAGGTGAAATGTCATTTGCATGAGAACCCCCCCCCCCCACCCACACACACACCCACACAATGGAACTTCAATCAACTAATATTATAATGTAATTTTTATTTGATTGTGCATCTTCTTGTTATATTGTTAGGTTGTGACTAAGTTTGGACTTGTTATGGTTGTTAATTACGACATGTACGGAAGTGTATGTCTTTCAAGTATGTATAAATGTAAATTTCTCTGTTTAATTTTTTAAGCTTTGCAATACATGTATGTCAATCCAAAACATTGCTTTGAGTAATAAAAACAAAATCATGGTATTAATTTGTAATAAGTACAACAATAGTTGAATGACTGACTCATCAATAACTAAACTTAGTTGGTAAAAATAAACTTTCTATATAAGCATAACTTGAGATAAAGTAAGAAATAAAATTACTAAAAATGAATGTTTGTTTATAAATATATATTATATGATCACTTCAATGTTACATATTTACACAGCATTATTTCTATCAATCATAATTTGGATAGATCAAAGGAAAGTCCCTGAGGAAAAATTTCACTAAATCTGCTTCAAATTACATGAGACTTGACAGGAGGGAATTTATTTTCACTCCCTGTCCAGAAATAGGATTATACAATTTAGGGACTTACATCTTTTAAAAGCAGTATAGGGGACTCCTTATCTCTGACCATTGAAAACAGAAAAATATGTATTCCCCCCTCTGAAGCTTATTAAGATAAAATGATCCCCTTCTAGTTCTTCAAATAGAAAACCCTATTTTGTTGTATATATATACTTAACATGAAATATACTCTTCTTTTTTTAAATACAATTTATTTATTGCAATATATTTAAATAACACGTTTCAAGGTCCCTGCTTTCCTCCCTGACTAAGTTATCACATAAGTTTCTTAAATTTTTTATCAAAAACATATTTATTTAGTGTAGTGGATGCGATATTCAACGAACTGTTTGCATTCCAATGGGAACTAATTGTGCTCATCTACTCTCTTATAATGTAGCCAGATATTTTGATCTCAGAAAATATTGGGAAAGAGTAATCAAGGGAACCAAAGTTGTAGTCGTAATCAAAAGAATGTAATCCAGGGACAAAGACCAGACATGAAAAACAGACATACGCAACAAAGAACATAAAGTAACTAAAATCATACATACAAAGTAACAAAAGCAAATGAGCAACTCGGACTCCACTGAAAACTGGGAGCATGGACCAGGTGCACTGGTAGGGTAAGCGTCATCTGCTTTTCTAGAAACACCCACCGAGTTGCTAATAAAAAGTCAAGTCCAGGGTAGACAAACGAGGAAAGGAAAACTATGACCGTTGAATAAATCAGTTTTCATGGTGCAGATGGATACACCATAACGATCCACGAGTTCATGATGACGACCATAAAACTTCTGTAGTCAGGCGTGTAGCTGAGGCCAAATTGAAGTGTAGGCAAAATTATGGCAGGGGGTCTGGGGGTCAGGTCCAGGGCAGAGCCCTGGTAGGGGGTCCAGGAGGGCAAAGCCCCCCCCCGAAACTCCGCGGAGATAGCGATTTAGAGCATTATTTATGCCTCTCCTGGATGTATTTAAAAAAAAAATGAAAAAAATTTGGCAAAATTAAGTGCAGTCAAAAGCTTTTTTGCCTAACGGCAGCTACGCGCCTGGTAGTGATGACTTCAATCTTGTAGCAACATAACCCTGTTCCAGAAGCTTATTTGTTAGAGTTCTGGCGCGATACAAAAAGTCTGCGTAGTTTCGGCGAGCTCTGGCGTAACGTATAAGTTATGATATGAACACTCTATACGGAGGTGCTGAAGGGATGTTGCCACAGATGAAAGGAAAGTTGACAATTTTGAATGAAAAGTCATCACGTTTGTCGTAAAGTTTGGTCAATAGTTTTCCTTTACCATCGATTTTTAAGTGTAGGTCAAGATATGAGGCAGTGTCTGTAGTATCCTTCATGAATAAAATCTATATAATAAATAGGATAATCAATAGATTAATATCGTGAATAACCAAAATATGATCACTCGTACCAAGAACGCTTGAGGTAATCTCAAAAAGGGATTAACGCTTGAGGATTTAACTCATGCGCGGAACAAGTTCTGCACACTCGTTAAATCTAGGCGTTCGATCTTCGACACTCGTAATATTTTGGTTATTCACTCTTACCAATTAATTATTCTATTCTTCCCAGTTTCAGGAATTCTATACATCGCATTTACCCCAAATAACTTGAGATAAAAGATACTACAGACACTGTGAAGTCAGCCTTATATCTTGACCTACACTTAGAGACTGATGGTTAAGGGAAACTATATAATGACTCTTTTTTTTGTACCATACTAGACTTCTTACAATTAGGCTTCTGGAAGAGGGTTATGTTGCTACAAGCTTGAAGTCGTCACAACAGAATTTTTATTGTCGTCATCATGAACTCGTGGATCGTTACGATGTATCCATTTGCACCATGAGAACCTATTTTCTCAATGTGTCATAGTATTCCTTTCCTCTCTCTTCTACCTCATACTTGACTTTTTATGAGAAACTTTGAGGGCCGATGTTTCTAGAGGACGCTTACCCTACCAGTGCACCTGGTCCATGCTCCAAGTTTTTTGTAAAATCGGAGTTGCTCATGTACTTGTTGCTTTGTACATGTTGTTTTGGTTATTTTCATCAACTTTGTTGTATGTATCTGTTTTCTCTGTCTGGTCTTTGTCCCTTGATTATATTCTTTTGATTTCTGCATGAATCTTGGTTCCATTCATTACTCTTCATCATAGTCGTCATTTGTTAAGTTTTGTTTCAGTGGTATGTTTTGACAAAAATTGAAGTAATTCATATGATTTTACTGAAAATTTAAGTTAACAAGATTTTTTTTTTACAAATTGGCTTAACCTCCAGCTTTGACACGAGCATGTAAGCGCGAGATTGTTAGATTTTTCGCGAAATATATGGGATGGCTCCCGCCAAAATTGGGAAACTTTAAAATATCCTCATCTTTATGTCTCTGATTTTTCTTATTACTTTCATGTGTAATTTCTGTTTTTGCATCATAATTTTTACTAAGATTCCTATACACTAAGTATCTGCCCTTCAGTCAAACCTTGTAACTACATGTAACTAATGCAAAAAAGTGCCCCCTCTTTTTTTATCCCTTTCTACAGAAAAAAAATATCCCCGCCCCCCAGAAATGAGGAGTCTCCATGCCAGTTAAAATGATAAGTCATTTAACTGATGTTATGTCCCTTTTTGTAATCCAAAATTCAAGAAGATTTTTTAAGTGAAAAAAAAGCCGGATGAGTTCAACATTAGAAGGCAGATTCCCTCAGCACCCCCGTTTTAAAACCGGAAACGTCCGAACCGTATTAGTTTCTCTTTGTTAATCACTCCCGCCACTTTTGCCTTCTGCACGAAACACCCAAGCCGGTAGGTCGTTTTTTTTTTTATATTCTATGCATTTATGTCATTGTTTTCCATGATACATTTCGACTCAAATGTAAGTTCACTAGAAAATCGTGTTTATCATGCATTATAAATGCTACTAAGTAGATGACACCAGTCTGCTGAATTGATAAAAAAAATTCACAGCAAAATCAAGATAAGATTTTAACATTAAACAGAAACAAATTTTGAAATTGAGTTTAATTACACACTGTATCTAGGCCCAGCCATGCTTTATGTATATTTGCAGTCAGAAGGAAAGTTGTGGTGAAATAAAACCCATGGCCATATACATGTACATGTAAGCAATTTTGTTAAAAGGTAGTGATGAACTTTAAAGAGTTATGAATAAAACTGTAGCTATTTAGTCCAAATGCAGTAGTAATGCTTTTTAAGAATGCTAATATTAGGGCACAAGCTACTTGAGAAAAACAGGGAGAAGTGACTCATTCAGAGAGACACTAGGGAGAAGTGAATGTGTACGTGCATCATTTAATAATGCTTTTTAAAATCATATGTGTTATATGTTACCTACATGCACACAATATAAGCAAGCATTTTTAAATGATATATTCATTTTCTTTTATTGAGATAAATGTTACTTTTTCTTTAAGCTACATATGTAAGTAACTAAATATTTTGGACAAAATGAAATCAGCCAGCTGACTGAATGATTGACTGTATCATATATTCATGAATTGAATTACTAATGTATACCTCTACCCCTTACCAAATTTATTACAGCACAATTGATATATGATTGAGCAAAGCAAAGCTTCTTGCATTGCATTGTCCTATTGATTTAGTTCTTTTTGAGCAGCACTGGAATAGAAAATTTCAGGCAGTGACATTCTGTTGGAATTTTCATTTTGTTCTGTTTTTTTCCTGATCCCACTTAATCTATAATGATTTCGTGTTCAAAGTATTCAGTCTCTTGATATAAGTTGACTAAGAGTATCAATAATCATGTTAAAAATTATTACTGAAAGATGGAAACTTTTTTGACACAAGCTTAAATGGAGATTAACTGTTCTCTTATGAAACATTAAGATCAAAAGAAATGCTTCATTTTTTCTTCTGAATTATCAGTTGAGATAAACTTAACTTAAGTCCAAAGAACTCACATGGAAAATTTTCAGGATTCGTAACAAAATGTGAACGGTAAAAATGGTAAAACATAATTATCATAAGCTGAAGTAAAGAATGTTCATTCCGTATCCTGTCTTAAAGATTTGAAACAAAAAACTGATTAAAATGCTTGTAACTGAAAATTTTTACAATTTATTTTCTCAAACGAGTGCCATTTTTTTTTTTTTTTTGAATGTTATTGGAAGAGAGATAACTCTGGTCAAAATACTGCTAAAAGACGGAGTACAGTCCCGATCATGGGCGATGTCTGAAAACGAGAGGGAGACTTCACTTTGTTTTTGGTGTCGTCTGAAGGCTAAGTGAGCGACTCCAGTGCGACTATTTCTCCCGAATTGCCCAGTGGCGTGAGCCCTGTAATATGTCACAAAATGTACATTTTTGTATTCTCAAAACAGAATTTGATAAAACTTTCATTCGTTGTCACATGATGCTATTGTGCATCTCTTGTCACAAAATACAATTTTTCTTTGAAATGACTTGGTTTCCTGATGCAAATTTGGGTAACTAGGGGGACTGCAAATCCTCTAAATTCGCTGAATTGAAATCAATAAAACATAATATTCTTTGTCACACAATGCCATTGTGCACCTCTTACTTTATTTTCCCATGTGAATGACTTTCGGGGTTTTGTATGTGTATTTTAGGGAAGAGAGTGAGGCATATACATGTAACCGTGTGAGCGATTTCTGTTGTTATTTGCTGTAACACTTTTGTGATACAATTGGCTGTAAATTAAATTAAAAATATGTTTGTTTGCCGTTCACCTACCGACCTGATTTGAAGGGCCGGAGTAAAATTATTTTTATTGCCAAATCTCCAAAGATTTTTTTTTATGTGGACCAAGATTGGGGCTCCAACATTCTTTTACCCATTTCTCGATCCGTGTTGTAAAAACGCTGGAAAGTCTGGTAATTGATCTTTTTTTAAAGCGCCGTCTTAGCTAACTGGAATAATTCGAGTCCTCACTGTCATCGATTCTCTCTGATTCACAATCAATAGTGAGTGGAATATAACGACTGAGTTTTTTGTGTTACGTCTCAACTTACTTAATGTGATTATAATGGATGGTCAGCCAATGAGGCTAAGTCTTTACGTTCTGTTCCTCTGTCAAAATAACAGGAACACTTCAAAATTTGTGGCATTTGTTGTAAACATACATTTTTGTACTTTACAATTTCTTGACAAAATTCACATGGAAAGATCTATAAGATGTGTTTGAATACATCCCGATGATTTGACCCTTGATAAAAGTGCCAGTCTTGGACAAATAGCTATCCGTGTAAATTTTCTCAGTAAATTTTAAAGGGTTGTTTAAAGAGGCAATTACAGTGTTTCATAATTTTGATCAAAAACTTAAATATTTGTTTTTTGAAGTTTTGAATGATGCTCTTGCAAACACTCAACAGTAACACAAACAATAACTTAAGACCTATACCAAGTGCTTATGATGTTATGATGGGTCGAGCAACAACACTGTCAAAATTCACTAGTAATTGTTTCTAGTCTGACATCGTTGGTTTTGTTTGATATTAAATAAACAGTTTGTTCCATTCTATTAGATCATTTGATATCAATTTCAAATTCTTGTGTCCATATATCAAATATTGACAAACGATGCAAAAAGATGTACATGCATTATGATTCAAGATACATGTATGGAACATTATCATTACAAATTAGAATATCAATGATATAACTGATATACTTTTTTTGTAGAACATCATATACAACAAGGAAATAAGGATAATATAATAACAAGTCATCAAATACATGTATATGGAGACTTATTACCTCGCATATGTCACATCCCTTATACATTTAATTCTGCATTTCATCCTCTCCAAAAAATTTCAGTATGATAAATTTCTTTCCCTACCTACCGACTTGAGCTTCAAACCATTGGGTAGGGGGACAGTACTAAGAGTGAGTCACTTTCATTGAAGGCATCTTGATACATGAACCCCACGTGCATGTATATGAAAGCACAACTTTTTCTAAATCATTTAACATTCTGTGGCGATTCTGTTATGATTCTAAGACTGTATGGGCAGATGTGAATGAAGAATTCTTATGAAATGAGAATATTCCAAGTAAGAGTTTACATGTACATAGTAAGAGCTCATGAAATACTCTTTTCTGATGTGACAGGACGTCCTACCTGTGTAGTACAAATGTAGGTATATGTGAGATTTAGATAGCCAGTCAATTGACTTGGCTAAAGGGTTAATTCTGTAGCTAAATTAGTTTGTAGCTGGCTTGTCACTAAGCATTCTAGGGTTTGATCCATGGTGATAGAGGTATAAATTCGTTAGTCAAATCATGCTCTCCTGTTACATTTAGTGCCCAAATAAAAAACACACAAGGTTTGTGTAGCTTGTGTTCTAGTTGTTAAGAATCACTCACGTACAAGGACTCTTGAGGTTGGAGAAGTGTGGCAGGACACCCTACCTGCGTTATAGTAGGTAGTGAGATTTCAATAGCCAGTTAATTGACTTGGCTAAAGGATAAATTCTTAAGCCAAATGAGTTTGTTGCTTGCTTGTAATGGAACGGTCTAGGAATCGATCCTTGGTGCTGGAGGTATAATTTTCAAACCATGCTCTCCTGTTACACTGATTCTAATTGTGAAATATCTCTTTTCTGCTGCAACTTTTGTTGATGAGTGTCTATCAACCTTTTAGGTTCTTAAGCGATTCTCTTATTTGTCTTTAGAAATCAACAAAGGATTTAGACTGGCCCTTAACAAAAATATGAGTGTAATAAAAATATACAAGGGAACTCGGTTATGGCTCCTTGTTGATACTTCATGCAGTTAAACATCAGGTGGTTTACATCAATCACAATAACTGAGCTGATTAGTACAAAATGTTTTTGGGTTTAGAAGTAATGGTGTATTAGCATCAGTCATATCATAACTCAGTTTGTTAAGAAGTGTATTGTCTCTGTACAATGCTGAGTCATTTCACAATTGAGGGAAGGAAGCACATTTCAAAATAAATGATACTGGTACTTTTTGAACTAGACTGTGACATTTATCAGTTTTCCTGCAATGATTATAGAACAAAGGCCATATTATTTATGGTATACATTCTTCCTGGATGTATTTGTCTATTTTTTGGTTATGATTATACATGTAGCTGATGGTATTTTTTTTTTATCAGATTATCAAAGTTATTGATCATGATATATAAAGCAATCAAACAGTAGTAGGCTCAATCAGCAGCTGTTAATTATATTAAAGGGGAAATCTTTACTTTATATTTCCATTTAATGTAAAACAGCTGCACACTATTTTATGTCTATATTTATTTTGGTAAGTTACATCTAAATAATCATTGTCATTATTGATACAACTTGGTGTCATCGTTACAAAAATGGACAGATATTGTGAAACACAACAAATGCACCATCATATAACCTCTATGAAAAACAGTAAATCACCAGAAGGTCTTTAATATGTGTAAACACCAAACCATCTGTATTAATATTATTGTCAATTACATTTGTATTTCAGTCAATTTAATACCCCCTCTAATTAGTGGATGGTATATTGTGATAACCTTGTCCATCTGAATTTTATCTTCCAATGGATGGATTTGGTGTGTGTCATTATATAGTTGGGGCATACATTGTAAGGAATTTTAGGTACTGTCCAGTATCGACTTCTGTTTTGTGGGACATTCCCATTTGTCATTATATGGAATGAAAGAGAAAATTGTTGGTCACAAAAATTTTGCCCCAAATAAATTATGTTGATAGGGCATACATGTATATTGTTAGCAATTCCAAGTATCATCCATTAATACAATGTAACTTCCTGTATGAGTGGGGTTATTCCTTACTTCATGATCACCTAGATTCTGTCTGCTTTAAGTGTTTTTTTGATATTAAGTTATTTTTATTTTGTTTTCTTTACTTTTTAAAGCCTTTTTTTTAAATTATAATTTACAATGCATTTGCACAGGTTGGTTGTATTTCATACAAAATTGTTTCTGCCTGGCTGTTACATATTGTACTTCTTGGCTTTAGTCTACTTCCAGCTTCATAATACAAACACTAGCTTTTTCATACCTGTAACTGTAAACAGATACAGTTGAGTTAGCCTTGTAGCATGTGTTACATGTACATACATGTACAGGTATTTAACCTCCACTTGGAAGTACTTTTTTTCTGTGTAAACTTACAAAAAGGACATCAAACTAGGAGGAAATAGCTTTAGTGGAAAGGAAGTTGTTAATCTTTATACTCTCTATTACAGCTTACTGTGAAACAGACGCCATGACTGGTAAGGGTATTATAATTATTATTTTAATTTTCTACAGTTTGTTTTATTTATTTTTTGCTAGAAAATTTAATTTGTATTAATGTTTGTGAGGCAGATATAAGAAGAAAAGATGTGTTTTGTTTCATTCAATACACATATTCTCCTATTAGTTGTTACATCTGACTAAAATCAGGACTATAATTAAGATATATATTGTGTTAACTCCATTTTATCATTGTTTTATCACAGGCTGGCCATTTATGTTTCATTATTTACCCCCAAGCAATATTTAGGAGTTAAATATCAGTCCTTAGTAAAACAATCATCATTATCATTGATAAAATGGAGTTTCCATGTTTAGCATTGATAGGACCAGTATCTTCATATTTTTTTAAAAGAAGTAGTCTATGTGTTGCCAATAGTAAATGGTGACAGTTATATTGAGCAAAATTCTGTTGTGGTGTCATTGAAAATGGGTAAATCTTATCTTTGATTAGGAAATAAGACAGGCCATATGTCTATGAGATGTCAGTCATGTGTTTATATAAGTTTTACCATGCCTGTAGTCTAAAGACCTTTGAAACATGTCATATTAATGATGAATTCAAAACTAAAGGGGAAATTTGGGATCTGATGAATGTGTACTTCTGAAGGCAGTTTTTGTTAGGCTGTTTAGATATTGGGCTTCATCTTCCTTTATATTCCTAATATGCCTTCTTGGAAATCAGTAATGAATTATTAAATTTGAGAGTAAACTTCAAGGTTTTAAATATATTTGTTCTTGCATATTGTTGAATTGGTTTCAGTATGCTTCTGTAAAATTCTTTTATTGTCAATTTAAGTCAACTGTTAATTTTTTTTCCATTTTCCAGTGCAAAATACTTCCACAGTTTCAAGTTCTGTAAAATTTCAACATTTTTTCTTTCATATTCCTTATGGTAAGAGTTTTCTATGTTACACGGGAAGAAATTTAAACTTATCAAAGATTTACGTTTGTAGGATTGATCAAACAGAAACAGTATGACTGGAAAGACTCTAACCTAGCTCTGTTTGGCTCAGATGTAGAAAAGAATGTTAAGAGTAAGTGAAGTTTATGTCCTCAAAGGAAACATGGCAATGCTGCTTAAAACTGCTAGTTTTTACTGGTTGGAAAAAAAGTGTTCTGACTGACCATATTACCATTTTTTGATTTGTTTCATAATTAATATTTTTGTTTGTTTGTTTGTTAGGGTTTAACGTCCGAGCAGCAATATTTCAGCTATATTCAGACAATGAACATGAAATGGATGATAAAATGAACATGAAATGAAAAAAAGGATGGGTCACAAGGATAATAGGGTCGACAAATTTGGATTGCCACTGGAACAAGGGGAAGTGGGTAAGGTCGGGCAATTTAGCCTCCTGTGGCGGAGCGCAAAGGTTCCTACTCCTATTGAATACCACAGCAGGGTTCTTTAACGTGCGAGGAACGTGGCATCTTTCCCAACACGGTGCACCACTATGGTTTGCGGTCAGGTTTTCCGTATTATAGCCTGACAACCCCAGCATGTAACATGCCAGGGGTACCCCATTCCACCACCTGGGGCACACATCCCAGTTGCTCTGTGGGCAGAGCGCCTAGCCCCCGGCTAGGTTTCTGAGCACTATTCAGTCGCCTTTTACGACAAGCTTAGCGCTGCTGCAGGCCTATTCTTTTACCACCCGGACCTGCACGGGGCCATAATTAATATTAGAAAAATATTTATAATTACTGACATAATTGCCGATATTTGCAAATTGTTTTCACTTTTATTTATACATTTAAAGGTGGGTCATTCCTTGTTTGACATTGCCCAAACAGTGATTTATCTAGAGCTAGTCACTTTAGTCATTGACTAATCAAATTGTCAGGTGACTGATCAATTTTGTCCAAAAAGATACAAAAAAGTCATATCATATGATTTTCATTCAGGGTTCTCACTAGGATTTTTACATGGTGAGTCCTTGGACTCATCACTTTTTAGGAAGGTGAGTCCCAGATGAACTTGGTGGGTCCCACCCTTTTCCTGGTTTAAAACCAGTTTGAACGCTACATTTGTTATTTTAGTGCATATATGGTACTACATGTACTACATACATGTATGTACAATCATACAAAACCATATCTCACTGCAATTATGCATATCATCCATATTGTGTAGAGTAAACTCAGCATCTTTTTTTTTAATTTGAAAACAATCTTATTCTGTTTGCTGGCTTCATGACATAACTCAATACATTATGTGTATTTAGGTCCATGTACCTGCATGTCACTACATTTATAATACTAACATACCTGCCAACTTTTGAAAATCCCCATGGGAGTTTTTATGCAGGACAATGTGTGAACTGACATTTTTGGGACATATATTTTGCAAATTGCATGGGTTTTACTGTAGTAGTGTATGAATGAGACAATCACTATAGCATTGTAGTACCTTTTTCAGTTGAACTACATGTGCATGCACTTTAATAGATTGAAGTTTGTAAGCCCCTTTTTAGCTCACCTGGCCGAAGGCCATGTGAGCTATTGCCATCATTTGACGTCTGTCATTGTCGTCCATTGTCGTTAACAATTTTTCAAGACTCTTCTCCTCAGAAACTACATGACCAATTGGAACCAAACTTGGTATGAATGTTTCTTGGGAAATCCTGCATAGAACTGAATTGGGGATTTTTTATCCATCGCAAAACATGGCCGCTTTTACTAAAAATAGAACATAGTGGTCAGACAGTAGTTTTTCGCATATATCTCCAAAATTGTTAGGTTTTGCTAAATTCTGATAGGGTTAAAGTGTTCAGCATGATGAGATCTATCTCTGGTCAAGTTTTGATTTTTATCCGTTCAGCCATGTTTGAGTTATTGCCCTTTATCAATGATTTTTGCTATTTTTAATGTTATTTCTTTCAAAAATCTTCTCTGACGCTACTTGACCAATTGAAACCAAATTCGTTATGAATGTTCCTTGGGATAGCCTGCATAGAACTGATGCTGGGATTTTTGATCTGTCGAAAAACATGGCCGCCTTTACTAAAAATAGAACATAGGGGTCAGACAGCAGATTTTTGCATATATCTCCAAAATCCTTAGGTTTAGCTAAATTCTGACACAAGTAAAAGTGTTAAGCGTGATGAGATCTATTTCTTGTCAAATTTTGGTTTTAATCTGTTTAGCCATGTTGGAGTTACTGCCCTTTTTCAACGATTTTTGCTATTTTTAATGTTATTTCTTTTCAAAAATCTTCTCTGATACTACTTATACTATTAAAACGAAACTTTGTATGAATGTTCCTTGGGGTATCCTGCATAGAACTGCTGTGGGGATTTTTGAATCGTCAAAAAACATGGCTGTTGTTACTAAAAATAGAACATAACAGTCAGACAGTAGTTTTTCACATGTATCTCCAAAACCAATAGGTTTAGACAAATTCTTTCAGTAGCTGAAGTGATCCTTATTAGGACTACAAAACTCTTCAGGGATAAAAGTAGTCAGATGACTCCTTGTAAGAGTTATTGCCCCTTGAAAGGGGAAAAATGACTTGCTTTTTAACAGTTTTTTGTCAGTATCTTGAAAACTATGATAGATTAAAAGAAACTTTCAATTGTTGAAATGATCCTTATGATCAGCTCTAACAAAGACTTCTTGAGTCAATTATTATTGGACGTCTTGTTAAATTTATTGCCTTTGAAAGGCAAAATTCAACCAGGTGGGCGATTCAGGCTCCTGGAAGCCTCTTGTTGCTATTTTTTGTTACATGTATTTCTTTCAAAAATCTTCTCCTCTGGCACTACTTGACCAATTGGAACCAAATTTCATATAAATGTCCCTTGGGGTTTCCTGCATAGAACTCTTGGGGATTTTTGATCTGTCGAAAAACATGACCGCTGTTACTAAAAATAGAACATATTGGTCAGACAATAGTTTTTTGCATATATCTCCAAAATGGTTAGGTTAAGTCCAATCTTGAATGGGTAAAAGTGTTCAGCATGATGAGATCTATCTGCAGTCAAATTTTCATTATAATCTATAAAGCCATGTTGGAGTTATTGCCCTTTTTCAAAGTTTTTTGCTATTTTTAATGTTATTTCTTTCAAAAATCTCCTCTGACACCTTTTTATCAATTGAAACAAAATTCGGTATAAGTGTTCCTTTTGGTATCCTGCATAGAATTGATGTGGGGTTTTTTGATCTGTCGAAAAACATGGCCATTGTTACTAAAAATAGAACACAGGGGTCAGACAGTAGTTTTTTGCAAATATCTCTAAAACTGTTAGGTTTAGCCAAATTCTTTCAATAGCTGAAATGATCCTTATTTTTAAGACTACAAAAGTCTTCAGTTATAAAATTTGTCAGACACTGTCTTATAAGAGTTATTGTCCTTGACAGGGGAAAATCCTGGCTAAACCCTTAACATAAATATATGTACATGTACTAGCAGTAAAAGTGATATAATTGAGTTGTAGGTAATTTTTTTTATTTGAGAAATAAATCCTTGTTGTCATTGTTGTAAATCCATTTTCCAGAGGAGTCAGCAGCCAGTGAACCAGCATGGAAAAATGCAGGATCAAAAATTGGTCTTCAGATCTGGAGAATTGTGGTGAGTAATAAAACTAACATACTGATGTCAACTTGTCTTTGATTACATAAATGCTTTAATTAGGACTTTTAAGTTCTTACGTCTGTATCCTGCTACCCTACCTACCCTAAACATTTTATGGCCAATTTTGCTCAAGCACCCTTAAAGTCTAGATTGTTTTCCCGTTAACTCAATGTATAATGTTTTTTGAAAAAAAAAAAGATTCCCCTACCTACCTACCCCATTTTTTTTCTTGTTGGTAGCAGGAACCAAGCATATTATTTTTTGTCTAAAAAAATCCTGCTCTGAAAACAGAAGACAATTTGACACTGTGAACTCAAAGAATATGGTCTGTTGAAGACAATTTGACAGTTTGTTTGTCAAGTTCTTCAAACTTACAATAGAGTGATATGGCGAAGTGAGTTATCTCCCTTTGATGATATTTCAATGCATTTCATGTAATTCATACCAAAATCACTGACACTTAAACAAAAAATGCATGCCATTTCTGAATTTCAGTTATTATTTTGAATAAAATTTCATGGAAAGACTTGTGAGGTTTTCCATCATGATTCACCCACTGCCTGATTCTTACAGAAAATAGCAAGGAATCTAAGGCATTAAATCTCAGCAAGGTCATTGATTTTTCAGATGTTTATTTGAACCCTATTTAGCCCTAAGTGCTATATAGTATGGTCAGATAATTCTTGTGCCATGTTTCTTGTTACAAATGAAAAGCTATAACGGTACATGTATTTGAAAGTTTTGCATAATGATTTCTGATGTGTGGTGTGCCAAATTTTCCTATGGGAAGCAGAAAAAAATATTTGAATTGCAATCACACTGACTAGGAGCTGTATATTCAAGTGTAAAATAATCTTTTTTTTTGATACATGTACTTAGATGTATTACCCTATAACCATTAACACATTTTGACCTGATCCTCCTACTTACATGTAGGTATAAAGTACTGTGTTAGTCAGTGGAGATCTTAGTAATTGTAGTAAATATTTGTTCCTCCACTATTAGTTGATTCATTGATATACTTGTTTAAAATTTTACAGTATGGGTGGAAATCAGATAACATGCTAGTCAGCATGTTGATGTTACAATAGATATGTAATTCTGGCCTGATAAATGCTAGTGATTAGTGATTTGTTTGTGTGAACAGAAACTGACCCCTAAGTCAGACATAGATAATTTATTATAAAGCAGTTTGGCAATACCCATGTTAGTTGTACAGGATGTTTTAATGTATGATAAAAACATGTATGATTGTGTAGGTGATTAAACTTGTAACTTAAAAAAATCTAGCCAGTGAGGCTGTTGATGGGTGCATTCTGTTGTAATTGCTTTTTTTACTTCCTAAATTAACCAAAGGTACTGTCATTCAAAAGGGTATATAGGAATAACCCAGTCAGTCTGTTTGTACACATATCTTGTAGGCTAAAAACCACTAATTCCACTTCCCATAGGCTTCTATGCTAATTTCACAATATTCAATGGCTTCTCTGGACTTTACCTTAACTTTAACCTGCAGATGACTATATATCAGCATGATTCTACATATGTCAGCTCACAATCCTCAGAATGGCATGTGGGGTTAGCAGACTTGCAGTGCAGTACTGGTCACCGGAAGTGAAGGGTCTATAAATAGCATGGGAAATCCCAGTGTTTTCACAAGATAGGGGTATATTTAAAAATCATTATGGAGATTAGGCTTCACATCACAAGAAGCAAAATGCACCTATAAAATGTACAGAAATGTTTTTCCTTTCAGAAACTGTTTAAATTTTTTAAATAAGATGAGAACTTTTTTCACAGCACTATGAGGAACAGGGGTAATTTCTGCGTAGGACTATTTTTGCGTACGTTCCAAATGCACATTGGTTGAATTGGTGGTCTGTAACCTACAGAGTCACTTTTTGTCTTAGAAAAAATAAATAACTATACAGGTATCTTCCTACACACATACTGAATGCATTTGCAAAGTTTCAGTGAAATGTGACAAGCACTTTTTTAAATATTTGATTTTTGAATATAGGGTAACCAAGTTGTGCGAGCAAAAAAGTGAAAATATTCTACCATACTGAAATGCATTAAATATTTGCAAAGAACTTTTTCTGACTTTTCAAATAAAAAATATCAATCACAACTTGTTTTTTAACAATATTAATGAAGAAATAGTTTTAAAAGTAATCATTTTCTGAGAAATTGGTCTATTTTTAAAAATTTATTTCTGACATGCCTCCCCCTTTTTCTTGATCACATGTCAAAATCCTAAATCTTTAAATTTTCACAAAAGGTGATATATTTGGCTTTAAATTTGTAAATACAGTGTTTTCACATTAGAACATGACCAGTAAAGGGCATCTAAAGCAAAAAAAGTGCTCAATAATGGATTTTCCATGTTGCCATAGGGGAATGCTTATATGGCCTTAACCGCAGTAATGAAAGTGAGTTTTTCCTCATTTCTAACCTAATTTTTGCTCAAATCTACACAAAACTTGATTTCAAGTGCTTATTACTACCATATTTAGGTAAATATAGCCCTCAAAGTTTAATATTTGATATTTTTACTAAATTTTCTACACTTTTTACAAGATAGGACATAAAAATCAGCCAAAAAGACCAATTTTCCATAATTTGGACCTATAACTTAAAAAAATGCATATTTTGAAGGATTTTTGTAGTGTATTCCTCTCATGGCAAAGTTAACAAGATCTTCAAGTAGTTTAAAGCTATTTCAAGAAACTTTTCATTTTGCCATGGCTTCATCTTAAGGCTAAAAACCACTAATTCCACTTCCCATAGGCTTCTATGCTAATTTCACAATATTCAATGGCTTCTCTGGACTTTACCTTAACTTTAACCTGCAGATGACTATATATCAGCATGATTCTACATATGTCAGCTCACAATCCTCAGAATGGCATGTGGGGTTAGCAGACTTGCAGTGCAGTACTGGTCACCGGAAGTGAAGGGTCTATAAATAGCATGGGAAATCCCAGTGTTTTCACAAGATAGGGGTATATTTAAAAATCATTATGGAGATTAGGCTTCACATCACAAGAAGCAAAATGCACCTATAAAATGTACAGAAATGTTTTTCCTTTCAGAAACTGTTTAAATTTTTTAAATAAGATGAGAACTTTTTTCACAGCACTATGAGGAACAGGGGTAATTTCTGCGTAGGACTATTTTTGCGTACGTTCCAAATGCACATTGGTTGAATTGGTGGTCTGTAACCTACAATCCTTTTTTTCCTTAATAGCTCATTAGATTTTGAAGATTTAATATTTTATGGGAAGATTTGGCATTTTACTTTATGTGCACGAGGGAATATAATTTTTGTCAAATGCCTTCAAAGTTGAATAATCAACCTTAAGGATTTAACATATGGATTCCTTTAAAGCATATTGTGGCACATATGCTGATTAATGGATCATAAGAAATTTATAGGAAGGTTTGGCATCTAATGTATAGATGTGCAGAAAGGAAAATAATTTATGTCAGGTCATGTGACTTCAGGGTGATGTAAGTCAATCTGAAGCAGGGGTTATTCTCTGTGTGAGCCTGCTCAAAGTATTTCTATTACAGTATGCTATGGGATAGTTTCAAAGACAATTACTGAATGTGAAATATGCAAAAGATTTCTGAAACATTTTTGTCAACCTCAAAAACTTAATCAGTTTAAGTCTTTGTTGCCATTATTTTACAAATGCAGAAAAAAACAAAATGTATTATTACTATAACAATTTAGTTCCCTTAAGATATAATTAATTAGTATGTTTTGATGAAGCCCAGTTTAATTGAAGTTAAACCATTCCTGTTGTTTCCAATGTTTATTGTTCATTTTCATAGAAGTATGCTTTTTCAGAAATTTAAGGTGACAGAATGGCCTAAAGAAGACTATGGAAACTTTTACAATGGTGATTCCTACATAGTTCTCAATGTAAGATTACTTTATACAACACATATTTTGATAATTGTTTGTATTTTTACAAATTATGTAAACAAATACTATAAGTATATTTACTCTTTGGATTTCAGTATGAGTCATGGTTTGGGAAAATCATAAATTTTTATGGACCATTATAAAAGTGAATATCACAATGTAATTTTGTCCCTGAATATGTATGTTGAGCTTGAATACTAAATCTATCACGACTTTGGTAGTATTCTACGGCCAAGAGTTTAGGAGAAAAAAATAAATTATGAGTGAATGTACATTTTGACATAAGTAGCAGAAATTTATTCAATAAAATTGTCACAATATGGTTCTTCAAAATATGGGCTCTCTCATTCCTCTTATTTTTGGCAAATTTAACTTTAACTCTTGACACTGATAATCTGACATTTAATTTAATTGTTCTCAACAGATAATTAGTTTGAATTTCATGGTAATGTTTTTGTAATAAGTTGTTTGACTTTGTGATCTTACACACACAGGTTGGGAAAATTTGAACTTAAGTTATATGTTCTGTATTTGTAAGAAATTAGAGAAATAGTGTCTAACATTATTACCATGGATGGATTATCTTGATTTTATCCAATTGAGAAAATTAAATGAAAGTATTTTAACTACTCTCTAAAGCTGGTGCTTAAAATACTGTCATTTAGCTATCTTTGAGAAATTTAATAATGTATTCTTTACAATGTAAAAACCTATATCTCCCAAGATTTCCATGAGAATTTTATTTTATCTTCTGCAGACTTACAAAGAAGAGGGTGGTGATGAACTCTGTTATGATGTCCATTTCTGGATAGGACAGTACAGCTCACAGGTACTTATTGAGTTAATTGTAAGGAATAGTTGTTAGGCTACTTATATAGTAACAGGAAGTAAAAACTGGCACTACATACAGTGAGATGTGTCATAAAATCTTCACAAGTTTAACTTCCCAGTGCAGTACATTTCTCCAAATTAAAACAACTGAAACTATTTTGACATGTTCTGCGAAACAGATAATTATTTCCTTTTCTTTGACATATTTATTATGAGTTTCAGTTTCAACTATTTCTTGTTGTGTTGATTTTTATGAAAAGTTAGTACAATTCATTAGCAGTTAATTCTTAAAAAGTAATAGGTGTTACTGAACTATAGATGTATAAATTCTACCATGCCATGTCAATATAATCTATCTTATTGTCAAAACCACAAAAAAACTGTGATATTCAAGATTGTTATTGCAAAGAAGAAAATTTTCAATTATTTATTCAACAATTAGATTAAGTATAAATAAAAAAAGAATTAATATGAATTATTTTTATTATGTCTTAGGAGCGTATGGTTTAACAGCTTTTCTTATTTAAACCTAGAGAGACATTTATGATAAATATTTTTTTAATTTGGTATGCAGCTTTAGCAAAATGAATGGTACTGTGTATAAGACATTCTGTGTGGTTGCTCATCTACTTCCTGTTTACAATGTTTAAATATCTGCATCCATGTCTTATTAATCATTTAATGCCATTTATTTGTTGCTTAATTTCAGGATGAATATGGTACTGCAGCATACAAAACAGTAGAGCTTGATACCTTTCTTGATGATAAACCAATACAATACAGAGAAGTTCAGGGTCATGAATCTGACCTCTTCAAGTCGTATTTTGATGATATCACGTAAGATTGTGCTTTAGATGTGATAATCTTTATTGTCTCACATTAAAAATAACATTTAATATACAAAACAGGGAAATTGTTTCCTTGACCTTTATTTATCAGTTACAAAAAAACGACAATATTTGAAAAAAAATATATCAGTTTAAGTATGAGCCTTTGTTTCAGAATTTTGAAAGGTGGTGCAGAGTCTGGTTTCAGACGTGTGTTGCCAGAGACATATGAGCCTAGACTTTTACACTTTTGTGGTACAAGGGCTAAAGTTGTAGTAACAGAGGTGAGTTAAATTGTGGATAAAAAACTCTTTGGAATGTTATTTTTATTTAGTTGCATTATTCAGTACATGTGTCTCGCCAAAACTAAAAATTTAAACGTCCTACGGTCTGTGGAAGTGAAATTTCTATCTCTAGGTAGGGGTGATTTTTTTAAATACTGTATTTATTTCAGTTGTACATTAAAGATAGGGACATTTAAAGTATGAAAATGCATATTTATTTACTGTGAAAATAATCGGTCAATAAAATTTAGTTGATAAATAAAGATACATACTTTTTGTCACTATCAGGTTCCTAGAAATGCAAGTCGTTTAAAGTCTGATGACGTATACATTCTTGATTTGGGTAAACAAATATATCAGTGGAATGGTTCTGGATCTAACAAAGATGAAAGAATGAAGGTATTAAAATCAAGATCCCAAATTATATATATAAAAAAAATTAACATTCGAAATTGGGAATGGTATGAACTTTTATATTACGAAACTTAATTCAGCAAATTTGTTGATATATATTAAAAAATTGATATAGGAAATTGGGAATAGCTAATCTTTCAACAAATTTGCTGAGTTAATTTTCATTTTATAAATGTCATATTCCACAAGTTCATAGCAACACAAATTAAAAAAAAAATATACTGATGCTGTGGTTGTGGAGCATAAGAGTGCTCATTATTTTGATAAAAGAGGTCAATTGGAAACTGTGGTACTACATGTATTACTTAAGTAGTTTTTATTGAAGTACTTTTATGACAGGATATTGATACACTTTAAACATTAACTTTAAAGAAATCGTATTGAAATACTATTGAGGGTCTGAACTGGTGATCTACTGTTTCGCAATCACAATAGTACACTACCAAAAAATACAGAATTACTTTAGTCGATTAGTATGTAATGTATTTGTTTAAGGCCATGCAGTATTGTATTAAGTTGAAGAGTGATAGAAATGGTAGAGCCAATTCAGAGGTATTGGAAGAGGATTCTACATCCAAAGATGTAAGTAGCGAGATTAATGTAATGTATACATCAATGTTTTTATATCTCTGCTCCAAAGGAGAGGGGTATACTGTTTTACCATTGTCCATGTTTGCATAACACTTCTTTCTGTTACAGTTTTCTCCGCAGTTACTCATCACAGTGGTTGGAAATTTGAACATGTTCTTTCTGTAGGTGTGGTGTATTGTGGGATACATTTTTCGGAAAAAAAATAGACAACAACTTCCTGTTTACCGAGGGCTTTGTTTATTTGTTCAACAATTTATTATGTGTTATATTCCATGTATGGAGAAGACCATGTGAGTTGGAATAACTCTTGTCTAATCCAACTTTGTTTATTTGCAAATAAAATATGTTTGAACTAAACTAAACTGTATATATGCCCTATGGGGAGATTTGTTTTTTTTTAAAAGTGTGACAACTTCCTGTTTACCAAGGACTTTGTTTATTTTCCTTATATCATGATCAAAAGTGGGGGTATCACTATTTAGCCATTGCTCACAGATTTCTTGTTCTTACTCTTTTTATCCATACTGAATTTAATATTGTTTATAATAGACAATTTCTTGGCACTCAATCACTGGCTATATTTTTCTCAATTAAAACAGTTGAAACTTAGAAATGTAAATTTTGAGACTGAAGAAGTATAATATTTAACTCTTCACAATGAAGTATTCTGTTTCTGTAATAAATACATTGTTTGTGAAATTATGTGGAATTAGCAAGGGTTCAAATTTACTTTCAAGAGTGGAACAGCATGGACTTTTCCAAGTTTGAAAAAATTGGTCCACTTGAGAGAAGCAAAAGTCCACCACAAAGTGGAAAAGGGTTAATGGTCCATGACCTAAGTAAATTACAAAGGCCCTAGGTCCAAAATTGAGGGACTGGGACCTCAGACTACCACTAATTTGAACCCCTAACTAGGGAAAGACTTTCTCTATTCTTTGTTAGGGTTCCCCAAGGATCTGTTGATGTCACAATTTTCCATATATGCCAATTTGTCAGCCTTACATCCCATGCAATAGATTTTTTAAACTTCAATCTGAAGAAACAAACAAGAATATAACCATGTTTTATTTCCAGCACACTTGAGTAAACTTTAATAAAGACCATACACCTGTTACTGTTTATATTGTGTGTGCAGCTTTACACAATCAAAACCACTCAAGAAATTTAATACCATTTAAAAATGTATGAATTTTCTTAAAATGGAGAAAGCATATTTCATTTCATCAATTCTGTTACTAAAGTGTTTCCTTGGCAGAAAGATATATTAACGCAACATGTGATGTATTTTATATGTTAACTTACACTCTTGATAGCATGAGTTTTACCAAGCTTTGAATGAGGATGATCTTGAAGATGATGCTAAAAGTTATGTAGCAGCTAACAAGGAGAAAGAGTTATTCAGAC
This sequence comes from Perna viridis, assembly GCA_037379345.1. Classification (NCBI taxonomy): domain Eukaryota; kingdom Metazoa; phylum Mollusca; class Bivalvia; order Mytilida; family Mytilidae; genus Perna; species Perna viridis. The sequence continues at coordinate 8,811,841 of CM074511.1, read as the reverse complement.
TGTCAGATGCCAGTGGTACTATGAAATTCTCCCTGGCTAAAACAGGGTCTGTTTCATTGGCAGACTTTGATACTAAGGTACTTTTTTAAGATATTGTATTTCTTTTTTTTTCATTTGATACTATACACTTGTACTGCTTTTTACCCAGTGTCATATCTTTCCAATACTCATGAGAAACACTTGTGTTCATGAAATTCATGGATGTAATAACCATCATTTCTATTACTGGTAATTCTACATTTTTGTACTTATAAATTTTAACATGATATAGAATATAATCTTGTATTCTTGAAGTTAGATATATGAAGTAAAAATCTTCATAGTTTTAATTTTGAAAATGTACTTTTGTACTGGCTGATTTATACTCGATCTTATTAATTGAATATTCTTCAAAGTAAAAATTTGTTCTATACTTTTCGTTTTAGGATGTGTTCATCTTAGATACAAAGAAATCTCTGTTTGTTTGGGTGGGTAAAGGTACATCCACTAGTGAGAAAAGAAATGCCATGTCTTATGCACATGTAAGTTCTGTTGTCTAAAATTAAGTAACTAAGGAAGTTGTGTACCCTCAGTAAAGTGGATTCCACTTAATTGCATAGAACTCAAGAAACTAACCTGCAATGTTGTCCATGCAAAAAAATCCTCTTATTAGCATAAACATTTGACCAAAAATATGAAAATTCCTCTAAATTGCACAAAAATTTTTCAGAGTTTACTCAAAAATGTGCACAATTGGGTAAAAGAATGAAATCCATCAGTTAAAGATCAATAACCGATTAGCTTACTTAGTCTGTCAGATAACACTTAATTATAAATATATTAGCATTCACTGGCTTATCATAGAGATGGTTTTATTGTGAGGAATAATTTGGAAATAACTGTGTACTGACTTTATGTAAAGCCTTTGCACAGCTTAGGCTTTAATAGTAGCATGTCTTTCTCCATGGATCGGAATTCTTTTTGAAAGTTTTAAAGTCAGTGCACTGTTATTGTCTTCGTACTACAATATTTAAAAAAAAATGTTTTTAAGCAATTAACAACCTTGGCCTGGAGTCGGTAAGTGCCTGGCAACTTCAAAATTAGTAGTGTTTTTACCATCACTGTAATGTGACATTGAATGATTGATTTGTAATTTTAATCACTTGTTAATATACAATTATTGCATTTTAACTGCTCAGATAATCCACTCCTTACAGATATCTTTTATTTTTCTCTTCAGAAATACCTGCAGGGAACTGACCATCCATTAGTTCCAATCAGCTGTCTAGCTGAGGGAAAGAAACAAAAAGCCTTTGAGACTGCCTTAGCTGCATAACTCTATTGATTGACTGTCTAATCCTTAATTAGTAGATCAAATTCCATTGTTATACTCTAAAACAATAACATAACTTATCTCCTTTAATGTAGGGTTTCTAGCCTGGACTTCATTTTTTAATATTTTTTGTTTAGGTATTATGTGAAATAATTAAAGCTGCATTAGCTGCCAGATTTGTTCAGTTTTGATTCTACTGAATTTTGCTGATAAAATGAAATAAGTTTGTACTAATGCAATTGAAGCAATAAATGTCGATAATACCTACAGAATATTGTAAAAACAATGATTTTTTTAATCAAAGAAGATCGATAGCTCAGATCTAATTATTTTTTGCCATTACTTCCGAAGATTGCCACAGGAAATTAACCTGGGTTAAAAATACTTTTAACCTTGGTAAAAATATAACAATAACAGATACACAGGTAAGCACGTGTCTTGTTTACATTCCATTTCATCTATTTCTTGATTAGTTTTCAAATAAATAATGACAGTTACTGACCATATTTGTGCCACATTATATCACAATACGTAAATTTCAAAAGAATCCTTGCATTATATTAGAACTTTTTTCTTTTACGGCTTGAGTCCGACGGTCTTCCTTGCCATTGATTAACCACTTTCACTTTGATATCAGATTTGTTTTTTAAAAAAGCGACCCTTACAGCACATGCGTGGATTAAGGTCACCAGAAGTCACATGTATACAAATTTATCTAGGTCAATTTTTTGTCTTACAAGACATTAAATATATAGACACCTATTTCAAGTATTTTACACATATTATTTGTGGATATCGAATGAAATTATATAGGAAAAGTGCAATATAGTAGAATTAAGGCATATTTCAACAGAAATTTTTTTTACGAAAATGACAGCTAATGCAATTTTCAATGATCATGAAAAAATAAGTAATACATTAAAAAATTGCTTAGGAACTTGTTTACTGTTTAATTCTCATTTCTATATTGTGCAATTATTGAGCTAAATGCTTTACTAATCTATGCAAATATAGTTTCTATTGAAACTTGTTAATAACTGCATTTTGTTAAGAAATTTTGGAAAAGTGTTTGTTCTTATTTCACTCTTTTGGTATATTTAAGAGTACCGTATCAGCATTTATAACGATCAAGCAATTATTCTCTTATATTTGATTAGTATAGACAATGGTTTTATATTCCATGTAATGTTGTATCATGTGTTTCATAGTGCTAGATTTAATGTTAGTCTGCCATTGTAACTGCTGATATATGTTAGAAGTCGCCAAGTGCTATTTATGTTGATATGTTTTTGTTTTTCTATTATTTAATTTATAACGACTTTACCTTTTATAATAATGAGAAAAGATCAATAAACTGCTGTTTTATCAGTATTTTATAGTATTTATTTTTTTATGATGGTTTGGTGCTGTCCTTGTCCTTAGACAATTAATTTTTGTGCCATAACTTGAATAGTAGTTAGTTGATCTCTAAAAAATTCTATAACAAGGTTCAAAACCACAAAAGGAAGGTTGGTATAGATTTATGGCCACAATTGTTCTTGATTTGGGGTAAAAACAAGCATTTTATAGAATTTAATTACATTGCTCCAGTAAAAGCATTTTGATGTCCATGATATTGTTCCACATTGTTCTAGACTAGGATTAATTTTTTTGATTAAAACTTGAAGGGTTTTTGAATGAGGGTGCTAAAAGGGGTTTGAAACCATCATTTTCATTATGTCCAGACAATTATTTTAAGTGTAAAAATCTCTGAAATTGTACCAGTAGGTGTCATACCACAAAAGAAAGACTGGGGTTGATTTTGAGGGTGTTAACAATTAGAAATGTGCTAAAAAGAAGAATATTATTGTGTCCAGACCATAACTTGATTATCAGTGAGTGGATCTCTTGGAAATTGTTTTACAAGGTATCATACAACCAAAGCAAGGCTAGGATATTTTTTCGAATGTTTTGACTTGGTCCATTTATGAATAAATACCAAAAAGCCCTTTGAGTTTGATAAAATATTTTATTGCAATCAAAATTTTGAACTGTATCAAGCTGAAATAGTGTCCATACTATAAAAAGGGCAAAACAGCAACATTATAGACACAATGGTGGAAGGGAATGTTATTAACAACCTCATCGACATTTTCTAACTCCACATACAATGCAGGTGGTTCATATTTAAACCATAAAACATGAGGTATACACTACCTGTGTTGATGTTTGGTTTATTGATGGAGTAGGCTTACCATTCCTGTGTGTGTGGTTGATTACAGTAGTTTATTGATAGAATCCACAGTGTTCAATTATTCTTTGTTTTTCACCATCAGTTTACCCTAGATTTCATGCTTGATAGTTACATTTTTAATGTCATTTTGGTCTTGATAAAAGATCTGGTACAATAAAAAACCAAAACGTTAAACTACACTAACAAAACTAATTTCAGACAGGAAGCTTACAAAACTGAAATTAACAGCTGTTACCAGGGGTATACCAAGGATCTAGGCCACTCAGCCTTCAACTTACAAAAAAAAAAGTACTCAAAATAAGCTTTATGTAAAAGGAAGATTGAAATTAGAGAAAATTTTGTAAACAAGTTTATGTAGAAAATTCATTATCATATTGATCAAAATTAGAACATTTCATTAGCAGCAGCTCAACAAACATTTTTATTTTTGTAACCTACAAAGTGACACAAGGTTTTCTGCCAAGATGTTATGAAAACTACTTGAGTGTGAAAAATTAAGATAGAAAAAAGAAATTAACAGTTCTTCATTTAAATGACAATGCAAAATACAAAACTGCAAATTTTTTAAAATGACCAATGAAAACATTACTTTCTATAAGTTAATTGTTTCACAAAGATTAATATGTATGACAATGGTATATCTGGTACATATATGAAGTTGTACTTGGGATGAGCCTCCAATGTAAATAAATTTGTTTTTTATTTGCTGGATGGTCATTATTATTACCTAAAAGAACTTGCAGATCAGTCCTTGATGTCCTAACATTTCAAGGCTGTACATGTTGTATTTGTCTTGTACCCGATGTTGGAGATATGTATTTGTTACAAGTTGTATCTCGTTATCAGAGATTTTAGGTTACCAGTAAGTCAACCTTTCATCTTCAGCTTAAAGGCCTTTCTCTTGAAAAGTCTCCAAGTTAAAATTGTAGGAGGACTCCTTACAAGAGATGTTGTCCTTGAATGAAGCAAACCAGGGGTGGATTCATGATTTCAGGTTTGGGGCACTAACAGAATAAAACAAAAATTTGGATGTTGAATTGTTGTGAAAAATCTGTGCCTGCAAACAATGTTTTTTTTTTGTTTTTTAAAGTCATAATTGGTAAAAAGAAACCTTTCAATTGATGAAATGATCATTATGATAAGGCCCTTAAAAATCTCCACTGTTGTTAAAATGGGAAATTGTAAAGAAAAAAAATGTTTTTGGCTTCATTCTGCTTGATCAAATATGAGTAACAAATTACTATTTTTTCTAAGTGCCCCTATCAATTCAGGATATTTTAGAGCCTCAGGTGTATACTTCACCATTTTAGATGAGGTTCACCTAGTATTACCTTGATGTACTGAATGCCATTTCTTCCCTTTCAAGCTCTTTTTCAATAAGGTTCAATTTAATATTCAACCTCTAATGATCCATTCATTAACAATATAAATTGCTTGGAGATAAAGTAACTTAACCACTTTCTAAAACACTTGTGAGAAATATTCTTTTAATGGATTTTGACCAAACTGAGTAAATACCTATTATGTCAGTTTGACCTTGACCTTTGACAAAAAACTTTCTTACCCTTAAAACCTTCAACTGTACAAAATGCATTAAAATTCTTGAAGGCTCACAAAAGTTACGGCCTATAAACAAATTTGTAATAGATAGGACAAAAAGCTAAAGTCCCCTGCAAAGTGGGGAGAAGGGACGATAGTTAAAAACAAAATTAAAAGCTGATATTTTATTAAAAAAATGTACAAGTATATCCATGTGTATTTATGGAAACTTTATCGAAAAAGTGATAAGGTAAAAAGAAAATATTGAGTGCATATACTAAATTGATTGTGAAATTATCTAGCTACTAGTATCCATTTCTTCATTTAAACTGGTCAATACTTTATCTGCTATGAAACCCTGATCTGTCTCTCTTAATGCTTCTATAAAAATGTCAAAGGCTTTAGGTCCCCTTCTGATCAAAGTAAATAAGAAATGTGTTGCTTTCTCCTTTCTCGTTGCTTTAACATTGACCTCCTCAGCCATGTTTGTGGTAAATATTTCCTTTTCTTGCATTATATCCAAAAGATCATCTAAAATCAAATTATCCATCAGAAAAATCCAATTCTTTCTTAAGGCTTCCTGATGCCTCTTTTCCATTGCATCAATTATGTTCTCTTTCACAAAAACATCAGAAAATCTAAAAATAAAAAACAAAAATCATTTAAAAGAGTGACAGATTTCAGTTTTTTTTGGGAATGTTAATTGAGTGTCATATCTTTTAAAATAGAAGACTGTCAAGCAAGGTAACAAAACAAGAAAACAGCTCCAGTAATTGAATTTTCTAAGATTTTTCTTTCATGCTTTTAATGTAAATTGTTTCAATGTCATTTGAGAGTAAATGATATATCGGGTTATATAGAGGGTGCAGCACCACATCATCAAGTAACATGATTTATCTCAGCTAAAGAGTAATCAACGGAACCAAGATTCTAGCGGAAATCAAAAGAATGTAATCCAGGAACAAAGATCAGACATGGAAAACAGACATACACAATAAAGAATATAAAATAACCAAAATAATACATACAAAGTAACAAAAGTAAATGAGCAACTCCAAGAACATGGACCAGGTGCACCGTAGGGTTAGAGTCCTCTGCTTTTCTAGAAACACATGTCGAGTGCTTATGAAAAGTAAAGTCAAGGTTAGTTGAAAGAGGAAAGGAAAACTATGACACAATGAACAAATCAGTTTTCATGGTGCAGATTGATACACTGTAATGATCCATGAGTTCATGATGACGACCATAAAACTTCTGTAGTGATGACCTCAATCTTGTAGCAATATAACCCTGTTCCAGAAGTCTAATTGTAAGAAGTCTAGTCCAATACAAAAAGTCTGCATATCAAGCTCTGGCATAACGTTTTAGTTGTGATATTAAAACTCCATATGCAGGTGCTGATGGGACATTGCAACAGATGAAAGGAAAGTTGACAATACAGAATGAAAAGTCACTGCAGTTGTTGTTTAGTTTGGTCAATAGTTTTCCTTTACCATTGACCACTAAGTGTAGGTCAAGATATGAGGCTAATTTCACAGTGTCTGTAGTATCCTTTATCTGAAGTTCTTTGGGGTAGATGCTATGTATCAAATCCCAAAAACAAGGATTGTTTAACGATAATACATCATCTACATAGTGGAAACTGAGATTGAAGGATCTAGCTAAGCAATGTTCCTTCTTTTGGGTCAGATCAGCTATAGTCAACCTCATAAAAGTGAAGAAATAGGTCAGCAAGTAGAGGAGAACAATTTGTTCCCATTGGAATACTGACCCTTTGTTGAAAAACGTGTCCAACACACTGGACTATTATGTTGTATATAAAAAATTCAAGCATTTTGAAAACATATTCTTTGGTATATTTGGAAAATGATTTGGAATTAGTTTTTACAAAGGAATCTCTTACATATTTGTATCTAGGTGTATCATCTTTTTTGCAGTAACAATGATGTATAATGTTTTTAAGTTGGGATTTTAACTAAGTATAGGGAATAAAAGAATAAAGAGTTGAAAAATCAAAGGTTTTAATGCTATTGTATTCTGACAATAATCTTGAATTTTAGGTTTCCAGAAGATATTTCAAATTTTTCAGGATCCACATAAATTTAATACCACTACAGGAGTAACAAGTGTTGATATGGTAGGACTGCAGACCCTCTTCGACAGCTGTGAGTATAGAAGTTAAAAGTTTTGAGAGGGGTTTGGTGGTATGCTTTGCAGATCCTGCTATGTAGCGTTGCCTGTATGGACTGTTGTGGAGTATAGGAATCCAGTACATAGATGATAGATCACATTCATTGTTTTCAGTGGAAAGACCGAAAGAGGACAGCACAGATTTATGGTTTTTAATTATCTCTTTTTTGAAGATTGTGGTAGCAGTATGGGTCTCATTACTGCTATTGTTGTCTACATCCACCTCTGATAATAAATTGGATGTAATATGATTTGAAGATAAAAAAATTTCCAACTAAAAGCACAATTTAAAAATTATATATTTTAATGAATGACCTATCTAAATTCTGAATATTATTAAAAATGACCCATTTTCAAAAACTTAAATCCCACTCATTGGTTCACTATGTAACAGAAGGTTAATTAAGATGGTGGAGGTCTAACAAGTTGATATACTATCTTACTGTTTGACATCGAATCATCTCTACTACCAACTACAATGTAGGTAGAATGGCCTAGTCAAAATGTCTGCTCACTTCTACTTTGACTTTAAATGAAGTTTACTTGACTTGACTTTGTACAGTCACACATGGTTATCTTTCATGTTTTCATCGGATATTTTCATTTTTTGTTTATAGTCAAAATGTGAGCATTTTGACTATAAACAAAAAATGAAAATATCCGATGAAAACATGAAAGATAAACATAAAATGCGTGGTTTTATGTTATAGATAATAGAACTAGTCGCAAATGGTGCACTAGCCTATAGATGAATATCGTTTTAAAGATCACAACATACGCACTTAGCTGAAAAACATAATTATTCTTAAAGTGAAGTTTCCATAAAGCACATGGGTATCACTCATTAAGATATTTTAACATAAGCTTGGACGAAAAATGTCTTATTTTTACCAGTGATTCGAGTTTGTGTTACTTTCAATTTCTATTTTCATTTTATTGCAAATTCGGAACATTTCGAAAATTATATTCGATGTTTTCAGACTTTTACCATTATTTGGCGCGTAGAAATGCTAACTCAAAATATCAGTATTTGCTTTGGGTCAAGTAGTTTAGTTATTATCTTAATAGACAGTTGAATAAGGTAATCAGGTTTTCACCACAATACAGATGTTATGACTCTGTATTTACGTCTTACAGACTTAAAAAAAACCACGCATATTATATCCCGACAATTCGATCGTGCATCTAACATTTTCAGTACTGTGTCCTCTCATGTTGGGTTAATTTGTTGAGAACCTACATTTGTATCATTAATAAGTCAAGGACTTGTTTATTTGCTTTCTGTATAAATAAATTTGATCTGGAGCCAAATCAGAAAACAGTCCTTGAAGGGACTAGGCCATTAGGGGCACAAATTCACAATACAGTTTTGGTCCCACCAAGGATAGTCCAAATAATTGTCTTCTTGGAGTTTGATGGTTTTTTTTGTTTGTTTGTTTGGTTGCCTTCCTTCTAGTCATATTCGAAAAAAATTACTCCACGAACATCATGATTATCTGGACTACACCTAAGGCAGAGTCACTATAATGATTATATTAAATAGATTAAAAATCATGTACATTGCACCAATCTAACCATTAAAATAATATGTTGTATTTACCTTTGTTTACCTTGTCACGAGGTCAGATATCTGGGCTTGAAGACGCAAAGACCCTTCTCAAGTTTATCTTTTGGACTTACGGTCCATATATATCTGGCGTAAATTTTATTACGAGGTTATTCTGGTGTTTGTTGAGATTCTTCTTAAAGGCGTTTGCTTTCCACTACAGTGTTTGGCAAATTGTTCCATGTATAAACTGTTCATTGTGAGAAACTGTATTTCCTTATACATGTATTAGTCTTAGAATACTTGAATATTTTGAAGCTATGCCCTCTGGTTGTTGTTGATAGCTCTTTTTTATAAATGACTGGCCATACATAACTCCCATATTCCAGATGGGGACGTACAATATTTTTGTAGATGAGAAACATTTCCTTGTCAATATATGTGAAGCTCCTTTTAATCATCCCTATTCACTGCTTTGCTTTCTTAGTTGATTCATTAATATGTGGCTGAAATTTAAGCTTTTCATCAAGAATGATTCCCAGGTCTTTTTCTTCCTTGGACTTGGATATTATCTCTCTTTCCAATGTGTACTGTATATTGGTTGGAGGGCCAATGTGTGTGTTTACATTTTGCTGGGTTAAATTTTAATAGCCAGTCATTGGACCATTTCACCAGACTATCAATATCCCTTTGTAAGGTTTGACCTTCTTCAGCATTGTTAACTACTGCATACAATTTGGTGTCATATGCGAAATCTTTTGCAATATTTCTAACTACATCTGGTATATTTATATAGATGGAAGACAGGTTTGGTCCCAGAACACTTCCTTGAGGTAAAGTGACTTGTGACCATTCTGAGTGGCTTCCATTTAGAACTACTTTTTGTTTTCTGTTTGATAAAAAATATTTTCATCCACCCCAATAGTTTCCCAGTGATGAATTTTCCTTCATCTTAAAGATTAATGTATCTCAGAAATATAAAATTCTCCATAAATGACAGGGACATTTTACACATTACCTGTGACAGAAACAAATGCATGTAAAACTAATGCAACTGACAGCTTTGCAGAAATTTAAAAAAAATGATTGCCTTTCCTGTCATAGAAAAAGCTAAGTATTATGCTTTGATATATGAATAATACAATCAGAGTTGTTTTTTCTAAGGCAAGTTATATTTTTGTACATGTATGGAACAGGGTAGAAAGATGTACATGTACATTTTGCACATGCAACTTTTCCAAACTTTTCGTTTGAAGAAAAATAAAAAAATAGAGGAGTGCATGGAAGATGGAGTGTACATGTACATCTTCAGTGATAACAATTAACACATATATATTCATTTATTAATCCTGATATCTGTCAATTTCTTATTTTTCTGGCTGCAGAACTTTCCTTTTCAGGCCATTTCTGCTGTCTACCAAAACTATCTGGTTTTGCTGTTAACTATTACTGGAGACCATCTCCTACATTTGTACACGCACATAGCTGTTGAGCTCACTTTGTGCTTGCTATACATGTAGATATAGTAGTTCAGATCTCCCAGCTGTTCTATGGTCATGATCAGTGAAATATCTGCTACAATTACACTTGGCATGAAGTTATACTACAGCAGTATAATTCCTTATAATCATGATATTCAATGAGGTGTTTTTTTTAATATGCCGTCTTGGGAGGCTAATTTTTATTTTACTTGGTTGCCTTCCTGTTAGTGAGGTAAAGTAAAAAGTAGCTTCCCAAGAATCTTGAAGATGGCATAGTTAACTGCTTGGTCAAAATATACCAATGTTTAAAAATGAGAAGGAATGGCTCAATCATATCATGAAGTGATGTCCTTTTAAAACAAAGAGTTGTTCAAATCCAATGACGTTTAAATCCAGCATCACAATGTTTACATTGTCAACATTGATTTTGTTACCCTGAATTTACCTCTGAATATACACTGTTTCCCCAAGCAAAAATATCTCAAAATCATCTCAATTATCACAGTTTGCCACAGCTTTTTTTTGGTTCCCACTAGGTTTATTTTCTTCCCAAATCCAAATCTTTTGAAAAAGAGTGACAAAATCACTGGTCAAATTAGGTTGTCATTCTGTAACCAAGATTATTTCAGTTGCCTGTTATTTGATCAAAAACATAATTTACCACTGAATTTGGTGAATGCAAAATTTTTATGATGTTACCATTCCTACCAAATTTTTGTTTAATACCAAATTTGTGAGAAGTTACATTTTTGTCTCATAATTCAAAATACTATTCAAAATCCCTTGGTCTACAATGATGGTAGACAAATCTTTCAGTCTGATAAATGAAATCTGCATAAACAAGCGCAACAGACTAACTCAACAATTTTCACTTCATTTTGACAATTGTCAGAGAGGGAAAAGATCAACTCTCCAATATCGAACATGAAATGTTCAGAAATCAATATGAAAGAAAACTTCAATTACAATTACATGTACACAATTACATGTACACAATTACACAATTACATGTACACAATTACATGATTAAAAATCCATGTGTCTTATTAATTTGAAACCAATGAAAGAAAGAAAATATGTATTATTGAAATGAATATTTCGTATAATGCGTGTTAATTCTACCCCCCCTGGTTTCTGGAGCCTTTTATCCAAATTGTAAATTTAAGGGCATCTTCAGCTCTTCATTACAAAGGAAACTGTGGTATTCCTTATTTACATGTATATACTTATTTTCCCAAATTTGAGGTTTTACACACATTCTTTCCATTTGCATTAGCCCTGGGCCCCTTCCCAAAAAAGTAGGAAAAGCACTATATTTAATTATTAACCATAGGACTTGAAAAAAATGAAACATGTAACATTAAAAAGAAAGACAACTTTACCCCTAAAATAGAACAGTTGAAGGTTGAACTGACATGAGTATGATACATACATTTGTACAGTTAAATACTTTTATTTATTTGTTCATATGGTTTGCATTACTTTTATAATATACTATGTAGATCTGGAATATTTGTTTTAAATATTACAAGTGCGCTGTTTTCATATTACTTTCTAATCAAAATATTTGGACTTTTTTCAGATGGACCTAAACTATTTGTCTGCTGTAATAGATGAGATAGCCTTGGAGGGGCTAGATGGTTAGTACATGTACTATTACAGTATATTCTTATTCATAAGAAGAGGAAGGTTCAAGGGGGGTAACAATCCACTGGTAAGCAACACTGGTGCTTCATTACTTGACAGCTTGATTTCATTTAACATGTAATATTTGAATACTACAGTGGGTATGTTATTAGCTTTTACTAAGTTCAGTGTAGATAAATTTCTCATTTAGTCTGTAGCTTTGACATAATGAGTTTTATAATTTGTCAGTGTTTCCTGTTTTTGATGAACTGAATTATATTTTAAGGACTTTGGGTTTTCTTACCTTGGCATTGTAAGACAAGCTTGATCCATCATAAAATGGAGAAAAAAAAGGCACACTAATACCTTAGTGTTCACATTGTTTATTACATCACTGCATTTAAATTGGGTATGATATATACTGAAGATGATATTCTATTTTCGGACATCCTGGGACTTCAAGATTTTGGAGGTGAAGCAAGGTGATGCTACATATGTGCCTTTGGTAAACAAATGTAGAACCCTGAAAGCTATTTCAAAATTTGTAGCAGGACTTTTTTTTCTCCGCGAAAGGATTTGGTACCTCTTAATGGCTTCTGGTCAATTTAAGTTCCTTTTATTGATCAATCAAATTCAAGTGTGATGTCACACCCAAAATGAAAATGCATGTACCTGTACATGTAAGTGTTCATACATGTATGTTGAATTTGCAACCTATTTTCAGACTTTGTGTATATATTTTAAATCCAATGTATATAATTAGTTAAATTTGTAACTGACACAAGTAGTTATAAAAAATTTTTCTTCATCTCTCGTATGATGCCTTAATGGGAGTGTCATGTTGAAAGCAACTTTGTAAGCTCACCTGGCCGAAGGCCAAGTGAGCTCTTGCCATTACTTGGTGTCCGTCGTCATTGTCCATCATCGTCATCTGCCGTCGTTTACAATTTTTCAAACCTCTTCTCCTTTGACACTACTTGACCCATTTGAACCAAACTTGGTATGAATGTTCCTAAGGGTATCTTGCTAGAACTGTAGTGGGGATTTTTGATCTGTCAAAAAACATGGACACAGTTACTTAAAATAGAACATAGGGATCAGACAGTAGTTTTTCGCATATATATCCAAGACAGTTAGGTCTAGCCAAATTCTTTTAATTGCTGAAATGATCCTCATAAGGCCTACAAAAGTCTTCAGGGATAAAAGTTGTCAGATGACTCCTTGTAAGAGTTATTGCCCTTGAAAGGGGAAAAATGACATTTTTTTTAGTTTTCAGCCAATATCTTGAAAACTCTGATGGACAGAAAGAAACTTTCAATCAGCGGAATGATCCTTATGATAAGTCCTACCAAAGTCTTCTTGAGTAAAAATTGTTGGACAACTTCTTGTTAAAATTAATTGCCCTTGAAAGGCAAAATTCAACCAGGTGAGCGATTCAGGCTACTTGGAGCCGCTTGTTTGTAGGTGTAACAGTAAGTACTTTATGGAAGCGACTTGAACTTCGACCTGGATTTGTAATCAAGCTTGATCCAAAGTCAAAAGCCTTTTTATGGAAGAGATTGACAACAGTGAAAGATTTGGCTTACTATGAACTGCCTGAACCTAGAACAGTTGTGGACATTTATAATCGTATGGACTTTGTTGATCCTGAAAGTGGGCACATGGTAGAGTTAAACAAGGTATGATAGTATTAGTGTTTTTAGTTGATGTTAACATTTATGGAAAATCTTCAATTATTAGTCACGCATGTATAACATGCAAAAAAAAAATAATAATAACCCAGGAAAGATTACCTAGTGTAAAACTGTTCTAAGGATTTGTATCACAAAAAATACCAATAAGGCAAGAACTGCTAGAATATGAGAATGACATATGTTTGGCACATATTTTTGTATTACAAACATCTGCACATATAAAGTTATTGATAAGATGCTTTAAAAAATTAATGAGATTTTTTTTTTATTTTGTATTTTACTGTCTTTCATTTCTTAAACCATCTTGTAGATTTTTCAGGTATGTGGTTTTGTTGGCTTAACCCATGTTAAAATATTGGTATTAATTTCCTTTGTTTTACCCTTCAATTTGCTGGTTTTAAGATATTTGCCATCAGGCATCTTATTTTATTACAATGGGAATGTTTTTATACAACCACAAAAAATTTGTGTTCATATAATAGTATAGTTCTGTCGTCATCGTCCATGTAGTTTTCTTTTGTATTCACTTATTTTGTGATGGCATGAATATAAGTTAATTGATCTTTATCAGATTTTTATAACAGGCTTCCAAACCACAAAAGGCAGGTTTTATTGATTTTTGGGGTTATAGCCCCGACTGTTTTGGGATTAGGAGCCAAAAAAAGCATTTCATAGAATTTAAATACATTTTTATACATGTGTAGATAACTTCAGTATAGGCTTTTGGTTGTGTATGATATTGCTCCACAATATTCTATACCACAAAGGTCAGTGTTGGAGTGGAACCATTTAGGAATTAGGGGCAAAATATGGTTGAAGTCTTATATTGTGCCAAATGTCTAATCACAATCAAAAGTTAAAGCTGTATCAAGTTGTGTGTCCATACTTGTCCAAACTGTAATGGGTTTAAGCTATGTGGTTGTATCAAGCTGTGCATTCTAAAGCATTTTACTTTATCTTTCATTCAAGTTTTTTTCTGCAGAGTATTTCTTATAATAGCAGTTATATACCTCTGCTCAAAGAGTCGGTGTGAAATTTAACAATTGAAAGTGATGTATCCATGCTATTGTTTGCAGCTTTGTTTCAAATATTTATTACACTGACTACTTTCACTGGATTCTAATGGCTATTTTAGAATTCTGCACTGTATAAAAATGCCATTCACTTAAGGCCAAAAAAAAAATCACAATTTGTTAGTTTATAAATAGGCATATCTAAGGGCTACCTGCATATTAAATTCATCTTTGGAAGATTTTGTCTAAATGTTGCAGATCAGAAATATCTTTCATTAAGTCTTGATTCACACAAAGTAGTCACCTATGACATTGCATCCTGTCTACTATATTATAGAACTCACTTCATACTGATGCTTATCCAATCAATTGTATCAATGAAGATGGTGTTATAGGATCCTGCTCCACATATTACACTCGCCAACTTGTGACATCAGATATTGTCATTGATGACAACCTTCTTTTAGATCTTGATGAAGTAACAGAGAGGTTTGTATTGACACAGTTGTACTGTGCATTGTATTTATATGTTGTAAAACAGACATTAATATCAGTTTGTTTATTGCCTTTGAAATTAGGTTCATAAAGTGAGAGTCTCTTATTATTATTATCTTATATAAAGTCTGTACCATCTGAAGACAAATTTTCAGTGAAGTTTCTACTGTTTTAAAGATCTAGAAGATGACAGTTCCTAAAAGAAAACACATTTTATTATCTTGGTGTATTTAAAAGCGAATGCCATTTGTTTATATTTTTAGATTTGGAGAGAAACTAGTAATTGTAGCCTCTCAAAAACAGAGAGATGAAGCTTTGTTAGGAAAGACATTTATATCAACAAAATCCTGGATAGATTCTACCTATTGTGTGCTTGAAAGGATTGGCAGGTAAAGTCATTACATGAGCACTTAATATGTGATATAAACCTGGTACTAATATCTAGTGCCTTTTCCTCACAGGACCAGTCAATAAAATGTTTTATTTATGTTTTGTATGAGTGATTATTAGAAAAGTTTCCATGGATAGGAAAAAACACAGATTGTATTCTTATAATACAAAAACAATATGGTATACTTGAAATCTTTTCTGAACAACATCCTCCCACACACAGAGAGAAAAAAACTTTAGTCTTACCTATTCAATTTGAAATTAAAGTTCAATTCATGTTACATTTTGTTTCCATTCATGTAAATCTACACACAAAATCTTTACAATTGAGATTACTCTGTAAGCAGTTGATTGTGTCATTGAAACTATTAAATGTTTATGCTATGATGAAACTTTCAAATATGTTTTTTAAACTTTGAGATTGTAGAAGTATGATAATCAACTATTTACTGTGAAAGATTCTGTTTCTCTGCATAGCAGAAAGAAACCACAACTTTCTGTTAATGGTTTGCAAAAACTTCTTATAATTTAACGAATTCAAAATCTTAAAATATGAATGTCAAAACATAAATTGAACTTGCAAATAAGCTGTTGTTGGCTGTCATAATCAACCAATAAACAGTGTAGAATAAGTGCTCACAAATTAGTAGAAATATATTTTTACAACTGTTTATAAAAAAAGAAATAACAGGGTAAGAAGTAGAGAAAAAGTGATGTGAGTATTTGTTATAACTTTCTTAAGTAATATTTTCCATTCCACAGAGGGAGGTACAGTGGAGAGTTGTCTGCTGGACCAGTCAGTTTGGAAGTGTTTAAAATGCCAAGCAAAACTTTGTTCTACCATACTATCAAGCTTATCAAACTTGGTCTCGTAAAGAAACAGGTAGAGTAATAATGAATAATAAAATTTAAAACAATGAAAGAGTGAACATCAATAGATTGTTCATGCACTAGTTTCCAGTATCTTGAAACTTAAAAACTTCAACAGAATGTTCTCAAGATTCTGCCAGTCTTATTCTCACCCTCTTCAGTAAGAAATGTTTGACAATTGTAAAATTAATTGTTATCTGTGAATATATGGGGCTGACTTCAGTTTATGTTAATGATCTGTATAATATTTATAAAAAGTTGTTGGTTAATAGTAAAACTCCAATGTAAACGACAAAGCACAAATCCTGATTCACCAATCTGTCATCAATAGATCTGATTAGGTTTGCCTTTTTTGATGGAATGTCTGAAAACCAGCCAAACAGTGGCTAACTGCACCTGATCAGGTCATGTTACTGGAGTAGTAGTTTCAAATAAAAAAAACCAACATTTCTAATGGTGGGTTTGAAAAAAAAATACACAGTTGTACAATTATTTCTTTTGTTGTTTCTATTTGTTCAGGACATTAGTATATTGACCAGATCCCACAAGCATCAGTTAAGGAAGATTTTTCATTTGACTAGATTTTTTAAAGTTGTGAATTCAAAGAATTTTATAATAGCCACCCAAATTGCCACATATTTGAAGGCTAAACCAAGTCAGAGAGAAGTTATATCCAGAACTAGGAATGATTTAGTAAGTTTTTAGGTTATAATTGTGGTGTTATATACAGTGGTGGATCCAGAAAAAAAATTAGGGATGGTCCCGAATGAACGTCAATTGGCTCTATTTATTTCACCCCCCGAGTCATTCATTGCAAAAGTTGAGTTCCCACTAACGGTGTGTTAATGAGTCATTAATAATATAACCCCATGAAAACAATTAAGTTTTGATTTCAACAATTAACAGCATGGTATAACCTTTTTTCGTTCAGTTATTGCATTTTTATTGTTTGCTCAAGGAATTACTGATGTTATTTTAAATAGTGTCTATCACACCAAGACAACTGAGTGCCTTAAATTCTTTCTTCCAAATTTGTTTTTGTTTTTTGTTTTGTTTTTGTTTTTTGTTTTTTTTTTTTTGAAAAAGGGGTGTTTCTTTGTCATTTTCTGAGAAATGCTTTGTAAGCTGGTCGAGTGCATGGACCATGTGTAATAATTACAGGTTTGACGACAAAACACCTGTAATCGATGGTATGTACAAAATAAGAAAATGTTACTGTAAGAGCAGTAATTTTAAGAAGGTAGACATATATATGAGGCCAACGTATCTTTCTGATCAAAAACACTGAGATGTTCTGTAGGGGACACATACTTAAAAACAAGAAATACAACTTGATGGTTCAGAATAAAATAGTTGTTTACAAGCAAGGATTTTTAAAGTCAACTAAAGAAATCCCTGGTAAAAGTTGGTATTTCTGGTCATTGCTGGGTCATTGTTTGCAAGCAAAAGTAACAACAACATATTTAGCAGGAATCGGCAGTTGTTGTTAAGATCAGGGACTTCATATTAGTACATTCCCTGTTAAGATGGTTCAATATTTTTTAAAAGTGACAATTTGAACAGATGAGAGTCCTTGTCTTCTGCTAAATTAAAAAAAGCTTACTTTTTTTCGGCTAAAATACTAACACCACATCCTGCTCTAACTTGCTTTTGGAACCTTGAAGGCCTAAAAGTAATAATCTAGAGGTTGTTTTGACAGTTGAATACCAGCTATATTGATTGCTATATTGTCATTTTAACATTTTGATCTTGCATTCCAACCTAGTATTACTATGCAAGGTTAATTAAATAATAACAACTGTATTTTTAGAAAATGACACCTTGAAAAAAATGAGGTTAGACAGAGGATATGGTCAGTGCGTAGTGGTACCACCCCTTGGATCCGCCAAGACAGGGGGTGGTCCCTGTGTCATGGTACCACCCTCTGGATCCGCCACTGATATATTTTATGTTTTGATTTTAATATGTTTATTTTTATGTATAATTTGTGTTCATCAGTCAATACTTACATAGAATATACTTTTTTTAAGAACTGGCTAAACTTGATATCTGTTGAAGATAATTGAAAGTAAATGGATTGAATAAGTAGTTAACACCATCATTGACTTATACTTAAGAAATATTAGTACCTGCTATGACTAGCAGGCATAAAAAGTTTATCTGTAAAAATCATTTTTTGAGAATTTTCAATAGTGTCTTACTCAGTTCTTACAGACAGAAATTTAAATCCATTTATACTCATAATTTTACTTTTTCAAATGTGCATTTTACTGTTTTACTTAGTTTACTTCAGATTCCACTATTTTGTTGGCTTTGTAAGATTAAATCTGAAAATCGCACTCTTGATGAACATAACCATAAAAATGAAACCTAAAAAAGTACCATTATGTTATCAATTGACATATGATCTCTTTTGATTTTTAGCATATAGAAGAGAAATCGTTTAAGAAAGTGTACAAGATCTATAAGAAAGTATTTAAGACCTATCTGTTACCGTACAGAGATATGTTTCCTGATGCCAAAGAAAAGGATTATATGACTAAGTTAGTATATCTTTCTATACCTTCTTGATGATAATGGATTGCTAATAGCAATAAGTAAATTATCAAAATGTATGACCAGTATGTAATATTCTCACTTTTAGACAGACTTACTTCTTAGTACAAATGTACCATATACATATTTTAGTGTTATCACTTTTCTTTCTGAACAAAAAAATGATAAATCAATCAATATTAATAGTAAATTATCCTATTCAGCAGTATATTTGAATACAATAATAATTTCTTTTCATACTTGCATTTTATAGTCAGGACTTTTATTGCTTTGTAAAAACAAAGGCATCTACTTTAACACTGTGGCTTTTTTTTGTTTGTTATAGGAGTAAGATGTCAGAGAAACATTTGAGGGTGATAGAGTGTATGAGGATGCCTAACTCAGCAAGTGAAGAGGAATCAGATGAGGAGGATGCAGAGGATACTGAACCAGGAGAAGAAGAAGAATCTGGCAGAGGTAAGGCAGTTGAAAGAGGTGAATCAGGATTTGATTCCACTTAAAACATTATGTATGTAAGTTAACTTCACGTTAGAATTCACATGATCTCATTGAGTAACTTAAAGGTAGATTATCTCCACAGTTATAAATATTGAAGTGCCAGAGTCTTGACTTTGTGAATATAAACTATGTACAGGTTATTCTGTATGATTAGCCACAACCATGGAAAACATGTGAATGGTTGTCGAAGTTGGTTTTATAATGATATTATATGTTTGAGTTTCTATGTTGATTTATTATGATAGTCCTCCTGTGTAACTCAAATCTCAGAGGCTTGCATTAAAGTCACAATTCAATGATTTTGTTTTCCTTCCTTCAGAATTGAAGCCTTATTCATACATCTATGAGAGACCAATGTTATATCAAGGTCTGAGAGCAGTAGAGTCAGCTGGACCTCAGGGTGTCAACAGGGCTGAGCTGACCCAGATTATGGGATTAGATTACTATGATGGAAGAGCTATGTGTAAAGGTCTAGTTAGATCTGGTAGTGTTATTGATGTTGTCGTTGATATGGGCAAAGTTAAGAGGATACAGTAAGTTATATTTTATTTTAAGCCATAAAACTTGATTTTAGGCTAAGGTTAATTTTTAACTGAAAAAAAAATATCAGATATTAAAAAAAAGATAAACCATTGTTATATGTAATAAATGGAAAGCTCCCAGATTATCAAAGTCAAAAATTTTATTACATCCCCATTGGCTATATTGTAATCACCTTGTCCGTCTGCCAATTACTCTGGTTACTCTTATCTGTAACTGATCTATCAGCTTACATGGAAGGGATGCTTACATACTTGGTACATTGCTGTTGCTTGATAGCTTTGTAACATACCCTCCCCCACTCCTTTTCAAGCGTCCTCACCTATCTACATCCTGTTCACGGTATAATGTCACTTGACTTAGTCATTTTTTCAACTGCTTTCGGAGGGAATCCATAGATATTTGATGTATTTCTGTTGCATGTTGACGTAATATGTCTCCCTTTTCCAGATTTGTAAAAAGGGTTGAGTTGGTGTATTGTTAGCACAACATAGCGTGCATCTTCATGTTTTATATGGTTTAAATATTTCAGATATATTGCTAAGAAGTTCAAAGATGAGAGCAAGATACTGAAGGAATATTACTCTGAACAAGATAAGTTCATGGAGCTGATCAAACAGGAGGAAACAAAAACTGAGATGGAGGGTAAGTATCACACATTGGATGAGAAAAAAAAAGAGGTCATAGTGTTGAATGTCTTACTGACTTAACAGAATTGTATTTATATGATGTATTTCTTCAGCTAAAGAATCTGTATTCGATAAAATGATATTATAAATGTACATTTGATGAAATTCTTGCAAAAAAGTGTTTTTTTAATGTTAGCTAAGAGACATACAAATATTTTTTTTTAAAAACCTGCTATGCAAACAATTCAAAGCAGATATCCAAAATGAGTCAAATTTCTGTTAATGTCATTGATTGTCAAAGCATAAAATGTAATGTTTAATTACAGAGGGAAGTTCTCAGGATGAATCTGTGAGTGACCAGGCTATGGAAATTAGTACCCCTATCATCAAAACAGAGGCAGTTGTTGAGGTCTTGAGTGAAGTAATTGCTGGTCTGATTGGACAACCTTGTTCTTCATCTACTGTGACTGAAACTCCTACTATGGAGCTTCATCCGGTGGACGTAGAACAGTCTCAATCTAATGATAGTCTTGTATCCATGGTAACACAACACTCCCAGGAAACAATACCTGAGGTTAACATCAAGTCAGAGGTAGAAACAAAATCAAAAACACCAAGGAGGTCACAAAGAAGAGGTTTGTTTTGGCTTTAGTTAGGAAAGGTTTTGTAACTTAAGCATTGTCAAGTGATAATTGTAATATTGCCATATTTTTTAGTCAAATGAAAATTTGACAGTTTAAATTCATTTTTGGATGAAGCCAAGTTATGATTATGATTAATTATTGATAAATAGATTGGTAGGATTTAGGTCAAATTTCATTAGTAACACTGGGCCATCTGTTGCACAACCAAGGATTTATATGATATATAATAAAAATAGCAGCTTTTTAAATGATGTACATATCCAATTATTTCATCTTATTACTTTTATTTTGTTTCAGAAAATGTAATGACAGGGAAACACTTCAAAAGACTTAGTTGGATCTTAGAAGCTGTCAGGGATGCTAAACTCATAGAAAATGTCTTCCACTTAATGAAGGTCTCTACATTGTGTTTTTTTCTACAGTAGTTTAAACTTTCAAAACAATTTGATATTTTTCTCTGTTTTTTTTTTCATGGAAGGGTGAATTTCAACAAATTTGTGTAACAGTTTGATTGTGAGGCTTAAGTTTTGACTATTTGAAAAATGAAATTTTTTAAAGCAAAAATATGGCCAAACTGGTAAGGCTGTTTGACAATTTATTCTTTTTGTCCCCCCCGCGACATGGAAATTATCTGTCTGTCCGCATTTTCTGCACTTTTTTTCGTAATGCTGTTACCAAATAAGTTTGTTTTGGTATATGGCCTTATTATGAATAACAGATTAAGTTCGACTTTGGTTACGGTTGAATGATTTTTATGGAAGTTGCGGCCCTTTGACTTAGAAAATTTCAGTGAATTTACAATTTTCGGCTTTTTTTTGTAATGCTTTTACTAATGGATTTTGTATTTTGTATGTAGTCTTACTATGAGAAGTTACAGATTAAGTTTGATTTTGGTTACAGTTGATTGATTTTTATGGAAGTTATGACCATTGGACTTAGCAAATTTTGGTGAATTTAAAGTTTTCCACACTGCTTTTTTTGCGGGGGACATTGGAACGCTTTTCTTTTATACTCTACTTGTATTTACTTGTACAGAATCTGAGAGCGAAAGAGAAAGCAGAGGGTAGTGCCTTTATGATAGACAAAAAGACACTGCATACTTTACTGAACATTCTAGTGAACCAAGGGAAAGTCAGATGTATCAAAACTGTCATTGGACTGGGAGATAATATGAAAACAGTAAGTTCTGTAGACTGTCATTGGATTGGGAAATGATATGAAAACAGTAAGTTCTGTAGACTGTCACTGGATTGGGAGATGATACAAAAACAGTAAGTTCTGTAGACTGTCACTGGATTGGGAGATGATACGAAAACAGTAAGTTCTGTAGACTGTCATTGGATTGGGAAATGATATGAAAACAGTAAGTTCTGTAGACTGTCACTGGATTGGGAGATGATACAAAAACAGTAAGTTCTGTAGACTGTCACTGCATTGGGAGATGATACGAAAACAGTAAGTTCTGTAGACTGTCACTGGACTGGGAGACAATATGAAAACAGTAAGTTCTGTAGACTGTCACTGGATTGGGAGATGATACAAAAACAGTATGTTCTGTAGACTGTCACTGGACTGGGAGATGATACAAAAACAGTAAGTTCTGTAGACTGTCACTGGATTGGGAGATGATATGAAAACAGTAAGTTCTGTAGACTGTCATTGGACTGGGAGATAATATGAAAACAGTAAGTTCTGTAGACTGTCACTGGACTGGGAGATGATATGAAAACAGTAAGTTCTGTAGACTGTCACTGGATTGGGAGATGATATGGAAACAGTAAGTTCTGTAGACTGTCACTGGACTGGGAGATAATATGAAAACAGTAAGTTCTGTAGACTGTCACTGGACTGGGAGATAATATGAAAACAGTAAGTTCTGTAGACTGTCACTGGATTGGGAGATGATATGAAAACAGTAAGTTCTGTAGACTGTCACTGGATTGGGAGATGATATGAAAACAGTAAGTTCTGTAGACTGTCACTGGATTGGGAGATGATACAAAAACAGTAAGTTCTGTACATGGATACTATAAACCAGTGTTTTTACACCAATACTTATTTTTGTGCTTAATTCAGTTTTGCTGCCATCTCCTTTTATGACTTACACTCTAACACTTACTGTATATACTTGTGTATAAGTTGACCTGCATATAGGATGGAACCCCTTGCTCAGCCCAAAAATTCTGGAATCTAGCCTTGACCCGCTTATAAGTCGGACTGAACTCAGACTGAATTTTTACAGGTACAACAATCAGTGAAATGTAAGGAAGTGCTCAATTTTGGGTGGAAAATGTGAAGAATGATCACATGTTTGTTGTTTTTTGTTTTTTTTTTGAGCTGCAGAAGTATTTACATCCAGGGCGTACGTTGTTTCGGATCAATATAAACATGTGTAGGTTATTTTTTTTAATCAAATTGCTCACTACATATTTGAAATGATTTACATAGTAAATATAACAAGCCATTTGAGTTGTTATCATTCAATGTTTACTGGTGACACAAGCAAGATTTATTTATACAACTAATGACCAGATTAGAATGAATAAAAACTTAGAACTGTGAAGAACAATTTTTTAACAGAAACTTGGACACTTATTGAGATCAAAGGATTTTAATGAATTAATTACCTATTATGGTGATCAAAGGGTTGATTGCTCATTAATGTTAAAACATCTTTGTGCCCGGTAATCATCTTTCATTGTTTTCTTTTCAATCAAGTCTATCAAGACGGTTCTCTTTGACATATACACCATACCTATTATCTTTATATTGTTATGAAATTACCAATAATGATAATGTTAGCATCTTTTTATTACAATTTAACATAAAATTTTAATTATTTCATAGCATTACTAATATTTCTTGTAATCTACGGTACATCGCTTAGTCATGTTTCATGCCATCTTTTTGGTATTCAGATGTATTAAAAAACCATGTGACATATTCAAGTGAAAATAACAAACACAAAAAGCTGCAGGAAATACAAATTTTATTAAAGATAGTTTAGTTGTAAGGCATAATAAAAATAAAACTGTAAATATTTACTTATTTCTTCACTTCATAACCATACACAACAATAACAAATATGACATATAGGTCGACTTTTACAATACACAAGTACGGTGCTGATACCTTGGTTCTCCCACTTGCTCCGACTAGAATTTTTAACCTGCAGCCAAGATTTCGATTATATGTCAGAACCCTTCTTAGCAACTGAAAATTGACTCCCAAAAATCCGACTTACGTGCGAGTATATACAGTATTCCACAATAAATGAATGGTTTCAGTCTGTCTGTCTCTTATATTTCTGGATACATTCCTATGAAACAATATTCAGTGTTAGATCACCTGTTGTTTAGATGTACATATGGACATAATTTTAGATTTTTACAAGTTTTGTGAAAATGTTGCTATGGACTTGGTCATATTTAGCTTTTTGTCCAACATAATTTGTCAAAATCCACCATTACCACCAGGTGGACTTCATGATTGTTTTTATGGGGTTAGATCATGATATGGAGATTTTGTAAATGATATGGATTTGACATAAGCAACATACATGCTGGATATGAGATTACATTTCAAAAAGGCCAAACTAAAGACATTTTTTGTGTATATTTACTCTACTACAGTATTTAATCTCGCTAATAATATCGTAAAAATATTACTATAGAATAGGCCAAACTAAATGCATTTTCTGTTTATAGTTGCAGTATTATTGTGATCCAAGTATACAGCCAACAGATAACATTGTAAAGAGTGCTATAGAACAGGCCAAATTAAAGTCATTTAGTGTTTCTAAAGAAAGCATAAAACATTCTAAAGAAAAGGAAATGTCACCAGCCAAGAGCAAGGTTTGTAATTAAGTCTTTATTATTCTGCTGCTTGTCAGTCCAAATTCCATATGTTAACTAATAAAAGCTTTTTGCACATAGAATATTTATTAGTTACTAAGGTATGAGACTTAAACTACTTAAAAAAGGGGCTTGGTCATACTATGTTTATCGTCAGCTTGCTAAATAACTTTCATTTGAATCTATCTAATGATAGGTTCCTCTGAAGCATTACATCAAAATTACATTGAAAGGTTCGTCCATCAAACTATCTGTCTCCAAATAATTTCCACATATTTTTAGAATGGAACAAAGGATTTTTTTTAAAACTTTGTACAAATGTTATGTATAATAGTACACACATCAAGATCAAATTTTGTTGCTTCTGTGACTAAACACATATAAGTTTTGACTCACTGTTGGACTAGTACAAAGCAAGCTATATTTCATGGATCGAAGTATCTTTAAATGAATAAACTCTGCCATAGGATTTTAAACATCAATCAATCAATTAATCAATCAATCTTTCATGGTTTTTATTTATAAAGTGCATAGTTTACTGCTCTACAATGTAGCAGGGTATCATGTAATGTTCCATTATATACCATAATGATACATTTTTAGAATTCTTATTTCTTTTATTTTAGGATATATTAAAGACTCTTCCTGAGAGTGCCCGAGAGAGTATAGCCAAACTACATGAGTTCAAAAGTAAACTAAAACCTACAGATATGGTATATGATAAAGTAAGTATTAACTACTACTGAATAGTTAGTAATAGTTCCTTGATACTAGTACTTTATTAAAGGCATGAAGCTGACTATTCTTCTCATGAAAATGATAGAAAAATGCCATTCATGCAATAGAGCATAACTAGAATTTGAGGCTGCATTTAAGACTGAGAAAAAAGCTTAACCGAATGGATACTCTTTTTATTCCCATAAACCACAGAACAACTAGTATCCTGAATAAATACAAACAGCAGACACATGATTTTCAACATTTGATTTTCAGAAATGTGCCAAACTATATGGCTACAAAGCAAAAATGCAAAGAGCCAGAATTATTCATCAGTTACTCTGGTATCTGATTTATGGTTATCAGGGGAAGGAACCAGTCAACTCAAGCAAAGCAACTGAACAGGCAGGCACATCTGCAGAGGTATATAGTGTATTTGACAGGGGACAGGATTTTTGTTTCTCTTTCTCCATTTTGGTGAGGCAACTTATTGTTTTTGCCCTGCCTGTCAGCTCATTCATCTGTTCCTCAATTAATATCTCAGTCTTTAAATCCTCTGGTATTACTGAACAGAAGTTCATGTAACTTGTTCAGTATTAAGGATGCCATAAAAAGATTTGCACACTACAGGAAAATTTTGTGAGAGTTATGTCCCTTTGAAATTATAATCGTCCAAAAATATACTACTAGATAGCTTATCAGTGCACATCATCTAAATCTACAGAATAGAACTTAGTAGATAGTGAGTATAATAAAGAATGTACATACTTTATTAAGACTGGATATGGAATAAACACATGTTTCAGGAGACAAAAACAAACCTAATTCTTTTAATTGTCCCATATGGTTTTTTTCCAGTCTTTATCTTGAAATTAATATATGTAATATCAAATATTTTTTATATCACTTTTATTAGAAGTTTAAAATGTTGACAACATGTATATTTCTTAATAGATAAATATGACTTTAATTTTCTTTGATTACAAGCTTAACTGTAATCCTCTAAAACATGTTACAGGGGGCAGTCACAGACAAAGAAGAGACTCCCCCAGTTTACCTTGATGAGATGTCCTGGAAGAGATACCTGGCACCCCTACCAGAACATAGAGGTATTGTACAATGTAACTCCATGTCAATCACATTGATACTAAGTTTAGTAGATGAAAACCTTATTTAATTACTCCACATCTTATTTTTGAAACCATTGACTTTGTGTCAATTTATTTTATACAGTGAACTCTTTATAGATGAACCTTGGAAAGCTGTCTAAACCAGACCAGACATTACCTGATGTCCTGCTTTATCAGTTTTCACAAGTTTTGAATTCTTTTTTATGTAAACAATTTTCTTATTTGGATGAAACCTTTAATATAAAATTGTTCTGGTTTAGAAATTTTTCACTGTAACCACAAAATACAAAGATATGTAACAAAACTTGTAAATCTTTGCGTGCCTTATTTAACCAGTAACAAAACTTGTAAATCTTTGTGTGCCTTATTTAACCAGTAACAAAACTTGTTAATCTTTGTGTGCCTTATTTAACCAGTGGACATTAAATTGATTATTTTTTAGACTCATTACATTGTAAATTGATTTGTTTAAAGGAGGTGGGAATCACATAATACATTTAATGAATTATACATTTATTGTTAAGAAGAATAAAATTATTACTTTTAGATTATTTCTGAAGTTTTAATGCTTATGATAGTTTTAAAACCCAGATGGGCAAATAGGGCATATGGTATTCAGGAGTTTAAACCTCTTTTCACTCTAAACTTGGAGTACAGATAAACTTTTCTAGCCTTTTTTTAAAACAGAATTTACTATTTTCTGCATTCAGGTTACCCTAAAGGATGGTGTTTAATCAGTGATGTTCTCCTGTCTCTACCACTGTGTTTATTTTGTGCTCTTGTTCATATTTCATACAAGGTACTGATATTAAACATAGCTGATAATCTTTAATGTGTAGTATTATAATTAATAATATATCCAGGAAGTTTTTATATGCTTTCCATGCTTCTAGTTGTGTTCTAAATGCACATATTTTAAAGGTGTTTTCCAATAAAACGTTGGTCTGTTCATCTATTAGCTGTCATAGAATCAGTTATTATTTCATCTTTAAGATGGTACTATGTACTATTAAAATCTGTGTTAAATAGCAGACAGAAGTGATCTTTTAGCTAAATATTAATTTCTTTACAATATAATCCAATATTCTAATGATGTGTGCTATGATTTCTCTACACAGATTGATGGCTTGTTAGAGCTGCTGAATGATCCAGTGAAATGTTTATACCCAATCTCTTACCTTCCCTGTAATGTTTCTCAGAGATTACTGTTTGCCAGGAAGTATATATATGCCTTCCATGAGAACTGTGTTAGAATCTGCCATATGGGACTATTGTCCTTTGGGTCCTCTAATAACAAAGAAAAGGACCAGGTATATATCAAATATAATGATACTACCAAATACTTTTAGATGTATATAATAAATGTGACTGTAGAGCTGTGGAGTTGTTGGAAAATATGATTACTAGTAAAAAGATTGTGGGGTTGAGTGGACAGGTTTGACTTATCTTGAATTGTTTTGTGTTCGAAGTCCTTGCTTATTTTGTGTGTTAAGGTTGACAATCTTATACAAAAATTTTCAACAAAACTCAACTTCACTTAGATTGAAATAAACCTGATTATCAAAATAAACAAAGATTCAATCATAATATAGAATGAATTATCATGAATATGTTTTTTCCTGTAAACATGTGCAATATTGTTTTTTTTCTTTTGCTTCAGATATTTATCTTTTTGCACCAGACAGCTGGTTTAGTGGATACCACCCATTCTTTACAAGGATATTATAAAACCCGGATGCCAGTTGGACATGAACCTGATATGAAGATGTACAACTTTACTGGTAATGATGCATTGGAACAGTACTGGATTGACCTTAAGCATTTTGCATTCAGTAGTAACCTTGGGCATAAATGTAAGTCAAATCATTTGGATATTTTCGTTAACTTCTGCTTTAAGTTTTGGAATGTTATATCTTGTCTTGCCATTACCTCAATGAAACTTTTATGATATAAAAAATACTTTGAAGGTTAACGTTTGTATTTAAGATTCAAACATTCACCTTTGTTTTACTGATCCAATACTAAACATACTGACTATAAATAGGGTGGGAAAACATTACTGTATAAGGGAAATGGATATGGTTTATTTGTGTCAAAGAGATATTACCAGAATGAAAAATGTCAGCTAGGTTATTTATTTTAAACTAATTTAAACTTATTTTAGAATGTTTACATCATAAATAGCTAATTTACCTTTTAATTGAAAAATAATTGATGTCTTAATATTGTAGTACTGACAGAAAATGACAGAAATGAATCCCCGGAGACTGTGGGAGGATTCCTTACCTTGGAGGATGCCCAAAATCCTAAAACTCCAGCTACAGTCATTGATGATGGAATTATACCAGGAGATGGTAGAGGACCTGCTGGTCTAGATTCTAGCATGTACATGTAAGTAGGGGACTAGGCTATAGAATTATACCAGGGTATGATAGGGAACTTACTGGTCTAGATTCAAAAATGTTAGTAGAGGCAAAGAGTACTGTAGGTATATATAGTTTTATAGGACAGATGGACAGTGCTGTCCTGTATATGCAGTGGTCTCAAACATGAATGGCTAAAATTCGTTTTGTTGGAAATGATGTTCGTAAGTTGGAAGAGATTGTTCAAACTTTTAAAGCAGGTGTAGATTGGGTGTTTGAGGAAGCTGGTCCGTCTAAACACTGCGAAGACTGGTCTTAGTGCAATAAGACCATAAAAGTTGCACTAAGACCAGTAGGATGACATATTTCTGGAGTAAATGTACTACCATTGGAGTGGTAATTTAAAATTACATAAAATACACTAAATTTAGTGTAAAAACAGTCATTTAAACGTTAAATTTGTAGCCTTTTGTGCTAAAATTTCCGGCACATGCCGACAATCCTATGTGTAAAAGACCATGACTGAATAGATACAGACTGAATAAACATTGTCATGGTTAACAGATCAGAATTATATTTCAATAGTGTAATTTAGGTGATTTTTGGTAATACCTGTTATTCCTTGTGGAAGTGAGGTCCGGGGAACTGGAAAAACTTTCAGTGACTCTGACCCATATGAGCACTTACATTTGAAATTCATAAAAAAAATCCTTGGAGTAAACAGTAAACCTACAAACATTGCATGCTTAGCAGAACTGAACAGAACATCTCTACATCTAAAAGTTCAATTGAATACGATTAAATTTTTAAACCATATCCTTAACTCCCCTGATACACTAGTCTATGAATGTTCAGAGAAGTTAAAAACAACAACTTGTGGATGTCCCATGTAAAAAATATACTAAATAAATTAGGGTTCTGTCATCTTAACTTACAACTTAATAACCTTCAAAGACTACACGATCAGTTTAAGCAAAATTTAGAAGGCTCTCTCGTAAAATATTTATTCCGTCTAAAACACCTCCACATATTGATTTATGTAAATCTAAAATAGAAGGATCTATCATCAGTAAATTTCGTTTGAGTGCACATGCACTAGAAATAGAAAGGGGTCGGTACAAAAACAGGAAAAAAAACGTATTTGTAAATCGTGTGATAGTGGGAACATAGAGGATAAATATCATTTCTTCTCGGTGTGCACCCACTACACACCGCAAAGAAATCAATACAGAATGAAATTGGACAACCATAATTTAATTTCTTCATCAAAACCTCACCAATAGACATAGCATATATATTAAACAGTAACTCTATAGAAATATTAAAAATAACTATCAAATTCATAAATGAATGTTGGAATCGAAGGTAAATTTAATTTAACAGAAATTATATTAATATATAACGTTAAAACTATAGATTAATCTGTTTTGATCAGATTTACACCACTGTCGCGCCATGGTCATAAAAATTTAGTTTATATGTAATTTATATTACATTGTTCTGTTTTTGTTCGTGCCATAACCATTTATTGTAAATGTGTTTGTGCAGATAAAATTGTTTATTGTCTATTGTCTATTTAATTGAGCTTAAATAATATTTGGGGGATTTTTGTTGTTGCAATTTTGTTCTTGTTTTTATGAAAAATCGTAATGCTGATTTTGAAAAATCTTTTTTTTTGGAGAAACTTTTAAAGAAATGTCTAAATAAACAGTATTAAGTCACACAGTTTTAAATAGTGGGACAATAATTATTACATTAACGACATTTATGGCAAGGTTTGTTAAGACAACTTGAAAATCTTTTCTGTGTTCTATTTGCACGAGATCTTTTACTTTGATTGGGTTTTTTTTTATGCCTCTGGTATGTTAGCACTACATGTTTTCCACATATTGAAAGAACAGCATTAGAAGAATTATTTTTTTATCTAATTAAAGTCTCTAATACAGAATTTCTTTCTCCTTTGGAAGATTTTGAAAACCAGCTCTGATACGTAATGGCACATCTCTTAAAAGAACCAAGTAGTTCATAGTTTCCTGTTCCATGGCAACCAGGATTCTTTTTATGTCTGTGAAAGGGGTTCTTACAATGTCTTGTAGTGCAAATCGTACACATGATGGAATCAGTCATTGGACGAACTGGGAACTTATGAAATCGAACATCTAATAATCAAAGGGCAAAGAAAGTAGACTATTCTGCTTACTTAAATCATGCAGTATGAACAATTTATGAATCCAAAACTAATGGAAAAAATAAAAAGGAAAATATTGGAAAAAAAATCTTGTCCGTATTATATGTTCCTGGTGACATTAATTATGGATATTAGAATTAGAACTAACAGAACTAAGATGTGTGTATATCAAAATTTATAAATAAATAAAGACATCATTTCCATTTTTTTTTTTTTTTGCATTTTATATGCATTTACTTTTATTGATGCAACTGAGTAAATTTTGAAAGGCTTTACTATGTTTGTAAAACATTTCCATGCATTATATTTTTAACTTCAAATAATAACATCAAGGAGTGAAATAAATTTATATATATTGTATTATTATGTATATATTCTTGAAACCATGTAGAAAAATTGAACATAATTAACGTTTTAAATAAGATTATCACTAATAAACAAAATCACCAGAGTCATGCTTGATTGGTTGTTACTTTACATATCATTGACTTTAATGGACATCAAAGAGCCGTGGTCACTGTCGGTCACTCGCATGATTGCCGGCACGTGCCAGGGAAATTGCACAAAAGTCTAAACAGTGAATGAATCAATGACTATTATTATATTAAATTCAGTAGAATAGATGCATTATTAAATAACCTTTCCAAAGGCAGTGCTTTTACTACAGAAATATGTCATCTTATGGGTCTTAGTGCTACTTTTGTGGTCTTAGTGCTTCTTTGAGGAAGCTTTGCATTTCCCTGTTGGTCGCCCATAGCAACATAGCAGTACATCATCAGGAAAGTAATTGGTTGAGTGGTGAAAGCTCCGCCCTCATAGACAAAGCCTAAAATTATATAATTCTGAGGTAACTCTTTAATCTAAGAAAAGAAAAATTGCTTTTAATTAAGTTAATTATACACTTTAGGGAAAATTCTGCAGTTAATCATCAATCCCTCAGTTAACACAATTTAAAAACCATGTCCATTTTTACTTTTTCAGCCATTTGGGAAGAAATTGGTCCTGGAATAATCTACAGCCAAAACCAAAGACATCAGCTTTTACTGATAGTTTACATGGAGTGGAAAGTTAGTAATATCTAATTGCTAAAAAAAATTTAGCTTTATTAAACATTTGTTACGTCTCCCCACTTCTTCTATTTTACTGTATGTTGAACTTGTTTTTTTTTTTTTAACTACTAAATTATTTGCTGAGTTTTAAATAATGCTTTTAAGGCAAGCAAATAAATACCTGCTTTTATTATTTCATGCCATTAATATACCTGCCATGTCTTGAATAAGTGGTGAACACATCAGAGGTAGAAATTTCTCATTTCATCAACCAACAGAGACACTATTAAAGAAACATTGGACTGAGACACAATTATAATAAATTTGGTGTGTTGTAGTGACTGGTTTCTATAGATTCTTGGACTTCATTTCTGTCTTATAACTAAGAAATATTTACCACATAATGTCTTGTATATTGTATTATAGTCTACCGTTGAATTTTCAGACTTGAAGAAGCCACTGGAATCAGAGAATGTTTTAGCAAGATTTGAAGAAAGAAAACAACTGACAATATCTGCTTCACTTCCAAGATCTAAACATCAGCCAAAGGAAAGGATAACATTGATAGGTGGTAAAAAAGGTAAACAAATCATGGACTTATGGACAGTTTTGTTCCTTTTTATATCCCCCTCTTTGTTTGTCTCCATTAATCTGTCCAGTCGTCTGTCCACAACTCTATCATTACAGTTTTTTTATGCGACAACTTACCACAGCCACTTGATGAAAGGATGGCCATATCAAAACAATCCACATGGTGTGTCAAGAATTTAATTACAACTATAAAAACAAGTCGAATCTGGCTTGTAATTATTTATTTCAACATTTATTGAAGTTATCAAAACAAAAAGGTATCCTCATTGTAATTAAGGAATGTTAGTGATGCTGCTGTCAGAAATCAGTCTGACTTATAAATGGGTCAAGGCTAGGTTCCAGAAATTTTGGACTGATAAGGGGGGGTCAACTCACAGATAGATCAACTTATACTTGAGTATATACAGTAGTGCATTTATTTTATTGAACAGGACAAGCTGCTGAGGTAGTACAAGTTACTGTTGCTAAAACTAAGGGGAATAAAGGAGGAAAAGGGATCAAGAGAAAACTTCCCTCAGGTAATGTTTATGTTAAAAGGAGTTACCTCAGGTCAGGTTAATGTTAACAGGGGTTAAAGTGAAAACTTACCTCAGGTCAGGTTAATTTAAAAAAAAAAAGGGGGATAAGGAGGAAACCTACCTCAGGTCAGGTTAACGTTCAAAAGGGGATAAGGAAGAAACTTACCCAGGTCATGTTAATGTTAAGAAGGGGATCAAGAGGGAACCTCCCCAAGGTAATGTTTATGTTGAAAGAGGATAAAGAGGAAACTTCCTCCAGGTAATATCATGTTAAAAAGGGGATAACGAGGGAACTTCCCTTAGGTCATGTCAATATTAAAAAGGGGATAAAAAAATATTTCCTCAGATAATATTATGTTTAAGAGGGGACCAAAAAGAAACTCCTTGCAGGTAATGTTTATTAAAAAGGAGATAACAAGGGAATGTCCCCAAGTTAATGTTTATTTTAAAAGGGAATAATGAGGAAACATCCCCCAGGTAATATTATGTTAAAAAGGGGATAATGAGGTCACTTCCCTCAGGTCATGTTAATGTTAGAAATGGGATAAAAAGAAACTACCCTCGGGTAATATTATATTAAAAAGGTGATCAATAGGAAACTTCCCTCTGGTAATGTTATTCTTAAAAGGGGATAGGGAGGAAACTTCCCTCTGGTAATATTATTCTTAAAAGGGGATAGGGAGGAAACTTCCTTCTGGTAATATTATTCTTAAAAGGGGATAGGGAGGAAACTTCCCTCTGGTAATGTTATTCTTAAAAGGGGATAGGGAGGAAACTTCCTCAGGTAATGTTTGTGTTAAAAAGGGGATAAAGAGGAAACTTCCTTTAGGTAATGTCTA
Organism: Perna viridis; assembly: GCA_037379345.1. Lineage (NCBI taxonomy): Eukaryota > Metazoa > Mollusca > Bivalvia > Mytilida > Mytilidae > Perna > Perna viridis. The sequence goes on along the minus strand of CM074511.1, from coordinate 8,777,336 downwards.
TTTTAAAACATTAAATTTATTTACTGTAACATGATCTTTTTATTCTTGATAAATTTAGTAGAATATATTTGAGTACTTTGAAATTTCATGATAGCTTATGATGGAAATATAACATTTGTACTCGAGGAAATAATAGACAGTATTGTATTTCTGAAACAAAAAGTAGGAGGTTATTATCATTTTATTAAAAGTTAGCATATGATAACTCAATTTTTTTAACTAAAGACAATGAAAATTTCAGAGGTCAAAAAAGTGATTTCCACATATTCAAGGTATTAACTCTTTTTAACATCTTTGGTTGTATTATCAGTGTATGTTTTTATTGGTTTTAACATTTCTAGAAGGATGTATATTGTGTAGTATTTTTCCAACTCTGTTCATTTGTTTTCAGAAACCAAACAAGTGAAGATAAAATTGGTATCTAAAACCAAAACAGCTAGATCAAGGAGAGGAAAGAGTATGTTAATTTTAAAATCCAAGATGTCAAAATTTCTACATTAGCTTTTCACAAACCCAATGATGCGAGTTGTTACTTAAATTTTCCGTCCTTGTCATCGTCTCATCATGCGAAAATGCCATTCCCAAGTCACAATTTCTGAGACTGCCATATTTGCACCATATTTTTGTTTAGGATACTCTGTTTCACTTTTATGATTACCAGTAAAAAAATTGTAAAAAAAATTATTCCTTCCAGTTTTAGTAAGAAATCATTCCCTTAAAGTGATTATTTACAACTCAGTAAAGCTCTGCAGCACCTTGTAAATTATGTTTATAAAAGTTAGGACTATATTATCTTCCTTGGACTTGAAATATAAGATAGTAATAATAATCCTTTGTTTAATGAATATGCACTCAGTACTTTTCATAAATAATTTACAGGGCCTAAGGATGATAAAGACAAAGCTGCATTAGACCTGATGACTGGACAAAGGGTGCAATGGTCCTCAAAAGAAGATGGTCTGGTAAGAGGAAAAATATATGATATCACGGACCTAATTTTTCCTAGGTTACAGACCACCAATTCAACCAATGAGCATTTGGAACGTACGCAAAAATAGTCCTACGCAGAAATTACCCCTGTTCCTCATAGTGCTGTGAAAAAAGTTCTCATCTTATTTAAAAAATTTAAACAGTTTCTGAAAGGAAAAACATTTCTGTACATTTTATAGGTGCATTTTGCTTCTTGTGATGTGAAGCCTAATCTCCATAATGATTTTTAAATATACCCCTGTCTTGTGAAAACATTGGGATTTCCCATGCTATTTATAGACCCTTCACTTCCGGTGACCAGTACTGCACTGCAAGTCTGCTAACCCCACATGCCATTCTGAGGATTGTGAGCTGACATATGTAGAATCATGCTGATATATAGTCCTCTGCAGGTTAAAGTTAAGGTAAAGTCCAGAGAAGCCATTGAATATTGTGAAATTAGCATAGAAGCCTATGGAAAGTGGAATTAGTGGTTTTTAGCCTATAATTGAGGAGTTATTATCTCCTTGCCCTTTAAGATTGACTTTCAGTTCATATATGAATTTGAACATTTATTTCTGTGTAATCAGATTTAGATTCAACATGTACACTTTGATGGTTGTCTCTTTCATACTATTGTGTTGTCCACTGTGCTTGCCACTGGATAGCTGAAAGTCAGCCAGACAAAGTGTGCTTAAGTAGCTGTCTTTGTAAGAATCATGCAAAATCTGAAAAATGTGATGTAACCCAAAAAGGTTACATATTTTTATTTTTGTAATTAAGTTGTTTTATGGGTGTTTATTATAAAATGTGTATTTATTCATTCCGATCTGTCTGCTCTTAGGGGATAATCAACATTGAAAATCCAGTAGATTCTATTGTATTTGAGTGTCATTTACAGATGATCTCCCTTAATTTTGAAATCTACAGTGCATTCTATATAATTTTTATTTCCTATGAGCACAGGTTATATGAAAAACCAATTGTAAATTTCTGTTTACTAAAGCATTTTAAACAAAATATCAAAAATAAGAATATGTAGGCTTTCCAACCATATATCACATTTTGCATGATTCTTAGCTGGAGTGCTACTTAAATGCTTGTATAATTATTTTCTTCTTTACTAATGTTTTAACACCATTTTTTTTGTTGATAGAAATGTTGGTAAGTAGGACATATAAGTGAATTTTGGCATGTTTTGTTTCAAATTATGTCTGTATGTTGTATATGAAATACATTTTATTTGACAACAGTGTTTTTAAGCATTTATAGATTAATTGACCATATAATTTTATTCTCTAATTTTCAGTTGCTGACATGTAAAATAGCTAGTCTTGTGATGGATAAAAACAGTCGAGGGATGTTGATACCATGGATTGTAGTCAGAGACATACTCTACAAATATGCTACTGAGGTAACTCTAAATATGAAAATAAAACTATGGTCTTTGATAATAGAATATACTACTGAGGTAACTCTAAATATGAAGTAAAACAATGGTCTTTGATAATAAAATGCTACTGAGGTAAATCTAAGTTCGAAGTCAACCAATGGTTTTTGATAATAGAATATGCTACTGAGGTAACTCTAAATATGAAGTAAAACAATGGTCTTTGATAATAAAATGCTACTGAGGTAAATCTAATTTCGAAGTCAACCAATGGTCTATGATAATAGAATATGCTACTTAGGTAACTCTAAATATGATGTCAAACAATGGTCTTTGATAATAGCGAATCACATCATGTTGAAAAGGTTTTAGAGTTTATTTCCTGTTGAAATATTAACAGGGTATTTACAGTGTTGCCATGATATTACCATTGTTTTCATGTTTTTGTTTTTATTGCCAGCTTGTCATTTTATGTATACTGTACAAATGAGAAAGTTTAGTAAGGGTCACTAATAACTTACTTAGCAATTGGTTTTAATATTTGACCAAGTTATGTGATATGACCAAACTTGTTGTGAATGTTTCTGGGGTATCCTGCATAGAATTGATGTTGGGATATTTGATCTGCTGAAAAACATGGCCACCATTACTAAAACTAGAACATAGGGGTCAGACAGTAGTTTTTCTCATATTTCTCCAAAACCAAGTTATTGCCCTTTTTCAATATTATTTGCTATTTTTAATGTTTCTTCTTTTAAAGCTTTTAAAAAATCTTCTCCTCTGACACTACTTGACCAATTAGAACCAAACTTGGTATGTTCTTTGGGGTATCCTGCATAGAATTGATGTGGGGATTTATGATCCGTGAAAAAAAATGGTCGCTGATACTAGAAATAGAACATAAGGGTCAAACAGTAGTTTTTTTCTTATATCTTCATTACTGTTAGGTTCAGCCAAATTCTGATATGGGATTAATGTGTTCAGTGTAATGAGATCTATCTGCACTAAAATTTTCTCCTCTGACACTACCAGTCCAATATGGACTAAATTTGGTATGAATGTTCCTTAGGGTATTTTTCATGGAATTAATGTAGGGATTTTTGATCCATGGAAAAACATGGCTGTTGTTACTGAAAATAGAACAAAGGAGTCAGTCAGAAGTTTTTCTCATATATCTCCAAAACCATTAGGTTTAGCCAAATTCTTTCATGTGCTGAAATTATCCTTATTATAATGCCTAAAAGTTTCTAGGGGATCCAAGTTGTCATCTGTAGTTGATCGATCATATTGTGCTGCCATTTTGATTCCACAAATTTTACAGGAGTTATGGGACTTTGTTGAATTTAAATATTCTACACTAAAGGAACACTTTGTGAACACAACTCGTAGGAAACTGCTTGTCAGATTTCGTTCAAATTTTTTGTTGTGTTGTCAGCACCATATGCAGTTGATAATATTGTGCCATCATTTTGATTTGACAAATTTACAGGAGTTATGGGACTTTGTTGAATTTAGTTCATACTACACTATTGGAACACTTTGTGGACACAACTTCATGGAAACTGCTCATCAGATTTCATTCAAAGTTTGTAGGATTGTTCGTCACCACATGTAATTGATCATGCTGCCCTCAGTTTGGTTTTGACAAATTTTACAGGAGTTTTGGGGCTTTTGCTATTCAATTTTTTTTTTAAGCGGCTGGAGCCATACGGCTATATGTAGCAGTCTTGTTTATTTTATTGCACATCAAGTGTTATGTTCACATTTTGCCTATCATGGTACATCTTGTTACTTAGGAGTCAGCAGATAAATCATCAGCAGCCTGTCAGAGACGAGTCGCTCATTCTCTGAAGAATCCAGTTGTTAAACAGAATCTGTCTATATTCTATGCTGAGGCAATACAGGATCAGGTACATTTATATCTAAGACATATTTTATTTTTTATCCCAACAAAGCATAGTGCAGGCTTGAATTGTACTTTCCTTTTGGTACATCCAACATTGATAGCTTATCATCAATCTTTTGTTAAACTTCTTAAAAACAAAAATTAAAAACAGATGCATTGCTTATATTTAATTTACAGTACTGCAAATAAAACAAATATATTACATCAGTTATGTTGATTTGTTATGTGATAGGAATTATTAATATCAATAAAAGAATCACTTCTCTGTACTTAAATGTTGAGTTTGAATTATTACAATTACAGCCTAGTAGCTATATTTTTGATGTTTCAATTACAGTATTTTATGAAGTTGGCATTTAGGTTTATTTTACAGGACAACATAAGCAGTATTCACATTAATAAATTAGATTTTACGAGCAGATTAATCAGATTCCTGTAGCAATTATGTTTCATAGACACATTAAAGTCTAATTTACTTTCAGCCATTATCTACTTAGTCTTGATTAAGTTCTGAATTCAAGTCTTCAATAATGTCAAATGACCTCAGTGGGCTGAATTGATAACCTATTGGTACTTAGCTGAATGTAAACCATCTACTTTACTTATTTATATTGCCACATAATAGAACCAGGCTGATGCATTCCTTTGCAAACTATGTCACTTGCCTCAAGTTTTGAAAATTTTATATAATTTTAAATATAGAAAGAGTATAGAATATAAACTAATTTTTGTATGGTATGAAAAAGTGCTAGTATTCTGAGGTAATTTTTGGGTCTTAAAAAATACCGTCTCATAGGAAAAATCAGTAATGACTATTTGTAACATGTGTCTTATGTCAATACATTTATTTTGTTCCAACAGAGAATTAAGAAGTTTATGAATAAGAAGTATACCCAGGGGAGTGATGAAACTATAACAACGTATCAAGAAGTGGTTGATATACTTATTCACAAGTTTGCGTGAGTATTATTTCTAAAGTTTGTTGTAACTAATATCGATTACAAATATGAAAATATTGGTAAAATTTGATCCCATTTTTTAAGAATTTGTTTAAATAGTACATTATTCAGATTGACTTATTTTAGGACAATTTTAGCTTACTGCTTTGTTTTTGACTAAGGAAATTTGCTTGACAAATTAAAACATACAAAGTACTTGGGAAAGGCACTTTTTTGCTAGGGCACTCATCCATTGATAAGTCTATATATTTCATTTAATCTGTTAAGAGTTTTGACAACCATCCATGTATAAATTTATAAAGTACCTCACCTCATATGTTTTAATGGAACAGCCCTCAGTACTTAACAGTGTCCATTATACGTTAATGCAAACCTCATTTGAAACCAGAGAAAAATCATTGTTATTTTTTATTTTAATCCATAATGTAACGTCCACTTTTTTTGTCTTCAGTCTGTGAAAGGTCATTATGATTGATGTGTTGTAGCATTAAGTGAGTTGTGCAGACTGGAAACATACATTGTACCTCACGATGAATGTAACCTTCCAAAAGATCAAATATATGTCACAATGAAGATGAATCAGTTAATCCAATGAAATACTAGGATACAGTGCTGTATTATTTGTTCTTGATTTTATTTAATTAGAAAATCCTTTACTTTATATTGTTAATAGCTCAGTGATTTCTTGTATTGAGTGTGTGTTTTAACTGTGTAATCTTAATGGGATGTTGGCCAGTCACTGACATAGTACATTCCTGGCATGTCATTGGGTTCTTTGATTGCTCTTCGTTGTGACATATATCTGTTCGATCTTTTGGTAGGTTCCGTTTGTGGTAAGGTACAATATCTGTTTCTAGCCTGCACAGCTTACCTCAAACAGCAATGCATCAATCAAGCTGAATTATGACACAATTTTCCTTGTCCTCAAATGTCTTCGACTGCTTAATAATACTTTGTCAAGTCTGATACACTTTCCTGTTCCCATAATTGTAACCTATTTCTGTCTGTACTACAGGAGTGCTGATGTTAAGGAATGTGCCTTACCAAGTAATATTGACTCACTGAAGAAGTACAGTGTCAGTGTAATAAACCCTAGTGGTAAACCTGTTGTCTTCTCTGATCCAACCAACAAAGTAGATGTCTTGGAAAATGCTGTCAGAAATATCTTCCATGTAAGTTGTACCCAAATTGACATTCCTTAACATGATATAGCATGTACAATGCAGAACAAAGGCTTTGTCATATTACATCTTGAAATTACTTAGAAAGTGATTGATTTATGCTAAAAAGCATGTGAATGTGAATGAATTATTTGTAATTATTGTGTATTGATGATGAAATTTTATTAGAACTTAATGAGTAAATATGGGGGTGTTGTCAATGCCTTTACCGTTCATCTGTCAGTAACATATTCTTCTTAAACAATTTTCTCTGCAGCCATTTCTCACAGTCATCTGATATTTTGAAAAGCTTTATTTAAGTGTGCTATATTATCAGATTTGATTTTCAGGCTTGGGTGACAACAACTTCTGTTTGATGGCTTTTGTCAACTCTGTTTATATTTTGGTTATGTGACTTTTAATAGTATGAAATGTTCAAAAGTTTTCTTTGCAATTAATCGTCACAGTCACATGGTATTTTGACACAAGCTGTATATAAGTGTGCTATATGAAGTGATTTGATTTTGGGCTTGGAAAAATCAACTTCCTGTTTCAAGTTAATATTTTCACCATATACTGAAGTTTAGATGCAGGGCATTGGCTTACATATTTATTGTTGTATCTGTCAACCTATTATAAATTCACTATGATGCATTATACTTTCAGAGTTATGTATCAGTAGATGATAAGCAGGGACGGTCACATGAGATGTATCATGTTCTCAGCCAATACCCAGACAAACTTCTTGAAAAAGTACTCAACAAGATGAGAGCCAATAGTCTCATTGTGAGAATGAAGGTAGATCATGGCATTCAACCTGATTTTCCTCTGCTTTAGCAAATCAGGATTTTACCTTTACCATTCATTTTTGACTGAATATTTACTTCTAATTTTGCCAATTTATACTTTGTAGTCTTTGCAGGATCAGTGGTCCTTAAAAGTTCTAAGTATAAAATTAAATTCATTTTAAGTGCTGAGATTTTCCACTATAATGAATTCATAATGCTCATCAATCCTAATTGTTGAAAATAAATGAAATACAATGCAAAAACCATACTTTTAAATATTTATTTTATTATTTTTTTTAGAAAAATGCTGACTCTAGAATTATAGAGACAGGAATTCATGGCGTTAAACTTTCCCAGAAGTATTCTTATAGATTCCAATCAAGGTTTCCCTCAGCTATCTTTGAGGAAAGTATAGAATGTTTAACACAGCTGATGGATTGTCATAAAGTGTTAGGTCCACAAGGGAAGGTGGAGATGGACGACCTTTCTAAAGGAGGCTACTGTGCTTGTTTCATTGGTTTATTTGCTCATGGCAAGGTATTCAATCTGAATTTAAAAATTTATCAAAATTTTATTTTCAAAAGGCTTTGTTGAACTCCAAAAACTTGTTCCCTTGTTGTGTAAATAAGCTAAGGGCTTAAGGCACTGCAAGTTTTACATGTATCACTTTTGAAATTGATTTAGTCATATGTTGATGTTATTTGTTGAGATATCTCATCTTTTATACTGAAGTGGTTAAGTTTGCTTGCTTACTTCTTCCTCTTCTTTCAGCTTGCCTTTCATATAAGAATTCCAAGGGACATAATTATACTAGATCCATCATTACATCAAAGGATTTCCCGTGGAGGAACTATGACACAGCGAATGGTTCAGGATGGTAACGATGATTCTGATGAAGACATGGAAACAGAGCAGACTGATGATACATCTGATACATCTTCTGTAACAGGCTCTCTGAATGGACAGCTAAGGAAGACAGTTCGGAATCCAGTTAATGTTGGAAATTCCTCAACTTCTACTGAAAAAACACAAAATGTTGACTCTATTTCAAGGTGTTCCATGGGACAAAGGAGCATCATAGAATATGAGGAAGATTCCAGGATACAGATTACAACTGAGAGAAGTTCTCTAGCGTCAAGGGCATTAATCACAATGAAAAGGTCAAGGTCAGAAGGTGCACATAAACTAAAGGTGTATAATGTTCAGGACAATTTTGTGATAAATAGGTGTTTATTATGGATAGGTATTGATGGAGATTTAGACAGGTCTAGTCAGGAATGTACACTGGAACTTATTCCATTAGAGGAAGCCAACAAAATGTATAACAAACCAAGCACATCCAAAACTGAGACAAATGAACTTCCTTTGTTGAAGAATAGGAAGAAAAGGAAACATGAAGACAAGAAAAAGAAACCTGAGGACCCATCTGTGATTCCAGAACTGACATTGACATCCAGTAAAGTGTCAGAGATCAAACAGAGACTTTCAAAAATTCTACCATTCCAGGTATTCCATTTATGTTATCAGTTCCTGTATAGGTTTCAATGTTATCCTATTAAGTCCTATCATCTGTGACCCATATCAAATTACCTTATAAGAAAAACTTCGCAATGCGCAGTGATTGAAATTTATATAAAAATTCTACTTCTTAGAAAAACCATTTAGGCATTGCAGACGGCTATAAAATATATACCAGTAGAAAAAGAAGGGATATGGTGAAATGTAACAATGCACCAGCATGTAACCTTGTTACAAAATTGTATTAACTACTTTCAGAGATTAGCAAAACGTCCTCAGTTATTGTAAACACACCTTTAAGTAAGCCCTGGAATGCCCTGACAACAAAGTAATAAAGGCCAGGGTAACTGAAGGATAAACATTCTTCAAAATTAAACTAAAAAGTAGTATAGCAACACAGACACATTAATGACTAACATCTCCTGTGGACAGGCAAATGATTACAACACAAAGAAATATTAATGACTAACATTTCCTGTGGACAGGCAAATGATAACAACACAAAGACACATTAGTGACTAACATCTCCTGTGGACAGGCAAATGATTACAACACAAAGACACATTAATGAATAACATCTCCTGTGGACAGGCAAATGAAATCTGAGGTGGGGTTAAAAAACATTGTAGTTTTATAAGGCTTTAACCATCCCCACTTTAATGAAAGGTCAACTGAAACATCAAAGAAACACACTATAAACTTCATCCAATTTACTTCAACATGAATCATGTAGACAAATGAGATATCCACTTAAAGCTGGTCTCTTTGGCCCACCTGTAGAACAGACCCCCTTTCAACCATTTTTATTATGGTCAAAGTCCTATTTTCATATCTGCCCTGGCACTGTGATGAAGCATTTATCAATAGAGTTGCTTACACACTTGATGGAAACGTTAAAACCAATGGTTAATCATGACTGTTATCCACGAAGCCTTCATTTTTAACTGACAACCATAGATACAAACATTTACTCTTGAATGGTAAGCAGATCATGATTTATAACACTAAACAATGAAACAGTGCATTTGATGAAATAACATTTTAAAATATCATTGCTTCTATCAGATGAAATGAAGGAACAAAACTAATAGCATCTTTCCCTCATCCATTGTTTTGGCCTGAGAACCTATTTTTTTTTTAAGTATGGCCCTACTAAAGGATTTATTAGGTAATTGATGATTTTCTTGATATATACAAATTGTAAAATCAGAATTTTGTACCTGTAGGTTTTCAATTTAATTGTATTAATCTTTTTGTACCAATATGTTCAAAGATGGAATTGATCCTAAGGCACTTTAATTGTTAAGCTTCATTCTTTTTTTTTTAAGCTTGATGTTGATGCAGAATGGGACACGTTTGATCCTTTACAGAAAAATAATTTACAGCAAATATATAATGCTGTGGATCAACAGGGAGAACTTGGGGTCTCTATCTATAACCTGAAGGTAAGTTGCTACTGGTCCTTTATAAGACATCCTTTAAAAGTATACTTCCTTTTTAAATATTTTTGTCTGTCCGTTTGAATTTCATCGCAATTATGTTGACTCCCAATTGATTGATTAATTTCAAATGTGGCATATGGCTTTATATTTAATGGGAAATAAGTTCATTGTAAGCCATTTTGGTTGCTGCCTGATACTAACAACTTGCTGTTTTGTGTGATTTTTGCCACTTTTTACTACTAAATGAATTAGAAATGAAAAATAAAATTTTCGTTAAAAAAATCTCATCTGCCACTGGATACATATATTTCAAATGTGGCATGTAGCTTTATATAGATGATACTTAAGGACTTCAGTTGCTGTCTAATATCAGCTTCCTGTTTTGTTAGACTGTCATTTTTCACTATATGGAATGAGAGAGAGTATACCTAGCATGACAATAGGTGCAACTTCATATACATTTTGGCCTAAATATAACAGCTCCTCAGATATTTTTAAAAAACTGCCTTTTTGGTACAAAAAAATGAGGGGTGGAGAATTTGCAAAAATAGTTTTGTTACCTTAGGAATATTTTGAGAATTAAAATTACGATGACTACTTTGAACTCTGGTCAACCCTTACCTGTAATATGTTGGTGCTAACTGAAAATTAAAACGAATAGCAAGAGGTTTTGTTGTCAACAAATTATTTTTGCCTGTAGCTAACCTTTTTTGTTGGCTGTCCATTTAGGTTATAAAGAGTGACCATGGCAGTTTGCAATCTACATTTCCATATGATATTTATATGATGCTTGATTTTGTTTCTATTTATTACAGAAACAGTTCAATCATAGTGACTTACTTATACCATGTTTGAAGTGCTTGGAAGATAGGGACATGGTAAGTAATGGCTTTTATTTTAATTCTCATGATTTTTTTATGGTAGTAAAAGTTACTTTGAGAATAATACTATTTATTTTTTGTATTTAGGCTTTTCATGTCATTTTAATTGATTCATAGAAATATTACTCATAGTTATAGTAACTTAATTGTATGTGAAGCTAAGTGATGAAACATGGAAAATTGTACAACAGTTCCCTCCCCTGATAAAAACATTGTAATGAATTAGTATAGCCAGTACTGTTCTAATTATACCATTTTTTTCCAAAGTATGCTATATTGTACATGATAGACACTACTTATGAGGATTTCAAGGCCTCATCTAAAAAGCCATTTCATTTGAGAAACACAGTGAGGTTTAGTTTATCATGTCTCCTGCTGTAAAAGTGTGTAATAATGATAAATAGTGACCAGTATGTTATACAGTGTACTGGAAGGTATGATATAAGTATTTATGATCCATTACAAACTGCCAGTAGTAGTTGCAGTCTATTACAGGAGAACACTCATTGTTATGATTTTACTTTTGTTAGATGGTAATGTTAAAGGAAACAAAAGTTAAATTGTAAAGGAGTGAATCTCCTGTATGTTTTAATGGTCTGTGATTTCATTGGAGAACTTATCTTAGCAGTAGTATGTATTTAAACTGTCACTAAACTGACTGTATCAGCCCTATTACATATCATTGAAGGAAAGCTTGCTTGTAATTCTCTTCTGTGTAACATGGACTTCAATGAAGATGCCAATGTATGCATATTTTGAAAAAAAGAAACTGATTTATTAAAATGTATGTCACCATAATTTCTTAAACGATTAGGTAGAATGGAATATTTGACTGATAATTATATTTATAATTAATATTTACTTAATGTACAGTATTTTCTATAAAAAAACATTTTCCATTTTTAGACATTGAATAATACAAGTTATATTTGTATATAAAATAGTAATGCTTGATCTTACAATTATCCTTATCTGGTTTCTAAGAAAAAAACAGAAGAATTTTAACTGCTGATCTTAAAGGTTTGTTGACCCTAAGATCAGCTATCTTAGAAATATTTATGCCATAGTCTAGGGGCAGCTGAATTATCACTAATAGAGTTTCTTAACACTGACTTATTCCAAAAATACCTGAAGGCAGAGGAATTCTATTAAATGCATTCGTTAAAAGTGAATTAAGACCTATCCCTGGCACAGGAAGCCATTTTGGTTTCTATTTATTGAACCATTTTAAAACTTGTCATTCGATATATCCTGTACAAGGAAGTTCAAAAATCATTTCAGACTGAATTGAATAATTACTTACAAATTACTGTGTGGAAATTCTTGATCTTGTAGTTAAAAATGATAAAGAAAAAAGTGTTGGTTTATTTTTCTCTCAATTTTTTGTAGAATATATCTAATTATAATTAGTAAGGACTAAAAAGGTTTATAAAATAAACTGTTTCTGTTTACTATACATTGTAAAAGATTTTTTTCACATCAATTGATTTGATTTGTGTATGACTTTTTAAAACAGTGGGAAATTTTCTACTGACTATTTTCCCCTATTGTTCAGCCATTCTTACAATTTTCATGTGAGAAACTGATGATCCACTGAAATTTTTACCACTACAGGTATCAATAAGTTGTATGTTTTAGATAGATGAAAAACCAAAAAAAATCAATTTAAATCTGGATAACAGAAGTTTGGAGGGAATCTGCATGAATATATGTTTTTAAGAATGACATAATTTATCATGACTTAAAAAAAAGCTTAGATTTTTGTCATTGATATTTCAAATTATGGTACTTCTATCTTAAAATTGATTATTTATTGATTATCATTTTTAATATTGGAAGCTTTTTCTGATTAGATGAAGTGATTAATTGATTAATCATAATATTACTGGCCTCTAGAACCATTCCTATCTTTTTAATTATTTACTTCCTCCTCCGTAATTTGTTTATAGCAAAATGCTTTAGGAAGTCCTCCTTTCTTTTCAATCCAACATTTTTATATGACTAAAATCTGCACTTTTTGAATTGAGACGTTAGAATCGCATTAAACTCCTACATTTAGAATTTGATTTGATGATAGCTATTAAGGAGTTGTTTTTTCCCTTCTGACTTAAGATGAAAGTGCTTTTCTGATTAGAAATCTGAGGAAATGAAGCTTTATGAGACATATTCATTACAAAGAATTAGTTTGGAATTCAATTTCAGAAGGAATTATTTTGCTTATAGTACACTGGGATCATCTCAATCTTCACACAAATTGGAACTACTGTTAGGTAGAGCTTCCAATTTCATACCTCAGTTTAGATTTTTTTCTGCCATATTTGGTCATTGTGTTTAAGTCCATCTACAGAATGGCTATAATGTAAAGTTATATTTACATGCAAAGAATAAAAAAATGCCATTTAAACAATGTAGACAGCTAATTACAGTTCAAATTAGTTACATGTAGTAGAAGATTTGATTATAAATGAGGACCAATTACATTTTGTTCTAATGACTTTGCCATGTTAATAGCCTATTGACTGATTATTAGCATGAATTTGATCAAATCTGATATGCTATTTCTCCAGGGGTCCTTTCCCAATCTCACCCAGAAATTGGATTTCAGAATGTTATCCATTACTTTAAACAAGTCAAATATAAGTTGTTTTTTTTTCTTTAAGTGGAAACTATATTACATCATCCAAAATCTTTATAAATTTTAGACAATTGTGATGAACATGCAATACATGTTCTGAGTTATAGTATGGAATTAAGATGATATGTATTCTGTCAGACTTGGAATTGAAAAAAAGGAGTTAGTCTTGCTTTTTTTTAGGTTGGAAGACTTGTGTAACTAAATTGCTGGAGCGTGTTGTGAAGACTTATAACTTCAGTAGAAACAGAAAAAGCAAAGAATTTTTTTTTCCTATTTTGATCAGGAAATGTCTACTGTTATTTTTATAGCTTCAGTTAATAGCTCTCTGTAAGGAAATAAACATTGATATACAACCATTTAGTATCTCTTTCTTTAAAGGATATATTTTTTGTTATTTTATGAAGTGTAGGATGATGAATAAGCTACTTTTGTCTTACTTTATTAACAGTCTTGTTTTACTTTCTATCTATATGCATGAAATAATGTTCAGTTGTATGTAACCAGTGGATTCAGACATTTGTGAAATCATTATCATATTTAAAGAAATTGTATTATCTGCCAAATTTTATCACAGAAAAAGTTTTTTTCAATTTGTTGGTAGAAATTTGACGAGCATATGTGCTATAGTCCAACTTTTTTGGGATAAAAGCAGTGTAAAGATAAGTAGGAAAAATATAAAAATATGTATGCAAAATGTTCAAGAAAATTTAGAAACTATTCCTACCATTGAGTCATGTAATAAATATGATAATTTATATAAAAAAGAGGGGAATTAAACTTGACTCTTGGCAAATGTCAAGTTGTCAATCTACACAAATATAAAACTTTAAGTCATTGCTACTTCATGGGTGGTGACTTCAAAAGGTTAAATATTGAATGACCTCTTCAAACTATTACAATGTTGTAGTAAATGACTTTGTTCCTCTTGTAGACTTTTAGCCATCTATACCAGTATATGTACATGTACATTGTCTATGTCTTCATTGTAAAATGTATATTGAAAGTACTATTGTTGGTGGGGTACCAATTTTTAGCTCACCTGGCCAAAGGCCACATGAGCTATTGCCATCACTTGGCGTCCGTCATCGTCATCTGTCTTTGTCGTTGTCGTCGTTTACAATTGTACAAAACTCTTCTATTCTGAAACTACTTGATTGATTGGAATTTAACTCGGTATAAATGTTCCTTGGGGTATCCTGCATAGAACTGGGATGGGGATATTTGATTCGTTGAAAAACATGGCTGCCATTACTAAAAATAGAACATAGTGGTCAGACAGTAGTTTTTCACATATATCTCATAAACAGTTAAGTTTAACTAATTCTGACATGGGGTATAAGTGTTCAGCATGATGAGATCTATCTCTGGACAAATTTTGTTTTAATCTGTGAAGCCATGTTGAAGTTATTGCCCTTTTTCAACAATTTTTGCCATTTTTAATGTTATTTCTTTCAAAAATCTTCTCCTCTGACACTACTTGACTAATTGAAACCAAACTTGGTATGAATGTTGCTTTGATTATCCTGCATAGAACTAATGTGGGGATTTTTGATTCGTCGAAAAACATGGCGGCCGTTACTAAAAATAGAACATAGGGGTCAGACGGTAGTTTTTCGAATATATCTCCAAAACCATTAGGTTTTACAAAATTTTTTCAATAGCTGAAATGATCCATATTATTAGGGCTACAAAAGTCTTCAGGGATAAAAGTTGTCAAATGACTCCTTGTAAGAGTTATTGCCCTTGAAAGGGGAAAAATGACTCCTTTTTTTTTTTTTTAATAGTTTTCAGTCATTATCTTCCCCTGTGCAGGTCCGGGTGTTACAAGAATAGGCCTGCAGCAGCACTAAGCTTGTGGTAAAAGGCGACTAAATAGTGCTCAGAACCTTAGCCGGGGCTAGGGCGCTCTGCCCACAGAGCAACTGGGATGTGTGCCCCAGGTGGTGGAATGGGGTACCCCTGGCGTGTTACATGCTGGGGTTGTCAGGCTATAATACAGAAAACCTGACCGCAAACCATAGTGGTGCATCGTGTTGGGAAAGATGCCACGTTCCTCGCACGTTAAAGAACCCTACTGTGGTATTCTCTTGGAGTAGGAACCATAGGGCTCCGCCACAGGAGGCTAAATTGCCCGACCCTACCCACCTCTCCCTATTTCCAGTGGCAATCAAAATTTGTCGACCCCATTGTCCATTTGTCCCATCCCTTTTTCATTTCATCATCATTTCATGTTCATTTTATCATCAATTTCATGTTCATCATGTTCATTGTCTGAATATAGCCGAAATATTGCTGCTCGGACATTAAACCCCAACAAACAAACAAACAAACAGTCAATATCTTGAAAACTATTATAGATTTAAAGAAACTTTCAATTGATGAGAAGATCTTATGATAAGTCCTACCAAAGAATTCTTGAGTCAAAATTGTTGGACAATGTCTCGTTCAATTTATTGCCTTTGAAAAGCAAAATTCAACCAGTTGAGTGATTCAGGCTCCTGGGAGCCTCTTGTTGTGGTTTTCGTTGGTAAGCCAGACCATGAAACTTGGTTTTCAACGAAAAGGGGGTTCTCATTGATATGTATTTAGAAAGCTTTAAAACCACAAATTTATGAATCCACGACCACGTGTATCTTTCTTAATCCATGAAAATTGGTATCAACGAAATAAAGTACTTTCACAGTAAATGATTGAAAACAAGTGTAAAAGTTCTCTGGTTAAAACATTCAGTTAATAGGGATTGTTTTTAAAGGGTTTTGAGTTAGATTCAGGACATAACAGACGATGAATTATAACGATGCAGATAGATTGAACCCTGACATAGAATTTTCCAATGTTTCCATATTAAATGATGTGTAGAAAGCGCTGCTTTTAAGTTGTATTGTTATCAAGTTTTAAATGTAGGGCTGTTGGCTGTGATTTAAGTGAATAATTGTAGTCGACTGAAAATTAACCAAAAATAAGACCGTATATATGAATGTTTTGATCTAATCAGACCAAAGTGTTCAGAATTGTTGCTAGTTAAGATTAAGGAAAATTCAAATGATAGCTAACGCTACTTCATCTTATGTTGTACTTTATTATATAAGAGTCAGAATATATGAATTATTAAAGGAATGAATGTAAAAAGTTTTTGATCTATGAAGAAATAACCTCAATCACATGTGTGCACACTCAATAACCTGCATAGTAGGTTATTTTCAAGTGTACATCATGGTCATTGAGGTTATTTCAAGTAGACAAAAAAATATGACATTCATTCCATACATATTTTAATTTTACTATCAAATTTCAACAAGTAAGTCATTAAATAAGATGTCACAGTCACATTACAATATTTGGTCTATGAGATGATAAACAAAATTTTTTCCAATCAGAAAGTATGTTACTTCTGTAATTATAGTATTGTTTGTTATCTCTTACTTCTATGTTGATATTTTTACCATGAGATTTGTCTTCTATGTCAAATGATAGAATTATAAATGTAAGAGTATCGTAGATAACAATACTTGAAATGTGGGGATTTTGATGATGAAATAAGCCATTGTTGACAGGATGTAGAATAATTAATTAGAAAAATAATAAACTGTACTTGTACTAATTTTTGCCATGTATTTTGTTGCAAGAATTTCAAATTCAGTAATTATATGTAAAATTAAGTCTCCACAAACATGCATATAAAATTTCAAGCATATAGTAACTTAACTTAAAGAGAACTTTAGCAAAAATGCTTGAGATCTGCCAATCCCAAAATGATAAAAAATAATGGCGTCTGAGTTCATATGTCGTTGAAAATAGTTGCATGCAAGCTTTCTCTTCATAAACATTACCAATCATGGCATGAACTATCTATTAAAAGAATGAGTCTAAATACATCTAGTAAAAATCATGTTGAATTAGTCTGAAAGGCTAATCCAAAGTTATAAATGTCAGTAGTTTTACAAATCATGTCATGACAACATTGCTGTCATGATACGGAAGCCAAGTGGTTCTGGCTAATGAGCTAATTACTGCAGTATGATGAAGGTGTATTAGATGGTCCGTTGGGAAATCATTCTTCAGCATCAAACATCCTAGACAGAGTTCCAGGTTAGTATGATATTTAGTTTCCAAGGACAAGAGGATGTTCCTTTCAAATTTGAAATTGTGGCCTTATATTCATCAAAGGTTCATTGGTCGCTGAGGCTCAGTTTGAATTATCTCTCTTTTAATTACAAAGCTATGGACATGCACTATATATGCTATAGTCTATTTTTGTTATAATTGTTTTCTTTAAAGTTATTTCTCTTTCTCTGATGATATTTTAAAAAAATAATTCTTTAAGTTTTACTGGTATCTCTGCATCTGATGAAATAGGTAATGCATGCCCATTTCTTTTCAAAGCTGCAGTTTGTATAAAATATGACTTTTAAATGTGTAACAGTATGCCTATCATATATTTTATTATAAAGGTCAATATTACAACAAACAGTACACCATAAGCCTGATGGTAATTATTTAATTTTCAGGTCAGTTAACCTTGAGAAAAAGTCATGTGGAAGGTAAGTTATTATTTTAGAATGAAAGTTATTTCATTATGAAAGAAAATACCCTGCGGATTTTGATATCAGTGAAGTTTTAAAGAACGAGTTTGAGGGGTCTAGGATCCATTGCTCCAAAGCCTCTTGCAGTTTGATACGAAGATGGAGAAAATTGCTTTGTATTTGAACTGAAGAGTTAACGGGAAGGAAGTAATGGTCCCGTGATTTACACACATTTTTTTTTTTATGTATTGATAACGAACATGACCAATTTTGATTTCTATTCAGCATGATCTCTGATTGAAGAATTTATTAGATAATTGTTACAGGTCATTCATTCTATGAACAATTTGTTATTGCAAAGGTGGACTGAGGAGGAAGTCTAAGCATTTCCTTTCTCTCTATGACATTAGGTATAAATTAAAAAATGTTCTTTTTAGCACTTAAAACAGAGATTAGCCAGGCTACATTGACTTTTCTAAAAGGAGAAAGCAAAGATCTTTATCTATTAGAGCAGAAGTATCTTGGCCTTTTGAGAGGGATGACAAACTTTTGAGGGGGATGAAAACGTCATAGTCTGTTGTCTTATCTTCTATGAACCTGTCAGTTGTAAATAGGCTTACCAGAGATAAACCCTTGGTAAAAAACATGTTGGCATATAAGTGGTATTTCAACAAGTGAAACATTCGGTTTATAGCTATTTCTGTCATGGATTAGTTTAAGATCCTCTGTGGTGGGTTAATATTTTCTACAGTTTATAAGAAGTTAAGTTGATCTTGACCAGAAGTGGAATGCCATTCAAAATAGTTGGGTTTTCCCCAGACTTCATTGTTCAGTAAATATAACCTATCTATATCTTTACTTTATCATC
Source organism: Perna viridis (assembly GCA_037379345.1). Classification (NCBI taxonomy): domain Eukaryota; kingdom Metazoa; phylum Mollusca; class Bivalvia; order Mytilida; family Mytilidae; genus Perna; species Perna viridis. The sequence goes on along the minus strand of CM074511.1, from coordinate 8,758,297 downwards.
TTGTATAATTGATATATTGCTATTTTTGTAAGTTGATGCATGGTTTTGTGGATTGAGAAGATAATACTGTTTTATTTTTCACAAGTTGATCTAGATAAATACTGTGTAGAGGGTCAAATTAATGAAAATCATGTATAATAATAAAAGGCAATAAGATGTATACCTACTTGGTCCTCTTTGTTTGTACATAAGGCCATATATTGGATAGTTTCATGGTATTTACAAAAGAAAGCAACCAAATGTCAGCATGTGGAAATTTATCCCATGTACTATGTAAGCTCAATCAGATCTATTTTGGCCATTTCAGCTATACTAAAAAATCACAGATGCAGAAAGAAGAAATTCTTCTTGAATTATTTGAATTATTTGACAGAATTTTAGTGATTCATGGATCAAAGTAGTTCCATCCAACAGGTGCCACAACAATTTTCAGTTTCACTAGAAAGTTCATTAGAAATAAATAACAGTAACTCCTCCAAAAATTTTGGCACAAAGAGAGGATCTGAAAAAGTAATGGTATGATTTAATAAAGTTCAACTATTAAAAAAAAAAGGTGTAATACTACAAAAGAAATGCTGGGATTGATTTGTGACTTGAGCCATTAAGGAATTAGAGGCCAATAATTGGGACCAAGAACAATCATTTTCCTGATATCTGGACAATAACTGGATGAGTCTCTTAGATATTGTATCACGATGTGCCATACCATCAAAGGAAGGCTTAGATAGAATTTTTGGGTTGTGACATTATAATTATAATATTTGATCATGGGATTAGGTAAAAATACTTGGTTGGAATTGTATAGCACACAAATTGTTTTATTTTTTTAGCTCACCTAGCCATAGGCTGTGTGAGCTATTGCTATCACTTGGCATCCATCGTCTGTCGTCCTTAACAATTTTTCAAACATCTCTGAAACTACTGAATGGATTTGGATGAAACCTAGCATGATTGTTCCTTAGGGTATCTGTACAAAAGGGCCGATTTTTGATCCATGAAAAAACATTACAAATAGAATATAGGGGTCAGACAGCAGTTTTTTGCATATATTTTCAAAAGCCAAAGGTTTAACCTAATTCTGACACATGAGGTAAAAGTGTTAAGTATGATGAGATCTGTCTGTTGTCAAATTTGGATGAAAATCTGTTGATACATTTAGAGTTATTGCCCTTTTTGGATGTTTTTTTTTTCTGTTTTTGATGTTATTACTTTCAAAATTCTTCAACTCAGCAACTACTGCATAGAATTCAATGAAAGTAAAGGATAGTTTGGATTTTTGATCAGCAAAGAAACATGGCCCATGTAACTAAAACGGAACATAGGGGTTAAAATACATTTTTTTGCAAATAACTCAAAAACCACTGAATTTAGAAAAATTCTGATGTTGGGTAATATTGTTTACAATCAGAAGATAGAGCTATGCCGAAATTTTAAAAATGATTCGTCACCTGATTTAGAAAGTAATGGTCCCTGAATCATATTTTTTTTTACATCCCTGCCTAAATTTTTTCCATAGGTTCTAAAAACACTTTGAAGGCATTTCCATCATTTAAAAGTGCCTCATGTACTCAGTTAAACTTACAACATTCATCAGTATATGCTCTTTTTCAGCAATTTTTTGTCAAACATGGTACATAGTATGATACCTGAACTTACTTAGTTAAAAGGGCATGGTTTGCCAGATGTGCAATTCATTCTCTTAGAGAGCCTCTTGTTTTAGGTCTTACTCAATTTAGTTACATATTAGCTGTTAATTGATGTTATCTTTTGAGGTGTATTGAGGTATAGCATATTGTAACATCTTAAAAAGGATTCATTATTTATATCAATATAAATGTGTTATACTAGTATGATTATTTTATACTGTGTGGTGAGATTTTAGTGATTTTTCATTATCTACAACCAGCTGAATAATTAACAAATTAATATAAATAAGAGAGCTTCAATGTAATAGTTTTTGTGGATTAATTTATTATTCACTTTTTTATTTCTAGGTATATTTTCATAGGTGGATCCAGGGGAAGGGGGAGGGTGGCATTTTTCAAAATGTTATATATTTTATGGCAAAACCCCAAGAATAATCAGAAAGGAAAAGTACAATTCAATAAAGTGTTAGGTGTTCACTGATAAGATCATAATATCAAAGATTTGTCCCATGTGGTATAAATGAAACTACAAGTACTCTTTGATTTGTTTAATATATTGGGTCAAATTAAGGAAATGTTTAAATAGAAATTTCAAAGTTCTTTGAACAGTTTCAGTTTAGGTCAGAACATTATTCTGAGTCAAACATTTAATCATAATCCAAAATCTGAACTGTATTTAGCTTGAAAGTTGTGTCCATATTTGCCCCTACAGTTTATGGTTTGACTACTTATTAAACTGCATCCTCTGAAGCATTTTATTCTTTTATGTAATGAGGAAGGCTGAGTTGTTCTGATTGTTACAAACTTAAGCAGTTTGAAATGCTACTCACGACAACACTTCCTAGTGTCCATGCAATAAACCAATGATATGAAACTTTTTAAAAGTCAAGTCAGTATAGTGTAGAAAAAAATAGATTTAATAAAAAGTTTTAAATGAGATTACTTGTTTGAAACTGTGCGTAAATAATTTTGTAATAGCTATATATAACAGAAATGTCACCCTAGTCATATCATTAGGTGGTAGATTTTAATGTAAGGGATACTCATGTCACAGATGTGACCTGGTCATAAATTATTCATAGAGTTCAGTTGGCCTTTCCGTTCTTACCTTATGTGGGTGCTCAATCTCCTGTAAAATGGCAGGGGAGAATTTAACTGTTGAGTAATTGGTGATGTAGCTTATTTTCGTTTCCTTGATTTTAATTGAATTGTTTCTGTATGTGTCTTTCTGATGAAAAAAATCTGATAGTTTCACATGTACAAAAGTCAGTATTTTTCTGTGGGTGATATTTTAGTATCCCTTTGTTTGTTTGTCCATCATTCTGTTTGTCAAAGACCAATCAAGGGAACTAACATTCGAGCAGTTATCAAAAGAATATAATCCATTGATGTAGACTAGACCAGGAAAATAGACATTCACAACAAAGAACATGAAATAACCAACATGAGTATCCCAGACTACACTAAAAACTGGGAGCATGGACCAGGTGCAGCGATAGGGTATGTGTCGTCTGTCTTACTAGAAACACCCACCAAGTTGCTCATAAAATGTCACATTCAGGTAGGTAGAAGTATAACTAGGACATATCAATTTGTTCATCTGAATTTCATTGTAATCAATTCAACTCCCAATTGATTGATTTCAAATTTTTACTATGGCTTTATACAGATGAAGCATATGTTGTAAGGGATACTGTTTGCCTTTGGATTTCAAATTCCTCTACCATTAGGTGTATACCAAGTATGTGCAGCTACATGTCGTTCTAAACGTTTAGTTCAGAAACTTAAACAAAACACCTGGTTGGATATGCTTAGTGGTGATACAGTTTTACATTCAATGAGTTTTCTCTGATAATTCCAACAGTGTTCACTGACCATCAATAAGTGATCTTTTGACTGTAATGTCAGTTTTGTAAGAGATGATTGTGACCAGCTAAGGTTTCTGTCTTATTAGTAGAGGTTTTGTCTCATGATGACATCGATAGCCCCATCATCTGACAGAGTCTTACAAAATAAGAGATGAAACCTGCAATAAAGTCGGATGAGACCAACAAAGCATGCGACTAACACAAATGTTTTTGACAAGTCCTTAACTATTGCCTCTTTTTTCTGGCTTTAGCCTTTATAATCATGCCAGTTACCATTTTGTATGATTGTTTCTTACGAGTTTCAGTCAAATGACGGAAGGATGTTCTTCCGATTCAGCTTCATTAGTCTTGATTTCGTCATTAAATGACACTAATATCTTATTTGACTGACAAGAAGACAATTTGTTTTGCTCATCTATGAAATTGTAATTAAAGGTTTAGAACTTTGATGGTATTTGACCAAGGAGAAGGAATTGATTGAATGGAAATTTTCTTTTATTTTGTAATGTTTAAAGCAGCGTGCTGAATAAAGTCTCATGGAGACTTGTATGGTTTTCTTTAAACTTGTTTAACTTCCTACATAATGTTTTGTTGTCTCTGTGAAAATGCTGGAGTGTTTTAAACCAAACTTAGAAGGAGTAATGTATTGAATGACATAACAGCCTGAGTCATTCATGGGCTCTCAATGACATAGCACATGATTAAACTTTTGGATCTAGAAGAAATCTTAAGATTGAGCATAGGTACAAACTGTAAGACTCATAGAAATTATAAAGTCTTCATTTTGTGTAGATGGTTGACAAAGTTTGATTAGAATTAATTATTAGTAATATAATTAACTGTTCCTATGTTCCAGTGCTGTTTCTGCTACTGTAAGCCCTGAATTGTTTGTCCTAGTGGAATGTAATTTGACATTGAATGTCACCAGTACTTATTGGTATTGTTGGATATAATATACAAATGCCATACCCTCATACATCTTACTAGTATCTGATAACAATTCATCATGTATCTAATTTACTTGTTGTCAAGTAGAATTCCTTTCTAAAGACAGTCAGAAATCTGAATTCACTATCTAATTAGGTAGAGATGACTTACTTTATGGTTTTTGGTTATCACAGTTCTAAAATTCCTTCCATGATGAAGATGTGGAGAAATCAAGCCATTTCTAGTCCCTATATCTTTAGACAATAACTAATTTGTATCTGTATGCCCTTGATATAGTTTTTGTCAGCTCAGATTTCTGATAATGATGTATAGGAAACTGACCTCACTTTCTTATTAGGTATTATCTAGACGAGATTGTGAATTAGATCGGATAGAACTGTTTCAGGCCAACTTCTGTCACAGCCTAGGGCAATATTTTAACCTTATATTTCTGGATGTCTGACAGTAATATATCACCAGTGTCTTAATCCTTCACTTTGATATTACCTTTTTATATCAGTTCCCTATAACTGAAACTCTCCCATTTATGCACATAACTCTTCCGAAGTCCTTGCTATGAGAATTTATGCAATCATGCTATACCTTCTTAATTATATTGATGTTCAATATTTTAATGTTTTATTTATTTATCAGACTTTTTATATTGTGTGCATGCCCATAAGTTATAAGGTTCAGTTATAAGATGACACAAAGATTATGGTACATTGAAATCAACCTGCTAGTCTTTATCTTGAAAACACAACTCCTTCTAAACTGCACGAAGGATTTTGATACCATTTTATAGGAAGGTAAGTCATCATATGTAGATCAGATGACCCCAAAGTGACATATTCCAAATTATGTTTTTTAGAGTTTACACTTAACTCCATTTTAAGGTGGTATTCTCTGCACAGATTGTTAGTCATTACATGTGCCTTATCAATCCTCATGGTACATGTGCCTTATCACATTATCTCATTACATGTGCCTTGTCACATTTTCTTATAACATGCTCATTACACATGCCTGATCTCATTACATGTGCCTTATCACATTATCTCATTAGATGTGCCTTATCTTATTGCATGTGCCTTACCACGTTTTCTTACTGCATGTGCTTTACACATTTTCACATTACACATGCTTTATCACATTCTCTCATTACATGTTCCTTATCACATCTTATTACATGTGCCTTATCACATTATCTCACTACATTACCTGTCTCATCTCATTGCATGTGCCTTATCACATTATCTCATTGCATGTGCCTTACCACATTTTCTTACTGCATGTGCCTTACACATTTTCTCATTACACATGCCTTATCACATTATCTCATTACATGTTCCTTATCACATTATCTTATTACATGTGTCTTATCACATTATCTCACTACATTACCTGTCTCATCTCATCTCATTGCATGTGCCTTATCAGATTTTCTCATAGAAGCTGTATAAGGTAATATAAGTGCAAATAAAAGTAGTTCACTGGAGATATTTAAGCTTAAAATTTGGATATGTTCTACTACAGAAATTATGGAAAAATTTCCCACCGGAATTTTTACACAATAACCAGTCAAAAACTATTTCAAGATATTTAGGAGATCCCCAATATTTTATATTGGAAATCCTTCAGTAGGCCCCATAGAAGCTGTATTCAAAAATAAAAGTGCAAATGAAAGTTGCCCAATGGAGATATTAACACTTAGATTTTGGTGATTTTCTACTATAGAAAAAGTACAGCAAACTTTTCCACCAAAATTTTTACACTGTAATCAGTCAAAAAATATATCCTGATATATAGCAGATCTGAGGCAATGAACACATTAAGAGTTGTTTATAAGATGTAACAAATGTATTTGAACAGTTCCATTGATTTTCTTGAGATATGATGAATCACCCCCTGCCTGGTTTTTAGACAGAACCATACTTAAAAATGTAATGTATGAAAACTGTATAGTTTTAATATCATTTGGAAATTGGGGGATCATTTGATCTGTGTGTTGTTTTTAGCACAAAGTATATATTTCCATATTCGTCCTAAATGTATTTTTCCATGCTTTATAGTGTATGACAACATATGTTGCATTTTCTCCTGTGTAAATGATGACCCACATTTTTAAACTCATGTATCATATTTTGGTTAATTTCTAGGAGACAAAAAGGATATCAAGTAGGATGTAACTCTTTTTTCTGAAGCCAACATTTGAGTTTCACTTGAAGGCATGAAATCTTTTAATTACTCCCTCACATTCTTACTGAAAATAATGTACGTGGGAGATAGTGATATTTTTAACCATTTGTTTTCAAATTCTTATGGTTCTTTCATGTGTATAATTAGAGTTTGATTTTACTTCATTTTGCCTCTTGGGCATTTCTTGCTTTATGAAATATAATAATACTATTCAGCTGGTAGTTTTTTTTTCAGATTTTGGTATTTTAAGTATAATTAAGCTTATTTTAGTTCACTGGTTTATAAGGGATCATCTATGTAACTAGAACTTAACTGGAATTATAATGAATTATGTCAGGAAGAACTAGGTTAACTTGTCCACAGGTTGTATTATAGGACAATGATACTTAAAATTTGTTAAATTTACCATCTAGTTTGTTGTATTCTGCAGTAAGTTTATGCAAGACTTTAGTGACATATCTTATAAACAACTTTACCCTGTATAAATATTATTTAGTTCTGAATGACTCAGAAACAATCTTGTCATATTGGAATAAATTTCATATGCTGATCTGTTCGGTGGGGGATACCCCTTTTATGCTGATCTATTAGGTGGGGGATACCCCTCTTATGCTGATCTATAAGGTGGGGGATACCCCTCTTATGATTTAAAAGTTTGGTTGATCATATAATAAAAGTTGATAAATATTGGGGTGGGCTCTGTCTTTTTTGTCACTGATGTTTATTATTAACAGAGATAGAACTTTTTTCCTTCATTTTTGTCATAAATTGGTACTTTTTAAGTAGTACATGTGATCAGCACAAAAATCTGCAATCTAGTAGTACCAGCACATCTCACAACATTACAAGATAAACTAAACTGATATTGTTTCAGTCATATGATGATGCCCATGTTCTGATGTTTGTTATTCAAATCTGAGTTTTTCTTAAAAAACAAAGACTAGATATTTTCACTTTGAAAATGTTTGCATCTGTTGGCATCCTTGATCATCTTGTTTGTTAATGATTCACAAACATCTTAAGTGTGTCAGTGGAAAGTTGTGTCTGTCAACAAAGTATTTGTACTTGTTCAAACTGTAACAGTACAAATATGTAAACAGAGTATGGGTGTAATTTCTTAGAAAACTAGGAAAGTCCAACTCATTTGTCATAAAGAGAAATTCTTGAATCAAGATTTCTTAAATCAGATGTCTAACAAGTTACATCATACTCCACAGGCAACCATATAGTCAAAGAAGCACAGGTGTTTGTTAAAATTATTTCATTTTAATCCCCCTCTAGAGCAAATTATTATTTAATTTCTTGCTTTGCCAATTTTCTTGAATGAATGTAAGTCCTTTCCCTTGATATTGTCATTAAGTTTTCCTAAATGCAGCAATTGACAGCAGGAAGTTGACCATATATAACTAATGACATTTAAGCACTAGTCAAGTTTTTCTATTAAAGTAGGTTTGTTATTTACTTTCCTTCATTTTGATTGGCCATTTCAAAGTTGTTTACATAAAAGACTTTAGAAAAATATTCTGAATGTCCTGAAATTTGAATGTCAGTTTGTTTTGGTATTTTGATGTTTTTATCAGTTTGTATTTATACCAACTGCCTGATTAAGTCCTGTGTGATTACATAATTACTACATAATGGATTGTACTTATAAACTCAATGAAGAAACCTTCATTAACTAGTTTTTTAGGATGTCCTTATAGGATGCATTATGGTGCATAAAACAAACACTTACATGTAATGTCTCATCATGGTTTTTCAGTAGATATTACTGGTAAAGTAGAATGAATATTATTCTATAGGATTTGTCAGTCTAATTTACTTACAAGTTCTCATATGTGTGTAAAATGATAACAAGTCATTTCCATGTTGAGCTCAGGGGAATCAGTGGTCAGTTTACAGGAGAACAGTGTGTTTATCTTTTATCACTAACATTTGCTGATAATTGTATGTTATGCCACACATTGATGGCTGATAATTGTATGTTATGCCACACATTGATGGCTGATATGTTGGATTTTGATTTTGAAGAATTGTCGTTGTTCAGTTACTGTGGATATTATTACTTTGTTGTAGGGGTCTTTTAGAGATTACTGAAAGTGTATATTATTTGGTGATCTCTGAAAGTACATTGTATTTACTATTTTGTATTTAGGTTATACACTGGTGCATTTGTTATGTTTCAACATGCCCATTCTTTTCTATTTCTTGATGTGAGCTAATACATGACTTTTCATGGATCATTATGTCTTCGATATATATACTCAAAACATCTTTCACTACATCTGCACACAGTATTGTCTATTGGACTTCTTTGGGTTTGAAATATTCCTCTCATTTTGTGTTATGGGTTAGACTGACACTTAAATCATTTTGAGTCATCTGCAGTTTTTATCTTGCTGCATTTCATCAAATATAAGTCTGTCATAGTAAAAACATCTCTTGTAGCATGTAAGTGATAAATGTACTCAATACTTGTTAGAGATCATAATGAAGGGAAGAAATATTGAACAATTTTATCATCAAATGCAGATACAATTTCAATTTGTCTACCACTGTGAATGTTTAGAAATTTGTCAGAAATATCAAATTTTTGCTCATTTTTTTACTATTCTATACCAGTTTGGCCGAGCACTTTGAAGTTTCTTTTAATTAAAATTCTCCTTTTGTTATAATGTAAGGTTTTCAAATTATTTTGTGATTTATTTAGCAATAATTCATCAGGTTTTACTCCCCATTAAGTTTATACAATCATTTAATTTGTCATGACAGATATGATTTTTATGGATCCGATAAATCATGAATCAGTGTGATTTTGATCTGATGATTTGCAGTGATAAATGAGTTTTACTTGCATGTTCATATGGGTTTTGGTTTTTTACATTTCTCAAGAAAATCATTTAAGCTGAAGATGAAATGCTCTGATTGAATATGTGAAGTTGCATGATGGCTTCTTAGTTGCATTTATAACATGTAAGGAGAAAATTAAACTTTATCAGCTATTGGCAAATGTTCCCGTGTTATATTTTAATCAAGATGGAAAAAGCTTGACATTAGCTAAAGTCTGCTTTTTAAACATGTGTTCTAACAGAAATTCAAACAGCTTTTGCTTAGTTTCAATACCATATATGGAAGATTAAGGGAGAGTTGACTCAGATAGAGACTTACAATTTTATTTTTGTCTGCCATTTTTTTTAATTGTTGATTAAGGATTTCCAGGTGAAATAAACTAATGCTGTCTCATATGTTTTAATTTAAATCTACCATTAGGTATTGGAGCTTTCATTTCTAGTACTGTAATGCTTTATACCATTTCCCTTAAGAGGCTTGTCTGAAATTGGTCACTAATTATCACATGTAACACAACTCTGCACTAACACCATCCACCATTAATTGAATTAGTTTGGTATCATATTTTTTTGTTTTAAAAATGTCTGTCTTCAATGGAAATAAATATTGGTCATTTTTTTTTATCTCAGTTTTGTACTGCTTTGGCTTGAAGATTTTACTGTTGAAATCACATGACACTAGTTTGAGTGACAGAACTACCATGGAATCTGACTCTGAAGGGATTATATTTATGCTATTTATCAAAGCATTTGATACTTAAGTGACAAAACTATTTCATCTTTCTTCCATATGGGAAATACAGACTCCTAGAATCTATCAGTGTTAACCCTTAGAGCAATGAACATCAAAAATGATATTTATTGTCTTACAGAAATATGTCAGAACAGAAAACTGTAATATAATTACCAGTGATAGATGCTGTGTTTCTCTTTTTTGTAGTGTTTGCCATATAAGTGTAACCAACAAATTCCTTGGTCTTACTGTTTGTTTTTCTATGTAATGTTTAGTTCTTTCAAAAGTACTTGTACTTTCATAGAATATTTTTGTCAAAATATATTTTACCAGACATTGAAGTCCCACAGATAATTTCTGTATTCAGGATATTGGAGTATAATTATCTTCTATGTCTACAACTGATATTGTTACTTCAAGTCCCTCACTACAGATAATGTTGGTTCAGGAGAACAATATTAAGGTTTATGTCATTTCCTTATCAGTAAAAGTGAAAGTAGGATTAAAACAACAATTTAAATATGTCTGTGTAGTTAGCCATGTAAACTGATTAATGCTGCCTTAAAAAGTGATCACCTAAGTTATGGTATTGGTCTATCATAGACAACCTTTAAGTTGAATTTACAAGGAGTAACAAATGGAAGGGAAAAACATATTTATCCTGATATATATTAAAAAAAATTGAGTCTCCTGGTAGGAAAAGTCTTTTTGCACTGATTTTGCTTTATGAATGAAAACAAGGTTGTATTAAATAATGCATTTATGTGTGTTGGGGGGGTATAAATGTCTTGTTGTTAACCCCTAAATGAAATATTTTCACATTTAAGGCAATGTCTATCATGAATAAGCAGGAAAAGGAAAATTTTGTTCTGACTTCTCATGAAATCAACATCATTCACTAAATCTATTTTTTATCTTCCAGTAACTACTTTGATTTGTAGAGTAGTGTTGCAGTTTTTTGGATTTTGTCTGGCTATGAATTATTGCAATGGTGTTAATTTTTTCATTGTTATTCATAATTAGGCTTTGATTTGTTCTTGGTGTGTAAATTGATGTTAAAGGTTACATATCTTTCACAGATGATTTTTGTCAGGAGAGAAAAATGCATTTTATATGCTTTTCAATTATAACTTCATTTGATTACAGACAGTTGCCTAAATTATATCAAGAGAAGAAATGCACTACCAGTTATGAGTTATTGGCATTTTGTATTGCTTCTCTTGACAAGTTTAAATTGCTAAAAAGTACCTTTTCATGTTCAAGATGTACTTTTAATCACCTCCAAGTGCTCCCATAGAAGAGAGGTCGGCTAATTCTAATTTTGGATAGATAAATGATTAAGTAAGACTAGACAGAAGAAACCAAACTAAACTTTTGAATAGCTGGCAAATTAGTTATATTAGAAAGAGTAATAAAGTCAGTGTCAGGGGGTAGAGTCTGAACACTTCTTGTGTTTTTATTTTTGTATATATATAAGACAATTTTGTTCTGTACTTTGATTTTGGATAAGTTTCCAGTACTTTATAGTTATGTAGTCTATATTTTTAACGATCCTAGGGTCGCTTATGATATTGACCAGGGAACCAGATTATGTTCAACAAGAGAATGTCAAATTTGGGCTGAATGAAATTTTGTCTGACATTGCATTTGTAAGACCATTTTACCATGACTGAATACACTAACCTTCAGTTATCCAGATTAAAACTATTCCAGCCATGGGTAATACCATAAGGACAATTATAATGTTCTATTTTAGATTGAATATCAAATTGATAACATGTACCAAATAACATTCATTATCTTCTTAATTTAGTAGTAGAAGTCTATTACATTATCTAAATGTGTGGGAGAGTTTATGAAACACTTGCATTTTTTAAGCTTAAGGTTTATTGCTTGACCCGTGAGTTAATACTTAACTATTTTAGGATGAGCTGCAACAAAATGATTATTTCCCTATTAGGCTCCTAGGTCTCCAGAACATGGCCTATAGTCTTTTGTTGCCCTAGTTTTCCAGAACATGGCCTATAGTCTTTTGTTGCCTTAGTTTTCCAGAACATGGCCTATAGTCTTTTGTTGCCTTAGTTTTCCAGGACATGGCCTATAGTCTTTCGTTGTCTTACTTTTCCTGAAAATGGCCTATAGTCTTTTGTTGCCTTAGTTTTCCTGAACATAGCCTATTGTCATTTGTTGCCATAGTTTTCCTGAACATGGCCTATAGTCTTTTGTTGCCTTAGTTTTCCTGCATATTGAACCTTTTTGTAGTGAAAACAACACATAACCGACACCAGTAAGTTCAGAGATTTAAAGTACGAAATTGTCCAATATGATTTAGAACACTAATTCAGAATGTATTTTACTATAGAATAATTCAGATAACCAGACAAATACCACTTATCTGAAATTCAGAAAAAAAAAAAAATATGGTAAACAAAAGAACATGATAAATAGCAGCACAATTAAAAATTAAATCAATGCATGGCATGTACTGTTGAAACTATTGAAAAGTTCTCTGTTGAAGCCATTTTAAATGAAAACCATGTACACATAATTTATACTGATTTTCATTTATACATAATTTACCAGTATTTAAGGAATGTGTTTTCATGTTTACATATTTAACTTAATGACACCACAGTACCTGACATGTTAGGTTTAAGGTACTTTCGACCCTGACATTGTGTTTTATCCTGCAGTTCACCAAGTTTGAAATAAAAACGCCAATGATTGATATTTAAACTATCTTAGATCATTAAAAACTGTATATCTGATAATGCCTGCAGGTTTGTCAGGAACTTGAGTAAACTCTGTCACAATGTTCTTGATGGTCCTATCACTCAACAGAGGAATCAATGAATCCGGTTAATATAATTCTCTCATGCTCTTGTCTTGGTACAAATAACAGGCTTGGTCTTCATTGGTTTGGAATTCAATTATAGAAAAAGAAAGGTTTGTTCATTGGTTGAAACATGGTAAGGAGAAGTTGTATAAGTGTCACTAAGTGTTGATACACTTAGATAAGCAGATGGATGTCACACATTGACTTGTCTTGGTTTCTAAGCCTTAAATTGATATTTCTTCTTTCTTGCTATAACCAAGGGAACTTCAATTTTATTCAAAAGTTACTATCCTAATTACTTTTTAAAGTGAGTATAATTTTTCAGTACAAATGTTAGTTGCTGACATACAAAAACTTCTGCAGATAAAAATCAGATTTGTTGTTTCCAAGAAGACTTTGTGACCTTCTTTAGTATATTGTAGTTTGTGCAGCTTTCAGATTAAGAACCAATTAATTATTCATTACATGCACCATATATAAGATCATTAAATTGAAGATTAACTTTGAAATTGCCTGCAGCCTTGATAGACCAGGAAGTAAAGTTCCCTGTAATGATGTGGAAGGTTTTACAATTCTTTTGAGCTTCTTTAATGATAGAATGCATAGAACAGGCTTTATATTTATGGGTTTTATGGAACATGCTTTGTTTTTATGGGATATATGGAGCTGACCTTGTTTTATTGGGTTTATAACATAACTATTATACAATGATGCATCTACTCAGGCAAACTACAAAAATATTTACCTATTTGGTAGCAGGAAAATAAGAATGATGTCATGCTGTGTTGAAAGATATGGATATTTTTCGTTACATTGTTGAAAAATGGGACAGGGGAATAAATAAGGAATTCAGAATCTTTATATGTAACATCATTCTCCTGAACACTACTTTCAGAATTTTTGAATTTTAAAAATAGTTTACTTATTTCCATTTTGAAGCCATGTAAGAATTATTTACTCTCTCCTTCAATCATTTTTCCATAAAAAAAGGTGAGCTCACTAAACCCAGTTTTCCTTAAAATTATAAGAACCATCACAAAAAAACAGAACCCTTTAGTTTAGTTCTCCCTGGTTACTGGCAGTAAAAACATGGGTACTTGTGATGCAAGCTTTGTACACATTTCTTTTATACTACTGTTAGACAGATTTTTTAAAAATATTTCTAAGTAATCCTCATCCTAAGTATAGAGAACACTGCTTACAGTCACAATTCATAGCACATTAAGGAGGTAGACCTGGAGTAAGAGACATTTTTACAAATAATAAGAACGTTTGTATTTAGCATTTTAAATCAATCTCATGTAAACATCAAAGTAACTTTGACTGTTTCATTCTGTTTCAAACAAAAACTTGATATGCTTTGATGAAATTGATTATGATACACACATATCACTAATTTCAAGAGTTATGTCCCTTACCCTAAGTCTACTACCTTAAATGATAATGTTCAGGGAATAGAGTTGGTCTTCCCTTGATTAAACCACAATCACCAGATGAATAACTGGGCAAAGATTTTAGTACTGTAAAATGATAGAAGGATTAAATCTCTGTATACTCTATACATTTCAGTCTTTCCAAAGGTTCGTCAGACCGTCAGATATCACCAGTAAAAATGTGGCAGGACCGGTAAAAACATCCAGAACAGAAGTCCAGAAAATTTCTGATATTAGTCATTCTTGATTCAGGTCAAAATGGGTGGTAAAACTTGGTTCGGTCCTGAAAATAGTATGTCATCACAGGACTGAATGTCCTGATAAAAAAACTGAATCTATGGAAAGACTGACATTTAACTATATAGGCTTATATAAATAAACAATTCTATAAATTGCAAATGACCCAGTGCAACTAATCAGTGGACATGGGAGTTTTATTATCATAAGGCATAATGCATGTATAATAACGCAACAGGATAAATATAACAACAGTGTGTACTAAAGTATATAAATAACATATATATGGTCATATGTTGTATTTCAAAATACAAATAATGTGTAGTGAAACATTCTCTATCATTGACGGCTTCGTCTGCCAGGATAAACCACAAAACCCAACTTCTAGGTGGTGCAACTATGTATGTAGGAAAGTTCTGTGGAAACCTGTGTCCATACGCAATGCAAAAGACCGTATCAAGAGTTATACCTGGACGAAGTATAGGTTTAGAATTTTGGAAAGCATAAAATAATCATAATAATAAAATTTAAGCAAAGACAAAAATAAATCTACTACATTTTTACTGAAACTTGAATGTTGGCCAGTCAGGTGTGGGCTGGAGAGTGATTACAAAGAGAAAATTTTCCCACTTAAAATCTACATCAAGCGGTAAATATCCCGATTGTCATTTAATCAGGAAAAGATAACAATGTTCCCTGAATTTCATTATTGTATATGCTGTAATAAGACAAACAATGTTCTTATATGATTGTGATAGAGTACACTTTACCCTTAATAAGTCTGCTAGTGTTACTGTTTTTTTTATTGGATTTATTGTTATAGTGCAACAATGATAGTGAAATAGCTACAGCACTGACAGCTGATTTTGACTGATAAACAAAACTCAGTGGGAAAGATTAGGAATGGAAAAAAATTAAGATTCTGTCTGTATTATCTGTAGGTACAGTCAGTGTTGGGTATTTTGTTAGGTGTAGGCTAGTGTCTTGTTTATACTGCAGTCAGTGATGGGTAGTTTGTTAGGTGTAGGCTAGTATCTGTTTACACTGCAGTCAGTGTTGGGTATTTTGTAAGGTGTAGGCTAGTGTCTCATTTACACAGATTATAATGCTTCATATTCTGTTAAATCAGGTGTCCATTGGTTTTTGGAAATTGTAAATAAAAATGAATAGTTCTTCTCTTGAAATTATACCGCAATCAAAAGGTGAAAGCTGTATACATACCAAATAATGTTGTATGTATCACCTTACAGTTTGTGGGGAAGATATGTAGTAAAGCTTCCAAATGATCTTATTGTCTATCTATAGGACCCGTATGAACGTTTTGTGTATTTTAGTCACTGAGTTCATGTCCTTGATTTGTCCTTATAGCAGTTTAAATTCTATTGATTTTCAAGGTAATACTGTGAAAATACTTATATTTGCGGGTACCAATTTTCATGGATTAGGGAAGAAACACAAATTCATGGATTCTTGAATTAGTGGTTTTGTGGTTTTCTGTAAACACATCAAAGGGAATCTCCTTTTCATTGGAAACCAAATTTCGTGGTTTGGTCTACCCACTAAATCCACGAAAATTGGTACCACACGAATAATAATAGTACTATCACAGTAGTCTTAATGTCAAGATCATATATGGACTTAAATTAATTAATGTCATTGATTCAACATCCATACTTGTGACCCTAGGCCTATTTATTTTAAAGGTTGCAGATCTAAAGTCAAGGTCACTGTGCCAAATTTAAACTAAAGGGGTACCATTATTCCTTTTGCCCAATTTATGTGCTGAAGTTGACTGTTTAGTTCATTGATTGATTACTTTGTATGTATGTTTTCTACATTTAGGTCTGGGGAACTCTAAAATTCAATGTAGGTTAAAGAGGTACTTCCAAGGTTTCTGAACTATATGTGGCCCATTATGTAGAATCTAAGGGCTATTTGTTTTAATTACAAATCATTGTTTACCAGACCATGCTGACCTTAAAAGCCATTAAACCTACGCTAATCTGTGTCATGATATCCATTCTACAAGATTTGATTCTCTAAATATTTAGATATGCCTGATCTATACCAGACTTATTGCCTAATTTAGTGGCAATATAATGCATAGATCTATCTTCTATATAATCATGTGTACTTTTAATTAAACATGAAGATCATTACTTGAGTGATTTCTGCATGTTAGAATAGTAATTTTGTTAGATTTACAGTTTTTCCTTGCTGTAATTAATTAATCTAGTTATTTCTGCTTTGGTTGCCCATTAACCAATATAATGTTTGTATAGTGGACTGAAACAATCCTTAGCTGCCATTGATAGTCAGTACTTTATAGGTTTACATGTTTATTTAATGTCGTTTTATTTTGTGATTAAGCAGTGGAAATTCTTATTGTCTGTACTTGATTTATGGCACCATTTCTTCTGTCGGAATTAAATAATGATGTGTCAAAATTTGTGGGGTGCTTTGTTGTTACATGTAATTTAAAATTATTCATTTGTCATAAAATGAGAAGTCTTCTTGATTCTGCAACCATTTTACTTGAGCACTTGATTAAATTGATCATATATTTTCAAGTGATGTACTATCAACGACTAAAAACTTTTTGTTGTGATGATACAAAAAAAAAGAAAAAATAACAATAGTTATAGAGCTACAAGATGTCACTGGCTTTGTATCAAAATTGTTGTTTTTCTGGCATATTGCAGTATAAAAACACATCACATTTGCCTTGATTAAAATTTTAGTATATGGATTCAGCTTAAATTGGTGAAATTGCTTGGTAAAGTCTCATATTATACTATGGTTCTAAACCTCATCCTTACACCAGTTAGGGAAAATCAGTTTACTGTTATTGTCTATCTTAAGATATGCGCTGAAGAAGCGATTAGTGAATTTCATTACAAACCCCGTTACACAATTCTCTTACAATTATCGTACCATTTTGAAATCATAAGGAAATTCTATCAAAGAAACTTTCTCATTTGCCTTTGATTATTGCTGTCTCATCAAGCTGCACCTAGCAGAACATTTTATTGCTCATCGTTTTATTATTATTTTTTTTTTACCACTACTTAATACTAGTTTTCATTAAATCTAAACTCAGTGTTATCTGTATCTATAGTAGACATTTAATCTGCCAGTATTTTGAGGACTAGGTCTCTTCAATCATTCATGGTATTATATAATTTTCCTGATGCTATCTGTTTAGATCGTCTAGATGTTTCAGCTTGAATGTCCATCTGTTGGACTCCAATTAGATCTGACCATTAAACCATGATAAATACACTTCTATTTTAATCAACATGGTCTCTATGGGGGCAAAATTTTTGGTTTTGTCTATGTTTGTGAGTTTTTTTCTCCTCAGTTTGAGGTAGAATCATTTCTTGGTGGGCAATTTATTCGAATACAGTGGAGTCCTTGTCATTCGTAGAGAATTTGGTTTCTAGACAATAACTTTAAGTGTATGGATTGCAATGATATTGTACACAAAGGTAATATTCCTTAAAAAGAAGGAAGTGAAAGTGTAGGGATCTTCTTTTGAAATAGAATTTCAAATCACTACACTTTAAATGGAAGGTTTTGATTGGTTTTGGGGTTTGTTGCTTGAACTACTTTGAGAATATAGGGAGAATAAGGGTCAAAAACAAAATAAATTTGGCTTTGGTACAAAACTTTAGTAAAAGTGTTTTGATTTCTATAAAATCTTATTTCAAGACTTCATAATGCAAAAGGAAGGTTTTGATGAATAAACATTTTCTTCAACTTTGTATGAATTTATTATTTAATTTGATTATTGCAAATTTGAAAGTCATTCCTGTCAGAAGCTTATACTGTGTCAAACATCATTATCTTATTTCAGAGTTGTATGTTCTGTCAATACTTGTCCCAGCTGTTCATGGTTTGTCATTTGAAGCTGCAACCTGCAAAGCATTTTAATAACCAATTTACCTATTTGAAGAGGAATTGATTGGTAAATTAGTCAAAATATTGGCAACCTTTGAACTGTTACCTCTAATTTCTGTGCTTTGTTTCTACTAGTTATGGGTACTCATATTCCTAACAAAAATCAAAACAAATATTTTGATGTCATGAAAAACAATGCTACTTTTGTCCTATTTGATAATATATTAACCTAGTTATGGTTTATATAGTCAGAGCTGTAATACAAAGTTAATCAACTCATTTGATATTGGCAGTGATTAACTTGACATATAAGTTAGCCTTCCTTGGAATTGGAATAAAAACATATTGTCTATTTTCTATGTGTCATGTTGTCATATGAAATATTATATCCTTCTTTGTGACCTCTATTGCAGTAAATTCCTTCTTTGTGACCTCTATTGCAGTAAGCCAATTTTGTGTATCATGATTAACCAATATAAAATCAAATCATTAACTTCTTTCTTTCCTATGATGTCTAAATCAGTTTTTGATAAAGGTAATACATTTTGTATATACAAATATTATATTAAACTATTTGTACTGAGTATTTCATGCTATTTTACATATTGCCCCTGTTACTGAACTACTTCATTGTATTTCATAATATCTATCTGGTTCACAGTATTGCAGTTCACATTCATCATTGAAATACATTATATAGATAGACCTCTGATTCAATCTAATATAGAAGTTATTGACTGACACATCTTATCCAACAATTGTCATGCTAATATACTTCATAAACAGTAGAAAAAAACAAAGATGTCACAAATCCATTGAAATTAAATATAGATGGCTTTTTTTCCTATTTCTCAGAGACATTGTTATTGGAAAATATTTTATTTCTTTTCATGAAATAAAGATCTCTATATATACAACAGAGAATATATGGAAGAAAATCCTTGTTTCTTGAGAAATTTTCTTAATATAATTGTAAGTACCCAAAGTATCAGATGTTCAAGAAAATCTTGTGTTATGAGATATAGACTGAAAAATCATTTTCCAATTCCTTATTTGTCTATGGTAATCAGGTTTTTTTATCTGATATTTTATATTCTGATCAGTTCTAATTATATATTAATGATAAGCTGAGAAATGTCCTGACTGTATAGACCTATTACATACTCGATAACTGTTTCTTTTGTTGGGTGATGGGGAATTTGTTTTATAAAGTAACATCATTATGCTGTTTCCGTAGAAAGACAAAAAGACCGGATAAGGCAATGGATATGTCCATTATCCGAACACTGAAGTTAGGAAATTGAATTGTGCAGAGTTCCATTAGTAAAAAATCTCCACAGCGCTTACGTTTTATAGTTAGTTAGATTCATACTGTTAAGTATAAATTGTCCACAGATAACTGTATAAATATTTGTCATTAAATTTACATAGAATTGTCTTATAGGCTAAGATGTTTTCTCTGAAGGCACTAATTTGTATAATGGAGTTCTGTGCTCATAGCTGATGTTTCTTGCATTGTGGAATAAATTTTGATGGATTTTAAGTAAATTGTAACTCCATATTTGGTACCATGTAATTGACTTTAATGAAATAGCCATTATTCTTCTTTCCCTTTTATTGCATCACCATGAAAGTAGGTTGACATAACCAGGAAAAGTAGCTGTTAATTCGGACAGGAGATATTGTTTGCTTACAGTGCAGAAACCTATTGATTTGTAATCAAATATTCGAAAGAACTGGAAAGGTTTTATGTAAGAATACCCTGACAATTTTTTGTCTGTCTCCTTTTGTCATGGATATAATATGTTTGTATTGGTGAAACAATTACATTATTTGTTGGAGTTAAGTTTTATAACAAACTCTCAAGTCTTACTATATTCATTGATGGTCTGCACTAAAAAGCTGTGAAGCAATATGTTTTTTACTTTAATGCCATCTTGGAAAATGAAGTACTATGAAGTGTCTACTCCCGTTTTTTATTTTAATGCCATCCTAGAGAATAAAGTACTGTGAGGTGTCTACGCCCATTTTTATTTTAATGCCATCCTAGAGAATAAAGTACTATGAGGTGTTTACTCCCGTTTTTTTATTTTAATGCCATCCTAGAGAATAAAGTACTATGAGGTGTCTAAGCCTGTTTTTATTTTAATGCCATCCTAGAGAATAAAGTACTATGAGGTGTTTACTCCCGTTTTTTATTTTAATGCCATCATAGAGAATAAAGTACTATGAGGTGTCTACGCCGTTTTTATTTTAATGCCATCCTAGAGAATAAAGTACTATGAGGTGTCTACGCCCGTTTTTATTTTAATGCCATCCTAGAGAATAAAGTACTATGAGGTGTTTACTCCCGTTTTTTATTTTAATGCCATCCTAGAGAATAAAGTACTATGAGGTGTCTACGCCCGTTTTTATTTTAATGCCATCCTAGAGAATAAAGTACTATGAGGTGTCAACTTCTGCTAAGCCATTTTACTGGTACATTATGAACTAAACTTTAACCACTTACTTGTGTACGGGAATGTGACTAAAACGTTCTTTCAAAGAATTAAGTGTAATTCTAGGAATAATACTACAAAAAACATCTGCGTTAAAAAAACTGAAAAGATGAAAATTGACATTTATCTGTTCTATACAGATGTGTGGTTAAGACCTGCCTCTAGACACTGATCAGTGATAAATAATACAGTTTTTCCTTCCTTTGTCAACCCCTGGAGGTTGTTATGATATTCTGTCCTATTATCTTACCCAACCTGGCACTTTCCTTACCTTGTATCTGTCAGCTGTGATCCAGACGGTTTGTTTCTATTAAGATTTTTTTCTCAATTTTTCCTTATAGACATTTGTGTTTTAATTCAGTGTGTGCCAGTCTTGGTTATTCTAGCTTGGAAGAAAAATCTTACATCCCTATGCATCTTGGTCAATGACTTAGTAACTATTGATTTAATTGGAGTATTTCAGTCGACAAATATTGTTTAGAATAGCCTTGGTCTTCTCTTTAAGACCATTGTCTATCTTACGTATAGATAGTTACATGGCAGCACGGAAACCATTACTGATTGATTTATCATCATGCAAACCAAAGTTTAACCTAATACTGCTTCTAGTGAGTCAATACTATTGAAAAAAGAATCTCATTATATTTTTTTATTTCCATGAAGAAATATATTCTTTTTATTTGTTTGAATTGTTCATTTAATATTTCCATTTATAACTGTGTAATCTAATCTGTCATTATATTGAGTTATTTCCCTTGGTACTACATGTAATAGTACTCAGTCGTATAAAAAAAAATGAGGTACTCATCATTAAAGATTGACAGAAGCAAATCTTGGTTTTTTCTATGGATATGGTGTGAGTAATAAAAGAAATCTTACTTATTCATCAAGTGGTATTTTATAAAGGAAGGCATACATCTTCATACACTTTACTGTGATGGTTAGGATTTCAATCAAACACTGTAATATTATACCCTGACTATTTGGAATCACCTGATATTCTGGCTATCTCAATTTTGTTTACTACGTTTTGAATAGATTCCAAATTTGATATGTAGCTTCATATTTTTAGGAGATTTTGGATGCTTTGTGATATTTTCCTCTCTTCCAGCTGTAAAAGTGAAATTTCTGGTACAGAAGTATTGGCTTTTTTTGATATGATTGATTTGAAATTTTGTTTGCAGCTTCATTTGAATGAATTGTTAATGGGAAGTCGAGAATATTTTAAAGAAACAACTATTTGAAATATTGACAATTGGCCCTAGGCAACCTTTTAAAAAAAAACAGATTTATACTTTTAGTAGGACTTCAACACATTTTGTATTAATTTTCCTTTTATATAAATTACTAGGAAATTTGTCCAGATATACAAATGTAATATTGTATTAATTTCTAGGCTGCCTCAAATCTGTTTATTTACCAAAGTACAAACAAATATAATTATGATCAAAACTACAACAATGTTTGAATGGTCACTATATCTTTTCATGGTATGAGATCCAAAAGAAAATCACCAACATTAGTATTGCAAACTATTTGGAAAGTTTTGAAAGGAGTTATGTATAGATTAAATCATGACCAGCTACATTGCAGTACTAAACTATTTTTTTTACTATGCAAATGGAGTTTTTTTCGAAAATTATAATGATTTTTTGTGTGAATTTTTTTGTCTTTGTTTTTACTATTTGATTTAATATCATTTTTAGGTTGATTGTTTGTTTATTTTGTTACAGAAATCCATGCTGATAGTAATTCAGTAGAATTTACAAAACGTAAGTAAATTCATTATTAAATATACTCTAACCTCATGTGAGAATGAGGATTTTAGAACATAAAGTGAAGTTTTTATTATATATTTGACACAGAAAATCTATGTTTGTATAAACAAATGATACTTACGAGCTCCAACATCATTTTTGGTGTGAAACTTTAGGTTTAATTGCAAGATTGTGTAATTTACCTCTCTTATATTGCCAGAAGATCTTCTATCAGAGCAATACATGTACTCAATAAACTGTTTTCATTTCTTCCTAAGAGGGTCTTGTAGCAAATATAAATGGAAAGGATTGATGACAAGTATTTGGGAAATAGATTGGTTATGTAAGGAAGACAAAAATGACTAACACATGTTAGCACATATGAATGGAAGATTCAATCTTTCCTTGTACAAAAGTCCATGTTTACAGGAAATAAATGTTGATCTGAAGGTTCATCCTGATTCAGATTGTGTCAAATTTCTACATATTTACTGAACACATCAGTCAATAAAAATTCAGAATATGACCAATTCAGCAATTGGCATGAAAGAACCATGGACTTGAACATTATGTTGGGCATAAAGCGAACATTTTAAACAACATATGAAAAAAAAATTATTAGTGTTAATCTCTCCTAATTGTGAACAAAAGCAACAAATAACAAGTTGTATTGTTTCTGACATCGTAATGTCAAACTTCTGGTCCACTTCTTGTGAGAAAACAAAAAAACTTTTTTTTGATTAAAAATACTTGTTGCCAAATTTCTTGAACAAGTTTTAATAAATATCTTTTTTTTGTATTTCAAATGTTTATGAAATTAAAATGTCTTTGCAAATGGATACTCAAAAAAGCTGTTCTGAAAGTACTTGGTTTATATGGTCAGATAGAGTTATCTCCCTTTTAACACGTCTAAATTGGGATTAAGCCTCAGTTGATCTATAATAAATAAGTTGATATGATGTTAGAATTGCAATCACCATGAAGAAAGATGTTATTATACTATATATAACTAAATATTGAATAAAAATGTAAGCTACCTGCAGACTCCAGCTGTTTCGACTATATTCAGAAGAAAAGGATTTTCCATACTGAATCAAATACACATTTGTCTTTCTATTTTTTGTTACCTTGGGGTCCATAACCGACCGATTTATTGAAAATGTAGTTTTTCCTTATATTAAACACTGTTGTGTAGACTCCTGCTGTTGTAATGAGATTAGAATTTATGTTCAAGTTAGGGACTAAATTTGTGCATCACTGGTTACTATTGGGAATAGAATGGCAGGATCTTGTAACATAATGCACTAGAATATTTTGTTTACATGTGTACATGTACCAGAATAATTCGAAGAGCTTGCTTTAACAGAGATTATCTGTGGCAATACTACCAGTTTATTTAATGATATTATAAAATTGTAGTTTAGGTAAAGCAATCCAAACTGTGATTACCTTATAAAGTGCAGTCATCACAAGCAAAATTCTGAGAGGTACATTTTTAAATGGAAACTCAATTTTAAAAACTTATGCATGAACATGAAATGTTATTTTTATTTAATATTTACAAATTTCTTATAAACCAGGCTTGAAAAGTTTTTAAATGACATCTCCAGTTTCTTGCATATGATATCTGTTTGATAAAAAAAATTGTGTCAACAACTTATTTATACCGGATATATATTTTAATTAGACTCTTGATAATACATTTAACTCAACAAAGTTATGCATCAGACATAAGGAAAGGGTACCTTGTAATTTATTCTTGATTTTGTTCGTATACACTCTCAGCATGGAAGGAAATTATTTTGTAGGTACAGTTTCTTAGTAAAATGAATATTGAAGGTAAATACCCATAAACCTTAACTTAAATCATGAGTCCAAAATCCTTTTAATGATCTTTAATTACATGTTTTAGCTACATAATCACATATATATACATGTACTTTTCTTACCATGTATTTCTCCACAAACTAATTATTCAATTTAATACAATAAAAAAGAGAGGTAGAGATTACCTCAGAAGAATTGGGTGAATGTTTTCTGGAGTAGTTCACTTACGTAGTTTTTAGGTTAGATAAGAAGATTTTGAATGGATTCTCAGGCTTAAAATCGTAAACAGATTTACTTTCAAGCCGATTAAAATACCCCCTCAATTGCAATTTAGTCCTGATAGGTGTGAACTGTTTATATTATTGAATAAATTCTGTGTTAATATTATTATGAAGTCAAATTATGTTTTTGTAAGATCTAAACAAATCTTTGTGTAAAGAATTGCAGTATTATATTGGTATTTTGTGTACTGCTTCAGGAAATCATCAAAGTAAAAATTTTAATTTATGAACTTTGTTAAAAGAACAAATGGTACTATTGACACCTGAATGCCAAGGTTAGGTATGATGGTGAAATTAAACCGTTATGAATACTTTGTAAGTAATTATCATTCTTATTAATATTCATGGTTTCTCCTACTTAGCGAGAGAAAGTATCAAATGAAATCATCAAACAGTGTTAAGATTGTCAATTTAAAAAGTCCATCTACACCCATGGATTCACAACTCCAGAAAAGGTTCATGAGTTTGAATGCTAATGTTTGATACCCACAAATTAGTTAATATAAAGTATTCGTAATATTGTTTTGTCACATCTACTCTTTTTTCGTTTTTCTTGTTAGAATGAAGTGCTGTAATTGGTTATATTGAGCAACAAGGTAGCATGGGAGGGAGGGAGGGGTAATTGTTATTGAAAGAGTAAACAAGGTAGCATGGGAGGGAGGGGTAATTGTTATTGAAAGAGTAAACAAGGTAGCATGGGAGGGAGGGGTAATTTTTATTGAAAGAGTAAGATTCTTAGTTACAGTGTATTTCAGAAAATTCATTATAAGATTTATTGTTGCTTTTTCATCACAAACTATGCCCTTGTTTGATTATTACATGTTAAAGAAAGGGCATGTCCGTTAGTCTGTTTTCTAATATAATTTACAGAGTATATCTAAATTCAATTTAGCATGTACGTATTATCATTTGGTCTTGATGACTTCAGAACTAAAAAAAATAAAGACACTGACTGACATTTCTACCAGAGTTACTTTGTATTAGTGCTTAGATGTTTCTGTTTTTGTATCATTTTCCTTTTACATTTAATTTCCACACAAATATAGATTTATCCAATACAAACAAAGCAATTTCATATCTTTTAAGGTGCCCTTCATTCTTTTATGAGTAGACAGTAATTAGATGAAATATACTGTATATATCCAGAGTTATAAAACATTGATGAGGTTTTTTTAATTCATTAACCAAAAAGTGTCTTGAAATCCATCTTTTTACAGGGTGAACTTGGTTCTAATTAATTTGAATAATGAATTTTTCATGATGAAACAAAATGACATAGTGATTAAGATAAAGAACAGAGAGGGGTATTGATATTTTTTTTTTTTCTTTCCTTTTTTTTATTTTGTCTTGCCATGTTAATTCAAAGATAAATCATGAATGAGAATAAAGAGATAAATGTTTAACTAAGGGTGCATAGTCATTCATAAGTAGTTATACCTGTACCAGATGTCATGGGATATTAAATTATACAGATATGCACTATAAAAGAGAGGTAACTCATGAAACAGTACAGCTTTTCTCCCATGACTGAAATCTTTTAGATAAGGATCTGTTTTATAGTGATAGGAAGTCTGTGGTTGTCATCATCTCAACATATATATTTATTATATAACCATCTTGATGTTTCACAGTTAATAGTGATTGATTTTGTGAACACCCACTAAGACATTCAAAGAAGTGAGAAACAATTTAAATACAGTAAGAGATTTGGTCATACAGTTATATAACACCCTATTATGGGAATGCAGAAATTAATGGATGCATCATTTAACCTTATGTATGAACATATCAAATGGCCATTCTTCAAGAATATGATATATTCATTTAAAATGGTAATGATGTCAAAAATAGCATCACCATCAAAAGGTACAATGCCTTGCCCTGTGTAGACCTCCAATTTTTTATGGATTTATACCCTTTGTTCATCATAGTTATGGTACATTGACCCTTTAGTTGTACTATTACAGTACAGGGGAATTTAGTCCATAATGCTCAAATATATCTGTGATGTCTAATGGTTGCTTTGTTAAGGTCTCGCTCATCTTAGTCTTGCTTATTGCCAATAACCAGCTAAAGTTGTGAAGGGATAAAGTAATGCTACCATCCCTCCTTCCATCCATCAGTCAGTACAATTTTAGTGAAGACTAAATCAATGCATTTTTTCCAAAATTAGTTTATATGGCAATCTAGAACCTTATTGGTTTTCAAGGTTAAAGGTCAAAGGGCATGGTCATATAGTCAGTATTTTTAAAAAAAGAAAGGGAATATATGTACCATGCTATACCTTTTTGACTCGCTGTCTCTTTTTAAACTCTCGGCTTGAAAAGTGGATGGGGAATATATAGTAATGGAGGTGTACGTTCGTCATTCTGTCAAACATAACAAATGTTTCCATCGCAGATTTCTTGGAATCTACTGGGAATGATTAGATATATGGTATATGGCTTTTGCATGATGACTTGTTCCATGTCTCTCCTTTCCAGCTTTCTTGGTAATCTACTTCCTGTTTTCTGAGCAACTTTGAATTTTTACATGCAAGGCATTGGGAAATTTTTCGTCACATATTTTTCAGCCTCCATTAGAAGGAATGATTAGATGATTGGTAATATAGTGATTAGATGAGCTTTAAGATATTTCTATATACAGATTACAACTTTATATCATATTATTTAATTTATTTTAAATTTCTGTTATTAGAAAGAAACCTTGAAGCCACTAAGGACATTGACTCAACCTTAATCAGTTCAAAAGTTACATGTACATAACACTTTTGAATATAACACAAATGGATTTGATAATATGTTGAAGAGACAATTACTCAACTAGGGTAATCTCCGAAAATCTTTTTTTTTTTCTTTGTTTCTGTACCTAGCCTACAATTATGATTTCTGTGTATATAGTTTGGGGGTATAGATTTAGTGAGCTTTGGATTAACATTATGTTGATTGTATTTAGTTCCTTTTATTTTTACTTCTGTTTTGACGTCTGGAAGTGGGAGGTTAAGCACACTTTAAAAACCTGCTTTAACCCATTTTCATTTTGAAATGCCTGAACCAAGTCAGGACCATTATGATGGTTTTAATGGTTTGATATTATACAGACTTTACTTTTGAGACTATTTCTTTGACTATTGTCTAGATTTGTTATAACCCTTCACTTACTACTAAAAGTCTCAATACATGTAATACATGTAGTTAATATACTGATTCATTATTTATGTAGAAGGAAACTTGTGTCACATCAAAGTACATCTAGTTCATTAACACTTGTGGAGGGAAATTTATTTGACCATTGCTAACCTTGAGACAATTGACATTTTTGTTTACAGTGACACTTTATTATGTCTATTTAAGGCACTGTTTCTAGCTGTTGCTTAATCCAATGTAAAATTTATTACTTTTGGTAGTAATATTAACATCTTGATATGCAAATGAAGGTTATATTGTGATTTGAAATGTAACATTTGTGCATTTACAAACAGAAATAACTGATTTATACTTAGGTTGGTTACTGGTATGTCATATAAATACCTTATTTATAGAGTTTACTAGCAGCCAAAAGTCTCATTAAAACTTCTGATCAAAATATTGATCCCCATTACAAATTCTAAATGATTCCATTATGAATTCAATGAGGATTTTCACTACAGATGGGGATTAACTTTTATTCTTAGCACAAATATGCACATATCCTGTGTGAACTTGGCAGGAAGGGGATTATCAAGCATTCACTTCTCTTGTCAGAATGCTCTCTTCCTACTAACTTACCATGTCAATGGTGAATTATTGTGTAACTAAGCTAAGCCTAACCATATGACTTAGTAACAGGATGACATTTTACTAGATGAGTGGGTGGTCACCTTTATTATATGGATAGAAGTGAATTGTCTCTCTACAGTCATTTCTTTTTTTTTGTTTTTTTGTATTTTTTATGGCTTTAACACATTAGCACCTACAACAATTTTTAAACTTTGAATGTCATACACACACAACACAATAAATTTTGACATCCTTCATAATAGGGATGGTAGATAATGCTAGATATTATCACCACAATAAATTCAAACATTCTTTTTTATTTGTAAATAATTTTTTCCTTAATTTCCACTAATCTAGGACATGAGCAGAGATGTTTACCATTAGAATTTTACCATAGTTTCTTTGAAATTTTACTGCAAATTACATACTACAGATTCTGAATCTCTCCATAATACCCATGTTAAAATAAAACAAAGTTCAAGATTTTATGAATTGTCTTCATAATTTACAACTTAAAGTACAGTTGGTCTGAAAGTAGCATTTACAAGTCTGTATAAAGGTTTACTGATTTGTGATCTTAGGCTATATTCCAGGACAATTCTGAGTCAGTTTGCTGTTAGTTCTAATAATGAAAGAATCTACTTGGCTAGTGTATAATTGCTTTTTATGTGGTGGATTTATTAGAACATCTGCATTAACTTGTCACCAGTATGCAGAGCTGTTGATCTGCTTGAAATATACTAGAACCTGTTACCACTATGTAAGGTCATTGATGTGACATTGTTTTGTTGTAGTCAGTATGCAGGGTCATTGATGTGACATCAAATTGTTACCAGTATGCAGTGTCATTTATGTGACTTAAAGAGGTAGACTAGAGTAAGGGACACAACTCTAAAAATTCGTTGGAACGTTTGTATTCCGCATTTTACATCAATCTTATTTAAGCATCTAATTAACTTGGATTCATTTTATTCTGCTTCAAACAAAAGCTTGATAGCATTTGGTGAAATTGAATATGATACAAACATATCAATGATTTCATGAGTTTTGTCCCTTACCCTAGGTCTACCTCCTTAATTTTCTTCCTACCGGTATGCAGAGTGATTGATGAGACATTATTTTGTTGTTACCAGTATGCAGCGTCATTGATATAACCATGTAGTTACCAATATGCAGTATGATTGATGTGACTTTTTTTGTGGTTACCCCTATGCAGTATGATTGTTGTGACTTAATATTTGTTGTTACCCCTATGCAGTGTCTTTGATGTGACTTTTTTTTGTTGTTACCCCTATGCAGTGTAATTGATGTGATTTTTGTTGTTGTTACCCCTATGCAGTGTCATTGACATGACTTATTTTTGGTAACCCCTATGCAGTGTCATTGTTGTGACTTTTCTTTTGTTACCCCTATGCAGTGTCATTGATATGATTTTTTTTGTTGTTACCCCTATGCAGTGTCATTGATGTGACTTTTTTTGTTGTTACCCCTATGCAGTGTCATTGATGTGATTTTTTTGTTGTTAGTCTATGCATTGTCATTGATGTGACTTTCTTTTGTTGTTACCCCTATGCAGTGTCATTGATGTGATTTTTTTGTTGTTAGTCTATGCATTGTCATTGATGTGATGTTTTTTTGTTACCCCTATGCAGTGTCATTGATGTGACTTTATTTGTTGTTACCCCTATGCAGTGTCATTGATGTGACTTTGTTGTTGTTACCCCTATGCAGTGTCATTGATGTGATTTTTTTTGTTGTTGTTACCCCTATGCAGTGTCATTGATGTGATTTTTGTTGTTACCCCTATGCAGTGTCATTGATGTGACTTTGTTGTTGCTACCCCTATGCAGTGTCATTGATGTGACTTTTTTTGTTGTTGTTACCCCTATGCAGTGTCATTGATGTGACTTTTGTTGTTACCCCTATGTAGTGTCATTGATGTGACTTTTGTTGTTACCCCTATGCAGTGTCATTGATGTGATTTTTGTTGTTACCCCTATGCAGTGTCATTGATGTGACTTTGTTGTTGTTACCCCTATGCAGTGTCATTGATGTGATTTTTTTTTGTTGTTGTTACCCCATGCAGTGTCATTGATGTGATTTTTGTTGTTACCCCTATGCAGTGTCATTGATGTGACTTTGTTGTTGTTACCCCTATGCAGTGTCATTGATGTGACTTTTTTTGTTGTTGTTACCCCTATGCAGTGTCATTGATGTGACTTTTGTTGTTACCCGTATGTAGTGTCATTGATGTGACTTTTGTTGTTACCCCTATGCAGTGTCATTGATGTGATTTTTGTTGTTACCCCTATGCAGTGTCATTGATGTGATTTTTGTTGTTACCCCTATGCAGTGTCATTGATGTGACTTTGTTGTTGTTACCCCTATGCAGTGTCATTGATGTGATTTTTTTTGTTGTTGTTACCCCTATGCAGTGTCATTGATGTGATTTTTGTTGTTACCCCTATGCAGTGTCATTGATGTGACTTTTTTTGTTGTTGTTACCCCTATGCAGTGTCATTGATGTGATTTTTGTTGTTACCCCTATGCAGTGTCATTGATGTGACTTTGTTGTTGTTACCCCTATGCAGTGTCATTGATGTGACTTTTTTTGTTGTTGTTACCCCTATGCAGTGTCATTGATGTGACTTTGTTGTTGTTACCCCTATGCAGTGTCATTGATGTGACTTTTTTTGTTGTTGTTACCCCTATGCAGTGTCATTGATGTGACTTTGTTGTTGTTACCCCTATGCAGTGTCATTGATGTGACTTTTTTTGTTGTTGTTACCCCTATGCAGTGTCATTGATGTGACTTTTGTTGTTACCCGTATGTAGTGTCATTGATGTGACTTTTGTTGTTACCCCTATGCAGTGTCATTGATGTGATTTTTGTTGTTATCCCTATGCAGTGTCATTGATGTGACTTTTTTGTTGTTACCCCAATGCAGTGTCATTGATGTGACTTTTGTTGTTATTACTTTTGGATCTTCCAATTTTCTTCAGTATAAGATTATTGCAGATATATTTGTGTCATGTAAGGTTAATCGGTGATTCTTTATGGTTTACTATTTTCCTTATAGATGATTGTCACTGATTGTTTGTTTTGTGGTGTGTTTTATAGCTTTGCTGTGTAATAGATCAGTTCCTTAGCACTTTACAGATTTTTGTTTTGAGTGTTCATTTTTTAAGCATTTTTTTACCCTATAGACATCTTGATAATTTTTTGCAAAATTTTAAATGAGAATGATTAGCTGTCTACATGCATGCCAGGTCTTATTTTGTATTTATAACATGTTGGTGCTGAAGTTTTCAACTTTATCTCACACAAGACTCCTCCCATAGCAATTTAAGAACACATTGTATTTATTGTGCAGTTTCAATTACCTAGGTTTTAAATTATCAATTTTTTTCATCAATTTATGATGGTTTTTAGATATTATGACATCAAAAATTAGTTGCAAAACTTTTAAACATTAAGAAATTAATTATAAATGTCAGGTAAAGAGTAACTAGCTGTCTACACTGGTATTACTAGGGTGGTTTGAGATAAAACTATTTTGAAAAGCAATCACACACAAATAGAAAGATGTATCAAGTCATAATTTTGTTCATGTGTTATTCAATTGATATACAATTAACAGGAATCTCAGACTTGCACTTTTATTTTGATACCAAAATAAAGAGATAAGGGGATATGAGACCCAGTGAATTAAATCAGATTATCTTGACTAAAAAAAGATCTAGAAAAGACATCTAACCTCAATAGACTTGCCCTGAGTTACAAACCATTAGAAAGTATGGTGAAGTATCATGGTTCATGGAGTACCAATTTTTGTGGTTTTCTTTATTCGGTACACTTAGAAATTGGTTCCCAACGAAAAGGAAATTACCCACTTATTTGTATGATGGAGGTGTCAAATCAACAAACGAATGAAAATACTTTACAGTTATCAAATTGTACCGGAACCCTTATTCTGAGATATCAACCTTTCTAAACAAGTCAGTTATAGATATGAAAATATCAGCCTAAAATACCAAAGCACCAAAATAGGATAATACAGAGAAAATCCAAGAAATTGGCCACGATCTACACAACAGATTGATTGATTGATTGTTGGGGTTTAACGTCCGAGCAGCCATATTTCAGCTATATTCAGATGATGAACATGAAATGGTTGATAAAATGAACATGAAATGATGATGAAATGAAAAAAAGGGATGGGATACAAGGATAATAGGGTCGATAAACTTTGATTGCCACTAGAAAAAGGGAGGGATGGATAAGGTTGGGTAATTTAGTCTCCTTTGGCGGAGCGCAAAGGTTCCTACTCCTTTCGAATACCACAGCAGGGGTCTTTAACATGCGAGGAACGTGACATCTTTCCCAACACGGTGCACCATTATGGTTTGCAGTCAGGTTTTCCGTATTATAGCCAGACAACCCCAGCATGTAACATGCCAGGGGTACCCCATTCCACCACCTGGGCACACATCCCAGTTGCTCTTTGGGTAGAGTGCCTAGCCCCCAGCTAGGTTTCTGAGCACTGTTTAATCGCCTTTTACGAGAAGCTTAGTGCTGCTGCAGGCCTATTCTTTTGACACCCGGACCTGCACAGGGCGCAGACTAACTTCAATTACATATAAAAACTAAAGATAAGGTAAATAATCTACATGGTTAGGTTTATCAATAAAACGTGGGAGGTCAAGACTGAAAATCAAGTTGATTTGACACTTTTTACTGTTGTTTTATTTTTTTTTATTTTTCTTCGGTCCAATATACAAGCAGCATATATATTACATTCAGTCGATCTTGAATTTTGAAGTGTGAAGCTGTCTTCATTTGCTTCTATTTATGGTAATGTTAAATGCCTTTGGTGAGAAAATATAAGGCTGTTAGTAAATATGCATAATCAGGGGAGTTAACACTGTCAGTAAATAAGTAACAATAGTCAGTATACCATCTAAAGAATAGAGTATAATGGCTATATATCCTTACTCCTAGTAAATACAGGAATATTTATTGCCAATCCAATCAATGTTCGGATAGCTTTTTTTGCCTCATTTACCCTCTCAACTAAAACATTTTCTTTATAAAGGCAAATATTATTTTATCAGATGTAGACAACTTGATTATTATTTTGTTCTGATGATGATTTTACGCTATATTAGATGTGTTGATAACAAACTACTTCATTACTTCTTCATAGAGTATTCAGATTTTCCCTGGAAATTATGACAAAGAAGAATCGCCTGTAATGTAATGCTGGTATTTTCTTGAGAAAATTATGAAATAAAACCAACTCGGTTTGATCAATCTGATGTTTTACAAGGCCATCAAAGATGATAAATATTAGGATAGAATTTCTAGAGTAACTGTTTACCAGCTGTTATAAGTGAGTGTAAATAATATTGGTGTCTTATATTGTTTGACTTGGAAATAAGGCTACCCGGTTGTTCAACTTTGTCTTGGAAGTAAGTCGAAGTGATTTTTTACTTGAAAGTAGGCCTAGCTGATTGTTCTAGTTAGTAGTAAGCCTTACTGGTTGTTCTACTTGTCAGTTGGACTTACTGATTGTTCTACTTGGTATTAAGCTTTACTGATTGTGCTACTTGGTAGCAAGCCTTACTGATTGTTCTGGTTGTTAGTCTTTCTGGTTGTCATACTTGGTAGTAATTCTTACTTGTTGTACTACTTGTTAGGAAGTCTTAATTGATTGTTCCACTTGGTAGTAAGTCTTACTGATTTTTCCACGTGGTAGTTAGTCTTATTGATTGTTCCACCTGGTAGTTAGCCTTACTGATTGTTCTAGTTGGTAGTACGCCTTACTGATCGTCCTACTTGGTAGTAAGCCTTACTGATTGTTCTGGTTGGTAGTAAGCCTTACTGATCGTTCTACTTGGTAGTAAGCCTTACTGATTGTCCTACTTGGTAGTAAGCCTTACTGATTGTTCTAGTTGGTAGTAAGCCTTACTGGTTGTCCTACTCGGTAATAAGTCCTATTGATTGTTCTACTTGGTAGTAAGCCTTACTGTTTGTTCTAGTTGGTAGTAAGCCTTACTGGTTGTCCTACTCGGTAATAAGCCTTACTGGTTGTCCTACTCGGTAATAAGTCCTATTGATTGTTCTACTTGGTAGTAAGTCTTACTGATTGTTCTACTTGGTAGTAAGCCTTACTGTTTGTTCTAGTTGGTAGTAAGCCTTACTGGTTGTCCTACTCTGTAGTAAGTCTTATTGATTGTTCTACTTGGTAGTAAGCCTTACTGATTGTCCTACTTGGTAGTAAGTCTTACTGATTGTTCTACTTGGTAGTAAGTCTTACTGATTGTCCTACTTGGTAGTAAGTCTTACTGATTGTTCTAGTTGGTATTGAGTCTTACTGATTGTTCTACTTGGTATTTAGTTGTACTGGTTGTTCTACTCTGTAGTAAGCTTTACTTGTTGTTCTAATTGGTAATAAGCCTTGCTGGTTGTTTTTCTTGGTAGTAAGCCTGACTAATTTATTTGGAAATCAAGTATTGGAGCCTTGTGTTGATTTTACACAAAAGAAATCACAATGCTATTATCTATAAGTTGTGATTACCTTTGCTCTTACAGTTTAATGTGATATCGAGGCCTGCACCACACATTATATACTGTTAAGGATTTACGTGAAATTGAGGCCTGCACCACACATTATATACTGTTAAGGATTTGCTAAACATATTTTTAATATTACCAATATCAGATTAATATTTTTTCTCTTACCATCTCAATACTAATTTGAACAGAACTTATTGGTAAAAATATGTCTGTGTAATTCTGCCTGTAGCATATCTTGACTTCAAAGTTAAAGAGTAACATTACAGTGTTGTGCTTATTCAGACATTGTTGTAGATCCCTGCTATAAGTGAGTCAATAAAGTTGAAAGTTGAGGCATAACTAGAAGAACCTTTATGGAATAGATGTGTGATCTTTGTCATTACTAGGTTTTTAATGAAACATGATTGCTTAATCAATTAGTAACTTTTAACTTGAAGACATTTTTTAATGGGACTTATTTCTTTTTTTATAAGGATTTGGAAAGGTGTTTTATGAATAAACTGTTAATGGGTTCAGTTTGTTTTGAAGGCAATAGTCTCTAGTTATAAATACTTGTTGATATTATTGACAGATTTACCAATTGTAATTTATTTTTCTAATGATGTTTTGGTTTATAACTGAATGTTATCAATCAATATACTGTCTAAGCATTGATCATTTCATTAGACACACTGCTTGTTTTGGTTAGTAGTAAATCTTTTAATTAAGTAAGTAACAAGCACCTGGTACTTTGTATCAGCCAGTCAATAATCAGTGTATGGCTCTGCATACAGACAGATAGATCTGTAGACTATTAATTCTGTCCTGACTGTATATGGCAATGAGTAGGAATAATAACCCCCCCCCACCCCTCCAAAAAAACAAAAAAAAACTTAAGAGGTATGCCCCCTTTTAAGGATAAAAATAGCATGCAAAGTGACATATATACTTATTAAGTTTATGTTTCAGTTCAAGTTCAAAAGTTTTATTTAGAGATGATACATGATATAAAGTAACTCAAGATCTAAGAAGCTTTTAAGTCTTCTTAATTACTTTATGGTAGATTGACAATTTTTGACATCTTATGTCAGTAAAATCTTCGATTGACTTTTATTGGATGTCACCGATGAGGAAATCAAACCCTTTCCTGTCCTGACATTCGGCACTCTGTCATAATTGATAAAAATACTATGGTATGAAAAACTGAAATCTATTTTCTGCCTTATTAAATTCTTCTTGAAGTATTTAACATAACAATGTTATCGGATTACCTTGACATGTATGGAAAAAACAGGAAAAAGATGACAAAAGAATATTTTACGCTTTTTAATTTCTTTTGTCTTAATATTGAATACTGTTAGTTTTCCCTAATGCTTGGATGTGATGGAGTGTAAGATTCAGGTACATAGTTACACATAAATGGAACTTCAAGGTTAAATACTAGTGACCAGATACTGGAACAAAACAACTTTATTTCATTGTTTCCCCTCCCCTGTTCAGGGTAAATAAAGGCTTGGGACAGCAAGAGAAATTAGGGAAGGTAGGAAAACTTGTCATACATATGTTAAATGTTGTGCTGTTCTTAATGGACATTGATAGAATGTTTAAGGTGACTATTGAGCTCTGAAGTACTGCGGGAATGACCATCTGGTGATAGTGGAGCTCACCAGTACTGCAGAAATGATCATATGGTGACAATTGAGTTCACCAGTACTGCAGGAGTGATCACTTGGTGACTTTGTGGACTCCTGTTCTTCAGGAGTCATCACAAGGTTACTTTGAGCTCACAGTACTTCAGCAGTCATCATTTGGTGAGTCTGAGTGCACGATACTGCAGGAATCATTAAGATTTTTTCATCTTTGGTAGTCCTTAATGATAATGTAAATATGTCACCAACAAAAAAATTAACTGTCTCTATTCAGTTCATTGATACTCCTTTGGCATTTCGGACATTATGGTATGTAATGAATAATGATAAATCATATTTGCTGGTATTAAGGAGGCCATTAGTTAACAAATGATTAGATTCCATGTAGTATAAACCAATTAGAAAGTTCCATGATTAAAGGAGAAATGTCACAAATGCAGTTATGGTGTCTACTTTTCCAGAAAAAAATTGGCTAAATCTATCTTTTATTTGATGATTTCAAGTCATGCGGCTTGACATGAATGTTGCAGTATTTCAAATTAAATGTTTCAGAATATCTCATCCTAGTTTTTATTCACTGTTCTTTGAAATATGTTGCCTTTTTTGTTGTATTTCAAGTTTGATCCTTTAGAGACAAGGAGAAGTTGTTTTACTTGTTTCACTAAGTTGATAGCAGTTCTAGTATCCACTCAACTTCTGTCTGTCTATCTGTCCATCACCTTTAGTGAGTTCCTCCTTTTTATCTCACCTGATCAAAGGCCAGGTGAGCTAATGCCATCAATTGGCATCAGTCATCATTGTCGTTAATAATTTTACAAAACTCTTCTTCTCTGAAACTACTTGACCAATAAGAACCAAACTTGGTATGAAAGTTTTTTAGGGTATCCTGCATAGAACTGGTGTGAAGATTTTTGATCCATCAAAAAAACATGGCCACCATAACTAAAAATAAAACTTAGGGATCAAACAGCTGTTTTTTGGATATATCTCCATAACCACTAGGTAAAGCCAAATTCCAAACAGGACAAAAGTTTTCAGCATGATGAGATCTATCTCTGGTCAAATTTTCATTTTAATCTGTTTAGCCATGTTGGAGTTATTGCCCTTTTTCAATGTTTTTTTTTACTATTTTTAATGTTATTTCTTCAAAAAATCGTCTTCTCTGACACTACTTGACCAATCTGAACCAAATTACTTATGAATGTTCCTTAGTGTATTCTGCATGAAACTAATGTGGGGATTTTTGATCTGTCAAAAATACATGGCTGCCATTCCTAAAATAGAACATAGGGTCAGACAGAAGTTTTTTCGCATGTATCTCCAAAACCATTAGGTTTAACCAAATTGTGTTAATTGCAGAAGTGATCATCATTATAAGGCTTACAAAAGTCTGCATTGGGTCAAAGTTGTCGGATGGCTCCATTATAGAGATATTGCCTTTAAAAGTTGAAATTTGTTGTGTTTTTTTTTATCTTCAAAACTATGATAGAAAGAAGCTTTCAATTGCTGAAATGATAAGGCCTACAAAAGTGTGTGGAGATCTATGTTGTCAGACAACTTCTTGTTAGTGCAATTGCCCTTGAAAGGCGAAAAATGATGTTTTTAGCTGTTTTCAGCCAATATCTTGAAAACTATAATAGATGGAAAGAAACTTTCAATAAATGATATGATCCTTATGATAAGTCCTATCTAATTTTCTTTGTGTCAAATTTGTCAGACAACTCCTTGTTTGAGTTATGTCCTTGAAAGGCAAAATTTAAGCCAGGTGAGCAATTCAGGCTCCCGGGAGCCTCTTTTTGCAATTTTTAACTCATAAAGTATAAAACCATTATTAGTCAAACACTTTGCTGGGTTTATATACATTTGTAGGATGTGCTTCTCATGTTGTGGAGTAATTTGACAAAGAATAAGTGCCTCTAAGATGGCCTAAAATTCATAGAATGTTTCGGAGTAAAAAATTATGTTGTTTCAATTTTGTCATCATATTGTGTCAAAATATCTTTTCATATTTTGTTTGTTACACCTTGATACGAGTAATTTTACTGAAAATAAGTGAGATAAAATTTGACTCGTTTGTATAAAATTGAAGTGGCCTCCTTTGAACAACATGTAGAAATTTTGGATTATCTTATCTTATCTAGACTATCTGCCATCTAGATCATGGCAGTGTAGACCCGCATTATGTGCATATTTCCTTTTTTTCTTTCGAAATGATTTGAACTTTTCATTTTGGGATAGCTTCAGCAATGATATAGCCTTTAGTTTTCATTTTACATTTTCAATGAATCAATTAGCCTAAATAAAGGCCTTATTGACCCTCATCCTTCTTTTCACATATTTAGCTTGTTGAATTTCACCATGTTTTCCTATTTTATGTTTTGAATGTTACCTTTTTTGTGTAATCTGTGACTCAAGAATTGTTTAAACTATGCCTAGTGATTATATGTATATACACATCACCAGAGAAGACTTCATAAGTTTGTCCAACTTGTATCTAATCCCGTTTGCATTAAAATGCAAATAAAATAGGTTTAAACTAAACACATCACCATTGGTTGACATATTTGACAAATATTTAATATAGTTCTTACCTGCTGATTTTAGTCTCATTTCGTCAGAATATGTTGTCATTAGTACATACTTTAGGTAATTTGTAAACCATACTAAATTTTTTTTTATTTGCTTATTGTTTATGCATATGTTGAAGATATTTATGTATGACATATGTGCTGACATATGTATGACATATGTATTACAGTTAAGCAGGCCCAAAATTGTTGTCATCTTGTTTTTGTGGACTTTCTATATTTTAGACTTAGAGATCTAGGCAAAGGTCTGCAACTGTCTTTTCCAATAAAACTCAGAAATAATATCCTAGGGAGCAATTAACCATTTTATTTTGATGATAGCATTGATTTATAATTTGTCATTTATCACAGCAATATCTGTCCAATGTGTTGGTTGGATTAAACATTGACCAACAAATTTGATTAAAAGATGGTCATCGTCTGATGCTGATTGAATGACCTTCAGCAGGACTTTGACCTTTATGATAACTGAAACAGACTTAAACCATGATTGCTTTGTAATAAAGAGTAGATCATAATGCCAAAGAAGTCAAACATTTTTACAATTCATCATTTGATGGACATATTAAATAAGGGTATACTGTTGTCATTTCATCCATTGATAAATCAGATGTAATGATTAATTATCTTGATGGAAAGGCCCTAGCCTTCTTTACTTCTTTTTAATTTTTTGAGTTCCTAAGCTTGAATACCAAACTTATGGTGATGGTTTATCATGCGGCATCAATGCATCTTTTTAATAACTGCAAGTTCTTGAGACCCAGTCTTCATTCTAAGATATCAGTGATTGCCAATAACACAATAACACTAAACTGATTTTGCCTTAGTCCCTAAATAGAATATTGTCAAGATTTGAAGGTTTTTACAGACAGGATTATAATCATGTGTCTTGTCTTTTCAGATTCTGAAAAGTGTTTCTTTTCAAGCTTGTTTCAGTATCGATGAATGACTTCAAATCTGCCATTAATTTATATTTGATATATCTTATATGGAGGTACCAAATATCAATATTCAAGCAAGTTCTCAAGAATGATTTTATACAACCCTATAAGAAAATGGATCTCCATGATATTGTACTACAAGGTTCCATTCCACTATAAAAAAGCTGGCATTGATTTTTTTTCGGGATGGGGGGGGGGAGGAGTTGTGGCTCTTTATTCGTTAGTAAGTAGGAGCAAAAACAAAACATGTGATAATTCCTATAAATTGCCATCTCAATGGGGTTCTATTTGAAGTTTTGTAATAAGGTTCTTTATATGTTTAAGTTTAACTATGATTAAGTTTAACTATGATGAAGTTTAACTATGATGAAGTTTAACTATGATTAAGACCAAGTGTTAATTTAACTTCCTTTGATTTCTACAAAAAATAATGTTAAGGTTTCTTGCTGTGCTGAATTGAACCGTGCATTTTGAATTCTCTTTCAATTAGTCCACATTGAGGTCCAAATAGTCCAAAATTAGGCTTTGTTGGTTTTTTTCAGGACTCAAACTCTTTAGGTTCTTTGATATACTTAATCTAAATGTATTTAGATATTTTGGATGTTGGACCATAAAGGGTTAAAAGTCCACATGACCTATACATTCTGTTTCGGAAACCATGCTTTGTCTAATTTTAATTACATTCCAAATTTAAAACTGTATCAAGCTTTTATGTAATGTCTGTACTTGTCACAACCACTCAGGGTCGTGACCTATTTTTATGTAGCTCTTTATATTTTTTTTTTTTCATAATTTGCTTTGATTGAATTAGAAGAACTCCCAAATATGACTGTTTGTTATATTTTTACTACATTCTATACTTAAGGAAGTAATAAAGATTGCCACACTTTATTGTTAGATTCTTCCTGTGTATCTGCATGATAAATGACAGTTAAACATGGCCCAAAGTAGATGCTTAATTGAATAGTTGCCTAAATTGAATCTGAAATGGGCATCTACCCTCTTGATCTGCTCGTCAATTTCATCAATTAAGATAATATGATAATAGGTGGCCTATAGTTCACTTATAGTTCAGTCCTTGACTTGCACAAACTTCTATGGAAAGCTCTGAATATGGACAGTTTATCTCGTGACAAGAAGATAACAATTTATCATTGATAAACAAATTAGATTGGGAAATGATTTGTAAATATTTGGAAATGATTGATATATTTTTTGATATGCCCTCTTGTCAAGTGAACCTGAATAGCTTCTGTTGCATCTCATAGGAAGTTGGGCATCTTGAGCCTTTGAAATGTTTTGAATGGGCTTTAATTAAGGATAGATATTCGTTAAGCTTAGATTTAGATTATGATGGCCTTGTACTGTATGAATTGATGGGTCTATGAGCTTAATTTTATCTTTGTACATTATATTGAGCAAGCCCAGCCTTCATGATAATGCTTATTTAGGTATTTTATACAATGTTGTTAAACCTCCAATGAGATTCATTTGATCAATAATAGGAAGACTTTTCACCCACAATATGTTCATAAAATTAATCTAACATGCTTCCATTTATCTGATGGAAGTCATCCTATGCTGTAATAAACAGCAAAATGTCCCTGGAATTAACATGAGAATATTGTCATTAGATCTCCCTAATCAATGTCCTCACTGGGTACTGATGTACTAAAGGCTTCTTTGTTTTTGTGTTGTCATATTTTCGTATCACATCCTGTTATTTCTAAACAACCAGAAGTAAGTAGTACATCTTTTAGTTTGTATCTTGCCGATGTTTTTAGTCTGTTTTTGATTCTGGCAAGGGAGGTTAACAGCCTAAATGATCCCTCATCAAAATCTGGCAGTAGTATATTCTTAAAGAATTCCAGCAAACTACTGTAATAGTTACCACAAAAATAAGAAACCGAAGTTAGGTTAATTTATTTTTCTGTATTCATGAATATATATTATATATATATAGCTATAGTCAGAGTCTTCAATTGTCTCCGACTATTTCTTTACATGTAAAGCATATTTTATATCTAAAAAGAGGTGAACTTGTCTCATCTGCTGTAGTCTGTTAAATTCTGATAAACCTGAGAAGGAATAGGTTTACTGACAAGCAATAGTGGCCTTTATAAATGGCATTGATGAACAGTTTGGGTTATGTAATTAATTGATGGGAGCTTTTCAGATTTGATAAAATTTTGATTAGGTCTGTAGTTATTCCAAAAGAAATGTATGAATTCATACTTAACAGGTCAAATAATGTGTATTGGAAATGTATGAATTCATACTTAACAGGTCAAATGATGTTTATTGGAAATGTATGAATTCATACTTAACAGGTCAAATAATGTTTATTGGAAATGTATGAATTCATACTTAACAGGTCAAATAATGTTTATTGGAAATGTATGAATTCATACTTAACAGGTCAAATGATGTTTATTGGAAAAGGGATAGTTTTTATTCTTATTTATTTGCATAAATTTCTCAATTATAAAAGTCCTTATTCTTTCAGAATATTGTGAGTTAAATGAAAACACTTGACATTTCAAAAGAAGAGTGTTGTCAATTTTAACCTTTTGAAGTAAGTTATACTTCCTGGTGTTATAAGTTCTGGTACATGAAATGTTTAATGCTGTCAGACAGTCCAGTACATCACAAAAGTTGTGTGTATAATAGGATGTTACGTTCAGGTAAATCATTTATATCTATGATAAGGATTTGTTTTACTTCCTTTTTTTCTCTTTCTTTCTTTTTCATTGAAAGTGATTTTTTTACATTATCTACTTTGTGTTGATTGTAATTCAAGAGTATTTAGCTAATATAATAAAAAAAAAAAAAAAACACATTGCACAGTTTTAAAGGTATTGAAGGTGTGCAAGTCCTGTTATGAACAAATAAGTACCAGTCTTTATAAAAAATCTGGATGCCTCAATTGAATGTCTGAAATGAAACCGTAGCTACAGGTTGGCTGAAAAAATCATGGTCAACTCACAGCAATTTTTTTTTTAAATGGTGAAACTGAGTAACTGACCATATTTGACTTCAGAATGCTATGTCAAGTACTAAGGAATCACTATTATTTTGTTCTTACTATCTCCTATACATGACCACCTAACATACTATTACTGTGGAAAATTTTGGGAAATCAGAGATCAACATTCTAAACCTATAACTATATTATCTTCCATAAAAAGGATAGGATTTATTCTATAATACCGATCTATTATCTAAGCTATAGAACATTACTTAGTCCAATTATTTCTAACCAGTGTATTGTAATAGATTTTTCTTACATCAAGACTAGAATATCACAATGAAGTAGTCTTTCTAACACTATCTGTTATATTTAAGGGCTTTCCCTACATGGGAAAGACCTTATTGTTTTTCTAATGTTTATTTATTTATTTTTTTTATTCTTTCGTCATTTTCAAAATTTTCTTTGACATGCTCTCCCCTATTCATCTTTCAAGATATCATTACCAAATTTGAACTATCGATAGAACTCATTGAGGACTTTTATAAGATGACCCTGTGAAGAATTCCATTAACCATTGTAGAAGTTATCACCCTTTTATTGGTGTTTTTTTTTTTCAACATGGTCCCCCGAACTCATTTTTCAGGATATCATGACCATATTTGGTGAACATGTAGATGTCATCAGGTTCTATTAGGAAATGACCCTGCTAAGGATTTCATTACCATCTCTAAGAGTTATGTCCCTTCAAAACAATTTCTTTCAATCCCTTATATCTTGAAAATCATAATAGATAGAATAAATCTGGGAACGGTTTCATGTACATAAGCAGACGACCAAGTTAGTGAACATGAATTTGTATTTTGTTATCAAATCATATGGGAGTTATATCCCTTGAAATATCATACATAAGTTTTAAAAATTTATATTTCAAGAACCGCAAGAGGGACATGGGACATAAGACCTTCATCAATGATCTTTGGTCCATGTGACCTTTCATTTACATCCAAGGTCATAGGTCACATGGTGCTAGTTTTTTGTCAATGAAGCAACGACAGTGGCTGAAATTGACATAGGCATCACATGAAAAATATCATAATTTGCGGTAGCACTCACATGCATCCATGATCAATACAATTGTGAATGGAAAAGACTGAAACGTGAAATGGAAAGGAGTAAAAATAACCATGAAATTGATAGTTTATCAAACAGCATGCAAGGGAAATTTCACATCTTCCATTTTATTTAGGAATCCGTGTAATATTTACGCACTTGTTTCTTTGGACTGTTGATCACGGGATAAAAAATTGTTACAGTCAGCGGCCATCTCATGCATATGAATATCTCACGT
Organism: Perna viridis; assembly: GCA_037379345.1. Classification (NCBI taxonomy): domain Eukaryota; kingdom Metazoa; phylum Mollusca; class Bivalvia; order Mytilida; family Mytilidae; genus Perna; species Perna viridis. The sequence continues at coordinate 8,713,492 of CM074511.1, read as the reverse complement.
GACCTTAGAAGAAAAGTTTCTGAAGCTGAAGGGGACGCCAAACAGGAAATAGTTCGATTGAATAAGGTGGGTTACTGCACAAAAGCACTCCCTAATGTAGACACAACTCTTCCATCACAGATGCTTTTTGCGAACAAGTTTTGATTATCTTGAGGGAAAGAATGAGTATATTTTTCTGTATCTGTAGCCCCTGCTAGTACCCTCGCATCATCTTGCCTTCGTGGATTTCTCCAGTTGAGCATCATGACAAATCTGAATATATTCTTTAATTTGCCTGAAAATTTTTAGATGTGGACTTAAAATAGCTGAAAATAGTATTTGAGAGACAAAGTTTTAATATTGAAGGAAAAATTAATCCTTTTTTTCTGCCAGTCAACCTTTTAGTGCAGTACTTTCGCGTCACCCCGCATGCATCTCAACAGACGAACATCATGTCAAATTTTCTGTATTAATCCTGTTTAATTTTTTTATATATCATTGATGTACAATATTTGTAAAATGTTCTTTCTTCTCTAATAGTTTATGATAAATAGGTATGAATCTATCATGAGCTCATAGTCCTGATAATTTACCCATTTTTGCTGCATAATGTATGATAATGATTCAACTTAAGAAAGTTTGAACTTTTTGAATCTGTTTATAAAATTATGCAACAACAGCTAAAGTATAAGAATTGCATGCTATACATACATTGTGTGTACCAACAAATACTTGTAACATGTATTCTTTTTCCAACGCAGTTATCTCCAGAATGAAATGTAGAAAATTATAAGTAAAAAGAACAAATTTTACTGCGTTGGCTATCTTTTTTTCTTTTGAAAGATAAGACTTGTTTACAATGTGTTACTTGTAAACAATCCAAAAACCTAATTTCAATTTATGTATTCATATCATTGTTCGTCATCTTAATACATATACACATATTTACAATTAACAACACATGTTGAAAAACTGTAACATACTTGTTTTTTGTCTAAGTTTAGAATAGATAGTAAAAATGTTATGTACCAAAAGTTTTCAGTTTCTGTTTGTTTAGAATATTTTGACAGCATTGTATTTAATAGGGATGGGACTTGCTAGTTATCTGATTTAGCTGTTAAACAAATATATGGGGTCCATTAGTATTGAAAGATACAAGTTGTTTGAATGATATGAAAATACAGATTGTTTCTATCAAAGTCTTGAATGCCATTTTTGCATCTGTTTGGACTGCTCCATTTTATGACTCTGTTAGTAACTCTATGTAGTAGATGTGAAAGAACCTTGGTTTTGGGTGAACTACTATGTTGATGCTTTGGTCTGATTGTATGGTCATAATTCATTTTGAAAATTAATTAGATAATGGCAAATTTACATGCTTTACACAGGAACACAGTATTCAGCAGTGGTTTAACTAAAGAGTCGTTGTCCATGTATGACTAAGGGAGAACTTTGAGCTGTATAAATATTTGCTTCAATTCTGTGATAAGTAAAAGCAAAAGCTATGTAGTGAAGTGATATAAAAAAGCAAAAAAAATATGGAAGAGTGAATTAACATGTATATTTTTAAATGTGAATTATAAAATTTGTGTGTGTGAAAAGTAAAAAAAGGTTGCGAGTCATTTTTCCCCATTTGTCTTGTCAACTCTAGAAGGCATGGCTGCTCAGCTAATAAATGGTCTTTGAAAAAAAAGAAAGAATGGTAAAAATATTACTTTCCCTAGTTTAAAATATTACAATCCTTTTTTATGATTAGAAATGTGATTGTGCGGTAAGAAACAGAGCAAAGTATGAAGGCTTCATTGACTCAGTACTTCAGTACTTTGATTCTCTTTCTACATTTACTTTGACATGACCCACCAAATTTGGACCTTCAATAGATCTCATTTCAGACTTTTACAGGATAACCACATGAAGAATTTCAGTATCCATTGTATAAGTTATCTCCCGCTTATCAACATGGTCCTCTGAACTCATTTTTAAGGTTATCATTATCCTACTTGGTGAACATGTAGATGTCATCATGTTCTATTGGAAAATGACCTTGCCGAGGATTTCATTGTTATCTTTAAAAGTTATGTCCCCTTAACTCAATTTCTTTTAATTGCTCATATCTTGAAGACCATAAGAGATAGAATCAATCTAAAAACGGTTTCATGTACACAAGAAGAAGAACTAATAAATAAAAATAAACATGTATTTTCTTATCAGACCATATGGGAGTTATATCCCTTGAAATATCATACTTAAGTTTTTAAAATTTATATTTTGAGAACCGGAAGTTGTAGAAACATGGGACCTTCATCAATGATCTTTGGTCCGTGTGACTGTTCATTTGCATCCAAGGTCAAAGGTCATAGTGTGCTAAAAAGCCTTCTCACTGCAAACTACAGGCCTTGATATTAAGAAAATGATGAGAGATATGTGCATACATGCAGCATATGAAATGACCCTCCAGATTAGCCCTACATTTTGAGACAAAATTTACAACTGTCAGACTGTCTGTTCAAGAGTTATGAGAATTTAAATGTTTTGCAGAATTTGGTTTGTGACCTTGACCTTGCTAGTTTTATCAAGGTAAGATTATCCTAAGATGTATGGTGATAGTTCCATGTCTCTACGACTTCCGGTTCTGGTGTTTGTTATTGCATCATATTTAAATAATTAGTGTGCTCAAAATGAGCTCTGCAATTGCCCAAATTGTGTTGTAATTTTGTTGCATATGTTCTGTAGATTATCATACAGTTTTCAGATTTGAGATATCTTGTCCCATTTTGGATCTATTGAAATTTTAGTTTTTCAAAGCGAGGGTATATATTTTAAAATCCACATTAGGCACACAAATGATCAGTACTCAGAATGAAAGATCTGCTAGAGTATAACTGTTTGACACAATACCAAGGACCAATACAAAAAACCAACGATACTGCAACAACTTAAAATTTTCATATTTTTCAATGGTTTTATATATTTCATCAATATTTATGGATTTGATATTGCATCATTTTTTCAACTTTGTCGAAGGGGGTCATGTGATATATCATTTTGAAGGTCTATATGAGTACATTTCAAAAATTAGAGTTCCAACCTCGATAAGTAATTCATGTTTGAAGAGTAGGATCATTACATGCAAAAGGTTAAAGTTCTAAGAAGGTAATATTGTTGCATATCAAATGAAAGGTCTTAAAGCGTACATCCGAAATATCAATGGTTTGTCCTGGAAAAATGAGTCGGATAAGGTCAATGAGTGCAAAACTAAAGTATTTTACATAGTTAGGTTGTCGCATATCAAATTAAAGGTCATGACGTGTACATCTCAAATATCAATATTTTTATACAGAAAAAGAACCCAGTTGGAGTTAATAAGTCCAAAATTCTAAAGATCAATGGAAGTAGGGTTCTTGTATGTCTAATGAAAGGTCGTCAAGTTTACATTACAAAAATAATGTTACAAACATCAACAGTTGTATTTGACTAGGTTACCAACTGCAAAAAACAACAAACTTTTGTAGAAGATAGCATGTTATTTATCAATCCAAATGTCTTTACTTGAATATTTCAAAGAAATAGTTTTCAAGGGAAAGACCTTTCAGTTGTTGAACAAACAATTGACATAATAACTCTGCCTCTGCTACATATTTCTCTGTAGATTATTTGCTGCAGTATAATGGAATCTGTCTTTGTATTTCTTAGTCAAGTCAATGCAGCTATATGAATGTTGATTAAGTCTTTGGCAGGATTCATCTTATTAATGTTTAAGCAGTAATAAAATTCTAGTGTGTTGTAACAATCCTTCTTGTCTGGGATTTCAAATGCCTCAGAGGTCTCAGGGTAGCATGTGCTGGAGGTACTGAGTCCCACCAAGGACTGAAATTGTTAAGTCACTGCATCTCCACCAATCAAGCAGTCAGAATAATGTGTCTGAGTTGATTGACATGCATACCTGCAGGCTGTTTTCTTCTGTGAACTAGCACAATAAAGATTCTGCTCAGAATGTCAGACAAGTACAAAGCTAGGAATTAAATGCATGAATATCAAACAAAGACATCTAACCTCAATCAATCAATCAATAACTATCTGATATACTGGTTATCAGAATATTAAGGTACCCTCACTTTGATATACTGGTCAATAGTGAATTGAGGTACCCTCACCTTGATATACTGGTCAATAGTGAATTGAGGTACCTTTACCTTGATATACTGGTCAGTAGTGAATTGAGGTACCCTCACTTTGATATACTGGTCATCTGCTAATTGAGATACCTTTACCTTTTACCTGATAAAACAGAGTTTTAAGGGTCCCCTAAACTGATATATTGGTCAGTAGTTAATTAGGGTACTCTCAACCTGATAAATTGGTAATCAGTGAATTGAGATTCCTTTTCCCTCATCCTGATATACTGGTCACTAATGTACTGAGGTAGCCTCACCCTGATTTACTGGTCACCTGTGTAGTAAGGCACCCTCACCCTGATTTACTGGTCACCAGTGTACTGAGGTAGCCTCATCCTAATTTAGTGGTCACCAGTGAACTGAAGTAGACTCGCCCTAATTTACTGGTCACTAGTGTACTGAGGTAGCCTCACCCTGATTTACTGGTCACCTGTGAACTGAAGTAGCCTCGCCCTAATTTACTGGTGTCTAGTGTACTGAGGTAGCCTCACCCTGATTTACTGGTCACCAGTGAACTGAAGTAGCCTTGCCCTAATTTACTGGTCACCAGTGTACTGAGGTAGCCTCAACCTTATGTAATTACTTTTACCAGTGCATGTTTTATCATATCATTTATTGTTTATATACCTAAGATAACTGTAGGGATCCAGCAGTTCACATATTCATGACTTAGTGAACTTTTTTATCTGTCATGGTACATATGGTTCATCATCAAGGATATGTTTTGGGACAGATAAACTTTACAGTATGTATAACATGTATATATAACCTGACTAGTAAGTCAATTTTCAGTTCCTTGTGCACAATTATTTTGTCTCCACTGAATTCTCAGGTAAGACTTCTTTCTTAGCATGAATAGATATTAACATGGACATCCTATTTTTTCTGTTCAAAAACAAAACAGTTATGTTTTTCAATAGCTTTACTCTAAAATAGCAATATGAACACTAAAAGTTATTCCCCCATTTGCTTGATCTACATACTTTTTATCTCATCCAGCCTTAGGCTTGTGAGCTATTGCAATCATCATTAACTTTTCTTTAAAAATCTTTTCCTCTGAAACCACTCAGTGGAATATTATCTAATTGGTCACCAATATCTCTAGGATATTTACTTTAAAAATCTTGTCCATTATATAGATCAAGAATAAAACATGTCTGCTGTTGCTATTTTTAGACCACAAAGGTCAAGTCACCAATTTCTACATATTTCTCAAAAACTAAAAGAGATGTTGGGAAATAAATGTGATCATCTTTCTTCAACTTATAGAACTCTACTGAAGTCTTTTGAAAACTATTATAGATAGGAAAAAAAACTTTCAGTTGATGAAATGGCCTACAAAGGTCTTCATTTATAGGTCAAAGTTGTTGGACAACTCCTTTTTGAGATATTGCCTTTGGAGGGCAAAAAGTGATTTTTTGCAGTTTTTAGCCAATATCTTGAAAACTATAATTGATAAGAAAAACATTCAATTAATGAATGATTCTTATGTGAAGGCCTTCAAAATTCTTCATTTGGTCCAATTTGTTAAGTCCTTGTGAAAGTTATTGCTTTTATGGCAAAAATTGAACCAGGTGAGAAATTCTGGCTCATGAGAGTGTCTAGTTAAGATACATAATTTAGAGGGTTTTTAAGTATTTATTTATTGATTTTTTTCAATGCTAATTTTAGACAGTTGACTGAGTTTGTTTTTTTTTCTTCATTTTATATTGTTTAGTTCAATAGATATGTGACTCAAAGATCTTATGGTTACTATTACATCTATAACTCCCCAAAAAACACAGCAATGTCAGGTTTATTTCTAATATATTATGTTACTTTATGATGTTTCTTTCTGATCACAATTGTGATGTTTTCTGTCTTGTAAATGTTCATATTGCATGTTGAGTGAAGTCTCTAGAGACCTCGGAACACTGTTTTGGACCTCTTGGGTTATAAATATTTGTCTGTTCTACAGAATATTTACTGAATTATTGATAAAGTTTGCATAGTTAGGGAGTATTTGCCTATTGCTGATGAAGTCTACTGTATTTGTGGGAAGGAATGGTTGATAAAAATGTCAGTATTTGTTTCCATTTTAATGTTTTAAGTGATTTGAGTGATTAGTTACTAGGGACAGATGGGAGAAGGATATCCTGGAGATAAATTTGTCATAATGATAGGCCATATGACAGAATCTGCAAAAATACATTGAAAACAATCCCAAATACTTGAAAGTCTGTGAGAACACTCACACAGAGGATACCTCCTCATTCAAATGGGCTTAAATGTAAAACTTTCATTTGGATTATCTCCCTTTGGATTCATCTGACAGTAACTATGTTTCTTCATGCTTATTAACATCATGATGCCCAACCTTCCTATAAAATAACATCAAAATCCCTTGAGTAGTTAAGGAAAAGTTGTGCTTACAAGGTTTGAACATCTAAAATCCTTAATTTGGATTATCTGCCTTTGTACTACTCTGACAGTAATTATATTCCTTCTTGTACATCTACATAAGACATCCAACCTTCCCATAAAGTTTCATCAAAATCCCTTGAGGGAGGAGTTGCACTTTTTAGGTTTTAACATGTAAAACCTTTAATTTCGATTGTCTCCCTTTGAACTCCTCTGACTAATTATATTCTTTCATGCACATCTTAATATCATACCCAACCCTTCTGTGAAATTTTATTAAAAACTAGTCAGCAATTTAGGAGTAGTTGCACTTACTAGGAATGTGGGCAGAAGAACAGACAGATAGGCAGACAGGATGATTCCACTTTATTTGCGGGGGTGTAATAATAGGTATACAGTTGTTCTTTGGAAACAGAGCCTTAAAGTGAAAACAAACAAAAGAATAACTTAAAAAACTAATTAGGAATACACAGAACTGACTACTAAACTAAGTAAAATGAATTTGTTTGTGTGATCAATGGATGAAATAAACTAAAAATCATCAGAAAAGACAAAGCAGAAAGTAGCAATCCTATTTTTGGACAGATGGCCTTGTTGTTGCAATGTCTTAAGTGTTTATTCAAAATATTATATAAAGTCTCATAGAGAAAAAAAATTCAAATTTAAAGTTCTTTAACCTGCTTAATAGTATTTCTGTTCTTAAAACACTTATTTTCTGCCTATTGATAGAACTTGATGTGAATAAGACAGCTGTAAATAAACGAATCTAAGAATGAGCCATCTGTTGTAGACCATTGACCTTGGTGTCTGTGATATGATGATGGTTTGACAAGGCCACTTACAGTCTCAGAGGGTTGTTTCAGATGTTTGTTCCAGTTACTGGAAAATGTCTCATGCTCTTTTAATCTGTGCTATGTGTTGCCTAACTTATGAAATTGTGTGATATAGGAATTTTCAGGCTTTGTAACTGATTTAGATGATGTTATAAATGGGTATTTACATATCTCAAGCTGTAACAACCCAAGACACCCATAGTGATCGAGAGTTTGCAACTCCTTGTTAGAGCAATCGTACTTGAAAGATGGAAAAGGACATTTTTTTGTTTTGTTTTTAGCCAATATCTTAAAAAGCATTGAAAGGCAAAAAGGACATTTTTTACAGCTTTTAGCCAATTTCTTGAAAATTGTATTAGATAGAAAGAAAAACTTTCATTGATAATTATCTTTAGGATAAGGCCTACAAAAGTATCAATTTAACTGAAGTTTAGGGACACTTTGTTAGAGAGTGATCAAGGGAACTAAAATTCTAGAGGAAATCAAAAGAATGTAATCCAGGGACAAAGACCAGACATGGTAAACAGAAAACACAACAAAGAACATAAAGTAACTAAAATAATACATACAAATTAACAAAAGTAAATGAGAAACTTGGACTCCACTAAAAACTGGGAGCATGGACCAAGTGCACTGGTTGGGTAAGCATCCTCAGCTTTTCTAGGAACAATCGCCAAGTTTCTCATAAAAAGTCAAGTCAGGGGTCGACGAAAGAGGAAAGGAAAAGTATGACACATTGAACAAATCAGTTTTCATGGTGCAGGTGGATACACTGTAATGATCCACGAGTTCATGATAACGACCATTAAATTTTGTAGTGATGACTTCAATCTTGTAGCAACATAACCCTGTTCCAGAAGCCTTATTGTAAGAAGTCTAAAGTCTGACTGCATAGTTACAGCAAGCTCTGACATAACAAATGAGTTTTGATATGAAAACTCCATATGCAGGTGCTGAGATGTAGCCACGATAATACGTCATCTATTTAGCGGGAAATGAAATTAAAGGATCTAGCTGTAATGTTCTTTCTGTCGAATCAGATCAGCTACAAAGTCAGCCTCATAAGAGTGATGGAATAGGTCAGCAAGTAGAGGAGCACAATTTATTCCCATTGGAATGCTGACCGTTTGTTGAAAAATGCGTCCACCACACTGGACAAATATGTTGTTGATAAAAAATTTCAGCATTTTGAAAAAAATCTTTATCTGTATATTTGGAAGATGATTTGGAATTATTTGTATTTATTATTATATAAATTAATTTGAGATAAATACTGTAATCTGATTGGTTAAATAATTTCAATGCCCTATTCAGTTAAATTCAGAGCTACTTTTCTCATGTTTAAAGATAAAATATGTTTTAAAATTAATTTATAAGAATTGGCTATGATAAAAAAAAATTTCTATTGAAAAATAACATAAATCCATGTGCATATTTTGTTTATTGCACTTTGCAAAATAAACAATATGCATATGGAAAATTTATGTTATTTTTCAATAGACAAAATTTTTATTATTGCCAATTCTTAAATAGAGGTATTGCCCTTGAATTGTGAAAAATGATTTTTTTTTTTTTGCAGTTTTTACATTTGCTGTCGTGTAATGGTATGTTGCAGTCCTCAGTGTTGTAGTTGTCCATAGATACTTGGTTTTTGTGCCATAACTAGAGTATTAGTAGGTTGGTCTTTATAAAAAATTTTAGCAAGGTTTCAAACCACAAAATGAAGGTATATATTGATTTTGAGGGTTATTGCCCCAACTGCTTTAGAATTACAACCCCAAAGGGGCCAAAAAGAAGCATTTCATGTAATTTAACTTTATAAATCCAGTAAAAGTATTGTAATGGTTTTGATATTGTTCAACAATATTGAATACCATAATGGTCAGATTGGTTTTGGGGTTTAGGACTTGAATGTTTTAAAAATTAGGGGCCAGAAACAGGCATTTTCCTATGTCCAGAAAAAATTTTACTATTAGTGGATGGATCTTTTTGAAATTGTATTACAAGGTGCAATACCACCACGGGGACATTGGGAAGCTGGGATTGATTATGGGGATTTTGTAGCTCAATTTAGTGAATTATTTCAAAGAAATAGCTTACAAAACCAAGACTATATATTGAATGTTTGATAGATGAAAGAGATTTATTAATTAAACCATATTTAGTTTATCCATACTCCCACCTAATATGACTTTATGGTTGAGCTTACAAGTAAGCTTGGTGGAAGTACAAGGATTAGTGAAAATGAAACTAATATGATATGTACATCCTAAGCATGTCTGTTGTTGCTGTTGGTAGTTATATTGTTTTTACCATTTCTTGTTTATTTTTTATTTCTATTTCTGTGCTAGCTGTATTATGTTAGGAGAAGTGGAATGTAAATCTGTATATTTTGGACGCATGCTAGGTTATTGTAGCTGGATTTGTCAAAACAACTCTTATTGAGCAGGGGTAATGTTTAGAGAAGTTGATATTTTTAATATTTTGGAGGTTACAATGTTCTGCTGGTTAATAAGACGGGGATGATAAGCCTAACTCAAATTACAAAATATGATTTTTAAAGGAGCTGTTTTAGTTGCTTAAGCTTGTATAAAGCCAGTATGATTATTTTCATATCTGATGTTGATTACATTTTTTGCTCACATTTCCTTCATGTTTTCTCAGCTAGGAAAATGTTGACTACTTGCTGCTTAACTTGTTCAAGCTCATACTTGATAATTTTATTAAGACAAGGTATTATTTGAAGTTGGAATTATTTTGGATTTAAGAAAATAAGTGAAAGCAATTTTTACAATACTTACTCCTACTTAGGGGGTTAGTCATGCCGTCATGACTAAGGGGGGGGGGGGGGGGGGGGTAGTCATGTCGTCATGACTAAGGGGGGGTTAGTCATGCCGTCATGACTAAGGGGGGTTAGTCATGCCGTCATGACTAAGGGGGGTTAGTCATGCCGTCATGACTAAGGGGGGGTTAGTCGTGCCGTCATGACTAAGGAGGGGGTAGTCATGTTGTCATGACTAAGGGGGGGGGGGTTAGTCATGTCGTCATGACTAAGGGGGGTTAGTCATGCCGTCATGACTAAGGGGGGGTTAGTCGTGCCGTCATGACTAAGGGGGGGGGGGGGGTAGTCATGTCGTCATGACTAAGGGGGGGGGGGTTAGTCGTGTCGTCATGACTAAGGGGGGGTTAGTCGTGCCGTCATGACTAAGGGGGGGTTAGTCGTGCCGTCATGACTAAGGGGGGTTAGTCGTGTCGTCACGACTAAGGGGAGTTAGTCGTGTCGTCATGACTAAGGGGGGGTTAGTCGTGTCGTCATGACTAAGGGGGGGGGGGGTTAGTCGTGTCGTCATGACTAAGGGGGGGGTTAGTCATGCCGTTATGACTAGGGGGGTTATAAACTTTTCCCTGCTATTTGTTATCCAACTAACCTTACCCCTTAGACATGCCAGCATGACTAACCCCCTTAGTAAGGATTAGTTTTATAAATTTATTACTGGTCATTTTCTTAATTCCAAAATAATTCCAAATTCAAACAATACCTTGTTTTAAAAAGAAATATTACCACTGGCAGATTCACTCTCTTTGATGTGACATATCAGAAATTGCCGTCTTTTTTGTCTTCTTGAAAAATTTCTAGGCCCCAGACAAATAACTCCATTTTTTTTTATTATTTTTTTTTGGTCATTAACTTTGAAGACAACAACCTGCGATAACCTTTGTGAATTATCATATTGATTTTTATAAACATCATTTGATTAGATCTACAACATTGCTGTCTTCATATGTCCCTTGTTTACCTGTTTTTCTAGCCTGTTTTATGATTAATCTAGATCTGTCATTCCATTCCTAATGTACAAAATAATGTCTGTAGATTCAAGTCTTTACGTCGTAATTCCGTACCTCTTATATCGGATAATGTCTTCAGTAAATAGCCAACGGAAGACACTTACAGGAAATACCCTGCCTGATCATTATGTCTTTAAATTTTCTGTAATAACAGCTACTCCCCAATTATCCAAGCACTTTTTCTACTTTATTGTCTAATGTAGAGGATTTGTTTTTCAGAATTCTGTAATTGCTGGTGCTTCCAATGATATTGTGAAGTATGACAAATTTCTATCATATTATTTTATGTTATTTGTTCATAACAATTTGTTAGACTTTTTGAAGGAGGAACTAGTGACTTGTTTCCATCATAGTTTTTCTTTCATAAATAAATACTTCACAGTTGTGAATCCAAAGTCTTGTCTACAAGGGATCCAATATTTGTTCTAGAGTAACTGCCCATCAAAAATATATTGGTGCGAATTCTTATTTTGACACAATTGTGATTATTTCAGAAGGCAAGGCTTGGGTTCAAAACTCATATTACATTTCTCCATCATAGTATACAGCCACATACCAAAAATTAAAAAAAAAAGGCAGAAACTAAGTGATAGCTATCTGAAGTCAGTAATGCAGATGAAAGGGAAAAATAAGCAGTATAGTAACAAGACAACACTGTTACTTAAAGCACCCATGTCCATGATGAACACATTTCTTCTACTTCCTTTGTAGAAAATGTATTAAGAACTGGTAACAGTTCAGAAATGAAACTGCAGATAAGACATTTGAGCTGTGTATTATATTTGAATACATCTATTTGGTGATAATTTTCCTGCTTTTTAATTGGACGATTAGATGTTATAATGTAGAGATAAGATTACAGCATCAGTTTACCAGTAATAAAGGGACAATTGTTGGGGATGTTTGATATGTAGATAGTTTTTCATACCACAACATCTTTATTATAAAATAACAGATACCTGCTGATTGTAATAATAGGTATTAACCAAATATATAATTAGCCTCTGTTTGTGTTAGGTATGTGTAATCTATGGTTAGATTGTTTAGGTACTGAGGTGTTCAGTATATTACTCTAGGGGCTGATCCATATTTGTTTATTAAACAGTGACCCAGTCAGTTTGTCTCTTAGATGTTTATTTTACCATGTTGTATTGGGTTTATTAGGTCATAAATTATATTTTGCACTTTTACCAAGACCTTTTGGAAGATCCAAAACTTATTTTCATGCAGTTTTCTTTTTCATTTGTATTCTTCAGGTTTCCTGTTTTTAAGTGAGATTCTAATAATTGAACCATCACATTTTACATCTAAGAAATTCAGAGTTTGTGCTAATATTTCACTTGAATATATTGAATCTTAGTCCTAGCAGTGTATAGCATGAGCAATGACCCATTTCCCAGATACCCCCCGGTACCGTATAAATCTAAGGTTGTTTATGGTACTTCGTTGTTTCTTGCAATTAATCATAACTGGTCCATTAAAAAAAATAAAGTTATTTTCTTCCCCACTTCCAAAAGTAGATGATATATTTTGAAAATGCCATTGGTCAATCTGTCTGTCCCCATTTTTCCAACGCAGTCAGTATAGTTTCACTTTTCCCCCTTTGACCTTAAGGACGCTCTTCTATGGAAACACAAGTCACTTGACCGCAATTCTGTTCCCCGATTTGCCAAATACTGATAACTTAGTGGCGTTGGAAAAAATTGTATTGAAAATTGTGTTAGAAAAAACAGTATCGAGAATTTGAAATTGTGTCAAAATATAGAAACAATTTGAAATTGAAAGAAAATATAGAAACTTAGAGGTAGAAAGGAACACATTTTTACTGTGTTGGCTATCTTTTTTTTAAAGATAGTACTTGTTTGCAATTGCTACACCCTTGAAGATGCTGAATGGAATGAAATGAAACTTTTACACATGAGTCTACCTAATGTGTTGCATTAAATAGTTACTTGTAAGGTGTGTTTTATGGTTTTGTGCTTTCATAACAAGCCTTTGAAATTTAATTTGATTCCTCTGACTATGATGGTTTGTTTACCTGAAAAAAATTAGAATACCTTACTTTTGAAGGGGAGAAAATGGATGAACCATGTAAAATAGTCATATAAAACTGGAAACCTACAAAGTTTCCACACCATGAATAAGGTTTATTTATGGAATGATAAAAGAAGGTTTAAAATTCAAGGTCACTATTTTGCAATCATCTTGACCAGTGTAATGTTGATTGTTCTGACTTCAAGATTCACTTCCTTTTCAATATCATATACCTAAGCCAAAGTTAAGAACAGATTTTTCTTTAATTAAATATCCAGTCAATAAATTATAGATTAATTACAAAACAAGTCATAGCTTTATCATGGCTGTAATTTGTACTTATTTGTCTTTCCATTTGTGTATCCTAAAAGGTTTAACTTTCATCGACAGCCTAGTGTTAATTATAGTCTTTAAATACTTGATGAATTGCTCTAAATATATACTTTATTTTTTGATTGCATGGAAAAGACATATTACTCTAACAGGGCAAAATTAAGGTTCTTAAATAACACTAGTAGTAAAGGATAAACTTATGTGAACTTTTTGTTGCCACCCATTTATGACACTGTCTAATCTTCATACTGGAAAAGTAGAATCAGTATTTTTATCTGTTTATCCATCTGTTAATTTGCCTCTTGTTTGTTTATTTCAACTTTTTTTAAGCAGTTATTTTTTATTCAAAAAGAAGTAAAAAATAAATACATGTCAGGAAGGGTACTCTAAGAATGATTATTTACTTTACTGATTAGTCAGCTGTCAAGTAGATAGTATAATATCTGTTTACTTTGATTATTGATAAGCATGAACTTGATCATTGCAGAGATTAGCTCTGTCCCTAAATTTAATTCAATGAACCTATTCTTTCCAACTATAACTAGTATTTTTTTTTACAACTAGTGGAATAATTTAATTTTATGCAGAATCATTTGACCAGAAGATGGTTTCCCAAATAATTGTTTCAATTGTTTGTGTAAGAGGGCATTGTTGGGTCATGGACATGTATTGAAAGGTTTGGAGAAATATAATTCTAAAAACATACATAAAATCTTGATTAGAAAGAAGAATAGCATTTATTGAGCATGTCTTATTACTATTTAAAAATAATTTGTAGCACCATTAGTTTTATAGCATGTAAATGGTTTAATTTTCAATTAAGTTTTTCAATAGTCAAGGTTATTGACAGTGTCTTCATATTTAATTTAAATGCTAATAACACCTTAAAAAAATGGAAATATTTTATTTACAACACAAAAACAGCATGGATAAGGTAAAATTGTCAGTAAGGGTCTCATATTTCTTTAAATTTAATTTGTTAGATGTAACTTTTAAGAGGATTTAAACAAGGAAGAAAACATGCATCAGACATATTGCATCTTTTTAGCTTTTAAAACCCCAAGACACCGCCAACTGGAGTCATATATTGGTTTGTCTTGTCAATCATCAACTCAGCCCATCTACAGGAGAAATAATCATTACGAACTGAATTTCTGGTAGCTCTAGTGCAGTATTTTGACAGGGATTGTGACAATTCAACTTTTTTTGACAGGTAAATTTATTTTGTGTTGACCTTTCATTAGAAATAATTACTTGTTTAATCATTATGATATGGTAATGATTTTAAAATGAATCCAAGATTTTGATGTCATTTTATTTTTGTACTTTTTGAAAATGTTATCATTTAAATCATTGATTGATAGATTTTATGAGTTACTTATATATTCATAATTACAGATCCCGACAGCGATAAGGCATTGACATATCCCTGTACTAACAAGATTTTATGACGTCCTAATTGAAGAAAATATTTTTTTAGACTGGAATAATATTAAAGACAGTCAAGCTGAAGTAATATGAACACAATAGTTATTGCCCCATGTGAACATGATTTGCACCATATAATGTTGTGAAATCTATTTAAACTTGAACTGCTCCAAAGTGCTAGTGAAATTTCTTTACACAAATACTTACATTTTAAAAACAAACAGAAATTTGTCTGTTGCTTTGTTTCTGAACTTTGACTTTTTTTTTTGGACTTTTAACCATTTATGCTCTGTGTTTGTGTTGTAGCATGTTTACTTTAACTCTGTATCTTAATTGTTTTCAGAAGAATATTTTTCCATTGATTTATTTTTTTAATATCTTGGTACTGGTCAGGACTGGTCAATGAGAAGGTTGAACTTTGTTAGACCTCACAGCTTAATAAGAATTAATACAATGTGTTTGGCAATTACTTGTAACTTCAAACAATATTACATCTAAGTTATTAAAGCTACATGTAGTTCAGTTCTTTCTGGGTTATAACAATGACCTGAAAAAGGGAATTCATCACACAAGTTTAACATTTTTTTAAAACAGGGAAATCTTTGATGAGTTGAAGATTTGTTCAATTCTTGATACTTTAACAAGCTAATTATCCATTTCTTCCATAAAAACAGGGTTTTTAATCCTCATACACTTACATATTTTCATTATGAACAACTGGCAAGGGTGAGTTACTTTTCATTTGAATGGTTAAGAGGAACAATAAACTTCTCTTTGGACATCATGTCTAGTGAAGACAAACAATTTGAACTTTTCTTCCCCTGGTCTTCTCAACTGAATACAACAAATGATAAAATAATGAAAATTCTTGCTGAGTCATGATGCTTTTTGTGTCACATGCATGTCAGTACAAATATCTCTTGTAGCACTTAATGTGTGGACAGATAAAAAAGCTAACTTTTCTTACACTAAAAACCTACTTAAATTAAACGTAATGAAAACAGGTCTAAATAGCTTATCTTTCAAACCTTTCCAGTTTGTCATTGAGTAAGAAAATTCAATGAGCTTTTCTTCCATTATATGCATCTGTCGGTGGACTTATATGTCAGTAAATTATCTTTCTATCGACTTTGTCAGTACAGATATCTATCTACAGACTCTCTTGTCAGTTAATGTACCTGCCAGTACACTTACCAGGCAACAGACTGTACAAACTGACCTGTTAGTACATATATCTATGAACAGACTTGTCTGGCAGTATATGTTTCTCTGTACAGACACATGTCAGTACAGATATCTTGTCTACAGACTGACCTGTCAATACATGTATCTATCTACTGACTTACCTGTCAGTACATGTATCTGTCTACTGACTAACCTGTCAGTACATGTATCTGTCCTGGATGGTGCTTAGAAACTCCCACTCTCAAAATATTTGGTATTTTGGTATTTCATCAGTCACAATGAAGAGGAGGCAAGGGGAAATTAATGAAGCTCAGAAGCGACTTATTTCAATGTTCAACAAAATATTTTTTTTTAAATTCCAATTTATTGTTGTAATGTATAAAAATAAACTTTCACAAACTCAAGTATAGTTTAAATACAAAAATAGTTGACAGCTAAAGCATATCATGAAAATGATGCTATGTTAAATCTCCCTCTTCAGTTATCTCCCTGTTTTAAGTTTCCAAAGGTTGACACTTATGATAACCTGTTAGTACATGTATGTACATACAATTACTGTAGTTGTTATTGGTAACTAGGCGACATGTGTAACCAGAACATGTGTAACCAGCACATGTGTAACCAGAACAACAACAAGGTTTTTTGTAATTTGTTATTTTGTTTTTGTTTCTTTCGTTCTTTCACTTGTTTTAAATTTTTCACTTTATAGACATAGGAAATACAGTAAATTACCAGGTACTCCCATCATTACCAGCTGACGATTTCTAGAAATGCTCATTAATTCAAGTAAAAATCTGTTAAAATAATTCTCTCAAGAGCAGTTTTTCCCATTTTGTTGATTAATTTGAAGCAGAATAAATCTCTCAGAAGGCAAACAAAATTGTAACTAAACCCAAAGGCTATTACAGCAGCCAATACTTTGAAGTTTAGATATATTCTGTTATACTTATTGCCATGCAAAGTAAAAAGAATTTTGGTCCATGTGTTGATAGGTGTGCCCTAATGTTTCTTGACTAATTTAGGATCTGACATAAAACATTACTCTTATTTATTAAGGCAAAAACAGTATGTAAACTCCAAAATATCTTAACAATTCTGATAGACTGGTGATAATTTACTCTAAGATTTGTCTCAATTTGACAAATAAAAACCCTGGGCATTCTTCAACTTGCAGATGTAGGAAGCAGCCTGTTGAAAATATCAACTTGAAGCTAATGCTCTAATTTGCTGTTTTGATTTTTATTTTTCATTGTTAACCATTGCATATCTATACTGAAAATATAATTTCAATTTTCTTTTAAAAAAAGGAAAACAAATATATGCAGAATAGGAAGAAATGTAAAAAGATCTTGCCTTATTTACACTTTGTGTAAGACTTTCACTAAGGCAGAGACTGCCTTATTAAATGCAACTGCATTGGTACAAACTGCCTTATTACATGTAAAATTGTCTGTGGTAACAACTGCCTTATTAATGTAAAATTGTCTATGGAACAAAATGTCTTAATACATGTAAAATTGTCTATGATACCAATTTCTAATTACAAGTAAAATTGGCTATAGTAAGAACTGCAGTATTACATGTAGCATGGTACCAACTGTCCTATTACATGTAGCATTTTCTTGCAGTACTGACTGCCTTATTACATGTAAAATTGTCTATGGTACTAATTGCTTATATGTGAAATTTGCTATAGTACAAAGTACTGTATTACATATGGTATTTTCTTGTAGTACTGACTGCCTTATTACATTTAAAATATTATATGGTACCAATTGCTTATTATATGTAAAATTGGCTACAGTACAAAGTGCAGCATTGCATGTAACATAACTTGATTTCAAAATCATCATTACTAAGGTGTTCTAGAAAAGGTAGTTTGACCAAGTATCATATTGAAAGTACTGGTTGCAAAATAGTCAGCATGAGTTGAAGGAAAATTGCTTACAGTACATTATGGAAATCTCTTGCGATAATTGTACCACATTACTTAATACCTGTTATTGTTAAATCATACTGTTCAAGCCATCTTGAGAGGTCTTATAATACCTTTATAGGGTCTGTAATCTAATTGGTTTTAGCCTTACTAGAACATAAAACCATCGTTGTATTGGTGGACATGATTAAATCTTAGTCTGAAGTACGTCATAGAATTGTTGGATAATGTTATACTGAGGTACAGCTGTAAAGAAGTTCAGAATATCTTATTCTTTCTAAATGTCTTATTATGTGGTTATTTTCTCTGTCCAAATAATCGAAAACTAATGCTATAAAATGTCTCAATGTGATATCAAATTCCTAGTTTTGATGGACTTAGTTTTGAACAAAACTGTTTGATTTAGGGTTTAAAGCCAAGCCAACTGAGTTAAAGGCATTTAGATTTTATCTTTGTGTCTGTCTGTCTGTCTGTCTGTCTGAACATAAACCTTTTTCATAGCTTTAGATTTTAAACTAACAATTTTACCAAATTTTTAAAGGCTTGATTTATAAAGCCAAGCAGGGCATTAGAGTAATTTCTTAAAGGTAATAAAAAAACATTTTTAGTTGTATTTGAGTATTGAATTTATGAATTTATTACACAATAATTATTGAAACACATTGGGAAAAGCATAAATTACATAATCAAAATTGTTTTTTTACATGGTTTCTATAATCTACTCTACTTCATGCATTTTTTTTAAAATTTTAGTCCCAGCCTTAGTTGTTGCAAAATAGTGTATATTTTGACTTTTTTCTGTTGGAGCTTTTTCCCCTTATGGTCAGGTTAACTTTTTTTAAGTTTACAGCACTGACAAGTTTTAACTTCCCAAATTAAGTCTTGAAAGTAAGCTAATTGAAGTACTACCAGCCTGTACCTATGTAGTATGTAGTAGAGTCTTCTGGTATCCTAAGGTTTAATCTGTTTAAGTACTACCAGCCTGTATATAGGTTGTATATAGTAGAATCTACTGGCATCCTATGGTTTATATCAGTTGAAGTGCTACCAGCCTGTATATAGGTTGTATATAGTAGAGTCTGCAGGTATCCTACAGTTTATATCAGTTGAAGTGCTACCAGCCTGTATATAGGTTGTATATAGTAGAGTCTGCTGGTATCCTACAGTTTATATCAGTTGAAGTGCTACCAGCCTGTATATAGGTTGTATATAGTAGAGTCTGCTGGTATCCTACAGTTTATATCAGTTGAAGTGCTGCCAGCCTGTATCTAGGTAGTTTGTAGTAGAATCCACTGGCATCCTAAGGTTTATATCAGTTGAAGTACTGCCAGCCTGTATCTAGGTAGTTTGTAGTAGAATCCACTCGTTTCCTAAGGTTTATATCAGTTGAAGAACTGCCAGACTGTATCTGGGTAGTTTTGTAGTAGAATATACTGGTATCCTAAGGTTTATATCAGTTGAAGAACTGCCAGCCTGTATCTAGGTAGTTTGTAGTAGAATCCACTGGTATCCTAAGGTTTATATCAGTTGAAGTACTGCCACCCTGTACCAAGGTAGTTTGTAGTAAAATCTACTGGTATCCTAAGGTTTATATCAGTTGAAGTACTGCCAGCCTGAATCGGGGTAGTTTGTAGTAGAATCCACTGGTATCCTAAGGTTTATATCAGTTGAAGTACTGCCAGCCTGTACCAAGGTGGTTTGTAGTAAAATCTACTGGTATCCTAAGGTTTATATCAGTTGAAGTACTGCCAGCCTATATCTGGGTAGTTTGTAGTAGAATCCACTGGTATCCTAAGGTTTATATCAGTTGAAGTACTGCCAGCCTGTACCAAGGTAGTTTGTAGTAAAATCTACTGGTATCCTAAGGTTTATATCAGTTGAAGTACTGCCAGCCTGTATCTGGGTAGTTTGTAGTAGAATCCACTGGTATCCTAAGGTTTATATCAGTTGAAGTACTGCCAGCCTGTATCTGGGTAGTTTGTAGTAAAATCCAGTGGTATCCTGAGGTTTATAACAGTTGAAGTACTGCCAGCCTGTATCTATGTAGTATATGGTAGATTATCCCTGGCAGGGTATCAATACTGAAATTTGATTGGTTAGCTACATGTCGCTCAGAATTCCATATCCCTGGACTTTGTTAAGCCATATCCCTAGGGGGTTATTAGACATTTCCCCGGGGAATGTCACGCACACTGCAGACAGTATTTCCGTCCTCAATGAACACACAAATGACTGAATTCAGAAATCAACTGTCCGGTGTTAACTTAAATGACTTGCTCAGCAACTTTGATTCTGTTCCATAAATCCCGGTATTTCATGGATGTTACATTGGATCTATCAGCATCCACATTTACCAAAACAAATGAAAAATGAACTCTGATTTTAGCACAAAATTTCAGTGATTGAATTTTAAAGTTTTTTGTAGAATTACTTGAAATTCCTCAATGAATGGTGAATTCTGTACACTCCATATATCCCTAGTAATAAAGTGTTGTACCTTTTAAACAAATTAATCCTTTGATACCATTAATTTGTCCTATTTTTCAGATTTTTTACGCTCATGACGTTGCTTCATTATCATCATCGTCAATGAAATTCCTGACCTAGTTTAGTGTCAAGTTCACATCTCTGACCCATTGAATTTTTGACGTCTGTGACATAGCGTTCAAGACTTTGACTGGCAAAAACAACATTGTCGATTTCCATTGTTATTTCAATAAAAACGCCTTATATTTGGGCACCTGTAGGGTTCTACCAAAGGTAGTACCCTACATCCAATAAAAACACTCAAAATTTGAGTATTTCACTATATTTTTCAAAAATACTTGCAAAAACGTTACATTTGCGTGACATGTTGTGTTCAAAATCCCTAAAAAAAAAATGACAGTTTAAGCTTGAAACTGGGGATAAAATTGTCATCTACATTTGTGTCCATAGATATGGAGATTTTAAACCCTTCAGTACTGCCGTACCCCATTGGCTTCGCCTCAGGATGTACTAACATACTTCAGGGATTTGAAATCTCCATATCTACGGATACTAATGAAGATAATTTACAGTCTAGTGGTATCCAGTGGTTTATATCAGTTGAAGTACTGCCAGCCAGTATCTATGTAATATATAGTGGAGTCAACTGGTATCCTATGGTTATTATCAGTTGAAGTAGTGCCAGCTTGTATTTAGGTAGTATATAGTGGAATCTGTTGGTATCCTATGGTTTATATCAGTTGAAGTACTGCCAGCTTGTATTTAGATAGTATGTAGTAGAGTCTAATGGTATCCTTTGGTTAAAATATAGTGGAGTCTACTGATTTCAGTTGAAGTACTGCCAGCCTGTGTCTAGGGTAGTATATAGTGAAGTCTACTGGTATCCTATGGTTTTTATGAGGTCATTGTTTCCAGTCAATACTTATTTATGAAATTAACTGTGTGGAGCTGCCATTAATTAAATCAATGTTTATTTCTCATTTTTCTGTCAGCTCTCGGCATATTAGAATAGGATTCATATCATTTACTATAAATGTAATTTTCATCACTTGGTAGATCAATCTTTTATCTATTATTGCTAGTATCTCTTTTGAGTTTCAATTATTCTATGGTCAGGATTTTCATACCAGGGTATAAATGGTTTATTGTGATCAATAGTTATGCAACCTTGAATGAATAAGGATGTTAAGCATTTCATAGGGAAAAAATCACTATGATTTGTCATTGCCATTGAATTTTTAGGAAAAGTCATCACTTTGCTACCTGAAATAATTTAATGTGCTGCTGTTACTTTAAGGGAACATGATGACCTGTGCTTGACCAGCAAGCATGGTGCTACTTATGCAGAGGACATTGATGGTTGTCACTGAACATACATATTTCTTTGTGTTAATACTTCTGTCCAGTTTTATGTAAAAATCCATTTTTTCATTGTTGATATGGTTAACCATCGGGGGTGGATCCGGAAATTTAGGTGAGGGTTGTGTAAATAGAATATTATTGACTGACCGAAGTGAGGCAAAAACTTTTTATTTATAAGAAAACTTTTGAAAAATCAAAATATTATTTTTCTGAATTTTAGGGTGTGGTGGCTATGCATAGTGCACCATTCCTTCAATCTGTGCCTGGCTAATGTAATAATAATAATATACTTCATTTTGAGAGGGTAATACAGTTAGTTTACAAGAACTAATCTTCCCTGAGGCCCTCATGCAACACATATGGAGTCAGAAATTATGTCCACATAAGTTACAAACATGACAAAATAGTACAAGGAAAAAAAAAAACAAACAAACAAAACAAAACAAAAGTAACTAATACAAATATGTATTATTGTTATAAAATACATAGACATAGCTGTATTGGTTTATATACAAATCACTTGTCACTCAAATACTGCTTGACTTTATGTTTAAAGCAATTTGTCTTTGAAATATTACATAATGTATTGGGTAATTAAACCAGAATATTCAAAAGATTTTCTGTAAAGTTCAATTAGGGGTTTTGGGACTACAAACTTCCTGTCTTTTTTTACTTCTCATTAAGTAAGTCTGATTTGTAGAACTTATCTATAAGATATTTTGGCGCTAGACCTTTAACCATTTTATGCATAAGCAAATATTTATGATATTTAATCCTTTGGTCAACATTCATAATACCAAGTTGTCTGAATAATGGGGCAGAGGGTGACGTATGGTCAGCATCTAGTTTCATCTAGCTGCTCTCTTCTGTAATTTTAATGTTCTATTCAAATTCACATTACTACATCCACTCTATATAGAAAGTTGTCCTCACTTTAATACTAAGAAAGTACTTAATTTTTTACAACAAATAAATTCTAGAAGACAATTTTTTACAAATTGTGTCTATATGTTCTCTCCATGTCAGACAATTGTCAATTTTTACACCAAGTAGTGTTTCGCATGATGACTTTTTTATAATATCTAATAGAATTTTCACTTCTGGTTGACAAGTTTGTGATAACAATCTTTGTCCAGTCCCAATTAAGATAAGTTTAGTTTTGTTTATATTAATGTACATGATATTATTCTTACACCACTTTTCTATATTAAATAACTCATTTTGCATTTCTGCCAGCAAGTCATTGATATTTCTCCCTGATATATGCAAAGTAGTATCATCTGCATGTAAGTCAGTTTTACAGCTGTTACCACATAGGGATATGTCATTGATGAATAATACAAATAGCAGAGGCTCAAGAATTGAACCTTGAGGAACACCATGTGAATGTTTACTTGTTGTGTTCTTTTCCACTTAAATAAGATTTTAGGAAATTTACAGACTTGTCACAAAATTGATACATTTTCAGTTTTCTACATCGAATATCATGATCCACTACATTAAAGGCCTTTTAAAAATCTGCAAGTACAGCTATGGTAATATTACCATTTCGCATCTCTTGTAACTATTGATCAGTAATATTTATGAGTGCTGTTTGACAGGAATGGTTTGGTGTGAACCCTGATTGTGAAGGATGCAACAGTTTAGATAAAAAACTTATTCATGTGGTCAGATACATGCCTTTCTAGAGTAGGCAAGACTGAAATTGGCCTGTAAGTATTAGCTGATGTCCTTTCACCAGCTTTGAAGATAGGAGTCACTTTTGCATATTTTATTGACTGTGGGTATGAAACATATCAATCATTTTATTTGAAATATATGTAAGAGGAGATGCAATATAAGGTGCACATACTTTTAAGATTTTTAGACTAATATTATCACTACTGGAGGACTTACTTTTGTCACTTTGTGTGTATTATTTTAGTTACTTAATGTTCTTTGTTGTGTATATCTGTTTTCCATTTCTGGTCTTAGTCCCTGGATTACTTTCTTTTTGATTTCCGCTAGAATCTTGGTTCCCTTTATTAGTCTTACTTGTATCTAGTCTGAGCAGTGCATTATAAAGTTCATCAAGTTTCACTGGTATACTGTAAATTGTTTAGGAGTATTGGTTTTCTTTTTCACTAAGTTATGAAGATTTTCAAAATTGCCAGCAGTGTGATTTATTTCCCATGTAATTTTGTACCTTTTAAAAAGGAGAAAATGATAATTCTTTATTTTGAACCAGAAATCTATTTTATTGGTCTATCTAGGTTGAACTCATTCTTTATGTACCAGCATACCTCATTAGTAAGTAGGATTTATTTACTGTAGGATTTATAATTGATTGATTAGACCATAATAAGTACATTTAGGTGACTAAATCAGATTAAAGAAGTTAAGATAGAACTATTTTGTCATTAAGCAGAAAAAAAATTATAAAGAAATCATTTGCAAGTTCATCTTTTCTTTACTTTGATAATTTTACAGCTATACTGTAAGAATTATGAATATATAATGTCTAGTTATATGTTTATTAATCTTAATTAGATCTTTAGTAGGAATATTACAGCTCTGGTTTCTTCTTAGGTGGGAATTTATTTTTAGTGAAAAAAATTGAACATTTTGATAAATTATTCTCCTTTTACAACTATTAACAGCTAAACTTCAAAAAGATAAAATACATTGGTTACAAACATCAAAAACTGTTAATTTCTATGTATTTATAGGAATATAATTGGATAAAGGTTCTTTTATTTTGTGTAATATTCTGGTTGAGAACTTTTAATAGTAAGTGCATTCAAGTTTTTTAGGTGCAATTGAACAGCTATGATGAATCCATTAGTTTTACTGAGCTTTCAGAACAGTTCAATGTATACATCCTCTCCATGGATATACAGATTACTGGTTTTATCAGATTTAAACCAAGTCTTTCCTATTTGCATTTTATATTTTATGTTACAAAATTGCTTTTGGTTGACTAAATGTTAAATTTTGTTAATGTTTTTTTTCCAAGTCACTAATGATACTGCATGACCATCATTTATTTCCTTATTGCATATTTGTCTGCTGAGTTTAACAGGAGACCGTTAAGATATATGTTTCATCAGCCATCTTAGATATGGAAGTTTTAGTTACCGGTATGTGTTTGTCTTTGGAATTGTTTTTAGTGTGAGTTTAATTTAGGAAACAAAGGAAGTTTGTAATTCTTTCTTTTGATCTATAACCAAGAAATTTGTTTTAGTTTTACCCACTTTGAATTTCATTTTTTAAATATTACTATAACAAGATTAAGTTGTAATATTTGAGGAAAGTCCAGCATTGTGTCTGTACTAATAAGAAGTTTTATCATACTTATTATAACTCCTTGTGCATCTTGGAGGCTCCCAGGCTTGTCTCTTTACAGGAAACACTAAAATCTTGTGTTTCAAAAAAAAATATATAATTATTGGAAATACTAGATAGATTTTCATGTGGAGCACTCTTTCAGCTGGTGGTTTTCAACTGACTCCTTAGCTAGAATAATCTGTTACTATCAATGACTAAACAAATTATTTTGGCAAATCTGTGGTAGTTTTTGTGCAATGGAAATATGAGTCCCCACTGTTAAAATATTATAGTGTTGGTTTTTTTATCATAATGTACTAGTATTCAATTGAATATAGTGCTGATTTGACTATGTAAGTAGTTGCACTACATGTGTTAATTTGTCTGCTGTATATAGTGTTGATTCTATCCTAATTAACTTTGTGGTGTATCCAGTATATTGACTGGTATAAGTTACATAGCCTGTCAGCAGCTGTCAATCTAAATCTATTGTTGCTCACTGTCTCTGACCTTTTCACTGCTAATCTCCTTGCTTGAGTGGACAATGTTAGTTCTGTATTTGATTGGCTTGGCCTTCTGGGACCAATGAAGCATTATACTAGCAACATAGATTAATCCAGCAACATCATATATTCTGTAAGGAGTTCAAAAGTTTTTGACATATTGAAGATTACAACTGCAATCATTTCATTTATATGTGATTTTCTTACCTTTCCTGGCATTAATTCAAGTGGAGACCTGTTGTACCCCCTCAAAAATAAAATGAAATGTTGATTTTTGTAAAGTATGAACCAAAACATTTCTTGCCTTACAGCACTTGGCAGTTTTATTTCTAACATTATCTCTGATCCCAAATCCTGGATCTACCTCTTCATTTTCCTCTCAAGGAGAACTTTAATTACAATTTAATCTATTTTGGAGCCTCTTATTTAAGAGCATGACTCTGGGAAGGTGGTTGTAAATATTTTCCAATTTGTGGACCATTTAAGCTGTCTTTCTTAGATGAAAATGTCTCAATAAGCCTCAGGTCACTTTGATCATAGTTTTTATCTATGACAGATTGATTTGGATCACAGCTTGAGGTTAACTTCTTTACACTTTCAAGTTTTTCTGGTGCTTAACATCATATTTCCATTAGTTACCAATAAAACAGCATGATGTCAATAAGTTACATTTATTCTTTATGTAACAAGAAATATAAACTAAAATAACCTATAATAGATAATAAAAATAAAAGGCTGAATAAAAACATAAGGTGATAACAAGTGTTCAGTAGGTACTCATTTGTTAGTTCTATCTGTGAACTCTTTCATGAGTTTCTGAAATCTGTACATTGTTATGTTTATGACTTGTAAACAACGATGAAAAGAAAATTTGTAAAAATTAAATAAAACATTACAACTAGTGGAGGGTTTGTGAGCATTTTTTTGATCACATATATTTACCTCTACTGGTTGTAAACCATAAAGGTTCTAATCAACCATTCTACAGGGGTATATTGACCTTTATCAACAATGCTGAAGGGGTATATTGACCTGCATTGATTATCAACCATTCCACAGGGGTATATTAACCTGTATTATTTATCAACCATTCTACAGGGGTATATTGACATGTATTGTTTATCAATTATTCTGAAGGGGTATATTGCGTTGCATTGTTTTTCAACCATTCTGTAGGGGTATATTGACCTGTATTGTGTTTATCAACCATTCTGAAGGGGTATATTGACCTGTCTTGGTTATCAACCATTCTGCAGGGTATATTGACATGTATTGATTATCAAACATTCTGCAGGGGTATATATTGACCTGTATTGGTTATCAACCATTCTGCAGGGGTATATTGACCCGTATTGATTATCAACCATTCTGCAGGGGTACATTGACCTGTCATGATTATCAGCCATTTTGCAGGGGTATATTTATCTGCATTGTTATCAACCATTTTGAATGCTATATTTATATGCATTGAATTAGTATCATTTTCAAGTATTGAAACTTTTAATTTGACTTTCATCATTGAGATGAACTTGTCAACAGCTTCTTTACCCCTATTTTTAGCAGTTCCTTGTTTTTTTTTAAATTTACAATAGATTTTGTTTGTGGAGTTCTTTTACTGATCCAAATTATATGAAAACTTGTATTAAATTGCTTTGTTTGTGACCATTCACTTATTGAGTTAAATAGTATGGTGATTGCTAGTATGGACTAAATCAGACTTTTCACTTGTCGAATTTTGTCCTTCTGAGCTTCTGTCCATAATCAGTCTCCTTTGAAATTATTTGTGAGACAGGTCAAATGTGGTGTGCATTCTTTTCATTTATCAAAGTTATTAAGGTTCCTTATATTCTTCAATTTCTTTGAATACTAAACTTATGGTTGACCTCTTGAGAGAAGTGACTGAATAAAATGATGGAAAAACAGCATTATAATGATAACTCCAGATAATGATGGTAAAACCAAAAATTAAAGGAAAGGGAAAGTAACTTAGATTTGGTTGAATTATTATTGAAATCTAACACCCAATTTTTTACTTGTTTAAAGAGTTAAATGTCAAACGTGTCTGTAATGCATGTATTCATGATTGGAAAACAGCACAACTTTCATGACATTCTATTTTAATATTTTTTCTGCTAAAAGATAATTGATTTTCCTCTTTTTTTACAGTTGGTCACAGACTGGTAGCATAAATAAGATTACACACTAAATATTGAAGAATGGATCATGTAAGGTTGGTGTAGCATGGGTAAGTTTTAACTTACTGTCTGGTTACTCTGGTTACCAAAATATCCCATATTTGATTTTCTATTATTTTTATTGGTTTCTTTTTTTTTTTTTTTTGTTGTTGAGAAAAATTTCTTAAAGCACAAGCATTGTTACAATACACCAGTTATACTGAAGGATTTTTTTTTTTTTTTCAATCTGGGCTAGGATCATATTTGTAATATGAAATTTGAACAAGAATTTTTTGTTGGGAAATGACGAATAAACAAATTTATAATTAGCTTAATGTGGAAAATTAAAACTTGCGTGGAAAATTTCAGCAAAAATATGACTTACTTAGTTAAATAATCTTTCACCCTAGAAATCAATTGGTTACTGCCATACACAAAACAGACTTTTGAATTAAAGTGCATTCCAGTATGTATATATTTTTAGATCTGATAAAAAACACCAACACATTATAAAATTCTATTTAAAATACTACAAGATGTGAATGTATAGACTAAATAATAATAATAATAATAATAATAATAATTTCTCTGGCTTAAGTCATTGTAAATCACTGTGCCTAATAACTTTGTTATTAAAACTTCGTATTTTTCCAAGGTTTTGTATACAATATAAGTCATCATGACTGTGATGTGTAGGACTTGGAAATCTTCTCACTGATCTATTGCTTATGTTATATAATAATTTAGCTGCTGAAGCTGTAAAAATCTCACACATCAAAAAGATATGATGAAGAAAAAATATGATTGATGAATTTTCTGGGCCATGATTCACAATTTAGAGATAATGTGTTTGTTTACTGATGAGCTATTATCATAAAATACTCATTTAGAGGTATATTTATAGGGCAACATTATGTAAGTGAGTTCAGGGGATTTTTTCTAGTTACGCTATGAATATTGAACAAAGATCTTTTCAGATGATATTCTGTGCAATTGATCAGTGTAATTTTGTGAGATTCAATGTAATTGTTATGTTATACTTGACTTTTGGCTCCACATATGTATAATGAACAGCTGTTTCTTCTTTTATAATTTTTCATGAAGGGGTTGGGGTGACCATTAAATTCTAAGCCATGCTGGCAGATTTTTCAAATATTGTTTTTATGAAACTGAAATACATATGTAGACCTGATCCAAAAGTGTAAAAAAAAATATACAAAAATATTTTGGGCTTCCACTTATGAGAAGGTAAAAATGTTTGCCTTTGAAAATTAGACTAATTACATTGGGGCAGAGTAAATAGGTTAAGATTTTAATTATAGACATAGAATATAATACAGTCCTTCTCATTTTTTATGTGTATATATCATCAGTCTACAAGTATAAAAGCCAATGTCAAGGTCATTTTAGACACTTAGTTATATTTACATTACAGTAGATGACTTGACAACAGATAGTAACCTCATGCATTAATTGAAAAAAAAATGAAATAACATTGGCCTAGGTTAACTGGAAATAGGTCCCATATTTATTGCAACTGTTTATTGGAATGGAACTTTATTTCTCTCATGTTTTCATAACAACACATACAGGGTGTGTCAATAGGTTTCACATACAGTAGAAATAATTGAACGGTCAGCATGAAACCAAATTCAAATACTGTGTGATTCCCTATCATGAACTTATTCAGAGTTGTACAGATCTATTGAAGTATGATAAGGTTTTTTTTTACTATCTATAAATATCTTTTTACAAAATGTCTATCATTGTGATTTTGACTTAATTTAATCACGATATTATGGTTCTCTTTATCCTAATGATGATATATGTAAATCTGTGTATAAGCTATTTTTCTATTTAATTTTGTACAATACTGCTTTGATCTTACAGTGAGGTCCATATTATAAATTCATGTATGTCTCACTATGTGGTAACTTGTGTCACTTATCTTCTTTATAGCCAATAAAATATATAAATGCTGTCAAATTCTGATTTTTATGTGAAGTTTCCTCCTGATCAGTTGTCATAATTATAATTATCACATAATTAATATGAAAAGATGGCTGAATTGTTGCAACCAAATTAAACATGATTTTAATTATGAATGTTGCAGTGCATGACAGCAGTTTGACAATAAAATGCAAAATATCAAAAATAGGTCTGCATTCTTTTGAAGGATATGTCTCAGCTGGGAAATATCACTGTTTATTCTTTGTTCCATTATTGCTGTCAATTAAGCTCTTTCACTGAAGCATTGAAAAAATTTAACTTCTTGATGTTGCATGTGGCAAGAAAGAATTTGTTCTTCAACACAAAGTTGTGTTCATAACTCCAGAAATAGATTTTCCCTATGTGAACTAGATTTGAAATGACTTTGAATTAGGTCACTGCTCTAATCTTAACTTCTAACAAGTCAATCTGTTGTTAGGTATTAGTATTTTAAAAGCCCTGCAGAGTATGTAAGATTGCACCTTTTTTTCACTCAGCAGGTGTTTCTAGAAAAGCAGAGCATGCTTACCCTACCAGTGCACATGGTCCAAGTTGCTCATTTATTTTTGTTTTTATGGATGTGTTGTTTTGGTTGGTCTTTGCTGTGTGTGTCTTTTTTCCTTGTCTTGTTGGTATCCCAGGATTGTGTTCTTTTTTATAACCTTTCTTTTTTAGTATGTTGATTTACCCTTCTTTACTTTTATATAAAAAACAAATCAATCCATAATACCTCATCGAGTGATTTAAACGATACTCATGAATGAAAACTGGAACTTTTTATGCTAATTATACACCTTTTGCTAATTTTTGTTATCAAGTGTGAAATTGTTGGTAGTTTGTCTTCTAATTTTAATGGGGGCAAATGAAAGTGCATTGCTTAATGAGCTCAAATCTGTGTTTAAGGTTTTACTGTGGCCTCTACTTGTACTTTAAAATAATGAAAACTTGATTCTTTTCAGCTCTTCCGACTTTCCATATACATGTATACCATCAAATCAAATGTATTAATTTTTTGGCTTGCAAAGTTAGGGGTGAAACAGTAATAGGAGTGTCCATACTTCCCTCTGTATTTCTGTGACGTAGAGAGGAAACCATTTCTCACCCAATACTCCACCCATGCCACTGAATTGAATACAAGTAGAATAAACTTTCTCAAAATATTTATTGAATATTGAAGATGTGCACCCTCTATTCCAAATTTGATCTGAATGTGTTTTGGAGCTTTTCCAAAGAAAAACATGGCTTTTATGAATGCAGGGCACCCATCTTTTATCCACAACTTCTTCTACATCACTGAATTTATTGTAACTTTCACGGAATCTTAAACAGAATTATATACCTTTTACTTTAGATTTTGAAATGGAGGTTTCATATAGCAAAACATCAAAGAGAGAGCAAGGTGCATCAATTTAGTGAGCTTTGCTCACAGTTTTACTAGTTTTTGTTATGGTACAATAGCTTGCATGATACTGTGAAGGATGAGTACTGAATTCTGACATTCATAATGAGGTCAATATATTGATGGTATGTTTTACCCATTTGACTGTGTTATGTACTGTAACTAAGCTATGCACCAGTTGAAACCATTGTTTGTGTTGAAATGATTAGCTTTAAAGATGATTATCTGAGCTACATTTCCTTAGGAAAGCTGTAATAAGTCAGGTGGGATCCAAACAATTACTGGATGTTATATAATCTCAAGTAGAACCTAGAGGATATTTTCCTCTATTTTTCTTCATATATTGTGTTCGACTGATGCTGTTAAATTGATTTGATTCTATCTGTTTTCTCTGAATGTCTTTCTAGTTCATTTTTGCCTAACAGTAGTAGAAAATCTTCAGGAACAATAATCTGCATCAAGAATAGATTTACCAAGGAAATGACAAAAGCCTAAGGTTGTATTGTCAATTGATATTAATTGGATTAGGACTGAGGAGGAAGCAAGATGTATGAAGAATTCCTAAGATCAAGGGTTGTGTAGGACAATTACTCCCTAAAGTACAGTTAGATGATGAAGTGAAGATTGGATTACTTCTTGACTCCTGTACAAAACATTCCTTTGTGACTCCTGTACAAACTATCCGTACTTGACTCCTGTACAAACCATCCCATCAATGATAAAGATTGCATTCTAATTTGACAAAGCTCTTTAGACAACAGCCATGGTAAGAGGGTGATAAACACATGACCAACATTTCATGCAACACAAGAGCTGTGTCTGTTTAAAATTATGAAGAAATTAGTCCTATTAGAATCAAAATAAATTACAGAAACTCCATTTTGTCCTTGTTTTACCATGAGCTGACCATTTATGTTGTTATTTAACACCTCATTATCAAATGAACATCATCATTGTATGCGCTGTAATCCATCAGTTAAGGTTGTTAGCTGTGTTGTCTATCATGTCCTAATGGACTGTCTTCGATGATTATGTCTTTGAATATGATGTCATGTATTGTACATATGTTGTAATGAGACTGATACAGTATCTCATGTAAAATTGACTTGACTTTTAATTTGTCTATAGACTGTAGAAACTATTTAACCTATAGTAAAGATGAAGTAAAGTGGCTATGATGCCATTAGACAACCTTTTAGACTTGTTTATTGAATTTACAGGGGAAAAGAACCTCTATTAAAATTAAAGGTTGTCTGAAGTTTCATTCTGCTATATCCATGGTAAACTATATCAGGGTTAAAATATGTGGATAATTTACATGCTTAATTAGTACAAGTAAAGGAAAGTCTGATAGTTGTTGACAAATAAATAACAATGTTGTTTTTCCTTTATTAAATGTTGGTAGTCCATAAATAACTACTATCAGTCTGTTTGGATTTTTGATATCTTGTTCTTATTATAATGTTTAAATATTTAAAACCAAACTTTGCCTGGATTACACCTATTTTCTTGGTTTGCACAGAAGTTTTCCCTTGCCTGTGTTGGTCTGGTCTCAAGTTTGAGTTGACCAGACCCTAACCTTGACTGACCTTGCCTTAACTCTTGTTTGTTCAAGCCTGAAAACCAAGCTCTGCCTTAAAATGTGTGGGCATTACAATAGTAATTACTACACAGTACTCAAAAGTCCATTTTTTTTGGTTTTATTTTGTTGACCTCCTCTTTGATTATTGTAAGCATCATTTATTATTAAGTTATAAGTATTGTTTGTTTTGGTCTTCCTTCATTCCCTTGACGACTTATGCCATCCTTTGTCAAGAATTTTTTGTCACAATTTTCTCAGCTTCTATCAAGCAAAATGATTTAATGTGAAACTTTGTCGTAATAAGTTGTAGGTTGTTATTAGAAGTAATTATAAAAAGAGGAATCAGTTTACTTGGCATAAAATTTGATGACAGAATAATTTTGTTACAGAAGATTTTAAGCCTACTGATGGACAATAGCAATAGATTTTGTTAGCTACAAATCTGAGGACATGAACCTTTACAATTGCATGTTCTTTGATTTTTTCAGCACTAAGTTAATTTGAGGTAATTGGAATCTCTCTTTCAAGTCAATGTCCCTCGGAGAGTGAATCACCTTGAGACCAAAACAAACACTTAAAATTAAGTCTTATTGTTTTGAAATGTAAGATATTAAATTTTCTTTTTCTTTTTTTATAGATAGGCATTGATCAAACCATTTTAACTTTTGATCTTTCATTTTTAATTTCATCATATTTTTTTCTATAAATAAGGATGTTTCCTTTTTGTAATATCCTTATTTAATTTTCATTGTTGTTAGTGTAGTAAAGATTGTTGTTTATAGGATGGTTTTAATTTTCATTTCTTTGCAAACTAAGTAATGCATGAAGTAAGTTAATTATTACTTTGAAAGTACTTTTATTCTTGGATACCAATTTCTGTGGATTAGGGAAGAAACACAAATTTGTAGATTCTTGAATTTTTGGTTTAGAGGTTTTCAGTATACACTACATTGGAAATCTCTTTTTCATTGGGAACAAAATTTTGTGGCTTGGCCTACCCACAAAAATCACAAAAATTGGTACCCCACAAACAATAATACTTTCACAGGGTGTAGCCCAGGATTCTAGTTGTTTTTGAAATTCATCAAATTTGGAAAAATAGAGAATAAAGTTCCAGTATACACTGGTGTGCTCTTTATTCCATGACTACTGATTGCAGTTCATAGGTCAATAAACAAAGTAATCGGAAATGGTAATAATTGCATATTCCTGAAATCATTTCAATGTCCATTCAACATATGGAACTGTTGCATGACATCTAATGGATCTCCATCTGACATTTGTCAAATTTTACATATCAAAATCAGTACACGGACGTTTCTAATTAGTCTTCAAAGAATCTTAATGGTTTGTCATTAATTAATTGAGATGTTAAATTGTGAAATACTTCATCTGTAAAAAATGTCGTGATTTGATGTAAAATGTAGATAGTTTCCTTTCTAAGGGCATTGCATGTTATATTATGTCTACTCTGTTTACTGTAAAACACTGAGGATGAGATAACCTCACAGAAGTTTTGAATTAAAACTACTAACTACAATTTTGTCAGTGAAGCTTGATGGTTGCATGTCAAGTAGAAACAAACTTCATTACTGTATCTGCCAAACATAGTCTTGTACTGAGGACTGGTATTGTAAACCTACCTTGACATCACATAAAGTTAAAAGTTGTGGAATGACTTCATGCAAGTTCATACTTTTTTGTATTTTTTTTTGCTTTTTCTATTCTTTGTGTTTTAATATGACAGGAAAAAAATCTGTGCAGAACTGATCAATAAGTTTATTTTAGATACAAATGTATAGTTGTACTACAAGAAGAAAGTCAGACCTTGTCCATATAATCAGTTTCTTTCCCAGTGTTTGCCTTATGTTCTCTCTGTTTTAAACTGTATGACATGTCCTGGATTTGTTGCTTTCAAGGAAGTATTTTTGTTTTGTTTTTTTTTCACTATAGTCTAAGTATTATTTCTGTTGTAAGTCTGTTTTCTCTTTACTATGTTTTATGTATTCAATTCCATAAAGTTGTATTTCTTAAGATTGTAAAGGTTCTGACATCTGGTTAACCTTTTGACAGTCAGCTTAAAAAAGCATTGATTTGAGAAACATGTATCATTGAAGGATTTATCTGTTTTACAGATGAATATTGAGGATGGATTTTGGTAACAGAATATGAAATAAAACATATTAATTGGTAATTATACTGCCAAAAAGTATACATATTTGTAAAATATAGTATACTCATCTGTCATGTACCTACCACCATGTAGAAGTTTCATGTTTTTAGAATATTTATAGGTTAATTATGAAGTTGTTGCTCTTGACTGGCTGATCTTTGATAGATTACCATTATTCACAATATTGTAAGTCCTTGACCTCAAACACAGCCAGAAAACAGTTCTTAGACATGCAGAGTTAATGTTCCTGACTGTAGACCCCCCAGAGTTATTGCCCCTGATTTGCTGGCAAGTCATAAGTTTGATGACCCTTGACCAGAACAGTTCATATAATCTGCTGTTTCCATCTATATTTTGACTTGCTCCATTACCACTGTATTACAAAAAGATAATCTGTATGTAAATGTTACTAACTGTTACCATTAAGGCTTTGATCTTATGTGTTGTGATGTCTACATGTATTTGTTGAATTTTTCCTTCA
Source organism: Perna viridis (assembly GCA_037379345.1). Lineage (NCBI taxonomy): Eukaryota > Metazoa > Mollusca > Bivalvia > Mytilida > Mytilidae > Perna > Perna viridis. The sequence goes on along the minus strand of CM074511.1, from coordinate 8,677,887 downwards.
GTGTGATGTTATTGTATGGTGCAGTAAAAAAAACTGGAGTTCCTGTTTTATTTTAACAACAGTAAAACAAGCATTTCTTGTTTCCTTAGTAGTATATAGTGCAGTAATTTAACCATAAAAACAATTTGGTATTTTCAACCAAAGATTTATGAAAGGAAAACAATCATTGTTTGTATGAATTAGGGGATATTCATTAAATTTTTTCAGAACTATATTTTGTAAACTTAGATGTAACTATTAAGCTGTTAAACTGTTTGGTACAAAAATCATCAGAATTCAAGAAAAATATCTTTGTAAGTGTGCAACTGACTTGGTTCATCAAGTTTTAGAATTATTAAACAAAGTGACTTCTAGTATATCCCCTGGAAACAAGGTAAACCAGTTGATCTATTCAAGTTGTAATACATGAACCAATTGTTACCTCTTTCATAACAATAACTATGTCGGCATCTCTCTCACCTGTATCCACCATGTAATTACACACCTGGATGGATCATAGACAGGTGATTAATTGATTATCCTATAAATATGATTATTATGGCTAGTACCAGCTGATTACCTGATGAGATTTAGATGAATACATAGATGGTAGAAATGCAGGTTCTACGAATTGACACTAGATATGTGTTGACTGTTTTCTTGTCAGACAGTAGGCATTATCTTGAGGAATGTTTTAATTATCATTCAGTCTTATCTACCAAACCTGTACCAGTTAACAATGTGATCAACATCTTGATTAGCTGATTAATATATACATGTAGATTGTTTTCTTGTTGTGTAATGATGCTTGTTCTTTGTTATAATATTTGCTTTTTTGAAGTTTCTAGAGAAAATGTTTCACTTTCTTGCCAATGTTTAATGCTTACTTTTAAGACCTCATTATTATACCCCCACCTGTTGGAATCACTTTCTCCTTTGTGACTTGATATGTGGCTTTGTGTAGCATACATTTTAAGCCATCTTGGTAGCTGTCCAACTGCTGTACAAGAAGGGTTATATATGTACAACTTCATGCAGAAATGGGTGAAAACTGCATTAGTATTTTGATGATGTAAATTAGTGGTAATTGCTAAAATTTATGGCTTGGAGTAGCAGAAAATAAAGTGTTCTGCACATTATTCATCAACATATTTATATATACCCAAATGTAAATTCTGCTGAAAAATAACTAAAAATTGTCCCCAGTCACTCCCACGTCCAGTTACATGCAGATCTGATGTGATATTTCCTTCTTTATCTGACTATTCATTCTTCTTTATTTTCTCTTATGTTTTTTTCTTTTCTTTTTTTAAACAAAACATTTTATATCTTTGTGGGTATTAGGATAGATTTAACAACTGGTTGAAATCCACGTTTACCATAATGAGTATGGGCATGATTGAGGAACAAATTGTTTTTTACATAAATTTCATTTTCTAATTTTTCAGCATTTGAATTTTTAAGCGTCATTTCTCTGACTAATACTTGATTTTCCTGTCTGATGGATTGATTTTTTTCCAGTTTTTAATCCGTTATACAATCCTCATGTCATGATAAGTATTACTCCTTTGAATCTGTTTTAGGAAGATAACTTATTTTACGTCAGTTTTATTTTCTTTTATTTAAACATTGGTATCAAAATTGAAGCAGTTTTTGTATGCCCGTCTTTTTTTTAAAAGGAATATGAACTGTTAACAACCAAAAGAAATCTGCCATTGTTTTAACTATTTGCCAATGCCATTAGTTAGTCCTGCTGTTTTTGCCATGTATGTGAATTGAATGTTATACAGTAGATATTGTAAGGGACATAGAAAGAGAAATGAACATTAAGTGTGTAAAATGATCAGATATATTAGATGGTAAATATGGGATGATTTCTGTCGTCTGGTAACTGAATCCTTAGTGATTTATTTCTCATTACAAATCATTGGGGGAGTTTCTTCCAAGACAGGAGATTCTAAATAGAATAGCATCATTGATCATGTTTGATATTAATTATTTACTGGTAAAGGATTACATACATGGCTAACTTGTTAATTCTACATTGTATTACGTAAAATTTTATTGAAATCTTAAATGTTTCTTATTCAGAAAAGTTGAATATGTTGAATCAATTTTACCCCAAAAAGACTTAATATTGTCTACTAAGTACAACTGTCAAGACCCAGACTAATCTTATAAGGTGTAGATCTAATTATCAACACCGATTAGTCACTCATAATTGACATTGGGCAACAAATTACACAAGAACTAGCTTAGGACCACAAACAATTATCTCATCATGGTAATTTTGAGATTCAGTTCTAGACAAGGTTTTCCGGTAGGAATAATTTGGTGTGATTTGAGCTTGCCTAAATGACTGGCTTATTTTTTGACATTCAGAAGTCGTGATCTAAAGAATATCACAACCTTTTTATTGCAAATATTATAATGTCAGAAATACTCAAATAACTAGAAAAACGGAAATTAAAATTGGCATAGAGTCAGTTAATTTGGAGATGATAATCTAAAATTGACTTTCTTTAGAGAGGAAATAATTAGCTTTTTATTTGATCATGAAACCCAAAAATGGCAAATAGCTTGTCAAACCCAAGCAGTTAGTGCAGTTTATTATCGGGTTGCTGCCTTTTCCTTAAAAGAACATTAGTAAAGTGATAAGTTTTTAGCTGTTATAGAAACCTACATATTATAATAGACAATATAACAAAAATTATTATCCTACCGTGAATGTACTTTTTAAGAAAGCTTTTTTTTATATATATATTTTTTTTTCATCAATGGCAGAATTGACAGATACATGTATTATTCACCTTTTTTCAATATCTGTATCACTGTATATACTCAAGTGATCAGGATGATTATGATATTAATTACTTACATCCTGTTGTTATAGCACACCAATGTGAAATAGGGGGTATATAGTGACAGGGGTGTCTATCCTTCCCTCCTATCCCATCTCTTATCCATTACTCCTCCTACACCACAGAATGGAGTTTAGAAACTCTCACAGAATCTTTATTACACATACCCATTGTGCACCTCTTATTTTAGATTTTGATCCAAATATCAATTTGGAGGTCTTAGGTTGCATGTCATCAAATGTGGGGGTGGGGTATCAAGTTATTTTGTGATTTATTTTTGGAGGGGGGGTTTTGCAAGGTTTTTTTTTTCAATTTGGAAGAAAGCTCATGTTTTGTATACATGTATTGTGTAAAAGTGTAAAGCCATTTGTGTCATTATAATTCATTGCATTCTAATCTTAATTTACTGCATTCCTGGTTTCCCAAACATTGATTGATTTCATCTTTAATGACAGTTAAGTTAAAAAATGTTATGAAATGATGGATAATAGATGAAAGTGCAAATAATTCATCAATCAGACAACTTCTATAATCTGTAGAATATTGTGATCAATTCTTGCGAGTTAGGCTTGGAGACTTCAGGCCACACTATGCTGATTATAGGCTTTTTATAATTGAGAGATTTTTTTAGGGTTGACTTAAGCAGGTATAGTGTATTTTAAAACTGTTGGGTAGGAATTATATCAGTGATTGATTTAAGAAGTTTGCCTACTGTAACTGTCTGCATTGCCTGATGTATAGCATGGTGCTCTGCCTTAGTTATGTGAGATGTTAAATGTTTTTCATTATATTAAAGTTGGAGAAAGAATTTTCTATCTAATTAGGCTTGTTTTGGCTATGATATACATTGCTTTTAGAGTAGATGTTAATTGTAGTTTCAGAAGCTTAAGAAAAAATAAACAGGACTTCTTTGGGTTGAGAGTGTCTTAGAGTAGCTGTAAGTTGTCTAATGCAGTAAGATCTAAACCAGTCTATACATCTTCCATTCTGCAAGGATTTTGTTGTAAACATGTTTAATGTGATAAAATTTGAAGACAGGCTCATCATAAGGTAGTTCCTATAACTTGAATCCAGAAAGTAATGCATGCATTTGTTATTAAAGCCTTATGCTATTTAGTCTTTGCATTACTTGGATTAATCTGTTTTCTGCCTTTGTGGAAATAAAATATTTTCACTTGTACAAAACTGTTGTATTTTTCTTTATGAAAGAAGCATTACAATTGTTTCTGAATTTACACCTACTATCTAGAAACAAACATAACAGAGAGTTGTTATGTTGTCCTGAAGTGCGATGATGAACAAGAGGCTACATTAGAGCAACTCTCATCCTGTGATTGATAAGGCAGGCTAAAAGTTTGAATCCATTTTAATATCTGACTTGTTATTTTGTTGCATGATGAATAAGAGTTAAAACCAGCAATTGACTTGTGTTTGATCAATCTCTGACCAACATTGGTGGTATCAGAAAATTCATATTATTACCTAAAAGACATTTAAACGGATGAAGTAGTTCTCAAGGCATGTTCAATATTGATTAAAGTGCTGAGAGGGCTACATATCTAAACATTTTTTGTGGAAAAGGAAAAAAATGATTGTGCTCAAATTTTTGTAAATACTGGTAAATGAACATCTTTTATTTTCTGTCTTGCTTGACAGATTGCTTGTTTCTAATTTTTAAAACATGTCACTATTATGATGTACAATATACTTCCTTTTGTATCATGAGACCGTCTGGAGCCATTTTTTGAAGTGTCTCAAATAGATTGGTTTCTCATATTCTTTAATTACCTTTTCTAGTAGTTACATAAATTTCTAGAAGGAGACGTTCCATCAGTACCCTTTTTTCCAATCACAAAATAATGTTTTCTGCACTAGGCCTTTCCTAATTTCCTTTTCAATAAATCCTTTTTGTTTTATGCTGTAGACTCTCCCTGATAGCCCTTTTAAAAAACAAGGGCACTCTGTTTTCTGCTGTTGGCCCTCATTGATAGTCAATTTAAGGAAACACAACATTATATTTTTCTGCCATAGACCCTCCTTGATATTCCTTTTAAGAAACCACACCATTAAGTTTTGTGATGTAGGCCCTCCCTGATAGCCCTTTTAAAGAAACTATGATATTATGTTTTAAGCTGCAGGCCCTCCCTTAAAACCCTTTTAAGGAAGCATATCATTATGTTTTCTGCCTCAAGCCCTCCTTCATAGCCCTTTTAATGAACCACAACATTTTTTTCTGCCATAGGCCCTCCCTGGTAGCCCTTTTAAGAAACCACAACAGTGTTTTCTGCCATAGGTCCTCCCTGATAGCACTTTTAAAGAAGATTACTTTATGTTTTCTGCCTTAGGCCCTCCTTTATAGTCCTTTTCAAGAAACCACAGCATTATGTTTTATGCTGTAGGCCCTCCCTTATAGCCCTTTTAAGGAACCATAACATTATGTTTTCTGATGTAAGCCCTCCTTGATAGTCCTTTAAAGAAACCACAACATCAAGTTTTGTGATGTAGGCCCTGAAAGTCCTTTTAAGGAACCATATAATGTTTTATGCTGTAGGCCCTCCCTGATAGCCCTTTTAAGGAACTATAACACTATGTTTTATGCTGCAGGCCCTCAGTGATAGCCCTTTTAAGGAACCATAACATTATGTTTTCTGATGTAGGAACCTCCTTGATAGTCCTTTAAAGAAACCACATTATTAAGTTTTTGACTTAGGCCCTCCCTGATAGTCCTTTTAAGGAACCACAACATAATGTTTTTCTGCCATAAACCCTCCTTGATAGTCCTTTTAAAGAAACAATGACATTATGTTTTAAGCTGTAGGCTCTCCCTGAAACCCTTCAAAAGAAATTACAGCATTGTTTTATGACATAGGCCCCCCCTGTTCCCTGATAGCCCTTTATAGAAATCACATTAAGTTTTCTTCAGTAGGCTCTCATAGCCTTTTAAAGTTTCTGCATTAGACCAATCTAATGGCCACCCTGTCAAATGAGATACCATCAAACAAAGACATCAGTGTTGTATTTTGACTCTACCACTTCCATATTATCTCCTGCTGTAGCAACACAACCAACAGTAATATTGATGTCAGTACTGTTTTGATAGGAGTAAACAGTATGATATTCTGTATCTAACCAATCTGTATGTTTACCAGGAATTATTCATCACCACCAGATTATATCTTGGCATATGTATAGTGATAACTTTTGAAAAATAATTATTTTTTTACTCCAGTGAAGTCTTGCTTGTTACATTTTTTTCATTTCACAATCAGCTGGCAGATAAGTAGGATATAAATAAATATTTTTAAAAATCATTAAGAATGTTTTATCATGAGTAGGAAAAGGATCTTCTTTAGTTTGTCTTTTTTTTTTCATAATGAAAACTAGTTTTTCAAGATTTATGTTTAAATTTTTAAATAATGTCATGACAATTACAATAAAATAAAGTCTGGATAACATTCTACTTATGTATGATATTATCCCAGGGACATTGTAAGAAATCTAGAGCAATCATAAAATGTCACTTTGTGACTTAAATATATATTTCTTGAATGACATGGAGAAATAAAATTTGAAATTGTACTGGATTATAATTGTGCCACATATGTTGCACAAAGTAAAGATTGCAAAACTTTATAAAAAAAAAATAAAAGTTGGGCTTTCAAAGGTAATAGAGTAGGAGGCGTTTGCTCAATTAAAGTCACACAAGTGACCTTTTTCTACATGTAAATGAATTTTAAATTTTTTGTGAATTTTCTTAGTTTTATACTTTCTTTTTTATACTTCATTGTCATTATTTTTGATTTTTTTTTTTTTTTTTTTTTGGTTTTTTTTTCATTGGAATAAGCTCCCTTTTTTCCATTCAGAGTTATGTATCTTTAATACACATTTTCTTTAACAGTTCGAACTGTTTCAGCATACATGGATACAAATTTTTTTAATGAAAGTTTTCATGATATATCGAGGATATAGAAAAATGGGGAAACAGGTGTACCATGTGGTGTAATGTAGCTGTTTAGTTTTGTTTTCTTTCAAATTTGTTAATCAGCTTCCACCCAGCAGCCACTGCAATCACAATGTCAAGTCTGTCTGTGTCCAGATTAATTTTTGTTTGTGTTAACAAATTATATTTGACTGTATTGTAAAGTATTATAATGGATACTCCATGTTTTAATTCTTCCCATGTCCAGTACAATCTCTAGATAATTCATGTATTATGAGCTAAATGATAAAACATTTCATAGCCAGATCCAAATTGACCAATGAACTTACAGTATAAAGTATGCTTTAATGTTAATAAGAAATGGTTTGTAACCACTTTATCTTTTGTAAGTGTTTTCAAAGATCCTTAGTAATTGTCTTGTATAAGCAATAGTTATAGGTCTGGTAATTGGATTTAAATTGATCTGACTTGAGCACTTGAACTCTGTATGGAAGTAATTTCCTTATTATTTTTATAAAACAAGGAAGCTCCATATGCCACCATTAATGTTTTATCATTTAATCGCTTTTGTATCATACTTTTTTGGTTTTATTTTGTAATAGCTTAAAGGTTAAACAAAGGGTCATGAAATTGAAATAATGATGATTTTATTAAAGGCAATATTGTTTTAATCAGTATCCCTTTTATTGAAGTATCTACCAGTACCCCTTTTTAATGAAGTATCTACCAGCACCTCTTTTACTGAGGAATCTACCAGCACCTCTTTTACTGAGGAATCTACCAGTACCACTTTTATTGAAGTATCTACCAGTACCCCTTTTACTGAGGTATCTACCAGTACCCCTTTTAGTGAAGTATCTACCAGTACCCCTTTTATTGGAATATCTACCAGTACCCTTTTTATTGAGGTATTTATCTTCAGCCTGAATTAAAAAAAAATAACAACATGAAAACCATCTTAATATTTAAAAATTGGAAGAAAACAATGTTTCAAAAGGACAGAAAAAAATCATCCTTATTTTTCAGTCATCTTTAATTTTAGTCATATTTGTCAATGAGATCCAGCTGGTTAATTCACCTTCTCTAAACCATAGTGTTATTGAATACAAGGCCATTGTCAACTGCTTAAAATAGAAATAAATGAAATAACTGCCTTCAAAAATTTCAGACACCCTTCAAAGATCTTTGTCAATAACTGATATAAAAATGTCTGCATTTCACAGTACGGGACTTATATCAAAGTGCAAATACATGCATACTTGATTAGGGATTATATAAAGGCTAAGCCAGATGTTACCTTGATAAATATATATGGTAGAATCTTATAACATCCCAACAATATATGACAAATAACTTGATTTACTATATGGATAGAAAAACAGATTGAAGAAATTCTTGTTTCATTCATATGTATTGAACTGGTAATACTGAGTACAGCTAGCTGCTATTTAATTGATAATTTCTCAGTAAATAACATCTACACAGACGCATGGTATATAACAGTTACCTCTGTGCAAGACCTGAAAGGACAGTCAAGGACATTAAACCCCAACTCAATCCGATATGACATTCTCATTGAGGATGAAAGTATATAAGAACTACCTCTTTGCAAGACCTGAAAGGACAGTCAAGGACATTAAACCCCACCTCAATCCGATATGACATTCTCATTGAGGATGAAAGTATATAAGAACTACCTCTTTACAAGACATGAAAGAACAGTCAAGGACATTAAACCCCACCTCAATCTGATATGACATTCTCATTGAGGATGAAAGTATATGAGAACTACCTCTGTGCAAGACCTGAAAGGACAGTCAAGGACATTAAACCCCACCTCAATCTGATATGACATTCTCATTGAGGATGAAAGTATATGAGAACTACCACTGTGCAAGACCTGAAAGGACAGTCAAGGCCATTAATCCCCTCCTCAATCTGATATGACATTCTCATTGAGGATGAAAGTCCTGTAGAATATAGCCAAGTTTTACCAGCAGAAGGTAAAGGAAGTAAGGTCAGAGATTTGTGAAGTTTGTTGTAAACTGTTGATTGATACAATCCCCAATTAAGTTAGGTTAAACAAATTTTATTCCCAAATGCCTTAGTGTAGAAAAGTCAGTGTTTTTTTATTTTATTTTGAGCAGGAGGTTTGCTATTCAAAAAGATAAATATAAAATAATTGAGTAATAAAGTGGGGTTTAACAATTAAATAATCATATCATTATGTTATATGTAATGACAAGAGGTCAAAGAGTAAAGTCATTTTACACACACTTCATTTTTTTCTGCTGTATAGATAAGAGTACTCCACAATGATACACAGGTTGAGAAGTTCAAGGTTTATCACCCAGTATTTTATTTCTTTTATTCTTTACTGAAAGAAACTTCTGAATCTTAAAACACAATAACAGTATATTATGTGCACTCTTCTATTGTTTCTCTAAAGGTCTTGTGAACATAAATGACTTGGCAGCTTATTGATTATCAAGTCCAGTGGCTATTACCTTTCTTTATATTCTCTGATCTCTAGATTCTTGTGAGAGATATACATCTTTGATAGGACATTCCATAAAAAGTTTAATCAATTGTTTATGAATTTACTTTTTCATGTAAAAAATAAAGTTTATATATTGTTAATAGTGAGTCCAAATGTAATGCCTTCTATTATAAAATCCTGTGGTTTGGTATTTCTATAAAATGTACTGGTCTTTTTTGTATTGATGGGACTGTTTATAGTACAGCAGTGAAGCTCTTAAAGAAATTTGATTGAATAGTTGTATGCATTTGGCTTCAGTAGGATGACAATTGACAAATGTATAGTTCATCTTCCTTAAATATTTAATGAAGTTTCCCAGGGCAGACTCAGATATTTTATTTCACCAATGCAAACCCAGGGAAAGTACATTTCTCCAACAAATAACTATTAATTCAATCAATTTTAACAAAAATAAACTTTCAAAACTGAATTGATATCAATCCTAAGGAAAAAAAGCTACATTTTTCTCTATTAAGGGTAATTATTGTGTAAATAAAAGTCTGACTATTGAGTACTTTAATTAGATTTATTTACTACACTCCTCCCCATAGTAGAAGATACCACTCTTATGTGAGTTTTATTTGCCAATATTAACTCTAATTTAGATTTATGATGTTGGATTGAATTAAGATTGATAGGAAGTGGATTTTTATAATGATAGACTTAAAAATAGCATTTTCCAATTGTGATTTATCATTGCTAATCATGTGATGGGAATATTGTTTATGAACTATCAACAAGTCAATAGAACAAATGTTTACTTTGAACCTGAATGTAGCATGGTAATTGTTTATCTGTGCACTTAACCATTTACATTCTGATTGATTTGAATTGAAATCTGTTACAATGTATCAATAGTTATAGCTTCAGACCAAGATATTAGAAGTCTATACAAAAGAAAGAAAAAATGTTGTCTGAAATGTTACCTTTATGTATGACTTGGCATTAGAGAATTGAAATCCCTTTACTACCTGCAAGTTTTATTGCAGAATGTCACACTAAGACAGTTGATAAATGGGCCACTGTGATTTTATTTGAGCTTTTGTAGTCCTCTAATTACTGGATTGCTTTTTAGTTTATGTCTGTCTGCGTCAAAGTTTGTGCTGTTTATTACTCTTATAACATCTATCCCATTTGAATAAAACTGCAAACAAAGGTTCATTCAGATTTTTCATGACATTTTTTTGTGTTTTATTAGAGGGAAGTATTTCATGTGAAAGCCAGACTTATCACGCAAAAGCTTTTTTTCTGGATTACACTGTTTTCATAAGTCAAGCATTAGGTACCTTCAAGCAAGCAGATTTCCTGTCAAGTATTAGGTACCTTCAAGCAGATTTCCTGTCAAGTATTAGGTACCTTCAAGCAACCAGATTTCCTGTCAAGTATTAGGTACCTTCAAGCAACCAGATATCCTGTTAGTTGTAGTCAGACATCTTCTTATGGCATTGATAAGTGAAATATATCACGAAATTAATCTTAAGATCTAGGCTAAACTATTACAGAGATAAACAGTCTAACCTTATTACTAGGAATTGATACTTTCTTGCCTGATTTCATCTCATGATTGACAGTCTCTCAATGAAGAAAGGAACATCATCAGTGATAATTGGTAATATATTAATAGTTTCTCTTTTTTTTCATTTTTTTTTCCTTGTGTCCTTTTTTGATAAGCATTTCTGTGATTGACATGAGTTACTTTTTATGCATTAGGGGATTAAGTTCTGATACCCTTTGTTATGAACTCAGGGGTGGATCCAGGATTTGAGTTTAGTGGGGGGGCGTTGATTGAATTAAATGCCGTGCGAAGCAAGGCAAAAAATATTATTGGGTGAAACTTGTGGTGAAAATTTTTTTTCTTACCGATTTAAAGGGGGGGGCGTATGCCCGGTACGCCTGTCCTTGGATCCGTGCCTGGAACTTTCAAAATACATGCCTTTCTCTTGGTTCATCATACATCTTAGAATATCAGGCAGGAAACTTTGATTCCTTAGACAGTTTAATTTGAGAATTGCAGAAAAAATAATTTTCATTTATTTTAGTAATCCAGCTATAGTTGTTTACAAAATACATCACAAGTATTTTCTAAATAAGTAAGAGCTCCCCTGTAAGCCCCATTCAGTCACTTAACTGTATTTATATATATATATATGAAGTAGTTGGTATCATACACTTAGATATTCTTTGTATAATATCACAAATGTTATCACCTTAAGTTTTATACTGATATTATAAGGTAAAGTTGAAGTAAAATAGTAACTGTGACAGCCTAATAAGAAAACAAATCAGATATGAAAGATACATCAAGCTGCTGACAATTATAGAGTCTTTAGATTATAAACCAGTAGCTAGCTACAGTAGGTGGGAATTACTATCATTATATTACAGAGGCGAAACCAACTTTATAACTATTGCAATACACAATCTTTCAACCAATGGTTGTCATGCCCTTTATAATAATATTTGTAACCCAGTGTCACAGTGATTGAAGTTTGAGAGAGTGTAGCGATTTGTTAAAATAATTATTTATTATTCATAATTGATTGGATGATTTTTTGGAACAAAGTTCACTGGAGTGAGAAACATAGATTATTCATTTTGGAGACACTCAATTTCAGTTGTCGATTTTAACAGAGACAAGATGTCAAAAGATACATGATAACAAGTTACTTGATAACAATGGATTATGCACAAAGAGAAAGTGTCGTGATTAGAAGGAGAGAAGTAACACATTGTATAATCGTATCTTTTTTTAGGTAAGACCTTTTTTTTTCAATATTTTGTAATTTTTTGGGCAAAGGAGAAATTTTTTTCACTTTATAGGTCTATTTGTTTTTACAGCTAATAGATAAATTTACAAATATTACAATAACTTTCCAAAATTGAATCTTCATTGTATACTTACTGTAAGTATACAATGAAGATTCAATTTTTGAAAATCATTGCAACACTTGTAAAATTAAGTTACATGTAATTAACAAAATAATTTGCTTTTTCTTGTTTTTGTAACATCATTTGTTTTCTTCTTTTTTTTTTAATTTAAAATTATTTTCTTTGATTTTTCACTTTTTCAAATGTTTAAGATAATCTTATGAAATTCTTAATAAAGGTTTGTGTTTCAAATTTAGATTTTCAAAAACAATATAATTTCAAACTTCAAAGCAATTTTCTAATAAAAAATTAATCAGGATTTGTTAATAATTTTAAAAGGCCACCCTTTATTATTTGTTTTAAGTATACTACTCTCACCATTCACAAAATCTGTTATGAAACAAATTGGATTTTCAGATTATTAGAATTATAACACCTTCATGAAGCATTTAATATATGGCCTTTTTAGACCCTAAGTAACAAAGATTATAAACTATGTTCATTTAAAGTGCAATTAAATATGGCATTGTGATATAATAACCATGTCAATATATTAATTTGTCATAATAAATTGGGTTATGAGAACAGATTAAGATTATAGATTTATATTGTGATTAAATCTGTCAAATTCTTCATACATTCATTTAGTATTTTTTAAAGTAGGTTCTGCAAATGATCTTTGATTTAATTAAGTATAACAAAAGTTCTTAAATAACATTATTTTGTGCAATTTTTTTCAAAAAAAGTTCATTTTTAAGTTTCCAAAGATACCCAGGTATTATTACTTCATAAATGACCACAAATTACCCTGTTTAGTAAACCTTGCTGCATACCTCTTGTAAAACACTCCTGTAAAGCATCAAGCAAAGTATATAAATTCATTTGAGCAAGTTTTCAACACCTGCAAAAAACAAGACCCTGTTGACCTAAATATTTCTCAGGCTTAGAGTTCATATTCTGTTGCAAAGATTTTAAATTTAGAAAATTAAATCCTTAATATAGCTACAGAAAGGATACTTGTCCTGTGACCTGGTCTGTATTTATTATAAATGGTGTGGATGCAGTCTTAATTTAATTCCCTACAAGCTGGCTGTTCCACTCTGAGTATTTTTTATTTTTCCTCCCAACAAGCTGACTGTTCCCCAGGTACTTTTATTTTTCCTCCCAGTATGCTGACTGTTCCCCCTGAGTATTTATTTTTCCTCCCAGTATCCTGACTGTTCCCCCTGAGTATTTATTTTTCCTCCCTACTAACTGGCTGTTCCCCCTAAATATTTTGTTTTTCCTCCCTGCTAGCAGAGTGTTCTCCCTGAATTGTTTTATTTTTTCTTCCCTACTAGCTGATTGTTGTTCCCTGAATATTTTTATTTTTCCTCCCTACTAGCTGTCTGTTCCCCTCTGAATTTTTTTTTCTTCTGTACTAGCTCATTGTTGTTCCCCTGAATATTTTTATTTTTCCCTCCCTACTACCTGTTTGTTGTTCCTGTGAATACTTTTATTTTTCCCTCCCTACTAGCTGTTTGTTGTTCCCCTCCCCCACAACTAGGTATATTTCCTTCCCTGCTGACTTTTCCTCATACATGTTTAGTAAACGCCAATTCTTCTCACTTGACAACTATTTTCTTTGCCATTATTCCTGATTTCTTCCTAATTCCAACAATGAATTGAATCAAATTTCCGGACTTTATTGGAAAAAATATAAAGACTGGATGGGAGTCTGAAGAAAACTGCTTTGATAAACATCATTAAACAAATCTAAAAAGCTGTGTGTTACTCGTGATCAGCATTCTATGTGAATATCTTGTCATGAAGGTTTCATTATTCACATCTTTGAAGACTTTTAATTAGTCTTCGTATTTTAGTTTTGACGGCATTACAGGATTATCATAATTGAACTTTCTATAAATAGACCAACATTGTAAGAAACGATTTGAAGTGTAGATGATCCAAAGAATCTGATTGGATATATTTATTTATAATCTGGCGGGATAAAATCTATGGAAAGTTATTTTTTAACTGGTTAATACCATTGTTGCAGGTGCTAAGGTTGATTATTGAGGCGTTGAAGCATACATGATTTTTATAAATCTGTATCGAGCGTTGAATTTTAATCTTGATTTTGTCTATCTAAATGTTGGTGTTCTGGACTGATGTACCTTTTAATTAAATGGTAAGCCGATCTTTTTACTTCAACAGGTATTTGCAAGGGTTTTCTTTTTAATTTGAATTTCTACTTCATTTATTTTCATATTATTTCTTGTTCTATTAAGTTACTATAGATTTGTCTTTTCCCCCTAGTGTCTTTCTTTTATTTATCACCTTTAGAGCATACATACTTGTATGTTTATAATTAAATTTTCTTTGATAAATACAATCTATGATGCTATTGTCAGAAAGTTGAGGAAACCTATATATTTTCAGTATATATGTGTAACATACCAGTGTAATGGATTTCCAGGAAAGTTACTAATTTCAATATTAATTTTATACCTACATTTTGCTTTAAGGAACTTAAATTTTACTAAATGTGTTACTTTTAAATGAAACTTTGAACAAATAAAACATCTAAAACTCTGATCAAATTAAAATTGTTTCATTCTAAATTTTGATATAAGTCTTTGAATGTGGACCACACAAATATTATTTCAAATTGTTACATCTGTCACTATGATAAAAGAACAGTCTTCTGTAGCCTTGAGTGACTATAATAATTTTTGGTACACTAACAGTAACTTTCGTGTTTTCTAATAAAACACAAATCTTTATACCAAAAAAAAAATCTTTCTGCCCCAAGGTCTCCAAAAATAAGTGGAACCAATTAAACTTCAGACAGTTAGTGTGATTGTTGTTAAATACATCAATACTGCAAGATGTTACCCCCTACTTGTACCGATCAAAATATTGGAAGTGTTAATGTACCTACATAATGAAGAAATTTTTTTGTGAATAGTGAACTAAGATATCTTATTGTAAGTAAAGAAAAGCTGAGTAGATCTACTGAAAGTTAATACATGTACATGTATTTCCTTTAATCTGTTGAATGATACATGTAATTATGAGGGGACATTTACAAATGTTTGTGGTTTACAATTTTTAAACATGTTTCACACCTGTTTTCAACTATTAATGAACATTTCCTGGAATTTAATGTCTATTTCCTTGTTTATTAATGAATATTTATTTGAATGAAATTTAATCAGATGCTTTTAACCAAAGGCCAAATTTGTATGTGCTACTTTAATCAGTATTCTGGTCAGTACAGTGAATTGTATTCTGTCTCAAATAACATTTGTAGATGTTTGTGATTTATATCCAGTATGTCACAGTTTCTTCTTCTTCCTGTCATAATATCTTCTTATTTTCTCCTGAGAAAACAAATTTGCAAAGATCTTATTGAAATGTCAGATTACGTCCCCTGAAGGAATTGTTATGGTGGTCACTGGCGGTCTTTCCTCTTTTGGTTGGAACAAAATCAATAAGAATTGATGTATGTTGGTATATATCTGAGATTGTGGGGGAGAGTTTCATAGTTCCAGTGATTGACTAGTAATTTGTGTAGGTCATTTAATTTGTCATAGATAAATTGGTATTGTATTTTATTCCTTATTGAAATTAAAATGTTTAAGCAAGCAAAAACAAAAAAAAACAAAAGACAAAAAATAGCCTACAAAAAAATTAGGAATATGAATAATATCAGAATTTAAAAAAATATCTAGTTGAGATTGTTATGACTTGGGTGCAAAGTTGTGCCAATTCAGTTTTTATGTGGATTTGCTTTTCTTTCTAAATTTTTATTTCGAGATTAAAACTTCATTTTATGTTCTGAATTTCTTCATTATCTTCTATATGTCTCAAATCACAGCAAGTAATCACAAGATTTGTTTGTAAACACAAGAACACTTGAGAAAGTTTTAGCATAATGATAATCTCTTCATGGCATACCTGATCTGCTTCAGTGCATTGCTTTTTCAGATTTTAAGCTTTTCACTGAAAGTCTTATTTTGCCCTCACTAAGCTAAGTCATGAAAGTAATGTAAACAGTGCTATTTCTATAAATATAAGGCCACATATGGCTCCCAACTACTCAACAGGTCATACCACTACTGTAATGAATTATTTACTGATATCAATATGCTGTATATGCCACATTAGGTTTCTCTCTCTAACCACTGAAACAAACTCATTCTGATAGTAAATACACCATGAAAATCAAATCTATAGAAGTAATTGTATATTTCAAAGGCATTGATAACAAGATCAAAGAAATGTGCAGCATATTGTAACATCTATTTTGTATCATTATTCAGTTAAACAGAAAAGGTGCAGAAATATTGGTTATGTTACAAACAGATATTACTCAGTGATTTCTTTTTGTTTTATGTTGCTGCTAATATGTTAAAATGAAATGAATCAATAAAGTTGATCTTTTCAACAACAACAAAATTGTGTATCAGTGCTGAAAGTGAAAGACATTGCAATTAATTACTGTTAAAGTATTATTGTTTGTGGGGTACCTACCATGATATTTGGTTCCCAATGAAAAGGAGATTCCCTTTGATGTGTATACTGAAAATCTTGAAACCTCAAATTCAAGAATCCACAAACTTGTGTTTCTTCCTTAATCCACGAAAATTGATATCAACAAATTAAAATACTTTCACTGTATTTAAATTATCAAGAAGTCGAACCTTGTGAAGCTGTGGTTGAAAGTAGTACCATCTTAATGGACAAAGAGGAAGAAATATATGAAACACTTTGACAAAAAAACAGCATATAACATACACTAACATTTATAATACACATACACTGGGTTAGAGGACAGGGTAAGAGAACACCTTTCAGTCCTTAGAAGATTCCTAGTGTAGAGTTCAGTAACAATGGGAGGGAAGGATGAATTTTTTTATTCAAATGTTACTTAAACAATGTAGCTTTGAAAGTAAATGTAATTTTACAGCTCCAAACTCTCTTATAATGCTGACATCAGCATGAATAGTGTAATCTGGTAGGATCTATATAGTGCTTTCAGATTATGTCAATAAATAAGTGTGAGTGCTATGATCTTACAGAAATTTTTCAAAAATATTCTCCCTCCTTTGTTAATAAAGTTGCATAGGGATATAAAATACCCTACCATTTGTGTTAAACTCTTACAAATTTAGAACATTTTTTTTTTTTTACAAACTTCTATTACTTTATTACTTATTTAACTAAAACATTTTAAATTTTTGAAGTCATAAGTTTTTAGTCAAGGCCAAAGGTTCAGTGTCATACTGTCATAAAAAAATCTGAGTCAATCTTGAAAATATTTTTCACATAATGTCCTTTTCTGCTTTAAAGCAACCTTATATTTACATTGATTTAAACCTAGATATTAAATCCTTACACAAGGTAGGGATGTAACACTTGTTGTCTGGGTTGACCAGAATTTACAATTCAATATGAAAACAATTTTAAGCAGAGATGAACCATCTCACCATTTCCTTTTCTATATATTTTCAGCATTGATGACAAACACTTGACAAGACAGTCTTCATACTCCAAGTAAGATATGGTACTCTTACTTATATAAGATACCATGATGGAATACAGTGACGCTTCTACACCATTTGATATTGATTTGGCTAATTTATCAGACTCTTTTCTGAATGGAAGTTCTGGATATTTACCCAAAGCAGGGGGTGTGGATTCCTACCAAATAAAAGACATTCGGTACTATATCTCTGGGATCTGTGGAATGACTATAAGTGCTCTTGGAATAGTAGGAAATGTGATGTCAGTTATTATATTGACACAGAGAGTGATGAGATCCTCCACTTACTCCTACCTAACTGCCTTAGCTTTAAGTGATACTTTTTTCTTACTGTTTACAATGCTAATAGTTAGACGTGACTTACGGAAACCAGTCATGGGGCAAGTTGACGCTTACGCTGATGAGTTTTATGCTAAGACATTTCCATATGTTCATGCCTTGTGTCTCACATGTCAGGTGACCTCAATTTGGTTGACATTAGCCTTTACTGTTGATCGATATATTATGATATGTCATCCATTTAAGGCAGAGAGAATGTGTAGCATAAAGCGAGCCCGTTGGGTCATATTTATACTTACTGTCGCTGGAATAGCATTTAACTTTATTCGCTTTTTTGAGTATGAATGGCAAGAGATTTTTGTGCCACCAGAGAATTATGCAGAATATTTTCATGGTAATTTGACTAATGCAACAAATACTACTATACAGTTAAACGAGAGTAAGAAATATGTGAATAATTATACAAACTTAGGAATAAATGCACTTTTCCATCAAATTGTGCATATTTGGTTATATTTGACATGTGTTGCTGGAATTCCCTTTATTGCTCTTTTTGTGTTGAATATATCTCTTATCATTGCAGTTCATAATTCCAGAAAAAAGGGAAAATTGATAAATGCCAAAGAAAAACGTAGAAATGATACAACTGTTATGCTTATTGGTGTAATTGTGATATTTTTATTTTGTGAAGGACCTGCATTGATTTCTAGAATTATGTATGCCTTAGATTTTGAAAAATCTCTGTATTCTTTATCATATAATGTTTTCAATGAAATAGCAAACTTAATGGTTGTACTTAACTCGGCAATAAATATTGTGCCATATTATTTTTTTGGAAAAAAGTTTCGTCAACAATTTTGGCGAGTGTTCTGTACTTGTGTTCTTACAAAAGAAGAGATAAGAAAAATAACCCGTAGCTTGAGTGTTTCAATGGACAGACGTTTCAGTAATGCTGGCGCTAATGGACATGAACTTAATCACATTGCTGCATTCCAGCAACAACACCAAAATGTAGAGGAAAACAAAGTATATAAAAATAGTATTGCAGTGCCATTAATTCTTAACATCGAAGAAAGAGGCTCGATCGATACTCAAAACCCGTTTATATCGGCTCATCAAAACCATTGTCTTGATGATTTGTCACCATCAAACCAGGAACTCACAAACGAACAGAAAAAGATCTTAGTCAGCCTTGAAGCCAATGGAAACTGTGAAATAATGGTAGACTCTCCATGTTCTGACTGTCAGAATAAAGCCATATTGTAACTCAGTGTTTTGATATTGTTGTCATTTTATTTATTTGAGATATTGTTACAAATAAAGCTTCTAAATACTTAGTTACCTTCATTGAAGTGAAAATAACCTGTAAATAATACATACATGTGCTTGTTTATACACAGTGACATCGTAATATAATGGAATCAGCTCTTCCATCTGTCCTTCATTCTGTCTTTCAGAATTTAGTCTTATTTATCTTAATTCTGAGTAGATGGATTGATTTCATCAAATTTGGTATGTTCCTTTATATAGATGAGACATATGTTATAAATGTATTTGGTTGCTGTCCAATATCATTTTTCTGTGGCCATATTTTCTCAATAGAACTAGTGCCTTGCAGGATAACACATGCAAATTCAAGTTTTTTTCTGTATCATATGAAAAACCTTGATTCAAATACAGGTTATCTTAGTGGCACATGTATTGCTAGTGCCTTGTTGTTAATAAGAGAAAATTAGGTTTAACAAGGGGCTCAAGTTATAATGTACTTCGAATATGTAGCCATGATTAAAACAATCTGAATGTTTCCTTACTCCCTGTATATGGTGTACAAGGTTTTCATATAACCCCAAAAAAATAACACACACACATACATACATAAACTAAGTGTGGAAAGTTTTGGAAGTACTGGTATAAAGGAATTAACCTGTCCATTTGTTTGTCTGTCTCTGTTCATATCATGAAAGTTCAATTACTCTTTAAAAGTGTTATTATAAAAGTGTGAAGGCTGGGCATCATAAAACGATATACATTAATTAAGAAAACTCTTTTCATTGATGCCATTGCACAATAAGTGACAAAAGTTAGTTATCTAGGCTTCCAAGAGGTGGATTGATTTCAAATCTGAAGTGTGGCTTTGAATTGATGGTGCCTGTTTTAAGCAATATTGGTTGCTGTCTGATGTCAACTTCCTGTTTCAATGGACATTTTTAAATGACCACAAAAAATCTGTGGTCATATCTTCGTAAGCATTATCACTGTCGTTTATGTCGTTGTCTGTAGAAACTTGGTTTTTGTGTTATAGCATAAATATCAATTGTTTGATCTTACTTAAATTTTTTAATAAGGTTCCAAACCACAAAAGGAAGGTTGAAATTGATTTTGACGATTATGACTTGAACCATATAGGAATTAAAGACCAAAATGAAGCCACTTTTGTTCTGTTCAAATTTTTATCCTGTGTTGAATGTCTAATCCCAATCAAACCTCCAAGATTCACCAAGCTTGGATTATGTCAGCAATTGCAGATTGTGTAAATAACAAAATAAAAGAATTGTTAGATTGTCAAATTACTTAGGAAGCTTATCCTTTCTTTCATTCTGTCTTTATGAGATTGTCAAAACATTTTTTTTCTCACCAGTCTTCAATCTTCATTACATAAACTCGCTGAACTACTGATGAATACCAGGAATGTGATGATCTGTCAACAAGTTCCCTTTGTTACAAATGAATATCCTTCAGCATTCTTAATTTCATGCGTTTCATTACAGAATATAAATTTGATATCCTTTTCTTAGTAAAATTGTGAAATGTCAATACTATTATATTTATTTGAAATAACATGAACAGGAAGAAAGATTTTGATTGTATTACCTCCCACCAGAATATCCTTAAGGAATTTTTCAATGACATACATTTGTATATCACAGGTTCTTTATGCCCCCCACATAAAGTGGCATGTTCTTATGAAGATGCCTGTCCTTCCATCTATCTGTTTGTCTGTTTATCAGTCCCCTACTGGCTTTTGCCAAAGGGGACTTTAGATTTGCACTCCGCCCCTTTGTCCATCCGTCTGTCAGTCCAGAAAAAAAATTTCCACACTTTTTTTCCTGAATGTTGGTTGATATTGAGCTGATTTTTTGGTGTGTGAGTCAACATTGGGGAGTTACAGGTAGTATTTTGAGTCAGTGATATAAACAGTAGGCAACAATGTATTGTTTTACAATACTATCAGAATGATTGTTTAACTGTCTATCCTCTGACGGTTTCCAGATGAAATCTTGTGAACTGATAAATGAATATTGTGTAAACTTTGCACAGTTGTATGAGTACCATAAAATACAGGTTAAGTTTAATTTTCAGCAAAGTCCAGAATGTAGTTTTTCAGATAGTCGATTTTAACACTTTGCCTTCCCCCTTTTTAGCTCTTTGGCCATGTGAGCTGTTGCCATCACTTGGCGTCCGTCATCGTTGTCTTCGTCATCAACAATTATACAAAACTCTTCTCCTCTGAAACTACTTGACTAATTAGAACCAAACTTGGTATAAGTGTTCCTTGGGGTATTTTGCATAGATAGAACTGATGTGTTGATTTTTGATTCGTCGAAAAACATGGCTGCTGTTACTTAAAATAAAACAGGGATCAGACAATAGTTTTTTGCATATATCTTCATAACTGTTAGGTTTAGCTAAATTCAGCATGATGAGATTTACCTGTGTTCAAAGTTTGGTTTTAATCTGTTCAGCCTTGTTGGAGTTATTGCCCTTTTTCAATGATTTTTGCTATTTTTAATGTGATTTCTTTCAAAAATCTTCTCCTCTGAAGCTACTTGACTAATTAGAACCAAACTTAGTATGAATGTTTCTTAGGGTATCCTGCATAGAACTGATGTGGAGATTTTTGATTTGTCGAAAAACATGGCCGCCGTTACTAAAAATAGAACATATGGGTCAGACAGTAATTTTTCGCATATATCTCTAAAACCGTTAGGTTTAGCTAATTCTGACTTGGGGTACAAGTGTTCAGCATGATGAGATCTATCTGTGGTGAAATATTCATTTTAATTGGTCTAGCCATGTTGGAGTTCTTGCCCTTTTTTGACATTTTATTTTGCTATTTTTAATGTCATTTCTTTCAAAAATCTCCTCCTCTCATTATTTGATCAATTGGAACCAAACTTGGTATGAATGTTCCTTGGTGTGTTCTGCATAGAACTGATGTTGAGATTTTTGATCCGTCAAAAAAACATGGAAAAAAGTTTTCAGTGAATATCTTGAAAACTATGATAGATTAAAAGAAACTTTCAATTGTTGAAATGATCCTTATGATAAGTCCTACCTAAGTCTTCTTGAGTCAAAATTGTCTCACCAGGGCAAAGTGCTTTAAGAGCCAGATGAGGGGGACGATGCAAGGCTGCGCCTATATCATGACGTTTATACATCATGGATATTGGTTGTATGGATTACAGTTTTTAATTGTCCTAGGTCTTAGATATTGACTGTATTGATGACAGTATTTTTAGTTGCACTAGGTCTTTAGGATATTGTTCGTGTGGAGTGCCGAATTTTCATTGTCCTAGGTCTTAGGTGTTGACTTTGTGGAGTATTACCATTAAGCATAATCATGTATTTCATGTTACCTGATCTTGAATTATATGGTCAAATGTATAACCTTAGTTGCTTTGTTCAATCTATCATGTTTTTTTTTTTTTATTTTGTATATATCACATCCCATATATAACCTCAGACATTTAATCCATATCTTTTGTCTGACATCCCATTCTTAACCTGCACGTCTTACAACTAATCAATAATCTAGTCAGTAACCCCATGTCAGGGACCCTTCAATAACCATTTATCTGATAGACCATCCATAATCCCTTCCCAAACATTCCATTGTTAATCTCTTGCCTGACATTCCATTCATAATCCCTTTTCTGACATTCTATCCTGACAATCCCTTCCCTGACATTCTATCCTGACAATCCCTTCCCTGACATTCTATCCTGACAATCCCTTCCCTGACATTCTATCCTGACAATCCCTTCCCTGACATTCCATCCACAATCTCTTGCCTGACATTCCATCCTCAATCTCGTACCTGACATTGCATCCATAAACTGCCTTCAAAAATTCCATCCTCATCTTCAGTCTTATATTCCATTTATAACTTCTTCCTTGTCATTTCATCCATAATTCCTTTTCTGACATTCCATCCCCAGACTCCTTCCTGATTTTCCATCCATCATCTTTTACCAAACATTTCTTCCATAACTTTTTGCTTCTTATTCCATTCATTATTCCATCTATAAACCTCCCCTTACATTCCATACAAACATTTTCCCTTCCCAAACATTACATCCATAATGTTTGTCTCTTATTCTATCAGAATTATTTTACTGGAATTTAGTCCATATTTTCTTAATTAATGTTTAAAATTTATGTCCAACATCCCTTTTGATAATTTCAATTCGAAGATTTTATGCAGATCAGTCAACCAATAAATTACCTCAGACTCAAGTGACTATACTTGTTTTGTTGCAGCAAAATTTATGACAAATCATGTAGTTTGTTATGGCACCCTTGAGGAATAGGAAAGTGGGATTAACTAAGTCTACAGTGGTATTAAAAATGACTGTAGCTCCTTTAGTAGGTGTCACAACATTTACGTAATGCTGTCATTTTGCTAATAGACAAAGACAAAGATGAAAAATTTAAATTTTGGTACATAAAGTTCTTAGGTCATTAGTTTTAAAGGTTGAAACAACAGCAATTGAGTTTTAACTTAACTTACATTTAAAGAATGTTTATGACATTATAAAAATCAGATCTTACTTTTGTGCTCACATACATATTTCTTCTAGATGTTTAACTCATGTAGTTTTTATTTTCACACAAAATGTTGCACTTTTATGAATGTTTGTGTAGCAATTGTTAATCATGCAATAAGTTCTATGTTATTCCTTGAATCTTGGTCAAATTTGATAACAAGGTTGCAAGTGTGTGTTAATTTTAGGAGTCATGGCCTCAATCATTTAGAAATAAGGGGCCAAAACAAGCATTAAAACTCTATAACTTAAGTAAATGTGCCTAAATCTGTTTATTGTATAACAGGGTTTCCATGCACAGTTGTCAGGTATGATTATGACCTTGACCATGTAGGAATAAGGTGCCAAAAAGGAGCCAAAACCGGTATTCTGAGTACCCACATGAGATCTCTATAAAATTGTACTACAATGTGTCATAAAGGATTATTTTGGGGAAATGGCCTTAAATTTGAAGAAATAAGGAACTAAAAACAAATATTTCCTCAATTTTTGCACAGTAACCTGAATAAAATTGTATGGATTTCTGAAAAAAATATTACTTTGAGATTCCATACAACAAAATAAAGATTTGTATTACATTTACACAAGAGGCCCAAACCATATAGGAAAAAGGGAAAAAAATAAGCTTTTTCTTACACTTGGTATAGATTTCTTATTTCTTATCTCTAATTCCAAGTTTAAGAGTTCTTCTGGTAAAAATAAAATGGATGCAATGTTAAAACATTTAATCATACTCCAAATTTAGAGTTGTGTTAATTTTTAATGTTGTAAATTAAATACCCAAATTATTTATAGTTTGATCTTAGGGGTTGTATCTATCTGTATCCTGTAAGGCATCTTATTTTATTCTGTATCTGATTGTTGTTTAATTTTTTATTTGGTTTTTTTTTCTGTTTCAGAATCAATCTTTTTGTGACTATGACTTTTCTTTTTCATTGTGATTGAAACATTTAGTCAGAGTTCTTATATCAGGTTTTTACTTTGGTCGTTTTATTCTATTGTGGGTCATTCTTGTCTTTATATCCCAGCATGATGAGTGGTAGTATTATATATAGACAGGTAGTTGTGGATTATTGAATGTCTCCTGTGTATTAAATTAATTTTGATTATTCACATGTGAAATAAATTGTGTGATAAAATTTTTAATCTTTTATTTATAATCTGTACATTTGTAAGTCCAAAATATGAAGTATCAGTACCTTATCCTGGCCTCGTTAATGTTAGCACTCTCCTAAAATTAAAATTATTATAACTAACATTGTTTTGTTGGTTCATTTCACAAAATAAACTACTTGTATATAAATCTAAAAATATTTCTTAAACCAACAACATGATAGCATTTCAATGAATAGATGTTTTTTTCCAATAGCAAAGTAATCTCTTAAGTATATTTCACTGCTCTCAGACTATTGCCCAGAATGTCATGGTACAATAGTTACAATCACTACTTTCTATCTGTCTATAGTAGTTGCTATGCCTCACATTTTAACTAAGATATTCACAGAGCTTTGTTATGTTTTTGATTTAACAAAAGGGATACCATATAAAAAGTAGATTTAAAAAGTTACTAAGTGTAATATGCATTATGTATAGAATGTGGGAAACACTTGTTTTATTATGCAATGGAAGTTCACAGGCAATTAATGTCTTGCATGTAAAAAACGCATCCTTTTCATTCTGTCCAAGAAAAAATTGTAAGATTTAATCACCTTTAATTATAATACTGTGATGATATTATCACATGTTTTAAATGTTCTTAAAATAAAACCAAGTGTTTATAGTTACCTGAGTGTTCTTAATGGAAGGATAGTGTAAATGTAGAAATGTCAGGTGTTTCATTGAAGGAAAGTGTTGGACTAAATTTAAAAAAAAAATACACTCAGAAAAAGTTGTTTGAACTTTCTTAAGTCATTTGGCAAAGGTAATCAGGATAGGCA
Organism: Perna viridis; assembly: GCA_037379345.1. Classification (NCBI taxonomy): domain Eukaryota; kingdom Metazoa; phylum Mollusca; class Bivalvia; order Mytilida; family Mytilidae; genus Perna; species Perna viridis. The sequence goes on along the minus strand of CM074511.1, from coordinate 8,652,129 downwards.
CAAGTTAACTTGAACAGGGCACCTGCTCCATACCATCTAAATATTGTATATGTTTCCAATATATGTGACCAATCCACAGTAACTATATCACATCCAGTTGAAATTTAAGATGTTACTGCTGTTTACCATTTTGCTTTTTGATTCATTTAAATTTAAAATATTCCAGCATAATTTGAACATTCTTTATGAAGCAGACCTTACATTTCCATAGATATTCAACAAGGTCTATAAATTAAGTTTTTGGCTCCATTGGTTGAGATATTGACAAAAACATTGTTTTCTTGATAATCAGTTTTTAGTTTTGTTTGTGTCATATATTTACAATGTACTGGATGGTATATCCTTAAGTTTCTTTAGAGTATTTTTAACTTGGATAACTAGTTATCTCCTTGTAGCTTTGATTAGTCACAGTAATTGCTGTTCAATACAAGTTCAGGGGCATAGCCAGAAGGATAATTAAGTGTAGGTACAATATTTTGGGTTAGGGTATTTTGGTTTGACATCAAATGGTCTAGAAAGTCCAGATATAGAGAAATGGGCCAACAATTTCCTGAGTTAGTTGGGGTTCATGTCTGGACCTTTAATATAATATGACAATTATATACAGTCAAATTGTTACTTGAAAACAAAAGAGATTTCTAGTCCCCAGTCAAATTTGAGTGTAGACATGTGCCTATTTGGCCGTGAATAGCTATGGGTCTAGTTTTTACAGATTAATCATTTCAAGTTAAATTAGAATGAAATGCTGGAATAGTATACAAATCTAGAAGGACTGATACAAAATGATGGCTTACTTTAAATGGCTCAGATTTTACCTTCAGTTCTCCTTACAGATGTGTTCCCATTAATATTGAGTACTGTACAAGGTTGACATCTGATGAATATTCTAAGCAAGACAGTCTATGTTTTGTCGACCCTAAAGTGGGAGTAACCATGTACAACAAGAACCTCTCAAAACCAAACCCTACATACAACAAAAGCCTCTTGAAACCAAACCTTACATACAACAAAAGCCTCTCAAAACCAAACCCTACATACAAGAAGAACCTCTCAAAACCAAATTCAACATACAACAAAAGCTTCTCAAAACCAAACCCTACATACAACAAAAGCCTCTCAAAACCAAACCCTACATACAACGAAAGCCTCTCGCTTAACCAAACTCAAAAAAACCTTGAACTAACCATTTTTTCTCAATTAAGCAACTTTTGAAGCCCCTTCATGTGACTACATTTTGAACCTGAGTTAACCAAGCATATCCTGCCTTTGTGGAAAGAGGTTCAGATTGATAGAAGAGATATGGGTATTTTTGTTATCTTGAGGAATGGAGGATCCAATATAGTTCAAGTACTATGAGTGAGTCAAAGACCCTATAGCTCCTGGTATCAGTGAGTTTAATGTTTTCACCATACTGTTGTTCCATAGTAATACTAACTAATTGCCTATTAAGTAGACCTTTATTTGATAACATTCTCTACAGGATGTCCATGTTTTAATAAGCATTCTGGATTTCTAATATATTTAAACTGTGATTAACGCCAATTTGTTCTCAGTAAACACCTATGTTTTATACAATAAATCACATTTTATGAGAATTTTATGTAACATTAAGCTATTATAATCTTTACAAAGAATCTGTACTAGATGACTTAAATCTGCACTGTTATTTTTTTTTAATGCTAGAACTTGGATTTCCAGTAATCTCATTAACAGTCAAGTTTTTTTTTTAATGCTAGAACTTGGATTTCCAGTAATCTCATTAACAGTCAAGTTTTTTTTTAATGCTAGAACTTGGATTTCCAGTAATCTCATTAACAGTCAAGTTTTTTTTTCTCAGATTGTTCTGCTGTTCAGCATATTTTTAACCATATTTTTCAAAGCTACAGTTCTTTGATTGTGTGCTTTATGACAAGACTTTTATCAGCTTAATCATTTTAATCCTGTGATCCTTTTTCAAGAAAAACACTATTTTAATGATTTTTCTAAAATATTAATATAGTTCTGCCCTTTTTGCTCTGAAGCTATGTCTCAACAGAAATCCAAACAACTTTTACATAAAAAGAAACAACTGATGTCATACTGTCTAGGTCAGAAGCCTTTTCTGTGTCATAACTATATTCATTTTAGGTAATAGGATTGAATATTCCATCATCTCAGCAGTTACACACCATAGATAAGTTTGTATTTCTTCTTTAGGTGTTTATAATGCGTAAGTAATGATGAAAGATGCAACAGTACTCTATAGGTGTAATTTAGTTACATCATTCAAAGATGAGAAATTTTTTTTATCATTTATATCAGGGAAAAAAGTGGGATAAGTGAACTTTTAACTTTAATATAAATGATAAATATTTTAGTCTCCGTTTGGTCTGAAATCAATTTCAAATTAAAATCAGTTAGAATGAAATGGAATGATTTTGGACATAAATACCAAGAAAACCAATTATCTTTGTCCTGTTTTATCAAAATACTTTTAGCACTATATCACTAATGCTGGATGGTAATTGAAACAAGAGAGAATATATATTTTCCTGGTCATTTTATCTTGTCATAGGATCCTTCTATTGTGCAAACAATATTTCAATTTTATTTATTTTATTTTTTTTATATAAATGATGTCTTCATTGCATTTTCACATTTACTTAAAGATTCAGATATTGTATATATAATCGCTTAGATTTATATTTTACTTGAGTGCAAACAATATTTCAATTTTATTTATTTTATTTTTTATACAAATGATGTCTTCATTGCATTTTCACATTTACTTAAAGATTCAGATATTGTATATATAATCGCTTAGATGTGTATTTTACTGGAGTATAACTCACACATTAGTCCTCTATTTCAGGTAAACATCTATATTCAAAGTATTTGATCTCATGTTTAATACGATGTAGAACCCACGGTCCATATCTTTCAGGAACGTGTTCAGGGTAGTCTTTTATATACTTAGCCATAAAATTAATGCCTATATCACTGTGGTAAGATGGCGAGAGGAAAAATGGTACAGAGTAACGGTCAATACCAATGTCCATTACTCTGTGACGTGTGGCTTTAAAACGTCCACCCATCATACGAGCAAAAGTTACACCAATATTCATGATTAGTGTTTTAGGCCGTGGATGAACTGGTATCCATTCATCTTTCATATTTTTTACCTCAAGCCCTTTGTAGTTAAAGATTGATAGTAGGGTAAGGAAATTAGAATCCATGTGATCTGGTGTTGTTACAACTCGACCATCTTCAATAATAGCATTCTCTGGAGGCTTTCCATCCCATGGTGGGTAGTGCATTAGACGAAATGTTGACATAGGTTTGTCTTGAAACATATCTGTAAAAGCATTCTCCTCAATTCCAATTCCAATGGCACATAATTTGAGAATCTCCATAGCAATATTGTGTAAATGCTCATAGGAACTTTGCATCATATCTTTGAAAGGTAATGTCCCATCTTCCTCTGGCCATGAAGATTTCTCATAGAACCAGTTTTTAAGTGACACAGAAGTATCCCCTGGTGGTACATCCCTGGCACATTCAAATCCTTCCTTGTGACTTGGTTCTCCGTCCACTACAGGAAAGTATCCCCTATAAATGTTCTTGTTTTCTGGAGCCCAAAAGTTTCTCATAATTGCTTCCTTCTTTTCCTTTGGGAGCTTAAAAAACCATGTGCAACATTTGTAAAGGACATCAAAGTCTAGATCAGGAACATTTTCTATAAAAAGAAACCCTACATTCTCCAGTGCATTGACAATCTCTTTTGCCAGCTCTTCACGATGAGTCGTTGTCTTTGACAAGTCAATAATGGGGAGTAGTTCTGTCATTATTTCCTGGTTCCTAAAGAGAAAAAGGGAGACAGTGGTATTAATAGTATAGCTTGGGTTATGTCAGTTTTCTTTTTATATGGATTGATGTATGTCTATTTGTTAGTGAATATCTTGGTTTAGCCACAGGTTAGGAAGAGGTTTTGAGAATAGTTCAATGCTTCTCTCAGAAATATTTAGATCAAGTACTAAAAATACTTAGTTTGCTTCTACTGACTATGGTGTCTGAATATTTATTCAACATACTTCATCAGTAAGCATACCATAACTTTTGTATTCATAAAGATGCTTTGAAAAGTGAAAAACAAGGTAACAATGTATAGATTATGTACCAGCATATTTAAGCTGTGTTAACCACTTCCCCTTACTCTTACTTTTTTTTTACAAGCATAATATCAGTGATACTGTTGGTTTTTTTTTTTCAAAATTATCACATTCTTTTTTAATTGTAAAAATATTTGTCATTCATTAAATTAAATATCAAGTAAATATGTAAAATCTTTAATTTGTATTTAAATCCTTGATATAAAGCATAACAAAAAAGACATGAACAGTTGATCAGTTTAATTTTGACAAGAAACCAAATATCATATTCAGTACTTTTAAAAACTAATTGGGAAGTAATAGACCTTGTTTAGGTCAATTCCTTTGTCATTTTTGAACATATGGAGAAACTTTCATTAGGGAAAACAGGCTTATTTCATTAGTAATTTAAGGCAGTACCATTGACAGCAATTATTCCAACTAATTTTTCACCCATGTTCCATTTAAATTCGATTCCTATATCACAGCTTTCTTTTAATTTAACCACCCAAACCCTCATTAACAACTTCTCAGGTGACCGCTCTGTCCCTATCTCACAACTTTCCATTTAATGAACCACCCGATCCATCCTTCACAACTTTCTTCTTGTTTACCACCCAAGCATTCCGTCACAAATTTCCAATTAGTTAATCACCCAATCCCTCCTTCACAACTTTCTACTTAGTCAATCACCTTATCCCTCCTTCACAACTTTCTACCTAGTTAATCACCAAATCCCTCAAACACTATTTTACAATGAGTCAACCCCCCGTACTTCTTCACAATTTTCCACTTAGTTAAACACCTAATCCCTTCACTACAACCTTCCCCAAAGTTAACCACAAAATCCCTCTACCACAACTTAACACTTAGTTATCCACCTAATCCCTTCACCACAAGTGTCCATTTAATTAACCACCCAATCCCTCCTCCACTACAGCTTTTCACTGAATTAACCACTCATATCCCTCCCTCACAAATTTATGCTGAGGATTCAGGCTGTTCCTACATGATGCACATACATGTATCTCTCTCTTGAATACTAGAGATGTTTTCTTTTAACCAACATAAATACATGTATTTTCTCCTCTTCTCACATGTCCTCTACTTAGAGCATTGATACAAAGCAAGCCTTCCCATTCATCAGCCTATTTCTAATATATATATATTAATAAAAGAACCTTTATAGATATTTCCTACCTGCGCTTAGTTATTGAACCCTTCCAGTGTTACAACTTTATGGTTACCCATATTGTTATCTTGTGTGTGATAAAATTTACAGTAGTTCATTTACTGCATGTTAAAAATCAGTGTACATGTATACATACCTAAACATGCTGATAACCATCATGTCAATACTTAAAACATACTATGTAACATGAAAATATACCCAAAATTTTAGATTTGGAGTAAACTGTATCTCCCTTCTGGAACTTAGGAAAAGGTTTAAAATTGTGTGTGAAATTCAAGGAAAGACAGTAAAAAAACTGTTTTCATTCAACATTACAGTCATGGAAATGAATTCCTTTTCATACACATACACATGTACTTAAAGTCTCCAAGAGAACTCGACATAAGACAGTTAATCCATTTAATGTACTTTGTGCATAAAAACTTTTATCAATCTTGATGTTTGGTTCAGTTCCTTTTGAGAGACCACCTTTTATGTAAGACCACTTTTGTGTTACAAATAGGATGATCTCTCAATAGAGGGACTTGTGTATATACATAAATTATGCAAGTTACAATGCATACTTGCTGAAAAAGGGTGTTATGAATACAAAATACTAGTAAGTGGTTGCTGCTAACACAGTCACTTAAAGCCCTCTTCCACTACATAAAGTTTTGACCAATAAATCAGATTGCCTTCCACTGGTAGATAAGAGCAATTATTTTATTATGATAGTATTTTAACACCCTACCCTTTTAGACCTAAAAGTTACGTATATGATAATCACAGAATGTTTATAGAACAGATAATCACAGAATGTTTATAGAACACCATCAACATAATGACAAAAACTGAGTGTGAAAATAGAAATGTTTAAAACTTAACCAGTTCATGAAATATTCACTTTTTGTATTTTGAGACATCTTAATTGAAAGTTAGGACAATAAACTTTGCTAACTTCATTGTGTGTGTTCAGAACTTCAGATATTGAAAGTTTAATTAGCAAAAGTGTCCATAACTGTAAATTCATTTGAAATTAAAGATTAATTAAAAGTGAAAAAAATGGTATGCAAGTGTTATATTCTCTGGTGGGCACATGTAATAATGAGTTAATGTAACATTTTCTGGTGGGCACATGTAATAATGGATTAATGTAACATTTTTTGGTGGGCACATGTAATAATGGGTTACTGTAACATTCTCTGGTGGGCACAAGTGAAAATGGGTCTATGTAACATTCTCTTGTGGGTACTTGTAATAATGGGATAATGACACATTCTTTGTGAGCACATGTAAAAATGGGTCAATGTCACATTATCTTGTGGGCACATGTAATAATGGGTTAATGTCAAATTCTCTGGGGGGGGGGACACATATAATAATCGGTTACTATAGTGTCACAGCCTTTGGTGGTCATATGTTATAAAGGGCTGCCAATATCTCAGCCACTAGTGGCCATATGGAATAATGGGTTGCTGCTGCATAAGGCTTTTATGACACAAGAATCAATGACAATTTGTCTAAACAAATAAAAAGTATTCAGTTATGCAGAAAATTCTACAAATTAACCAGAAGCTTTCATCACAACAAATTCCTAATCGTAAAATTTGGCATAAGTAATTATTGGCAGAACCATAAGCAGTGATGTCAATTTCCCTTTTCCAGCTGTTTATTAGAATTTGATGTCTCTCTATTGTATAATTGTATGTTATTTAGTCATCAGTATTGCGTAGATTTTTTACACAATTTCCTGTTGACTATTAGGGGTAGAGACATTATTTATGCATGTTAATGCCTCTGTTCTTTTATTCTGCTTTAACTTACATAAGAAAAAATGTGTTCTTTAATGAGATGTATTGTAAGGTCATTTCAAATTAAATGTCAGATTTGCTTGTAGTAAAACATTTTTTATGCTGATGATGAAATTTAGAAATAAAATTACACCACCTTTCCTTTTTGCAGTTTGAGAGTTTTCATTATTTTATGTCATATTTTCAAAATGCCTCCTCTCCTCATTAGTGAATTTTATACCAGCTGAGCCACAACAAAGACTACTCTCTGTGGTATGTTTGAGATTAAATAGTGGATGCTTGGCTTAGGGATAAATACTAAAATATTGTTTCCTGAACACTGTAATATGATTAAGGTGCTACCTTATGGTCCAAGGAAGGAATTGTACAAATCAGTGTTGTTGTTCTGTGGTTGAAACATGCTATCATCCTGTTTTGGTCATGTGACCAACAGAAATTTCAATTAGGTCACTAAATTGGCAGACTTTTTTCAGCAGATACAGGTATCAAGTCCTAAAAATTAATACCCAGATCAACACTATCTTACCAATATTGTTTTAAAAAAACAGCATGGACAAGGACATCATAGGCAAAACTTGGAAAAGCCGTACATGCTTTTGTAACATTAAAACCTGTCTGAAGAAGCAAGAACATCAACTAAAAAACAAAATTGAGAATATTTGAGACCAACATAAAATCCATACTTCTTTATGCATCTGAGATCTGGAAACAGACAAAGAAAACAGAACATGATCTCCAAGTCTTCATCAACAAAACCCTAAGACAGATCCTTCTAATCAGAGGGCCAGAAAGATCTTTGAGAGCATACTGGACAGCTTCCATTAACAGATGGCATCAAGAAACATATATAACAGTGGATTGACATTTCTCAAGATGTCAGCATAATAACATTACAAAATGATATCTGGAACGGAATTATTAAGGCAACAGAACAAATGGATAACCCCCAACCACATGGAGGCAGACAATTAATACAAAGCTGAGGTCATGCAACCTGTCATAGGGCAAGGCAAAGAGATCAGCCTTAGACCAACATCAATGGAGGACTGTTGTGGATGCCCTTTGCTCCTCTAAGGGATTACAGGTAGACTGACATCGATGGAGGACTGTTGTGGATGCCCTTTGCCCCACAAGGGGATTACAGGAATAATGAGTGAGTGACAGGTGTCAAGTTTGATATCTTTGCCATATTTTATAGCTTCACTGCCATATTAGTTTTTATCTTTTAATGTGAATATTAATGCAATCAGACAATAGATCATAAGAAGAGGTGCATCTTTAAACAATTTGTGCCCTTGTCAAAGAACAGTGCTTTTTCTCCTGATGAAAAACTGGTCACTTGATTGATAAGGTACTGAAAAGAACTGATAATCTGTCACATAAAATTGACCAAACAATGAAATCTTATTTAGATTAGTGTACTAGTAAAAAGTGTTCACACTTGAACCATGATCTTCCTGTGTAAAACTCAGTAAAGACTTCAGTCTGAAGAACATTCCCCTAGGTTCTGTTATAAAATATAAACTTTTATGGCCTTCCGAGTTGTAGATTAATTATCTCCTGCTTCTGGATCTGTTTCATTATCAATATCATTGTATACATTGTATCATATAGGTTATTGTAGGTTTACTGTATATATAGATAGAAGTATAATCTTTAGGGTTTGATCATTAATATTTCAGATGAAATAATGGATTTTTATGAGAATCATCAAAAACTGTTTTATTAATTTTTGTCCCCATAGGATCTGCTGGGTTAATTAGATGATAGTAAAATACATACAGAATACATATCCATTGTCATAATTTTTAGATGATTTTATCTTTTGTTATCAAGAAAAATTCTAATTAATAAAATCCAAGAATTAAGATTTCCCAGGCATTTTAATTTTGCTTCTTGTTTGTTTATTAGAGTGTCAAATCTGAATAAGAACACATGCACCAGGCAAGTGAAATATTACATAAGCATCAGGGATGTGGGTTAGGACCTAGACTTCAGGGATGTTGGTAAAGATAACAGGCATCAGGGATGTTAGTAAAGATACAGGCATTAGGGATGTTTGTAAAGACAAAGACATCAGGGATGTGGGTGAGGACCTAGACTTAGGGATGCTGGTAAAGATAACAGGCATCAGGGATGTTTCGTAAAGATACAGGCATCAGGAATGTTCGTAAAGACAAAGAGATCAGGGATGTGGGAAAAGACACCAACATCAGTGGTGTGAGTAACAACACAGACACCAAGGATTTGATCCAACAACACATGCATTAAGGATGTGATTAACAACCCATACATTTAGATTTTGAAGAAGTACTCAGTCATTAGCAATTATGAGTAATGACTCAGAACTCAGTCGTATTAGTAATGACTCAGACATCAGTGGTGTGAGTAACAACACATATATCAAGAATTTGATCTAACAACACATGCATTAAGGATGTGATTAACAACCCATACATTTAGATTTTGAAGAAGTACTCAGCCATTAACAATTGTGTGTAACAACACAGATATCAAGGGTGTGAGTTATTACAGATGTCAGGGATGTTAGTGACCCTCACGGACATTAGGGATGTGATTAACAACACAGACATCAAAGTTGTAAATAAGGACTCAGTTATTGAAAAAGTGAGTAACGACACAAGACATGAAAGATGTAAGTAATGACAGACATCAGAGATGTGAGTAACATCACAGACATGAGGGATTTGAGGTATCAAAAAGGACATTAGAGATGTGGTTAACAACACAGATATCAAAGGTACAAGTAATGATAGATGTCAGGGATGTGAGTAATGACTCAGACATCAATGGTGTGAGTAACAATACAGACATCAAGGATTTGAGGTAACAACACATGCATTAAGGATGTGATTAGCAACTGTGAATTAACTTCATTTCACTTGTCCATGTTTATGAATTACTGCTAAGGTTTAGATACCAAGGGATGCATCCCCTGTATCATTGTTTAGGAGGTAAAAAACCTTGCAGAGATAATAAAAACAGATAAGTTTCCTGTTTTTTAGTCAAAGAAAGACAAGCAGTCCACTATAAAACAAATGTATAACAGTAGAAAATCCAACTATATAGTATAATATGCAAGAAAGTCAAAAAAATTTCCCCAAAAAAGCAAATTTCATATGCCACTGTACCATCTATTTCATCTGATCTAAATATAACTACCTATCAAATGTAACCATCACCCACATCTGTATTGCTGAAAATGAGCTTGCACATCTGACTGTACTTTTGCACAAAAGTCTTTCATGTAAGTTTAGAAAACCATGGCCATGTATAAACTTTAATTTAATCTTTAAATTACCTTAAAAATTTGAACAGGACAAATCTATCAATTCTTATTGAATGATATGTAATTTTTTTATGCTTGAACTGGCCACACAGATGTTATAAGCAAATTGGCCTCCAGCCTGTTCCTAATGAAAACACTGAGCTTACTGAAGGAAAATGTTTTTGTTTTTTTCAATGAGATAAGACCTCTGTCCTATGAATGGAGTGCTTTAATATTAAGCTTATTTATGTACATGTACTTCATAGTATGAATTTTCATGAAATCAATACAAAGATTCTTCTCTGTCAAGCAGATTTAACATTGTTACAAGGATCAGGTGAGATAACTCTCAAACCACTTCTTTTACCTGATCTTACCACCTTCTTAAATTAATAGAGGTTTAGAACATTATAAGTTAGGGTCACATGTCAAGTCTTGGAATATTTTCTATATTCTTGATAGCAGTAGGAAGTGCTTACATCACAAACTGTATTTACAATGACTAATTTCCACCCCATTCAATAGTTTTCTATTTGAAGTGATTATGTTGGGTATAAGCTTGTATTCATTATGATGCTGTCATGGAGAATGTTTATAAATAATCTGCACAAGGAAAACACATACCACTTATAATTGTAAGATTCTCAAAATAGATCCATACTCCCAACTTTTATTGGAAGAAAATAAATTATTTAGGACCTTGGTGTTTGATTGCTAGCTGAACAACCTAAATATAGTGTAACAGGGAATTAGAAAGAGCCATAACTCAGTAGCCTTAGTGATGTTATGTGATGTTAAGGCTGTCAGGAAGTAGGTATACAATATCAATAACTTCACTGTTAATCTAATTAGTAATTATTGGTACTTATAAGCACTGTTCATTTAAATCTTTGTTAGTATGTAGAAAGTCTGCTTTAGACTTCTTTTTTCAGTAATGAAAAGAGCAGAAGTCTAGAACTGAATAAGTGCTGAAAGTTTATACCCAAAGCTTGAAGCATTCAACCTAAATAGAAGATTCTCATCCATTTCTATCCCTTCATCAAGTGCAATTTTCCAAGTTTCATCTTTGAAAGTAATATGTACTTTAATCCAGAATAAATGGATAGAATTGCATTCATGTAGAAATCCAGATAGATATTACAAAAATATACCTTTATCACTTGTCATTGATCTTAATAGGTTGTTAAAGTGGGTGTGACTTGTACCAGGTATGTGACCTTGAGAAATGTTCGACCTTGGGCAGTACATTCTTACAGAAACACAAGAGGAAGAAGCTCTGGGATACAGTCTGGAGAACAGGTAGGAGACCTTGACCTTTATAACTGGTGACCATCCCAATGTTGAACCTAAACCTGTATGTACTCATGGAATTTCAAAAGAGAAATAACCAGGTAGAAGATCACTGCTATTTTTACACAATGGCAAAAATATGTTTGTATAATGGTAGAACAGTGCAGTTTGGATTGTTGATGTCGTTAGATATTTGGTATAGGTTGTATGAGTAATAATGGATTGATCTGTATACAAGGTTCCTTAACCATTAAATAGTGATATTTTGGAGTTCTTTGACATTCTGAATTATCAATATATTTTTTTTTTTTTTTTTTGCATCATTTTATAAAATAGTCAATAAGATCCAAGTAATAAAAACAACAAAAAATGGAAAGTTAGGGTTTCTTTCGTATGCTTTATCAATCAATGTATTTAGATATCAACTTTGGATCAGAACAGGTAATGGGTGAATCTGTGGCTGAAACTTTTGATTGTTCAAGTAATTATTAGCATTTCAGAGATTAATGGAGCTTAAAGAAAGTGTCCATATTTGCCCAAACTTTTCATTCTGTATTATGAATTTTCCTTTCATTTGTGGCAACATCCCTTCAGCACCAGTGTATGGAGTTTTCACATCTTATGTTATGCCAGAGCTTGCTGTATCTACGCACACTTTTTGTATCATGCTAGACTACTTACAATTGGGCTTCTGGGACAGGGTTATGTTGCTACAAGATTGAAGTCATCACTACATAAGTTTTATGGTCGTCATCATGAACTCATGGATTGTTACTGTGCATCCATCTACACCATGAAAACTGATTTGTTCAATGTGTCATAGTTTTTCTTTCCTCTTTCGTCTACCCTGCATTTGACTTTTTATGAGCAACTCAGCAGGTGTTACTAGAAAAGCAGAGGACGCTTATCCTACTGGTGCACCTGGTCCATGCTCCCAGTTTTTAGCGGAGTCAGAGTTGTTCATTTACTTTCGTTACTTTATATTTATTATTTTGGTTATTTTATGTTCTTTGTTGTGTGTGTCTGTTTTCCATGTCTGGTCTTTGTCCCTGGATTACATTCTTTTGATTTCCACTCGAATCTTGGTTCCCTTGATTGCTCTTCCATTGTTGACTGCAGAGTTTGAATCAAGCTGCTAATAGGCAGCATTTTATTTCTTTTTATATAAGTACAAATGTATTTAGCAGAGATCAGATTTTTGTGACCCATTTAATGTGTATCGATTTTTTTGTATCACAACTGAGGACATGTCCTTTTAAGACCCCTGTCAGTTGTGTAAATTTAGTTTGAAAAAAAAGAGGATGTGCAGTATAATGTGCTTAATTTCAACCATACTATGAATTTTAATTATGCATAAAGATGAAAAAAGATCTTTGAATTATTTAGTTTTTATACGTTAATGCTTCTATGTCTCCACCCTATAGAACTTGAATGAGTTCATTAACTGTCAGAGGATACCATTGCCTATATTTAGATTTCTTTGTGATGTATTACCTTTAAGAATCCCTCCTTTTATAAATAAGTGGTTCATAGAGGGAACCCTACTGATTTTTGTGTGGGCTACAGTCAAATTTGGATGAAAAGATTAGATCAGAATTTTTAATGATGGTGATAAAAAACCTCCTAGATAAGCATTAGTTCAAAATAGGTAAAATTTGGAATAATAAAATGCTAATGATGTAAATCTAGGGAAAATTTTTTGACAGCCTTCTCTATGATTCTAGAATTTCTTGTTACCATGATCAAGTACAGCCCAAAGGAAAGTTTTATTTCAAAAGTTTGTATAGTCATTTCAATTGTGTACACTTAAGTTTTGACATCCAAGTGCCCTAGTGAAGTGGAATGAAAAAAATTCTAAACCATTGCTCCTAAAAATTATATTCCCCAGACAGTTTTAGTTCAATTGGAGTAAGTTACAACTACTTCATGTTTGATGAATACCCCTATACTCTTTTAAAAACAATATTTTCTACTTATTTTAATTGTGTCTACTATTACTCACAATAACATTGTAACCATTTAAGTAATTATAGTTGACTTATTGAAGCTGGGGATGATTTTCATCACAGTTTCTAAGTGTAGTGCTCCGTTATATTTCCATATTTCTATATATCAGTTGCAGTGGTATGGAATGAGTGAGCTTGTTCCCTACCCTGGGTATCATTGATTATAACTACATCTGTTTGGTTATATAATAAGTTCACAATGGGTCCGTGATTGATGATGTGAGTAGCTACAACAACTTTCAATTACCTTTAATTGATTTAGAATAGTGTGTGATGATTTTTTTTCAATAGAATGTCTGATAGAAAATATTTGACTTTAATAGAAATCTGTTTTTTTTATACTGAGATAGAACTGTTAAACTCACTCTAACAGCTCAGTTCTGTATGTTTTTTCATTCAATATAGCTTTTAATAAAAAAAAAAAATTAAGGTTCATTTCTTACAAAACTGTTCAGTACCACTCAGTACTTTACTTCATTGGACTGGGCAAAAAAACACATCCTTTAAAGTACAGTAGTACATGTAATGGTATTTCTCAACAACAACAAAAATGAGCATGGTCCTTTTGCACTGCTTTGATGAAATAAATGTAGGTTAATTGTGCCAAAATAAATTTTTCTCTGTAGTTAAAATGTGCCAATAAGGACTACCAGTTAACCTGTAAAATATCTTTAGAGGTAGTGATATCAAATATTTCACACAAAAAAAATATGAAAGATTAAATATAAAAGTAAGAATATTAATATCTAAAAAAGCCACATTTGACAAGATAGCTCTTGATCCATAAGTATTAGTTCGACTCCATTTCACTGACCAAAGGCCATTGTTTACTAAATGATTAAGAAAAAATATCACCAATGAAGTCAAGATGATTATTTTGTTATTATCTCTTTATTTTTTTTTTAGTTTTACGTAGGAGATTGCAAAAAAAAATAACATTCAGTTAATATGTCTTTTTTTTTATTTCTAATTAAATCTTTATCACTAGAAATCGGTTAAGGGATGGAGATACTACAGGGTCATAGATGCTTGTTGTCTTTTTTTTTTTTTCGTAAAACCAATTAAAATGTTACTTATACTTTATCTTTGACATTTACGTGATGGTTACTTGTCTTTTTAGTTCTTCAAAATTCAATAATTTATTACATATAGTTTGATAAATCTAATTTTTCATATTTTGATGAGTTCAATCTGTTGTAAAATTGCTTCTGTAATGTTGTCATTGAATCAAACTTAAAAGGGGCTCTTACCCTCTTTGCACTGATAGATGAACTTGAATGTGATGTATCAGATTATTCTAGTCAGTTTTAGGTTTTATTATTGATGCTGTATCTAACTGTTTACATGTATTTATATTTTTTTTATTTTAGATCCTGTTTTCAAAGTGGTTCTCACTGGGATCCAAAAGATCCAAAGTTTGATAACTTTGAATTTAAACTTAAACAATTTATAAGTAGAGGTTTTCTGAATATACTCTTGTATTTAAACTGTAGTATTTGGGCCCTGTTTTGAAATTGCCTTGAAAAATCTAAAACTAAACTTTATTTTATTTAGGAAAATTTGAATTCTTAGTGCATAGAGTATGTAACCAAATCTTTTTTTAATACTGTACTGTATTAATAAAGGTACAATGTCATTATTTTTAGGTAAAAAAAAAATAATTTGTCTGTTTCCTGCTACTCTATCTACTCTTCTTTTTTCTTGCTGGTGGCAGGAAACGAGAGTGTGTTCATTTTTTATACCCTTCCCCCACAAACAAAGCATGGGGGGTATATAGAAACCACCCAGTCTGTTCATACTTCCATCCACCTATCCACATTTCTTGTAACTGCAACTCCTTCTAAACCCCTCAAGGGATTTTAATGAAATTTCATAAGAAAATTTGGTATCACATGTAGATGTCATGAGAAGTATAATTGCAGTCAGAAGACTCCAAACTGAGATAATCCAAATGAAGGGTTTTACATGTTAAAACGTCATAAGGGCAACTCCTAAACTGTTCAAGGGATTTTGATAAAATTTTACAGAAATGGTTGGGTATCATATGTTTATTTGCATAAAGAAACATAATTACTGTTGGAAGGCTCCAAAACTATGAATCAGTCGTAGTTTGTAATTATTGATTCATCGATTGAATCGTTATAACACAGAAGTCAACAGACCATTTAAATCAATATACAAAATGTGTTCACGATTTTCTTTTATAAATAATCAACATTTTTTCATTACTCGGAAGTTTTCGGCTGTTTGCCTATGTGATGAAAAAGTTCGAGAGATACAATGTTTTGTTTGCATGTTAGAACGTCAACGTGTGGTCGAAACAAAACTCTTTCATTCACTCTGATATATTGTAATCGATAGAGTATGTGATGAAATATCTTAAATAACTACATACAAACGTTTTTTTTAAGTTTATTTTCAATCTGAGCATGTAAAAGACTAACAAAAAAACTGCTGAAGTTTGATAAAATGTCCAGCTGTCAAAATTTCCCAACCCTTGACCTGAAAGAATGTAATTACTGTTGGATTACTCCAAAGGGAGATTATTCTACTAGCATTTAAAGTGGGTAGACTCTTTGTGAGCTTTCTTACAGTATTTCTAGGTTTTTTGGCCTTATCAGAAGCCTGACATTGAATTACAATTTGAAGTCAAAGTTGTACAAGCTTGAATGTTGTGATATTAAAATGGTTACTGGTATGGTATAAAAGTGTGTATTATCAATTTTTATGCTTCAAATTTGTAACCACTTTATTTTGGTAGAGGTCCATTTTATTATTTTACATTTTTTTTACAGTTGCACTTTATAAATGCGAAATTTTCACTTGAAGTTTAATAAGATCCCTATCTTATTAACTATTTTGATGTCAGTAACCGAGGGACACTAGGTATGCAGGAAACTTCCGTTGTAGTTAACACTATAATACATGTTCTTGAGTCCCAAACTATTGTCGTTGGTCATGAATTTTTATTTTTGTCGATTCTTAATCTAAACTTTATGTTCATTTTCGTGTTATTACTATATTTACGTAATAACGTTGCAGGTCAATGCTTTGATCATTTCATGCACTATAGAGGAAGAAGGGTATTAATTCATTTTATTTGTAATTTTTTATTCTGCTGATTTTTAAAAGTGCATTTTGTTGACCTAAATCTATGGATATGATTAACTTTATGATGAGTCTCTGTTTATAGACAAAGCATGTTTGTGTTTTGTAATTTTGTCTTGTTGCTGAACAAACATGAAGTTAGAACTTTTGTTTATAGACTTTTTGGTATAATCTAGAGATTACAACAGATCTGATAATACTAATGTCTTATCCAAAACAAAAGGTGTAGGATCATTCAAGAATGAATATAGCCCAAAAATATCATATTTTTTGTAACAAAACAAAAAAAAATATGCAGCATAGTAAAATATTTTATATAAATATTAGGTAAATGAAGGATATATGGCCTTACTTTATTGTTAGGATGTCACAATGGTGCCACAATTATACATCATTGAACAAAATGTGCTGAAAATTGTTAATGAAATGTTAGAGTGGGGATTTTCTTAGCAAACATAGCCTGCAGTATATTTTTTTTCATTTTTAGAAAGGTTCATTACATCCATTTTATTATTTCCTTCCAAAGAAGTATTATTGTTAGTGGACACCGATATCATGATTATTTATTACGTTAAATGGAATTGTCCTAAAACTTGGTTCATACTTAGTCATGAAAAGTCTGATACACATTTTTAAGTTTAGGTTTCTTACCAGTACAAGTTCAATGTTTAAATACATCAGTTTTTCACCTGTACTTCAAAACCATAACAGAAATAAGATAAAAAGTAAGGCTTTTTAGGAACTTCAGTTTGACGAGACCTACCATCATATCTTCTGTGAAAATTTCAAGTTGATCCATCATCCAATCTTTCAGTTATTGCTTACTTTAAGAAATTTTTAGTTAGCTAGGTGAGCTATTGCAATCATTTTGCATCTGTTGTTGTTAGCAATTCTTCAAAACTCTTCTACTCTACTACTTTACTAGACCAATTCGAACCAAACTTGGTATGAATAGATCTCAGGGTATTCTGCCTAGAACTGACATGGGGATATTTGATCCATCTAAAACCATGGCTGCCTTTACTAAATATAAAACAAAGAGCTTTAGTTTTTCGCATATATCTTCAAAAGTATTCAGCATGCCACGATGAAATCTATTTGTGGTCAAATTTATGTGTAAATCTGTTAAGCCATGTTGAAGTTATTGTCCATTTTGGTCATTTGTTTTGCTATTTTTAATGTTATCACTTTCAAAACCTTTCTCCTCTGACACTACTAGACCTATTAGAACCGAACTTGGTATGAATGTTCCTTTGGGTATTCTGCCAAGAACTGATATACGCCCGTCTAAGACAGGATGCATTATGGTACCCCGTTGTCCGTCCATCTGTCTGTCGTCAACGCTTCGGACAATAACTCAAAAACACTTTCACCAACTTTTATGAAACTTTGGTGAATTGTTCATATCTATTGACATAAGCTCCCTTTTGATTTTTATAAATTTCAGATTTTTCATTTCTGTGCTATGAATATTTTTACTTTAAGAAAGGGGATTTTCAAGTTTTCGAACAATAACTCAGAAACACTTTCACATACTTTTATGAAACTTTGGTGAATTTTTCATATCTATTGATGTAAGCTCCCTTTCATTTTTTATAAATTTCAGATATCATTTCTGTGTTATGAATTTTTGTACTTAAAAAAAAACAGAAACGGCCAAGGAAATTTATTCAGTGAAAAATCAGTAAAGACGGACCATTTGTTATGGCTAGTCCTTTTAATGACCTTACTTATGTAAAAACAAAAGGTCACCATTTTCAAAATAGATAGATTAGATCCTATGACAAGTATAAACTCTAATTTAATAAATTAAATTTCCTTTTATCATTTCTGTGTTATGAATTTTTTGTACTTTAAAAAAAAAGCGGAAACTGCCTAGGAAATTTATTCACTGAAAAATCAGTAAAAACTGACCATTTTTTATGACCATCAACTAATAAATATACAAGATACTTGGTAACCTTGAACAAGATAAGTAGGGGTGAAAAATCAATAACTAAATTAACTTGTTGAACTCTGGCATACTTTACTGAAACTGATACTCATTAATTTCCTTAAATTTCATTGGCTAGTCCTTTTAATGACCTTACTTATGTAAAAACAAAAGGTCACCATTATCAAAATAGATAGATCAGATCCTATGACAAGTATAAACTCTAATTTAATAAATTAAATTTCCTTTTATCATTTCTGTGTTATAAATTTTTGTACTTAAAAAAAAGCAGAAACAGCCAAGGAAATTTATTCAGTGAAAAATCAGTAAAAACGGACCATTTGTTATGACCATCGACTAATAAATATAAAAGATACTTGGTAACCTTGTCAGAAAGGTGTGTTTTGAACAAGATAAGTAGAGGTGAAAATTCAAGACAACAAACTTAGTTAAACTTTAGGTAGCCTTGATAGTGTCAAATTTTTTGTGCATTTTTTATTTACTTTTTTTTTTTTGGGGGGGGGGGAAGGGTATTTGACAGGGCTCACAGTTTTTCTAGTTGATCATATAAATTTCTTAAAGGCATAAGGACAAGTTAAAAGGGCAATGAGCATATCATTTGCTTAAAGCACAGCTCTCTATTACTTCAGAAATCGGTAATTGATTGACATTCAGTTCATACATATTAGGAAAAACAGTTCTAAATAATATGCATATGGGGAATGCAAATGTATGAATATAGTTTTATTTTACATCATGTAATCTTTTAAATTTTGTTCATGCTAAAATTTTCAGAAGAATAAAAAACCCTAATGCTAATAACACTTTGATTTGCATTTAGTCATCAATTCAATTATCATTCTTTGTAAACATTGAGTTGTTGAAATAATGCTATGAACTCTTAAAAAACTGTCATAAACAACCTTGACCTTTGACACCCTTGTTGTTCTACCACCTTGAAATGACCATTCCATCTCAGGTACATGACAGTAAGTTTACTGGTATATCTTATTTAAAGTAAGAAGAGGTAAATAATGTGTAATTTGTTAAGACTTTACATTGAAAATTTCAACTATCTCTATGTTGAAATTACAAATCCAAATAGCCTTGGATGATGATACTGTCACATACTTACAGGTAAAAAAATTATAGACAACTTATAAGACAACTTATAAGTAAAATACTTAGATGACCATGCTGTCATAGACACCATATGGGTAAAATACTTAGATGACCATGCTGTCATAGACACCTTATGGGTAAAATACTTAGATGACCATGCTGTCATAGACACCTTATGGGTAAAATACTTAGATGACCATGCTGTCATAGACTCATTATAGGTAAAATTCTTAGATGACCATGCTGTCATAGATGCCTTATGGGTAAAATACTTAGATGACCATGCTGTCATAGACAACTTTTGGGTAAAAACTTAGGTGACCATGCTGTCATAGACACCTTATGGGTAAAACACTTGGATGACCATGCTGTCATAGACAACTTTTGGGTAAAATATTGAGATGACCATGCTGTCATAGACATCTTATGGGTAAAATACTTAGATGACCATGCTGTCATAGACACCTTATGGGTAAAATACTTAGATGACCATGCTGTCATAGACAACTTTTGGGTAAAAACTTAGATGACCATGCTGTCATAGACACCTTATGGGTAAAACACTTGGATGACCATGCTGTCATAGACAACTTTTGGGTAAAATATTGAGATGACCATGCTGTCATAGACACCTCATGGGTAAAATACTTAGATGACCATGCTGTCATAGGCACCTGATGGGTAAAATACTTAGATGACTGTGCTAGATACCTTATAAGTAAAATACTGAAATGACCATACTGTCATAGACACCTTATGGATAAAACACTTAGATGACCATGCTGTCATAGAGAACTTTTGGGTAAAATAATTAGATGACAATGCTGTCATAGGCACCTTATGGATTAAATACTTAGATGACCGTGCTGTCATAAACACCTTATGGGTAAAACACTTAGATGACCATGCTGTCATAGACACCTTATGGGTAAAATACTTAGATGACCATGCTGTCATAGACACCTTATGGGTAAAATACTTAGATGACCATGCTGTCATAGACACCTTATGGGTAAAATACTTAGATGACCATGCTGTCATAGACTCATTATAGGTAAAATTCTTAGATGACCATGCTGTCATAGATGCCTTATGGGTAAAATACTTAGATGACCATGCTGTCATAGACACCTTATGGGTAAAACACTTGGATGACCATGCTGTCATAGACAACTTTTGGGTAAAATATTGAGATGACCATGCTGTCATAGACAACTTTTGGGTAAAATATTGAGATGACCATGCTGTCATAGACAACTTTTGGGTAAAATATTGAGATGACCATGCTGTCATAGACAACTTTTGGGTAAAATATTGAGATGACCATGCTGTCATAGACATCTTATGGGTAAAATACTTAGATGACCATGCTGTCATAGACACCTTATGGGTAAAATACTTAGATGACCATGCTGTCATAGACAACTTTTGGGTAAAAACTTAGGTGACCATGCTGTCATAGACACCTTATGGGTAAAACACTTGGATGACCATGCTGTCATAGACAACTTTTGGGTAAAATATTGAGATGACCATGCTGTCATAGACACCTCATGGGTAAAATACTTAGATGACCATGCTGTCATAGGCACCTGATGGGTAAAATACTTAGATGACTGTGCTAGATACCTTATAAGTAAAATACTGAAATGACCATACTGTCATAGACACCTTATGGATAAAACACTTAGATGACCATGCTGTCATAGAGAACTTTTGGGTAAAATAATTAGATGACAATGCTGTCATAGGCACCTTATGGATTAAATACTTAGATGACCGTGCTGTCATAAACACCTTATGGGTAAAACACTTACATGACCATGCTGTCATAGACACCTTATGGGTAAAATACTTAGATGACCATGCTGTCATAGACACCTTATGGGTAAAATACTTAAATGACCATGCTGTCATAGACAACTTATGGGTAAAACATCTTTTTGGATCTTACACCAACTTGTTCACTGTATCATAATTTTTCTTTCCTCTTTTGTCTATTGCAAAGGTAATAATTTATGAGCAACTCAGTGGTTGTTTCTAAAAAAAAAAGTAGAGGTTGCTTACCCTACCATAGTACTGGGTCTATGCTCCCAGTTTTTAGTAAAGTCTGAGTTGTTTATTTACTTATGTTTCTTTGTACATGTTATTTTAATCATTTTATGTTCTTTGTTGTGTGTGTCTATTTTCCACACTAAACCACCAGACTGTTCTTGCAAAAACTCCATTCAAATATGGTCCTTCTGGTCACATCGTTACGGGAGATTTAACCATCATCGAAAACGAATCTCTGATTAATATCCTTGCTAATGATCCCAAATACCTTGAACCACGCTCCATAAATTGGAATTCTAACTTTAAAGTTCTTATGGATGCGTCGAGGACTATGCCAGAAAATGGTTAAAACGAGAACAAGAAGACATTGATTCTCTGTCAGAGTGGTTAAAGGCCGTGAGGTCTTTAATTTTGAAATGAATGAAAGTTTTAAGTAGGTCAGTGAGTGCCAAGGTTACATCAGTTTTCAAAGACCCTGATGTAGCAAAAACATTTTCTACTATACATGACAAATATGTTCATATCACAACTCATACGTTATGCCAGAGCTTGCCGAAACTACACAGACTTTTTGTATCACTCTAGAACTCTAACAACTAGGCTTCTGGAATAGGGTTATGTTGCTACAAGATTGAAGTCATCACTACATAAGTTTTATGGTCGTCATCATGAACTCATAGATCAATATGGTGTATCCATCTGCACCATGAAAACTGATTTATTCAACGGGTCATAGTTTTCCTTTCCTCGTTTGTCCACCCCAGACTTGACTTTTTATGAGCAACTCGGCGGGTGTTTCTTAAAAAGCAGAGGACGCTTACCCTACTGGTGCACCTAGTCCATGCTCCTAGTTTTTAGTGGAGTCCAAGTTGCTATTTGCTTTTGTTACTTTGTATGTATGATTTTAGTTACTTTATGTTCTTTGTTGTTTATATCTGTTTTCCATTTCTGGTCTTTGTCCCTGGATTACATTCTTTTGATTACCGCTATAACCTTGGTTCCCTTGATTACCCTTCCTTGTCTTGTTGTAGTCCATGGATTATGTTTTTTTTTATTACCGTTCCTTTTATTTCTTTTACAAAATGTAGTTAAAAAGTAACAAATTTTAGTAATTTCCAGAAATTTCACAGAAATTGTTCATTTTCTTAAATCTAAATTGACTGGAACATTCATCATTTTGTAATAAACTGTGAAGGATTATCAAAACTATTATTATGTTCCCCCCCCCCTACCCCACATTGGTGGGGAGACATATTGTTTTTTGCTTGTCCTTCTGTCAGTCCGTCTGTGTATCCCTCACAAAGTTTGTCAGCACAACTTCTCTGAAATTACCGCACAGAATTTTACAAAACTTGGTTTGTAGCAAGAACATCATATGTAGTTGTGCATATTACCAGGAAATTTTGTTACCCCAATTTTTGTTGAGTAATGCCCCTTTGAACTTATAAATTTGTCAAAAATCTTCATAATTACCTTGTCATTTCAAATTCTCTGAAACTACTGAACCACTTAGTGCAACTTCTCTGCAGCCTTTCAACAGAACTTTATGAAGCTGTTCTGTAGACATGATAAATACTGCAAGTGGATCCAGTTTATGGGACGGGGGGGGAGACTTATGTTTTTGCAGTCTAAAATAAACTTTAATTTTGTAATACTCATATCTGTTAACCTTTGGAACAGTATATACTCTGTTATATATAACAGTGAGATACTCCCCCACTGACAGTCTCATGTGGGAGATTTTTAAATACAGTAAAAGCTAATGTATGTAAATATTCAATTGTTCAGTATTTTCACAGAAAATATAGTAATGTAGTACTTTTAATCAAAAACCTCCCACTTTTCGCACTTTTCTCACTTTTTCATTGCTTTTGTGGGAGTCTGAATACTGCTCCAAAAAACATTTATCTCTCAAATTTGACATTTTGAGTTGTCTAGTCTTTTCTACTGATTTTACCTCATTGTTTCATTGCTTTACATTTTCAGGTAGAAATTCTGTGATATCTTTGGGTTTGTTCTTGGTTTTAAGTCAATACTCCCTACAATTTCACAATAAAATGCATCATAGTTTTCTGTTCTAAGGGAGATTACTCTGAAAAATCAGTAAAACTTGTTCAGTGATAAAAAATTAATATATATTTTACATGTGATGTTATGAATTAACTAAGTGCACTTTAAAGAACAAATTCAAGATTAAGTGATTTGTTAAAATATTGTCCAGAAATATACTACAAACGTTTCTAGTTTTGATGTTTAGATATATATGTACATACTTTCTGATATGCTTTTTTACCATGGTCACTAAGATTTTTTTTTTCATTAAAATATGTGCATTTGTTTTTCAAGCCTGAAAGTGGTTTTCTTTATTGATTGTGATTGATTACAAGTATAAAATTAATATTTAAAGGGATTGGACATTTTCAAAGATTCAGACTCTGAAGTTACAACAGTAGAGTCCAGTACATTACTTACGGATAGACAGACATTAGATACAGGAGAGGGAGACAATAAAGATGAAGCTTCAGCTGATACCTCAGTAGCAAAGAGGCCTAGGAGGTGTAAGAACAAACCAACAACAGAATTGCCTTATCCTAAATCTCTAAGGTAAATACTTGGAATAATAAGGGGATGTGTACAAGTCATGACTTAGAATCTTGAACTACTAAAAACCACTTCCACTATTTTTGCCACTTCCTTTAAATGTTCAGGTGTTATTTCTGTTGGTATGTTTCAAGGTAACTTTTAATCAAAATCAATGTTGTTTTATTTTAAATCTGCTTTACTTTCTGTTTAAAATGTTCTATTTTCTGTTTTAGTACATATGATAGGGTTCGTGTGATTCTGATGCCCTGGAAGAAACCAGAAGGACTACTAAACAAGGCAGTATTTACAACCATGATTGATTCTATATTATTGTATGTCATGTCATTCCCAGGGGTACAGTTTGGTAACATTTGTGACAAGTACAGTCCATTCTTACAGCCTTTTTGTATCAGGGAACTATTAGATGTATGTAGACTACTGCTATCCTATACTTAGGTCTCACATACCACTTATATTGTTTTCATTTTCGAAATTTTATTTCAAGTTCCAAGCAAAATTGATGTCTTAAAGATGCTCACCATTGTAAAGCTTTAATAAAAAGGGGTTTAAAATTATTATATTAATGGTACAATGGTTGTAGAATTTAGTGAAATATACAAAAGTACAAAATAGTACATGTACAAAACAAACTATTACAAACCCCAGAAGCAGAGAGACCAAATAAAAATTAAACCTCTCTTTATGTTGAATATATTCAAGTAAAACAAATTAGTTATGCACCTTGGCTAGTAAACTTTTAATAAAAGAGACAAGCTAACTGTTTTAGGTCTTGTATCAAAACAAAGAAAATTACAAGTAATGCTAGGTTTATTTATGAAGTAAATTAAAGGAATACAAGAAGTTCTTTTTCATTTTTTTTAACTTACATGGTGAGTTGACAAAATTGAGTCGGTCATTTTTTTATTCACACAGGTTCTAGAGGAATTAGAATGTGTAGAAAAAATTGTGTTCAGAAAACCATCCAAGGCATCCTTGTTTTCTAAACCTTTGCTATTACAAGAAGGTAGGTGTATATTGGCTGGTGTAAGTTACATAATTTGTTTTTTTATGTGACTGGAAAAAAAATCAAATGCCCTTTATTGTTCTCTTCACCATCTTCGAACTCTGTAATTTCTGGGAATTCTTAATTATGAAATGGATCTTTATAAAACTACAGGTTTGATACAATAAAAAGAATGTTTTGTTGTTTTGGGTTTTTCAGGGCGACCAGTCGTTAAGCAGTTTATTAAAAATTAATTGAACATTTTATCAGACATTGTATGAATGGTTATTTTCAGCAAATTTCAAGTTGGATTTATTTAAAGTCTTGACTTCTTGATGAAATTGACATGTTAAATCTCACTGTGTATTTAGATTGTTGATTTTGGGTCCTGTTTGTATGTTGGTCATGATCAGGCTCTATAATTAAACTTCATTTGATCTTTTATATGGTAAGTTTAACCTAAAGTTTCAATATTTCAAATAGTTCTTAATGAACACATTCTGTCAGAAACCTGTGGCCCAGGGCTTAAGCTACTGGGTGATTTGGGGCGAAATAGTTGCCCTTAGGTCATTCACTTCAACCTCAGACCATGCCAAAAACAAAGTGAAGTCCCCCTCTCATTTTCAGGCTTCTATTATACACTCCTTGAAAACATTTATGATATTTTCAAATTCAGTCGATTTTGTGTTCTTCAAAAGACCCGTAATGTGTAAACTGAAGTTACCGTACCAAAATATTTTAATTGATTCTCATTTCCAGTCTGAATTTTTAGCTCACCTGGCCAAAGGTGTCTGTCATCATCGTTAACAATTTTTCAAAACTCTTCTCCTCTGACACTATTTGACCAATTGGAACCAAACTGAATGTTCCTTGGGGTATCCTGCATAGAATTGAAGTGGGGATTTTTGGTCCATTTAAAAACGTGGCCACCCTTTTAAGGATAGAACATAGGGGTCAGACAGTAGTTTTTCGCATATATCCCCAAAACCATTAGGTTTAGCCAAATTCTGTCATAGGGTAAAAGTATCCAGCATAATTTATGGCCATAGCTATTTTGCCGTCAATATTTAATAAAAATACACAACTTCATACATACAAAATTTCATAAACATATAAAAGATTATAAAATTGGATTGGAGATATTATGTAGAATGAAATTTTACAAACAGCATAATGGTGCCCATCAAGAGAAAAAAATGTCAAAATCATCGAAATCTATCGAATATTCAGTTACAGGCAAGTATTTTAATAAGTTTTTGTCAAAAACCTTTGAGACAGGATACAGAATTAAATTTGTTACATAACATGCAAAATTGTCGTGTGGTTTTTTTAGGTAAATTGATATCGGTTGAAAGCACAAAGCATTTAATTTGATCTTCTTTTTCTTTATTGAACAGTAAATTCTCCATTTCTTCAGCTTGAGACAAGTTCATACTGACCACTACAATATATTTAGAAACTTATATATATAGCTTAAAGAAAAAGTAACATTTATCTCAATTCAAGGAAATAAACGTATAAAAATGCTTGCTTATCGTGTACATGAATGTAACATCATGTAGCACGTAGTAAAAAAGTGTTAGTGAATGATGCGTGTACACGTTCACTTCTCCCTGACCACTCCTCAAGCGACCACCTCCCACTTCTACCTGTTTTTCTCAAGTAGCTTGAGCCAATATTTAATCCCAATCCAAATTCAAATTTGTGAGTCTAGCGTCCTTACTTTTCCAAACTGTTCAGTTTTTGATCTTTCTTCTTGCATCAAGCTGTTCCCTGCCTACAATTTTATTAACTTTACTGCGAGATTGTCTCAGTTGTTGAGTAATGGTATTCTAGCCTTCAGTAATGATCAACATGGGTAATTTCTGGCCTTGTCATACCCTTGAATTTTGCTTCCAAGTCCTCCATTGTCTAAAAGAAATAGAGTATGAATTGTTTAAATGAAGCCCCAAATTATGCAACTTAGTAAGAAGACAATTTAGATCTGGTTGTTTCTTTCTATGAATTATATGATAGTTGTTTAACTTAATGTTCTATTGCTATTTTTCTGTTGTTGGATGATTTGTTTTCTTTGTACCTTTTTTTGTATTCCAGATTGAAAAATCTGTAAAATATTGTATAAATTTTATAATATCTGCTGTTTTATATTCCAGCAACTGAAGAGACTTATGAGGACGACAATTTATTTTATGAAGCTTCAGCAGACTGTGTTGTAAAACTTGGACAATTTCTAAATAAACTGTGATCTGTTCAATATTTTTTACAAGAGTTAACATGTAAAATTGCATGTTACATTAAATACTTTTCTACTTTTTGGTTCTAGTTTAGGTCTGTAGTGTTCCATTCTCCCTATAGTGTTTGGTTGTTCCATTTCTTACTTGAGGTCTGGAAATGATTTACAGGAAATCGTAAATCTAACAGCAATACTAGTTTTAAACTAGATATGATTCTCTGTGGGCCCCCTGTAGTAAAATTCATGTTCATGAGTCATGCACAACACATTAAGTATCACGCAAAAGACACAAAACAGTTTAGCAAAAATCACTTAATTGACCTTTTGGTCAAAGTTCATCAACTATGGTACTCAACACATCGTTTTGAGCTGATCTACTCATGCCTAATAACAAATGCGAACACAGAAAGACAAAGTTACAGCTCAGACACGATATGTTATGGACCGATCAATGGACAGACTGATAACTATAAGGCGTCCATATAATAGTAGGGCCTTAAAGATACCAAGAAAAGATGGGGGTAAATCTTTTTTTCAAAGTGAACAAGAGTATGGTGTACTCATTTACACATTGCCTTGCTCTTTATATTCATTTATTTTATTCTGAGCGTTAGTATATAAAGGCCAACTTCTACTTTTATTCTATGACAAAAAATGTCTATTGCTGCCGGGTAGATTTATCGGGTAATTTATTGTTTCATTTTAGAGGACATCATATAAGAATTGTCCTTCCCGTACATTATATTAAGCTCAATCATTTGAATACCTCCAAAGTTAAGAATAAAGACGTAAGAGAATTAAGAAATAATTCATGTAGGGGGTAGATTTGTACTCATTTTAATATGGGTACGGCATTTATATTCTATTATTTGTTTGATAAGAATATAAATGCCAAAACCATGTTAAAGGCTAGAAACCACTAATTCCACTTCCCATAGGCTTCTATGCTAATTTCACAATATTCAATGGCTTCTCTGGACTTTACCTTAACTTTAACCTGCAGAGGACTATATATCAGAATGATTCTACATATGTCAACTCACAATCCTCAGAATGGTCTGTGGGGTTAGCTGACTTGCAGTGCAGTACTGGTCACCGGAAGTGATGGGTCTATAAATAGCATGGGAAATCCCAGTGTTTTCACAAGATAGGGGTATATTTAGAAATCATTATGGAGATTAGGCTTCACATCACAAGAAGCAAAATGCACCTATAAAATGTACAGAAATGTTTTTCCTTTCAGAAACTGTTTAAATTTTTTTAAATAAGATGAGAACTTTTTTCACAGCACTATGAGGAACAGGGGTAATTTCTGCGTAGGACTATTTTTGTGTACGTTCCAAATGCTTATTGGTTGAATTGGTGGTCTGTAACCTAAAGTGAGTACAAATCTACCTCCTGACGGAATTCTTTCTTTCTTTTCTAATATGACATATACGGTATTTATTGTGACAAAAATTTTCCTAGGTGTAGCCAAACTAGCGGCTGTTCCGTTTAACCTCCCCCGTATGAAAGTTGGATTAAATTAGTATCATCATTTGTGTTAGATGTGTGTGTGTTTATATAATTGATTTCAATTAGATAGCCTCTCAGCAGTTAAATCGTCGCGTAAACGTTTTTTAATGAGTGTTTTGTCTCGGAGCGAGAGCGAAAGAGAAGAGAGTGCGCAGGTGCTGAAGATAGGGTTGTACCGAAATATACTGTTTAACGATATGAAGACGTCATATTAGAATTGAATTTAGATTCCATCCAAAACACTGGTCTCCAATTTCGTCATAGCCAGTGACGCTTAAAGCACTATGATGTCGAGTTCGGGAAAAAAGACGTCAGGTGTTAGCAAAAATAGAACGTCATAATCATGGTGGCCATACAAAAACATGGTGAAATGGATTATCAAATTTGTTGTAGTTTTTAGTGTAATTCAACTTGAATATGTAAGTACTGATATTAGGAAAGTTTACGAGAAATATTACCTTCCATATGACTTGAATTTTCGTTATAAGCGTCAAAGTATACAGTATAAGAGATATTTGAATGCTACAAATTTCTTTCATAACTACAAAAGACTGGTTAAAAATCATCTGTCTAATGAAAAATTTGCTCAGCTGCAAGCGAATAAAGAAATCGGGAGCGAATCGGCGAAACTGCTACTCAACCATCTAAATACAACTTTGGAGAGAGAGAATAATGCGCGAACAAGTAAATCAAGTCGCACCAGAAGCAACAAGTTGCTTCTTTTGCTAGGAAATCAAACAGATGAACATTTACTGAAGGCATTCAAATATAATAACAGCATAAGTTTGCAGCTACAACCAAAAAGCAGAGAAATTGGGCGTCTTCAAAATAATTCATCAAAGAAGCACACTGATAAGAGAAGTGAAGCTGACGATAGAAGATCACAAATTCAGACGGTGCGAAATAAGAAAATAAGTGACGCAAATAAAAAAGATTTAAAACATCGGTCCGAAAAATGGTTTAGGCATAGAAGTTCAAGCAAGGAAAGAAGTATAAATCTGAAGCTAAAAAAATCCAATTTCAAAAGCTCGCAAAATTTACGAAAAAGATACATTGAAAAGACTGGTAATAAAGATAAGGTACGTCATAATAAGCAAATATTTGGGAACTTGTGTATGTGTATTGAAAATTCACACATTTAAGACGATCACAAACGTCGGTTTACAAGCACTTGATATTTCCGAACTTGGATCTTTGTAAGTTTGATTCATTCTACGGCATCGGAACATATAATTGCATTTCATTTTTATACGACTGAAAACGTTTGTATAATGTTATGGCACAGTCGTCGTCGTCGTCTGGGGACACTTCGTTTCCGTGCGATAACTTTAGATGTGGTCGACCAGAAAAAAAAGTTAAAAATCGATGTTTTATTAAAATCATGTGTAACAATTGTTTTTCTTCCGATTTTAATTCTTCCTGTTTTATTTTATTCCATATTTAATTCTGGTAAACAAATTCGATGCGGTTTGGACGGCTTTCGAGTTATAAAAGGTCACACCCCCCCCCCTACCCAATCTACCTTTTTAATTTTTTTTTGGTTCGATTTCGAAATTTGTTTTAATTGATCCTGTCTGGGTTTTTAAACAGATTTCAGATATCTCCTACGGTTTTCGAAATTCCCTGAAAATTTTCTCCGGAGCCATTAGGATTGTTAGGTCTACTTCATAGGTATTTCTTAAATATCATATTTAATTTTATGCTATTTACGCCAATAAACAATTGGATTGCGAACTTGATATGCTGATTAATTTGGTTCGTATTAACAACGATCGAATTAGAAATAGTTGACATTTAATTTCGTTACTGTTTATTTCTTTGCATTTACCTGTATAAACCCAATATGTCGATATATTCAAGTTGCCTAGAAATGCTTTATTCTTAGACTCATGATAAACCATTCAGTGTTTATCTAGAAAGGAAAACCCTGCGAGATTATAAATTACTAGAGGATGCCCGCGAAATCGCGGTCAATTTAGCAAAGTGTGGACACAATACTAATTTGACGAATCCAAACAAAATGAGTAATTGTTGTAAAGGATCTACAATCATCTACCAAACATCAATGGTGTACAGTTTGTTCAAATTGCTTATGTGGTTTAAGGGGAGTTGACCATTAACCTTTCAGGGGGAGTTGGTTTTCTTTTGACTCAGAATTGGGGTTTTTTTTTGGCGCGCACGCAACGCGCAAAAACATGTACTTTTCTAACGCATGCAAGCGAATATTTTTTTCTTTTTTTATTCACATTACCTATTGTAACTATTTCATACCAAATTATCTTTTCCCCAAAGTCAGGATCGAAATATTTTTAACAACCAAAGAAAAAAACAAGCCCTCCCCGGAAGTTAAATGGTGCATCCCTAAGCAAAGTTTCATATCCTCATGTCAATGCACATTCCTGGAAAAAATGGTTTAATCTGGGACTAAGAAGTTGTTTTATTGACCCCAGGTTTAATTGTACCCAGGGTATGGGAGGAGTTGATGTTTTACGACGACGATGACGACACCGACACTCGCAAAGAGAAGACTTGAAAAGTTTATACGGCCCGTTGAGGGAAAAAACAAACTCCATTAAAATAAACTTGCAATAAACAATCTGACTGCTCCAGACATCCGTTGCGTCAATAACGTATTTTTTGCAGCGAGCGATTAATTCAAGATTAGCAGTCTCTACCTGTAATCCTGGTGCTATTAGCTGGTTATCCTGAGGCTTCGCCCATGTTTTCACTCCATGGCCAGTGGGCAGCAAGAGAATAACCTTGATTTTTATTTTATCAAGAATTCTGCTTATGTGCACGTTATAGGGGGCCTTCTTGGTCTGGTTTAAGGGTATATATATATGTATGTGTGTATGTATATATGTATGTATGTATATGTGTGTGTGATTAACCCCCAAACTGGGACTTTCTAGCATTTTTTCCCTATTATTCTGCGAAATTTCCTGTTAGTTATCAAAGAATTACGCCCAATAATGCTTTCGAGTAGGTTATCAAGGTGGTCTCTTGCTAACTGGAAAAATAATTTTATATAGCTCTAAGTCGAACTTGTATTTCGTTGTTGACAACTGTACAAAGTTTTATCAAATGGAAAACGCCAGGAGACGAACGGACAGACAGACGGATACTCAACTGAATGTTTATGCATTATGCAAAGTTTAGGTGTCATTCACACTTTATCCGAAATGTGCATTTTGCTCAAACAGAACTTTTTATCATACAATGTAATAAAAGAAAGACAACTACATGTATACTATAAACTTTTCGGACTTGGTATTACATTTTTGAAGTCATTTCCTGTTTGTTTGTTTGTGATTGATGATCCAGTCGTTTTTTTTATTTGGGTTGAACACCCTTTAATTTTCTGAAAGTTCTGTCCCATTCACTTAAAAGGTGCATAATATATTCTTAAGTAGCAGTCTTTATAATAACCAGACAAGAGGTGATTCATGCATGTCAAAAACCCACGGAATTCAATTTCATTTCTTGTTCAGAAACCGTTGTAGATCACATAATCAGTCTTAGTTTTTTATCTGGGGTTTGCGCTTTTGAAATAAAATTTATGTAGATTGTACATGAAATTAGCAATTTGCAATAGTTATCGTTCTTGATTCGGTTTGATTTGGTTGATTTTAGTGAGAGATTGAAGTGTAGTTTTCTCTAGAGTACATATCTAAATACAGAAAGGACTATTGTCACATAAAAAATTGGCATATGTTGACCAAAGAAGCATCATCTGATCCATGGGTTTTTCTACACCATGAATCACCTTACAATAGGCAGCATCTGAATTTTATATGGACTGGTACTTAAATTTTGATAATTCAATATTTTACTCTAAACAATGTGTAGGGGGTTTACCAGTCATGCCAGTTTACACATAAAAGGTGAAGGGTCCGGACTTCGGGTGCAAATGTGTTATTATGATAGAGCTGTGGTTGTTTCAGGGCCTTGTAAGTGCATGGCTAGTGTTTCATGCACCAGACATGGTTGTTGAAATTTTAATCTAACACTTTGGCGTTTATGTTAATGGACGTGCCTCTGGAAGTGGGTGCCCAGTAACTAAGCGCTCTTACATAATGCATACGTGTGTATGCGATAAATTGTATGACTTCAGCTATGTAGCTAGTTTAGACGGACATTTATCTAAGGACGTGCTTTATTTCGCAGATTAAGTACCAGTCCAAATAAAATTCAGACACAACCAATGGTAAAGTGATTCATGGTGAAGAAAAACCTACCAAACAAACGATGCTTTTTTAGTCTACATATGTTATATTTTCACATAACAACAATATTTTCTGTATTCAGATTTGCAATTTTGAGAAAATCATACAGTTATCTCACAATAAAAGCAACCAAATCAAGCCAAATCAAGAACGATAACTCTTGCAAAGTGCAAATTTCATGTACAATCTATATAATTTTTATCTCAAAAGTGCAACTACCAAATGAAAATTTTCAAGACTGGCTACGTGATCAGTTACTGTTTATGAACAAGAAATAAAACTGAATTTGGTGGGTTTTTGACATGCATGAATCACCTTCTGTCTGATTTTTAGAAAGACTGATACTTAATTTGTGGCATAAGTTTGAATGATTTGACAGACAGTTTCGACCTCCAGATCTTTAAATTGAATTCCGACTTGAAAATTTAGAAACGTGGAAAGGCCGTCTAGTAGTTAGTAGTTCAGTTATGCTGTATGTTGGTGAGTTTTGTGTTCATTCATCCAGGTGTTCCATGTAAGGAAACATCAAACCTGAATATATCGCAAACTGGCGCACTGCTACGATAAATCACGAATTTTGTTTTATGTTTATTAAACGTCCTTCGTAATCAGAATGGTGAATTTAAGAAATACAAATTAACACGATCTATATAAATTGATTCAGTACATGAGTACTGATTTTTTATGTATCATATCCTAGAGTGTCAGATTATACAAGATTTTCTTGATTAAATTGAATTGATCAACGTTTTGTTTTCAGATAAAAATTAAATGCTTTCAATCGATAATTTGATCAATTTCAATCAACGCAATACCAAAATTTTTATATGTGGAGTCGTAATAACCCTAGAGGAGGTGGTCCATATTTTCGTGCATTTACCTTAAGGTAATAGGTGTGCAAAATAACTAATCCGACATTTTCTTAAAATTTGCATGTGCATAGAGGATGGTGAAATATACGGAGATCGAAGAAAAATAGATAGGTAGCCGATGTACTGTTTCAGAGATACGGCTTTTCGGAATATTCTGGAAACCAATAAATTTATATAGAAATAACGTTAAAGTACCCAAATATTTCGAGTTTTGTATTTGGAATATACTTCCGTCGTGAAATCTAATTCGACAATTTTTCTTAAAAAATATAAATAATTCTACGTAAAATCCTTTCGGTTGGTGCATAATTTTTCATATGGTTACCTAATTACTTCTACCTATAGATGCCGTCGAACATGTTTCAAAGATCAGAAAAAAGGCAAAAAAATACATGACGTCCTCGGTCGAAATCTTGCACTGATAACACTTTCAATTGCTGCAGAAGTCGGTAAATCGTAAATGTGATTTGAGATTTTGAAATGTGCATGGTTATTCTGAAATTGCCTTATCAATTTAAGGTGAATATATGCTGGATAATAAGTTGGCTAGGATCAAACCAACCTGAATTACTGTCCCGGAATTTTACACCGAACTACATGATCGTACAGACGTTTTGAAAATTGTAATCGAACCCTCAAAATTTGAAGACATTAACAACAATGAAACTACTGAAACCTTGTTATTAAATTAAAAGCGTGTATCCAATGGGGTCTCCAATTAATTTAAATACAATTGTCTCATGTCAGCATTTGATAGTTTCACCCAATTTTGGGCGAAAATTAAGACTTCTCGACACTAGGTGTGAAGTGGATTTTGAAAGTTTTACAACTGTCTAAAATAAAGCTCCAAACGGCAAACATCTGCTAAGTCTATTAGTTGAAATTCGAGTGTATTGTTATGGGTGTTTCAATGATTTCACGGTGACAGTGTGATATATTTTTTAAAAAAATCCCAGTAATGACAAGTTCACAACCAGCGTATGAATACATGTAACGAATTCAAAGATATAGTACTGCATGGTGATGAAAAAGAGAATAGATCATGGGCCACTTGGGATCTCCTTTTGGTATTTACATATTACATGTTTATCAATTAACGATTCCATGAATTTGTTACAAAAATTGGTATATAAAAACAAGTGATATTGTTTGAAAGTGAGAACCTAACTACTAGCAAATAGTAGATTTTTACGATGGGTTCAAAATGAAATACAACTAGTGTAGTTCAGATAATGTTGGTGCTTACCTTTCCTTGGATAATACGCCTTATATAGCTCTATCGTTTATCCTCGTTACTTCTTTTTGTTACGAAACACTTGAAGGATAATAGTACATGGATTTATTTCCGTGGTTTAGAATAGGATAATAAAATACATTGAATGCGAGTGTTAGGCTCAGTACACGAGAATAGTTTAATCCGTTAACATTTTACGACTTGATATAGTTTTATCCGTTAACATTTTACGACTTTTTTTTTTTCACGGAACACTGAACAACTGGTTTTTGAAAGAATAGAATGGCATTTATTACTTGAATAATCAAAATTTGCATATATAATGTGTGGATCGCGCAGTGCGATCCTTAACAAAAAAGATAACTTCTGTCCAATACCTCGCTGTTCATTTAGAAAATCTAATAACTTTTACCGTTAGGATTTTTTTAAACTTTAAGTATCCAGCACAAGATCGTCTATATAGAAAGCCCAATATAGATATTTCAACAGGTGCCTTTCTATTTAAATAGATGTTGTGTTGCGGATGTGAAAGAAACCAATTTTTAGATGTTTTGGTTTAGCAATAACATTTTTTACCTATCCTACCTACTATTCTTCTTTCTGAGGTGCACATAAGCCGGTCACCAGAGCCTTCCAATGTTACCTGCCTTGGGACCAATGCTGTACTTGTCCCCATGTCCAACCTCTGTCCTTCATATCCTTTTTGGTGGATCGTCTCCACGTCTCCGGTCTGCCTCTCTTCCTCTTGCCTGATGGTGTCCTTTGCATAGCCACCCTTGGGCATCATATAATTATGTCCTATCTATCTCTATGTCCTATCTATCTCCATTTCTTCTTTTGTATTGCCTCAGATAGAGGTATGGTGTTGGTTCTCTCGTAGTGTTCTTTGTTTGAGATCTTTTGTGGCCAGAATATGTGCATAATCCGTCGAAGCCATCGCGTCTGGAAGACATCTAGTTGGTTAATGATGGTATTTGTGGTCTTCCATGACTCTGCCCCATAAAATAATACTCCAAGGACATTGCTTTTGAAGATCTTCAATGGTGTTTTTTTTCTAATCTCGGTGGATTTCCAGATGTTCTTCAGTATAGCAAACGTCCCTCTTGCTTTCTTGCTTTTTGTATTCTTTCTTGTACATCTGTTTCATGGTTTCCATCAGCAGAGATCTTGCTTCTGAGGTACACAAATTTACTTCACCAATGCCTGCAGCGTTTAGGATGGCTGTCTCTTCAGCCTTTGGGTTGATTTTCACTGTCTTAGTTTTCTTGGTATTGATCTTCAATCCAATTTGTTTAGCTCTGGTATTCATGTCTTCTGTTTTATCTTGGATATCTCGGTGGCGATAAGAATATCATCCGCGAAGTACAGATCTTCCAGCATTTCTGTCACTGTCCATGTGATGCCCCCTTTCTTGTTCTTTACAGTTTTTACTGAAGCATAAATACTCTAGGGGATTAGATACTGAAGGAAAATGTCAATTTAAGCGATTTTTTTTTCGGTAGGGTAGGGGTACATATTTTTCATTTTACTCAAAAACCATAAGTGTTACCGCAACTGTTTGGAGCCATTGGAAAGCTTAAATATTTCGCTAGCTGATAATATCTAAATATGTTAACTTACTTAGTTTTGTAGAAAGGAGAAGATTGAAGAATAAAAAAAAACAAAAACAAAAATTGGACTTTTGCCCCAACGAAGTACAAAAAGTGACAAAAAAATATACAAAAGTGCTTCATTTTATTTTTTGGCGACAAAATGATTCATGAATAAGAGGTATACTGCTATAAATCACTACTAAGTCCAGAGGTCCATGTCATGTAATGCTTTTACATGGCTTCTTTTGCCGCCTGTCACCTGTTGTCTAGATCGTTTGATAACTTAGAAAAAAAAGTCTTCTCCTCTGAAACCGTAATTTGGATCTTTAAAACCATGGCCATCCACATGTAGTTATAAATATGAGGTGAATCTCTTTTTTCGATAACAGATATACTTGGCAGTTTTCCCATAATTCAATACAATTGTCGTGCAGAGAGGATACCTGCTGGATCGATCTCTCACGTAACATTTAACGACTTTTGATACTTGGGAGTCCGAGACAATTATTTCCGCATCGTGTGTATTCGGGGTTTTTTTTGTGTCACATTTTACAGATACCAAATTTAAGGTAAATGGGCGGATCCAGGATTTCAGTTGGGAAGCGGTAATAGAATTAAATGCTGAGCAAAGCGAAGAAAAACCAAAAAATTAACCAGTTTTACGTAGGCGTACGTCCGGCACGACCAACCTTAGATCTGCGCCTGGTTAATGTACGAAATCTGGACAACATCCTCTAGGTTTATATTACTTCATTGGAACAGTCTTTATATTTAATCGAAAACTTCGATAAGTTTGTATGGGTATTCGATTGGCAATGATCAGACGTCGCGGACAAAGCTGACTTCACGGACATAACGTTTTCATAGAAGTTTTTTTTCCTCTTTGGGGCATCGGACGTTACACCATTGCAAGCAAATTCGTTCTTTTTTTTCGTTTTCACTACATGAATGATTTTTTTTAAAGATTACCTGTCTTTGTTATTGAGTAGGTTTTTTTTGTTGATTTGTCTTTTTCATTTATTTATTTTTGTATACCTTAAATTTCGTAATGTGGCTCTATGTACTTGAACTATTCAACATCAACTAATGCAGGGTGAATTTTTTTAACGCATTGTTTTAAAGATATTTCTTACCTAAATGAGTCAAATGATGATCGTGCTTCTTTTTGGAACTGATTGCCATAAAATGCTTTGTGGTAATGATCAAGTCGTTTTCCATCATACTCTAAATTAGCGTGTCTATGTAAAATTGTCACTTTTTTGAAATGGTATTATTGTCATTATTATTATTTTTTTATTTTTATTTATTTATTTATTTATTATTATTATTATTTTTTTTTTTTTGGAAATAAGAAGACTAGATTTCTATAGATTTCACACTGTTCACTACATTTATAGGTTTCACAGAAGTCATGGATTGCAACACAATGCGTAATTGATAAATTGATCACCAAAGTTTTTAATCGTTTTGACTGCCAGTATAGTCCCCTAAATTGATGGGGCGGGAAATACTTAAGTAATTGTTTCAAATAATATATCACATGCTTTGGAGTGTTATGTTACGAGAAAAATGTCCTTGCTACTTTTTACATTTTGATATTCGTCCTCAACCTCTCCATTTTTTGTCTAGTTCCTCTTCTACACAGTCGTACACAGGGGCGGATCCAGGATTTCATGTTAGGGGGCATTCATAGAATTAAATGCCAAGCAAAGCGAGTCAAGACAAAAATTGGAGGTAGAATTTATAAAAAAAAAATCAAGATTTCATGCAAAACACCTTCCTCCCAATTATAGGGGAGGCATACGCCCGGCAAGCCCGTCCTTGGCTTTACAGTGAGGTATAATTAAGCTGAAAGTACGGATTATTTTTATAATCAAGGATTTTTATAGTAGACTAGTAGATTCTCAACCCCACATTAGAGGGATTTTACATACGATGAGGACGTGATAACTTTTAGTAGATGTAAACTGGTCTGGAGCTGGCATGTCAGTTAACTGCTAGTAGTCCTTAGTTTGTACTATTTGTGTAATCTGTATTTGGTTTCTGTATTTACGTTGTAACAAGGGACTCAGACCTTTCTTAACTGATTTTATGTGTGTTTAATTTGTGTAATATATTTCCCACAGTGGCCAGATTTTATAGGGGGTGTGTGTGATCTCGCCACAGGTATTTAACCTGTCGCATTTTTTGCGCCTGTCCCGTCAGGAATTTCTGGCCTCTGTATGTTTTTTTTTTCGATTTTACTTTTAGTTCATTTTTTTGAGTGAGTGTGGCGTTTTTTTGACATCCTTGACTACCTTGTCGGGTCTCGCACGGACGTTTGTGTGACTTGATCAGTATATAGGGGCAACCCCTCCCCTGTACCTGTGTATAATGATGTTTTGGGGCCAGTTGCAGCCTGTCCTATGGTATGAGGATTTCCTCGGCATTCATTGAAGACCAATGGATGGCATTGGGCTAACACTTTCATACCGGTTGGGTTGTTATCTCTTTGACATATACACCATACCTATTCTTGTTATAGTCTACTATTAAAATTCCTGACAAAATTTAGAAATTTCATTTCACAAATGGGGAAATTAATAGAAAATTTATTAAGAATTTTCGCAATCAAACTCAACAGCCTTTCCAGTTACACAAAAGAAAAACCTCGGAGGCGCTAGGCTAGGCGGAAGAATCTGTCCGGACTTTGATCGATCCGATTCTAAAATTATACCTTAAAGTTTACTGGTTGAAATTTTTACGCGGCAAAATTTTTGACAGAGTAATTGTTCTTTATTTCTTTTGATAACTAACCATTTTTTAGCGCCACCTGGTAAATAGAACCACTTTGAGTCACGTATGACTACAATTCCGGCAATTTTTTAAAGAAAAAATTCTCTGTACGGCATCCGAGGGTTTTTTTTTCAGTATAATGGCCGAGTAGTTCCAGTTCAGGATTTTCGCTGCTCATGTTAAATCATTTTTGTCAGATTTTCGGACTCCTCTGGTTTTATTTAACTGAAAGCATGGAACTTTTTCGTCCAGTGACACCCACTTTTCTTTTTTTTTATTTCACTAAACACGCCTTAAAATGTTACTTGAGAAGTTTTTAGGAAATTCTTGTTATTTCTTCGGGTGTTTTAATAGATACAACATACTATGAAAAACCCGTGAAAAATCCGGAAAAAATCCTTTTCTTGCCAAAATTTAAAATGCTTTTATCTCAAAAACGTGCACACTAATCTGTCTTCTTTTTTCTTGACATTGTTCTAGCATGAAAAATCTTAAAAGATTCCACTACCCTTTGAAATCCTTGTTGTTATTTTTTTTTTAAACAGAGCAGCGAACATCCTTAAACGAATGGATTAAGTGTATGTTACAAATTAAGAAATAACATTTTACAAAATTAAGATATAACTTTTGCAAATTAAAAATTATATATGGACGGAGAGTCAGAGAAGTTGTTGGATAAAGCTTTCCCAGAAGAAAGTCTCATGCATTATCCTCACTGAATGAGACTTCGCCCTTAGCAACATGGCGGTGCCCCGTAAATAGAGAATGAGCCCCATCCATCATTTGCATTGTCTAAAATCATATCATAGGTTAAACGGTCTGATTGGCATTGCATCTTCCTTTAGGTAAAAAGTTATATGTAACAATATCTAACTTTGAATTTCATTCCCTAAGAAAAGACGACAGCTTTAGTTCTACCGACATTAACTTTTAGTTTCCATCATTACAATAAGAATAAATTGGTTTCAGCTGTCCTTGTAAACAATGTTCAGAGTGAGATAAAGTTCCAGTGACATCCGCATATAAAATAAGAAAAAGTTCACCATTTACCCAGTCCGTTTCTACTTTTATCCGGATACATTTAGACCACATATAGTATTTCTTAAACTAAAAGTTGCCAAATCGTTAGCATGCATAGTAAACAATGCAGATAACAGATTTTCTCCAGCCAGACAGTGTGTACCTTCATATCAAAATAAAACATTGAACGTCATTGATGTGCTTTTCTTCTTTGCAGCAACAGTTTATAGAAAACACATTTTTGCAGAAAAGGTCGGTGAGCAACAAAGAAAGCGTTGACTCAAAACAGCTTGAAAACAAACTGTTACAGAAAAAGTTGGAGAGTAACGAGGAAAGTGACTCAAATCAGCTAGAAAACAAACTTTTGCAGAAAAAAAGAGTTAGCAAAGAAAGAAGTGACGCTGCTATCAAAAACTTTAAACATAAAATTAAAAAGAAAGAGAAAGAAATTTTAAAGAAACTGAAGCCTAAACAGGGTGGACAAAGTTATTCCAAATATAAAAGAATTATAAAGGAAAAAGTTAAAGAACCAGAAAAATTACTACATCAAATAGAAGAAAAAGTTAAAAGTAATCCAGATGATAGTTTTGACGAGGAATTAAAACTAGCATCAAAACAGACAGTGGAAGAAAGTACAGATCCGTGTGTTGCTAAGCCGTGTTTGAATGGTGGAACCTGCTTGCGGAAGGAAGAAAAACACCCACCATTTACCTGTAAATGTTCCCTTGGATACAGGGGTACATTGTGTGATCGTCTTGTTCCTGAATGTGAAAATCAGCCTTGTAATGAAGGGGGGCATTGTGTAGCAACCGAAGACGGATTTTTATGTGTTTGCAAACCGGGAGTTACTGGAAAACATTGTGAGCTAGAACCCCAGATGAAGACCCTAACATCGAATGCTACAATCATTATATTAACAAAAGAAGAGGTCTTTGATGGCGAAATAGGTATTGGGGTATTTATTGTAATACTGGTTATATTAGCTATACACTTTTACCGTGTGAAGAGGAGACGGGAACTTATGGCCAAACAGTATCATGAAATGCTGACTAAGAGTGACGTCCCTCCTCCTTTACCTCCCGGAGTAATCGAGGTTAGCAATTTGTTATGCAATGAATTTTTCTGTTCCTGTACGAAGCAATCAGTGGCGGTAGAGACTTACGTAAAGGCATCGAAAATTGAAAAAGGGGAGGAGCCACTTAAAGGTTAGTAAGCGAGTGAAGCAAGCTAGCTTCTACATTTCTACATTTCTACATTGACTACAAACAACGTAAAGTAACATAAACCTGGATATTTATGTCGTTGTTTTATTTTATTTTATTTTAATTTTTTTTTTGGGGGGGGGGGTTGGGGGTTTTTTTGTTGGTTTTTTGTTGTTGTTGTTGTTTGGTTTGGGTTTCTTGTTGTTTTTCTGGCTGTTTACTTCTCCATGTTATCTGAATTATACTAATGAATGATGTTTAAATGCTACAAGTAATGGTTGTACAAGTTGTTCTTATCCCAAGTATAAAAGGTAGTATTCATAATATGAAGCAAGATAAACATTATATAGAAATTATTATTTCGGTATTACTAAGCCTATTGACCTTAACTTAATACACGTTTGTCAATAATTATTTTTTTATGTTTTAGCAGCCCGTTCTTTGCATAAATCTTTGAAGAAAAGTTCTTCGATAGAAAGAAAACATTCTTCACATAGAAATATTTCTGCTTCCTTGGTGGAAAAACCAAAGAGTCGGACTAGTTACGTTGCTTTGAGACGACAAGACAGCTTAAACAGTTTGGTTTCAAATGATTCACAGCGATTGCTTCCACGTGTACCTTCTGCACAGTTAAGCCTACAACGCACGCTATCAAAACAGGTTAGCAAAAAGGCGTCATCTAGGAAGTGGCCATATGAAGACCCGTCTTCGGCATTGTCGATACTACCTAAAAGACCGTCGACTGGTCATAATGAAGACCCGTCATCACCTCTATCAATGCAGCCTAAGCGATCGTCGACCATGCCTTATGAAGACCCTCCACCAGGTTTATCAATGGGGCATAAGCGATCGTCGACTATGCCTTATGAAGACCCTCCATCAGGTTTATCAATACGACAGAAGCGATCGT
Organism: Perna viridis; assembly: GCA_037379345.1. Lineage (NCBI taxonomy): Eukaryota > Metazoa > Mollusca > Bivalvia > Mytilida > Mytilidae > Perna > Perna viridis. Next base: position 8,609,052 of record CM074511.1, on the reverse strand, counting down.
CGATCGAGCCTCATGTAGAACTACAGTCGGCTTTATCGTTACGACAGAAGCGATCATCGGTTGACCCTTATGAAGATCATCCTTCGGCTTTATCGATGCGACTGAAGAAATCGTCGACCTCCGGTCGGTTATCGTCAACATCACTTCAACATACCGATATACCACCGGCAACAGCGTTCCCCCCTCCCCCACCTCCTTTGTGAAATACAATGAGTCGGGTTTTTTTTGCTTTTTTTGTCGTATCGTGGTCAGTTTAAAGTATTTTTTGTACATATTCAAGTTATTTTTTAATACAATCATGTATAAACTTTTTTTTTCTTATGAGGACTTATATGGTAAGTTGGCGAAAAAAAACATAACTTTTAATCATACTAAAAGTAAAGGTTTATTTGAGATATTCTAAAATTTATTTCGCTGTTTGTCTTCCATTAAAAACAATACTAACATATGAAATATGCCAAACTTTATTTGTTAATAGAGTTTCCATATAAAAGTTCTGTGTCTATATTTTTCTCGGTAAAACAACATTTTGTTTTCGATCACGCCACAGAATGTGTTGGGAGTCTACGACTATTTTCCATCATACATGTTCCTCTACTTTTGCTACTAGTAATGGTAAGATTGTTTAGTATATACATTGTAATTAAATTTGATTTGCAAAAAGCCTTCTGGTTGATTGGTTCACAGGTTATTTTGTATAAAATTCAGTACGGTGACATCATTAGCGTCGACTGGTCAGTTATCCCCGATTAAATTAATTACCTAAATGCGGTTTTGATCAAAGTTTAATCTAGTCTAGAATCGATTAGAAATCGGGCTAATTTATACGATCATAAAAAGAAGTTTGGGGTCGTTTACGCTTCGTCAACATCGACAATTTTTTCATTAAAATTATCTACAAAATCCTAGTCTAATGACTGTAGTCTAGGAACTTAAATTTCCTTTTCCACTTTCGTTCACACATAATGACACGTTCGACCGCATTATTCTATCTCAAGTTTGTACATCGTGCTTCCGCAAACTCACTGGTATATAGTGAATTTATGAACAGTACATATTTATTTATTTTATTTCATTTTAAACACTCACTATGCTCCGAGAATTATGATGGTTTAGTAAGCTTCGGATATCTCATGTCCACAACCTCATTTACCACCCCGTCACACTGTCAAGCGAGGAATTAAACGTGCAGATCGATAATATAAGTCAAGTACTACAACTTGATCGTGAATGGAGGACAATAATGATCGTGAACCACTAATTTGGCACGGTTCGGTTCATATTTGTTACGTTTTCTACAACTGCAGCAAAACTTAACTTTTACCAACAAATGATTCGGACCCATACAATAGGACTTCAAGAATGTTACTCTTGAAAATCCTGATCTTCTTTTTGATGGTAATAACCCCGGTAATTGATGAATTCCAGATGTTTATCAGGTTCCAATAGAACTTCTTGCTTCGGCTATTCTGTTCTTTACTTTAGATGGTAAGTCTCCATCATCCAAGAAACGCAACTTCTAACACTTCATCAACCTAACTTTTGTTCATAGAAATAAATCACAGAAACTCCATTTTATCATTGTTTTACCACCGGCTGGTCATTTATGTCGCATTGTTTTACTCAGTGCGATAGAGAAGGGTTTAATAACGACATAAAAATGGCAGATATAGCACCCGATTTGTGTTTGTTTGTTTGTTTGTTGGGGTTTAACGTCCGAGCAGCAATATTTCAGCTATATTCAGACGAGCCGATTTGTGTGTCATACAACAACAACAATAACAATAGTGATTATAATAATAAGAACAAGAACAAGAACAAGAACAAGAACAAGAACAAAGAGAAGAAGAAGAAATTATTTTAAAATTATAACCCAAAGAATATAAATCATGGCGTCGTAAGAACTTGTTTTCTGAGCTCCCGTGACAATGGGAACGTTTGGGATTGGTGTCAAATACAACAAGTACTAGTGAACGTGTAGTGAAAAATAAGATCATATAAAGAATTGTTAAAAATACAAAATTATACATACAAAAACCTTCGTAGAAATAATAAGTATGCCAGGATGACGCTTAGTTACAGCAATATAACTATGTAAGAATTCTTCAGTCATTTTTTATTTTCATTTAAAAAATGTAATCAGTTGTTATAGATAAATGAAACGTGTTTTTTGGCACTAAGAAAATGTTTTGAAATTTTTTAACGATCATATTGACGATCTACAATTATCCACGCCTCCTCCTTCACTACCAAAGGTGTTATTATATTGAATTAATGAAAATCGGTTTTAAAAATGGACATTTAGAACGTGTAATCTGACAGGGACAAGATTCATTTTGTAATATGCTGATAACCAAATTAAAAATGATTATGTCTACATGATTGTTTTGGTGCTCGAACACGTAGGGCTGCCATATGGCTTCAGTAAATTTGTGAGACTGAGTGGTTTTGGACGTAAGGTATTAATGGGAAATATAGTGTATTAAACACCATTTTGACATATTCTTCTTTTTTTCAATAACGTTACTTAAAATACGATACTTTAGTGAACTATGAGTGATATTCTGTGTGAATCATCGATTAATTTGCAATGCTCGATTTCTATTATCGATCTGTTCATGTTCATTCCTCTCGCTTGACAATGTGACGGGGCTGTTTATGCTGCCTTTTTCTGGTTTAATGTAAATACTAATGTGTATGTATATATGGCGTTCCGTTCATTGGTTGAGCAGTGTAAATTAATTTAAAAAAATCCATTTTTGTGATCAATTGTGAGCTGTCTTCAGTTTTTATATGTGGCTATATATTAATTGGTTGTCTGCATTGTATATGTAGATCGTCTCTGTTTCCTGTTTTCACGTTTTGGCCTTGTATCATTAAATTGTACTTCTGTTTTGATGCACCGGGATTTTTTCTCGTTAAGTCTTATCGACGTTAGATTCTCTGGGCTGAATGTAATCAAGAATGAATAACAGAACTATAACAAAAATAATAACATAAACCCGTATGCTTAACTTATATACCGTCATTTAAATAATTGATAAAATGTTTATCAGACATGCAGGCCATCTTTTTTATTGGAGATATTGGTATTTGTATGTTCAGTGACATTAACAACTGATTACATGTATTATCAACAAGAATGAAGGTAAGAAAATGGCTGCATGTACACTGTTGCTCAGTATTAATATTCTTCGTGAAGAAGGCCAGGGCGGATCAAAATTTTCAGTTTAGTGTTGTGGGAGCGTAAATAAAACTTGAGGCCGGGCGAAGCGAAAAATATTTGTGAAAAATAAGGACTCCAAGCAGTGTCTTACCGAATTGTAGGGTGTACCCCCTATGAATCCGCTCCTAAAAGTTGAATGTATTCGATGCATTTTTATGGTTCCTCCATCGTGCTTGGTGTGTTTGGTGTAGTGTTATACATGTAAGTTTTGTTACGCAATGACGTGTAAAGTGAAATAATTCTTTGAATCGATCAGTATTTAGACATTTAGTACTTCAACATTCACCAATTCGATATGTAAAGTTTGTAGAATTTCGGAAATGAGTTACAATTACAAATAAAATCGTCATATTTATCTAAAAATCATATTTCGTTCCTACCGTTTCATTTCTTAGTCAACAGTATCTAGTAAACAAGCTACATATTCACTGTTACCCATAAAATCCTAAACCCGAAAAATCCAAAAACCTTTCTTAACCAAACACTTTTTAAAGTCCTTTATATCATTTTTAATATATTTTGAAACTTGATAAACCAAACACCTGTCTAAGCCGAAAAAAATAAAGCCCCAAAGTGTTTCTGGTTACAGACACTGTTCCTTGTGCTCTGGATCTATACGAAGCGAATATTCGAGGAATTAGTGTTTATCCAGAGGTTTTTACATTGGAAATTTCCAAACCACGTAAAAGTATTAACCAAATTGTTCTATTGATTCAGGGAACTCATTCTCAATACAGATGTAAAGGATTAATACATGCGGGTATCTCCCGACCCATATTTTATGGCAATGCATGTGCATTCTCAAAAAGTTCAATACCCACCAGATAAGTTGACTAAACCGTTGAAAAGGCTAATTGGTAATGGATTTATAGTTGTGATATTGCTGCCAAATCGTTCAGATGACTTTTTTTTGGTATTAACATTGATTCGCTCAAAGAATCTTTACATAGAAACTAACACATTATATTTAAAAGCAGTTTTGGCATGACATGAGGCGTGTCCTTATTGTATGACCTATGATGTAACGTGGTTCTCAACTCCGCATTGGAAGATGCATACGATGAGGGCATAACTTTCTGTAGGTCTGGAGCTGGCATGTCAGTTAACTGCTAATAGTTCTTTATGTAACGTATATCATTTTTTTTTATTTGTGTTTTAACATTTTGAACTGATTTTTAGGTGTGATTAATTGTGTGATATTTTTTCCACAGTGGCCAGTTTTTCAAAGATCACACCGAAGTATTTTAACCCCGTCGTATATTTTGCGCCTGTCCTTAGTCAGAAATTTATGGCCTCTGTATGTATTGTTGCGTTTCCACTTTCAATTTCTTTATGTTGCTGGAGTATTTCGCTGTAATGTGATGCGAGGTTTTCTTCGTCGTTCATTGAAGACCCATGGGTGACCTTGAGATGACATTTTATTTACCCGTTGGGGTTATTGTCTCTTCGACACCATATATATTCTCCTTATGTCTGTTATTTACTGGTGTAACAAATTCAAGTGGAAAATCATTTTGCATTATCTGTTTATTATTGCAGTATTTTTTTTTATGATTATTTTGTTGACTTGTTAAAGGTAAATCATACTTAATAATTTCTTCTCATTATTCTCAAAGATTACCTTAATCAAACATACTGTAAAATTTTAATATCAAAACATTGGTCGCCAAACTTGTTAGAGATAATTGGGTCTAAAAATATGAGAACTAAATCTATAAATCCCTTCAATTATTTCCCCTTGAAAGAGGGTTTTTTTTACTTTAAATTAATGTTTGTAACCACACATAGTTTTATATCAAACATTCATTTTGAATAATTCAAAGACATTTTTTTCATTATTTCAAACACTATTTACTAACTGAAAATACATATTTATCTATTGTTTTGTAAAATGACAGAACCTAATGTTCCGTGTAATGGGAATAAAGTTCAATTGCGTCAAATATGGCGGCATTAATAACTTGAAGGAAAAGTGCCGGAAGAAAAAGAAAAGTAAGCATTGCTCGGACTTCTTTTGTCTGTAATGTGCTCTTGTTCTACCAAATAGCTACATATATATATATATATATATATATATATATATATATATATATATATATATATATATATATATATATATATATATATATATATATATATATATGTAACACTCATTGTGAACACATTTTTCGGGAAACGAATTTGTAAACTTTAATGAGTTCTTCAGAATATGGGTTGATCTCAATTTTTTTAATTACTTATACTTATAGCTTTGAGGAGCAATTGTTTTAAATGTAAATGTTGCACAAAAATGCGAGAAATGTCCGGGCTTATTTACTTTCATGCACGGTTTTGTGACATTTTCTTTTAATTTATGATAACTGCTTCAATGTCGAAATGTAAACAAAAAACACAACACAATAGAATTAACGATACACGAGTCTTTTGTCGTAAGTAATTTAAACTGCATGAGGTCTGACTGAAAGTTTTAAAATATGTTTTCAATTAAGAATCAGGCAGACACAAACAGAGAAAATAATTGCATTCATGTCTCCTTATAAGCTGCAGTTCCATCGTCGTTAACAAGACATTTAAATTTGAATAATGGAAGCATATGTTTTTTTTATATTTTAAAGTAAAATAAATTTAATTAGATTCTGCTGCGAAAATGACGGTGAAATTTTCTAAAAAGGGTCTTTTTGGACGTCTTTGCTTCTAAACCGATTAGGATTCAAGATTTTTTTCAAAAGGCACACTGAAAGAAAAATCTATCGAAATGCCTTAGTAATGAGAAAACCGATTACAAATGAGACTCCCGACCGGCGCTCGCTTCAGGTCTATACGACAGTTAGACGAAACCGTTCTTCATACCCAACTTCCTTTTTTCTTTTTTTTTCTTTTCTAGGTATATAGAAAGATATTTAGACATTAAAGACTTTTTTTAAAGGTCCGTGGAACCTACTTAAAGACAATGGACCATATTCACGACGAAGTTCTTAGAAAGAATTGTAAGTTCTTGAAGGAGCACCTAAAAACTGAATGTCTTGTCGATTTGATGGTTGCAAAGAAAGTGTTCTCACAGAAAATGGCGATTGATATCTGCACCAAAGTTGGGCAGTGTGAACAAGTTAACGAGTTTCTCAGTAAACTGAGACGAAGGGGACCGAAAGCGTTTGATGTTTTCATGGAATGTTTGTATGAGACATCCCAGACTACTGTAATTGAACGTCTGGAACACAGCCTAGGTTTGGATCATGTGGACCAAGTACACTGACTCTTTTATATTAAAAAAAAACATAATCGTTCATTAAATGTTTATTAATAAACAGTTAATTGTGGCTATAAATGTGTTTTACATTGTATATACGACAGATGTTCAAGAAAAATGTCAAGAAAACTATCTATTGAATCCATGACATTGTTTCCTAAAAGCCCTATGTTGAATGCACTCTCTGTAATCGAAGCCATAGTATCGAATGAATTCTCATTACCTATTGTGTATATATATATCCCATTCCTCTGTAAATTGTTCGCTAAATCTCTCACTGATTCTTCACCAATGTTGTTAAATCTTGAAAGTATAAGAATTACTTTTTGAACGTCTTCTTTGGTCCCTTTCGCTACGTCACCAAAAGCAGATGAAATATTAACAAACAAATTTGTTAAATTTGAGTTCTCCGATTTACTGTCAGCAATAAAATAAGATTTTAATTTTAATTCTTGCTTATTATTTTGCGTGATCTTGCTGAAACCAAATCGCCAAAAAATGTCGTTTCCAAAAGTGACTAGAGCAAGATGTGTATCTTGAGATACTTTCTCGATGTGTTGGAAAACTTTGTTAAATATTTCTGGCAATACTGTGCGTTCATCCAAAGTCCCGGAAAGGGAGGCGTCTGCTGCTATAATTAGATCGGTTCTACTAGACTCGAAACACACTGCAAAATAAAATCATCTGTCATCATTAACAAAACTTATAAGAAACACAATTTCAGCAAGCTGACATATCAGTTGAATATAAATCACAGTAAAAGCCGTACTCGGAGACCAGCTAAATAAAGAAGAATGTTTTCTCAATCATTCTTTCTTATTCTTTGATATTAATTTATGATTTTGAGAGTTGGAAAAATTGAAAAATAAAGACTAAATCATATGCGATGCCTTCTGATTTAACAACGCTTAGAAGGCATATGCGATGCCTTCTGATTTAACAACGCTTAAAACATAGTTACAAGAAATAGTTGTGAACAAGCTATGACGTTTCAGAATTACATACGACTACATTTTGTATCAAGTGTTTCGTGATATATTTGGTACCACAATTTGTCCGTGGTCGTGCTGAACACTCTATTCCGACTTGTTATTTTACTCTGTAATGAGACACATCATATCCAACTGCTACAGGAAATACTGGGTAAAATGTAACAGTCTACTCGGGGTTGATATTAATCCGTCCGTTAAAATTAGTATAAATTTATTTCTCGGCAAATGTAATCTACTGGTCAATAGTTCTTTTGCAGTATCAATACCATTTACTATTTCTGATGGCTCTTGATTCTTAAGAACTTTTAACCGTGTCAATTTATCGTGGAAATCTGTTTGGTTGACTACACTGTTGAAAGGGTGTACCAATTCAGCGTCACCTGACACGGTTACCAAAGCTACTTGAATTTGTTCATGGCCAATTGTCATATTATCTGGCATAGTTTTCAGAAACTGAATTATTTTATCAATGTGTACATCCTCCATGCTTCTTGAGATATCAATGACGATTACGATGTCACTGGGAAAGGGCTTACATGCATCTGAAAGCGCAATCATTTCATATACATAATTAGGCATCAAGATTTGTGTTTTGCTTTTCTTTTATCGTCCATAACATAAGGATTTTTTGTGCTAATAATGTTATCACCACATTGAAGTTATTTGATTATATGTGTCAATATTTTTTTCGCCAAATACGTGATAATTTTATATTTTAGACGTATTACCATATTGTTATATTTTATGCTTACTTTTCTCACAGAAAGTACCAGTGAAATCATTCTGACATTCACATCTGGAGAAACGGTTATTTTGTTCTCGACATAGTCCACCATTTTGACAACTTATTTCACTACAACCTGAAAATAAAAGTCTGGTTTTTTTGTTTGTTTGTTTTTTTTTTTTTGCTAATGGTTGAGATGTTATACCGAATATTTGTATTAAGACAATTATTTTTCTTGTATTGCACGACAATACAGTCCCAAACCGGAAGTAAGTATGTTGAAGAGAACATTATGCAAACTTAAAGCATAATTTGCTAACGAGAATATTGCGGAAAATCAAATGTGCCAAATACCTTATGTTTATCTGCAAGCATGATGAAAAAGTGCGGAAACTAGTGTTTGCATTAATTATTTAAGTCCAAGAGCCCTAACTCAGCAAAAAATCCACGGACCGAAATTAAATTCGAACCCAATCTTTGTCATGGTAAGGTAATGTACTCAACATCAAATGTACATCTATAAGCATGACAAAAATGTGGAAAACTAGAGTTGCGAGACTGGCGGATGGAGTGTAAACCTATATAAGTCCCCTTCTGTCGGCCGGGGACTAAAATATAAAGAAAGATACCGCTACATGCTTTTTTGTCATTGATGATGACAAAATAGAGACAAAATTGCAATGACAAATATGACCAATGAGCCGCCATGAAGGAAAACAGAAAGTTTAAGTTGTACAACATCACAAGTCAAAGATCAATAACCGAAACTTTTTAAAAAGACTTCAGAAATTACATTAGTATAACGATAATGAATATGGTGATTATGGCAAAGAGACAACCTTCAATAACGAGGAAACCCTAATAACACAAAAAAAAAAAAAACAACATAATACACACATATAGCGAAATACTCGCCCCATATACTCCACTGCATAGGTTTACTCTCCACAATTGATATTGCAGATTTTTTCTTGATTTCACTCGGTGTAAAAATTGGTTTCAAAATCTTAAAAAGGAAAAAGACAACCACCACTTGTCCCAGGGTTCTTTATAATCTCTTTATATAACTTTCTCTCTTACCTTTAGTGCAATACAATGTGAAGTCAGGACAGCAGTCGTTTGCTGTCAGACAAAATTCGTCACACATGCAACATCCATTTACGTTGCATGACCTGCAGCCGTCATCTCTATCTTCACAAAAGCAACCCTCTGGTCTTTCCGTACATTGAGCAGTGTTTAACGACCGCTTTGTCCTCTCGCAATTTCCTGCAGATTCGGCACAGTCGTTTTGTGAAGAACGCAGTACTGTTTGTTTACCAGTTGCTTCAGGATGATTACTAGCCCCCTTGATTGTCAGGATAGAAATGGTAAAAAACATTTTCAAAATGGCTTTAATCCATGGTGAAACCATGTCTGCTACAGTGGACCTGATACAAATTTAAAAATACGACTGAAATACCATTGAAACCGTCCGTGAGCATGATTTATAAGGTAGTTCGATTAAATTAAAAACTAATGATACATATAAACGGTTCTTGAAAATTTCTTTTTTTTAAACTTAAACACCATAACTACGTATAGTAATCTGACTATGATATATAAATTCTAGTAACCAGTCTGTTTGTGTATTCAAGTTAAAAAGGTTAATACCTAAAAGTGTAAATTGATAATATGGCTCGAATACCACTTACCTGTTGTTCGAAATAACAGAAATTTACAACATACGTCCATTTATGAAAACCCTTCAACAAGACTTGTTTACCTTTTCTGTGGGTCTTTCTGTTTTTCATTTAAACCTTATGAAGTATAACAATATACAACTTCAAATATCCGACACAAGTCCAACAATACTGTTTACATCACAGGTGTATAGTCAGCAAGATCTTCCGGGTTTTTAAACGTGATTGAAGATGTATATTTAATATAAATTAAAGGTATTTATTTGAAAAGTTTGGCAATTCTGCTGGGCCAAAAAAAGTAATTATTAAGTTTTATGTCTTGACATAAGAAACATCCGAATTAAATAAATGATAGATTGTTGGGGTTTAACGTCCGAGCAGCAATATTTCAGCTATATTCTGACGACCGAATTAAATGAATAACTCTTTTGCAAAAACATGTAAAAGATCGAAATGCTGCGCGTAAAGAGTAAGAATGGTTGATACGATTATCTTTATAGTTTTCTCACGGGGGAAAGGGGGGTGGGTAATTTTCTCCAGATGTAACCCCTTGAAGATCCTTTATATGGTTTAAGATTTCAACAATGTATGCATATCGTATGTAGATTGTGGATATTAAGCAAATAACGGTAAGAGGAAATCAGTATATAATAATAGAAATTGAAGATAAAAGAATTAATGAGGTCAGAAATAAACCAAATGAACTGAAAACGACACTTTGTCTATTTATAGTTTCGCATATTTTAATAACTGACGTATTTGATTTAAACGTATTGTCAAGGTCAACTGGGTTAGACACAAGTGGTACAACTAATCAATGTCTTCTCCTAAAATATACATTTGCATAATACATACTTATGACATTTACAATAATTAGTACGACGTTACTATAGAAACAAACAAATGTGTAGTGACCCATAAACATAGATGCATATACTGAGGATTAAGCATGAATAAAATTAGACAGGCACATCCAAAAATATTTACTCAAATTGAATGTATTATGTTTAAATGAGTTATAAGTTGATTTTTCCAAGACACACATGCATCAATGTTGCAGTGGTACATGATAAAAATAAAAACAAGTAGTGTTCACGATATACCCTACGAGCTGAATGTAACGACATTATATTACCCACGTGAAAACCGCCTAGTAACTTCAATGAACGTTTGAACATAACTAAATATCAATGAGTTAAACTCATAACTCAAATTATCATCTCCAAAAAGCAGAATGTTGAGACTTATTTGTTCCTAGACCAGTCAAGTTGTGAAAAAGCATGTTTCGTTGCACAGTAAAATTTGGACAGACGAGAAAAAAATGTTCTGCGTCTTCTGTCAAAGCTCCACAAGAACAGCTTTTATCAAAAATAACATGTGCTCTAAATAAGTCGTTTTTCAAAGCACTACACTTATTTTTAATTCGTGCATGAGTCAAATTCATGAATCGTTTACCAATGAGGTAAAACGGTGGTGGCCTACTAATAGCATTATTATTACGATATTTTAATTTTAAACTAATTTAAATATATCAGAAGAAGGTGATTCTCGTAAGGAGAGATCCAAATTGCTCCATAGGCTCAATGTAGCTGGCAAAAATGACTGTTGATACAATGAAAGTTCAGTTGGAGGGACGCTATAATTGCGGTTATTGCGTAAGTTACACACTGATATCTCAGATACTAATGGGGGAAGTAAACCTGATAAATATTCAAGACAATGTCCATTAATCATATTATACAACAAAATAAGCTTTTTTGTTCTCTTCTATCCTTTAATGTTTTCCAACCAGTCTCTCGGTAAAGTGAATCTCTACTAGTATATGATGTTAAACCCGTTACTATTCTGGCTGCTTCAAGTTGGATTTTCTCAATTCTATCTGAATCGACTAATCCACAATTATCCCAAATGTCGCTAGAGTATTCTATAATCGGTATTATGAATGTAAAGTAAATCCTCTCGATGAATTCTCGATCCAGCTTAAATTTTAATTTACGTAATACATTGAGTTGCTTAGAAGCTCTCTCAATTAGAATATCTATGTAATTTGTCCATTTACAATCAGAGCTAAATACCAAGCCAAGATGCTTATGTGATTCGAATGGTTGCATGATAGAATTATCAAATGTAAAAACAATATTAGTAGCTCTGTTGCAGGTACTAAATACCATAATGTCAGTTTTATCAGGATTTAGGCTTACTAGCCATTCACTAGACCATATGGAAATATTTTCTAAGTCCATATTAGTCATATTGACAAGTGTCGCCTCATCATTGGCTACATGACCAATCGAAGTGTCATCTGCAAATAATCTACAAAGCCCATTTATACTATCAGATATGTCATTGACATATACAATAAAAAGAAGGGGACCTAATACAGATCCTCGTGGTACACCAGCATACAATGAGCCTATGGTTGATTTTCCATCAATGAGAACAACCCTTTGTCTTCAATAAATTACCCTTGATGCCATATCGTTCTAACTTAAAAGTCGATCCCTTAATCCAAGCACGGTCAAAAGCCTTGCTGACATCGCAAAACGTAATGCAAGTTTTTTTACTAGAATTTAAAGACAACAAAATTTCATGATAAAGTGCAATCAGTTGATGTACTGTAGAAAAACTAGGTAAGAATCCCGACTGAAATTTATAGATAAGATTATTGAAAAATGAATGGTTAAAAATAGGTTTATAAACTATCTTTTCTAAGATTTTACTTGTGCAACTCAACAAAGCAACTGGTCTATAATTTGATACCTTTGATTTGCCTCCCTTTTTATACAGGGCAATAACATTTGCCACTTCCCAATATGATGGAAACGTATGAAATCTTAATGATTTGTTGAAGAGCATGTATAGGGGTCTTGCTTTTTCATTTTTAACAGCAATAAGCATTCTGTTACTTATAGAATCTGGGCCAACTGCTTTGTTAGGATTTAAATTTGATAACACATTAATAACATCTTGTTCGAAAATTACAATATCAGAGATTACCTCTCTTCCCCTGTCATCAAAATCAGGAAGTTTCAATATCTGTAACAGAACAATAATATTGGTTCAATATTTCTGTCATCGTGATAAATAAATGTCGCGAAAAGTTATCTCAAAAAGTCGTGTGATAATTGGTGTATTTCGTCGGCATAAATGACAATTTCATCTCATAAAGTCACAATAATTTTTCGCAGTAGTTAAGATTATTATGTCGACCGTTCGATATAATTCCATGAATTATCGCCACTTTAAGGGAACCGACGACAACTTGTGCCTTTGACATAAAATATTTTCACGATAAATTATGATAACTTTTATACTAATACAACGATATGGAAACGCATTTAATGACTCTCTAAAATTTGTGGTAATGAACTTGAACTTGACATAATTATCGTAACAATCGCGAAAAATCATCGTGACTTTTGGAGATAAAATTGTCATTCATATCGACAAAATACACTAATTATCACGATTTTTCGAGAAGATTTTTCGAGACTTTCACTTATCTCGATGACAGAAATAGACTTCCATATATGTCAAAGGCACAAGTTGTCGTCGGTTCCCGTAAAGTCGCGATAATTCATGTAATTATATCGAACGGTCGACATAATTATCTTAACTATTGCGAAATATTAGTGACTTTTTGAGATAAAATTGTCATTTATGTCGACAAAATACAAAAATTATCACGATTTTTCGAGATAATTTTTCGCGACATTTATTTATCACGATGACAGAAATAGACTTCCATACAATAACGTCAGGACCGTTCAGAACAGAGACGACAATACCTGATATTTGAATAGTGGTGGAATCAGATCTAACCATGTATGAAAGGTTTTTGGAGAGAGTTCAGTTTTATTTTCTTTTATTGCTGACATGTTTGTAAACTTTTTTGAGTTGTTTTTACTATCCAACACAATTTTTCAATAATACAGAATAAATCTCTCAATTTGGTCTCCGATAAGTCTATAAACTATATTAGATGTTCATCTAAACTTATATTTGGTTTACTACATGTGGAACACAAACTAATCCCCTTTTCTGTCGAGCCTACATGTCTGCCGCCATGTTTTTCATTCATCCTTTTAGTAATAGACCCGTTTGTGCTAACGTTGGGGTAGTTGATGAGCATGCGTAGAGCATGCTCAATGTACACTTCCGCGAGGAAAATTCTTTTGTTCTACCCAAGCCCTACCTCGCATAATGTATATTGAGCATGCTCACCAACTTACCACAAAAGGGTCTATCATGTATTGTATAGATTTGGATACTTATCGGCCTTATATCATCTACCCATACGAGGTTGAAGCTGAAGATACCAGACAAACTTTCCCGTGATTTAGAAAAGTATTGTTATAAAGCCATTTCAAGCTTTTTTTTAATATGTCGATGTGTTTGAAAACGTAAAGTATCTGGCTTCACACTAGAATTTTTTATTAAAAACAAAAGCGCTTTCGCGTCTACGTTTTAAGCATGATATGTGAGTATTCATAGAAAAATACCAGAGCATCAAATCAGAGGACAATTCAAAGATAAGAATTCAAAGATATGGTAAAACTGTGAAACAAGAAATAGAGCCTACACACAAACACAATGTACCAGACAACAGTATTAACACTAAAGAAAGCAAACATTCTAAATATGAACTCCAATAAAAAAAAACTTAAGTAGCATCAAGCACTCTGGAGAGGTACGCGCGTCTTGTTCCACCAGCTGCTCTGCTAACTGCAAAGGGAGTAACAAAAAAAAGACAGTACATCAAGTTACAAATTATATAGTTATTGGTAAAAATTCCTCATATTTTGTAAAAAAAAAATAATTCCAAATTATATTCCAAATATACCGAAGATGTTGTCAAAACGCTGGAATTTTTTATCGACAACATATTTGTCCAGTTTGGTGGACGCGTTTTTCGGCAATCGGTCGGCATTCCAATGGGAATAAATTGTGCTCCTCTACTTGCTCACCTATTCCTTCACTCTTATGGGGCTGACTTTATAGCTGATCTAATCCAAAAGAAGGAACATAGTTTAGCTAGATCCTTTAATCTCAGTTTCCGCGATATAAATGACGTACTAGTATAATCGTTATTGGTATTAAACAATCTTAGTTTCGAGGATTTGATACATCGCATCTACCCTAAAGAACTTGAAATTTAAGGATGCTACATACTCTGTGAAGTCAGCCTCATATTTTGACCTATACTTAGAGATCAATAGTAAATGAAGCCTATTGACCAAATTATACGACAAACGCAATAACTTTTCATTCCGTATTGTCAACGTTCCTGTCGTCTGTGGCAACATCCCTTCAGCACCTGCGTATGGAATTCTTATATCACAACTCATACATTATTCACGTTATGCCAGAGCTTGCTGTAACTGCGAAAACTATTTGTGTCGCGCTAGACTTCTTAAAATTGGGCTTCTGGAACAGGGTATGTTGCTACAAGATTGAAGTCATCACTACAGAAGTTTTATGGTCGTCATCATGCCCTCGTGGATCGTCACGGTTTATCCATCTGCATCATGAAAACTGATACGTTCAACGTGTCATAGTTTTCCTTTCCTCGTTCGTCTACCCTGGACTTGACTTTTTATGAACAACTCTGCGGGTGTTTTTAGAAAGGCAAAGGCCGCTTACCCTACCGGTGTACCTGGTCCATGCTCCCAGTTTTTAGTGGAGTCCGAGTTGCTCATTTACTTTTGTTACTTTGTATGTATTACTTTGGTTATTTTATGTTCTTTGTTGCGTGTGTCTGTTTTCTATATCTTGTCTTTGTCCCTTGATTGCATTCTTTTAATTTCCACTAGAATCTTGATTCCCTTGATTTCCTGTAATTAGCAAGAGTCACGTGAAAAATCGTAGTCAGAATTAGCGGCACGATTTCTACATATTCGTTCATATCAGCCAAAATAACCACTAGGAACGTTTCTGTCCCCTTTTGCCTGTCTGCAAAAAAAAATACGATATTTTGAACAGCGTAGATATATCAAGATGCTTAAGTATTCGTAATCTGAGACAACTTCACAAATTGCAATTATAATCAGGTTTGAAAATGCAATTTTGTCAGCTTTTCCATTGGCTCTCGTTCTCCGAGAGAGGGACTTCTATGTTTGGTCCGTCCGAAATGTTTTTATTGACGTCATTTTGTTGAAGAATCATTTTCGTGCATATACGATTTTACCTATTTTCTAATTAATGTTAATCAATTTAATGATTCTTTGTAAAATTTTCCCGAGAAATTTATCGCCGCCATTATTATAGTTATCTGGAAATTTCACGGTCGCGGAGGCACTTTGCTGTTCGACTGAAACTTCTGTATACAGTGCTTTAAAGTGGTATTGTAACGTTTATTTCCCGAGCGGTGCGTTCCCTAACGCCGTTCTCAAACATCTCGTATCGGTTTTCCCCGAGTTTGTCAAAGCCATTTATAATTTACTCCTTCAATGATTTTTCCATAAATGTGCTTTATAGACCATGTAGACCATGTAGACCTTTTTCTTCTTCAAATTACTGTTACTAGGATGGTTTACCAGCAACTGTAAGTGTGATATGCAGTGCCCCAAACCCAAGAACGTCTCCAAGCCTTGATCGCGTGTCAAGTTCTTCAATTTGTTACATGTAACTCTTAAAACATCCGAGATTCAGATGGTTTAACGTCACAATTTTGCAACTCGCCTTGAAATTTTGACTTTTATAAACTAGAAATGTTAATTTTCATATCGCGATTATTTAATCTTTTTTGTATTAACGTTAATTTTTTTGTTTTGTTTTATTTTTTTGTTTTTTGTTTTTGTTTTGTTTTGTTTTGTTTTGTTTTGTTTTGTTTTGTTGTTTGTTTGTTTGTTTTTGTTTGTTTTGTTTTGTTTTTGTTTTGTTTTTGTCTTTTCTGATTGTATTGTCCCTGTGGTAATAACTTATTTATAATGAATGGATGTAAAATACACTTGGGTCGTTGTGGATGAAACGAAAATACTAACATTGGGGTACAGTTGAAGGTTTGACATTCGTGGTCATATCAGGCTGGTGCATTTTATGCTTGTTTAAATTTTGCTTTTGATTTGTTTTTTTTTTTTATATTTATATACAACTGTATGTCTTAATTAAAAAAAAAGTTTCGATTTTCGACTTGCCAAACTTTAAGTTTTTAGTTTCCCGTTAGCAAACGCTTTTATTATCTATTAAATATTTTTTTTATTGAATGTGAACAAAATATAGCATTGAGAGATCAACTTTAAAAAAAAATATATAAGTGATACCGTTACATGATCTGGTAAAAATCAACAATCCAACCAACTAAAATACTTCATACTCAAAATATCGAACTTTTGCCTGAAATAGGCGACTTTTATTAGCAGTCTATAGAACTTTGAGAATAAGGTCCATATCGGTCGGTCAAGAGTTCTCCGCTTTACATATTAAGTTGTATTGTGTTATGTCTATTGTGCGTTGTTGTTCGTATTTGTTTGACCCATGTGGTGTATTTTTTTCAAATTTAAAAAATATACAAAATATAAAAAGTGGTAGTTATCGCTTGAATACACCAATCATGTATGCAAATTTCGATATGCTGTGTTGAATCAAATATACAGAAAGATCTTAATCCAAAAAATAATTGTAAACAAGAAGTATTAAAAATCCAAACTACCGAAATATGAAGCCAAATCCATCTACGAAAAGTTCTACTGTGTGCAATATATACAAGGAATGAAGCCTCTGTGTTTTAGGCATTTTGAAATTTGTAATACTGTAAATTTTGATAAATATGATAAATAAAATCTGATATAATTTGGGGTCAGACAAGTCCGACTACTGGGTTGGTGAAACCCCCAGAGACCTTCGACAGTGGTGTCGACCCAGTGGTTATCAAATACAAAATACCAATCATATACAGGTGTGTGTTACAGAACCTGTCAGAAGCATTAGAATAGAATATATAGGAGGATTTAAATCCCAAAATTAATTGTATACTGCAAGAAATACTTTAAATCGGGGATTTTATATTACATATACACTCCATATTTAAACTAAAAATATCAAGCATATATAGTGCAAATTTCACCGATCGCGAGGTTCTACCATGTGCAATACAAGTAATGAAGCCTCACTGTTTTGAAATTTGTATAATAGGAGAGTTCTTCGTGATGTCATCACTTACCTGTGATTTGGATTTGGTTGGCAAAAAATCCCTTGAGTGGCATGGGGCATCAAATTTAAATCACCATAACTTTTTCTTTTTTTTTAAGATAATTGAAGAATCTTTTGGTTCTCTACACTGCCAATAATACTCTTTTTATCCACGTAATTTTAAAATAAATATTCGGTAATTAGACTATGTGAGCATAAAAAATTTAATCAATTTTTAATGATAATAGAGGTTTACATATAAATATCATTTCAAATTTATTTTTTAAGTAAAAGAGTAAAAAATTTACATAAAAAATATGAATTATTTTATCTAAATGAAACATTTTACAGAACCAAAATTGGATATAAAATAACAAAGTTATAAAGTTTTGAAAATTGGGATTCTAATCATGAATTTGTTAATTGTTTATTTCGTTGTTCATTTGCCAACCAATTTGACACTTAATGATATGAAAATTGGTCAATATGACATCACTAATGAGATTGGCGAACTCTCCTATACTGAAAATTTGATAAATATAATAAATCAAGGATTTTTATTGATGTCAATATATATGTATTTTCATTTTAAAAATGTATGAATGACAACGTTTGTTGGTTCTCTCAAATATTATTATTCAAAAAGTGAAGAATGGTTATCTTTAAAGATGCCCTGAATATATCTGCTTCATTTTTTACCGGAAGAATTTTCAAATGCATTCCGTAATCGATTTAAAATTATAATAAAAATGTCATTTCCTGCATAATTAACTGACAACAAAAGACTCACAAACAGAAGATTTCAGTTAAACATCTTAATAAGTAGGTCGAAAAATGCATTCTTATAGTTTATATTTAATATTTCCATGGTAATGTACATTTTTTATCTGTCAAAGGTCAACTTCGAGCACGGCCCCTACATGGGACAGTCCGATTATAGGCAAGCTTTGAAAATTAGGTCTAATATTGACGGGACCTGGGGTTAAAGGACATGTATTTTCAATAATACTTATTTTACACCATATCCTTCTATAGTTAATTTTCGATTTGACTACACAAATGAGTTTTGTGTTTTTGTGTCCTTCAAAGGTAAAAATAAAATAACAATAAATTCTTTATAAGTTATCGATTGTAATGGATTACAAATGATAAACTAGTGTAATCGATTATTAATTGTTTACGAGAAAACATCCCTTGTAATAGATTATAATCAATTGAACTTGTCCTATCAGGCAAGAAGTTCACAAGATTTAGATGTCCAAAAATGATATTAGTTTGTACCAAAATGATATCAGCTTGTCCCAAGTATTGTCTTAAATGACATTTCAAGAAACTTCAGTTGAACTTCGGACAACTGTGATTGGAATTCCACTTGACTGAAAGTCAGCTTTTCTTGCCTGGGCAAAATGACAACTGTTGAAGTCATATCCTGAATAAGATACAATGTAAGGAGAGCATTCTGATGCCAGATACATGATTTTGAGCAAAACTTGGAAAATGAAGAGGTGATAAAGTGTCTATAAGATAACAAATTTGACTTCTTGCACCAGACTTGACAGATTTGAATGAGGCAAAAGTAACTCTTACATACACAGAGTTGGATGAGGTGTCTATGCAGCTAAGACTTCCACACTTAATACAGTGTACAATCGTGTTGTAGTAGAAGGATCTTATTTTTAAAAATGCCAAATTTAATTTGAGATATGGTACTTTCATTTGTTTAGTTCCATAAATCTAGGTAACAATAATGATTTTTTTTTATTGTTTACTTAACCACTACCTTGTTTTGTCAACTTGAAAGCTATCAGATGATTCTGTGAATGCTCAAATGAATTGTATGTTGGCATGAATAAAGGATTTTTTTCAATTAAAGATCAATGTATTTTGAGTATTAGTATTTTTACAATCACTCTTTAGCAAATTTTTATCAATAAAATAATTGGAAAACGTCTTTACCAATTGATTTTTTTTGTAGCATTTTAACAATTTTCTTTGAACTGAGCCTTGCTCTACTTCCATTATACAGCAGATGTGACATTACATGAAAAAATAGGTCTTGTATAAATCAGTTCCACAACTGTATATGTATTTACAAAAGAAAAACTTAATGATGATCAGGACAATTACATGTAATATGGAGTAGGCATTACCTGAATATGGGAGGACTGCGAGTTTCTAATTCACAATTAGTGTGATTCCAGAACTACATGTATTAGTTATACATGTATTTCTGGAATCACACTATTAATAGTTCTCTACGAATTGCAGGAATATTTTACACATTATCAGTGACTTAAACATAATTTGACATAACTTACAGCATGTTCATACAAGTTTTCCAGAACTTTTCTAACAGGTCATATAAATGATTTAAAAAAAAAATAGAAGACTCAAGACTATCAAAATTTGTGATTGGTGGATTGATATTTGAGTTGTGTCGGGAGAAAATCCAAGAAGGAAATTATTTCATTGTGAATTATCGATTTCTTTTTTAATCCAGTGAACATCACTGCTGCCTATATGATAAATGAAGTTATTTTTTTCACTGAAAAGAAATCTTTAATTATACATCTTTTATTTGTTTGGTCTCAGAAAATGTTTATTTTTTGCTGTTTGGAAAGTCACTTCTTGGGGGTTACTTCCAGGACATATTTTTTGCTGTTTGGAAAGTCACTTTTTGGGGGTTACTTCCAGGACATTACTTGTTTTTGTTTGCTTTTATATATTTTGGAATCTGAAGGGAAATTAAGATATATGTGATAATCTAAGAACTCACATTGCTTGATGATGCTTGCAGTTAAAACAAATAGTTAATGGTCATGACGAAGCAGAGTAATATAGCTTCTCAATCTCCTTACTTTTGTTGACTTGGTTCTAAACAACATTCATTAGACTTTCATATGAAAACAAATTATATTATTAATGATTGTCTGAAGTCATTCTGACTCTGTAACCCTCATCATTATTTGGGGATATTGAAATGTAAATAAATTGTTGGATTCAGGGTCAGAACAAGATTTTTTCAGTACAATATTTCACCATCATGAAAAGTTTACCAAGCTTTTGTTGTCATGAGGTAGCCATAATTAAAGTGATTGCTAAGTTTATAAATATAAACATTGTAAATCTTGCTAATGTACAGTTATTATTAACTTGGTGACATTAATGAAATAACTGTTCAACTACATGTACAGTGTACAAAATGTAGACTATCAATTCTAAGCCTCCTTATTGGTATTATACAAATTGCATGATACTAGTTTATACATTTACACATGTATGTAAAAAATGTGCAGTGTGCTTACATGTATATTGTGTATTTACAACTAATTCATCTTTATTTATTCCTCATGAAACATTTATTTAGTCTGACAGTCTTTACAAATCAACTGTTAAAAAAATGATGATTGATTTATGTTTGTACAATAAAAAATGGTAGAGCAACATTGTACCATGTCTAAAGTACTGGTAACATACATTGTACTTTTTGTTCTGCATTTCCAATACGAAATAAAGAAATGAAAGTACTGTATTTATAAATAAAAACATACTATTGTCTGATTAAACAAGACTGCCTACATGTATCTGTCTACACTGTTGGATGAAAGCAGTGTTTTTTTTTGGCAATTTTGTGATCACTTTATATGTGGAAACAACCAGTAGATTTCTTTAGATGTTTGTTTGTATATGGTGCCAGACAACCCAACTTATAATGATGTTATAATTATTTTCACTGCAAATATTGCAGATACAAATGTAAAAACTAAATATTTAAATTTTTTCAGATATCTGGCATGAAAAAGAAAACTAAGCCCAGGAAGATAACACAAGAAGACATCCAAAATGATGACACCTTTGATTTCATCAGTGACATAGTAGATGAAGACAGTGATTATGATTTTCCAAATGACTTTCTCTATCTTAGTAGCACTATTGAAAATATCACTCACAGCAATGGGACACTACAGGAGCCTAAAGATGAAGTAGGTAAAGTACCAAATGGAAATAACTGTGAAGAACTGAGTTTGCCCAATAGCAGTACATTGGAAAATGGCATACAGGAAGAATATAAAGACAGTTTTAGTAATTTTTCATCTTTGTCAGATAATGGAGAACCAAATGAAAGTTTTTCTAATGCAAAAAGGGAGTTTGACCAAGATTTCACCTATGTTTTAGAGACAGGTGAGGTGCCCAGAGATGAATATGATGCTTATGATCAGTTGGGTGAAGCTTGTTTGACATGCAACTTATGCAGTAAAAGATTTTCAACACCTGGAAATTTGAAAACACATTTACGTACACATACTGGAGAGAAACCATACTACTGCCAGTTTTGTAACAAAAGATTTACAACAAAGGGAAATCTTGATGTTCATGTCCGCACTCACACTGGCGAGCGACCTTATAAATGTCAATTCTGTGACAAATATTTTTCAACGATTGGTAATCGACAAGTTCACATGAGAACTCACACCCAAGAACGCCCTTTTACTTGTAATCTGTGTAACAAGCCATTCAGCACCAAAGCAAATCTTCATACACACATGAAAACACATTCAGGAAGAAGGGACCATGAATGTACATTTTGTGGTAAAGCTTATACAACACTTGCAAATTTGCAAACTCACATGAGGGGGCATAACCCATTTCTGCAGTCATTCCTCCCTAATGAATCAACAAGCACCAGTACAAGTGAAGCTGAACAGAATCAAACTAACTCTTTGAACATGGGTCTGAATAATTTACTACCCACCCCACCGTTACTGGGAAATATGAATCTGAACTTGTTCAACCCAGCATTATTTCTTCCTATGGGTATGCCTATTGGCATGAGTAACTTTATTCCACCTAACTTTCCATTGACCAATGGTTCCATCACAGGTCTTGATTTGTCAAACCCAGAGGATAAGAAATCAGACGGCAATAAAACACAGCAGAAGCCTTCAGCAGCAACTGGATCATCCACAGATGCCAAAAAAGAGTCACAAAAACGTGCGCTAGACCAAGAGGAGACTACATCATCAAAAGCATTGAAGTTAGACCAACAACCCACAGGCATTCCTAATGGTGTTTTACCAAATATGGCTTTGTTTAATCATATGAACATGTTGAATAATTTTGCTTTTTCAGTTACAAGCCAAAACAAATAGAACAGAAAATTTAGTATATGTTACAAATTACAATGTCAAGGAATGTATTTTGATAAGTTAAATGTTATGAATTATATGTAAATTGGAATGTACAATTTATGAAGTATAATCATACAATGGCAATATATTGTCTTGCTAAATAACTATTAGTTGATGATTACAAGCTGGCCTATTAAAGAGTACATTTAAAATCTATCAATTCATTTTGTCAACTTGTATAGTTTGAAAAATACATGTATGCAGTAGTTATTTTGGCATATTATTTGCTTAGAGACATACAATCTCTCTGAACTTATACTTTATTTATACAGCTGTTTAAATTTATTTTTGTGGTTGATCCTTTCATTATTTAAAAAATCAGCTTTATATATTAACTATTGTCTTGGTGCTTTATTTAAAGGGGGCCCAGAGGTTTCATAATATATTTTTTTTCCAAATTAATGTAACATCCATCTTTTTTTTTTAATTGCATACATGTAATAATATAAACAGCAAAGTTTGGCTCCCTTTTTTATGCCTTTCTATGGTATGCTGGTAACCAGCCTTCCACCTTTTACACTACGTACAAAAACTCAAGTAGCTGCCACCAATTTTTGTGAAACTTAAGTGAATTGTATTTCGATTGATGTGAGTTCTCTTTCATTTTAAATGAATTTCTGATTTCTTGTTTTTGAGTTATGGGACTTGTACAAAAATGGGACGATTCTCTGTTTTGGGACTATAAAGCCTGTTACAGGTATGTCAATGAAACTTTGGTGAGTTGTTTATTTATATTGATGTTAGCTCCCTTTCATTTATTGTAAATTTCTGATTTTTAAGGATATTGTTCATTAAAAAAAGGGGATTTCACAGTTTTAGGACTATAATCTCTATAACTCAGTAGTGGTTGCACCCATTTTCATGAAACTTTAGAAACTAGCTTCTTACTATTGATGTTGATTTTGAATTTTTGGACTTTATTAATAAAAAAGGAGTTATAACTTGGAAACCCTTCAAGCAATTTTCCTGAAATTTTGTTGAATTGATTTGTTTGGGTTTTTTTTATTCATGTAAGCTTCTTTTTTATTTTTATATATTTTATGTCAAATATCTAATTACAAATAGAAATTCAGGGCTCTATCAAGCTCGAATTTTGAGTCCATATGTGCACTATATAGTCAAGGTTCAACCTCTTTGCTCTGATGAAGCATTTTATTGTATTCTAGCTATCCAGTAATTTTAAAATTTGTAATATTGTATGTGAAAATAATTTTAGATACGCAAAGGAAAACAAATTTGAATTGTGATCGACCTTTTCTATTATGTGTAAACCCTTGAATGTATGCTCTGAAAATCACCAATTGCCCAATCTAATATTATGTCACAAGATTTCATAACTACAAATAGGAAAAAAAAGGAATGTTAAAATTTGACATTTTTGATTTAGAAGTTCTTTTTTTACTGAAGTTGTTTCCTGATAACCAGCATTATTTGTTATAAATATTAATTATATTTAAACCATGTACTGTATGATAGGACAAACTCATCTTTACAGTGTAGTGTTCAAATTCTAAATTGTTAAATTTTACGTCAGCGGTTTTCTAGTCATTAATACAGCATTTTACGTATTTTCTACAAGCATTTATAAACTTTTTTTCCCTGTTAACACCATTTTTATTTACTATTTCATTTACAAGTTCATTTGATCAAAATATTTTTGTTGACCATTGTTTACACATTCATATGTTAATACACTTGTACAAAAACTAATAAGTTTATAAAGTTATCATTGCTCTAAATTTGCATGTGCACTTCTATACATGTCTTTGCATTTGGCAATTTTTGTTTACTAAATTTATTTTGTTCATTTGTACTACAGTAATAATTGACAATGTGTTCTGTTAATTACATTCCATTGTATTTTTACTGGATCATTTTCCCCTTACAGGACAAGTATTCTGGATTATGTCTTATTTACAATTCTAAAAACAATGCATTAAAATCATGTTTCTTCCTGCATTGGTGAATTAAGACTTTTAATTCCTTATTTTTGATCATTTTAGCCATGACATTTGTGGCTTACATAAAACACAAATTGATGTGTAAAAGTAAAAATGATAGCGATATATCAGAGTTAATCAAAATGTTAATGATTCTATAATATACATGTACATGAATTTCAAATGTTATTTTAGAAAACATGTATAGTAATTGAACATTCCAAAAGTAACTTTCATTTCCTTTTGTCTATATGTGAAGGGCTTTTATAGTTTTCATAAAATTTCTGGATTAGCCGATATGTCAGTTTATAATGTTTATATTTCATTATTTTATACCGTTTTGTTTATATTCTACCATGAATTGGATTTGTTGTATATGTAATTTTGTGTGTATGTGTGCCCTCTGATGTATCTATCAGTAGTGTCCTCTGATCTACGTATCAGTAGTGCCCTCTGATCTATTTATCAGTAGTGCCCTCTGATCTATGTATCAGTAGATTCTGTTTTATTACTTAAATGCATGGTTTACAAAGCAGTGTTTTCAAAGGGTTTGCAAGAAGCAGATTTTTTATTATTTCACCTGTAACAGGCTGACTGGCATAAGTACAGTAAAATTTGATTCAGGCTTGTGAAAAGTTGATTTTGTGTAGATATTAAGAAAACTTTATTCAATCAATAGTTCAGGCTAGTTGCTAGAAATCATTTTGGCACATACTGTCATATAATAACACAAATTGTAGATATGACCCTTATAAGTTATTGGTTATCAAAATATCACGCAGATGACCTGTTTTATTTGTAATAAATCTTCAGATAGTTATACTATAAAAGTATTTGTTGGCAGTTTGAATTATACATTATATTTTTTTTGTTTTAAATTGGAATATCTTTGCTGAATATGTATCCTGTGTTTGTGTACATAGTAAGTTAAAATGTCTAATGACATTAAATGAAGAGTCCCAAAATAAACATTTAAATTTGTCACTTGATATAACATGACAATGAAAAAGTATAGGACTTCAGTGTAGTTTAATGTTGTCAGTATAGATGTGTCTACTAAAAGTAGAGTGTTAGAAATTGTTGTACTATCTGTTGTGACAGGACTAGTGCTGATAATGATGACACTTGTGTAATCACATGATTATATTGTCATAAGATGTTCAGTTGGTTATTTCATTCATGTAAAATATTTTGTAATGTTAATTTTTTTTTGATACACGTATGTCTTATTTTTATGATTATATCAGGATTTTTATAATTGAATGACAATGATTAAATTTTGTTAATTTTGTTTAGATGATCAGTTAATGTTATTGTTTGTACGTGTATGTATTAGTAGCGCTAGGGTGCTCTGTAATGATTGGTTTTTGTGTAGTAGTTTCTTTAGTTGTCTCCCTAAGATTCTATTTTTTTCCGTCCAAGTAGATGAGATTACAAATGGAGATAGATCTGATTCTTACTCTTTTTATCAATTAAAACTTTTGTCTCAGCATTTATTCCATTTCCTTTGCGGCAACTTCCTCAAGATGCTTTTACCCGTTTTTAATCAAATATGCTTCTAAAACAGATTTCTGTTAAAAAAATATTGGTAGCAACTACCTAGTTCCATGGGTTTAGATTTAGTAATTAATAAATATACTTTAAGTTAGGTAATTACTTATTTTAGTTGGTTTGTTGTCAACAAAGGAGCTTCACTGTATGATGTCTACTGTATTAGACTTGAAAGATCTGTTTTTATAGGCGTTTTACAGAATTAGTGCTACTTTTGTGTGTAATTGTAGATATTAGTAAGCAATAACATTAGATGTGTTAGAAATTCTATTAATTCATCTCTTTTACTTTATTTTTCTCAAACATCCAAAATTTTAAATATGTCACTTCTGGACTCACTAAACTATAAAAAAACATTTAGGCAATTTTTATTATCAACTACTTTATGTTACTACTGGTAGTTGAAAATAATTTCCTTTACTTTGCAGAAATAAAAAAAAGATTTATGTCTTCCTAGCAAAATTTGAATTATTGTTTCGGTGGAAACATGTCATGCAACCATTTAGAGTAGTTCATGTTGTTAATTTAGAAAGTTCTGTCAACTACATAACACAATTTTTTTTTCTGTAATCTTTTACATATATGACACCAATGAAATATATAGATGTTGTAGTAATTATTGTGATCAATGTTGACCCTACAAGGTATTGTGTCAAACAGTATTCAAATTAAGCATTAAAATGATGTAGTTGTCTTTTTTGTTTCTTATTTGCTGAAAATAGATTTAAGTGCCTAATCTAACAGGGTTCAAGTGGAATTTCAGAAAGTACTGGACTTGATCAGGTTTCAGATAAAAAAAAGTGGTATAATGATATTGTGCTGGCATCTTCAAAGGTAATGTCCATTGACATTTTGTCCTGACAATTGCTTTAGTGTTTAGATTTTTAAAGGAAATTGTACAACGTGCCCCATGCCACAAATGAAGGCCAGGACTGATTTTGGGGGTTAAATTGTTAAGGAATTTAGGACCAAAAGCAAGCACTTTCCTGATGTCTGGACAATAAGGACTACAAGTGAATGGACCTCTTTGCAGTTGGACCACAAGGTGCCGCACCACAAACAGAAGTGTTAGATTGATTTTTAGGGATGTAGGAAAAAGGGACCTTTTTGATTCTGGGCAAATTACTATTCTGTGTCAAATATTTAATTGTGATCAAAATTCAGAGCTGTATCAAGCTGGAAGGGTGTGTCAACACTTGCCCCAACTGTGCATCATGATGTATGTTCTGTTAAGCGTAAAAGGGTCATAACTCTTGAACAGTAAGTTGCAATTTTGAATCCACAACATTGTGTGCCATGAAGATCACTACAATCTGCTCACTTGTCAAAACGGAGTTTTCAAAATCATTTGCTTGTAGAATGGAAAAACTAAATCATCCAATCAGTTGGGAATATTAACTTAATACAGTAAGTCAACATTAAACTCCTAAAATCTCAACTGTTTGAAATACATCAGAAAAAAATTATGAAACATTCTCATGCGAGATCAAATTTCACATGCAGGGCAGAAAGGATTATAAATAAAATTTGGATAAGGTTTACATTAGAGACAACGAAAAATACTGAATCTTTTATTTCCCTCAATATTTTGTATAAATACTCAATATAAAATTTTACAGTCAAGGTAACAACAATTTTAAATAAATAAAACAGTAAACAATTACTGTACTTGAAGGTTCTAAGTTAGCATAAATTATCTAGTATGTTTACAGCAAAAACTAGTTAAAGAATAATCATACATGTATACAGGTTTATCTTACAAATTGTACTCCTATTATCAAAATTATGCTTGGAACTGCTTTGAATTGTGCACATAAAATAGTACTGACCATTGTATAAAGTTGGTTAATTAACTCCGTCACCTTTTTCACTATTTTTTTACTATGAAGCACAGAATGATATTATTGCCTACCCTGAGATGATTGTCGTGTGAGGTGCCACCTAAAATACAAGGGAAGGTAATTTTGCTCCCACAATAAGAAGTAGAGTTAGTTCTGGATTGTCCACTTTGGTCATGTGACCCAAAACAATGGTCATCATAGTGCTCATCATAAACAAATGTATTAGAAGTAGGGATAAATTCAGAAACTACAGTGTTCATTAATTATTGCATATTGTAATACAGTATCAGAACAAACTTCAATCTAAACCTGTGGGATGTAAAGACAACCGTTTTCAGCAAAGACAAATATATATCATTCATACTTGTTGCATATGTTAGTAAGATGCATTTTTCAAAATATTTCACATAAATATCAATAATCCAATGTTTACCATAAAAGCATTTCAGTAACTGTCTAACATAGAATCTATCATTCATGGATTGAAAGAGAACAAATATCAAGTATTTACACTGATAATATGTTATTTAGAATGCTTCAAAGTATTGAAATCCATTACTAAGCAAAACATTTTTCTTCTAGTAATGGGAAAAGTTTACTGGAAATGCTGTCTTTTACCTCCTCAATTACTATTTACTAAAAGGCTTCAGAAAAAAGTCATTGTCCATTCCTTTAATAAAATGCCTCAAGCTGCCTTACATCCACACTAAAAATGTGTTATCATTTTTGGAATAAATAACCTAAATACAATTTTGAATGATTCTAAGCACAAACGAAAAGTACTGTATATTGATGTCAACAAGTAATAAAAACAGATGTCACACAAATAAGATTAGTTACAACATTCTGACACCCACATTAATAAACTACTCTACAATATAAAAATATCAAACATTTCATATAACTGTTCTTCTCCATAATTTTTTTTTCTATTTTACAATAGATGGTCTTAGATGGCCACATATCTTAAATGGTTTTTACCTGTAAAGAATTATACCTGCCAAGGAATGACTCTTAAAATTTGTTGTTGATTTAATCATTCATTTAATAACCTTGCCAAAAAAAAACTGTTTTGAAGATATGTTTGTGTGTGTGTTTTTTTACATTTGGAAGGGGTTAAGTTTTGTTATATGACCTTGAAATTTTCTTCCTTTCTTCTAAATCACAAATAATACAGAGAAACAATATTTACAAGAAATAGCACAAAATCATTTAACTTAAATTTCATAACTAACTTAAATTTTCAAAATACAAAAATTTCAGCCTTGATGATTGAAACTGTTGCTATGTAACAACATTTTACAAAAACACAGTTTTATCCCTTACGAATCAATGTGGTTTATTAACTTCACAATAGTTGGACCCAACCAGTAATCATGTTCTAAGAGTTAAATGATTTAAAGCTACATGAAGCCAGAGACAATTTGCTTATACTTTGGAGGAATCATAAATGATGCAACTCATAATCAAAAATAGAATAAATAGATAATTCAAAACCTAGCTGCTTTTTTATCTACATACACATTTCACTTGAAACAACTGCTGCATTAATTTCATAATCTAATATCTCGAAATAGTAACATTTGAAAAAATTCAAGTATGTGTTTTAAAATATGTGGGCTGCATTGTGGTTTTTTCTGTTTTAAAAGTATTATAAAATATCAATATAATATAAAACTGAACACAAACAAAAAGAAAATGGAATGAAATAGCATTAGGATAGAATGTACGTATATAGAGTGTAAGTAGCACATAACATGTATGATAAATAGCACTTAAACCTTCCATACCCAACATCTCAGCTCTGAGTAACTCATTCATATTGCATATATTGTCTACTAATTTACTTCATTATCAACATCTTAAGAGACAATGGCATCAGTTACAATAAAGACATTTTAACAGATGTTATAGTAATAATTCATTAATACAAAATATCAAATGTCCATCTAGACATATAATGAAATGAAATCCCCCAAGTTTTTAAATACTGATTCTTTTAATATCAACCGATCAGGAAGGCTTAATATCAAAATGATACAACCATTAACCTTATCATATGAGGATGCTTGTGGCATTTTTATTTACTCTTGGCAGTGACATACACTAAATGATTTGTTTATCATGAATATGGATTTCATCAAATACATAATAAATTCAAAATTAATAAAAGTTAATTTTTATAACAATATGCAGCAAGATGTTACAAAAAAATTCATGTCAAAACATTCACCATTGACCTATCAACAAAATTAACTTCCTCTTCAAGAAAACATTCCCTCTCTCTCCCACACACATACTGATTTCTCCTCTGTTTATAAAACAAAGCACATTTCCACCCTATGACATAAGACATTTTACATGATGATTTGAGGATTTGGCACGGATTCTCCTATTGATTTGTGAGGTAGAATTCTTCCACCATTGATATACAGTTCATCCTTCACTGATACATCTTCTCCTAACACTGATACATTCTCCATTCTAACCTATTGATAGAAAAAAAAACAAAGGATCAAAGAGAGAGAATCAACAGAGGTCATGACAAAGACAAAGAAGTTTTAACATTTCAGACTAATTGGCACTTTGAAAACAAGTCATTGACTCACTGAGAGATGTAAATATTAATTTCAGTAGCAATGAATAAAGAAAGAGAAATAAGTCTAGCCAACGGTTCATTCATACAATACCTATGAGATTTCTATTGATAACCTACATGATACAAGTCAGTGTTTCATGCTTATTATCAAAACTGATTTCCATATACTCTGATCATTTTTACCTGATAAGTTTTTTTCAATAGGTAAACATGAAATAATTACATACAGATAATTAACAACATGTATGTAAGCGTAGTACCTACCCAGCTTCCCACCATACAGATAATTAACAACATGTATGTAAGCGTAGTACCTACCCAGCTTCCCACAGTACACTTCCAACCAATAATACATGACTCTAACCAGGAGTGAGACTTCAGATAAGCTCCCCTCAGTACTGTACATCTCTTTATACAGACACCATCTTCTATCACCACATCAGGACCAATTGTTACATTAGGCCCTATCCTACAATTGTGGCCTATTTTTGCACTTGGATCCTGCAAAACAAGACAATAACTAATTAATGAATAGTGAATTAAAGGTAAAAGTAATACACTAACCAAATAATGGTGATGGTAACTTCTCTATGATTTAGTACTTTCATCCACATCTTTGATAACTAGATATAATTTGATATTACACCGTGGACAATATGTTACAAACAAGTGACTGTCACATTGTATATAACATCTGATTGGTTGGAAGCAACATTGTAACATTCCTTACTTTGTTCTCCCATAACAACTAGTGAAGTAATGGACAGACATTGCAAGAATTTCCACCATGACAGAAGCAAAATGTCAAGCAGCCAATTAATCTAGAGGAATCAGAGAAAAAGGTTTAATAAATCGTGAATTAGGAATATTATAAATTATCAACTCAATTTCTTTAATTTCAACATCAAAACAATTTCAAATTCCAGGTTATGATGTTGAATCAAATATCTCCAGTTGATATTTTTTGTGACATTCAACTTTCACTCATTAAGAAACCTATAAATCTCAATATTGTGAATTAACATATTCACTAATAAATTGTCAGAGAAGGCGACTTAAGATGTTTAACTATTGCAATCTTTTTAGAGTTAGAAATAGAATGGGTTACATATGTGTTTGTAGAGGATTTTTATAATCAAACAATCTTTTAACTTTATATAAAGATTGCACTGTTCTTTGAAAGAGCTAAAGTAATACATAAAGAATACTTTGGGAAAAATGTCATTCAGGAAAGTTTAATCCAGAAAATTTATACATATATACCATCTTAACAATCAGCTTTAATTTCATTTGAAACTTTTACTATTGGCGCATAGCATGTACTCACAACCAATACATTTCCTACAATACCCTCTCCACTGTACAGTTTCTCGGGTGATTTCTGTCGTAATGAGGTTAAGTATAAACACATCCCTGTAAGAAAATCTTTAGGCTGACCTACATCCATCCAAAAACCTGAAATAAAAGTTTAAAAGAAAACTTATCTTTATTTTTATGCAATACTGTTTTCAATATTGATGTATCAAAGATGTATACAGTTGCAGATTTTGCGATATATAAGAAGAAATCCAGTAATAGAGGAAATTTAACACCAATTTGTTACTGTAAGAAACAACTTAGTTACATTTTCACAAGAGTAAAAAGATGGGGAATGTATCAAAATTCATAATACATTTCTAAAGTTTATAATGTCTGGCAACTAGTTAGGCAAGTTAGGCAATTAAAAAAAATGAATAATCAATCTTATAATGCGCATGTATACTCTACTAAAATACATTACAATGCTATATCATCTTCAGCTAATAATAGTTGATATCATAATCAGCCTCATAAATAGAAAGTAACTAATGGCCATGGAACTTTTATTCTCTTGATATTTTAAGGCTAATTTCAAAAACATACCCTGTAATTCCATTGCAAACAATTCACCATCTTTTGCCATAAATGGAAAAACCTCCTTTTCTATTGATGTCGGTTGTAACTAGAAAAAATAATAAACTTATAACCAACAAAGAAAAAAGGCATAATAGTAACAACTGTAATACCTGAATCTTAATGTAAATAGTAAACAACTGTGATACCTGCATCTTTAATGTAAATAGTAAACAACTGTGATACCTGCATCTTTAATGTAAATAGTAAACAACTGTGATACCTGCATCTTTAATGTAAATAGTTAACAACTGTGATACCTGCATCTTTAATGTAAATAGTTAACAACTGTAATACCTGAATCTTTAATGTAAATAGTAAACAACTGTGATACCTGCATCTTTAATGTAAATAGTTAACAACTGTGATACCTGCATCTTATGTAAATAGTAAAACAAATAACCATTATACATAAATACCAAGTTACTTAATCTGTGAAAGGTTTTAGGCATTTAATAAAGTCCTTTATTTTCACATGAAAATACAACTCACTTGACTGCAATTTTACTCTTGTTACTTTGGTTTTGTTCTTTAAAACAGTTTCAACATTCTTAAATGAAACTTTAATACATACATGAATTTCAAATCTATAGAATATACAGTTGAATGAGAAAACTATGTTTAGTTATCATTCTGTGTTTGCAAAGTCTTTCTACAAATTTTGTAAAAATCTAATGAATAAATCCTAACCAAAATGGTCTACAAAATGTCTATCAAATGTTAATCACTGAAGGTTGTCAGTGTATGACTTACTGGTATTCTCTTTAATATAGATGGATTAAATATATACATTCCAGCATTAATCTTATTAGAAACATATTCCTGTGGTTTTTCAACGAAGTTCTGTATTCTGCCATTCTCTGGATCATATACAACTACACCATACTTAGATGGTTCTTCTACTTTTGTTACCTGTAAATTAAAAAAAATTCTCAACCTAAAAAAAAACATTTTTCTATGGTTCATATACCTATTTCCCTTTTACATTGGTATTCACCATTAGGATACATGAATAAAAAAATGCGTAAGTTCTCAGGCATTGCTGCATTTCTTAAAAACATCTGTGTCAAAAATTTTATTTCCACTGCACAAAAATAAAAAAAAATATGGATTTTTTTGTTGTTCCTGGTCTGGTAAAATGGTTTCAATTTTATAATTTAGTCATCCAGTTTGTTTGGGCACTTGACTGGAAGGTTCAAAACGCTACAACAGATGCAGTTATATGACATAGATTAAAATATGGCCACTAATATTGTGCAAAATTGTTTCTCTAGGAAGATTTTGATGCCATTGAATCATCATACGCAACTTTTTCTGAATATGCACTTTTTCTGAACTGCATAATAATTTTTTTTTAAAAGCCACCTTTCAACATCAGTTTTTTAAAGAGTGCCTGAGAACCTAGATATTTTTTTTCATTGCCTAACCCAACTAAAATTGATTGAGAATAAGACTATGATACAAACTTCAAAATTGTCATACTGTTTTGATCTTCATATAAAAAATATGAACTAATAGCCATGTACATATACTGGTTCTTTTAGTAATATAACACATCAAAGAATAGTTTTCTATTTACTTAAGTATTTCTGAGTATAATCATTTATCATAAAAAATCTCTAATGAGTGATTTGTAATATTTATACTGATGGATTTATCTAACTTTTTCTTCCAGAAATACAAATCATTGTGTGGTTTGAGCATATTCATTCTCAACCCAATACAATACTCCGTAAAGATGTGTTAAGTTATTGATTATTCAGATATTATTTGCACTAGCATCTGACTTTAGATCAAACCCTATTAAACTGGTCAAGAAATAGACGTTTTATTTTAAATTTGTTTCACAAATCATTTTTGAAAACTTGGGAAAACAACTTATAAAACAAATCACTTTCTTATATTTCAGTAAGAAGCTTTCTTACTAAAAGTCATACTAATTCATTAACAAATACTTCATAGAACAAAAACTATTTTGTATTTAGGTTATACACTGGTGCATTTGTTGTGCGTCACCATATTCTTTTTTTCCACATTAAATTTAAGTTCAAAAGCATAAGCCAGAAACAAAGACACTCAGTCAGCTATCTACAATGAACCTTGAGATGATTCATTTACAGGAGATAACATACTTACAACAATAGTTCCTTCCTTGCCATGGTGTTTATGGAACTGAACCATCTTTTTAAATGGGAAATCACAAATAACATCACTGTTTAGTACAAAGAATGGCTCATCATCTTTGGTTAAATGCTCTTTAGCTAAAGCTAATGGACCAGCTGAAAGATAAAAAGTGTATATACAGTGAAACTTCTCCAAACGGCCACCACTGGGACAAGAGGAAATGGCCTGTTTTGTGAAAAATAGCAATGCATTCTATGAGTTGTTTTCATTTATGTGTTCTATAAACCTACACATCGTCAGTTTGCTGGTCAAGGCATGTTTAACGCCTATTCAAAACTTCAGGCTTTTTATTGCATTTCAAAACTTACATCATTTGTAAATGATTTGATCTTGTTTTTGTACCTATAAACAAAGTTTAATGATTTTACCTCTATATTGTTTTGGCTTGGGTACACATCACAATAATTGGCAGTTTAAAGATCGTACTATTAAATGACCCTGGTTGCCTGACGTGTGTACACACCAATTAACACCCAACCAGTGACAAAATGTGATGTCTGGATTAAATTTGTAGTTACTGTCCCCTTCAATTATCATCTATCCACTGATGAAATGCCAACTGGTCAGTGAATAAATTTTAATTATGTAATATTACGTAATCATGTACAGTTTTGTTGACACATTTATTATATGTGAACAATAACCGGTTGGTCGGAATTGAGAGGTTGTTTTTACTTGAATTATATAGCTAAAACTTTGAAAAATAGGCCCATGTATGGTTTTAGGGGATGGCTGGTCTACTGAATACAAACCACGCAGGTTTCAAGGTATATCGGCCAGGACTTTTGAAAATGGCTGGTTTGAAGGGAAGACCAGTTTTCTGAGGGTCTGGTTTTGAGAAGTATCACCGTATTCTCCTACAAATGCATGTCCTATTAGGTTTGAACAAATGAATGTCACACAGTGAGTAGAAAAATCATTAAAAGATTCTGGTTTACTATTACAACATCAAAATTTTGTAGATATCAAATATTCTAATAACATAAAAGTTCTGCATTCCTGGTGAAATCATTGAAATTACTTTCAAGTAAATCCTGCTTTGTATCTTTACTAAATAAATAGTGAGAGCAAAAACTTTAAGTTCAAGGAGATTAATCTGTGTGGAAACCTGTCTGTTATTTATATTTTTACCATGTTACATAATCATTTATCTAACACAAAAAAATGAAAAAAGTATGAAGTCTTCAGTACAGCTCAGCAAAGGATTGAACCCATTACCCCCAAACAAGTGAGTATCTTGAATAATCACATTTAACCAGGAATGATCTTGAAAAAAATATATTTGCTGAAGACAATACAAAATGCATTTCATAATGCATGCACCAGGTCATTCCAATGGTCAAGAAAATGGGATGGTGTTACACTTTATGGTTACAAAAGAAAACAGCATTCTTTGGTTACTCCTCTATTCAAAATGGTACTTATTTTCTTGTCACTGACACCATAATTCTACTAACCTGTTCCTAATGGCTCTGATTCAAGGGAGATAGTAATTGTCACTCCTAACTGAAATAATAATTTTGAGATACCTATGTAAGCCTAACTTGAAACAACTCCATAAAAGAATGGTTATAAATAGGTATTGTGTCTAAAAGGACAATATGATGCTTTATCTCAAATACTTATGTACAATGTACCGGTACTTCAAACTTTTAATTCAGACAATGACAGATTCCAAGTTTCACCAGTTCCTCAAACATTTCTGATCATACTATTTTTTTTTTAACCACAAATAACGATTATATTTAATTCATTTCTAAAGGTTCCTTATATATTTAAATTAGTGGACATTTTCGGCATTTCAACAGCAGATTACAAAATTGGCCACAAAGCAATCAATTTTAATTGGTATTCAATCTATACTACATGTATAGGAAGTTATCAGTTTTTTAAACTGATTTTAAGTTTTTAAAAACTTTCTTTTCATATTTGCACAATTACCAGAATCTTACCTGTTGCTCCATTGCCTTGAGTTCTTGCTCCATTTGCTCAGCTCTATAGCTAACAGCAAGTACAATGTGGGAAGCACCAGCCTGAAAATGTAAAGAACATATACTTTCACAAAAAATATCACTTGTTCACTTGTAATATAAGCTCAATTCACCACCTATATGTATCAGTGATCTCATCAAAATTGTAATAGAGGGGCACAACCTCTGATGCATTGGCATGATAAACAATATCAAAAAAGACAAACTCTATACAATGGGGGTAAAATTATGGCAAGAAATAATGATATTTTGACTGTTTCTTAGGTTAAGCAGAATTTCAATATTATCATTGTAAGCATTTTCTCATAAGGAAACAAAAATGACTAAAATTATTTTCATAATCTCCAGAGGGACAGAGGGGCACATGAAAAAATCTGTGCACCACTGTCTACATTTATCTTAGGCTATATACATGTATTTAAAATGTTTTGTCAACTTTGAA
Organism: Perna viridis; assembly: GCA_037379345.1. Taxonomy (NCBI): domain Eukaryota; kingdom Metazoa; phylum Mollusca; class Bivalvia; order Mytilida; family Mytilidae; genus Perna; species Perna viridis. The sequence goes on along the minus strand of CM074511.1, from coordinate 8,571,385 downwards.
AGTTGTTTAGCTTTTTTTTAAGTTCGAACTCAATGAAAAAAAATCTATAAATACAGTATCTTATTCAGTAAAAAAACTATCCACTGTCAAAGAGGGTCGACAGTCCTACCACAACACTTGTTACTCCCGTAGAGGTATTAATTCAATGTGGATCCTGAAAAACTTGAAAGATCTTTTGGAGGCAATCAATTCAAGACTATTATCTGAATATATTAGCATTAAAACCTATGATTTTTCCACACTGTATACTTCTATTCCCCATACTCAGTAAAAATCCTGACTTAAAAACATTATACATAGTTGTTTTTCCAAAAAAGATGGTACACCTAGATACAAATAAATACTTCTTGGTGAAGATTCCTCATACCTTGTAAGAAATAATTCCAAATCATCTTCCAAATATACAGAGGAAGATGTTTGCAAAATGCTGGAATTTTTAATCGACAACATATTTGTCCAGTGTGGTGGACGTGTTTTTTCAACAAACGTTCGGCATTCCAATGGGAACAAATTGTGCTCCTTTACTTGAAGACCTATTCTTCACTCTTATGAGGCTGACTTTATAGCTGACTTGATCCGAAAGAAAGAATATTGTTTGGCTAGATCCTTTAATCTCAGTTTCTGATATATAGATGACGTATTATCTTTAAACAATCCTAATTTTGGGTATCTGATACATCGTATCTATCCCACAGAACTTGAGATAAAAGATACTACAGACAGTGTGAAGTCAGCCTCATATCTTGACCTACACATAGAAATCGATGATAAAGGTAAACTATTGTCTAAACTTTACGACAAACGTGATGACTTTCCATTCAAAATTGTCAACTTTCCTTTAATTTGTGGCAACACCCCTTCAGCACCTGTGTATGGAGTGTTCATATCACAACTCATACGTTATGCCAGAGCTTGCCGAAACTACCCAGACTTTTTGTATCGCACTAGAACTCTAACAAATAGGCTTCTGGAACAGGATTATGTTGCTACAAGAATGAAGTAATCACTGCAGAAGTTTTATGGTCGTCATCATGAACTCTTGGATCGTTATGATGTATCCATCTGCACCATGAAAACTGATTCATTCAACGGGTCATAGTTTTCCTTTCCTCGTTTGTCTACCACGTACTTGACTTCTTATGAGCAACTCGGCGGGTGTTTCTAAAAAAGCAGAGAACGCTTACCCTACCGGTGCACCTGGTCCATGCTCCCAGTTTTTAGTGGAGTCCGAATTGCTCATTTGCTTTTGTTACTTTGTATGTATGATTTTAGTTACTTTATGTTCTTTGTTGTGTATGTCTGTTTTCCATGTCTGGTCTTTGTCCCTGATTGCATTCTTTTGATTACCGCTATAACCTTGGTTTCCCTGATTACTCTTGATAATTAGTGAGATACCAACTTCAACAAGTGCTTCCAGCTGATGACGCAGCATAGGTTTGTTACCAAACTCCACCAATGGCTTTGCACAACTCAGTGTTAAAGGTCTCAGTCTTGTTCCATAACCACCAACTAATATTAAGGCTTTCATTCTAAAACAAAACCATCATGATTATTTTTTTTCTGAGATTTACTTTAGGTGGAAATAGTGATATAATGTTATTCATATAATACACAGTCAACTACAATAAATCTTTCAATGGTTTCATACAACGTCATGTACATATAGTAAAATAAATGTCAATGTATACTTTCTGTTGGAATACTGTACTTATTTTAAGTACAAAACTCCAAACAAAATATTAAATTCCAGTTAATAAAAATCCATAAATTCAAAACTAATTAATAAAAATCTGAGATAGTGTAATACCACAAAAATTCATACCTTCAATCTTATCTTATGGACAGTAACATATGTTTGAAAGAACTGTTTAACTTGGTGTACATGTAACTTCTGTAAATTCCACTACTGAAGATTGATGGGAGATGCATAGAGATCATATGAATTCACACTGGTCAAATAACCAACCTCTATTCATTTGAGGACACTTTGGCACTTTGGATTTTTTCCAATTTTTTGCTTCTGTTTGTCCATAAACTGGAAGTGGTCAATACAAGGGGTTGACATTGAAATGGTGGTGACAGAAATCATTCTTATTTAGTTTCCAGGTGAAATAGAGTACTACAGATTAATTCTGCTCTGGCGAGTGTTCGAGAAATGAACCCTACCCCCAAAAAATTTCATTTTTTTTCGACAGTGGAAACTTATGACCTCTTCGTTTAGCTTTCAAGTCATTATTTATTAACAAACTCTATATCAGATAGCCTCATTTTAAAGCACAGTCATGCTGCTTGCAGATGGACACAAATTGCGCTTTCCTAAACTCAGATTTACACTGCCCGAATCAATAAAATGGAACATGGTCCTTTCCCGAACAGGTCCGGGTGTAGCAGGACAAGGGTTAAGAGGGCCTAAATTAAAAATATGTTTGCCGTTCACAGACCTGATTTGAAGGGACTGACTGAAATTATTTTATTGCAAAATCTCCTACACTTTATTTTTGGTGGGCAAAATTGGGACGTCGACTTCCTTTTAGCAATTCTCAATCCATGTCGCAAAAATGCTAAGATAATCCATTAATTATTCTCTGTCTAAATCACTGTCTTGATTTAATCAATGTGATTTAAGATGGATGCCTGGCCAAATGGGGCTAAGGAATTAATGTTCCATTCCTCCATCAAAATAAAATACAGGAACACTCCAAAAATTGTGCTGGCTGTTATGAATAGACTTTACAGTCCCCCCCCAACAACAAAAAATCGGCATGAAAAGATGTGTTTGAAGACATCTCGATGATTTGACCCTTGATAAATTAGATGTAATAAGTGTCAGTCTTCAACAAATTAGCTAAAGGTATAAATTTTAAATTCTAAACCGGACTTCAAGAGGAGATTACAGTGGTTCCATTACCATTACAAATGCACACACATAATGGTATAACTTTTAGTGTAACATCATAAACAACAAGGAAATAAGGATAATATAATAACAAGTCATCAAAGAAAAGAAAACTAACTATTAACCTTATATGTGTCACATCCTTTATACATGATTTAATTCTCCATTTCTGCCTCTCCAAAAATTTCAATTAAAAATATGCATCCAGCATCCAGTTCGACACATTTTATTTTCATATTAACAGCTTTTTAGTTAAAACTATTTTATCACAAACTGTGGTTAAAAAAAAAACAAACAAAGTACTTACTTTCTAACTGTCAAAAGTGAAAACAAAATTTGTTTAGAAACGGGAACCTGCCACGACGCTACCTTATTACTTCCGTTTCCGGTGTTAGACAGAAACATACACGGGTACAAATGTTTTCCGGCTTTGTCAATTTGTGCTTAAATTCCAATTTGAATTCTGTAAAGATATGCTTTTTGTCATCTTTGAATCTTGTGACTAAAATGTGACTTGAATTTATTTGCGAAACAATTAACATATATCAATCCGCTGTAAAAATTCAATATTTACTGGCATCAATTAGTAAAAGTTATAAGCTCTCTGTTGACAATCTTTTTATTCCATTACCGAGGCTTGTATAGGGGGTACCAGATATCCCATATCCCTATAATTTTAACTCTAGTTACCCCCAAAAATATATTGAAAGAATCCATGTCCCTATAAAGAATCAAAGATATCCTGTATCCCTAAACATTTTTAAGGTTATTAATATCCCATATCTCATTACATGTAACTATTTGGCCTAACAAATTGGCAAATATCATGCATCCCGATTTCCCCTATACAAGCCTCATTTACCCTGACCCTTCACTTACATTTCGCGCATCCCTTTTTCTTACAATAAAATGACCAAGTTCAGCTATCTGTAAGGTTAAAATAAACGAAACGCTTCCGAAATAGGAGTTGTCAACGCTGAGCTCTGTAACTTTACATGATGTTTTATACATATTGAAGGCGTGTACCAACTGCAGTGAAAAATATTAAATTGATTCTTACATTACAAAGAAATGTATGGAAAAATATGGAGCGATTTCATATTCCAGGTATTCCTCATGTTAGCTCTGGTTCCATGTGTTGGAATACACGCCGCATAGTCATTGAAATAGTTATCAACATGAAGTTCTAACATTGGGATTTTGTTGTCACTGTATGAGTTCCAAGGGGGGAATATTTCTCATAATTAATGTTTCATTTAACAGTGATATAATAATGTTCATAAATACTCTGCCGATACCTGATTGATCGTCTTTTACAGCTCTGACAGTTGAATATTTTATATATTGTTATAAAACAGGAGTTAGTTTTAAACTCATTTAATATCTGATCAAGGTTACCAAAATATTTCTAGTTATGCTAGTCATTGCATTGAACGTTTGATACATGTTGAAATGTTTTTTTCAGATCATTTGTTTCTAATCAAGAATAAATGTTTTTGTTTACTTTTCAATCATTTGCAATTTAATGTGTAATATATCCATTGGTGCCCCAATCTCCTCTTTCATGAGTGTTTCCAAAAATTTATATATGTATATAAAAAAAATGCCTGCCTGCCTGGTCAGTTTCAGAAGCTAGACCTGGGGGAGGGGAAACAAACATTCTTTTAAATATGGCCTAACAGCAAGTGTAGACCTCCGGTCAAAAAATTTCGACATTGTGTTGCGTCGTAAGAGTGCCTTCTGTATGGAATTTAAATGTTCTTCTACAAAGTTAAACAATTTTTAACTTATTTTTTTTATTTATTCCTTAAAGGAAATTTGAATATTTAAAAAAAAATATTTTTATTGAATACAGTGTCTTAAATGTCTATTCAAATTAAGTTGATATTAACCCTAATTTCAGACAAAATTACCTCTACCAGTTTCAACAGTCAGAATAAAACTACGCAATACACAACCCGAAAACTATTCACACCACCCGACCGATAATTAAAAACATTTATTAACCAACTACCCAAATTACGTTAAAATATGTCAAAAACTGACTAATTGATATGAATTCAAACCGGGCATCTATAAGGGACCAATATGAAATAGAGGGCCAATATGAATCGAACCAGGGCCAACACGGCATCATAAATTCCGGTCGTTTGACACCGCCAATTTGAGTTAGAATAGGATTTCATGAACTTTAATCATCAGGACTAAAAGCTGCTGAAACACAAAAAAAATTCTTTCATTTTATACAAAAAGGATATTTAAGACTGATTAATGCAAATAAACTTATATGTTTTTGGTAACACACTATAGGCCAGACCGTTAATACAACTTAAGAGATGTTAATAAATATGTAATTTCATATTGGTCCTGTTACAGGTTTCGGTCAATCATATTGGCCTCCACAGCCGTATTGGCCCTTAGCGATGCCTCTGGACCAATACGACCGCCTCAACCAAAATGACAGACCTCAAACCTATAACAGGACCAATATGAAATTACATATTTATTAACATCTCTTAAGTTGTATTAACGGTCTGATCTTTGATCCACGCATTTTTAATGACCGAAGAGGCTCAAAGGAGGGAACAATGTCATGCAGTAACCACGGCAAGCTCTGGCATAACATATGAGTTGTGATATAAAAACTCCATACACAGGTGCTGAAGGGATGTTGACACAGATGAAAAGAAAGTTGGCAATTCTGAATGAAAAGTAATCACGTTTGTTGTAATGTTTGGTCAGTAGTTTTCCTTTACTATCGATCTCTAAGTGTAAGTTAAGATATGAGGCTGACTTCACAGTGTCTAGTATCCTTTATCTCAAGTTCTTTGGGGTAGATGCGATGTATCAAATCCCCGAAACTAGGATTGCTTAACGATAATACGAACAGTACTGAAACGATTTTAACACTCTTGTTGAATGTAATGACATCCGTTGATAACAATATTAAAACGATAGAGGCTGGAATGGCAAATGCAGAACAAATTAAGAGTTCCGTTACTCAGTTCTCTGCCGACACAAGGTCAATGAAAACTGACTTGAAGGAAATAGAAAATGAAAACGCAAGCCTGAAACAATTGTTCAAGCTTTAAGCCATCTCTATGATGAGTGTAATGAGATGGGAAAAATGCAGTCGCAAGCATTGACAGGACAAAGAAGAAAGTAGAAGGACTTGAGAAGGCGATCGATAAAACTCGTCAAGAACTCGTAAAATTGTCAACATCAGACAACAAAGTAGACGAATTACGTGCGCTGCAAGAAAAAGTAAATGATTTATTTACAATGCAGAAGTATACAGAATAACTTAGTCTTCTCATGCCTTCGGTATCAGGCAGATGGGAATTCGCGAAAACAAAGTACGTTGTTTTCTTGATCAAGAACTTGGCATAAATCACTTCGTAGAATTTGGTAATGTCCATCGATTCGGAAAGCTCGGTAGAAATGGAGCTCGTCCAAGTGTTGCCAGATTAGTTTACCGTAAAGACCTCGAGTTAGTCTTGAACAATGCATATAAGCTTAAGGGAAAACCGTTTGGAATCAGTGAGCAATATCCAGCCGAAGCTGTAGCCAATCGTAAGATTCTAAATATCAAAAATGAAGGAAGCTAAGTGCGAGAAAAGAAATATTGTTATGATAAGAGGTCGTTTATACATAGATAGTGAACAATATCTCACACCAAAGGTTCAAAGTAAGGTGATGGAAGCTGAAGCTCCTCATAGACTAACTGATTGTTCACGAAATGACCACCAAGGCAGAACTGTAGACGAGATTACACCCAGTAGAGCTAGGCCAGGAAAGAGAACACGTCACACCACGTCTCTGCTGAGATAGGAATGCAATTGAGAGAACACAGACAGAAGTGACAATACTCTTAACTGATAAACTCATATGTACATGGTCATTTGAGTATTTCCATGAGTATGTATAATAGTAAGAAAGGCAAGATAGTGAATATTACACAGAGAAAACTACATGGAATGAAAACAAAGAAAATGATTTTAAATGTAATATAGATCAGGCTAAACTGAATGAAATTATCCAAATTTTAGAATTTCTGAGAGAAAATATTGACTCGAATGTTTTAAATGATCCTGTAGGAAAGAAATGCAATGTATTCATCAGCAGTGCAAAGCACACCCTTGGAACTTATACACCTCGACATACTAACAAGGAAAGTCATCGATGTAGCGCGAATGATAAGCCTTGGTTCAATATAGACTGCAAGTTCGCAAGAACAAATTGTAGAATTTAGATGTAGATTTAAACGTCAATGTCATTGGCAAACAGGGAACAGTTAAGAAATGCCGAAAAGTTATATAAAAAAGATCCTTGTAATTCTGAAGACAAAAAAAAAGCAATAAAGTTTGGAGAAACTGTCTTTGGCATAAATGTTATATAAATGGTTAAATGTTAGATGTTATTCGAAATATGTATAAGAATATAAAATCCAATATTATTTATAATAAAGGCGTATTTCCCATGTGAGATGGAAGTCAGACTGAGTGAAAATCTCTCTCCTGTTTTGTTTTCTCTCTTTCTAAACGATATAAAGAATTTACCGGTACACTTGATGCACCAGGGTTGTCAACAATATGTGATAAGATAGAAAATGAGCTAAATTAATTCATTACTTTTAGATGTAAAACATAGAATGGTAACATACTGAACAAAACTTGTTTCTGGAAAGCAAACCAAATATTCGTATGTAATGTATGAATTATTTTACTAGATACAATCAAACTGTAGTATTTTCATGGCTTCTTTATGCTAAAGCTGCATTAGCTGCCAAATTTGTTCAGTTTTGATTCTACTGAATTTTGCTGAATCAATGAAATAAGTTTGTAGTAATGCAACTGAAGCTATTAATGTCGATACCTACAGAATGTGCCCCGTGCAGGTCCGGGTGTTAAAAGAATAGGTCTGCAGCAGCGCTAAGCTTGTCGTAGAAGGCGACTAGATAGTGCTCAGAACCTTAGCCGGGGGCTAGGGCACTCTGACCACAGAGCAACTGGGTTGTGTGCCCCAGGTGATGGAATGGGGTACCCCTGGTGTGTTACATGCTGGGGTTGTCAGGCTATAATACGGAAAACCTGACCGCAAACCACAGTGGTACACCGTGTTGGGAAAGATGCCACATTCCTCGCACGTTAAAGAACCCTACGGTGGTATACCCCTGGAGTAGAAACCAAAGGGCTCCGCCACAGGAGGCTAAATTGCCCGACCTTACCCACCTCTCCCTATTTCCAGTGGCAATCAAAATTTGTCGACCCCATTATCCTTGTGTCCCATCCCTTTTTTCATTTCATCATCATTTCATGTTCATTTTATCATCCATTTCATGTTCATCGTCTGAATATAGCTGAAATATTGCTGCTCGGACGTTAAACCCCAACAAACAAACAAACCTACAGAATAATGTGAATTATTTTTCGCCATTACTTCCGAAGATTGCCGACAGGACATTCACCAGGGTTAAAAATAGTTTAACCTTGGCAAAAAATTACAATAACAGATCAATACACAGGTAAGCACGTGTCTTGTTTTCATTTCATTTCATCTATTTCTTGATTAGTTTTCAAATAAATAATAACCATATTTGAGCCGCATTATATCACAATACGTAAATTTCAAAAGGATCCTTGCGTTATATTCGAACTTTTTTTCCTTTACGGCTTGAGTCCGTCGGTCTTCCTGGCCATTGAATAACCACGTTCGCTGTGCACAATCAGAGTTGTTATTACAGAAGCGACCCTTACAGCACATGCGCGGATTAAGGTCACCAGAAGTCACGTGCATACGATCTTATCTAGGTCAATTTTTTTGTCTTGCAAGACAATAAATATATAGAACCTATTCCATGTATTTAATGCATTTTATTTGTGGATGTCAAATGAAATTGTACAAGAAAAGTACAATTTTGTAGAAATAATTCAAAGTTAAGGTTTATTTCCAAAGAAACAAAAATTTACGTGAATGACAGCTAATACATCTTTAAAAGGGTACTTGATGAGTGTGGTCTTTCTTATGTATGGAGAATTCGGACTTTTCGTAGTGATAGTTGGTTAAAGGCAGTGGTTAAACATGTTTATTAGATCAATTTCAACAAGAGTGGAATGGTATTGTTCATGAAGGTGCTAAGCTGTAAATTGTCCAAATATGTAAGTTTATTCGTGTTATTATTAAGAATGTGTGTCCTCCAGGCAAGAGTATGTTATGAAACTGTATAAAATCACCGTGTTCAGAGTCCAATTGGAGGCAAGGGTATATGCATTTCTGTAGTGGATCAAAGTCTTTCTGTTACACCATATTTGACTTCTGTAGGAAAATTACATTTTTTTTGCTGTTTCTTTTTTCCTATTACTGTTAGTTGTTTTTTTTACCGGATAAATTTTTGGTTGTCATTTTACATGCATGTTATCCATAACTTGCGTAGTACTCCACGAGATATCGAAGTTACGATGTAAACAGAGGCAAATGCAAAACTGTAATAGGAACTATTCGATCTACTCTGTGTTATACGAAAATGACTGCGTAGTTCCAGTTGGATTTTTTTGCCAAAGGAATTTTTTTCTTTTGAATGACTTTTGTATTGCAGCTGTTCTTTTTTTTGTATCGTAATTCTGCGAAAATTTCCTAGTGGTAACGCTTTCGTAAATGATGTCAGTATGCCTATGTTGCTAACTACTCAAATGGTCATAATTTCATGAGAAGACTTGCTTTTGTTTTATGACTATGATCGATGGTTTGTTTTTCTATTGAGATTGCTCATTTGCAATTAGCAACGAAAGCCTACATTGTAAATTCACAAATAGAATAAGGTTACAGCGCCATTGAATTTTTCATGAATTAATTGCGGTGGAAATTGCGTGATTCTTTAAAATAATTACCCTTTTCAGACGGTATACTTGGAAAAGCATTTGTTTAACGGCCAAACAATTGCGTCTATTAATGTGGTTAATTTCATTTTGTAAAATTCACTTGTCGTCGAACGACTATTATGAAAAGCAGATTAAAAATCGGCTTTATAAAAAAGAGAGCAGGTGATATTTACATTTTTAATAATATAATTTTATTGAAAAAGAATAATAAAAACATAAAATCAACTAAAAAACAGTTTAGAAAAGCTGAGTAATACAATGTCCACGCTGCAGTTCCGGTGACTTTTTCGAAACTAATCCTGAGGCACTTCAACTGAGTAATCAGTGTTCTAATATTATCTTATACATAATTTTCATTTTAGGTGATACAAAAATTTAAATAATACTGACACACTGGACGGATGAACAGGAACATAACGAATACAAGTCTCATTTCTTAAATGCATGGAATACTGTCCCACACGCCTCGCACAGCGGAACAATACAACAATTAACGCACATGGCGTAGAGCTTCTGACAAATACCACAGTTGATTTCCAATACCTTCAAACATGGAGTTATAAACCATATATGGTAGAAGGCAATGTATGCGAATTCACATCCCCACTCTGCTGCAACGCAAATACCACAAAAGATTGTCAAGATATTGTAACACAGCTTTTTCCAAAGCTCAAAGCATTTGTAAGAGATTTTGTAGACGCAGTCGATACTGTGTATACCAGCAGGCTCGGCTATCACATCGTTAAACCAAAGACTCTGAAAAAATATATGATACTTATTATCAGGCACTGACTAGTTGCTATCAATTTCTTTAAAATCGGCAAAATATACCGAAGCGTCAGTAGTGTGATGATTCAAACAAATAAACATCTAAAACATGACCTAAACGTGAACATATTGAAATGATTTATTGATATGCATGGTTTTATCGCAACGAATTATACAAATCGGTAAATTTAGTCGGTTCATTATTTAAAAAAATCGGTAAATCTTGTTACGGCTATCGGTTCATTGTGTTATAAAACCGGTAAATCTTGTTATGACTATCAGTTCATTGTGTTATAAAATCAGTAAATCATGTTACGACTATCAGTTCATTATGTTATAAAATCGGTAAATCTTGTTACGACTATCTGTTTGTTATGTTATAAAAACGGCAAATTTCGTTACGATTATTGGTTCATTATCTTATGACTATCGGTTCATTTTGTTAAAATCTGTACATTGTCTGACGTCTGTCGTTTAGTTGTGTTGTGACTTGAGGTTCATTCTGTTACTATTGGTGTACAGTAATTATATAATGATTCGGGTCGGTAATACGAAGTGAATGTAGCATTCGACTCATTGTATGAAGACTACTGTTCAGTAACTTAGCCTTTTTGATTTATGAAGATTCAACCTCAACATATGTACTTTTTTGTCTTAATTATACACAATTTTCATTTTAAGAAAAAAAGTTCTACTTTATTTTTCATTCATTCCGTCTTTATTTACCACTTTGAATTTTTCCGTGACATCATTTCAACCTGGCAAAAATGCACCTTTAAATTCATATTAGAAAACAAAAAAAAACATACTATAAATAAAACAAAAAATGAGTACACATACCCCTAAATGACTGTTAATGCCATTTGGATCCCTGTTTACAAGGTCTATCTCCATATCAGTACTTTGTTCAGCCATTTATTATTTTTTTAACTAAAACAAGTACGATCTATTCGAAATGGCGTTTCCAATTAAGTCCTCCAGTAATAAACAAGGACTTATAAGGTACATGACATGTCTCCAGCAGCAACAGCCAAGTTGCCATGACTAGGGATAAACATGAAGGATACAATATGAAATATTTAATTCAAAGATATTTCTGTTTTGACTGCTTTGTTCCCATGAAGATCAATAAGAGGAGATGTTTTAGAAGAAACGTCGCTTCACACCACTAATTTAGTAAAAAAGTTAATCGAACATGCTTGCGTTGTATATTGATTTCGTTTCATTCCTCATTGTCAGCTAACGCTGTTGTCATCGTCTGTCTTATTTTCAATCACTTTTTAAGCAGTTAGCGAAAGAAAAAAATAACTGTTTTGACCATTTTTATATTGAAAGATTGGGGGGCTAGGATATTTTTGAAACAAGAATTAATTTCATTTGAAGAAAAAAAATTCTGTGCCAAGAAAGAAATAAATGAAGTTCAATAATGGTAAAAAAAATAATGTTGTACTCTGTTTTTCATTTAAAAAATGTTTTAGGTAGAAAAAAGGAGAAGAATGGCGTGTACATATAGTGAATATACTACATACTGTCATTCAACATGTTAAATTATGTATGAAGAAGAATGTAATATAAGTCTTTAATATTTTATTTAACATTTTACGACTTACAGGCGAAAAAATTCATGATGGTATAATGAGCAACTAAACGGATATCAAGATCTAGAGACTTTTGTTTTATTTTAAACCAGTATTTTAAACAAACTATTAGAATGATGCTCAGATTTAACATCCATTAGAGAAAGATCAGAATAAGAAAGTTTAAACAGGTGTTTAACATGGGGTGGGGTTTAAAATAATAAATGTTGCAGACCTTACTTCTAACAAACTCACCGAATCAAAACTAAACCTTATATAACCAATTTAGACTTTATCTCCAACAGAAAAGAGATGATAACAACAGGCTTGGTTATTAGAGTGGTTCTCCAACTGAATATTTAGGTAGACTTTGTAACTATTTTCTGCTACCTATATGTATACAGAATGGAACTTACGTACGCAACAGTTCGAAACTTAAATACAGTTTCTGAATGACTATAAATTTCCTATGTACTTATGATATAATAAGAATGTATACAAACAGGTTCAACGGCTTAAAAAGGTCTACTTTGAAATAAAAAAAGTGGACTTTGCTATTCTATTTTTGAGAAAAAAGAACTTACTTCTAATATTAGAATTACTTCTTAATAATAATGAATTTAAATTTGCTCACTCTTATTTCATCTAGCGTATAGGATGTGCATTAGACCCTGAAATATGCGACACACGAGAGTATGAACTTATGAACTTTATTGTTGAAAAGTTCCCAAACAAGAACAGCCTAATTATGCATAGAAAGCTCTGAGATGATGGCTTTATTGTCTTTAATAAGTCTTTTGATCAGCTTCAAATATTATTTAACATTGCTTTTAAGAAACTACTCAGATTTTACTTATACGTTGTCTAAATCCTCAGTAAATTAGATTTAACAATTTACAAGTCGAAAGGTTTGAAGCAACCAACCTACTAGATACAAAATCCTACATAAAGGAAACTGAAAGTTTTTAATACCTGCATTGAAAAAGTGCACGCCCAGATTGAACCTTTAAAGGTCTCATTAAGGATGAAACCTTACGACACTTAAGACTCAATAGTAGTCCAATGTGCCCAACGTATTATCTCTACAGTTCTATATATAAAGAGCTACTTGACTTCTGAAATTCAGCAAAATATGCAGCTTGCTCTGCCCACTAGCAGAGCGTGTGCTCTCAGACTTTAAGTCAATAAAAAGTTATCACCATTTGTCACAAAATACCATCACAATTACACACAATATCGTATTTGTTGTGAAAGCACTGGTTTCATATTATTAATGACCCTGAATGCTCTTAACTATTTGAACGACCATTCATCGTGCATGTAACCTTTAAACAATGAAATATTAGAGCCGACTGGTCAAACCTTATAAATGACACAAGTCTATCATGAACAATTTAACAATAAATATTACTCCATAGCACCTTTTATCTGCTAAAGATAAAATTATCATCTGTATAAACCGTTCTTTAAATATGCATTTCACCCTTGTAAATTGTTATTGATACAATTATGCTTTCACAATATACTGGAGGGGCGGCTGATGATTGGAAGCCAATACAAAATCCGTGAAATATACTCGTTATATGTGTACATTTTGTATGTATTATAAAATACACAGATACCCGTTGACGTACTCCCAAACAGTTACAGTGGGGAAACGCTATCTGACACACATGGGATCTGGGAGTAGGCCAGAGCGTCAACAGAGCAGCCCAGCTGTTAGTAGGTCAGGTATCTGGAAGGCTTGGCTCCGCTTCCCCCAACTACTAACAGACATCTACTAACACAATCCTCGCAAGGGGGCCCCGTGCAGGTCCGGGTGTCAAAAGAATAGGCCTGCAGCAGCGCTAAGCTTGTCGTAAAAGGCGACTACATAGTGCTCAGGAACCTAGCCGGGGGCTAGGCTCTCTGCCCACGGAGCAACGGGGTTGCGTGCCCCAGGTGATGGAATGGGGTACCCCTGGCGTGTTGCATGCTGGGGTTGTCAGGCTATAATACGGAAAACCTGACCCCAAACCATAGTGGTGCATCGTGTTGGGAAATATGCCACATTCCTCGCACGTTAAAGAACCCTGCTGTGGTATTCGATAGGAGTAGGAACCTTTGCGCTCCGCCACAAGGCTAAATTGCCCGACCTTATCCATCCCTCCTTTTTTCTAGTGGCAATCAAACGTTGTCGACCCTATTATCCTTGTGTCCCATCCCGTTTTTCATTTCATCATCATTTCATGTTCATTTCGTCATCCAATTTCATGTTCATCGTCTGAGTATAGCTGAAATACTGCTGCTCGGACGTTAAACCCCAACAATCAATCAACCAATCCTCGCAAGGGGCGGTCGTGCGAGATTCACAAGGTGGTCAAGACCGTAAAAACCACCAATCAGATACAAAATACATTCAGTTTTCAGGGCCGTACCAGGTTTTCTGAATGGTGGGTGCGAACTGATCACTTAAAAGCAATTTTACTTGGTGTGATTTCTCCTTAATTACAGGCTTAGATGCAAAATCAAAGTTGTTTGATTTTAAGAGGGGTTGCGATTGCAACCGTCGCATCCCCTGGCTACGGCCTTGGTTTTATTAAACTACAATTGAAGTACAGTCATGAAGTTATTCATACGCTACAATGCTATATATTTGCACAAGTATATAGAAGGAATATTGGTGTGCAAGGGTTTTGATTAGATATACAGTCATAAATTTACTTATAGATAACTTCCTGCCTAATCTATATATTTTGGGATGCTCAAATATTATACATGGTGATCAATCGAGATTGACCATGCATAATTGATTGTGGTGTGGGCTCTGTTATGTTTTAGAAGAAGAAAGTTGGAGCAGCTCCTGGTCCAATACCTGGCTACATACAAAGCCATTTCTTGTCTAGGCCAAGTTTACTTAAAAGGTAGATTTTCATCCAATCTTAAAAATATGGGATGTGTGGGAGGATTTTTATTTTTTATTTTTTACCAGATATTTGCTAGCCTAATTTTAGCTATTTGGTGTAAAGATATTTTTTTAAATCCATAGCCACATCAGTTTCAGAGAAGAAACATCATTTTAGTCACCAAGAAATGAAAGATTTGAGTGTTGTAGTATCTCAATACTAGAAACTGACATAAAAAAATGATGATTTTGAAATTCCCGTCCCATTTTTTTTTTATCTATTTCATTTTTTTAGGGGTGGGAAGGGATGAAAATCTATTAATTGATTTTATTTGGCCTTATTAAAAATACAATGCCTTAATGAACTGAATTCCCATATGCTCTCCCTTGGTGTTTTTATATTTTCCATTTATTGTTTATTGTGAAGTTGACTGACAAAACAAAATCTGTCATATTCCTAACAAAAAAATACAATGCATTTTCTAATGGAAAGAAAATTAAGAAGAGCAAAAAAAAAAATTTAGCAACATGGAAAATCCCAGCCCCCTCCCCCAGTCTAAAAATTGTCGGTGCCTTATTCCAATGTAGATGTTTTATATATGCAAGTAATAATTTTAACAGCCAAACTAACTAGCAATTTATCATAAGTAGCAGATATTTATCAAGGTTCGATAGATGTTATGAGTGCTAAATTTAGATCTTTTTGTTTTACAGTAGCTGGAACATGTTTTTAGGGGAACCTTTCCCTTCTATAGTTGAACTCCAGTCTTACAGGAACCTTTGTTAACTGCATCATTTTACAAAATTGTGAGAAAAAAATATACATGAACAGGCTATATAGATTATTTCTTCATAAAATAATCTGTGATCTCCCCAAATTTCAGTTTTAATTTTTACTAGGCTTGCTCAGTTAAATATTGCAACAATTAATTTCGATTGGTATACATGTATATATAATTTCGATTGGTATACATGTATATATATATATTTGTTTTTGTTTCCGATGTGTTTAACTACATTGCCATTTCAGTTGCAGTATATTGATGTAAGCTAGCTTTCCGCTGATCCGATCAACTATAATGAAGAAACAAACAAGCGCTTTTAGATCGAATACCCACATGAACGTATGTAATATTTTATTTAAAAACAAAACATGTTTATTGAAATTAGTCAAGAAACGGTTCACTAAACACAATCTTTTATTCCTGAATGTGACTGTAGCTTGTTATACTCGACAATTACTTTAAAGAACATTTTACTATTTCAACATAGGTAGACCGAGTTTTACATAGTCCTACGGACAGAATATAACAGCTTATTATTTATTCAAAAGACAGACAACAAAATGTTGATTTTATATAGATTTCGTTTAGTGCTACAATCCATTCGGGTTTCCAATTTACACCGCAAAATTTATCCCTTTTGATAATTCTAATCAAAAAGTCCAGAGCGGATCATAAGTGTCTCTGTAATACACTTTCTTGGTTTACAAAAGAATGCTGGATTTTTCACGAAAGCTAATATAACTACCGTTAAAGCTTGGAAATTCGGAACTAGCGAATTGTTTTTCCCCAGATGGCTAACACCTGTAAAAAAATGCTATATACATGGATTCAATTATCTGTACAATAAGACTTGGAACTTTTGATTTTTTTTTATGGGGGAAGGACTAGGTTATTCATACAAGCTATATTTTTTTGCCCTTATAGGGGCCAGATTTTTTCACACATGAGTATTTCAAGAGCAATTGTTTAGGTTTTTTCCACGGATAAATATTAGTTAGGCTATTGAGGTTTTTTTTTGCTCACCAGATGCTGGACATTTTTTTGCGGGAAGGGAAAGATAATGTCCGCCCAAGAACATCAAATGGTCCGTGTCTAGGTATATAATGATGCATCTGTTCTTTTATCCATGTCCGTCCTTGCGAGACCCAGGATGATAGGCCAAGTTATTAAAATTACCCTTAGTCATTATTATCATGTAAACAGTTGGTTGAAATAATGAAGATTTAGCGCAGTTGGGTATGATAAGTACAATGTCATGTTGGTTAACTCTATGTTGTTTTCAGCTTAAATGTCTTCTTTTTCTGTGTTGTTTTAGCTACCTTTTTCCCTAGTTCATACTGTGTTATGTTCTTTTTCCGAGCTTATTCTGTGTAGTTTCAACTCGTCTTCTTTTCCCGAGATTATTCTGTAAAGTTTCAGCTTTTTTTCCTGGTATTATCCTGTCTTTTTTCAAATATATTCGGTGTTGTTTCAGCTTATCTTTTTTCCGAGATCACTCTGTTTTTTCAGCTTATCTTATTTTTCCGAGTTTAATCTGTATTGATTTCAGTTTGTATTTTTCCACCGGCCCGCGGGATGATATAGGTCGAGGGTTGATACAGTATGTGATACAGATTTTGACACGTCATATTTCAACCATACTTCAGGTATGGTCCGTGAAGGGGTGCAGTATTGGGTATGCGATATAGGTCTAGGGGTGCAATATAGGGTATGCGATATAGGTCTAGGGGTGCAATATAGGGTATGCGATATAGGTCTGCAGATGTGATATAGAGTATTCGGTATAGGTCTAGGGGTGTGATATAGGGTATGCGATATAGGGTAAACAAAAACTTATATAATGCATATGCAAAAGTTATATTTTAAAGTAAATATATGTTATATGTGAATATCGTGTTCATACAGTCGGGTGCATATTTGATAGTGGGGGCAAATCCTTGTGTTTTAATCCAGGCCTTAAGAAGCAAGAACCAATGACAAGCATGTAAACTAAAAGTATTAATGACAGTCTTGTCCAGGAAAAATAGTACAATGGTATATAAAATTACAGGCTGTTCTAACCTCATATAACAACTGTATGCTGCTGAAACGACGGAACAAAGAATATACCAGGTCATATGTTTAAAAAATCAACATATCTGTATTGCCCTACTTTAATTATTGATTTGAAGTCAAAGATTAGTAATGATAATGATCGGTTACCGATTGGGGCATAATTATGAATTATCTTTTTTAACATATGAATCAATAATCTTTTCTGTTAAAGCTTCCAATTATACGCCTCTACATTAAAATATTAAATTTTGCTATGTAAATCTATATCACAGATAGATCGTGACGGTTTTCAGAGGATTTATTACCAATGTAATTGTTTGTGGGTTATGTTCTAGAAAGAAAACTGGAAACGTTCAAAAGAAAAAAGATTCAAAGACTACAAGAAGAAAAAAAAACACACCAATCTTATCATCAATGATAACTCAATATATTTGAGAATGTATGAAAAGGTCAACAAATTATTGCCTTTATAGTACAAGTATACAAGTATGAACTTTCTGGAGAGTAAAAAGGATTGCTCACCGTAAGCATATTTTTTTTTCGAGTGTTTCTCTCTTCTGTTGTCCTAAATAATTCATTAGTTTATAGATGTGAAAGGCATTTCAGAATGCCAAACTGTAAAATTCCATTATTTATGCTTACTTTATAATTTTGTTCTTGATATTATACTGATTTATTTTACCTTAAAAATGATCCAAAGACGGGATAGGAATCATCGGTTAGGTGAATAGTTTGTCTGATAGGATGGTCAATTGTCCAGTTAAGGCAGCAATCCGGTAATGCCCATTCAGTCAATAGAAGAATATTTAGTTATTTAATTACTCACTATAATTCTTTACTCTCTGGGACTCGATCTGGTACATGTATATGGTACATGTATATGGTACATGTATATGGTACATGTATATGGTCGAGTAGAATTCCGTATATGACACTCTACTAGAATAAAAGAAGGAAGAAATCTTCTTCAAACTTAAGCTTACTTATTTAACATTATAGATATATAAGGTTGGAATTTGGGTGTAAATTACAAATTAAATCAATTGAAATATTTTTAGTATTTAAATGAGAGATTGGTTTAAATTAGAATTTCAGAATTAAGAAATAATGTTTTATTTTTAATTAATATACTCGGTAATAATTTAGATCTGATTTCTTTCAATGATAGATGTCAGTTTTGGATATTAATAAGATTCATATTGTTATTGGCAACACTGATGAGTAACAAAAGTGATAATTAGGATAAAAATACTCATCAGAACAGTTTTATAGATAACATCCGGGTAAATAGAATTAGTATTACTACATCAAATTTGATTTAGCAATATTGATTCGAGTACCTGTCCCTCGCAAAGTAACTATAGAAGTCTATGGGAATATTAATGCAATACTGAGACCTTACACACGTTCAAAATCTACAAAATGTTCCATTTAGGCTCTGCATACGGAACGCCGAATGGGACTCTTGTAGTTTTGTACTCAAAATTCAACTTTGTACAGACAAAAGTGAATTTTGTTCAACAAAATTGAGTTCAGATTAACAAAATTTATAACATGCTATATAAATTTTGTCAGACTAAGTAATCTCTTAGTGGACAAAAGTTACTTTTGTCATAATAAAATTCATTTTTATATCACATACTTTACTTTTGTTACCTAATTCGAATATTCATTAACAAAGTCCATTTTGTATGGAATTAGTTTAGTTTGGATTCTGTGAACTAATTTGCATAAAAAAACTGAGAAATATTATGACAAAATTAATTTAACTTTGTGTTTACAAAATTGAATTCTGTCATGACAAAATCCTTTTTGCATGCAATTTAACACGCAATTCACCTTTGTGTCACAAAAGTCAATTTTGTCTCACGAAATTCAATTTTGTATGCAAATTAGTTTACAGAATCCTTTTGGATATGCAAATGATTTCTCTCATCACGATTTTGTAAGAAGATTTCTCATTGGATATAGTAACCGCGGGTCTCGCAGACGCTAGTTTCCGATTACTGTCCGGGCCAGGACATATAATATGGGTGGTGAGCTATTCTGCAAGAAGTAAGTAATACCTAATTAAGTATTGCTTTTGCAGAATAGCGCATCAATCGTATAATATTCCCTTGCTCGAAGTAATCGGAAACCTGCCAGACCCGCGGTTACTAAATCCAATGAGAGGCCGTCTTACAAAAGTCGTAATGAAAGAGAATTCATTTGCATATCCAAAGGATTCTGTAACTAATTTGCGTACAAAATTGACTTTTGTCTCACAAAAATGAATTTTGTCGTTACAAAATTGAAGCAATCATAAAAAAGTCTGTATAACATAGTTTTGTACGACAAAAATGATTTTGTTAGTTGGAATTCACTTTTGTGTACACAAAATTGATCTTGATTACAAAAAGATCAAGTCCCATTCGGCGCCCCGTACGTAGTAACTAAATTAAATAGTTAGTAGATCTAGTTTTAATTAGATTGAAACGAACGTACAAGACATTTAAGCACGGACCATTATCTTCTGATGATGGTGGGGGATTTATTGTCAGTAAGAGTTTTTTTGTAAGAAACAAACCTGAGCTAATTTTCTTGAAAAAATCTACATTGATAAGTGATTGAAAAAAAAAGGAATCATATTTTTCTGTCTTTTTGCTAAATCCCAGCGCCCGCATCTCTAAATTAAAATTATTGGTTCCTAAAAATGAATTATTTACCTTTGCAGGTAAGAACAGCTTCCCGTGTGTACATCTAATCATGAGTAAATGAGCTATCAAAAGTCGCTAAAATCCGTGAAATTGTAAGGATGTGTACCTATAAGATACCATATTTACACAAATGTGATCGGTTTAAAATAATGTAGTCTATTGTAAAGATAAATCCAACCAGGGCAAATGAAACTGTAATACAATTAAGATGCCTATAAAAATAACTAGCATATATCTCTTATTGCTCTAACCCCGCGCAGGTCCGGGTGTTAAAATAATAGGCCTGCAGCAGCGCTAAACTTGTCGTAAAAGGCGACTAAATAGTGCTCAGAACCCTAGCCGGGGGCTAGGGCGCTCTGCACACAGAACAACTGGGATGTGTGCCCCAGGTGGTTGAATGGGGTACCCCTGGCGTGTTACATGCTGGGGTTGTCAGGCTACAATACGGAAAACCTGACCGAAAACCATAGTGGTGCACCGTGTTGGGGAAGATGCCACGTTCCTCGCACGTTAGAGAACCCTACTGTGGTATTCTCCCGGAGTAGGAACCATAGGGCTCCGCCACAGGAGGCTAAATTGCCCGACCCTACCCACCTCTCCCTATTTCCAGTGGCAATCAAAATTTGTCGACCCCATTGTCCTTGTGTCCCATCCCTTTTTCATTTCATCATCGTTTCATGTTCATATTGTCATCAATTTCATGTTAATCGTCTGAATATAGCTGAAATATTGCTGCTCGGACGTTAAACCCCAACAAACAAACAAAACAAACTTATTACTCTATCTTGGTTTAATTCATTATCAAATATGGGCATGTTCACCTCATATTTGTGATGTGTTGAGCTCTCGTGTTTTATTTATTATATTTAATTTTATGTTTATTTTGCGCATGTGAGTGTGTGTTCTTTTTATTATATGACAGGTTTATGAAAAGAACTATCTTGAATCTATTGTTTCATATATTGTCCCGCAACTTTCTGCAATTACGACTCTTTAAGACAGAGCAATTCAACAGTATTGATATGCTGACAATCCTGTTATGGTTGTTGCTAAAACAAACCGTTGATCTTATTGTAAGTACGTGACTGAATCACATAAAGAGGGACACTTATTTCTTATTCAGTTTAATGTTGAATGAGGGAAACGGTATTGATTTGCCATACATAGACAGTGAATGAGAAAGAACTCCAGCTGATATCTTTGACATACTCATTGATCAAAGTGCAAAATATTCTCCATATTTTAAGTTGACTATAAAATGGTATTCGATTGTAAAAACAAACATTACACAATAATAAAGTCCAGAACAACATATTTTATGAAGAAAAAAAGAACTATTATGTTGTAATCGAGATAGCATAGAGTGGGTTTTGCTCGCGATTTTACGAAATATGGAATGCGTGTCCTATAAATCATTGCTTGATTTTCTTTCCAAATCATACGCCTATATTTAGTCCAAGTCCGTTTGACTCGAATTATGCAATGCTGAACCTTCCTGAAAAGAAAATGGAATAGACTAAATATAAGATTGAAGCATACAAAACAATTTACCAAACATCCATGAAAAAATGGCATGTTGTTTATGTGAAAGTAACGGAATTCTGAATATATAACTATGTATAGTTGTATTGTTCATAGTCAGTAAATAAATGATAAAACTCTTATGGAATCGATTTTCCACATAGAATCAAAGCAACCTGGCAAACCAAGCGTACAAAGTTAATCAGTGTCATTATGGACATAAAAAATAAGTTCGTTATGATCAATGTTGCTATGGATGTGAATAATTGCTTGCTACGAATATTGGTGTAGCAACAGTTGGTGTGTATTTAACAACGTCATGAAAATATAGAGGAAAGAATGTTATATTGAAAAGAAATTCGAAATTAACGCAACAGTATTTCATTTGCTCATTAGCGTTTTCTATACCTTTTTAAAGTTCTGTTAACTCTATTTTGCGTTTCAGTCATTCCACTCCGATCGAATTCCTATAAACTATAAGAATTTATTCTATTCTTTTTTGGTTTATTGTTTCGTTTGTTAACAACACAAAATACAGACACGTTTAGTCTTTTTATATCGCTTTGATTTCGTTTGTTTGTTTGTTAGGGTTTAACGTCCGAGCAGCAATTTTCGAATTTTTCGTCTCTTCAGTTGCATGTTCTATACTTGTAACTGCAGAGACGAGTATAAGTGTCTGGTTCTTGTCATCTAAAGCGGAAATTATTTCCGTTTTATTTCACAATTTCCAGATCGACGGAAAACGTTTCAAAAGTTCAAAAAGTGAAAGTTCGACAAATCGCTAGACATTTGTTTTGTTCGAATTTCATCCGTTTTAAATGGTTTAAACCATAAAAAATGAAATATGTGTATTCCTAAGTGTATGTACAATTACAAAGTATCATTATTTCACGGAAGAAATTCTCAGCTGATTGTAGATTTGCGTCGGAGCAAAAACATTTTCAAAAAGACGTAACTTTTTTGTTTGTATTGAAAATTTTGTCAAATGCCGACGTAGAATTGCTGAAACTATGTACATTTTTAGGAAAAATTAATCGGAAAAGAATATTGTGTAAATAAGTTCTAACATTAATAATAAAATTTGATTACTGAACACTTTTAGAAATCTGACCATTTACCAACACTCATTTTTGCACTGAATATTTTTTTGCCTAAAATTTCGATAATTATCTCAAAAAGAACATATGAAATTATTCTTCCAAGCAAAATTTGGCGAATTTCGTACCTTCTGCAATAGCGCGATTCACTATTTTAGCTTTTTTGGACCTTCAGTGTGTTACACTTGGCATACGGAATTTTGACGTTTTTACGGTTTTTCGGAAAGTTTAATTGATAATAAAGAATTAGAAGTACCATGTGCGACAAATATTCAAAAATTGTAATTTGTCCCGATTCCAACAGTAATACAGCTTGCACATAAGCACAGTTTTGATTGTTTTCAATAGTCATTTATAGTTAAGATAGGTGTGTTTTTTTCGACACAGCCGCAATAGCGTGCGTAACGTCAGAGAAAGCCCATTCTGACGGTGACATCACTAATTTATTTATACAAGATGTGCATTGACGCGGGATGTTTTTGGTATTTACGAGTTTATATCCCATATCAGCTTTGTGAAAACCATTTTTTTTCGTGATTCGGCTTCCTGTTTGCCATAACCTTTTCCTTCACTTTTTATCAGTAGAGTTTCGTAAAATTTCGTCGACAACACTTACCATAAACTGTTCAAAATAAAGATATATTAAAGAATAACTCCTGTTAATTTAAAAGAAAAATATTGATTTAGAAAAAAATCTGTTATTTCAAATTTGAATTTGGGAATTCAAATATTGTCATAACTGCCATTTTTTTTTCAGTAGATTTTTTTAGAAGTTTAGTCGAATAAAACTCGTTAACCCTTCGTGTAAGCTATTTGAAACTTTGTCCTTAGTCTGAAGCAATTTGAATGGCTGACAAACTGAGATTAACTATAGTTTCTATTTTTAGGCTACAGCCGAAGCAAAAAAGTGAGGATAGCTTCCCGTTATTATGGTTCCCGCGGTCGGTTGTATCAATGCGCTCGTCAATTTCGGAAGTTCCTGTTTGTCGTACTATTTTTGCCAAAAACTCCAGACAACTTTACTTGTCGAAGTTTAATTACAAAAATACGGAAAGCTTTTGATATATAATTGTGAACGAGCTCTGTGTCTTATCCACCTTATCTTCAATGTTTCTTAAAACGAGGTCATCTGTGTCTAATGTTCGGAAGCCTATATCGGTCTATCTATTTTTCATTTAAAAAACAAGTTGAAAATTCCAGATAACAACTTGAATTTTCAAGAAAATAAGTTGAAAATTCAAGAACATAACTCGAAAATTCAGATAACTAGTTGAAAGTCAAGATAAGAGCTACGCAGAGCGCAGCATGATAAGACAACAGTAAGTTGAATCATGCACGTTAGGGACCAATGTGGATAATTTCAATTGCCTTGGACACATGCTGAAATGGTGGACTGACAAAGCATCTTAGTCACATGCAGAAAATGGTGATTACAGCTTTGATTTTAAGTCTTTTATTATTATCTATGATCTAACACTATCTTTCTATGTGTGTGTATGTTTTTGTTCTTTTCTATTTCTTGTATCTCACCTCTCGTTTACTCTTGTCAGATGGCGACTGTAATATGTGGATACTGGATATAATCTTGTTTCATTAAATTTTTTTCCTGTGTTGTAGACTTTCGGGGATCTGTATAATATTTTCATGTTGAAAGAGGAAAGTTTGCATAAATAAAAATTAATGCTTTCATGCTATCTTTTTACTTGTTTTTTTTCAAGCTTGAGACCCTCAAGAGTCTGAGGGAAACGAATGAAAATCAAAACTCCAGCTTTATCCAAGAAAGGGACCTACCACTTTACTTGAAGGGATGGGCCTTCTTTTCGTACAAAATACTTCGATCCTGTATTTGCAGAAAAAAATGCAAAGAGTCAGGCTGTATCGAGACTGAAACCAAAGGCTGTCAAAGTCTGTGAAGCTCATCTGGTTTCGAATATCACGCGGATTGGGTGAAGGTGAAACCACAAACTTCAGGGGCCAAAACTTCAATGCCAGTGATTTGATTTTAATGAAATGTTACAAGCATGTTGAACTGATCATGCTAACCATTGATTATTTATATCTTATAGTTTTCCAGATATTAAGCTTACAAAATACAGAAAATGATAAAATCATGTAAAAACGAGGGGTCTCACTAATTGCAGATAAGAAGCGTCAAGAAGCGACAAGAAATTGATTTAGCGACAAGAAGCGACATGAAACTTGAATTAGCTACAAGAAACGTTGAATTAGCGACAAGAAGCTTGAATCAACTTTTGTACATGCATAGTTGATATGAATTTGCCATGTAAGGTTTAAAATACAAAAGTTAGTGACAAAAGAATGAAGAGGAAATTATTCTTCAAGCCAAATAAATTTTGTGACTTTCATAGTAAAGTTACCAATCTGTAAATATCAAAATTTTCAATGCTATATTTTATTTTGATTTTGCGTTATACACATGCTTAAAGTTGACCAAAGTTCCAAAATGATTGTTGTTTTGTTTTATTTTATTTATCTTTTTTTTTCAATTTCTTTTTTTTTTAATTTTAAAATGAAATAAACAATTTTTAAAATTTGGAGGCACGTGTTTTGACTATTGAAGTATCATCAGTAATGCTTTGCCAAAAATAGCGGAATTAAATGCAAATTTAAAGGACCAAATTAATTCGTTTGATTATCTTTGTTTTATAAATTTGTAATTTGTTCATTTTTTTTAATTTAGATATTGAAGTAACTTGTGTTTTATAATTTTCACTCATTTGGAGTGCTTTGCCAATTTGGAATAGATAAAAAAAAACATTTTCTTTGAATTTTAAATTATACTAATAAAGATAAGCATTGAATTTTACTCAAATCATTTTCATGTTAAATTTTGCGAATATCATTTATGAATTTAGTATCTTTTTCTTTTTGCGTGCGATTATTTATTTATTTATTCATTTATTTTATTTTTATTAATATTTACATATAAACATATATACAACATTCACTGACTGTGACTGATAAAATGGTCAGGTGTTCATGTCTTGCTGAACCCGATGCAAGACCCAGTCCACATTAGAACCAAAGGTTCCTTTGCTTTTCCCTTTAGTGGATCAAAGGTAACATTAAGGATGCCAACTGACTTATGCATGAACCCATTTCTAGGTGGATAGACTGACTGAATCGGACAGCCAATAACTGTTGTTATTTTTTACATCAAAAGGATCAGTGTGTTTGATTCTGATTGATAATGTAGATGTAATAAATCAAATGTCAGTTGATGCTTTGTTAGATGAGTTATGTGGTATTTTTATATCATCTGGAAAGGTTACTTTTGGTACAACACCCATAAGAAGTAGTAAAAGTACCCAAGAAAAACATAAGAGGGATAATAACCATGGTTCGACGTGAATTGTAAATTTGCCCGTAAGAATTTTCGTAAACTTAAGAGAAAATTTAAGACTAATAGGTCTCGTAGTAATTATAATAATATGAAACAAGCAGAAGCACGTTATAAAAAGACTCTGGATGAAAAATATAAGTTGTATTGTAAAAATTTATCAAAAAATATTAATGATATGAAGTCTAACAATTCGAAAGAATTCTGGAGGTTTTTGAAAAATTCTAAAAAGAAATGTCAACCAAATATTGACATTTCAAAACTTTATGAATTCTTCAAAAATTTGAATACCGCTCCTCAATATGATGACAGAGATGAATTACCCGATATCGATAATCCTGATTTAGATCG
Organism: Perna viridis; assembly: GCA_037379345.1. NCBI lineage: Eukaryota > Metazoa > Mollusca > Bivalvia > Mytilida > Mytilidae > Perna > Perna viridis. Next base: position 8,544,516 of record CM074511.1, on the reverse strand, counting down.
TATTAATAACGACCTTAATTCATATATTACACGAGACGAAATTTACAATTGTATTAGAAAACTTAAAAATGACAAGGCTTGTAGAGAAGACCACATTGTTAATGAATATATTAAATCCACATCGGACCAATTTATTGGAATATATGAAAAACTTTTCAATAATATATTTGACACGGGACTGATCCCAAACAGTTGGGTTATTGGAACCATAAAACCTATTTATAAAAATAAGGGTGATTTCAATGACCCGAAGAATTACAGACCAATCACTGTTGTTAGTTGTCTGGGAAAACTTTTCACTTCCGTTTTGTGTAATAGACTAAATGAATTTTCAAATGAGTATTGTATTATAAAAGAAAACCAATGTGGATTTCGTCAAAACTATTCAACTCTTGACAGTATATTTACTTTGTATATGTTATTTGAAATTATGAAATGTAAGAAAAAGAAACTGTACTGTGCTTTTATAGATTTTGAAAAGGCCTTCGATACCATGTGGAAAGAAGGCCTTTTCTACAAGATGTTAATAATATTCATGGTAAAATGTACAATGTGATTCTAAGCATGTATAGTAGTATAAAATCTTGTATTTCATATAATAATTTTAAATCAGATTACTTTCCTTGTGAAAATGGCGTCAGACAGGGAAAAAATTTGTCTCCTTTTTATTCTCCATTTTTCTAAATGACTTGGAAGATTATTTAATCAGTAAAAATATTGTTGGATTAAATACCATTACTGAAAACATAGAACATGAATTAGATACATACATTAAAATTTTCATTATGTTATATGCTGATGATACCGTTCTATTAGCAGAGACGCCCACAGATCTCCAAGACCAACTCAATTACTTCTATGAATATTGTACTAAATGGAAATTAAAGGTTAATGTAGGTAAAACAAAGGTCATGATATTTGGTATGGGTAGAATTCTACCAAACATTAACTTTAGCTATAATAACATAGAAATAGAAATTGTTAAGGAGTTCAATTATCTTGGCGTCTTACTTACAAAAACTGGAAATTTTGGACTAAATAAGAAATATCTAGCAGACAAGGCTTTAATAGCTATGTATGAAATTTTAAAATTCGGAAGGACGTATAACTTGTCTGTAAAACTTCAACTTGACTTATTTGATAAAATGATTTTGCCGATATTACTATACGGTTGCGAGATATGGGGGTTTGGTGATAATCAGCTATTAGAGAAAATTCACTTCAAATTTTGTAAAGTACTTTTGAACTTGAAACAATCAACACCCAGCGTTATGGTATATGGGGAACTAGGCCGACATCCTATTGACATTGATATCAATGTCAGAACAGTGATGTTTTGGGCTAGATTATTAAACAGTAAACAAGAAAAATTTTCTCGTGTTTTATATAATCTATTATATTGTCTGAATACAAATCAAAATGTACGAATCAAATGGATTGAAAATGTGAAAAATATATTTAATACTTGTGGTTTTAATTGTGTATGGGAAACACAGAATTTTATAAATAAAAACTGGTTGAAATCAATAGTTAAACAAAGGTTAATTGACCAATTTCTACAGGACTGGTATTCTCTTGTTCAAAATTCTCCAAAGTCTACTAATTCTCGAATATTTAAAACCAAATTGAAATTTGAGGAATATTTCAATATTTTAGATATCAAAAATGCTATTGTTTTTTTTAGATTTAGAACTACTAATCATAAGCTACCGATCGAAACTGGGAGATGGCAAAATGTAATGCGACAAAACCGTATATGTCTATTATGTAATACTAACAGTATTAGGGATGAATTCCACTACATTTTAGAATGTAATTATTTCTCTGATAAACGCAGAGAACATATTTCGAAAACTTTTACTAACAGACCGAATATACTTAAATTTTGTTCACTTTTTACAAACAAACGAAATCCAGTCCTGTTGAAGCTTTGTAAATTGATTAGATGTATAAACTCAAGTGTTTACCCTCCTGGCTAGATATCTGCAGAACCTCTCTCATCCTTTTTGTGTTATTTGTTTGTATATATTGTAAATAGTCTTGTTGTATTTGTATGTTGTCTCTGTACCAGTGTAATGCATTGGATGTGCGAGAAATAAAGATATGGTAAAAAACAACAATTCTAGCTACCCTAACTCTTGATTGTGAGATCAAAGGGTGAGTGGTTTCTTTTAGGTAATTAATATCATAGCTACATCAATTAACAATTTAACGACCCACGTGCCGGGGAATGCCCATGTGCCACCGTAAGTCAGTGATTAACACCTTGTTGACTGGCACGTGGATGAATTCATAACTTAATCCGATTGGCTGATATGCGTAAATATACAAAGCTATCAGAATTTAGAATGATCTAGAATCCTGACATATCTGCATTCCTTAAGAAAGACTTCAAATATTTTTTAAAAATAAAAGTAGCATATAACATCAAAGAAATAGATAACATATATCTTAATCTTTTGATGAAAACGTAGCATGTTTTAAACTCAAATCTTTGCAAATTACGTTATTTTTCACCCTTTTCATCAATTTATTTCTTTATTATATTTTAAAATGTCATTTAAAATGAAATATTTGATAAATATTAGTTTCTCGAAATTTTAAACCTCATATGGCAAATTTTTACCAGAGACCTGAATGTGTATTAATGTCTCTGTTTTAATCAACTTTACATGTACAATTTAAAAAAAAATATATATAACCAGGGATTTATAACTGCTTACAATTATTTCTATTTTTTCATCTTTTTATAATTCAAACAGCAAATAAATATAATCTCTCTCCTCTTGTCGGTATTTTTTAGTTTCTTGTCGCTTCTTGACGCTTCTTGTCGGTAATTAGTGAGACCGAAAACGAGCATTCCATGGGCAATTTCTTCGATATTAGAGATCTGATTTTAATGAAATTTTACGAAGGTTTAGACCTTTAAATTTCAAATTAATATCATGAATTTTCAAGTTATTATTTTTTTCTACAGTTTTTGTCACTTGTTGTAGTGAACGGGGCATACTTTAATTATGTTACATGTAATTAAAACTTAGAACAGTGATTACATACACATTGAAGATGTGCACCTCCTGCTATGGATCCCGGAGAAATTAAATTTTTCATACATTTTTAGCATGCTGAACATACCATTTTTTCAGAAGTATATGCTAAACTTCGTGTAGTGTTACAGATTACAAAAAGCGTGACAGACGAACGGAAGGCGGATTTGGGCGGCTACTAGACCGGCTTTTACCGTTGGTGACACAGGTAAAAAAATCATAAACGAGTATATATTCAAATTGTTAAAAGAATAGGTCCTATATAGCAGTTGTGAAACATCAAAACAACCTATGGAAACACATTACTACCACAGACACACTCATGTTTATTGAGTATGTTCAAATACGCAAGTAAGGAACAGTGGCGGACCCAGAGACTTTGAAACGGGGCTGGGGAGTTCCAGGCTATCATTTGCTCAGTTTTGTTTAATTTTTGCAAGAAAATCACAGAATTTTCCAATAAAATATTTGATCTCGAGCTATTTGCGTACTAGAAGGGAGGTAATTCGTTTTTATTAAGTTATGGTGTGGTTCCATCACATACGTAAATCAAAGACTGAAATCTTCGAAGTCGCTAATAGTCAAATATTCCATGCCACTTATTTTGGCCTGTTTTCACCATCCGAAATGGCACGAATGCGATATGTACGGAAAGCCAGAGGTATCTTCAGACTTCAGAGTTTATACTTGACACTTCTGAGTTCTGATTTCGTACTTCTGAGTTCATACTTCAGAGTTCATACTTTATACTTCAGAGTTCATATTTCATACTTCAGAGTTTATATTTCTGATTTCTGACTTCATAGTTGAGAGCCTAGCTTTAGAGTTCCGACTTCATACATCTTATTTCATAGTTAGGATGCATTAAAATTTAAACGGTTTAGAGTTTGATATTTTTTTAAATCACGCGACCAAAGAATAATGAATAAATTTTGTGGGATTGTTAAGCACCATATGTAGTTGAACATATTGTACCCCAAAATTTAGCAAATTTTAAGGGAGTTGTGGGATATTTGGGCTTAAAGAGTATTGTCGGTCCACAATGGACACCATAAATATATATATATGATTCATTAGAATCATTGCATTCCTGCTCGTCCACCGAAAAGACTCATTCACCCATAACATGAAACAAAACATTTTGAAATAAAAGCAATAAACACAGGTAGTTACAGGTATGTGAATTTGGGTATTGCCGGTCCACAGTAGACTAGGATATAATCGAAGCAAAGACGACCTTAATCACGTTGTACTATCCAAAATTTATTTAGTGACCCAAGTATCATTGCCATACCATAGTACCTGATAAATTACCATTAACTAAAGCACTTGATGTCCATCATTACCTTCCGACAAATATGGCATCAATTTCATCTCAGTTTTACCTCAATTTTCATTTTGACTACAGATAAACCTGTGTTTTTATGGCATGGCATTCCCTAGAAAACATCACATTCAAGTCAGGTCATGATCAGCTTTTGATATAATGTTTCGGAAAATTCAGGCGAGGGATGGGGGCTGGTATGGCAAATATTGTTGTCCAGAGCACTTATAATAATTTTTGTTGGTACATTTCTACTCAGTACGTACTTTTTTTGTAAAAAAATGCCAGGTTATTGAACTAACAAATTACATGTATACAAGTTGAAAGATAAGTGTTCGTTAAGTCATGTCAAGGGGATGCTATGTCTTAAAACAATAAGATACACAGGTTTGTATGTAGAGTAAAAATTGTATTTGTCGAAAAGTAACGATGAACATTAACCAAGCCACTCGACGAAAAAAATGCTATAGACCCTTTTGTAGTTGGTTGATAAGCACGCTCAGTATACACCTCCGCAAGGTAGGGCTTGGGTAGAACAAACGAATTTTCCTCGCGGACGTGTATATTGAGCATGTTCTACGCATACTCATCGACTATCCCAGAGAAGAACAAATGGGTCTATTGTACTAAGATCAACAATAACATCCAAACCTTGCAAAATGGACCTTAACCAATTAATTTAACCAAATCACTCAAGCGAAAACGTAGGTTAAGGTGTCCTTATTCGTAGTGAAATATGTTCTTTTGGATTATTTTTCTATGAATAAAATAACTAGAATAGCTGCAAGCGAAGCTTATGATAGGATATACCCAGCTCCTATATACCCAGCTCCAATATACCCAGCTCCGATATACGTAGAACAGAACAGAATCTTTTATTAATAGTCGAATGCACATTACAAAACATAAGCTCTATTGACTCGTATAACGAAACAACAAAAGCACGAAGCATTTTGAAGATTCAAGTTAAGCCCATGTTTACTTATCGGCAAACATAAAGTAGATGTCGGAAAGATACGCAGATGCTTCTCACAGTAAAACATACCGATAAGAAGCTGGAAAATATTATGTAGTTGTGATTTGTAGAAGCTCAGAAAAATGCAGCAAAATTTATTTTGCGGATAGACGAACGGACGGACAGAAGGAGGGAGGGTATGGCAGATACAAATTAATGATCTCTATATATCTACCACTGTAGACGTTACTGTCCTTGATTTGTTTCTTTTTATGTCCCACCAACGCTGTTGCGGGAAATATATACTAATGGAAAAAAGAAACTGCATACCTTTACATGGAATTCCCATTTTTTTCAGTTTTTGCCTCCAAAATGAGCTACACTAAATTATCTTGGCATTGTGTAACAAAATCGAGCGAACAACTGCATTTCTAAGGATTTTACGAGCATTTAAAATAATGTTACTATTGAATTTAAACGGGAATGTACAGTTTCTTTTTTCGATTAGCATATTTAGGTATTTGGTCAGTTCGACGTCTACGTCTACAGCCTGTGTAACCTTACAAAGACAGCACAGGGTGAAGGTCAATATCCGCAAAAAAGGTAATCTTGAAATTAACACAGGCCCTTAGGACATTGGGAGCATGGACCAGGTGCAGCTTAAATTTCTAGAAACATCCGCCGAGTTGCTCATACAAAAGTCAATTCTGGGATAGACGAAAGAGGAAAGGAAAACTATGACATTATAAACAAATCAGTTTTCATGGTACAGATAGATACATCATAACGATCCACAAGTTCATGATGGCGACCATAAAACTTCTGTAGTGATGATTTCAATCTTGTAGCAACATAACCCTGTTCCGGAAGCCTAATTGTAAGAAGTCTAGCGCGATACAAAAAGTCTGCGTAGTTAGGGCAAGCTCTGGCATAACGTATGAGTTGTGATATGGAAACTCCATACGCAGGTGCTGAAGGGATGTTTCCACAAATGAAAGGAAAGTTGACGATTCTGAATGAAAAGTCGTCACGTTTGAATCTATTTAATTCTAGAAATAGAACATTTTTTTGCCCACCGGTAACTCCGCCTCGTTTTTCTCATAGAATTTTTTTTCCAGTCAGTATCGACGAATCGTTCGTTTCTTGTCGTATTTTCATTCTCGCACAATACTTATTTCCGGCGCGACAGTATCTTTATATTCAGAATATAAACTTTTAAAATTCAATGCATAGAAAATGTTACCGTGCCCGGAAACTTCTATGAATTTCCAGGGGAAGTAACACAGATTGACTCCCCAGACGTTCCGAAATAACTGGAAAGAAAGAAAAGGCATAAGAAGTCACGATAAGGAGTAAGCACGGACAGGTTGGTAATACGTGAAATAAACCGTCTTAGTTTTTACCAATAAATAGACGAAGATCAATAATATTTATGCATATAATTTAATTCTAAACGGTCAAAATATTTGCTTAACTGGACAATCAGGTACTGGCAAGCCCTTTGTAATTTATAAAGCTGTCCAATCGTTAAGGAAACTAGAGGCTCTAGAGCCTAAATCGCTCACCTTGTCAAAAATAGTCTTTATAGCTTTCTAAAGCTGGACTCTTGACCTTACTGTACTATTGTCACAAGAATCATTTAATCAATACAGAACATCTTAATTATCCATCCAGTTTTCATATTATAAAATAAATCTGTAATTGTCATTTTGTCTCTTCAAGGGCAATAACTCCAACATTAAGCAATAGATCTTGATGAAAACTTCAGCATAGGTCGGTCTCACCAGGCTGATCAATACCCCCTAAAAAAAGGCCATACCCTTTGGTTTTCAAGTTATTTCAACAAATCGTCAATTTTTATTAGTGGTGGCCATGTTTCCGACAGATAAAAAAAATGTTCAGGATATCCTAACAAACATTCATGCAATGTTTGGTTACAATCCATCCAACAAGTTTTCTAAGAGGAGATTTATAAAAAAAAAATCCATTTCAGGACCCACAACTCTTTCATTTGTCAACGGATCTTTCTGAAAATTTCGGGTCACGTACATGTAGGTAAACCCATCATGATGAACAATTTTAATCCCTGCCAGATTTTAGCTAAACCAAACTGTTTTTGAGTTATTTGCATAATTCTGAAATTTGACCCCTACGGTCTATTTTAAGTAACGGTGGCCATATTTATCACAAAATCAAAAATCAACACACAGATTGTTAAACGTGTTTTACATAAGATTAATGCAAAGTTTTGTTCCAATCTATATAGTAGTTTTAGAGGATAAGATTTACAAAGTTGGAATCGTAAAATTCGGGGAAAATCCATTTCAGGACCCACAAGGCACCGACCATTTTTATATTGGGGGGGGGGGGAGCTGGGATAATTTTTGAAAAAAGAATATTAATTTATTTATAAATTATTAATGAAGAAAAATAAAAAATATGTTTTCGCTGTGGCAAGAAAAAAAATAAATTTAGTTCCTTAATGGTGAAAAATAATGTTGTATTCTGTTTTTCCAAAAAAAAAAGAAAAAAAAAAGAAAGGAGAGGAGAGGAATCTCATGTACATATTGTGAGTGTACCATAAACTGTCATTCAACATGTTAATTATGTATGAAGAAGTTTGTAACAAATGTCTTTAATTTTAACATTTTACAGTTTATAGTAGAAAAATTCATAAAGTTATAATGAACAACTAAATGGATATCAATATTCAGAGGTATTTTGTGTTATATTAATCCAGTATGTTAAAGAAACTATTAGAAAGATGCAAAAATACACGAACTATCACTAAACATTCAATGTAACAAATTTATATTTTATCTCCACAATAGAGAAAAGGTATGAATACCATGTCCGATTATTTCTCATTGTGGAAATTGCGTAGACTTAACTATTTATTTGCTACCTATAGTTAAAGACTACGGAACTCATGTAGGAGACAGTTCGGAACTTTTGCAGTTTCTAAATGACAACAAATTTCCTATGTACTTATGACATGACAAGCATGTATACAAGCATGTTCAGTAATGAACTAATTAGGCGGCTGCAAACTTTCACTTTGAAATGAAAAAAGAAGTCCATGCTATACTTTTGAACAATGAGAACTTGCATATGATGTGCAATGAGGACAGTCCCCAGGCCTGCCATACGCGACATACAAGCGTAAGAACTTATTAACTTTGTAGTTTCGAGATGATGGCTTTATTGTCTTTAATGGGTCTTTTGATCAACTTCAAATGTTACTTAACATTGCTAATAAGAACCTGAACCACTCAAATTTACTTATACGTTTAATAGTAAATTTTGTAGAGAAAGTGCAATTAAATCCAAATGGAATAGGGTGAATCCTTACGACACTTAAGACTTTATAGTAGTCCAATGTGCTTAATGCACATTCTCATAAGTTTTAATTCATTAAAAAGTTACTCGAACACAAAATATAGCAGAGCGTGTGCTCTCAGACTTACAGTCAATAAAAAATAATAAAAAGTTATTAACATTTGTAACAATATACTATCCAATATTACACATAATCTCGTATTTGTTACGACAACACTGGTCTTATATAATTAATGACCCTGAATGCTCTCAACTATTAGAACCACCACTAAAGCAGACCCTGGTCAAACCTTTATAATGCACGTCTTTCATGAACAATTAAACTATTACTCCATAGCACTTTTTATCTGCTGAAGATAAAAGCATCACATGTATATACCGTTCTTTATATATACATCCTTTACATGATATATTTTATTACGAAACTGACTAAACTGATTAATATATTCACTGTATGATCTGAAGCCAATGCAACATTCGTGAAAGAGTAATCAAGGGAACCAAGGTTATAGCGGTAATCAAAAGAACGCAATCCAGGGACAAAGACCAGACACGGAAAACAGACACATACAACAAAGAACATAAAGTAACTAAACTCATACATACAAAGTAACAAAAGCAAATGAGCAACTCGGACTCCACTAAAATATACTTGTGATATGTGTAAAGTATATTACAAAATACATTCGATTTCACTTAACTATAATTTTTCATCCGCCGATGAAACTTTTCTCCCTTAAGACTGCCTCAATGATTGCAAGCTGGAATGTGGAGATATTATACGAAACCAAAAAAGCTGCCCAGCTGCAATAGAAATGGAGCGCTACAACCTTGATATTTTGGTACGAAGTTAGATTGACATCATCTGGAGCGGTCATGCTATCTTTAGGGCAAATTCTAGTGTACTCGGGACCGCCAAGTGAGGATGGTAACCATCAACATGGAGTAGAAATCTCACTCAACATGAAGGCCAAATCATCATTCATCGAATGGAATCCTGTGAGTGGAAGATTTATCGTGGCAAGATTTATGTCAAAGATACAAAAAGTAACACTCATTCAATGCTACACTCCAACCAACGTAGCAGAGGAAGAAGACAAAGAAGAGTTTTAAAACCAGCTCCAAGCAACCCTAGATTTAACAACACTTGGGGCATCTTGATTGTAAGGGGTGACATGAATGCCAAAGTTTGGAAAGATAACACAAGGAGAAAACTCATCACGGGAAAGGAATGAATGGATAACATCAACAAAAATGGAGAACTCAGAATGCAGATTTTTGCTCCCAGAACGATCTGGTCATAGGAGGTACGACATTCCATCTCCCTCACATAGATATATCCCAAACCGGGTCTACAAAAACACCAAATACCAAGTCATCCACAGTTCAACACTTTCACCATCCTTCAATGGACATACAAGAAATACCCCAAGGTTGTCTCCTGTCACCCCATATTTTCTATATAAGTGTGCAAAAATTTTAATTACATATAACATACAATCACGAATTTACTCATAGATTGCTTCTTGCCTAATTGACATATTTTGGGTGCCAAAGGGCTATAGACTATATTGGCTATGCTTAATTGATTGTGACGTGGGCTGCTTCCCTGTACAAGTCCAAGACTTTCTCGTGCTATCGCAGGGGAAACTTTCCGGCCTGCACGAGTCTCAGACTTTCTCGTGCTATCGCAAGAGAAGCTAACCCGGTCTGCACGAGCCCCAGACTTTCTCCTGCTCTGTGTGATTTAGAAAAAAAACTCCTCATCAATTCCTTGCTACAGGCAAAGCCACGTCTTGTTTAGGCCAAGTAAATTTCATCCAATCCTCATCAAAAACATGGATTGGTTGGGAGGATTTTATTTTTTTTTATTTTTTACTCCTTACCAGATATTTGTTGGCCTAATTTCATCTTTTTGGTGTATAGACATGTTCTAAATATATAGCCACATCAGTTTCAGAGGAGAAACATTATTTTGGTCGCCTAAAATGGAAAGATTTGTGTATTATAGTGCTTGGATACAAGAAACTGAAGTGAAAAAAATCATGATTTTGAAATTCCCGTCCCATTTTTTTTTTATCAATTGTCATTTTTTAGGAGTGGGAGGGGATGTAAACCTATGAATTAATTTTATTTGGTCTTAACAAGAATACAATATCTGATTATCGGAGTCTTAACTTTCATATGTCCTCCCTTGATATTTATGTATAATATTTTCCATTTATTGTTTATCGTAAATTTGACTAGCAAAAGAAAATCCTGCCATATTCCTGAAAAAAAAAAATTATAATTCAATCGGTATTGAAAAAAATTAAATAATTTTAAGAAGAGCAGTAAAAAATTATTTAGCAACATTGAAAATCCCACCCCCCTTCCCCTCAGTATAAAAATGGTCGGTGCCTTACTTATTCATTCGTCAACAGATCGTTCTGAAACTTTCAGCATAGGTCCATCCCATCATGCTGAACAATTTTACCCCCTACCAGATTTAGCTGAACCAAACTTTTTGGGTTATTTGCATAATTCTGAAATTTGACCCATAGTCTATTTTTAGTAACAGTGGCCATATTTGTCGCAAGATCAAAAATCCCCAAACAAATATTGCTACACATGTTCTACATAAGATTCATGCAAAGTTTTGTTCCAATCCATTGAGTAGTTTTAGAGGATAAGATTTTCAAATTTTGAATTGTAAAATTCGGGGGAAACATCCATTTCAGGACCCATAACTCATTCATTCGTCAACAGATCTTTCTGAAATTTTCAGCATAGGTCCATCCCATCATGTTGAACAATTTGACCCCACCAAATATCTTCTAAACGCAACCGTTTTTGAGTTATTTGCATAATTCTACAATTTGACCCCTGTGGTCTATTTTTAGTAACGGCAGTCATGTTTTTTGCCAGATCAACCCCCCCCCACCCCACACACACAGATTGTTCAAAATACCTGCAGGAACATTCATGCAAAATTTGGTTACAATCTATGAAGTCGTTTCAGAGGAGAAGATGTTTTAAAAAGTTTGTGGACGACGACGGACGACGGACACGTAGTAATGGCAATAGCTCACATGGCCTTTCGGACAGGTGAGCTAAAAAGGGGTATGTGGTATAGACCTGCTCAACTGGTATCGGAGCAACGGTGTTTGAGGACGAGAGAGCTTAGTTGGGAGTTACCCTATGGTCTATTTTAAGTAACGGCGGCCATGTTTTTTGCCAGATCACAAAGATTGTTAAAAATACTCCCAGGAACATTCGTGCAAAATTTGGTTACAATCTTTGAAGTACTTTCAGAGGAGATGTTAGCTGTGTAAGAATTGATTAATTGAATGATTTTTACATTTGTTCGTAAATTGTCTTGAAATATTGATCAAGTACGCACCAGTTATTTACCTTAACGATATGACGCAAAATTTCAAAATTAAGTGGCGTTCTCTTTCTTAGAATAGAAACATTAAACAGAACATATGCGGGAGTTTTTTTAAGTCGTTAATATTGTTAGCGACTTCTTGCACTCGTACGTCAGTACTTTATATTTGCATATGATTTGCATAATTATGTTAAACACGTAATGCTGCAGATCTGTGACGTGTTTACCGCCATAGCGTCATAGTTCTAGCTTCATACGAGATAAATATACCTCTTAAATATCATACACATGTGTTATTTAACAAGGTTTAATAACATGTTAATAATTCGTTCTATTTATTGATATTAATAAATGATTTATCAACACGTTAATAAATATTTATCAACATGTTAATAATTCATCTATTTATTAATATTAATAAATTTTTATGCACATGTTAATAAATATTTATTAACATGTTATTAAATATTTATTGACATTAATAAATGGGGAATTAATTCCACAACGGCTTGCCATAGTTATACGTGTGTTTCTTGCTTGTATGAAAACGGGAAGTTTACATGAAATAATCGGTTAGCACTGAACATTACACAGTTTCTGATTCAGGCACAGGGGCTCGTTACAAGACTATGTAGGTCATATAAATTAGCAGGGCACGATATCTATGAATATTCATTGCCAGTTGTTTAATCTGGTTCCTGATCTGGTTCCCTGGTCACTATCATAAGCCAACTAAACATCGCTACTACGTTCCTAGGATTTTAGCGCAAGTCACCCGATTTAAGAGCATATCGCATTCATTCCATTTCGGATGTTGAAAGTAAGCCAAAATCAGAGACAGAGAATATTTGACGATGAGCGATTTTGAAGACTACCAGTCTTTGTTTTAATCGTGAATTCATATTCTTTATTTCCTCATAAATGAGATTATACAATGAAGCATTATATTAAAGCAACACTAAACTAAAGGAGAGAAGAACACAACACAAGTACTGATGAAGTAAACATATATATCACACATACTATACACAATGCGATCTCAAAATACAATTTACTATGATTTGCTAATGACACATCGTGCATTACTAAAGAATCAGTTTTGTCGATCGGCCGAACTTGGCGATACATTGTGCAACATGCGAGTGGCATAGTTGAACAAAGTACTTATAATCATCGCTTTCGAAACTACATATAGGCTCACGACCGAGAAGAGTCTGAAAAAACGTTTCGTCGTCGTATGAAAATAGTTCAAGACACAGTGGCAGTTCAAAATTCTCTATAATTACCTCCCTCCATATCTCACGGTATGCCTCTGTGCAGGAGCAAGCACTACACGCGTGAACATTGACATCGGTATAATGGAGGTTACAAACATCGCAGACTACGTGACCGGTCGAATAAGGAATTTCAGTTATGAGTTTGGTAATAATATGCATTTCTAATGTCTTTAAATGACTCTGCATTTTTCCAGAAACTCGTAATTGACACAGTTTCATGCATATTCGCAAAACTATTGAAATTCGCATCGACTGAAATGCGATTTCTCTAGTCATTGAGTTGTATATCTACTGTTTTGTGTACAATTGATTTCCATCGTGATTTTGAGGGAAAGACTCCTTCCCTTACATATTCTTAGAGATATTCAGTTAGTTCGTAGGTACACAGGATACTCACGATATCTGGAATAAAACCGTATTGATTTCTTTTGTTATCCATAAGACAGGAAAAAAAATCTCATGAGGAAAATTTGTTTTGTCAAGTACGTACTGTTAAGAGAACACAATTTCTGAAGAAAAAATAGTTTTCTTTTATGTATAGAACTCACTATTGGTGATAGGCCAATAATACTTTCGCACATATCTGATCTGGTGGCAGTTTTTAAGTGAAGTATGCTTTTAACTATAAAATGTTGGAAACAGTTCAGAGATGATATTTCCACAGACTTGAGATTGTTCCACAACTCGCAACCATACATTACACTTGGTAATACGACAGTTTTGTATAATCTAACCATCCTACCATAGGATTCATTTTGTGCGAAAAGACACCATTTAAAGCAAAATAAACATTTTTTCCCTTTTCTACATACCTTCTCGGTCCTTTCTTTAGATTTAAATCTATACCATAATTGGCAGAACACTGAATCGTATCATCACCAGTATTCCATGAAAAATCTGACTTATTAGTCATCAAAAATTGCACTAAACATGACTTGCTTGCATTGAAGGTAAAGCGCCATTTTTGAGAGAATCTAAAACCGACATCTTACATACATTGTAGCGCCAACGGCGACGTTGCTATGCACGCTATGTCATCAGCAAGGGCAGAAGCACAACTATTAAGATTGAAAATGCCCATATTTCTATTACATGTTTCTATTTCACAGATTAAATCATTTATTAAAAAAACGAATAGAGTAAGCCAGACAGAACACTACCTTGCCTTACTCCTCCTAAAACAGGAAAATATTTTGATTGATGTTGGTTAACTACAGTAGCACTTTGTGTATTTAAATGTAAATCATTAATAATCACCCACAGTTTACCTTTAACACCATGTTTATAGAATTTATACATAAGACCTCGTCTCCAAACAGTGTCAAAGGCCTCCCTGCTATCAAGAAAGGCAACATAAGTTTTACTATGTAGTTCACTATTATGAAAAAATGTTTTTTTTTTTTTTTTGGAGATTAAAGGATGCTGTTAGGCAACTGAGGTTCTTCTAGAAACCTTGTTATGGGGATTTGGGAAGGGTGTCTTTTCCAAGATGCAATTTAAACGATTTTTAACAACTTGTTCAAATACTTTTGATATGCTTGGCAAAAGAGTAATAGGTCTGTAACTATCAGGGTTCGTTTTCGGCTTATTATTCCCTTTATGTAGTGGTATGAGTAATCCAGACTTCCAATCGACAGGAACACCAGGGGCGTAGCTGCCTATACACAAATACGCAGTTGCGTACTTTCGGAAAAAGTAACAAAAATAAAAACACACATTTTAAAGATAAAATAAAGGTTTCATGCAATGACTCACTGGGGGCCTTGAGCGACCACCCCCCCCCCAAGACCCCTCGCCGTAATTTTGCGTACAAATAAAACAGGCCTAGCTACGCCCCTGAACATTATCTTTTCGGATAATCAAATTGAAGAATGAAGTCAGACAACGTATTAGTATTTCACCTCCGTACAATAAATGTTCATTTTGTATTCTGACATGACCACTACCTTTCTTTCGCTTTAGTGTTCTAATGATGTCTTTAACTTCACATTCTGTGATACTTCCTCCTATTAAATCGTCAGGTTTAGATGTACATTCTTCAAGGATGCTTGAATATTCACTTTCTATATAGAGTTCTGTATTGCAGTCGAAATTACTGTGTTTGTTTGTATACATGTTCTTGAAGTAAAACCATTAGCAATTGATTCTGCAGTATCACAAATTTGTCCTTTTTGATGGATTTCCGGATATATTTGGGCTTCGAGTGTTTACTACGTTTTACTATCTCCCAATATAGTCTAATGTCGCATTCTGCTGATTCGTTAAGATCGTCATAGCATTTTTGTACATACTGTTCATATGCCGCTTGTTGTACATTTCTAAATATGCCTTTGGCTTTCTTGTACTTTTTGTACGAGCTGTATGACGTGCCTCGAGGACGACCCTCTTCTACCCATATGCTACGCATTATTCCTTCATTACTATGCGCCTTTTTTACACCAGAGTTCCAATACGGCTTTGTGTGCGGATTGTATTTCGATTTTGGTTGAGTACTGCTAGCAGCTAAATGTCAGGTTTGAATCAATTCAGAGTTAATGTCATCAACATTCACGTCCCCACATTACATCTTATTAATAATCTCTAATAACTGTATCTCTAAACAGTTTTTTGTATGTGTCAATTCGAGAGTCCGTAATCTTATGCCAAGCCGGAAATTTATAGGTAGGATTTAAAACTGTATAGGGGATATGAGTTACTGAGATATCTGCAATAATAGGTAAATGATCAGAGAGATACTTAGAGAACCCTCTTCCAACATTTCGTAAGACCTCAATTGCCTTTGCATTCTATCACATATAAAAATATAATCAAGCACAGTTTTCTTACTCAGAAATGTATGAGTTCATTTGTGTTTTCACATTGCAATCGTGTCGATTGTTGGTATTTGAATTGTTGTTCACTTGTGATTTATCAGACAAAGTTGGGGCTCTATCGGGGAGACTAGAAGCAGTTTTTTCCGAAGATTTTTGAATTGACAACTTTATATCGTTAACAGTTTTCTGCAAGGAAGCATATAACTTACCGAGATGATCTGTTTCTGCTTTGAGTTATTTCTACACTACTTAGGTGTGAATCAAATTTAGTTACCTACTGCTTTAGACAGCTAATTTATCAATTTAAAGTTCAAATCATATTGGATAAACTTTCGCTCAGTCAATGAAAGATGCTGGTTCAATTTATCATTGGTATTCGACAGTACTGATCTCAGTTTCTCATTTTGGCTTTTTAAAGTTTTTATGGTTCTCTGGTTATCCAAATCAGAATTTTCTAACTGAGATATTCTCTCTAAAGGAGATTGTGAAGATGCCCTAGGTTAAATTAAATCACATTGAGGAAAACTCGTACTCTGTTCACTGACAGATTTCCATTCGTCTCTCTTAAAAACCTCTTCAATACCAGAATTTTCGCCATTTATGAACACACATAGTATGTAACAATCTTTGGTATATTTCTGAGTTGCACTACTCGTATTTGTGTTTTTCCTATTACAAAGTCTCCCTTTCGGACACCCATGTAAAGATCTAGCCCTACTTGTTAACGCACTACGGTACCAAGTTCTTGCGTCTTCCGAGCCATATGCGATTTCAATTAATTTAATGTATAAGAAATGTATAACCCTTTAGGTAGGTTTGAAAGTTCTTCATCTAATTTAGCTATGTATTCTTGGTTGGGTATAAAGTCGGGCAAATTCGAGTTCTGTGAATCTAGACCTTCGTTTTCGATATTAAGGCTATTGTTTACATTCGGACTACACAAACTGGGGTAGACGAGTCATCTAAGCCAGTCAACACACGAATTATCTGACTACTGTGTGGTGAATACTCCCAGAAATCGTCTGTATTGCTTCTGTGAACATCGACAGTCTCTTCGAGTACACCATCACCATCTTGACTCATTGTTGAGTTACATAAATCCTTGATTTTAACACTCCTCGATACAGGCGTTAACGTCAGCCGCCATTTTTTTTTGCCAGTTGTTTAACCTGGTTCTTAATCTGGTTCCCTGGTCGCTATAATAAGCCAACCAAGAATCGCTACTACGTTCCTAAGATTTTAGCGCAAGTCACCCGATATAAGAGCATATCGCATTCGTTCCATTTCGGATGTTGAAAGTAAGCCAAAATCAGAGACAGAGAATATTTGACGATGAGCGACTTTGAAGACTATCAGTCTTTGATTTTAATCGTGAATTCTACTAACTACATTGGCAATTCATTGCATGTTCACAATGAAATTTCATATTAACTGTTCAATCAGTCTAGGTGATAAAAGCTACTTAGTCCGCATTTCAATTATTCCACAAATCGAAATTTTTCAAAGTTGATCATTTGCTACATACTTGATTACGGTTATAAGCATATAATAACGGCAAACAGCAATTCAAACAACTTGTAAGAATTTACACATGAATCAAGTCATAACTGTTCATGTCATAACTACTCAGAAAAACTATCGTTGTAAAGTTCAAACCGAAATCCATAGTAATTATTAAAAAAAAAAAACAAAACAAAACAAAAAAAAAAAAAACAGAAGTCTCTCTCCATGTAACTTTACTATACAGGCATGATATTCTAGAAGTCGATGGCATTGAAAGAACCGTTGAAAAAAAGTTCTGACCGAACAGTTGTTTGTAATTTCGGACGATGATAAACATGATCAATACTCACGTGACAGTAAACTACGGGCTTGCTTGTTGGTTTTGTTTTGTTTTGTTTTGTTTTGTTTTTGTTTGTTTGTTTGTTTGTTGTTTTTTTTATCAATTAGACAAAAATATTAAATTACATGATAAAATGTGTTCTTCTTTGTTTTATGTAAAAATATATAATTGGGTTTAATTAACGTAAAATGAAATGAACACATTTCTTAATAACGTACGTCGCACTGTATAAAAAACGTCGAAAATTTTCCAATTTAGACATTACCAAAAATGACACCAACACTGTACGCAACGTCAGTGTATTAGTTCTCTTGAAAATGAAGTCCACTTCCTCTGAAGTAGCAGTCTTTATAAAATTCAGACAGGATGTGATTCATGAATATCAAAAATCCACCAAATTCATCAGTAAGGAATCGGTCTTAGTCATTTGGTTTTTGCACTTGTATAGACTGTGTATGAAATTGACATTTTTCTTTAATTCAAGATTATTATCAGAATATAATAGCATTAAAACCTATGATTTTTCAACACTGTATACTTCTATTCCCCATACTCAGTTAAAATCGTGAGAAGATGGTACACCTAGATAAAGATATATAGTTCTTGGTAGAGTTTCTTCATACTTTGTAAAAATCAATTCCAAATCATCTTCCAAACATACAGAAGAAGATGTTTTCAAAATGCTGGAATTATTGATCGACAACATATTTGTCCAGTGTGGTGGACGCGTTTTTCAACAAACGGTCGGCATTCCAATGGGAACAAATTGTGCTCCTCTACTTGCTGACCTATTCCTTCACTCTGATGAGGCTGACTTTATTGCTGATCTGATCCGAAAGAAAGACAATAGTTTAGCTAGATCCTTTAATTTCAGTTTCCGCTATATGGAAGACATATTATCGTTAACCAATCCTAGTTTCGGGATTTGATACATCGCATTTACCTCCAAAGAACTTGAGATAAAGGATACTACAGACACTGTGAAGTCAGCCTCATAGCTTGACCTACACTTAGAGATCGATGGTAAAGGAAAACTACTGACCAAACTTTACGACAAACATGATGACTTTTCATTCAGAATTCTCAGCATGGCTTTCATCTGTGACAACATCCCTTCAGTACCTGCGTATGGAGTATTCATATCTCAATTCATGCGTAATGCCAGAGCTTGCCGTAACTATATACGCAGACATTTTTTATCGCGCTTGGCTTCTTATAATTAGGATTATGTTGCTACAACGTTGAAGTCACCACAACAAAAGTTTTATGGTCGTCATCATGAACTCGTGGGTCGTTACGATTTATCCATCTTCACCATGAAAACTGATTGGTTCAACGTGTCATAGTTTTCCTTTCCTCTTTCTTCTACCCCGGACTTGACTTTTTATGAACAACTCGGCGGGTGTTCTCAAATTTCAGTGGAGTCCGAGTTGCTCATTTGCTTTTGTTATTTTGTATGTATTTTTGTTATTACTTTATGTTCTTTTTTTTTATGTGTTTGTCTGTTTTCAATGTCTGGTCTTTGTCTCTGGAATACATTTTTTTATTTCCGCTAGAATCTTAGTTCCCTTGATTACTCTTCCAAGAGCTATCATACTTAGTTCAGTTTGATTTTGGTTGATTTTAGCGGGAGATCAGTTTATGGTTTTATCAAACTACAAATCTGAATACAGACAGAGCCATTGTTATTCAAAAGTAAAGCATATGAAGAACAAAAATGCATCATTTGTTCGGTGGGGTTTCTACACCATAATTTATCTCTACTTAATTTTATAGGGACTAATACTAAAAATGTGAAGTATAAGGATGTGAGGGTTCATTATTATAGTCATCCTGGCCTATTTACTATTTTTGATTTCACTAAATTAATTTCGATTCAAACTACTTGCACTTATTTATACGCATGCACCAGTCACGGAAAGGATCATCATAGTCGAATATTAGAATTACATTGATCATGATTCTTTTTGCAACGTTGTCTGATTCCTCATGCATCTGAACTAATGTGTCTTTTCTATTTTTAAACACGCTTGTACATGTGCATCAGCTACGGGAAGAGCTGTGCCTAATATTTTGTATAGTGTATAGTTGTAGCCATTACAAATGACCTTTCTTCGTTCATGTATGACTTTTTTCTGGTATTACTCAATCTTTGGATATTTAAACTCAATCACCGCTCAAAAATAACATTTCTTCTGATAGTTTGCCCTATTTATATATACATCCATATATCTGTCACACTATTTATAATGAGCCCCGTGCAGGTTCGAGTGTCAAAAGAATAGGCCTGCAGCAGCGCTAGGCCTGTTCAAGGCGACTAAATAGTGCTCGGGGGCTAGGGCGCTCTGCCCGTAAAGCAGCTGGGTTGTGTGCCACAGGTGGAAGAATGGGGTACCCATGGCGTGTTACATGCTGGGGTTGTCAGGCTATATTACGGAAAACCTGACCGCAAACCATAGTGGTGCACCGTGTTGGGAAAGATGCCACGTTCCTCGCACGTCAAAGAGTCCTACTTTGGTATTCGATAGGAGCAGGAACATTTGCGCTCCGCCACAGGAGGCTAAATTGCCCGGCTCTACCCATCCCTCCTTTTTTAATGATAATCAAAATTGGTCACCCCATTATCCTTGTGTCCCATTCCTCTCTTTAATTTCATCATCATCATTTCATATTCATTCTATCATCCACTTCATGTTCATCGTTTGAATATAGCTGAAACATTGCTGCTCGGGCGTTAAACCCCAATGATCAACCAATCAATTTATAACGAACTCGTCGAAATGACATTAAATAAAAGCATACCTTATCTGACATTACCTTGCCAGTAACTTTTAATACCTGCATGTCTTATCTTATCTTATCTTATCTTATCTAATCTGACTTTACCCTATTTGATCTTATCTTATCTTCACCATTCAGATGCTGTTTCCTTTTTATAACTCATTTCGTTTTTGTTCTATCATTATAACAGCTGAGAAAAAAAAACAAAAAAAAAACAAAAAAAACGGCCATTTAATAACTTTACTTATCATCTCAATGACACGTTATAAATATTTGCGGATTTAAAGAAGGTGTAAAAATATATACGGTTATATATTTTTTGATTAATGTATTGATTTATTTATTTGAAAATGCAAACTAAAGAAAGGGGCTATTAAAATGTAATTTAAAAGCTTTTTTACTTGCAGGCGGTCAGAAGTTGTAATCTGAAACATTTAAACATTTTTACTGATGCATTCATATAAATGTATGTTGAAATAATTCAGTGTGTGTATATGTGTGCGTGTGGTTTTTCTTGTTTTGTGGTGACTTTTGTATAATATTTGTATTATTTTTTAAAATTGTTTAAATAAGTCTTCATCTTTTGGGGGAAATACAGAAATTCAATCAATCAATCATTCAATTAACCACATAGATTCAAGATTTGTTAAAATCTTGTTTAACATAATATATACAATACAGATAAAATGCAATTATTCAACGATTAAATACAAGTGCAATTCTATAATTAGAATTATAAGGGACTATACATAAACATTTATCTACAACGTAAAATCACAATTAAGTTTAAGAATTTAAAAGGTATTTTTTCTACTTAAAATATTAAAGCAGGTTTTGGTAACATTACTAAAACATTCATCTGTAGTAAAAAGATAAATAAAATTATCATCATCAGATAAAAGATTAAAATTTGAATCAACTTGACTTGTTTCACTGTATAAATTGAGACGCAAATCTGCATATAATGGACATGATAGTATACCATGTTTATCATCTTCAATGGTATTATTACAAATAAAACAAACTCTTTCTTCAACCTTCTTGCATTCAAATCGACCTATCTAAACCCTGGGCGAGAGCAAATCAGGTGGTTCAAATCAAATTTCTTCTTACATTGATTAAGTCTTATGTAGAAAGACGGATATCGTGCGTGCAAACGTTCCGAGTATAACTTAAGAGTTTTAGTATGACCTAAGAGAGATTTGTCTCCCCTCTTTTGTCACAGGTGAGAATTTTTACTTATGTTTTGTTTGTTTGATTGTTTGTATACAATATACACGGGTCTTTTTGGCCAGTCCAAATAGCTATGCCGTCTTAGGAGGCTAACTTTTATTTTGGTTGGTGAGACATATAAATGCCTTGAGCAGCGGACGTCATGATTATGTGGACTAAGCTTCGGTGTGCCATCCCGGCTTTCATTGAAACTGGACACCGCAAAAGAACATGTTACATGTTATTTTTTCATTTGTTTGTCCTATTTTATGTCCAAGCCAGGCGTGAAAAGATTTCCCCTCGCCTGCATCTGCAACTGGAAACCCCATTCCCCAACCAAACTCAGAAAACAGCTTACCAAACAACCAATAGCTATAGCCTTGTTGGAGTACTTTCGCATTAAGTACTGCTTCCTTCGTTTTATTTTTTTTCCTTTTTTTCGTAAGGGGGGGGGGTCGAAGCGGTTTACTATAATTAAATTATTTATATTAGCCCCTTTTTACTGGCAACCCAATTTAAATAATTAAATCATTAAATGTATATAATATATGAAAACACTCTTTACCATTGGGCACGTGCCAACGTGCCTTTGAGAACATTTTCTGTTTGGTTACCCGGAATAAATGAGGATATTCTTACAATAATATATTGTAAAAAAAACTTTCAGATAAAAAAATAACTTCGAATGCAGAAGTGACGGAACTTTACAAAGTGTAGATTTTTTCACAGCGAGAACAGCAATGAATGATGAAGGTTTTTTTTTTTCATTTACGGAAATTATTATATGCAGGGCTATTAATTTTTAACATCTTAACTTTTCATTACGAAAATATTTACTTGCACAAAACCGTTTGAGATGACTGTCTGTTCCGGGTTTTGTTAAAGGAGGCATTATAAGTATAGGTTATGTTTTATTGTGCAGGTTTACTTTTTACAACCTTTTAATTGAAGAAAAGTGTCGGAAAGTTTTGAATATTTACAAAAAATAAATCCCGTCGATCCAAATATTTAGAATACTTGGTGCTAACAAAATAAATTTCGTCGATCCTACTTTATCAACTTTTATTTGGCCAGCTTGGACGACGTTGTGATGTTCTCGGAGTTACCTTTCTTATGTTGAAAATCCAGACCACAAGAACGTCACTGAAAATAAATTATTGCATTCTCATACACCAAAAATTAATGGACCCGCGCAGATGTTTGAAATCGAAATAAATCTGATATCCCGGTAACAGACCATTGTCTGTGAGATTTACCAGCATGCAGCCCAACTGTCAAATATTTTACGTAACAATACATTAACACATTCACACAGATTTTCTTTGTGTTGAATCTTGGTCGATAAAAAATTGCAACATATTGAAACGTTCAATTATAATTCACAAATGTACGATCATTACAGCCGTACACAAAGAACTTGAAAAAGTGATGCGCGTGCATGATGAATCATCCCACAAATTAGCCAGCTGACTGAGCGATCAAACCACTTTTCTCATAATAATCATATTCTTGGTCTGTGAGAGGATACATGCATTGGAAACTCTAAAACCTAGCTAGCATTCTGTTTCATTGTTCGTCGAAAATCGACTAGGTGAGTTGTAAGTTGTTTACTTTTATGTAATCAGCATGATCTAGTTCTAACATTGTACTAAAAAGGCCTTATT
Organism: Perna viridis; assembly: GCA_037379345.1. Lineage (NCBI taxonomy): Eukaryota > Metazoa > Mollusca > Bivalvia > Mytilida > Mytilidae > Perna > Perna viridis. Next base: position 8,520,891 of record CM074511.1, on the reverse strand, counting down.
GATATTAATAAACTAATTACTACCTCCATATTTTTGTTGTGGTTGTGTAGTAAGGTATATTCTACACCAAACGTCCCACAAAACTCTGAGAACTTTCAAATTCTCATTAATAGTACAAACAATTGTACAAATTATGAACACCATTTTTCTTACTCATACATAGATATTAATGTATTGTTTTTTTCTTAAGCAATAGCATTCAAACCGAACTGACTTTGTTTCCGTCTTTCAGTCTGGAAAATGGTTTTTGCGAATGTTTCATTTTTAACAATTTAAACTTCATATTAAAATGTTGACTTACCATTCTAAACACTCACGTTTAACATTTTTAGGCATATTTTTCAATTGTTCGTATTTAACCAATGACATGTCATTTTGAACACATTACTGCTATATCGCTTTATTAAGTTTCTTGTATAAAATCGTTTAAATGCAGATACTGAAAGTTTCGCGGTGTTAAGTTGGATTACTCGACCAGTCTGAGAGTGATGCTGACGGGGACTGTCTTAGGGTATTGAAACAGATAAAGAACGACATAATTAGCCTAGGAATCTGGCGCACTATCACATCATTCTTTCAGCTGTTTAATTTGTGTGTATATAGTATCGTTAGTCCTTAAGTGACTTTATGTCGATTGTTATTGCTTACGATTTTATGTCCTTATGAAAACCAGTCTTGTTTATTCTTAAGAGCCTCTCAGTATTATTACATTCCAAAGTATCCTCTCCGCTATACGTTTTATTTCGGTGACATTACACTTGATTACAGCCCGCTTATATTAATATTATGCTGTTTCGTAATCTACTAACGAAAGATTGTTCCAAGATTTTCTTTCTGTGTTAAATTGGATTGCATTGATCTCCATTGCAGAAGAACCAATATTTTATCATCTAATACACCTTCATTTACATTAATCAATGAGTACTAGCCCTGAAGCCAGATACATTCATTATATTCCAATAAAGAAACAATAACAAGGAAATTCTTCTGCTAAGAGACGTCTTTTTCTATTAGTTAAAGAAGATTGAATTAACGAAAATATAGATTAAAGTGTCTCCTAGATACCTCAGTCACGATTACTAGTCTAGCATGCCAAGTTTCAGAATACAGAATTATAAGTTACTCTCAGGTTCACAAGACACGACTATTGACTTTTCATGATAAATGTTTTATTGGCTTAAAGTGGCTTTAATACCGGTCAAAACCCAAAATATCAACACAATTACGAGTATATGTGTTGAACTCTAAAGGAAGCCCAAATTTAAATAGCATTCTCATATTCCATTTTTCTGGAAAGTAACACAGGCTGTCTTTCTTGTGAAATTGATACTCAATTGAAGATTTAAACAATTTAAATAAAAAGCTTCAATGCAGGAAATTTAGTCATTGGATTTAAGTATTTTAGGTGTTGCGTTGAATTTTGGAAGGCTACAAAGATGTTTACAAAACAAATGCGAGTTACAGAGCATTATAATCTGATTGTTAGAAATGTGGTGGCTTTTGAATAAAAAATGCTGGATTTCGCCATTGATTGCAATTATTATAATTCCTTGAAAATACTATTACTCCTTGACCATTCTTTTGGAATGTGAAGTCATTGCTCAGTTTTTTTTTGTTTTGGTTTTGGCGTTAACATTATCCTGATCTATAGATTATCCTATGGTGGGATCATCCGATAAATTGTAAACCAATGAAGGCTAATTTTTTATCTTGATCAAAATATGATATTTATTTTTGCAATTATGATAAACTTGACACGAACATGAAAGAAAAGTTGCCACCGGCTTTTTATCGGTTTGATTGGGAGCCGCAAGCCTATTATGGAACATCTGATATTGATTAATTGTATAAAACTGTAAAACGCATCTCAGCATAAATCATTTATGTACATACACAGATACTGAGGACATCCCCTCGTCTCCGGTAAGAATATTTAAATCGTTTTAACACTTAGTAATTGTTGTCATTAATATTTTGGGTTTATAAAAAGCTTTACCATTTTCCATGTATGCGTCTGTTTCAATTTTCCTTATGAAGCAAAACGTTTGAATATTTTTGTGCATAGTTTCTGACAAATTCATTATTCGGAAATTCTAATATTTGTGTTGCAAATATTTATTTAATGTTTAATACATAGCATCAGAATCAAGCCGACGGTAGAATCTTTATATATAAGTATAACTCTTGAATGCTCTGTATTCCATATATTAGTTGATGCTCAACTTGCTCACTCCAGTTTTAAAAGATGTTTTCAGCACTCTTGCAAAAGCATCTAAGTGCCTACAATTTGAATATATAATGTTGAAATGAGGAAATTTTAATATAAAAAAAAGAAGTTTTAGTGTTCGTCACGGCATATCCATGACCTGTATTTATCCGATGTCTTTTTTAGCAAATTTCAGCCTTTGGCTTACGAAAACAACCATTATATACTTATCTTGACCCCACGTAATTAGCACATCATTTATAATGTCGTTTTACTAATCTCCTAGAACGGTCAAGCATTAAACTAGTGACAGACATAATTAAGACGATGGGTAAGGTTGCAAGGCGCATTCTTCATAGACGTGATCATTTCCCACCATACCATTATCTTTATATTGTACAAGTTTTTTAGACGTCATTGTAACTGAATTCCACATCTCACAACTATCTATACAGTTCTTATATGAAGTATAAGAATTAGATACAATTCGAATGTGAAGGTAGAAAGAGAATTAAATGTGTATACACTCACAAATTATCACTAAGAGCTTGTAGCTGATTTTAATATATATACGTGGGTTTTGAGACTGTTTTTACAAAGGTTCAGTATTTTGTTTGTAGAACGCAAGTATTAAAATAAGGTTTGTAGAACGCCTTCCGATGACACCGGTATTTAGAAGTGCCTAGTGTTGCCCCCGTTAACTATTGGATACAAGTACTTATGGGATTTTGGTTTTATACTTTCTGATAGTAGGAACAAATCCGTGGGATTTAAGTTTTATCTTGCTGATAGATGTAACGAGACAATGAATTACATGTGTGTTCATATGATGGAGGATGGCTATTTGCTATACCGCAAAATAAACAAGGGTTGTCAAATCGATCATATGTGTACATATTTTAATTCCTCTCTGGCTTAACATGCTTTTCGAATTGTATCTTCCTCTTTGGCTGATTTTCGGTAACTATACGAATTAATGAACTGGTAACTATACGGGTTAATGTACTGGTATTTTAGTGTTTCTCTTTCCTGCCATTTGTAAGAAAAACATCCTTCTCCCTTGATATATAACAACCAGAACAACATAATATCCCTTTGATGTTGCTATGACATTTACACTGTCTGTGGTTAGTGAATCGATAAGTGAATGTGATTGTAAAAAGAGTGCAAGTTGTCTTATCTTCAATGTAAAAGGCAAATAATACAAGAAAGTATATTATACGTTAAACGATCTTTAGGAGCAGGAAGTACGAATGAAAAGCGTTGAAGGCGATCTGCATTTGTGTTGTATGATGATAATTTTGTCGATTCACTCATTGTCTACACTGTTCTGTTCTCCTGCACTTTTCTATAAGCCCCGTAGATTTGTCCGTTGCCTCTGATATGTATAATAGTGGACTATTTCTCTATTTATATTGAGGCAATCTGTCACCAGCTGTTAGCATATCGTACGAGAATGTCAGCCTAAAAGGTCGTGAACATATTTATTCATATACTTGTAAAACGTTGAAGGTTGTTACACGATAAGTATATATAGTAATTCTTGTTTAAACTGTATACTTGATGGATACACTACTGTAGAAACAGCTTGTCAGGAACTTAATTGACTGTGAGTATGTGTATCTAGTTGTTTCATTTCGATCTTAGTGTATATATTAAGTATAACTAGTGTTATACAGTAGGACTTGTGTGTATACATAATTCATCTTATTATCTGGTTTCCTCGGTTGTACCATATGCTTTTTAAGCATTTACACGACAGTTTCTTCCATTTTTGTTTTATGTTGACATACTAATTGTTTTACTGGCAGTTTTATTGCACTACAAACACATTTCGAAAAACACTCTTTTAAATATATTAAATACATATTTAATATTAATTGTGGCTTTAGCTATATAAAGTGGAATTTTGCTCTTTCATTTTGTTTGTATGTAAATGCCGAAAACGAAGCATTTTCTTTTGCGTTTATTTCAATCATGGTATGTTGTTGGTATTTCACGTCACTGACAAAAAAAAAACACTCTTGTGGAACGACTATAAACGAATGAAAGTCATATCTCCGTATTAAATTCTAATAATTGTCTATGATGAAAGGCACTCACTCTAACACTATATACTGCGAACCCAGCTGTTTTAATTTACATTTCGACTTTCTGTTCTGGTACATGGAAAGAAAATTGCGTCGTTATGTTTTAACTACTCAAGTAACAATAAATATGAAGTAATCGTAACGGGGGTTTTGTACGTCGTCGTCGAGCGCAGACACTTGTATTTTTTTCTTTGCGATAACTTGAATATTAGTTGGTTGGTCTTATAAAATTTTAGAACAATGTTCCAAATCACATGCCTCATAGATATTTCAACATCAAACGTCTTTGTGATCCTTCTAGTAATTTTAAGTTAGAATGGGCGGGCATGTCAGGGGCGATGCGATGTGAACGTTTTTTGTTTATTTACCCTACTAAATGAAAGGTTGATTGGTTATACATGTTTTCAAACTAAATGCTGTACTAAAATAAATTTTCGTTTTTCTACTGATTCAGCCTATGTTTTGATCAACTTTGGAAGGGCGCATGCCCTCCCCGTAACCACCTTAATCCACACATACTTACAAATTCCAGAATCACAAAGACGTTGTATGTTCAAAATAACTCTAAGGGGTTTAAAGTGAGGAAAATATGTGAAGGAAAATGCGCATGGATGACCCTTTCTCTGTGTTCGAACGATGCATCGGTGGAACCATATACTAATTTCTGATTTGTGTCAAGCCTGTTACTTTACTTTCATCAACTTCAATTTTTTTAAATATAATTACACGCGAAAGCGCATATGGTCTATAATAAAGAACTGCAAGAAGAAATACTGACAGACTGCGACCGATTTATTTGAATTTCCTCCAAAGTCGTCGAGAAATTGTTTTTGAACAACATTTATTTTGTTCTTTTTTAGGAGAAATGGCAAAACGGAAAGAGAACGGCGTCAAACACTCGGAACATTTAGATGTGTTATCAAATGGTTTCCAAGGATACAAAGAGGGATATGAGAAATTGGAGAAAATTGGTGTTACTCAGCGCAACAGAGACTTTTTCCAGAAAATATTTGTGCCAGTATTTTTGATGGCATCCACTCCAAATTTCGTTATAATACTATGGTACACTGCTACGAAGCATCAAGGTAGTTACCTGAAAATGTTTACCACCCTAACCAAGGCATCAACTATGGAAGGTTTGAAGACGATGTGGGGCAGTGTCAACATCTTCAGCGGCTTTGCTCTTAGTATAATACTCAGTTATTGTGTATGGGCATTACTTTTGATGAGATTTCTTCCAGGAAAATATGTTAAAGGACCAATAACTCCTAAAGGGAATACACCCATTTATAAAGACAACGGATTTGCTCACTACATCGTGACCATGTCAACTTTGTTTGTCTTAACACTTTCACTTAAACAGTTTGGTTATTCGCCCTCAATAGTATACGACCGCTTCGGGGATATTTTAGCAACACTCAACATATTCAGCGCCATCTTCTGTGTCGTGTTGTATTTTAAGGGTCTATATGCCCCTTCTACAAATGACTGTGGTTCATCTGGAAACATTGTATTTGATTACTATTGGGGGACTGAACTTTACCCTCGTATATTTGGATTCGACGTTAAAGTTTTCACCAATTGCAGATTCGGGATGACAATTTGGGCTGTTCTTGTTTATATTGATGCATTGAAGAGCTATGAAGTTCACGGCTTTGTGGACAGCATGTTTGTCTCTACCGTTCTACAGTTGGCTTACATCTCAAAGTTTTTCTGGTGGGAAGCTGGGTACATGAGTACAATCGATATAATGGTAGACCGAGCTGGATACTATATATGCTGGGGATGTTTAGTATATGTACCGGGATTCTATGCTTCCGTTAGTCTCTACCTAGTTAATAACCCAGTTCGTCTAGGGGTGTTTTGGTCGACGGTAATACTCACATGCGGGCTTGCCGCCATTTCCATCAACTATTTCGCAGACTGGCAGAAACAGCGCGTAAGATCAGCAGACGGTAACTGTCTAATATGGGGTAAGAAACCAGATGTGATCCGAGCAAGATACACGTTGGAAAATGGACAAGAGAAAGAGAGTATACTGTTAGCATCGGGTTGGTGGGGTCTCTCTCGCCACTTCCACTATATACCAGAAATATTGCTTGCATTATGTTGGACTCTACCTGCAGGATTTGAGAACATCATGCCTTATTCCTACGTAATTTTTCTTGTCATTCTTTTAACGCACAGAAGCTTTCGAGATGATGATAAGTGTAGCTTGAAATATGGGCCTTTCTGGATGGACTATTGTCAAAGAGTTCCCCATAGGATAGTACCGTATTTGTTTTAGACACGCTTATTACTTGACTTTTTTACACTTAAATTGTTTTCGACTTTTGTTTTAGAGATTTTTTGGTGTTTTAACTTAGATTTTTAACTTTACTTTTATATTTTATGATTGCAGGTTTTAAACATATTAATATATGTACAATAGTGGGTAGAGACCCGTTAAACTGATATATTCTAGTGTTCATAGATTTTATGAAGTGTGTGTTATGACTTTTAATAGTGTCATTAGCATAATTTAGTGTTATCTCATCTTATACTGGGACGGTTTATCGGTTATAGTAACAAGTTGAGAACTATACAGAACGTTACTATGAAAATAATATGAAGCAAAAACAACTTTAAATACAGTTGGATACCCAGAGATTTCGAAATGGGGGTTCCAGAAAAAAGGGGTTCTAGTCTATTATTAGTCCATTATTGTCAAAATTTTGCACAAAATTGGGAAAAAGAACCACCACCCCTTATGATTTGGATTTATTGATCTTAAAATTAAAAAAAAAAAAAAGAAGAAAAACAACGTTTTTATTGTTTTTATTGTATGCTACTCATTGTTCGATTTCTTCAAACAATAGTCATAGATGTCGATTACATGTAGTACCTCGAAGATTACTGTTATAAGCCTCTCCTAATCTCTATATTTTTTGTTCATAATATTAACACCCCCGGCATATTTAATAAGTTGAGGATGCTTCTTTAACGGATGTTTGTTAAATATCGAATGCAATTAATGCAGGTCCGGCATATTTAATAAGTTGAGGATGCTTTCTTTAACGGATGTTAGTTCAATATCGAAATTATGCTGGCCCGGCTAGGGTGTATGCTCTACATTGTGCCATAACTGAGTGGTCTATTTTGTACATCTTATGAATGAAAACATACTATGTACACCTAAGTGGAAGTTTATGCAGATTATTTTATTGAAATTTTATTTCTGTGCGATTTCATTTTAATTTTCTTTATAATGAATGTTGTAATGCATTATTCTATGAATAACAATTTTGTATTGATACGTTGCATGCCCTTGACAACGAGATGGCTTGGCTCGTTCGAGGCATGGAAATTAAAGATGTTTTATCGTTTTAAATGCCATAATATATTGTTACCTGTATTGTGAATGTCATGTTATTTTTGCCATAGCTCTTTTTTTAGTTTTCAAAACGTTTGATTTGTAGTTTTTACTTGTTAAAATTCGCCTTTGATTCGAAATATTTAGCAAACTAACTTCTGGTTTATCTTCAAACGTGATTGAACAAATTGGTACTGACACCAGAGTGGCTCAAGTTAAACATGTTGTTAATGGATAATACTTGTGAATATTATATGTAACTTATGAGACCAATGACGAATCTTATTCTAACAATTTCGAGGTTTCGTGTCAATATTAGATTATTTGTAGACCAATTTTGGTCATACGCTTTATTGTTGTCTTTGTCATTTGATAATCTATGAAATACTCAGTTGATTAATACTCAGTTAAACAGTGACTGAAGCTTGCCAAAAAAACCCGAATAAATGCCAAATATTTGTGCTTTTTCCATTGTGTTGTGATTGGCTCAATAATAAAATACGTGTACTACTTTGGTTGACATTTTTATTCTCTATCAGAGACCATATATCTGTTACGCCAATATTCTTATTTCAGAAATAGGAATATTGATTAGGGTAACAAAAAAAAAACAAAACTATATATTTTTTATTCTGCAGGTTCAACCTTGCTCCAAACAAAAATACAAACTGATTAACTACCTTTTTATTGGGTTCATTTATAATTAGTGTTTGTTCTCTTACCAAATTTATTACAAGTCAACTTCTGAATAACATGCAATTAACGAAACTTCAGTATAGGATGAATTCACAGTGGATGAATTAGTGGAAATCCAAAATGATTAATACCATGGGATATTACTGTTCCTAAATTTGCTTAGTGGATGTAACACTAATAGAGTTTTCTATCGATTTTTGTTTCCAAACATGGGTCAATATATAAGACAACCCATCATGGCTGTAAAGACTGGTTTTGTCAATAATTGAAATGTTCCAGCGTTCCTAATGAAGTACTTTTTGTTGCCATAGGAACGACTTCCGAGAGACAGTAAAATAAAAAATATTAAAGATACAACCTCTTTGAAAATTTCTGTAAAAACCTTGGCGCTGATTTATCATAATGGTTTTACTTGTACAATGACAGACTGGTCATCGCACACTGATAAAAAGTGATATTGTTTGTTTAACCAAATTTGCAATGAAAAGAACGAAAACTCCAGAAAATCGATGAGCTAGAGAGCCAAGCCAAAAAGGAAATCAAACAAACAAACACAAAAAGACACAAACAAGATATGTTCAACATATAGGAATTGAAAACATACAGACTGGCTCCCAATAATTAATCCTACCAAAGGATTGGCCCCCGTATATGTTTGGAGGTGTTAATGGTTCCCATGTCGTAGTTAATTCAATGTTTAGTGAGTACTAGTACTAATAACGCTAATGTAGAATGCATACATAGTCCAAGCACATCCCTGTCGCAGCCAGAGAAATTATCGTCAGCAGAAGCCTGGTAGTAAAAATAACATTGCCATTTCAACTGTTTCATCGAACGGCATTACAATATAATTCTATTTTAACCCCGCAAACAAAGTTTATGGGGGTATATAGGAATCACCCCGTCTTTCTGTCCGTCCGTCTGTAGAGCGCAACTCCTCCTAAACCGCTAAAGAAATTTCGATGAAATTTTATAGGAAAGTTGGGAATCATATGTAGATGAGCATGCTGTTGGAAGACTCAATAGGGAGATAATCCAACTTAAGTGTTTTAAAACGCGCAGTGTTCTCCAAAACAGCTAAAAAGACTTTTATGAATGTTTTTTTTTATGAAGGTTGGGCATTATTTGTAGATGTGCGTGAAGGAATACAGTTACTGCCGAGATTAATGAGTAAAAAAGATCAGAAAAAATGTTTCTTCAACTTTGTATAAATTGATAGTTTGTTATAACTTAATGTCTTTCTTTTACCATAGTAATTCTGGTCAAAATCATTGCCTTGGAATACGTGATACAAATAACACAGAGCACGACTTATACAGTGGCGTTAATATTCTTAAGTATTAGCAGATCGAGTGATGTAAATGTCATTTTTCAAGTTGAAAACGACCAATGTTTCTGACGTTATTCTTCCAAAATCTCTCAAAATTGTCTTTTAACGACTGTTCTTCGTATATTGGTTGGGGATTAAGTATTAAGTAAATCCTTACTTTAATTACATGATGAAATATCATTACCATCACATACATACATAAATGATTTTGTCATGGACTTTTGAAACGTACTGACCAAATCATGTTTAAACTGTAGTAAACATTTTTATTATTACATTTATTCCTACACTGTAGGTACGACAACTTATTCGTGCAAAGTGGGATATTTCAAGCTGTCGTGTATCAAAATGGTACCCTTCTGAAGTTATTTTTTTTTTCAGAAAGTTGATCAAATTTCATATGTTAAAGATATCATTTTGCATAAAACACCACAAAATAATACAATTTACAAATAAAAGCTGTAAAGTGGCGTTAATGTGTATCATTTCGTTAGTTTTTACAATAAAGCACCTTCAATATTTATTTTTTTAGCTATACTAATATTGTGCGAAGAAAAAAATAAAAAATAAATAAAAAAAAATAAATGGACATTTATCCAGTCATCTAAACGTTAACAGACATAAATTTCAATTTCGCGTTGAATGTTTTAATGTTGGTGATAGCATGAGTTATGTATGTTATTTATCACCAGGATATAATTTTGATAATTTTGAAACTTTTTTTTGTATCGAAGTGTCATTATTAAGAAAATCAAACCGCAATAAATAGAAATATTATGTTAATATAGACAAAAAATTGACTTTAAAAAAAAGCCTATATTTTAGTTACATTTCATTTTTAGCAAGCCCCGTGTAGGTCCGGGTGTTAAAAGATTAGGCCTGCAGCAGCGCTAAGCTTGTCGTAAAAGGCGACTAAATAGTGCTCAGAACCCTAGCCGGGGGCTAGGGCGCTCTGCCCACAGAGCAACTGGGATGTGTGCCCCAGGTGGTGGAATGGGGTACCCCTGGCGTGTTACATGCTGGGGTTGTCAGGCTATATTACGGAAAACCTGACCGCAAACCATACTGGTGCACCGTGTTGGGAAAGATGCCACGTTCCTCGCACGTTAAAGAACCCTACTGTGGTATTCTCCAGGAGTAGGAACCATAGGGCTCCGCCACAGGAGGCTAAAATGCCCGACCCTACCCACCTCTCCCTATTTCCAGTGGCAATCAAAATTTGTCGACCCCATTCTCCTTGTGTCCCACCCCTTTTTCCATTCATCATTTCATGTTCATTTTCGTCTGAATATAGCTGAAATATTGCTGCTCGGACGTTAAACCCCAACAAACAAACATCATGTTCATTTTATCATCAATTTCATGTTCATCGTCTGAATATAGCTGAAATATTGCTGCTCGGACGTTAAACCCCAACAAACAACAATCAAAAAACATTTTTAGAAATCAGGAAAGATAATTATTTTAGGAAACCTCACCACTCCCACAGGTGGTGTCCTTCGATAACACGATTTAAAACGACATTTTGTCCATATCTAAAACGCTTGTCCTGATTGTGAAACGACTTCAAATGTCTGAAATTTCCGTCAACATTTTACCACAATGACATATTTTTAAACATGGTTTTTATGTCCGTATACACATTTGAACTTTGAATACTGTATTTGCAATAACGTTTTTTTTTTTTTAAGTCCTGGCGTGTGAATGACTTCACCAAGATATGTCCATATCTTAAACGCAATGCTCTTGATTTTGCTCCTAAAATGTTTTTTTTTTTTTTTTTTTTTTTTTGTCATTATCAATAAAATTGGCCTTTTTGGGCTATCTAAATATTACAAACTTGTGTGTGTTTGTGTGTGATGATATTGACGACAATGTATTGTCTGTAAATTAAGGATAATAATATTAACCAAATAAATCAAACCAATAGTATGTTGTTGTTACAGTGTTAATTTTCACATCTACACACATTCAAACATTCAAAGCTTATTTTAAATGTGGTATTATCTAAAGGTTCTGTTATTTTTACTCATATCTGTAAAAGGACATAAAATAACGGCATAAAAGTCATCAATATTTTTAGTATCAATAATTAGATGAAATTTTCTTTTAGGTACATAATTTATACTGTACAAATGTTTAAACATGTTCTCATAGTTCGGTGGCGCAGCCAAGAAAAAAAATCATGTGTACTCATGGCAAGGGGTCTGCGAACCGTTTAAGGTCCCAAGCAGGTCCCCATATTGGTTATAAAGCCTTTAATTCATACTCCGAAAAATAATGAATCATATTGAAGAAATTCAATGGCTTTCTCCCGTTCATAAACTGGACCGTTAGCGTTCAAAATCGAAGTATAAGAGTTTAAAACCCAGGACATTCCATATCGTAATTTGAAAGTTATCATTTTTTCACTTTTTTATTGTTTTTTTTTTTCTTACGGAGCCCTGATAGGGACATACAAAGAAACAAAAATATTTTGTGCGCAGAAGTTTTCTTTGTATACCCCTTTCAGGGCTCCGTAAAATAGAGATGTATGCTAACAAATGTAGTATTCAACTGACCTGCCAAATTTCTGGAACATCTTCTCGTTGGTGAAAAGCTGTCTGCATATTTACTTTTTTCACTTTGACCGTTCACAATTAGGGCATGCGTTTTAGCCAAATGTCGTTTTAAACAATGTCATCGTAGAACAACATATAATTTCATAAGTGTTGTTTTTTCGTCACAACTCTTCTGATAATAAAACTTATTGAAAGTACTTGGATAAAAAATATTTTTGTAAAAATAAACATTTGTGCATAATTAACATTTGTGGATGTGTTGAAACATAATGGTACCAGTCTGATAAAATTACAAAAATGTACAATCTGGTGCTCCGTCGATATTCATCTCTAATATTCATGCTGTTTTTAAATGTTTTCATTACTATTCCGTGTATAGAATCATGTAAGGGACATAAATATCGTACTGTAAACTCGAAAATCCGAGTTGAAACCCGAAATATCGAGATTTTTAAAGTGAAAATTTTAACTTTTGGAAAACTTTTGGAAAACTTGAAATCTCGAAAATTTCGGAACATCATATGTGAAACTCTTTACCACCACAAGGGAACCAAGATTCTAGCGGAAATCAAAAGAATGTAATCCAATGACAAAGACCAGACATGAAAAACAGACAAACACAAAAAAAGAGCATAAAATAACCAAAATAATACCTACAGAGTAACAAAAGTAAATGAGCAACTCGGAACACCAGTAAAAATTAGAAGCATGGACCAGATGCATCGGTAGGGTAAGCGTCATCTGCATCAGTTTTCTTAGTTCAGATGGATACACCGTAATAATCCACAAGGTCATGATGACGACCATAAAACGTCTGTAGTGATGACTTCAATCTTCATACGATAGAGGGGTCACAAACAAATACCTCACAACTACTTGTGGTTGGATACAAAAACAAAAGCAAAGTTGTGTCTTTGATGATGTTTCCTAATGTTTCTTTCTTATTTATCTATCAGCAACTATACAATTTGCATTACCATAGATATGTCTACTGGAAATAAATAAAAGCTGCATCGCTAAGTTGTTAGGGGGTGACCCTTATTTCTGAAGGGGCGGGGGCTGGTGGCTGTTTTCCCCATAGTTTATGATAAATATTCTAGCCTACACCTCCTTTAATAATATAAAAAAGTAAACTGACCTCAATCCTACGATGACAGAGTCAGGTCATGTGTAAGATGTTTTTTTGTTCATGTCGTTCCCTCACGAAACTATGTCGTTCTGACAAGGAACTTATCTTGTTCCCTGAAGATAATATGTCATTCCCTCCAGATGCTATATCGTTCCTTCGAGAGACTATGCCGTTACCTCAAGATATTATGTCGTTTCCTGAAAACAATGTATTGTTCCTTCAATATATTTAGTATTATGTTGTTTCCTTAATATATTATATCGTTCTTTTAGGATAATATGTCGTTCCCTCAAGATACTCTGTGGTTCAAGCAAGATGCCATTTCGTTTCCACAAGAAATCGATCTTGTTCCCTCAAGATATTTCCTAAATATATAAACATCTTGTGGGAAAAACAAAGTATCTAGAGGAAACGACATATAATCTTGAGGGAACGATATGATAACTTGAGGACACGAGATAACTTTCTTGAATGAACGACATAATATCTTGAGAGAACGACATAACAACCCTGGGGCACGCCATACAATCTTGAGGGAACAAGATAATTTCTTGTAGGAACATAAAAAAATAGTTTTCACATTTTCATTCTGCCACCGTACAGTCCAGATGCTGCTCCACGCAGTGTAATGGAAATATCTAATTTTGCCCCGATGCGTTTAAATAACCCCGCAAAATTCCAAAAATAAAATGATCTAACCCCACAAAATTTGCCACCCCTTCTCAATCAAATGGTTGTTCCCATAATTTAAAACCGGCAGAGATTGCTTTTGGGTGATATTTGAATGCCCTTCGATTGCTGGCTCCCCTCCATTTAGGGACCGGTCAAAATTTATCGCCACATAGGACCAGTGCAAACAGCAGTAGGACAGAGACTTTTTTGATGTAATGCTTTTCTTGGGACACCACTTTTTTATTGCTAATATCCATAGGACAAATGTTCTTTTTTTACGAACAAATACTTGGTACTAAATTTGTTATTAACTTAAAAAAAAACCAAACTATTATAACAAAAATAGTCTACTACATATAAATGCAGTAGAAAATACAAATATATAACAGAATTCATTGTAATTGGAATAACTATACTTATCAAAATAGAAATAGCTTTATATCAATTGTAAAATATATGATATTTTTGCACATGCTTTTGGTAAGTTCATCCATTTTCATCTATATTTTCTTCTGAATAATAATATTTAATTTTAAGTAAGAATATGACTGTCCAGCTCCGCGATAAATACATTTTAGTAAATCCGTATTTTTATGGTGTCGGAACGTGTTGTACATAATTGATGTCGTTGATGGTTGGAGTGAGTAAAAGATGGCGCAATAAAATATAAAATCGAGAAGTTGAAAATAGTATTTCGTTGAATGCTAATTCGCTCTGCAAGTTCCCCAAGTTGAAGCCAACTCTGTAACATGGTGGAGAACCTGAAAAACGATGTATTTTGGAGTATCAACTGTTTGTGATGATAGAAAAGTCATAGCAAACCTGGTCAAAAAAAAAAACAAAAACAAAAAAAAACAAAAAAAAAAGAGGTACACCGGGTCGAAAACCACGTGTCATATTACATGTGAGATTAATCTCATTGTAATAATAGGTATTGACTCATTTCATTTGCCGTTTTTGTAAGTGGGATTCATCTCACTGCATTGTATAAATTTAGTAAATGTCAGCTGATAGTGACAATGATTCAATTTTATCCGAAGATTTCATACGATATAATGAGATTAATACAGAACTTGCCAACGATATAGATTATTTGCTTAATCGTCAATCATCACCAATACATGATTATTCTGACTCCCCATTAAACCTCAGCGAAAATTCTAAAAATTCCAGAGACAGTATCCCAAATTTGTTTGAAAATGTAACACCATCCGAGCTCAACGATATTTTTGGAATTCATAAAAACATTTCATCACCCGAAACACCAAACCTATTGATTAAAAATTTGGAAACACTTGAACACACCGACAGTTTTGGAGCATATGAAAACATTTTATCTCCTGAGACCCCAAACATATTATTACACAACTACCATCATCAACCTTTAGTCCAACCCTTTCATTTACCATTAAACAGTGTTTACAAAATGGAAAAAATAGCTACTTGCAGAAAATTTGATGGATACCCTCACGAAAACGCACTTCAATTATTTCTGTGTTTGAATCGTTTGCAGTTGTTCATAATATTTCCCCAGAGGATGGTCCGCGAAAATTAGCTGCTCTTCATTTACACCTGACTAGCCCTGCACTGACATGGTTCAACACATTAGTTGCTGAAAAGAAAAACTCATGGGATACATTTCTTACAACTTTTAAGGCCCAGTACATAAATGGAAATTTACAAAACCCTGTCTTATTGTTAGAATCTGAATTATTTGATACCATAAAATTGTCAAAAGAACAACAACTAGTTGATTTTTATGCACAACTAATAGAGAAAGCCCAATTGTTGAGAAAATCTGATAATGGAATTTTAATTAAGTTCATTAAAGGTCTACCCGAAAAATTGGCAATTTTTGTTCGGGCAGGAAATCATGCCGATAGTACGAATGCTCTTTCTGCGGCCAAAATAGGCGAGGCATACGGTTATAGGGAAGACAACGCTCCCTTAGTTGCAGCGGTAAGTTCAAAAACCAATGACCAACATGTTAGTCCAAGAGAGTTGGAAGCGATGAAATCGTCCATTATGACTGAATTTCAAGGTCAAATTGACAAAATTACACAGGCTATCGCAAATATGGGTACAAATTCATCAGCCCAAACTTTGCCGCTTCCAATCAACCACCAAGCCCTAATCTCCGTCAATCACGTCAAACATTTAGATCAGAAAACCAGAATTTTGCTGATAATGGTCTTTGTAGAAAATGTAACGCACCAGGCCACTTTGCAAGGGCATGTAATTGGAATGAACAAGGTAATGTAAATAAGGATAATAAATGCAGACTTTGTGGTCAAAATGGTCATTTTATTTCTCAGTGTATAAGGAATGAGGGAAACCAGAGGTTCCCGGGGAATCAGAGGCACAACCCCCGGGGAGAACGAAAATAAGTGCCACCTGTAAATTTGCTTATGTCGATGAAAGTGAAACGGATTGTGAAGATGAAAACATTAATGATACACAGTCCCAATTTTTATATATGCCCGTAAAAATTGACAGTTTAAATATTTCTGCTCCTTTTGACTGTGGAAGCTCAATAAATTTATTATCACAACAGCTTTATGATAATATTCCGGAATCGTACAAATCGAAATTTAGTCCATTATCAGAGACTCTTACATTGGCAAACAACCAATCAATCAGTATTTATGGTACATCAAATATTAAGATTTCGGCTCCCCAGGGAAAACATTGGATTAAAGTGTATATTTTGAAACAAACTTCACACCCACTAATACTTGGTACAAAGTATTTATTTTCGAAAAAGATAATAGTTGATTTTGGAAAGCATCAAATCATATCAAAATATTTCAAAGTGATGTGTAGAGACAATGTTAGCATAGCGCCGAACACAGAAATGTTAATTGCTGGAAAAATTGAGGGAAATGTTTCATATGGTATGCAAGGTATATGTTGCCCGAAACAAATTGAGAAAAACGGACTTCTTGTTTCAAAAGCCGTTTCCACTGTAAATAGAGACAAGGAGATTCCTGTGAAAATTTTAAATTTCACAAATAATTCTATTAGTTTGGAGAAAGGAAAGATTATTGCTGAACTTGAATTATTTTCAAATGACCATATTGTAGTGACAATGCCGGATACGAAGCAAACGAATTATTATGTTCAAAATGTACAATTAGCAGATTCGGATCTGGAAAATTGTGTAGATTCAGAATTTATTCCCGATCATTTATCCAGTGATCAAAAATCTACATTGATAGCATTTCTTAATCGTCACAAAAGTTTGTTTGTTACGCCAGAAAATCCGGAATTAGGGTACACCGAAATAGTACAGCATAAAATAACATTGAAACATGATTTAAGCCGAAAAATCAAAGGTCGTATAGGTTAACGCCAGAGAAAAAAAGAAGTTTTGCGTCATCACTTGGACGAACTTTTACAACAAGGGGTAATTGCGCCAGTTAATGAAACGAACGTTGTTCCGATCACCAGTCCCATAGTGCTAGTCTCGAAAAGGGTTCGAAACAATTCCAAAATAGAAAAAAATTCGAAAGAAAGTAGTTTATCAACATTCAAATTTTGTTGTGACTTTAGGTATCTTAACTCTCAGACGGAACAATTTAATTATGCAATTCCCAATCTTCAGGACTTAACTGAATCATTTTCGAACCGAAAACCAAATTATCTAACATCAATTGATTTGAGTTCAGGATTTTTTCAGCTACCAGTTTCAAAAGAGAGCCAACGATATACGGCATTCAATACATGTTCTGGCACCTACCAATTTTTACGCTTACCGATGGGTCTCAGTTCGTCGCCAGCATCGTTCCAACTATTGATGGATAAAGTTTTGAAAGGTCTAACATTTAAGTCGTGTCTCTGCTATCTGGGTGATATCTTGATAACATCAGAAACGTTTGATCAGCATATCCAAGACCTAGAAGAAGTTTTCACACGCTTAAGGGATAGTGGATTGAAGGTCGGTCCGAAAAAGTGTAGTTTTGCCAAAAACTCGTGGATATTTTTGGGACATAAAATTTCTGCTAATGGCATAGAACCACCACCCGACCGCGTAAAAGCTATTGAGGAATATCCAGCTCCGGAATCTGTACATGACTTGCGACGATTGATTGGTTTATTGAATTGGTTCCGTAAATACATCAAGAATTTTAGCGATGAGATAGAACCACTCACCAGACTTTTGAAAAAGAATACTCGCTTCCAATGGAAAGACGAACAACAAAATGCTTTCAATCGTTTGAAATTATTATTATTGAATTCTCCCGTACTTGCTTTTCCAGACTATTCCAAACAATTTCATCTCGCGGTAGATACGTCATCAAAAGCGATAGGATACATGCTATATCAAAACCTTGAGTGCGGAAGTAAGGATAGCGAAGTCAGAGTCATCCGTTTTGGTTCAAAAACTCTCAGCAAGTGGCAGAGATCGTACGGCCCTACGAAATTAGAACTGCTTGGAATGGTGACGGCTATTTTGGAATGTTCATCATATTTAAGAACGCAACCGTTTATAATTAAGTGTGACCATCAATCACTTAAGCCGTTGTTCAACAATCAGCTGAAAGGAGCGATATACGAACGTTGGATCGCTATCCTGCAACAATTTAATTTTGAAATCAAATACAAGCCTGCTAGAGACATGCAAGTGTCGGATGCGCTGTCACGTGTAAAAAACCGAGAACAGTCCGAGTTTGAAAGTCCGGAAGAAATCGATCCGTATTTTCCATGTGAAATAGAAGAAGTCGGTAAAATAGTGACACCAACCGGAAACACACTGAATGAAATACTTATGGAATCCAAGCCTTGTAACGAGAGAAACGACATGGAAGTAAACAATGTTATGCATATTCCTCGGATACCTGATCAGCATGTGCCTACAAAACTTTCCGACATTATGCCAAGATCATACAAATCGGTAAATGCATACGATGCGGACACTGAGTGTGTTGATCAATATGACGAATTATCTAAGAAACGCAAAAAAGTTTTGACTAAGCGACATACAGGAATTAAAGACTGTGTTTTTTTGGAAGTCCGATAAAGAAGCACCAGTTCTTAATTGTAGTAGTAAAAGTGATCCCGAAATTTCCGAAGTGCATCGAGATATTGACTCTAATGTGCATTCTTCTGACGCTCAAGTGTTGAAAAGCGATAACGAAAATTCGGTAGATGATAGCTATACGAACTCTAACGTACATACCTCTGACACGCGCACATTGACAGTCTCTGATAGTTCGTCGAAAACATCTACAGACAGTCAAAACAACGTTACTGATACTCAAAATGTCGAAATCACAACTCTTCAACTCAAGTTACGCACATAGATTCAGAAACCACCAATGAATGTGCAGACAATCGGAATACTGAATTGTTGGAATTCAATAACTTGTTCTGCGAAAATGGGTTTTCCATGGAAAATATTAAGAACATGCAATTGAAGGACTCATATTGTAAACCCATCATGAATTATCTGGAACATGACAAATTACCCAAACTACAAAAAGACGCTCGACACATACTTTTAGTTGCTCCGAATTTTCATATTATAAACGGATTATTGTTATACGTACGCAAATCAAAATGTGTAAGATCTACGATTATGAGCGATTACAAGTTAATATTACCAGAAATTGTTGTGAAAACGACCATCAGTATGCACCACGACTCACCTTTAGGAGACCATAGTGGAATTCAAAACACTACAGACATGATACAGGAACATTATTACTTTCCGAAGCTTAGTCAAAAAGTTTCCGATTATGTCCGTTCATGCCCAGGCTGTCAAAGTAGAAAATACACATCTTTACAAACAAAGGCAGGAATTGTGGCTTTTCCTACGCCGTCTGCTCCATTTAATATGTGAGAAGTCGATCTTTACGGACCTATACCAACTTCACGGACCGGAAATAGTTACATGTTTACGGCCGTCGATCTATTTAGCAAGTTCATGTATGCTGACGCAATTCCTAATAGTGACACTTTAACTGTTGGAAATGCGCTTTTCAAATTAGTAACACAATTCGGCGTTTGTGAGACAATTATAAGTGATCAAGGGTCAGAGTTTATTAGTGCGTGTTTCAAGGAAGTGTGCAGACTTCTAGATATTCAAAAGGAGTTTACACCAAGTAATATGCATCACTGCCTAGGTGCATGTGAGCGCCCTCACAGAACGTTAGCAGAACGTATTACTCCATATATCGAAAATGGTTCTAACTGGGAAGACGTTTTACCCGGAATTGTATTTTCAAAGAACAATACTCCCAATGCAAGTTTGAAATATTCGCCTTTCGAAATAGTCTTTGGTGAGAGGCCTAAATTTCCCATTTCATTGCATATTAAAGATGCAGACTTTGCTTCATTGCCAAAGGACTGTCATAATTATGTTAAGCGGCATGTGGAGAAATTGGATATAATTCGCAAGGAAGTGGAGAGAAATGTACAAAACACTAAAGTGAAAATGTTGGACCGCGTTAACAAAGAAAAAAATGTCAAAACTGTCCTTTATAAAAAAAATGACTATGTATATCTGTAAGAAGAGACAACAGGACAAGGACAGAAATTTAAGAACAGAATTAGTGGTCCGTATGTTATATCTTGTGTTCAAAGCCCTCATATGTATATTTTTAAGGATTTGTCTAATTGAAAAATTCTTCCACAACCTGTACATATAAACAGACTAAAACCAGCTTAAGTGAGAAAACCAAATCCGTGTAAGTATTTCTTGGATGAAGTTTTGAAACAAGAGGAGAATATTTCGTTTGACGAAGAACATTTCACACAAAGGACGGAAAATGTTAATTCTGAAGTGGAAATTCATGCCGTTTCAATAGACACACAAGATCAGCATGAAATTCACACGGATGAAAATCCGTTGCCATTACAAGATCAGGAAATTGTCATCACACAGCCCGCTCATTACGTCATCGACGAACAATAATACCTCCCTTGCGATTTCGTGACGAAAATTTTATTAAATCAGATTTGAATTGCACGGAATCTTCTTCTGAACCAAACCAGCAATTGAAAGTTAAGCGGTTTTTAGCGCAAAAAGTAGAAAACGGAAAAAAAAAATTATACCTAGCACACTTAGTTGGTGAACCAGCGCAGCACGCAATATGGTTACAATACGATCAATTAGGACCAAAAGCTAAAATCAAGTTACAATCACGAACACCGCCCTCCGTTACATAATTTTCGATTTCAACTGTGTTACCAGTGAATGGCCCACGTTTGTATTTTTTCTCAATCATCTATTTTAGGACACGCCTACATTTTATTGATCATTAAAAAAAAAGTGCTACACCGACTTGATCTAACTACATATAGTTCATCGAGTCCATCGATTGTTTAATGGTCATCCGTTTGGAATGTGAGATTGATTTTTTTCGTACTTTGTTTTCTACAATTATTACTGTTGAACAACTCTCCAGTGAATTAATGTTTATCCAGTATTGTATTTGAAAGAAAACACCATTAGCTGCAAACTTCTGAGATTTATCTCATAGTTTAGATCGTAATTTGTTATGGACTACATACCTGTGAGATTTATCTCATACTTCAGATAGTACTTTGATTTATGGAATGTGCATATCTGTGAAATTTATCACATAGTTTAGATCGCAATTTCTTATGGACTGTGCATACCTGTGAGATTTATCTCATGGTCGGTTTCGTTCCTATGAGACTTTTAAAATGCCTGTGTAATTTTGATAGTTATATATGGACAATTGTAGAAGTCATATGATTGGTAAACTGTTCATAATGTGGACTATTGCTTTATGAACTGAAATTTTAATGCTTCGTATTTTAAACATGTTGTAAATATTTTTTTTTTCTTTACGTTTCCACACATAGTAATATCTTCATGTTAATTTGGAAAGGGTTGAAAGTATTTCATGATGATTTTCTAAACAACGGTACATATATTTACAATTTTGAATATTCTTAACTTGTCTTGCAAATGCTTCAGAGCATTGTTTAACCTTTTTCAAAATCTTACTAAATGAAAAGTTTTTTTTCTATTTTACGATTAATTGGTTAAATCTGTGCCATTGGATTTTTATTCTATTTGTCGAGATCATGTTTGTTGTGAAGTTTTTTTTTTAAGAAATATTTTCTAAGTGACATCTAAAGAGCTATAGGAACGATAAGCTTTTATGTAGCATACAGAATATGTTTTAATCTATGTCCGTGGTCAGAAATTGATAATCACAAATAACCTTATGTAGTAATGCTCCTAGTGTTGAATGTCTTTAAATGTTTTGTATGAATCTGACGCATTTTGGGCAGGTCTCAGTTTGTATAATCCCGGGAAGTTGAAAGTGTGTGTGAATGTCTGTATAAATGTAATATTGAGTAAGCACTTTGAACGTTTATCTACAAAATCAGAGTAGGACTCTAGTGATTTCTTTTTATGTAGACTGCCACATCATAAGACTGCAAAGATCAACTACATTGTTTTAAAATTCTATAGTTTGCTAGATGATAAGTTTCCGCAATATAGTCTCTTGAATACTAGTATACATGTAAGATGGTTGGAGTAGAAACCTTGCAGAAGAAGACAGATTTTGTTGTTTTCAATGTTAAAAAAATGATATATTTTGTTTTGTTTCGGCGGGGGATGTAAAATATATGATATTTTTGCACACGCTTTTTGTAAGTTCATCCATTTTCATCTATATTTTCTTCTGAATAATAATATTTAATTTTAAGTAAGAAAATGACTGTCCAGCTCCGTGATAAATACATTTTAGTAAATCCGTATTTTTATGGTGTCGGAACGTGCTGTACATAATTTATGTTGTTGATGGTTGGAGTGCGTAAAAGATGGCGCAATAAAAAATAAAATCGAGAAGTTGAAAATAGTATTTTGTTGAATGCTAACTCGCTCTACAAGTTCCCCGAGTTGAAGCCAACTCTGTAACACAATACCTCATTTGTAAGATCTTCAATACAATGTATGTGTTAATATAATATTTTCAAATAGGAACTTTACAAGGACACCAGGATAGGACACTATGGATGTTATAAAAATATAGTGCATTTTTTGCCTCTCTACAAACTAATGTTTTGTCAAAAAAAATATGAACAATGACTTATAAAATAGAGCAAACATCACACTGTAAGATGAAGAACTTTTTTTATAAGAAAATCTTTCATAATAACATAAAAATGTTCCACTGAAAAGGTTGGTTTGGTGAGTGCAAAACGAAAGTGAAAGAGGGAAAATGGATATTTATAGTTCAAGACTACTTTTCTTTGCGGAAATTATGTTTTCACATGTCCTTAGAAATGCTACATAAGTGAAAGTTTTATTGAATCAATTTACAAATATTTTTTTTTAAATCCTAAAAATATGCACTTCACTATAGAAGTCTATGGGAAAATTAATACGATACTGAGACCAATCATTAATTATTTATTGTACTTCTATTGCCTATGTTTCTATTGTTTACTGTTGAGATCTACATGCAATAGTGGTCCTACCATGATTATTATCCGAATACAATAGCATTAAAATCTTTTTTTTTTTTTAAATCTTTATACTTCTATACCCCATACTCAGTTAAATCCGACTCAAAAACATTAAACATCGTTGTTACTCCAAAAATATGTAGTTCTTGGTAGAGATTCCTCATACTTTAAAAAAAAAATTCCAAATCATATTCCAAATATATCGAAAAAGATATTTTCAAAATGCTAAAATTTGTGATCGACGATATATTTGTTTAGTATAGTGGACGCGTTTTTAAACAAACGGTCGACATTCTAATTGGAACAAATTGTGCTCCTCTACTTGCTGTCCTATTTCTTCACTCTTATAATAGGCTGACTTTATAGCTAGTTTGATCCAAAAGAAGGAATATCGTTTAGCTAGATCCTTTAATCTAAATTTCCGCAATAGAGATGTTTAATTGTCGTTAAACAATCCTAGTTTCTGGGATTTGATACACCGCATCTACCCTAAAGAACTTGAGATAAAGGATACAGTAACTACAGACACTGTGAAGTCAGCCTCATATCTTGACCTACACTTACAGGTCGATGGGAAAGAAATGATGTTACACGTTAAACGTATAACTTTTCATTTCGTATTATCAACTTTCATCTGTGGCAAAATCCCTTCAGCACCTGGGTATGGAGTTATCATATCACAACTCATACGCTAGGTACCGCGCTAGATTTCTTACAATTAGGCTTCTGGAACAGGGTTATGCTGCCACAAGATTGAAGTAATCACTACAGAAGTTTTATGGTCGTCATCATGCCCTCGTGGATCGTTACGATGTACATGTATCCATCTGCACCATGAAAACTGATTTGTTCAACGTGTCATAGTTTTCCTTTCCTCTTTCGTCTATCCTGGACTTGACCTTTTATGAGTAACTCGGTGGGTGTATCTAGAAAAGCAGAGGACGCTTACCCTACTGGTGCATCCGGTCCATGCTCCCAGTTTTTAGTGGATTCCGAGTTGCTCATTCACGTTGGTTGCTTTGTATATATAATTTGAATTTGTTATTTTATATTCTTTGTTGTGTGTCTGTTTTCCATGTCCAGTTTTTGTCCCTGGATTACATCTTTTGATTTCCGCTAGAATCTTGGTTCCCTTGGTTACTCTTTAAAGTAATATAGTATTTCAAGTGTACAATTACTTACGACAATAGGCAATATTTGTTCTGTTTCCCTGTTGTACAGACTTGAATAATAATAACAAGTAATTAGTACTCATGATTCGTAATTTTTCAGCTGGGATTCATCTTGCTAATAGAAGTTAAAACATTCGAGGGTGCTATCCTTGAACAAAATTAAAATTTGTTAACTATACTACAGAATTTGAAGCCAGAACATCAATAATGGACACACCATTTAAGCTTGATATAGCTCTGAATTTTTATTGTGATTAAATGTTTGACAAATTGGACCAGAATCAAAGTGGCCCCATGTTCATGAATAGTGCCAATAATAACTCCCATCCCAGCCTTCTAACGGGGGTATGGCACCTTATGATAAAATTCCAAAGATAACCATTTACTGGAAGTCAATCTTTCGCCTGAATGTAATTAAAATGTGTTTTTTTTTCTGACCCTATTCCTAAACATTTCAAGACCAACACCCAAAAAGAAAATCCAATCTGCCTTGTGTGGTACAAATTCAGAGAGATCAATAAGCTTAGCGTCCAAGTTATTGTCCAAATATAATGAAAATACTTGTTTTTGGTCTACATTTCCTAAGGGTTGGGTCACAATCTCCAAAATCAACCATTGCCTCATTCCTGTGGCATTTTACCTTGTGGAACGATTTCAGAGATCCATTTACATATATTCAAATTATTGTCCTGACATCATGAAAATGCTTGTTTCCTGCCCCTAATTCCTAATGCTTCAAGTCACAACCTCCAAAGTCAATCAAAGCCTTCATTTTGTAGTATGGCACCTTCTGGTACAATTTCGTGAAAATCTCTTCATCTGTAATCAAGCTATTGCCTGGACACGAAATGTCTGTGGACAACAATGAATACACTGGAGACAACAGCATACCCCTGTATGACCACAATTGTTTGCAGCTGTAGAAAAATTTAGTGCACAATTTTTTTTTTAAGAAATGCAACTTATATCAGGTAAATTGGTTTCAGTATAAAGGGAGATAATAACAACTACTTCCAAATACTTGGCAAATTCATCTTTGATGAAAATATAAACCATTTATGGTAGAAATGTTTCTCATATTGTCATCTAGAAACTTAATAAGTTGTGGGAAAAAGCAGATCTTTCCTCTAGCTTCCAATTAAATAAAACAAACAATCGAGAACTATAACTCTGCAAAACTTTTTGGTGGATTCCTCCATCTAATGCATATGAGGTTTAGCCAAATCAGCTAAAAGGTTGAGTAGTTCATATTGCTTCAGATTACAAGGTAAGATCAAACAATAATTTTTAATTTTTCTTCATCTCATGTATAAATATGCTGTAACAATACATTACATGTAAATATCAACAACTGTAATAAACATAAATCTCCTTCACAAATACCAACATAAACATTGTAAAAACAGTACATAAAACTGGTACTGAATTGTTTACACATGCACATATGTGGTAATGCATTCATTTTTGTAAATGTTCATATTAAAAGCATAAAAGAAAGTCATCCTTGTCTTGCACTTTTAGATCTAGCTGGTAAATACGAGCAGTTCAATATAATCATTCTTAATTATATTTGTCGTCGTTCTTACACAATTAGCTTAGTGTATCATAAGCAATAATGACTTATATTTATAATAAACAAAAAAAATATGGTCTACAATTCATGACCATTTTATATAAGCCTAACACTTGAAAGTATGAACATTTTTCTTCGATTTCTCATATAAGGATGTATTTTTTTGTACATTATAATCTTCAAAGCTGATTATAAGAGACTAAACTTACAGTAAATAAAAGACAGAAATCAAAGTAGTAGTCACATAAACAAAGGGAATCCTACTAATGCTCACAGTCTCTTAAAAGGAGCAACAGAAGTATTATTACATCATCTAAAGATTAATCATGATTCTCACCTATGAATGTGATATGTTCTCACAAATTATAACACAAAGATTGTGAATATGAATTTAACTCTAAGAAAGTTGCAACAATAAGAATCCTTCCAGCAAAATAATTAACTTTAACAATGAATCTGCTGCCTAAAGCAAGAAAAATCCATCACCAAATATTTTAGATGAAATGACTTTTCAAATTATAGAATTTTCAAAATCCATTCACACAATTTTTTTCTCTCATGTACTGATTAAAGTTTCAATTACACACAAAAGTTTAAATAATTGTCAAATGAATATATACAGCATTACAAGAAATTATCACAGTTTTGCTTTATGTATCCTATCTTATAACCAACTACATATGTTTACAATGAAAAAATAAGAAAACCCTGTGATATAAAGTAACAATAATGCATTATTGAAGCAACGCCTTAGCATGCATACATTCTTACAGAACTTGACATGTTCACATCATTTAACTCACAGTTGTGCTAATTCCTTGACTAAGATGGCATAAAAATCCAAACAACACTGTCAAAATGTTGGGATATTACTAACAGGATAATTAATTGGAAAGAGTGAATAACCAAAATATGATCTGGAGTGCCAAAGAATGCCTAGATTTAACAAATGAACGGAACTTGTTATGTGCATGAGTTAAATCTTTATTCATTTTTGACATGAGTGATCATATTTTGGTTATTCACAGATTATCCTATTTATTATACAGATTTCCTCTATTACTCATTTATTTTCAACATGAATTTCAAATTTTGTGAACAACGGATTGATATTTGTGTTGTGACGTTTTGTCAGGAGAAGATTTTAGTGTGAAATCACTGAATTTATTTCACAGTGTGAATTTATACAGTTTTTTTTTTTTACACTAGTAACATTCAATTAATCACTGCTATCTATATTATAAATAACATTTCATCCACTGTTTGATTGTTACTGAGACTTAATTTTATCTGGCTTTATGAAAAACCCTGTACCAAAATGTTTAATTTACACAAATGTTATCTGTGAAAAACAATAAGATACCACCACAATTAATGCATGGAAGACAAAGACAAATGATTGTTACAGAAAAGAACAAATACAATTTAGTTACAAAAATACATGCAAAAAAGACCATAGTTGTTTCAAAACATTGATTGAATAGAAATATTGTTCAAGCATGATGCATTTTGGTGGTCTAGCATTGATCCTCTCCAATATCTAAAATCTTTATTGAAAGTATACATCCTTCGTCAATCTGAAGAAGCTACATTACCTAATGATGTTAAAACATGGACACATACTGGTGAAGCAGTCAATGATGAATTTAATCTTTGGCAAAGTTTTAATGTCAGGAAACTATTCAAAAAAGAATGAATTGAAAATGATGATGATATTAGGGAATTATTTGTTAGCAAAAATCATGGCATTTATTCAAGTTAAAAACTGATATTATTAGGTCCTTTAACAACCAGTCCCTACTTTTGCTGTAAGTTCCAAATATATTATTATTCAATAACCTTAAAAGCTTTAAAGTAACATGTTTTTTGTTTTGACCTATATCCACACACTGACTGATCAATTCTGTCAGTGTTTTGATACTATTGATACAAATATGGCACAAGATATCAATACTGTTACAAAATTGCATGTACATATCATTTTTATCATAAAATATATATAAGGAATTGATACAGGCATAAATGAACCTAAAAATAAATTTGATCTTAGAAAACCAATATAAAATGTTTTTTTTTTTATTCAATTTGACTAGATAATATTGTATAACATGATCTTTTCCAAGTGCAACAGACCTTTAATAATACAATGACTGATAAAAAAAAACTCTGCACCAAAACATTGTTTACACATGATGAATGCCTCTGGAATGTAATTCTGACAGACCAAAACTGCCTCCTTTTTCCTTTTCTTCTTTCATTGGTGGAAGCAACATGACATTGTCATTTTGAACATGATGTTGTAACAGTATATGGTCATCAGGATGAACATATCCGTTGGAACGTAAATTTGACATGCTTTTGGAATGATAGAGATGACTTTTAAAATGAGAACTGAGATTTGAGTCACTGTGTACATATGGCAGGATCTTTTCTCTCTTTTTAGCTTGGTTTTGGTCGTACTTGGCCTGCAATAAAAATCAAATATAAATTAAATAAATATTGGAAAAAGTAAAGTATTAAAAGAACATTAAATGATACACTTCCATGTTATGGTGAAAAAAGGGGGATGGCAAAATTTTCAAAATGGCATTTTAAATTTTGCTTAAGAAATAATTTCTGGAGGGAGTAGATGTGTATGTGTACTCATTTCAACATGGGTACGGCATTTATATTTTGCTGACAATTAACTTATTAAATGGTACTTAACAAGTGTACACAGTTTCCAAAAAAGTTCACAAGTTATCATCTGGAAACCATTTTGGAACAGACAGATGAACAGACAGACACGCAACTTTTCAAAGGGTATTGCATGATACCTCACCACTTTGTGTTGTGGGGAACGAAAAACAATACGTAGGTATCTGGTTACCAGAAGAAAAAAGGTTATAAACATACAAGTGTAGAATAACACCTCTAATCAACAACTACAGTAGATTTTAAGTTGATTTTAATTAAGCTTTTTTAACCCAATAAACAAAACTGAGTTTCAATATTTATCAATCAGCATTTTTTGGTAATAAATATAGTCCTCCCTTCAGTTATTTAAGTTATCTCCCTACTTGTGATGGTAAATTTATGTTTTTAATATGTGAGCTTGAGAAAATCTGTTAAAATCTGAACTGTAACTATCTAGAGCAAAGAAACAATTAACTAGAAAATCCAAACGAGGTTAAAGAAAAATCAGATTCCTGTTAGGAAATTTTAAGAAAATTTGAAAATGGCAAAAAAAAAAATGTGAACATATTTTGCTCAGAAAGGCAAGAAATTTTTTGTACATCTGATAAAAAAAAAATAGAATAATCAGAAGTAATCATAGCGTAAATAATGACACTTGTAAATGAGAACTTTAAGAAGACACTCAGAGTATGCTAACATTAACTATTTTAAAAAACAAACAAGAGGCTCCCAGGAGCCTGAATCCCTCACCTGGTTAGATTTTACCTTTCAAGGGCAATAACTCTAACAAGGAGTTGTCAGACAATTTTGACTCAAAGAAGACTTTGGTAGGAGTTATCATAAAGATCATTTCATCACTTGAAAGTTTCATTCTATCTATAATAGTTTCCAAGATATTGGCTGAAAACTGTTAAAAAAATAATATTTTCATGTTTATAGACAATAACTCTAACAAGGAGTTGTCCAAAAAACTTAAATCCCCACAAACTTTTGTAGGCCTTATCATAAGAATCATATCAGCAACTGAAAGTTTCATTCTATCCATCATAGTCTTCAAGATAATGGCTGAAAACAACCAAAAAACCTAATTTTTCACCTTTCAAGGGCAATAGCTCTTCCATGGGGTCGTCAGACAACTCTGATCCCTTGAAAGACTTCAGTGGGCCTTATAATAAGGATCATTTCAGCAATGGAAAGAATTTGGCTAAACCTAACAGTTTTGGGGATATAATAAGCAAAAAACTACTGTCTGACCCTATGTTCTATTTTCAGTAACAGCAGCCATGTTTTTTTGATAAAACAAAAATCCCCACATCAGTTCTATGAAGGATACCCCAAGGAACATTCATACCAAGTTTGGCTCCAATATTAAAGTAGTGTCAGAGGAGAAGACTTTTGAAAGGAATAACATTACAAAATAGCAAAAAAACGTCAAAAAAGGGCAATAACTCCAACATTGCTTAACAGATCAGAATGAAAATTTAACCTCATCAAGCTGAACACTTGTACCCAATGTCAGCATTTGGCTGAACTGAACGGTTTTGGAAATATATATACGAAAACTACTGTCTGACCCCTGTGTTCATACCAACTTTGGTTTCAATTGGTAAAGTATTGTCAGAGGAAAAGAGTATTGAAAAATTATTAATGACAGTGATGAGCACCAAGTGATGGCAATAGCTCACCTAAAAAGGGCAATAACTCCAACATGGCTTAATAAATTAAAATGAAAATTTTACCACTAGTAGATCTCATCATGCGGAACACTTTTACCTGTGTCAAAATTTGGCTAAACCTAACAGTTTTAGAGATATATATGAAAAACTACTATCTGATCCTTATGTTCTGTTCTTAGTAATGGCAGCCATGTTTTACGATGGATAAAAAATCCCCATGTCAGTCCTATGCAGGATACCCAAAGGAACATACATACCAATTTGGTTTTAATTGGTCAAATAGTGTCAGAGGAGAAGATTTTTTAAAAATAGCCAAAGAAAAAACCATGAAAAAAGGCAACAACTCTAACATGGCTAAATAGATTTTAAAAAAAATATGACCCCAGACAGATCTCATTGTGCTGAACACTTTTACCCAAGTCAGAATTTGGCTAAATCTAACGGTTTTGTGAAAAATTACTGCCTGACCCCTTTGATCTATTTTTGGTAACGGTGCCCATGTTTTTCGACGGACCAAAAATCACATCAGTTCTATGCCCTGAAAAAACATTCGTACCAATTGGTCATTTAATGTCAGAGGAGAAAAGTTTTGAAAATTTGTTAACGACAACTACAGACGCCGAGTGATAGCAATAGCTCACATGGGCTTCGGCCAGGTGCGCTAAAACTGTGTTACATAACGAAGGACACAGGTTATACAGTAAACCCCGTACCAGTATGAAAAAATGAGAAATGGCATTTGAAATGTAGAGTGATGTACCTGCCATAGAGTAAGAGTATATTGTAGATTATCCAACGTAAAGCTGCAATACGGTACACATAATCATGCAAAGATGAAAGGGTTAGAACCCATTATGAAAGACATGCTATGTACACATGTACAATAAACAAAAGGTCATTATAACTGACACTCACAGTAACTTATTTCTAGAGTGTATAAATAATTTGTAGTGTCCCTTATATAGATATTCAGTGTAATTTTTGTATAATTATTATTATAAAATTTGATGGAAATGCAGTTAACTTTTTACATAACAAAACTAAGGACTTATTACTGTTATGAAGAACCCACATATTATATATACACATGCATGTACATATTATTAAGTATATCAGTTTTCAGGTTTCCTCTGTGAAATGCGGCTGTGCAATAAGTGTAGTTTGAAAACTATTTTAAGCTTCCCATATCATGTTTAAAAGTCTATACATCATAACTTATATAAAGTGTTTATGTTTTTATTCACATAAGTATCAAAGATATTGACCAATTGATCAAGCCAAAGTATCAAAGATATTGACCAATTGATCAAACTGAAGTATCAAAGATATTGACCAATTGATCAAGTTGAAGTATCAAAGATATTGACCAATTGATCAACCTGTAGTATCAAAGATATTGACCAATTGATCAAGCCAAAGTATCAAAGATATTGACCAATTGATCAAGTTGAAGTATCAAAGATATTGACCAATTGATCAACCTGTAGTATCAAAGATATTGACCAATTGATCAAACCAAAGTATCAAAGATATTGACCAATTGATTAAGCCAAAGTATCAAAGATATTGACCAATTGATCAAGCCAAATTAAAGAGAACATATACTGACAGTACATATAAAAACCCACAATAATGTAATGACTATGTCAATTTGTTGTGCTCTATACATACCAAATAATATTTCAAGAATGACAGGATATCCAGTACATTTACTTATTTCAATGTTAGCATATTTATTCAATCCCCAATGAAAATCCCATTGGTCTAAAATATTCTAATATATACATATATACACTATCTAATGTAAACATATCAATGTTCATGGGTTCTCTAAAATAAACATATCTGTACCAAGTAGTTATCATGGTTTAAAAATGATGATGTTATGTATTGTTAGAAATCATTTTCTCTGATACTATCTGTGTGTTGCTATGTACAATGGGAAAATAAAATAACGAGAACGCCACGAAAATATACTATGTTTACAACAGGCTTTTCAATGATGAGGATTACCCTTAGTATGAACTTTATTTGATATCATTCCAAGCTCCTCTAAATCTGAACTCATAGTTGGACATGACATTATATGGTCCATGTGAACTTTTTTTGATATGAGACTTTCATTAGCTGACAATTTTTGGGGAAGTAAATATATGTGTTTGTGCAATTTAGAGTCACTCTGGACTCTTGGTAGGATATCCTGTCGTTTTCTCTCTCTATTTTGGTCAAATTTAGCCTAAAATCAAAATAAATACTTCATGTGATAAAAAAGGTCAACATGTAAAGATGTATTTCAAGTAAATTTAACCAAATAAAATACCAGTATGTCATTTTCAAGAAATCATAATTTAAAAAACAAATTATTCATAAAAATACATTCAACAACTGTTTGAATGAGTACAGCTTAATTCTATATCAGGGTAGGAAACTCACTCAAATTCTAGCCAGTCCTGAATACAATTTTTCAACGTACTTACTATACGTCTATATAAATTTTTGCTAAAATTAGCCAGCCCTGCCAAAAAATAGCTAGTCGCAGGCTAGCAGGCAGGCTACTATTTCTAACTCTGTCTATATAAAAACAAGAGGCTCCCAGGAGCCTGAATCGCTCACCTTCTGGAATTTTGTCTTTCAAAGGCAATAAATTAAACGAGAAGTTGTCCAACAATTTTGACTAAAGAAGTCTTTGGTAGGACACAAGATCTTTTCAACAATTGAAAGTTTCTTTTAATCTATCATAGTTTTCAAGATATTGACTGAAAACTATTAAAAAAAATGTCATTTTTCCCCTTTCAAGGGCAATAACTCTTACAAGGAGTCTGAAGACTTTTGTAGTCCTAATAATATGGATCATTTCAGCTATTGAAAGAATTTGGATAAACCTAACGGTTTAAGAGATATATGTGAAAAACTACTCTGACCCATATGTTCTATTTTTAGTAATGGCGGCAATGTTTTTGGACGAATCAAAAGTCACCACATCAGTTCTATGCAGGATACCACAAGGAACATCCATACCAAGTTTGGTTTCAATTGGTCTAGTAGTGTCAGAGGAGAAGATTTTGGAAAGAAATAACATTAAAAATAGCAAAAATTGTTGAAAAAGGGCAATAACTCCAACATGGCTTAATGGATTAAAACCAAAATTTGACCAGAGATAGATCTCATCAAGCTGAACACTGAAAACAAAATTCAGCTAAACCTAATGGTTTAGGAGATATATGTGAAAAACTACTGTCTGACCCCTATGTTCTATTTTTAGTAATGGCGGCCATGTTTTTTGATGAATAAAAAATCCCCACATCAGTTCTATGCAAGATACCCCAAGGAACATTCATACCAAGTTTGGTTCTAATTAGTCAAGTAGTTTCAGAGGAGAAGAGTTTTGTATAATTGTTAACGACGACGACGGACGACAGACGACGGACGCCAAGTGATGGCAATAGCTCACATGGCCTTTGGCCAGGTGAGCTAATTATATTATTATTACTAAGCATTATATTATCCCTTTATGATTCAGGAAAATATAATTATTAATGTCTCTTGAAATCTCAAATTAAAGCAATGTTGGAATATTTTCATCATTATTGTCCAAAATCTAAGGCGATGAAAAATATATGTCTATTTCCTTTTACCAAGGCAAACCGGTGTCATGCTAGGGATACCCTACTCCTAAAAAAAAAGTTGTTATAATACAGCAACCAAAATCACTTACAAGGTAAGTCCCATCTATGTATCTAAAGCAACACACCAAACCATCCATTGGGAGCCAAGATTTTTGTGACAAAAATTTTCTCTATCATTCCATATGACCAAAATGGCTAGGTCCCACCAGACAGGAAGTTGATATCAGACAGCATCTGAAATGGCGCCAAATGTATGCCCCATCTATATAAAGCCACACACCAAATTTAAAATAAATCCATGGATCTATTAGGAGCTGTGATAATTACAATGAAATTCAGAGAGGTGGACAAGGTGATTCCAATACACCATTCACTCCTTTAATAAAAGTACAAACAACCTCTTGTTGAGTAGGGTTATTAAAAAATATTGCAGTTCAGTATGTTTGGATTATTTTTTTTTTATTGGAGCCAGATATGAGCTTTCTCCAGGATTTTGGAATAAACTCGGGACCTGAAGATTTACTTCCAGAATTTTAATCAGAATATTCCTAGGTTGGCAGTTTAGAGTCCAGGTTTGTCAGGTAACAGGATACAAATTTAATTTTTTTGATCTAATGTAGAATGTATTTCTACATCAGTATTATACTACATAAGTAATGATTTTTACCAGTACCTAACTATCAAAGCATAAATATAAACAAAAAACTGACCTTGTTGTAGACTAGAACACCAACAATGGCAATCATCATTCCAATAAAATTAGTCATTGTTACAGGGTTCTGTAAAATAACCAGTGATGCACCAATGATCACAACTCTTTTAGTTGCATTAGCTACTGCATAACTTAGTGTTGTCACCATTGAAAGAACAGTGAATGCGAAGACATTCTGTAACATGCTAAACACACCATCAAAAAACAATAACAAAATTGGTGTTGTTACTGATTTTCCTTGCACCTGTAAAAAAAAATTACAGTCACAATATTTCACAACAAGAGCTGTGAATAAATAGGGACATAGAGTCAGTGACATTCTATATACATGTATGTAAATGCTCTGTTCAAAACATGAATAGTTCTAAGTTGTATTTTGAACATGCTGGGTATCATAACATAAATGAACTGAAGTGAATATAACAAATGCAGTGCAATTTGTCTATAAAGTAATTTTAATGGGAAATAATCAAAATTTACTTAGATTATTGGCTCCAAATTTTTTGTGCCTACTCCAGTATATATTGTGCCATCTACAATTCTGTCTGCCAGGATACCCGATGTATGGAAATGACGTAAGTAGGTAAAGAGAGATTGTTTTCAACTTATTAGAAAGACAAGAAAGTTTCACATATTCCTGTTTGTTGAGACATCAGCAACTAAAAATATAGTGTATTATTTTGGTACAAATAGCTCCATCCTCCATAGGCAGCATAAATCAAATTAAGAGATGACCCCAAAGTACCGAAAAACTACCGTCCCGTTTATTCCTTCAAGATGACATAAAATGATGTCTTATTTTTTATGCTTGTTGATTCTATTACAATATGAAGTTTAAGTAATTTGTAAAATTCAACTTTGTTAGGTCGATGATATCTTTTAGTTTTTAACTCATAAGGTCTCCATTGAAAAGAACATCAGGACTAGAAAAATCATAAGTTTCTTCGTTATTTCTCTCTCCTAACTTTTCTTCTGTAACATTTACTTATAATCTGACTTCACTTTTAGTTTTATCACATGCTCCATTATTTAAACCATACCTTAACGTTTTATTTGGTGATTTTACCACCATATGATGTATGTTTTCAATAGTGTGCTCCTAAGTACTAAGGGCAATATCAAGGGTAATTTTAGGCCATTTGTAATGTTTTCAGTTGAGTTGGTAACAATTATTGGCAACAAAACAGAGAGAAATCCCCATGTACAATAGCACTTCAGTATTTTTTATTTACATTTCTGTAACTGACTTACCACAGAGTCACTTGACATTATTTTTCTAAAGTCTATCAACAACCAAAATGGCAAGAAGCATAGAGCAGAAATTCTACATAACAGCACTAACAACCTTAAATGGTGAAGTCCTGTTTCATGAAGGCACTGCAAAAGAATATGACCAAAAACATGTCACTTTTTAAAAACAAGTTACTATACATCATAAATATGACTACATTTAGCCTGGAAATTGTGTTGATATCTAATTTAGTAATTACGTCATGTTTCACTGATAATATTTTAGTTACTATGAAACATTGTTTTACTAGTTTTCATCTTACAGTGTTATTTAGTGTTTTTACGCTTACCCTACCAGTGCACCTGGTCCTTCCTCCCAGTTTTTAGTGGAGTCCGAGTTGCTCATTTACATTTGTTACTTTGTATGTATAATTTTAGTTACTTTATGTTCTTTGTTGTGTATATCTGTTTTCCATGTCTGGTCTTTGTCCCTGGATTACATTCTTTTGATTACCGCTATAACCTTGGTTCCCTTGATTACTCTTTAACAATACCAATTCAAGTTTTACTGGGACTTGATCATTTATTTCGGCTCTAATAATATTTTCTTCCAAATTTTGGAAAAGCCTTTTATCAATTGAATACTCGCCTTCTTTGAGAAAATAGTCATTAAAGAAAACCCTAGTGTAGCTCCCAAAGCACTCAGTAATCCAGAAATCTCAAAGGATACTTCTGTTAATGTTGCAATGATTACTCCTCCAATAATTGGCAATAATGATAAATAAACCTGCAAATATAACAGACTGTTAGTGGAACCCAAATTACAGATTTCAAAATTAAGTATTCGTGAAAATGAGTGAACATGTCTTGTACATGTACTAGTTAAGTCTAAAAATTGTCTATAAGAAAATATTTCAGGTAAAAATCAATGTGTCATAGGTGCAAAAACTCATTGCTCAAATTTTATCATTTTTGCATACTTCAAACAAATGTTAGTATTGCTCAAATACATGCCAGTCTTGAGCAATTGTCAGTTTTGGATCATAAATAGACCCATGAAATTAAACAGCAGAATAGAGTAAGAAACAGTAACAGCGAGTAAGAGAGACAGTTATCTTTAGAACAACAGTACAGAAGGAATACAGTAGAACCTACGGAGTCGTCTAGTTCCAGTTACTCTGAATCATCCGTAACCAGCCATCTGCAAATTCATTCGACATCCAAGGAACAGATTCCAGTACTCGCTGGATCAGAACTTAACCTTCTGGACTTCATCAAAATTCATTCAGATTCGGATTTAGTGAATTTGGACATTGTTAAATTTAAAAATTAACATTATAGAACCAGAAACTGTGACAATCTTAATAGTGCATTTTATATTTTGGTTACTTTTGGCTATTGTTATTATTAAATTGTTGAAACTTTATTTGTAGTTACTTGCCAAAAGAGTCTTAACCTACATACATATCCCAAGTCACTAGAGCCAAGCATAAAATTTATTCCCATAATCTCATGCTCAACTGGCTCTTGGTGACAAGTGAAACAAGCAAGTAGTTTTGCATAAATGTTCAATGAAGGAACAGTGGAGAATGACTTCTTATGGCATTAAATTACAATATACACACGTACATACATTTTTGTAATACCCTCATGCAATGTAGTACATTTTAGAACATTTTATTTTACAATGAAATAAAATACAATACCAAGTTAGAATAGCATGTGGGCCCACTCCAATCACTGCTATGAATATGAAACATAAGTTAGAGAATACCCTGGTTTTAAATAATAAATAAGCACAAGGCTTATGAAAACTTACTGGTAATGTTTGGGTTTCACCAAGAAGCACTCTTGACAGAACTACTGTGAACATGGGTAAAGTGGCTTTAACTGAAAATTAAATATCAATATCATTGGCAATGTACATGAAATAAAATTTCCAATATACATGGACTCCATTTACTCAGTAGTTGAACTCTGAGCTACTAGAAAAACATTGAGCAAAGCTCACTAAATTGATATGCCCACTTCCCCATTTGATAACACGCACACTTTGACCTCCAAGTTGATTAGGACCAAAATCTAAAATAGTAAGTGTACAATGTGAATATGCAATTAAGGACCTTTAAAAAATTCACTAAATTCCATTTGTTGGCTTAAGACATGTAAGAGGAGTTGCTCATAAAAGACTAGAACCCCTGTGTGATGGATGCCATCATGGAAGAAAAGATGGAAACCTCTATCACCAAATTTTAACAAGGTATTCTTTAAATTTTAATTTTTTTGGAATTTAGAAAATGACCCAAAATAAATTCGTAAAACTTACCCTTACTAAGGGGGTTAGTCATCTCAGCATGGCTAAAGGATAAGGTTAGTTGGACAACAAAAGGCTAGGAAAACTTACTAACCCCCCTTGTCATGATGACACAACTAACCCTGAGCTAAACTGAGTCCACTAGAGACTCATTGAAAAGGGCAATCACTCCATAATGACTAAACAGGTAAAAACAAGAATACTACTATGAACACTTTCACTCTATGTCAGAATTTGGCTAAATCTAATGTTTTGGAGATATATGTGAAAAACTTATGCCTGACCCTTATGTTTTATTAGTAACAACGGTCATGTTTTTGGATGGATGAAAAATCCAACATTAGTTACATGTAGGAAACCACAAGGAACATTAATACTAAGTTTGGTTCTTATTATTTAAGTAGTGTCAGAGGAGAAGAGATTAATTTTGAAAAAATATTAATGACGTTGGAAGATGACAACGGATGCCAAGTTATGACAATAGCTCACATGGTCTTCAGCCAGCAGGCATCGACATTTCCACTAGTCAAATCGCCCAAGGCAACTAAAACTGGCTGGGGACTACTGAAATTTTGGGTAGAAATAGTCTGCGGGAGTAGTAAATATTCAGTATTGAAAATGACTTTTAATTGCGTCTCATTGTCATGTGAAGCATATTATTGTAGCCGTCAGACAGAAATGAACTTCTGGAACGCGTTTCTTACACCTACGGTTAAAAAATAGAATGTTTACATTATTGATTTTTGTGTGACTATTTTAGGAATCGTGATTGGTCGTTTGGTTGTTAGTTATGATCAGTACACAGTCTAACTCTGCCTTGTTGACTTATTTATGTCTTCTTGATTTTTAGGGGACTACTAAATATGTTCAGGGACTACTAAAAATTGTGTATCTACTAGTCCTTGGACTACTGCCTGAAAAAAACAAAACAAAAAAAAAACAGGTGTCAATCCCTGGCTAGTAGAACCCCTTAGTAGGTGTAAGTTTAATAAATATTTTTTTAACTTATTTTATTAAATCAAAAATAATTCCAATTCAAATAATACTTTGTTCTATTTTTTATTGGATGAATATCATTACATGTACTTTTCATAGGTTTCTAGCAAGACATTCAACAGTATAATTAATACCAACCAACTCAAAAAACAATATGGTACATGTAGCAGATGGCAAATAGGTATTCTTTAGTATTAAATAGAATGTCAAACTAGTATGAAAGCATGATCTGTTTGATTGATCAAACATTCTCTTTCTGAGAAGCAAGAAATATCTGCCATATAGTATGTACACTCTGCAACTACTACATGTATTAATCAATCTATCCATGTTTTAAGTTAATAATTCTAAATGAAACATAAATGATATGAATACTTTTTTGCAACATATACTTAAAACTAAAACTAGATTCTTAATTCATATATTGATTAAATATTTTCTATGACAAAAGAAAAAAAACAAGAAAAGCTTCTTATGTACAGGATCCTAACATTACATCAACCAATATCCTGTTAATTTGTTCCTCACCTAATCCTGTACCATAAAATCATTTAAATTGTCTTCAATCTAAGAAAAAAAAACTTAGTGAAATAGTAAAATAACTAGGCAGCAACCAAGTGCATGCACTTCATGAAAAAATATCAGAATAATCAAGAAAACAGTAATCCTTTAAAATTAAACTTTAAAGGATTCAGTGTCAGAAACTACAGTTTGTGTTTCTTTTCTGATTTAGCTGCCCAGTTAAAAAACCCTAAAAGAAGAAATTTCATTCATTTTCAAACCTGTTTGACATTTTACAATAGACTCTAAATCTATATTTCTCTAAATAAACCTACCAGTATGAGCATATGATACAGAAACGATCCAGATGCTGACATGTGATGATAATGCCGAGAGAAATTTCCCTAGTGCCAATGGAATGATCATGGTAAAATAATATTTCTTAGGGACATTGCCAGTATGCGGTACTCCGAGTATTCCTAGAATTGGTCCTAAATACACAGCTGCTGAAACCAACTGAACTAAAGTCAAAGTCATAGGATATGGAAATTCTGTCAACACAAGTTTTCCTATGATATTCCCACTCGCACTTGAAATGTACCATAAAATGCACACCAAAACCAGTTTGATGGCATGAAGTATTGCCTCGCTATCCATGTCTAAAGCTTGAACTGGAGGAATTACATGTTCGATGCTCATAGACCAGAAAACATGAAAAAAGATTAGTAAAACGTCAACATCTGGAAGTTGACACGTGTGACGTAGCCGACGATAAAAACAGTCAGCAGTGAATATTTTGGTTCTAAACAAATATTATGAGGAAAATAATTTGAATTTTAGATATTGTATTTCTCTTTGTAAAGGTAAAGTTACAAAATATAAATAAAATGAAATTTAAAGGATCAGTATTTGTTTCGTGTGAAACAAATTAACGGCGGTCCTTCAAGATGTCAGCCTCCTTGGTTTTTGAGTTAAAATACTTTGAGATAACTTGAAATAAAAATACGATGCGACTGGCGCAAATATGAGAAGATGGAAATACTTTAAACCGCTTTGTATAGCAACGGCTTTATTCCTTGTCGTACAGTGTTTTTTGTGGGCGAATTTAAACCTTAACCAGGTAAAGGACTGAATTTTCTTGAATGTCGATCTCTTCATGACTCATTCACAGAAGCTGTTATAGATTTTATTACTTTTTGCAAGGATTTTTACAGTAGACTTTAAAAACCCTTGCTTTGTGAAACCACAGTGTACATTCTAACCACGTTTAATTGGGTATAGTAGGGTAGTCTTGATAGGCCAAATAAAATTAATTACTAAATTAGTAGATTCTCATCCACTCCCACCCCCTAAAAAATTGACCAAAATAAAAAGAATTGGAGCAGAAATTTCAAAATCAGGATTTTTTCACATCGGTTTCTAGAAATTATATACCTTATTTCCTGGTGACTAAAACAATGTTTCTTTTCAGAAACTGATGTGGCTATGGATTTAGAGCACACAAATGTACATGTATATTGTATCTATACTTCAGATAGCTCAAAGTAAGCTAGCAAATGTCTGGTAAGAAATAAAAAATAAAATGCCTACCTGCCCCATATTTTTTGTGAATCTACCATTTAAGTTTTCTTGGCCTTAGATATTTTGGATAGACAGGAGTTTTTTATCACTATTTTTGTATGCACCAGCATTTCCTGGCAATGAACTTTCTGTGTACATTTCAAAACGTGACAGCAGATATAGAATACTGTACAGTAAATATCAGTTTAATGCATATTAAAATGATACATTTCAAAGGAGTAATTTATTTTATAATTTATCACAACAGTCTTGTTAGTTCCTCTATTTACTACAGAACAGTAGAGTATATATTTCCTAACTAGTAGGCTGGCTTCTACATGTTTATACATTTGTGTACATTGTATGTCAGTTGCATGAAAGTACTGCCAGGTTGACCTGTGTGAAATTTTCGTCACA
Source organism: Perna viridis (assembly GCA_037379345.1). NCBI lineage: Eukaryota > Metazoa > Mollusca > Bivalvia > Mytilida > Mytilidae > Perna > Perna viridis. The sequence continues at coordinate 8,478,949 of CM074511.1, read as the reverse complement.
TGACCGTAATGCTCCATGGAATAATTGAGGGTCTACATGTATATGGGTGATCGAATACTGACGTTGTACAAGCTGCACAAATCATCTTACATCTACCTTCATGAAATATATTATTGTAAACAATGACAGGAAATGACTGGGATTTAACAAGTATATATGGAAAGGCAGGTTAATGAAAAATTACACAAAGCTAAAATTTGTGATAAACTGATGCTACATTATAAGAAATAGACAGTCATTTATTATCCTATTGAAAACACCCACGACCACCCTATTAGTATTAGTGCTAGTAGTACACAGTCACAGGAGTATTAAATCTTATTCTCATGTACAACATGATTTTACACTTTAACTTGATTGGTTTATTGAAGGAATCTAAATTGTCCAGAAGCCATTCAGATCTACTAAGTCTGTTTGCTGAGATGGAAAATTCTGTATTTTTCAATCATAAATATCTTCCAATATAGAATATTTAAAATGTATTGGATTATCTGTGCAAGAGATCATTTAAAAAATATTTTATTAATAAAGAAGGTATATTGTAACTGTAACACTAACAGATTTTGAATTTGCTATTGGCTAATCTGGGTTCTATATAAGTTAACCAAAGGCATTTATGAATTGTGATACCTCACTACAACTAGATCTAGAAGTGTTCTAATGTTTGGAAAAAATGAACACAAATGGTCGAATCTCTCAAACTTAATAATAATCGCATTCAAGAAGAAATACTTCCTAAATGCAAAATTCAATTTTCAAGTAGATATTATTTCAACTTGCTAAAATTTGCTTGTGGGATTCTGCAAATTTTATATACTACTTTCTCCTCTTTATTGTGTATACATGTACCTCATTCCAGATTCTGATTTTTATGTAATGAAGAATAGTAGCCTGTGTGTGTGGCTCATACATCATCAAGGTCAGGTCAAGATGTGTTTACTAACATGTTAAAATGAGCTCAACATTCCATATATGGTGTATTATTCAGTTTTATATTTAAGTTAGCCATTGTCATTAACTGTACACCTTTAAAACACTTATATGCAGTCTAAATTGAATACATATTTTTAATATTGAAATAGGGTCTGCTATGTAAGAGCAATCCTAACTAAAGTCAGATGATTATTAAATGCATACTTGACCAAGAATTTCACCATGGGAACTAGGTTAAACCAAAACAATAATGGTGACTGATGACCTTTGTCAATCATTTGTTCCTTATGAGTAGGTCAGCATTTACAATCATGATAAATTTCTTAGACATTTATTAAATGGATATCCAGGCTATGTGTATAGAAACAAAATATGCTCTTCAATTGCATTTTTTAAGTTTTATCAAAGGCTAATCATTTTGATCACCTGTTTATGTTACCAAAAAAAATCATTTCAATGTCAATTCAGTTCAATTCAATATTTATTGGCACAAACTCATAAACAATCAATGGGATATGTTTTAATTCCACTGCAGCCAGTTCACATTTATTATGAGGAAAATACAACCTGGATAAAGACTTGTGAAATATTGTTGTTAAAATCTTTACTATCTGACTATGTCCATGTTTGGGCTATTGGTACTATGCATACATTTATTTGAAAAAAAAACTTTTGCATGTTTTACTTTCACTATGATTCAGACTGAAAAGTAATCCATATATAAAAGATAACAGTTTTTTGTAAGGAATTGATTTCTTATGAGAATGTGTTTAAGATGCTATTTCCCCAATCTCTTTTAAGACCATGTCATTTTTTTTGCAACAATTACATTATATATATATTTATATGATAAATCTATTCTAGGATGATGGAGATTCTCACAGCCAAAATGCCAAAGTAGGTTATTTAATCAATAGAGTCATCTTTTAAAAAAGATAATAAAATGTCATGTTAGATATAAAGGAAAAAAGTCTGAGGCAGTTTGCTTTTATGTACCATATTACATTAAGTGATCATGATTTTACTTTAACATCAATGTACATAACATTGTTGCAGATTATGTCAATGAGTGTTCAAAATAAGAATGTACAAGTGTAACAATTTATAAATAAGGATAGCATTTAGGTGATGTGCATTTACAAGTTTTAAACAAGAACAAGGTGCAAAAATGCAAAAAAAATGAGACCTATTGGTTCTAGTGTCTGAAGATGTTATCTTTGCAATCATTTTCCTAATGCTTCTACTGCAAACATATTTTTTTTTGGATTAGTTTTTTACTGAGTAGGGAGTTATTTAAATTACATGTACATGTAGGTACTTGATCTTTACTCTTGCAGTAACTGTTTTTTTTTTCTATGTAACACAAATTACGAAAATGTACAATAAATGTATTTTATATTGAAGTCTGAGTCTACTAGACTTTGACAAATACATATGATTTTGAAAACTAACTGTATATATTTTTTAGATTGTGATAGAGAAGTTACAGCAGTCTTGGACTGGAAGTCAACTTTTTCTGATAGAGCCAAGCATTTTATCATCCCTATCTGATAAAACTACCTCAAATGTTGACTGTGCACATCTCTGTAACAACCACAAGGCAATAACATTTGGCCTGCTGGGAAACTTGTCTCTGTCTTTAGTAAGTGTTCACAACATTTTGCCTACTGGAATACTTTTGTAAGTGTTCTCAATAACATTTTGCCTACTTGAAAACTTGTCCATGTCTTTGGTAAGTGTTTACAAATTTTGCCTATTTTGAAACTTATCCATGTCTTTTGTATAACATTTGGCCTTTTTGGAAAATTATTCATGTCTTTTGTATAACCTTTGGCCTTTTTGGAAACTTATCCATGTCTTTTGTATAACATTTGGCCTTTTTGGAAAATTATTCATATCTTTTGTATAAAATATGGCCTTTTTGGAAACATATTCATGTCTTTTGTATAACATTTGGCCTTTTTGGAAATTTATCCATGTCTTTTGTATAACATTTGACCTTTTTGGAAACTTATCCATGTCTTTTGTATAACATTTGGCCTTTTTTGGAAACTTATCCATGTCTTTTGTATAACATTTGGCCTATTTGGAAACTTGTCCATGTCTTTTGTATAACATTTGGCCTTTTTGGAAACTTATCCATGTCTTTGGTATAACATTTGGCCTTTTTGGAAATTTATCCATGTCTTTTGTATAACATTTGGCCTTTTTGGAAACTTATCCATGTCTTTGATATAACATTTGGCCTTTTTGGACATTTATCCATGTTTTTGGTATAACATTTGGCCGTTATGGAAACTTATTCATGTCTTTGGTAAGTGTTAACAGTATGACTGTTATCAGTGCATGTGGTGTTTAGTTACCTGCTACATGTATGTTCCTTTGAAACATTGGAATATTTAAAAAAATTGAATTATCTTTTTGTTTTCTCTACCATCATTGGTGTCTTTTTAAATAATATCAAACAGTATTGATAAAAAATTTGCTGTGTTACAAATTTCAAAATCCCTAAAACACTGAGGCTTCATTCCTTATATTGCACATGGTAGAACCTTTTAGTGATGTATTTGGCTTCTGTTTTGATAGTTCTGGTTTTTAGTACTTCTTGTATAAAGTTATTTTTTTTCTATTTAGATCTTCCAATGTATTTGATAATAATGCTGCTGCTGAAGAGCGGTTACTCCTTGAAACAAGTTTTCAGCTAATGGAATTTTGCATTATTAATATGTTTGGTATTTTTGTATTTAACTTCAAATTTCCATATATATGCATTTCCGAATTTTGTGTATGTACTTATAATACTTTGTATTGCTATGTTAAATACTTACTTTTTTAAAAGTACATATGTACACATGTATGTCTGGTATATATAGTACAGGTAGGAATAGTATAGGATATTGAATATAATTTGTAATGTATTACTAGTACATGTATAATGTTATGTTTTTCTTAATATAGTCAGTAATGTTTTATTGGTATCATGTTATGTTTTTGTTACAGTCTGTAGTTGTTCATAGATTAAGACAGAGTGGATTTTCAGCAGTAGATTCCACAGATGATCATCCTGATTCTATATCCAGAGATCGTAATATACCTGTCAAAATTACCACACACATCTTTGTACAACACATGAAATATCCAGAACCTACAATTCAAATTGTTGTCTTCCATAAAAGAAAACCAGGATTTCTCTGGCATAGTCAAATACAAGTTTCAACTACTGAGCTAGCCTTTGGTTCAAATGCTGGAGCTTTTGAAATGTAAGGAATGTATGATAATTGTGGAGTAGACTGTACTTTATAGAATTTAGTTAATAAAGGGGTTTAAGTACCATTCTGTGCAAGAATCAGGCAATCGGTGGCACATCATATTTCTCAATTTGGTCTTTGTTTGCCTCAAATATTTTCAATTCCTCTAGAAAACAACTAGAAAGCTATTTAAACTTACTTTGAAGCATCTGTGACATAGATTTTTTTTGACTGCTTGTATGAGGAAAAACTGCAGAAAATTTTCCCGCCATTTTTCCATAGTGCATTTCAACTAAATTTGACCTATCAATATCTTGAAAAGGCAAATTTTACCAACACTTTGATGGTTATTTCTGGTAGTTATCAGGTATAATTAATTGGTTAATGCAATAAAATATCTGTGTTTTTTTCCTTCATATGCCACACGTTATACATATTTTGCCTTATTCTTAGACTGAGAAGTACTAAAATATTTTCATGTTTACAGACTGATTTTCATGATTTATTTAATATTTTACATTTTTTTTTATGGCTTTAAGAAAAAAAGGCTGTTGCCTATTAGGAGAATTTGTTATTTTCTGGATGAAATTGTTAGCACTTACCTGTATTTGTTGATGTTCAAAAAAAGCAAAAAGAAGTACCGGTATACAATGTGTATATACAGTGAAACAATCTGTTTAAAATCAGCTGTTATAATACACTACACTGCCTCACATATTAGGGAGCATAAGGCAGCCAGTGTAGCATATCATAACAGCTGATTTTAATCAGATTTTACAGTGAAAAATACTGCAGTAATTACCTAATCTAAATAGTGTTTAAAATAAGACCACAATTTTTTTCCATTACCAGAATGAAATATTCTACATGAAGTCATAATGTTAACTCTTTTTAAACTTCAGATTCAGTTTACAGAAGACAGTTATAGACAATATACCACTTCACATTCCTTCACCAGTTTTAAAGTTTCTAAAGCAGTATAAACAATCCAAGTTTATAGAATGTAACTATGCAAGAGCTGAGGGTTTCTACCTTAAAAATCCAAGGGATAAATCAGAAGAGGCTGTACACTTTCAGAGGAAAGCAAGACAGCTGATAGCAACAGCACAGAAAGTTTTAGATGATTTAGGGATAAGGTTCTGGATTAGTAGTGGGACTACTCTTGGTAAGAGTAATCATGTGTTTTCTCGATATTAGATGTTACATACTCACCCAGAAAGGTTTAAACATAAGAGCTGTTCTACTTTTAAACGTGTGGTGGGGATCAGAAGGCTCATATATTCACCCCAACCACCCACAAAATGAAATTGTTGTTCACCATCTTCAACAATAAAATAATTTTGCACTCTAAAACCAGCACCAATAAAACTTACACTAAAAAATTGCTCTCATTGGATCTTATTTCTTAAATTTTGAACATACATTAAGCCACCAAACAGAAAGAATTGATAAATATTGTTTAATTCCTGGAGAAGTGAGGCAATAGCTTTAGTTCTTAGGTATAGGGGAGTTAATGCAAATTTCACCATAGAAAAACTCATTTAGGTTTATAATTTTTGCATGATTGACAGCTGAGTTTAACAGCGTGAATGCAACAGTAATTGTCTTAAGACTAGATACACAAATATCATGTAACAGAACCAATTTCAATATACATGTACCAATTTTTTTCCCACTAACCCCCTATAAAATTTTACTTATCCAAAACCAACCACCCATAAGAAAAAAAGACAGATTTCTAACTCTACCAAACATTTAATTATAGAAAGGCCTAAAGATAAAAAAGAATAAGCAATATACATCAAGATCTTGACTGTTTAAAGAGAAAAATTATAAGTTTCACTCCAGGTATATAAAACAAATACTGTGAAAGTACTATTGTTCGTGGGTTACCAATATTCGTGGTTTTTGTGGGTAGGTGAAACCATGAAATTTGTTTCCAGTGAATAGTAGATTCATATTGATATGATTTATACTGAAAACCTTAAAACCATGAATTCAATAATCCATGAACTTTTGTTTCTTCCCTGATCCACAAAAATTGGTATTCACGAATTAAATTATTTTCACAGTACAATTGAGAATTTTAAGTTGGAAGTACTGCATGGAGACCAAGGTAGTTCATCCTGTGCAGTACTTAAAACATCATACTGGTAATGCTTACCAAATTATAAACAGTGAAAATCTCTTGAATATATTAAATCATGTGACAGTCATAGAAATTAAGAAATAGGGGTAACAGTAAATAGGATTAGTAAAAAGTACATTCTAGTTCAAATTCCAGTTTACATGAGGGGCCCAACACACATCCCAAATTAAGGTAGCTTTGGTTCTAGGAGCTGTCAAGGCCTCCAGAAGCTCTTGGATAAATGGTGCAAAAATATGCAATCTAGCCAATTCCTGACAACATGGAATGAACATGAAGCCATTTTAGAAATATCATTATCTCATAACACCCATTTTTTTGCTAGTATATCAGCTTTATAAAAACGCCATTTTTACTAGTCCTGAATTAGTTCTACTTAGATTATCACTGTATGTCATTATTTGATGTTGTTTGCAGGTTGGTTCAGACAATGTGATATAATACCATACTCTCAGGATGTAGATCTAGGAATATGGATAAAGGATTATAAACCAGAAATAGTACAGGCAATGGAGAAAGCAGGTCTTCCTCTAAGATTCTTATTTGGAAAGGTAATGGTATTGTAAACATTAACAGAGATGCATCTTTACTTAGAAACTCAATTAGTTAGAGACTAGGTAGGTCCTTAGGGTCATTTTCTTCAGAATTTTTAGGTAAATCAACCAATCTCCAAAATGTTCAAAAAGATACTGGATTAGGAGATTTATAAAACTTACCCCCATGAAGGGGGTTAGTCATGCCATCATAGCTAAGGAGGGTTAGTAAGTTTCTTTGTCTTTTGATATTCTACTAACCCTACCCATTAGCTGGCATAACTAACCCCCTTAGTAAGGGTTAGTTTTACCAATTTATTTTTGGTCATTTTCTTAATCCCGGAATAATTCCAAATTCAAACAATACCTTGTTTTTTTGCGTTTGCACATGTAATTTTAAAGGTGACTTGACAAATTAGCTTTTTTTCACCAGACATGTATATACCAGACTGCCCAATTCAGCATCTAGAGTTTTAATTTTTTTAAAACTTTTTCTTATACATGAATTTAAAGTGTAATTATTATACCAATAGCGATACCAGAACACCAAGAAATCTACACAACTTGATATTTTACTAATTTTTTAATTAAAAGGTAAGGCCTATGTGTAACAGTAAGGTATATGTTCTCTTCTTCTTAGAAGTAAGCATTCGTTCACTTTAAATATTAAACAATATTGGTTTCTTTATGATAAATACTGCATTCTTCTTACAATAAATGAAAATAATATGAGCATATATGTAAATTCTAAGAACAAAAAAGGAAAAAAAAGTCATACACTACATGTATTGTAATATTAAAGAGAAAGGAAAGATAAGAAACTGGGAGCAAGTTACAAGCTAGACACTAAGTCTAAGTAGAATTTTAGGTACAAGCTGCATCCTTAATTTTTTTTTAAACATTTTATTTTTTACCAGAAAAAAAGTAAGCCCTTGCTGGTTGAAACAAACAAATTTAAAAAAAATTGTGTGCTCCAATTTTCCATTTGGGATTTTTTCTTAAGCAAAAAGATGTTAATGCTTGGTTATTGATTAAAATGTTGTCTTCTGAAAACATGAAATACCGGTAATATTCCTTTAAATTTTGCTCACTACCATAATGTCTGACATAAATTATTTGCCTTGAAGAATTATTTTATATCATTTATAAATCTTTTTTTATCAGGTTGATGACAGTTATCAAATGGCTTTCTTATCAGGCGAGGTCAAACTTGATATATTTTTCTTCTATGAAGATGACACATCAATGTGGAATGCTGGTACTGTGACTGAAACAGGAGAAAAACTCAAGTGTGTACACATATTTGACAGAAAAATTTCTGTTTATACCAATGTTATTTCATGAATTTGATATGTGAACATTTTGTTTGTACATATACATCTGCAAAAGATGTTCAGTTGTAGAGTGGTAAAGCACTGCTGTTTACTTTGATGTTGTCCCCTATAAATAATGTTAAGCACAATTTCATAAATCATTTTTTTTATAAAGTTCCAGTTTCCCATTGAAAGTTAAATTTAGTCCAAAGGAGTTAATACCTTTGTGTCAGTTTTCATGTTGATTTCCTTTGTTTGAAATCAGATTTTTTTTAGAATTTAGAATTGGATAATTATTTAGAGAGCAATATAATCCATGTTAAATATTCTATCTTTCAGATATATATTCCCGAAATTTAGTCTATGTTGGACAACTTTGCTGGACTTGAAAGTACGAGTTCCATGCCCCACTCAACCTTACATAGAAGCTAACTATGGCAGCCAGTGGCAAACTCAAATCAAGTCTTGGAGTTGGAAAGACAGCCCTCCAAATGTCAGACATAATGGATTTTGGCCAAAGGACCAATGGGAAAAAGTCATACAAATGTATGAATAGACTACTTGTATAAAAATGAAAAAGTGATAAAAAAAACAAAAAAAGAGCAGTAAAAAAATTCAAACCAAGAAATTACTGTGAGAGAGAGATAAAACGTGTGTGTTTTCAAATGTGCTTTGCAGAACTTTAGTATTTGAAACTAAATGATGAATTCTTTTCCATTTTCATGTCATCACATTTATCCAATAGCAATGATATTGCATAATATGAATATTATTTCAGCATAGGTTAATTATTGTCAAAGTAACATTTTCAGAGATAACTTGGAATTATGAAAATTGACCAACATTAATGACACTTTCTCTTTCTACATAAAGTGAAGCCTGTCTTAACCAAACCCCTTAGTACAGTTTAGACAGTTGTTCAGTTAGACAGGTGTACAGTATATACAGGTGTACAGTTTAGACAGGTGTTCAGTTTAGACAGGTGTACAGAATGGACAGGTGTTCAGTTTAGCAAGGTTCAAAATGATTAATAGTGAAGTTGCTGAGGAGATGCTTGAAGTTCCATGACATCCTTTTAATGAATTTGTTGTGAGAAATTGCATATGCTATTTTTTTATGATGGAAGTTGTTAATTAATCAATGTCTCAGCATTACAATTTCATCAACATTTTACACTTTCTATACATACAGCATGTATCTATGATTATTTATATTTATTTTGTGTGGTTAGCTGAAATTCTTTTTATAGTGGCTAGTGGCATTTTTCTTTCCTTTTTGTCTTATCTTTTACAGTATTGGGTTTAGACAGGTATTAGGATTATTCAGGGTTTGGTTTTCATAGGTATTCAGATTATTCAGGGTTTGGTTCAAAGGTTTCACTGTATTTTTTTTGGTTGGTGTATAACACAAACATGTATGATACAGGAATTACCTGACATATGAATAAAGGTTGAATTAATGATACACTAGTAAATTTATGAGTATGAACCATTAGGAGACACACAATTTTTAGTTTAAGATAAAACAAGAAGATCTCTATTGTATTTAAATATATAAGTAAATAGTACTGTAAAAGAAAGCTTATTTTATTCTTGACCCAAAATGCTAATCATTCCAGTGAAACATATATTGTGCTAATATTAAGGACACAATCATTTGTTATAATGTAGAGGAAAAGGTTGTTTTTTATATTTTTGTTATCTGTGTTGGCAACGATTTTGTTCACTCAGATTATATTCTTGGTTGTTCTTTACTTTGCATTCTATATTGACTGCAAAATGATGGTGCTAGTAATTTTAATATTTTATTGTTTTTTGGTAAAATATGGTATAAGAGTTATTTTTCCTCTACCATATTCTTTTTTCCCCCCTTTAATAAAAGATTTTGTATAGTTGTTTATGATTGTACACATGAATGCTTATTATATCAGTTTGCCTTTTAAAATAGATTTGTATTTTTCAATGAGACTTTCTCAAAATGGAATAAATGAAATATTTTTTTTTTGTTTTTCATTACTTAACAAGCAAAGTTTAAGATATTGATAACACTGACATCAGTGTTTAAGTTTTGTTATTCATTGCCCTCATTTTTTTCTCATCAGCAATTTTTTTTTAAATGAGTCTTTTGCAGGAGAAGGAGTTCAAGGAAAATCTGGAATAAAAATATATCCTGAAATAGAAGGCTTAAACAGGATAAAATCTCACAAACCACTCCTAATGTTTCCTGAAATAGAAGGCTTAAACAGGATAAAGTCTCACTAACCACTCCTAATGTTTCCATTACTTTACATGTTAAAAAAATAATTTTAAAGTTTTGTTGTGAATTCCCAGGACAAGTGACGTCTTAAAGTTGTCTACCATTGCGAAATTTGGTAAATAAGGCTTTCAAAATCATTATGCTAATGGTACAATGATTGTAGAAATTCTTCGTATAAATTTACTTGAATAAATCATACTGAAAATCCACATTTTTACCTTTTCTGCTAAATGACAGCATGGATGCAAATTACTCACACATGTACATAATATTCATACAATTTTGTAGTAAATTCCAAATATGATTTAAAGTACACATTCTTAGCTTTGTTATGACTGCTTTTGATCAGAATATACACAAATAAAAATGCACTTACACTGCATAGATCTAGGTTCAGTGTGTTTTTGGTACTACTTAAGGATAGCCATTTGACCCAGAAGTGGTTAGTGAGACCATTTCTTCTTATGTTTTTTAGTCTTAAAACTTTTTATAGTGATGCATGCATGTATTGTTTCTGTTTCAGGAATGTATTTGGATTGGCCAATAAACCTATATAAAATGGATTTGTATTCCTTAAAATGGAATAAATGATTTTTTTATTTGTAACAAATAAAGTTGAAGATAGCGATAACAGTGTAGGAGTTTTTGGACTGGCCACTAACCTTATTGTGGAAATCACTGTTAAATTATCATTTTCTTAAAATTTCACAAAATATTGGTATTTATTTTTCTTTTGTGTACAATAGGTTTAAAAGTATGGAATTATATAGAACAGTATTAAAAATATATTTTTAATAGTATATTTTAAACTTTTTCTTGACATGTCAGTATGGGTAAAGTACTATCGTACTAGTATAAGATTTTTGATGTCAATAAACAATGCATTAAAAGGAACTGATACTTGATTTTGTAGAAGTTGATTTTTCATTGTGTATTTATCATAAAATGTAAATTTGTATATAGTTAACAGTTTTGAGCCAAGGTACAGATTTTATCAATTTATACAGATTTGGTCCAGTTTGTTGACATAAGACCACTCAGGGCTCAACAAAATAACAGATAATTAGTATTCTTGCAATGAGTTTTGAAAATTGTATCTGCTGGGAACAGTGGACAAATCATGAATTGAGATACTTCCAAAGTCAAAATCTGGGAAACAAACATGCACACACAAGATTGGCAATTAATTCATTCAAGGGAGAAGTTTACTTCTATGTTTGCCCTTAAATACATGATTTTCCTTACCTCTGTATTTTTTTGGGAAAACCTCAAATCACCTATAAAAAACCATGATAATATATATACTCCACAAAAAATGTCAAGGGCCACTATAGAAAATTCAATAATTTTAATTTTGTTATTAACAGCATATCTGTAAAAATTTCTATAAATAAATCACTATATCAATAAAAACAATCTCCTTAAAAACAAATGACAGTTTAATAACATTTAAAATCATTGTCGTAATGGTGGAAATCCAAATTTTGAATATTAGGGAAAAAAGTGACCCTTAACATTTTTTGCAGAGTATATATTTCAGGTGAAAATAATAAATATATGAGAAGTATTTATTGTATACAAGCATTTCAGAATTCAAAGTCATTAAGTTTTAGTAATTAAAATATTACCAATTTCATGTGCATATGTGTGCATCCTAGATTTTGGCTTAGGAAGAACCTTAAGAAACTATTGTTCACCATTTTTGTATGCAACATGCTTTGTTAAAATAAAATTCAGGCATTTTCTAAAGACTCTGCAATTATTTTGCTTTTCAGTCTGCTAACATTCTTTTAAGAAACATGAAATGCAAAAATGGCCCATCAATTTTTTTTCTAAGTAACTCTTAGAGTATTCTTTATCTTGATTTAGGGGACATATTGCCCATTCTGTGGTCTGTACAGGGATTTTCCAGATGGATTTGTATTAAGCTGTGCTATATATGTTGATCTATTTGAGTTATGAAATTTAAATGACTTGTGGTTGATCATTACAAGCATGAACTTACTTAGGGCTAAACAAGTTTTGTTTTAACCTGTTTCTTCACACATACAGCAGAACTATACCTTTCATGATTATTTAAAGGTGTAGATATGTTTCACTGCTAAATGTCATTGTTTGCTTTTCAAGGGCAAAAACTCTGGTAAGGAGTTGTCTCACAACTTTGATTCATTAACTTTTGTGGAGCTCTGAAGCTGACGAAAGAAATTCACCTTCATTTTTCTCCATCTCTCATACTTTGGAAATTAATGAATTAACCCCCTATTTTCTATTAAATTAAATTTCAAATGTTACCATGATTAAGTAAATATTTTGATTAGGAGAAATCTGCCAAGCCTCCCCCTTTGATATCAAATGGGGTTGTCCCCTAAATCTCTATGTTCTCTATGGAACTTAACTTCAATTACATGACTTAATAACAGATCGTAACAGAAATGGAGGATTCTGATGGATTTAAGGGGCTATTACTTTCCTTATAAGAATTAAGGGGCAAAAAAGGAGTAAGAAAGAAATAAGTATACTCTTTAGCGTTAAGTACATTGCTTACTAGTATTTCGTGCATCTGATTGCAATTACTAAAATTTTCTGCCATAGATATAATCACGATCTAAATTATAGTTTGTTTGTTTTGCCTTCAAAAATATATGCCGTCCCCTCTGTTCCATATTATATAGAAAAGATAATGAAAATCTACTGAGATGGGAAATTTGTAAGTTCTTACGGGCATATACAAGTCCCACAAAATTTTAAAGGGTAAAGTTTTCCAGGTAATATGTACCAACTACATATTGCGTCCTTGTTACCTACTAAGTTTCATGAGATTCAATGGAGTAGTTTCAGAGAAGTGCGTCGGTTGCATATTTTGAAAAATGTATAAGTTCAAAGAGACAAACAAAACTCACGGATCAAATATTCCCGTTAATTTGCTGGACTACATATCTTGTCCTTACTATCAACATACGAAATTCGGCTTAGTACGTACGTCCGAAGTGTTGGCCTTACAAAAATGAGACGGACACGATAAAGACAATACGTCTCTCCATCGAAATTGAGAGCTGTATCGATTATAATGTTAGAACTGTTAAGGGTTCGACATCTGCGGTCATATGTGAAGCATTTTATTGCGTATTTGCGTAAGTGTCTCCCTCCTATCTTGAACGTGAGATAAATGAACGTTAAATATGTCAATAAAATGCAATCTGGGCTGATAAAAACCTAAAAATTGCACTTCTCTACTAGATAACGGTGAATTTTTCGGTACAAAGATATACATGTATTGATTTTTGTTCGCAAGTTGCTTTCTGTCTGCTTAAGTTCTTTAATTTCGTCGGTCTAGGACTTTGTACCATTTCCGTTGAAACTATGACTTCTCCTTTTGCACCACCAGGATGGCACGGTGGCAATTACAGTGCACCCTATTACTCTCAAGCTTCGAGTTCTTTTTATGGTAGTGATGATTATGAAGCTTACTTGTCATATCATCAGTTTCCTCAAAGGCAATCCGAACACAGGATTGGAAACACGAACAACGAAGCACGGGAACAAGGAAGAAGGGATTATTCAATTTTCTCTAATCTCGGATGGCAAGGAAAAGATAACAACATCAACGCAACACAGAAGCCAGTCCAATATGATTCTAATTTCCAGTTACTTCGGGCTTCCAATCCCCAACCACCGGCACAACTTTCTATATCACACTACGAACATAGAGATGTTGGAATACGGGGACCACACCGCAATGAAAATATGAATAATCTTCGAGAAGTTCCAAATATTTCGATACATGGACCAGGAGGGAGGACCAATGGTATGGTGTTTCAGACAAATGCCTCTGTGATGCAATTCAGTCCAAGCTAGAATAACTTGGCTCAAGCAACATATGATACAGGTGATGATATAGTTTTTGATGATCATGGCGTCGAAAGTGAGAAAAAAAGGGAAAATTCTTGTGGTTTTGCATTCATGTTGTTTATTTTAGAGGCTGTAGGAACTTTAATGTCACTGATTGGTCTTATCCAACTTATTGAGGAGAGTAGTTGCCCGCAAGATACCCAACGTCGTTGCAAATCTGGTGGTAGGTTTTTAAAAATTATTTAATATTGACAATCAAATAAAACCGTCCTCTGTTTTACCTAGATTCAAGTTTTTTTATCATGCCATTTTCGCTGCAAAGAAACCGATGACAAATTGTGCAGAGAAGACATCGTGCTGGAACAAGACACTCCGTTAAACGATAGAAAACGAATCACATCAACAAGCTCTTAACGTGTTGCAATGAAAAGATTAAAACTCCATACGCGCGATCAAAGTTTAACGTAATGTTACCAGACGAAAGGGGAATTGACAATACGAAATGCAAAAGAGTAATCAAGGGAACCAAGATTATATCGGTAATCAAAAGAATGTAACCCAGAGACAAAGACCAGATATGGAAAACAGACATGCACAACAAAGAACGTAAAGTAACTAAAATCATACATACAAAGTAACAAAAGCAAATGAGGAACTCGGACACCACTAAAAACTGGGAGCATGGACCAGGTGCACCGGTAGGGTAAGCGTCCTCTACTTTTCTAGAAACACCCGCCGAGTTGCTCATGAAAAGTCAAGTCCGGGGTAGACAAACGAGGAAAGGAATACTATGATTCGATGAACAAATCAGTTTTCATGGTGCAGATGGATACACCATAACGATCCACGAGTTCATGATGACGACCATAAAACTTCTGTAGTGATGACTTCAATTTTGTAGCAACATAATCCTATTCCAGAAGCCTATTTGTTAGAGTTCTAGCGCGATACAAAAAATATGCGTAGTTTCGGCAAGCTCTGGCATAATGTATGAGTTGTGATATGAACACTCCATACGCAGGTGCTGAAGGGATGTTGCCACAGATGAAAGGAAAGTTGACAATTTTGAATGAAAAGTCATCACGTTTGTCGTAAAGTTTGGTCAGAAGTTTTCCTTTACCATCGATTTCTAAGTGTAGGTCAAGATATCAGGCTGACCTCACAGTGTCTGTAGTATCCTTTATCTCAAGTTCTTTGGGTAGATGCGATGTATCAAATCCCCGAAATTAGGATTGTTTAAAGATAATACGTCATCTATATAGCGGAAACTGAGATTAAAGGATCTAGCTAAACGATATTCTTTCTTTCGGATCAGATCAGCTAGTAAGTCAGCCTCATAAGAGTGAAGGAAAAGGTCAGCAAGTAAAGGAGCAAAAATTTGTTCCCATTGGAATGCCGACCGTTCGTTGAAAAACACGTCCACCACACTGGGCAAATATGTTGTCAATTAAAAATTCCAGCATTTTGTAGATATCTTCCTGTGTATATTTGGAAGATGATTTGGAATTATTTCTCACAAAGTATGAGGAATCTCTACAAAGAACTATATATTTGTATCTAGGTGTATCATCTTTTTTGGAAAAAACAACGATGTGTAATGTTTTTAAGTCGGGATTTTAACTGAGTATGGGGAATAGAAGTATACAGTGTTGAAAAATAGGTTTTAATGCTATTATATTCAGACAATAGTCTTGAACTGATTGCCTCCAAAAGATCTTTTGAATTTTTTAGGATCCACATTGAATTAATACCACTACGAGAGTAACAAGTATTGTGGTAGGACTGTAGACCCTCTTTAACAGTTGTGAGTATAGAAATTAAAAGTTTTGAAAGAGGTTTGGTGGTACATTTTGCAGATCCAGCTATGAAACGTTGTTTGTGTTGATTCTTGTGGAGTTTAGGAATCCAGTACATAGACGGAAAATCACAATCATCGTCCTTGGTAGAGAGACAAAAAGAGGATAGCACAGATTTATGGTTTTCCACAATCTCTTCTTTTGCAAAGTGACGAAATGAAGTCATATCTCATTTATTACATAATTTGACATATGTGAATTTAGCAGAGTGTGGTGTCCTTAGTTCATACCAAGTCTATTTAATGTCACTGAAATAATCACAGAATCGAAGATTATAATCCATCTTTATACAATGGATGTGTTGTACTCATTTACACACAGGTTACATGGTCTTCATATTATATTCGTATTTTATGGCCCGTCAACGCTGGGTAAAAGAGACCCAACCAATGACACTAATGTGACTAGACCCCTATAAATAATTTCTTAATTAGATTTTCGATTTTTGGTCCTAATTTTGATTTGGTCCAAAACGGGGGAAATGTCAAAATTGAATTTCAAACTAAGTGATTTTCATTAAAATGAAAGTTCTTTGGGTTCTTTAATGTATTGAAATGTATCGAGTACTTCGATTTTCGTTTTTTTTTTCAATTAATTTCTTCAGGGACTTAATATATATTCCCTGTTTTTTAACCACATCCATTCATCTACGGCTTTGGAATAACATGGTTAAAGCCCGTTTTTACAATATCAACTTTAATGAGAAATCGGTCACTATAGACTAATACATGGCCTTTGTTGTCAGCCCGAAATTTAGACATGGGCCACAAAGGCTGGGGGAAATATTTTTTGACTGAAATCCATTTTTTTCTAACAAATTCTATTCTCAAATTTTCTTGCCTCGCTTTGCTTGGTCTTAATTACAAGTTTGTTTCCCGGGCAACCTGAAATCACTGATCACAGTGAATTTTATTCAACAAAAATGAATTTTGATTAACAAAATTTATAACATACATTACTACAAATTTTCAATTTTGTCACAAAAGTCTATTTTGTATGCAAATTAGTTTACAGAACCAATTAGATATGCAAATGAATTGTCTTAACACGATTTTGTAATGTTTCTCATTGGATATAGGTATAATACCACTATTAAGATAGTAGTTCGTAAAAAACAAAGTAGTTCATAGGATGCATTGTATATTTTTGGTCATTTAGCCAGTATATGTAAACTAGGTATCATATGAAAACTAATCATGTCAGGTACACACTGACTACAACAGTTTTGAACTCTGATGTAGAGAATGATTTGTTAGAGTCTAGATCTTAAGCCCATTGATTTGTCAAATTTCCAAAAGGAAAGTAGTATTTTCAGTACCTGCCTAGTTTCACTTCACCGTTCTTTCTTAGAAGCCATTAAAGGTAGGCAGCAAATTTGATGAGAATCTTTAAAGGCCCCCCCCTGTGATAAAACCTGTTAAAGTGCATTTTAATAAACTTTACAAAAGACTGGGACCTTGATAACTGCTTAATTCAACATAGAAAGTAATGGGACTTTTAATATTGGTTTTACACCTATAGTAACCGCGGGCCTCGCAGACGCAGGATTCCGATTGCTTTGAGCAATGCAGGACGGTTAACTAAGGCCGATTTACGTGAAATTAAAAAATATCTTTTAAGTTGCATTCTACAGTAAAAGTGTTTTGAAATTACTAAAATTGCTATTATACGTTTTCTATGATATTTGTTTGATAAAACAGGTTTTAAAATACGCGATATTTCTACTGTCGATTTATTGGGATTTTCCCAGGTGAATCACGTGATCATTTCCTGACATCTTTCAACTCAACCATAAAATCCTTTTGCCCGACCTTTGTTAAAATTTGACTAAATAATTTGTATTAATTAATGTATTTGTCCCAAATTTTGCTGGAAAAAGAAATGAATCATCAGATTAGCCAAGAAAATCATAATATAAATATGTTGTGCGGTGACATTTGTTCATCTGTCAAAGTCGGCGAAAGATTATTTTCTTGCACTATCCCTCACGATTTTTTGCCAGATACAGATAGATTCTGTTACTAAATAATTTTTTTCTGCTCTTCTTAAAATTATTTAATTTTTTCAACAGCAGTTGAATTATATTTTTTTTTTCAGGAATATGACAGGTTTTTTTTGCTAGTCAAATTTACGATAAACAATAAATGGAAAATACTATATAAATACCAAGGGAGGACATATGAAAGTAAAAACTCAGATAATCAAATATTGTATTCCTGTTAAGACTAAATAAAATTAATTAATAGGTTTACATACCCTCCCGGTCCTAAAAAAATGACATTTGAAAAATAGGATGGGAATTTCAAAATCAGGAATTTTTTTTCACTTCAGTTTCTTGTATTTAGGCACTATAATATACAAATCTTTCATTCTTGGTGACCAAAATAATGTTTCTTCTCTGAAACTGATGTGGCTTTGGATTTACACCAAAAAGATAAAATTAAGCCAGCAAATATCTGGTAAGGAGTAAAAAATAAAAAATAAAATCCTCCCAACCACCCCATATTTTTGATGAGGTTTGGATGAAATTTACTTGGCCTTAACAAGACATGGCTTTGTCTGTAGCCAGGAATTGATGAGGAGCTGCTTCTTTTTTCTAAAGCATACAGAGCACGAGAATTAAAGTCTGGGACTCGTGCAGGCCGGGATTAGCTTCCCCTGCGATAACACAAGAAAGTCTGGGACTTGTGCAGGGAAGCAGCCCCCGTCACAATCAATTATGCATTGTCAATCTAGAGTCTATAGCCCTTTAGCACCCCAAAATATATCAATTAGGCAAGAAGCAGTCTATGAGTAAATTCATGATTGTATATTATAACTAATTAAAATTCTTGCACACTTATATAGAAAATAAGGAATGACTGGAGAAAACCTTGGAGTATTTCTTGTATGTTCATTGGAGGATGGTGAGAGTGTTGAATTGTGGATGACTTGGTATTTGGTGTTTTCGTAGAGTCCTTGGATAATCTTTACAATTTGACAGGGATTCCAAAGTGTCTTAGTACCTTCCAAAATGCATTTCTGTTAACTATACTACGGCCTTCTTGAAGTCCACGAAGTTTATGTAGAGGGCTGATTGCCATTCTATTTACTCCTCGATGATGACCCGTTATGTGGCACTTTGGTCAATACATGATCGACCGCATCGGATTCTGGAGAGTAGCTGAATCCTCTCCAGTTTTTTGGCAGTTGCTCAGGTCACCCTTCTTTGGAAGCATAATGACGTAGCTTAAACTCTACTCTTCAGGGATTTCGACTGTTTCCCAGATGATTTCAAACAGGTCATGCAAGGTGATATAGGGCCCCATGCAGGTCAGAGTGTCAACAGAACAGGTGAAATATTGCTACTCGGGAGTTAACCCCCAACAATCAATCAATCAATCAATCGAGATGTTGTAGGTTTTTCCGTGTTGATCTCCAAGACCTGGAAATTTGGTTCGGTACCGGTCCTAGTGCTTTTCCAGTCCTTATTCGAAGGGCTTTTATGATTTCAACCTTCGAAATTGGGCCAGTATCAACATCAAGGTCTTCTCCATGAGGCAGATCAGAAATGTCTGATATATCTTCTCCATTTAAAAGTGGTCGATCTAGGTTTGTTATCACATTGCCATTTTTGACTTTCACTGGTTTGGATGCGTTAGTCTTTCTACCTGTCAGTTGGCGTGTAATGTACTCAGCTTTTGTGTCATTTCTGCCCATTGCATTATTGCATTCTTTGCTTTTGAAGCGAGCTCGTTGATGAGGTTCTTTTATCCTGTCTATTCCTTTCTCTTTAATTCTTTCCTTATGCTTATATGTTCGCTCGTCAACCATTCTTTCAGTAATCTTGTCTTGACCTGGTCAAGTTATATATCGTCAGATAACAATGGCTTTGATTCCTTTGAGAATCAAAGTTCTTCTTGGCATGTGGTGTTATATGTGGATTTTACTCTTTAATGTGGTCTATCTGGATTCCAGTTTTTCATATATGAAGACACCCGGATTGTTTTGTGTATATTTTTGTGAGGGAGGGGAGTTGGAATGTCGTACCTCCTATGACATATCGTTCTGGGAGCAAAAATCTGCGTACTGAGTTCTTCATTTTCGTTAATGTTACCAAAATTCATTCCTTCCCTGTGATGAGTTCTCTCCCTGTGTTATATTTTTTAAACTTTGACATTCATGTCGCTCATTACAATCAAGATGCCCCAAGTGTTGTTCAATCTAGGGTAGTTTGGATCTGGTTATAAAACTCTTCTTTGTCTTTTTCCTCTACTACGTTGGTATAGCAACGGAGCGTAGCAACGAATGACTTACTTTTTGTATCTTTGACATAAATCTTGCCACGATAAATCTTTCACTCACAGAATTCCATTCGATGAATGATGATTTGGCCTTCATGTTGAGTGAGATTTCTACTCCATTTTGATGGATGCCATCCTCGTTTTGTGGTTCAGAGTACAGTAGAATTTGCCCTGAAGATAGTATTACCGCTCCAGACGATATCCATCTAACTTCGTCCCAAAATATCAAGGTTGTAGCGCTCTATTTCTATTGCAGCCTGGACAGCTTTTCCGGTTTCATATAATGTCTCCACGCTGCAGCTTGCAATCATTGCGGCAGTCTTAAGGGGCGAAAGTTTCATCGGCGGATGAAAAATTATATTTAAGTGAAATCGAATGTATTTTGTAATACATATACACATATCACAGGTATATTTCAGGAACGTTGCATTGGCTTCAGATCATTTAGTGAAAATATTAAATAGTTTCGTAATTTAAAGAATTATGTAAAAGATGTATATATAAAGAACGGTATATACATGTGATGATTTTATCTTCAACAGATAAAAAGTGCTATGGAGTAATAGTTTAATTGTTCATGAAAGATGTGCATTATAAAGGTTTGACCAGGGTGTGCTTTAGTGGTGGTTCTAATAGTTGAGAGCATTCAGGGCCATTAGTTATATAAGACCAGTGTTGTCGTAACAAATACGAGATTGTGTGTTATGTTTGATATATTTTGTTACAAATGTTAATAACTTATTATTTTTTATTGACTGTAAGTCTGAGAGCACACGCTCTGCTATATTTTGTATTCGAGTAACTTTTTAATGAATTAAAACTTATGAGAATGTGCATTAAGCACATTGGACTACTATAAAGTCTTAAGTGTCGTATGGTTTCACCCTATTCCATTTGGATTTAATTGCACTTTCTCTACAAAATTTACTATTAAACGTATAAGTAAATTTGAGTAGTTCAGGTTCTTCTTAGCAATATTAAATAACATTTGAAGTTGATCAAAAGACCCATTAAAGACAACAAAACCATCATCTCGAAACTAATTATGTTGTGCTTGTTTGGGAACTTTTCAACCATAAAGTTAATAAGTTCTTACACTTGTATGTCGCATATGTCAGGGCAAGGACTGTCCTCATTGCACATCGCATTAAGAACTAATTCTATTAGAACAAATTATAATATTAGAAGTTCTCATTGCTCGAAAGTATAGCAAAGTCTTTGTTTTTCATTTCAAAGTAAACGTTTTCAGTCGCCGTAATTAGTTAATTACTGAACATGCTTGTATACATGCGTATATAAGTTCCTTGATCTTTATATATAGGTAGCAAAAAATAGTCAAGAAGTCTACATAATTTCCACAATGGGGAATAATCGGACGGCATGCAATTCTTATCTTTCCTATTGGAGATAAAATCTAAATTGGTCATAATGTTTAGGGGTAGTTGGCGTATTTTTTTTTTGCATCTTTCTAATAATTTGTTTAACAAACTGGATTAATATAACACAAAAGTCTCTGGATATTGATATCTATTAAGTTGCTTTTTATAACATTATGAATTTTTCGACTAGAAACCGTAAAATGTTAATATTAAAGACATTTGTTACATACTTCTTCATACATAATTTAACATGTTGAATGGCAGTTTATGGTACATTCACTATATGTACGTGAGATTCCTCTCCTCTCCTTCCCTTGTCTTTTTTTAAAAATTTTTTCTACCTAAACATTTTTTTTTATGAAAAACAGAGTACAAAATTATTTTATTTTTACCATTAAGCAACTTCATTTATTTTTTTCTTGCCACAGCAAAAATATTTTATTTTTCTTCAAAGTGAAATTAATATT
Organism: Perna viridis; assembly: GCA_037379345.1. Lineage (NCBI taxonomy): Eukaryota > Metazoa > Mollusca > Bivalvia > Mytilida > Mytilidae > Perna > Perna viridis. The sequence continues at coordinate 8,456,686 of CM074511.1, read as the reverse complement.
TTTTTCAAAAATATCCCAGCCGCCCAACCCCCCTTAATATAAAAATGGTCGGTGCCTTATTTCATTCCGATTCTATTGATGTATGACACAAGAAATTCGGTTCAGTGGAAAAGGTCGGGCGAGATTTGTTTACAAATGCTCAAATGATCTATCTTTAGATTCAAGATTAAGTGACACAGCGGGTTATGTATACCCTAACAATATCTGATATTTTTTTTATTATAACCATGCACATTCGTACCTTATCCACTGTATTGCAGTGAATGCTTTAAATTTGTAATACACGTGTACATGTTGCTGCACATTTTGATTGATTGATTGATTGTTGGGGTTTAACGCCCGAGCAGCAATATTTCAGCTATATTCAGGCGATGTACATGAAAGTGATGATAAAATGAACATGAAATGATGATGATGAAATGAAAAAAGGGGATGGGATACAAGGATCATAGGGTCAACACATTTTGATTGCCACAAGATAAAAGGGAGGGATGGGTAGGATCGGGCAGTTTAGCCTCCTGTGGCGGAGCGCACAGGTTCCTACTCCTATCGAATACCACAGCAGGGTTCTTTAACGTGCGAGGAAGGTGGCATCTTTCCCAACACGGTGCACCACTGTGGTTTGCGGTCAGGTTTTCCTATTTGACATGTACCCCAGCATGTAACACGCCAGGGGTACCCCATTCCACCACCTGGGGCACACATCCCAGTTGCTCTGTGGGCAGAGCGCGTAGCCCCCGGCTAGGTTTCTGAGCACTATTTAGTCGCCTTTTACGACAAGCATAGCGCTGCTGCAGGCCTATTCTTTTGATACCCGGACCTGCACGGGCTGCGCATTTTAAAATTCATTTGCATATACAAAGGATTCTGTAAATTAATTTACATACGAAATTGACTTTTGTGACACAAAATTGAATTTTATGACACAGAACTGACTTTTGTGACATAGAATTGAATTTTGTCTCTCAAATTTGAATTTTATCTCACAAAATTGTATTTTTTTTGACACAGACACGGAATTGAATTGACACAAAACAGACTTTTGTCTCACAAAATTGATTTTGATTACAAAAAGATCAAGTCCCATTCGGCGCCCCGTAATACTATCGAAACTGTTTTCTAGACACCGCGCTTAGTAGGAACTACCAAATCACTCACTCGCGGAATTTGTATCTGGATAAAAAAATAATAATAAGGTAATCAGTATTTACATCTTATTTTCAGATTTGATCATATATATCTACATTCAAGTATTCGTCTTCCTGTCACAACTATTAGCATTCTTTTCTTTGTGCAGCCGCATATACTACTGTGGAAAAAATGTGTGAGATCTTGCTATTCTTACTGGCAATGCTGTTATGATTGTGGTTTGTGTTGGGTTGGACTTGATGGCGTTTCTCAGGTAATCAGAACTTGTGCTGGTTGTTCATTTGTACCTTTAATTTTCAAACTTACAATTTAGAATGTTCGATTTTAATCATGGTATTCCTATTTTAGTGACTGAACTTTTTCTTGGTCCGGCATAAATCTTTATACTACCAACAAACCCGATATCTATTTTCAAAGTGTCAACTTATCACGGCATTTCTAGTTTTTATCTTTGAATTTTTAAATTTTAATGTTAGAATTGCATCCGATTCAATGTCGGATTAACAACCCTGTTCATACACGGTTTCAAAGTTTTTGAAGCATAGAGTGTGATACCCTTATGATAAGGTCGACATTTAAAAAAATGGAATGTATACGCTTCTCTGGAGTTAGTATGGCAAGTCGTATTAACATTTATTCGCCATTTCAGAAAACTGAAATCTTATTTTAGATTTTATGTTGTTAAATTCACGAAGACTATGTATCACATGCACACTTGGGCGAGTTGGAGACCAATACTTAAGCTCATTATCCATAATATGAAATTGAACAAAAAAAAAAAAGCATTTTATGAAAATATATCTTCTTTATATTGTAATAATTTTAAGGAATCTGAATAAAACAGCGAAATTCATTTTGCCATTGACTAATGAGAATGTTAATATCCTTAAAAATTTGGGAGTACAAGTATTTATTAATACATTCTTAGAAATAAAAACAATTCTACATAAAAATAACAGTTATAATAGTTATTTTCTATACCTTTTAATATATATATGTGTATGAACAGAGTGACGGTTAGAATGAAAGATAATGTGATTCCAATATACAACCCACTTGTACAGTGGTAGTATAAAAAATTAAAGAAAAAAAATCTGAAATCTCCCTATATTTTATTACAGGTATTGTTGGTTTGGTAGCATCGATTGTTCTAATGGCATCATATGGTGCTATAAGAAGTTCTGTTACATGTTTTGTTTATGGCCTCTATGCTACAATCCGGGTAACCTTCAATACACAACTTCACAAGTTATAATGAATATCTAGACTTTCTGTTATTGACAGTAAAGCAATAAAGTGAAAAAAAAGGGGGATACCACTTCAAAAAGTTAAAAATTAACATTTGTCGAATTTGCGTATAAAAGAAGTCTCATATCTTCAATATGTATATAAACGTATGCAAAATTTAAATTATACTTGTTTAATATACATTGAGTCACAGATTACACAATACCCTTGACACATTAAAAATGTAGGACAATATTTGTCAAATATCTCAAAAAAAGGAGGTGCACATTTTCAATATTGATTCAATACTTTTATATTCAGTTACTGATTATACAAAGATTGACGGATAGACAAGAGCCAACTTACTTACTAAACTTGCCATCCCCATGGTGATGCAGAAAAAAATGTAGGGATAAATGATGTGTACATAGACCCTATAGAGTAACCCAACTGAAGACCTACAGTCACCTTACGTGACATAGGAATCAAAACTCTGAAGAATTGCTCGCATTATAAAGATTTTGTCTTTTTTAGCTGATACTATCCATAGTGTATCATATGAAAGTAAAGTGTCCACCAAACTCGATGTTCATCGGCAAAGATGTGGAATACGATGATGTTGACATACAAAAGACCCCCTATATTTCGTGGACAGACTACACCGATCCTTATACTGGAAAAACAAAAACTAAAACAAGAAATTTCAATACATATAAAATGATTCGAAGGAAATGAGGTCAGCTGATTAAATCTAACTTCAAGATATACTGTAAAATAACCTATGACATTTTGTTTGTGTAAACATATACATGTCTTCTATGAACTTGTGTACTGACTATCACTACTACACAATTAACAACATTAACTGTAAATGTATTAATTATCACAGTGTACTAAATTTCAAATTGAAAAATATGTTTACATTAGGTACTTTGGAAAGAAAAGTAAATTTCATAAAGCCATCATTAGGACAGCAACCATTAGATTTTCAAGGGGGTTGACTATGAATTTTTTTTGTGAAAAAAATGTTTTCTCCCAGCTTTCAAAAGCTTTAAATTTTTATCTGAAGGGAAAAAAAATCAACTTGTTTTGGAATAAAATCCATATCCTCAACAGAAAATCAAATGATTGCTGCCTAAGTGGCTAAAAATGAGGAAACTTGCCTTTATACAGGAACATAGTACTTATATTTTAAGACTAAACAACAAACATCAGAGTCAAGAACTTCTTGTCTATAGATACTTTATTTACATGAATATAAAATTCTGTCAAATATCACAGCAGATAAAATCACAGATACTTTTAATTTACAGTCACAACGTATTTGTATTGAACTGATTATTAAATAGAAGCAACTGTTATAGTGTTATAGTCAATTCATTGCACTTCAATGATGTTCTCAATGATAACAGAAAATTTTTAGATTCAATAAGAGATTTATTAACATAATTGAATCATCAGGAAATCTGTAACCACCTTTTTCAAGTGAATAATGTTCTGACCAAAATGAAGTGGTGAACTACTTAAAAATGTGTATTTAGACATTTATTTTAAAGAAAAGGCCTTTGTTTTGTGGTGTGAAACTAAAAAGTACAATTTCATAGAGATCCATTCATTTTTACTTAAGTAAGTGCCCTGAAACCATGAGCACTTTTGTTTTTGGTCCTTAATTCCTTCATTTATACTGTAACCACCCCAAATTTAATCCTAGCCTAAATCAATCTAATGAAAACTAGATCTTGTAATTTGTCCACTACATTCCCACATGTGGGAATGTAGTGGACAAATTACAAGATCTAGTTTTCATTAGATTGAACCTAACTTTGTTGGTATGGAACCTTGTGATGCCATTTCAGAGGGCCCCATACATAAATACACTAGTAATAAGTTGAATTTTTATATGGCCATAACCAACATTCCTGTTTTTTTTTGGAATTTTGTTGTTAAATTTTATCAAAATCAAACAACTCATATTTATATAATCAATAGACCCTTTTGTGATAACTTAATGAGCATGCTCAATATACATTTCTGCAAGGTAGGGCTTGAGTAGAACAAAAGAATTTTACTCGCGGAAGTGAAAATAGAGCATGTTCTACCCATGCTCATTGACTATGCCACATTTAGCACAACAGGGTCTATTGAAAACAATATACCTACAGACAATAACAGTCACTGACGTTGCAACAATGTATTTCAACAAGCCAAGACTTCAATATGCTTGCAATAGAGACCAACCAAAGTATATTTCTCCCCCTTTTCTATGCTGTGAAAGGCTTCTGCATGGATAAAGTCCTGGTTATGCCACTGACAGGGACCATTTGAGAAATCACAAATAAAATCACATTTACAAATACTTTTGTAATAGTTCAGCTTTCATTTTTGAAGAAAAAATGACCACATCGAAGAACCAAACAGTTATATTTTTGTTATACCATATTTGTTCTTAGAACTATGAAAAATACCTATCTTATTTTGTAGATTTAAGGTCAATTTATAAAATCATTGAATTATTACTTCTTTCCCACCAAACTTAAAATTTATTAAAGAAATGCTCAGTTATATCCTGTTCACACTTGAAAATTTGTCTCTTGAGCGAATCCAGGTCAGTTAGTCCAGGTTAATTCTTCCTGTTCATACTTGTTATCCAAGCTGTCTCATTGAAGGATTTTCCCTTTGGCAAAAAAAAGAAAAGAAAAGAAAAATGCCACTAGTGACTATAAAAAGAATTTCAGCCAACCATACAAATTAAATATAAATAATCATAGATACATGCAGTATGTATAGAAAGTGTAAAATGTTAACAAAATTGTAATGCTGAGACATTGAATAATTAACAACTTCCATCATAAAAAAATAGCATATGCAATTTCTCACAACAAATTCATTAAAAGGATGTCATGGAACTTCAAGCACCTCCTCAGCAACTTCACTTTTCACATTCACACTAGCACCAAAGATAATTAAATATGATTTGCCTCACATTTACACCACCTAAATTTGAGAGGTAATTTTAACCTAGGTTCCCCTTTCTTAAAAAATGATCCAGACTAAATAATTTCAGTGGAACACAGGTTAAATAGCATAGTGTGAACAGGGTTTTAGATTTGAAGAAGGTTTTTTTTGTTGATTTACATTCTAATCAGAGCATTTCTTGTACACCCACAAAAAGTTGTCATTGTATAATGGTAAGGTAATGTCATTGTGCACATGGTCCATGTTGTCATCTATAGACACTTAGTTTTCCTACATACAAAGTCAAGAATTTCAAAAAAACTGATTGGGACCCAGGCAACTTTAAAACCATATTGGCTTTTTCTTTCAGACACTGGCTTAGGTTTTTGATATTTGCCAGTTTGATGATTTTACATGGTCAGGGCATTTTAGATTGTATTAAAGACAACACCTAGAGTTAATTAATAAGTATAAATATCAGAATCAGAACAATAATATAAATAATCAAAGACTGAAGTCTTCAAAGTCGCTAATTGTCAAATATTCAACGTCATTGATTTGGGCTTACTTTCAACATCCGATATGGTACAAATGGAATATGCTCTAAAATTAGGTGACTTCCCTAAAATCTTGGTTCCCTTGATATTATTGCATACTCTTTTATAACCATTACGATCCAAATGTTTTCAATCATCCGGAACAAGATTAAACAACTGACAATAAATATATATAGATATCAGTGTCCTGATATTATATATATGTGACCTTCATGTAATCAATTGTAACAAAAAGCCTGTGTTTGAATTGGAAACTGGGTAATATTACATAAATTCAATGCTAACTGATCATTTATCTTTTAATATAAACTTCACATTCTAATACAAGCAAAAAACACACATAGACATGTGTATGATATGTTTTAAAAAAAGTATGTAATATTGATCAGGGAACCAGTTTAGGAACCAAATTAGGCAGCTGGCAATGAATATTCATAAATATTGGGGCGCGCTAATGTATATAACCTTTTATAGTCTTGTAACGAGCCTCAGAGCCTGAATCCAAAACTGGGTAATGTTCAAAGCTAACCGATCATTTCATGTAAATTTCCTGTTCTTGTACAAGCAAGAAACACATGTAGAACATACATGTATGATACTATGACACTATGGCGGTAAACATGGTGAGGATCTGCAGCATTACGTGGCGTATAACTACATATTTATGCAAACCATATGTGAATGTGAAGTACTGAAATTACGAGTGCAAGAAGTCGCTAACAATATTAGCGACTTAAAAATTTGATACCCTGAGTGACATCCAAATAACAAGTCAAAGACAGTAGTCTTGAAGAGGCCATTCAAAATCTTGTCCAGATTTTTTTGGATATTTACGTTTGCTCTTCAATCAACAAACAGTCTATTAATTGATAATCTAATGGAAAGTCAGACATTTCTCAACATGTATTTGAGACAGAATTGAAGTCGCTTTAAGTCAGCTCAGTAGTATTATTTCTCCATTTACTATTAACTATCAATTGGAAAAGCTATAAACCAGTACTGAATCACTTTCTTCAGATATTTTTGCAGTCCATTTTTGGTCCCATGTACACAAAGCTTAACATGCCATTTAAATCTAAGTGAAAATATTCAATGTTGTATTCATAGATTGAACATAGGGTCTTTTGGCATCCATATCCTGACCGACACATCACTCCCTGCACTTGCCAGCACACCATTCTGGTAGGAGATCTATAAGAATATCAGAACAAAAATAATTACAAAAAAAAATAATTGTTTAAACACATAAGGAATACTAATTGATTTTTTTCATATCACATGCTATAACAACCCAAAAGACATGATTTTACTAAGCCAACAAAATGCTTAGAAATTGAGAAATTCAGAAGTAAAAAAAAGAAAAGCTTCGGTAAAATTTGGATTTGAAAAATCAGATTTTATGTCATAAATTGTGGGGAAAACATCATGTCTGACCCAAAGACACAATTTGGGGAAAACATCATGTCTGACCCAAAGACACAATTTGAGTCAATGGCTGATAATGCATGTGATATGGAAAACTCCATATAATATTACGATCTTGTAACCTACAATGACACTAGAAAGCTCGAAAAATTTGTGTTCCTAGTGTTATCGCAAACACAATATGTGCTGAGGAAACCCAGTTTGTTTAGCGATGTCAAGGTCACAGTAGTTTCACTTTCAGTCCAAGCAATCGTAGAAAAAGTGAGTTTGGACATACAAATTGTTTTGATTTAATTAGAAGTATTTGAATGTGATACTAGATTCATCCTTTGTCAAGTGATTGCAGAGCAGTAAGTAGTAATATGTTTGATTTTATTAGAAAATTAAAGAACTTTAGTGAGCGCGCTCACATACCCCACGCGTTCCAATGTTGGATAATCAAGTAAATTTGTTTGTAAGAGAAATACATGTAGAAGGATCCCGATAAAAAAAAAGAATAAGAGGCTTTAGACCTTTATCTTCTAACTAAATTCTGTTACTCAGAATGGTAGTTTCAAACTACAGACTGTGATTTCTTTGAGTTTTGTTAATCCAAACCAAATATCATCATAGCGGAACGAAACATACACTTGACCTGTGACTTATCATGGTAAACTTATATACCAAAAATCATGTCATAATCTGCAAGCATTTAGAAAAAAGTCCGAAAAATGGTTATTTCAGTGAATTTAGCTAAGTTCAAGGCCTGTAATTTCGGTAAAAAACATTGTAGCTGAACCAACTACTGACTTGTCCTATGACTTATCATGGTGAATTTATATACTAAAAATCATGTCAATATTTGCAAGCGTTTAAAAAAAAAGTCTGGAAAACTGAAGATGGACTTATGGACGGGTCAAAAACATACCCTTCGCAAAATATTTTGCAGGATGCAGCTTGATAAGACCACAAATGTTGAACATTAAACTGTTGGACAAGTATGGATACAACATTAAAACTTGTTTGAGCTCTACATTTGCATTCTTATAAATATGATTGATACAGGTCAAGATTCTGACAAGAATGAAAGTGGTCAAATGACATTATGACTTAAAATTTTCAATTAGACAAAAACAAATTAAGATTTATACTTGGTTGTAGAAAAAAGGCATACCCTCCTCCTTACAGGAAGTTGACATCAAACAGCATCCAAAATGGCATAGCATAACAAAATATGCCCCATCTATATCAACTGAAATCAATATATCAATTGGGAGCTGATAATTTTGTGATGAAAATTTTATCTATTAATCTATATAATATAAATGGCAAAGTCCCACAAAAAAGGAAGCTAATATCAGACATCAGCCAAAATTGTTTACAATGTATGAACCATCAATATAAATTAAGACACATACCAAATTTGAAATCAATCAATCCTTTAATAGGCAAGATAATTGCCAGGACATTCGGATGGATGGACAGATGGATGGTCAGACAGGATGATTCCAATATACCAACCATGTGCTGACAGATTTTTGTCTCAAAGGTTTAAATGTTAAGGGCATAACCCTTTAAATTTTAAATCATGGTAATTTATAACACAGATGACCACTTTGAGAAAATGTGTAATGTCAGACTGTTTGGTTTTTGACATATGTGGTTCAGAGTTAATATATTTATTTCTGATTTTTAGACCTAATTACCCTTGCAACTTCTCCATCATGATCTTTAATAGTACTGATAGTTCCTGGATTTAAGCTTGGTTCTAGAATCTTTATTGTAGTATCAGTACAACAGGTAAACAGGGCACCAGGTGAGTAGATTATTCCAGTCACTTTACCACTATGACTAACATCATAGCTCTGAAAGTAATACATGAATATGTAAGTCAGATTCTTTTTTTCTGACATATAAATTCAATACATCGACTCATTTTAACTGGGCATACAAAATCAACACTCTTCAGCAAATTGAGACTTCGCTCATACAGCACATGAAAAGAAACTTACCAACCAAGATTAAATCTTTAAATATTATTATAAAAAAAATAATGTATTTTGAAACTTGTAAAAAAAATGCATTCCAATTATTCCATCGTATTCTTATAAAAGTATTGCCAGATTATGAAAGAAATAGAAAATTGACAATAGAAGGCAGAAGTTAAATGTATATATGAAATACCTGTACATGCTCAAACTGTCCTAGTGTAGTGTCATACAGATGGATACCACCAGTCTTGTCTCCAACCCATAGCTGATTGTAGCCTAGACTTAAACTCATTGGGTAGTTCTCTAACTGCAATTAAAGAACCTTAGTGAGCGCACTCACATAACCCATGCGCCCCAATGTTGAATACTCAAGTAAATCTGTTTGTAAGAGAAATACATGTAGAAGGACCCAAATAAAAAAAAAAAGAATAAAAGTGTTTCTTCAGGCTTTAGACCTTTATCTTCTAACTAAATTCTGTTAATCAGAATGGTAGTTTCAAACTCCAGACTGTGATTTCTTTGAGTATTAGTTAATCCAAAGTAAATATCATCGTAGCGGAACAAACCTACACTTGACCTGTAACTTATCATGGTGAACTTATATACCAAAAATCATGTCAATATCTGCAATCATTTAGAAAAAAAAGAGCGGAAAACTGTTATTTCTGTGAATTTTGTTAAGGCCCGTAATTGCGGTAAAAATCATCAGAGCAGAACAAAAGTTAAACTTGACTTGTAACTTATTATGGTGAACTTATATACCAAAAATCATGTCAATATCTGCAAGCTTTTAGGAAAAAAAGTCTGGAAAACTGAAGATGGACTGACGGACAGGTCAAAAACATTATACCCTTCGTTGTGTGGGGTATAATAAAATATACTTGTATTCAATGTTAACTGTCTCTGTGTAACATACCAGTAAACATTGTATCTCAAAAAGTGTGAATCTCAAATTAGTACACATGTAACATGTGAGAAAACTGTATGCATTACTTGTGCTAGATTTTATGATTTAACCATTATTTAAGTCATACATTAATCTATGATTTTTTATGTATCAATAACCAGTACAAAGTACACTAGTGCAAATAATTCTCCACACTAATATGTTACAATATTCATAATATTATGAGGTAAAGCTATCTTTAGATATTTGTAGTCATAAGGTGAACTTACATGCCTATAGTAATTGTAAATATCATTAGAGTATCATTGACTTTGTATGTATCACATTTACCTGAACAGTTTTATAGACCATGCCTGCTCTCCTGTCATATATTTTTATTGTTTTATCTTCACTTCCTGTAACAATATAGTCATTATCAACACCTAAACAAAGAACAGGTCCACTGTGGGATTTCTTTTTTCTTATTGTGCCTTCTCTTGTATCAATAGTGTACACAAGCTGATCAAATCCACAACCTATGATCAAATTTTCCTCCATGTGTAGACCTAGGATAGCTGATCTACATCTGCAACAAAACAAAAAACTTTCCCTACATGCATCCTTGGAATTCTTTACATGTTATATCTTTGTATTTACAAAGGCCAACTAAATTTAATTTCTGGATTCTAAGGACCTCCTTATTCTCTTTACAAGGTGCATCATTACCTATTCCTATTAATGTATCAATAAAACAATTCAATAAAGTACCCAACCTATCATTTTCTGGTTCTGAACAATGTAAAAAGTGCCCTCACTACTTATTTTCAGCAATAAAAAGGTGCAAAAAATACCCCCTCCCCTCATTTGTTTTGATGAAAATGGCCCAAGAACCAGCATATTTTCTTTAAATTGTGTAATCACATCATAAAATGTAGGATGTGGAGTTATACAAGAAGAAAGTACATGTAGTGACTACAGTAATATTTTAGTATTGGCAAATATAAAAGTTGAATATAATAATGTAAGTCAAAGCTAACAACTTGCACAAAAAAAATGATTAATGGTCTGAAAAATATGGTATGAACAGTTAATCTCCACAATGCTTCAATGGTTGATCTAGAAATTTAAAATCCAGAACTTAAAAAAAAAAGAAAAAAGAGGAGGTGTTCAAGGATAACTATTGTTCATTTTTGCCAACAAATTGGGAGGGTTCTAACCTCTGAACCCCTGGCACTGCCATTGGTTTGATAAATTTTTAAGAGCTGGTTAGTTAAATGTCTAATTTACAATGTCATTGGTAAAAAATTACTTAAAGTTTTGAGTTTCCACACATCCAGCTTCCACATCCCATGTTTTGATATATCTGTCCCATGACCCTGTACACAAAGTCTTGTTATATGATGTTAAAGACCAAATCCACCCCTGCAAAGACATTTGAAATAAAGAGGTATATTTTATGTCATTACTGAAAATAGTTAATTCAGGCTAGGTACTGCTGCTATCACATTACTATTCCTTACTCAAGATTACTCCTCAAAACAGCTTTGCACACTAAAGTCAAGAATATCACAGAAAACTAGTAGAGAGTTACAATTTAGGGGCACTTAAAACTTTTTTTATTCAAAAATGTCCAACATCACAACAACAGAAAATTAGAAATAAATTAAACTTGAAAAACTGTGAGCAAGCTCACAAAGAGAATACCTCCCTTTCAAATGAACTTTAAATGTAAAATGCTTGTTAGATCATTTCCCTTTGGAGTCACCCAACAGTAATCATATCCCTTCATGCACATCTACATATGATACTCAATCTTCATATGAACCTTCATCGAAATCCCTTGAGCACTTAAAATTTGGGTTATTTCCAACAGTATTTATATTTCTTCGAGTACATCTCCAGACCATACCCAACCTTCCTATAAAATTACATTAAATCCCTATAAAATCTCATAAAAATCCCTTGAGCAATTTAGAAGGTCTTGCACTTATGAGGTTTTTTACACATTAAACCTTTTAATTTGATTATCTCCTGTTGGAGTTCTCCTACAGTAATCTTTTATTTTTGCAAATTAACATACGACACCCAACCTGATATCTATGAACAATTAAATATTACCTTGTGTGCCTTGTCACTGGCAAATACTTTCATCTGAGGTTGTTTGGAAGCTGTTGGGTCATACTTAGACAGATCTAACAAGGTTAAATATCTATCACGAGATCCAGAAGCTAGTAGTCTACCATTCTGTAAATATGAAAACAGTACAAATGGAATACAACAAATTTCTAATAAAGATAAAAGATTTACAAAACAATTTCTTCAGTGGTAAAAATCTTTCTAAATCAAGTTTTTGAAGTCACAATTTTTCTAAATTGTCAAAACATAGGCACTGGCTACAATAATGTACCGGTATCTGAAGTGACATTCTGTACTGTGGATCTAGACAGAGGTCCCATTGCCCATTACAGAGCATATAAAATTTATTTCTGCAGACATTTTATCACAAAATTACAGTATATAATATAGATTTTGAAACCCAACATGACACTTTTGGTTATTTTAAAACTAATTAAAGGTTTAAAACAGATTGAATTACATACATATTTTATACAATTATAACAGTTTAGCATTTAAGTAAAATACCAGCATGTAGTCAAGTAAATTAACCTAAAATGTGTATTTTTAGTATAGGACAATGACTACAGTTACATATACTTTTTAACATTGGTTTACCTTGAAATGCAAAAATATGATACAAAAAATGTAAGATCCTAAATATGAACCAAGTATTCATAGGAATGATAAGGATGGAAGGGAAACAGTAGAATTGTATTATCACCTTTTTGCAACTTCATTGGCAAGGGGGAGATACAAATGTAACTGTGTTTAACGAGCTAGATATACAACCTCCATAAGATGTACTGAGTCCACTGGAGCAAATATACTGTCTTTATAGACAAGAGACTCAGTTTGGGTTGCTGGATCTGACCAAATACGACTACATTTCTCCCTTTCTACACAGGCTTTCTTCCAGTTAAAATCTTCATCTGTAAACAATTTACAAAATGTTATTATTTCACACTGATAATTTTCTGGAAATAGCAGAAGGTTTATACATTTGTACTTTGTGTAGATACATGTAATTATTTTTCATGATGCAATCACTTTTCTTGATACTGACAAACCATGAAAGTGTGTATTCATAATATGCAATTTAAAACAGTTTGTGTGATTCTTTAGTTAATTGATTGTTTAAATATTTGCTAACTTCTAATATATCTTTACCTGCAACTGGTGGATACGTTTTAGGCCACCTTAACTTTATTCTTGTTATCCAGTAAGTATCACTATCAAACAGATCTCTAAACAATGTACACACTTTACATAATGTTTGCACAAATCCTGCTTCTAAAAAATTACAAATATGTATCAGAAGTTCCAAAGGAAGTTTATCTAGTGTCAGACTTTCTAGATTTAATTCTGTGATTTCAGGTAAAATGTCATTATTTTTGTCTGTATCATCAATATCTGAACATGGAAACTGGTTCTGGTTATCAACACTGTCTGGTCCTATAGCAGCCATTTTATTGCTTTTATTCTTTCACTTTTTTACACACGAATTCTAAAATATAAATAACATATGTAACTGAAAAGAATTCTTACTTTTGAATGTTTTCAATAATGCTTGTCATGCATTACTTGTAGATTATTTTACATTTAAATCCAATTTTTGGTTTAACCATCTCTAAGAAATAGTTTTTTTTCATATACCTGACTTTGGTTTCGTTTTTTTAAGATTTCAAGCAAAAAAGGAGTAACTTTCTACAAATTTGTCATTCAACAGACTGGTTTACTATCAAATTGGAGCGATTTCAGCCGTAGACTTAAAATTCAAGTATTTAATTTGTTAGAGCTGCTGTAAGTATTTGAATACTTTTAAATAACTCATTTCAAACCATTCAGGTATTAACCAAAGTGAAAATAATTTCAGTTCCCAAGAAAAATGTTTACTGCTTTTCCTCTCCCCAATGAGACCGCAACCAGGTTGTCAGGTGTTGGTGGGTAACATCCCTTTGAAAAACATGCTAAAATGGCTTGCATTAAGTAAATACAATGTATGAAAAACAACTATTTGGACCATAATATGAATATCGGTATACATGTAGCTCTTTTCGATTTCCAATATATGCAATTTCTATTTGAATATAAGTAAAGCCCTTTTCAGTTTCCAATATATGTAATTTAAGAAACACCAGTAAAGACATCCATATCCATGAACACGTGATAAACTTGTTTTTTTTAAAAGAGTCAAATAGAAAATGAAGTGCAGCAAAACTTTAACGTATTGCGTATGATTACAAATTGTTTTTTGTTTGATCATTAACTTATTATCTAATTATTTGGTAATAAATTTAAACAAATAATAATGCTAAAATTTCATGTATAACTGGACATTGTTGAGAATGTTGTGTCCTGAGAACTTCAGATTGTTTGTTTGTTTGTTGGGGTTTAACGTCCAAGCAGCAATATTTCAGCTATATTCAGACGATGAACATGAAATTAATGATAAAATGAACATGAAATGAAAAAGGGATGGGACACAAGGACAATGGGGTCGACAAATTTTGATTGCCACTAGAAATAGGGAGAGGTGGGTAGGGTCGGGCAATTTAGCCTCCTGTGGCGGAGCCCTATGGTTCCTACTCCGGGAGAATACCACAGTAGGGTTCTTTAACGTGCGAGGAACATGGCATCATTCCCAACACGGTGCACCACTATGGTTTGCGGTCAGGTTTTCCGTATTATAGCCTGACAACCCCAGCATGTAACACGCCAGGGGTACCCCATTCCACCACCTGGGGCACCCATCCCAGTTGCTCTAAGGGCAGAGCACCCTAGCCCCTGGCTAGGGTTCTGAGCACTATTTAGTCGCCTTCTACGACAAGCTTAGCGCTGCTGCAGGCCTATTCTTTTGACACCCGGACCTGCACGGGTCAAGAACTTCAGAATATTGTTGATTAAACCAGAGACATTACATTAACCTCAATAATTTATACCGCCATGCACAACAGAGAATGATTTTTAACAAATTGATACAGAAAAAAAGGTTAACCATTGTACAGCTAGTGACAAATATGAAACTTTAAATGTCAACCTCTGTAAGAATCATGCAGTGGGTGAACATGATATAAAAAAACAGCATTTTGAAAGTTTGATTTGACTAGTTGCACCATCTGAATCAAGGAAAACAGACAAGATTTTCAAATTGAGTTATAATTTCATTGAAATGCACTGAAAATAAACATTTCAAGGGCAGATAACTCTGTTGAAAATGATCGAGAGTCCAAACTACTCCTGCTATGCTAGACGTTGTCTGGCAAGCTATTTTCTGACTTGGTATTGGGGTATGGAACGGAATTCCAACCTCTGAAACCAAACCAATTATTATTATGAGTCAAAACTAAATTTGGAAATTTAACTATGCCATGTCTGAGATTTTCTTTATGGGATGTCTTAAATCCAAAATAAAATTAGTTTTCATTGGACGAGATGTACATAATATATCCAATCTAATGGTGTCGTTCAGGTTTTTCGTCTAGATCAATAAAAAGCTCCATTTTGATGGTTGCACTATTCTAGTTTAAGTGCAACAAAGACGCATTTGTCAAAAGGTAAACATCCGGTCAAAGTGAAAGCACATGTTTACCTTTCAGACTGCTGGAACCCAACGATTGGTAGCTCTCGTTGGAACGTCTATTTTTAGACGTATACATACTGTGAAAATGCCACTTAAATTTGCAGCAAATATATCTATGCTGTTTCCTGAAAAAAACTCTCTCACTGACAGATATGAACAAGCACATAAATTTGGATTCAAGCTGGTCGAGTGCACATATCCCTATGGAGAACCCTTAGACAAGCTCATAGATGCAAAACAGAAGTTTGGATTAGAATATGTGTTGATGAATAGTTACATTGGTAATCTAATTTAGTATAATTTCATGTATATTGTATAATGAGTGTTCATGTCTTATTGTTAAAATTTGAATTCTGTACAGTTTATAAAGAAAGGTCCATATTACAACCATGTTTTACACTGAAATCGTCTGAAACCAATATGATACTTTTAGTGAGCAATTATCAGTTACTACAGAGAATTAAAGTTCAGACACTCCCCTAAAATAATAAAAAAGTACTTAAATTTTGTAGGAAATCCTGCAGCAGGTGATAGGGGCCTTGCAGCTATGCCTGACAGGAAAGAAGAGTTTAAAGACAAACTTGAAATGGTGGTAGAATATGCAAAGGGCCTTAACTGCAAAAGGTAATTTACCTCAAGTACTTGATATGTATTTAGATGTGTTAATTCAGTTTTGTTGGAAGAATCAGAGAAATATTCACCTTAAATTTTAAAGTTTTGATGACAATATTCCAAATAAATCTTTTGCAATTGTAACCTTATTTATTTATCTCATGGAGTAACTAATTGATTTCCATGGACGTCCAGTGCCTTGTTTGAAATGGAAAAGTAAGACTGAAGAACTGCTTAAAAAATCATATTGAAAATAAAAGGACAGGATCATGACAATGTTCATAAATTTTTACTCCTTTATATCATTATTTCACTAGTTTAGGGTTATTTGATTTGACTTGACTAGGTGATTGGACCAAATATTTTTATCAAGAAACTTTTCTCATGACAAAATCAAATGATTGGATTCATGGAAATTTAAAAAAATAAAATATTCTCTTGTAGGGTTCATGTTTTAGCTGGGAATACAGAAGGCTTAGATCAGAAAGTTTGTGACAAAACCTACCTAGAAAATATTGGTTATGCAGCTGATAGGTTTCACAAAGTAAGGTTTAAGAACCAAAAAAATGAAGGATGCACTTGATAACTTCGCATGTATGTTGCTTTACTTTTGGAACAGTTTATTGGGGAAGTGGTTTATTGTGTGCTTATGCAATGTTACATTTCGATTGCAACTTTAAATACAATGACAAAAATGATAATTTGAGTAAAAGTGAATGGATCTCATAAATTTTACTACAAGGTGCCATACCAAAAAAGTAAGACTGGGATTGATTATTGAGGGTGTAACGTGAGCCAAGTAAGATTGAAGGGCTTCAAAGGGGACAGAAACAAGTTTTTTTTCTAATTTCTAGATGATAACTTGATTGAAAAGGAATGGATTGCTTTGAAATTGTGCCACAAGGTGCCATATTCCCACAGGAAGTTTTGGATTGATTTTGCAGGTTTTGACTGGAACCATTTAAGAATAACAGCTAAAAAGTGACCATTTGGTTCTACTCAAATTTTTATTCCGTGTCAGATATCTAATGGTAATCAAAATTCAAAGCTGTGTCAAGTTTGAATGGTGTGTCCATACTTGCCCCCCCAACTGTTCAGGGTTCGACCTCTGCAGTCATATCAAGCTATACCCTGCAAATCATTTTATTTATGTTTGTATATGTGTATTTGCATAATTTTAGGATATACAAACCCTCAAAAATAAATAATAAGTACAGAATTAAAAATGATATTTGAAGTAAATCCACCTGTAAAAATATTCATTTAAAAAACACATTTGAGCACTAGTTGTAATCAGAAATGCACAAGAAATTGTACCATATATTTTTTTCAATGGAAAAATGTCGTTCCCACAAAAATTAAACCAACTTGTGAAATATTGCCCCATTGTCATCAGTGTTATTGTTTGTAGGATGGTATAACATGCATGATTGAACCAATCAACCGTAGAGTAACTATTCCTGGTTACTACTTGAGTGATATAAAGAAAGGTATAGAGCTTAACTAAAAAAGTATTTTGACTGAAAGAATCTTTTGACAAACATCAGAAAGTAATCATTCAGATCACATACACACAAAGGCAAGAATAAAAACCTCAACATCTTATTTAAAATATATGGAGGAGACATCTTGACTATAAAAGAGCTAGAGCAAACAATGAAACTTCATTTTGAAACCAAAATAAAACTTTGAATGTTATTAATCTTATAACTGCATTTTTAAAAACTTTGTTCAAAAGAAATTAGCAAGTAGAAACACACTGCTGTGTTGCTAAGGTTTAATGTACTGAGTACATGTACATGTATTACTAGTATGTAATGATTTGTCATTTTTAGCTGTGAAGATAATTGATACACTTCAAAGACCAAACCTAAAGTTACAATTTGTAAGTACCATAACTAATATTGATACAGGCATTGATTTATTGAAACAATTATAAAAATTTGATAGGCAACAGTTGACATGGTATTTGATAGGCATCAGTTGACAAGATGGTGATATAAAAAAATTAATGTAAAAACTTAATATTAAAATTTATCTTAACCTGGAAATTAAAGTCCATATTTATACATACGCTTAATTCAAATTTAAAATAGGTTAAAAAAGAATTAACAATACATGTATGAAACAGCAGAATTCTAATACTAAAAATAACTCATAA
The DNA here is from genome assembly GCA_037379345.1 of Perna viridis. Taxonomy (NCBI): domain Eukaryota; kingdom Metazoa; phylum Mollusca; class Bivalvia; order Mytilida; family Mytilidae; genus Perna; species Perna viridis. Next base: position 8,438,046 of record CM074511.1, on the reverse strand, counting down.
CTAGTTTTTTTTCATGGGAGTAACAAGATTTGGGAAAGACCAACATATAATGACAAGTTAGTTAATTTGACTGATAGATCCATGATTTGTGAACTTAGAACAAGTTCTCATCAACTAATGATTGAAAGAGGAAGACATCTACATATTCCTATTGCAGAAAAAAATAGGTCAAATATGTAATGTCTCTATTAAAGACAAATTTCACTTTCTTTTTTAAATTATTGCTGTTACACAACACAGTGTGATATTTTCCATCAGAAAATAAATGCTTTCTTTAAAACCTTGAATGAAAAGAACAATACACAAAAACTGAATAAAATTCTTGATAATAAACTTTCTTGCATTCTGAAGATGTCTTCCAATTTTATATCACAGTGACTAGAAATAAGGAAAAACAAGATGTAAAACCATTTCACACTTTTTTACATTTGTTATATATTCATTCAATATACTTTGAAGTCTAAGTAGCATGCAATTGTCTATATGTAATTTACACAATATTATTCTGTTGTCTCCTATGTGAGCCTAAACCACTTATTTTAACTTAGTTTGAGATAATAAAACTATTTGTATTTGCATCTTAGTGTAAGGTTTTGGTGTGAAGAAATCTGGTATGACACTTCTTTTTTCATAATTTTATATTTTAGGATTTCTTTCATGTGCAAATACTTCATGGAGACTTAACAGAGAACTTAAAGAAGTATTTACCATACATAGGTTAGTAACACACTATCAATATGTGATGATTTGATGGCTGATAAAGCAGAAGATACTAACCTTGTCGGTGCACCTAGTCCATTCTACAAGTTTTCATTGGAGTTTAGGTTGCTTATTCACTTTTGTTTTTATTAACATGTTTTTGCTTGTTTAAAGAGTTTTGTTGAGTGTATCTATTTTGTCTTTATCTCTGGATTATGTTATTTTTTATATTACTATTCAAATCCTGCTTTCCTAGATTTCACAAGATTACTATGCAATTTTAAGAAACTGATATGAAGGTTGTTCAAGGGACTCCTGGGCATTCTGGTAGTATATCTTAATGAATTATTGTTTTATAAGGTTTGCATAAGGTGAAAATGTTGATTTTAGAGAATTTTTATTATGTACTATGATGTGAATAAGGCCCAGGGTCAAAAGGTTTTGTTTTTTTATGTCAGAATATGTCTATATTATTCCTGTATATGCAACTATGCCAGTATATAATAGCAGAAAGTAGTCTATTTGTTACATGCATTGTAGGAAATTGAAGTATTATATATGTATTGTGTTTTCGTAATTTGATGAAATATTGCTGCTCGGACGTTAAACCCCAACAAACAAACAAACAAACAAACATAATTTGATGATTAAAGTAAATATCCAAGTTTGGATATGGAGTGCAGAAGATTCACTGCACAAGTCAATTATTCCGTTGATCCTGATACAAGTAATTAAACTTATGATTATTAATGATTACAAACTTATTGCCCCTTTCATTGTCTAGAATTCATTAATGTTGTTGTTATTTCAAGATTATATTTGCTGTTTTGTAAGTGACATTTGAACTGTCAATGACAAGAATTAATATGTTCACTACAATAGCAAAATTTAATAATGATTTAGCACGACCAAGTCAAAGAGGGAAAACAAAATAATTGTTCCATATGTGAAATATTGAAATTTATAACAATATAGAAATTCAAATTCAGAATTTATTTTGTGTCTTTTTGACCTTTAAGAAAATGTGATGTGTTTTTTGATGAAGCTTTATCATATTTACACTTTTATTTACAGGTCACATTCAAATAGCTCAGGTACCAAATCGTGATGAACCAGGATGTAAAGGAGAGATAGACTATTCTTATGTCTTCAAACTTCTAGAAGATGTTGGATATGATGGATGTATTGGACTTGAATATAATCCAAAAGGTACTTCTGATGTGTCTTGAAACTGAAATAAAAATTGTCACCTTTAAAAGTCATCTAAAAATTTCAAAGGGTTCCTTTTTACACTTACCACTTCTTCTCCATAATGTCACCCATGAACTAAGAAGGTTGCCTTTGCCAGGCACTGGGAAGAATTCAAATTAAAATATTTAGAGAAATGATCAGCAAATTTGTTATGCAAGACTAATTATGTTTTGTGCTTGTATTTTAGGTGAAACCATTGAAGGGTTGAAATGGCTGAAGGACATGAATATCAAGTTGTAGATACAGAAACACTGTCCATTCTTGTAGAAATAAACTTTTATTACTGTTAGATGAAATGTTTAGAGTTTGGTTTTTCAAAACATTAGAGAAATCACAATCTTAAAAATTTGTGAAATGGTAAGTTAGTTGTGTGATCAGATTCTTTTAAATATACTTATTTTTTCATAATGATGTAAAATGGAAATTTTTATAAGTTATTTAAAAATGTTCATACATTTTTTCAGTCTTTGAAATTTCATCCATAATGTGCTTCAATGTATTATTGATAGATTAATGAATTATAGAACCTAGAAATCAAAACCAGAGTTATGTCCCTTTTGAGGGATTGTCATATATTCTAGACGTATTTAGTAGTTTTTAAATGTTGATAATGATCATGTTACTTGCTAAGCAGGCTTTATTTTTATAAAACTTTTTGTGTTATTAATTTCTGTGATAGTTACAATAAATTATTTTACATGTTCTGTGTTTATAGTTTAATATCTTTTCGGTGAAGATTTGCTTTATTGTGATTTTTCTCCTCATTCTCATTCTACAGTTTAAGATGTTTAAAGGAGCATTTATTTTCAATAATGTATGAGAAACCAAGTTTTTGTATGTTAAAGTAGACCATGTTAGTCCAAGGATTATCATTTTCAGTTGCTTTGAAAAGCTTATATGCCAAAGTATTTTCTTATGATAGGAGATGATTCAGAAATTTAATACTTGAAAACATTATTTTTGACTGCACTGTATATCTTCAAAGTTTATATCTGCAAGCAACATTTGATGTTTTACAGTGGACACAAAGAATTTCTTTTAGAAATTTTGTATGAAACTTTTCTATTATGTAACTATTGGAAGGACTTATGACTGGTTTGTCAACCCTGCTTGCTTTCTGACAATAGCACTATATCATCAGCATATAAAAGACAGTTGACACAGGTACTACCTTTTTTTTACGGGATCACTGTTATGTTTTCTCAATTCTTTGACGATATCATCAATAAAGATATTAAAAAGTATTAAGGGCTGAGAACATCACCTTGTTTAACTCCACATTCTGATTTGAACGCAGTGCTTAGACACTTTGTGAATTTTATTCAATTAGTTGTATTATGATACACAGAAAAAAATAATGCGAAATATTTTGGGAGGGGTTTCTGCTTTAATAATTTATAGAAAAGTCCTATTCTCCATAGTGTCAAACGCTTTGGCGTAGGTCTATATAACCAGCAGATCAAGGGTCCAGAAATTTTGACAGCCCATGCCGGTCATTTTATCAAACTTCAGCAGATGTTTGTGTCAGTCTTGCTCAGATCGAAAAACTTTTAATAAAAAACTTGTTCACATACATGTAGTTATTTTAAGATAAATATTGGAATTTGTGTTATTTCATCCACAGGCCCTTGGGACCAGGATTTTTTTTATAGAAGCATTTGTTTATCACGCATTTGCAGGTGAACGTTTTGGTATCATGTGTGCAGAAAAACTGAATTTCTCAAGGATTATATTTAATAGTAGGAGCTAGCTTCTGTGGTTGGTCCTACTGTGTTTTGAGCTCTGTCCGTTTGTCTCATATTATGAGATAATGCAAATTAGAAAAAGTAAACTTCAGGTCAGTGTACAGTTGCTTAAATTTAAATGATTTAGATTTGAAAACGGGAAATTATAAATAGATCAAAATTATTTTATAAGCGGTGATTTCATTTTCGGAAAATTACTAGTTCCGGCACCGATCTAGGTTTTTTTTTTATCACATTCCAGATCCAGTTACTTCCCCCCTTGTATGTACAGTAGTAGGGAAAAATTAGCAGTTGACAGGCTAAATCAATCTGATCAGATATGGGGAAGAAATCATTAATTTTGAGGATATTGATAGACCTTATTTGTTTGGCTATCGGTAAGTTATGGTGATATAATACCAAAAAATAATGTTATATGTATCTACTCTACACTACACTTTCTACAGTCACGGATTTTGATTCCTGAACAAATACATGAAATATGTTGAAGTTTTTCAGAAAATCACGAGGACAGTTTCTTTAATAAAACATAATTATCATTCTAGTTAATATGAATTTGTAAGTATTCAAAAAAAAAGATAAGGGTAACAGTTCACGAGATGACAAGCTGTAATCCATTGTTGTCACTCATTTTGTTTCTTGCCATCTTGGGCTTAGCCTTAGACAAGGAGATAAGCAAGATTATAATTTATAAACAAAGCCCAGTACACTCTATCTCACACAACACCTGAGCATGCTTGATGAGTATTAGGCATGGAAATTCTGCATATGTTTTGCCAGATCTCCAACTTTTTGTATAATTTGGGTTGTCAGTTGAACTGTTCTATACTCGGCGTCACATAAATAACATACTGTTAAAATTTGAATAAAAATATTTTCTACGACTTTATTGACACCAACCTTCGTTTAAATTGTCTTAAATGACTTGCTCATTCGTTTAGCCAAACAGCTTCTCAAAAACAAGTCGCTTATTAGCTTAAATCATGCGTAACAAATCCTTACGGGAAAATCCCATACTAATATCCGCCATGTTGGTTTTTACGGGACGATTTGTTTACAAACGAAGTGCGTAAGTTCCCGTCGAACTCCGGTGACAATCGTCTGCTTGATCAACTTCTCGGTATTATACGTTGTTCGCGTAAAATAAATCCGAGATATCCGAAATAACGCCGAATTGCATTCTGGGTTCTTCGGTTTTTGGACAAACCATTTAAACGTAAACAACATCTCCTAGCAACCCGATCACTGTAAACATGGCCGACTTTTTACAATGTAAATATTGCCACCTAGAATTAAAATCTGACCGGAATTTAACGATTCAATGTTTAGGGAGAAGCCGTTTGGCTAAACGAATGAGCAAGTCATTTAAGACAATTTAAACGACGGTAGGTGTCAATAAAGTCGTAGAAAATATTTTTATTCAAATTTTAACAGTATGTTATTTATGTGACGCCGACTATAGTTAGGAATAAGGGTACGTAACAAGCATTCTTTTTAAAGATCAATAATTGAACTGTATGTGAATGGACCTCTTTAAATTTGTACCACAAGGTGCAATGCTGCATTGCAACGTAGAAAGGTTAGGATTGATTTTTAGGTTGTGTCAGACTGGAACCATTTATGAATAAAATGCCACTGATTCTGGTCAATTTCTTATCCTGTGTCAAATATTTTGTCACAATCAAAATTCAGAGCTATATCAAGTTTGAATGGTGTGTCCATACTTGCCTCAGCTATTAAATAGAAAAGGGAACAGATATTGTGAAATGCAACATCTTGCCATTGTACTAAAATGTATAAACCCTATAAAAATGGTAAATACAGATATCACTAAAAGGTCTTCAATAAGTGTTAACACACCTTCAAAGTTTGACTTCTTTTGTTGTATGAGGCTCTGTACAGCAAAGCATTTTTTTTTTAATAAATATTTTAACCAAGGTAGGAAACTCACTCAAATTCTAGCCAGTCCTGAATACAACTTTTCAATACATTTACTACATGGCTTTATAGATTTTTGCTAAAACTAGCCAGCCCTGCCAAAAAATAGCCAGTCTCAGGCTGGTGGGCAAGCTACTATTTCTAACTCTGTTTTAACGGGTGATTGATTTTTTCAGTTTTTTTTTTTTTGGAAGGCTGTATCAGAACTATTTTTGTGATACTGATCCAATTCCTCTATTAGCTAAACCAGAAGTCAAAAACAGTAATGACAGCTATAAATTTATTCTCAATCTACAGTATAAAAACACTTAAAATTTGCTGAAACTGTAAGCCACAGTAAGGGCTCAAGGCTAGTCATTTCTATAATGATTTGTACCAATATGAAGTAATAACACAAATGTGACCTACATGTATCTGTATGAATCTGAGATATAAATCAGTAAGGAAAACAATGACAATTTTCTAAAGAATCTCTATAAAATATTGTTAAAAAATGTTTTGTATTACATGTAGACACCTCTGTCTTAAAATCAAGTTCAATGGCCTATGTTTTTTATTTTAAATGTTATAATATGTTCATTAAAGGTCATTGTTTAGAAAAATTAGGAAAATTTATCCTCTAAATGTTTCAGGTATGATCCACCTTAATTTTTTCAGCTAATACAAGTAGGCACTGTGTAAAAGTAATGAAAGGGATAACCAATTTATACATCTATTTTGTACATGTACATGTATGAGGGGGAATATAGGTACAAATGTACATGTACAAAATGTAATCATTAATAAAATCTTATTATATTTGCATGAAAGAATGAGATGTAAACAGAAATCTGTTTTAGTTATCTACACTTTTGATGACCTTTTTAATAGATCCTATTTGATCATACATTATAGTTTGTGTCCAGTCAGGGACATGTATTGTGGTTGTAATACATGTTAGTTGTTGTTTCTCTCAAATACAAATGTACATGTATATGTATGTTAACTTTTTAAATGAGCCAATTAAACCTTGCCAATACATTGTGTGTATGTTGAAGGCTAGACATTTCTCACTTTTTTTTAAATTTCATCAGTACATTGTATTTTATTACTTGGGTTTTTGTTGCATTCATATCCACCAACTTACATGATTTAGATGATATTTACACGAATTCACCACTTGTCCTGTTTACAGGTTTTACCAAAAACTTGATTTTGCTGAATTGATCATGAGTTTAAATAATTAATCTTTCACCCTCATTTCATTGATCGGAAAAGCCACACAACTGACAAAAGTTGACTGTTGGTAACCAGGTATAGAAGTGATAGGTTTATACATGTACATCATCACATACAAAAACCTCCATGAAGATTTATCAGCATCTTTAATTGTTAATGAAGCAAAAGAAAAAACATAAGTGCTTATAATTATCTGCTACCAGTAAGCAATAAAAATTTACAGTTCGAATGTACCCCTCATTGGACTTTGAATATTTGTATGAAATATTCTTTATGCAATATGTGTTTCTTCAGGGAGTTGCAATGTAAATGAAATTAACAGTATAGTAATTTATTGTAAAATTTGTTAAGATTAAAATTTATTTCATTCATGGAATATAAATACTACAATTTACACCTTGTTTACATGAAAATTGATTAAAATAGTAGGAATGTTCATTGAAGTGTGACAGTTAATGGGAAGATAAGTGTTCAGGTTGTCATGTCATCAATCACCTGTTGTCAACTATCATTGGATTAAAGTTGACCTACATCCTTGTAGATAAATTATACTCAAAACACTAATCTGGAAAAAAATGATGTAACATTTTTTGGTACATGTAAAATACATATGAAATGTTCTACTGAATAACCCCCACCACTTTAATGTGTGTGTGTGTGTGGGGGGGGGGGGTTAGTGATAAAAAAAAAATACATATGAAATGTTCTACTAAATAACCCCCACCACTTTAATGGAGGGGGGTGTTAGTGATCAAAATGTCTTTCAGAATTTTTTCTTAAAATTTTCAACTTCATATGAAACTTTTTTGAAATGATAATTAAAAAAATTCCCACGTGGCATGCTTATTAATTTGTACCCGATTAAATTATGGGTTTCCATTAGTATAACATGAACTTTGCCATTGTTTCTAAACACTACACAAAAATATAGTCCAAATGTACTTCCTTTCATATCATTCAGTACATCTTTATAATCTGTAAGGAAGTTTTTGGCAATTATTCATCTCAATAATATTCTATTGTTTCCGCAAATAAAATTAAGATCTAGTCTTCAAATGAACTGAAGATTTGAGGGACTCCTTTTTGGATGTTTAGTAGTAAAATGAAGTTCTGCAGTTATGTGCCAAGAAGCATTAAATTTGCTATGCATGTCCCATTTAATACAATTATCTGTCAAATTCTCCATCCTATCATCAGTATTTTATGATCAATTAACAGGAAGTGAAGATTAGTGATTTTAACCAAATAAAATTGGCGGGAATATTCAAATTGATAAAAAGTGTCTAGTTTTGAAAATCTTCTGAATGTGATTGCAAATTAAATTTGGGACATGTTTTAAAAATTCGGGAAAAGGTGAAACAGGACAAAAATTTTGTAAATGTTTGTGAAGTTGGATACTGTTTAACTATTTATTACAGTTTTTACCACAGAAATCAGTAATTGATTGAAAATTCAGTTTATACATATTAGAACAGTTCTGATTAATATGTGAAATACAAAAGTATGATTATAGTTTTATTTTACATCATGTTATCTTCTAAATTTTGTTTATGGTACAGTTTTCACAAGAATCAAAAACCCATCAGTGCTAACAGCACTTTGATTATACTTTTGTGTTTTACAGTATCAATTCCTATCCTGATCTTAAAGCTCAGTGCCAAACCATTCAAGCGAGGATTTTACTGTGATGATGAAAGTCTTATGCACCCACACAAACCTGATACTGTACCTACTCTAGCTGTCTGCTTTGTTGGTATTTTACTTCCTGTTATATCAGTAAGTACAGATTTATTGTTGATCTATTGTTTCATCAACCAGCCTATCTAGTATGGAGTAACCCTTAATTACCAAAGTATGGAGTAACTTTCAATTACCAGGATATAGAGTAACCCTTAATTACCAAAGTCAGGGTCACCTGGTCTATTTACCTTTGATTTGCTTGTTTAACAACTCTTGTTGTGACTTGTATGCAGACATTTAAATGTCTCATAAAGGGTTAAATAATCTTATTTTTAAGAATACTCCACAATTTGTAAATTATTTTGATTAATTAGATTAGGACATTTTTCCTTTATGTAGATTTAGAACTCTAAATCATCATTTACCTATAGGAAAGGGAAAAATGGGGAAATGTTCCTAGAGAATTAAGAACTTGTTCACTCTGTAATTCAGGTGATATAGGAGAAAATTTCATTTTCTTTTTATGTGTCAAAATTTACAAAATAATAGAAATAGATTATTAAAATCCTCATATACTAAATGACCATATTGTCATAAATTTTCTGTATTGATGAACTCAAACTCGTAAATTGGTTATGGTCAATTAACTTTGACCAAGTGTCAGCTCAATTGCTTGATTTGAGGGGATGCCTGTTGCTGACAAACTTCCTGCCAATTTTAATGTACAAAACCTAAAAGCCAAGAAAATTACCTAATAGTTATTTTTGTCACCAGATCAAATTGGGAAATCAGCAAATCCCAACGCGATCCCTGTGAAGTATGGGGTAACCCTCAATTACCATGTCCATTTAGTATCAACAGTAAAAGCATTATCACAGACTTCAGAAAAAAACTGATACTTTAATACCCTACAAACATAAAAATACATGTAGATATTGAGAGTCACTTTCTGTAAGCATCCAAAACAGCTGAAAATTTGAGCTAAATCCATGACATGTCATTTCCAAAAATATCTTGCAATCTTTGATTTTTATAGAGAACAACTGTAAATCCTTTATGATTTTAGTAACACTTGACATTGTTAAAAAAAACTTTTTCATATACATGTAAGTGTTCAAATACAAGTGTAATATACTTGTATTTAGAGAAATACAATGTATTTAAAAACTCTTCCAGGATTTACCAGGTATGCATAGATAAATTAATAAATGTGTTTTTCAATTTCAGATGATTATAATAGAAGGTGTCTCCTTGTCTGTTTTCAAAAGAGATCTGAAGAATATTGTACACAACAAACCCTATCTAAAAACATTATATAGAGCAGTTGCTCCATTCTTGTTAGGGTGTGCAATAACACAGTTAACTACAGATATATGTAAATACAGCCTGGGTAGATTACGGCCACATTTCATCACCCTGTGTAATCCTACAGTACCAGCTAATTGTTCAGCTCTTACTGGGTACATAGAGAATGATGTTTGTACAACAACAGACACTAAAGCTCTACAGGAAGCTAGGTCAGTGTGCTGTATTCAGGGGCAGATCCAGGATTTGAGTATAGAGGGGGGGGGGCGTTAATTGAATTAAATGCTGTGCAAAGCAAGGCAAAAAATATTGGTGAAACTTGTGGTGAAAAATTAAGATTTCATGCAAACATTTTTTTTTCTTATCGACGTCCATCCTTGGATCAGCATGTGCTATTGAAGCACATATAGGTTTGGTGAAGCATCTATAGGTTATAAGTGAATTCAAATCAGTTTTGTGCATTCAAAAAGACAATATCAAATATATGCAATGTCAGCTATCAGTATAAATGGTACTTAGGATAGCCTCTAAGAACATGACAGAAGTTTCTTTTTAAAGATGAAATTTACCATAATAGAACTTAAAAAAAAGAAGTACATGTACACATGTACATTGTAACTGTTTACATATCTGACATGTTTTAAGTATAAATTTTTATAATAGTTATGGAAGAGTAATCAAGGGAACCAAGGTTATAGCGGTAATCAAAAGAATGTAATCCAGGGACAAAGACTGGACATGGAAAACAGACATACACAACAAAGAACATAAAGTAACTAAAATCATACATACAAAGTAACAAAAGCAAATGAGCAACTCTGACTCCACTGAAAACTGGGAGCATGGACCAGGTACACCGGTAGGGTAAGCGTCCTCTGCTTTTCTAGAAACACACACCGAGTTGCTCATAAAAAGTCAAGTCCGGGGTAGACAAATGAGGAAAGGAAAACTATGACCTGTTGAATAAATCAGTTTTCATGGTGCAGATGGATACACCATAACAATCCACAAGTTCATGATGATGACCATAAAACTTCTGTAGCGATGACTTCAATCTTGTAGCAACATAACCCTGTTCCAGAAGCCTATTTGTTAGAGTTTTAGTGCGATACAAAAAGTCTGCGTAGTTTCGGCAAGCTCTGGCATAACGTATGAGTTGTGATATGAACACTTCATATGCAGGTGCTGAAGGGATGTTGCCACATATGAAAGGAAAGTTGACAATTCTGAATGAAAAGTCATCACGTTTGTTGTAAAGTTTGGTCAGTAGTTTTCCTTTACCATCGATTTCTAAGTGTAGGTCAAGATATGAGGTTAACTTCACAGTGTCTGTAGTATCCTTTATCTCAAGTTCTTTTGGATAGATGCGATGTATCAAATCCCCGAAATTAGGATTGTTTAAAGATAATACATCATCTGTATAGCGGAAACTGAGGTTGAAGGATCTAGCCAAACGATATTCTTTCTTTCTGATCAGATCAGCTATAAAGTCAGCCTCATAAGAGTGAAGGAATAGGTCAGCAAGTAAAGGAGCACATTTTGTTCCCATTGGAATGCCGACCATTTGTTGAAAAACATGTACACCACACTGGACAAATATGTTGTCAATTAAAAATTCCATCATTTTGTAAACATCTATATTATTTTTACCAGGAAAAAATAATGCCAACATGAAATATAAATCTGTAGTTATACTAGTTTACTGTGTTCCACATCCATGTATATAATTCACTAGTAATACTAGTTTTGCTGTGTTCAACATCCATACATCCATACATCCATACTAGCCATGTATATAAATCAATAGTAATACTGGTCTACTATGTTCAACATCCATACATGTATATAAATCACTAGTAATACTGGTCTACTGTGTTCAACATCCATACATCCATGTATAAAATCACTAGTAATACTGGTCTACTGTGTTCAACATCCATACATCCATGTATAAAATCAATAGTAATATTGCTCTACTATGTTCAACATCCATACATGTATATAAATCACTAGTAATACTGGTCTACTGTGTTCAACATCCATACATGTATATAAATCACCAGTAATACTAGTATACTGTGTTCAACATCCATGCATCCATGTATATAAATCACTAGTAATACAAGTATACTGTGTACAACTTCCATACATCCATGTACTGGTATATACCTGAATGTAGTTTATTGAATATTGCAAAGAAATGCATCAGAGACAAAAACCCAACCAAACAGTAAAAAAATAAGCAAAGGCATGTGGACTCTAGTAGTCTTTTGTTTATTTCATTTTTTATGCTTGTTTAATTATGTTCCATGGTTATACAATTTAACTTAGAATTCCTTTGAATTTTAGTTTAATCATGTGTCATTGTTTATTTTGATGTCTTCCCTAAAAAAGGAGAAGGGTTGGGGTTCTATTGAACTATGTGTAGTTAATTCAATCCTGCCACAACTTTTGCACCATGGAGTCTGTAGCCTTAATTAATTGTTTGTGTTTGGAATTATGCTTGGAATAGTAAGAATGAATGAAGAAAGATTTTTATTTTGTTTCAATACATTTTTGATTTTTTTTTCAGATTATCATTTCCATCGGGTCATACATCCTTTGCATTTTATTGTATGGTATATCTTGTGGTAAGTATTTTCAGATATTTTTGTCATTTCCTAAATTTTTAGTTTTGAAGTATGGACTTATATAAGTTAACTCTACATTTTATTTTTTCCACAATATTCTCATTTTAATCTTGGAATTTAATTAAATATACATGTACTTGTACATGTGCATATACTTGCATATGGGATTAGAGGAGCTTGCATACTTGTACACTTGTACATGTTTATAAGTATGTATACATAAAATGTTCATATCATACGATGTACATGTATAATAGAAAGTGAGAAACAAAGAAAAATGTAGAGTGAATGAAACAAAAACTCCATTTATTAAAGTGAGAGTAACCATTTTTAAGGATGACCTTTAAGTGTGAATACAACAAAAAAGTGCTTATTTAGTCGAAAATGCTTCCAAATATTTCTGTTAGAAGCAAAATGACAAGGAAAAGAGCCAAAACGTACATACCACCAATCTGAATTCATTTGTACAGTTAGTTGTAGTATAAAGACTGAACTGTGTAAAATAAGACCTATATTTAACAAGGTTAATTTGAACAAGGTATTATTCTTTTATAGGTTTATCTACAAGTGAAGTTCAGATGGCGGAAGTGTATATTGGTTCGCCCATTCATCCAACTGATTCTATTTTTTTTGGCATACTACACAGCATTGACAAGGATATCAGATTACATGCATCATTGGAGTGATGTTCTGGGTGGTGCAGTCCTTGGCTGTATAGTCTGCTCCTTTATTGTAAGTTCAGGTTATGTTTGGACACATGCTGTAAAAGTGATTATATACTTGGGTATCAATTTTTGTGATTTTTTTTATTGGTCTGTAATTAGAGGTTAAAAACATGAATTGGGTATGGTTTTCGGCTGTAGTGTAGGTTTACCTATGTTTTGCTGTGTGTTGACTGGTTATGATATGATGGTAAAAGGCAGAAATTGATGCAAACATGATCTGCTTTAAGTGAAATAATAGTAGTTGTCCAGAATGGTTGCCTTCATGAAAATTGGTACCCTATTAAAAATGACTACTTTTACTGAAGTGTTAGAGTGTTCAGTGTTTCAGCATGCTTTTCTTTGGTTACCATAGCTTTCCCTCATACAGACACGTAAGATTGTTTATAATTTTTTTTTGTGATAACCATATAATATTTGTGATAGCAGTAAGTTGAAATTTCAGTTTGTTCTTGATGATTAAGAATCCTTAAAACATTATGAATTAGGACCCAGTAAAAGATACTTAGTTTTGAACTTATTTTGCCTATCAGAAAATGTGAAATACATGTACTGCTACATTGTATTTTCCTTTATCAAAAAAGGAATTGACAGTGATTAATGCATTTTTCATATATTATTTATCTAATTTGATTTTCAGCTTGTATCTTTTCCACTCAGTGAAGGAAAAATAAAAACAAAATACAGAGCAAGATCAGATTCCTATTCATATGAAATAGTTTGGTATAAATATTTGAATATCTGTTGTGTATTCCTGCATTGTCATAACCCCACCTAGCCTTGTCATGCACTAACTGTCACCTGAATTATATCACTTATATATTAGTTTGGTACTGGGACTCTGTACCTCTTCTTAGAGCTTAACAATTTAAGATACATCTAAGAATGGAATGATGTTACATTCTCATTGTGATTGTATACTTTGAAGAAATTTTTATTTTCTAGTTCAGAACTTAGGATTGCTGTACTATCTGTAATCTCAGCTTCTTATCGGAATGGAAAACTTTGTTTCACAAATATAATAGAGATATCTATGATTGAAAAAAAATTAATACATAGTGCGTATATGTTCACTTGCTTCTTAATGGCATGCAAGCTTCTGATTTTAACCTGTAACAAAAATTAAAAAAAAAATATCATTTTTACAAACTGAAAATCCTTAACATAAAAGTATAACCAGTGCCATTGATTCCAATTTCACCAGAATTGGTTTACTTGGCCCTATGATACATGAGAGCTTATCACTGTGTGCACAATATCAGTTATCTTTTTTTATATTTTGGTACTTACAATTTATTTAAGGATCATTTTCTCAGAAAATACATTGCAAATCAAAGTTGGTTGAACTAGATGGAAATGGTATATGGATGGACTCTATTACATATTTCATTTCTTATTCTGCAATGTTATACAAAATAGATGACAGGAACCCCTTTTGATTCTGGCTTTCAAAGTGCATCTTATTTGACTTTACATTCACTGGTTTTGAAAGTTTACATGGTTATGATAACAAAAAGCCACTTACTATTTGGTATACAATGTCAGTTAGAGGTTCCAAACTGATCTTACCAATGTCAAACCTTTCAAAACATAATACCTGGTGGACATTTTTCAAGCCTTTATGGTTGGTGACATTTTTGTTGCACTTTTATCAGCGGCTTCTTTCCACAGCCACTTGGTGTGTTGATACAAACTTGATAAAAGTAGGCCATATCAAAGGATTTTTTTTTAGGTTTTAACAACTTACATTTTGTACCCAGCCACATGAAGTGGAAATGTATTATGTAATACCCTATGACAATAGTGTAGCTGAGTGTCCATCTGTCTGTCCATCCAAGGGTACAAAATTTGAAAAGATTACTAAGTTTGAGAAAATTTTGAACTGTTTGTGAAAGGTTCAACTACAAAAATTTTGATTGGAGTTACTATGGAAGTTAACAATATTCTTAGACTTCAGTAGTTTTTAACTTTTGTAGTTGTGGGGCCAGATGAAAGATATCAAGGGATCTTTTTCAAAGTTTATGTAGTTATTGAATATCATGATGTACAGATCAAATTTAAATTTCAGCTATTTTAAGGTCTCACATGTTTTTTTCTTTTTTTTTTATGAATTGGAATTATCTTTCTTTGAATATTAAATAATTGTGAACGTTAGTTATTTTGGGACATTACAGAGTCTAGATAAAGAGTTTGAATTTCTCTTTCAGTACCTCTTCCTGTGCCAAATTTTGTTTAAATGATTTAGAGTGATAAATCATGGAATATGAATAGGTGAATTTTTTTTTCAATTAACTGGATAAATATTTGAATTTTAGTTTGATCTGTTTTTAAGTGTCATTGGATTTAAAATTCAACACAATGTCAGTTGGTGACTTGTCATTTGATGTCCTGTAAAATATCCTGTTTTTATAACTGGTGATTTGTTGTTTTCTTTCTTCATCCACTTTTTTTCCTTGTTCATTATCACATGTTCTGAAGACAACAAATATTCAGTACAATAGACAGGCTGCTGACGGGATTGTTTATTTATCATAGGATATTTCATGAGAAAACTCAACTCTCAAAAGAATTGAAACACTCTATGTCCTTAAGAATAGTAATTGATATGATAACTACAGAGAAGTCCCAAACACCTTCTTCATCTCCTTTCTGTTTACAATAGATATGATAACTACAGAGAAGTCCCGAACACCTTCTTCATCTCCTTTCTGTTTACAATAGATATGACAACTACAGAGAAGACCTGAACACCTTCTTCATCTCCTTTCTGTTTACAATAAGATGTTACCTAACAAAACATTTTAAAAATATGATGCCACCACACAATAAATAACTACTTGATGTTGTATTATCAATACCTTATTTGTAAAATTTCTACAATCTTATTATTTTTTTTAGATATACATGGTAACAGATTTACCCATGGCATACAACAAGTCATCAGCTTGTGCCACCAACTCAGGGCTTCCATTGTACAAATCTACAAGGACAGATGATCATATTAGTGAGGGGTCTTCAAGCACATCCACATCACGCAGTAATGGAGATGTAACATTGAATATTGCTAACAACTAGATTGTGAAGTTAATGAAAAAAGCTTTGAATATCTATGTTGATTATTGAAAAAATCTCATTTAAATATGTCAGCTGGCTTTTAGTGTTAGATCAATTATAAATACTATTTCATCCATCCCAATAAATAAAATGAAACCCAACAACTGGATGATTTGGTGGTAAACCATTTTAAAGACTAAGTTATATAATCTGAAATGATAAGACTTCAAAATTCACTTTTATCAGAGAAATCAGTGGTTAGAATAGTTTACAGAAGCAAATTAAGACATTTTGGATGGATGTCTGAATTCATGTGTTAATTTTGTAATAAGCACATGTATTCATTTGTATACATATTCAGAAATTAGTTACTACTAATACTGTGGCTAAATCAATTTGAGCATGGGGAAGCACCATTCCAATCTAATTCAAATTAGACCTAACAATTGTTTCATTCTGTCATTGCATGTAGGAATTAAACCTTCTGTTCTGATGATCTTTCTGATCAGCCAATCATAATTCATCTTTCATGATTTTGAAAGCAATATTCAAAGGGAAAAACCCGAGGATTCTGAAATGGTAATCTGAACAGAAAGTAGAATGGAGTGTTGTTTGATCCTACATGACTGAATGGAACAATTGATAGGTCTAATTTTAATTAGATTGGCACCATTCTACATGTAGTTTTGCCATAATATAACATGTACCTGATACATCTCTCTTAATTATATCCTATCACTGTATTAGTAATTTTGTTTACAAAGATAGCAGTGAATTATCAAATGTTCTATGTGTAAAAAAATTGCACTGCAAAATAAATTTGGTAATTTTACTCTTTCTCCTGCCAAAATGTCACAACATTGAAATCAATCCACCAATTAAAAAATATAAAATTTATGTAGAGAATAGCAATAATTACTGAAAAATTCAATATAATAAATAGAATAGAGAATTGGTTTTCATGAATAATCAAAATATGATCACTCATACCAAGAACACATTGACATTTAACTTATGCATGGAACAATTTCCTAACATTTATTTGTAGGCATTCTTTGGCTCTCCTGGTCATATTTTGGTTATTTACCTTGTCAAATTATATATACTATCAATATCATGGTACCTAATGAATATATATTGTTTTACTTATGCGTGAAATATTCAAGTTGTATTTGAATAATTCTGTATTTCAATTATTTTTCATGTTTTGGGAAAATTTTATTTATGAATTTAAGATGTTACTAGTGTTTGTTCAATCTTTCTAAGTATTTTAAACTCATTTAAAAAAAACATGAAAAGTAGTACACCATGATTACTAAGTCTTATAAAATTATAACTAGAATATTTTTGTCTTCCAAGTCTGCATAAAATATCTGTATTTTTATTAATATTTTCCGTGAGCATCTTAATTAAAATATGCAATATATTTTGTACAGTGTAACTCTTTTTACCCAAGAAACTAATATATAGTATACATCGATGTGATATTTATGGTATACATCGATGTGATATTTATGGTATACATCGATGTGATATTTATAGTGTACATCGATGTGATATTTATAGTATACATTGATGTTATACTGATGTTATATTTATATACATCGATGTGATATTTATAGTGTACATCGATGTGATATTTATAGTATACATTGATGTTATACTGATGTTATATTTATATACATCGATGTGATATTTATAGTGTACATCGATGTGATATTTATAGTATACATTGATGTTATATTTGTAGTATACATCGATGTGATATTTATAGTATACATCGATGTTAAATTTATAGTATACATCGATCTTATATTTATAGTATACCTCAATGTGATATTTATAGTATACATTGATGTGATATTTTTTAATATACATTGATGTTAAGAGTGCCACTTGTATATTTGAGATAAACACCATATTTGTGTTTTATTATTAGTAACATGACCATTGTTTTGTTTGTATATTTATATATGGCTCTATAACTGGAATATTGTGGTATCAACATGTAGGTTGGTAAGTACAAAATGTTCCATACCATGCAGGTCAGTACATGTTTTATTTGAAGTTCTTTTTATTGGTTATACAAGGGTTTTTTTCAAGGCTAAGTGTACAACTAGAATATATCTTATTACAAAAATATGGTGTTTTATATCATCTGAATATAGCTGAAATATTCGGACGTTAAACCCCAATAAACAAACATTTTTTTTATATAGAATTGTGTGCTTTATATGTTATTTTTTCAATATTTCTAATCTGAATGCCATATTGATACTATGAAGAGGAAAAAAAATTGAATTTTGATATTTCTGGTAAGAGATCACTTCATAATATTGCTTTCATTCAAACATTGATTTCACCAATGTTACTTTATTATCAACATTTTTAGAAAACTAAATGGTGTTCTGCAATTCCTTGGGTGTAATAATAAAAGATTATTATACTGTGTAGTGTATAGTACATAAATATTGTGTACTTATCTGTATTGGACAAGTCTTTGCAGGGATAGTGCCCAATTTCTGTTTGCATTACGATATGGAAGAGTATAAAATATTCTGTACAATACACTAAACTGTATCTTAATCTATAAATTATACAGCTACAACGAAACAAGTAAATTAGTTGCCCTGTCATAAATTACCATACACTTACAAATGGTGACACGAGTTCTTTTTATGACCCTCTTTTGTTCATCCAATGACCTACTTTTTGATAATCCAATGTGGAAATCATATGGACTGTTCATTTGGACTTTTATAAAAAGGTCATTATCCAATATGAAACTTCTGTTTGTTTATTACGTGAAAGTTAGGGACCACATGTTGTAAAACAGAACTAAAATGTAGATGTTTAAAGACACTTGATTATTTTATACATGTGCTAAGACTGTCCACCTCCGATTTTTTTCACACATGTGCTAAGACTGTCCGCCTACGATTTTTTCACACATGTGCTAAGACTTTGTCCGCCTACGATTTTTTCACACATGTGCTAAGACTTTGTCCCCCAACGATATAAATGATTATATGGTATCTCTAATCTATGATGTATTTCATTGATTATGATATTCAAAAACTAAGGAATTTTTTTTAAATTGAGTTATTTAGACACAAAAAAAACTTCTTTTTAATACAAACTGAAACAATTATCTGAATAATTGTACTGAATGCAATACATTTTATAATTCATTTAACTTAAATATTTTTACATAAAAACAAAAAATAGAAAACAGTGGGTTATGTAACTAAGCTTCAATGGGTTTGATAAAGATTCGTTTTTTAAAGGTTTGATGACCAGTTAGGCAAATAGTTAATTTTTAAAAAAAATTAGGAGTTCATCTTTGTAATAAGTGATATGCAAGATAAAGAGCATTATAATGTAGCAATGAAAAATTGGGCAATGCTAGAAATTTATTGAGTAAAAATAAGAATGCCTTATTAGCTCACATGACTGAAGGCCATGTGAGCTATTGCCATCACTTGGCATCCATCGTCATCCATCATCATCGTCTCTGTTGTCATGAACAATTCTTCAACACTTTTCTTCTCTGACAATATTTGACCAATTGGAACCAAACTGGGTAGGAATATTTCTTGGGTTATCCTGCATAGAACTGATGTGGGGATTTTTGATCCGTCGAAAAACATTAAAAAAAGAACATAGAGGTCAGACAGTACTTTTTGCATATATCTCCAAAACTGTTAGATTTAGCCAAATTCTTTCAATTGCTGATATGATCCTTATTGTAAGGCCTACAAAAGTTTCTAGGGATCAAGGTTGTCAGATGACTCCTTGTAAGAGTTATTGCCCTTGAAAGCTGAAAAAATCATCTTGAGTGAAAATTTTCGGACAACAACTTGTTAAATCTATTACCTTTGAAAGGAAAAATTTAACCAGGTGAGTTATTCAGGCTCCTGGGAGCCTCATGTTTTTAGATTTTTTCCCTTTTTTATTAAGTTGATCATATGGTTTATGATTTTTTCACGGTTATGCTTATTTTTAACTTTAATAACATTCCACAGTGACAGATTCTCATAACAATATATTTTTATTTTGGGCATTCCTTGGAGACTTAGATTGTAGTAATATTGAAAATATAAATGTGTCAATATCTGTTTTCCTGTTAGTTCCTTGTAACTATAATGTTAAGTTATTTATAGAAAATAGAAATGATAACCACAGTGACATACATGTAACAATGTATGTTAGTATGTATCTTGTGGCATTTTTAATGGTATTATGCTGTTATCATTAGATATTTCTTGTCCAGACAATAACTTGAATATAGGTTTATAGATCATTATGGAATTATACTTCAAGGTACCATACCACAGAAGGAAGCCTGAGTGATCTCTATGTAACATTTCATTAAATATTGGCCATGACAATCAGGCTTAATGGCTTAACACATACTATACTTTCAAGCCCCTCTTTTAGCTGTGCAAAATAGAATATCTTCCATAAGCTTGTATGTTGACTCTAAGGTTATACAATGTAATAACTTTTGACATTTATTTACCACTGTATTGTAATCTAAGTTGTACTGAATTGTGTATACACCATAGGTGGTTGTCAGTGGCATGGTTATTTTTAGCTTAAGGGAGCCAATATTCACTGTATCTTCTCTAGACTTCACATTTTGTCAGTAGACATTTGGTTTGTATGCAATTTTAGAATTATTTTTCACTACCTATTTCAGAGTAATTGATTTTGGACATTGTGATTTTATGACTTTTCTTTCACTTCAGCCTGCTTCCCCCCCCCTCCGACTTTAATAGAAATATTGTGAGTAAACTGTTGAAGTTCTTATAATGCTATGGTACACCAGTGGTGTATGAATTTTTTTCACGAATTAAAATGTAGATATTTAGATTGGAAGTACATGTTTGTATCCATATATTTTTCCTCACTGTTTAGGGTCCTGCATTTGCATAAGGTAGACTGTTTTATTTTATAATGAAAAACAATTAAAAACAACTTGGCTCCTTCAAGACTTACATATACTATGTTTAATACTGTTTACACTCGCTCTTATGTACCTTGTTTGTGATACGGATGCAGCACACTGGAGAGGCCTTGATATATACTGCATTATATAATTGTGATCATAATTTGCATTCATGTATTGATTTACGTGAAACCAGCTAATTTGTTGTGTGATGTTTCACTCAGGCTGTGTATTTTATAATTGTTACTGTTATTGTAAAGCAAATCAATCATATAAAATCTATTTTTCTTATTTTGTTATTATTTCTATCATCTTGTGTTACAACCTTCATTGTCCCGGGGAAACTAGAAATACTTTGAGCAAGCTCACAAAGAAAATACTCCTGCTTAAATGGACTTAGATGTAAAACACTTGTTGCATTGTCTCTTTTTGTCGTCATCCAAAAGTAATCATATTTCTTCATGCACATCTACATATAATACCAAACATTCCTACAAAATTTTATCAAAATCCCTTGAGCAATTAAGGAAGAGTAGTGCATGCAAGGTTTTGGCATGTAATACCCTTTATTTGGATTATTTCCCTTTGGAGTCCTCAGACAATGATTTTATTCCTTCATGCATGGCTACATATGATACCCAACCTTCCAATAAAATTTTATCAAAATCTCTCGAGCGGTTTAGAAGGGGTTGCACTTGCAAGGTTTGAATATGTAAAACCTAATTTGAATTATCTTCCTCTGGATTCTGGCAACATAATTTATGCTCCTTGCTGCACATCTACATATGATACCTAACCTTCCTATAAAATTTCATCAAAATCCTCTGAGCAATGTAGGAGGAGTTGGGGTTACAATGTTTTAATATGTAAAACATTTAATTTAGATTACCTCCCTTTGGAGTCTGCCAACATTTATATTCCTTCATGCACATCTACATAAGATACTAAACTTTCCTAGAAAATTTCATCAAAATCCTTTGAGGGGTTTAGGAGGAGTTGCACTTGCAAGGTTTTAACATGTAAAACCTTTAATTTGAATTATCTCCCTTTGGAGTCTGCTGACATTATTTATATTCCTTCCTGTACATCTACTGGTACATATCTTCCCAATTTTCCAATATTTCAAAAATATTTCAAAATCCCTTGAGCTGTTCAAGAGGAGTTGAGCTTATTTAACTTGTAAAACCTGTTATTTGGATTATCTCCCTTTGGAGTCTTCTGACAATAATTATGTTCCTTTATGCACATCTATATTTGATACCCAACCTTCCTAATAAATTTCATCAAAATCTCTTGAGCAGTTAAGGAGGAGTTGCACTTACAAAAAGGAATGAGGACAGACAGATTGAGGGATGGACAGTCAGACGGGGTGATACCTTATATAATCCCCAAACTCTGACTGAGGGGGTATAAAAATAGAAATTTCACTGAAATGTATACAGACCTTCAAAAAAATTGCAACAACTGTGAATAGTTTGAAGTTTATTCAACATGCCATTTCCAACATATGGGATGACATGTAAAATCTAGAGCCCTCCTTTTTAGCTCACCTGGCAAAAAGGCCATGTGAGCTATTGCCATCACTATGTGTCCGTTGTCGTCTGTAAACTTTTTCAAATATCTTCTCCTCTGAACTACTCAATATATTGTAACCAAATTTTGCATGAATGTTACTTAGGTTTTTTTTTAAAAAATCCTTGTGTAGGGATTTCTGATCTGGCAAAAAACATGGCTGTCATTACTAACTAGAGGCTGTAAAGAGCCTGTATCGCTCACCTGGTCAATAAAAGTCATTATAGTTTTTGAAAGCTGATCTCTTGACCTTACCGTACTATTGTCATTATTTGTGTGTATTCTGATTAAAAGTAGTCAAAATAAAGCTGAGAATGTGTACTTTAAAATCATCTATGTAATTTACTACCAAAGTGTATGAATATTGTTTACATGTGTGAGTAATTTGCTTCCATGCTGTCAGTTAGCAGAGAAGGTAAAATTGTGGTAAAATAGCATACTTATCAAATTGTAAGTTAACTGGAAATAACCAAGGCCCTGCAGCATGGTAGATACACTATAATGATAAGTCATTAACAAAGTGGGTCTTCGGTGTTGCTATTTTGAAGATTAATTGCTACCAGGGTAGGGGGCCTTTGTCCTTAAAATCAAACTTGTGCTTCTTGTTGCTTTTCATCATTTTTTTCAAGATAGGTTTGATATGATATTTTGCAGATGAATAGACATGTTGGCCACCACTTATTTTTACCTAAAAGTCAAATTTTTGTGTTTTTTTTTAACTTGGAAATCATGTAACATCAATGCCTTTGATAAAAGAATAATTTTTAATTTTCCATTTGTATTACCACCAGTCTTTACAAGATTAATATCAGAATTTTGTTTCAGGTGGGTCTACATATGTGATATCTACATCAATTATTAGGTTTTTGTTGATTTCTTTTAAAAAAGTCCAGAGATTCATTTTCAAAATAAAATAATTTTGGTTATTTGGTGCATTGGAAAAAATCTGTTTGTGCTGTTCTTAATGTTGAATGATTTTTCAATAGAACTTTTAAAAATGTTTAGCATGAAATCTACAGGTAACATAGTATTTTTATGGTTAATTTTAGAAGAAAAAAATACAATACTACCAAAATTTTCTTTCAAGAAAAAAAAAACAGACATTGAAAGCAAAATAAAATATGAGCAAGAAACAAATGACTTCAATTATAATTTTTTGAATGTATTACATTTTATTTACAGAGATGTACATGATTTTTACCAAACCATTAGTTCATATGATACCATAATTTGACAAAAAGCACAATAAAAGTGTCAACTTTTTTCTTCCAATTTTCTGAGTTCCTCAGACCAGTCTGTTCCTTTTGTTGATTCTAAAGTCTGGACTTTTTTCAACTTTTTTAATTTCTTCATGTATTTCTACAAAATAAAACATTTTGGTTAATAAGTTGGAGTTGGTCTGCATGGTCCTAATCTGGAAATACTTTAACTCTATTAAAATCAAGGTTTCTTCTTGAAAGCAATTTAGGGGAACTGGATCTATCTGAACAGCTGCTGAATGTCACACTGATATGTCACATTGAAATGTCACATTCAGACAGATTCAATTCCTCTAAGTTGCTTTCAAGAATTGTCCATTTCCCACATTTTCAAAAGAGGGCATTAATGGAAGATTTAGTGATACCAACAATCAACAATTAAGGTCATAACCCCCACAATCAATTACTGCCTGACCTTTGTCGTATCAAACCTTGTGATATAAGTTGTGGGTCATCACCCCCACAATCAATTTCTGCCTGACCTTTGTCGTATGAAACCTTGTGATATAAGTTGTGGGTCATAACCCCCACAATCAATTTCTGCCTGACCTTTGTCGTGTGAAACCTTGTGATATAAGTTGTGGGTCATCACCCCCACAATCAATTTCTGCCTGACCTTTGTCATATCAAACCTTGTGATATAACTTGTGAATCATATCTCAGATAATCAATTTCTGCCTGACCTTTGTCGTGTGAAACCTTGTGATATAACTTGTGAATCATATCTCAGATAATCAATTTCTGCCTGACCTTTGTTGTGTGAAACCTTGTGATATAAGTTGTGGGTCATATCTCAGATAATCAATTACTGCCTGACCTTTGTCGTGTGCAACCTTCTGATATAAGTTGTGGGTCATCACCCCCACAATCAATTTCTGCCTGACCTTTGTCATATCAAACCTTGTGATATAACTTGTGAATCATATCTCAGATAATCAATTACTGCCTGACCTTTGTCGTGTGAAACCTTGTGATATAAGTTGTGGGTCATAACCCCCACAATCAATAACTGCCTGACCTTTGTCGTGTGAAACCTTGTGATATAGCTTGTGGGTCATAACCCCCACAATCAATAACTGCCTGACCTTTGTCGTATGAAACCTTGTAATATAATTAAATTTGTTTAAAATGCTTGTTTTCTGCCCCTTATTCCAAATAAATAATGGTCATAAGGTTCATATAACGTTAGGGGTTGTGATGTGACCCATTTTACGAATTTTAGAACCCGAAAGAAGCATTTCTTGATGTCGAAATGATAACTCCAGTAAAAGTGAATGGACCTGACCTCTACGTTTGTGACAAGCTTTTGCCCTGGAAAGCATTATATTTTCGTCATAAATAAGCAACTTCAAAGCTGGCAAATAGTGAGAATTGCTTTAGTCAGTTTTATAGTGACTTTGAGTACCTAATTCTCTCTGATCAGTAGAAGTCGCACATTCCACTATCATTATTAATTCAATATATTGTGTTTGATTATATTTTTCTTTGCCCACTTAAATTCAATGATGTCATAGGTACATATATCTTAGTTACTTACTTCATCTGTCGTTAGAGGTGGCTCCTTATAATCAATACTCTGGGAAAAAAAATACTAATGATTAAACATGAAAGAAGCCTTACAAGATTCACTATCTGTACATGTTAAGCTTTTACAATAGTTTTGATTTGATGTAAACAGAAAAATGTGTTTCAGAATTCCACTGAAAAAGAAGTTTTGAGTTTTTAAAAGTTCTAGATTCCAGACACATGTAAGCCAATAACAAATAATGGTTATAAAGCATGTTCTCCCTTTTCCAGTTGTTAATCTTTTAAGAACTAAAATGTGAAAACTTTGAAAACAACAAAAAATCGAAGGGAACTTCCTTTCATAATGACAAACAGATGGAGAGCTTTATACCGTATTATGTACAATGTACACTGTTAAACAAATATTTTAAATATCAGAAACACTATATACTCACATAACTGGGAAAGAAGTACTGTACCAATGGTTCTGACTTGTGTAAAGCATAAAACATCACGATAGGGAAAGACATGTATGATGCCGCCTGAAAGTATAAAACATCACGATAGAGGAAGACATGTATGATGCTGCCTGAAAGTATAAAACATCAAGGTAGGAAAAGACAAGTATGATGCTGCCTGAAAGTATAAAACATCACGATAGAGAAAGACATATATGCTGCCTGAAAGTATAAAACATCAAGGTAGGGAAAGACATGTATGATGCTGCCTGAAAGAGGAGTTATACATGTAGTTACTGTATACATAAATTTCAATTTACAAATTTTATCAAAGTTTCTGAGAAGGCAAGTCAGTTCATTATATTAGCTATATGTTGCTTAATAGACTAGAATATCTACATAGAGGCTCTAGAGAGCCTGAATCGCTGACCTTGTCAAAAATAGTCTTTTCAGCCTTCTAAAGCAATAACTCAAAATTGGACTCTTGACCCTACTGTACTATTGTCATAAAAATCATTTAATCAATAGAGCATCTTAATTTTCCACCCAGTTTTCAAATTTTAAAATAAATCTCTCATAGTCATTTATGGGCTCTTTAAGGGAAATAACTTTAACGACATCAGGTAACAGATCTAAAAGAAATTACAGCATAGGTCTGTCTCATCATGCTGATCAATTTTACTCTGTCAGTATTAAGCTTAACCCATTGGTTTTCGTGTTAATTCCAAAAAATCTCCAATTTGACCCCAATGGTCTATTTTTAGTAATGGCAGCCATATTCTTAGCGGGATTAAAACTGTTTAAGTCCAATTCTGAGGGTATATTAGGACAATTCAAACTGTATATCAGGATGATTTATAAATGTAATTGTATTGGAAGCCAAACATGAAGTGTACCCTGTTTAAAAGGAAACCAAGTATTATTTTGCTCCTCTCACATTTAAGATTAATGCCTTTCTCATATTTACTCAAAATGGAAATGCACCTAAATTGTGTTATAAGTTTCTGGCTAAATCATCAATCACTATCATTTCACTTTTTAACCAGTCCTTTCTTGTTTTGATTTTGTCCATCCAAAGGTTGCACATATTATATACATGTAGGGGAACTTCGACTCAGAAACAGAGTTTTTTTTAATTTTGTGTTAATTTTATGAAAAATGTGTTGTCTGCATTTTCACTACCAAAAAAGGTATGATAGCCTAAATGTGGAAACAAGATATTATGTTCTAATGAATAAAGTGACAACATAGTGGTACATGTATCAAGTTATCAACACAATGATGTTGGGGAAAATCAAAAATATCTATATCTTTATTATTACTAATACAAAAAGAATGATTATGGAGTGAATGTGTGTGTGGCAACAACTCACACGATACGTTGAAAATATCCAATTTATCAAGGAACAAGACTTTAATTCCTGTTCTGCATCTTGATGTTGCATGCCCCCAGCTCCTTCAACAATGAATACATTATTTACATCCTCAAACAACATCGGCAATAGAGCAACTTCAACATATTTATGCAGCATTATTTCTTAAAATGTTGGTATACATGTAACAGACATACAATACTATATGCCCCACCCTCAGAAACTCCTGAAACTTGGTATAAATCAATAACATCATATGAAGCTGTCCATATTATCAGGGAATTTTGAGTCTCCAAATTTTATTGAAGTAATGACTTTTTGAACTTACAAATTTACCATTTGTCGTAAAATATCATGTCAGTATCAGTTTTTACTCTTAACCCCTCTGAAACTACTGAACAGAAACTCCTGAAACTTGGCATGTAGGGTATAAAATTTATGTCGGGTGCTTTGAACTTACAAATTTTCCATACAAGCAGCAATGCAACATTGAAGATCTAAATTGTTCTAATAATAATTTTACATGGCATTTAAAAAACTGTCCATCAAATTCCACATAAAATGCCCTTGTCATGCTTGTATAACAATAATTGAAAGGTTTTAAATAGTTTGTCCCTTTATATACATTTGTATCATTATCCATTGACTGTGTCTTGCAGTATAATGTGGTCCGTCAGTCAGTAAATTATTCAATTAATCTGTTCTATTCCATCTAATGCAAACGATTTACAGACAGTACTTATAAGAAAAATGTTATAAGAGGCCTTCAAGAAATCTTTTTAAAAATTGTACATATCACTTCATGTAAATCTAAGTAAATGATTACAGATAGTATTTATATGGAAATGAGCTAAAGAGGTATTATACATACAAATAAGTAACTAGAGCAATGGTTAAACAAAGCAAAAGAATATTAAAAGTTGTTATCTAAAGGGTATAGCTAAATTATTTGCATGTAGTGTCTGAGTGCTGTTTGAAAAAAGTGTCAGTAATTTGACGACAAGGAGTCCACAATTGAACTCCTACTGTCCGCATTTAGACGACGTTGTGGGATTGAAGAATCTTCTAACAATCAAGAGGCCTCGTAGTGTATATAACCAGGGGATATAGATCATGTAATACCCTTTTTCCTCTTCCGTTATATACAAGCACTAGCATGTCCTCATATAGCCTCCATAGACAATCAAACTTCCAATTTGAAAAACTGTCCACAATTAGGTGAATTTCCCCTATGTCCTGGTGTGCATCATACAATTCAGGTAGAGCCATTACAAACACTTGACAGTGTAATACCACTATTTCGGAAACCAGTCGCTAGAACATACAAGAAAGTAGTTCGTAATGACACGAAGTAGTCCCAATATTGCACCCTATCACTCTCCTTGTTTAGTAGAGGTATACAAACTTGGTGTCATCTGAAAGCTGAATGAATCAGTAATACTCTAAGTAAAAAATTCATTTTCTTTATTCATTGTACGGTAAAACAATTCTGAACAAAAACTCTAGGCCCCTTGATATGGCTTAATTTCAAAACAAAAGTAGTGATTTCTGCACATGTCTACTTTCACTTCACCGTTCTTTCTTAGAAGACACATAAGGTATGCTGATATTTTTATGAATATGAGAGTTAAGGTAAAGGGTGACCATCATAATGATACCCCTCTACCACCATCTGTACTGATGTAAAAAATGAGCCTTTTAAAAAGCTGAATTTAACATAAAAAGTAATGGAGACCAGAAATAGTGGTATTATACATTGAAACAGTCAGTCCTTGCATAATGCTTGCGCCAAGTTTGTTTGGCTGCGGAGGTTAGTGTGTTTAGTGTACAAATACTTACCCTAGCTATTTCCAGTTTCCACATCCATGGCTTCATGACTGTAAAATCAATAAAGCAATTTTTTTTTATCAACTCTATGACTATGTTAGTGAAAAAAAAACATTCTACTTGGAGCAGGTGCCTAGACGAGAGAGTAGAAACTCTCTACAAAGGAGTCTGTAAAGGCACTTGTCTACGAGATACAGAAGAAGACCAAATGAAATATATTACTGTAAAGCACAATAACGTTCCCAATCAACATATATGGCAAGCCGATGTGGAATTTATTACCTATTTATTAATATCAATAAATGAATTATTGAGATTAAGGATTAATTATTGATATCAATTACTTGTCATTTATTGATATCAATAAATATAACATATTTATTCACGCGTTCATAAATAAATATTGATATCAATAAATGATTTATCAACACATAAATAGAAATTTATCAATATGTTAATAATTCATTATTGATATCAATAAATTGTACAATTTATCAACACATTAATAAACATTTTTGAACATGTTATTGAATCATTTATTGATATCAGTAAATAGATGAATTATTAACGTGTTAATAAAGAGGGTGCCAATATAGGTGGTTTAATCATGGTCAGAAAAGAGTTTGCAATTGCCTATTTTATTTGATATTGCCCGGCATGCATATTCCTGAATAAGATTTAAGACCAGGGGCTTTATATAAGAGGGACTGATCATTCTTAACAAAGTCTATATAATGTGTAAAACATCTGTGTCTCTCCGGTCTTTATGCTGGTTAAACTTAATGCCTATATGATTTGCATTTGACATATACAAACTGGATGAAGAGAAATTATTCATGATTTTAGTTATATAAGTTATAAATTTGACAAATTGATAATGACAAAGTTATGACGAAAATACCGACGAAAGGTGTGTTCTCAAAACACTAAAATATAATAAGAATGTCAAAATTTACCTGTAAGAACCAATTATCAAGGATTGCAAGAGGGAAAATTAATGAAATTGGTCCACTTCTAACAGTGAATTAAGTATTTCAAACTCATTATTATGTAATAAAACATATATCATTTTAAAGAAGTTTCTTTAATGTGTTATTTGGTAGTAAATTCGGATGGTTAAACAAACAGAAAGACACAATGAATAACAGCTTACTGAGGTATAGTTTAAGAAAATGAAAATTTTGATATTTCTTTCTCAAGACATAGGTACATTCATTTGGTCATCATTTTATTGTTATTCAAAGCACACTTATTAAAATAGCAATTGTCATACAGCAGATTTTTCTCTTTCATTTGATGTTAATTTCATTTTAATAATTGCAAGAGTTTTCACAAACATTCAATGACAAATCATACTTAATAATATTTAGAAAGTGAATATTTTGCTTATTTGTCTAAAACGACCTCGTTTTGAAATGGAATATGTCATTTTCTTTCAATATATTTTGTTTTCGTTTCATTTCTTAGTATTGCCGATTTTGTTTTCGATTTCTTTCCGTTTCGTGGATATTGATTTTAAAAATTATTAATTTCCTTTTTTTGTGCAGTAATATCATACCAGCTAGCCATGCATATGTTTATAAATCTGACTCCTTAATACGCCACCGTTGCTGAAGAGACAGGATTTCGAACCAGGGTTATTTGAAAATACGTCTTATACGCTGCCTAAAAAGTTTAATTTAATTTAATTTTAAAGTTAAGATATCCATATCTTATTAAAAATAATCTGTTTCTAACGAACAGATTATAGATGATGGATTTTCATAATATCTATAAATAAATTTTCTGTAGTTTTGATATTATTTCATCTTTAACTTGAAGCACCTTCCACACAAGCCGTTCAAGACATTTTGAAAATCGTGGCTAGGGCTTACATCATATTTATTGTATTTAGTTCTTTTTTCCACTTATTCATTGTTCATATCCACTATACTGCCTTGAAAACTAGTTTTATCAATTTTGACTTGGTGGCAATTTGATGCTGCCAATATCTGTGTTGAAATATAAGGGAAATAGTGAACCGTAATGGAAGCGGGAGGTTTGGCGCTATAAACCTGAGTTAACTCGCCTTTCATTTTGAAATGTCTACCAAGTCAGGACCATTGCGGTGGTTTTCCGACTACGGACTTTCCATTTAGATTATATACCATTTGACTACTGCCTAGATTTTATCAGTTCGGTCATTTTGTTATTACCCTTCATTTTTTTTGTTTCCTTATATTTTTTTAAATTTTTTGTCAGGAATGAAACTTTTTCGGTTGTCATATAACTTTGGCGATAGTAAGAGCCCGTTATTTTCATCCCCGTCTGTGTCCACACTAAGCCCCTTTGGGATTCGGTGCTGGAGATATTTTTGGTTTTGACCACCACCGTCAAAACAAAAAATATCTTCAGCGCCGAATCCAAAAGGGCCAATGTCCACACGCACATTTTTTGACTGAATTTTTCTTTTAGGTATCAACCATTTAATCAGTTAGGGAATTGGAATCTTTTGGTGAAAAAAATGTTAGTCGTTTTTTCATATTTATATCTGTTTCCCTTCTACTCTCGAGGCTAAGCTTTCACACGCCATAATCCTTTCCACGTGTCACATTGTTACTCGCTAATTTTTAATTACCAACAATGCACTAGTCCAGTGGTGTTCCGGGGTTTTGATAGGGAATGCAGGCGTTAATGAAATGATCGTAAGGAACGTAATATAACGACTGGATTATTCAGGTCAGGGAAAAGGAAGAACAGTAAACATTTTTCTTTGAAACTTAAACTATTTACAATTCGGAAAACAGCAATAAATACGGGGCGCCGAATGGGAATGATCTTGTGTCACAAAAATCAATTTTGTGAGACAAAAGTCTATTTTGTTTCACAAAAATTCAATTTTGTGAGACAAAATTCAATTCTTTGTCACAAAAGTCAATTCTTTGTCACAAAAGTCAATTCTGTGTCACAAAGTTCAATTCTGCGGGACTAAGTTCAATTTTGTGTCACAAAAGTCAATTTTGTATGCAAATTACTTTACAGAATCCTTTGGATATGCAAATGAATTCAAAATGTGTTTTGTATCTAGAAATATTTGACTCTCTTTTCTTGCTATTTGTCACTATAATTCAAAAGGGAAACGAAAGTTAGACTCGTACTATGTCGGTTTTTCATCTCGCCCGACCTGTTCCACTTAACAGAATTTCTTGTGTCATACACCTATAGTATCGGAATGAAATAAGTAATCTATCTGTATCTGGCAAAAAAATCGTGAGGATAGTGGAACAAAATAATATATCGCCGACTTTAACAGATTAACAAATTTCACCGCACAACAAATTTCTAATATGATTTTCTTGGCTAATCTGACATTTCATTTTTTTCCAGCAAAATTTTTGACAAATACATTATTAATACAAATTACCTTGTTAAATTTTAACAAATTTGGTTGCGATTAACAGGTCGGGCAAAAGCATTTTATTGGTGCACCAGTGTTGTCAACAATATGTGATGAGATAGAAAATGAGCTAAATTTATATATGATAATTTTTATTTTATTATATGCAGATGACTCAGATCTGATGGTTGAAACGCCAAAGGACAGAATCAATTAGATATTTTTCTCTAGTACTGTGAAACTTTGAGACTAATGTTAACAAGACTAAGATTCTTTGTTTTTGTAATGGTAGATTGCCCGACAATATAACATTTAATTTCAATAACCGAAATATCGATATTGTCAAAGATTTCAATTATTTAGGTGTTCTCCTTTCAAAGAGTGAAAAATTTGCGAAACACAGTACAATCACAGGCAGAAAAGGGACTGAAGACTATGTATGAGATACTCAAGAGAGGTAGACACCATAACCTATCGATTTCTTGTCAACTAGATCTGTTTGGTAAGGTTGTAAAACCTATATTACTATATGGTTCAGAAGGTTGGGGCTTCGGAAATACTGAACCAATAGAAAAGGTTCATCTAAAATGTTGCAAAATTTTGCTATCGTTATGGTTCATAGTAAATTGGGTCGTCATCCATTACTTTTAGATGTAAAACATAGAATGGTAACATACTGAACTAAACTTGTTTCTGGAAAACAAACAAAATATTCGTACGTAATGTATAAATTATTGTACGAAATACAATCAAACCGTGGTATTTCATTTCCATGGCTTCTGTATGTTGAAAGGGTATTCAATGAGTGTGGTCTTTCTTATGTATAGATTACTGAGACTCTCCGTATTGATACTTGGTTAAAGGCGGTGGTTAAAACATGTTTATTAGATCAATTTCAACAAGAGTGGAATGATATGGTTCATAAAAGTGCTAAAGCTGTGAATTATAGAATTTCTAAGGGAGATCTTGTATTTGAGAAATACTTTTTTTTTCGGACCACTAATCACAGACTGCCTATAGAACAAGGTCGATGGAACAACATTTTAAGAGAAAACAGATTATGTACACTATGTGATGTTAATGATGTAGGTGGTGAATATCATTATATGATGACATGTTCCTTTTTTTCTAGAGTATCGAAAAAAGTTTATCCATAGAAAATTTTATAGTAGGCCAACTGTTTTAATATTTAATGAATTGATGTCTTCACATAACAAAAATCAATTGGTCCAAATATGTAAGTTTATACGTGTTATTATTAAGAATGTGTGCCGTCCTGGCTAAACACATACACTATGTTGTAAATACTGTAAATATTGTACATATTATGCATAATATCTCTGTACCTATGTAATATGGTGATGAGAAATAAAGATATATTCGTTGTTGAGTTGAAAGATGTCAGAAAATGATCACGTGATTCACCAGGAGAAATCCCAATAAATCGAAAGTAGAAAAATCGCCTGTTTTAAAACCTGTTTTAACAAACAAATCTCACAGAAAACGTATAATAGCAATTTTAGCAATTCCAAAACAGTTTTACTGTAGAATGCAACTTAAAGAATTTTTTAATTTCACTTAAACGGCCTTAACCGTCCTGCGCGTTGCTCGAAGTAATCTGAAACCTGCGGTTACTATGTCCAATGAGAAAACTTCTTAAAAAATCGTGATGTGAGAATTCATTTGCACATTCAAAGGATTCTGTAAACAAATTTGCATACAAAATTGACTTTTGTGACAAAATAGGGTTTGTAAGTCTCGTTCTAGTTTCAGTTTTCCTTCCGGAAATTTATATGTAAAACGTATTTCATTCTCATGAAATCATGGAGTCACGTGACGAGACTTACATACCCTACTGAATTTTGTCTCACAAAATTGACTGTAGTCACACAAAATTGAATTTTGTGCCACGGAATTGACTTTTGTGACACAAAAGTGAAAATTTGTAGTATGTTATAAATTTTGATAATCAGAATTCATATTTGTTGAACAAAATTCACTTTTATACCACTGAAATGACTAACCAAATCAAGAAAGTCTAAGAATTACAAACTGAAACTACACTCAATCGTTTGCATGTATTTCTATGGAAGCCCGTTAGTACCATGTGAAACTCTTTTTTTATCTTGTTATAACAACTTAACTAACTTGTTATATCAACTTAGCTAACTTGTTATATCAACTTAATAACTTGTTATATCAACTTAGCTATCTTGTTATATCAACTTAGCTAACTTGTTATATCAACTTAGTACATGTATATAAACGATTTAAACGGCCACATCCCAAAACAATTGCATTGAAAATGGACCGAGAAAGGATATGCCGCTTTTATTTTTACCTTCCACATTTCTTTTGAATGCAGTAAAACGTTTTTCATTTAATGGCTAAATAGTTCATATGGGACTGCATAAACTTGCTAAAAAAGGTTCTTTTTGTTTCATGACACACAGACTAGACATCTTACACGGAGATTTGCCAAGGCACCGTCCTGTGATTTTTTTTTCAATGAAAAAGACATTGATTATAATAGGTTAATCAACCAACACATTTAATTCAATTAACAAATATACCTGAGTAAAACAAACAAATCAGTGTATGAGCATATTTCATTTTTATATGTAACATAAGTTTGTGTTTATTGTACTTATCATTTTGTTTCTTCTGTGGTCATACAAAGGGTATTTCAAGGGAGTTTTAGAAGACGATGGCAAATCCATATAATTTCAGGTTTATCTAATTGTCGCTTGAAAGAAATTGAAAGGCTGCAAATCCGAAAAGTACCATATTCTGGGTGTTTTGTGTATATGATCACCATTCGAATAAACTATCGATTCCTTTGCTACTTAGAGATTAAAGGAGCAATTTCAATAATCAAACCTGTAGTGATTGGGCAACTATTGAAAACTTTGATGATTTTGTATGCCAATTAAGAGTCAACTGCAACACTTGTATAGTCTGTCCAAAGCATATGCATTATCAACTTGTTTCCATAATTCGATCACTGTCCGATGATACTATGTGATTGTGATCCTGTATTTCTTTTTAAATCGTATCGAAACTCTTATAAAGTGGAGATCCAATACCAAGGGAGACCATAATGCTGAGAATAAAAATAAAAACAAACATTTTCATGTTTTCGTACAAATTGTATATAAGTAAATGAGTTAACTGAAGTACATACAGTTATGATTTTTAAGTGATAAATTGCGCCTAGTAAGCTCCAAAATTATAAATGGGCGAAAAAATAGTTTAAAGGTACACACACGACTGAAGAAATAATTTTAATTTCTTAGCATTATTGACAAAAGATGACACTCTTTATCATTAAACAAGTGAACTATTAATTTAACATCATATCAAGAAGCTACTGTAATCCAGTAATCCATAAGTCCATATCTCACACAAAGTAATTATACAGATTTTAATAGACCGGGATCAATGTTTACAATTTGTCATAAATATACTTATAATTTCATAAGATGTGCGAAGCATGTATTAAAAAGGTAATGTTTTAAACAATTTTAGACCAGAAAATGAAAAAAGGCAGTGAAATTAAAAGCAATATATTAAACAACTTGACAGCCATATCGAACTTGCTGTTGACATCCTATACTGCCAGCACCCAACATTGGAATGCCCTTAATTCCAAACAAATTAAATCGGGATCACTACCGATATGTACAAATCTGTTCCTTTTAAATGGTTCAAATTAAAAACAAATTTAAGGAATCAAAATCTAACGAAGTCGACGTGCATCTCGACGTAAAACAAACAGGATATGGATTACAAGTCAATCATGGACACCTATCTAGTCAATGGTTGTCGTGAACCTTACACGTATCTTGTCTTCTGTTTTTTTGCAATATCATCATAGGTTAAATTGGTTATTTTTTAGAACCGCTGTAGAAAATAAGAATCGTATATTTATTATTTACATCTTTATACGTAATAATTATTTCTCGTGTTCAAAATAAGGAAAACTATGTATGAAAATGATAAGAGACTCATGGAGCAAAGTCTATAACAATAGAATTACAAACGATGCCCGGTAAAAAAGCAATTCAAAGGTTTTTCTAAGTTGTTCACTAGACTAAATAGGGAAATTGTGCACTAAAAAACTGCTAAACACACTGCAGTCAGTTGTATGATAAGTGAGTGTGTACAGTATTGTTTCCCTTTTTTACCAAGAATGAGGTTACTAATTATGTCATTCATTTAGTCACTCAATTAATTGTTGTTTTAATCATAGGAGTATTTTTATCACAGGAACTTTTTAACTTATTGACTAGTTTTAATTAAAAAAATAACCAAGGATTAAGTTACTAATCCTCGTTAAGAGTAATAAAGTTATAACAGAATACTTTATTTAGGTGTCACGAACCAATATACTACATTTTATTCAAGGAAAGATAAAATGAGTTAAAGGATTCTAACATATCATTATTTAGCAGTATTGGTATCCAGCCAATATTGGCCTATAAGAAATTATAGATAAATGTAACTTGTGTAATTATAAATGTACATTATAAAACGTCACAATCTCTGATACATAAGGAAATATCAAACAACGAAAAATACGGTTTACAGTTAAAAGGCTGTAACTTGCATCATATGTTATAAAAAATATGAACTTTTACCCCGAAATCATTACACATCTCTCCAGCTTCCAAAAATAAACCGAGTAAAAATCACATGACATTAAAAAATGTTTTCCCTCTTCAATAGCTAAACAAGTTGCAAGACTGTCTGTTGTTACATGATCGAAAGACTACAATACGCGATATATATATTCATAGCGATATTATCTTCTTCACAAATAAAATCCGTTTACGATTAATAGGAGCAGAGCAAGCATCTGCAACCCAAAGAAATATATATGATGCTGATATGTTTCAATTGGCTTATTGATAGATCAACCCCCCGAGTGTTTCTTTATGTGCGGAATTAAATTCTTACAATTATTATCATAACATCCAATTTTATTGACAGAATATGATTTCGATCTTCCATGTCTAATGAATAACAAAACCCTGACATGGGAGGATGGAACCTTACAAGAATATGTGTTTTTCACTAGATATCATGACTACGATTTTCATTTGTTGTTACAAACGTTGAGCAAGAAAGCAGGTGGATCGCGCAAACATATATGTAAATGTTCTGGGCGTACAAAAAAGTTACTTTGGATCAAGGTATTAACATGTATAGTAGTTCTAAAGAGGAAAACCAGTAAACTGTTAAAGATTATATTGCATAAGTCTTGGCTAATTTTTCCTTTTTGAATTTTATATGTTTGTACTGTTATTGTACCATCATGGACCCTTGATTTGGATCTAATAATTTTTTTAAACTTTTAGATAAAAACTCAAGTTGTTAAATTAGATAGAACGGATCTTTTAGTGTCTCAAGTATTGATACTATATCCCAAAAGTCAAGAAAATGGAGTTATTTTCTATTAACAGGTCAACATGTGAACATTGGTTCTATTTTACTTGGAATTTTCTTGTTATACGGTGTATTTAGAAACTAATTAAACATTTACTGGTTGTCTTCCATAACAATTTTGGACTTAATAATTCGAAACAGCGTATGCATTTTGATCATTATTATACTTCTTTTCGTAGTTGAAAATGCCCCTCTACAACTTGAAAAAAAATATTCTAAAAATCGAGTCCTCCGTCCTTCAACTCACAATCACTAACACGGGAAGCATTTTTGAAGTTTCCATGCACTTGACACAGAATCATTCCAAGAACGACCATTCAGTGAAATTATTGCATATAATTGTCTAGTCAAGAGTACTTTTGCACTGAAAATAATAGTAATGCTGAATTAGTTGTGAAGCATATGGAAACTAATAGCGACACGACAATTCCAAATTACAGAATTTAAAAAATACACAAATGTTCGCACATTTTATTTGATTAAACGTTAGCTCATGCAATAAGTTAAATATATAAATCCTTGGCTCATGTAAAACAAAATTTCCTAAAAAAAAAAATGACAGTCTTAATTGAAAAAAAAAACGTATAATTTGTTTTGTTTACTTTGAAATCGGATATTAACGTGACATAAATGAAAAAAGTTAAAACTGTTTATTTAAAAAACAAAAATAATTAAAAATCATTTAATTCAATCACTCATACTGAACATTTTGATGTCTCTGCTAAGAGCATTTCTTAAAGGTATTGGTTCCAAATCTACATTTAAAACCATGTGCAAACCTTATCGTACTTATATAAAAATCATTTAATTCTTTTAAGATAAATTTAGAATAAGAAATATTTCCCTCTTTCTGTTAATTTCCTGTTAATTAGTGTGTTTGTTTTGACAGTGTTGCAAAGGAAATACAATGTCGTGTGTCACCACTCTTAATTATGAGTAATAGTAAAAATTTTAGCAAGTTTTTTTGGAAAGTGGGAGGAGCTCTTGAGTATTTGCATAAAGTACTGCTATCAGTTTGAGTATATACACGCCTTGTCAAGACATTCAAACGTTATTACAGGAGAATGAAGTACGTGATAAAAGTGAATATATCTGAGGGATTTAGTCAATTTTTATAATTTAAACTCGCTTGTGAAATGCAGAAGTGATAGAAGAAGAATATAAGACAATAGGAAAAAGTGACCTAAGGGAAATTTTGAACAATGCAAATGAGAATTGGTGATAGTATAAGTATGTATTCTCCTCCCTTGGGGAATATTCCGCCAATGCAGGATGGTTACAACTACTGGCCAGAACCTTATGGATTTCATTATGCTGACCAAAGACCAATGGATTGTTCTCCATACAAAAAGGAAGAAAGGATTAGAAGACCTATGAATGCTTTCATGGTATGGGCAAAAACTGAGCGAAAGAAGTTGGCTGACGAAAATCCAGACGTCCACAACGCTGACCTCAGCAAGATGTTGGGTGAGTATTCAACTTCAAACTCACATGACATCGCATCCAATGTACATCTTGTACTTTATTTAATCGGTATAGCTTGATTGGAATTACCTGATTGTAATATTTTTTTTCATTTTATGGAACTTTTTCTTGAACAATAAAAATGTTCTTAGTTTACAAATTATCCCTATCAATATTTTTTATATAAAAATCACCAGTAAGCCACGCGTATAATATTCTTTTGATATTTATATTTTTTATATTTTTTAAATGAGGGTTTGCTCTAATTTTTATGGAATTTCATACACATTCCTTAAGGTTTATCTGAACAGATTCTCCTGTTATCCTCTGCGATATTTCTGCCTAGCATGGTGACATTTACCAGAACCCAATAAAATGCCAATGAAATAACAAGTGTGCATTTCATTA
Organism: Perna viridis; assembly: GCA_037379345.1. Classification (NCBI taxonomy): domain Eukaryota; kingdom Metazoa; phylum Mollusca; class Bivalvia; order Mytilida; family Mytilidae; genus Perna; species Perna viridis. The sequence goes on along the minus strand of CM074511.1, from coordinate 8,398,162 downwards.
TAGCGTACATTCGGTTAATAAAAAAAAAGCATGATAATATTGAATGGTTCACACCTAGAAATGATTATTTAACATCTCTTTTTCAACTAAACTTCTTATCGACTAAATATCAAAATACTTTAAATGTAGACCGGAAACGAAATAAATTTCAATGTCCTCTAAATCCACGGTTTAACTTTTATTGCATCTTTATTTGTTCTTACTTATTCTATATTTATTTAGTTGATAATGATTTAACTTGGAAACTCACTTGTTTATTAAAATCGAATGAACACTATTATGTGTTCTAGTATATTTTAGTAATACAGCAATTCATTTGAATGCAAATATTTTGCGAATAATACGTGACACTGTTAGTTTAAGAAATAAATGGCTAAACTTGAATAATTTTTTGATGATTTGGATCATTTATGATACTTTAATATTTATTCTAAAAGAACATCTCAAAATAAATTTGTAATTTAATCAAATTAACAACTATCGACTGCAAAAATGACAAAAAAATATTTCTTTTCATTTTGAAGGAAAAAAGTGGAAGGATCTCCCAGATGATGAAAAGAAACCGTTTCTAGAGGAAGCAGAACGCTTACGACAACAACACATGCAAGACCATCCTGAATATAAATATAAACCAAGAAGACGGAAAAACAACAAGAAAATGAAATCTGTTGATAAACCGAGCAGAAATTACTACCACAGTTCAGGTTCGGACCAGCTAAAGCACGCAACAGAAAACAGACGGTACAGTGAAAATGACTCCTCGGGCGACAGCTTCAGATCTTCTGGAAAGTCGACATCGATCCATTGTCCCGAGCGAACGTCATCTGCTCCGTTATATATGCAACAGTTCTGGAATGTGACTGCTGCAAATGGACAACCGAATCCGGCGGTCAGAGACATGCATTTGGAACAAAACAACACGAAGAGAAATTTCACTCCCATAGACTATAATTCGAACTTGGCAAAATCTCCGTTCTCAGATGTTTTACGCTCGGCGTCATTGCAACCTTTGAAACCAGGACCACATTTTTATACACCAACCAGTATAAATCTAAGTTCTTCATCTGACAGCCTGACAACTCTCCGGGCACTGGTCAGTCGTCAGCCATACTTTAGTGAATCAAGGGAAGGAAAACATGACAATTTAAGTGTTTCATCTGTAAATCATACACCTTCCAGCTTTACCCCCGTAGTCAACAATCACCATATCCAACCAGCTCACTTTCCGGAACATTTGAACCCTGCTCAAAACAATTTCCTGCCATGCTCAGCTAGAAATAACTCAGGGATGAATTTTCAGAGCGGCATGTGCGGGAGCGAGGTTGACCGTAATGAATTCGACCAGTACTTAGAGGAGGAACCAACTTCATTTCTTCATCATATCGACAGGTGTCAAAGAGGAGGGGAACAGTTTCCTGGGATCCAGTACGAATCAAGTTCTATACCATTCTTTAGTGAAATTAATGGAGACAATAAGAATGGAGACAATAACAGTGGAACTATGAATATGGCAAGTCCTCTGTTGCCAGAATGTGTTCATTAGTTTGAATTTGTTTATTTATTAAAACGTTATCTTGAATTTTAATTGGTGCATGTATACTAATGTTCTATTTGTACAAAGGATATAAAATCAACGAGATACTTCTAATTGTGCCAAGTCCAAGCTATACTAAGCTGAAAACGAGAATAAGAAAATTTGGCTTTGAAATTTCGATAAATGTTTTATAAAGTGCCAAACCAGTTTTAATCATAGTGCCAGTGATATAGATCCAGATTTTGGGGAATAAAAATCAAGTGCTTTATTTAATGGAACTTAATGAGTTGGTATTTTTTCAGCGAGAATGTAAAATCTGTAGATAAATTTTGATTTCATTTTTATACTTGTTACATAATGAAAATAAAACTGATTTATTTTTAATGCCGTTTGTTTTTACAAGCTATGTTGATGGAATGTGTGTGGCGCGCACCTGTTGGCAGGAACGTCACCACTGAGTGATGGGATCATATTTGGTGACACAATAAAAAAACCAAAAAACTCAAAATTTTGTTCTGTCATTGAATATATTTTGTAGCACAACATGCTCAGGAGAGAAAACTGCACGAAGTATATCATTATGTCACAAAAACAAAGATTTAGATATTCTTTAGTTGCAATCGCAGTCTTGTACATAGCATCTGTAAACTATTTTAAGAGAAGAAACCATTGACAATTATGTAAATTGTTGTACCATATCAAATAAAAGAACAATCGAAAGGGTGCCATTAAAAATTGGAAATGACAATTACGTATATAGAGCTGACTCGACTCAGTGGCGGATGGATTTAGAGGGGATGTAGAGGGTTGGCGTCTCTTTTTAATTAGAAAATTTGTCATTTCCACGTGTAAAACTGACAAAAAAATGACAAATAATGTTCTAGCAGCCCCCTCTGCGAGGAACTCCGGAAATGTCTGGATCCGCCCTTGAGGCTAAAGAGGTTTCCTCTATAAATGAAGTAAATTTTGTCGGTATGTTCATAACAACAGTCGTTTTACCCCAAAATATTTTTTTGAAAGTGAAAAAGCTCTTGTCTCTGCTTCTCTAGTGAGAACTGGTTTGTTTCGGTACAGGAGGCAAGTAGATGCACCTGCATCTGCATGTAAAGGATCGTTGTTTTTTTTTTTTAATTTAGATTGCCCTTACTTTAGAGAATCCCTTAAATTCCAACAGTGGCATTCACTCGTTCAAGGGACACATATTTTTTAAAAAGAACTTTGCAATTTGATCATAGCTGTTTTAGTTTACTCTACTGTGTGTAGACAAATGTCACAGTGACTTATGCTAGTTCATGGAATGTATCGTTTTCATATTAAAGAACTCCCTTTTCATTGCTTCGCGTCCGAGTGAAGAAAAGTCAAGCATAAACTTCGAAGATCGACATTAATGTGGTACAGACAAAGATCTTGCACTTGAATATAGCATTTGTTGATACATGTCGCTTCAACACAACAGACTGAAATGATCGTATAGATAATGAATTATTGTTGTCCGTAGGTTTGCATTGAGTATTAGTGCATGAATCTCTTCAGAAATTGTACTATAGATTTTAATACCGAAATGAAAGGATGAGGTTGATGACATGAACCGATCTGGAAATAAAGGCAATAGATGGGTAAAATACAAACATGTTTTGTGTTTCCGTGAATCAAAATTAGCAATTAAACTGTAAAGACTTAAAGACTTCATGAATTACCACAATGTTCAAAAACAAAAAACAAAAACAAACAAAAAAAAAAAACCCCTAAAAAAGTCATCTTCAGATTTTCGCTCAATAACTTGAATTTATGAGTATGGAACTACAATGTTCCATAACATAAACAAAGGAAATTTTAATTTGATATTAATGAAAAAGGATAGAATTTGAACTGTTGTTAGGATTGTTTTCAGGTAAATTGAAAAAGATTAAACCTCAAAATATTCTGGTAAACGACACACTAGAGAATTGACAATGTGGTTCCTATACACCCCTGTATTTATATTTTGGATGAAGAGTATTTTTTTATTTATATTTTAAGTTCATTAACTACTTTCATTCAGAATTCCATGTTATGTCAAACTGTATTCATCCATATAGTTATCTGGGTTCGACCTAACAATCAAAATGAAGTTCAAACTTATTTCAAAAGAAGATATTTTGAATCTTATTTGCTCGCATGCATCATGAGTATCCGAGAGAAAAAAAACAACAACAAAAATTGATCGGTGGTAAAATGGTAAAACTTCTATTGAACAAGGGAGGTAAATCTTGATAAAAGGAAAATTTCACCTGTAGCTGTTTTACCTTCATGTGTATTCCATGGTGACCTTTTCTTGAATCAGCTTAACACACATTAATAGTTTCTTCTGTTGCACATATTTCTAGGTTAGGGCATTTTTTTTCGGCTCTACTGATTGATTGCACGATGTCATTTGTTCGTCACGGTTTTCTAGTATTTTCACCATTAATTTGATAAACTCGATTTGCTCTAAATCAATTTAATACATCTATATTCCGTCTCTCCCTTACAAAATATCAGCAAACTTAAACTCGACGGTAGTGAAATAAATTATAAGCTTTTGATTATAATGGCGGTGAAGTGATCGTAAAACGCAGCTACTTCACTTAATTTACAAAGCTAGCTATCCATGTAAATCTAAAGTTGTCCACAATCGTCTTCAGTTTACGACTTAATAAAGCTCTTATGTCTAAAAACTCAACACAAAACGGCAGCGCAAACGTCAAATAAGGATTTACAGCGCAGAATAAGACAGGTAAAGCCAACACTGAACGTCAACTTGGTAGATATATTGCCGTGTAATAGTAGGATTAATATATTGCTAGCTTTTATAACTGCACCAAGGGGTAATGGGAAAGTTAGCTCTCAAAATGGACATGAGCTCAGCATACTGTTTGTCGTTATTGAAGTTGTACATCTCGTGCATTTTCTTCTCGCATGGACATTTTAAAAAAGAAATGTTAATTAAATATACACCAAAGCACTATTCATTCAGAGGAAAAGACTGAGATTATGCATTGCGATTTTAATATTTAATATTGAGAACATTGGCACAATCAGAGAAGTGTTTACTTACTTCCTATGTACAATCATATTAATTAAACGTGTAGGCTTACGTCCATTTTTCTTCGTTGCCTTTCGTAGTTTTTTTACGTGTAAATTGTTTGAAAAATTATGAAATTAAAACATGAAATGAAGTTTTTTTTGTACCGATGATTTACAGTGTGCATGTATATTTAAAAAAAAAAAAAAAAAAAAAAAAAAAAAAAAAAAAAAAAAATTGGTTAAGTTGACACACCAGTGTTAACTTTATCATATCTGTCATACCTTTGGGCCGATACAGACAAATTTTTGGTGCGTTTAAACACTGGTACAAACTACCATATATGTCGCATCACGGTAGTGAAATATGCATTGTTTTTAGCAATAATTCGAGGAAGCCACAGATATGTATTGAATTGCAACTCACAATAGTCAATTCACCGTTTTTTAGCATTTAGTGCGTCTTCAATTTTCGATAAGTTTCCGTAGGATGTCGTTAACTTCCGTCACATGACTGGGTTCTGCCAAAAACATCCTTATCAAACGAATTTTCGATGTCAAGAGGGCGGAAACCAACACTTTCATTTCTTCAATGAAACTAACACAAGGAAATAAATGAATTCACCTTAAATGGGAAATAATCCATTCCAGATTCAGATCTTAGTTTCCTAGAATATTTACATGCTTCAGGGTAATACCACCCTTTGCATGTTACGGCGACAGCTAAGGTAGAACTTCCGGTAGGGATTCAGCAGGGTGTAGGATTTTGTGAACATAATGTTCGAGCTTTTATATTCATTTATGTCTGTTCTCATATTTCATCTTTATTCTAATGAAAACCTTTGTTGTAACAAAGTATGATACAGTACAGTATAGAACAAGAATAGTTTTTAATCGTTGAATATAGGCTGATTTAGAACACTGGAAGATTCCTGTCTGAGAGCTAATCCGAATTTAGTTGTCAGAAATTTGATTGCGCTTTCTAAATTATGTTTGCTTGAAAATTAAAATATTACGTTTTATAATTTATTTAATTAATGAGTTTTATCTCTAAGTCGGGCCTAAGCTGGTACATTCCATGTTATAGTGATATTCGTCTCCAATACATATACTACATACAGATCACACAGATCACACTTTCTGGTTACATATATACGTTTTGCTTATCTCTATTGTAAGGTTGTGTTTCGTTGTCCCGAGATAAATATACATATCCTTGACATTTAGTACGTTGAATATTGCTTTACCTTACTGTTAATAGTAAATACAGCAGTTTTGAACATCTGAGACAGACAGACAGAATCAAACATTCTGACGTCACAACCTTTATCACATATTTGGAAGTGATATCGATGTTTTTGTCCCTTCAATAACACCAGATGTTGCAAACCGATATCGGTCACGGGCTGATAACAGGTTATTGGTTCGTCGTGAACGGGACAACGTCATTGATATCAGCCTTCGTCAATGGTAATGTCGTAAAGTCTGAATATAAATCAAATGAAAAGAAATTACAAATGAAGAAATTGAATTCAAATATGACTTGAAATAGTCAACTAGAGTTTTTTTGTAAGGTTTAAGATTATGAGATTGCATTGTTTTATATCGTCCCTTACATCAACCCTCGACTAACATCAGCCCTCAAACAAAGCGACTAGAAAATTTCGGAGAAAAATTCTTGACTACATGTATTTACCGAAGTAAGTTAAAGTACGAGTGTTTATACACGTTTTGCGAACCTATAATGCGTTACAATAATGCTTTGAGCATTACTTTACCCGTATTTTTTTTTTTTTTTTTGGTGGGGGGGTGGGGGGGCATTTTATATTTTATGATTACTTGTGTTTGTTATTAAGAGGAGGCTTTTTAATGATTCGTCTTATTGATTTTTTATACCATAAATTTCGTTACATGACCTAATGCCTGCGTACTATTCAACATCAATTGCGAGGTAATTTTATAATATAACAATGTTTTGAAAATATTTCTTTTTCAAACGGCCTTATTTAGAGCATGGGTATGAATTAAATTTATTATACTAACAATCAAATATCTGCCTTTTGCTCTCTGTGTAAATAAACACAACCATTAACTAAATTAACTTTATTAGCCGTTATTAAATTTTCAGTCGATCTCTCACTCGTCAAGGCTGCACGGTGTAGTTCTATGGAGGGAATCGTCAATAAACTTTTTTTGCTGGGCATTACACCCGTCAGTAAACTCATGCATGACTGAAACGTCGCATGAAATTGATTTTAAGTAATCGCGAATTAAGTTCTGGACTGCATGAGTAAAATGGTGATCGTGTTTCTGGTCTGTGTCTATTCCATCATACTCTAAAATAGCATGTCTATGTTTCTATCGAAACTTCCTGTTTTTTTTGGGTTTTTTTTTTTGGAAATAAGAAGACTGGAGTTCACACTGTTCAGTACATTTATAGTTTTCAGAGAAATCATGGATTGCAACAAAATGCGTAACTGGTAAATATGTGATTAAAATGTTTAATTGTTTCGACTGCCAGTATGCCCTAAATTGATGGGAGTGATTGTTTCATATATTCAAACATGTGACATGCCTTGGAGTCTTTCTTTACAAGAACAAGCTTCCTAATAACTTTATCTCCTTTTATTTTTTTTACATTTTGATATTCGTATCGTTCCCATGAAACCTCGTCTGCTCAACTTTTGTCCAATTCCTCATCTAAAAAGTGAAGTTTGTCAATACCACACTCGGCACATTCCCGATTCAAACAAGACATTTTATGTTGGTGCGTATTGGCAGACCGTGCACACCATGTTGTATCAACAAGTTCATGTAAGGAACCATAGATAGATACCGCACAATTTTCTTTTTCAATGAGTGTTTTCTTTCGAAATTGCATGCATGATTTAAACAAACTTTTCATTTCAACATGAAGCCGACAACAGCATGTAAGTTTATCTTTGTGAGTAGCAGGGCGAACAAAGTAAGGCTTACATTTTTCAAATGCGCGCTGTCCTATCTTTATCTCAGGATTTTCTCTTTTAAAGTCAAAATATATTTTCGTTGGTGTTTTTTTATCTAGTATGTAACACTGGTGAGAAGAATATAGTTTAGGACCTATACGGACACGTTTAAGATCATTTTTATTGTTCGTAGGTCTGCTGCTGCTTTCTTTCAACCAAAAATCGTGCACAAGCCTTTTCGTTGTATCGTCTAACGCATCGTGCCTAGTTTTCCTTGATGTATATAGAAAGGAGGATTTCCCAGAATGCAACACTTTAGCTCTGAAGGATGTGCTCTTTTGGATTGTTTTCTGATTGACGCCTAATGTACTTGCTGAACTTTTCACTGCCCCCTTTTTTCAATTAGGTTTGGACCACTGATAGCGCATGTTACTAATTTCAGACTTGCCATTGCATCTTTATTCCTTTTGCGTTTAACAGACGTGAGGATTTTCTTTTACACTTTGAAGAGCTGATGATTCTACTTTATCTTTTTCAATCGAAGAACGGAATTTATTTACGGCGGGAGATTTCGCTGACCTTTTTTCATCTAAATTTGCAGAAAGAACAGCGGCTCTTTTGGATGGATTAACCGGTAGTTCGAGTTTCTTTACTGACCTTTAAAAATACAAGAATGCACAATGCCGTGAAATTTGTTCTAGTGTATGGCAATGTCTTAGATTAATAACTTTTTCCACTCTCCTTGCAATATTATATATTTATTTTTCTATTTTCTATTTTTATCTACAGTTTTAATATGGAAAAAGGGGGGAGGGGCTTCGTTGAAAACTATTGAGTTTGGCCTATACATGTATATAGCCTGGGTAGCGGGATAGCGAATTCTTTTTTTTTACGGATTTCTTACCAATTTTGTTGAATAGTTAGTTTCGATATGATTTATTTCAACAGAAATTTGTCATGGGGGCTCTTTCCTGGTATAGTGACTTGATATTGTCTAAATAAAGCATCTATGGACGCGCACATTTGTATGTGTGGTATCGTGAACTCACTAAACTTCTTTATTTTTTTTACTGTATATAGTTTTGTCCAATTTCAGGCCTACCTTGCTTTTTCCATTCTGTTAGAAAATACAGCATCATCTTACAATTATAAGATTCTGATACTTTGGAACGCCTCCTATAAAGTTTCATATATTCATTTCTTATGCGTCTTTTGTCTTGATTTGTGTTTTTCTTTCGTTATATTCTCTTTGTCTTTTTGCCCCTGCGTTATATACTCTTGCATTCTCTTTGCAACTGGTTTATTTTTATGGTAGGATATTCTTTTCTGTTCTTTTCTTTTCTGCAATTTTAATTCTTTGTTCAGTCGAATTCTTTCCGCTGATGATAACTTCCTGTTGAAAATTTAATTTGTAAATTGCGACGTAAATTCCATGCATGATGTCAATTTTCCCCCCAGAAAACAAACGCGTAACAAGACTTATCACATATCTTTTAACTTAATCGTTCAATTGATTTCTTTTTGTAGTACAAAATAGTATAACATATGAACATTCTCGGAATAAAATATAAAATAAAAGATATATGCTAAGACCTTTGATGCGACAAAAATAAGCGACTGATTCGTGACACTTATCCAGTAATTTGCCTTAAGAGCGTAATTACTTAAAATTGTAACAAGATAATTGGACTTAAAAAAGTTAAAGGTGTTCGGCCTGAATCATTGAATCAACAATATTTAGTAGAGATATAAAAAGCCTATTGAAAAGCACATTTAGAACATTTAAGTTATTTTGAAATATAAAATAGCGATAACATGTATTTTCTTACCGATTCTTCCATTTTTCAATATTGATCCTCTAAGTATCTACTTTTTACGCGTGTCGTACAACTATTCGATCACGTATTCCGTGGCCATTTTTTAATTTTTTGCGTTGAATTTTGTATGACGTCATAGTCCGAATCCGCGAAATTCTGTCATACAAAATTTTGGAAAATCTTTGAAGTTTTTTTAAAAGTGAGAGGCAAAAACTTCAATTTATTACTACATAATGTTACAAGTTTCCCGGTATTTTTGACAGCTTTCTGTCATGTTTTATATAGAATGACAGCGATAACATAATGATTTTTGGAATAAAATAGTTGGTATTTGCTATTTTATCATGAAAGAAATATTTTCTTTTCCAAAATTATTTTTAACACGAGTGCATTGAACTACATTAGATAGCGCAAATTACAGTTGCCGTCAACTTTGTGCGCGACGTCATATACAATTTTCATACAGCACTCTTTCACATCACTTATTTTCACATCAAATGGGCATTAACATTTTTTTTATTTACCGACTGAAAGAAACCATGTTATTTTATTTATATCTTAATAGTCTGTTTGTTCTGAATTTATGATAAAACACACACACACACACACACACACACACACACACACACACACACACACACACAAACTTCCATACTCATCTATTATATGATTAAAATAAATTGGATTACCACTGTATGAAAAAGTATTGTATTATTTTCACAAAATTATGAAAATTAGAATATTACAATGTATGGATTGTAACAGCCAAGTAGTCTGCAATGCAATGGTAAGGTTCTATAGAGTGCTCATAAAAGTTCGGGACACGCACTATTCTCTTCTTTTTAAAGATATACATATATGTAAGTGATCAAAACAGTATAGAATAACAATAACAAAAATAAAGAAAAATGAAAGTACAATACATAAGTTCAAATAATGGAAATGAGAAAAGTGTTTTTTTACGAAGTTTTAATGTCAATAATTAATGCAAATTATATAGTTTACGCGTACTTTCTATAGAAGTTTTTGAATTGGCCTGTTTCAAGCCTTTTTTATCATGCTTGTGACAAAACTTGGTGTATATGGATATTCGTTGGAAGTAAAATGGGTATGGCGAATTGGACCCAGTACTATCCTCTTGTGTCGGGTATGGTGAATTGGACCCAGTACCATCCACTCATGTCAACGCAGTGGAATCGTTACCACAAGACACATGTATGAGAGTTCGTTGTTTAATACCCCTTCCCGTGTTCTTCTGATTGGAGACCGTGCAGTGGCAATAAAATGGAGAGTGAATTATCTTCAGCAAATAAACAGAAGAGGATATAAAACTTTAACAGTAGTGGTATATCAACACAATTACATATAATAATTTATGTTAAGATATTGGAATTAAATATTTGTCTATTAAATCATAAAATATTGCCGTCAAATTGCTACTGAGTTTTAAGCATTCACAAGCAAAGTGCAAGTAATGCAATACTATTAGTTACACTTCTTAAGTTAATCATAAAGCTTAATGGACACTAAAACAAGTTATATCATTGGCATCCTCGTTAAGGTTTTGCAAACTATCAGAACCATGTCGTTTGCCTTTTGGGTTATACCGAAGAAGGGTAAAAATAACTTATGGCACACTTACCGATCCTTGTGTAAAAACGAGTGCTCATGTTTTTGGAAGGTAAAATCACAACAAAAACTTCAAGGCCATAGAGAAAAATTGGTCAAACTTGCATTATTAATATATAACACCGTTCTTTATATTTTTAAAGACCAGTAGATTTACACGGGTATTTCAAACCTTACTTAAAGGTGCGTTTAGACTTGTTGACGACCGTTTGTGATCTCTGAAAACATTTATTTTGTATTTAGGTTAAACGCTGGTACATTTGTTACGTTTCACCATATCCGTTCTTTTGTACCATTAAAAGTATATGTCTAATAACTTAAAAGTACAAAACCAGGTATAGAGTATCACTCTCCCCCAAAAAATCAAAGCCTTATGGGTCTTACCATTTCTCCCAGTCTGAATATATGTTTAAACTTTATTTTAACATCTTTATCGTAAGAAAAGTCTACGAAAAGTAATGAAGGGACATGCAAAGGAATGCAAAACGTGTACCTATAAAATGTTGCGCATTGCGCATTACCTTAAATAATTACTCGCATTTTTTCCCTTGATTCTCCTTGATTCGCCGTAACAAAAAAAATTGAAAAAACTTGAGTTATCCCCCTTCTCACTTAATTACTGTGTAGTGTTGTAGGCTTAGACAATCCATAGTTAACTTCAATTTAGCAAGGTTAATTTCTGTATGTATACGAGCATGCCGAGGAAAACGATGAGGTTACGAAAACAATGATCTCTTATACTATGGATAGTCTTCTCTTTATAAGTAAGGGTTAGAAGAACTTTGTCATATCTTCTGAAATTACAAAAAAAGTTCATTTTCAATGTCAATTGTTCAATAAATAGGTGTGTGTCTTATCTAATGTATTAGAAATTAGACATGATTTAAAGAATCACAATACAGTATTATTGTTTGTAAAATGAATTGTTTTACTTATTTAAAAGTTTTGATACATTGATGCTCTACAGTGTTGGAAAAAAAAAACACGTTTGGGAGTTCAATCAGATTGCAAGGGGAGAGTGTGTGTCTTATTGCATTTTGCATCGGTTATAACAATCTACTCTTGGATTCTACTTTCTAAAGTGATAATCTCTTAGGGTTCTGATATTTGTTTTCAAAAAGTGTTACCATTACCTGGCAATTACGAAGGGCTTTTTATTTTAACCAAGCTCAAGCTAGCGAACAATAAACTACACGTAGATAATGCTAGTGAACAATAAGAAAGCGCGGGGAAACTTCAATAGATAAAAAAAAAAAACATAACACATTACAAACCCACAACGGACTGAGCCATTCACTTGTATCAATGGATAATTTCGTGATAAAATTGTTGACAATACTATTTTTATACACGTACTTCAAATGCAACTGAGATTGAAAACTTTTAAAATAGACTTAACATTGATTGGATCTAAAGGGGACAGTGTCTAGTCTACTTATTACTATTTTTTAAATGTCTCATTTTTAATGTAAAAACAGATTGAAATTTTGAAATTATTTGTTATTTAGCTTTTCCTAAACAGGCGTTAGAAAGTAGTTTTCATACTGATATAATTTATTTTGGACACTGGGTTAGGGCTCTCATTTATAGATCTGAGATTGATAACTTTATAGCACAAATCAGTGACATAAAGAAAGAATAATGTTGAAAATAAGCCATTCCACTTCTATATAGATTCAAAATATATAGATACAAAAATAAATTCCACCCCCTTTTTGTCAGAACACACACACAAAGACATATAAACAGAAAAACAAACAAATTAAAAAAAAAATAAACGAAATAAAAACAAATAATTACTCGTCATTGTTAAATTTCACTCCTAAAAAATCATTTCTGTAAATTGTTAATTCATGACTAGAATGAGAAAAATAAGGTGTTTGTGTTTGCGGGAGGGGGGCTTGTCCGATTTTGGGGGAACTATCTATATGCACATCCTAGAAATTGGGCGATTAACTAACCAAAAATGTTGAAAACTTAATTGTTAACAAAAGCTTAAGGCTACGAAATATTTCATAACTATTTGAAAATGGGTCCTCCGAGTAACATAACTGTCAAATTTGAAACGAGACTTCTTCAGAACAGTTCATATATGGATCCTAGAAATTTGGAAGTGAACTAACCGGTAGTGAAATTACCTGACCCGTAATGACATAATACTTCACCGCCAAATTATCATGGTGTGCATATGAACCGTTCTGCCAAACATGGAATTTAAAGTTGCCAAAAAACGTCATGTAGGAGACCCCTCTTCAAGGTGTCATAAAAAAATTTCCAACGGCAAAGCTTTTTCAGGACATTCAGGGTTAATTAGTCACCATACCGGTTAGTTCACCACTAAATTTTCATGGTATGCATATGAACCGTTCTCCCAAACATGGAATTTAAAGTTCCCCCAAAATCAGGATCCCCCAACACATTGTTTGTTTTTATTCAAGTCACGAATTAACTATTTATAGAAATGCTTTTTCGAGGAGGAGTGAAATTTTACAGTGGTGGGTCATAATTTGTTTTTATTTCATTTGTTTTTGTTTTGTTTTTGTTTGTTTGTTTGGTTTTTTTTGTATGTTTTTGTTTGTGAGTCTTTACAGTATTCTGTCTATATGTAACTGAATTAAGTTGTATAATTTAAGTTGACAGAGTTATAAATGTTAGATCCAGACATTTACAAATAGGGTCCAAAATTAGTTTATTAATCATATCAGTATGCAAACTTATATCTTACGTCTATGAAGGCATTCAAAATTTTATTTCAGAAGTTTTCAATCTCAGTTCCAATAAAGCAATTTGAAATGTATTATAAGTACGTACATAAAAACAATAGTGTCAAAATTTTATTACGCAATTATCCAATGATATATACAAATGTAATTAATATGAAATAAAATGGCTAAGTCCGTTGTGTGTTTGTTATGTTCTATGGTTTTTAGATATTGGAGTTTTCCCGCGCTTTCTTATTGTTCGCTAGCTTAATCTGGCTTATTGTTCGCTTGCTTGAGCTTGCTTCGTTATTTGCTAGAACTGCGTTATATATTCATCGTTCATATATTTACACGGTTGTTGCCCTCTCGTATATCGAGTGTACCGTTACATACAGTTCTAACATCGTTGGGAATTTTTCAGACCCTTCTATAAGTTTACGTTATCTTCCCTTTTATCAATTTGATCCGATGGAGAAGTGTAGCGAATTCTGAGACGTTTGTATAATATTGATTTGTTGTGACATGCATCATTAATTTGATCCTCTATCCTACATAATAACATCTAAATGAACTGTCCCGTAATATCAAGCATCGTGTACTAAGTTACAGCCCTTGATTCATCCTACGAGGAGGAATGACCCGGCCAGCGAAAGCTATATTTTTATATAGCCTAGCTGGCCGAGTGGTCTAGGGCGCTGGAGTTTGTGCAGGCGGTGTTTCCATAGATGTCACAGCGGTACGAGTTTTCGAGTCCCGCGGAGGGAACGACCAAAAATTTGCATTCTAACATCGTTGGGAATTTTTCAGACCTTTCTATATATATATATATATATTTAGCTTTGCTTTATCAAAAATAACTTGTAATCAAATATTTTGTACCGAAAAATCGTTCGTGGCCATCCCTCCCAAAAATCAACTATTTACTTGTTTCTCAACCAACCCTCGACAAAACGTTTATAGACCGCGTGATTAATTCAAAATTATGCCACAAATTACAAAGATTTTGTTTCCAGGGTAGTTCTCTTACTTTATGTATAGAAACTCATCATGAAGTTGACTCAACTTTATTCCTTCTAATACATGTACACTAATCAACTTCCTATGCATATTATTTATGATACAAACTGTATTAAATTTGTTCCCTGTATCATTGCATCGTGGTACATATATAGGTGAAATCGATTGCCATTCGATTTGTGAACGATGAGTGATTGATGATCATTCTGATCGATTAGTTATGTTTGTGAATCATCGACCGAACCCAAGAGTGTAACATTATCATTCGATTTGTGACCGAAAAGTCACTTAAATTACCTTTCCTAAATAGTGTCACGACTATGAATTGAAGATAATTCAAACTATTAAAAATGTTGCCACACTTATACTAGTATTTTGATATATATTAGAATATTATCGAATGAATCCTCCTGATATGCATATTTCATGAAAAGTGCGTTTTTTCTTTAGAAGAAGCTGTTAAAATTCTCTTTAGCATGACTCCTCAGTAAACTAAACTCCATATTTGAATTCATACTTGATATAAACCGAAAAAAAGTACCAACATTGTATTCTTAAATTTCTAAATTGATTGACTCGCATTCAGCAGTGGATCATGATTAATCGACTTAAAATAGACTAACTGCATGATTCAACTTTACTATAAGATGACTAGTCTCCTACTCCTCTACACTCACACCAAATCAGAAAGCCTGCGAGATAACCTCTGGCATTGCTTGAGTAAATAGTCTCCGTGTAAAGCAATCTGATATATTCAGACCTCATTCGGAAAAGATGTACGATCACATATCGGTCTGAATATTTTTACAAAAGTAATTCACCAAAGTGTGTCCGATAACCTTTTTGGTATTTTTATGGTTCTAAAGTCTAATCTTAACTCCCTATCTAATTACTCTTCTTTACTAAAGCACCCTGGCTTTAGCTAGCTATTTTGTTTACGTGTTCCTTTCTTGTAGGTTTGATTTCAGTTGTTTTTGTATACAGCCTCCGTTTCAGCAAGGCGGTTAAAACTTTATCGATTTCATCCTAGAAATTAAATGGACTCGCATTAATTTCCTCTTAAATTAAATCTTCGCACATTTCGGTCTATCAAGAGTAATGTTTTGAACGGGCGAAACTGAAGAACATTGCCTTACACATTGTACTATTGTGTATAATCACTCCAGGAAGGCGCCCTGATGTTCTATTCACACCATTCCCGGATATCACGAACCTAATGAGTAGGAGAAAATTAAAATCGACCCTTACACCACCGGTTTATCAGTTCTTTCAGGAGCTATCTGTTGCAATGGTTACAAGTACACGCTTATCAATGGTTTTCAATGCAGTTTAAAATTATACGGAAATTAATGTAAAGTTACACCGTGTCCGATCCGGATAATACACGGTTTTTGTTTTGATGCATGATCGCCCACCAAGAATATGGGTACATGAAAACAAAGGGTGAGTTTCCTTTAAATTTTACATTTTTATCGTTGAAGAGTAGTTTGTAATGCTTCTTTTATAACCATTTATTAAATGTTTTGTATGATGTTACTGTTTCGCTGTTCTATGTTATGATAAAGTAACTTTTTTGTGATCACCTGATCCAGAAAACTATGGAACGGGGTCAAACTTGTTGAACCGTTTATTTTTTTTGTAGAAGAGAAAAAAAAAATCACTGATCGTGCAGAGTATGCATTTTTATGTTTTGAATTAAATGAATTTCTATATTGTTGGCAAATTCTGTCATGAAAAGTGTCTTGTTTTCTTCAAAATCTTATGTTGTAGTTCTCGGATGACCCGAAGAATACGCCCCCTTTCGCCACTTGTAGATTATCGTTATGTACCATTTAGGAATATCACTGCGGTGAGAACGGGGTTGTCATTTAATTATAACACAGCCTAGTGGTTTATTTGCCTAATTAAATAAACCCAGTCATCAAAGATTCTTTGCCAATTAGTCCAGGATCTTTGAACACTGAATCAAATACAAGTGTGGTATACTTTGTAAGTACAAATGTACATGTAGCTGTGTTTTCTTATAGCCATTTGTTTGTACGCAGTCAGTAAACTTGGTACCTTATCTAAAAATTGCTTCCTCAGAAGAACTTTGAAAGATACTTATGATGAACCTTATAGTGTTTTTTGGGGGGAATATCTCAGCCAAAATGTCCTCAACTGATTACTCGGCTGGTTCAAATTGTGTATTTAAAACACTGTTTAAGATTTTTGTTTTCCATTGTTTTCTTTTTGTACATGCACTAGTGTCATGCAAGTTTTAGTGTGTGACCAATAAATTTACATTATATTTTTTTATGTTCCCTGGGGTATCCTGCATAGAACTGATGTGGGGATTTATGATAATTCGAAAAACATGGCCGCCATTACTCAAAATAGAACATAGGGGTCAGACAGTAGTTTTTCGCATATATCTCCAAAACGGTTAGGTTAAGTCGAATTCTGAGAGGGCTGAAAGTATTCAGCATGATAACATCTATCTGCAGTTAAATTTTCATTTTAATCTATTAAGCCGTGTTGGAGTTTTTGCCCTTTTTCAACATTTTTTTTGCTATTTTTTATGTTATTTCTTTCAAAGATCTTCTCCTCTGACACTACTAGACCAATTGGAACCAAACTTGGTATGAATATTCCTTGAGGATATCCTACATAGAACTGATGTGGGGATTTTTGATCCTTTGAAAAAATGGCCGCCATTACTAAAAATAGAACATAGGGGTCAGAAATAGTTTTTCACATATATCTCCAAAACAGTTAGGTTAATTCCAATCTTGACCAGGTTTAAGTGTTCAGCATGATGAGATCTATCTGTGGTTAAATTTTCATTTTAATCTGTTCAGCCATGTTGAAGTTATTGCCCTTTTTTCGAAGGTTTTTGTGCTATTTTTTATTTTATTTCTTTCAAAAATCTTTTTCACTGACACTACTGGACCAATTGGAATTAAACTTGGTATGAATGATCCTTGGGGTATCCTGCATAGAACTGATATGGGGATTTTTGATCTGTCGAAAAGCATGGCGGCCGTTACTAAAAATAGAACATAGGGCTCAGACAATAGTTTTTCACATGTATCTCCAAAATGGTTAGGTTTAGCCCATTTTGGAAGGATTAAAAGTGTTCAGCATGATAAGATCTATCTGTAGTTAAATTTTCATTTTAATCTATGGAGCCATGTTGGAGTTAATGCCCTTTTTCAACGGTTTTTGCTATTTTGAATGTTATTTCTTTCAAAAATCTTCTCCTCTGACACTATTTTACCAATTGAAACAAAACTTGGTATAAGTGTTTTTTGGGGTATCCTGCATAGAATTGAAGTGGGGTTTTTTGATCCATCGAAAAACATGGCCACTGTTACTAAAAATAGAACATAGGGGTCAGACAGTAGTTTTTCGCATATATCTCCAAAACCGTTAGGTTTAGCCAAATTCTTTCAGTAGCTGAAATGATCCTTATTTTTAGGACTACAAAAGTCTTCAGGTTTGTCAGACGCCTTCTTATTAGAGTTATTGCTCTTGATAGGGGAAAATGACTGTTTTTTTTTTTTAGTTTTCAGCCAATGTCTTGAATACTATGATAGTTTTAGACTTCCATTAACTGAAATGATCCTTATGGTAAGTCCTATCAAAGTTTTCCTGAGTCAAAATTGTTGGACAACTTCTTGTTTAATTTATTGCCCTTGAAAGGCAAAATTTAACCAGGTGAGCGATTCAGGCTCCTGGGAGCCTCTTGTTTATTAAGGTTTTCTTTGGTCAGTAAATTTTGGTCAAATGAAGTAATGCTGTGAATAGTGATGTATGTTTCTGAGGACAAATAAGATTATGTATTGGAAAGAGTGTATAACCAAAATGATATGAGCACCTAAGAAGGCTAAGATTTAAGGTCAGAGTATCTTCATTCTTGGCACAAGTAATTATATTTTGGTTGTTCAAGATAACCAGTTGATTTATCCTAGTTATGTAGATGTTCTCTGTGATTTTTTACTGTTTTCAATATGAATTTAAGTTTTTTTTTATTAGTAGATTGATATTTGTGTTGTGACATTTTTGCATGAGAAAGTTTAAGAGTGAAATTACCCAATTTATTTCATCTTATGGAAATTAAATACACGGGAAACATTTGATCAATCTCAGCTATCTATATGATTATTGTTTTTTTTTTTTGTGGTGAACACTTATGGATAAAAAAAAATGGACAAAATGAAACGGACAATTCGAAATTTGTCAAGTCTGCAACTGTCCATAAGCTAAAAAGGTTCTATTCTTGTTGTTGCCATTCAATCTGTTATGAGTTTAAGATTGTAAACATAAGGAAAATGCTCATGTCTCTGCATATTTTGTGTTATTTTATCATTTTTTGCTGTGTGAAAATTGATTAAAGCTCTCTAGTCAAGCTTGTGATTCTTTTCCACATTCATACAATGTCAGTAAAATGCCCCTGCCTGTTGGATTTGGGAAGAAAATTTGGAACAGAGTAGGATGGGTTAAACTGGTACCAGTCATTGTGAAATTTGCCGGACTGTCAGACATGACTGGTACTTTTAGCCGCCAGTCCAGTAAAATATGTGTGATTTCCAGACCAGATGTCTAGTATGTTTTTTTTATAAGACACGCCTCAACCAGAACTTCCGGTTGAAAGATGGCATCTGAATCAAGGCAAATTTAAAGGTTCACCAGATTTTGTTAAGTTGCTGGACCAAATGTCCGACAGGTTGAAAAATGATTTCGCCAGGTCTGTGGTACATGTATTTTTGAGATGTCTTCATGATTTTCAAATAATTTTGCTAGCCTATATTCATAGGTTAATTCAGGGTAACAAAATCACTTCATGTACATACTACATTTTTTGTAACCGTTGATGAGATGGTATGATATTTATTGTTTTTACATCTACATTTTTTGAGAGATATTTTGTCATAATGTAGAAATTAACTACAGCATGACACTGTGTACTTTACAAGAAGGAATATCTACCTACAATGCTCATGTAAGCTAGAAAGAAACAAGACTTTTAGAAAAGGTCAACTCACTCAAAAAAAACTTATTAAAAAACATACATGTACAATGTAACACTCATT
The DNA here is from genome assembly GCA_037379345.1 of Perna viridis. Lineage (NCBI taxonomy): Eukaryota > Metazoa > Mollusca > Bivalvia > Mytilida > Mytilidae > Perna > Perna viridis. The sequence goes on along the minus strand of CM074511.1, from coordinate 8,378,401 downwards.
TATGATTTAAAGACAACAAGTGATTATTAATAAATTGTACCACTTACATGTAGTATATTAGCAAGTACATTGTACATATAGAACGGCCAAATTTTTAAAACAGAGAAATTACAAAATATTACTCTTTAGAGTAGAGTAAATACCTTTTTTGTCTTTTAAGATATTTTTATATTTTTTTGTGTTAAAAGGGGTAGGGCTTACCATCTTAATAAAAAGGATAATAACAATAAATTTCTTACTGAAAAAAAAAGCTCTTTGGTACCACTGTAAGAGTGGTACTATGCTGGCATTCAGTCATGGTATGTCTATTTCTATACAGTATCATTCACAACACACTGTACATGTAACTTCATCAAATATACCCATACCCAGAAAGCAGATTTTGTCTAAAATACACAATTTTTTTTTAAGCTAGCCCATCAGAATCCCCTTCTAATTTTGAAATTTTCATAAGACTACGCCATTTCACTCAAATAAAGTGGAAACCTTTGGAAAATAACCAATCTTTGGATAGACTTCTTTATTTCATGTTTTTTATCTTATATGACCAATAGTATAAACATTGACTTTCATTTGAAGTCTTCAAGTAAAAATGACATGTCTTTGAGGATTCTCAAAATATTATTAAAATTAACATTCAGCTACAATTTAAATAGATCAAAACAGAATCAGTTAATGCCATAGTAGGCTGTGGTTAGAAATTTATTTCCTCTCTACATAAAAAATTGCTCTCATCTTTTTACAAAAGTTTGGTTTTCCTACATGTAGATATTTGCAGACATATTGAATATAGAATATCATTCAAAGGCTCAAGATTTCCATCTTATTGCAGTGTGCAAGTAAGCCCAGGGAAAGTTATTTCTAAAATTCTAGATCACTGCAATTATAAAGATTTAAAACATGATCTGATCAATGATAGGCAACGTCCTTCCTGTACAGAAGATTTTATTTATATTTTGATACAAGTGCTTTGGGTTTAGCCATTTACATTTTAAAAAATAATCAACATGTATATAATTTGAGTTTACATTTCTATAGAAAACCCAGTTTATTGTTTGTTTGCAATTAGTGCTTGTTTGAATAAAAAAATTACAGCTGAGGGATTCAAATAAGTGCTTGTCTGACCCTCAGTTACTGAAACAAGACCACTGAATTTCATTTACCCAAGTCCTGGCGCTACAATACTTTACAATTTGAAAATAAAAAGGTCAAGGACTCTTGGAAGTATTTTTGAAAATCTGAAATGAAATAATGGGTCGATAAAAGGAGTAGGTTTGGTAAGGCCCTATTTTGGCCCCTGTTTTCAACATTTTTGAAAGATATGTTTTGGCCTATACTAGTTTGTTAACTTGAAAGGATAAGGGTTGTAGTAAATACTTCTCGGCTGATTTTGGTGATATCATGAATGTTTTTGACCTGATAGTGGTTAAAATTTACACAATATTAGTGAAATCATTTGTTTTTCACAAATATGCTAAAATATTGAGATTTTATGGATTTTTTATAATTTAGGCAACTTTGCTGGTGCTACAATCATGAGATGTGTTTCTGTTTTGGCCAAATCTTATAGAACTAGCTGGTGTAAACACTTACGTGTACAAAAATTATTAAAATCTTTATCTTGAACAATTTCAAATTTTGAGGCCAGAATTTACTATAACTGAAACTTCTCCTTTATCCTGGCTTGACTTTGATACATGAATGTGTAGAATAAGATTTTGTTCAATTTTAAGTTGTTTACTACTGTGATTAAAATAGGATTGATATCACCATTAAAAACATGTTTGTTTTTAAGTCGCTAATATTGTTAGTGACTTCTTGCACTGGTAATTGCAGTACTGTACATTTGTGTATGACTTGCATAATTATATATTACTACACCATCTTATGTTGCAGATTAGTTCCATAAAAACATCATTTCTAGCTTAATACAAGATCAAAATGTACCCCTTGAATACCATACACTTGTGTTTTACATGTGTGTTTTTATTGATATGAGAGTGGGAGGTTTACTTAAAAGATGAAATGATTGTTTAGCATTAAATTTTCTGCAATATAGCTGAGAAACGCCTAGTCTCTAATTCACAAGTTGCCAGTGGTTTTGATTGAGATACATTTGGGTCATCATGATTACATAGGCACCCAATTTTAGAGCATATCAAAACTGCATTTGAGTTCGAACCATTTCGGACTTGCTTGAAGTTGCAGAACTTATGATTGACAAACTGTTGCTTAATACAACAATATAGTTCTAAAATGTCAAATAAATTTTGGAAAAGGAATACACTTATTTTGCTAGTAATGTATAAATATACGATATCAAAAGATGTGAAATGGAAAAGAACACAATTGTATATTATCAATCATCGTCCTTGCATAGTCTTCCTTAAATCTACCGAAAATCTTCAAGTTTCTGCTCACTGAAATTAGTGAAATTTTTTAAAACTTTGAACCAAGTTCATATGTATATCTATGCCAGGTTATATGATGAAAATGAGAATAATCATGAATTAACTGAGAGTTTAATTCACCTGGATGTGGAAAGCAAACCAAAATCATTTGCAAATAATATTTGATGATTAGCAACTTTGAAGACTTCAGTTTTTGATTTTACATTGTACTTAAAATTAAAATAAGGTAAAATCAAATCTCATTGGATATATTAAATGAACCAATTTCCATAACTTTTTTTTAAGTTATTTCCCTTCAAAATTATATTTTACTTATTTTCAGCTCATACATGTACTACATATACTTCACATATCTTTGTAATGATGAAAGGGCAACTGTAGTTAAATCACATTCACTTTGAGTCACAGACCAATAACCTACATGCACAATTTATGAAGGATTCTCTATTTTCATCATCCATGGCAATATAAAAGTGATATGATAAGTGTTTCGTTTGTAGAAATACTCAAGAAAAACTGACAAAGTTAATTTTCATGACACACTTTCCTGTAGAAACCAATATTTAAAAAAAATCAAGACCACAGCTACATGTACTCTAGTATCTTATTATGGCTAAACTCATAAACAGCTGATCAGAATTTGAATATCTGTATGAGAACTTTTTACAGTGATTTAATACAGATTTATATGTATACTTGTTACTGTATGTTTAGAGGCAGTATAATGCACAATATCTGAGACAAAGCATTACATTAACAAAATCACCTTTCAAGTTCTGTAGCATATTATTTAATAAAAAAAAAATCATAGCTTCACAGAAATTTGTTCAGATTCAAAAAAATATTTCATGGTTTGATGGATAAATAGAAGCACCTGCCATCTGTCTGTCTTTCGCAGTTCATTTGATTGCTTGCGATAGATAAATATACATGTACATGATATTGAATACTGTGCAGTTAGGCAGTCAATCAAGTCCTTTTTTCCTAGCCCGAAGGTAAAACTAATTAGAAATTGATGTGACTTTTTGTAGTGCTGCAGAAGTTTTGTTGTCCATAATATAGTGAATCATGGACACTTTTTTTAATACTGTTACTTGAATATAAGTTTATTGATGTCTTTAAAATTATTTTTTTCTCAATTTTTATCTATTTCATCAATAACATAGAATTGTTCTTAAATATGCTGGATGCAATCATTTATTTAAATTTTTGAATCTATATGACCGGTAAAATATTATGGTCATATAATTCAGTGTTCTAGGATTCCACTTTCCCTGTCACTCAGGGCAAGTGCAATTTTGGTTTGGGAAAGTTTATTATTATGCCCCACTTTCCCTTTGGCACTTGGAAAGCTTGATATTTTAAAGGATATTTTTAATTTGGAAAGCGAACTTCAAGTGTGGGAAAGTTACTTTTCATATAGAGTTTTCCCATGGAAACCTAAAATTTTGAAAAATCCTAGAACTGCATAGAATGGTATGGCACTGTCTATGTCTGCTTCCATAGACACCTGGTTTTAATACAATTTCCCAACCTACTTGAATAAGGGGCCAGGAACAAATAACTTGAGTAAAAGGGATCAGATATTTTAAAGTGCCTTACTACAAAACGAAAACTGGGTTTCTCTGTATTGATGGATCAAGTTGTACATCACTGTCAATGACAGTCTGTCATCACAAAACTTGTGTCTTATAATATGCATTTTTCTCATCCATTGTTTTATGTTAGTTCTTTTGCTGCTATCACTGTTGTATATGTGGTATATCTTCTTGTGTCTGTTCCTCTGCTGCTATCACTGTTGTGTATGTGGTATATCTTGTGTGTGTTCCTCTGCTGCTATCACTGTTGTACATGTATATGCAATACATCTTCTTGTGTTTGTTCCCCTGCTGATATCACTGTTGTATATGCGGTACATCTTCTTGTGTTTGTTCCCCTGCTGATATCACTGTTGTGTATGTGGTATATCTTCTTGTGTTTGTTCCTCTGCTGCTATCACTGTTGTATATGTGGTACATCTTCTTGTGTTTGTTCCCCTGCTGATATCGCTGTTGTGTATGTGGTACATCTTCTTGTGTTTGTTCCTCTGCTGCTATCACTGTTGTGTATGTGGTAAATCTTGTGTTTGTTCCTCTGCTGCTATCACTGTTGTATATGTGGTATATCTTGATTTATGGATGTCAATTCCGTAATACATGTATATGTACCTAATTTTCAGCAAGAGAATAAAGATAACAAAATAAAATGTTCTGACTGAATCAATATGGTATTCCAGTACCTACCAACTTTTATATCTGAAATATAGTTTATCATTTTTTTTTCTATTATTGTCTTTTAATACAAAATTAACACTCATTTCTGTGTATTGCTATTCATTTTATTGAATACTATAGGAAGATTGACACCCATATTAATCTATGATGTGGAAAGGACCTTCAATCTTTATTTAATGATAACATATTTAACATTTGGATTGTGGTTGATGTGAACAATTTTATCAGTTATCGGAGGATTTTTAAGCTTTTGTCATGTCTGTGCATAAGCCTTCATAGTGGAATAAATAATCACATTTAAAATCTGGAAAATTATCTCCTTAGAAGTAAGTTGAACTTGTTCAAGGAAATTTGTCAATGTTTACAGGTATTTTACATTTACTTGTAATTGAATTTTAAAATTTTGTAGAGAACACAATTTACGTCAAACTAGCTGGCAGGGACATTTTTCTTTATGTTTTTATATGGTCACAAGGTACAATTACTTACATCTATATTTTCATTTGACCTAAAAATAGAAATATTATGGTTGTTTTATGTAAGGTCTGACAAGTGTTAACAATATTTGCCGTGTTGTTAGATACATTGTGTACATGGCAGTTCCTCATTGCATTTTATTCACTTTTCTTTCGTTAGGAACATTTTTTGTTGTTGTATATAATGTAATTCCTTTTCATCCCCTTCAATTTTTTTTAAAAGTTTTTCAGTCAGTCAGTTTAACCACTGACAATTATTTTTTATAAACGAGTACTTCTTCATCTTATGTACTGGTATGTAATGTGTACATGTGGTCATAATGTATCTGTATAGAAGCTTTTTATGAAATGTCTTTATGAGATTTGTATGGAAGCTATGAATTTTTGTGATATTTAAATAGACTTTTGTATTGACTGCTGATTATATTAAAGGTAATGAAAGGAAGTACACATTATTCATAGACAAGGTTAGCAAGTTTTTTATAATGTTTATCATGATCATATTTGCAAGGGTTCAAATTAGAGCTATTTTGAGCACTGGGACACCCAATTTCTGACCACCCAATTTCTGACCTAGGACCTTTGAAATTTCATTTACCTGGGTCCTTGCTCTTTAACCTTTTAATTTTAATAAATTAAATAATTTGAAACATTTTTAAGGACTTTTGATATCCCTGAAGTGGACCATTGTCTTGAGTCCAGCACCTTTCATTCTTATAAGTAAATTTAAGCTCCTGTTTTTGTGTCCAACTTTAAAAATATAAGCTTTGAGAAGAGAATAAATCTGTCCATGTTTTATGCAAAGTTTAGTAAGTTATAAAACTTTAATAGAATTTAAGAATGATTTCAGTTGTATATGTTCAGCTTCTGTATTATGAGTTGTACTGTCTGACCTGTCTGTGGTCAGATACCATATAGGGGGTTATTTTGGTGGGTGTAAATGTAGGTAATCTTGAAATCAAAAGATTTACAAGAAATTTTGGCGGATGATAAGTGGAGTCCATATTTGGGGAAATTTATTTCAGCGTTTTTAGACAGACTGCTAAAAAATGGCAAAGTTAGCACCCCATGAAAATTGCCTGCTATATATTATCATCTTTCTGTTTTTAAGATGGAGTGATAGAGGTTATTGGCAGAAGCATCAATGATCTGTTGACGAAGGAGTAAATTCATTAACTCTAGTTTTATGCCTATTATTTTGCTGAAGTTTCAATTTACTATTTGAAAATTTCTATTTGACTATTTTAAAGCTAAAATTTTATCTGAATACTAAAATACAGAAAATACATGCTATTGTGTCATGATTTATTCACAAGGAGGGCACAAAATGCAACTTCTACACAGTTTTCAAAGAATTTTCACAAAAATGAGAAGATTTTAGGGAGTTTTTTAATCCAAAAATATAGAGCGCAAGTTATGAACAACAAAATATTTTGTCTGAAGTTGTGATGGTACAGAAGGCTATTTTTGTATAAATATCAAAGAGTTTGACAAATGCGCTCTATATATTCTAAATAAAAATGACCCATTAAATAAGCTATTTTTAACACGTTTGGCAGAATTTTCTAATTTTGCTTTATTTCCATCTACAATTTTAGTGCAAGACAGGCATTGACAGCTTGTATGTATGCAATTATCAAATTTATTTGAAATGCGTTAGTTTTTTGGGCTGATTTTGACATTTTCTGAACATACTCCTTTATGATTTTCTATGTTGATATTCAAATTATTTTTTGTGTGTGCTGCATGTGTTAATCTGTTTCTGATTCACTATATGTGACTTTAAGGATCAAACACAAGTAAGGCATGTATCTCAGGCTTTTAGGGGTATTTGCCTAGTGATTTCCTGCTAATTTAATTTGTCTGATTATTTCTCATTTTACTTTCATTACTTTGCAGAGTTGTTCATTCTTTACAGGGATGTACATGTACTTCTTGTTTCCTTAAGGTATAGAAATTACCATAAAGTCAAGTGAAAAGGAATCTAATAGCCTTAGAACTACAAAAAACGATGTAGAAGAGTTTCAATTTATTATGCATCAAAGGTGTTTCAATACATCAATTTCTTGTGAAAATTCTTGAACAAGTCAATTATATATTTCATATGGTAAGTACATGTAATTTTATAATTACCAAATGGTTAATATGAAATAAAGATTGATTTTGTTAATCCTCTTCCAACATGCATTTTACTTGTACATGTAATGACAGTAAGCATTTCAGATTTCTGCCAGTCTTAGCCACATCAGTAGGATTTATAACATTATATTTCCTTTATTGGAAGAAAACATTATGTACAGTAAGCCATACATGTATGTTTATGTGGAAATTGAAGTCAATTTATTTTTCTTAACACAATAGCTAGTACTAAATATGACTTCAATGTAGTAAAAACAATCTGATTTCTAGCCACAGCCATGAATTAATTAAAGAATTTAAACATCCTTGACTTGTCAAATTTGTAAACAAAGTAGCCATAAAGATATGTTCTTGTCACTAGATTGTTAACATTGCTACATTTTCATGGCCCCTGAGGGACTGTGTGTGACATCAGATAACCAGAAAGGTGTATTATGTTCAATAAGTTATGTAACACTGTATGGTGACCAAATCCATTTATAGGAGAAAATAGGTGGATGATATAAAATATGAATGACATTTGAGATTAAATATATCATATCTCATAATTGTTTACTGCTATATATTGGTGTTAACTACAAAACACAATGTGTACTTGCTTGTGGCCAGTATTTGTTACACATGATTGTACAATTGTAGCTCTAAATTGTAAAGACTTTACTTAATTGAAATGTACTTCATACATTTATGTAACTCTTCATTGTAATGTACTTTTTACAAGTAGTTAACTCTTAGTTGTAATGTACTTTTAAGATGTATGAAGCTCTAAATTTTAATGTACTTTATTATGATGAACTTTTATGTACAGTTGTGCAGTTGCTGTATCATATTTGATTTGTGATGTTTGTGTGTTTTTTCTTTATTGTTTTTTTTTTGTATACATTGTTTTATTTCTGGAGTCCATCTTTCACATTTTGTTAGGTTTAAAATAGAATATTATAAAATATTTTTATTTCCATATCATGGACTCATTGAAATTGTGTAAATACCAAAATAAAAATTATAGTTACAAAATGTATACTGATTAAAAAAAAAAAGTTAACTGCATTTACAACAATTGGACTTTGGTATTTTTTACACCAATGAATCCTAGCTTCTTTCAAGATGTGATTTTTTTCAAAAGAATGATATATTCATGGTATTAAAGTACATTGTACATGTAAGAAGATGTAACACAACTTCAGGTAGACTTGTGAATAAAGTATAGAATGATGTCAAAGTTGAATGTTTACTGTAATAATATATTTGACAGACATGACAAAAATGTCTTTTATGTCATAGCTAACATGTGGAAAAGGAAGATAAACACTGTCACTGTTTCATTTACTAACTTTCATAGCAGTTTAGCATTTATTTCCTTATATATTTATTGATGTTACAATGGATTTGATTTTTCATTTCAGGTGTCTGTTATAGTTTGTGATCTGAGATAAATTAGTTACAAGTGAAGCTTTATTGTTTTAAAAAAAATCTCAAAATCAAAATGTCAGCAACTGAAGAGGCTTTGCCTGCAACAGAGACACCAACTGTTACCACGGTAACTATAACCGAACCAACACCAACCACAGCTGCCTCCACAACAACAAACTCAACCAAAAGTGTCCTAGTCTACAGAGTCAATAAAAAAATTGGTAAGTTGCTTACCAGTATATGTCTAAGCTTATAGGAATTCTCAACAGTACAATGCAATTCTTTGGAAGGAAATGTAAGGTTTTATGTTATTAAATGTTTTCAGTTTTGAGCATTTCCTTTATTTTGACTCTGAAATTTTCATTCGTTTGCCAGAAAAAGGGTGGTTATTGAATATAATTTTGGGTCTTTACTTGCTTTCACCACTTATTTTTAGTCTGCCTTAATGAATGACAAGAGATACACCTTTGAGTTTTGGTGTCAGTAGATCATATGTCAAGGTCACCATGACTAATATAAACTATTGAAAATTTTGGTTTCTGTTACATAGCTTGAATAAATAGATTTAGCTTAACTTGCACAGATATAAATGTTAGAAATGATGTAAGCAGGGATTTATTCATTGAAATGTTGGGGTCAAAGGTCAAGGTGTTATACTGTAATTTGTTTTTCAAACTTTTGAGACCTTGAGCTCTGTTCTTTTAAGGCCAAGCAATTAATATTCTTGAGCCATTTATTTTTTATACAACTGCAAAAAATTTGCAGTCATATAATGGTATGGTGCTGTTGTCATCAGAAGCTTACTTATGTTTAGAGTATTATTTCACTATGGTCATACTGGGATTTATTCTGGGGGTTTAGACTTGAACTGTTGAGGACTGAGGGACTAAAAAGAGGCTAGAAACAAGTGTTTTTTCTAATGTCTGGACAATAACTTGATTTTGAGTACATAGATCTCTTTTGAATTGTACTTCTTAGTGTCATAGCACAAAAGGAAGTTTTGATTGATTTTGGCATTTGTCACATAAGCCAATTAAGTATTAGAGGCCACAAAGGAGCCAGAAACATGCAATTTCTGGATGATATTATTTGGGTAAAAGGAATTGGATCTCTTTGACATTGTACAACAAAGAGTCATACACTGAAAGGAATGTTTGGATCGATTTTGGAGGTTGTGACTTGAACAATTTAAGAAATAGGGCCCAAAATGGGTCACTTAGATTCTGGTCGAAGTCTTATCTTGCCTCAACTGTTCAGGGATACAGTTTCTGTGGTCGTATTAAGCTGTGTCCTGTGAAGAATTTGATTGCTCCTTGTGTGAGGATATTAAATAAACTAAAGTAAATGCTTGTCATATTTGTTGTCATTATTTGTTACTAGATTAATCACTGTGAAGTTAAAAAAAATGAATTTAAAAAAGCCTCCATGAAATTAGGTTTACATTATGGAATATGGTCTACATCATTTGATCCAGCTTACACATATTCTAGAGTCCCGTGTTATGTCTTCATTTGACTAACTTTTATCTGCCGCCAAAGGAATAATTAGCAGTTAGTATTATTAGCTTGAATTTGCATGCATGAAGAACAAGTAACTAAAAATCAATATTAAATTTATTAGTTTCTTTTTTATGTTTATTTGTATTTTTATATCAATGAAAATTTCAGATAAAAATGATCCTGACAGATTTAAAGGAGAAGGAATAAGTTTTAATGCCAAATTAATTGGAGTTGAAGAAGTACCAGAAGCAAGGGGAGATAAGATGTGTCAGGAGAAAATACAGAAATTAAAGGCAGAAATCAAATCATTAGGTGTACACAAACAGAAAATAATCATCAATGTATCAGAGGAGGGCATCAAACTTATAGATGTCAGACATGGTGTAAGTTACAATTATAGATATCAGACATGGTGTAAGTTACAATTATAGATATCAGGCATTGTGTAAGTTACAGTATAGATATCAGGCATGGTGTAAGTTACAATTATAGATATCAGGCATTGTGTAAGTTACAGTATAGATATCAGGCATTGTGTAAGTTACAATTACAGATATCAGGCATTGTGTAAGTTACAATTATAGATATTAGGCATTGTGTAAGTAAACATTTTCAGACTGTGTTAGTCAATATTTTAGATATGTGATGTGGTGTTAGGGAAATTCTGTTTATGTCAGACATAGTGCAAGTAAAACTTTAAGATGCCAGACATGGTATAAATCTTATATATGAATGTAAAACATGGTTCAAGTTAAATTATAATTGTCAGACATTTTTTGAGTTATTGCAATATATTGATTAATCTTTGGTACTTAAAACATTAATGCTGTATGTATAAATGGATTGTATTTTTTTTTTCAGTTTGTGGAACATTCCCACCCGGTGCACAAAGTTTCATTTATCTCCAGGGACATGAGTGATTCTAGGGCCTTTGGTTATATCTACAGTACTGAGGATAAAGTTCACAAATTTTATGGAATCAAAACAGAAAAAGCAGTATGTATATGATGTTATCAAATCTGTCAATATATTTCCTGCCAATTGACATGTATTTACAGGAACATTATACTTGAATGTTTCCTTGATTACCAAATATAATCTGATATTACAGTAAACAATTGGCTGTTATTCAGTCCGTTAGACACAGTTAAGCTATAACTGAAAACTATACAATACTTGATGCAGAATAGATCTATTCAACTTTCTTGTAAATCTTCTGTGGTATTTATTGTTTTAAATCAACATATTTTGTAAATAAATTGCATGAATATTTTCTGAATTCTGACAGGCCTTTTAAAAATAACTAGTTGGGCATAATTAGTTGAACACCTCTGCTTAAGTGGTATATAGTTCATGCAAACAAAGTTTTAGTGTTTTGAATAGATATGCATGTAGAAATTTTCTAGTCTGGTTGTTTCAGCTATGTAGTTAAATAGAGATCTTGTAGGTTTGACTGAGACAATTTTTTTTAACAAAAAATATGTGAAGTTTCATGACATTTCATTTTTCAGATTGAAAAAATATTCAAAATTACTTACTTTTGCTAAACTTTTTCTGTATCTGTCTTTGTTTAGTTAGCTTTAAAAACAGATCTTGGGAAATATTAAAAATAATTATAGTTCAATAATTATAAGATATATGTATTTCATTGTTTTACTTATCAGATTGTGTTTTAAGTTAGTAAAATTATATACTGACAGTTTGACAAAATAAAAATAAAGTTAAATAACAGGGAAAAAAAGACAGTAAATAGAAATTATCTTTTCACCTATTTTTTTTTTTTTAATGACTTACAGTCTGAAGCAGTTGTTTTGACGTTAAGAGATCTCTTTCAAATTATATTTGAAAGAAAGAAGAAAGAAATGGAAGCTGCAAAGAAGAAACAAGAAGGAGGTGAAAATAAAGAAGAAAAAGAAAATCCCAATGGTATGGTTTTAAATGTTATGAATATTTTACCAGGATTGGAACAAAGATTAGGTGTAACATAAATTTTGTCATTTGTCTGTGATTCTAAACCATTCCTGTAGTGAGGAAAACTTAAGTTTCTTTCTTCCTCCATTTGCCTCAGTCATAACAAAAATTATTGTAAAAATTGCAAGCATCATATCTGCTTATTATTTTTAGATACTTAAATTATAACCTAGTTTTTGAACAAATCAGAGTTAAAGAAGTGAACAATAAAGTAGCCCATTTTCTATGTGTATAGCAGACACACGTCATGTAACCGCTGTGATTGACTGCCCAAAACTTTAAATAATAACATTGTTAATGTTTCAGACAACTTTATTACATTGCAATAAATTGACAGAGTAATGTATATCTCATGATTCCTAGTCAATTTAATACAAAAATGGCTAAGCTGATAGGACACTATTTCCTATTCATTTTATTAAAATTTCAAGGCGAGCAACTATAGATGCAATCCGTTTTACAGGAATCATTTTCTGTGGAGTGCTATTATGGCCGAACTTCTTCAAAAACAATAGCCTTACAAGCTTGAATTTTTATGAGAATCATTTTCCAATCATTTAGTATGTTTCGTTTTGATGATATTTGCATTACAGCTATTCAATATTGAAGTGGATCTAAGTTTTAATAATGGAAAATAGAACAGATATTGTGAAAAGTAACAAATGTACCATGGTATGATGCCTATGAAAATAGTAAATACTTACAGAGATGACTGAAAGGTTTTCAACAAGTGTTAACACCATGGGTCTGGAAACGGTCAAAAATGCCGGTCATTGACTGACAAATTTTGCAAATATCGGACAAGCATTTTCCAATATCGGACATAAAAAATTGTCAACCCTTATAAATTTCAGTCTATATGGTTTTATTAGTGTATAAACATCCTGTCTACCTGTCTCCTAATTGTTTATTGGAAATTAATTGACAGGTGGATGTCAATTTTAGCCAATGTGCAGCCACATGCGATTTACCGGTAACTGATCAGTTGATTGCATAATTGCATTAACGATACACGTGCAGCCCCATTGTGTAAACGAATTAATTGAAGTGACTTGGGCAATTTTCTTACATTTATTACTTGATTTATGAAGAAAAAGATTGAGATGTCCATCGATCATTTTCCCGCCGATCTTACAGAGGTAATGAAAGCACATATGGTGCTGAAATTACGAATCAGTCATAGTTAGTAATTATTAATTTGCCGATTGAATCTTTTTAACGCAGTAGCCAACAGCCCATTTAAATCAATATACAGAATGTATTCGAGATTTTCTTTTATAAATAATAACTTTTATAACTTTTTTTTCATCACTCAGAAGTTTTTGGCTGTTTGCTGATGTGATGAAAAAGTCAGAGAGATATAATGTTTTGTTTACATGTTGAAACATCCACATGTGGTCAAACCGAACTCGTTCACTCATTCAGATATTTTATAAAAGACAGAGTATGTAATAAAATAACACAAATTCCAATATTTTTCTTAAAATAACTACATGTACATGAACAAGTTTTTTTTTTAAAAGTTTTTCGATCTAAGCAAGACTGGCACAAACGTCTGCTGAAGTTTGATAAAATGACCAGCATGGGTTGTCAAAATTTCTGGACCCTTGGTAAACACACCTTCAAGTAAGCTCCGAAAGGCTTTAACTACAAAAATAATAAAATCTATGGTAACATAAAGAAGACACTTCTTCAAAATAAACAAAAAATCAAATAACAACACGAAGACATGTTCATGACCAAAATTGATATAAGGGTGAAATGATTCATTACTAACGAAGTATCATACTGCAAGGGTAGCATACAACTTGGAAATAGTGGAAAAACATCCAGTATTGGAAAAATTAGATTAAGGCAACGAAAAATCACCAAAAACATGCTCTATTCATAAATTATTTGTTGAAAATGTTGAATTGATCTTGAACTTGATATAACAAAGCAATAAATCGTGCAGTAATAAAAATTAACTTGAAGATATCAAAAGGAATAAAATATGGAAAAAATGCGTTCATTTGAAAATATTATCATTTATTACAGCTGGACCTGCATAAGAATATGTGTATCTCGAATATAGGACATTTTAAGAGCATTTTATTAAATTAAGTATGGACTAAAACTCAAAATAAAATGTTTTTTTTAAAGTCAAGCCACAGAATAGATAGAAGTCAGTAAATGTTGAAGTTTGTTATGATCAGACACTAACAGGTAGAGGATAGAATAAATCTTCAGAAATAACCATCTAAACTTCACTTTAAGGATAATAATGTGAATTTGATTAAAAGCTGTAATAGAGAAGCATATTGAATTCTGTGACTTACCCCCCTTTGACTAGTGTCAATAGAGAAGCGTATTGAATTCTGTGACTTACCCCCCTTTGACTAGTGTCAATAGAGAAGCGTATTGAATTCTGTGACTTACCCCCCTTTGACTAGTGTCAAAGGAATTACTTTATTATGGCTGAAAGGTGTAATGTTTGGTGGGTAGTCAATGCAGTAAGATGTCAAATCTAAAAGGAACAGATATGGTGAAAAATACCACATAAAAATTGCACCTGAAATTTTCATCCAATGAAAAACTAGGTTTTAATCTAAGTATATTAAGTAAACTTATTGGATAAGAAGGGGGTCACTGACTCCTGTACTTTCCACCCTTTCTTTTCCATTAAGATTTTATCTAATGTAAGTTTTCTGTAATGATTTTTTTTAGTTTTATAAACTAGAAAAATGTCTTTACTTGATAATACACATACCAAATTTTTATAATGTGATTTGACTTCTATTTTTCATGGTATATTTGTTTTAGAATAATGGGCAGATTCAAACAATGTTAAATTCTTGCAAATGTTTATAATTTGTTTCTAGTTTGTTTTTTCATTGGTATTTTTCTGGTAAATTTAAAATAAGTTAAGAATTTGTTCACTACACTTCTGATAGTAAAATTTAAGTGATAATTGAGTAGGGATCTTTTATAGGTATTTGGGTTTGTGAAAATGCTCAGTAACTGACTTATATCTTACAGTGATAAAACTAGATGGAGATTTAAATACAGAATCAAACACAGATGAGGAACCTGTCTATGCTGTAAGTCATTCCTGATGTGGTTGAGTTACCACCCTTATTTTAATTTCAGTAGTTAAATAGAATGTATGGAGGTGCATGGTTTGGTTTGGAATGAGTTTCTTATTTTACTAACTGAAGTTCACTTTTTTAAAAGGGAGATATTTTCACATTAAATATACATGGAAGTTATGTTGAAAGATATAAAGAGAACTTTTGAATGGGGACGGTTAAAGTATTCTAATTAAAAGAAATAAAAACATAAAGTACAGTTGGCTCTATAATTAGAACTCTATAGTAGCTTATACTTTGTCTTATTATCAAAATCCTGTAGGAAAGCTTACCTTATAATCTAGCCTTCCATGTAAGTAAAATTAATAGCAGATACAAAGAAGAAAACATAACAGAGTGAAAATGATAATTTCCTGTGTTTACTCTTGCTTTGATTTGTTAAAAGGAATATTTCATTATAATAATAACTATTGTAAACTTAACCTATAGGAACTTTACCTTTACAATGGGTATGATGAGATTTCTGAACCCATCTATGATGTGAGTTTTAATGTTGTTGGGATTTAGTTGTTGTTACTATTCATGTTGTTGATTTAGTCTAATATTTAGTAATACACAATTATGTTTTGATTGCAGTCACAATGTTCTGTTATTATACGATTTAAGATTTTTTTTGTTTTCTTCACTATTTCTAAGCACAATTGGTACCCTTATTATAGCCCCACAAACTTAGTGAGATATAAAGAAAGCAATCTGTCAGTCTGTTTGACCATCCTACCATCTATTTGTTCATCTGTCCATACATATAGATATATAATATATATAATAATTATATA
The DNA here is from genome assembly GCA_037379345.1 of Perna viridis. Classification (NCBI taxonomy): domain Eukaryota; kingdom Metazoa; phylum Mollusca; class Bivalvia; order Mytilida; family Mytilidae; genus Perna; species Perna viridis. Next base: position 8,362,318 of record CM074511.1, on the reverse strand, counting down.
TATAAATAAATATACTGTCTGAAGCCTCCAAAGGGAGACAATCTTACATCATAGTTTGAATTTTGATAAAATTTTATTGAATGTTTGGGCATCATATGTTGCTGTACATGAAGGAATTAGTAGATACCTGCAAGAAAAGGAGAGATAACCTAACCAAAGGATTTCATATGATTAAACCCCATGAAAAAAGTTTACTTGCTCACAGCTTTTTTTTGTTTTATACCTGAACCTGACAGTATTCTAGCTATTTAATACATTTGAGAATTTAAAATGATAAGTAGTCTGTTTCGTGTAACTTCAATTGTGGTGTTATGATGATATATTTGTAAACTTTTATTCTTTTTATTACTTGACTTATATGAATTTGACTTTAAAAAAAAAAATACTTACTTTCTCATCTAATTATGGTTTAAATGTAAAATTATATCTGAAAAGATGCAAAGCAGTACATGGTTTGTTTTTATTTTCAACTGACTATAAGTGTGCTTTGTTCACAAGATATGATATTTTGTCTACAATTGTAACTACATTTTCTTTTACTTCAGGTTCCTCAGAATAACAAACCAGTGAAAGACCAAGGAAGTTCTTTGGTTGATTTAGAAAGTGAACTGGAAACAATTGGTCAGGTTAGTTTGTTATCCAGAAATCAAATGGAGTGCTTCATAAGATATATCAAATAATTTATACTTATATTTCCTTCATTGATGAGAAGTCTGTTTTTTTAATTAAAACACACCTTTTTAAACCAAATATGTGGGCAGATCACATAAAGACAATATGTCACGTACCATGGATGGTGGCCTATGACCTTGCACTTTGACCTGAAGGTCAAATTCCTGTTCTTCAATGGCAAACAAGTGTTTGAGCTTTATTTTTTTTTTTTTGCCTTTAAAGTAGGCTTTTGATATTTTGCATGTTGGTAGATCACCTAAAGACAATGTATCCCATGCCATGGATAGTGGCCTATGACCTTGAACTTTAACTTGGAGGTCAAATTTTCTGTTTTTCAGTGACAAACTTGTGTCCGGGCTGTAACTTTTTTGTCTTTTGATGTGGGCTTTTGATATTTGTCATGTGAGTAAACCACCTAAAGACTGTGTGTTTCATACCATGGGTAGTGGCCTATGACCTTGAACTTAGACTTCAAGGTCAAATTTTGTTTTTTCAGTGACAAATCTTGTCCAGGCTGTAACTTTTTTGCCTTTCAATCTGGGCTTTTGATTTTGGCATTTGTGTAGATGACCTTAATCAATTGTATATATGGATTAATTGCCACAACAGAGATGGATTCCATATCACTGATTTATAGTTCAATCAGAATTATGTTTATTAATAAAAAGTAAATTTACTTCATAAAAATATTATATACAACAATTAAAAAAGGCATTAGGAACTCCATACATGTAATGTAATGTTTTACATACATTTGATTATTTGATTACATGGAAATCACACGTGTAATAACCAAAAAATAGATATACATTTGTAATAATACATGTATATACACAATATGAGACAGGTTAAAATTTAAATGCTTCATAAGTTCATAGGTGATGTTGTGATTCTATCTTTCCTAACGTTAACCTTCACTAAATTACGTTATTATGTTTCCTGAAGTTTGATGGAAACTTCCGCCTAAGGGATAACAGAAGCAAAACAGACAACGGTCTAAAGGTGGACACTTTGTAAGTTGCCATAAATGACGTGTTCTTATGTGCAAAGAAGTGGTGTACTTAGATGATCCAAGCTTTGATATTCATTTGTACCTGAAATTTTAGTAAATCGTCTTTTAACATAGTTATTGTGTTCGTGATATTGATTTTGTCTATGGAAAGAACTACAGCTTGGACTCTTTTCATAGCAGGTGGCTTTAGAAAATACTGACTGTTCTGTTTTTTTTTCATATTTAAGGCTATGTGAGATTTCCTTATCTTACTCATGGGTAAAATAACCATGGGACTTTTGTTATATCACAATAAAATGTTTTATGACATCTTTTTCAGCAAAGATGACATTCTGAATTTCTGTACTAATGTACTCCACAGAGCGTTTGAAATCTTACCCTTTAGTGTCTTGATTCTGTCTTGCAATGGTGTTCAATTTTTTTTCTCACTGGTAAAATTGATTTGTGATAAATACACCAATGTTAGCAGTGTAAGATTGTTATTGTCTTTACCTTTCGAGCCACACAAATCATTCAATATGAATTTACCATTAGCTTTTGCTTTGCTTTCATTGTAGGGTATTGAACAAATGAATAAACTCGAAACCTTCTTTGAGGCTGAACAAACTACACCACCGTCAAATGATCCCTGGGGAGGCTCTGCTACTCCTGCCCCTGAAGCACCCACTACATCAGCTTCATCAGACCTTCAGGATATGGACTTGTTTGGCACTAAACCAGCTTCACCGGTTGATAAAAATGCTATTTTAGGTCTATTTGGTAACACACCCACAATGCCTGCTCAGAATCCTGGAATGCTCCATGCTGGTTTTGGGGCTCAGCCTGGATTTGGAGCTCAGCCTGGGTTTGGACAGCCTGGACCACATGGTGGAGTTCCGCAGGCTGGTTTTGGACAGCCTGTACCACCAGGAGGAATTCCCCAGGCAGGTTTTGGACAACCAGCTCCTCAGCCAGGATTTGGACAGCCCCAGCCAGGGTTTGGTGCTGCTCCAGTTGCTAATCCTTTTGGAGGACAGCCCATGCCAGGGCAGCAAGCACCATTTGGACAGAATCCTATGGTAAAACTATCCATCGTGTCATGTCAACTAGAAAAGTGAAACAGAAATAATAGACATCCCTATCTGATATGTACTCATGTAGCAAAAACACACAAGTATTAGTAAATTACTTATAAGTTTTAATGGCCATGCATTGTGATTGATTAGTACCATCAACTCCTCATTTACAGTTACATCCATTTGTGAACTGTGCAAACAGTATAGGTAAATCTAGACAAAGACTCACATGTCTACATCTTTTTTTATCATGAATAAACAATCGCACTTACAGATATACTATATTTGCCTTTAATGTAAGTAAAATTAAATGGTTTTTATCTCTTTTTAGGGAGGTGGTTTTGGATCAGCACCCTTTGGAGCCCCAGCATCAACAGCTGCAAATCCTTTTGGAATGCAGACCTCTACCCCCCAGACAAGCAGTAACAGTGATCCCTTTGGTGAATCTGTATTGGCACCAGTCAAATTAACCACACAGGGAGGAGGAAGAGACTCACCAAAACCTCCTGCCGATGCTTTTGGAGACCTGTGTGAACTTGGAACAAAAAGTACCGACAAAACACCAAAACAGCTGTTTGCTGAGAAAAATACTTCACCTAAAAAACCAATGAGTGAGTTGGTAAAAGCCACTCAACCAACTCAACAGGCAAGTTTTGAAGATCCCTTTGGCACATTTGATTCCTTCAACCTTCCTGAAGCTGGTAACTTCAAAACAACTCCTGCTAGTAATGATCCTTTTGATACTTCCTATGTAAACAATCCTTCAAAAGCTATGCAGTCACAAACAATGGCATTTAAAAACTCTACCACAAGTGGTGATAAATGGCCAGTGTCATCGTCAAAACCAGATCCATGGTCTTCCCCAAAAAAACCAAATGATTGGGGTTCATTTTCTGAAAAAGCTAATGCTTGGCCAATGTCACCAGAAAGAAGTGAAGGGAGTGACAGTGACAATTTTGATATGCCTTCACCAGAAGGTCCACCACCACCATTGCCACCAGAAAGGAAAGTGGACAAAATTGCAGCTATTCCACCTGCTCCCCCACCGCGCCCTGCACTTTCTGCACCCCACCTGCAAAACTCCTGTGATAAACTTGCTCCATCACTGCCACCAAGGAATTTACCACCAGAATCTCAATCAACAAGCATAAAACCTGTTCCAAGACCCCGACCTCAAAGCAAAGGTCAAGGTGATGCAACATTAAAAGAATCTCATGCTGCTTCTAGTCATAGTAACTCAAATGACAATACTCGTAAAAAAGTGGAAGAAAATAATAATTTGTCAACTGCTGCTGAAGATAAAGTGAGTATGAACTCTTCAACATCCTCATGTTCAAGTGGGCAATTTGTAATTGAGGACCCATTTCAGAACAGTGATCCATTTGCAGACTGTGATCCATTCAATTCATCAAATGGATTTTCTAAAGCATTTGACAACAGTTTTGGTGATCCTTTTGCATCAGCATTCTCTAGTCAATTAAAAGGACAGAAAAGTGAACATTTAGATAGTAAAGATGATCCTTTCGCTGCTTTTGATAAAAATACCAGCGATACCTTCAATTTTAAAAGTAATGGTGTTCAGAAAAATATGAAAGTTTCCCCCAAGCCTGTTGTAACAAATGTAAGTATGTTACTATTTATAAATTACTAATTTGACTAATTTTAAGTGTGTACCTTTTTGTTTATATTTTTGCTTTCCTGGTACTTATTGTTTATTAACTATTTTGAAATATAATCAGGTGCTTTCCTTTTCTTTGAATGAAACCATTTTCTTTTTCTGAACATTTTAATATAAATTCCTTCAATATTGCTGACAAATGACAAGTATTTATTGCTTACTTCTTCACCACCTTTGAAAACCTGTTCACCTATTCCTCTTACAGGAGTTTACTGCTTTGTGAAATTACCTGCACCTGAATACTTCTTTTGCATGCAAATGTATGTTTTGTTGTCATTGCCTATTTTAATCAGTCTGAAGATATTTTTTTTTGCTTTTAATTTACTTAATGAATTAGTTTTTGTACATCAAATCTTTACAACACAATTATTTATGAATTCATGCGTGCATTTTTCCAACTGATGATTGCTTATTTGTTATATTGAAGAAAATGCTTCAACTCACATAGTTTTTATTCTACACTTTATTATAATTAATAAGTATTAATTTAAGTACCATTCTGTGTAAGAATCAGGCAATGGGTGGCATATCATATTTCTCAATTTGGTCTTTATTTCCTCAAATGTATTCAATAGATCTAGAGAACAACTAAAAAAGTTATTTAAATTTATTCTTAAGTATTTATGACAGATTTTTTTTTACTTCTTGCGTAAGGAAAAAGTGCAGGAAAATTTTACCACCATTTGTCCATAGTGCATTTCAACTAGACTTGACCTATCAATATCTTATAAAGGCAAATTTATATACACTTGGATGGTTGGTTAATGCAATAAAATCTCAGTGTTTTTTTTCCTCCATGTACCACCCTTTTACACATTTTGCCTGATTCTTAGATGGAGAAATACTTAAATATATGAATTTTCCATAGCTGACTTGTAACAGCGAAACTGAAGACTTACAAAGTTTTCATTCAAATCTTCCATTTCATTGATAACTGGTTTTTTTTTTTTTTTTAAGTAGTTTGAAGTTAGATAATAATGTAAAGCCATTTGAACTTTTAACAAAAAATCAATATTTATCATCTATTTACAGCAGCCACCACCTGCCAATGACCCATTTGATACCTTCTTTAAATAGGTAGGTAGTTTTACAGACCTAGGTCAGATCTCACAGCCCAATGTCATGAATTTTTTTCTCAATTCAAATTTTTACCAATCAGATCACTTAAATTTTCAATTTTAGATCTTTTATGAATACAAGCCTTGAACATTTTACTGGAAGTGATAGGTACTGCCATTTATAAGTAATCTCTTCGTTTTTGTAGTGCACTATTACTTTGTGTTATCATTATTTTTACATAAAACTGACACAGAGACATCACCAGTAAAAAGGAAGAGAACCATTTTTGAAGTTAATTCACAGAAAGCAGCACCAGTTTGACATCTTGCCCTATCAAACTTACTGGAATACTGCTGATAATTTCTGTCTTGACTATGTAGGTCACCTTATAACAGCTTCCTCCTATAATGATTTATGTTAATCCAGTAAGCAATTGAATAGAATTTACCCATTATTTTCATCACTGTAAAAGCTGCAAGCTGTAGAGTATAGAGAAGCATATTCATTATTACTAAAAAAATTACATTTATGATTGTTAAATTTCTTATTTTCCAGCCATAGATACATCTTGACACAAGTAGACAGGGTACAGCTTTAATAGATACCAGTGTTCACTGAAATAACCTACTTTTGTCTAACATTGTATACAAGTTATTGTGTTTCACTTTACAATATGATTTCCCTCACTATGTCTGTTCACTTTAATGTAGGCAAATCAATTTATGCAAATGTTTGAACCCAAAGACTATTCACAGACCAACTATTTGCTGTACATCATCTTAATGTTTACTAGTACTTGTAATTACATGTATGATAGATGTCAATGGTCAAATGCCTGTTGAACCAAGTTTTAAGTAAATGCAATATAGAAAATGATTACAATGTAATACACATGTTTTTTTCTCTACTTTGTTATTGTATTACTGCATGTGACCACATATTAGTTTGTTTATATCATTTTTATTTTTACTGTATTCAGTATTTTATAGGAAGTTCAGAATTACACAAACCTTACAGTTGTTTTTATGTCTTTTTTTCTGTATAGGTTGAAATACTCACATAGAACTTCCTTGATAAAGGTTGTTCTTTTGACTTGCTATTTTTTGTGTTGATAGATGGAAAGAATTAGATTTCTTTCCCAACAGAAATATTTAAACCTATGCAACAATATAAGGCTTTATAACTCTCTTGAAGGTATTTGATGGTGATTATAGTCAGTAAAGATTCCTTCTTTCTGCTATTGGATGTAGACATAGCTTTACCAAATGGTTCATTTTTTGTTGTTGATGAATTTGCTTACTAAAATAAGTAAAAGATAGTACAGTTCTTATAACTGTATGTGTAATCATAATGAAATGAAATTTAATATCACTTCAATTTCATCTTTGTTATCTTACTGATTTTTATGACTTTTATTATAAAGTAATAAATCTGGGACCAATAGGCCATTGCTCAAAACAAGTGCCTTACTAGAATCTGACAATAAATTAATGAAGTTAAGAAATAAAGAATTTTACTGGTAGGCGATTAAAGAATAAATCATTAGAAGGAGTGCTGGATTTCAGTCATTGCCAGTTGGACTATTAGAAACTTATCAAGCAAGGTTGTTTCAGTTTCTGCATTAATTGTTTTGTCTGTAATTTCTGTGTACTGTGTTTACTTGATGTTTGTTTGCTTGTTTGTTATGATATTTTTGGTTTTGTTTCTCTAATTACAGGAGACGTGTTGAATTCAGCCACATTTCAGCCCTCTATATTGCTTACAATGGTATTTTATGATGCATTCTTAGGGAATACTTAAATTTACATAAGGTCCATTAATTGCAGGTGAATATTCATGTTTGTAATTTGATATTATATCTTCTGTTTATCTTTGCCCTTTAGATATTTTTTTTAAGTTAGAAGAATGAACTTTGTATTGAAAAAAAAACACGCATTTTACGGATATGGTGATGTTTTAGTTTGTCATGATATTATGTTGATGTAATTAATATACCTTTCCTTTAAACAGGATAAGTGCAATAGAAAATGTTAATTGTTACACATAATTATATTGTTGTTTTATTTAAATTATATATTTACAGTATATGTCTATAGGGACAATTCATAGACACCCCATGTCTGTAAAGGCATTGTGATTTTTGGAACATTACTACCTGTTCGGTAGTTTCTTATGCTTGTCATCTATATGCAACGAGGATTATTAAAACATATTGGCTGTGTTGATATTTGTGTGCAAAACATCGGCGAAGTTATTTGAAATGGTGCCTTAGTTTTTGAAAAAAATTGTGAAAGATTAGTGGCTTATTTATACCAAGCTGTGTCAGTTAATAAATACACTATATATACACACTTTGTTCATTTTTCTTTATGTTTGCCATTCTTCACAAAATACTTAAAATATAAGTACCGTACTGCTCTAACATATGAATTGAAACTGAAAAAGGTTGCTGTCAGGTAGTTACTGTACAGAAATAAAATGATTTTTTTCGAAGGGATCTTGTCACTTTCGTTGAGAATTGAAGTAGATCCTTGTAATGGAAAACATTAAAATACGTAATACTTAATATTTGACCCAGGTGACCCATTATCAAACAAGGAAGCTAGCAAGGTGTTCGATTTCTGAAAAAAATCAAGGAGAAAATTTTTACTCATCGTTATCAACGAATGTGGGATGAAGTGACTGATTATAAATAATTCCTGTATTGACCAAATAATTATCAGCAGTGTTGTACCTGTATATATTACAAATTTAGGAATAAGGAAAGTGAATTGTATCGTAATCATTTTTCAAAAGTTCATCGGTCAACTTACCATAAAGTATAAGACTATATATGTAGGCAAGCACTAATTGGTCTTAAGATCTTCTATTTTATCTCACAAACGAAGTTTGGGGGTTTATATAGGTTTCATCCTGTCTGTCTGCCCGTCCACAACTTTTCTATGCAGCTTTCAACATTGTAATGAAACTGGGATGTATTATAACCACACTGAGATGTGCATACTGTCTTGAATACCAGTTTGGGTATAAAATGTAGAAATAACGACTGATGGACTTCGGCGCTTTTATGTGTTGCCCACAACTTGATGGAGTGTTATATTACAATATTGGGATGCACATATAATACACCGGAGAAACAAGGAAGACTATATACTGTTCGTATTACCTACTCCACTGAAAACTCTAGTGCAGATTCTTGTACGAATCAAACAGTCCGGTTTTTAGGGGTTGCGATTTCTATAGAATTTATACGGTTTCATCTGCACGGGTTTTACATCTAGATAAAGTTAAAATATATGTATGCTATGAAATCATCTTAATAATTTCAATTCATAAGCATCTAGATGAAAATACACAAGAAGCATGAAGATGCTTTGTGACACTATATATTAGCCGAGGCGATTCATATCAAAAATTGTAATGGTATCGTCATCAAGATACTTATTTTAGTCTTGTCACTAGATCGAAATTTAAAGTATTTAAATAATTTTAAGGAAAGCTTTTATCTACATACGTTTAATCAATATATCTAGATGCTTATAGATAAAAAACAAAATTTAGGTGAAACCATCGCAATTCTGATATGAACCACTACTTATGATAACAAGGAAAATCCTTAGTGACTCGACTGCCATCGAAAATAATACAGTTTAATTAATATACATGCGAATTCTTAATGTAGTGTTATTAACATTTGTGATAAAAATTTATTATTTTCAAATTTTCTTGAAACTTTGATTTCTATGATTCGAATGTGACCCATTTTTGTTGCCACAGACTTGATTGGATTGAATTTGTCTAATATGTATGCCAGACACGCTATGGCAACATATTTAGTAATTCGATTTGTACAATACAAACAAATACCTTAAATGTCACAATTCAAATAAGGGAAATCCCGAAACTAAAGGAGTATAAAAACTTATAATTACCGCCATATTGTATGGCCATTTTCCATCTCAATTTTAAATTGTTCAGGTGAAATGATGTATGCAGAATGCCAAGCTTGCTTTCCAGTAAGACATTTTGTTAAGTTGTAAAATGTAGATTTAACATTTTATATATAGAGAAAGGTGATTCCCCAAATAAAATGTAAGAACAAAACTGTTGGGAATTTCCACCTAAAAATAAATCATCTCAGGAGGTAAACAGTTTGTGGTTTCTGAGTGATTTGGATTTGATATCGGATATGAAATTGAGTTTCGAAACATGGTATGCATTCCAATTATAAAGGCGGTGCATGTAGAACGCTAATTTTCATAACTTTGAAACCTTGTCTTCTTACAATACACTTAAAACGCGACCTTTTGGTCGCCAAAATTTTGTAGAATTATTTTAGTACGTTTATAAGAAAAACCTTAATTACTTAAGTTTTATGAAAAATTTTGCCCTATTTTATTGAAAAGATACTTTGAAACGTTGGTTAGACATCGATCCCCAGTCCGTAGTAGTTTCTTCTAACGATAGGAACGGTATCTGCCATTGGTTAATAAAGTTGCAAATTATAAAAATGAACTAAATAACAAAGGTTTATGACTTTTCATCGTTTAGAGTGTTATCTTTTTTATTCTGTTTCTTTTACGCGTTTTTCATATTTTCTTTCTGTCATTCAGCTCATTATAATAGTAAGTGCGTGGTTACGGATACACTCCTAGCTCAGTAGTTACTATAATAGTCTATAGTTGGTGTATGCTCGTAAATTTGAAGGGAAACAAGTACAAAAATTACTACAATTGTATTCCTTTCGGGTACACTTCTGGTTTAGGACCCGGGTGTTGTGAGTAGGTTTCCATGAGCGCGCACACCTCACCTCTTGTGTTAAGGGGTGATTTTTGCGGGCCCTACCCCATGGAGGTGAGTACAAGGGCATTTTGTATTGGACTTGCGTATGTCATCGGTACCATCTAAACATTTTCACAAATACGACGACAATTATCCAACAACACTCTTAAACGAAACTTTAAATAAAAATAAGAAATTATACAACTCTACAAACAATTAAACAGTCTGTTACTCAAATTTTATCTTCCGCAGTTATGCTTTATTTCCAGCATTCAACATGTCGAAGGTCATAATAATAATTTGTTTACGAAAAAGAAACATTATTGTTATTATAAATGTATATATAATCATCTTAAAGTAATCAAATTATAAATCTACTATTAAGTCAATGATATCAACATTCATACTACTTTTAAGCATGTATCTCAGTCTGGTACAAATAGTAGACCACGTTCACGGCAAATGTATTTTCAAGGTGGGTGTCAATATTAGTTCCGGTTTTTTAATTCACTGTGTTGGGTCCGTCCGGTTGTAATTCACAGCGGATATCACAAAGCACCGAACCTTGTCCGTCAAATGCAGAACCATGCAGAAACAAAATACTTGTATTTTCATTGTTCAATATAATTACGTGATAACTCTGGTGTTTGATTTAGTTGTTGGTCTAATTCTTGCAGTTATAGTTAACTGACATAAAATGGCGAAAAATTTAGTTTAGTTGGCATGGGAATAAACAAACTTAAATACATACAGAATAACTTCAAACAAAATGGACACGACACAATTGTTGTACCTTTGACTATGACCGAACGTGAAGACATATTTTCAGCCAAGGCCTTGAATCGTTGATCACCTTCCGGCTTTATATGTTGACTCTATCGACACTTCGTGTCGTACATTTCAAATGAGCTTTATACAACACGGAAAATTGAACTCGCTCCCCAACCCAGTGACATATGGTCAAGTATAAATTGTAGTTGCTGTCTCTTCAGTCAAAATTGAATCTTACGATTTTATAATCTGCGCATTATACAAGAAAATGGTGTCTACACCCAAAAAACAAGTTCATATTTAGTGAATACATTCATAATTACATATTTTATCATATGTGAAAATATTCAGTTGTATCTTGGGTATGGTTATAGTTGTCAGTTTCTTAGTGTAAATATGCTCGAAAAAAAAAACACCAAAGAATTAACAATTCTTTGCAGTCTCACATACGTTTATGTAACTACAAGGGAGCTGATATTTTTGGGCAATATTGATAACCGAATGTTCATACACCTTTGTTCGTTATTTCTTTGTCTGAAACTACACATAACAGTCAGCCACTTAATATTTTGACAGAAGTATGCTATAAATATCTTAAAAAACATACGAGATATTTTATACATTTTATTAGCTATCTTTTAAATTTCATAGGATATCTCATAATGCATATAAGATGTCGGAAGTCTTTATGTTTTCTCATTTGTTATATGGATTCAAGTCTTCATATTTCAACAGTTTATGATTAGTTAGGCATATTAGAGCCTTTATCGTCCCTTCTCTTTTTTGGACATGTGCAGACGAAGGAAGAACAGGCGGACAGATGAACACTATGGTCACTGTACGCCTCTCACAAAGCGGGACAGTAAAACAATGGAATGATAGTATCACAAGTCTTTGTTTATAGACTTGATAAGTAGAGATTGCCAATCTGTCAAAGTATTTCACAACAGTAACTTGAAATTAAAAGGAATCACAAATTATAAACTGCATAAAATTCGAGTTTTCAAGAATATCGTGAATTCTTGAACATAAAAATGGGTTACATTTGTATTCAATAACTGAACGCCAGTCGTTTTGACCTTTAAATTCAGGAATATTAAGTAGCAGTCTTTGTAAGAATCATGCAAATTCTATAATATGCGATACACTAATAAAAAAAAGGCTATACATTTTTAAGTCCCTAATATTGTTAGTGACTGCTTGCACTCGTAATTCGTAATATCAATACTTTACATTCGCATATGATTTGCATAATATTGCCACACCACATTATGCTGCTGATTGGTGCGGTAAAACCAAACCATCAATTCTAGCTTCACATGAGATCAAAGTGTACCTCTTAAATATCATACACGTGTTCAACATGTGATTTTTGCTTGTATGAGAACGGGAAGTTTACATTAAAAGATAAAAAGATCGGTTAGCACTGAACTCAGTCTCTCGATTCAGACACGGGCTCGTTGCAATTGACTATATAGGCTATAAACATTATCAGGACCCGATCTATATATACACTACCAATAATTTACCAACGTTAAACTAACACATTTCTATTTTGTACTGAAACTGTACTGTAGTAATGACTACTGAAACAGTACTGTCTTTTACAGTGACGTTACAGTACTGTCTTTTACAGTAATGTTACAGTACTGTCATTTATAGTACAGTTTCATCACTGGATTTTACAGTACTATTCCATTATTTTCATTTACAGTACTGTTTCTTTACTGAAGTTTACAGTACGTTTTCAGTACCGTCTTTTACAAAAAGCATTTTAATTACTGTGTTAAACAGTATATTTTCAGTACTGTATGTTTCAGTAAGTTTTCAGTATAGTTTCAGTACTACATTTTTTTTCAGTATAATTACAGTAATGTTTACTAGGAACATCTGGTCTACCCAAAAGAACCTGAGATAAAGGATACTGCAGACACTGTGAAGTCAGCCTCATATCTTGACCTACACCTAGAAATCAATGGTAAAGGAAAACTATTGACCAAACTTTACGACAAACGTGATGACTTTTCATTCAGAATTGTCAACTTTCCTTTCATCTGTGGCAACATCCCTGCACCTGCGTATGGAATGTTCATATCACAAGTCATACGTTATGCCAGAGCTTGCCGAAACTACGCAGACTTTTTGTATCGCGCTAGAACTCTAACAAATAGGCTTCTGGAACAGGGTTATGTTGCTACAAGATTGAAGTAATCACTACAGAAGTTTTATGGTCGTCACCATGAACTCGTGGATCGTTATGGTGTATCCACCAGCACCATGAAAACTGATTTCTTCAACGGGTCATAGTTTTCTTTTCCTCGTTTGTCTACCCCGGCCTTGACTTATTATGAGCAACTCGGCGGATGTTTCTAGAAAAGCAGAGGACGCTTACCCTACCGGTGCACCTGGTCCATGCTCCCAGTTTTAGTGGAGTCCGAGTTGCTCATTTGTTTTTGTTACTTTGTATGTATGATTTTAGTTACTTTATGTTTAGTTCTGGACAACCAACTGTTAATTACTCATAAAAGCACCAAACTTGAAAATGAAATGTAACGTAAAAAACGACCACTGAATGTGAAAAAGGAACACGTTTATTATTATTTTTTTTTTGGAGGGGAGAGGGGCAAATTCTTTATTGGAGTGTAAGCATCTCATTGACAACAAAATCATGAAATCTAGGGCCGACATCACATTCCAACATCATCTATAGGAAAGCTTGACAAGCCGTTTCTACGTTATAAAACGCTATGATATTCGTATAGTTGGATAATCTCCAAATACTGAGGATGTTCTGCGGGTTGGTAACCCCTGTTTTGCTCACTTCAGCCAAAGGTTCCGAGATCAAAAACCTTCAGTTGCTGAAATATTATTTATATATTTGAACCATTCATCAATTACCAGCAACTTGTTCAATATGAATGGACTTGTCTTAAATCAGACTGATCTCCCTGTATTCGGTTTTTATCATTTAAATACTTATGTATGCATAGGTATACGAACAAACATGTCCCTCAAAAACTTTGGACATTGTACAAAGAACAAACTGAAATAGGATGATAGTAAGAAGGCATGTCTATTGATCCCCTATATGCAAAGTGGGTACTCCTGTAATCATGTTATTAGTAAAACACCAAACGAAGTACTTTTGTCTATAAGAAAAGTGACTGAAGAACGTACACATCCCTTCTGCAGTTATCTTTTAATTCTTGGACCGTGTGTACAACATATATTTTTTTGGCATATAGATATCAACGGATATCTTATAATATCAGTAGGGTCCAATTTCACAAAAAAATATTTCTATTTTCTTTCCAGAACTCCAGGACATGCTCTTTGCATGGTTTACGTCAAGGAGTTGATGACGTTAAAACATTGTGACGTCACATTTTAAAAATAACAAAGTCAAATATGTATATATCAAAATGTCTATGCATCTTCAAATATACTTTGTCAGTTTTTTAGGTCTGATAAATACACAGTGCATACTTAGTGAAATGTATTACCGTACTTGTACTTAAAATTTAACTTACTGAAATGATACTGTTACACACACAGTACTGAAAATGTACTGTAAAATTCAGTAATGGATCAGTACTGTAAAATTCAGTAATAGAACAGTACTGTGAAATTCAGTAATGAAACAGTACTGTAAAATTCAGTAAAGGGACAGTATCGTAAAATTCTGTAATGGAACAATACTGTAAAATTCAGTAATGGAACAGTACTGTACAATTTAGTGATGGAACAGTACTGTAAATGACAGTAATGGAAGAGTAATCAAGGGAACCAAGGTTATAGCGGTAATCAAAAGAATTTAATCCTGGGACAAAGACCAGACATGGAAAACAGACATACACAACAAAGAACATAAAGTAACTAAAATCATACATACAAAGTAACAAAAGCAAATGAGCAACTCGGACTCCACTAAAAACTGGGAGCATGGACCAGGTGCACCGGTAGGGTAAGCGTCCTCTGCTTTTCTAGAAACATCCGCCGAGTTGCTCATAAAAATACTTTAAAATTCAGTAATGAAATAGTACTGTAAGTAACAATACTGTAATATTACTGTAAATGACAGTAATGGAAAAGTACTTTAAAATTCAGTAATGAAATAGTACTGTAAGTAACAATACTGTAACATTACTGTAAATGACAGTAATGGAAAAGCACTTTAAAATTTAGTAATGAAATAGTACAGTAAATAACAATACTGTAACATTACCGTAAATAACAGTACTGTAACATTACTGTGACAGTAAAATACATTACCCGCACTTCCTGGAAACCAGTTGTTTTGATTGAGAACCATTCGGGTCATCACGGTGACGAAAGAGTAATCATAACAAGGGAACCAAGATTCTTGCGGAAGTCACCCGATTTTGGAAGATATCGTATTCGTGACATTTCGGATGGAAATCAAGCCAAAATCAGTGGCATAAATTATTTGACGATTAGCGACTTAAAAGACTTCAGTTTCTGATTACGTTTGTTATTAAATTGCCTTATAGGTCTTTATGATGAAATGTATCTGTCCGCTCTAAGGAGATATTCCACATTGAAAATCCAACAGTTTCTATTGTATTTTAGTGTCATTTATAGAGTTATCTCCCTTAATTATGAACTCAACAGTACATTCTATTTATTGTCATCTCATAAGAGCAGAAGTTATATGAAAAGCCACATGTTAATTTCTGATGACTATAACATTTTTGTACGATTTTTATCTAAAGTGGTACTTAAATAAGACATGCTAAAAGGTTGGTATGTTTAAGAAAATGGTTTTTAATTTCCTTCCATGACTAAATTTCATCTCAATTTCAGCCAAAAAGAGGCTGCAAAGAATATAAATGTCAATCACTAATTGACCAGTCATATCCTGTAAATAAATTACCAGACCCGGAAACCAAAGGGATTTTTACTATCCAGGAACGAGGGATCGTCATTTACGTTGGCCAATCACAAGACTGCATTCGAGAGAGATTGCTGAGCCACCTGGCGGGATACGACGCACAAGATGTCGGTAGTTACCTGAAAGATATGGGACAGGACGAGAAATTAGAGCATATTACTGTGTCGTGGGTTGTAATCATGCGTCCAAGATGCGACGAACACCACTATATCAAATGTATAGAAAGGAGACAGGGGGAATGGCCTAGGTACAATAGGAAACGTGGTCGTCCAAGGAAAAAACCCTACTAAAGTGCTTAAGTATTGTGTTGGTGGAAAATGAATAGATCGAATACGATAAATCAAGGCACATGAATATATGCACGTAGAAAATATTTTCAATTTACATGCATAACTTTCTTAGGTGTCCGTATGCCTGTCATATGAATTGTTTTTGTCTTTGTTTTTGCACTAATTACTGGTTTCCAAGCATTTTGTTTGAACTTAAGGGGTCTCATAGATAAGGATTTTCAGGTCAGCTGAAGCGTCATCTATTTGATCGTGTAAGGATATTTTATATTATCATATACTTAGAATAAATAATTATTATTTCTTACTGTATGATAAAGCAAATAAGAGGGCAAAATTTGCTATTTTCCAAGATTGCATAAGCGGGTTGATATCAAAATATTAATTGTTAAGGAATGATATTACACGGTTGTCGGTAAATGATATCGCACCTTTTTACGTAGTACGTAACTGCTATGAAATTACCGGAAGTAATTGTTTTGTTGTACAAAATGTTTTATTAAATTGTTGAACATAGATGTTTTGTTGTCAAATATATAAATAGCCTTTATTTTACAATCCTATTGTGAAGCCTATGATAAAAAGACCATTACATGTCTTTTTAAAATATCATATGCGTTATTAGCACTTGGTTGATATTGGAACTCTATCAAAAGGCTGTTGGACCAATATCTAACCTTGGGCTTGTAATACATATGATATCGTTTCATATTCAAAATACTTCACCAAATGCATCAAAAATTTTCAAATACAAAAGGGTATCGCAGGACCTAAAGATTGAGGATTTCAAGGCTATAAAACATATGACACATTGTCACAATTTCTAATTTCTACAATAATATATAGCCCTTCCAACTGGAGATAATATAAGACACTGTAGTAAACGAATCTCTGCGTGAAGTGCTTTCAAAAGGCTGTTGATACCGTGAACCACATTATTCCATCCATTAGAATTGAGTTATTTCAGTCTCTTCTGTAGGATCGGATCAAGTCCTTTCCAATGTCTTTTTTTGGTTGTGGTTGCTTCAGTCCGTGGTTGAAAACCAAGGTGTTCTCTTTCTCCTCGACGTTCGCTCTCTTTTTCCTTTTTCCTTGTGCATCCACCTGGCAGCTGACAACTGTTTTCATATTATTCTTGTTATATTAATTCTAATTCTTTCAAACCCTAACCTCATTTGTAACCTTATTGACCAGTAGCTTTTAAGTTTTCCTGAAGCTCTTGTGGTAGGGTAAGCGTCCTCTGTATATTTTTAGAAACACCCGCCGAATTTCTCGAGAAATATTACGTCCAGGGTACACGAAAGAGGAAAGGAAAACTATGATGCGGTGATCAAACCGTTTATAATGGTAGAAATACCTTAACGAGTTCATGATGACGACCATTCAACACCTGTAATTATTACTTTAATCTTGTAGCAACGTACTCTGTTTCAGAAGCTTAATTGTAAGAGGTCTAGCACAATAAAAAGTATGCATCGTAACAGCAAACTCTGGCATCACATGAGTTGTGAAATGAAAGCTCCATACACAGGTGCTAAGGGGAAGTTGCCGCAGATGAAAGGAAAGTTGACAATACGGATTGAGAAATCATAGCGTATGTCGTACAATTTGGACATGAGTTTATCCTTTCCATCGATCTTTAAGAGTAGGTCAAGATATGAGGCTGATCGTAGCGTATGTAGTATTCTTTACATCAAGTTCTTAGGGGGGGTACATGCGACGATGTACAAAATCCGCGAATCTAAAAAAATTGTTTAAAGATGAAACGTCATCTATATTGCGGAAGCTGAGATCAAAGGATCTTGACCAATGATGTTCTTTCTTTTGGATAAGTTCAGCTATAAAGTTATCTTCATAGGAGTGAAGGGATAGTTCAGCAAGTAGAGGGGTTTCTATTGGATAGTCGATCCTCAGTAGAAAAACTGGTCCACAACACTGAACAAATATGTTGTTAATCAAAACTAAATTTAGTCGTTTTTGAAAGCAGGTTTGTTATAGGTTACTTTGACGAGGCAAGTCGTCTTCTTATGTATCTATTGGTTCCTCATATGTTTGTGACTACTGCTCCTGGGTACTACATCTAGTGCATGACTAGGCATCTTCAATTTCTTTCTGTTCTGTGCAATTTTTTTCAGCTGGTTGGTGTCGGCATGGGATCTCATCACTTTAATTTTTGTTGTATTGATCTTGGTGCCTGTGGAGTGGACATATTTGTTGACACCATTAATTTTTTTCGTAATTTTTCTCCGGGAAGTAATGCAATTTCATTAGCATAGTCTAGATCATCGAATTTGGTGGTGAAATTCTATAATTCCTGTGTTGTTCTCTGCTGTTGACTCTTCAAACCATTTTATATACGAGAAAATCAAATGGGACATGTTTCAAGTTTGTTTTACACAATATTTTATTTTAAACATTTTGTAGTTCCATTTGATGTTACTATAGCATATTTGATGTCTACGTATACATGCACTGCACTAATTGAATCAGCTATTCTGGGATGTTATAGGACTAGTGTTTTATGATTTTCCGAGTGTTTCTAAATGGACTCTATCAAATGCTTTCTCTTATCAATGAAACATATAAAGGTTTGAATTCCATTCTACTCTAAGTTCAATGGTGTTTCTGAGAGTAAAAACTTTTTCTGTTGTACCTCGTCCTTCTCTAAATCCTGTATGTTCTTCCCTTAAATGTTTATTATGTTCTTCGTCTACTCTGTTAGTTGTGATTTTGTCCATAATTTTGGCTGTTGTTGGGAATAGGGTTTTGCAAATTTTCCAGTTTTCAGTTTCCAGAGCACATGAGATTGGGTAGTATTAACTATTTACCCTTTCTTCCAATCAGTTGGTATCTTTTTATCATTCCATGCACTTGTGAACTATTTGTGAATTTGTTTAGAAGACGTTTCTGGGTTATGGTGTCAATTCCAGGTGCTTTTCCATTTTTAAATTCCTGAATGACTGATCTACTTGGATGTCCTACGTTTATTGGTGGTGTTTCGCTTTCTTTTTTCACTAACTCGATTGCATATGGCGGCGGTATTTTCATCTTGACTTTATTTCGTTTTGATTGATATGTTCCATTTATTTTGGTTTATCCTTTTATATAGTGTTTAAGTTATGTGATAAACTGCCTTCATGTTTTCTTTACAGGCTGCTGTTCCAGCTTCGGTGGCAAGCTTTACAAACCACTGTTTTTGCCCATCTTCGTACCCTTTTTTTCAGATTTTGTCTTTGCTACGTACTGTAATGTTGCCACAAGTTTTCTTTAACCATCAATGATCTTGATCCATCTATCTTGTTTTTTATCGATCTTATTTTTCAAAGTTTTACTTTCGTCTACAATTTTCCACCTGCATTTGTTCATTCTTGATTCGACCTATTTCTGGAACAAATGATTGTTAGTGCGGTTTCATGGTATATTTTCATAGATTTTGATTTTCTATATCTTGCTCTTCATTTTCAATGAGGACATAAAATCTGTTTCTCAGTTGTAACGTGACTTTCTTTACAGGACTCCTTTCTCTTTGATGGTATTGATTTACCTTGTACTTTATGCAGTTTTAGCTTATCCGTTAGTATGTTTTGATCACTTTCCACGTCTGCATGTCTCATAACATTAACCGATCAGCTAGAATCGTTTGAAGCATCCATTTATTTTCACTTGGTCTCCTTTACTTTTATGCTCACCATGAGTACAGGTGGTTAACTTCATGAGTGAACGTAGTTGTTGTAATGGTAAAATTGTTAAGGCCACAAAATTTAACACATTTTCTCCTTTATCAGTTCTTCGGCGTTGTAATGTCAACTTACTATATTTTACCTCTCCTCCAAGCTTATTTCTAATTTTTTGATTGAAAATTTGATTAAAATTGAAGGAAACTGAGCAATTAAAACTTAACTTACTAATTGTTCCATTTAGTCACAAATGTAGGATATAACACCACTCCATTCTACTTTCTGCTCAAATGACCTTTCTAAACAGCCAATCAAATTTCAGCTTTCATGATTTTCTAAGTATTATTTAAAGGAGGAAGATCCCAGGATTTCTAAAAGATTGTCTGAACAGAAAGTAGATGAAATCTTATTAAACTGAAAGGACCAGTTTTAAGATCCGAGTATCATGGTGTGGTAGTAGACACTGATGATGCTTAATTATGGCAACCTAACCGATGGAGCTGACAGCCTGGCATTTCATTGGACAAAAGTGGTAACAGCTGTGAAATTGAAGGCTACAGCGGGGGCTTTTGTGTCCGAATATTTTCAATCAAAAACATATTTTGACTTTCATGAGCAATACGGCGGGTGTTTAAGAAAAGCAGAGGACGCGTATCCTACCGGTGCACCTGGTCCATGCTCCTAGTTTTTTTATTGGAGTCCGATTTGCTCATTTACTGTTGTTACTTTGTATGTATTATTTTAGTAATTTTTTGTTCTTTGTTGTGTTTGTCTGTTTTCCATGCCTGGTCTTTGTTCCTGGATTACGTTGTTTTGATCTCCGCTAGAATCTTGATTTCATTGATTACTCTTTCTCCTTCTTTTTAACTTTGACTTGTGTGCTGAAGTTTTTCTCCTTTTTTATAGTTAAGGTGGTTACTTTTACGAGCAACCTAATGCCTGCTGTTCGTGTTTTTCTGTCATGTTTTTCTTCAATCGGACGATTGCAACGCCATTGCTGACGAGCTCCAAACGTCATTAAGCCGATAGAGTCAGTCTTTCCTGCCAATTATAGCCTCTAATACAGTAAGACCAATGTGGTATCCTCCGCGAAGTGTCAGGAGGTAACTGGTTCCTCACGGTACCACAGGGTCCCGGGGAAGATTAAGCCCCTAGATGCACGGCATGCTAGGCCCACCGGCGAGTAGATATGCCCTGCAAACCTAGCCCCCCGCTATGGGTAAATACCCGGCCAGATGAGGGTCACTCGTCAGTCCTGAATAGGCAACCAATCTATAGGATTGAAACCTTGATCACAAATTCCTAGGTTCTCCAGGTTGGGGATTTAGCATTACTGCATTGGGCCAACAACCCTGTCTTTGTAAAGTCATTATGTTACAAAAACAGCAGACGATTCAGCCATATTTGTGCGCAGAAATCTTCAACCGAACAGTATGACTGCTGGTGGTAAAAACCATGAGGACGCTACCAGCAAAACCACAATTGGATTCTGGAATGTACGTACCATGTACGAAACTGGAAAACTTTAACTCACGGAAAATGGAGAAGATCGCTGATTCATATTAAAGTGAGAAGAGGTACAGATGTGGGCAGTGATCACCATCTTGTCGTTGCCTTGTTGAAAGTTAAGTTGCGGAGTACTGGCAAAACACCCACATCCAGTAAACGTTTTGAAATAGACAAACTAAAAAATCGTAAAGAACACTTTTGTCACCTAGCTCAGAAACCGTTTTGAAATCTTAGCAACAACAAAGATGTGAACAATATTTGGGATTGTGTCAAAGATATATATGACAAAAAAACAAGGTAATACTGTCTAGGCTTTAAAACCAGCAGAGCAATGAAAAAGTTGTTTATTTCTACCACTTGGGATGCTATTGATAAAAGACGGAACATTAAACTGAAAGAACTTGACGCAAAGTCACAAAGGCTAAAAGATAAAAATAAAGATGATTGCAGAAAGGCTGATAAGGAAGTTAAGAAACTAGCAAGGAAATATAAAAGATCATACAAAGAGGATATAGCTAAACAAGAAGAAGCTGCTGAAAAGAAAGAATTAACAAGGTCAACTTTACCAGTTAACCAAGCTAGTCAGTGGAAAATTCAGAGGGAACACCAACATGCCCGTGAAAGATAAAAATGGCAACCTTCTTACTACAGAGAGTGAACAAGAAGCACGATGGGAAGAACACTTTCAGAAGATACTTAAAGCTGCATTAGCTGTCATTTTCGTAATTTTTTGTTTCTGTTTAAATATGCCTTAATTTTGAATTATTTGTACTAAATTGTACTTTTCCTGTATAATTTCATATGATATCCACAAATAAAATGCATTAAATACATGAAATAGATGTCGATACATTTAAAGACCCATTTGTGCTAACGTTGGGGTAGTTGATGAGCATGCGTAGAGCATGCTCAATGTACACTTCCGCGAGGAAAATTCTTTTGTTCAACCCAAGCCCTACCTCGCGGAAGTGTATATTAAGCATGCTCACCAGCTTACCACAAAAGGGTCTATTGTCTTGCAAGACAAAAAGCCGACCTAGATAAATTCGTATACATGTAACTGCTGGTGTCCTTAATCTGCGCATGTGGTGTAAGGGTCGATATTTAAACAAAAATCTGATTGCAAAGCGAGACTGGTTAATCAACGGCAAGGCAGACCGACGGGCTCAAGCCGTAAAAGTTCAAATGTAACGCAATGGTCCTTTTGAAATTTACGTATTGTGATATAACATGGTACAAATCTGGTCAATAATTGTCATTAATTATTTGAAAACTAACTTAGAACTAGTTGAAATGAAATGTAAACAAGGTAAACAAGACACGTGCTTACCTGTGTATCCGTTATGGTAATTTTTTTTTACCAAGGTGAAATTAGTTTTAACCCAGGTAAATGTCCTGTCGGCAATCTTCGGAAGTAATGGCGAAAAATAATTAGATCAGAGCTATCGATCTTCTTTGATTAAAGCAAAAAGGTTGTTTTCACAATATTCTGTAGGCATTATCGACATTTATTGCTTCAATTGTATTACATCAAACTTATTTCATTGAATCAGCAAAATTCAGTAGAATCAAAACTGAACAAATTTGGCAGCTAATGCAGCTTCAACAGACCGCCACCTGATAAAATAATTGACATATCTGAATCAGAAAATGACTAGGAAGTAAACATAACTCCACCAACAGTTGATGAAATAGTTACAGATATAAAGTCTCTGAAAAACGGAAAAGCGCCAGGTCTAGACAACCTGAATGCTGAATTGTTCAAGGCAAATCCAACTATACTTCTAACTTGATTGGAACATGTTTGGAACAACAAAGTACTCGATGACTGGTCTAAAGGTAGCATTATCGAAATACTAAAGAAAGGGGAACTCAACAACTGCAATAACTGGTGGGGTATCACACTTAAACAATATCAGAGTTGCATACTTTCAACACTCTTGTACGGCTCTGACTGCTAGAAAATGACAGTGCAAGACCATATGAAATTGTCAACATTTCATACATATTGTTTAAGACGTATCTTGCAAATATTCTGACTCAATACCACCAGTAATGTAGAACTATTGAGAAAATGCAACCAACTTGACATGGCAACAATACTGCTGAGAAGAAAATAAAAGTGGATAGACCATGTCAGAAAAGACAATATTTCTCATACCACAGTAGCCGTACACTGGACATCAGGCGGCAAAGGAAAGAGAAAGAGACGTGAAACAATATGGAGGAGAACCATTGAAGCTGAGATGAGGAACAGAGACGAAGCCGTGGGAACTTTTGAAAGTACCAATTGGAAGAGCTGTCTTCGGACATTTCATACAGGCCTTGATGGATCCAAATATTAAAAGAAAACGGACAGTGGTTCACGTCAAGAAATTTATATAAAGAAAGGGGTTTCAGTATATCATTTGCCGCTCATTCTTTTGCAATTTTTTTTTAACAAAAGAGTAGTACTACCTCCGAAACCATCCTGATGTATCACCCACTGTATCATTTATTTTCATAACGGTTACCGCCTCGTGACATCGAGAGCTCGGAGATGACGATAGCATAGGAATTCCAGGGAATTGTAAGTCTGTGGTATGGTGTTTTACTTTTTGCAATAATCATTCTATTTGGCTATGTCTCTGGCTATGATAATAGTGTTTTAAGTGCTCCAGGGCCTTACAAGTGCATGGCTAATATTTCCTGCACCAGACACGATTGTTGAAATTACACTCTAAGACTTTGGCGTTTATGTTAATGTATGTGTCTCTAAAACTAGGTGCTAAGAAACTAAGCTCTTTGACATATATATATATAGGTATCCATGGAATAACTTGAGCTTTAAGGCTTATCAACCGAGAAATGTAGCTTGTTGAGAGGGACATGTATCTAATGATATGGTTTATTTCAATAATTGAATGATTTAACAGACCTGGAGGTCGATAAATTGAATTTCGACCGGAAAATTTAGAAACTGGGAAAGGCCAACAAGTAGTTTGTAGTTCCATTATGCAGTATGTCGGATAGTTTTATGTTCATTCATCAAGGTGTTCCATGTAAACCAATATCGCACCTGAACATTACGCAAACTAGTGCTGCTACGATGCATCATGAATTTTGGTGTGTGTGTGTTTTTTAATGTTTTTCGTAATCAGAATAGTGAATTAAAAATTATAAACAAAGAGTCCAGTATTAACCATTTACAACAATAAGCTTGTGTTTAGATACTTTAGATAATTCGATCCCCGTACTTTCCTTTTATTCCGTATTTTTGCAATTTGACGATTATTTGAGGCGTAAAATTTAAACGATTGATATAAATTGATTCAGTACATGAGTACTTTGATTAAAAACATTTTTATTATCACTAATATGGTTGTATAATCAACTGGGTTCAGTATACTTATTGCCAGAAAAACCATCAATACCGGTTTGTGCATGTAAAATCGGGAGCATCATGGCAGCTTCATTCTCGTATACTTGATAAATGCAATTGAGAACCACACCAGTCTAGGAAACATTAGCTGGCTTCGATGATTAAATACAAATCAAATCTAAGCGTTTTCCAAGATGAGGATTATCAAAACATGGCGCCCGAATGGTTACGAAAATGGCGTGATCAGCTTATCAATACCGTACATTTCGACCCAAAGACATTTCGGACCATGGCAACCCAAATTTCCTTTCCAAAGCCGGACATGTCGGCTCATACATATTCCAGACCATGGCAGTACGATAATGCATATTATAAGACAATTAAAACCGTATTTCATAACAAATTTTTCGTTTAGGAAGTTAATAATAACAGGGTTGACAAAATTGTGTATTGCACAAATTGGTTACTCCAAGACAATTCGCCAGGTTTCAAGTTGAAGCCGGCTTTTCAAAACTATCATGCAACATTTTGTTGACTTCATCCTCTATGACCTCTGTTCCATGTCAAAGAACAGACCATACAATCAGTACAAATGGGTGTGGCAGTTATACTTAATGTTAAAAGCAGTAACAATGTTGTCATCTATACTACTAAAGGAAGAGACTGATTTCTTTGAGCCGCAACTCCTCTGAAACCATACAAGGTCGAATATATTTGTGATATGAGGCATAACTGTAGTGTTGTGTACTTCCAAAATTTGTCTTAGAATCAATCTTTTTCTACGGAAAACGCGAATTTTTGGGAGAATATTCCAATGCGGAGACCGTCATTGGTCCGTGTGTTATAATACGCTTTTGCATGCTCACTCGACGTACTGTCCGGATAATGTGTACAGGTGTTACACGAGTATTGTACGTTCATTATTTTGCTTAATTAAACGAAATCCACCATTTTTCTGAGGTACAAAACTGTCCAGACATGGAAAGGCGCAGAGCGTGTCGAAGTAAACATTCCCCCTTCCATCTGCACCCGAAGTCCGGACCCCTCCCCCTTTTTATGTATAAACTGGCATGACTGGTAAACTCCCTACCCATTGTTTTGAGTAAAATATTGAATTATTTAAAATTTAAGAATTTGTCATGTACCATGTCTTTGATAACTAACAGAAAATTTCGCAGAATAATAGGACGAAATGCTAGAAAGTCCTCTTTCGAATTTTCTCGCAGTCAACCATTAAAAAATTAAGAGCGAACAAGTCCCAGTTTGGAGGTTGATCACATATTTGTATAAACATTTAAAAGGATGGTTGCGGAGTGAATGTGCGTCTGAACGAAACTCCCACGAAGCACTGAAAATAACCGATATCAAGAAACAGGACATTTATGCCTCTTCAGCGTATTGCGGTTGTATACGGGTCATCAACAATGAAGAAACGTTAAATCCCACAAACCAAGACCAAGAAGGTCCCCTATAACGTGTAAATGAGTAGAATTCTTGATAAAATAAAAATCAATGTTACTCTCTTGCTGCCCACTGGCCATGGAGTGAAAATTTGGGCGAAGCCTCAGGATAACCAGCTAATAGCACCAGGTTTACATGTAGAGACTGCTAATCTTGAACTAATCGATCGATGCAAAAATATTTCATTAACGAAACGCATGTCTGGAGCAGTCATATTGTTTATTGCAAGTGAATTTAATGGAGTTTATTTTTTTTCCTCAACGGGCGATATCAAAGTTTTCTCTGCGTTTGTCGGTGTCGTCATCGTCGTAAAACATCAGCTCCTCCCATACCCTTGGGTCAAATTAAACCTGGGACCAATAAAACAGCTTCTTAGTCCCAGGTTAAGTAAAGTGTATTGGCATGAGGCATGAAATTTTGCTTAGGGACGCACCATTTAATTTCCGGAGGCTTGGTTTTTTCTTTGGTCGTTAAAAATATCTCGATCCTGACTTTAGAGAAAAGTTAATTTGGTAAGGAATAGTTAAAAAATAAGTAATGTGAATAAAAAAATAAAAAAATAATTCGCTTACATGCATTAGAAAAGTACATATTTTTTGCGCGCTGCGCGCAAAAAAAAAAGAAAAAAAAACAAACAAAACAAGTCAAAGGAAAACCATTTCCCTTGAAAGGTTAAAGGTAAAATCCTCTTAAACCACATAAGCAACTTGAACAAAACTGTACACCATTGATGTATGGTAGATGATCGTAGATCCTTTACAACGATTACACATTTTGTTTTAATTCGTCAAATTAGTATTAATAGTATATCCACGTAGCTCAATTGATCGCGATTTCGCGGACATCCTCTAGTCTATTAAATGCCTATGTATATATTTTTAAGGACCCGTAAAGCATACAGTATGATTATTTGCATATATATATA
Organism: Perna viridis; assembly: GCA_037379345.1. NCBI lineage: Eukaryota > Metazoa > Mollusca > Bivalvia > Mytilida > Mytilidae > Perna > Perna viridis. Next base: position 8,335,157 of record CM074511.1, on the reverse strand, counting down.
ATTAATCGTCTAAATAAAAGTCAACAATCGCTCTTACGGGGTGATGGATCGTTAAAAACGATGCGAAACATAAGATAAATTAAATAAACGTCTAAATATGTTTAACACCACCAAAAGATGGTAAATTTACATTGAATATTTCGGATAACTGATATCCGTCTTCAGCATAAAACTCATAAAGTTCAAGATCAAAACAGATTCAGACGCTGAATCACGCACACTGTTGGTGATTGTACTTTTATCAAAGGCACACTTAAGCAAATGATAAGGAACCTGAATGAAAATAACAAAGGGGGTCTTGAACTTTTGAAAACAATTAAGAAAAGTCAAAATATAGTAGTACGGCGTGTTGATGTATAGCATTTAGTACCACCCTTAGACCAAGACCTAAAAATGGATTATTTTTCTCTCGTTTCTTCCATCTGGAGAAGATGTTTGTATTTTTTTTTCATCCAAAAGCTTTCCCGAGACACTCTTTTACATTCTGACCAGTATTTATTATGTTCTATGATCGTAACAACAATGTTGTGAGGTCCTCCTGGGTGTGTCCGGCGACTTAGAGGGAGGTCTGGTTTGCATTTGTAGTCACTGCGATGACCATTGATACGCCTGTTGATAGGTTGTTCTGTTTCGCCAACGTACTGCATACCACATCGGCACTGGAGAAGGTATATGGTATTTTCGGTTTTGCAAGTCACGTCGCAAAAAAATGGCAAATTCCTTTCCAGTGCAGTAGCTTTTAAACGTTTTGGTGTGCAGTATCTGGGTACATGTCTTACATCTTTTATCTCCACATGGTCGACACTCGTCCGCTGTATTTTGTTTGGGCTAAGATGAAATATCTGCTCTTACTAGGGCATCTCTTAGGCTCCTAGGTCTACGGAATGCCAGGACCGGGGCCCCAGGAAAGAGCTTGGAGAGCTTAGGATGTTTTTGAAAGTCTTCCCAATGTGAATGCAGTAGCTGCGAGAGTTTCCCAAAGGCTGGATGGTATGTAAGCACAAAAGGAACCCTTTTGTTCTTTTTCTTGGGTTTGTACTCGAGGAGATCTTTACGTCTGATGTTGTTAGCACGTTCAAATCTCCGATCTATATCTGTTGATTTATAGCCACGCGATAATAACAAATGACCACGGAGTTCATCTAGACTTTTGTTGGTGGTATCGTCAGATGAGCAAATGCGCCGAATTCGAAGTGCCTGGCTGCATGGAATGCTTTTAGTACAATGTTTTGGATGACAACTATTGGGAGATAAATATTGGTGACTATCAGTTGGTTTGCTGTGAATATCCATTAACATTTCACCGTCTCTTACAAACGTAGTAGTATCCAAATATGTGAATTTAGTGTCAGAAATTTCATGGGTGAATTTGATTGATGGATGAACATTGTTGGCATATGTGATAAATTTGTCTCAATTTTGTTTAGTCTCATTCCATTTCATGTCAACATCATCGATGAATCGAAACCAAGAGAGGGGTTTCGATAAAGATGTTGAAAAATGATTCGATTTTCTAATTTACCCATGAAGATGTTAGCATACGAAGGCGCCAATTTCGTTCCCATAGCTGTACCATTGATTTGGAGGTAGCGTTCGTTGTTGAAAATGAAGTTGTTACACTTCAAAACTAAAGTGAGTAAATTTACTAGGCAGTCAGTAGGGGGGTCCAAAATATCTCATGAATGCCAGGCTTCTATACCGTCATCGTGTGGGATATTAGTATAGAGTGAAGTGACATCAAGGGACACCAGAAGTGTTTTGGGAGGTAAAGGATTCATTGATTCCATTTTCATCAGATAGTCCGTGGTGTCTTAAATATGACGGGAGCTTTTGGACAAGGGGTCGGAGATGGTAATCAACAAATTCAGAATTTTTTTCGGTTGGGTGACTATTAGCAGAAACTATGGGCCGTCTAGGGACATCTTTTTTTGTGAATTTTAGGCAGAAGGTAAAAACGTCCGGGTCTTGGATCCTCTGGTTTTAGGTATTCTAACTGTTCTTCAGTAATGCTGCCGTCCTTGTACATTTTGATCAATTCTGAAGTAATTTTTTCACTGAAAGATTTAGTAGGGTCGCTGAGTAGCCTTTTATGAAATCTTTCATCCGAAAGTTGATGCATTGCTTCGGAGATGTAGTTATTTTTATCCATGACTACTATGGCACTGTCTTTGTCTGCTTGTTTTATAACTATATCGTCAAAGTTTTTCAACGACTGTATTGCTTTTTTTCTCATCGGGAGTGATATTGAAGAAAGATGGAATGTAGTTGTTGGATAAGTATTTGACATCTGATTTTATTTTGTCAATAACATTTTCTAGCGTGCCACATTTATTCGGTTTAGGAGCTCATTTTTCTTTTTGAATTTTCGAGTGTATAGATCTTCATGGTCGGAGTCAGAACTGTCAGGGTCCATATCCTGGTCTTCATGTTTGTTAGCAAAATGTTCCTTGAGCCTGAGGGATCTAGCAAATTTGTCTAGGTCATCTTCAAGTTGAACTTCATCTATATTGTTAGGAGTAGGACAGAAATTCAAACCTTTAGATAAAACCCTGGTTTCAGTTTCAGATAGAGAAAAAAATGAGAGGTTGACCATTGCCTTAGTGGAAATTTGTTTCAAGTTGGATTTTCTCTTAAATCTGCGTTTACGAGACTCAGCCAAAGTATGTCCTACTAGCGGCTGGGCTGCTCTGTTGACGCTCTGGCCTACTCCCAGACCCATGGGTCCGAGAGCGTTTCCCCACTCTGTTTGGGAGTACGTCAACGTGAAGAGTGTAAATTGGCTAGTTGATGCTTAGCTTTTATATATATTTGATAGCAAGCACCTGTGAACCGTCCGTGCGAGACCCGACAGGGTAGTCAAGGACGTTAAAAACCCCCTTAGTTAGTTAGCACTATCTTGTAGTTAATTAACGAGAAGATGTTATCGCGGCGTCGGGTCAACTTAATAATTTATCCAGGAAGTAATTAATGTCATAAACTAATTAACACATAATAACGACTACATTAGATAATTAATGGTATTGTCAAAAAGAAATGACACTATGATGACAGTGCCAAGAGCTTGCATTGTGAGTTATTGACACCTAGTAATAATTGATCAGGCGGCTTCCTGGTAACAGACTTGGACAGACAGTGTAATGATGTATAAATAGTACATGTCAGTAGTACAGACATAGACTGTCCGAACAGAATAACTAATGGCTGAGAAATATACTGAGATCCATGTACTCGTCATTATCGACAGGGCCGTACTACAGAATGGCTATTGTACAGATGCCAAGTTGTCGACTGTGACAGATAAGATCAAACAACTACATGAACACCAATACAGCAAAGAAGAAAATTGTGACGAGAATGTCTCACACGACAGGAGCGGCAAGTATATAAAAAAATCAAGTAATAGACATAGTGCTGTCATTTCCTCGTCTGAACATGGAAATCACAAAATTGTCGATACGGAGAGGAAACGCAGTACACATATAAAGGATCTCCAATGTAAACAGAATATAAGAAAGAACATTGATAGCAAAGTGGAACAACGAAAAAGTAAACAATGTAGTGATCATACCAGGAAAGGATGGAAGAAGGACATAGTGAAAGATCGTAAAGATGGAAATGATTGTTCAGTTCACCAAAGCTCTAAATCTCAAAAACAACAAAGTCGTAAAGCTGAAAATGATTGTTCAATCCGCCAAAGCTCTAAATCTCAAAAGCAACAAAGTCGTCGTGAAAAAGAAACAACCGAAAGAAGAAAATCGTTCTATTTTGATGTTACACTTTCAACTTGTGTTGATACAGCTTTAAATACGTGTTATGCAGAGGCTAGACTTTCTTCGTGTAGTGAAACATTGGCTTTATATTCGTCTTTTAAATATGAAACGTGCGACCATAGAGTTTCGGTCCCTTTTAAGAGTATCCTTCAGAGTAAAACCTTTCATAAACAAAAGGAAACGCCAAAAAGAGGAAAACTATACCCTCCTTTGTGCAATAGTGAAACCCCTCTCACGGCAAATATGGTGACAAAAATGAAAAACATTTTCAAAAATGTCTTAGACAACAACAAAAATAAGAGTATTGACAGTAGCAATATAGTGTTGAAATATGACTTAAAGAAGATAAAATCGGAGCCGGTCGATGATTACGAATTCACAAAAGTTGCTATCAAATCAGAAACAATTGATACTGGATACCAAGGAAATGTCGTCAAACATGAGAAATTAAACATGCGCTGTATAAAATGTGAACCATGTGGGACGTTTGGTGGATATGGCCATAGGCGTAAGATTAATGAACCGAACTTCAAACAAGAACCAACAGTGAGGAAAACCGACATTGAATACTGGAATAAAGAGTTCGTCAAATGTGAGACAAAACCGTTTATAAGGGACTATGTAGGTAACACGCGTTCTTGTATTGATGTCAACAACGAGGAACAATTTCAAGATAACATCGACGAAGTTGATAGTTGTGAAAACGATTTCATAGTGATCGACGAATGGTATCATAAGTAATCGAAACGATGAATTGTACCATAAATGATCGACAAATAGTATCCTATCATGTGATCATTGTTACACGATAAAGTGTATTCCACCATCGAATGCAGTCGGTTGATGTAAGAAGGAATCCTTTTCAAACATAAAAAATGACAACTTATAGAATTTTTCAATATTTCCGGCTAATTTTTTTTTATTAGAGTATGGGTATTACTTTTCTCCCAGCTAATAAATTGTTGACAGAAAAGTTCCCTTTTATTTCACACTTTTTATAAGGAACTAGACTCCCTTGACCATGCAGTGCTCGATAATGACTGCTAGTATTAATCGTTATCGAGCACTGGCCATGGACAGTTTAGTTCCTTATAAAAAGAATCTCTCGTGGTCGGCGTTGGTAAAACCAGAGGAGCTCATGATCAGACTTCGGAATACATGATCGAATGAATCGGTCAGAGTAAGCCCTTCCAGCGGCTAGGCTGCTGTGACGCCCGAAACGGCTAACATCGCCCAATATAAAAGGCTTGATGTTTATAACCTGTCGTTCTGAATCTTCTAAAAATTATACTTCATAGGTCTCACTAACCACTTCTAACGTTTCCATTACTTTAAAAGGTTAAAAAAAGTAATTTTCAAAGTTTCACTGCGAATTCCCAGAACAAATGACATCTTAAAGGTGCATACCATTACGAAGCTTAGAAAACAAGGCTTTCAAAAACATTGTACTAATGCTACAATGATCGTAGAAATTCTTCACAAAATTTACTTGAATAAATAATACTAAAAATCCACATTTTTACCTCTTCTGCTTGTAAACAATTTTCATACACTTTTGTAGTAAATTACAAATATGATTTTAAAGAACACAATATCAGCTTTATTTTGACTACTTTTGATCAGAATACACACGAATAATGCACTTACAATACATAGATCTATGTTCAGTGTGTTTTTTGGTCCTACATAGGGGGTGACGATTTGACCCGAAAGTGGTTAGTGAGACCTAGCTAAGTTTCGTAAATTTTACAAATATATAACATAATATAATATTCATCACTCAAATGTAAACGTAAATATTTGCCAAATTTTAAATTCCAAAACAGGTAGTTTGCATTTCTCGTATTAATCACTTTCCTCATGCAGCCCTTAATTTCTAAGTATAAAATTATTAGTAAAACTATGCCAGTTATACCCTTACTCGGTGATTGACTTACATGAATTATTTGTTATTAGCCTACTTTTATGCCCATCAGGGTTTTTTCATGTGTGATTAGATTTGATATTTAAATCTTTAGAAAATTTCATTCCCTTATTGGTTCGGTTTATATTGACAAAAAACAAGTGTGGACACAGACTGGTATTGCCCGAGGTGCAAGTATGGACACAGACTGGTATTGTCCAAACAGCAAATTTGAACATACATATATTTTGTCTTGAAAGAGTAACCAATGGAACCAAGCTTCTAGCGGAAATCAAAGGAATGTTATCCAGGGACAAAGACCAGACATGGAAAACAGACAGACACAACAATGAACATAAAGTGACTAAAATAATACAAGTCATACAAAGTAACAAAAGTAAATGAGAAACTCGGACTCCAGTTAAAACTGGGAGCATGGCCCAGGTGCACCGATAGGGTGAGCATGTTTGCATCGTCCAGAAAACTACTCTATTTACTGAAATCAATTATTATAATTGAATTATGCACATGTTTATAAATATATATTAACATGTGTTACTAAATATCTACTGATATCAATACAGTTATGTCATGTTAATAAGGATTGGGCATTTCACTTTATGTAGGTTAGCTTGGTAAAATTCTGGGCTCTCAGTTTTTGTTAGATTAAAAACAGAAATCGACAGTGTGGTATCTGTCAGTTACATGGATGGCCCTAATTTTAAAATGGTAGGGGCCATAAACTAAAAAAATAAATAGAAGCAATAATTAATTAGTAGTTAGTAAAATATCAAAATTTAATAATGATTGGTCAACTATAACCATAAAGTATATATATAGGCAAATTTGGGATTTTGACATGCTCCATTTTCAATTCCCTATGAAGCCTGTCAATTACTCTTCATTAGAATTAGAATGGATGTGGACTAGTCTATTACATGTTTAGTTTTTGCATATTTCGTTTTCATTGTATCTATATGACTTATTTCATTTCAAAAATATCAGAGAAATTTCCAAGGCCGAAAAAATAATGTTATGTTTCCGAGCACTATTCTAAAATTTTGTAGGGTCGGTAGGTAGGGATTTTAATTTTCATATGATATTTTTGAAATGAAATATGCCATAAAGATACAACGAAAACGAAGTATGCAGACTAAACATGTAATAGACTTAGTCCACAGCCTAATCATGCACCAATGTCTGTCTCCCGTGCACTGAAAAGTGTTGATTTTATCCCAAAAAGTATTTTGCTGGGTCAAAGATTCAGCAAATGCTGCTGTAGGCTATACAACGCAGTATATTGCGTGCATATGATATATTGAATCACAGGTCACCGATCGAAACTAAATCACGTGATAATGCATTGATTTTAATGAATATAATGAATGAATGTGATCACATGACAACTAATTTCCCGAATACACAAAGACCAACATTCACGAGTTTGACTATGCCCGGGGACTGTGTAAACGCTTTAATGCTTTACGCCATCCGTAAGAGATCCCAATGATAGCCAATGACGTTAAGAAACACCTCAGTTCGTCATGTATAACACATATGAGTGCAAACCGGGTATACCAGTATTGAGTATGAATGTTAGAACGAAAACGAAAATTAAACCAAGTATAGGAACAGTCAGCTGATTGTCAGCGTCACTCATATTATTATTATAACATCTCTTATAAAGCGCTGTATCTATAGTACATATACTCAAAGCACTGTATACAACATGCATATATAAAAATAGATATAAGTACATCAAATTACAAAAATAAAAATAACACGACAAAAAAAAAAAATAATAAAAAATAAAATAAAATTGAAATTGACAAAGGGAAAATAACTAATTGATTGGAATGGAATTTGTACAGAGTATAAAAATATATTGAAAATTAAAAGAATATAAAATAAATAAACCAAAATAAAATTTTAAACGTACATGGAAAACATTCAAGTATGGTAATAAATATTTAGAAACATTCAAAAAAAAAAAATAAATAAATAAAATAAAATATATGTCATATCACAAATCCACAGATACAAGTTATCACATAAATGCTTGCTTAAAAAGATGGGTTTTTAGTCTCTTTTTAAAAATATCCACACTCACTGTTGTGTCCCGCAAATCATTTGGCAAAGCGTTCCATGAAAGGCAGCAGATCTATCAAATCGTCTTTCACCGCATGACTTTATTCGGGCAGTTGGTGTTTCTAACAAAGATTGAGATAACGATCTGGACGGTTAATAGATTTTTAATCAGTTCTTGGATGTAAAACGGAGCTTTGCTTGTAAGAGCTTTGAAAACGTACAACAACAACTTGAATTGACAACGGTAAGACAGGAAGCCAATGGAGAGATTTCAGCACTGGAGTGATATGATCTGATTTCCTTTTCCTTAATATAACTCTAGCTGCGGTATTTTGAATTCGTTGTAGCCTTTAAATGTCACCACTTGGGAGTCCATATAAAAGTACATTCCCGCAATCAAGTCTTGATGTTATCATCGAGCAAACAAGAGTGTTACATGCGTCTTCTGTGATGTAACGACGAATACGATCAATATTGCGAATCTGATGAAAGCAAGATTTTGATATTGCACTGATCTGTTTTGTGAGAGTGTTTTGTCAAAGTAGACTCCTAAGTTCTTAACACAATCAGTACTACTAACGATGTTTCCTCCAAAACGAAGACTACAGTTCGAAAGGTCTTTGGCTTTATGTTTTGGTACGAAAATAATCAGTTCGGTCTTATCTTCATTTTTCTTATAGATATACTTGCGTATCATCGACGTAGCAGTGATGACACATGTTATGCCGTCTACACATTTCACCTATCGGCTTTGAGAATATATAATATAGTTTGGATCTAAAACAGATCCCTGGGGAACACCATACTCAAGTTCGATCTCATCAGAAAGTGTAGCATCAATTGCTATTTCCTGAGTTCTGTCTCTAAGATACGCATTCAACCAACTAAGAGCTGTTCCACATATTCCAAAAGAATGTTCCAGGCGTCGATGGAGAACGCGGCCGATAGGTCAAGCATGATTAGCACAGCGCAACAATTTATATCAAGTGCCTCGGAAATGTCATGGTGCACACGCAGTAGAGCTGTTTCAGTGGAGTGGTATGCTCGATAAGCCAATTGAACAGGTTCATAAAGATTATTCGATGACAGGTGACTTTCAAAACGACTTTCAACGACTTTTTCTAAAACTTTTGACACAAACGGCAAATTGGACACTGGCCGATAGTTTTTCATTACATCTTTGTCGAGGCCGGGCTTTTTCAAAAAAGGTCGCACAATAGCACTCTTGAAATCATCTGGTACAATGCTCTCCCTTAAAGACTTAATAACTATATCAGTTATGACTTGTGATAGACTGTCAATACATGATTTCACTAATGATGTTGGGAAAGGGTCCACTTCACACGATTTGTTAGGAGCCTTTAGAACGATCTTACGTATCTCGTCCACAGAAGCAGGTGTGAAATTTTCCAGAGAATGTCCTTCAAATGGAATATTGGCTGTGAATGGATCACAATAACCAAGACGTTGGCAAGTGATTGGCTAACCCTGTGTTAAGATTTTGGGGAATTTTAGTGGTTTATATCCACAAAGACAGTCGAATTATCTCCAAGAAGCAACAATGTTCTAGCTTTATAATGCAGGATATGAATGATGTAACGGATATACGGAAAGTGCTATCATTTTCAACTTTATTGTTATAGTGTTATTTAATGAATTGTGCCCATTCAGCTGAATATATCATCAACACAATAAATGTAGATTGACAATTAATTTCTTTCTGCACTTTATAGTTAGTAAATGACGAATTGGATTACTAGACTCTGTCACGATCAATTTAGTGTTTGGTTGACCAATGTAAAATAAATATTATCCTTATTAATATGTGAAGTGCATCAATGTTAAATTTTGTATATTAATAGATGCATTAATTTTATCAGACATGAAAACCCTATCCCATGATAAACAATTAAAGGTTGACACTTAAAAGAATTTCGTTTTTTAAAACATGGATTTAGTTTTGCTTTAGTTTTCAAGAGAATTGCAAAATCGTTTTTCAAGGTCTTAGACTAAATAGTCAAGATGCCACTTAAATAAGAAATAAAATTCCATGTTCATTGGCTAAATTATTATGATGACGAAGTCTAATTTTTACATACATCATATATATATTTAGATAAAGTAAGGAAATATTCAATTAATTGAAGTCGACTTAATAGTAGTAACATTAGATACTATGTTGAAATATTCTTAACTCCAGTAAGTAATTTGAATTGCACTTTCTGAAAAAATTTGGTTCCTTTCCTTACTACTCATGATTCACGCAACACATGTCATCTAGCGGACCTCTGCTCGATTTTTTAAGTGTATCAAAACTATGGACTTTAATTGACCATAGATTGATATTAAGTTTAAACTATACTATAATACGTTAACGACAAAAAAAAATCGTAATAGTGTTAATTTTTGTAGAATTTACCCTAACCCGAATAATACAGTAGTTATATTCCACTCACTATCGAACGCTACATTGACTCGTGAGTCGGAGAAAATCGATGACGGTGAGGGCTTGAATTATTCGAGTTAAATTTACCCATGATCCGCATATATCATAAATTAGATATATCGCACCCCTTTTCAATATATCCACCATTTAGTTATACTTAGGATACTTTCATTGACATGGCCCCAGATGTTGAACCTGCCGCTCCGATCCGCCCAGGAATACCACTTCTCCGAATCATACTTGATTTTACAATTAATCCTTATTTGAAGACCAAAATGAAGAAAGAATAAATGTGCTTCCTCACTTCCGAATTGACACGCGGTTAATTAAGTTTGTCAAAGCATATAGTCAAGTTTGGAAATCACTCTACCAGACGAGCATCGCGTAAACTACGTGAAGAAATTACACACACAAAGATAATTTTCTAATTATAGAGGTGAACTTAGTCTATGGTGATAAACGAAGGATCAGAAGATCTGACCTCGCTTATCATCACCTACATTTGAAGATGGAAAATTAACCTCTTTATCGTTCTTTTTTTAATTATAGAAACTTAGTATTATTTCGTGTCATAATAATATTTGCACTAGTGCAATATGGAAATTGATTGCACGCTGACTTAAATTACTTTCTATGGGGAAACTGTTTTGTTATACTATAAAAATAATAATAGGGTGGGACTTTCTAAGGGAACGACGCAAAAGGCAGAAGCTTTTTTGTGAATAAATCCCTTGGTGGGTACCTTCCGGGTTACTTATCAGGGTATGTTACATCTTTCGTCAATACTGGTGAGAATTATCCTCTCAGGAACCCGAGATTCTTTAATATTACTGATATGATACTAAGGCATATAAGAATACTAGCTTCTTTCCTAATGCCTTTGAGCTATGGAACAACTTTGATAAGGACATACAAAATGTGACGTCACTGTCTTCATTCAAGTGATTTCACGAAACCGCCAGTCACTATTTGGTAGGTCCTCAAAAGTTGAATATTTTACACTGCCAACTTCGTAATGAAGTTAGCAATTTGAATGAATACCTGTACAGGACACACGTGTCTAAGAGCTCCAGTTGTGCATGTGGTTATGATATTGAAGGTAACTACATGTATTACTATTTTTGTGCTTGTCCACTCTACGACAGACAGCGCATGAAATTATTTCATGACCTTAGAAACTTTGATAATATTATAGTTGATTTACCTATATTACTTTGTGGTTCAAGTAACCTGTCTCCAGATGATAATATTGTCATCACAGCTAGTGTACACAATTGTATAGCAGATTCAAAACGATTTGAATAGTATGCATTATCTACCGTAGATCTGATTTACCAAAACAGTTTTGTTTCCAGATGCAACATCGTTTTCATATTACATTTAAACTTTAAAGCTCATGGTTAATGGATGCGACGACTCAAGCTCATGGTTAATGGATGCGACGATACATAGTTTTGATTGCTCCTTCAGTTTTTGTTTTTGTTTTTTTTTTACGCAGTCGGTATAGTTTCGCTTTTTACCCTTTGACCTTAAGGACGCTCTTCTATGGAAACGCTAGTCACCTGATCGCAATTCTGTTTCCCCGATTGGCCAAATACTGTTAACTTAGTGGCGTTCATAAAACGGTATCGAAAATTTGAAATTGCTTTCTAAAAAACTATCGAAAATTTTAAATTGCGTGCTATGTTTAATTTTCTTGAAAGAAATGTAGAAACTTCGAAGTAAAATTTTTCTGAGCGGCTATCGCTTTTTATAGATAGTACTTGTTTTCTTTCTGTTTTGACATTCTTTCCAAGTTAACTCTTTCGATTACTAGTATTTTAGTTGCTCAAACTATCTTATTTCTTTTTCTGTTTATCCGAATAAACATTATTTTCTCATCCTATATTAAAATTATTACTTGAAACTAAAAAACAATCTTGCACACTAATATATTTGGTGGTATTATATTGAATATCGTTTATGAATTATTTTAAGTATTATCTGCATATTATGAAACTGAAGGTCCATTGGTAGACTATTCATATATTATATGATATACTATAGATAACTTAATTTTGTACTTGGATATACACAGGAATTGCACAAACCTACATTTGTAATAAAGCAATAGATTGAATAAAATAGATAAAAGTATCCATGTGTATGACTTGCTATGGACTCTCATCAGCAATCTGTCTTCCTTTATGAATTATGATGTTCTTGCTTGTATGTTCTATCTTGTAATTATATATTTAATTGTAATTGTGTTACTAATTATTAATGAAATTTATTATAACGTTAATAACTGGCAACTCCAGATATTTGTACTTGCAAACAATCTCTATGGAGCTATGAAGAAGTTTAAACCGAAATTATGCTGCACGCCTTTGATTTCTTTTATATGCACTATATAACCTACCAGAATAAAATAGATTTATCACATGTTATAACTTACCTACATCTTACCTTCATTCCCTTGAGAGAGTATCGACACTATACAGGTGTTACGGGGCGCCGAGTGGGACTTGATCTTTTTGTAATCAAAAACAATTTTGTGTACACAAAATTAAATTTCGTCATAACAAAGTCATTTTTGTGGAACAAAACAATGTTACACAGACTTGTTTTAGGATCACTTTATTTTGTAATGACGAAATTTATTAAATTAAATTTTGTGAGACAAAAGACTATTATGTGATACAAAATTGAAAATTTGTATTATATTATAATTTTTGTTAATCAGAATTCATTTTTGTTGAACAAAATTCACCTTTGTCTGTACAATATTGAATTATGAGTACAAAACCACAAGAGTCCCATTCGGCGCCCCGTAGCAATCACTATATCCAATGAGAAACTTTCTCACAAATCGTGATGAGACAATTCATTTGCATTTCCAAAAAAATCTGTAAACTTATTCGCATACAAAATTGACTTTTGAGAAAAATTTAATTTTGAAAATTGAATTTTGTGACACAAAGTAGACTGAATTTTGTGTCACTAAATTGAACTTTGTGACACAGAATTGACTTTTATGAAACAAAATTGAAAATTTGTAGTATGTTATAAATTTTGTTAATCGGAAGTCATTTTTGTCGAACAAAATTCACTTTTGTCTGTTCAAAATTGAATTTTTAGTACAAAACCACAAAACTCCCATTCAGCGCCCCGTAGGTGTTGATATTTCATTGTTTTGCAGAAAGAAAAAAATAACAAAAACCGTTGTTCATTTAATCAACTAGATTAACCTGATTAACAAACCCCGCGGATGTAAGAGCGATAAAACTAGAATGGCATTGATGAATCAAAAGACATAATCCGCATAATATATTTCCTATTGTAATGAGATTAAATTGTCGCTCAAACACTTTGAGTTCGAGGATATTTAGTCATGTCTTGAATGACACGAGTACTGAATTATTCCGTTGTTAACCTAATCGAATGACTACACCAACCGGAGTGAAATCAATAAGGTAAGAAAAATAGATATTTTATTCTCGTGAACCATGAATACAATGATACAGAGACATTACAAAATAAATATAATAAAAACAAGACACTAATGTCTAACTCACCCATTCGTACATCAGGAAACATTTACAATTTCCAGAGACCTATAATTACAAGAAGGTTTAACTACGAAGATGCGCCGAGAGAGAATCTGTTTTTGTGATGCATTTATTACCGGTATTACAAGTTTTCGGTATTTTCAGATATTAGTACTTTTTTTTTTAAAAATTTTGTTTCTTTTTCCACTGAAAAAAGTTGCACTGCATAAGGTAATTAAATTCGTCTCCAATTACACTTATTACAGTGGTGTTCACGTCAACCAATCTATTTCGATAAGCAATCTATGGTTTGTGGTTCTGCAATGGAAGCGCAAAAACTAAATAGATTCTTGTCTTCAAGAATTTTTAATCGGTCTTCAAATCTGAATTCGGTTTGAAATAAGTTATAGTTTACAGCTTCAGGTAAGTTTCGGATAATAGTCTGCCATTCTTGAAAAAAAAATTGGACAAGCCAAATACTTAAACGTCAGACACATGCGTGTACCAGAAGACAATTATTTCAATTTTATTTTTAATGCAGCTATTAGCCAATCGGGGTTTGAAAACTGCTTGGTATAGCTATACATATATGTAGCCAGTATCGTCCCAGGAACGGATTCAGACAATTTGAAAAGGAAGGATGCCAGTCGGAGTTCCTCAGAAAAATAGGGAGTGGGTCCTAGGACAATATTTGCCATTTTTGTGAACTTTACACATGGAAGTGACCAATTTTACAATAAAACCGGGGGCGGGGGTGTTGCCAACACCCTGCGCCCCTCTGGATCCGCCACTGCGTCCCATATTTTCTTTACATATTTTAAACAAGACAACCCACAACTGTCTCCAATGTATAATTTAAATAAGACATCAGAAGATTTCTTCTTTTCCATTTAATAGACGCGCCCGAAAATATACCATTCTTAAATTAACATGAATATATTCACTGGCATTATGCCAAGTTCCCACATGTAATTAAGGTCCTGGGCATGATATTGGTTTGCTAACATCCCAGTAATAGGTTTAAACATTTTATTGAAAAAGTAGATTTGACACTTAATTGACAAATTATGTGTTCTCCCTCTTTTTAGAACTTCATACATTGCTTTTCTAGCCTTTTCTTCCCGCTTTTCAATAGATTTATTGAAGTTTCCTGTTGTGATAGGACAGTGGTTAGACATTCTTGATTAAATAATGTTAGTCTTTGAGAAAGGGAGGAGTGTGTATGGACATTTTTAGACTTTATAACTGATATTTTCTTATGTGAACTTTTGATTAAATTAATATGTATAAGGGGTAAAACAACTATACAAAACATGAGAACAGGTACACAATATCTCCAAATACATAATGAAATTCTAATGGGGACAGATGATAAAACAAATTAATATTAACCACATACTTGTACAAATCAAAAAGGTGTTACATCTACATATGACATACCCATATACATAAACAACCATTAAGGTTCATTTATTTATTGATATTACCCTCTTAATTATAAATGAACCTGTACAACTACCATTTTCCTCATGCACCTTTGTCATCTTAATGGTTGTTGCTCCCTTTCTCAAAGAATTATCGCAGATAATTCAGCAAACAGGCCGCTAATCGTACTTCTGCGTTGTGGTAGTACTCCTGTAAATGTCCAGTTGCTATTTTTAGAAAGTCACCATCACCAAACGTACAGCTACACTGAATATGAAATGTCTATAATACTACGTGTCTGGTTATACTACGAAATGTCCATCACCATCCTTATGTGCTTCTGATCAGCAAACATGCTCCAATGAATGATTGAAATGCCCAATGTCCGTCCCCATTAGTTCCCAAATAATGAAGCCAACCATCTACTCCTGAATATTTGAAAGTTAACAGACCATAATCCGGTTATGTATGATCTCTGACATCCCGTCGCTGCTATGAGTATATATACGTGAAAGTTTGATTGTATAAATTAAAAAGTCAATCATCGTCTGATTAAATGGAAGACTTCAGATTCGCCTCAAGACAGCATTGCAAGTCACCATTTGGTTCGCCAATATTCTCTGCCACGTCCACGCCATCTGGTATACTGTATCCATCCTAGAGACTGTCTCCATGATCAACCACCTGCTTCAAATAATTTGTGTATCTCGCAATAATGTCAATATCTCATCGCCAATCTCCATCAGACCACACCATTACCCAGTTTCAGCAACTTCATGTGCATAAGACTCATCTCTATTCATTTTGACCAACCATTTATATCTGCAAAAACTAACTTGTCGCCAATAAATAAATAATCCCTAACAATTTTTATAAAAAAAAAATCAACTCCCAAAAACAATTTACCTACGTAAAGATTTAAAAAAATCATCTTCAAAAATACTCCTATGCATTCAGAAATTCAATAAAAATATTTCTGTGATCTGTCATAAGTAGAATGATTAAATGAATTATAAGCATTTTTAAGGTATGCGTAGCAAAATTTAAAGCATAATGACCATACCTAAAAATAACTATATGGTAAGAAAGTAACCAACTTTTGCAACCCATACACGTTGACATATTCTTTCTAACACCAAAACAGAATCTGTATAACCAATTTAAAGCAACTTAATATTTCACAAAACTTTACGAAGCACCTCATTAATTACATACGCATTTCTGTGTTTTCTTATTGCCTCGGTCAACACCGTTACCTCTTGTAACATAAAAACAACGTTATCTACGTTAAAATAAAATAATAACGGCCAACTGCCATATAGCCATACATCTAACGGCGCCAACTATAAATAAAATAATAACGGCGAACTGCCATAAAGCCATACTTCTAACAGCTTCAACTAAACAAAACAACAACGCGCGCGAACTGCCATGAAGCCATATACCTAACAGCTTCAACTAAACAAAACAACAACGCGCGCGAACTGCCATGGAGCCATATACCTAACAGCTTCAACTAAACAAAACAACAACGCGCGCGAACTGCCATGGAGCCATATACCTAACAGCTTCAACTAAACAAAACAACAACGCGCGCGAACTGCCATGGAGCCATACTTCTAACAGCTTCAACTAAACAAAACAACAACGCGCGCGAACTGCCATGGAGCCATACTTCTAACAGCTTCAACTAAACAAAACAACAACGCGCGCGAACTGCCATGAAGCCATATACCTAACAGCTTCAACTAATTAAATACAACCGACCACTTCTCGTATATACGCAACGACAAATGGAGCTGACAATAACAAAAAAAAATAAAATCACGTATGCACAATTGAAATAAAAGTGAAGTTCCGTGAATAGTAATTTGCATTTAGGGAATATCAAAGAAAGAATAAGATTTTATAGAAACCATCAGAAGAAAAAAAATCATCGACCAGAATATATTTGACCTATGAACACGCACTACTGTAACTAAATATTTTTTTCGCAAAACGTCCTCCTGATTCATAACTTCACAACTTATCAGGAACATAAAAAATGTGTAAACTTACATCACTATTTTGCTATCCGCAATACATCTAATACCTGATTTGTTTGAAGCATAAATCTGATGTCCATTCTTGCTCTGAATCAATCATAACAAAGCGTGTGTCAACAATTACACAACTACCTTACATTCACTATTAAAATTTAAATCGTTCATCCATTTTCTCTGACAGATCACAAAAAAACTCCTTTAGCAAATGCTAAATACATACTTGAAGAATTATACCATGAACAAAAAAAAATTAAATCTAGAATTGATCATAATGATAAACCAAAATTCTAACTTAAATGCAGAATTTTAAAAAATAACAGATTTTGTTTCCCAAAATGGTTATCCATTTTTTTTAAGATCTTAAAACATGACTCTCAATAATAAATGAAAAAGAATGCGACAAGCTAGCTAATTGCACATATGATACAGCCATACTGAACAGTAAACAAATCAAACACATGATTAAAGCAACTTACAACCAGGTTCGAAAGGTCAGGCACCAAAACATAACAGGGTGATAATCTGTTCCTGTTAGAATTTCATTATGTATTTGGAGATATTTTGTACCTGTTCTCATGGTTTGTATAGTTGTTTTACCCCTTATACATATTAATTTAATCAAAAGTTCACATAAGAAAATATCAGTTATAAAGTCTAAAAATGTCCATACACACTCCTCCCTTTCTCAAAGACTAACATTATTTAATCAAGAATGTCTAACCACTGTCCTATCACACTGTCCTTTTTAGGAAAATTCCAAAGTAATGCCATTTAACCAAAACTTCAGATTTTGACTCTTGTCTGCCACATGAGAAAAATCAAAATATTTTTAGATGTTAATTTTGAGCCTCCAGTTTTTACAATATGTGTTGAATGCATTTGAATTTTTCTGTAAGCCTGTGGACGACTCTGCCACCAGGACAATGTCGTCGGCGTACTAGAAAATAAAAAGTAAGAAAAATATATCATTTTTTGTTAAAGCAGTTTGAAGCAGTATCTAGTCCTGCTAATAAATTGACATTTTCCAAAAAGAAGATACAGTATGTCATGTTTTCAAGGAGTGCATAACGTAAGACACAATGAAAAATAATTCAATTTTTTAGGGTAGAAGTTATTACAAATGTGCATGAGGAAAAAGACCATTTATAGATAGTGACATGCAATTTTTATCCACCCAAAAGAAAAATGTTCGACTCCAAACTTCCTTCAAAGAACATGTTTGTACAAGAAAGAGTACAAATGATCAGTTTTCCGTACCCCGATTTGATTTCGGTATGATTTAGGTGTAGGGACATGTATTTATCTACATGAGCTTGCTCCTACTATGTATTCTTTATTATCCTCAATATGGAGAACACATAAATGAACAATCAAATATGCAGCCCGACTCATCTACATATTAGTTGTCTGCATTTTGATAGTGGGGTGGAGTTCTAAATAATACACAATGACCTAAAGGGGATAAAACGAAATAAAAATCAAAGTGACGAGGCACTGAGTCAAGGGAGACCTAATAAATATTCAAGTAACCAACTTGTAAGCTAAAAACTTAGTCATTTTATAGAGAACATCTGTTTTAATGAAATGCATATCAATACTGCTTGTTTATTAATGCATTTATGGATCTTTTTTTCTTTTATTGTTTTTGGTATTTCTGGCTGTGTACGTTTATGTCCTCAAATTTCTTGACACTTTACACCTAAACCAGCATTTCTTCAAAAATATGATCTCCACTGTGAATCACTGACTATCAATATTATACGGATTTTCAAAGTAAGAAAAAATCCATACTTTGAAATTTCGGGTTGGAGATGCATGAAGTAGAAATGAATCCTGTGGACTAGGGGAGCTAGGTTGACCAAGGACCTAATCTAAAGGGAGAAATGAGCAAAAAAAAACCTTCTCCTTGTTTGTGCTCTCTTTGACAGTGATTTGTAATAGATTAAATGAACAAATATGTCAATACTGTTAGTTTTCAAACAGAATTTACTAAAGCTTATCCTTATCATTGTTGTCTAGATTAGGCCCTGAGTTGAAAATATCAAAACTATACACTTTTTTACAATGAATAATTACCTTTCTCTAGGAATTTTTGTATTCAAACAAGGATACAAACTCTTGTTATCAAACTACTATGCAGTTTAAAAATCTTTAAACTAAAAAAAAACTTTGGTTGTACCTCATATATTTTAGCAATTTAAGATTCCAATCAAGATGTAAAGTCAAGGATAAAGAGATGAAGTGAATACAGGAAATATTTTGTCTTTCTTTATAACAAATGCACTTTGAATATAAATCCATCTTTTCTACTTTCCAAAACAAAAAGGTTACTAGTGAACCCATGAGTACTACTTTTTATGATGCATCATTATTGCGCTTAAGGAGAGTGTTTTATACCTGTCTGCCTTCAATAACGTATGTGCATTTCTTTCATTTTTTTCTGCATGATTGTTTCACCGATATGTATTATATTAAAATACAAGTAACTATTATGTTTTGCCAACAAATAAGTGCTACGAAATCAGACTTCATATTTGCAGTTTTTATTAAGAGTTGTTGACATAGTTCATTTTGCTTTTGCTTTCTTCTCACTACATCTAGTGAAACTACAAAAGGGATTACCACTGAAAAGAAATCAAGGAAAAGGTGATAACAGTGCCTTTGATAACTGCAAAATGTTACAATATGTAAATGCATGAAAATATATATGTATTTTAGCCACATCATATGGAAGTACAGAAACCTCCTCTTAATCAGAAATATTCTTACATGTACATATAATTGTGTGCAAAATCAGGCAAAAATAGAGGTTGGGTGGTTATCATTGTTCCAGGTTTTTACTGGTTTTTAAGCCACCTATTCAGTACTTGTTGATTGAAATTTTGCAAACAGTATTTCTGTAGCATTATAATTTCTGTCCTACATTATAAAAAGTTAATACAATAATTATATATTATATTTTAGTGTTCTGAAATGTTATTCCTAAAATATCTCTGTCAGCTGTCTTAATTAAGAAAATATAAGCACTTCTTTCTCTAAAATAATTCAAATTTATCTTAAAAATAAAACATAACAAACTTTACAAAAATGTAATACAGTGTACTTCATGAGCACATCTTTGTTTCAATAACTGTTAATAACAGGTAACCTAAGTAAGAGTAGAATAGGTTACTTTTCACCTGACTGACAGGTGGTCATTGTTAAAACAACATCCCCTCATAACCAGGAAGATCATTAAAGTGGTTTGAAGTGGTGAGTTTAAAACAATAAATTCAAGCCATTTCATGCACTAGACAAAACTTCTAAATACAGAAACTGGAAAGTTTACCAATGATATTGCTTTAGGGCTTCTCCTATGTATGGTTTCTAGTTACCTGATGAATTATAATGATGTCTGGACCCCCCATTTCAAAATATCTGGATCCATCCCTGTGTGTTGATTTATGAGCAATTAATGTCACACTGTAAAGTAAATAACAAATTTGATACATGTATTTTTATATTACAAATATCATAATTTCATGTATGAAATCTTTAATTAATACTGTACTGCATATGCCAGTAAACATAGTTAGAGTACATGCACATGTATTTTTGAAGTTTTCAGTATAAATTTCCTGTTCGCAGACTTACAAATGTAAACCCCAAATTTTGCTAAGACATATGACAACTATTCTACACTAGCAATGTTTACAGTAGACCTATCACCAGTTCTGAAAATTTTAAATCATTGTGTACATTGGAAACAAATGAACAAACTTATGTATACCTTCACTTACCTAATACATTGTTCATGTATGAATGTCCCTGAAAATCAGCTCTTAGGAAAGGTCTACTTTTGGGTGCAATGATATCCATCATATTTTCAATCCACTTTCATGGACATAGAATTTCTAACTTAATTGACTGTGTTCTTCGTTTGCCATAAAAATCATGCATCTAACTTTAAGAACTGCATTCTAAATGTATATCTTGATAATGCACTAAAAAAGAACCATATTGATAATCAATTATGACTTAATTGTATATGGATATAATACACATGTACATTCCATACTGAATATTACATGCCAAAATCTGTATCACATGTGGTATCAACACAAGACTCCTATGTCAAACCACTTAGGGCTGTTGGTCGCGGGGTGATATAGGTCGAGGATTGATACCCCATTAGATACAGATTTTGGCATGTCATGTTCATCGAAACATATATTTAAATTATACTTCAAGTGTGTTCTGTGTAGGGTGTGATATAAGGTATGCAATATAGGTCTAGGGGTGGGATATAGGGTATGCAATATAGGTCTAGAGATGTGATATAGGGTATGCAATATAGGTCTAGGGGTGTGATGTAGGATATGCCATATACCCGATAGGTCTAAGGGTATGGTATATGGTATGCCATACAGGTTTAGGGGTGTAATATAGGGTATGCCATATATATGTAGGTCTAGGGGAGTGATATGCAGTGTATGATGTGCATATTGTGTATGATTAAGGGTGCGATATGGTCCAGCGGTGTGATATAGGGTATGTGATATACATGTAGGTCTAAGGGTGTGATATACATTTGTACAGTATGCAATATAGGTCTAGGGGTGTGATATAGGGTATGCAATGTAGGTCTAGAGATGTGATATAGGGTATGCAATATAGGTCTTGGGGTGTGATATATGGTATGCCATATACATGTAGGTATAGGGGTGTGATGTATGGTATGCCATATACCCGGTAGGTCTAAGGGTGTGGTATATTGTATGCCATATAGGTCTAGAGGTGTGATATAGGCCTAGGGTATGCCATTTATATGTAGGTCTAGGGGAGTGATATGCAGTATATGATGTGCATATTATGTATGATTAAGGGTGCGATATGGTCCAGCGGTGTGATATAGGGTATGTGATATACATGTAGGTCTAAGGGTGTGATATACAGTATGCCATATAGGTCTAGGGGTGTGATATACATTTGTACAGTATGCAATATAGGTCTAGGCAATTTCTAAAAATTTGCATGACTTCATGTGACATAGAAAAAAGGGGAGCAATTAAGATCTAATTTTCTGCCTTTCATTCTTACCTTTGAAACAGACATTGTTTATAATTCTGCTTTCGAAATCATACTAATTTAACAATTCCATGATTCAAATGTTTATTTTCTAGTTTAAATACTTCATATTGTTTGCTAATATACATTCGTATTTTATTCATGTACACGTACACATTGCTTGCATTTTAAATTTCTGTGATCAAATCAAACACACATGATATCTATATAGGATTTACATGTATTTAACAGTACAAAGTGTATAAAATATAGAACAACTTGAAAACCCTTAGCATATGTAAGAGTAATCAAGGGAACCAAGGTTATAGCGGTAATCAAAAGAATGTAATCCAGGGACAAAGACCAGACATGGAAAACAGACACTCACAACAAAGAACATAAAGTAACTAAAATCATACATACAAAGTAACAAAAGTAAATGAGCAACTCGGACTCCACTAAAAATATTTTTATCAAAACTGTTCACAAAAATACATGTACCTGTAATTTACAAACACTAGAACACTTTCTCAAACCTTCAGGACCCATCTGGCAGAGGCGGATCCACACACTTGAAAATGAGGGGTGGCGGCTTGGGTTCCTCAGAAAAAGGGGTTGCTAGGTCATTATTTGCCATTTTTGTCAATTTTACACATGAAAATTATAATTTTCCCATAAATATGAGGGATGCAACCCCCCCCCTGCACCCTCACTGTAATCATAAACATTAAAACTATACTTACGTTGTTTGTACATCACAAAAAACGTATATTGCAGCTCCGAAAATCCGTTATGAGAAGCTCCCGACATTCGCAATAGATTATTACAGTATCCATGCATGATAGGAATCTATATTTAACTCCTTGCAGGGGCGTAGCTAGGCCTGTTTTAGTTGTACGCAAAATTACGGCGAGGGATCTTGGGGGGGGGGGTCGCTCAAGGCCCCCAGTGAGTCCGGCAAGGCAAAGCCCTGAGGGAAACTCCTGAATTTTAACGATTTTGGATCCAGTTTTTCAGAGCCTATACTACGTTCATGGTATGCATATGAGATAAATAACCTTTATTTCATCTTTAAAATGTGTGTTTTTATTTTTGTTACTTTTTCCGAAAGTACGCAACTGCGTATCTGCGTATAGGCAGCTACGCCCCTGCCTTGGTAAAATTGACAAACAATTAACACTTTCAAACCTACAGAACCCATCTTGTAGTGGTAGACATTAACAATATACTAACAACTCAAAGAGTGTTCATTGCAGGTAAAAAAAATCCGTCATTAAAAACTTCCAACATCTTCTTGTGAATGTTTGACCGGGTTGCTCGAATAACCAAAAACCTCGGTGTTAACCGAAAACCAGATTGAAAATCCGAAAACCTCAATAAAACACGTTTTTAGGGTGGTGTAATTACTCACTGTGTAATTTAAACACACTTGCAGATAAGTTTTTTATTAGTATTCCAGCACTTTCTAGATACCTAACGAAAGTCTGTAATAATCAATATGGCGTCAGTACTTTGAAATTAGTCACTTGTCCTTCCGACGCCATATTGTTTTCGGTTTTTGGAGGTACCGTGTTTGACCTGCGTCAGGTCAATTAGAAAAAATAGTCCTGCTCGCTAAGGCAAAATTCAAATAGTTTAAGATAAGCACATAATCATAAAAATATTGCAGTTCAACAAAATATTACAAAAGCTTTGATGTCATAATACTTCCATCTCTTGCGAAAAATAAAGCATCACATATTGATCGGCGGCGGACCGATATACTAACGTAAATTTGCAAAGTGGAAAAGGGGGATTGTAAAGAGAACAGACCGCGGAATATTTAGGCCGTTCCATGTGGCAATATCCACTTCCGGTTGAATTCCACTTGACGACGATCTCTAAGTCAAGTTCAGATAAATAGCCTTCCTTGACAAAAGAAGACAAACGGCAAAACGGAACAGATATAATTTTTATGTAAACCTCACCGACCAATTTCCTATTTTATCATCGAATCAATTTGATTTATTAACTTCCCTTGCCAATGGAAAATAATTAATCGAACATATTTGAAATCCTTTTTTTTTACTGCGCTATCTATTGACTATTTTATGTCCATGGAGAAATGTATTAAAAACCAACACAATGTCACAACAGATATGCGAGGTCACACAAGGAAATTCAATGTAACAAAACATTTTTGCTTCATTAGAAATTCAAACACACCTTAAGGCACGTGATAATCGCGCAAATCAATACAGGACTATCTAGCTCACTCATCGACAGTGTACGTGTAAATGGAATGCACAATTTGGCATGAGAACGTAAGTTACGATTTTGTAACTCTTGACCGGCATTGCCACGGTGATACAGATCAATTGTTGTTAGTGTGCGAGAGGTACAAGTTTCCTAAAATGGAATACCTTAATACAAAATTAATTACAAAAATAATACTTAACCTAAAATAACAGTACGACAGGGAAGTTGGTACATGTACCAGACGGCCAACGTCGCCCATTATATACGGGCTTGATGTTGAACCTGGCTTTCCGATTTGTCCAGAAAGACCAACACACAATACATAATCTGCAATGCCTTAGGAAGAGGTCCACATCAAAACAAGAGTTCGATAAAAGAAAATTTTCTTAATTTTTACATATATCTAATTGTCGCTCAAAACGTAAACGTTATATTTGCCAAAAAGTTAATTTAATTTATAAGTTTCAAATTCCGAAACAAGTAACCTTTAAAACAATTACCTTTATCAATCATTTTCTTTATAAAACCCTTAATTCCAAATGTAAAAGTTACGCCTAAACTCAGTCATCGACTGACGTTGGTAGTTATTTATCATGTAGTTCGGGATGGTGGCATTAATTCTAAATTACGGTTGAGTGGTTGGAATCGATATGGACCGGCTGGAAATTATATTGGACCGGTAGGCGTGGTTTATTTTCATTGACAGTGTTTGTGCTTGAGACAGTTGTATTTTTGTACATATATATTTCTTTTTCCTTGGGAATTTCAGTGTACATGTATTTGCAAAATTTGAAATGACACAGCTAAAAAAGACAAAATTGGCTTGCATGTTGTAGAAAAATGATATCTTCAGCATCACACAGTACAGTTGAGTACCTTTTTGAATGAAGCTTGTTAACTGGATGAAGGTTATTTAGCAAGTAGTTAATTGTACGGAAGGTCAAATGGCATTATATGGACTGGTATGTCGCCCTTAAAAATTATATGGCGGTCCATTTAATATTTTCGGGACGACATACCTGTCCATATATTGCTAAATGACCCTCGGTACAATTAACTACTTGCTAAACAATCATTATCTCTGTGTACAGATGAACTTAAAAACCAATTCAATTTAACCAACAAAAACTGTAGCGCAACGATAACATATATCTTTGACTGTTGAAACTGTAACATGCAGTTCTAGTGACGTCTTCTATGCATTCATTACCGTGGACATGACACTAATCGTTGAACTGAGTTCATCGCCAAATGATTATAAAGGTAATTATTTTTTTCCATAGCAACTTATCATATCTGTTGGAATCATACACTAATTATAACGAGAATGAGTATGGTGAATATGTCAGAGGCAACAACCCGGGATGAAAATGTCAGCTTGAGGCCACCCATGGGTCTTCAATGAATTAAGAGGAAACCCTCACACAACATGGCAGACTGTAGCTGGCCACAAAACATTACTATTCACAGGTACACCAAAATAGTTGCTCCCACATACTCAAGCAACATATGAATAAACTGAAAGTAAAAACGAAACAATCTGATGATATCGCAAAAAAAATTATCTGGAACTACACAATAGTCAACTGAGGTCAACGTCATCATTATTTTTGTTTTTTTTAAACAAAAATAGAAAACTTTAGCACAACCCATTTTCATCCCTGATAATGAAGAGTAAAACAAATAGACACAATGCCACGAATTCAACAACAAGAAATGCTCACACAACTTTTTTTCAAACCGGTTTATCGATGTCTCGAGGTCTTAAAAATTGTAACGGTGGCGGTGTTGGTCAAATGGCTTTTAAACCCAAGGACCACATCGTTCAGTGCATAAATCAAGTATTTTCAAACTTTATGTAGTACAGGCTCCTTAATGAGGTTCCGTGAGTGTTGTAGCAATTAGCGGGCAATTCCTAATCTTTTTCTGGACCTGCGGTCCTGATATTATGATAAGGATAAAAGAATTAACAGACGACAAATTTATCTTTTTAAGTTTAATTCAATGAGGTAACAGACTTGTCCATCATCTAGTTAAAAAACAATGTTCTTGTTTTCAACTACTGACCAAGCAGAGATCTATTTGTAGCTCGCAAACTTGTATGGAAAATCTATTAAAAATTTAATCGGGTATTTAACTCTTGGTCAGCTTGACATAAATTACGACCACCTTGTCGTAAAGTACTGTTACAAGTCCATATTGACATTTAGGTGTTTGGTCAAAATATTACACAACTTTGATAAAGATACATAATATTATATACACTAAAGGAAAGGTACCGCATACTGTTACAAGTGAAATTCAACAGAAACCGAGGACACTATTGGTCACTTTTAGCACCAGCTTTATATACATTTCTTTCTATTCGTAACAGGTTAGTTAATTTAGAAGTATAAATGCAACCACATTTCTCTCCATTCTAAACAGGTGATTAAAAATGTACGTTTTTTAACCACCGAGCGGTGATAAAATTTCTGGGAGAGTTTTCCCGTCATTTTACACACTTCCGAGTTTTCTACAGATTTCTTGAGAGAAACAGATTCACCTCCAATGCTCTCGGGGATTACGATAGTTTTAACTATCTCGAGTGGAGAAATCGTGTTATTCCCACGAGGATTTGTATATTGTGCTGTTTATATCAAGTGCAATCTTTGTCTGTTTACTTTGTTTGCATTCGGTACATTTTTGCTGGAGGGAGAGATCCCATCAAACTAAATCTTTTGCGTCTGTCCCATGTCAAGAATCTCTAGTCTAAGTTGATATTGTCTGATCTTGAATTTTTTTTTATTCGATTAAGGTGAAGTGTGATTTCCATTTGACTATTAATGGTATACTTGTCGTATCAAGGGGGTTAGTCAAAGGCAGAGCCATATGTGGGAAAATTCTCACCGTTCATTGAATGCCCACAGACTGCCTTCCGCAGGTTCTTTTATTGTTTGTCAGGGTTGTTGACACACCCCGTTTCCACTTTCTTTTCTGCTGGGTAGCTTACTTTTGTAAATGATTATAACAGGTAAACAATTCACAATCTCAAGCGAATTCTACGCTGACCAGTTTAATAAATTGTGTAAATATGATAGGGAATTTTATCGTGGAAATATAGTTAATATGTTATAAACACCTTAGGTAACTTTAGTGGACATTTTCCAGACCATTCTGTATTCTATATAGAAAAAAATGGACTCGTTGGAAAACTTGAAGTGACTACAAACTTTGACAATTCTTCTTTGATAATGTTCACAGGGTCTCTTTTTGCATATTAGAAAGTAACACATTTTATTTAAAAGCAGTTTTTGACATGACATTGGTTGTGTCTTTTTTGTATTCCTTTTGATGTACCGTAGTTCTCAACCCCGTATGGGAAGAATTGGGACTGATATTGCATACGTCGAGGACTTTTTGTACATTTAAACTGGTCTGGAGCTGGCATGTCAGTTAACTGCTACTAACCCTTTGTTAGTGCATTTGTGTAACTTATAATCCATTTTTTAATTTCTGTTTGAATGGTGTATTCCTGATTGTCCCACATTTGAAAATTATAGGTAGAACAGGTGATATTTTTGTGGGACAATGAGGGAAAGGTATGTGTAGACAATCAGGAATTTTAAATGAGTAATCAGGAATTGTTTTAATTGTAATTTTGCTGTGTAAACATGTGTTTATAAATTGTTTGGTAGTAATGACCAATGGATAGAACACTATCCATATTTCTAGATATTTTATTTCAAATTCATAATGTCAATATCACTTTTACAACACTAGTTAAGTCATAAACATAAAGCACTGAGAGTAATTTATTACAAACTAGAGGCTCCAGAGAGCCTGGATTCGTTCACCTGGTCAAAAATAGTCTATAGCTTTCTAAAGCTGGACTCTTGACCTTACCGTACTATTGTTACAAGAATCATTTAATCAATACAGAGCATCTTACTTATCCACCCGGTTTTCATATTATGAAATAAATCTCTAATGGTCTTTCTTTTCTCGTCAAGGGCAATAACTCCAACATTGAGCAACAGATCTATACGAAAATTTCTGCATGCTGATCAATCCCCCCTCCTAGAAAATTATGCTAAACCCTTTGGTTTTCAAGTTATTTCACGTTTTCGACAGATAAAAAAACGGTTAAGGATATCATAACAAACATGCATGCAACGTTTGGTTACAGTCCATCCTACACGTTGTCTAAGAGGAGAAAAATCCATTTCAGGACCCATAACGCATTCATTTGCCAACGGATCTTTCTGAAAATTTCGGCATTCACGTATATGTAAGTTATCCTATCATGCTGAACAATTTTAACCCCTGTCTGATTTTAGCTAAACCAAACTGTTTTTGAGTTCTTTGCAAAATCCTGAAATTTGACCCCTATGGTCTATTTTTAGTAAGGGTGGCCATATTTTTCGAAAGATCAGAAATCAAAACTCACAGATTGTTAAACATTCTCTACATAACATGCATGCAAAGTTTTGTTTCGGCCCATCCAGTAGTTTTAGAGGAGAAGATTTTCAAAGTCGGAAATGTTATATTCGGGGAAAAAATTCATTTAGGACCCACAACTCATTCATTCGTGAACGGACCATTCCGATAATTTCGGCATAGGTCCATCCCATCATGCTGAACAATTTTGTCCTACCAGATTTTAGCTTAACCCAACTGTTTTTGAGTACTTTGCATAATTCTACAATTTGACCCCTATGGTCTATTTTTAGTAACGGCGACCAAGTTTTTTTTTTGCCAGATCAAAAATCCCCACACAAGGATTGTACCCTAAGGAACATTCTTACAAAGTTTGGTTACAATCTATTGAGTAGTTTCAGAGGAGAAGATGTTTAAAAAAGTCTACGGACGACGACGACGACGGACACATAGTGATGGAAAAAGCTCACATGGCCTATCAGCCAGGTGAGCTAAAAACAGTATTCCAATAGCACGAATTATATATGTTCCGTCTAATGCAACACATACAAAATGTATGTAGCCATGTTCGCGTATTTGGTCACTGCAACGTCACCATTCTGTATTGTTTTATTTTGGTGTTGATCACTGTACTTTCGGCGTCTGGCTAGTCGAATACCTCTGACTTGGTGCTGGTTCATGATAACTTGGCCTCTTGCTCTTCTTTACGGTACTTGAGTAGGGTGTAGATGTTTGGATGTAGGTGCTGGATTATATTCTAATGCAACACATACAAATGCATGTAGCCATGTCTGCGTATTTGGTCACTGCAAATTCACCATTCTACATGTATTGTTTTAGTCTGGCGTTGATCAGTGTGTACTTTTGGCGTCTGGCTGGTCTGGTACCTCTGACTTGGTACTGGTTCATGGTAACTTGACCTCTTGCTCTTCTTTACCGTTCTTGAGGAGAGTGTAGATGTTTTGATGTGGGTGCTGGATTATATTCTTGAAGCAGCTGTGCTCCCTTCCAGGTGATAGTTATAGTTCTTGACCCTTCAGTTAATGTTTTCATAGTTGTCAGTTTGTTAAAGTCCTCTAGAACATTTAACTCTATGTCCTCTACTGATACCTGTGGAGCTAGTGGAAGTACCACTGCCCTACGAGAACAAGCGAACAAATAGTTGATTCTTTGTACTTTGGTAACAAGTCCTGTGTTGTTCTGTACCTTACTCCATATAAATTGAGTGAAGAGAATATAGCAATCCTTACGCTATGGTGATCCTGGGAAATGGTAGTATTTTGTATGACAGCTTCAGAGTCGATAAAGGGACTAGTTGGTGGTTACTGAATCTGACTTGGAGTGCAGGCTGTCTTAAGTAGTTGAATTTTTATCAAATTTGCTCACTTGCTATCATGCATATTTTTGCTATGATTTTTCGACAAAGGATAAAGTAATTTGATGTGGCCAAAATCTCATGAAAAGGTGATATATTGAATATAAATAGGTTTTGAAGAGCAGTGTTTGTCTTTGAAGAGCTTAAAAGTCACATTGTGACGTAGCGTAAAGTAAACGAAGTTAAAATACAACGGTTTATTATCACATCAAGTCATATACAAAGATAGAAAGAACAATCAAAGCGAAGAAGAAGGAGCGAGGTTACTAAAAGATTTCGGCTCGGTCTGTAGATACTCAATTGTCTCTAGTATTTATATGACATTCTTGATCGTATAGTGAATTTCTAAATAAGTCCATCAGTTCCACGTTGTTCTTGGAAGTATCACTTATTTCATTAACTAATTAGTAACTTATCAAGAGAAGAAAAGAGATAGGATAGAGGTTAGTATTAATTGAATGTTTGTAAATGTTTATAAACAACTACTGGTCACTGTTGTTAATGATCTGTGTTACGTAACATGGTCAAGGGACGTCTAAATAATCACTGATGATAACCATTATGTTAGATACGCATGCTCACCGACTAGCCCACATTTAGCACAAAATGGCCTATTGTCAATCTACATTTATTGTATTATGATACAAAATTTAGCATTGATGATCTTTAAAGCTGCATTAGCTGCCGTTTTCGTAAATTTTCGTTTCTTTTAAATTTACCTTAACTTTGAATTATTTGTACTAAATTGTACTTTTCTTGTACAATTTCATTTGATACCCACAAATAAAATGCATTAAATATATGAAATAGGTGTCTATATATTTATTGTCTTGCAAGACAAAAAATCGACCCAGATAAGTTCGTATGCATGTGACTTCTGGTGACCTTAATCCGCGCGTGTGGTGTAAGGGTTGCTTCTTTGACAAATCTTATTGCAAAGTGAAAGTGGTTATTCAACAGCAAGGATGACCGACGGACTTCAGCCGTAAAAGAAAAAAATTCGAATATGACGCAAGGATCCTTTTGAAATTTACGTATTGTGATGTAATGCGGCTCAAATATGGTCAGTATTTATTTGAAAACTAATCAAGAAAAAGATGAAATGAAATGAAAACAAGACACGTGCTTACCTGTGTATCCGTTGTTGTTATTTTTTTTTTACCAAGGTTAAAGTATTTTTAACCCTGGTGAATGGCCTGTCGGTAATCTTCGGAAGTAATGGCGAAAAATAATTAGATCAGACCTATCGATCTTCTCTGATTAAAAAAACGGTGTTTTCACAATATTCTGTAGGTATTATCAACATTAATTGCTTCAATTGCATTACTACAAACTTATTTCATTGAATCAGCAAAATTCAATAGAATCAAAACTGAACAAATTTGGCAGCTAATGCAGCTTTACAAAAGGTTATTCTTAACTCGGTCAGAAAAACTAATATGACACATGATCGAGTAACTTACATTCAGTCTCATTACTTGTTTTATTTCATTAACTATGTAATACAATCCAAGCAAACACTTATTTGAGGATAATGTAGTTTAATGTCCAGTTCAGAAGTCAGAAGAGTTCTTTGAGTCGCGAGTATTTATATCAATAATAACATATATGGCATCGATGTCCATTATACAGGAGACAACAACCATCCATACATGTCCGCTAAATTGCAGTTTTATTGCACTTTTACGTGTACTTAAAGCTGATCCCCATTTTTCAAAATTTCTTATGTTTGTTTTAATTGTTCGTACATGACGTCCTTTGACATGCTTTCATGTTAATGTGATGTTGTTTTCATGTACCCCTCTTTCGATTAAGTTGTAAATATTTTGATCAAAGTTGTTGTCTCCATTTACATTTTTAGATCCGGAAATTCTCAGATTTTACTATCGAATCTTCATCTCTCTGGTAATCCATTTTATATTACTATTTTTTGAAGTAAGTGCAGAAGAGAATTAATTGATATTAAGTTACATGATGGCATTGATGATTTCTCCAGCTGAATGGACACAACTCTGAGAGAGAGAATAAAAAACGATTTTATCACGAACTTGACATTTCACTGGGATAAACTTCTAAAAGTGGTGCAAACCTTTAACTATACAACTTGCTGAAATACAACATTTTACTATAGTACCCAGGCGCGTAGCTGAGGCCAAATTGAAGTGTAGGCAAAGTTACGATAGGGGGTCTGGGGCCGCTTAAGGCCCCCAGCAGGTCCAGAGGGGCGAAGCCTCCCCCTGAAGATCCGCGGAGATAGCGTTTTAGAGCATCATTTATGCCTCATCTGGATGTATTTTATCTAAAAAAAAAAGAAATTGGCAAAATTAGATGCAGGCAAAAGCTTTTTTTTGCCTAACGGCAGCTACGCGCCTGGTACCAGAGGTGTTTTGGACATTATTATTGAAAATAACAGCTTTACATTTGTGACCACTGCCTATTGCAAACTATGAAATATACTATTGACTCTGTCTCCACGTTCCAATGCCAGAAGATAATAACGCATGCGTACAGAGGATTGATGGATACATTAAACCTACTAATGAACATTGATCCCACGTGTTAATGCTGGAGGATACTGACATGTGCCTACGGAGGATTAATGACTGTTTTTATGAATTTCATAGACATAATTTAACTTTAATAATTTATTAGTTTATTGTTCAGACCAATATATAAAAGTAGAAACCTGACCGTTGCAGAGGGTGCTGGATGTTGAGAAGAGAAACAAATAACAAACAGTTCTTTCTTTTTAAGCTGAATTACTGTCGCGTTTTATATAATTGTTATAAGTGACTTTGTTGATTAAGTCATTTCATTTTTAAGCGTCGTTGTTCCTGTCAGAGAAGGACAGTGGAATGGAAAAATCCAATTAACCATAATTTGGAATCGCATGCCATCATTCTGAACTACACGATATCAATTAAAAAAAACAATGATGACCTAGGTAAGTCAGTGACCGAGTTTAGGTGTAACTTTGACATAGTTTTTATTATTTTTTGTACTTAGGAATTAAGGGTTGCAAAAGGAAAATGATTAATAAATATCATTGCAAGTTACCTGTTTCGGAATTTAAACCTTATTAATTTGATTACATGCTTTGTATTTTGGCAAATACTTCATGCTTATGTTTACGTTTTGAGCGATGATTAGATATTTGTGAAAGTTAGGAAACTTTTCTTTGATTGAATTCTTATTTTGATGTGAACCTCTTTCTTGGTCTCAGTCTTGTATTCTTGTGCCCATGGGCTTCTATAGTATGCCTTAAATTTTCATGTTTTAAAAAAAAATAGACAAGGCGTTTCAATCTAACTTATGACCATGTTTTTCCTTTAAGGAAATGTCAAAAATAATTTTAGGTCCATTTTAGAAAAAAGGCACGAACTTTGGTACACCAGGACAGATCGAACTGAAAATAAACTTTGCTACTTTCACTTTTATTTTGAGTTCATAAAATGAATTTTGTGCCATAGATTGATATTTACCCTGTACTTTTGTTGAAAATTGATAGTCATTTGCCCAGAAACAGGGAAAAAAATTTTAAAGGCAAAAAGAAAGCGCACTATATGTTTTAGCCTCCATGTTTTGACGTACACCCACTCTGGAATATGTAATACAAAACTGATACCTCTTAGGTGTTGCTCATTATGTATGCTTCTTGGACGAATCAGAACAGCAGGTCCAACATCAAGCCCATATTTAATGGGTGACGTTGGCCGTTTCGGGCGTCTGGTACTAACTTCACTGACGTACTTTTAGATAAAGTATTACTTTTGTTATCAGTTTTAAGTTATTCCATTTTAACAAAACGTGTTAATTTATTTCAGGGGCGGATCCAGAATTTCGTACCGATTTAGGGGGGGGGGGGTGGGGGTGGCGTACGCCCGGCACGCCAGTCCTTGGATCCGCGCCTGTAATTCTCCATATAAATTTATTTGAATACTTGTGTTTATTTCATAATATTATATTTTTGAATTTATGTATTATATCTATAAATTATAGTGCTAATATTCTAATGATTACTATAATAAACTTGTTTAAAATAAAGTCTGGGCATATTAATACTATTACAATAAAAGTTAATGCTTTTTCCCGTATCAATATTTTTGATTGATGTACATAATTCACTGACGATTTCTTTAGGAGTTGTCCTATTTACCTTTGCAACAGCAGTCTTAAAATTAAGTTGTTTACGTTAGATTTCTTTTTTTTTTTTTTTTTTTTGGGGGGGGGGGTTATTGTTAACCTTTGCGACAGCAGTCATAAGGTCAGGTTGTTTAGGTAATATTTCTTTTTCATAAACAAGTCTTGATTATGAACTTCTGACATACTGGGTTTTGGCAAATAAGGATTCAGAAAGAACAGAGAGTTTTAGTCACAAGTTATTCGACTGTTTAATAAATTCTAGGACAGTATAAATTCATGTTTTGGATTCAAAAGTCTTAAATTGGATTTTGTTAAAAACAATGATTTAATGTGTCGCCCGTAGGTCTTGTTGGATACCTTTTGGGTGCTTCATAATGACAGTGCCATCTGTCAGCATGTTTGTGAAATGTTCTGATGGGACGTGGCATTAGAATCATACAAAAGGGATCGAACGGCGCATTAGGTTGGCATCCTACCTGATGCATTTTATATAATTTTATTATTTTATAGTATTTGTCATTATTTTGATACGGAAATGCTATTTATTCTATTAATACACGAGTTAAAGATTGTTCCTTTACTTTTGTTTGCTATTGTCAATAGGGTTAATTATGTATTGTTAAGTTATATCTGTTTTTACTTGTAATTTTGGACATGTCTTTTGAACCCTGTTTACAAAAGAATAAAGAATATTAATTAATGAAGGGATTCCTGCCTGACGCATTTTATATACTTTTAGAGGCCCCGGGTACCTCGAAGGGGTTAACACCTGTTAACACTCTCCCTTTTACAACACTAGATGTGAGCAAATCGAAACAATACCGTCACACATACGAAACCCCCGTCATAACACTAGTCCACATTGTGACGGCGTGAGCATTCACCAACTCGCCAAACAGCAAAAAAAAAAGGCTAACAAAATCAATCCTCTGGAAAAAAAAACCGTCACAATAATTATATTGATGATATATCTAGCTGAATGGGCACAATCCTTTTTGAAGTCATTATAAAATGAATTTAGTATTAACGGAATGACATTTCCCATGGCAAAAATTCTGAAGATAAAAATATCAAATATTCAAATAGCTTTTCAACCATTCAAACAGCCAAAATTTTTTTTAAATATTTAATATTAAAACTGCAGTAAGCCTAGTGGGAAATTCTTAAGTCTGTTGAGATAAAATTCTGAAAATGTTTCTCAGACTTCGTGTGCACTTCAGAAAACCAAATGCAATTGAAACCTGAATAATTTCGAAACATGATTTTATAACATTTTTTTTTCGAAGACTTTTAAAACTCAATTGGACTATATTGGTCAGCACCGATAATTTTTTCTTAAATTAAAATAAATAGATAAATGAATAAAAATATAAATATAATCGACAAAAACCGGTTCATTGTACCGGAAGTTAATGACTTGCAAAATATATTTTGTTTTATTATTTTTTGCCTCATTAATTGACCCGTTACCATTCGTTATAATTGTTCAACAACCAGCATACCGATTAACTCTTCCTGTAGGCAATTAATTCATGCACCAATCGTTTGATATACTGACAATTCTCCTGTGAAATATTTGATTGTTTTATTGAGATATGTCTTGCCCTCAGGTTGACAGGTTAGATTAAGGTCAACCAATTTTTACGATAAATATTTCTAAGGAAGATATGTTTATTTTCTTTACAGGTCAAGTCGAAAATGCAGAGTCACATGGAAGTGAGCAAAGTTCCCGTCACTTCAGGATTTATCATGGCTAAGAAATTTCAAGATGGCGATACTATAGAACAAAATAAGGATATAACAAAAACTTCTTTGGGTCAATCATGCGAAAGAATACATGACTTTGTTGAAAGTGTATTTACTGAAATCAAAGTAAACGTTGTCGTCGACTCAGCTGTAATTTTAAGGGATAATTATTGTAAAGATGCTGTAACTCGAAATCTGAGAGATAATATTGCTACGCTAGATCACGTTTCTTTAAATAGGAAAATGTCAAGGTCAGTTCTTTCGAACCTTATCGACAAAAGAAGCAAACACGCTGAGGAAAATCTATCGGCTTCGGAGCTTTTGGGTCAAAAGCTTCAGAACAACAGGGACGAGCATATCAAAATACTACAAAAGAGCTGTAGCAACGCAAGTATTTCTCCAAACTATGAAGACACATCTCTTTCTGCTGAGAGGAACATCTTTTCGGTTCTGAATATTAATTCTTTAGAAAACAAAGAACAAAGTGTGTGTAACATTGACCGTGGAAATACACAAGCAAATTGTACTACGCTTTCCCAACATAGTCCTTGGCTTGTAAAATATGAATCTCTTGCAGATACATATAGTTTTTTGTCATCGACAGATGACATAACTTCCGATTATGAAGGATCGTTACCAGGGTTACTGTCCGAGGAAGAGGATGAATTTGGTGAAGCTATAGAGCCACAACGATATCAACAACTTCTGAAGAACAAAACTATTGTTCAGGATGACGAAGATCTTCCCGTTATTACCAGTCCAAAGAAACACAGAAAATCAACAGAATCACCAGGTAAACATAGCTTCGAACATATTTACATCTTGGAGATGCGAGTCTGTTCCAAAAGGCTTCACACTTTACTTTTTTTTATTTTACCTAACCCAGTAATCATTGACATGCAGATCTCTATCTTAAAAATTTAAATTTAGTGTCACAAGTACATTTGTATTATTAGACTAAGGCGATTTGGCTTGGCATCGAAATGTGTCTTATAGCTAATATACTTAGGCCCCTGTAAATGTTTGCTATCGAAACCTCTATCATTCAGGTATAACTTTTCATTTTGAGGTGATATTCGGGGCATCTTTTTCCGTCACGATAGAAATACATGTATGTGTATTCAATCAGGCTTTCAAACAGGCCCTTATATTTCACAAAATAATGCATGAAAGGCCTATTCAGTGAGCAATTACTACATCACGATCTCCGTCTTTCACCAAAGAAGGATGAATGAAACAAATTTGTGATTGTCTTTACTATCAAAGTCTTGTAGCTGTTTACGCTAGATTGTCGTGTGCACTACCAACTTCAAATTTACAATGAAAAATTCTTACCCAAAATCAAATTCTAGCCGCCTTTCAGGATAGAAATGGTATATGCCTAAATATATCATTTCAGCAACTTGAAAGGAAAAAGACTAATTATCAAATCGACCAAACATGTATGTTGCAGCTGTCTCTAATAAGCTGTTTGTCGTATCGTATTAATCCGAATTCAGCTAAACCATTTAAAGATATTTGTTTCTTAAAGTTTTGTTTCACAAGTCAAGCTTCAACTTAAGACTGATATTTTAAGTGAAATTCATCTGAATTTGTTGACGTTTTAATTCTTAGAATATTTTATGGAATTCTTTATCTTTTATGACTATTTTACATGGTTGTCGATAAGATTTTATAATGTATTAATAGTTAAAATCTTTGAACAACATTAATTTTGATATTGATTTTTTTTTTTAAACATTTAAGTACCTCTCCATCTAAGAATCAGGCAAAATGTGTATAAGGTGTGGCACACGAAGGGAAAAAACCCATAGATTTTATTGCATTAAACAAGTATTTATATCCGATAACCTCCAAAAATAACCATCAAAGTGTTTGTAAAATTTGCCTTTTTAAGATATTGATAGGTCAAATTTAGTTAAAATGCACTATGGAAAAATGGCGGGAAAATTTTCCCACACTTCTTCCTTATATAAGCAGTAAAAAATATCTACGTCACAGATGCTTCAGGATAAATAGTTTTTCAGTTGTTTTCTAGATGTATTGAATATATTTGAGGCAAAAAAGACCAAACTGAGAAATATAATGTGCCACCCATTGCCTGATTCTTACACAGAATGGTACTTAATATATATCATGCTAACCGGGACTACTACTGTAACAGTTGTATAATTTGGCACCGACCCACTTTTAAAGCAGCCTTTCAATTATCCAGTAAATTTACATATAATTTGATCGTTACTTTTTCTGGCCCTCTTAACATGCTCAACCGAAGTAACAAGACTGTTCCTTAAACCGGTTTGCCATTTGAAAAATCAGTTTCACGTCTATACAATTGACATCTGAAGGTAGAAAATGTTTATCTCATTCTTTGACGTACCGCCAAAATGGTTCCCCCACTGATCAAACTACATTATTTTGTGATCATTTTATAATCTTTACATATTTTTTGCTTACTTGTCTGCAGGAGCCACGGTTTCGAAGATGGACGTTGGTAAATATGCCAAACACAACAAGAATCTGGATTTTATGCTTGTTAGTGAAGCAGAGAAATTACAACGAAATAATATTCCTTCAAATAAAAAATGTCGAGTAAACATGACCACTACATTCGATAAGCCACCTATTTATAACGAAAAACCTATGCTTAAAAGTCCATCTTTAGTCAGTCGTAAAACTTCTTTAAAGAAAAGTAATGACAAAAAATGTATCGACGAGAAGGATGGCTCTTCAATAAGTCCAAAGAAAAGTGCTTCCGGCATTGCCAATGGTTGTCAAAAGTCCAAGAGGACAAAAGAAATTCAATTGGAGAAGTACATTAAAATTCAACATAAAGAATCAGGAGACGGTGAGAACATGCATTCTCGTGATTTAAAAGGAATATATATATTATCGAAAATCACTCCTAGTTTACATTATCTACACAAAACTGTTAACAATGATGTGCCCTGTAAAAAATCAGAATTGCCGAACAATGAAAAACCAGTGAGTCCTCAGAAAAGTAAAAGCATTTTGAATAAAGGTGACAGAAGTGGATGTCAAAACAGTGATCGTCATTGGCTACTACCAAGTAATACAGATATTAGGGAATCGCCGAGTTCAAAAAGATCATTCAATCAAAAAGTAAAGGAAACTATCGCTTCAGAAATATTAGAGGTAGCTAAAGTTACTGGTAAACTACAACAAACAGCATGTCCTCAGAATACGAAGTCTTCGACGTCAGAACGAATAACGCATAAATCCGGTGTTAAACTCGAAAATTCATTCTTAAAACATACAACACAAAACTCGGGTAATTTGGAAAATATTTCCAAACAAGGAAAAGAAGGTAAAACATTTCCAAATTTAATGCAAGAACATAATAAACCAACAACTTCAGCAAAATTATCCTCGTTCCAAACTGAAGATGAATTGAAAAATTCTCCTATAGTTACAGAGAAAAAACTTCAAAAATGTAGTGCAGAGGAAAGACAAATAACCGATAAAATTATGATTAAAGGAAAGAATAATACGGATAGTTCTTTTGATGACCGTAACGAAAGTGGTGAAAAGCGACATAATCATTGTGATAATGAAGCCTTCGACAGAAGGAACGACAAACAAGACTATCATAACCACAAACACCGCAGTACGTCTGATTGCGATCGGGGTCGTAACACATCTAAAGGCTATCGAAGTGACCGAGGAAAAGAAAGGCGCTATATAAATTCCGACAAAGATCGAGATTATCGGATGCACAAGAAATCTAAAACCGACTGGAAATACTATGAAAATGTCAAACGCACAAGAAAAAACGATAGTGACAGAGAACATGACAAACACAGCAAAGATTCAGATAGTGACCAAGATAATCAGAAATATGAAACGTATTCAGATAGCGACAAAGAAAGTGGCAAACGCAGCAAAAATCTTAATGATGATCTGCATTATCGAGCTAGTATCAGTCCAAACAATGATGAAATGGTAATACATGGTCGTGTAAGTGAACAGAAGAAGGGTAATCGTTATGACAATGTCCTACGCTACCAGCCTCATTTTGTTCATGGGAGATTAACTCTACTTAAGAGTGAAAAATCCGAACGTTTGCCAGTCTCAAAACGACAATTTAAACCAAAAATTATAAACGATTATAAGCATGTAAAAAGTAACCTTTGGTATCGACCATTTATCGACAGGAATAAACGAAAGCATGATAGAGAATTTAGAAAGGGAAGACAATCGTTCAGTTCATTCATTGGTAACAAAGTATCACACCGTAAAGTTATTATGGACATAACTTTCGATGGAGATGTAAAAGATATAAATGGCAAAGCTGATAAAAAAGCCGGTGACAATGGAACTTGTGAAACAAACATGCTGATGAAAACTAAAGTTGATGAACAAGAGATTCAGTCGTACCGTTCTGTCGTAGGAACTAGTACAAGTAAAAATAAGTCTGATGACTGTGTTGCGGTGGAATCAAAGAGCGAAAATTCTTCACTACATTCTAATTTGAAACGAGGTGATTCACAACTTATGGAAGCGACAGAGTTTGCAATTGTTTCAGATAAATTACTCTTGGAGGAAAAATGCGATTCGTTTAAAAAAGTAGGAACGGAATTGCCAATGGAAAAAGATAATGGACGCTCAGTTTCGTCTACAAGCACAATGGAAGACAACACATTAATATCTAAGGTTATTAAATCTCAGTATAAGTATGCGACATCGAATATTTTCAACAATGTAATCGAAACGACGACATCTAATACTGTGAAAAAGTCTTGTAGTCATACTGGCGACTTACTGCTAAAAATAAAAGACAATAAACATATATTTCCAGAAAACCATGATTTTATAAGCCAAAATGACATTTCTGTAAATTATAAGACTTGTTTGTCAAACCAAAAACCTACTAATATCAATATAGATTCCTCGGATTTACTTCTTCATAGTACAAGAAGTATAGAGAGTATTTCACCATTGACAAAAGATGAACAAAAAACGTTTGAACATACAAAACAAACAGAGCCGAAAAATGATGCATATGTTGAAGTAAAATCAACATTTGATTCAACAATGTATGGGAAAGAAACTAGTATAAGTGAATGGAAACACAAAGATAACAAACAAGTAAATTCGAAGACTAGTCAGAGTTTTAGAAAAAATTATGAAGTCGGCATCAAGGTAGACCACATAGATACAAGTACTGTAATAATCGAGTCAAACACGAAGAACGAAACGGTTGTGAATGATGAAAAAAAGATCAAAATCATTAGTTTTACTAAGAAAAGAAAGGTAGAATTAATGGATGAAACTTGTACGATAACCAAAACATCTAAGTGTCTGAGACAAGAAGGGAAAGAGACATTGTCGAATATAAGTGAACAGAAATATATAGAAAGAAACAAAAATGAGATAGAAGGCACGACAAGGCCAAACTCGTTTATAGGTAAGCAGCCTTCTTCTGTGGTCTCGAAAGCCGAAGAAAGAGAAGGACACTATAATTATACAAGTATTAAAAATAAGCATTCCGACAGCAGAGAGAAACAGACCTACAATTGCACAGTTAAGAGTAAAGTGGTTGATATTTCTATGGAACGTATTGACAAATGTAAGAAAGATGAAAGTAGCAAGTCGACGGAATTTAAAAGCAAGTCAAAGACGACGAATAAAGGAAAATTCCGTCTTGATTCCAAAACATGTAAAGCAGATGAAGAAGTCATCGATCTTACGAATGAAAACGATGACGAAAAAAGAAGCACGAACAAAAAGAAGATTAGAGCAGATATAAAACCAAAGTATGGCAAACGAAAACGAGAAGATAAAATTAATGATGGAAAGGATGATCAAACTAAGTCTGAACCGCAAAGACATCATTTTGTTAACGATAACACAGGATATCAACGTGTAAAGAATTTTGAAACGGAGTATAGTGACTTCAGGAACAATAGATGTTTTAAATCAAGCTACTATGAGCATCCAAATGACTATAATGGTAGATCTTCAGGTATGAGTGATGTACCTCGAACTGCTTATGAAAGATGTTTTCATGCAGTTAAATATCACGCATTTAATTGTTTAAGGGAATTTTATTCGCTGTATCCAACAGTTTTTGAAGTTCCTCTTGAGGAATTTAGGTGCAAGTTACAAAATGGACTATGGAGAAATTGCGACCGGTATTTCTATGAATCTGATGACACTATATATTCTTATATGGGCCCACAGCCCAGGTTCTGTTCAGAAGACACGATGATACACTGTATT
Organism: Perna viridis; assembly: GCA_037379345.1. Taxonomy (NCBI): domain Eukaryota; kingdom Metazoa; phylum Mollusca; class Bivalvia; order Mytilida; family Mytilidae; genus Perna; species Perna viridis. Next base: position 8,292,740 of record CM074511.1, on the reverse strand, counting down.
GCACAAACAGTAGAAGCCCCTGATATTTATACAGATGTTGAAATACACTCAGAAAGACACTATTACAAGCAATATCGGGAATTCGACGAAATGGTTGGCCGTGTTGGTTATAATATTGAATGTTACTGGTGTCAAGTTGATTTTTGCAATGGACAATTTATACGTGCACTTCCGGTTTTAGAACCGATAGGTCAGCGATATGATACCATGTATTGTCAATGAGTTATACAACTAAACCTGTTTTTCGTGCTCAGACCTATCAATAAAGTACACATGATGCCTGTTCATTCACTAATAAACACTACAGAAACATTCTTTTTTTTCTTTGTTGTATCTGAATTGTTTAAAACGCAAACTAGATATTGTAGACTTGAACTGGTAATTGATCAGAGCACAGCAGAAAGACACTTATTCTGTATTTTCAGTTTTTTATCATTAAACTTGACATTTTAAATGCAAGTAAAAGAATTTAATTTGTTATTAATTATTGCTCATGTATACAGGAATATTTATGTAAAAATGTTTATATGTATTTTATAGTGAAGTATATTTAATTGTTCAAGTTACATTGTATAGTGTTAAAAAAAAGAAAAGCATGTCTGGTACAACTTCAGCTTCGCACATACTGTATAATATGTAACTTGCATACGACATTTTTCCCCAAAGTAAAGGCTTAAAATTTCGTGAATGTACATTATTAGCTATTTTTATGTAATGAATTTTCAAACAAACCCCGAACGACTAAATTTTACAATAATGTTGCGTCATTTAAAAAAAGTTATAATTCTAAAACTGTAATATTTTTTTTTCAGTCTATGAAGAAATAACCTCAATCATGCAGTGCACACTAAATAAACTGCAGGTTATTTTAAAGTGCATGTGAGGTTATATAAAAAAACAAATACAAAATGTGTAACAGCCATTCCATATAATATAATTGTTTGTATATCCTCGTCACTGCCAAATTACAAAATTTGATCTATGAGTTATGGACATTTTTTTTATCCGATCAGAAAGCTTGATACTTCAGTTATTAATTCATTTCAGAAAAAAAATCTATCGAAAGTACCATAAGTATAAAATATCTTTCGTTTATTTATCTTCTCTACCATTTTATATCCAGATTTGAAACAATATCTTTACAAAAATACTAAAACAATAACGTGTCTTTTGTAAAGAATTTCCGGATTTGTCGTCCTTGGGGTCTTAGGTGGAGAATTTTTGAGTTTTGAGTACAAATTCAGATAAAATTTATGTACAAAAAGGTATGTTTTCCATCGACAGCGATTTCTGCATTAATATTTTTTATGATCAAGAAAAAAATCATGAAAATATTTTTATACACATATATATAACCATCATCTTTTTATCGTGCCCCGTGCAGGTCCGGGTGTTAAAAGAATAGGCCTGCAGCAGCGCTAAGCTTATCGACTAAATAGTGCTCAGAAACCTAGCCGGGGGCTAGGCGCTCTGCCCACAGAGCAACTGGGATGTGTGCTCCAGGTGGTGGAATGGGGGTACCCCTGGCGTGTTACATGCTGGGGTTGTCAGGCTATAAGACGGAAAACCTGACCGCAAACCATAGTGGTGCACCGTGTTGGGAAAGATGCCACGTTCCTCGCACGTTAAAGAACCCAGCTGTGGTATTCGATAGGAGTAGGAACCTTTGCGCTCCGCCACAGGAGGCTAAATTGCCCGACCTTACCCATCCCCCCTTTTTCCAGTGGCAATCAAAATTTGTCGACCCTATTATCCTTGTGACCCATCCTTTCTTTTTTTCATTTCATGTTCATTTTATCATCCGTTTCATGTTCATTGTCTGAATATAGCTGAAATATTGCTGCTCGGACGTTAAACCCCAACAACCAACCATCTTTTTATCGTAAATAAACAACAATTAAGGAAAAAGAAAGTGTTGAATTTATATCTTCATAATTAGTATTTTATTTTATTGTGGTACTTGAACTCAGGGATTATAGAAGGGTGCTATATAGTGCTTTGTTATATTATGACCTTTTCTTCTATTTTGATCAGTCTTTCCTTCTCATATTGAGAAGTTGAGTTATAGATATATTGAGTTTCATTTATTTGTATACGCTGTTACGTTTAACTCTTTGTCAGTAAGAAATAATGTTTTAGTTATATATATTGTGTTGAACCGGAACTGGAATCATGACAAATAAAACCATAACAAACGTGTCTTTATGCATGATATTTATTTTGCTGTTTTTTTTCTCATCCGCGTTTAGTGCCATATCTGAAAGGATACCGGATTGCCTGATATAAATAGTACCTTAAATCAATAGTTTTTCAGATCAAGAAAAGAGAACATATTACACGTAGTTTAAGCTTTGTTATGAAATTGCATTTTATTGACTTACAAGTTAACTTCCTTCTAAACTTAATGTGGTAAGGCCTAGTTATAAAATTGTAAAATAAAATAAGGGCGTATATATGTACTCCATTCATTTATTTCTTTTTTTTTAATTAAAATAAGTATTTAAGCAATTCCAAATATACAAAAGAAGGTGTTTTCAAAATGCTGGAATTTTTTATTGACAACATATTTGTCCCGTGTGGTGGATGCGTTTTTCAATAAACGATCGACATTACAATTGGAACAAATTGTCCTTCTACACTTGCTGACCTATTCCTTTACTCTTGTGAGGCTGACTTTATAGCTGATCTGATCCGAAAGAAAGGACATCGTTTAGCTAGATCCTTTAATCTCAGTTTTCGCTATATAGATAACGTATTATCTTTAAATAAGCCTAGTTTCGGGGATTTGATACGTCGCATCTACCCAATGGGCTTGAGATAAAGGATACTACAGAGAGTGTGAAGTCAGCCTCGTATGTTGACCAACACTTATAAATCGATGGTAAAGGAAAAACTATTGACCAAATTTTACGACAAACGTGATGACTTTTCATCTATAGCAACATCCCTTCAGCACCTGTGTATGGAGTTTTCATATCACAACTCATACGTTGCCAGAGTTTGCCGTAACTCCGCAGACTTTTTGTATCGCGCTATACTTCTTCCAATTAGACATCTGGAACAGGGTTATGCTGCTACAAGATTGAAGTAATCACTGCAGAAGTTTTATGGTCGTCATCATGAACTTGTGGGTCGTTACGGTGTATCCATCTGCACCATGAAAACTGATTTGTTCAACGTGTCGTAGCTTTCCTTTCCTCTTTCGTATACCCCGGAATTGACTTTTATGAGCAACTCGGTGGGTGTCTCTAGATCCTAGAAAAGCAGAGGACGCTTACCCTACCGGTGCACCTGGTGCATGCTCCCAGTTTATAGTGGAGTCCGAGTAGATCATTTACATTTGTTACTTTTTTATGTTTCTTTATGTTCTTTGTTGTGTTTGTCTGTTTTTGATGTCTGGTCTTTGTCCCTGGATTACATTCTTTTGATTTCCGCTAGAATCTTGGTTCCCTTGATTACTCTTCACTGACATTAAGGATAATTGCAAGAATCCCTTTAGATAAGTAATAATGATCCCGCTTGAACCCAACTTTTTTAGCGAATTATGGAAAATAAAAAAATAATAATAAATTGAATATATAATATAAATTGTAATATCTTAGCTGATTTATTTATGAGAAACAGGATTACTTTCTACTGTCTCTATTTTTCCTTTTATAACCAAATCGTGTTTTGCCTAAAAAACAATCGGTAGCTTATGTATTTAAAGGTTGAGTGATCTCGGCTTAATTGTCACATCGTACAAAGCAACAATTCCTTTAAAACTTGCAAGAACTACAAGTAATCGACTAGACTTGCTTTCAAAGAAAATGTTCGCAGGGCCATCAAGTGCATCCAGCTTCCCTAGCAGCGTTTTGCTCTGTTGTCCATCTGCCGACAGAACTAGGAGGTTTTGGGAAATGTTTCCAACGACAAAAACAAAGCCATCACGATTGTATATAACAGAACAAGGGTATTTCAGAGATGGATCGCGGAATTTCCAGATTTCATTGCCATTGAAGTCACAGCAGTAGACAGAATTATTGATTTCGTCTAAATAGTAAACATAGTCACTGTCTGCGTTTATGCAATAAACAGTGTTTACCCTGGCAGGAACAGTCTTTTCGACGTTTCCACTGAGATTCATGATCTGAATTTTGTGATCATTACATCCGACAATGAGCTTGCTACAGCAGTAAAAGATGCCCCAGCATTGGTCTAACATTTTAATATTTTGGTATATTGGATAGTCATTGGCTCCAACATCGTCAAATATTTGAATTACATTGTCCTCTGGAAAACTGACAGCAATCCTCTCAGCGTCCAGACGAGTGATGTCATACGGCTTTCCCGTGACACCAATGTCCTTAACATGCGTTCCGTCAGTGTTGAATAACATTAGCTTTTTATTTTCACTCCAATCAGCGAACAGCATTCTGTCATCCGAAAGTATTACACAGCCTCGCAGATCGACTGGGATTTTTGTTTTTCTTTTAATACATTTGATTCTTCTTATTGGTTTCACAGAAACTCTATTCGGGTCAGATGACTCAATCTTGCGAAGGGGTAACGTTGGTTTCTTTTTTTCAACCTCTGGTGTTAAAGATTGGTACGAAGATCCAGACGTTCGATAGTAGGGTATTTCTAACTCGCCAAAATTTTTCAAGTCGGAGACAAATGTTACCAACTTCTCGTTTAGGCGAAAACGAATGGTAAGACGTTCGTTTTCTGTACATCTGGTCATAACTGAATCAAGAGCACGCTTCTCTGCATCAAATATTTCTGTCATTTTCTCCGTTGCAAGGAAAGTCTGAACTCCTGCTGGAAGTTTCTTGATACAATCTGCAATGGTTTGAAGATCGACAATTATTTGTTTCTTCGTATCAATATCGAACAACAGTTGAGCTATTTCGATGCTATGACCCTGTTCAGTGGTTGATACCTCGTCTAAAAGATCCTTTTCTATGTGGTCAAGATGATCATTTATAGATTTTCTGATGAACTTTACTTCGGTCTCTATGGATATTTTTTGCTGGTTTAACGACTTGATTGTGTTTGTCTGGCTGTTTTTAACACTCTCTATCTTTTCTAACGTGTTTATCATATCGTGTTCCACATTGTTGAAGGCACTGGTTCCCCGAGAGCTATGAGTGTCGTCGTCAATAGGTGTAACGGTACATTGTCGGTGATCGTCGGTTACACAGCTAACACAACAAAGGCTCGAATGAGTCTGACAAAAGAAATCAAACTTGCGTTTGTGATTACTGCATTCCACAGTTAAACCTCTGAGAAATGGTCTCAACAAAGGATAAAGATCCTCGTCAAAAGTCACATGGTCTTTGGATAGTTTTGACCCTTTGTGTATAACTTCACATTCTTTACATAGCCCTTCTTGACACACTGCACACCACGAAGATGCTTGTAGGTGGCTCTTCTTTGATTCACAAGGTCCGCAGAAAAGGAATTGGGTATTGGCCATAACAAGTGAGAAAAGCTGAAGATCAAAAAATGTTTATTTTATTTTTTTAAACGATAGAAATATATGTAATGTATGTAATGTATATATAATCCATGGATGATAAAGGATTTTGTCCTAAAAGGGAATATAAAATATTGAAATGATGTGTTAAATTTGGTTAAAGATGGTAGTGATATTTATGAATGCTGCATATATTCTGGGCATATATTACATGTTTTTTTTCCTCGTGACAAAACTTGTGATTTTAATATAGATAACCAATTAAGGTAATTTGATTGTAAAATGATATGAAAGTATTGTAAAAAAAGACAGTTTTAGTTTATGTTTTAGGCAACAAACAGTGGATCGATTTTTGTGTACATGTTATTGGATGTCAAAAAAAAAGTGGCAGAAAGTTGATTTTTTTAGGACGTTCGTGCAACAAGGCGATTTTAAAGTGGACTCACCTCAACTCCTAGGTCGTTCGATTGCACCTGCAACTGATGATGATAAGGAAACAAAGATGAAACAGGCATTTAGTGACAATTAAAACAACATAAAACATTGGCCGGAATTTAAATCGTTTCCTTATGGAAAGGGATGTTCTCTTTCAGGAAATAAACACTTCTGTCCTTGTGATGTATTTAGCGTACTTGGTGGTGCTTAGGTGCGTGTATTCGATTTACTGAAAACCTAAAATGATTATATATGATCTAATAAATCCGCTTCAGTACTACGCAAAAAATATTTTCGCATCATAATTTTCTTTTTTATAATCATTTTGTTACATCTTTTAAAAGTTAATTATCTGCATTTATGTAAATAAACCTTTTCACTTACAAACAACCAATAATTCATCATCAATCATTCATTTCATTTTAATTTGTGTCCGCGTTTTTTAACAGATCATTTTTACATTTGTGAAGTCACCCATAAAAAGAGTAATGAAGGGAACCAAGATTCTCGCAGAAATCAAAAGAATGTAATCCAGGGACAAGGACCAGACAGTGAAACACACATATATACACAACAAAGACCATAAAACAATCAAAATAATACGTACAAAGCAACTAAAGTAAATGAGCAACTCGGACACCACTAAAAACTGGGAGCATGGACCAAGTGCACCGGTAGGGTAAGCGTCCTCTGCTTTTCTAGAAACACCCGCTAAGTCCGGGTAGACGAAAGAAGAAATGAGAACTATGACACGTTGAATAAATCGGTTCTCATGGTGCAGATAAATACATCGTAACGACTCACGAGTTCATGATGACGACCATAAAACTTTTGTAGTTATGACTTCAATTCTTGTAGCAATAAAACACTTTTGTAAGAAGTCTAGCGCGGAGCAAAGTCTGCAAAGTTACGACAAGCTCTAGCATAACGTATGAGTTGTTATACACATGTGCTGAGGGTATTTAGCTACATATAAAACCATTTAACCAGTCTTGTTGATTTTAAGTACAATTTTTTGTGTTGGTTTTGCACGGTATTTCCAACTTTTGAATAGGTTTGATAAGAGTAATCAAGGGAACCAAGGTTATAGCGGTAATCAAAAGAATGTAATCCAGGGACAAAGACCCGACATGGAGAACAGACATACACAACAAAGAACGTACAGTAACTAAAATCATACATACAAAGTAACGAAAGCAAATGAGCAACTCGGACTCCACTAAAAACTGAGAGCATGGACCAGGTGCACCGGTAGGGTAAGCGTCCTCTACATTTTAGATATATCGAATAATAAATCGGATATGTCATATATTTTGTAAGATATCTTATGTTAATTCACCTATATTTACTATATTATAAATGTATCATTTATTATATATTACATACTGTATAATATATCATATATATGATTTTTTTTTATACCGGTACAGTATATTGGGATATCACACATGTTAATTAAGATATCTTAAATAATTGATGTATCATATGTGATATCTTTTAAAAATAACGAACAAATATGAAAACAACTTGCCCTAATTTTATAATATATGTCTTCTGAGAAATACGTTTTTCTTGTGTTTAGGACCGACATTAGAAACATTAAAAAATGACAGTTTTGGACTAAAAAACCGAAGAAAACATCATCTGAATTTTGTGTTATTTTGAAAAAAAATGTTTTGAGAGGTTTTACATGCAAAACAATCGATATGTGTCTTAAACGCTTTGTTCCTCTATAATTATGTGGTTGTTTCGTGCACATTTTTATCGTCCCGGTATATATCCACACATCCAGTTAGAAGTTTTAGAAAACTCAACAATTCTTTTTAATGAATGCAGATGTGAATGATGTAGATACTTCCTGTTATCGATTGTTAAATTTATCTTGTAGGTTACAGACCACCAATTCAACCAATGAGCATTTGGAACGTACGCAAAAATAGTCCTACGCAGAAATTACCCCTGTTCCTCATAGTGCTGTGAAAAAAGTTCATCTCATTAAAAAGTTTAAACAGTTTCTGAAAGGAAAAACATTTCTGTACATTTTATAGGTGCATTTTGCTTCTTGTGATGTGAAGCCTAATCTCCATAATGATTTCTAAATATACCCCTATCTTGTGAAAACGCTGGGATTTCCCATGCTATTTATAGACACTTCATTTCCGGTGACCAGTACTGCACTGCAAGTCTGCTAACCCCACATGCCATTCTGGGGATTGTGAGCTGACATATGTAGAATCATGCTGATATATAGTCTTCTGCAGGTTAAAGTTAAGGTAAAGTCCAGAGAAGCCATTGAATATTGTGAAATTAGCATAGAAGCCTATGGGAAGTGGAATTAGTGGTTTCTAGCCTTGTAAAGAGACTTGTTATATAATTAACAATCGACATTATGAAGGTTTCAATACAAACGGTACTACCACTTTTTTCAAATAATTCATAAATCGTACCTTTATAGTGTTATTGTAAAATATATTTTTTATAATGGACCAAACGAGCCCACAATTGTTCTTGAAACCATTTATTTCCTTTTTTTAGAATTACTGCAATGATATCAGTTGGTTTCTGTCCGAATTAGCAAGCCGGGAAATGAAACCATAGTATTACTTTTCAGCTGAAGTCCGCATTTATACATTCGTAATTTCTCAAAATGTGTTCCAGTACACCGATAACTGTATTTCAGTTATTACATTTGTGGGTCGTGGTTGTTCATATATTCTACTATTTGGTTTCCACATGTGCGTGCGCATGTGTATGTTGTTTTTTGTCTTTTTGTCAAAATAAATATTATCTGTGGGTTTCGCCTTAAATGTAAAATAAACTATCTAAAACTGAGAGTAAGGACTGTTATGTAGTATTGTTGCGTAAGGTTTTCCATATTGGCTTAGTTATTGGTCCCAGGCTAGCCATGTTGGACTGAGGCGTAGCCCAAGTCCAATATTTCAAGCCAAGGTCCAATAACTAAGCCAATATGGAAAACCTTGCACAATTATATCTTTATTGACTAACTAGTCTAATACGCTATGCCAATATGGATTTTAACTAGTCCAACATCACGACGTATTGGACGGGTAAAAGCCACATTGGACGTCTAAATCCCGTATTGGACAGCTATATCCCGTATTGGCGCACTTTTGCATTTTGTATTGTATTATCAGTTTTTATCATATTTAGGCCAATATTTGAACGTTAGTCAATAAATTTCATTACTAAATGAGTTTTATATTGTGAACACTTCTGAAACAAATTCAGTTAGCGAACAACTGTACGGATCAGTGCACTGGATGATTGTCTTGATGGTCAATGTTAGTATCACGTGTAAAAGAGTTCTTATGTGCGCCCCAAAAAATTTTTACTCACCCCATTCATATATTCTGACAATGAAAACCTGACACACATTCATATATATGTAATGCATTTATGTAACGCCTTCATTTATATGCACGGCATTTATCAGTATCTACATATCACAGCAGGATGCTAATCAGAACATATGACATTGTATCTAAAACATCATCATTATCATGTCAGAGCTAATTGGATCCCCTCCTGTTTATTAGTCAAGTGTTAATCTTTATTTACTTCGATAATTTTTAAGATGTCAAATCAATAACCATCTGTAAATATACAGCCTATTTGTAAATGTTAACCCCAATCACATATACATGTACTGCAACTAAAATATCTGCCCTTTTCATATATCACTAATCATAAAAACTAGATCGACATGGGCCGCACCTCTGCACCTACCGATTGAAGTTAAGATACCCCCGCTCCTACCCATGGTTAGTATGAACAATACTGCACAAAAAGCCTATTGAATCTTACGTTTCGAAAGTTTTTTCAAGAATTTCAAGGAAATAAATAATTGTAAATCTACAAGTCATAGGACAAACAAAATTGTAGAAAATAGAGATTGCAACAATAAACACAAAAACATACATGCAAGCACTGAGAAAACTAGAACACAACTGAAAACCATCTATATTGTCATTTTGTAAAAAAAATTATTGTATTTACTGTAGTTACTACAATGCTCTTTTAACTGTCGTTCTGACTTGATGAAAATAAAATCCTTTGCAGAGTGCAGCTTCATACGACCACAGAGGTCGAACACTGAATGTGAGCACCCCATTCAAGCTTGATGCAGCTCTGAATTGTGTTGCAATTACATTTTTGACACAGGTTTAGAATTTGACCAAAATAAATGTGGACTGATACCTGTCACAACGCCTTAAATCTGCCCCAGCCATCCTTTTGTAATAGGGCACCTTGTGACACCATTTCGCAGAGATCCATAAACATATAGTCAAATTATTGTTCTGACATAATGAAAATACTTGCTGGTATTCTCTAATACCTAAACAGGTCAGGCAAAAACTCCCAAAACTGATCCAACCTATCCTTTTGTGATATGGCTTCTTGTGGTATTGTTTCATGAAGATCCATCCACTGATATTCAAGTCATTGTCAGGAAACGAAGTTATGAAGGGATGCCAGACCACCAAGAATACACCATCATACAATTATCTGATTACAAATTGTTGTGTATGTAAAGAATGATTTTCCACAACATATAAACAATCAATATCTATTCAAATTGCAAAACAAATTTATTGTGAAAATATGATAACCTTGAAGACATAAAAAAGTGAAAAACAGATAGAAATAAATATCAGCAGACATATTTACAAATGACACATGATACATGAACGGATACTATAAACCAATGATCAAAATAACTAACAATATTCTGTTTCTCTCATTGTAGAATTACCTTTTGTTTCAACTTGAAACAACAAATGATGATGCATAAAACATTTGCTCTACTACACAAGAATTGATCTCACAGAAAAACTGGGTACCATATATTGGAAATGATAATGTAGATTAAAACATTTATAAAATAAACCCTTTATCAAATTATTGATGACTGTCAGCTTTCACAAAATACTATGAAAATACTCTTGTTCATGGATTTCGTGGGTAAAGTAAACCATGAAATTTTGTTCCCAATGGAAAGGATTATTTACTTTAAGTTGTATGACAGAATCATCAAAACCAAAAATTCAAGAATGCACGAACTTGTGCCTTTCCCCTTATCATGAAAATTGATACCCACCATTATAAGTATGTTGACAGTTTATTTCTAAACTTATGTCCAAAATCTTTAGTCAAAGAAAGTTCAGTTAAGACAAGTTTCTCTGGAGATAATGAACCCTGAACAATGTATGTCATGGATGGACCAAATGAACACTAGTATCATTAATATAAAAAAGTGATGAAATGCCACAAAACTTTACATTACAACCTATGAAAATGTAATAATCAATGCTGAACAGGACTCTCATTGCAAAGTATATATATGGTCATACCAAGTCAAACATTATTCAATTCTTAACCAAAATTTGAGATTTCAAGCAAAAAAAACTCTTGATTGAAAAATTTATTCAGAAGTCAATGAATTGTAAATCAAGATATTAAAGCATCATAATGAGAGACCAAATATTTACTACATGTACAGGTATATAATAACAGAACAAAGAATGATTGCTATCATAACCATTGGATCTTTTCACTTAACATCATTGCAAAAATTCTGAATGTGCAGAACCTATAAAATCACTTTTAGGTGTAGAGAACCTCTGAAAAATTATATCAAAGTAGTACAAAACAAATTACAAAAAGTCTAAATTGCTTATATGAAAATTGCACATATATTAAGGACTCTCCATATTTGTCCTTTTTGATTTCTCTCCAGTACCATATAGTCTTTTCCTGATTTTTTGAAAGAGTAAGGGTTTAAACAGCTTTATACTGTAATTGTATTTATTTTTGCAAATTAGTACACACAAAAGACAATTTCTACCATTACTTTTTGTGCAAAAACTACAATTTCCATCAAAATAAGTACAATAACAGCAATCCAGAATGCTAGTATTGCATGATTCAATTTGTACCCATGACAAATTACTTGAATATAATATACACTGTGTATTATTGGCAAAGTCTCAGGGCATGCTACAAGTTTTGAACTCTTTTGTCTCTAGGAAAGTTCACAGGCTGCACTCCAGCTATTTCCAGTAGTGAATTAATGGGAGTGTGATCTGATGAATTCTTGTCCATGTGTTGATAATGAATCACATCACCTAAAAACGAAAGCAGATAAGTTTATTGAGATAACAAACATCTCTGCACGTTGTTGACTTAACCATAAGATCCAATGTATAACCTAGAGAGTAAAGCAAGGTTATAAGTTTTCTTTCTTAAAACTAAACACTAGTGCTTAATTATAAAGAATAAATGCCTCATTTAAAACACACTAAAATTCCCAGTATATTTATATTTATATTTACAAGGTCAAGAATCAAAAACTGCCAGTGCTATCAGCACTTTGATTAAAGTATAAAGACGCTTCCTTAAATGCTTTTCTACTCACAACACATACCAGCTCCTATAGTTAAGGTAAATCAGAGCTATTATTTTTGTAAATATAGTTTATCATTTTTCTTATAGATGATGTTCCATGAACATGCTTCACAGTTTCATTAAAAAAAAATCATTAAACCTGATTTTGAAATAATTGCACTTCTAAGTTGACAAATTTTCTCTATCATTCCCTACAAAAAAGGCTAAGTCCAATGAAACAGAAAGTAAAGCATTTAAAATCGATATAAAGCCACATCCCATATTTTAAATAAATCCATTCATTGGGAGTCAAGAAAATGGTGACAAATTCAAGGAACGGAATGATGGATAGAAGGTCAAACAAGGTGATTCCAATATATCATCCACTCGTTGAGTAGGGGTATAATACGCAGCCAAACTATTGCATGTTCATACACAAACTGGCTGCATATTTGATGATGGGAGCAAACCCCTGTGATTTTACAGACTATATAGGGAAGTTTTTCCTACTTTGTGAATAAAAATTGGTCCACAGTACTCTTAAAAAATGTTGTAATAAACAATTTTTATTTGATCTTTCAAACTAAAGAAAAATTAGGGTCACCAAACTTTTACTTGTTATTTTCAAAACAATAATTGCCATTACAATATTTCCCTTTTAAAAGAGATTTTTAGAATAAATATTTGTACTACAACCATTTCTATGTCAAATTTAATAGGTGTGATACACAAATTTCATTTGTACAAGAAAGTTAGTCATTAATACTGTAAACGTACTAATTTTCGCGGTGGACAGAAAAGCATGAAAAATAGTACACACGAGAATGATTTTTTAACACTATATAACACTAATCCTTTTTTTTTTCAATTCACAAAAAATTGATACCTGTGAATATGCTTACTTGACAGAATCCACATAAAAGCAGATGTGAAAATTAATGTTTACAGTATTGATGTGCACAACAAGAGATGGCCTTCAAGGGGAGATAATGTTATGGGTTTTACAGGACTAAAATCCAAGTACAGCTTGGAGTGTTTCTTTTTGTGAGCTCTTATATATCCAAGACCAAAAGTTGGAAGTCACTCAACACTCTTAGAAGGTCCTATAATTGAGTTCACTTCCCATTCTTTGATTCCTAGTAAAGCCAGGACATATAATTGTTACCACTCCCAATGCTAACTTTATCCTATATATATACCAAAGATTACTCCCAATTCTTAAAGCCCTAATCTGATGTGCTTTTAATAAAGCTCCATTATATTCTTTCATCTACACTCAATTTTCATCCAGTCCTACAATTATAGCCCTTTGCCATCATTCTATCACCCTATATTTTATATATCTGGTCTTTAATTAAAGCCCCACCTATTTGTTTCACCATCCAAGCTTTACTTGCCAGATCCTATAATTAAAGCCCCACCTACTTGTTTCACCATCCAAACTTTACTTGCCAGATCCTGTAATGAAAGCCCCATCTACTAGTTTCACCATCCAAGCTTTACTTGCCAAGTCCTAAAACTAAAGATCCAGCCAGCTGTTTTTACCACCCATGCTTTACTCACCAGGTCCTATAATTAAAGCTCCACCTTGTTGTTTGACATCCCCTTGATACTCATGGTGTTTCATTCCTCTCCACACACTACTCATAACACCTAAGAATGAATTCTGCTTTATATGCTTGCTATCTGGAAAGAGTGAATATACATTGTATATCAACTAATCATTTTAAAAATATTTCTTACATCTTTTAATCCCAGGTTAAATATGCTGGATAGGAGATCTAGGTCACCACTTCCAGAGCTACTAGTAGGTCTTTCAAAAGACAGCTAGAAGAAATGAACCTATAAGACATGTATGCCAAACACATTGGTTCGGTAGATAAAGGTTACATATTAAAATATACTCTGATAAAAATAATTGTTATTCAAGACCTCCACAGGAGGAAAGGGCTTTTATTCCCTGTCAATGTTTTTTAATTCATTCAGCAACATTTTTTAAATATGCTTTCATATGTCAAATTTTGGCAGAAGAGAATGATTATATTCGTCAAAAACTGCATCAATACCAATGAAATCCTCAAACATTAGAAAATTTACTAAGTTAACAAATTGCGGTGTATATATCCATATGTCCTCCACAACCACAAAAAAGATGAGGTGCAAAAGTCACATAACTAATGTAAAATTTGTCAAGTAAAAATCACAATGTAACATGATCATCTACATATTGTGATTAACAATCATGCAAAATTTGAACAAAGTTTGTAAAGCAGTCTCCGATAAGTTGCATCTACAATGTGTACCTGTAGTGTAGCATACACTAATTCCCATAAATCCTGTGAAATTTCTAAAATCAAAATGACTTCACTATATGATCAACTAAATATGGTGACTAACATTCCCACAAAACTTGAGCAAATATAACAGTTTCTGATGAGTTTGGTTCACAAAGTTAAGTGCGGTGAATGGATGAGCACTGGTATTTCTATAACCCCTTTCATGCTGCAGCAGGGGACAAAAACAATCAATAAAACAGCAGCTATCATTACATACCTCCTGACACAAAAACAATAAACAAAACAGCAGCTATCATTACATACCTCCTGACCCAAAAACAATAAACAAAACAGCAGCTATCATTACATACCTCCTGACCCAAAAACAATAAACAAAACAGCAGCTATCATTACATACCTCCTGACACAAAAACAATCAATAAAACAGCTGCTATCATTACATACCTCCTGACCCAAAAACAATAAACAAAACAGCTGCTATCATTACATACCTCCTGACACAAAAACAATCAATAAAACAGCTGCTATCATTACATACCTCCTTACCCAAAAACAATCAATAAAACAGCTGCTATCATTACATACCTCCTGACACAAAAACAATCAACAAAACAGCTGCTATCATTACATACCTCCTTACCCAAAAACAATAAACAAAACAGCAGCTATCATTACATACCTCCCGACCCAAAAACAATAAACAAAACAGCAGCTATCATTACATACCTCCTGACACAAAAACAATCAATAAAACAGCTGCTATCATTACATACCTCCCGACCCAAAAACAATAAACAAAACAGCTGCTATCATTACATACCTCCTGACCCAAAAACAATAAACAAAACAGCTGCTATCATTACATCCTCCCGACCCAAAAACAATAAACAAAACAGCAGCTATCATTACATACCTCCTGACCCAAAAACAATCAATAAAACAGCAGCTATCATTACATACCTCCTTACCCAAAAACAATCAATAAAACAGCAGCTATCATTACATACCTCCTTACCCAAAAACAATAAACAAAACAGCAGCTATCATTACATACCTCCTTACCCAAAAACAATAAACAAAACAGCAGCTATCATTACATACCTCCTTACCCAAAAACAATCAATAAAACAGCAGCTATCATTACATACCTCCTGACCCAAAAACAATAAACAAAACAGCAGCTATCATTACATACCTCCTTACCCAAAAACAATAAACAAAACAGCAGCTATCATTACATACCTCCTTACCCAAAAACAATCAATAAAACAGCTGCTATCATTACATACCTCCTTACCCAAAAACAATCAACAAAACAGCTGCTATCATTACATACCTCCTGACCCAAAAACAATAAACAAAACAGCAGCTATCATTACATACCTCCTTACCCAAAAACAATAAACAAAACAGCTGCTACCATTACATACCTCCTGACCCAAAAACAATAAACAAAACAGCAGCTATCATTACATACCTCCTTACCCAAAAACAATCAATAAAACAGCTGCTATCATTACATACCTCCTTACCCAAAAACAATAAACAAAACAGCAGCTATCATTACATACCTCCTTACCCAAAAACAATCAATAAAACAGCTGCTATCATTACATACCTCCTGACCCAAAAACAATAAACAAAACAGCAGCTATCATTACATACCTCCTTACCCAAAAACAATCAACAAAACAGCTGCTATCATTACATACCTCCTGACCCAAAAACAATAAACAAAACAGCAGCTATCATTACATACCTCCTTACCCAAAAACAATCAATAAAACAGCTGCTATCATTACATACCTCCTTACCCAAAAACAATAAACAAAACAGCTGCTATCATTACATACCTCCTTACCCAAAAACAATCAATAAAACAGCTGCTATCATTACATACCTCCTGACCCAAAAACAATAAACAAAACAGCTGCTATCATTACATACCTCCTTACCCAAAAACAATCAATAAAACAGCTGCTATCATTACATACCTCCTTACCCAAAAACAATAAACAAAACAGCAGCTATCATTACATACCTCCTTACCCAAAAACAATCAATAAAACAGCTGCTATCATTACATACCTCCTTACCCAAAAACAATCAATAAAACAGCTGCTATCATTACATACCTCCTTATCCAAAAACAATAAACAAAACAGCAGCTATCATTACATACCTCCTTACCCAAAAACAATCAATAAAACAGCTGCTATCATTACATACCTCCTTACCCAAAAACAATCAATAAAACAGCTGCTATCATTACATACCTCCTGACACAAAAACAATAAACAAAACAGCAGCTATCATTACATACCTCCTGACACAAAAACAATCAATAAAACAGCTGCTATCAATACATACCTCCCGACCCAAAAACAATCAACAAAACAGCAGCTATCATTACATACCTCCTGACCCAAAAACAATAAACAAAACAGCTGCTATCATTACATACCTCCTTACCCAAAAACAATAAACAAAACAGCTGCTATCATTACATACCTCCTTACCCAAAAACAATCAACAAAACAGCAGCTATCATTACATACCTCTTTACCCAAAAACAATCAATAAAACAGCTGCTATCATTACATACCTCCTGACCCAAAAACAATCAACAAAACAGCAGCTATCATTACATACCTCCTTACCCAAAAACAATCAATAAAACAGCTGCTATCATTACATACCTCCTTACCCAAAAACAATCAATAAAACAGCTGCTATCATTACATACCTCCTTACCCAAAAACAATAAACAAAACAGCAGCTATCATTACATACCTCCTGACCCAAAAACAATAAACAAAACAGCTGCTATCATTACATACCTCCTTACCCAAAAACAATCAATAAAACAGCAGCTATCATTACATACCTCCTGACACAAAAACAATCAATAAAACAGCTGCTATCATTACATACCTCCTGACCCAAAACAATAAACAAAACAGCTGCTATCATTACATACCTCCTGACACAAAAACAATCAATAAAACAGCTGCTATCATTACATACCTCCTGACCCAAAAACAATAAACAAAACAGCAGCTATCATTACATACCTCCTTACCCAAAAACAATCAATAAAACAGCTGCTATCATTACATACCTCCTTACCCAAAAACAATCAATAAAACAGCTGCTATCATTACATACCTCCTGACACAAAAACAATAAACAAAACAGCAGCTATCATTACATACCTCCTGACACAAAAACAATCAATAAAACAGCTGCTATCAATACATACCTCCTGACCCAAAAACAATCAACAAAACAGCAGCTATCATTACATACCTCCTGACCCAAAAACAATAAACAAAACAGCTGCTATCATTACATACCTCCTTACCCAAAAACAATCAACAAAACAGCTGCTATCATTACATACCTCCTTACCCAAAAACAATCAACAAAACAGCAGCTATCATTACATACCTCCTTACCCAAAAACAATCAATAAAACAGCTGCTATCATTACATACCTCCTGACCCAAAAACAATCAACAAAACAGCAGCTATCATTACATACCTCCTTACCCAAAAACAATCAATAAAACAGCTGCTATCATTACATACCTCCTTACCCAAAAACAATCAATAAAACAGCTGCTATCATTACATACCTCCTTACCCAAAAACAATAAACAAAACAGCAGCTATCATTACATACCTCCTGACCCAAAAACAATAAACAAAACAGCTGCTATCATTACATACCTCCTTACCCAAAAACAATCAATAAAACAGCAGCTATCATTACATACCTCCTGACACAAAAACAATCAATAAAACAGCTGCTATCATTACATACCTCCTGACCCAAAAACAATAAACAAAACAGCTGCTATCATTACATACCTCCTGACCCAAAAACAATCAATAAAACAGCTGCTATCATTACATACCTCCTGACCCAAAAACAATAAACAAAACAGCTGCTATCATTACATACCTCCTTACCCAAAAACAATCAATAAAACAGCTGCTATCATTACATACCTCCTGACCCAAAAACAATAAACAAAACAGCAGCTATCATTACATACCTCCTTACCCAAAAACAATCAATAAAACAGCTGCTATCATTACATACCTCCTGACCCAAAAACAATAAACAAAACAGCAGCTATCATTACATACCTCCTTACCCAAAAACAATCAATAAAACAGCTGCTATCATTACATACCTCCTGACCCAAAAACAATAAACAAAACAGCAGCTATCATTACATACCTCCTGACCCAAAAACAATCAATAAAACAGCTGCTATCATTACATACCTCCTTACCCAAAAACAATAAACAAAACAGCTGCTATCATTACATACCTCCTTACCCAAAAACAATAAACAAAACAGCTGCTATCATTACATACCTCCTGACACAAAAACAATCAATAAAACAGCTGCTATCATTACATACCTCCTTACCCAAAAACAATAAACAAAACAGCTGCTATCATTACATACCTCCTTACCCAAAAACAATAAACAAAACAGCTGCTATCATTACATACCTCCTGACACAAAAACAATCAATAAAACAGCTGCTATCATTACATCCTCCTGACCCAAAAACAATAAACAAAACAGCTGCTATCATTACATACCTCCTGACACAAAAACAATCAATAAAACAGCTGCTATCATTACATACCTTCCGACCCAAAAACAATCAATAAAACAGCTGCTATCATTACATACCTCCTGACCCAAAAACAATAAACAAAACAGCTGCTATCATTACATACCTCCTTACCCAAAAACAATCAATAAAACAGCTGCTATCATTACATACCTCCTTACCCAAAAACAATAAACAAAACAGCTGCTATCATTACATACCTCCTTACCCAAAAACAATCAATAAAACAGCTGCTATCATTACATACCTCCCGACCCAAAAACAATCAATAAAACAGCTGCTATCATTACATACCTCCTGACCCAAAAACAATAAACAAAACAGCAGCTATCATTACATACCTTCTGACACAAAAACAATCAATAAAACAGCAGCTATCATTACATACCTCCTGACCCAAAAACAATAAACAAAACAGCTGCTATCATTACATACCTCCTTACCCAAAAACAATAAACAAAACAGCTGCTATCATTACATACCTCCTTACCCAAAAACAATAAACAAAACAGCTGCTATCATTACATACCTCCTTACCCAAAAACAATCAATAAAACAGCTGCTATCATTACATACCTCCCGACCCAAAAACAATAAACAAAACAGCAGCTATCATTACATACCTCCTGACCCAAAAACAATCAATAAAACAGCTGCTATCATTACATACCTCCCGACCCAAAAACAATAAACAAAACAGCAGCTATCATTACATACCTCCTTACCCAAAAACAATAAACAAAACAGCTGCTATCATTACATACCTCCTTACCCAAAAACAATCAATAAAACAGCTGCTATCATTACATACCTCCTGACCCAAAAACAATCAATAAAACAGCTGCTATCATTACATACCTCCTGACACAAAAACAATAAACAAAACAGCTGCTATCATTACATACCTCCTTACCCAAAAACAATCAATAAAACAGCTGCTATCATTACATACCTCCTTACCCAAAAACAATCAACAAAACAGCTGCTATCATTACATACCTCCTGACCCAAAAACAATCAACAAAACAGCTGCTATCATTACATACCTCCTGACCCAAAAACAATAAACAAAACAGCTGCTATCATTACATACCTCCTTACCCAAAAACAATCAACAAAACAGCTGCTATCATTACATACCTCCTGACCCAAAAACAATAAACAAAACAGCTGCTATCATTACATACCTCCTTACCCAAAAACAATCAACAAAACAGCTGCTATCATTACATACCTCCTGACCCAAAAACAATCAATAAAACAGCTGCTATCATTACATACCTCCTGACCCAAAAACAATAAACAAAACAGCTGCTATCATTACATACCTCCTGACCCAAAAACAATAAACAAAACAGCTGCTATCATTACATGCCTCCTGACCCAAAAACAATCAATAAAACAGCTGCTATCATTACATACCTCCTGACCCAAAAACAATAAACAAAACAGCTGCTATCATTACATACCTCCTGACACAAAAACAATCAATAAAACAGCAGCTATCATTACATACCTCCCGACCCAAAAACAATCAATAAAACAGCTGCTATCATTACATACCTCCTGACACAAAAACAATCAATAAAACAGCTGCTATCATTACATACCTCCTTACCCAAAAACAATAAACAAAACAGCAGCTATCATTACATACCTCCTTACCCAAAAACAATAAACAAAACAGCAGCTATCATTACATACCTCCTGACCCAAAAACAATCAATAAAACAGCAGCTATCATTACATACCTCCTGACCCAAAAACAATAAACAAAACAGCAGCTATCATTACATACCTCCTGACCCAAAAACAATCAATAAAACAGCAGCTATCATTACATACCTCCTTACCCAAAAACAATCAATAAAACAGCTGCTATCATTACATACCTCCTGACCCAAAAACAATAAACAAAACAGCAGCTATCATTACATACCTCCTTACCCAAAAACAATAAACAAAACAGCAGCTATCATTACATACCTCCTGACCCAAAAACAATCAATAAAACAGCAGCTATCATTACATACCTCCTGACCCAAAAACAATAAACAAAACAGCAGCTATCATTACATACCTCCTGACACAAAAACAATCAATAAAACAGCTGCTATCATTACATACCTCCTGACACAAAAACAATCAATAAAACAGCTGCTATCATTACATACCTCCTTACCCAAAAACAATAAACAAAACAGCAGCTATCATTACATACCTCCTTACCCAAAAACAATAAACAAAACAGCAGCTATCATTACATACCTCCTGACCCAAAAACAATCAATAAAACAGCAGCTATCATTACATACCTCCTGACACAAAAACAATAAACAAAACAGCAGCTATCATTACATACCTCCTGACACAAAAACAATCAATAAAACAGCTGCTATCATTACATACCTCCTGACACAAAAACAATAAACAAAACAGCTGCTATCATTACATACCTCCTGACACAAAAACAATCAATAAAACAGCAGCTATCATTACATACCTCCTGACACAAAAACAATAAACAAAACAGCAGCTATCATTACATACCTCCTGACACAAAAACAATCAATAAAACAGCTGCTATCATTACATACCTCCTGACACAAAAACAATAAACAAAACAGCAGCTATCATTACATACCTCCTGACACAAAAACAATCAATAAAACAGCAGCTATCATTACATACCTCCTGACACAAAAACAATAAACAAAACAGCAGCTATCATTACATACCTCCTGACCCAAAAACAATAAACAAAACAGCTGCTATCATTACATACCTCCCGACCCAAAAACAATCAATAAAACAGCTGCTATCATTACATACCTCCCTACCCAAAAACAATCAACAAAACAGCTGCTATCATTACATACCTCCTTACCCAAAAACAATCAACAAAACAGCTGCTATCATTACATACCTCCTTACCCAAAAACAATCAATAAAACAGCTACCATGATAGTAGCACCATCAATACGTACCTCCTGACCCATGTTCCATATTAGTATTAAGTCCTAACATTTTGTAGATTTCTGTCTCTGGATCTGTATATAATGTGTACTGGTAACCTGTGGTCTGTTTAAACTCCTACAGAAGTTAATACTTAATACATCTATGTCATTTTATTACTTTCTTTTTATAATACTCGTTAACTTCATTAATCTCTATATATTTTATGATACTCATTAACTACATTAATTTCTATATGAGTGGCAGAAAACCCTGAGACTGAACATAAGAATTTAAATTAGAATAAAAATTTTAATGCATTCTGCAAGACCTTTTTTCTAGATTACTAACCAATTACCCCTGAGGAATTTTATTTCAAATCTGGTTTCCAATAGTTACCGCCTTAACTTTAAAATAAAACTTGAATTGGTTTAAACGGTTAATACACCATAAGAATTACTGTTTAACATTGTGATGCGGTACACAGAAAAAAATTGTTTCACAAGTTAAAATACCTGTAAGCATACATATGTACATTTTAACATGCATTTCAAGAATAATTGTATTTGACTATAAACAAGAGGCTCCCAGGAGCCTGAATCACCCACCTGGTTGAACTTTGCCTTTTAAAGGCAATAAATTTAACAAGAAGTTGTCCAACAATTTTGACACAAGAAGTCTTTGGTAGGGCTTATCATAAGGATCATTTCAACAATTGGAAGTTTCTTTTAATCTATCATAGTTTTCAAGATATTGACTGAAAACTATTAAAAAAAAGTCATTTTTCCCCTTTCAAGGGCAATAACTCTTACAAGGAGTCATCTGACAACTTTTATTCCTGAAAACTGTTGTAGTCCTAATGATGAGGATCATCTCATCTATTGAAAGAATTTGTCTAAACCTAACAGTTTTCGAGATATATACGAAAAACTACTGTCTGACCCCTATGTTCTATTTTTAGTAATGTTGTCCATGTTTTTTGACAGATCAAAATCTCAACATCAGTTCTATGCAGGATGTCCCAAGGAACACTCATACAAAGTTTGGTTTCAATTGGTTAAGTAGTATCAGAGGAGAAGATTTTTGAAAGAAATAACATTAAAAATTGCAAAAATTGTTGAAAAAGGGCAATAACTCCAACATTTGACAAGAAATAGATCTCATCATGCTAAACACTTTAACTTGTGTCAGAATTTAGCTAAACCTAACAGTTTTTGAGATATATGCAAAACTCTGCTGTCTGACACCTATGTTCTATTTTTAGTAACAGCGGCCATGTTTTTCAACAAATCAAAAATCCCCAAATCAGTTCTATACAGGCTACCCCAAGAACATTCATAACAAGTTTGGTTTCAATTGGTCAAGTTGTGCCAGAGGAGATTTTTGAAAGAAATAACATAAAAAAATATCAAAAATCGTTGAAAAAGGGCAATAACTCCAACATGACTTAACAGATTAACACAAATATTTAACCAGAGATAGATTTCATCATGCTCAACACTTTAACACTGAAAGAATTTAGCTAAACCTAACGGTTATGGAGATATATGTGAAAAACTACTGTCTGACTCCTATGTTTTATTTTTAGTAATGGTGGCCATGTTTTTTGACAAATCAAACATCCACTAATCAGCTTTATGCAGGATACCCCAAGGAACATTTATACCAAGTTTGGTTCTAATCAGTCAAGAACTATCAGAGGAGAAGAGTTTTGTATAATTGTTAACGACGACGATGGACCACGACGATGACGGACGCCAAGTGATAGCAATAGCTCACGTGGCCTTTGGCCAGGTGAGCTAAAAATAGGAAGTGATCTTTGATTGTCATGAAAAATAATTTGAAAGTCAACTCAATAATTAAGGAATGACTGTTACATATTTTTTTTGGTCTATGAAGAATTAACCTCAATGCCTGTGGAACACACTAAGTATCAATTTATCTAGTGTGCACTACCGGCATTGAGGTTATTTAAAATAAACTGGAAAAATATAACAGTCACTCCTTATAATTTAGTTTTAGTATCAAAATTTGAGTAATTCATTATAAAAAGTTGATGATTTCATAGTCACATTTTTTTTATCCAATCAGAAAGCATCCTACCTCTGCAATTAAATTATTGTCTTATAACCTTGTACACTAGAAGTGGGATGTACCAATAATATAAATAGAACTTACCTTTATAAATTTGAATGGAGCTGGTCCAATTACTACCAACCGTACATCTGCTTCCTACAAAAATATTTCAACTACAATGAAACCTGTCTAGATTTACCGAGGATACCATAGAAAACAGTAATACCAACTTTCATTAAGTTCTGTAGAGTAGATTCTGATGAGAATATTTTTGAAAGTTACAACATCAAAAACCGCAAATAACATCCAAATGGGCCAATAACTCCAGCATGGGTCAACAGATTTTCACCAAAATTTGACAACAGATAGACCTCATCATGCTGAACACTTTTATCCAGTCAAAATTTCCTTTAACCTAATGGTTTTGGAGATACAATGTGTATATGGAAAAATCTGCTGTCTGAACTCTGTTCTATTTTTAATAATGACTGCCATGTTTTTTTCACTGATCAAAACTCAAAACAATTATTTTGTTCAGAATAGCCTAGAAAACAAAAACACAAATTTTCATTGAATTCTGTAAAGTAGTTTCTGAGGAGAAGATTCTTGAATGTAATAACATCAATAACAGCTAAAAAACTTCCAAAAAGAGCAATAACTCCAACGTGGGTCAACACATTTTCAACAAAATTACACCACTGATAAATCTCATTATACTGAACACTTATCCTGCATCAGAATTTGATAAAACTAAATGCTTTTGGAGATATATGAAAAAACTGCTGTCTGACCCCTATGTTCTATTTTTAGTAATGGCAGCCATGTTTTTTGAACAGATCAAAAATCCGAAGGATCATTTTGTGCAGGATACTGTAAAGAACAATTTAAGTTTCATCCAAATCCATTCAGTAGTCTCAGAGGAGGAGATGTTTGAAGTATTGTTAACGACAACTGTGACAGACTACCACACACCAAGTGATGGCAATAAGTTGAATGGCCAACAGTTAGGTGAGTTAACCAGATAGGAGGTACTTCATGCATGTTTAAAACCTACCCAATTTACTTTTATTTCTCATTCAGAAACACAGACAACATTACTTTGATTTGTCATTCAGTTGTTGCACATCAAATATATGAAACTGGCAAGAGTTATTGTTCTCGATTTGGTTGATTATACAAAATGTATATGGTTTCCTCAAAAATAAAGATCTGTATGCAGCAAAGACTATCGTTGCATAAAAATATAGCATATGTAGACTGAAAAAAATCATTGCATGCTCGGTGTGTTTTTCTGCACCTTAAACCATATATATATATAGTTAAATTTGAGTTAAGCTATTCAACATCATATAAAGTAAAGTTTTTACAAACAAATCTCTGATTTTAAAACTGAAGTTTGAATGAAATTTGAAATGTTTCCTTGTTAATGTTGTATAGTAAATGCACTATACTTACTTGTAAGTATTCAGTTGGGATAACACCTAAATCTGAAATGAAAAAAAAATAGATATGAACTATACATGACAAAGTACAAAAATGTATCTCCATATAAAAAGAATTCAAGAAAGCATTTATGAGTAATAATTATTTATACTGGTAATTTGCAAACCCAGAAAAGTGTTCATAGTCAAAGGTGATTTAAGAACTAAAACTCTACAATAGCATAAATTCAAGTTTTTATTTTTCATCAGATTGTACTCCATGGTTTCACGCACAACTTTTTCCTTAACTTTGCAGTGTTAATATATTGTTCAGATGGTAAAACCCAACATACTTTAAAGTCAACATGAATTGCATACATATACTAAATAAATCTATCAATTGGTGACACTGTTGCTTACTTTGAGAGTAATTTTATTCATCTGAACCAATTTTCATGGTTTTGGGAAAAATTATCATTTCATAGATTCTTGAATTCCAGGATTTGACTACTCTATCATACAAGCGAATGGAAAATTTCCTTTTCGTTGAGAACCAAATTGCGTGGTTAACCAAACCCACAAAAATAAGTAGTGCACAAACAGTAATACATTGTACTTTCACAGTATTTGATTAATTGATTCTATTATTTTAACAGAGGACAGTACAGAGAGCAATTACAATTTACCTTTATGTTCTAAATAGGAATTTACACTACTGAAATGAACTCTTACCTTCCACATAATCTTTACAAATATAACACAGAAAATGCTGAAAAATAAAAATAGGTATAATAGTGACAGGGCATCAGAGACATCCTATATATGTAAATTCTCTGAAAAATGAATTGCACAAAACAATTCAGTTGGAAATGACATTTTTAAAAAGTGACTGTTTGGACGTAATAATGCAAAACTACAAAGGTTGAACAGGGAATAGGGTGAAACTATTCTGCATGGTGCTAAATAATTTTGGTGTAAAAACACCAGATTCTAAACAGAAGCTACAAAATTATGCGGTATGCTAGCTTTCCATAGGGTTGGGCTACATTGTATATTTGATCAGGGCATGCTTGCTTTCCGTAGGGTAGGACTAAGTATACTGTATATTTGATCAGTTCAATACTAGTATAGTCAACCTATTACAAGACCTCAAAGTAATTGCTACACAAGTTTTTTTCTTTTGTATATTGTAAAGTTATCATATAGGATCAATATATCAAAAATATAGCAAAATATAATTTTTGGAACATGCTTAAAAATAAGAAATAAAAACCGTGATATTTCGTCTATTTTTGTTTCCGAAACCGGCTTCCATACATGACGTCATATTAGCGATGACGGTATAGGAATAAAAACTGGTAGGTTTATTAACGGTTATGTGTACACCTTTCACCACATTTACTTATATATTGTGGATTCAACTTAATTCTAAAACCAAAATATATTCACAGACTGTAAATAAAGATATTTACATCAGTAGAAATATATATTTTCCCGGTTAATAAAGTTATCTCCCTTTGTCAGCACCATAAGTTGATAAATACGAATCACAGAGTGTTTAAATTGATATCAAGATAAATAAACCTTTTATCTACATTTTATAGCATTAATTTACCAGGAAAAACAGTTTAAGTTATATTAGTTAAGTTCAAACAGTGCTTTTATAAAGATAGTTATACTCGTAAAAATAAAGTATGGAACGCCAAATTAACAAAAATGTATTGTAATTAACAATTTATTTGTAACTGCACTCATAAAACTGTGAAAATTAGTTATCTTAATGTCCTGTTTTCACTTCGGCAAATCAGCAAGACCTCAGCAGTTTCAAAATGAATTATTCGAGTGAAATAGAAATTTTTGAAGTCAGTATATGACAGGTATGTGCTGTTTTCTGTCGAAAATTAGAAAAAAAAACCACAATTTTCACATCAATGGTAGAATTAATCTAAAAAAATTTCACATTAGAAAATATGAAATTTTATTATTTCCTTATGCTGAATTTCATGTTTTTTATTATATTATTACATGAAAAAAAGAAAAAAAGAAAAAAAAGCAAAGCAAACCAAATAAACAAAAACAAAACAAAACAAAACGAAAATTGACAATAACATGAAACCAAAAAAAAAAAATTAAATAAAAAACAGAACAATATTTGAACAAATGATGTAAAGAAAAGTAATATTAATAAGTCGAGCCAGTTTCAATGGATTTTCCTTATTTCAGGTTGAAGATATCATTACGACAAAGCTCCAGGAAGTAAATATGCTAAATACTTATATCTCAGGTATGTATTTTTGTTACATTATACACAGCATAACGGTGTCATATCTCATCTAAATCTTGTTTAAATTTTGGAAAATACGATGGAATCATTCTACAATATGTGACAATAAATAGAAATTTCCAACATTTGTTTTTAAGAATATAAAAGAATACATAAATCCAAGAAAAAAAAATTATATTAAAAAAGTACTAATTTCATAGAGCCAGATTCTAATATTCCACAGACTGTGTAACGTCAAAGCAAATTAAGCATTAAGAAATACAACAAAAACAAAAAATGAAATAATTACAATGAAAATAATGAGGTAAAAACTTATATAAACCATGTTGTATGACAAATGATAAACTCAATGCGACACACAGGTCTCCAATGTACGCAATAAATAAGCTTGTGCCAACACGTTAAATACATACACAGAGAAATAATTTCCTGAATATTTGCTATCTCTTTTTTTATTTCAGGTTAGAAGAAATCAAATAAATGGAAACTTGTGTTATTTGCAAGGAAAGTTTACACGATGGAAGTAAGACTGTTAAGCTGCGAGAAAAGGGAAGCACAGGCATCAACAATGCCAGTCGAGAAAGAGGTGATATAATTTTTACAAAAGCTGGCCTAGTTGTTCACGATCACTGTAGACGAAATTACATTAATCCCAATGTTATCAAATCATTGAAGAGAAAATCGACGTCACCTATTTCATCGCCTCCTTAATTATGATCAGAAAAGCAGTTCAGCTTCAAGGATAATTGCCTCTTTTGCGGAATGTCTATACAGGACTACTCAGCCAAAAAGAAACTCTTTGATACACATGCTGTTCAAAAGTGGAGAAGATATGCAACAAAAGGAATAATGTTTTCACCTAAGACCGACAAATTTCAGCTAAAAAGAGGACGACCAACTTATCGACACCATTATTTTATAGAGGTTCTTCAATACTTGGAAGAAAATGAAGATGAACAAGTTACCATCAAAGATCTGGTTGATATGATGAGAGAAAAATGCGGAGAAGAAGCATATACTCAACAGTATATGAAATATTAGTTAAAGGAGCACCACGGATCATCAATTATGATCACTGAATTAAACAGAAAGGAAAATGTCACATTCCGTCAAAATGCATCTAACATCTTGCATGACTTCTACAAAGAATCAATGCGTCAAAGATCACATGAAGAGACCAAAATGTTTCTAATCAATACAGCAGCTACCATTATCAAAGCTGAGATACGCTCTATGCCAGTCAGTAAGAAATTCTACCCAAGCATAAATGACATCTTGACAACTGATTCTCATGTACCAGATAGTCTTACTACCTTTTTAAAGACGATTTTTTCGGCAGAGGATTCATCAATCAAGGCCAACACTATAGGTCAAACAATACTTCAGGCAGCCAGATCCAGATTAACAATCGAACATCTACAGATTGGTCTTGCGGTACAAATGCATCACATGTTTGGCTCAAGGTTTCTAATAGACACGTTACACAATATGGGGTTTTGTTCATCTTATTCTGAGGTTCAGAAGTTTGAATCCTCTGCAGTTATTTCAAGAGACAATGAAGATATTCAGCCTCTAGATACAACCCACTGTCTTCAGTATGTAGCGGACAATGTAAACCATAACATAGATACCATTGATGGAAACGATACATTTCACGGTATGGGTATTATATCTTGTCTTACTCCAGGATTGCAGAAATCTCCACTAAACATTCCAAGATTAGATGTGTCAAACATCTAAATTGATTGTGGCCTTATCAATATGTTATTCTACAATGCTGAAAAACATAAAGCTTTTACTAAGTTGAAACTTCCAGAGCTTAGAACAATAACAAGCACCAACAACTTTTGGAAGATCGAGATTCTTAAAGATGCAATTCGACCACTTAAGTCACCTATACCCGATTGGTCTGGTACTATGCATATGGTACAAAATGGGAACTATTCAGGCATTTCAGATGTTAAGTTCTTGCCAATGACTGATATGAATCCAAGCGATATGAGTTGTATATACTCTACATTGATGTTTACATCAAATGAAGCTGCATGCTGCAACAGAACACCAATCGTTACTTTTGACCAGCCACTGTATTGGAAAGCTGTCATGATTACCTATGGAGAAGACTGTAATAACATCATCGTTCGTCTTGGTGCTTTTCACACTGAGATGAGCTTCCTTGGAAGCATAGGACGGATAATGTCTGGGTCTGGCCTGAGAGAACTTGTTTACGCACCCAACGCAACAACGCATATGGTATCAGGAAAAGCAGTATCTCGTGCGGTTCGAAGATTTTTGCTTGTTGACTCTGCTGTACAAACCCTTATATCAGAAGGAACATTCGAGGTAGATCTGACTGAAGATGAAAACATGAATGTTGATTATAAAGATAACCGCTAAGGCCAAGCATGCGACTTGTATGAAAAGTTATCTAGAAAGAAATTTCCATAAACCAAATGCTTGAAAGTGAAAGCTTCAAAACCATCAAACAACTAGTAAATGAAAAAAATAAAGACCTTGAAAAATCCAGGACATCAAAATTATGGCTATGCTTTTCCGAGATGGTTGCTATCTTAAAACAATTTCTACTAGCCGAGAGGACGGGAGAATGGATAATCCATCTAACTACACTACAGGAGATGTTACCCTACTTGGCCGCAGCTGGACACAACCTATATACAAAGCATGCATACTTTTATCTATCCTAAATGCAAGATCTTGAAGTTCATCACCCAACTGTTCACGCTCATTTCATGGAAGGTAAACATGTTGTATGTAGAACTGATAAATATTGGTCTGGTCTATCAACTGATTTGGTAATTGAACAGGTTCTGATGAGAAGCGTAAAGTCAACAAGGCAGGTTAACAAGAGGCAGAGGGATGGGAGAGGCTCAACGTGCACAATGGTTATTATCTAAGCCAACACTAGCTGCATACAACTTAGCAATGCAGAAGCTCAGTGGAACAGGGTATCAAACAAGCGAACAACACGTAGAAAGTTCAAAAGCAAGCACAGACAGAGATACCAAAGATAAAAACACTATCCTTGATTTCTTAAAGGAGAGGAGGATGAAAAGATATTACGTAATATTGAAACTGGAATGGTAGCTGATTCCGATGTAAATGTAGATAATGCAAAGGAAGTTGGAGTGAAAATCGTAAATGGAATAGCTGGACAGACAATATCACAAATATCATTTAAAAAGAAAGATCAAGTCGTTACCCTGGAAACAAAAAGACCTACAAATCCAAGCATTATACATTCTCCAATATATGTAGCAAATATGTGGGTCACATGAAAAAAATATTTTACAATCCAGTGGTTGTCATGGATGGCTATAAAACAGTTTCAACAAAAGATATCACACATCTGAGACGCAGTAAAGGTGTTCAGTCGAATACAATTTCATTTACGGAAGATATGCCACTGAGAATAAAGAAGGAAACATTCCTGATGAATGAGTCTAATAAAGAACGATTTGTACAAAATCTTGTCAAGACCTTCAAAGAGAAAAACATTAATGCGAAACAAGCAGATGGTGATGCGGACTTGCTCATTGTCCAGACAGCAGTTGAAAAATCAGAAATAGGACAAGTTGTTGTATATGGAAAGGACACCGATTTACTAGTGTTGCTCTGTCATTATGCCGATAAAGAAAGCAACAACATATATTTCACATCGGACAAACAAGTTCCTACGAAGACTATGAAAGTTTGGGATATATCCACAGCCCAGGAAGTACTTGGATTGGACTTGTGTCACCATCTTCCTGTAATTCATGTAATTACAGGAAGCGATACTACAGGTCGTTTGCACAGAATCGGAAAAGCTGTCGCTATGAAAAAAAAATCGCATCCGATCATTCACTCCTAGCGGATGCTGAGACATTTTTAAAGGACGATAGCAGTAGAGAAGCCATATGCAAAGCTGGAGAAGAGATCCTTGTTGCTTTGTATGGTGGGATGCCGTTAGAAGGATTAGACCTATTAAGATGGAGAAAGTTCACCACAAAAACAATGGCCGCAAATAGGTGTTCCGTCGTACAGGTACAGTCTTCCACCAACAACCGATGCAGCCAATTTTCACTTGATGAGGGTATACCTTCAATGCCAATATTGGAAAGGAAAATCGCCTGCGGAATTAGACCCTACAGATTGGGGCTGGACTAAACGAAATAACAATTTGTACCAAATTGAAATGTCAAAGCAGCCTGCACCCGACTTTCTCTTGAAAATAATTCATTGTAATTGCAAGACTGACTGCGACAATCGTAGATATACATTTTGAAAGAACGGCATCCCTTGTTCAAGTGGCTGTGATGAATGCAGGGGAGTCAACTGCTCTAACACAAGTAGGATATCGGAGGAATTAAATAACCTGGAAAATGGAGACCTGTAATTTGATCTTCGACGGCCGTCGTGTACACACACTTGAGTGAAAATCAGAAACTGTTAATATTTATTTTGAAATTTGAACTCTTATCATAAAAGATACTTATAAATCTCATTATAATTAAATTTTCGTTTTCTAGGATTTTTCATGACAAATAATTTTACACTGCATTTGATGTATTGAAAGCAATTGTGGTTAAAAGGATAATACTGATATTCTAAATTAGATTTATTCAACTGATATCATTAGCTGTATAAAAGCATGCTATCCTAAAACAAATGTTAAATTTGAGATTTTCTTTTATTCTGAATTTTATTCAAAACCCTTTCTTCCCCAAAGTTTTTATTATCCAACCTTTTGTGTAAAAAAACAACAACTTTGTTATCTTTTACAATTACAATCTATTATAAAATAAATACCGATTAATATGGGTAAAGAAATACCGATGTCAGTGTAAGGAAATGTTAATTTTCTGATTTTTCATTTTTTTCAATAAAACCCCATTTTTCCCACAAAAAATATTTTTCTTGTGAAAAAATTCTTAAATGCAAGATATGTTGGTGAAAACAATTTACTTATTACACTTTTTGTTGCAAATCCAATATTGAAAAAACTATGCATTCATGTTCTGAGGATATGGTGATTTTCACATTTCCTGTTTTTTGTGAATTTTCATTAAAATCCTTAATTTTCACCCCATAAAGCTATTTCTTGCTCTAAAATAGTGCTAAAAGTTAGTAAAAGATCTCATACCTTAGTTTTAGTTACAACAAAGTTGTTCTTTAGGAAAATATTAATTTACATTTTCTAGGGAAGATTTAATTTTGCTATTTCCAGTTTACCATGATTTTTCAATAAAAAACACATTTTTCACCCAAAAATAGGCTTTTCCGAAAATTATATTTTTGTATGATTTCATTATGTTAATAATGTATGTCTGCATTGTCATTTTCAGTCATTAAAGCCTTTGTAGCAATTATTTTTTAGGTTGACTCCTAATTTTCGCCATCGTCTGAATATAGCTGAAATATTGCTGCCCGGACGCTAAACCCCAACAAACAAACAAACAAACAAATTTTCGCCAGGTTTACCGTTTAGTGATATGACAAAATACTCACTCAGTCAATAGTCCTGAGTTTGGTTACATTGTCATAAAATGTAATCAGAATTGACAAGAATAGTAAATATAAAACAAACCCTCGAAAACACAATGATGGTTTTCTGCCTCTTATACACATCTCCAAATCGGATCTTGTTGCCCATTTCGTCAAATACTATTTTCTCTCGTAATGTATTAAAGTCTATGTTCATTTTGGGTTCATCCGGTTTGTCAGTACGAGACATTTGTATTTCACCAACACCTTTCACTTCCTCGGGTGCATTCAACTCTACCTTTGATGTCATTTTGGAGAGCGTGTTAACTTTTTACACAATAAATACTTGACCGGAATATGCTTGTTCTGTTTTCGTTTTGCCAGAGGCTTGAAAATTTTCATTAAAAAAATCACTTGATTAAAGCGCACGAATGACGGTGACAACAGCTTTAAACTTAAAGTTGAAGGTCAATGAAATTACCATAGAAACTTATAAATAAAAAATATTTAATTGAATTAGCTCCCCTTTCCCCCCAAAAAATCATGCAATAACGTTATTTCGATTTAATTAATTATGTTATTTTATAATTGACCAGCCAACAAATGTTTATATTTTTTGTAGGGGTTGGGATTGAACCCAAGCCCAATATGGAATCATGAAAAAAATATGTAGCATGCACTCTAATTTTTTATTTCAAAATTCCATTAGATATGGTTGGTTCAATAACCACAAGCATTATAGGAAGCAAAATATCTTATTTGTTGAATGTATGAGAGAAAGTCCTTGATTTCATGACAAAAATTAAGTCATTTTAAGTGGTAATCTTCCACTAGAGTCTACTAAAATTATACATACATATTAAAATTAATAATATTCCAATTACCGTATTAATGAATAATCATGTCTGTTATAGTTGCCCTTAACCTTTTATGCTGATTATTGATGAGTTTGTGCCTATAGAGTATTCAGTATTCTTATACTTTCATGTTTGAATTATTTGGAGCTTAAGAGTTTGGAAATGAGACATCTCATCAGGAATTTCCCAATCAACTGAAGGCTTTTTTTTGTAGTAGCATGAACAAAATTTTAAAGATTACTCGGTGTAAAATAAAACTGTGACCCTACATTTGCATTTTACATATTATTAAGAACTGTTTTTTCCTAATATGTATAAACTAAATGTCAATCCATACTACTGATCCAACCTCACACACATTTACAAACTTTGTTCCATTCTAGCTTTTTCCCAAATTTTTAATCTGTTCAAAAGGTAATGTCCATTTACATTCAAAAACTATATTAACAGAGTATTTATCCTACCCTGTAATTCTACTCAGATAAAAACAAATTTCAGTTTAAGAAAATTATTTAATTGGTGAACAGACGATTTTCAAGAATTACACTTTTATCAATCTGAATTTTCCTGCCAATTTTACTTGGTTAAAATCACTGCTCTTCACTTTCTGTTTATTAATAGTAAAATACAAATGATAGGATGGAGAATTTGACTGATAAGTGTGTTAAATGGAATATTCTCTACACATTTTACACTTCTTGACACATTACTGCAAGAACTAAATTCCCTAAAGGCAAATTAATTACTAAATATTTTTCAAGGCCAAAAAGGAGTCCCTCAAATTGTCAGTTGATATGAAGATTAAATCTTAATTTTATTTGCAGAAATAATATAATATTATTGGGCTGAATAAAAGCAAGAGACATACATGTATTTACTAGTTATAAAAGAGGTATTGAATGAAATAAAAGGAATTACATTTGGACTACATTTTTGTATAATGTTCAGAAGTCGTAAGGAAGATTCAGAGATGGACCAGCCACATTAGGTATTTTGATCCTCAAGGATCAAAAACCAAAAAACGAAACAAGAAATGATATCTTTCAAAGACAAATAAACTGTCTTTTGTTCTCCAGTTTTCCAGTGTTTTATTTTTATTCCAGGTAAAATAGAGCTACAGGAGTACTAAAAAATATTGAAACAATAACCAAACTGCTGCACAATACCTCTATATAATAGACAACTTTCATATTCACTTCTTTTCCATAAAAAGTCATTTACAAGGAGGTCAACAGGCATAAAATCTGACACATTGTAAAGGGAGCCAAGGGAAAAGAAACTTGTACTAATTTAAAACTATGAAGAATTTTTAAATGATACATTATCATAGCATTTCAGATGGTTTGATGTTCAGAGACAGTTTTATACACCAATCATGCACCCTCATGGACAGAAAAATTTAATACATTGTACAATGATTACTATGATTAAAAAAATGTATGAACAGAATACGGTCATGAATGTTTTAGTTCTAGGTTCAAGGCAAGCGGGAATAGCTTCAAGGATTGTTCCCCTTTGTATATTCATGAAAGTCGTCTATGGTTCATGTTCAAATAATCTGTTTTTTCTGTGTACCATTGTACATGCATTACTTGTGACTCTACCAGAATAAATCAAATATTAAAAAAAAGAACTCTTTGAAGTTGTCCCTTTTCTTTTGGGTAATTGAAGAAAATAATTCCTGACTTGAATTTCCCATTGTTTTCACATTAGTATGCTTTTTTTGTTTTTGTTATATCATATCTTAACTGTGGAATGAATAGTAGCAAATTTGCCAATCCCATAAAACTGTCAAAGATCAGATTGGTAAGAGTTCATCCTTTAACAAAAACATTTTGAAATTTATAGCAATAATTACTGATGTGAAGACCTGATTTTTCAACAATAAATCAGAGTTGACAAATAACATTTTTTTATTTTGAAACAAACTGTAAAAAAGTCATAAAAAAGCTGTGAAGTGGTGGTGATTTAAAATAAGATTTACATAGCATGAATACGAGTAGTAACATACATATTCTTTACATTACTTTTGGGGTGTTTAATGCTAGGAATGTTCCGAAAATCTCTGGAGTGGGCCACTCTTTAGCAAGTCAATAGCCCCTCTAATAAAAAATTATGGATCCACTACTGATATACACAACTGTTATCTATTCATGTTAGAACATAAATGATTATGGTGCATATAATTACAAGTAAGCACTAGCAAATTAATTTTTTTCAGATATACGTTGTCCCTTTTTTCATTTCGTAATATTCATAATAAATGGATAAGTGCTATGAGTTTTGTGTGTACTTCTTCATTTCTGGAGTAATTTAATGACATCTTGAGTATCAACTCTTATAAAACCAAATTATAAGTCATGTAGCAATAACTTCTTTTTAATATAAATAAATTTTCAAAATTATGTTTGTAGAAATAATTGTTCCCATACAGCTACATGTATTACACACATCACAACTTAGAATTCATTTTATTCATCAACTTTTCTAATTTCATCGCCAGTCCCATGTCTCCTTTGATTTTTAACTTTCCACTCATGAATGCAGACACTGCCTTTAGTTCTCCTTTGAACATTTTAGTAAAGTCAGCACTATCTAAGATCATAGTACAGTCGGCACCATTAGGTGCTGGACCTTTTCCTACATCTCCATTGCCATTCTTTAAATCTAGGTACCATTCTCCTTTATCTGCTCCTGAAGTCACAACAACTTGATTACAGTTTAATTTAAATAATTGGGTAATACTAAACTATTGTGTCAAATCTCAATCTGTTTGCCTTACTAAACTTTTACAGTATGTTGCTAATTTTATACATGGTTATATTTCAATGTACAAGACAAACTACCACCAAGACTCACATTAAATAAAAATATAAAAATAATCCTCAACCTATTTTTCATTGGTAATCAATTTTCCATGTGAACAGACAGAATAATTAATATATCATAATACATCTGTAATGGCAGGCAATTAAGTGCAAAGGTAGACTCAGAACCTTGATATGGAAGGATGACATTTTTAACCAATCAAACATATACATGTATAAATCAACAAAAAATGTATTTGTTGAGAATATATAGATTTACTTTCCACACCATTAGCTTTACCTGTTAGATTAAACTGGAAGACTCCACCAGTACTGTTGACAATATCTGAACTGATAACCGTTTTAAGTTGTTGGAAAGTAGCTGCTGGTCCACCAGATGACCCAAAAGCAGGGGTGGCACCCTCATCAACCATTTGTTGTCTTAATAAATATGGATCTTCTGATTCCAGGAAAAAGTCTGGTAATAACTTGCTACCTATTTATTAAAATACAGGAAAAGGGTCAAACAAAACAAAAAAGGATGATAAACCAGCCCTGTAAATTTAAAAACTATTGTTAATTTTTATTGCGTTCATTTTTGAATATCCTAAAAATTATAAAATTTGGTTCTATTTGGAATATATAATAGATTTCAAATGTAAAAATGAAGTTTTACATTTTTGTCACTTGAACTGAACATTGATGGATCTGAGTAATTTGCTATCTATAACTACCATTGTAGTCAAGTAATAGTATACTGACCTTAAGTAAGGTAGAGTCAACTGAATTCTTATTTTAAATACAATGTTTACAGAATGGCTTTTACACCAAATATTTTCTTCTTTAAATGAAGCTATGGTGTTAGTATTGGCATGACACACTGATAATTCAGAGTAATTGTACAAAATAGGCAAAGCAGAATTTTACAATCAGTATCATGGTAAATTATTGGTTGAATAAATCAATACTTCTGTTTACCCAAAACTCTAACATTAAGTATGTTTGACCCTTATGCATTATATCTGATGATATCAATCTTGAACATGGTGATTCTACACACTTGAGCTTTCTGCCTCATTTTCTTATTTCTGATATTGCTTAGAAAACCATACAAATTATACAGTATATGTAAAGGTAAACACCTATGCTCTATAATAAAAAGTACTAGAAGTCCAATATGAATTTGTCTTAAAAGGAGTGCAATCATTCTTTAACTGGAAATCTCTTTTTGTCTGTATGGTGTATGTTACAGTTTTCCATGGAGGGAATTGAATATCTTATTGAGTGAATTTTGTTGTGTAATTATTTTGTTTGTTCATCTTTGAGCTTACATTCCTTTTAATACCAGTTTAACCCCACTGCAGGTGTCATGTGCCTGTCAAGAGTCTGGAGATGTTGGTCATTAATATGTCTTTGTGTTGTTATTTTACTGTTCAGTTTGAATTTGAGTAATTGTCATGGATCTGTGACCGTGAATCTTTTATGATATTTGAAGGGGCCTTTCAGAGCTTTCCTAATGGTGTGTTGACACTTGTTGAAGACTTAATGGTGACCTCAGAAATGTAGTTACTGTTTTCGATTTAAGTTATATGCCGGTGTATTTGTCGTATTTCACTATATCTGTTCTTTTTTCCATGAATTAGCAAGATAATGTATTTACCAGGTACACAAGAATATTTTTCTAGGTCAGTTACACCACCTTCCTTTAGAACTTCATCATCCACAGCAAAGTGACCAGTGTACGACCTACTGTCTTTACATAACATCATATAGGCAGCATCAGACATAATCTCAGGTTTACGACATTGTTTACCTATTTGATCACCACCACCTAACATCTCCATTGCTGCTGTGTATATAGCTGCGGAGAGTAACGTAAGTCCCTTAGTTTTAGTGTAGGTACCACAAGCCACAATAGTTTACAATATGTGAGCAAAATGATATTTTAATGTGTAATCTTTCTATCTTAAAAGTAAGCATAATTCATTTTTTTCCTTGTCACATTGTAACTTTGACATTTAATTTAACAAGATTGTTTACATTCTATGATAAATTTGAAACACCAGTGAATGAAACCTTAACTCTAAGAAAATTTCTGTTTCAACAATGTAGTACAGATGTACCTGTTCTGGGCCACAAAGCATTCACTGCTATACCATCA
Source organism: Perna viridis (assembly GCA_037379345.1). NCBI lineage: Eukaryota > Metazoa > Mollusca > Bivalvia > Mytilida > Mytilidae > Perna > Perna viridis. The sequence goes on along the minus strand of CM074511.1, from coordinate 8,253,441 downwards.
GTCTTCAACTCTTCTGCCATTCCCAATACGCACATAGACATTCCATACTTGGCCATGGTGTAAGCTGATAAGAAATAAGAAAATATATGCTATGACTACAGTTTAAGTGTTTTAAAATACCACTAAGACAAGCACTTTCATTTTCTTTTGATTATAGTACTTGTTTCTCTTCAATACTGCCTTTTTTTAACATAAGAATGATTATAAAAATCGGAGATGTATGATTGTCAATGAGACAGTCATTCACCAAAGGGCAACCAACAAACAATTTAAATTCTACATGTCATCACACAGTCTTCAATGGTGGGCAAATCATAAAGCAAACTGTAAAAGACCCCAAAATAAATGAAGTGAAACTGCATTTTTTTTTATTTTATCATGTTATGAAGTACATGTACAAGGATTCAAGTTACCTACCAATGGAAAATATTTTGTAAATTTCAGGAAGAGAACCAGTCGGATTAAAATCAGCTGTTATAATATGCTACACTGCCTTTCACTCCTTATATTATGGAACATAAGACAGTGTAGCTTATCATTGATTGGAAGAGAACATTAGATTATCTAGCTTTTTACTAGTCAGACATGTTGAGCAAAATTTTAATGTGCCATCTCACAGAAGCAACAATCCAAAGGAAGGCATGTCAATTTAACTCAGAATTATCTTTTTGAGTTTGAGTCATTCAGTTGTCACAGATCTCTTATATACAACATGCACTTTGGCAAAGAGAAATTACTGCCAAGTCTTAGGTATGACCAATCTTATTTACCACACTCAAAACTACCTTGCTACCATGGCCATTAACCAGGTAGCAAGGTTTTAATGTAAAGTTCAAAATCAGTTTTATTGCTAGAGCTTAATTTATTTTTTTATTTCAATGGATATGTTTATGTTTAACTGCTACTTACCCACATGACCTTTGAACCATCTAACATTCATGTTCAAAGGAGGGCTTATATTCAAAATATGTGGATTGCTGCTTTTCTTGAGGTACGGTACACATACATGAGAACTGCAAAAAAGGGAAAGAGTAACATTTAATTTCAAATAAATTCATAGAACAGGCCTTGAAATAACCCGTAACATAACTGGATTGTTTTTAACAATTTATTTATGAAAGTCATTTTTTTTCTGAATAAGCTGTCAACTAACATAAAGTTTTTTTTCATAAGTGACACCTTTAAACAATACAATTACATAATAAGTCTGAATTGTCAGGAAAGCATATTGGCAGATGTTGGTGTGCTATTGAACACTTTTTGTAAGAATCAAGAATTATCATGAATTTACATAATGTATATCATGTCATGAAGTACATATATCGGTACAAGGAATTCAAGTTACCTACTGTTTTTTTTTTTAAATCTAATAATCTTAACAAAAACATGATTTGAAAGCATTGAACATGCAGAACACAGTGGAGAGTATAAATCCCTTAAGAAATACAAATTGTATTGGAACTTGGACCACTGGAGGGACCACACAAGATCAACCCATCCCCAGCCCTCCCAAGAAACAGAAGAAAGCTAGAAGCAGAGGACAAATGATAAAATTCACCATCTTTGTTTTTGTTGTTCATAAACCATAGATATATAAAGGATTGTTGAAAAAGCCACTACTATTTTTTTAGAAAAATCAGGGACAGTAAAATCTTAATATAGAAAGTTATTTCTCTACACCCAATTTCCCTCGAAAATGATAAATCTCACCATAAATAAGTTCCTCTTGCATTGACTTGGTTCATTAAATCATATTTCTTCATAGGTGTTTCAACCGTTCCTGTAAGGCTAATAGCACTAGCATTATTAACAAGTATGTCAATTCCACCAAATTTCTGAACAGCTTCTTCAACAGCCTTTCTTACTTCTTCCTCACTTCTGACATCAACAATACATGGTAAACATTTTCCCCCAAGATCTTCAACTGAAACATATACACTTAAAATTAGTGCCAAAGAACTGTTACCGATTCAAATACAATAGTAAAAATAAAAATACAAAATACAATAAAAGACAAAAAAATCTTTGTGGACAATCAATTAAATCTGAGTTTCAAAGATCATATCTATAGAAACAATATTTTTTTACAAATGTAATCAATCTTTACATGTGTACAGGTATGTCACTTAAAATAGAGTATGTTTACATTATTTTCTTGTTAATTTTACATGTACATATACTAACCTTCTTTAGCTGCAGTATATATGGTACCAGGAAGTTTAGGATGAGCCTGTGCTGTTTTAGCTGCTATCACAATATTTGCACCATCTTTAGCTGCTTTCAATGCTATAGCCTTGCCGATACCACGACTTGCACCTGTGATGAAGATAGTCTTTCCAGCTAGTTTCCTACAAATACATTTATCAGAATTACATGTATATCATGTAAAAAACATGTACAGTGTTCTAGCTAACATTTGGTAATATTGATCTTGTATGTTTGCGTTAAATCAGAAATATCTTCCTTCATTCTTTTCTTTCCTTTTATGTGTATTCTTATTGCAGTATGCCAACTTCTGAAAATGAAGGTGGGAAATGTGTGAATGGACAGTGTCGTGTCATATTTTGCAAACTGAGTAAGTTTTGTCTGCATTAATATATGCATGACACCCTTATTGTATTAAAAAACCTTTCTCTGTTGACCAAGTACTTTTAGAAAACACATACATGTTATATAATAGATAGAAGTGAGTATGCCGAAAATGTAGAACTGAAGGTCTAGTTCCCCATCATTTAAAAGTTTAGAACACATTTTCAATACGAGTAGATGCATGTTATCATTGCTTTCACAGAGAAGCAGTATTTTCTTACATAATGGTGATAAGGGCAAGTGATTCTTAACATTTATGACATACTATGAGATGAAATGTTGTATGAAATGAAACAAATACATGTACCAGCATTCAATATTCCTCCAATTAAAAATCAAAATCCTATGTAATTAGGAGAAATATAACATTTATTATTTTCTGCAACTATTGCAATTATAAGTCATGGAAAATGTCCTTTACTGTTGAAGATATAGAATTTTTTTTTAAAATATTGAATTATAAGGGAGGTAACTGACATTTTGAATAAATGAACATGTGCAACATGCAATTGTTTACACCCGTGATTCTACAAGACTTGAAAATATTTGTGAAATTAATTGTGCAGTAGAAATTAATCATTAACCAATGATTGGTTGTCCATAAAATGGTGATAGATCCAATTGGGATCCATTTTCTACTTGTCAATCATCATCCAATAACCCTGATCAGCCGACTGATCACAGATAATTATCTGAGGTTTACCTGAGGGTTAATTACGACAGGATGTAGTTAATGATGGTGACACTTCTTAATTGGCTTGGGGTAGTTCATGAACAAGAGTGGATATCTTAAAGGGACATTCAGATAATTGTAAATGGGCACTAAGGGGGTTCTCAATTGGATAAGGGCAGGGCACGGCACCACTCCAATTTGCTCTAGCTAGCACTGATGTACATACAAATGTAAATGGTAATCAATATGTTCATTCCTTATTTCCTACTTGATGTCACCTTCTTTCAGCAATTGATTTCTTTCAAAAAACACTTTTTATCGGTTCTCATTCATACAGTATGTCACTTTCAAATGGCAGTATATTTACAAACACATCAGTGTTTACCATACAAATTAAACTTAACTCTGGATTTCAGATATATGTAACAACATAAAAAAAGACTATGGCTTTATCCACGTAATTCGGTCATTACAAGTTGTACCCAATATAGAGAAATAACCCTGCAAATGACATGAGATTAAATTTATATTTTGCAGTGAGGTATACTAATAAACTGTGAACTACAAATGTATACTGTTCATAATGCTTTTTGATAAAAAAAAAAAAAAAAAAAAAAAGCAAGCAGACCATATTTCCTTCCATTACTCTTTATAAATTTGAATTAATTTCGTTTGGAGTAAGCACTGCCTATAAGTTAGCTAACAATTGTAATACTAGTACATGTATATGTGTGTTTACATGGAAACATGTACATGTATGTCGAGGTTTCATTATTTGAAGCCCAGGTGTTTAAAAGAATTGGTCCAAAGCAAACTTAGCTTGTCCTTAGGTGACAAGAGTACTAAAAAATCTGGCCAGTGGTCAGATGCTCAGCTTAAGGAGCTGTTAAAAGATGGGTACCCGAGATGGCTGAATTGGGTAGCCCTTGCTTCAGGGGATAACAGACCATATGAAATCAACTTCACCCTGTGTAGCCTTACTAGGAACCATAGTGGGCCGACATGAGGAGGGAACCAGGGGCGGATCCAGGATTTGATTTTAAAGGGGGGCGTTAATTGAATTAAATGCTGTGCAAAGCAAGGCAAAAAATATTATTGGGTGCAACTTGTGGTGAAGACTTTTGTTCTTACCGATTTACGCCAGTCCTTATGTGACAGTTTTGGCTAATTTTTCATTATTATCTCCCCTTAATACACATGGCCAGGTAAAGTGAATTTAACTCTTGTTTGGCAGATATATTTTTCAATACTGTTTGCGGATTTGATAGTTCTATTTAACAATTACTTGTAGGTATTGTAGTCCGTCCTCTTTATTTACCTTGCCAGTGCTGTCTATTTAAAAGCAGTATTGTTTTTGAAAAGTGCTATTGCATAAATAACTTCTATTTTTGAAACATTTACACAAACTTTTTACAATGTTGAATTTGAAATATTTTTACTGATGTTTACAAATGTTGATGTTCTGGTATATAAAATATGAAAACTAATAAAGTCTTGAGTCTTATTGCCATTTAAAAAGCTCAGATATCAATGGAACAAACTAGTCTAGAATGCTGCAACATTATGGTACACACTGTCGTTGTTAACTGTTGATTTAAGGTCTGTCGTCTGTTGTTTCGTTTGAAGGTTCATATAGAGTACTTTACAGGTTTTCTTTCTAATTGTTCAGACAGATATATAGATATAAAAATAAGCAATTCTAGTACACAGTCACAGGGCCAGGGGGTACGGATAAGCATATTGTCCGAACCTGCCCTGTTACACTTAGATCAGCGCCTTGATGCAGGCTAAAGACCCCATCTGTAGTCAATCCTGTCAAGTCTCACACATTTTGCAAAATAAAAACAACCCTCCTAAGAACATGAAGAGGGCTTAATTGTTTGGACACGTAGGGCTGACACTAGTGAGTATTTAGAGTAAGTGTAAGTCTAAGCATGAAATTCGACACAACTGAAAAACAATGAATTTCATGTGTGTACGGGGTTAAATTGCAATTAATTACCCGGTATTTGAAGCCATTGGCGTTCTACTAAAAGACCTTTTGGAAAAGATCAGTAGACTTTGAACTTTGTAGTAGCCGGTCTTCATCGTTATGAATTAAAGACGGAACGAATTTAAATCTGTTAAGACGTATAAGTCATCTCAAACCCATCCTTTTCTGCAAATCAGCATGTGAAATATACTTTTGATGATATGTTATAAGTATTTGAAATGATTTGTGATAAAAAAAAAAAAAACATTACGATATTAGTTTCATTATGTTTCGTTTTGTAAACTTTTTCATATAATTAACTTTTATGCAGAAATAAATGGGCGTCTGCTAGAAATTACTTCAGTAAATGGTAATATTTCACGTAATATTTACACTGATAACGAACGGGAGGTTGTTACAGGGTGGTAGTTATACCAAAATATTTTGAAAAAATACAGCATTTACCACCAGTGAACCATCTGTGAATTCATTTTTCCAAGTGGCCCTCACACTGTCACTGACACTGCCACTGCCGGCACTGGCCACAAATTATTTGTGCTTTTTAATTGGCGCAACTGCACAAGCACTTGTTGCTGTCAAGGATATTTATTGTATTTATTGTAGGCTCCTACAAAAATCCTTGCTTTTGTCAGTGCTAATGGGTGTCATTGGAAATAAGAGAGAAGTCAGATTCAGGACCTCAATTGACAGCCCCCCCCCCCCCAATAATCTGGTCCAAAGTTTTTGATTAGGGTTTAACACCTATGTAACGCTTCGTTTTGAGTTGTCTTGGCTCTTGCCTACATTTATAGATCTGCTGTGAAAATTTAGTTATATCAATATTTCAATATTTTCAGTATTTTTATTTGTTCTCACACATTTACAGTAAATGGTCATAACACAAATAATAGAAACAAAGTATGTAAATTCTGACAACAGCAACAAAGAAAAAAGAAAGATATAAATGCATATGGTCTACATCTAGTTTGATTAACATAGCAACTTGCTCAATTGCGCCAAACAAAAAAAAAAAACAAAAAAAAACAGTGAAAATATGTGAGAGGTAAAAAACATCATTTACAATTGGAATGATGTTTTTGTTGTGACTACAGGGCTGTAGCCAGGTTTTCTAAATGGGGCTGCAAACTGATCACTGATAAGCAATTTTATTTGGTTATCTGGTATGATTTCTCTTTAATTACAGGCTAAGATGTAAATCAGTTGTTTTTTTTTTTTTTTCGAAAGGGGGTGTGCGGTCACACCTGTTGCACCCCCTGGCTTCGGTCTTGGACTTGTGTTGTACATATAAATTGAAATACAGAAAATGATTATAATACTGACCTACAGGTACATCTAAAGTTAACACAGATTATAAGTAAAAACAAATTTTGTACTTTAAATTATGTGCGAATTTGTGGATACATTTGTACTTAAACCAAGTGATTGAAATATTTAATACTTATCATGCGAGTAGCATGCCTAGAGTGATAAGTCATGCACTAGTAAGTTATTGTCTTTTAATTAACATGTGTCATAAGTGATGCATAAGTACACAGGCAAGATTTTTGGAATAATAAGGACTCTTAATATGTATTCTAACATCTAATATCAAAGCACCAAACTATGAAATATGAATTTCTTTGATATTTGACATTTGCTTATTTCAGTCATATTTTTCAAAATATTTAAGTAATAAGTTATTATTTTTTCTGTATATAAATTCTCAGTTTAATAAGTTCATTTAGAAATGTTAATTTAATTGAAATCATGACTACAGTCAGTGCTCACCTTTAGCCACTAGCCCGAAGCCCGTTTTGCTTTAAAATTTGATACTGAATGAAACATTTTTTTTCTATTTTATAATGCTGCCTTTAACAGTAAAGATAAAGATTATTTATTCCAAATTGTGGTATTTTCTTGTTAGTCTGCACCTCCAAGTCCTGCTTCATGTGCCACAACCTGGATTTGCATCTTAAAATCCTGATAAGGCAAAAAAAAAATTAATCTTGTTTTCTGCTACCAGCAAATAAAAAATAAAGTAGATAGGTAGGAAAATTATTTTATTTTTTAAAAAAACATTTTACATTAAGTTAATTGGGAAACAATCTATGCTTTAATGGTGCTTTAGCCAAAATGGTTATAAAATGTTGAAAGTAGGCACAAAAACTATGGTAGGTAGGGTAGCAGAAAACAGATATATTATTTTTTATTGTCTAACATGAAAAGTAACTTGTAGAAATGTACTGGATATAAAGATGTTAGTGAAGGATAGGGCTTGGTTTCATTAACAATACCCTGATGCTGCTAACAAATTAAATAGTACAAATTCCTTAGTTTAGAACTTATATAATTGTATTTGATACTTTCAATTGCCTGACTGGTACTTATTATGGTTTCTAAATTCCATCTTTTATCTGTTTTAGGGACTTTCTGTTCTTGGATAACAGTATTACCCAAATGGAATAACGGAGTTCGTTATCATGCACAGAAAAATACGAACATTTGTGGTTGGAGTTGGAACCACCAAGTTTGCAAGACCTCTGACAAAAAAATGGGACACTCATGACATGGGGAGAGAAGCTGGTAAAAATAAAAATTATCTTAATTTTCAAGCATAATAGTTAACTCCTTAAATATTTATGGTATTAAGTACCTGGTGTACAATTTGACAAAACTTTTCAAGTGTTTCATTTTGATAGTTTAAAAAAAGAAACTTCACAGTCATTCCCAAATAATGGGTACAATTAGATTGTAGAAACTGATAAAAATAAATGTCAACTGAACAGAGGGACAAATGGTATACCATTTTGTATCTATATCTGGTCTGTCAATTTCCAAAATTTCACTCGCACCATCAAAGCAGTTTTCAAGTTATAGAATTTTTAAGATGTTAAGGTAGATGTGAACGTTACGGAAGTTAGTGTTTTATAAAGTCAGCCTTAATAATTAAAGAAGAGGAACACATGATGTTTATCAAGGCTCATGTGAAAAGGCTTACATATACCACCATAACAAAATAATTAATGGTATTATTCTGCAATGTATAGAAAGAAATAAACAAATAAAATGTCTGAATCAAGAGAGTTTTTTTTATAATTAATTCATATTACAAGTTTGCAGTACTAGAGAAGTAATGAATTTTAACATATAAAAAGGTCTTATTGTATATTATTATAGTTTCATATTACAGCTTTCCAAAATGATCTAATAAATATGTTTTGAATTACTATTGCGCATGTTTCATGTGGCATATCCACATGCCCAACTTTGTTACGGAGGTTAAGAAAAAAACAGTATGCAAATGTTGATACAAAGTAACATTCAAATATTTATTGCGTACATTTTACAACAACTCACAGACAAGATACAAACTAGACAACTGTTTTTTTATATCAAATTATATGTATTTTTAAATTAAAAGGACCTTTTATGCAATAATCTCCGTAACGATTCATGAACATTCACGAGATTGTTTTATCTTAACTTAATATCGTTAATTTGATATTTCTTGTAACCAACAGTGATATTTTACTGGCCATATTAGACAAATTTATATAACTTGCAATGACATTAAGACGAAATATATTATTTTCAATTATATTTTCGTGTTACGGAGGTTATTTTTTCTCATTTAATTCACATATATTACCAAAACATCACAATAACATGTTTGGAATGACAAGTACATCAAAGTTTTTTAGGCATGTGTTTTAGCGAGGATCTCGATTTTCTTCAAGTCATCTAATGGGATGGTATAAGTTTTTATCCTTTTCCCCGATGGTTTAGGAGGAGACACAATAACACATAAAATGTGCTCCAATTTTATCCAGATTATGTCATCTTCCTTTGGCCATTTGAAGCTCTCCCCATATCGACCAGCCTGTGTCATAAACTTCACATTGACTTCTTCATCATTTTGATCTAAATCTATAACTTGTCCTATGTACCATTTTCGTTGGTACATTGCTGCAACCCAAGTTTCTTTCGAAAGTTTATCTAGCGCAACAGTCTCCTGCTGGTGTCTGTTTATTTCTACTCCTTCTAGATTTCTTCCTTCTCCTGTTTCTCCCTCTTGATCTGAACTTGCCAGAGCTTCTACAATGCCCTCGTTACCACTGTCCTTTACAAGTCGATGAAGCGTGTACCCTACACATGTTGATGTAGAAATATCAACAATACATTCCTTACAATAGCATGACGTATTTCTTGTATATACTTCGGTTATTCCATTTCCTATGACATAGTGAATTTTGAATGTTCCTTTGACAGCAACAGGTGTAATTCTTTCCGACAAAATCTTCTCTGAGTTATCATAATCCTCCTGGTTGTAAGATATGTATTTCACTCTACTCCCAGATTCCCGAGCTCCAGTAGCCCATATCATAAAATCGTCTGCAGACTGAATCGACCTCTTGCCTTGCTTGACGGCATTATCCGCAGCTCTCTTGACACTTGCGCCAAGCCCGTCACATGGCCCCTTGCCATGACCACTTTCAAGGTAGCTCCATCGAGCTGACATTCCAAATTCCTGATCGTGCATTGCAATAAACTGGAATATTGTTTTATTCCTATACTGACTTGTCGGGGAATCGCTTAGGTAATGTATTCTTTTGAGGTTTGGATTGTCTTCTTTCATGATAGCTATCATTTTTTTAAGGATTGTGTAGACTGCTGTAGCATTGTGTGACAGAACATCTGAAGCAGCAACATAGCTCTGTATTTTGTTGTCCGTACCAGTAGGATAATAAACTACCATAGTATGCAGAGATATCATGGCAGCATTCCAGTAAGCTGATTGTACCTCTTCAACTGAGACACAGCCAAAGTTTTCCGCAAAATCCATCCATATTAAAACTTCATTCTCTGGAAGGTTTTCGCGAAGGGTTTTGAGCTGACTGTATTGGGTATGAACTCTATCAACGTGATCCCTGAATTCTGTCAGATCTTTATCAAATTTGACGCAGAAGTCTGCTTTTGTTACTGTTTCTTCTATTTCTTTAAACCTCATTTTCGTTCCATCTGGAACTCTCTTCCACTGAGTGAACTTGATTGTAGTAGATTCCAGCGAGTTTATCTGTTCTAAGATCTCCTCATTGATGGTGAACTCCTTGATGAGCATATCAGGATTTTTGGAGCACCTCAAGCCTACATTGTTTAGACCCTTTATTTTCAAAGCCAGGTTCTGATGTTTAGAGCACAGACAGGTTTTTCTGTTGGCAAAATCTGCGAGAATTATATGCGGTGGTCTTAACTTATAAAAGACCGTTCTCGACATCTGAATTTCTGGGTTTTCGAGCTTGAACTTTTCGTACAGGTTCATTACATAATCTGACAAAACATGCTTCTGCTTAGTTTCTTTATTTGTCGTTTTAGTGTCTTTTTTCCCTGGTAGTGTAGTGCTGTTATCTTCTCTCTCTAAGAATTCAATTACCACGCCCTTCACCTGTTCGGACATAGCTTTGCCTTTCCTCTCTTTTGACAAATCATTAACTTTCTTTCTGTTTACCCCAAGTGATCTACTCAAGGCAGATGCACACCGATATCTTGACATCAACCCGGACCAGACTGATTTAACCCCTTTCTTCTTTTTCTGCTGTACTGATGACCTAATGCTATGAAGTACTGTGTTAGAAAGTAAGAGTTGTTTTCTAACTTGTGCTGCCCTTTTCCTATCTAGCTGCAAGGAGTTTACTTCTGTTCTTGTTTTGCTTCTAGGGGTCATTTCATTGATAGGTATTCTTTCGTTATTGATAGAACTATCCAAACTTGAAATGTCTGCGTCCTCTGCATCTGTAGATGTCAACGTCATCGAGGGTTTCTTCTTGTTCAAACGCTCAATTCTTTTCTGTAACCTTTTATTCTTTCTTTCCAGTTCTGAATTCTTTCCTAACAGTTCATTATTTTTCCTGTACGCTGTTCTCAACGACCTCCGATATGTTTTTCTCACTTGTTTTCCCTTGTTTATGTTGTTGATTGGCAATTTGACTATCATTGTTAATGAGGAGGAAGGTCTTGCAACTTCGATCGTATCATTTTTGACTCTTTTTACTTTCTTGTAATGTCGCTTTGACTTCTTACATAGCTCTTCTCGTCTTTTCTTTAATGCAGCGGGGGAAAGTAAATTCGATGGAATATATGTTTCTCTTTTCCTTTGAGCTTCTTTCTTGAGATATGTAACTGGGTTTTTTGCTTTTTGTTTCTCCCTATAACGTCTCTGTCTCTCTGCATTACTCAGTGGCATTGTCTGAAAATAAAAATAGAACGAAATGAACAGGCTTGTTTTCATACACGCACATGCGCAACTAATCTGGGGGACATGCATAATACTCATACACTCGCGTGCCCGCACCTACATAGATATTATAATGTATTTATACTCCACTATGAAGCATAGGCGTCAATCGATAATCATATATTTTTTTTCTATCCTCCGTAACGAAATTAAAAACCTCCATAACGGCAAATTCGAGCACTTACCAACATCGAACGTATATATCACAGTTAGTATTTCAATGTAATGACTATCAAGACAATGGAACAAAAAATATTCTTCGATTATCGTAACCATAGGAGAATTAAGTCTTGCCTGGAACAAATGATTAATTTTTTTTTAATTTCTATCCTCCGTAACGTATATCAAAAGTGTTGTTAATGAAAGGCATCAATATTTGATACTCATAGGTGGTAATTGATTGACTAAAACGGGATCTGTAACAATGTAAACAAATTTTTAATTGTTATTTTCGTGTATGCATGTTAATTTTTTTTTATTATTAGCATAACCTCCGTAACATTCATGAAGTCTCGAAAATCTGGATAATATTGGCTATACACCGCTATTGAAGTTGTGAAAGTCGTCGTATTTTAGCAAAGTTGTGTTGTAGAGTCTTATATATGAGAAAATGGCTGAGAAAACGTTTATTGTACGTTTTAATGTTTCTTGCATCATGGGGAATAAATGAGCAAACTTACCTTTCAAAAATCGATAAAAATATTCTTTATATCTTTCTTTTGTCGTGCTGTATTATTTTCAACAAAAGCTGTCTGCTACAAAAATGACTTCCGGCGGTGTCAACAGCCGTTGATACCGATAAAAAGGTCCGGTAACAACTGCGTAACGGAGGTTATTAAAACGGAGGTTAGGTTTATTATTATTAATTTGGATATATGCAACAATTTTCTTGATTTGCTTTCATAAAACTGATTCTTGAGAAGAATTATGTGTATTTTAAAGAAACTTTGAATCATATGAGTTGTCCCTGAAAATATGTTACAAAATTATGCGTAACGTAGGTTAGGTTCTTATATGCGACAATGGGAAAATACAGAACAAAAAGTATTTTTTTCAATTTTCATAACCTTGTAACAAAAGTTAGAGGTAGCATTTAAAAAATTAATATATCAACACTTCTTAAAGTCATATGAATCAGGTTTTCTTGTCATATGAATATTTCCTGCCCGTACCTCAACATTCGTTATGGTAGGTTATACGTTTATCGGCGACATTGATTTAGTTTCTTGGTCAAAGTGTATTCAACATCATGCGATGAAGAAAGTAATATATAATTAAAATATAATATGGTGTAAAATAAAAATGGAAAGTTTATATGAATTGGATGAAAAGAAGGATGTTAATTTCACACCTACATTTGGACTTTTTCTAAGCGACATTCGTATTTGGAGTGATTTCCGGATAATGGATGTTAAAATCACACAAAATTATTTACGATTTACATCACCACGAAATATAATTTTATGTTAGTATATATTCCAACTTCTAAGAACAAAAAAGAAACTTCTCCGAAACAAATTTTAAGCTGGTAATTTATGGAATATTGCCGGCGACACTGTAATTATGTAATTGTACCCATTATTTGGGAATGACTGTTCAACATTTAGGAAATTATCATTTTAATCTGCAAACTAAGCAACTAAACAAGTTTCTACCAATAGTTAATTTTTACCAACAGTTTGTGGGGATACTAAATAAGGAAACACAAATGTATATACAAGGTATAACTTCTTGTGCATTTAAGGCCTGAACAAAAAAATGTTACCAGTATGTTTCTGGTCACCCTACCAGCTCTCCTTATCCTAAAGTTTTTATTTGTGATTTTAAAAAAATAGCTTGCTGACTGTTTTAGAGAAAAGAAGAAAATAGAGCCAAAGATATTTCTTTTTTCTATCCTAGGTGGAAAATCAGAGTTAAAAATACTGGTTATTTGTATTTAGAATCAATTGTAAACAATACACAAGTGTGATTTTGGTCATGGACTAAGTCTATTACCTGGTACATGCTTAATCTTTGCAGATTTGGTTTTCATTGTATTCCGAGTTTAGTGTCTGACACACTTTTTCACTTCAAAATTTAAAAAAATGAAAATAAAAATTTTCAAAAATCCCTAACTACCGACCCTACAAAATTTTAAAATGGTGATTGGAAACACAACATTTTTTATAGGCCTAACAAAAAAAAGGTTTATTAAAGTAATTCATTTAAGTTTCTTTTTATCATTTATGAGAAAAAATCTGTGTCAAAGTTCTTGAAGTAAGTTGAATGAGAAATATAGCCTCTGTTTGATCTATATAAAGTCCTAAATTTTGGACTTGATTACATTGGTATCTCAAAAATTAAGTTCAGGGAACCATATTTTGAAATTTTTTAATAGAAACTTAAAGAAAATCAGTATTGCAGAAAAAGGTATGCATGTATTACCTTTAAACATGATTCTTGATACAATGCAATTTATTTTAAGGACAAGCTGCATTGGATGATGCAAAAATTCCTTTCTCAAAGATTCAAGCAGTGGTAGCCAGCTTCTGTTATGGTGAACCTACCTGTGGACAGAGAGCAGCCTATGAGCTTGGAATGACTGGGATACCAGTTTTTAATGTCAATGATAACTGCTCCTCAGGATCAAGTGCACTGATGTTAGCCAGGCGTCTCATTCAGAGTGGGATTGAAAACTGTGTCATGGCACTAGGTGAGAGGCTAAAGAAAAAGGAAAAATATTAATGCGAAATTCCTTGTAATGAATTTTTTTTATGATTAGATAGAATCATAAATTTCGAGTTATCATTCTGTGATAGACCCCCTAAAAATTTCTAGGCCTGTGTGAATAATTATCTCTGGAGCCTCTTGTTTTTGACAGCAAAAAAAATGCAGTCATATTATGTTATGGAGTAGTCAGCAGAGGCAGTGGCAGCTTCATCATCTGGGGACACTTCGTTTCCGTGGGATAACTTAAGCTGAGGTTGACCAATTGTTTTGAAATTCTGATATGATTTTACAAACCATAGCTTCCCATTTAATTGGACCTTGTGGCCCCTACCATTTTAGAAAAGGGGTCAAAAAGGGTAAAAATAGGTGTTTTATTAAAACTTGTGCAGAATGGTTTTTTTCCCCAATTTTAGTTGTCCTTTTTTTTATTGTGTCCTTTATTTTAATTTTGGTGAACATTTTATGTGTTTTTGACTGCCCAAAAATTCAACTTTTTAATTTTTGGTCCGATTTCAAAAACAAATTTTTGTTGGATTCCTCGTAAAAATCCATTTCTGCATTTTGGTATGTCTTATGTTTTTCGAGTTATACGAGGTCAAAGGGGCCACACCCCAAAAAAATAAACTTTTTTTTATCGGATTCCTCATAAAAGTCCCTACCTACTTCTTTTCCTAAACTAATAAAAACTAATATCGTGTTCACACTTGCCCCAATTGTTCATGGTTTCAACCACTGAGGTCGTATCATGTTGCACTTGACAAAGCTTTTTATTCGGGTTGGTCAAATTGCAGTCCAAAACTAAACTTAGGTGGATTTCAACTAATGAGAAATTCTAGGGATTATTTGATTTGCAAAAACTTGGTTTAAATTTGAGATGCTGAATAATCAATGCTGTAGTGTTGCATATGTTATTATTTATTTAGATATTTGATTTTATGTTTACTAAATAATAAATACAATGTACTTAATTGGCACAAACTTATCAATAACAAATGGTTAACGCCCAAAACAGACAAATTTTACAAATATAATGAACATGGGAATACATTGTTCAAATAATATGATAATTGAAACATCATTTATAATATTTAAGGTTAACTATAGTAGGTCTCTTTCATCATCATTTCGTCATCTCTTTTATCATGAAAGAGGAAGTCAGTCTGAGAACTTTGTATGATTTATGGTTTAATAAAAAAGAAATGTTTACCATAATTTTGTTCTTATATTTATTTTTTCTCATATTTGCATTTTAGGAGAAAATGATTCTTATTTTCAAGTTCATTTTAAATTACATAGGGGCAATATACTTCATTTCTAGCAATATATTAATGTCCTCCTCGTCTAATCATCATTAAATGAACATGAATTCATAATTTACATACAGCAGATTGATCTACTCTATTTTTTAAAGTATCAACATATGGAGGTCTTTGACCTATTTTGTGGACACTCGGGAAAATTAAAACTTTTGCGACACAAATATTTTTGTATTTTGAGTTTGTAAACATTGACAACAAAAGTTCTTCGCCTAATTTTGCTTAGATTAGATTAAATATTCATTATAGATGACAGACCTAGGTCATTAATGTATTTTGCTTACTTTCTTTAACCAGGAATTATACTAATAGGCAGATTCTGAGGGATGGGGTGGGGGGTTCAGTTTGCTTCCTTATGAAATTGAAACTTTTTGAAGTGTGATATATGTAATGACAAAACATGAAAAATACTCAGAAATGAATAAATTTCAATAAATTAGTTTCTTTGAATTTACAATCTTGAATTTCTATCTCTACTGACTATGGTGTATATCACATTTTTTTTCTTGAGGACATGTGTACGTCTCTGTCACAACTATTCGTGGGACAATTTTTTTATGTTTTTTTGGGGGGGTTTAACATCCGAGAAGCAATATTTCAGCTATATTCAGACGACAATTTTTTTTTTTTTTTACACTGCTTATGCATGACAGTGTTTATCTAAATTCTTTTTGCATTTTTTTTGAGTGAAGTCATTTGCTACATGTGTGCATTTAATTGTTCTCTTACATTTTAGAGATGACAGGGATTTTTTTGTCCTATAGACTCAGTTCTAATAGCTGTTGTTTTAATTACAGGTTTTGAGAAAATGGAAAAAGGTTCATCAGACAGATACCCAGAAAAATTGTCACTAGTTGGACGTCATATGGACCATATGGGAAGCCTAGAGGCTGAAGCTGGGCTTATACAAAAGAGAATGACAAATATGACATCTGATGTGGTTAAATTGTATGCCTATGCTGCTAGGGAGTATCTAGAAAAATACCCAGAGTCAAGTATTGATGATTTAGTGAACATTTCATATAAAAACCATAAACAAAGTGTAAATAATCCTAAAGCAAGTATTTCTAAAGAGTTAGCTCATTCTGATATAAAAGATAAACTGATATGTTATCCTATCACCTTTTGGATGTCAGCACCAGTGGCTGATGGTGGTGCATGTGCCATACTCTGTAGTGAGGACTTTGTATTACGCAATAGTTTACAGAGACAAGCAGTAGAAATTATATCCCAACACTTAGTCACAGATATGCCAAATTCTTTTGAGAAAAGTTATATAGATTTATCTGGTTACCAAATGGCAAAGGAAGCAGCAAGAAGGTGTTATGAAGAATCTGGTTTAAATCCTAAACAGGTAGATGTACTAGAAGTCCATGACTGTTTCTCCTGTAATGAGATGTTGATGTATGAGGCTTTAGGTCTTGCTCAAGAAGGAACAGGGTATCAGCTGATTAGGAACAGTGAGTGGAGGAAGAACAAAGCAGGAGGAGAATTGTGTTTCCTTAACAATAAATGGGTAGTCAATCCTTCTGGTGGTCTGGAGTCTAAAGGTCATCCTATAGGTGCTACAGGTAATTTATGTTTGTGAGCATTGCCAAACAACAAAAATATTTGAATTACATAGATAGAAAATAACCAGGCCTACAGATATGTGTCATACAATTTAAATGATAGTGATCATTTTGGAGGGGTTCTTGTATCAAATCTCCCAAAACAAATTAATCTAATTGGCTAACATAGCCAAAAATGGGATCATGATTCTAGCTTGACCCCTCAATTGTAAATAGAAAACATGTATAGCAATGTGTTTATAATGTATTATAATATAAAGGTGTATGTAGATACAACTTTGGACCAAAAATATTCACATTCAATAACTTGGGTTAGAAAATATTTTCATTTGAAGCGATGACTTCAAGAGTCTGAAGTATTAAGATGTTTTATAAGGTCAATCTCAAATGTATTAGCAATCTATAAATACCACAGCTTGATACATTAGAAGAACTTATACAGTAATTCACCTTAAATTAATATGTAGTGATGAATACCACATGAAGTTGATCTCTGTAAATATTGAGTAAATTTGAGTGAGGTTTGAACTTGATTTTCTAGGTTTAGCCCAATGTGCAGAATTAGTGTGGCAGCTGAGAGGACAGGCAGGTAAAAGACAGGTAGATGGGGCAAATGTAGGACTACAACACAACTTTGGTATTGGTGGTGCAGCAGTTGTTACCATGTACAAAAATATGGCATCACACATAATAAAGCTAAACTATAGATACAGAGAGGAGTTCCTTGTTACTGTGATAGTTTTATGTATAATGATCAGCATGATTCGTATTTAATTCCAGTAAAACTGGGTACATGTTGGTGATTAAATGTACTTGTATAAGGTACTTTTATGACAACCAATGTAAAAGACTATGCCTCTGTAGCATTAATCAGGGAGTCTGATTATATTCCATTTGTTTAAGTCATTTTAAAGGAAATTTGTTGTATTAGATATTATTTGTTTATTTTAGCATAATTATATATATATGTGTGTAATTTTATATTTAAAGTATGTTCTGATTGTATAATTGTAAATGTGAAATTAATCTCAGCTTAAATTTAAAATATAAAAAATAACAAGAGTTATAAAAAAACTATAGTTGATTAATTTTATCAAGAAATACATTTCAATCGAATAATACAAGATTTTTTATCGTGATCTTATCAAGAAATTTCTTGTGTCCGGTCTCCACATTCAAATTACTTCTATTTTATATAATTCTGAAATCTTTGAGTACATTTCCTTTTTTGTAATTACCTCCAAGATTATACTATTACTTTATAGAGTTAATTATGTGTAATTTTTACAGAATTTTTGTGTCATGTTTTATAATATATATACTGGTATACAGACAGTTATATATTTGTATTGTTGTTTATATTTAATGAAGCATGATTACTTTTCTATTGAAGTTTTTAGAATCTTCTTGAAGATTTTTTATAAGGAGTAGGTGTTTATATTGGACCTATCTTCAAAATGTTGTTTTTAGTATTTTCGTTACATTTTTAAAGGGTCTATGAAGCCAGCCTAAATATGCATTGTAAACTTATCATGTATGTGGTTGATCATATTTGTTGTCCATGAAGCACCTTGTTTACTTTTCTGTAAAGTCTTCATATCCCAAATAATTACATTGTGCACAGGGTAAGAAGCTTTACTGCTTACAAATTAACTCAAGGAAAAAGGTTTATAAAATTCAGTGATATGGTGGTGGAACTTTTCTAACAATTATAAAAATGTTAATCTCTAGAAAAGGAGAAGATGCTTGTCCTTCAAGAGCATATTATTCATGTTTTCATTGGTGAAGTCTCCGTCATTCATAGTTTTCTTTAAATTTACCTGTCCAAAAAAGTATGATTTACATGTAAATGTAGTTGACAATATTGAATCTGCTTTTTTTTCTCTTTAATTGTACTGGTAGATGTAAATACAAAGAAACAGGACATACATTTGTAAACAGTTTTAATTCTAAATGCATTGTCATGTACATAAACCTAAATGTAACAGAATGAAAGAAGAATTTTTTTGGCTTAAAATATTTACTTTGTAAAATAAACGGTCTTCAAATCAATAACTCTTCATTTTAGTTTAAATACTGCAAGAACTCAGTCTTCATCTTTCCTATAACTTCAGATTTTAACATAAAACTACACATGAAAGTTGTCCACAAAGCCAAACCTGCTACAAATGTCAGAACAAAGCGTAAACCTTTAAACCAGTTGGGATAACCCCAAGTACCCATGTCATAATATCCCATACTGGCAAGACCTCCAATCATTACAAATAGAAAGATTGGATGAGGGCACATCAGTCCAGCCCAGGCTACTAATGAGGGAAGCCCACTTACTCCAAGATTTATCCAATCTGGTCTTAAAATACTTTCTTCTGCAATTGAAAACCCCCACTTTACTCCTCCTAAGAATAATAAGATGGAGGCTCCATAAGTCAATTGAGCTGTACATATTGATGGCATAAATGTCCCACATAAAATCATATAACTTGGTGCAGCTACAAAAGGTATCAGACCTGAAGCTCCAAGTGCCAATGCAGGCAATGGCGAATGTTTCAAGTGTTTAATACTGCCCCATACTGTCAATGCTTTTGTTTCTCTATCTTCTGTGAAGTTTCGTTTAGCTTCTTTGTTAATATTGTCATGTTTAAGATTTCTCTTCCACTGCTGTAAAGAACTGAAATGATAAGTTGGTTTCCATGTGAATCTGCACACATCAAGCACTTCATTATATACTAACTGTTGCTTGTATAAAGATTTAATGAGATATTTGGTTCCAGTAATCTTGTCAACATATGCAACCCATTTCTGAAAATAAATTTTGGGAAAAAAATATTTTAGATAAGACTAAACGTGTACAGATATATTGCAAACACAACATACACTTTCAGATAGATCTTTTAATCTCAGTTTCCGTTATATAGATGACATATTATCTTTAAACAATCCTAAAATCGGGGGTTTGATACAGAATGCAGAATTGTCAACTTTCCTTTCATATGTAGCAACATCCCTTCAGCACCTGCATATGGAGTATTCATATCAAACTCATGCTATGTTATAGCTTGCCAAACTACGCAGACTTATTGTATCACACTAGGCTTCTGGAACAGGGTTGCTACAAGATTGAAGTCAAAACTACAGAAGTTTTATGGTCGTCATCATGAACTTGTGGATCGTTATGGTGTATCCATCTGCGCCATAAAACTGATTTGTTGAATGTGTCATAATTTTCCTTTCCTCTTTCGACTACCCCGGACTTGACTTTTTATGAGCAACTCGGTGGGTGTTTCTAGAAAAGCAGAGGACACTTACCCTACCGGTGCAACTGGTCCATGCTCCCAGTTTTTAGTGGAGTCTGAGTTGCTCATTTGCTTTTCTTACTTTGTATATATTATTTTAGTTACTTTATGTTCTTTGTTGTGTAAACGTATGTCTGTTTTCCATGTCTGGTCTTTGTCCTTTGATTACCGCTAGAACCTTGGTTCCCTTTATTACCCTTGTACACAAAGAAGTTTTTTTTAACATTTATGAAATAAATCTTAGTGCTTCAAATTCAAGTTCTATAGTGAACTGAGATAGATATGACACAGAAAACAAATGATGTGTCAAGTAGGTTGTCTTGATACATATATTTTCCATCATTTCCTTGATTGGAAGCTTACTTGATGGTTTTCACATTTCTCAAACATTTAAATTATTCACACCTCTGTCTCTGACTTGGGATTAACTATTCTACTTAAGCTTTCAACGAATTTTGTTAGTTTTTTTGTTTTGTTTTGTTTGTTTGTTTTTATTGGGGGGAGGGTTAGTGTTCTTTATAAAATTATAGTCAGATATAAATGATGGATGACTAAAATGACACAAACTAAAACTAAAGCTCTTGGTTTATGACTAACTGAATATTTCTTATCCAATTAAAATTCTTAGTCAATGATATTCATCTCAGTTTACAAAATGGTGTTATAATGTAGACATTAAAATAATAGACATTTAGTGTCTGTATCATAATTTGAGTATGGATCTTTATTATAGGGCAGCGATTGTTAAATTGTATCAGGAATTGTAGTCAGTAGTTAATCACATTTTCATAGATAATCATGTGTTATCGATTACTAGGTGAAAAAGTGGTGTAATCATGATTACATTTTGAATACATTTCCATTACATTACCCCAAAAATTGCTCTGAGAAAAAAAAACAGTATTTTCCCTTCTTTACATTTTTTTTTATCAAAATTTATATTTTAATTGATTTTAGCAACTGAGAATTGACTATGATAGATAATAGTGTTGGACCACTACAATTAGATTAAATTCAGATTCCCTTTTGTCTTGTTTCTTGCTACCTATTTACAAATTTAGCAAATAGAGAATTTTGTACTATTGAAAAATCATACATGGATAATCTACTATGGCATAATGTTGAAACAATTTATGAATATAGAATTTTGTAATGTTTTCTGTTGTGGTTGAGCCAGTGTTTATGAAGAAATCAAAGTAATAGAATCCATATAAAATCATAAACATTTTTATTTGCTTCCAAGAGTCAAACTTTTTCCCATTAAACCTAAAATATAGGAATACATGTATAATAAAATAAATTTTCAAAACCAGACTAGAAATAAACAAGCTATTGTCAAGAAATCAGTTAAAAACTTGTTTCTGGTCCCTTATTCTTACATGGCTCAGGTCCATACCAGTCTTCCTTTTGTGGTATTACAACTTCAAAAAGTTTCATTCAGTCTTAATAGTCAAGTTATTGTCTGAACATCAGAAAATTGCATGTTTCTGACTCCCTCTTTTTGGTCCTAATTGGCTTTACCTCAAAAACCAAACCAAGTCTGACTATTGTTGTATATAAAATGCTTTTATTAGAGTTATATAGTTAAATTCAATAAAATATAAGGAGATAAGGTATGGTGTGGGTTTCAAAGAGACAAGAACACCACCGGGATGAAAATGTCAGCCCAAGGCCACCTACCTGAAAAACAGGTGTGATCACAACCCTCCCCCTTTAAAATCTGGCCACTGTAGAAAAAAAATCACATAATTAAACACACCTAAAAATCAGTTCAAAAAGGTCTAAGTCCTATGTTTATGTATATGTTCATGTATACTCTGTTCCCATTGTGTGTGAGTCAACTGTATCCTGGTATTGCTAGAACAATGCACATTTTCAGTACTTGTGCTTGAACTAAGGGCCCAACATTAACTTTAAAACCACTTATTTATCCAGTTTTTCTAAGGATCATGAAAATTGGGACAAACTTCAAAAATGTGATTTTCAGCCATTTTCAAACTTTGCTAAGGACAAAATTGCTGTCTAGTCAAAATAAAATGAAGTTCTGATTCAAAAGCTATAATGATCTATTGAAAAGTTCTTGAAGGGGATCCCTACAAATTGCCATTGCATCAGAAGTTTAATGCAATGAAAGATTAGATGTTCTACATGTAACTTTAGGCAAAATAAAAATCCACTTTCCATATTCAGTTATAATCCTGACTCAAAAGCATTATACATCGCCGTTACTCCAAAAAAGAGAGTACATCTTGAAAGGTGTGTCTTGTCATCACCTCATTTAAATGAAAGAATATGGCAAGACCAATGAGGTTATGTACCACAGATGATGCCTACACCAACATCATAGCCTACAATGCAGAACAGTGTTTTATTGACTTTTATGAGAATAGCTCTGTGATTTCAATAATTGAACTGTTGAAATATTATAATTGTTATTCATACTTTATGATGTTATATGTATCACAATATATAAAATAAACAGAAAATATTATTGGTCTTTTACATATTCAGGTGTCTATACTATGCAGAAACTTTATGTATAATAGTTTCATACATATCCACATCACAACTGCAATGCAAATAAGCAAATTTAACGAATGGTCAAAATACACAACAAACTCGGAAATATCTACAAAAGCACTGCCAAATTCACAGCTTGCGTTTACATAACAATTCAAGACACAATTACCATACCAATATTATAATTACAATACTGTTATACCAGTAATCTGTTATAAGTGGACAGACATTAAATAATATGTGCATGGCACAGTTTCATGTTAAGTGCAACTTGCTCTCTAGCTTCCAGACCGGTTGTCTGTTCACGTCCAAGTACGTCTGATAAAGAGTAATCAAGGGAACCAAGGTTATAGCGGTAATCAAAAGAATGTAATCAAGGGACAAAGACCAGATTTGGAAAACAGACACACACAACAAAGAACACAAAGCAACCAAAATCACACATACAAAGTACAAAAGCAAATGAGCAACTCGGACTCCACTAAAAACTGGGAGCATGGACCAGGTGCACCGGTAGGGTAAGCGTCCTCTGCCTTTCTAGAAACACACACCGAGTTGTTCATAAAAAGTCAAGTCCAGGGTAGACAAACGAGGGAAGGAAAACTATGACCCGTTGAATAAATCAGTTTTCATGGTGCTGATGGATACACCATAACGATCCACGAGTTCATGATAACGACCATAAAACTTCTGTAGTGATGACTTTAATCTTGTAGCAACATAACCCTGTTCCAGAAGTCTATTTGTTAGAGTTCTAGCGCGATACAAAAAGTCTGCGTAGTTTCGGCAAGCTCTGGCATAACGTATGAGTTGTGATATGAACACTCCATACGCAGGAGCCGAAGGGATGTTGCCACAGATGAAAGGAAAGTTGACAATTCTGAATGAAAAGTCATCACGTTTGTCGTAAAGTTTGGTCAATAGTTTTCCTTTACCATCGATTTCTAAGTGTATGTCAAGATATGAGGCTGACTTCACAGTGTCTGTAGTATTCTTCATCTCAAGTTCTTTTGGGCAGATGCGATGTATCAATTCCCCGAAATTAGGATTGTTTTAAGATAATCAGTCATTCCCAAATAATGGGTACAATTACATAATTACAGTGTCGCCGGCAATATTCCATAAATTACCAGCTTAAAATTTGTTTCGGAGAAGTTTCTTTTTTGTTCTTAGAAGTTGGAATATATACTAACATAAAATTATATTTCGTGGTGATGTAAATCGTAAATAATTTTGTGTGATTTTAACATCCATTATCCGGAAATCACTCCAAATACGAATGTCGCTTAGAAAAAGTCCAAATGTAGGTGTGAAATTAACATCCTTCTTTTCATCCAATTCATATAAACTTTCCATTTTTATTTTACACCATATTATATTTTAATTATATATTACTTTCTTCATCGCATGATGTTGAATACACTTTGACCAAGAAACTAAATCAATGTCGCCGATAAACGTATAACCTACCATAACGAATGTTGAGGTACGGGCAGGAAATATTCATATGACAAGAAAACCTGATTCATATGACTTTAAGAAGTGTTGATATATTAATTTTTTAAATGCTACCTCTAACTTTTGTTACAAGGTTATGAAAATTGAAAAAAATACTTTTTGTTCTGTATTTTCCCATTGTCGCATATAAGAACCTAACCTACGTTACGCATAATTTTGTAACATATTTTCAGGGACAACTCATATGATTCAAAGTTTCTTTAAAATACACATAATTCTTCTCAAGAATCAGTTTTATGAAAGCAAATCAAGAAAATTGTTGCATATATCCAAATTAATAATAATAAACCTAACCTCCGTTTTAATAACCTCCGTTACGCAGTTGTTACCGGACCTTTTTATCGGTATCAACGGCTGTTGACACCGCCGGAAGTCATTTTTGTAGCAGACAGCTTTTGTTGAAAATAATACAGCACGACAAAAGAAAGATATAAAGAATATTTTTATCGATTTTTGAAAGGTAAGTTTGCTCATTTATTCCCCATGATGCAAGAAACATTAAAACGTACAATAAACGTTTTCTCAGCCATTTTCTCATATATAAGACTCTACAACACAACTTTGCTAAAATACGACGACTTTCACAACTTCAATAGCGGTGTATAGCCAATATTATCCAGATTTTCGAGACTTCATGAATGTTACGGAGGTTATGCTAATAATAAAAAAAATTAACATGCATACACGAAAATAACAATTAAAAATTTGTTTACATTGTTACAGATCCCGTTTTAGTCAATCAATTACCACCTATGAGTATCAAATATTGATGCCTTTCATTAACAACACTTTTGATATACGTTACGGAGGATAGAAATTAAAAAAAAATTAATCATTTGTTCCAGGCAAGACTTAATTCTCCTATGGTTACGATAATCGAAGAATATTTTTTGTTCCATTGTCTTGATAGTCATTACATTGAAATACTAACTGTGATATATACGTTCGATGTTGGTAAGTGCTCGAATTTGCCGTTATGGAGGTTTTTAATTTCGTTACGGAGGATAGAAAAAAAATATATGATTATCGATTGACGCCTATGCTTCATAGTGGAGTATAAATACATTATAATATCTATGTAGGTGCGGGCACGCGAGTGTATGAGTATTATGCATGTCCCCCAGATTAGTTGCGCATGTGCGTGTATGAAAACAAGCCTGTTCATTTCGTTCTATTTTTATTTTCAGACAATGCCACTGAGTAATGCAGAGAGACAGAGACGTTATAGGGAGAAACAAAAAGCAAAAAACCCAGTTACATATCTCAAGAAAGAAGCCCAAAGGAAAAGAGAAACATATATTCCATCGAATTTACTTTCCCCCGCTGCATTAAAGAAAAGACGAGAAGAGCTATGTAAGAAGTCAAAGCGACATTACAAGAAAGTAAAAAGAGTCAAAAATGATACGATCGAAGTTGCAAGACCTTCCTCCTCATTAACAATGATAGTCAAATTGCCAATCAACAACATAAACAAGGGAAAACAAGTGAGAAAAACATATCGGAGGTCGTTGAGAACAGCGTACAGGAAAAATAATGAACTGTTAGGAAAGAATTCAGAACTGGAAAGAAAGAATAAAAGGTTACAGAAAAGAATTGAGCGTTTGAACAAGAAGAAACCCTCGATGACGTTGACATCTACAGATGCAGAGGACGCAGACATTTCAAGTTTGGATAGTTCTATCAATAACGAAAGAATACCTATCAATGAAATGACCCCTAGAAGCAAAACAAGAACAGAAGTAAACTCCTTGCAGCTAGATAGGAAAAGGGCAGCACAAGTTAGAAAACAACTCTTACTTTCTAACACAGTACTTCATAGCATTAGGTCATCAGTACAGCAGAAAAAGAAGAAAGGGGTTAAATCAGTCTGGTCCGGGTTGATGTCAAGATATCGGTGTGCATCTGCCTTGAGTAGATCACTTGGGGTAAACAGAAAGAAAGTTAATGATTTGTCAAAAGAGAGGAAAGGCAAAGCTATGTCCGAACAGGTGAAGGGCGTGGTAATTGAATTCTTAGAGAGAGAAGATAACAGCACTACACTACCAGGGAAAAAAGACACTAAAACGACAAATAAAGAAACTAAGCAGAAGCATGTTTTGTCAGATTATGTAATGAACCTGTACGAAAAGTTCAAGCTCGAAAACCCAGAAATTCAGATGTCGAGAACGGTCTTTTATAAGTTAAGACCACCGCATATAATTCTCGCAGATTTTGCCAACAGAAAAACCTGTCTGTGCTCTAAACATCAGAACCTGGCTTTGAAAATAAAGGGTCTAAACAATGTAGGCTTGAGGTGCTCCAAAAATCCTGATATGCTCATCAAGGAGTTCACCATCAATGAGGAGATCTTAGAACAGATAAACTCGCTGGAATCTACTACAATCAAGTTCACTCAGTGGAAGAGAGTTCCAGATGGAACGAAAATGAGGTTTAAAGAAATAGAAGAAACAGTAACAAAAGCAGACTTCTGCGTCAAATTTGATAAAGATCTGACAGAATTCAGGGATCACGTTGATAGAGTTCATACCCAATACAGTCAGCTCAAAACCCTTCGCGAAAACCTTCCAGAGAATGAAGTTTTAATATGGATGGATTTTGCGGAAAACTTTGGCTGTGTCTCAGTTGAAGAGGTACAATCAGCTTACTGGAATGCTGCCATGATATCTCTGCATACTATGGTAGTTTATTATCCTACTGGTACGGACAACAAAATACAGAGCTATGTTGCTGCTTCAGATGTTCTGTCACACAATGCTACAGCAGTCTACACAATCCTTAAAAAAATGATAGCTATCATGAAAGAAGACAATCCAAACCTCAAAAGAATACATTACCTAAGCGATTCCCCGACAAGTCAGTATAGGAATAAAACAATATTCCAGTTTATTGCAATGCACGATCAGGAATTTGGAATGTCAGCTCGATGGAGCTACCTTGAAAGTGGTCATGGCAAGGGGCCATGTGACGGGCTTGGCGCAAGTGTCAAGAGAGCTGCGGATAATGCCGTCAAGCAAGGCAAGAGGTCGATTCAGTCTGCAGACGATTTTATGATATGGGCTACTGGAGCTCGGGAATCTGGGAGTAGAGTGAAATACATATCTTACAACCAGGAGGATTATGATAACTCAGAGAAGATTTTGTCGGAAAGAATTACACCTGTTGCTGTCAAAGGAACATTCAAAATTCACTATGTCATAGGAAATGGAATAACCGAAGTATATACAAGAAATACGTCATGCTATTGTAAGGAATGTATTGTTGATATTTCTACATCAACATGTGTAGGGTACACGCTTCATCGACTTGTAAAGGACAGTGGTAACGAGGGCATTGTAGAAGCTCTGGCAAGTTCAGATCAAGAGGGAGAAACAGGAGAAGGAAGAAATCTAGAAGGAGTAGAAATAAACAGACACCAGCAGGAGACTGTTGCGCTAGATAAACTTTCGAAAGAAACTTGGGTTGCAGCAATGTACCAACGAAAATGGTACATAGGACAAGTTATAGATTTAGATCAAAATGATGAAGAAGTCAATGTGAAGTTTATGACACAGGCTGGTCGATATGGGGAGAGCTTCAAATGGCCAAAGGAAGATGACATAATCTGGATAAAATTGGAGCACATTTTATGTGTTATTGTGTCTCCTCCTAAACCATCGGGGAAAAGGATAAAAACTTATACCATCCCATTAGATGACTTGAAGAAAATCGAGATCCTCGCTAAAACACATGCCTAAAAAACTTTGATGTACTTGTCATTCCAAACATGTTATTGTGATGTTTTGGTAATATATGTGAATTAAATGAGAAAAAATAACCTCCGTAACACGAAAATATAATTGAAAATAATATATTTCGTCTTAATGTCATTGCAAGTTATATAAATTTGTCTAATATGGCCAGTAAAATATCACTGTTGGTTACAAGAAATATCAAATTAACGATATTAAGTTAAGATAAAACAATCTCGTGAATGTTCATGAATCGTTACGGAGATTATTGCATAAAAGGTCCTTTTAATTTAAAAATACATATAATTTGATATAAAAAAACAGTTGTCTAGTTTGTATCTTGTCTGTGAGTTGTTGTAAAATGTACGCAATAAATATTTGAATGTTACTTTGTATCAACATTTGCATACTGTTTTTTTCTTAACCTCCGTAACAAAGTTGGGCATGTGGATATGCCACATGAAACATGCGCAATAGTAATTCAAAACATATTTATTAGATCATTTTGGAAAGCTGTAATATGAAACTATAATAATATACAATAAGACCTTTTTATATGTTAAAATTCATTACTTCTCTAGTACTGCAAACTTGTAATATGAATTAATTATAAAAAAAACTCTCTTGATTCAGACATTTTATTTGTTTATTTCTTTCTATACATTGCAGAATAATACCATTAATTATTTTGTTATGGTGGTATATGTAAGCCTTTTCACATGAGCCTTGATAAACATCATGTGTTCCTCTTCTTTAATTATTAAGGCTGACTTTATAAAACACTAACTTCCGTAACGTTCACATCTACCTTAACATCTTAAAAATTCTATAACTTGAAAACTGCTTTGATGGTGCGAGTGAAATTTTGGAAATTGACAGACCAGATATAGATACAAAATGGTATACCATTTGTCCCTCTGTTCAGTTGACATTTATTTTTATCAGTTTCTACAATCTAATTGTACCCATTATTTGGGAATGACTGAATACGTCATCTATATAGCGGAAACTGAGATTGAAGGATCTAGCCAAACGATATTCTTTCTTTCTGATCAGATCAGCTATAAAGTCAGTCTCATAAGAGTGAAGGAATAGGTCAGCAAGTAAAGGAGCACAATTTATTCCCATTGGAATGCCGACCGTTTGTTGAAAAACACGTCCACCACACTGGACAAATATGTTGTCAATGAAAAATTCCAGCATTTTGTAAACATCTTCCTCTGTATATTTGGAAGATGATTTGGAATTATTTCTTACAAAGTATGAGGAATCTCTACCAAGAACTATATATTTGTATCTAGGTGTACCATCTTTTTTGGAAAAACAACGATGTATAATGTTTTTAAGTCGGGACTTCAACCGAGCGTGGGGAATAAAAGTATACAGTGTTGAAAAATCATAGGTTTTTAATGCTATTATATTCAGATAATAGTCTTGAACTGATTGTCTCCAAAAGATCTTTCGAATTTTTCAGGATCCACATTGAATTAATACCACTACGGGAGTAACAAGTGTTGTGGAAGGACTGTAGACCCTCTTTGACAGTTGTAAGTATAGAAGTTAAAAGTTTTGAAAGAGGTTTGGTGGAACAATTTGCAGATCCAGCTATGAAACGTTGTTTGTATGGATTCTTGTGAAGTTTAGGAATCCAGTACATAGACGGTAAATCACAATCATCGTCCTTGGTGGAGAGACCAAATGAGGATAGCACAGATTTATGGTTTTCCACAATCTCCTCTTTGGAGAGAGTGGTAGCAGTGTAGGTCTTATCACTGCTATTACTTTCTACGTCTACCTATGATAATAAACATTGGATATAAAACGTTTTGCAGACAAAAACAATGTTGTTTTGGGTTTTATCTGCTGGTACGACAACATATTTGTCATGTATAGTAGACAATGTTTTTGCTACATCGCGGTCTTTGAAAACTGATGTAGCCTTGGCACTCATTGACCTACTTAAAACTTTCATTCGTTTCAAAATTAAAGACCTCACGGCCTTTAACCACTCTGACAGAGAATCAATGTCTTCTTGTTCTCGTTTTATCCATTTACTTGCACAGTCCTCGACGGCATCCATAAGAACTTTAAAGTTTTAATTCCAATTTATGGAGCGTGGTTCACGGTACTTGGGACCTTTAGAAAGGATATTACGCAGAGATTCGTTTTCGAAAATGGTTAAATCTCCCGTAACAACGTGACCAGAAGGACAATATTTGAATGGAGAGGTTTTGCAAGAACAGTCATGTGGTTTAGCCTTGAAGTCCTCAATCTCGAGGTTCTGCAATAGCCTTTTATAATTGAAAATTTTGGATGCGATGGGTGAAGTATAGGAATATGAAATAATTGGTATGGATTTGTCTTTGAAATATGGGGGAATTTTGTTGGTAACGCTTTTGTGATGGAGTATGTTAGCCAAATTAATTGCATCTATACCTTTGTTGACAAACGGTAGTGGAAGAAATGATCGTTTTTCTTCATCTTGACTTTTCACACAAACTGGTTTAGAGAGTCTGTGGAAACCAATATCCAAAATGATGGCAACAAGTCTGTATAATGATGAGGTGGGGTCAGAAACAGGAGTGTCAAGACCTGTTATGTAAAGGGAGTGTAGTAGAGTGAGAGGTATAGAATAAAGTTTGGTTCTAATGTGATGAAGTCCAAGAGGTTTTTGTATGAAAGGAAGGAGACCATCTATGGAGACATCATGTAACTTAGGTGACGTATAGTGGCGATGGCCATGACTCCTTTTCCGTCTTGGAATTTCATCATCATACTGAGAGAGTTCACAATATAAGTTAAAATCAAAATTTTCAATTACAATGTTCCATAATACATCACGTAAATGTTCTGTTAATGCATGCACGACCATACACATCAGTAAATGGTCTATCACATATAGTAAAAGCACCAGGTGTATAGTTTGGTATAACTGTCCATAGTTTTGTAATGAAAAATGATCTGTTAATTTCAGTAAAGTTTTTGGAAAACTTCCAGAAAGGGGCTAGTAGTATTGATTTATGCAAGCATCGAAATCTGTCGAAGTCACTATCGTTACTCATACGATCATGCCATTCGGACGATTGTTTCGTGTTTATAGCACTTTGAACTAACGATTTCCATATAGCTTTGCACGGAAAGTGTCCATCTGAAATGTAGTCCAGGAGATACGCACGTTAGATGTGTCATAGTTTTCCTTTCCTCTTTCGTCTACCCCGGACTTGACTTTTTATGAGCAACTCGGCGGGTGTTTCTAGAAAAGCAGAAGACGCTTACCCTACCGGTGCACCTGATCCATGCTCCCAGTTTAGTGGAGTCCGAGTTGCTCATTTGCTTTTGTTACTTTTTATGTATGATTTTAGTTACTTTATGTTCTTTGTTGTGTACGTCAGTTTCCCATGTCTGGTTTTTGTCGGATGTCCCTTGATTACATTCTTTTGATTACCGCTATAACCTTGGTTCCCTTGATTACTCTTAGATCATATTTTGACATGTTTCAACAGCGTCTGGTATAAATCCAAGATGTATATGCTTATCATCATTTGGAAACCAAAAAAGTCTTGTCATGAATATTGTTTTTGATAAATAAGTTGTATCCATATTGCAAAGTTTTTTGAAATAACATCCGCTGATGTATGTACATCTCTATTGGATATATCCTTAGAATACTTCGACACATATCAGAACGATTTAAAGTGGGAAGATTCAGAATATGTTATACGATGAAGTGTTGAAAACTGTTTACTAAAGAAACATCATTAAATTTCATTTTGGACCACATTTCGCAGCCATACAACGAGTCGGCAGAACAACAGTTTTATATAAATTTATAAGTACAGACGGATTCGTAGATTTAGCTGATATTCCGTTCAAAGCAAAGTATGCATTTCTTCCCTTCCTACATTCATTCTGTGTTCTATTAATCGATTTGAATTTTAAGTTTATGTCAATCCCTAAGTGGGTATAACTTTCTGCAAAAGGTATAAGTTCTTCACCTGTACGCCACAAAAACTGCACCAATCCTTTAGACAAACTAAGTGAATATTTTTTTACATTTTTTATTTGTTTTTCATAGCCAGGATTTTACATCCTAACCCTATATCACCACCTGACCAGGGTGTTACAGCTGGGTAATACGAAACAATATTCTAAATATAATGACCATGTTTTTCTATGATTATAAACAAAATTGATCAAAAATGAAACTCAATATATAAAAAAAGATAAACCTTCCTAGACTGTTTGGACTCATACCACGATTTCATGAAAATAATAAATACTCAACAAAAACTGTTTACAATTATAATTTAAGGAAAAACATGATGTATAGGGGTCCAGTATCTATTGTATGACAATAACTTACTGTTTTTCAATGCAACATATTTTTCAAGTTGTTGATACTGTTTTATAACTCTTTTCAATTCTACAATATTTGGGTTTTTTCCTTGAGTTTACACTTAAAAATATAATTTTTTGCAATCAATATTAATAAGTTCAAAAACAAATAGCTTTCGAATAATACCCAAAATTGATGTGTTATAGAACAATCAAAAATAAATGTTCAATTGTTTCTACTTCTGTTTTACAAAATGTACAATATTTAATATCCTTCAGATGAATTTTAAACAAGAAATTATTTGTTGGAATTATTCTATGTACAAA
Source organism: Perna viridis (assembly GCA_037379345.1). Taxonomy (NCBI): domain Eukaryota; kingdom Metazoa; phylum Mollusca; class Bivalvia; order Mytilida; family Mytilidae; genus Perna; species Perna viridis. The sequence goes on along the minus strand of CM074511.1, from coordinate 8,220,598 downwards.
TTAATACTGAAAATTTAGTAAATATGTGTCTTTGCAACACTTCCGTAGTATGACAAAGAAAACAGACTAATCAGCTATTTCTTGACCAACAACATTTTCACACTGAAAAAATTCCTTTGAAAGTATATGTACAATCTCCCTGATCATATTTTTATATACAAATATAATTTTTTTTTATTATTTAAGAGCGGTAAAAAAATTGTCTTCGGCAACAAAATTGTTTAAAGAAATGTCATCAGACCTTTTCTTCAAACAATCCTTTATATATTTTGGTATTTTAGAAATAAGACTGTAGTACTTCATAAAATTATTTGTCAAAAGTTTATCCTTAATTTTATGAAATGACATAAATTTTTTGTTTTGAGGATCTATAAGATTGTATACATACTGTATGCCAAAATGTTTCCAATGAATGTAAATTCTGCCACAGGTACAAAATTTAATATATCCAGAGATAATATCTCTCTCAAATTTTCTATAGTACAAGGTTTTGCAGTGTAAAAACTAAAAAACACATCTCTCTAAAATGAGTTCTTTAGGTTTAATGCAACCTCCTTTATTTTCTCTTTCTCAAGGCTCAATACCCTTTCACCACCAAATAATTGCAAATCCGACATGATTATTTTTTGCCAACCCCAATCTATATTCTCAATAAGTCTTTTAATCCAACCAATCTTCAAATATACACAAAAGGATTCCAAATGTATCATTCTTAGTCCTCCCTGTGCAATATCACCAATCAATGTTTTTTGTTTCAACTGCTCAGTTTTCCCATTCTAAATAAAGCTAAAAAAACTGAGAGTTTAATTGATTCAACATATATTGGTTGAGGTTGGGCAAGGAGGTCAAAAGATGAACAATTTTGGAAAGAGCCAATGATTTAACTACAGTTATTTTTCCAAACAAACTAAGTTTTCGATGTTGCTAGCTTTTAAAAATCATAGAAATTTCCTTAATTTTTTTTGGAAAAATTAATGTCTATTATTTTATCAAGATTTAGTGAAAAATCTAGGTCAAGTATTTTAAAATTTGAATGTGCCCATAGCAAATTAAAATCTGGACAGAGTATATGGTCAGAATACCTTTTACAGCCTACCCAAATAGCTCTTGTCTTAGATTTGTTCATGACTTTATAAAAGGATTCAAAACAAAGAAGTGTTTCATGTAAAGACACTTCACTACCATCTAACATAAAAAATGTATCATCTGCATACTGATTTATCAGAGGTTCAGTATCATTTATAACAACACCACCAACACTGGGATTTGCTTTCAGTTTTAATGCTAATAATTCCACACCAATAATACATAAATAAGGAGATAAGGGGTCACCTAGTTGACATCCATGACTAAGTTTAAAAAATTTGGACATGTGACCATTATTGATAACAACCTTTTGCACATAAATAAAAACTTTCAAACCATTTACAAAAAGAAGGTCCAAAGTTGAAACTATTGACAGCCTTTTTAAAAAAATTCCATTCGATAGAATCAAATGCCTTCTCAAAATCTACTAGTAATAAGCCAGTCATATTTCTTCCCTCTAAATAGTGCATAATATCATACAAAAGTCGAGTATTTTTACCCATAAATCTTTTTTCCATAAACCCTTTTGTGAATCGCTTATAATGAATGGCAGAACTGGTTTTATACTGTTAGCAATAGCTGCTGAGGCAATCTTAATATCTGTATTCAACAGACTTATCGGACGCCAGTTACCTAAAATTTGACGATCTTTTCCCTCTTTAGGTATGCATGTAATATCTCCTTGATACTGAAAATCAGAGAAGTTACCACATTCATAACAATATTGTAAAGAATGACAAACATAAGACCCAATATCTCTCCAAAAAAAAACTTATAAAAGTCTACAGTAAAACAATCAGATCCCGGGCTTTTTCCATTCTTCATCTTTTTCAAAGCTTCTGCACACTCTTCAAAACTCAAGTTTCCTTCACACGATTCTTTTTGTTCATCAGTTAATTTTACATCATGATGAAAAAAAGTGTCATCAAAATCATCAATGGTCTTGGTGGTATATAAAGTCTTGTAGAAATTTTCTTGTTCTGTCAAGATATCTACCTGATCTGATACATGATTACCTTGATCATTAATAATTTCAGAAACCGTTTTGTATATATAGTTTTTTTTCTCTAATTTACAAAAATATTCACTACATTTCTCTCCACTTTCATGCCAATTAGCCTGGGATCGAAGTATTAAACCATCAACCATTTCACCTCTAAGGCTCTCCAATTCGAGCTTTCTTTTATTCAGCTGAGCAAATTTAATTTCATCTGGATCTGAATTTATACTGTTTTCCAAACTAACTATTCTTTTTCAATTTCCTGGTACAAAAACTTTTGCTCTCTAGATTTTTTAATGCTATAAGAGATAGAAATGGTTCGAATCTTCATTTTCAAAACTTCAAAAAATACCTGGTCACTACAAGATAAACTGACAGTTACAGGATCATTTATATCACCTCAACTATAATATTCAGTCACAGTATCTTTTATACATTTTTTCACCATACTTATGTAATCAACGTCATGTAATAACTGTGAATTGAACTTCCAATAACCTCTTCCTCTCTTAGCAAGGCAGGGTGTAAAAGAAAAAAACAATAGCCGAATGATCAGTTTTATACCCTGGGATAATTTTAGCTGTTTTCATCATGGAGAAAATATCCTCCCACACAAGAAAATAATCAAGACGACTGCTTTATTGGTGAGCATTGTCGCCATGTATACTTTCTTGTGTCGGAGTAACACGTTATCCAAGGATCTAACAACCCTAGAGATTCAATCATCTCCTCTAGTTTTTTCCTAGTATTTGGATTTCTATTGTGTAAAATATTGTAAGTATCAATACTTTGATCTTGAACAAGGTTCCAATCACCGACAAACATTAAGCTAGTATTTGAAAATGAAGCAACTTTTTGTAATAACTCACTAAGAAATGTGGGTTCATCTGTATTATAACCATATAAACATACAAAAGTAAATCTATGTTCATATATACTCAAATCTAAAATTATATAATGACCATTTTCATCACAAATAGAATTATGTACTGTGAAATCAAACCCAGGCTGAAACATAATGCTAACACCTGCACTTCTATTATTAAAATGACTAAACTAGCATTTATATCCCCTACTCATCCTTCCATTCTTTTTCAATATCTTGAGAACTACGAGATTTCTGAAAGCACGCAATAGAAGTTTTTATTTCATTTTACCCAGTTAAAAATATCTGACCTTTTTTACAGTTAGAAAAATGCCCCTAACATTCATAGACAAAACTGTTATGTTATCTGTCATAATAATAACTGAATGTTATAAAGGTGAAAAAATAAGCCATACAGTCTACAGTTCTGCTATAAAATTCACACAAACATACATACCTACACACACACATATTAGCAAGATGATGCACTGTTCTATATTTAAATACAATATGCATTTGGAAATATGTCAGTTAGGCAATTATAAAGTACCGACTATTAAATGTAGATGCAATTGATAACTGTTACTATTTTTCACAAATTTTACCTTGTAACTGTTAATTATTTCATACTCAGTATTATGCAATAAAAATTTCATCATTTTAAAGAAGTTTCTTTTATCTTTTAATTAGTAGTAAATTCGTATGGTTAAACAAACAGAAGATCAGAGTAAACCATCTAATTACAGGCCATCTTTAATACCTATCTGCTGTAAATTACTTGAGCACATAATATTTAGCGTCGTTATGAAACACCTTGGTGCAACATGGATTCAGGAAATCTCATTCATGTGAATCACAGCTCTTACTAACAGTCGGCGATCTTGCTTCAAACCTGAACAAAAACCAACAGGTGGATGGGATACTTTTGGACTTTAGTAAAGCTTTTGGTAACTTCTTCACCTATATGCCCCAGAAACTGCACCAATCCTTTAGACAAACTATGTGAATTTTTTTTTAAATTTTTTATTTGTTTTTCATAGCCAGGATTTTACATCATAACCCTATATCACCACCTGACCAGGGTGTTACAGCTGGGTAATACAAAACAATATTCTAAATATGATGACCATGTTTTTCTATTATAAACAAAATTGATCAAAAATGAAACTCAATATATAAAAAGATAAACCTTCCACTCTCACACTCATACTTGCAATTTATAGACTGTTTTGACTCATACCACGATTTCATGTCCCTCACCAACGATTATTGATAACCTCAATGACTGGATAAGAGATTTCCTAGGTGGACGAAAACAAGAGGTTGTACTAGAGGGCAAACATTCAGCATCATCAAATGTCACATCAGGTGTCCCTCAAGGAACTGTCCTTGGACCACTATTGTTCCTTCTCTTTGTAAATGACATGCCAGAGAACACATCATCAACAGTGAGACTTTTTGCAGACGACTGCCTCTTATACCGGAACATGAAAAACATGGAGGATGCAAAACAACTGCAACGCGATCTTGACACTCTGCAAAGATGGGAACGCACCTGGCTGACGGAATTTAATCCTGATAAATGTGAGGTCATAAATATCACCAACAAGAGGTCATATGTACATTTCGACTACAACATCCATGACAAGATTCTTACTCATGTACCACATGCCAAATACCTGGGACTTACCCGACTTGGAATAAACACATAGACAATATAACAAAGAAAGCCAATTCCACCTGTGCTTTCCTGCGACGAAACATCAGCAGTTGTAGCAAGCAAGTCAAAGACCAGTGTTATACTACATTAGTTAGACCAAATGTAGAATATGCTGCCACAGTATGGGACCCTCACACAAAACAGAACATCAACAAACTGGAACAAGTGGAGAAAAGAGCAGCACGTTTTGTGAATGGGAATTACTCAACCTACAGTAGTGTCAGTAAGATGATGTCAGACCTCAATTGGCCATCATTACAAGATAGACGACAAAACATGAAAGCAATAATGATGTACAGGATTGTCTACCATCTGATTGCAATTACATTGTAACAATACCTCACACCAGTCATTACCTCCACAACCAGAGGCCACTCAATGAGGTTAATCATACCCCACTCAAGAATCAAGATGCATCAGTATGCCTTCTTCCCCTCAGCCATCAGGATATGGAATGCCTTGCCAGACACACTAGCTGTTGCACCCACACTAGAGGCATTCAAAGTGGGAATCCTGACAGCAGAGTAAACGAACTTGGATTTTAATTGTATATACAGATTCTTTTAAATGTACATCCTTTGTCATCGTATGTAAATAGTGTATACAGCCAAGTTCGACAATACTCAGACATCTGAGGGATGAACTTAATAGGAAGAAGAAGAAGAAGGAAAAATGAAAATTTTGATATTTCTTTCTCAAGACATAGGTACATTCATTTAGCCATCAATTTATTGTTATTCAAAGCACACTTATTAAAATAGCCATTGCCATTCAGCAGATTTTTCTCTTTCATTTGATGTTAATTTCATTTTAATAAATGCAAGAGTTTTCACAAACATTCAATGTACACTCATACTTTATGGACCTTTAAAAAAGTGATTTTTTATCAGTTTAGATTGAAGATCAGAATGGATATAGCAGTCACTAGAGCCTTTAGATCTATAAAACGTGATAGCATCTGCAAATATCTTATGCTACGACAGGAAAATAGTTCCATAAGCATTCCCCATTAAGGATCAAATGCAGATAGTTGTGTCCACTTTGTAGATATTTGTAATATTTCAAGTTAATTCTTTGTTATTTATGCCAATAAACAACCCATTAAACAACTTTTACTGCAAACTAAATATGCTGATAAATTTGGTTTGTATTAACAACGGTCCAATTAAAAATAGTTATCCCTTACCTCTTAGCAGTACACTTCCTATTTTATTTCTATGCATTTACCCAATTAAACCAGTCGTTCGGTATCGAAAAATTCAAGTTGCCTATTTATGTTTTGACGCATAATAAACCATTTGATTTTTAGTTAGAAATGAAAAACCTACGATATTATAAATAGTCATCAATCATAGAATTGAAATATAAAGAAGAATGCTGAGTACCAATTGGAAGAGCTGTCTTCAGATATTTCATGCAGGCCTTGGCGGATAAAAGGAGCAGTGGTTCCAATCAAGAAGCTTGAAGAAAAGGGTTTCTGCTGGCTGTTACTTGCCCTCATCATTTGGCCATTTTTTTTCTCAAAAGGTTAGCATAACCCCCTAAACCGTCCTGATGTATCGCCCATGGAATTGTGTATTTTTATTACCTTGTGACATCTGAAGCCCGCAGATGACAAATTAAAATGAAACTACACCTAGAAGATGGTATAGGAATTTCGATAATGCATTTCTTTGGAATTGTCACTTTTTTGAGTCTGGTGTTATTGCTTTTTGCAATAATCATTCTATTTGGATATTTTGCCCATTTGTATGTTATTATGATAGAGCTGTAGTAGATCCAGGTCTTAAAACTGCATTACTAATGTTTCCTGCAACAGACACAATTTGTGAAATTATATTATGAGACATTATTGTATTTGTCTGTGGAACTAGGTAACCAGAAACTAATCGCTTTTACATGACACATAGAAGTATATGGAATAACTTGTAGCAATTGAGCTATTAAGTTTATCAACTGAGAAATGTAGCTAGTTGAGAGGAACAAGTTTTCAAGGATGATTTATTTCAACGATTGTGAATTAAATTTGAATGATTTAACAGACAATGTCAAAGTAGAAGAACCCAAATTTATGAAGAACAAGAGTCTCCCAGGAGCCTGAATCACTCACCTGGTTAAATATTGCCTTTTTAGGGCAATCAATTTAAAGCTGCATTAGCTGTCATTTCATAAATTTTGGTTTCTGTTGAAGTATACCTCAACTTCGAATTATTTCTACTAAATTGTACTTTTCCTGTATAACTTCATTTGATATCCACAAATAAAATGCATTAATTACATGAAATAGGTGTCTACATATTTATTGTCTTGCAAGACAAAAAATCGACCTGGATAAATCCGTATGCAAGTGACTTCTTGTGACCTTAATCCGTGCATGTACTGTAAGGGTCATTTCTTTTATAACAAATCTGATTGCAAAGCAAAAGTGGTTATTCAACAGTAAGGAAGACCGACGGACTTGAGCCGTAAAAGAAAAAAGTTCGAATATAACGCAAGGATCCTTTTGAAATTTACCTTTTGAGACATAATGTGGCTCAAATATGGTCATTATTTATTTGAAAACTAATCAAGAAATAGATGAAATGAAATGAAAACAAGACACAAAAAATAATTAGATCAGAGCTATTGATCTTCTCTGATTTAAAAAACATTGTTTTCACAATATTCTGTAGATATTATCGACATTTATTGCTTCAATTGCATTACTACTAACTTATTTCATTGAATCAGCAAAATTCAGTAGAATGAAAACTGAACATATTTGGCAGCTAATGCAGCTTTAACAAGGAGTTGTCCAACAATTTTGACCCAAGAAGATTTTGGTAGGACTTATCATAAGGATCATTTCAGCAACTGAAAGTTTCTTTCATTCATAGTTTTCAACTACTGGCTGAAAACTGTAAAAAAAAAACCAAACAAACAAACAAATAAAAACCCTGTCACTTTTCACCTTTCAAGGGCAATAGCTCTTACAAGGAGTCATCTGACAACTTCGATTCCTCAAGACTTTTGTAAGCCTTATAATAAGGATCATTTCAGCTATTACAAGAATTTGGCAAAACTTAAGTGCTTTGGAGATGTATTCGAAAAAACTACTCTCTGACCACTATGATCTATTTTTAGCAACGGCAGCCATGTTTTTCAAAGGATAAAAAATCCTGATGTCAGTTCTATGCAGGATACCACAAGGAACATTCTTACTGAGTTTGGTTCCAATTGAAAGGTCATGTCAGAGGAGAAAATTTTTGAAAGATAATTTTGAAAATGGCAAAAAAATGTTGAAAAAGGGAAATAACTCCAACACAGCTTAACAGATTAAAATGAAACAGATTGATCTCATCATGCTTAACACATTTATCTTGTCAGAATTCGGCTAAACCAAACGGTTTCAGAGATATATGCGAAAAACTACTGTCTGACCCCTATATTCTATTTTTAGTAACAGTGGCCATGTTTTTCAACAGATAAAAAAAATCCTCACTACAGTTCTATGCAGGATACCACAAGGAACATTCAAACCAAGTCTGGTTCCAATTGGTCCAGTAGTGTCAGAGGAGAAGATTTTGGGAAAATTGTTAATAACAGACGACAGGGACGACTGACAAGTACAACGGACGCCAAGTGATTGTAAACAACATCAAAAAAAGGGAAATTTTTCAACATAGCTTAACAGATTAAAATCAAAATTTGATAGATATCATCATGATATACACTAATCCGAATTTCCTCTGACCCTGCGACCCTCCTCTTTTTTATTTGGATATTGGTATGTCGGGTTGGGACATATCAATATCCAAATAAAAAAAAAGGAGGGTTGCAGGGTCAGAGGACTAGATGTACACTTTTACCATGTCAGAATTTCGCTATTTGCTAAATCTAATGATTTTAGAGATATATGCAAAAAACATCCGAGTGACCCCCTATGTTCTATTTTTAGTAACAGCAGCCATATTTTTCGACAGATAAAAAATCCACAAATCAATTCTACGCACAATACCCTAAGGAACTTTGTTACCAAATTTGGTTCTAAATGGTCCAATAGTTTAAGAGGAGAAGAGTTTTCAAAAACTGTTAACAACATCAGACACCAAGAGATTGCAATAGCTCACATGGCCTTCAACAAGGTGAGCTAAAAAGTACAAAAAAGTAATATTCATTTTATATTTAATTTGCTATTCCATAATTGAAAAGCAAGAAACATTCACTCAATATCACAATTACATACACATATTAATCTCATATTGGTACCTGTGGATTCAGATCTAAGACAGCTTTATGAACGATTTCTTTGCCCTTAGGAAAGATCTTAACGAAGTGAAAACATAATTCTGGATTTCAGATACATGTAACAACATAAAAAAAGATTATGGCTTTATCCACGTAATTCAGTCATTACAAGTTGTACCCAATATAAATAAGTAACCCTGCAAATGACATGAGATTAACTTTATATTTTGCAGTGAGGAATACTATTAAACTGTGAACTACAAATGTATACTGTTCATAATGCTTTTTGATAAAAAAAAAAGTAAGCAGACCATATTTCCTTCCATTACTCTTTTTATAAATTTGAATTAATTTCGTATAGAGTAAGCACTGCCTATCAGTTAGCTAACAATTGTAATACTAGTACATGTATGTGTGTGTACATGGATCATGTACATGTATGTGTAGGTTTCATTATTTGAAGCCCAGGTGTTTAAAAGCAAAACTTAGCTTGCCCTTATAGGCGACAAGAGTACAAAGAAATCTGGCCAGTGGTCAGATGCTCAGCTTAAAGAAGCTGTTAAAAGATGGGTACCTGAGATGGCTGAATTGGGTAGCCCTTACTTCTGGGGACAACAGGCCATATGAAATCAACTTTACCCTTTGTGGCCTTACTAGTAGGGAGGTCGGTAGTGCGTTTATCGATATTCTTGCGAGAGCAAAATTCTCAATTTTGAGTCAACTTTAACACGTTAGAAAATGGTTAAAAATCCATTGCATGACCAAAAAAAATATATGTAATTGAAGATGAGACATTTCTCTTTCTAAATATACAACTTTCATTGTTATTGGAGTTGATGGTCATTTGGTACAAACGTTTGAAGTGACGATACTTTGAGAAAAATGGCCGCCTGAAAAACTATGTGTCAAAGATCATACCTATTTCAAAATTCATTCCGCAAGCTATTACTGGACCGATTTTCTTCATTTATGGCTTAAATTTTTGGAAATATCTTCAATTTTGATAATCCGGTTGTCAGGCTAATTTTTTTGTTACAAAATATATTTTTTACGTAATTTTAAGGAAAAACATGTTGAAAAAAAATAGTTTTTGCGTACCCGGAATGCACTGACAGTCGGATTCCGAAAATTTAATCCTTTCTGCGTCCATCCGTAACCCTGGTTTCAGAAGAAAAACAATAATAGCTTGCGGAATCGATTGGATATTAGGGTGGACAGGGCGTGGTTTTCACAAAAATTAAAGCGGGACCGGTTATCGTTCTTGCTAACCGGATGTTACTGATCCGCCATAGCTTCTGTTAAGATTTTCGAACACTCGGGGATAAATGCCTTTTACCGACTGTTTTCTGAACGGATTTTTGACTGGTGGTGCAGACAACGATGGACCTAGGCCATGGAGGCCAATCACTTACGGTAAGTACCTAAATTATGTCTAATATAAGCCTAATCGCCCTGTTTCCGTAAGGTCAAATTCTAGAATGACCTTTTATCATCTGCAAGCTTAAAAACTATATTCACCTTCTTGGAAGGTCTGATTTTCGTTTGATTCTGCATAAGCTGATTTAAAAAAGATCACTCTCATTTAGCATTAGTTGGAATATGTTTCCATAACATTTTTATTAAAGGATGAATATGTAATGAGGTAAATTCTCCCAACGTTTGATTGCAATCCATTCAAAATCTTTCGGACTTTATCGACTTTCCTATATTATCGGAAGTCTCTGTATTTTACCTTGCTTTTTTTCTATTGGTTGGGAGAATCTGCACATATTGCATTTAATTTCCTTGATAATTCAATTTTAATTTATATGTAGTGCCCAATTTATATGAAACTCACATGTTTAAGCATAAACCTTCTTTATATTTATTTTAACTGTTTTATTTATTCAAAATTATCATATGTAGAAAAAAAAATCAACCTTAAATTGCTTCTTCAAATGATACACAACTTTTTTTTCTGGTTTTCATTTTATCAGTTCATATATATTAATTATGACTTTTATTAGAACAATTATCATGTAGCCCTGCTTGTACTTTACTTGATAAATAGAACTTATTTGATGAGATTTATATATGTGGCAATTGCATATTTTACATATGACCTGCATCTTCTTAAGTTTACTTTATATATTCATATTGTACAATTTTTAACAGCTAACTTACATATTCATTTTTTAGAGGATTGTAGATGCTCTACTTATTTAATATTCATATACATGTACAATTGCTTGGAAAAGGTTTAAAATCCTAGTAATATACATTATTTATCATTAAATTTTAATTAATTATGGTTTAATATTTTTTTGGCCTTTTTAGGATCACATTGATTGACTCATAATACCAATCTTTTGTTGTATGTATATGAAACATACTTGTACTATGTTTTTTCTTCTAATTATTGATTTATTTCAGAAGAAAGTATTAGTAAACAGGCTGCCTAAATATTTATTTTATTTTGTCATATAAAAAGTAAACTGTGATGTAAATTTTATTATGATTTAGTTTTATTTTCTGTTTGTTTTTCATCATTTTAGTTTCATTTTGTTGAGTTCTGGAGATATTTCGAATTCATGGTAAGTTAGTTTTTATACTTTGATTTAGTTTAGTAGCTTTATTTATTTTAATAATAAAACTTTTGAGTCTTTTAATTATGGTAACAAATAAGCATTTACATTTGAATCATACATTACTTACAAGAACTGTCGATTAGTTTTGTGTTTAGACTCTGCTTTAAAACTGCCTCACAGTACATATTCATTGAATACCACTACTTGTTTATTTCAGATGGCCTGAGCAGCATAGTGGGCTATGCTATGAGACGAATATGGGTCGAGTCTGAGGTAGGACCATGTGGGGTACAGTAAGTAGGGTAGTTCCAGACACACCTGAACCCGATAACCTGATTGGTAAGAGAGTTCAACAGTTGATAGAAGAACCAGACGGATCACGCAGCGAAATTATTCATATTAAGTTATTTAACATATCATTAATATAACCTTATAAAACAATCTTCTTGTTTTGAAATGAAGATAATTATTCTGGAAAAGGAAGTTTGGTGTTTTTAACTCCTCGCCACATCTTTTGTCAACCGCTTTGTGAGCAACCAACATCAAATAGTTTTACATTTTTTCAGATTGTTAGCAAACCAGATTATGATTTAATAGAAAGTAAACTAACTGTAAGTAAATTGATAAGGTAAATGATGTTAATAGGTGTAATGTCCTTATGTACATAATCTCTTTTGTAGATTTGGCAGACATAGTAGATTCTGGTGAAGAAACCCTTCTGGCCTGAAATGGAAACTTCAAAAAGTTCATTAAACTTAATCAAATGATGATATTTTGTTTATTATCATTTAATGTACATAATAGTACACATGAGGAAACAGCTAGGGCTTCAAAGTTCCATAGTGAAAGGATGCGCATTGGTTCAAGTCAATGTATTCATACAAATTTTCTCAATTTCTTGGGAAAACAGCATTTGTTTTTGAAATTTTATTATGTTAAAAGACCCTATTTAAACAAGAAAACATTACAAGACTACATTAGGAATCTTAGAATTGACCAGACCTTGATATAATATTATTTTGCCACTTTTTGCGGCAAAAATGTATGTTTATTTTGATTATCGTCTGGCTTCATTTAAGGTATAGGCCTAACAAATTTTCATCCACATTAAACATTTTATAGCAAAATAAGATGAAAGTATCTTCATGTGATAGCTTAGATTCTAAGCTTTAAAATGGTACCACATAAGTATATGGTAGGTTGATATTTTGATCAATATAAGCATAAATATGCGGTTTTTTTTTAAATCTGAAATTTTCAAAAATGTTCGATTTACCCCCATTTTTCAACATTTGCTTGTTGGTTTTTAAATATAATTCAATTATTTCTTGATAAAAATGTGTTTTTACATATTTAATCACAATAACAATAACTGTCATGTGCTAAAAACTGCTTTTAAATTCAAAATGTCTTTTTTTGTCTGACCTTTCGCCATTTTTTCCACTGAAAATAGCTCTAAAATTTACCCTAAAATGTAAATTTTCGACCTCAAAAAATTTTTTTGAGCTGAAAAACATGATTTTTCAAGTCAAGCAACTTTATTGCCACACAAAACAAGTGACAGAAAAAATTAAATATTTTTTTTGAATTCTTAGTAAGCAAAAATGTATTTTTTTGTTGAAAAAACGCATTTAAAAAAAAGGCGGTCTGCCGCAGTGTTTCTGATTCCAATGAAAAACAAATCAGAGGTTTTGACATAATATTTGTTTATTTATTTCTGTTTAATGGATTACTCTTGAAAGAACAGCAAAGTATCAGATTTCTGCTACCTTCCAATTTCCAAATATGAATATCCAAAAATGGCACTTTAATTCACGATGCTGTTGACACATAGCAAAAAAAAACTAAGTCCAAAGTGTTTTTTTGCCAATTTTAAAAAAGTGTAATTTTCTTTGTATCTAAGATACAAGTTTCCTGAATGGCTTAAATCAAAGTATGAAATGGCTTTATTTAAATGATTAAGACACAATGTATGAATTTCTTTACCTGTTTGACTTATGTGGGCCACAGAAGTGCCCAAAATGTGACATTTTTGCCTTCGCAAGAAAAATGACCAAAATTTTGAACTTTAAATTGTAATAACTTTTGAACCCCTTGACGGATTTTAAAAATTTTTGCACCAGTAAGTTACATTTCTTGGGCTCTTTCAAACTAATATAAACTTGTACATTTTTTATATACTTCATATTTTGACTGACCTCCCTATTACTAGGAACCATGGACATAGTGGGCCAACGGGAGGAGGGAACCACACTTGATGCAGGGTAAAGACCCCATCTGTAGTCAATCCTGTCAAGTCTAACAAATTTTGCAAAATAAAACAACCCTCCTAAGAACATGAAGAAGGCTTAATTGTTTGGACACGTAGGGCTGACATTATTTTTATATATATATAGTGAGTACCTACTGTAAGTCTAAGTATGAAATTCGACTCAACTGAAATACAATGAATTTCATGTGTGTAAGGCGTTAAATTGCAATTAATTACCAGGTATTTGAAGCCATTGGCGTTCTACTAAAAGACCTTTTGGAAAAGATCCGTAGACTTTGAACTTTGTAGTAGCCGGTCTTCGTCGTTATGAATTAAAGACGGAACGAATTTAAATCTGTTAAGACGTTAAAGTAATCTCAAACCTATCTTTTTCTGCAAATTAGCATGTAAAATATAGTTTTCTTGATATGTTATAAGTATATTTGAAATGATTTGTGATAAAAACAAAACAAAAACATTACGATGTTATTTTTATTATAGTTTTATTATGTTTCGTTTTGTAAATTTTTATGCCGAAATAAATGGGCATTACTGCTAGACAATTAATTCAGTAAATGGTAATATTTCACGAAATATTTACACTGATTACGAAAGGGAGGTTGTTACAGGGTGGTAGTTATACCTATAAAAAATATTTTGAAAAAATACAACATGCCATTAACCACCAGTGCACCATCTGTGAATTAATTTTTCCAAGTGGCCCTCACACTGTCACTGAAACTGGCCACAAATTATTTGTGCCTTTTAATTGGCACAACTGCACAAGTACTTGTTGCTGTCAAGGATATTTATTGTAGGCTCCTATAAAAATCCTTGCTTTTGTCAGTGCTAATGGGTGTCATTGGAAATAAGAGAGAAGTCAACACCTCAATTGACAGCCCCCCTCCCCCGCCCCCCCCCCCCAATAATCTGGTCCAAAGTTTTTGATTGGGGTTTAACAACGCTTTGAGTTGTCTTGGCTCTTGCCAACATTTATAGACCTGCGATGAAAATTCAGCTACATCAATATTTTCATATTTTCAATATTTTTATTTGTTCTAACACATTTACTGTAAATGGTCATAACACATATTAATAGAAACAAAGTATGTAAATTCTGACAACAACAACAAAGAAAAAAGAAAGATATAAATGCATATGGTCTACATCTAGTTTGATTAACATATGAACTTGCTCAATTGTACCAAAAAAAAAAACCAAAAAAAAGAAAACATAGTGAAAATATGTGAGAGGTAATAAACATCATTTACAATTTGAATGATGTTTTTGTTGTGACTACTGGGCTGTAGCCAGGTTTTCTAAATGGGACTGCAAACTGATCACTGATAAGCAATTTTACTTGGTTATCTGGTATGATTTCTCTTTAATTACAGGCTAAGATGTAAATCAAAGTTTTTTTGGTTTTTTTTTTTGAAAGGGTGTGTGGTCACACCTGTTGCACCCCTGGCTTCGGTCTTGGACTAGTGTTGTACATATAAATTGAAATACAGAAAATGATTATAATACTAACCTACAGGTACATGTATGTCCCAGAAATCATCTCAAGTAAACACAGATTATAAGTAAAAAACAAATTTTGTACTTCAAATTATGTGCGATTTGTGGATACATTTGTACTTAAACAAAATGATTGAAATATTTAATACTTATCATGCGAGTAGCATGCCTAGAGTGATAAGTCATGCACTAGTAAGTTATTGTCTTTTAATTAACATGTGTCATAAGTGATGCATAAGTACACAGGCAAGATTTTTGGAATAATGACTCTCCATATGTATTCTATCATCTTATATCAAAGCACCAAACTGTGAAATATGAATTTCTTTGATATTTGACATTTGCTTTTTTCGTCATATTTTTCAAAATATTTAAGTAATAAATTTTTTTTTTTCTATATATAAATTCTCAGCTTAATAAGTTTATTTAGAAATGTTAATTTAATTGTAATCATGACTACAGTCAGTGCTTGCTTTAAGCCACTAGCCGGAAGCCTGTATTGTTTTAAAATTTGATACTGAATGAAACCTTTTTTTTTCTATTTTATAATGCTGCTTTTGACAGTAAAGATAAAGATCATTTATTCTAATTAAAAGGCCCTTTGATAGATCATAGAACTACATACATGTACAAGTGATTGGCATTATTAGATAAGACTTATGGACTCAATGTGATAGATAAAAGATGTTAAATAATAACAATTATGGGTTTGGACAGAGCCATTGATTTATATTTGTCAGACAATAATTTAAAATCTGGCAGGCATCAAACTGAAAATTATTTCTTTTAATAAATCAACTTTACTCTCTCAAACAGGCCTTTTCTGACAATTATAAATCTTCATCGTGCTTATTGTGGCATTTTCTTGTTAGTCTGCACCTCCAAGTCCTGCTCCATGTGCCACAACCTGGATTTGCATCTTAAAATCCTGATAAGGCAAAAAAATTATTAATCTTGTTTTATGCTACCGGCAAATAAAAAAATAAGGCATGTAGGTAAGAAAATTATTTTATTTTTTAAGGAACATTTTACATTAAGTTAATTGGGAAACAATCTAGGTTTTAATGGTGCTTTAGCCAAAATGGTTATAAAATGTTGAAAGTAGGCACAAAAACTATGGTAGGTAGGGTAGCAGAAAACAGACATAATTTTTTTTTTGTCAAACATGAAAAGTAACTGGTAGAAATGTACTGGATATAAAGATGTTAGTGAAGGATAGGGCTTGGTCTCCTTAACAATACCCTGATGCTGCCAAAAAATTTAATAGTACAAGTTCCTTAGTTTAGAACTTATGTAATTGCATTTGATACTTTAAATTGCCTTACTGGTACTTATGGTTTCAAAGTTCCAACTTTTATCTGTTTTAGGGACTTTCTGTTCTTGGATAACAGTATTACCCAATTGGAATAACAGAGCTAGTTATCATGCACAGAAAAATACGAACATTTGTGGTTGGAGTTGGAACTACTAAGTTTGAGAGACCTCTGACAAAAACATGGGACTATCATGACATGGGTAGAGAAGCTGGTAAGAATAAAACTTATCTGAATTTTCAAGCATAATAGTTAACTCCTTTAATATTTATGGTATTAAGTACCTGGTGTACAATTTGACAAAACTTTTCAAGTGTTTCATTTCGATAGTTTAAAAAAAGAAAGCTTTCAACATTTAGGAAATTATCAATTTAATCTGCAAACTAAGCAACTAAACAAGTTTCTACCAATAGTTAATTTTTAGGAGGTAGTTTGTGGGGATACTAAATAAGGAAACACAAATATATATACAAGGTATAACTTTTTGTGCAATTAAGGCCTAAACAAAAAAATGTTGCCGGTATGTTTCTGGTCACCCTACCAACCCTACCAACCCTCCGTCAGACCCTCCAAACCCAAAAGTTTTTTATTTGTGGTTTAAAAAAAAATAGCTTGCTGACCGTCTTAGAGAAAAGAAGAAGAAAATAGAGCCAAAGATATTTCTTTTTCGGCCAGGTGAGCTGTTGCCATCACTTGGTGTCTGTCGTCGTCGTCATCTTTAACAATTTTTCAAAACTCTTCTCCTCTGACACCACTTGACCAATTGGAACCAAACTTGGTATGAATATTCCTTGGGGTATCTTGCATAGAACTGACGTGGGCATTTTTGATCCATTGAAAAACATGGCCATCGTTAATAAAAATGGAACATAGGGGTCAGACAGTAGTTTTTCGCATATATCTCCAAAACCGTTAGATTTAGCCAATTCTGAAATGGGATAAAGGTGTTTAGCATGATGAGATTTATCTATGGTCAAATTTTCATTTTAATATGTTAACCCATGTTGGAGTTATTGCCCTTTTTCGACGTTTTTTTTTTTGCTATTTTGTATTTTATTTCTTTCAAAAATCTTCTCCTCTTACATCACATGACCAATTGGAACCAAACTTGGTATGAATGTTTCTTGGGATATCATGCATAGAACTGATGTGGGGATTTTTGATCCGTCGAAAAACATGGCATTCGTTACTAAAATAGAACATAGGGGTCAGACATTAGTTTTTTGCATATATCTCCAAAACTGTTAGGTTTAGCAAAATTATTTCTATAGCTGAAATGACCCTTATTATAAGGCCTTCAAAAGTCGTCGGGAATCAAAGTTGTCAGGTGACTCCTGTAATAGTTATTGCCCTTGAAAGATGCCCTATACAGCTTTCAGCCAATATCTTTAAAACTATAAAAGAAAGAAACTTTCTATCACTGAAATGATTCTAATGACAGTCCTACCAAAGTCTTCTTGAGTCCAAATTGTTGGACAACTTGTTAAATTCATTGCCCTTGAAAGACAGACTTTAACCAGTTGAGCGATTCAGGCTTCGGGGAGCCTCTTGTTTCTATCCTAGATGGAAAATCAAGGAGTTAAAAATACTGGTTATTTATATTTAGAATTAATTGTAAACAATACACGAGTGTGTTTTTGGTCATGGACTGAGTCTGTTACCTGGTACTTGTTTAATCTTTGCAGATTTGGTTTTCATTGTATTCCGAGTTTAGTTTCTGACACACTTTTTCACTTCAAAATTAAAAAAAATGAAAATAAAAATTGTCAAAAATCCCTAACTACTGACCCTACAAAATTTTAGAGGGGTGATTGGAAACACAACATTTTTTTATAGGCCTAACAAAAAAAGTTTTATTAAAGTAATTCATTTAAGTTTCTTTTTATCATTTATAAAAAAAAATCTGTGTAAAAGTTCTTGAAGTATGAATGAGAAATACAGCCTCTGTTTGATCTATATAAAGCCCTAAATTTTGGACTTGATTACATTGGTATATCATAAATTAAGTTCAGGGAACCACATTTTGAAATTTTTTAACAGAAACTTGAAGACAACAACTTACCATGGGAGACAAATCAATTTAAGTATTCTTGTTTCTGAATTCTGGTCTACTATATTTTTGTATTATCATTTTTGTACTCATTGATATTCAAATATAATTACTACTTATATGAAATACCACAATAAAGAAAATCAGTATTGCAGAAAAAGGTATGCATGTTTTACCTTTAAATATGTTTCTTGATACAATGCAATTTATTTTAAGGACAAGCTGCATTGGATGATGCAAAAATTCCTTTCTCAAAGATTCAAGCAGTGGTAGCCAGCTATTGTTATGGTGAACCTACCTGTGGACAGAGAGCAGCCTATGAGCTTGGAATGACTGGGATACCAGTTTTTAATGTCAATAATAACTGCTCCTCAGGATCAAGTGCACTGATGTTAGCCAGGCGTCTCATTCAGAGTGGGATTGAAGACTGTGTCATGGCACTAGGTAAGAGGCTGAAGTAAAAATGTAAATGCAAAATTCCTTGTAATGTATTTTTTTATGATTAGATAAAATCATAAATTTCAAGTTATCATTCTATGATAGACCCCCTAAAATTTTCTAGGCCTGTGTGAATAATTATCATTTTAAAGATTTTAAAAGTAAATTTCACAGGTACATGTATATTGGACAGTTGTATTAGAAAAAAATATTAACTACTGTTTCAGGGAAGGGGCCTAGGACCCATACAATTGGGAAAAAGAGTGTGAAAATTGTGACTTTTGGAAATAATATATATGTACATGATGGTACAACCATTGGGAATTTTACTGCTGTAATTTGGGAATTTCGGAGCAATTTTTTTTTGTGGAATGGAGGCTAAAATATGGACCCAAAATAATTGTTGAAAATCACTGATACTGTAATTTAAATAAAGCTGTATTTGAAGATTCCTTGTCATCAATCTTAATTTAATGGCTGCCAATCATTTTGTATTGGTGCTGTGTACAACTCACTAAGTAAGAGCTAAGAAATATGCCAAGCAACATGACCTGGTGTTGAGCTTATACTCTAGAGAGAGTGAATGGGATAAGTAGATAGGTTACATGTCACCACTAAAAAAATGGGTCATTTAATGGTATGATGTTATAAATGTTTTTGTCGTCTATAGACATTAAATTTGATGTCTGAACAGTAAGTTTAGTACACATGCATAAGTAAATGGATCTCTAGGAATTTGTACTACAAGGCTTCTTACTACTACTGGTAAATAAAGGTTGATCTGGGCAGTGTAAGAAACTTAATTTTTGGTCAACATAGACCCATCATAATTTTATGTAGACTGCACTGTAGAATTCAAAGCAAACTCAACCAATTTCATCATAGACCTGCTTGATTTTACATAGACACAGTCTGTATGTCTTCTGCTAATTTCTTTCACTGTCTGAGAGGAGGTATTAGGCCCTTCTCATTTGAGAATGAAGGAACTGACAGGGGCTGAAAAAAAGTACAAATTTATAATTGTTACTGAAACTATGTATGGGTAATTTATTTCTTGACCAATTTAAATGGGCTTAAAATTGTAGGGGTTTGGGATTTTCCCATTTAGGCTCCTTTTTAGCCATGTGAGCTATTGCCATCACTATGTGTCCATCATCATCATTGTCTATTAATTTTTACAAACATTTTCCCCCCTGAAACTACTCAATAGATTGTAACCGAACTTTGCATGAGTGTTCCTTTGGATGTTTTTAACAATCCATGTATGGGGATTTTTGATCTGGCAAAAAAACATGGCTGTCATTACTATAAATAGACCATAGGGGTCAAATTGCAGAATTGTGCGAATAACTCAAAAACAGTTGGGTTTAGCTAAAATCTGGCAAGGATTAACATTGTTCTGCGTGATGGGGTTACCTACTTGTATGGCGAAATTTTCAGAAAGATTCATTGACAAATGAATGAGTTATGGGTCCTGAAATGGATTTTTTTTTTAATCTCCTCATAGTCTTGTAGGATGGGTTGTAACCAAACATTGCATGAATGTTTGTGAACATATATCCTTAACAATTTTTCATCTGTTGAAAACATGGCCACCACTACTAGAAATTGACGACTTGTTGAAATTACTTGAAAACCAAAGGGTTTAGCCTAATTTTCTGGGGGGGTGTTGGGAATTGATCAGCATGGTGAGATCGATCTATGTCGAAATTTTCATTAAGATCTGTTGCTAAATGTTGGAGTTATTGCCCTTGAAGAAAAAAAATGTCAATTACAGATTTATTTTATAATATGGAAACCTGGTGGATAACCAAGATACTCTGTATTGATTAATTGATTTGACAATAGTACGGTAAGGTCAAGAGTCCAGTTTTAGAAAGCTATAAAGACTATTTTTGACCAGGTGAGCGATTCTGACTCTCTGGAGCCTCTTGTTATTTAGCAGCAGAAAAAAATGCAGTCATATTATGTTATGGAGTGGTCAGCAGCGGTAGCAGCTGCTTTATCATCTGGGTACACTTCCTTTCCGTGGGATAACTTAAGCTGAGCTTGACCAATTGTTTTGAAATTCAAATATGATTTTACTAACCATAGCTTTCCATTTAATTGGACTTCGTGTCCTTTTCTGCATTTAGATATGTCTTATGTTTTTCGAGTTATATGAGGTCAAAGGGGCCACACCCGAAAGAAAATCAACTTTTTTATTTTTGGTCAGATTTTTTTTATCGGATTCCTCAGAAAGGTCCCTACCTACTTCTTCTCCTAAACTAATAAAAACTAATATCATGTTCACACTTGCCCCAACTGTTCAGGGTTTCAACCACTGAGGTCGTATCATGCTGCACTTGACAAAGCTTTTTATTCGGGTTGGTCAAATTGCCGTCCAGCATTAAAGTTGGATGGATTTCAACTAATGAGAAATTCTAGGGATTATTTGATTTGCAAAAACTTGGTTTAAATTTGAGATGCTGAATAATCAATGCTGTGGTGTTGCATATGTTATTTATTTAGATATTTGATTTTATGTTTACTAAATAATAAATACAATGTACTTAATTGGCACAAACTTATCAATAATAAATGGTAACACCCAAAACAGACAAATTTTACCAATATAATGAACATGGGAATACATTGTTCAAATAATATGATAATTGAAACAACATTTATAATATTTAAGGTTAACTATAGTAGGTCTCTTAATATTTGAAGTTTATCATGAAAGAGGAAGTCAGGCTGAGAACTTTGTATGATTTATGGTTTAATAAAATAGAAATGTTTACCATAATTTTGTTTTTATATTTAATTTTTCTCATATTTGCATTTTAGGAGAAAATGATTCTTATTTTCAAGTTCATTTTAAGTTACATAGGGGCAATATACTTCATTTCTAGCAATATATTAATGTCCTCCTGGTCCAATCATCATTAAATGAACATGAATTCATAATTTACATACAGCAGATTGATCTACTCTATTTTTTAAAGTATCAACATATGGAGGTCTTTGACCTATTTTGTGGACACTCGGGGAAAATTAAAACTTTTGCGACACAAATATTTTTGTACTTTGAGTTTGTAAACATTGACAAAAAAAGTTCTTTGCCTAATTTTGCTTAGATTAGATTAAATATTCATTATAGATGACAGACCTAGGTCATTAATGTATTTTGCTTACTTTCTTTAACCAGGGATTATACTAATAGGCAGATTCTGAGGGATGGGGTGGGGGGTTCAGTTTGCTTCCTTATGAAATTGAAACTTTTTGAAGTGTGATATATGTAATGACAAAACATGAAAAATACTCAGAAATGAATAAATTTCAATAAATTAGTTTCCTCGTATTTACAATCTTGAATTTCTATCTCTAGTGACTATGGTGTATATCACATTTTTTTTTCTTGAGGACATGTGTATGTCTCTGTCACAACTATTCATGGGGACAATTTTTTTAACACTGCTTATGCATGACAGTGTTTATCTGAATTCTTTTTGCCTTGCTCCCATATAAACTTTCACAATGTTTTTAGGGTTTTGTAATTTTTTTGAGTAAGGTCATTTGCTACATGTGTGCATCTAATTGTTCTCTTACATTTAAGGGATGACAGGAGTATCTTTGTCCTAAAGACTCAGTTCTAATAGCTGTTGTTTTAATTACAGGTTTTGAGAAAATGGAAAAAGGTTTATCAGAAAGATACCCAGAAAAATTGTCACCAGTTGGACGACATATGGACCACATGGGAAGCCTAGGAGCTGAACCTGGGCTTATACAAAAGAGAATGACAAATATGACATCTGATGTGGTTAAATTGTATGCCTATGCTGCTAGGGAGTATCTAGAAAAATACCCAGAGTCAAGTATTGATGATTTAGTGAACATTTCATATAAAAACCATAAACAAAGTGTAAATAATCCTAAAGCAAGTATTTCTAAAGAGTTAACTCATTCTGATATAAAAGATAAACTGATGTTGTGTTATCCTATCACCTTTTGGATGTCAGCACCAGTGGCTGATGGTGGTGCATGTGCCATAGTCTGTAGTGAGGACTTTGTAATACGCAATAGTTTACAGAGACAAGCAGTTGAAATTATATCCCAACACTTGGTCACAGATATGCCAAATTCTTTTGAGAAAAGTTATATAGATTTATCTGGTTACCAAATGGCAAAGGAAGCAGCAAGAAGGTGTTATGAAGAATCTGGTTTAAATCCTAAACAGGTAGATGTACTAGAAGTCCATGACTGTTTCTCCTGTAATGAGATGTTGATGTATGAGGCTTTAGGTCTTGCTCAAGAAGGAACAGGGTATCAGCTGATTAGGAACAGTGAGTGGAGGAAGAACAAAGCAGGAGGAGAATTGTGTTTCCTTAACAATAAATGGGTAGTTAATCCATCTGGTGGTCTAGAGTCTAAAGGTCATCCTATAGGTGCTACAGGTAATTTATGTTTGTGAGCATTGCCAAACAACAAAAATATTTGAATTACATAGATAGAAAATAACCAAGCCTACAGATATGTGTCATACAATTTAAATGGTAGAGATCATTTTGGAGGGGTTCTTGTATCAAATCTCCCAAAACAAATTAATCTAATTGGCTAACATAGCCAAAAATGGGATCATGATTCTAGCTTGACCCCTGAATTATAAATAGAAAACAAGTATAACAATGCATTTATAATGTATTATAATATAAAGGTGTGTATAGATACACCTTTGGACCAAAAATATTCACATTTAATAACTTGGGTTAGAAAATATTTTCATTTGAAGCGATGACTTCAAGAGACTGAAGTATTAAGATGTTTTATAAGGTCAATCTCAAATGTATTAGCAATCTATAAATACCACAGCTTGATACATTAGAAGAACTTATACAGCAATTCACCTTAAATTAATATGTAGTGATGAATACCACATGAAGTTGATCTCTGTAAATATTGAGTAAATTTGAGTGAGGTTTGAACTTGATTTTCTAGGTTTAGCCCAATGTGCAGAATTAGTGTTGCAGCTGAGAGGACAGGCAGGTAAAAGACAGGTAGATGAGGCAAATGTTGGACTACAACACAACTTTGGTATTGGTGGTGCAGCAGTTGTTACCATGTACAAAAAATATGGCATTAGACAGAATAAAGCTAAACTATAGATACAGAGGGAAGGGCCTTGTAACCGTGATAGTTTTATGTATAATGATCAGATTAACAATACAGTATGTGTCAGCATAATCAGTTATTAATTCCAGTAAAACTGGGTACATGTTGGTGATTAAATGTACATGTATGATGTACTTTTATGACAATCAATGTAAAAGACTGCTACTGTAGCATTAATCAGGGAGTCTGATTATATTCCATTTGTTTAAGTCATTTTAAAAGAAATTTGTTGTATTAGATATTATTTGTATATTTTAGCATAATTATATATATGTGTGTGAGAGTTTATATTTAAAGTGTGTTCTGATTGTATAATTGAAAATGTGAAATTAATCTCAGCTTAAATTTAAAATATAAAAAATGACAAAAGAGTTATAAAAAAATTATAGTTGATTAATTTTATCAAGAAATACATTTCAATCGAATAATACAAGATTTTTTTATCGTGATCTTATCAAGAAATTTCTTGTGTCCAGTCTCTACTTTCAAATTACTTCTATTTTATATAATTCTGAAATCTTTGAGTACATTTCCCTTTTTGTAATTACCTCCAAGATTATACTATTTTTTTTCCATATCCAGATTAATCCTGCTTATCTGGATTAAATCTAGAATTCAAAAATACAAGAACAAATTATTGCAATTACTACTTTTGAAATTTTTGCAATAAAATTAGACGGGATAAAAAAACAGAAAATTTCTTTATTTGTCCTTGATTCATAAAACGGTTGGAATAGATGGAAATAAAAGGTTATGAACTTTTTGTTAGTATCATTACAATGAGCTTTGATGTAAATTGTGTTCTTGTTTGGATCATTTAAAAACTATAGATGAGGAAAAAACCTTATTGTTTTTGTATAAAGAATTCAGATAGTGCTTCCAGTTTTTTGTTATCTTTCAGGTTGTTACTTTATAGAGTTAATTATGTGTAATTTTTACAGAATTTTTCTGTCATGTTTTATAATATAATACTGGTATATAGACAGTTATATATTTGTATTGTTGTTTATAGTTAATGAAGCATGATTACTTTTCTATTAAAGTTTTTAGAATCTTGAAGTTTTTATAAGGAGTAAGTGTTTATATTGGACCTATCTTCAAAATGTTGTTTTTAGTATTTTCGTTACATTTTTAAAAGATCTATAATGCCTAAATATACATTGTAAACTTATTATGTATGTGGTCAATCATATTTGTTGTCCATGAAGCATCTTGTTTATTTCTCTGTAAAGTCTTCATATCCCAAATAATTACATTGTGCACAGGGTAAGAAGCTTTTACTACTCACAAATTAACTCTAGGAACAAGGTTTATGAAATTCAGTGATATTGTGGTGGAACTTTTCTAACAATTATAAAAATGTTAATCTCTAGAAAGAGTAATAAAGGGAACCAAGGTTATAGCGAGAATCAAAAGAATGTAATCCAAGGACTAAGACCAGACATGGAAAACAGACATACACAACAAAGAACATAAAGTAACTAAAATCATACATACAAAGTAACAAAAGCAAATGAGCAACTCGGACTCCGCTATAAACTGAGAAAGGAGAAGATGCTTGTCCTTCAAGAACATATTATTCATGTTTTCATTGGTGAAGACTCAGTCATTCATAGTTTTCTTTAAAGTTACCTGTTAAAAAAAGTATGATTTACATGTACATGTAGTTGACAACATTGAACCTGCTTTTTTTCCCTTTAATTATACTGGTAGATGTAAATATGTAAATACAAAGAAACAGGACATACATTGGTACCCTGTCAATTTTAATTATAAATGCATTGTCGTGTACATAAACCTAAATGTAACCGAATGAAAGAAGATTTTTTTTGGCTTAAAATATTTACTTTGTAAAATAAAATGTCTTAAAAAAAACATGCATAGCACATAATCAACAATACACACTTCATTTTAGTTTAAATACTGCAGTCTTCATCTTTCCTATTTTCAACTTCAGATTTTAACAAAAAACTACACATGAAAGTTGTCCACAAAGCCAAAACTGCTACAAATGTCAGAACAAAGCGTAAACCTTTAAACCAGTTGGGATAACCCCAAGTAACCATGTCATAATATCCCACACTGGCAAGACCTCCTATCATTACAAATAGAGAGATTGGATGAGGGCACATCAGTCCAGCCCAGGCTACTAATGAGGGAAGCACACTTACTCCAAGATTTATCCAATCTGGTCTTAAAATACTTTCTTCTGCAATTGAAAACCCCCACTTAACTCCTCCTAAGAATGATAAGATGGAGGCTCCATAAGTCATTTGAGCTGTACATATCGATGGCATAAATGTCCCACATAAAATCATATAACTTGGTGCAGCTACAAAAGGTATCAGACCTGAAGCTCCAAGTGCCAATGCAGGCAATGGCGAATGTTTCAAGTGTTTAATACTGCCCCATACTGTCAATGCTTTTGTTTCTCTATCTTCTGTGAAGTTTCGTTTAGCTTGTTTGTTAATATTGTCATGTTTAAGATTTCTCTTCCACTGCTGTAAAGAACTGAAATGATAAGTTGGTTTCCATGTGAATCTGCACAAATCATGCACTTCATTATGTACTAACTGTCGCTTGAAAAGATTTAATGAAATGTTTGGTTTCAGTAATCTTGTCAACAGATGCATCCCAATTCTGAAAATAAATTTCGGAAAAAAAATTATTTTAGATAAGACTAAACATGCTCGAATATATTGCAAACACAACATACACTTTTAGATAGATCCTTCAATCTCAGTTTCTGTTATATTGATGACGTATTACCTTTAAACAATCCTAATTTCGGGGATTTGATACATCGCATCTACCCCAAAGAACTTGAGATAAAGGATACTACAGACACTGTGAAGTTGGCCTCATATCTTAACCTATACTTAGAAAGCGATGGTAAGGGAAAACTATTGACCAAACTTTACGACAAACATGATGACTTTTCAATCAGAATTGTCAACTTTCCTTTCATATGTAGCAGCATCCCTTCAGTACCTGCATATGGAGTATTCATATCAAACTTGTATGTTATGTCATAGCTTGCTGAAACTACGCAGACTTCTTGTATCACACTAGGCTTCTGGAACAGGGTTGCTACAAGATTGAAGTCAAAACTACAGAAGTTTTATGGTCGTCATCATGAACTTGTGGATCATTCCAGCGTAACCATCAGCACCATGAAAACTGATTTGTTGAACGTGTCATAGTTTTCCTTTCCTCTTTAGACTACCCTTGACTTGACTTTTTATGAGCAACTCGGCAGGTGAACCTGGTCCATGCTCCCAGTTTTTAGTGGAGTCGGAGTTGCTCATTTGCTTTTGTTACTTTGTATATATTATTTTAGTTACTTTATGTTCTTTGTTTTGTAAATGTATGTCTGTTTTCCATGTCTGGTCTTTGTCCTTTGATTACCACTAGAACCTTGGTTCCCTTTATTACCCTTGTTTGTTTGTTTGTTTGTTTTTATTGGGGGGAGGGTTAGTTTTCTTTATAAAATTATAGTCAGATATAAATGATTGATGACTAAAATGACACAAACTAAAACTAAAGCTCTTGGTTTATGACTAACTTAATATTTCTTATCCAATTAAAATTCTTAGTCCATGATATTCATCTCTGTTTACAAAATGGTGTAATAATGTAGACATTAAAATAATAGACATGGATCTTAATTATAGGGCAGCGACGGTTAAATTGTAATCAGGAATTGTAGTCAGTAGTTAATTACATCTTCATAGATAATCAATGTAATCAGTAATCAGTGTAATTAATTATTACAAGTAATAATATGTAATCAATTACTAGGTGAAAAAGTGTTGTAGTCATGATTACTTTTTTAATACATTTTCATTACATTACCCCAAAAATTGCTCTGAGAAAAAAAACAAAGCATTTTCCCATTTTACATTTTTTTTTATCAAACTTTATATTTTAATTGATTTTAGTAACTGAAAATTGACATTGACTATGATAGATAATAGTGTTGTACCACTACAATTAGATTTAGTTCAGATTCCCTTTTGTCTTTTTTCTTGCTAACTATTTACACATTTAGCATATAGAGAATTTTATACCACTGAAAAATCATATATGGATAATCTACTATGGCATGATGTTGAAACAATTTATGAATATAGAATTTCGTAATGTTTTCTGTTGTGGTTGAGCCAGTGTTTATGAAGAAATCAAAGTAATAGAATCCATATAAAATCATAAACATTTTTATTTGCTTCCAAGAGTCAAACTTTTGCCCATTAAACCTAACATATAGGAATACATGTATAATAAAATAAATTTTCAAAACCAGACTAGAAATAAACAAGCTATTGTCAAGAAATCAGAAAAAAAACTTGTTTCTGGTCCCTTATTCTTACATGGCTCAAGTCCATACCAGTCTTCCTTTTGTGGTATTACAACTTCAAAAAGTTACATTCAGTCTTAATAGTCAAGTTATTGTCTGGACATCAGAAAATTGCATGTTTCTGACTCCCTCTTTTTGGCCCCTAATTTCTGAAAAGTTCAAGGCTTTACCTCAAAAACCAAACCAAGTCTGACTATTGTGGTATAGAAAATGCTTTTATTAGAGTTATAGAGATAATTCAATAAAATATAACAAGAACAGGTATGGTGTGAGTATCAATGAGACAACAACCCCACCAGGATGAAAATTTCAGCTGAAGGCCACCTACTGGTCTTCAATGAATGATGAGGAAACCCTCATACCACATGAAGGCTGTAGCTGGCTCCAGAACATCATTATACACAGGTAAATTGAAAGAGTTACCCCTATATACTCAAGGAACATAAAAATAAACCAAAGGTGAAAACAACATGAGAAATACAAAAGCCAGAAATTCCTGACTTGGGACAGGCACAAAAAATGCATGAAAAAAAGGTGTGATCACAACCATCCCCCTTTAAAATCTGGCCACTGTAGAAAAATATCACACAACTAAACACACCTAAAAATCAGTTCAGAAAGGTCTGAGTCCCTTGTTTATGTATATGTTCATGTATACTCTGTTCCCATTGTGTGTGGACCAACTGTATCCTGGTATTGTTAGAACAATGCACATTTTCAGTACTTGTGCTTGAAATAAGGGCCAAACATAAACTTTAAAACCACTTATTTATCCAGTTTTTCTAAGGATCATGAAAATTGGGACAAACTTGAAAAATGTGATTTTCAGCCATTTTCAAACTTTGCTAAGGACTTGTTCCCAAAATTGCTGTCTAGTCAAATTAAGATGAAATTCTGATTCAAAGCTATAATGATCTACTGAAAAGTTGTTGGACGGCTGTTTCACAATATCTTACACAGCCCTACATAACCTTGGTTATGCTCATTAAATGACAGGAAAATATGTTTGTTTATCATTGAAAATAGATTTAAAATCATGCAAATTGATATTTTAACCTTTACAGTGATACATGATATTCCCAGTTGAACGTTATATTAAAAAATCAAGATTTTGTGTCCTAAAATAGTGCATATTTTGTTGTTATGCTGTAACATCTAGAAAATAAGGTAAGTTTTGATTATTTCAGACAGTAGATAATTCTTAAGTGTACAATGATGAATTACTTCCCAAAAAGCAGAATGCACCAGCTTTATTTTGCATTTTATTTTATTAAGATCGGATAAAAATTTAGAAAGTTATGAATAAATGAAAGAAGGGATACCTTCGTTATGTTTTTCATAAAAAAGGAACATATGCTAGCTAATCAGTACTTAGAAATAAAGCCTTATACAGATTTTCATCAATTAACTCTTTAATTTGTGGAGAAATGTATATACAAACTGTGAAAAATAACTTTACTATATATATGAAATAGCATGATAACAATTTCTTCATTTTATTTCAGGTTTGGTTTAGGGACACTTTTTTTGTAGTGTCCGCAACACAGTTATATCTGCTGAACTACTGGAGCTATTGAAAAAGTATTTTGTGTGTAAACAGGTTCCTCCACACTGAAGACATTAACCAATCAATGATGACTTTCTCAATTGATTAGACTTTACAGCATCATATAATTGCTGAACTGTAGAGTCTGCAACACTCTTATTTGCTTAAGCTTTGAAGCTCTTTTTCTCTTCATTTCAACAAAAGAATGTTTGAATATCTTTCAATGTTCAGTATTTAACTTGATTTTAATACAAAATAGTAGAATTTTATCAGTATAAGGTAAAAATTGTAGCATAACGGGCATAGCATACGATGTACGTCAGTGTTATTAGAAGGTCATTGTTGCTGGACTGCTATTCCGGTTTCAGGTCAAAAGAAAACAGAAAATCGTAAATTTTGAAAATTTGGCGACAGTGGCCTTCCATTCATAGCCCCAGACCATGACTACCAAGGAACCAAACAACAATATAAAGTAACTTTAACAATATTTCAGAGTGTTGCGGACACTACATGTTCTGTCTCTTACAAGAATATAAACGTAGTATCTTGTTTCAGGAGTAACTATGGCCAAGACCAACACTAAGAGATCAAGAAAACACAGAGAAAATCTGAAAAAGAATGCCAAAAGACATGAGGAAGCAAAGAAGAGGGATAGGGTTCGAAAACAAAAGGCCAGGTCAGAACTTAGGAAGACAGCAGACAATAACACACTATTGAAGATAAGGGAAAAGAAGACTCGAAATGAAAAAGTACAGAGAAAAGAAGAAGGCAAATACATTAGCAAATAACAGAGAGAATTCTGGAAAGCAAAAGAATGCTAAAATTAAACAAAGTCAGAGAAAAAAGAGATACAATGAAAAAAAGAAAGCTGAAAAACTTAAGAAAGAGAAAGCTGTAATAAGAACACAAAAATGGTGAATGCGAATACAGTTAAAAACTGGTAACAATTCTGAAACTGGGTCAGCTGATGGTAGAGAAAAAAGTGAAACAGAAAGCCCAAACGCTAAATTTAAGAACAGAATGGCAGAGAACAGAGCCATCAGGAAAGTAAAAGAGAAATTGCCAAAAACACCAAAAAAAGAGGGCCATCATCATACAAAAACTAGCTGATTCACCCAGTTGTTCTAAATTTTTGAAAGATAAGATGATGACATCTGAAAATATAGAAAATGCAGAAATTGGAAAGAATTTTGTGAAATCAATGTCGTCACTGTATTCATCTACAAAGGTTACTAGGAACGAAGGACACATCAAAGCCAGGAGAACTCTAAAAAACATTTTGAATGAGTCACTAAAAGGAAGTAAATCTAAAAGAAAAACTGAAAAGAAGGTTGGTTTTTTCAAGCCTAGAAAGGTGTCAGGTTTGGCTTGGTGGATCAATAAAGAGAGAAAAACAAGAAAGGACAAGATAAGCTGGAAAGTTAAGAAAGAAATCACTGACTTCTATACCTCTGGAGAAGTATCTAGGGAGATGCCAGACAAGAAAAATGTATCAAAGAAGACCAACATAGGTAAAATGGTTATGACGATGACTATAAAAGATGCACATCTGATGTACAAGAAGAAGTATCCAGACAACAAAGTTGGGTTAACTACATTCTACAAGTTAAAACCACGGAATATAAAGAAGGTGTCAGAAACAAATAGACGATGCTGTCTCTCTCAAATTTGCTGCAATGTAGCTCTTAAAGTTGAGGCAGCTAATAAGTTCATCATTGGAAAAGATACAGAAATACAGAGTCTTACTAAATGATCTGCTTCAGATATAACAGTTTGCAGCTATGAAAACCAGCAGTTTCCAAAAGCTAACTGCCTGAACAGAAATTGTGACAATTGTGGACCTTCTGAAATTAAGAAATATTTCAATAACCTAATAGATGAACATAAAGACACTTCAGACTTATTTGCCATGGAGTTCTGTACATATGTTTATTGTTGAAACAGTTTCTTTAATACATTTTCTTTATTTACTGTTCTTTAATAGCTTTTACAATGTTCCTAAATAAGAAATTATTGTATGCTTATAACTTTTATTTCATGATAAGATATATCTTCAAAAGTCTAAAAATATATGTAGGAATGTATTAACTTTGATTTCTATTTCACAATATTGATCATCTCTATATCAAATGGCTTTAACCTTTATACTGATTGCTTTTTCATCAAATGCAAACATTTACCAAGCTTTGTTTTCTAAATATCCAGTGGAATAAGATTATCTAGTTGAAAATGAAACGTTATGTTATTCATAGCTCAAAATTTTTTATGATTCTTTATTACAAGAGACACTTTCTCCTGGTATCAGTGGTGACATTGTAAGGTACACTAAGACATTAGTA
Organism: Perna viridis; assembly: GCA_037379345.1. Taxonomy (NCBI): domain Eukaryota; kingdom Metazoa; phylum Mollusca; class Bivalvia; order Mytilida; family Mytilidae; genus Perna; species Perna viridis. The sequence goes on along the minus strand of CM074511.1, from coordinate 8,188,170 downwards.
CTATTTTGTATTGCTTAGTTTTCAATATAAAGCCATATGATAAATTTTAGATTAAATTCAAAACTGTAGTGTCCGCAACGCTTTCAGGCTGCTTTTTAGACCCCTATTATTTTCAAAATTTTGAATAAAGTGTTAAAATTAATTGTTGTTTCTTTTCATATTATACCTATAGTATCAAAATTAGTTAGAATTATCATTTTGTTATCCATAACAAGATCTAAGTATCCATTTATAATAGTATGCTGAATTTCTGAGGGAAGAAAAATAGGGTAAAAATTTCATTTTTCCCAAAAAATCAAAGATTATCATGAAACTTTTACTTGTACAACTACACATTATCATAGTTCAAACTTATGGAGACCATAAAGTCATGGTTAATGGTGTTATATTTCAAATTTTTTAACATAATAGTTCTTGTATACAATGAAAAGAGCCTGTGGATGCCTGGAAACTTTTATCGAATACAGGAAAACAAGAAAAGGTTACACAAAAATCTTTTCAGGTTTTATTCTAGAGACATGCTTCTTTCTGAAAAATGCCTTGTCATTAAGATTCAACCAGGTTTATTTTTCATCAAATTTGTTACAGTCCTGTGTAAAATATTGTGAAACAGCCGTGGAGGGGATCCCTACAAATTGCCATTGCATCAGAAGTTTAATGCAATGAAAGATTAGATGTTCTACATGTAACTTTAGGCAAAATAAAAATCCACTTTCCATACTCAGTTACAATCCTGACTCAAAAGCATTATACATCACTGTTACTCCAAAAAAAGACAGCACATCTTGAAAGGTGCGTTTTGTCATCAACTCCCTAGTTATTTAAATGAAAGAATATGGCAAGACTGATGAGGTTATGTAACACAGATGATGCCTACACCAACATCATTGCCCACATTGTAGAACAGTGTTATTTTGACTTTGTATGAGAATAACTCTTTGATTTCAATAATTGAACTGTTGAAATATTATAATTTGTTATTCATACTTTATGATGTTATATGTATCACAATATATATAATAAACAGAAAATATTATTTCTTTTACATGTTCAGGTGTCTATGCTATGCAAAAACTTTCTGTATACCAGTTTCATACACATCCACATCACAACCGCAATGCAAATAAGCAAATTTAACCAATTGGTCAAAATACACAACAAACTCAGAAAAAAATCTTCAAAAGCACTGCCAAATTCACAGCTTGATTTTACATAACAATTAAAGACACAATTACCATACCAATATTATAAGTACAAAACTGGTATAACAGTTATGTACAAAATTTTAAAAAAATCACAATACTGGAATTATTTTATACCATTATTGCGATCCTTTGTGATCTATGTTTTCACTTATTGAAGACCTTTTGGTGTTCTTTAGTAGACTTTACTATTTTTCAAGAGATTACGATGGTGCATTTGTAGTGTTTCACCAAATCTGTTCCTTTTTCATATTGAAAATATTTAATATGAAACGATATAAACATTCAGAACATTATATAAAATTAATGAACAGGTTTACCTGAAGCTTAAAAATAATCAGGATCAGAAAAGCAGGGGAAAAGAGGGGGGGGTGACATCTACTGGAACTAAAAGTAACGACAGGCTAATGGCAAATAGAATGCATAAACAGTAACCCAGTGTAAAAATATAAAATACGAACCAAACGCGGAATTTAAGAGTTTTTTTTATTGGGGTATAAAAACTGTTTGATTATATCACGGACCTTATATTACAGGGACAACTCACTCCTTACAAAGTCTATATAATTTGTAAAAATAATTATTGTGCCTTACCGGTCTTTATTCTGGTTAAACTTCATTCATTCATTCAAATCTTTATTTCCTCATGAAGAGATATATTAAATACAACATATAAGTATACGAACTGAATACAAAAGCTATATACGTCAATATGCATTAATAAATACTATCAAATATAGCAAGGTCGCTTGTATACGACATAGCATGTATCGTCACATCTACGACCGGAATCTGTTATCAAAGGAAAGACATATTGAATAATATGTGCATGGCACAGTTTCATGTTAAGTTCAACTTGCTCTCTTGCTTTCAGACCGGTTGTCTGTTCACGCCCAAGTAACTTCTGGTAAAGGAATTTCATCATAATACTGCGAGAGTTCACAATACAAGTTCAAATCAAAATTTTCAATTATAATGTTCCACAATACATCACGTAAATGTTCTGTTAATGCATGCACGAACATACACATCAGTAAATGGTCTATCACATATAGTGCGAGCACCAGGTGTAGAGTTTGGTGTAACTGTCCATAGTTTTGTAATGAAAATGAGTAAAGTTTTTGGAAAACTTCCAGACAGGGGCTAGTTGTATTGATTTATGCAATCATCGAAATCTCTCGAAGTCACCATCGTTACTCATACGATCATGCCATTCGGACGATTGTTTTGTGTTTATAGCACTTTGAACTAACGATTTCCAAATAGCTATGCACGGAAAGTGTCCACCTGAAATGTAGTCCAAGAGATACACACGTTAGATGTGTCATAGTTTTCCTTTCCTCTTTCGTCTACCCCGGACTTGACTTTTTATGAGCAACTCGGCGGGTGTTTCTAGAAAAGCAGAGAACGCTTACTCGATACTCCCAGTGCCAGAGAACATATCATCAACAGCGAGACTTTTTGCAGACGACTGCTTCTTATACCGGAACGTGAAAAACATGGAGGATGCAAAACAACTGCAACACGATCTTGACACTCTGCAAAGATGGGAACGCACCTGGCTGATGGAATTTAATCCTGATAAATGTGAGGTCATAAATATCACCAACAAGAGGTCATATGTACATTTCGACTACAACATCCATGGCAAGGTTCTTACTCATGTACCACATGCCAAATACCTGGGACTTACATTCAGCACCAACCTAACTTGGAATAAACACATAGACAACATAACAAAGAAAGCCAATTCCACTTGTGGTTTTCTGCGACAAAACATCAGCAGTTGTAGCAAGCAAGCAAGACCAGTGTTATACTACATCACTGAGACCAAATGTAGAATATGCTACCACAGTGTGGGACCCTCACACAAAACAGAGCATCAACAAACTGGAATAAGTGCAGAAAAGAGCAGCATGTTTTGTGAATGGGGACTACTCAACCTACAGTAGTGTCAGTAAGATGATGTCAGACCTCAAGTGGCCGTCATTACAACATAGACGACAAAACATGAAAGCAATAATGATGTACAGGATTGTCTACCATCTGATTGCAATTCCACCGCAACAATACCTCACACCAGTCATTACCTCCACAACCAGAGGTCACTCAATGATGTTCATCATATCCCACTCAAGAATCAAGACGCATCAGTATGTCTTCTTACCATCAGCCATCAGGATATGGAATGCCTTGCCAGACACTCTAATTGTTTCACCCACCCTAGAGGTATTCAAAGTGGGAATCCTGACAGCAGAGTAGACGAACTTGGATTTTAACTGTACATACAGATTCATTTAAATGTACAGTCCGTCCTTTGTCACCGTATTTAAATAGTGCACATAGCCAAGTTCGACAATACTCAGACATCTGAGGGATGAACTTTATAGGAGGAAGAAGAAGGAAAAAGGAAAATTTTTATATTTCTTTCTCAAGACATAGGTACACTCATTTAGTCATCATTTTATTGTAATTCAAAGCACACTTATTAAAATAGTCATAGCCATTCAGCAGATTTTTCTCTTTCATTTGGTGTTAATTTCATTTTAATAAATGCAATAGTTTTCACAAACATTCAATGAACACTCATACTTTATGAACCTTTAAAAAGGTGATTTTTTATTAGTTTAGATCGACGATCAGAATTGATATAGCGGTCACTAGAGCCTTTAGATCTGTAAAACCTGATAGCATCTGCAATTATCTTACGCTACGGGAGGAAAATAGTCCCATTAGCATTCCCCATTAAGGATCAAATGCAGATAGTTAATTCCACTTTGTAGGTACTTGTAATATTCCAAGTTAATTCTTTGTTATTTCCAAGTTAATTATTTGTAATGTTTCCAAGTTAATTCTTTGTTATTTCCAAGTTAATTATTTGTAATATTTCAAGTTAATTCTTTGTTATTTCCAAGTTAATTCTTTGTTATTTCCAAGTTAATTATTTGTAATATTTCAAGTTAATTCTTTGTTATTTCCAAGTTAATTCTTTGTTATTTATGCCAATAAACAACCCATTAAACAACTTTTATTGCAAACTAAATATGCTGATAAATTTGGTTTGTATTAACAACGGTCCAATTAAAAATAGTTATCCCTTACCTCTTATCAGTACAGTTCCTATTTTATTTCTATGCATTTACCCAATTAAACCAGTCGTTCGGTATCGAAAAATTCAAGTTGCCTATTTATGTTTAGACGCATAATAAACCATTTGATTTTTAGTTAGAAATGAAAAACCTACGATATTATAAATAGTCATCAATCATAGAATTGAAATATAAAGAAGAATGCGGAGTACCAATTGGAAGAGCTGTCTTCAGATATTTCATGCAGGCTTTGGCGGATAAAAGGAGCAGTGGTTCCAATCAAGAAACTTGAAGAAAAGGGTTTCTGCTGGCTGTTACTTGCCCTCATCGTTTGGCCATTTTTTTTAACAAAAGGTTAGCATAACCCCCGAAACCGAAATTCGTTTCAAGAATATTCAGGATATTACAAATACCCCCTACAAAACCACCTGACTATAAATACTGTTTTCATTTTATATCAAAAATATATTTTTAATTTTTAAACACATTTGCAAAAGCATTTTCTACACTATTATATGTTAACAAGAAAACAAACATATAACTTACAAAGACAAACACACATATACACACACACACACACACACACACACACACTCAGAAATCATAAACTCACAAAAGATGGTCACATATGGTAACTCGCACAACTCTACCATATGACTGTTTGTTATACTGACTCAGTTTATTTACTTATGTAGGCATTTTACATCTTGGATGAAGAATTAAAAGTGTTGTTTTCATTTTTCTTTAATTCAACCATTGACCATGAGGTAAAGACCTTTTCTCATTAAAATAAGAAAATAAACTGAACAGAAAGAAACACTGATATTGGTTGTTGACAAAAATTTATGAAAACCAAAGTTATCAATATGATTATCTCCCTTTGACTTTGACCTCCACAATTAAATGTGGCTTTATCACATAATCAGTTGATTCTTGAAATATAAAGGATAATAATTGCAATTTTTTATCATAAATGTATTAACATGAATTACTTTCAATAACTTGACAATAACTATTCACCGGTTATTTTAAATTCATCTGTAAAGTTGATGTTAATTTAAGTTAATCTAAATAGAAATATCGAATAATTAATGACTTATCCTAAAGCATTTATAAATTTCGCTTTCTAATATAAAATAACTAAAAAGAAAAATGTATTAAAAAACAAAACATTACTTACCTTTGATTGAACTGTCATTAAACACAGTCAGAATTTAATTTTTATAAAGTTTTGAACTTTTCTCAACTTCTCCTCAATATTGTCAAAGAGTAATCAAGGGAACCAAGGTTATAGCGGTAATCAAAAGAATATAATCCAGGGACAAAGACCAGACATGGAAAACAGACATACACAACAAAGAACATAAAGTAACTAAAATCATACATACAAAGTAACAAAAGAAAATGAGCAACTCGAACTCCACTAAAAACTGGGAGCATGGACCAGGTGCACCGGTAGGGTAAGCGTCCTCTGCTTTTCTAGAAACACCCGCCGAGTTGCTCATAAAAAGTCAAGTCCGGGGTAGACAAACAAGGGAAGGAAAACTATGACCCGTTGAATAAATTAGTTTTTATGGTGCTGATGGATACACCATAACAGTCAAATAAATCATATCTTTTTCTTCTCCCTTCTTCAGTCTTAGCGTAAACACTGCAGTTATAAAACCATACATTTTCAAATTTTTCAGTGTTCTTTAGTCTTGTCATCAGTCCCAAGTTCTTTAGAGTTTTATCATCATGGAATTTAACTCCCTTCTGAAGTCCTTTTTTAGCTCTCATCACTTTCACCTTGACTTCGGTATTTCTCATCTCAACAATGACAGGTCTAATGTCATTATCTTTTCCTGGAATTCTGTGTATTGCTAGTATATCCTGAGGTTCAGTGTCAACTTTCAATTAATCTTTTACAATTGTTTGGAAGTTCTCTTTTAGGTTCTCATCAATTTGTTCGGGCAAATTTACAACTCTGATATTGTGTTTTCTAGAGTACTGGTCATTAATTTCCCAATTTTGTTGCCTCTTTTGCTCAGTTTTCTGAATCAGTTAACCTTTCTTCCATCAATTGCATGGTTTTATCTTTATCTTTCATTTTTTCTTTCAGAATTTCATTTTCCATTAGCAATGAATCAAGCTGATCTTGCATTTTACCTGTCCTGTCTATAAGTTTTGCTTCAAGATCTTCTATCATTGATTGTTTAAAGGTTTCTATTAATTTGCTTACAACATCAATGATAATTGATTTAAGATCTTGTTGTTTCAATAATGAGTCAATTGCTTCCTGAAGGCTGGATTTTTTCACATTGTCCTTGAGGCTTTCTTTAATCTCATTCAAGTCATTTAACAGATCAAGGCTATCTTCAGAGAGTTCTGAATGAGTTCTTTTGAACTGCTTGGATGGTTTTTAAAGTTCACCTTTATTACCACCTTTTTTAGCTGCCAGCAATTGTACTTTTGGCTTATCCTTCTCTGATCTATCTGAAGGCATTTTTGTTGATAATAATGTCCAATTAATAGAATTGTGATGAGTAGTCAGTTATTGTATACTCACTATTTATCACAATGAAAAAAAAAGTTTTGTATCAAATATCTTCAAAAAATGAGCATCCAACTCTCTAAAAAATGGTAATTCAATAGTCCATCAATAAATATCTATGTATATCCAAAAAAAATAACACTTCCACATCAGAATATAGTCAAAATTGCCTAAAAAACTGAGGAGCTCATCAACAGCTCACTAGACCGGCGGCCATGTTGTTTTTTATCTCAACATAGCTTAACAGATTAAAATCAAAATTTGATAGATCTCATCATGATATACACTAGTCTGAATTTCTTCTGACCCTGCAACCCTCATCTTTTTTATTTGGATATTGGTATGTTGGGTTGGGACATATCAATATCCAAATAAAAAAGAGGAGGATTGCAGGGTCAAAGGAAATTCGGACTAGATATACACTTTTACCATGTCAGAATTTCGCAATTTGCTAAACCTAATGGTTTTAGAGATAAATGCAAAAAAAAACATCTAAGTGACCTATATGTTCTATTTTTAGTAACAGCAGCCATACTTTTCGACAAATAAAAAATCCACCAATCAATTCTATGCACAATACCCTAAGGAATGTTCTTACCCAATTTGGTTCTAATTGGTCCAATAGTTTCAGAGGAGAAGAGTTTTCAAAAATTGTTAAAACAGACACTAAGTGATTGCAAGAGCTCACATGGCCTTCCACAATGTGAGCTAAAAAGTACAAAAAAGTAATATTCATTTAATATTTAATTTGCTATTCCATAATTGAAAAGCAAGAAACATTCATTCTATAACACAATTACATACACATATTAATCTCATATTGGTACTTGTGGATTCAGATCTAAGACAACTTTATGAACGATTTCTTTGTCCTTAGGAAAGATCTTAAGAGAGTGAAAACATTATGTTTCATGAATTACACAAGATGAAATAAAAAAATGAAATAAATGACAGAGCCAAAATTTTGACAGGTCTTACTCATTTGTCTCAATGCTGTCGAAACAAGTTAAAGAAAATCAGAACATAAATAGTGCATCAGCTTTTAAACATTTATAATAGGTAATTATGGCAGAAATTTGGCAAGGCTTAAAGGTAAAAAAGTTCAGGTTTGAAAATTTCCATTACAAAGTTTGAAAAGACAAAAAAACAATGGATGAGGTAAATAAAAGTTCCTTTTATGAAAAGGAAACTTGTAAAATTTTGAATTAGTGAATATTATCCATCAAATGGATATTTTTAATTACCTTTATATTTCGGAAATTTCCAACTAAAATCAACAATGTAAAGTGCACACCATTATTGTACTCTGATAATATAAAACTAGGTAGAAATTAGATTCAGTAATTGTGTATATACATATTGTTCACAACCAACGAATGGGTTCTATCATCTACAAACTTCGATTGATTTTCATGGAGAAAGATGTCAGTTGGATCTAGATTTAAAAAAAAAATCCTGGCCCTGAATTTTGTTAAAAACATTTTAGCCAGCATCTGGAGTGAAAAAATGTCCTGCTCCACATTTTACCATGGTAAAAAATCAATTTTTTAAAATATTTTTTTTTTTCTTGTATCAATCATATGGGGGAAAATTATAAGACCTGCTAAGCATGCTAAAAAAATATGGTCCCATGAAAATCCCATGCTCCCCCAGAAAAACAAAAGGTCCATGCCTAAGTAAGATATCTACCTCATGATAGTATGAATATTTACAGAACAAATCTAGTTTTAAATAATTAAAAAAACAATGAGAATGAGATCACATGTAACTCAGACATGGAATGCATACAATACTAAATGGTATAATAGAAAGTAACTAATTGATAAGTTTTCTGTAGAACAGATTAATTTTGTACTACAATAAATAATAAGTGTAACAACTAGTGTAATCATACTGTAAACGTAATAATTTTCGCAGTTGCTATTTTTTGTGGATTCTGTCAAGTGAACATATTTGCAGGTATCAATTTTTTGCAGTTTAAAAAAAATGATTAGCATTATATAATGTTTTAAATCAATTTCGCAGGTACTATTTTTTGTGATTTTTCTGTCCATTGCAAAAATAATGAAAATTAGTATGTTTATAGTAATTGAGAATTATTTAATGTAAGTTATTAATCTTTTTTTCAAATCAAATATAATAGGAAACATGGTTAATGTATTGAAAGGTTTACTAATGTAGTTTTCATTGTTTAAAGTTTTTAAAGATTGCCTATGAGTAATTATTATCTTATGTCTTTCCAAACTAAATGAATTTTCTTGACAGTCATGTGAACTGATCGTAATGTTTATTCCTATTTACACTTAATTTAGTCTAATACCCATCAGTGTGAAATATGGAATGTCAAAGAACCATAACTACTTTAAAGTTCCCTATTTTCAGCCTACAAGATAATATCCTTTCACTAGAAAAGTTTACCTCTATGTTCATCAGGTAACACGTAAATGCCAAGTTCTTGTGTTCCTGCTTAAATTTTAAAAAATAACATTTTAAACTTATATCTAAATTATTCAAATTCTATAAATGTTAAAAAAATCCATATTTGTTCTCACAGAAAATCAGTTCTAATGAAGGATGGCTAATGGGAAATAATTCAGTAAGAAATAGAGTATATGTCACAACCAATGATTTCACTTGAATTCACAACCATAAAATCACAACCATTTATTACAATGCATAAACAATATAGAAATAGCACTACCAATCTACAGCTTGTTGTATGTATCTGAAATATACACAAGACATTTGTGAATTTTGCTGCTTTAAAATAGTATGTTTATCACTACAGAAATTACTCCTTTCATTTATCATCTGTTGAAAAAACATATTTTTCTCTCCAAAGTTAATGATTTATTTAATAAAACTACAGTAAAACTTTTACAACTGAAGATAATTAACATGCCCCTAAAAGATGGGTTAGAATCACTGATAGTAAATATGTCACATTATAAACTTTAATGTGATGTAGTGACAAATCACTTTACATGGAAAACAAATTGACAAAAGTAATAAGATTCTGCTATTTTCTTTTAAGTACAATATTGAACATAGTCTTTTACAGCATTTTTTAAACGTTTGGCACATTTCCAATCACAGAAATTAACAACATATATGATAATACTATATACCTACTAATTTTGATCTTTGTTATAAACATAAAACAGGAAAAAACAAGCAAACATAACATTTACTTTCCCCATAAATCACTTCAAATGGAAAATTTTGATTTTTACTAAATATGTAAATAATATACCTTTTATCACTGTCAAAGCAGAGCTCTTCACAACATACCAATGCCAAATATATTCATCCGACAATATTTCATTACAAAATAAATGTTACAAAAAATCAAGTAATTGAACACTAAAAATAAGATTGCTATCCAATACAGCTGAGCCAACCTATGTAGACTGACCAGGGAAAAGTAAGAAAAATAAAGATATTTATCAATGGTGATCTGTACACATCCTTAAAGCTATAATCACAACTCAGTAGCATCTCCTGAATCTAACAAAGACAAAGAACCATAAAAGTGTGGAGGGACTTGGACCACCTCACTGACAGGCCTTGGTCCAGGTCTTATATTTAGTTCCTTTCTGTAAGTTGGGTCTACATGGTCCACTATAGCATTAGGGACAGGCAAGGTCTCCTTTATATTGTCTGGCAGAAACACATCATTATTGATTTTAATGTCATTGTTATTAGAACACTTTGGCCATGATTCTTGCACATAAATATCAGGAGGTAAAAAAACAGAAGTATCTGTTTCATCCAATTCAGCAGTACGAGCAAATGATGCAATCTTTTCCTCTGGAAGTTCATTGGAGTCCTTTGTGTGTCTTCTGCTTTCATTGCCTTGATTAGTATCATCAGACACACAGCTTTTTAATGTATCACTGTGGAAGTCATATTTGCCCTTGTCATTGGGCAGTTTGATATTGAAATGCTCCCTGGAAGTGCAAGGTTCCATGGGAGGCTTAGTCACTACTTTGTTTGTTAGCACTGATAAATTGTTTTTTTCATAAGCAGGATCATCAACCATGCTTCCTTCACTATGGCACTGTTTGTTATTTGGTATGTGTCTCCTTGGAATTTTTTCCGAGTTAGGACATTTCACTACATCAACACTGCTATATGGGGAAACACCTACTGATATCATGTCACTACTATGGGACAATCCTTTAGATGATGACCTTTTAGGTCGTGGTCTGAATGAAGTTAATTCTTTCTGCTCATAAGATTCTTGTGAGTCTTCACTGTGTCTACCTCGGTAGAAACGAGCAAATATTGATGATGATGGAGAGGTATTGTCTGGTAATTTAACATATAACTTTCCAGGTCGTTCCTGAGGCTGAAAAAGAAAAATTGACAATTTAAAATATTGTTCACTGCAAACCCACCATGAATGAAACTAGTGTAGTGTTAATTGGTTCTTAATATTCATTTTTGTCCTGTAAGGCTGAACAGAATCCCTAAACATTTGTATTTATTGTGCTTCATTTTAGTGAGCCGACCTTAACATCTGACCTTGTTGAACTCGAGTAGCTCAAGGTAAATACCAATTTTGCTATGTGAACTCAACTATTAAATTAGTAACAATGGAGTTTAATCTTTGTGGCTGTTTGACCATAACATATACAATGAAGAATAACTTGATCATACATCTTACCTTGTTCTGAGATTCTGCGATGAGGGGTTCATAAATTGATGTAGAGTCAGGTGGTGTAGTAGATTTAGTCTGATTGGCTATCTTAGAATATATATCCTCGTCATCTTCTGAATCAGGTGACTTTGATCTTGTAGAGTTTGGCCGTATCATCGGCTGCAAATTAATATCAATACAAAGTAATATATATGTTCCATACCATATACTGTGAAAGTACTTTCATTTGTGGATACCAATGTTCAAGGATTGGGGAAGGAACACAAATTCGAGGGTTCTTCAATTTGTGATTTTGATGTTTTCAGTATACACATCGATGAAAATTTTTTTGTTAATAACCAAAATTTATGATTTAGCCTACCCACAAAAACCACAAAATTTGGTACTCACTATTAATAGTTATTTCACAGTAGGTGTTTTGATTCTATGTACAATTTTCTAAATACACATATGGAACAACTGTAAACCTGGGCAATCAACTGATAGTGGTAATCAATGTCAAAAATCACTTCCTTCAAATTGTATAAATATTAACCTTTTCCATTATATAAACATGTGATTATTTGTTAATTGAAATGGTATTTAAAAAGTTGGAATTAAATAATACTTATAAATCATAATTGAAAATACACTAAAGTATATTCTAAATAAAAGTTTGTTTTTGCCTTCAAAAATTTATGTTGCCCCTGTTCCAAACTTCAAAGTGGAATTACTTCAACAAAATTCACTGGATCATCAAAACCTGGTAATATGAACAACCATGTCCTAACAATCTATAAAGTTTCATAAAATTCTTACAAAAGTGACAGACAGGACATAAACAACAGGGAAACCATAATAACATTGGTCCCGTCCATTGATCCAAAACCATAAAGTTGCATTTACTTCTACAAATTCCTATGACTAATATTGAACACTTACAATTGGAGGTAAAGGAACATTGGGTAAATCATCATAAGGTCTTAACTGCTCTTTAACTTCCTTGGCACATTTCCTACAAAAGAACAAAAAAAAAAAAAATTCTAACAGTGGTTGTTGAAAGACAAAGCAATTTGAGTAAATTGTTTTGTTATTTTTTTGTTAAAACTGTTCTGCTTTCTTCATATGCATCTTTTGTATTGTGGTACTCATAAAGAGCAGTAACTATTCACAAAGACAAACAGTAAAAGATGTTCATATCATATTCAATACAATTCTGTAATGTGTTACCTTGATAAGATTATACATCCAATTAAAGATAGGACCACAAACATAAAAGATCCAAGTATTATTCCTACTAACTTTCCTTTTGTTAAGGAATCATCTGAAATAAAAAAAATAAGGTATTTAGATTAAAATGGTATAGCTCATCTTTTAAATACTGTTCAGCATAACTATATGTTCAATACAAATACATGTAAACCAGACATTGTTATGACATTTACTCCATTTAACATAATAATTTCTATAATGCCCATTTTTGAGTGGAAAATTATAGTGCCAAAATCCTCAACAATTCATTAATAATGTACTTTCATAAAGAATAGAATGTATTATCAAAGAATGACAAGAGAGACACATACCTGTAGTGATTGTAGCTGTGGTATATGCAGCCTTAGAATCAGGACCTCGTCCATTTCCTGAGATGGCCTGAACCCAAACTCTATAAGTAACTGTCTTGGATAGTTTCGTCAGAACCACATTGCTTTCTCTGCCACTCACGTGTACAACATTGTATGACCCTAAAATTATATTTAGCCATTTATTGTCAGAATATTGAAAAGCAATACATGTAATTGTATTAGAACAAGCATTCTGAGAGTATTGTATAATAGTACAAATACCACAAGAAAAATTTGTGAAGAGAACTGAATGCAATCTTCATGCATAATTTATTAACAAAAATTGTGTGCAAAACTCAGTCTGCACAAATTCTAAGGACCTTAACTCAACAAAAACTAGACATTGCCTCTAATGGAACTAATACCATCTCCCACTGAAGCCTTTTGAACCCTGTACAATGTGGACATACAATTCAATTTTTATGGTGGATAGACTACACACTTTTGACACACAATTTGTTGCCATTCCCACAACACCCAACACATGACTAATCCTTGACAACATGCACATATCCATATGGTAATCTAAAACTCCATTGATTTTCGTAACAATTCTGCTAATTGTTAAGGAGGAGTTGAGAACAACACATCAGAACAGGTTACGCTGAAAAATGCATAAGTTCCAACAGTCATCATTTCTACAATTTTTGTTCAAACATAAATTCCTGTCAATATGGACATCTTCATATTGTAATCTAACACCCCATTAAGTTTCACAACAATCCTGTAAGTTGTTGAGGAGGTGTGAAAAGTTCCAGCAGCCGTCATTTCTTCAGTTTTTTTTCAAACACAAATTCCTGACAATATGTACATCTCCATGCGGTAATATTACATCCCACTAAGTTTCGCAACAATGCTGCAAGTTGCTTAGGGATGGATGGACAGACAAACAGGGTGAAACGTATACACACCCAAACTTTGTTTGTAGGAGGTTTAAATATACTGACTGGAACAAAATTTGAACTTGATCTGTAACTTATCATGGTTTTGTCAAATGTATACCTGCAAGCATGACAAAAATTTTCAGAAAACTGAATTGATGCATGGATTTCTAAGTCCAAGGGCAATAACTCAGTATAAAACAACAGGCAGAACAAAAATTGAACTTGATCTGCAGTCCATTTCACAAAAAAATGTTAGTGTAAAATCAGTCATAAGTTATGACATCATAATAGATCAAAGAATCGTAATGTCTTAGGACTAATTTTACACTTACAAACTTTCGTGAAAAGGACTGCAATGTACCATATATCAAATGTATATAAAAAAAAGTGTGGAAAAAAGATTTGTCAGACTGACATACTAAGAGATGGATGGAGCAAAATCTGAAGTCCCCTTTGTTGAAAATCGGCAGTAGGGGACTAATAAATTTGAATAGGAGACCATTTACATAGGAAGCATCAGTAAACAAAATTTAAGTGCTTCCCTTATAACTGATCCTGAAATTTTCCATTATAGCTATGACATACAACACTGGATAAAAGATGCTTTGGTTATGTGTCTAACTTACAATAATCTAAATTAAATCTACACTTTTAGCAGTTGTGAAAAAAAAGTCTGTAAGTGTTGAAAAAAAATCATTTGAACTTGAACCAACCTTGACAAAGTGTATACATATGTGCTTTACTTCAATATGCGGTGATTACAGACAACATACATCAGTATTGCCTGATTATATCGTTTGACATACTTTGTCCCCAACACATAATAAAACATGCATGAGATCATATTCAGAGGTCAGTGAAGATGGTCATTTTCCCTCAGAGTTCATCTAAATTTGACCCATAAATGACCTTTAACCTACTTACTAGTACAGTTTTGACCTTTCCTGGCTCGACAGTAATAGATATTATACTGTGAGACATATCCTCTTGTTTCTGAACACTTGAATTTGTCCCATTGAACTTTAATCTCATTCTTCTGAGGAATGGTCGAAATTCTGACATTCTTTGGTGGCAGTAACACCCCTGTTAAAGTAAATGAATGTTTGGGTAAAAATCAACAGATTAATTAATCATGTCAAGAATTCAAACTACTTATATTAAAGTACCAGATTTATAATGTAATTGATCCAAAAAGTCATTTATAGTGATACATTGTAGGCCTAAATAAAAGCATGCAAGTAGCTTACTTTTAAAAAAAGAACAGCTTTCCTTCAATTTTATCAATATTGCATATTGAGTAAAAACATATTTAAGGTTATGAATATTGTTTTTATCAATAAACCAATTCAGTGAAATAGTATCTTCAAATGAGGAAAACTTAATGAATTGCTTTAATAATAATAAAAAAAAAAATAGCCATAGAAAAGATAAAAATAAATATATATTTTTTTATTTTTGAAAATGTACCTACTTTCATTTTGCATGTAGATACACTCGTTCCATATGATTCCACTGCTGACTGTTTCTCCTGATTCTTGTTTTGTTTCCATGGAAATTCCAAAGATTAAAGTTGACAATTCTTTCTTGCTGATGACCTTTAAGTACTCCATCTGATCAGCATGCAATATCACCCATGACATAGGTTCCTAAAGGAGAAATAAATTTTTAATTCACTAATGTAATATCATTGTTCAAGACAAAATCTAATTTATCAATGTAAACAGCATAATCATTAATATGGTA
Source organism: Perna viridis (assembly GCA_037379345.1). Taxonomy (NCBI): domain Eukaryota; kingdom Metazoa; phylum Mollusca; class Bivalvia; order Mytilida; family Mytilidae; genus Perna; species Perna viridis. The sequence continues at coordinate 8,172,455 of CM074511.1, read as the reverse complement.
AGTATACTTGAAGATAAAAAACTAAGTCCATTTTTGCAAACCAAATGATATCATACTTACAGTTAATTACGGTTAATATACTAATATGCAAAGTTTGTTGGTCCAATATAAAGTTGTAAATATGGAATTCTTTTTCAAAACTGAGTTTGAACTTGACACTTCAATGGTAGAAAGTTCTCCAGGACTAAAACTTACCATACAATCAAATTCACTAACTGTTCCTCTACACCAAAATAGTGTGTAGCCAAGGATGGCTAATTCTGTCTTTGGTTTGGACCATGTAATACGAAGTTGGTAAAGATTGTTCTGATATACCTTAGGCGAGGCTTCCACAATAAAATCTAATGGTTTGGGAGGTTCTGTGAAATAAATATAGAATTAAAGAAAACAATTCTCAGTCAGGCAAACTATGGCCACCTGGAAAATTGGCAAGCAAAGGAAATATCATTTTAACAATATCCCCATTTGTGTGAAGAAATTGGCAATTTTCTTACAAGTAAAAAAACTTGTTTCAAAACCAACTTTACGGACATGAAATTCACACTTTCATGAATTTCATATCATAACATTTTAATGAAGCTTTTACAACATTGCAAAAGAGCATTATACTGACAACTTTTGAAATTAGAGTAATAAGTACTATCACTAATACAGTTGAATTTCACTTGCTTGAACTCGAATGGCTCTAACACCTGGGATTTCTCTAACACATTCAAAGTACCAAAATTTTCTCCTATATAATCAATTAAAAAACCATGGATTTTTTTTAACTTCAATTTCTCGAACACTCAAATTGACTAGTCAGCCTGCACAATAAGAAATCTTAAACAAACTTGTCAGTCATTTCGTCAGCTTGCGTAACAAAAGGTGTGAATAACTGAAGCCTTATCATTAGTCCAAGTGTCCAACTCTGAAAGTTTTAAAAAGCAAACAGTATTTTTTAATGTCTACAAATCAACATAACCTACTGAAATGGAATGAAAAATATCCTAGAACTAACAAAACTTTGTAGGAAGCATTCAATTTCTAACAATCAAGTCAAACTTGGAACAGCAACTAAGTACATGTATATCCAGAAATCTTCAAACTTCAATTCATCCAATTCCTGTTAACTCGAACACATTTCAATGGTCCCTTGGGTTTGACTGTACTTACTTTTCCCTACAGCTAGTACAAGGATCGTAGCTCTGTGTGGTGAAATTCCAACCTTGGTCTGTCCTTGAACATCAACCAAGTAATCCTTATCTGCCATCAACATTAACTGGCCTGATGTGTTCACTCCTGTGTCATCATCAGCAACAGGAGACAGTGTACCAGTATCTCTGGCTGTCACATGGTAGTTTATTATCTCTCCATTAGCAAGTCTCCTAATGATTGGCTAAATAAAGAAAAAATATTCTTTCAAAGTCTGATTATATACATACTAGATATTGCAATAACTTTAAGAACTTGAGAAGGTTAAAAAATAAGTTATAAAAAATAGATCAGTATGCTTAAGGTCAGAGGGCTAATAGTAAGAAAGTACAGAATTCACATAGGTAGATCATACCTAATATTTTCAGTATATAAATTTTCCTAGTTTTTCTCAAAGATGACTCTGAATGATTATACTTTAGAAATTCAATGTGAAAATATAAGTCACCGAACTTTATTTTGAAATAACTGAGCCTTATTAAAGCCAATATTTTACCATATTTTATAAGGATTCTGTAGGGATTTAACAGTTAACTGACATTCTTTCATATTTCAAAATGAAAATTGGGGGTCAAAATAATGAAACATTTTCCTGCCAGTGTATTATCTCCTCTTGATTTTTTAATATTTTACCATTCTAATTTTTAAGTCATATAAAATCATTGAAAATAATTTAAAATATATTATTTTAACATCATTTTAAACACTATTAATTTCTAGAAAATATATATATGTCTGTATGATTTGGCATGATGACAGAAAAGAATGCTGAATGTAATAGATGTAGCATATGTACAAGTTAAATCACATTTATTTTCTCATAGTGCAAATGGAAAAAACAAACCTACCCTCCAATAAACATTTATGACACGACATCCTTTAAAGCTACAATGTCTCTCTACAAAACCTCCCGGCTGAAATTCTGGGGCAGCTCCTGGAACTGGTAATAAACAAACATATACCATCAGAACACATGTACAATGTAGAATAAATCATGGCAAACAAAACTTGTGTGGTTTACATGTTACTAAATACTTAAAATATTTTCTCCGAATCATATGCCTAGTTTTCGATACTTCCAATTTTAAATATATATAACTCACGTTATAGAATACTCTTTAGGTTTATTATCTTAAGTTATAATATAGTTATAATATAAGACTTTTTGATAAAATAAAAAAAGAAGTTCAAGTTCCCATTTCAAATTGTTATTTTTTTCCTAATTCAAAGACATCACAATTTACCATCATCTTCTAATCTGATGACTGTAGCTTCATCCTCACTCCATTGTCCATCCCATTTTGGCTTGACAGAAATCTTGACTGTGTACACAGTACTAGGAACCAGATTACAAATAGTCTTCTCATACACATTCTCAAGCTCAACTTTCTGTTATAAAAGAAAGAATAAGATAATTAAAACATTAAACAAGAACTGGCATTGTTGTTGTGAATGGCATGCACACATTGACCTAATATCAGCAAACATTTAACACATTTAATACACACAGATGTGTTGGAAACCTGAAAAAGGAGATATAGTACAATTTGATCATCATGCAAAAACAACATACTAAAATACAACAGACAACTTTTACATTCACCATTTATGTCAAATTTCATTGAAACTAGTTTAAAGTTTTATATTTGACAAAGAAAGTGTTTTTGATATAAAGAAAATCACACCAGCAATAGTTATGTGGAACTTTGTCTCCAAAAATAAAAATATTTGAAATGCTTCTATAATACTGTATTATTCAAAAAAATATTTGTAGTAATTAACTCAAGTCTGTTCTACCTTGGCTCCCATTACACAATCATATGCATGTTTACCACAGTTGCCCTCAAAAAGACTTACTTTTCTTGAACAGAAGCAATGTGAAAGTTGTCTTAAAAATGCTTCACAGGAACAACTTGATACGATTGGAGATATCAAACAATACACATTTGATACAACCATGTACACTGACTTATGATTCTGATTTGGATTATCCTTAAAATTTCCAAACAGAGAAAATACTATCATAAACCTCATAGCACACTTGAATTTTGTTACTCCTTAATTTCGATATGGTTTAGGCCATAACCTTAAAAATTTATCAAAACCTTCCTCCTGTGACTATTAACATCGCAATTAATTAAATTTGATTTAGGTCCATCAAGTAATACTCAAGTTATTGTACAAAATTCTAGTGTCTACCAATGATAACAACAACACAACACCACAAAGAAACCTTTTTTATTCGGCGAAAGCAAAGAAATCTGTTCAGAACAGACAGATAAACAAAATGACAAGATAAAGGCAGCACAGAATAAAAAAAAAGAATGGATATGGTCAAATGCAACAAATGTTTCGGTGTATAATCTGAATACAAAATACCACAAAACAAAATAATAATTACTTTTGAATATCATAGGTAACTTTATTTTTTCATCAGTTAAATCCAACCATTCCTGCTCTACATATTTTTTTTATCTAAAATGCTTAATAATGCACATAAGGCTTTGTTCAATTACATGTACAAAGAATGAGCGATATCATAGCCACCAGTCAAATACAATGTACAAAACATTTAGACAGAACAGATAATCAATTTTCACAGTTTTTTTTGTTATGTTTGATAATTGTGGTAACAGGCTAACTTGCTTTTAACCTTAAAAGTGGTAGATAATTAACATCATTTAAACCTTTAAATTTTAACAGTACATCACTCTTGCTGTTAAAGTCAAACTGCTATTAACAGTCTGTTTTAAGTTGTAGTAAACACTAAACGGATAAAATCATCTTTGTTGAACAAATATCCAATGCCTAGTGACTCATTTCACAAAATCACAGTAAAACCATAAGTAAAATTAATGCATTAAAGAATTTTGATTTTTTTTTCCTTCATTTGCTCTTTTAACCTTCATTACAAAAAATTTCTTTCAACTTTATTATCTTGGTCTACTATAGAATAGTAAACCTAACAACAACACCCAACAGACAAAACATCCCAAATCTACTTGGACCTGAACCCTTTTTCGTCTGCTTACTTGTTATATAACTACCTGAACCCTTTTCCATGTTTAATTTTATGTAGTTACCTGAACCCTATTTCACCTGCTTACTTTTATGTAATTACCTGAACCCTATTTCCCCTGTTTACTTTAATATAATTACCTGAACCCTATCACCCTTAAATGTGAACCCAAATTTCCACTGTTATTACCTGAACCCTATAGCTATCTCCCCATTCTGAAGTAACAGGTTGATACTGTATTCTGTAAACCCTATCAAATGCATCTTTACTCCTGCCCCACTGAAGGTGTATACAGGTACTGTTATGTGATGTCCTCAAGTCAGACACACTGCTGGGTTTCACTGAAATATAAATCATTTTACCATAAATCTAATACATTGTATTAAAGTAGACAAACTGTGGGTAAAGCTCACTTGGTGAAACCCCTGCTTCTGAGAAATCATACAGAAATGCCTCATAGTCATTCAGATCCAAAAAACAAAATAAAAGGTGCATGATGGCATCAAGTGATTAAGAATATGTGAAAGTTCATTGAATTCCATTCAGCAGTTTTAGAGGAGTTGGGGATTAGAAGATATGGTCCCCCTGATGGACCAATGACAAAAGTCATATTAGCATCAGAAAGAAAAGAAATCCCCAAATGTCATTCAGATGGAAAAACAAAATAAAAGGTGCATGATGGCATCATCTGATTTAGAATATGTGAAAGTTCATTGAATTCCTTTCAGCAGTTTTAGAGGAGTTGGGGGTTAGAAGATATGGTCCCCCTGGTGGACCAATGACAAAAGTCAATGATTAGCATCAGAATGAAATCCCCAAATGTCATTCAGACGGAAAAAACAATATAAAAGGTACACAATGGCATCATGTTATATAGAATATGTAAAATTTCTTTTCAGCAGTTTCAGAGGAGTTGTGGATTAGATGTCCCAACCTCTTGGTCGATGAATGACAAAGTCCTTGTTTTGCATTCAGATACCCTAAAAATCATTCAAATAGAAAAACAAAATAGAGGGTGCACAATAGCATCATCTGGGACAGTTTTACCAAATTCCATTCAGCAGGTTTTGAAAAGTTACAGAATTGAAAACAGTTACACTTGATTGAAGAATTAAAAAGTCCAATGTTTTACATTAGGTTACCCCCAAATATCTTTCAAGATGGAATAACAAAATAGGTGGTGCACAATGGCTTAATGTGATAAGGAATTAGTGAAAGTTTCATCAAATTCTATTAAGCAGTATTAAAGGAGTTGCTGATACGAACTTAGGACAGCAAATAACCGGTTTAATAGACAAACAAACAGCATGATTACCATATACCTCCTAATTCTTGAGGGGGTTCATGTAATAATAACATACTATGATCAAAATATGTTCACAGTGTCAAAGAATGTGTTACTGAGTTTACCTGTGCATGAGGTATATCTACTGGCATGATATATAAAAACAATAAACAAGAAAATTTCTTATATAAAACATGAATCTAATCACTGAAAACAAAAACCTCAAATGTTTACACAGTGATATGAAAACCTAATAGACAAAGATGAGACATGTAAACAATTACACATTGATCAATACAGATGGGAAGATAAATTACACATTGATCAATACAGATGGGAAGATAAATTACACATTGATCAATACAGATGGGAAGATAAATTACACATTGATCAATACAGATGGGAAGATAAATTACACATTGATCAATACAGATGGGAAGATAAATTACACATTGATCAATACAGATGGGAAGATAAATTACACATTGATCAATACAGATGGGAAGATAAATTCTATTGCAACAAATTGTCATTCTATTTCATACAGAAAATTTTAAATTAAAGGAGAAGACTATGCAAGTCATGAATATTGAAACTAATCTGTTCAATTTTCATGAAGTTAAATTGAAAAAAAAAAAAAAAAACAATTTCCTTTTCTTAACTAATTAATTGTGATTCATAATTAGGGAATTTGAATTTCCTGTGTATGGGCACCCAAATGAACAGCTGTATGGTGACATCATGAAGTCGGTTTGTAAAGTGAAAGTAAATAAGTAGTTAATTACGATGTCCAAAGAAAACGAAAATTTTTCCCCTCTAATATTAATTCAAAATACACAGAAGAGATTGAGGCACAACATGTTAGCAAATGTCATAAAACATTGACAAACTGTGGTATTTGCGGTTAGAAGACTAGCATTTCAGAGGAAAAATCAAATGGCTACTTCCACAGAGTGTTCATGTTGCCGGCAAAAAAGAATGTTTGAATATTTCTCTGTTATCATTTGTGCAATCATAAGCTTGACAAGACAGCATGTTTTGGTGATTACAAAAACAGGATCGTAGAAATATTTACGGAATATTCTTTGTTTACATATTGGTATCAGTACCAAACCGACTTAATGACATCACAAGCTAATCGAAAGCTATCAGTAAAAATCAATAAAGTCTGCATATGATCTACACTATCAATTCCTTCAGATAGAAGAATTTATCAAGCATAGCCTTGTGTATTTTACAAAAGCACATTTTGCATTAAAGGTTATTTATTTTTGCTTACATGTGTATGATTTTTCCTAATAATCAGCTCAGTCAAATGCCTTTTTGAAAACTGGAATTTTATATCTGTTTTGATTCATTTTTCAATCACCAAACATAAAATTGTGCTTTGTCACAAGCAAAGACATAATTGAGTTATTTACAAAAATATTTATGTTGTATTTGTTAGGTTGAATTCCAAAGTATTGAAAAAAAAACATGTCAAATGTCTAAATTGATGGGATAAGATATGCACGACATTGTATTACGATGATGACACAACCAATAATATGTATGACATAAAATATTAAGGAAGACAAGTGGCAAATAATGAAACAACACATTACTAAGTTTACCAATAAATGACATATACATTTTGCTAGGACTTTCTATTGTTAAAACATAATAGAGCATAGAAATATTTGGTGTAAAAAAATCTTCCAGTCTTTTCCTTCAAAAAAATTACTTAAAAGAACTGGCCACTCACAATTTATATCTACCAATGAAACACTTTTCTTTTCACTTCACATATTTAGTAATGTTCAACTCACATTTTTTTGCAAAACCAGACAAAAATTTGATGGTAAAGTCTAAACTCCTAGGTGTCCAAAAACTCATACTGAGCTACAGAAGAGTATAACACTGAAACACTAATCATTGAACCAATTAGAAAACAACTTATTGTGTGCAGTTCTATTCTTACCTATTTTGTTGGTATCTATCCTAAAGACCCTAGACGCAGCCTTTATAGCTTTCTTTTTATTAGTAACAATAACAACCATATAATACATCATATCAGGATTGAAACTGTAGTTTCCATTTTCTTGTTTCCATGTACAGGAATTCACTGTCAGGTAGGGACAGTCTTCTTGTTTGTGGTTAGTGCTGGTAATGTGTAAAGGGAAAATTAAGTAATATACAAATTTTAAGTGTAAGTTTTTGTAAAAAATCAGAAAAATGCATGTCAAAAACCTACTGATCTTTCAATATAATTTTTTTTTCACCCAAGGATGCTTTCTCTATTTGTAAAGACCATCACTGCATTTGCTCATAAATTTTTCAATGAATGTTAAAAAATGAGGTTTTTGACAGAGTTATCTGCCCTTGATTTGTTCACTTTCAGTGCATTTCAATGAATACCAAGGTGATATAGAAAATCTTGTCTTTTCAAATTAAATTAATATTCAAATTAAACTTTCAAAATAGTGTTTTTTTTTTCATACCAAGTTTCACCCACTGCCTGATTCTTACAGAGAATGACTGACACTTAATCATTCTCATCTTTTAAAATAAGTACACAATCTACTGTTTTAACGATGACAACATACATATGTTCCTTCTTATGCTGCTCTTAGCAATCAATCCACTTTTGTCCCAGTCAAAAATTCATGACAACTGGTTCAAGCATACTATAAACTTTTGAACCAGTCTATGACTGTTGGTTGAATAATATCATACCTTTTTTTTAATTCATTATTTAAAGTGTTTTAAAAATAATGTGAAAACAACTGCCACAGAAAATTCCAGGTTTGTAGAAATGTACATTTAAATAAATACATCTTGTTATTTCAATGTCATCAAAAAATGATTATAGTTGAACTTCAACAAGTATACACTGTAAAAATTACATGATACAGACCATGTCTAAGTATTAAATATCACACATTTTACAATTTTGAACGCTCCCCAATTCATCTGTATATTCTAAGCATTAAAGTTTTCTAGGCAAGTTTTACCTGTCTGTCCAAACTAGTTGTACACTAATATCTTCTAGATGTACATAGTTAACACCAAGGTCCCAGGAACAAGTCATACTCTCCCAGTTATATACTATACATGACACAGATTTTATTGCCTTTGGTTCATCTAAAATACAAATGTATAGACATTACAACAGTAACATATTAATCCTAGATAATACCTTTTATTTTCTTTAAAAAAATTATAAAAAGCTTAACTTACTGGTACTTTGTATTAGGTATGATGAGTAACCAAGACTCGAGAAAACAAAAGTGTCTAAAAGATCTTATCTTGTGTGCTGAAACTATCCACATGTATGGATTTGTAGGTGAATTAAATCTAAGAATACTGTACCCTCTTACACCAGCATCAGATTAATGTATGGTAATAAGCTGACTTATATAGCAGTCTAAACAAAGAAAACCAGAGGTACAGTCAAACAACTAGCAAATCATCTATAACATTTTTTCCCTTGTCATAAATGTACAGATATATGTACTTACATTCTACAGTTACGAATTGACTTCCAACAGTGCTAGGGTACCCACTAGCCCTTCTTAGCTTACAGATATATTGCCCAGCATCCTCAGGGGAGATAACTGGTAGTGTCAACTGAATGCTGCGACTACTTAGTGTCTTAATGTATTGCTCAGGCATGACAATTTCATCTTTGGTGAAGAAAAGAGACTCAGATGTCTCTGGCAATGGTGATGTCAAGTTGCATGTGATTGACAAATCATGTCCAATGAAAACGTAGGGATCATGAGGTAAAACAACTGTGAAAATAAGAAAAGAAAAAAGTGTGAGGAAAATTCATTTACATTTGTTCACATAGCAAGGGATTAAAAGGCCAGCTCAGGGTAGAACAACAAAATAATAGTTTCTGTGATTTATTTCAATTTTAATAGGACTAGTTTCTTCATATTTTTTAAAAGACACAGCCTATGTGTTGTACAAAATGGTAAATGTTTAGGAGCAAAATTCTGTTGTGATGTCCTTATAGTTTGGTAAAACTTGAGTATGATGTCAGAAAAAAGATGGTCATATATATGGCTATGACGTTTGCCATGTGTTTATCACTATTTTACCACGGCTGTGGTCTAAAGAACTTTGAAGCATGTCATATTAGAGTAGAAGGTTTCTCATCTTGTTCAAATCTTTTTTTAATTTTTTTTTATACTTATGCAAATGTTAGTATTTTTTGCAAATCAAAATAACCAAAGCACTTGTTTTCAGAGATTTTAACTAATTTCGACAAGGCATTTGATTGTACCATACAAATAAATATTCTACTCAAAACACAGTAAATTGACAGAAAATTATAACAAACATAACAAAAAAAGAGAAAAAAAGTTCAAATAAAGTTATTATTTGCTTCTCAAGTCAAGGCAGCAGTTCTATCTAATTAAATTAGAGTAACCAACAGTTGTAATAACAAGTATACAAGTTTTTAAACATTATGCCTATACATGTATCATTATGCATATGCATGTGTAATTGCAAAATACAACATATTAACTAATTTATTAACTTCTTATAATGAATTAACAAAAAATGAAAAGTAAGATTAGTTACATACCACCATAGCTATTAAATCCTTCAACAGACACAAACCAAACAACAAAGAATGATAATCTCCACCTTACCATCTCTAACTGTTATCATTGCAGCATCTATCCTAAAAAAATCAAATACAATGTTAGTACTTATCTGTCAGACTTCTGTACTGAGGATTTTCTTTTAACTAAATGCAATATCAAATTCCATATATGTGTAGAGCAGTATTGTTATAAGTCTCAAAATGAGTGAAAGTTGTATATCCAAAAGTATCAATTATTAAATTTCAGCATCAAAACAAAGATTTTTTGTTGAGATGAAATAAAATGAATTGATATTTTGCAATATTTAAATTTCAGGACTTATAAAGCCTTCTTCTCTATGATTCCTTTAGAATATTTGGCTGCCAGACACACATTTGCCAATGCAAGAATTTCCGAGAGCAACTGTCCATCTGTGACAACACCAGTAGTAACGAAGAACAACATAAAAAACATAACAATGTTGATTTGGACCAAGCAGATCTTATATACTGATCATAAAGGGGAATATTTGTATCACATTGTCCATGGTGTGATATCACAAAATATCCATCAATTCAAGAAATAGATAAAATGACCAAATCAAAAAACTTAGTTATATATCACCTAAACTTTTCACATTACATTAGTCACATTTCTCATGAGAATTTCTGAAAACACAGCAAATGTATACAGGTATTTTGTATCAGAAATTATCATACTATAACCAAACATTAACTAAGCAAGTTACATACACAATCATCTTTATATGTAGTCTGACAAGTTTTAAGTTGATTATGAAAAATAATTCTATCAACATAATACCATCAGTAATGCCTTCCTCCTAATTGAGAACAAAGGAGATAGCTGAGATAGAGTATCTTGATATTCTGATCTTATTATATTCCTTCTTAGCTAAATGAGTTTCTATTCCTTTCTCAGAACTATTCACACAAACCATAGTGTTAAAATTATATATGTGATAATTTAAAGGATTGGCATTGTGTTCTACAGGTTAATGAAATGTCACCAGCACATGCTTAGTGATCACCCTTATTATATGCTGCTGTTGTCATTTGAATGCAGGTATAAATCAGAATATGAGGATGCCGAGTCTATCTCCTTGAACTAATACTACTGATATACATGTTCTTTTAGTCTTATTTACATTTTAGTTAGGAATAACTCATACTTAAGCATATTAATTTTCAGGTTGTTAATTTTCGTGGATTATATTAAGTGAACATATCTGTGAACTTCAGTTTTCAAAGTTTCAAAAAATGATCGGCATAATATAGTGTTAAAAATTAATTTTCAAGTAACTAGTTTTCATGCTTTTCTGTCCATGGCAAAAATAGCAAAAAAACTAATGTTTACAGAATTGATGTCTTTCTGGAAATAAACTAGTTACCTCTACTATGCAGAATTTTATTTCTAAATATTCCTGCAGTAAAACAAAAATATTATCAACAAAACAGTATTCTTCCTAGATGAATATAATGCTTGTTACTTTTATCACTGTGTTTTATACGAAATTTATTTTTGTTAGAATGTGCTAAGACCACTGCCATAGAATATAACCAAGCCTACTGCGGTTACATCCAGGCAAAGCAGGTTGATAGAATTGCCTGATCTGGATATCTATGTAACAGTAATATTTGAGGGTTACATTTCAAGAGTAAGCCAACCCAGAGCCATATTGGAACTTGTTGAATATCTTAATGAACTTGCTATACCAGGCAATACTGTGTTCACACTTCAAATTTAAAAAGAATGCATCTTTATAACTATGTTCTGGAAAGCAGCATCAAATTTGGTACTTAACGTTTTCCAAATTTGATTCAATCCAAAGATGATCCCAACACCCTGTCAGTTAATCAATGTTAATATCAAAGAACAACAGACCTTTTGTCAGGTTGATCAATGTATTTACTGTTCTTATGTAATGTTTATTTAGGTAAAACACATGGGATGACAGGTAATTACAGGTGATAATTGTACAGGTATGCAACAGGTTACACTTGGATTGATAAGGAGGCCTTACTAATAATAAAGAATCTGCAATAATAGTTATATCATACCCTGTTAGGAATTTGTAATATCATGTGTTTACCTCTCAGAAAGTTTATTTGTATAAGGTGTAACTTTTAATCTGACCTTTCATGTTTTATCAATTTTTGGATTCATTTATAAATTGTAACCATTCAGAAATGTCCCTGGTCAACCATTTTTTCTTTGCTATGACTGACTAAGTTGCCAAGGAATGGTATAAGATGACCAAATGACAATATAGAGAAATGTCATAAGATAATGACTTTAGAGGTTGTGAGAATATGATGGATCAAAGGAAACTCTCTGACATTTTATGACATTTGACAATTGACAATAGTAAGTTAATTCACATGTAAATTACTGTACAAAACAATAATATAGTCAATTTTATACATAGTTCACAAACTTACATGTATCTAAAATGTCAAATCCATAATTCTGATTCAATTACAATTTATATCAATAAATAATACTGTTAGATACTGTAAAATATGGATTGTTATCAGAAATTTCCATGTCAGAACAAGGAATTTATTAACAATTGAGTAAAAGCGCTTGTTTTCATTTTTTGGAAAAAAAAAACTTAAAAATTCTAATTACAATACCTGTCTCAACCTGGAGAGTCCCATTCAACAAACACCCGACAGTCTTAAATAGGCAAGGTAAAATATCCTAACTGCACCAGTGAACTCAAATAAAAACTTGTCAGCATAAAACTTCAGACCATATAATTTCATTCACAATTCACTTGTGTATATGTAAATCCACTTGCAAAAGGAAATCACTATAAAATTGGATTACTATATAGATATATACCAATTTCCTTACTAAAGAGGGTAATCTCTTTTATCTTCACATGTAAACCAGTCTCCAGTACACTAACTATAGCTCACCTGTTCAAGATTAAATCCACAGTGACCAGTGGTCCTCTCTGGTCAAATAGACATTAATGAATAACAATAGTCCAGATCAATAACAACAAAGAGGATCCCCACAGGGTGATCAGACTATAAACTTCTTCCACACAGCCAGTCCTTATTAATAGGTATGTGATATCTCAGTTTCTACTCAAGGTGTGATTGATATCTCTGTCTATTAACAACTGGGAAGGAAATCTCATCAAACATTTAAACAGATTTACTCCAAGGTTAACACAGCACTAGTTAGATGATATCCTTTTCGTTTATCATTATCAGAGTCTCTATTCCTTATTTGATCATCTTTGTTGATAATAACTCTGAAAAAAAAGATAAAAGATGAACTAATAAAAGTATGTAGTATTTGTGAAAAAAATGCATTACTTTCAGAATTTTATTTCCACAAAAAGTACCTTAGCTTCATAACCTATACATTAAAAGCAATGTTAAGCAACATATAGAAATTCAATAAACTTGAACCTAAGGAACTACAAATGTATATCAGTATAAAAAAATGTGTCAACCAATCCTATACTTTAACTATTACCTTATTACTCCTTAGTTTTTATGTTAGTCGTCCTACAATAAAACAAAAGACTAAAATACCTGTAAACCTGGAATGTGTATACACAGTCATATATATCAGAAAACTAAACTAATACATGTAACATATACTTTGTTATTCAGCCAAGTGTGTTGATGTAGTCACCTGATTTGACCGAGCTGTTGACAATATGCCATCAATAATGTAAAAAAAAAGTTGACTTTGATAAAATATACTATAATAGATTATAACATTAAATAAATCTTATTGTATGTACATTCATTAATTCTGCTACACCTTTGTGGTATGTGGTAGTAAATTTCAGGACAGGTAGAGTTTATCCACTATATAACCACTACTAATTATCATGAATTAGCTACACAAAAGTTGTCCATCCCATGTCATTTATGGCTTTTATTTTTCTCGGTCAAGGTGCACCTCTGCGCTTCTCCATCAGGGTAGACCTCAAAGTTTTTCTTGATCAGAATACACCTCACAGTTAATTATTTTTTTTATCAGGGTACACCTCACTTAGTTTTTAAATTGATGAGTATGTCAAGGTTTCTTCATAATTTTCTTTTTCAATTCCAAAATTTAATCAGGTCAAGTAAGCATGGAAGAAGTAGAAACACCAATGGAATAGAAAATAAATCCTTTAAGATGTAAGTACATGTATTTACAAAGTTAAAAATCTTTCTTATTCTGAGGATACAATACCCCAACTAATTATCATACATTTTTTTAAAGAAACAGGTCTAAAATAATCATACTGTGAGATTCTAAAAATTACCTAACTCCATAGAAATGTGAATTCTCCAATGAAAAGATATTTGATACACATGTTTGCAGGTGAAGTGTAATTTTCCGCTTATATTACATAAAATTAAATGTTTTCAGAATAAATCTGACATAAATGGTGATTACAGAATACTCCAGGTCAGTCTAAATACAGTGTTATGCATACTATATAATACATTGATTGTTTAAACTTCAGAAAGTATACATTACGAAAGAAATTTTCTGAAAACACAAAGTTGTGTTGTGAGAAAAAGCACAGAATAACAAATAACAAGATATGATTAAAATATTTCAAATAGAAATAAAAGGCTACAGAAATGCCGAAACACAGACACAGTTTGTGTCTAGGATTACAGAGATAATATCAGCATACACATGTAATACCAAATAAAACATGTCTAATGTCGCCAAAATGTGATAAAATCAAACATGGTTTCCACTTAAAAATTCAATCTGTATTAGTGTTTCTTTTTATAATACTGTATAGCAGGTGTAAAATTTGGTGATTTTTAGCCAAAAAAAGCATGTCAAAAATTTTGGCAATTCTAATTTCGATAGATGCTTAATTGTGCTGTAAGTACCTAGTAAGCTCAGAGTAAACATGTCACAGAATTCGTTTTGGCGTTTTTAGATAGACCGCTAAAATAAACAAAAATTATCACCCCACCAAAATTATCTACTAAACAGTAGGTTATAAATGATCCTACAAAGCCCATACAATTTATATGGGCAATATTTACCCAAGAAATTCATTATTAACCAAGAAAATTATGAAAAAAGAAGGAAAATACATATATACAACTAACCTAGAATGGACCTATTCATGAATTACTGACTGAGAATACATCTAGACTGATTATCTCCAACTCTATCATTAACAAATTAAATCAACATTATTTACCATCTACAGACAATTCTCTAAGGATTCCAGAATCGTATCCAATATCCTGATATTATGTTCCATAAATAGCATTAATGAAACATTCAGCCATCATGTCTCCACAGAAGATTTTACATGGATTTGTGGACATGATAAAATGACATGCCTATGCATTAAACCTTCCCTCATGTCAACCTTTGAAGGTAATCAATACAGTAATTGGCCTGAATAATTATTCTGGTTACTTATGATAAAGGCTAATTGATAAGTCAATATTTTATCTAAATAACATATTATATGATGTTTGAGATGTCAAAGGTGTGCATTTGTGACACACAGACAGCCGGAAATATCATGAAGCAAAAAACTCAAGTGCACATTGTAATGTCAAGAGCAGGTTGTAATGCCGGTTGGATTAATACATATATGGTAACAAATCTAGACATTGTTGAGAACAAAACAAATACACCAGAAGCTGATTCACATTACTGATCTCAACTTTATATTTTGAATGATCTCTTTGGAGAGCTCTGCATACAAATGAACTACAAAGAACATCTAAGGTGTAACAAAAAAAGCAATGTTGCAAATTTCTAGAAAGATCATGGAAGAATTAAAATTATACTAACTTGGCCTGTCTTGTAGTGATGTGGAACATGTGCACATAGTTTTAATAGGGACTTGTCCATCAAAAGTTAAATATAATAATGTTGAGTCATGTACAATTAGTTTCTAAATCATCAAACATGTTTTTTTTTTCTGTATAAAACTACACTTTGTAGGCAACAACAATGCCTAGTTATCATTTCCCACGAGCAGTATGACAGCAGGCAGGAGCTAGATCTTTATGACAGAGAAGTGTGACTGCATGAGCATCACTTACTCCAGGGGGATAGATAAAATACACTATACTAAATGAAGTAGACAATACAAGATGAAACATGTCTGAATGAAAGGTGATCTTTAATTTGTACATCAAAGAGAGAGTCAGGTGCTTCCAGCAATACAACTTGATAATCTAATTATAGGAAACAGTAATATCACACATATTTATTTCAATATTCTATGATATTTATCAGCATTAAATGAATTTTTCTGACCAGTATATACATAGCTACAGGCATGGTGTTCACACGTCTCAGAAAGGAAACGTGATAAAATCCCATTTCCTTGTTTGATAGCAGGCAATATAAATACATACAAAGAGGTGAAAACATCAACAAATAATTATAAATACAGTAGTAAAGACTAACTATAAAACAGTACTTCAAAGCAAATAGAACTTATATGGAAACTTGAGACTTCGCAAAAATAACTCCACAAAACCAACAAAAGAGGAAACCTACATAAACTCTGTCATTGTCTGTTAAAAGGAAGTATTACGTAATGTGTTGTTCCAGAATTGATTATACAATAGTCATTGTAATAATAATCAGCCAGTACAAGGTACTAAATGGATTTCTATAGAGGCTTTAAACTACCAGATAATAGGAACATTAAGGTGAGACCAGATCTCATATACTGACTAACTTAGTCACTTAAGGAGAGAGAAATCAACAATTACTTAACTTCTATAACCTTAACTCAGTTTCAAACTATTCATGTCTGGTGACTTTAAACTTTTTAGATGAATGATTTTTTGAAACCATTGATCCAGATTGAAGAGAAAATCAGCCATTTATTGTTTCTTGTAACCACAAAACCACAATAGTTTTGCCTTATAGAAAGCAACAAACCATTGAGCACAACTCTGCTTCTTAACCTACCACTAACTGCTTTTACAAATATTTTCAATGTGTAAATAAGGCTCAAAAGGTGCATTGTAATCAAATCTCTTAGACAAGAATACAGGACTTGGTCAATCAGTGTATGTCTATAATTTCAGTTGATTTCAAAACATCATTTTGTTCTAAAAACAGACCTTAAAGTAGAAATGTAAATAACATTGATCTACAAAACTTTCACTGAATGAAGGGTCATTGGTTCTCAGTTAAATTCGTTAATAAAAAAAATGTATTAAAATACATTGAAATCTAACAACGAGGACTAAAGAGACTGTGTGCCAAATATCATTACGGTGTTTAAAGTGTCCATAAAACAGAACACATAACCTTATAGTTTGCTAACCTTATGGTGTGAACCCTAATTATATATTACTTCAAAATAACAAGGTATTCTTATTAAGAAAGAATAATAAATGACAATATAATGTAACTGCTAATCACATTATAATAACAAGAGTTTTGGCTTACCTAGTTGGTATAATCCATTATGATATGTTTACTTCTATTGATCAACACATTGATTATTACCACAAGATTAACTTTGTCATTCTTTTCTTCCAATTCCTACACTGTATTTAGCTCCTATAGGCCTCAAGGTGGATTTGTCTAGCAGAGTTATCTAACCTGTTTTCAATCTATTTGATGTTGTAAAACAACCTGAGGCTGATCAAACACATTACTAGTGTAGGTAGAGATGACATCAGTTAGTTATAAAACTTGCCATTAACCACGTTCAGTTTCTGTAAAAATATTAGTATATCCTATGTCACTTCTATTCATTCAATTGTCATGTCAACACAGTGTTTTCATAACCTGTGTAGAAGTTAAGACTGAAATCTAATATCTTGAGCCGAAAGTAACTTTACATACATCAATTGTACTTGTGTGTTCAGATTTCCAGTGTGTCATACCTCCGGAAAGTATAGGTATACATGTATATAAATTGCTACATGAAAACTAAATTAAATTAAAAAAAAGAATTTATTGTCCCCTTAATACTTGTTTAATGGTGCAGTAAGTTTTAATTGTTCCAATAAGGATAATTCCCCATAAATATTTTTCCATGTTGTACACACATTCCAAGTAAAAACATAACAGCCAAAAAGCTGCTTTTAAAGTTATGATAAATTGTAAAATGGCTTGAAAATTCTTAACTGCACAGCCATTTTCCTTAGAAAATGTAAAAAGTGCTTTGCAAGGGGCAGCTTGATACAACCATAGAGGTTGAACCCTTTGAGCAGTTTGGGCAAGTATGGACACACCATTGAAACTCAATACAATTTTGATTTTTTATTATTATTAAATATTTGACTTAGGATACAAATTTGACTTCAATTTAACTGGTCACTTTTTGGCCTCTTTTTCCTAAACAGTTCCAGTCAAAACCTCCAAAAACAATCACAATCTTCCTTTGAGGTTATGGCACATTGTGATGCAATTTCAAAGAGATTCATTCTCTTTCACTCAAGTTACCATCCAGAAATCTGAAAAAATACTTGTTACTGGCCCCTTATTCTTACCTCCTCATGTCACAACCCAAAATATTAATCCCAGTCTTCCTTTTGTGGTATGGTACCTTGTAGTAAAACTTGTATGAGATCCATTCACTTTTACCCAAATTAATGTCCGAATATAAGGAAAATGCTTGTTTCAGGCTCCTTTTTGGCCCCTAATTCCAAAAAAGTCACATGTCTTCATTCCCACAAATTAATCCCAACCCTCATTTGGTGGTATGGCAATCTGTAATACAATTTCAGAGATATCCATTCATTAATAGTCAAGTTATTGTCCAGACATCAGAAAAATGCATGTTTCTAGCCTCCCTTTTTGGCCCCTAGTTTTAACCCCCAAAATCAATCCCAGTCTGACCATTGTGGTATAAATTATTGTGGAACAACATCACAGACATTCCTGTGCTTTTACTGGTGTTATATAGTTAAAATCTAAGAAATGCTTACTTTTGTCCCTTTTTGGTAATTAATTTTAGAACAGCCTGGGCTACAAACCAAAAAAATTGATACCAATCTTCCTTTTGTAGTTTGAAACCTCATTACAAAATTAAAAAAGATCAACCGACTAATATTCAAGTAATCACATGAAGACCAAGTATCTACTGACAAAGATGAAACGGACAATGGTGACAGCACTATACCATAATATGTACATTGTTTGTAGTCTTATAAAAATGATTGTGATATGAAAAGCAGTCCATGACCTAAAAAACCTCCAAAAACCTATTTCTTATTATCTTTACAATATAAATTTTCAAGGTTAATACTTCATATGTCTTAGGGTGCACTATACAGTTACATTAAGGCGCACTGTTTCTCACACCAAGTTACCCCCGTCAAATTTTGTAAAACTTAAAATTAGAAGTTAAAATTTGGTGGATATATTGTTTAAATGTAGATAAGCATTTATACATAGACAGATGTAATATATGTTACGGCAAACAGGTGTAATTTAAATGAAGAATGGTATCCAGAATGTTTCAGTCCCCTGCTGTATTAGGTTCTCTCCTCAGCATCAGATGGCTGATTTCCAAAATACCTTATTTCACGAGAATGTTTGGGACTAAAATGGTGAGAGAATGAATCGAAAAGGGTCTTATTATTTTTACCTATTTTCCACCTATTCCATGCATGCTTTCATTCTGTGGTAGTGTCTAAGTACCTGATCTTTTATAAAATATAGTATTTGGCTGTTAGTTTTGGAAAGGCACCCCTGAGTTGTACTAAAACTCAATAATATTTTTTTTTAGTATGTTACCATGGCTACTGGATTTTATAAGAAAAAATAACTAGTTTACTTATAAATGACTAGAACCTCCACACACCAAAGATTTAAAAAATATGCACTTTTTTTTTATGACAAAACACTAGAAATTTCTGTACTGATTGCCTTTATTTCAACAAAATGAAACCAAATTCTCAGAGATGACCTAACTGTATTGTACTACCTTATGTTTCGTAGACCATTTTCATTTCATTATCAGGAATTGCCATTGCAGGAAACAGTCAAACCTGGAGACTAACTTGCTTTTAGTTTGAATCTACATGTATCATGCAACATTGCAATTAGGTTTTTTTTTTGTACTAATCTCCATTACTTTTTCACCAAGAAATAGCATTGCATTAAACTTTTATCATTATTTCATGCAAGGAAAGTTCAAATGGTAGGGTGCACTCTGTAAATTACTCATTCCTATGCTGTGAATTCAAGGGATCACATGCAGATTTTAACAAGCGATTTTAAAATGAGGTTCGGTGTTTGATTTAGTGGTAGGTAGTTAAAAAGAAGAGTTGCTTCTAAACAGAAGGATAGTTATGTAAAGCAACATCTGTAAAAGTCTCATTTAAATTCTAATTAAACAAGTGAGGAAAGGCATATCTCAACTAAATATCATTGGAAGATGAATTAAGTGCTAACTAACTTAATACGCATATATATAATACGAAGAAAATATATTCTCATAATGATAATTTCATAGAATTGAAACTGTACCAGTGAATAAAAAGCTTCTTTATAACCACATGTACATTATATTTATTGCATATTAGTATTACTAAACCCCATTCAAAATCCTAAAATCTTTCAACACAAACGTGAGAACAGAATTTTCAATTCTGTTTTTTTTTAAATGGGTCAACAACAAATTTGTTCATGTCGATGTACTAAAAAACTTATTTACATACAAGTACATGTATTACATTTTTGATCTTTAAAGGTCTTTGCCTGGAGTCTAATAGGTCCTTTTTTATGGCTATTCATAAATTCATAGTCTGTATAATTTTTCAAGTATTTAATCAGATATCAACCTTGTAAATAGAATGTTTAACTCAAATTTTACCATAAAAACCACATAACCTTTCTAAGGCTGTCTTTCCCATTTGTATCCCTAGCTTTGATCAATATTAGCTAGAAGGAAATGGAGACCGTTTATGATTGGTAATTAACCTGAGTACTACCCATTTATCAACCTGACAGGATGTTTTAAATCTCTATCAGACTTATTTTACTCTCATTTACAATGTCTAGTGAACAAAATCCCTACAGTACATAAATTTGATCCCCGTTATCAATTCACTAACATTTTACAACCCTAAAAATGTGTTGTCCAACTGAAAACTTCAGTGATATAGTACAGGGTGTTATCATTTTTTTTTTTACAGATAGCAAGTATTGATACACACAGTATTCACTACAGTCAATATGGAAATGACATTTTCTATTCATTCCAATTAGTTGATGTTACGTAAGATTCTTAAGAGTTTCACTCATTAATAAATGTTCAAAATATAACACCCTTTTATAAGTTCCTGGTATTTTTCTTTCTGACCTTGGCCACCCACTATTGGCACTAAAGTAAATACACACTGAATTCCAAAACTGCTAGAGAGATAATGCATGGAAAGTGCGGTAACCTACAGACAACAAATTTGGACTTAACTGTATTAACTCATCCGAGTACAAATCAGTATTTGAAATCTTACAAATTCTTACGAGTCAAGTCACTTGGACTGTTGAAACGTTGGGAAAACAGCAGAAGTCTCCTCGACTCATATGATAGTGTTTTGTTTTTTTTTACACATGAACGTATTGGGTGCAAAAATAAGAACCATAATTTTCCTAGGCTGTCGCTATATGGCTCTCGAAATAGACATGCAATAGTTCGAAACTGCATGTTGTGGCGAGAGTGAAGAGGAGCTTCAAAAACGGGACAGAATTGGCGAGCAGGGTGGAAATGTAGTCACGAAGATATGGGTAGATAGTTGGTAGGGAAGTGAAAAGAGCAGAACAGGGCGTCTTGGTCTTTAGGGGGGGGGTCTAAAAGATATCCTTAAGAGAAACGACATATTTATATTTTACTTTCTAACAATTTAATTAAAGCAATGGTTTCGACCGCTGTTCATTCTAAACCTAATACTAATGTACTGAAAATTTATTTTTTTAATTTGATATATAAATTCCTACTTCCTTGTGCCTTCCTGTCTGGTCATTATATTATAATCTCGAACTGGAAACTGTCTGCACCCTTCATAGAATCAATACCAAATAATTGAAGTTCCCTTAATGTCGGTCTCTTTGATTATTTCTCGTTTGTCATCTGATCAATGTCTGTCGTTGACAAAGATTAAACAGATCCCAAGCCATGGAAAATGCAAGCAGAAAATTACTGTCGCTAAGACAACCAAGACAATCTTAATAAAATACGAAATGAGCAGAAAATCCCTGAGATCGATATTACCATATTTAAAACAGCAAATGACAAAAAGAGGCTTTATAGACAAACTATGTAGTCAAAAGAAATAGTCAAGTAAATGGCCAAAGACAAGAATGTACTAATTTGAAACTATAAACTAGACATGGTAGGAGAAATAACAACGAATTTGCCGCGGTTTATAGAGACTGATGCATTTCAACAAAACACTATATAGTTTTGTTTTTGTTTTGTTTTGTTTTTGTAATTCACTTTAGTTTAAACAAAAGAGGCAGTTAAACGAAATTGTAGACGATGAAACTCAGATCGAACCTTACTGATTACACTGGGTTGATCGTAAGTCTACCTTCAAAATGAGTATAGGAAATCAAGTCAATAACCATTGTAAATTATGTAATACAAATTGAGTCAATATGTCGGCATTAAAGGAAGCTGATCATTACTGTTTGAAATTTAGATGGCAATGATACGATTATAGAATTATTTGCATATTGTAGACCTGACATTTTAGGATTGTTTTGTTACAACACTGATAACTCTGCTTTATGACAAATCGTTTAAAATCCGTATAGTCTATGAGAATAATTGCCATTCTAACCAGAGACCTATAATTAATAGGCCTATATTCTTACTTA
This sequence comes from Perna viridis, assembly GCA_037379345.1. Lineage (NCBI taxonomy): Eukaryota > Metazoa > Mollusca > Bivalvia > Mytilida > Mytilidae > Perna > Perna viridis. Next base: position 8,149,552 of record CM074511.1, on the reverse strand, counting down.
CCCAGGAATAAGGAAATTAACTATTTTAAACTAGGCACCAGATTAAAATACGAAATGTTACTTTCAAATCTGCTCTACAAGAGTAAAAAGCATTGATATTACATTTTGGAGTGAATAAATTTTAAAAGTGTTCAAACCAAAAACATATAGTATCCAATGTTTTAAAAAAAAATTCCACAGACGCTTCATGTAAGAACCAAGTTAGGAACCAAATATAAGTGTCACACATTACATGCAAAAAGAAGAAAAAATTAAGAAAGACCTCTTACACGCACTAACAAACTTTTAAATTAGAAATCTTTGAAATGTTAAACATACCATACTTACATACACAATTCTTATTAACGTCTTGGTCTCGTATAACAAGAAAATTAAATGGTATATGGGATGCGTTTACCTTGTTGTTTTTTGTATTATGACAAGATCAAGATTATTTAATGTAAATTAATTGCGTCAAAGTCATTTCAATATGTAATAAGAATATACATTGCTTAACTAAAATACACCTGGTCATATGTCAGGTATTATGTAACTTTCATGCATATTTTAGTATTTTTGAAAGTCAACGTTTCTACTTACATGGAGAGACATTGGCGTCGCGTAAAAATTAACAAACATACAAGCAACAAAAGAAAAAAAAATAAAATTAACATCAATAGTATCGCTCGAATACAGGGCTTGTATGTAGTCTGACAAGTATATTCGTGTTTATATACTAGCTGGGCTGCATATTTGACAGTGGGAGCAAGCCCTTGTGATAACCCCAAGTTCCCTCGAGGCACATGGTCACATTTCTGGAACTTATTTCGAGAATCTTTTACCATATGATTTGTTCATATGGTATTCTTGACGATAAAAAAAATCCCAGAACAAATCTGTTCTTTTATAAACATGATAAAACTGACTTCAATCTGTCTTGCAAGGAAATTGTACAATCACCGAGAAGCGGAGACTCCAATAAACAGATGTAGGACTTACGAGTAATCGACTAAGAACAATCTTGATCATTCAGACACGATATAAGCCCATGTTTCCGTATTTCCATATCCCTAAACTAACATATTGTAAATGTCCTCTGATGATGGAAGCAGCATTCGCGTCTAACGTTTCAACACTGATATTTCGCTCGAATATTTGTTTCTGCAATCATAGGGACCATGGATACATTATCAGTTCCTAATGTGAATATTAACACAATCGGTCTCCTACCTTTTAACCTTCCAAGAGACATTGAAATAACCAAGTTTATTATTATCGTTGGAAATTTCCGATCTGACAAATTTTAACACATACGTGTATATATTTATAACTTATTGATCCATAACTTAATTTTCTTTGTATCAAAATCTATCACCACTTATTGTTCCCAGTTTATAAACCGTTCATGTGTCCCTCGAACCATTTAAACCCATTCAAATCAATATTGTGAGTAATTCAAATATAAGACAGTTTAAGAAAGGCTAAAACCAGCCAACTATATAAAACTCATAAATAAAATTTGGTGATCTGTCTTATTATTAGCCCGTCAATTTTCTCTTGAATGCAGACAAGAACAGTATTGTCGTTTTTATTTTGGTTTTGGAAAATTAACCTTCGCCACTGAAAACATGTTAAATAAAAATCTGATTAGAAGTGCATTTATGAATGAAGTTAGTTTGTTTAGAATGTCTCTTGACGGTTTCACGGTCCAATCGTGTCAATATAAATAAATTGGCAAAAAGATGCCCGCTAATTTTTAAGTAAAACAAAACCTGTAAAGAGGATATAGTTGACAAAACAGAAGACAGGGGATTTGTTTATAAGCAGTTTATAATGTACTATTAGTCTAAAAGATTTGTCTAGGGATACCCTTAGATTACAATAGTTGACCATAGGTATAACATATATGGAGTGACTTTTAAGTTGAAAGCTAAATCTCTGGGCTTAGAGCTGATATAATGTAAATATTAGAATTAATCTACTCAACAGTAACATATAGATAGTTAAAACCTCAGGTTTATATTCTAGTAATTTAATCATATATGTACTGACCGGGTTGTTTGGAGTGACAAACTGAAGAAAACAATGTTATGCCTGAGAGTCCTACCCAAGGCAAGTGGTAGCAGAAGTAATTCAAATCCATATCGGACACGAAGGGGTCGGTTGTAAACGACAGAGCACAAGTAATTAAAAAAAGTTGTGTAACGCCTATAACAGAGACAATGAATTAAGATCCTTTACATTTCAGTCACTTGGTCAGCAAAGTGGTTTGCTAATTACAAAAGTAGTTCTTTCTTAAAAATATGACACTAATCAGGCGCTTCTCGACAAAGTCATGTCTGATATCCCTTTGATCCATTTTCCAGTTAAGATAATTCTGAATCTACTTAAATGTCGGCTGATGTTCTTCGTAATATATCTAGTTAAAGCAGACTGCTATTGACGAATTGAACTTGACAGCAGGGGTTTACGCCCCCATTTAGCTTAACAATTCTACTGTAACAGACCGAAATAGCCGAACAAATAAATACTTTTACTGAATTCGGTCATTACGGTGACAAAGTTCGTATCCCGTGATCGGCACTTCTTCTGGGCATTCACCCGTTTACATGTAAGGAACTATATACGACAAACGCGGTGACTTCTCATTAAATTATAATTTTCCATTTGTCTGTAGTAACATTCCTGCAGCCATTGAGTATGGATCATTTCACAACCAATACGTTATACCGGCGTCTGCCAAAGCTACACGGATTTTTGTACCGTGGTTAACTTTTTTTTAACAAATAAGCAACTTCGGCTTTCGGAATTTCGGCTTTGTTGTCACAAGACTAAAATCACTACCTGAAAACTTTGCAGTCCACGTTGACGAAGTCGTTGATTGTTATTTTGTTTTGTCACCACGAGGACAGCTGTGTTAATAATATCGTAGTTCCCCTCATTCATTTTCGTCCGGGTCTGACACTATATGAGGAATTCAGCAGATGTTTTTTAAAGCAGTCAGAGAAAACGTACCCTATCGGTACATGCACCTTGTCCACACTTCAAGTTGTTAGAGAGTCTGAGTGCGTATTTCTGTTTTGTTTCTTTCAAATAATTTGTTTTGTTTATGGTGTTAATCAGTTTCTTAGTCTGTAGTCTCTATTTCTATATAGCGAAAAAAAAACTATGCGCACCATTAAAACATCGGATTTATACAAGTTACAGATCGCAACGATTTGTAAGTTAGGCACCGGTCATTTTTATACTGGGGTTATTTTGAAAAAAAAAATAAAGTAATTCCAAATTTGAGCAATTTTTAAAATTTTTTACTCATCCTTGGACAAAAAAAAATAAGATTCAATATTTCCTCCATTACTTAACGTGTAGATTTTCAAATAAAAAAAATAACTCCAGCTGTTGCTGATTTATTTTTTATTTCACGCTTGTGGGAAAAAAGTCTCCAACTTCCGCAACATAATATTCCAGCCCCCTATTCTCGAGAAGAAAACGATCTGTGCCTTACTGAAGGGAACCAACAAAAGATTCCATGCTTTATACCTTTATGTCAGTTCAGACTTTAGCAAACATTTTCTAGATCAGATAACACATAATCAATGCTGAATTCCCAAGATATTTATATAAAAATGTCAGATTAAAGATATAAAACAATTCGAGTATTGTATTATTACGATGTTATATTGTGTTACTGGTGTCTATTCATTGCAATGCTTCCGGATTTTGTGCAATTACAATAGGATAAAAAGTCGGTATGACCATAGCCATAGGAATATACCAAGCACGGACAGGTGCAAGGCTGAAGTAGGTCATTTACGAAGCCTGACATAGTAGACTTATCTTGTATATCGTTATGAACATTTCAGCTTTAGTTTCAGTATTGATCTTAACGTAAACCTTTACAGAATTATTTTTCCATTTCCATCCGCTTTATTGGAATAAACACTTGCGAGTAGCTTTGCAATTAAAGCATAACTCCATAACTTTCGTCAATAAACCTCACAGAGAAGAACGCAAGTCATCCTCAATCTCGACTTGCTAAATGTAAGCAATGAAAACATATAAAACTTCCAAAATATACAATCACAAATATATATATATATATATATATATACAAATCTTCTCAGAAACAGAAACAGTAAGCTGTAAATAAACAATTCCCAAAATACAAATAAGAAGGAAATAACAAGGAAAAGTGAGTAAAGACAAAAAATAGCCTTATGATTAAGTAAAGGAAGCAAAATATTTACAGAACACAAACACGTACAGGCAGATTGTCTCCTGGGAGAGTTTAAGCCTACACACAAAATGCACCAGAAATATAAAAGAACTATCGTGTATGCATCTACTCACAACCTGAGCTATGTAGTGTCTAGGTCGCTATATCCTTCACAATATAATCGCTGGGGTTCAAGTGCCGATTGCACACGTTCCCTGGGAGCTCATTTTCTATTCTAACACTTAAGAAAATAATGACAATGAAGTATGGAGACCGTGCGACAATAGAGGTGACTCAGACAGTTCACATAGAGAATTCTACACATTCTTTCACAGGCACACAACTAAAAAATCAATCAAGAAAATAATTTTTAACTTCTATTCGAATCAGTCTAGACGTAAAATGAAGGGCTTTAACTAAGGACAATATTGACAACTTATCTTTCATAGACCCGATGAATACTATATAAAACAAAGTAAGATACCTTATAGTCTAAGTTTTCCCGAGTGAAATCACTATTAGATGCAGCAAAAGTCTTACTTATGAGTTTACAACTGACACTATTTCATGTTATTCCTACAAATCTGTTTTGAGACGTGCAGTTGTCCCCTCCGCTAATAAGAATATATATTCTCACTCGAATACCTCTAAGTATCTAACGTTTGCAAACAATCTAAAATCAATTTTTTATCAATTTAAAAAAAAAAGTTTCTATTAATACAAAAAGGATCTTTCTTGTTTTTATCGTATAAATTATCACGAAACTAAACTCCAGTAGTAAAATATTCAATATCCTGTGTTTAAACAACTCCTCTCTATTTGTTTAACCAACAATTTAGTTGAAAACATACCAAAGAAATAGGTCTTGGATAGCAGCTCAATAGAACCTTGGGCGGTTTGAAATTCGATCACCTTATTTATGGACAAAATTCACATTTAAAAGGTACTATAAAATAAAATACAAAATATACCCAACATATATATTGCAAAATACGAAATAATAATTAAGATACCTATCAGGATCATACAAAGGGCTTAAACATACGACCAACATTTCATGGGGTCTGGACGCCACTTATGGACGCCTACTCTACTGGGTACAGTTATTGTTTTGTCTATTGCAAACTGCTTTATCCAGTGGATTGTACTAAATTTATGGAGAGGATAACTTTTGTCCAACAGATAAATCTGTTGAAGAACCAACATTGCTATAACTTCAAAAAATCAACGATTTCCAAAAGATGGATGCATGCCATTTTTTTCTTTTATGAATGGCTAATTTGTAGGAGTATTTCTAAAAGTCAAAATAATACTGCGTTTGCATTGTTTGCTAAACACCATGGACTGCGGCATTCCGGTTTAGATGGCTTCCATTAAACTCAAGTACCGTTGTCATGTTTTTATAGATGTACAAGTATGATTTCACATATTTATTCACATACCTGAAACTAAATAAAAAAATGTAATTTCAAGTCTATGATTTCTTCATTTGGGAAAAGGAAAACAATAATAACAATACATGAAAGTATGCGAAACAGAACAATCAGTCTATATTACATGAACTATTGAGCCAGCTAAGTATTTCTTTATCATTGCAGGGTTGTGATCAAGCCAAAATACCTTAACCCCGCCGCACGTGATTTTTTTGCGTCTGTCCAAAGTCAGGAATTTCTAGCCCCTGTGTCTTGTTTCGTTTTCTTTCAGTTTGGTGTATGTTGCTGGAGTATATAAAGGCAATTATTTCACTGAACTTGTGAATAATGTTGTTTTGAGGCCAGCTGCAGCCTGCCCAGTTGTGCGAGGATTTCCTCGTCGTTCGTTATTAAGACCAATGGGTGACCTTGAGCTGCCTTTTGTTTTTGTTTTTGTTTTTATACCGGTGGGGTTGTTGTCTCTTTGACATATTCATTCATTCTCCTTATACCTTATCATTGTATGTAGCTTGTAGCAACGAAAGTATTTTCAAAAACAAGCTCCTCCTGTTGAATCTATAAAAGACAGTACCCTGATGGCTAACGTACATTATACCATCCCATCCACTGTCACAAACCACTAATTGTCACCTCAATCTAATTAACAATATCCATAACGTATCTAATCAATGTAGATCTAGGACAAATGTAGAAAGAAAGGCAGTACTACACTTGATCCCAGGCAATTTATATTTCATTAGCGGGATTCCCCAGGTCACATATACAAGATCACGTATTACGTAGTAGGTAAAAGTTGCCTTCTAAATTGTATGCATGTTGCTGGTTGGTTTACTAGCGTTTTCAAATAATTATCATTCAGTTACTATCTTAAAATTCCAAAATAAATAATTATGGAAACAATAGTTTATGTAAGAACATTTTTTTGTCATGGTAAATATTTATCAAAACAGGCAATATTACAATGAAAGTAAAAAACTACTCCTAAAACAATTTCTTAACTGTACACTGATAATCAGCATTATAATAGAAAATATGTAAGCAATGCTCACTTAATTGATACCCCCCCTATTTGATAATATAACCTTTTGACCTGAAAAGTAACTTGGATCAGAATCTATTTTGGTGCAAAATGTAAATATGAAATTAAGATTCTGTAAAAGTTTAATTAAATTCCATTCAGTTTTATAGGTGGAATAACCCTCTGTGTATGGAAGATAGTAAGGGTAGGAGGGACACCCAATTCGCTATATATACCCCCCACTTTGCAAGTAAAGGGTATAAAAATTGCTGACCGTGCAGCATTTGACTGACATTTTATTCTCTATAATCAGGTGCTGACTTCTAAAGAACAAGTCATTAATATTAATATCTTTATTTGCTGTTTCATAAATGAAATTGCAATAAACATAAAAAACAATATTCATAACTAAATCAAATGACAAATAACAAAATCTCACTATGGTAATGAATGGCTAAAATTTATGATTTTTTTTCTCAGATCTAAAAAAATGTAAAATATAAATATTGAACAAAGTTTTCAGTTCTGATGTAAATAATGAAATTAAACTTCAATAAAAGAAATCTACATGATTAAAGCATTTCTGGAATGTTACTATTGTAAATGAAAATTTACATGTTGTAAATATAAATATTTGACAAAAGACAGTAAGAAGCATGCACTTGAATATCTGATAAATCACAACCATTATATAAAGAGAATAAATACCCATTCTCACAACCATAGTTTCTACAACACAATGTCACAACACAGAATAAGCACTTTGAAGTCCCTAATGCAGAAGTATAATGATTTTTACTGAATATTCCTACAGACAGTTTACATGGCAAATGAAAGCAGCCACTTATTATTATCAGCAGGCAACTTCATTAAAATCATAAGTGTAAAATTGTGATGTCATATCTAATAATGCAACACATCTTACACTTAAAACTTTTTACAAAAATATTGGTGTGTATTGTCATACTATAATTCACATTCAGATATGGACAATTGTACACTCATTTACTTGATACCACATGCATTTAAAATATTCCCTTGAAAGTTGTATTATTTCCATCTTTTCATATTATTAAACATATCTAAATAGAAAAATATGGGAAAAAAATCATCTACAAGACCAGAGTAGGAATAGAATCTACTCTGACCATGGATTGTGTACAGCTATAACTTAAATAAGTAACCAGACAAACATAAGTCTGGAGTAATATCTATAGATGTAAAGTGGGCTATGCTGTCAGACAAACAGGTCTGGAGTAATATCTATAGATGTAAAGTGGGCTATGCTGTCAGACAAACAGGTCTGGAGTAATATCTATAGATGTAAAGTGGGGTATGCTATAAATAGGTAAGAACAAGATACTTTGGCTGAAATAATTAAGTTGATTTTGACATTTCTCAAAATTCATAACTTTTGATAAGCAAGGAATTTTAGTTCATGAAAGACTGAGTTAATTGTGAGAGACAAACAAATTATTTCACCATGCTTTAAAACACATGTATTTATAAATTAGTCAAGGAACCAAAAATATGACTTGTATCATGGTTAATCTCATTGAAGACACTATAACAACACTATCACAGTGTACATAATCTCTCTACAGAAATTCATTCAATCTTAAATATAAAGAGATATTACTTTTTTGTATCAGTATAACTGATACTTTTTTATTGTCTTGTTCAATTAACACTGGTGAACTTACAGACCTGAAATTAATTTTGAACTATAATTATTTCAGAGATGGTTTCACAGATATATATCTGTACTTATGTTTCATTAATTTCTTTATTAAACATAAAATAGGTTTGAACTGTAACATTTAGACATAGAGAGAAATTATCAAAACAAACAAATTTGATTGGATGATAGAACCATAACTGTTTAATACTGACACATAATAACACAGTAGTTATCACATTAAAACAAAGAAAGTCTGATGCAATTGACATAACAAGTATTGTTATGCAACTGAATAAAACAATAACACAATTACATAAAGATAACAAAAATTTCCATTTTTGAGCTAAAGCAGCTGTATAAAGTGAAACCTGTCTATACTGAACACTTAATAAGGGAAAACCTGTCTAAACTGAACTCTGGATAAAGTGAAAACCTGTCTAAACCGAACTCTAGATAAAGTGAAAACCTGTCTAAACTGAACACTTAATAAGGGAAAACCTGTCTAAACTGAACACTTAATAAGGGAAAACCTGTCTAAACTGATCTCTGGATAAAGTGAAAACATGTCTAAACTGAACTCTGGATAAAGAGAAAACGTGTCTAAACCAAACTGGATAAAGTGAAAACCTGTCTAAACTGAACACTTAATAAGGGAAAACCTGTCTAAACTGAAGTCTGGATAAAGTGAAAACATGTCTAAACCTGGCACCTTTTCATGTCCTTTCATACCCTTTTATCTGTATTTTAAACCTGGGTAAACCAAACTCCATCAGTATACACAGGTTTCAACATACTCTCCAATGTAAACAAGAATTTACAGTTGAACATTTTAATACGTACATGACCAAAATTTAGATTGAACGATTCATACATGTATGTAAATGTGTACAGGGTCAAGCACGTACAATATTTCTAAGATAATCATTTAATTAAATATGTATATCCAATTCCTCATATATGTAAACATGTTCTTTTAGTTAATGATAATGAAAACAAATTTACAAATTTCATGATTTTTTTCTGTGCAAATAAAATGATCTTTTATGAACATTTAAGAATATACTTGTGTTTCAAACCATCTTGTTAACAGCTATAATATAGCACTTTTGACCAGTTACAAAAAACTTAGTTGCCTAGCAACCATTCAAATGACTAGAATCACAACTCAGTAGCATCCCCTGAATCTAACAGAGACAGAGAGCCATAAAAGTGTGGAGGAACCTGGACCACCTCGCTGACAGGCCTTGGTCCGGGTTTCATATTCAGTGCCTTTCTGTAGGTTACTTCCCTTTTATTGCTGACATCATTTGAATCAGGAAGTACCTCATGAATATTTTGTGTATGTATGTAACCATTGACTATTTTTATGTCATTATTATTAGGACATTTGAGCTGTGTTTCCTGAACATACCCGTCAATTAATTGAGGTGGTGATAACACTGGATTGCTTATGCCACACACTTCAGCCTCCTGAACATAAGATGAGATTTTATCCTCAGAAAGATAGTTAGAATCTTGTGTCACTTCACTGCTAGATTCATGTGTTTGCCCATTATTAGAGTCAAGTGTCTGTCCACAGTACGAGTCATTTGTCTGCCCAAAAGGAGAGTCATTTGTTTGTCCAAAAAAAGAGTCGTTTGTGTGTCCACTATTAAAGTCATGTGTTTGTTCACTGTTAGAGTCTCGAGTTTGCCCACTATCAGAGTTTACCTCATTTGAAGCACAGCTAGTAATAGTGTCATTATACAAATCTGGTTTTCTTCTGTCTAACGGTAATTGTATATTAAAATGTTCTCTAGATCCACTGTCTGTTGAAGAGGTACCCATATGATTTTTATCTAGGATGGCAGAGAGATTATTGGGCCTATTCAGCATATAGTTTGAGTCGTCAGGGACGACAGAGAGGTTATTGGGCCTATTAGGCATGTAGTCAGGGTCATCAGCCATGCTTCCTACACTATGGCATGGCTTCTCCGTTGTAATAAACGTTTGTTTCCGTAGAATTTTCTCAGAATTGGGACAAACTATATCAACACAGCTATATGGAGACACATCACTTGATATCATATCAACACTACCAGTAGGACATGGTCTTTTTGGCCTTGGTCGTACAGTACCTAGATATTTATTGTCTTGATAATGTGATCCACGAGAGTCCATACTATTTCTACCTAGATTGAACCTTGAGAAAAGAGAAGGTGTAGAACCCTGGCCACTGCTATTTCCACTTCCATCTTGTTGTTTAAACATTCTTCCTATCCTGTCGTACAGCTGCAAAGGAAAATTGTACAAAATGAAAAAAAAAAGTTCAGATTACTTTGTTCATAATTTATGTCCACCAAAACAAAATGTGATTGCATTTAAAATCATGTGGATATAACAAGTAGTTAGTATAAATTATATCCATGTAGTTTTAACTGCATACTAAAACTCAAAACTATTTGAAGTAACCCAGTAAGGAAGTTCATTAATTACATAGATAGCAGTGATTTACTGAATGTTCCAAATGTAATAAATTTTAATAATTCACACTGTGAAATAAATTCGGTAATTACACTCTCAGACTTTCTCCCCCCAAAAAAGTCATGATATCAATCCACCAATCACAGAATTTAAAATTCATGTTGAAAATATCGATAAATTATGAAGACAATTTATATAATAAATAGGATAATCAATTAGTTATCGTGAATAACCAAAATATGATCACTCATACAAAGAATGCTTAAGGACTTAACTTGTGTACGGAACGAGTTCCACACAGTCATCAAATCTAGGCGTTCTTAGGCACTCGTGATAATATTTCGGTTATTCACTCTTTCCAGTTAATAATCCTATTATTCTAGTTTTAATTGAACCCCTATTTCCAATAATACAGATTAAAAAAAAAACACACGAAATGAAAAACCATTAAAAAAATGAAAAGATGTGTCCTACTAAAATACTCTATAATCATTAAAGATTTTTTACACACAGATTGATGAAGTACCCAGAGACAGGGTTATGATAAAAACAAAAAATTTTACTTTTTCTGTTTGGCTGATGAGAGGTGCATCTGGTTGAATAATGTAATCAGATGGTGTCGGTGATGGTAGTTCAGGTATCTTGGAATAGATGGGATCATCCTCAGAGTCAGGGGTTTTGGATATGGATGAATCTGGTCTGATCATAGGCTGTAAAAACAATGTCATGAAGTACAAAAAAGCCATGAAAAACTACGATGGAGTTATTTTTTTTTCTTCATTTAATTACAGCTTATATAAGAATCCTGGATTCTAATTGGTTGTTAGCCAGTGTATTTTAAACAATTTTTAGATTTAAGTCACTTTTACAGCTGCCAGGGTATGTGCATAAAAAATATGCCATTTTCCTCTTAGTTGTGGTATTTTCCAAAATGTAAAAGCCTTTTTTACACTAGCAAGCCCCATCCTGCCAAAATTTATTGGAAAATTCTTCTGTTTAATGAACGTTATCAATTTTGAGAAAAAAAAATGCCCATTATAGGAGGTCTTTTATATTAACAGGGGTCTAAATTTCTGGTAAGTTAAAATAGTAGCCAGTTTTATTGGTAGAAATGAAAAAAAAAACCGCTGGCTGGTTTTGTTAGTAGAAATGAAAAAAACTGTTGGCTGGTTTTGTTGGTAGAAATGAAAAAACCCGTTGGCTGGTTTTGTTAGTAGAAATGAAAAAAAAAAAAACTTTGGCTGGTTTTGTTAGTTGAAAATAAGCTCAAACACAAAAGCTACATATAACTACTACAGCAGACTAATAAATTGAAAAAGGTGGTTAAAGCTCTTAAAATATATCAGCTTTTTTCAAAAGCACAAAACCACTCAATTTATTATGTTATAAAACATTGGTAATTAAACATACTATTCAAAAAGCTTACATGTATAAAGTTTAAAAGTGAAATAGTTTCAGAAGCCTTCCAAGTCTACCACATATATAAAGGTTAAAAGTGAAATAGTTTCAGGAGCCTTCCAAGTTTACCACATATATAAAGTTTAAAAGTGAAATAGTTTCAGGAGCCTTCCAAGTTTACCACATATATAAAGGTTAAAAGTGAAATAGTTTCAGGAGCCTTCCAAGTTTACCACATATATAAAGTTTAAAAGTGAAATAGTTTCAGTAGCCTTCCAAGTTTACCACATATATAAAGTTTAAAAGTGAAATAGTTTCAGGAGCCTTCCAATTTTATAATGTTTTTCTTTACAATTACATTCCCTGATCTCAGGCAGATCCATTGGGAGTTTTGTCATGAAAAGCCTTAAATTCAAGAAGACTTACAATAGGTGGTAAGGGTACATTTGGCATGTCTATATCATAAGGTTTGAATGTCTCCTTCACCTCCACAGCACATCTTCTGTAATAGGAAAAATATATCTAGGAAATCAATATCTATCAAGTCTATTTTTGCTCATTTTGTAAATCAGGAAGGTGATATCACATAAAGTTTCAAAGTTAAAAGTAAATATTTATTTTATACTATTTATAACAAATCTGTCATTCGTTGCCATGGTGCTATCTTTAGATTGGGTAGGGGAGATAAATCAACTGGTTTTGTTTCCACTGACCTCAGTAGAAAGTTCATGCACGGGTCATGATAATCTGTCACCCTCAAGGAAGTGTGATTCAAATGAAAACAAACAATCATTTTGTAATGACACTTAATGAAGATATTTTTCTCTTAAAAGAATATAAAAAGATAACACAAAAATTGTGCAAATAATTACCCCAACATAAATATATAATTTTTCCCACAGCAAAACAAAATTATTCAAAACAAGAATGAAGAAAGTAAAGTGATAAGCGTAGACCTCTTAAGCATTCTCTTACCTCTGTTCTATACAAACATGAAAAATATTTATGTTGATCAACATTACAGAACTTAAACTCCAAATTACAACAAAATTTAAGCAGTTTAAGTCTAATAAATGGTATACTTTTCACATTATCTCTCTTGTTCACCAGCTATAATTTTCAGAGATTATCTTCACATTTATTCAGAAGAATGTGATAATCTTTGAAAGTAAACTAGAAAAGTGGGAGCAAATCTCATTAGGTGATAACTCCAGCCCCTTTCCTAAAAGCCATATGGGAAATGACATAATTAAGTCATTCAGATGGAAAAACAAAATAGAAGGTGCACAATGGCATCATGTGATAAAGAATTTATGACAGGTTCATCAAATTACATTTTGTAGTTTAAGAGGCCTCACAGATTTCAACCTAGGGTTGGACAAAATGGTGAACAGAACAACAGCATGATCACTAGGTATCCCTCTTTGCAATGTGTATAATAAACAGCTGCTTTTTAAGTCATGAAATGCCCTCATCAACTCTAAAACTAAAAAAATGAAAGGATGTTTCCTTCCACACAAAAGACATTTTACCAAAATACATTTTAAATTCATTAAAATGTTTTTGAGTACTGTTAAGATGTGTAGATAATCAGCAATTTATCATCAAATGACTGTCAGAAGATGGGCATGTGAAAAAGGAGGATAACAGCTTAATATAAAATACACAACACCTATATATAAATATATTTATTCTGTTTCTACAAACCTGACGACAAATATGAGTCCCACCAATGACATAAGCACCAAAATACCACAACCAATAACTATCCAAGCTATCTCCTCTGTTGTCAGTGACATGCCTATAATAGCCAATCATTTCATTGCACAATGGTCACAAAATGCATTTTTTTATTATCATTTTAAAAAAAAGATCAATTAAAATGCAATGAGGTGAAAACATCTCATTCCATTGTTACTTGTTGTTTCTTGTTCTGCTGCAATTTTTTCTACATATAAAATCATCTTTATTTCAAAATTTTAACTGCTAAACATGGATAACTAAATTTAAATTGATTTAACACTAATGCTACCTTTAAACTGACAAATGCATTTTTTTTTTCGAGCATCAGCAAACAATGTAATTTGGGGCTATTTCAAATAAATTCCCAAGAAAATCTATATCTATACATCACCTCGTTTACAATGTCTAAATACATAATACCGTAATTTCACTATATAAATTGTTGGCAAAAGAGAATTCTTTATATTGACCTACCTGTTACTGGGATAGTGGCATACACAGCATCAGATTCTGGACCTTGTCCATTGACTGAGAAAGCCTGGACCCAAAATCTGTATGTTACCTCTGGTGATAACTCAGATAGTTTTGCCCTTGTCTGATAGCTAGGTACATGAACGACTCTGCCTGATTTAAAAGATTTCATTAGTTAGAAAAAATAGATTTAATGACTATTGACATGGTAACCCCACTCTAAGATGTAAAACAAAAGACCTTAACTTCAATTGTTTTGGAAGACTTTAGTGTGGCAGAACTCAATTCATGTGGTTTATTTGTATCCTGCAGCAAACTGATTTCATGAAGACCAACCTGTACCTCCATAAAACTAACTCAAAACTGGATCTGACTTTTTGGGGACTGAAAATTTATTTAACTGCCTAACTTAATCACATTCACAACTGTTCCCTTTCTCAAATTAATCTTATATATTTTTCAGTGTTTCAAATATGATACAATTCAGAATTAACATATATAAAGTGCATTGTATTTTTTCTTCACCAAAATCCTACTATTTATTCTTCCAGTAAAAGTGTTCTTTGCATAGGTGTCAACAAATTTAGCAGTCTGACCTACAAACAACCTTGGCCTACAAATGTACTTACTAGTACAGTTTTGACCATCTGTGGCTTCACAATAGTACACATGAAACTTATTAACATCAGAGCATATTAACTTGTCCCATTCAACCAAGATACTGTTTTCATTTGCAAGTGACAAAGCTCTTACATTCTTAGGTATCGAAAGTGGTTCTGGAAAAAAAGATAATAATACAATCATTGTAAGAAGAAGAGTACAATAATTTTTCTCACTTCGTTTGTTTGTTTACATGATAAAAAATGTCTAGTTTCCCAAGTACAGTATGTAAATGAATCTACAGTATATATCAAAGGGATAACCTTCTTTGTCAGTTCCAAATAAAGTCAAAGTGCTGTGGATTCTAGTGAAAATTGTAGCACGAACAAACTTTCAAAGATTACATGATGTAAAATAAAATATCCATTTCACCTTTTTCCCAGTTTGTAAGCCTGTCCAAAAGTTAATTTACATTTACATTCAAAAACTTTTTTTCCTGATTATTTATCCTCCACTGTTAGTATACTCAAATAAAACCAATTTCACCTTATGTAAATAATTTCCTATATGAACAGAAGATTTTACAAAAGTAGACACTTTTTATTAATTGGAATTTTCCCGCAAATTTTACTTGGTTAAAATCACTCCTATTCACTTCCTGTTTATAATCATAAAATATAAATGAAATGATGAAGATTTTGACTTATAAGGGTGTTAAATAGAAAATGCTTAATACATTAAATTGTCCTTGACACAAAACTGCAAGAATTGAATTTCCTAGAAGCAAACTTATTACTAAATATCTTTCAAGGCCGAAAAGGAGTCCCTCAGTTGATTTGATCTTAATTTTATTTTGCAGAAATAATAGAATATCATTGAGCTGAACAATTGCCAGAAACATATTTACTGGTTATAAAAGAGGTATTGAACTATATAAAAGACATTAAAATTGGACTATTTTTTGTGTAGATCTAAGAAACAGTAGGGAAGTTCCAGGCATGGATCAGTGACTTAATATCCTGAAAGATAAAAAAACCCAAAAATGCCAACAAATACAAAATGAAAACAATTTAATGTCGTAACTGGATATCCATGGTTTTAGATGTCACAAATAAAATCCAGACGTCAAACGTTCTTCCAATTTATAAATTGCAGATTTGTGAAAAAAAAAATATGTATTTCTCTAAATGAAGAAAACTTGTGTTTGAATTTACTAAAATAAACAGTTAAAAATATATGTAGAATTAACAACATCAATGTACACTTCTATGGTGTAATATTTAGGTACTGTCATATAAAATGGGAGATTTTTGTATCCTTTTTACCACACGCTGAAATAATGGCAATCTCTGAGACACTTACTTTTATCGTATATAATACATTCATTCCACAGGATACCACTACTGACTGTCTCCCCTGTTATATGTTTGGTTTCCATAGAAATTCCAAATTGCAAGTTTTTCAACAATTCAATTTGACTAACAGTCCGATTGATCATAAACTCCTTTTGTTTTCCAACAACAACAGCCCAAGATAAAGGCTCCTGAAATCAAATGGATGTGTAAAAGTAATGAATATTACAAATAAGACATGTCTCATCCATCACTAATGGATGATGTTATTCAAAACTTGATTGAAGGTGATATTGTTATAAATTCTATATATCATGGAAATCTATAATATCAATTCAACCTTTTGACACCACCTAAGTGAACAGATTGCTCAGGCATAGTTTGTTTGTGTATCAGGAAGTATAACAAAGTGATGGTGCTATAATGTAAAATAGACTGTGACTTTAGGGGCATATACATAAAAACTATAGAACTGTGAAGAAGTGATGCTAATGTAACTACATACCATCAATACAAGTGACAAAGGACCAGAACAAGTGATTCATGTTTAAATAACCCAATCAGAAAACTTAACATAAAATCTTTATACAAAATTTGAAATTTTTATGTCAATAGACCCGTAACTGTCATGTGCATAAAAAAGAGACAAAAAGCACAAAATGATCTATTGCACAGGAAGATGAAAAAGGTGGATCAAGAGGTTGATATAGTTACAACAAAATGATTCAGATAGGAACATTGAACAAAGTGTAAAAATTCAAACTTTAACACATCAACCCAATTTACAATAACTATATCAAGTATTCGATATGGAAGACAGAGTTGCTACACTAAGTGACCTCTCTGTCTGTAGCATAGAAAACTTATCAAACACGTTTTATAAAATGTCTATAGTAAAGAAAACTCACCAGACAAGTAAATGTCCAGAGTATAGAAAACTCACCAGGCAATCAAAATCCTCCTTAGTACCATTACACCAGAAGAGAGTATAACCTAAAATCTCTTGAGTGGTTTCTGGTTCAGACCATGCTATATTGAGAATATAACTTTTTGGTTCATGAGGATTCTCCTTCCCCTTCAAAACAAAATTTCGTGGATATGGGGGTCCTGAAAATAAAGTACACCAGTATTGTGATTAACTTCCTGCAATGGTTTGTAAGACACAGACAGGATGGAAGCTAACACTCCAAATTTCACTTAAACATGTTTATGTGGTATCAGAACCTGCAACAAAGGCTTTTCCTATAAACTCAAATTATTGTTCTAAATTAATCTTACACAAACAAAAACAGTACTAATAGTTCAAGTTTAAGAAAAGCAATGGTACAAAGCATCACAATCATGTAAAAATGAAGTGGAATAAGTCTTGTTTTACTACTGATCTCCTCACTCAGTTACTGCAAATATATTAATTTTTGCAGATTCTTTCAAGTGAACATATTTGCAGGTATCAATTTTCGTGGATTTAAAAAACAATAAGAGATGTATAGTGCTAAAAATCAATTCTGCAGGTACTATTTTTCATGCTTTCATGTTAACTATGAAAATAGTGAAAATTAGTGCACCATAATAATTTTACAATATCATTCAACAGCATGTTGTACTGACCTTAAATCAAAGTAGGAAATGAACAGAAAGCGTCCTTTGCTATTTTTTTATTTTGGCATTCTGAAGTGTTTGGGTGTACTCATCATATTTCATTGGATAAAGCTATCTGTACCCCTTAAAAAATAGAAGGTATAAAAACATACTTTTGTCAATAGCTAGGATGAGAATACTAGCACTGTGTTGTGATAATCCTATCTCTGTTTCTCCTCTGACATCAATGATGTAGTCTCTGTCAGTCATTAACTTCAGCTGACCTGATGTCTTACCACCGGTATCATCAACAATGGGAGAAATGTTACCATATCCCCGGGCGGTTAGTCTGTAGTTGATAATCTTCCCATGTGCTAAGCGATGAAAGATTGGCTGAAAATAAATTTACTAAAAACTGAAATAGATTTTTGCAGGAGAGACTAAAAAAAGTGTGTTCCAAGAACACAGTTACCCACTTAGGTCAAATGATGAAAAAGGAAATTGAGCTAGACTAAATATTCAAAATGGTATTATACAACTTATCATGTTAAAGTTCCATTAGAAATTTAAATAACTTCCATAAGTTTAAATAATTACAGAGCAGAAAAAATCAGGCAGTTAACTGGACAACTGACAAGTCGATGTAAACTTTTAATCATATCACAGTTTAATCTAAGTTTAATAGAGAGTTTATATCATTTTGACAACTGTCCTGTTAACTAGCTAAGGAGGTTCATCAAGTGATTGTTTTTTGATCATGGGAAGATAACTCTATTCCCTGAAGTGAACATATAACTTGCTGTATTTCAGAGAAAGCAGTTAAGGTATTATTCAAATGAATATATTACACTGTCTACTAAACTGACATCCTTACCCTCCAGTAAACTTTGATACTTCTACAACTGTCAAACATGCAGGGTTTCTCTACAAAACCTCCAGGTTGGATTTCTGGGGCAGCTCCAGGCACTACAAATGTACAATTGAATGTCAAAGATGCAGGCAGATCATACCTAATAATTCAAGTAGATAAATTTACCTAGTTTTTCAAGAAAACAATCTTAAAAACAAATTTCAGGATTTAAAAGTAAAAAACATAGGTCATCAATCATGATTTCGAGATAATTGAGGCTTAAGAAGGCATTTTTTTTATGGATTCAGCGGGGAATTTCACTTTTTCAGGAAATGTATTGGAGATATATGAAAAAAATTACTGTCTGAACCCTATGTTCTATTTTTTAGTAATGGAGGCCATGTTTTTTGACGGACCAAAAATCCCCACATCAGTTCTACGCATAGATCTCTTCCCTTGATTACTCTTTCTATGCAGGATACTTCAAGGAACATTCACACCAAGTTTGGTTTCATTTGGTTAAGTAATGTGAGAGGAGAAGAGTTTTGAAAAATTGTTAACGACAGATGATGATGACGAGGGACGCCAAGTGATGGCAATAGCTCACTTGGCCTTTGGCCAGGTGAGATAAAAAGTGGTAGACAGAATTTCTTCTACATTTAGATAAAGAACACTTAACTGACATGCTTTCATATTTCAAAAAGAAAATAGGAGGTCACCAAACTCTTTTTCTTGTATTAATAAAAAAAAAATAAAATTCCTATTACATTCCTATAAAATAATTTCCCACCAACTGTCTCCCCTTAAAAGAGGCTTTATACAATTAATGTTTATAATTTTACAATTTTTAAGGTCAAAAACTCTTTTGAAATAATTTATAAATAAAAATTTACACCATTTTAAATATTATTAGTTCATTGAAAGTATGTACGTCTATGATTTTTGAAGATGACAGAAAAGAATGCTCAGTGTAATAGGTATGATCTATCTTAAGACCAAGTGTAGACCCAGTGATATACTGTAACATGAGTTTGGATATCCTAAGTTACCATTTTGATCCAATGTAACTAGTCTCCTGTAATCCCCTGCTCTTTACTCCAATATCCACCAACAGAGGTTTAACACACCATCCTGATCCAAGGTAATTGTAGCCCCCTCTTGCCAAGCACTCCAGTATGCACCCAACAGTGGTTGAACTTACCATCCTGATCCAATTTAATTGGAGCCCCCTGCTAGACACTACAGTATCCACCAACAGAGGTCTAACAAACCATCTGATCCAAGGTAATTGTAGCCCCTCTCTGGCTATGCACTCCAGTATCCACCCAACAATGGTTGAACTTATAATCCTGATCCAATGTAACTACACCCCCCCCCCAACTGCTTGGGACCCCAATAGAGGTTGAACTTACCATCCTGATCCAATGTAACTGTAGTCCCCTGCTCTTCGCTCCAATATCCATCTAATAGGGGTTTACAGGATACCTTTACTGTGTATGCTGTATTTGGTATCAGATTACATATAGTTGTAGAGCTGACATTGTCTACCAGTACCTCCTGTAAAATCAGTAGATTGTTAGGTGTTAACAGCGAAGTTGTAAATTTGTTGGTTCATATCTAAGTACAGGTAATATCAGTATCACAAGCAGATTCAGAGGGGAAAAACAATGCATTCCAAATGATTATATCATGATTTTCAAAAATTACACCTCCATCTGATAATTTATTTACCCTCCCCACCCCCCTTCCACCTTCCCATACCTGTAATCCTGGATCCATTCATAAAAATGAAGAGAAAAAAAATCGAAGATGTTTCCCAGAATGTGCACTTGCTCAACCTGCATTGGAAGAATCTGTTTTGTACATTTTCTTTTATGTTCTGATTTTCAGTTTGTCTCTTATATTTCTTAGTTCAAGTGATCACCTCAACCAAATTTTTCTTCTAGTTCTTTTGTTATGTTTTTCAGTCTATAAAGAAATGACACCAATCATGTGTGCACACTTAATAACCTGTATAGCAGGTTATTTTCAAGTGTGCACCATGGGCATTGAGGTTATTCCAAATAGACCAAAAAAATATAACAGTCATTTCTTATAATTTAATTTTAGTATCAAAATTTAACAAGTAAATCTTCATAAAAAGGTTGATGATATCAGAGTCACATAACAAAATTAGGACAATGAGATGATGGAAATTTTTTTTATCCAATCAGAAAGCAAGTTACATCTGAAATTAAATTATCAGTAAATAGTTATAAGTTATGTACCTGCCACTTGTTATTCTCCCATTTTGACATGTACTGAACTTTGAATGCCATACCATGCCACTGGAGTTTATTATGAGTCCAGCGTATATTTATACAAGTACTGTTGTTAGATGTCTGTAAGTTTGATACACTATCTGGTTGCACTGAAAATATTCACCATATAGGTTTATAAAAACAAATAATGTAGACTGTATTTGGAATATCTTAGTCTATAGGTATAAACACAGTAATTAAGAATGACATCACAAGGACTGAGACTTTCTGGGAAAATAAAGTGAAGACTGGTAGCCATTGGACTGTACAATATTTTTTTTTCAATTTAATATAATTATTGTGATTCCTGTTACTTTTCATAGGGTATGTAAGTCTTGTCACCTGACGATGTTGTTTCATGAGATTGGGTCCTAATCTACCATTCAAATGCACATGATGGAAATTGGACATTTACTGAGTGTTGAGTGAAGTTTTAAAAGCAAAACATCTTTTTGTGTAAAAATAACAATTAAAAATTACAAATATCCAGTTTTACATCATAAAAATGTCAAGAAAAGCATAAAATAGAAAATTTTGAATTGTAATGCAACTTTTTGAGATTCTGGAAGTAAACAATAAGATTGGTCTATAGATTTCAAAACATTCTACATCAGAAATTCTGGAAAGGAAAATGAAACAAGACGAGACTTACAAACCCTATTACAGGAAACAAAGACTGTGTTCTATTAAAAATCCATTTAATGGTAAAAGTGTTTTGTTATGATTAATATACAAAACTGGAAGTTGAACATGAAGTTGCACACATTGTCATGCTAAGTATACCCCACTTGTACATGAAGTTGGTATTGGACAGCAACCAAAATCTCTCAAAGTGTATGCCCCATCTATGAAACCCATACACCATTTTTAAAATCAATCTGTTCAGTGCATGTGGGAGACAATTTTTTTTACAGAAAGAATAACAGATGGACATACAGACAGACAGACAGTGTGACAGACAGACGGATGGACAGAGAGATGGACAATGTTATTCTAATATACCATCCAGGTGTTCAGTGGGGGGTATAATTAGCAAAAGTAGGTTTGTACAGTTTGGTGGAAACAAGCCAGGAGTTGATAGATAAAGAATACTCAATGATGACATTGGAGATATAAAATCTGTATGTCATTTATGTAAATTATCTCTTACCGATTTTAGCCGTGTAGATAGTATAATAGGGTGATGTTGTTAAATTCCCAGTCTTTTTATTTATCACCTGCACAACAACAATATAATTCTTCCCTGCTTTGAAACTATTGCGTCCATCTTTGTTTTTCCAAGAACAGGAATCTTTTTCCTGATGTGGACAGTCATACTGTTCATTTGTGATACCCTTGGAGCTAAGATAGAAAAAATGTAACTAGTTTTTATAATCTTGGAGTAAATAACCATACAAATACTAGTTTTTGTAACTTACTAACATTTTTAAATTCACAGAATATCTAAATTTTATCAGAAGTAAGACACAATGAGTCTAATACAGTGAAAACTGTGTAAACCAAACCCTGAGGAAACAGAATTTCACTCTGAACCAAACTAATTTCTAAGTCCCATAGCATTTCCTATTCAAACTGTAGTAATTTTACTTGTCAAAACCAAATCCTGTCAATTTTGAATTCCGAACTCTTCCTGTATCACTTAACTTAATTAATTAGTATTTTCACCTGTATAAACTGACCCCTACAAATCAAAAGTTAATTATTTGGTTAATTGATCATTGACATCTCTAAAGCCAAATTATAACTTGGGCCGATTAATTACTCACCTGGTAATAATGAACTATCAACAGGTAAGTACATTTTCGGTGAATGAATTAGTTAATTAAAACATCAATAAAAAGTTAACCTTTTGTAAAAATGATTTTAATTGATCTAAATTGTCTAAAGGAAGGGAGTATCATAAATAAGAAATGTTTTTTTTTATGCAAGTGTAGTTTATTTCTCTACTTATAAAGTTAAATAACATTTCAATCTTTTCATTTCCTCTCCTTACTTGACTATCTGTCATGTTTTGCCAATTTAGTTTGCAACCATAATAAATGGGCTAGACAATCTATTTTCTTTTCTTCCGTAATACCTGTTCCTCTTAATAGTTTATTAGAATGTTTTGTAAACTTTCGGTCTAATCAGCAGACTAATTTTCTCAATAAAATCTTCATAAATGTATCTTAAGGCAAACAATCTGACATTGTCATACTGTCTGGTTGTAAGTGACACAGAGAAAACCAAATATCTGTCTAAACCAAACAAAACCTTCAATCCCTTTGCTGTTTGATTTTAACAGGTTTCACTGTACTGAGATGAACACTCACCAGCATACCGAGCCTAATACTCATTCTTCCAACAGACACACTTAGCTAAATATTCATTCTTCCTACAGACACACTTAGCTAAATATTCATTCTTCCTACAGACATACAGAGCCTTATACTCATTCTTCCCACAGACATACTGAGCCTTATACTCATTCTTCCCACAGACATACCGAGCCTTATACTCATTCTTCCCATAGACACACATAGCTTAATATTCATTCTTCCCACAGACATAGCTAGCCTAATACTCATTCGTCCCACAGACATACAGAGCCTTATACTCATTCCTTCCACAGACATACTGTGCCTTATATTCATTCTTCCCACAGACAAACAGAGCCTTATACTAATTCTTCCCACAGACATACTGAGCCTTATACTCATTCTTCCCATATACTTACCTAGCCTTATACTAATTCTTCCCACAGACATACTGAGCCTTATACTCATTCTTCCCACAGACATACTGAGCCTTATACTCATTCTTCCCACAGACATACCGAGCCTAATACTCATTTTTCCCACAGATATTCTGAGCCTTATACTCATTCTTCCCACATACTTACCTAGCCTCATACTAATTCTTCCCACAGACATACTGAGCCTTATATTCATTCTTCTCACATACTTACCTAGCCTTTTACCAGTACTCATTCTTCCAACATACACACTTAGCTTAATATCCATTCTTCCCACAGACATACTTAGCCTTATACTTTTTACTCTCCCAAACAAACCTTCTGCTGAACCTTATACTCATTCATCTAACAGAAATACCCTACTGAGCCTGATACTAATTCCTTTCACAGACATATTGAGCTGAATGCTCATTCCTTACAAAGACATACCATATTTGAGTCTGATCTTGAATTGAATACTCACAAAATACTGCTGAGTCTAATACTGAGTTCAATACTCACAGACATACTGGGCCTAAAACTCATTCCTCTTACCAACATACTTCACCCAAAACTCAATCCTCTTACAGACATACTGTGCCCAAAACCCATTCCTCTCAGACATTCTGTGCCCAAAACACATTCCTCTCGCAGATATACTGAGCTATATAGTCATTCCTCTTACAGACATACCTTACTGAGCCTAATACTCATTCCTCTATCAAACATACTGAGCCTAATACTCATTCCTCTTACAAATTTACTGAGCCTAATACTTATTCCTCTTACAAATTTACTGAGCCTAATACTCATTCCTCTATCAAACATACTGAGCCTAATACTCATTCCTCTTACAAATTTACTGAGCCTAATACTCATTCCTCTTACAAATTTACTGAGCCTAATACTTATTCCTCTTACAAATTTACTGAGCCTAATACTCATTCCTCTCAAAGACATCCTGAGCCAAATGCATCTTTCCTCAACAGCCATATGAAGTATAATTCTAATTCTTCTCACAGACATCCTTATCTGAATACTCATTCTTTTCACAATATCATAAGCCCTGTTGAATTAAAGGACTTTCTGAACATGTCCCTTATCTGTCACTAAGATGATTCACCACCATTTCTGAACAAATAAGTTATCTCCTCCTTTGGAACTATAAATTTAATTTGGAATGCTCATGTTATGTAAATTCTTTGTTTGAAGTTTGATCAAAATCTATTAAGGAATTTAGATGGGGTAGAAAACAGCTGAAAAAGATATGGAGCGAAATGAGTTTTTACCCCCTACAACTAAGTTTCAAGGGTGTAATTACCTTATAGTCCAAACAAGAGTAACGTTCATGTTTTGTGGATGAAGATAGTTGATACCTAGTTCCCAGGAGCAAGTCATATTCTCCCAGTTATAAACCAAACAGGATATCCATTCCACTTTCTGTGGTTCATCTGCAACATAAACAGTGGTTTTCATTCTATTTTAGACAAAGAAATAATACTTTGAAATGTAAGTATTATATAAGTAAATAATTGAGATGGTCTATCCAATTGTTAAATATCAAAAACCTACCTTAAAACTAGAAGCTCTAGAGAGCCTGAATCGCTCACCAGGTCAAAATAGTCTTTATAGCTTTCTAAAGCTGGATTCTTGACCTAATCATACTATTGTCACAAGAATCATTTAATCAATACAGAATATCTTAATTATACACCTGGTTTTCATATTATGAAATAAATCTCTGATTGTCATTTTTTTCTCTTCAAGGGCAATTACTCTTACGCTGAACAACAGATCTTTATGAAAATTTCAACATAGGTCGGTCTCACCATGCTGATCAATTCCAGCCCTAGAAAATTAGGCTAAACAATTTGGTTTTCAAGTTATTTCAACAAGTCATCAATTTTATTAGTGATGGCTATGTTTTCAACAGATAAAAAATTGTTAAGGATATCCTAACAAACATTCATGCAATGTTTGGTTACAATCCATCCTACAGGTTATCTAAGAGATTAAAAAAAATCCATTTCAGGACCCATGACTCATTCATTTGTCAATGGATCTTTCAGAAAATGTTGGCATTCATGTACATGTAGGTAATCACATCATGCTGAACAATTTTAATCCCTGCCAGATTTTAGCTAAACCCAACTGTTTTTGAGTTATTTGCATAATTCTACAATTTGACTGTCATGGTCTATTTTTAGTAATGGTGGCCATGTTTTTTGAAAGTTCAAAAGTCCCCACACAAGGATTGTTAAAAATATACTTAGGAACATTAATGCAAGCTTGGTTACAATCTATAGAGTAGTTTCAGAGAAGATGTTTGAAAAACTTTACGGACAACGACGACAGACACATAGTGATGGCAATAGCTCAAATGGCCTTTCGGCCAAGTGATCTAAAAAATACAAACCTGACAAAATCTTTCCCATTAATAAAGAAAAGAGTACTTACACTCTAGAGTTACAAATTGGTTTCCTATGACTATTACTTTAGAGGAACCAGCTCTTTTCAGCTTGCAGACATAGTTTCCCTCATCCTGAGGAGACAGCATTGGTTTGTTCAATAGAATACTTCGTGAACTCAGAATCTGTATGTGAGTCTTTGGTATTGTAACATCAGACTTGGTGAAGAATAATGATGCTGAAGTTTCTGGTATAGGTTCTGTTATATTACAAGTCATTGTCAGGTTGTGTCCAATGAAAACATAGGGATCAGTTGGACGCAAAACTGAAAAAAAAGTAGTATAATTTCGTTTTACGAAAAACCTTGTGAAAAAGTTGCAAAGCAATTTATGTACAGCTCTAAATTCATACAGTTACTTTTCATTACTGATAACAAAATTAACAAAGTGGCCCCCAATTTTCTTTTTGATTTTCTTAAGAGAAATCCATGTAATGGAAACATGGTCTCATCAGTTCTATTCTAAGTTAAAGTCGACACTTTCAGTTTACAGTGATCTAATTTTTCCTGCATTCACTTGATAAGGCACATTTAGTATAGAATTCACCTTTAACATGAAAACTGTCTATTTAAAAACCACTCTGTACATGTGTTCAAAATCCTAAATACATTATTTCATACCTCCACAGGAATATAAACCTGTGACATGGAGAATCAGAAAAAAAGGTGCCCACCAGTATAGAACAAGCATCTTCCTTACTTCTCCTTTCACATCTACAAATATAAATACATGTACATAACATCTAGTACAATGGTGGCAAAGTTCAAAACTTCCAGTAAGAAGTTTTCACAAAACTGCACAGGTAAAAATATTTCCATGTGATTTTGTTCTGATTTCCACCTGAAACAAATAAAGTGTGTGAGAGACTTCACATGAAATTGACATGAAGATCCCACAAAGAGATTTATTTAAGAATTGAATGTTCCATTGGAAAAGCGCAAAAGAGCTTCATTTCGAAAATGTGAGACTGGTGAATGCTTTTAAATGCCGATGAAATATCAAAATTACAGTTCCAAATAGCATGCAACTGTTATTTAATCACCAGTGGTATATTCATGCTGAAATGGAAGAGGGAGGTTTAGCACACTGTAAAACCTAGATTTAACCAACCACTTGGTTTGAAATGCCTATACCAAGTCAAGACAATTGGAGGACCAGCTGCTCTAGTGAATATCTATTTTGTCAGATTTATTTTGGACTTGACTTGATTATGGATCAGATTATGGTTGGGTAATTTTGTTGTTACTCTTATTTGACATATTTTATTTCATCCACTATCAATGAGTCTGCAAAGGCAAACACCAGTTGGTTATTTTTATTTTATTTTCAGAAATGCAATACACAGGGATCAATAACAGTAGTCCAGTTATTGTGGGTGTGGCTTATATAAATAGCTAGAAATGTGTTTCAGTGACTCATGAAACATCATCCATTAAGACAATCATCAAATAAAAGTAATTATTTGAACAGCAAATTAATTTAAATTGGTTCACTAAAATACAGATGTTAAAATTAGGCCAGGAACCCTAAAAATTCAGGGGCTAATTTTACTTTTGAACCCCTAAATGTAAAACACTTAATATCCTTATTGCAGTTTGTTTCTTTATATGCATTGGGTTATAAAAATATGATGATTTAGGAGTGTGATATCTTTTATATGTAGAGCTGTCAAGAATGCAAGCACTTGCTCAACTAATATCAAGAACTTCTTATTGAAAAGTCAGAACCCAATACATGTACATGTGTATATAACATTTTACCAATGACAGAAATCTCTAGATGTGGTGACATTTTTAAAAACTTCTAAAAGTAAAATAACTTACAGACATATTTCTATTACAAATAACAAAAATTTTCATATTAACAAGCATTCTAAGAGCATTGTAAAACAATACATAGTCCCTTACCAGCTGTTTATCACTGACCCAAATACTACCTTGGATCAAGTATAAATGACAAACTGAGGACATGACCACGATTTCGAAACTTTGTAAAACATCAGCACAGCAGAACAAAATGTAAATTTGACCTGTAACTCATCAAGGTAGACTCACCTACCAAAATCTAAAAGCTCAATATCTGCAAGCGTTTACAAAAAAACGTGTGAAAAAATTTTTTGGTAAATTCAAGGGCCACAACTCAGACAAGTAAAGCAGAAGAAACCTAAACATCAAGGTAGACTCACATACCAAGAATCAGCTCAATATCTGCAAGTGTTTAAAAAAAAGTGTGGAAAACTTAAATTTTTTTGATGGATGGAGTGCAAATCCATAGTCCCCTTTGGCTAAAGCCAGTAGGGGACTAAAAATGTCATAAAGTGATAGAGAAAACATAGATATCATGTCAATCACTGAAACTTTTCAGGGGGTGATTTCTGATAAACTTTATATCAATATGACAACTTTATTCCAACCCTACATTGAATCAAGCTGTGATTACAGACTTTCTGATAGACCAACAGTGAATGTAAAGCTTTACAATTGATCTTTCTGATTTTTATCTGACAATTTAGTGTATTGGCTTTGATGTGAACAGGTGACTGACTATTATATACAGGTACATAAAGGTATGTTGCAGGTGGCAGCTGGAACTTGTATAAGATCAATAGATACATGAATCAGATCATTTTCCCAATAGTTAATTATAATATTCTATATAAAAGGAAAATTGTTCAGAAAGTTAACCTGCACTGTTAACCACAATACTAAATGATTACTCCAGCTTAATTGTTCATTGTTATAACTTTAAAGTATGGACAGCTAGTGACATTAATGAAACTAAATGACCATAAAAAAAAAACATATCATAGCAGAATTCATACAAAAATATAGCATCTAACAGCCAAATTTGAAAAAAAAAACAAATGTCCCTAGCTTTGAAAACAAAACATTACAAAGCAAAGTTGCAAAACTTTGGAAAAGTCTCGAGAAATTGACCAGTCATACAACAAAACTTATGCTGTTGTTCTTTCACATATCTATGTAACTGTTTAGATATTCATTTGTATAAGGTGTAACTTCTCAACTTTCCATCAGAATTATAAACTTGTAGATGAAATTGTATTTTATCATGTACATGTAATATTCAGAAAGTAAAGATCCATGGTTTCCCTACAGCTATTATCAAACCAGTTATTATACCATTCTGTGAGAAGTAAACAATTCCCATAACCTTGTAATGTTGTCAACTAGTTTCACATGTAAATAATGTCAAAGGACACTCACTTATGTTCCTCATTTATCACCTAAAGTGAATAGAAATAAAGTGTTAATACATCTTCTTTCTACGTATCACTTTGGAGTCAACTATAAATAGATATAACTGTTTCAAACTTTGAAAAAATAGGTGGTAACGTGTCTTAAACCATTTTTTGAAATCAGTCTCTCATCAACTACCAGGTTATCTTTTAAAAAAGATGAATAAGGACCATCTTTACTGCAATGCTCATCATATGTACCAATTATTTTGAACAGTTCATGTGAGAGATTCTCCCTCATTTGTACTGTCTCACATGGGAGATTTTTACATAAAAGCAAATTTCGTAATTTTCACAGAAAATAAAGTCATTTTAACCTAAAACCTCCTGCAAATGATTTTTAACTTTTATGTGGAAGAATCTAAATTTTTCATTGATTTTTTGGGAGTCTCCCCACAAATGTGAGAAGGTTAATATGTATTTTGATTTTGTGGGAGTCTCTCTGCTAATGTGAGAAGGATAGTATGAATGTTGATTCCGTGGGAGTCTCCCCATTAATGTGAGAAGGATAACATGCATGTTGATTTTGTAGGAGTCTCCCCAATAATGTGAGAAGGATAACATGTATGCTGATTTTGTGGGAGTCTCCCCAATAATGTGAGAGGATGACATGTATGTTATCATAAAAGACATGCTTTCAAACTGGAACCAGATACAAAGAAAGAATAAAAGTAATTCTTTACACTTGCAATTTGAAGATGGAATATATTTGTCTTATCAAAATATATTTGAATACCAAGTTTCATGAAATTAAAATAATCTGTGTTAATAATAATTTTGGGAAATTGGACATTTCTCTGTTAATCACTAAGAAAAAGGTCTGACAATTTCAAGCAATTGAAGAAAAAAAAAGACCACAAAAAATAAGATAAGGAGTAAAAACAATATGCTCCCCAAAATCTAGTTGACTAATACATTATAAAGGTGGTTAATGATTAATGAAACAAATGCACTTTTTACTTTTTGTTGACTGATTTTAACCCACATTTGATTTATATACTGAAGTCAATTTGGGTTTTTGATTTTTCTAAGAAAATAAAGCATAGGCTAATAACATCATTGCACAACTTTAAATGTCAAACCAGAAACAATACCTTTAATAATTAATATCATAGACCACATATCCATTTTATCCTTCTAAATATAAAATCATCTTGATCACTTACATTCACGAAATGTATCCAACTGCAAAATAATCACTACATGTATGCACACCTGATATGCATTGATTACAGGTAAATTTTCACCTGTCAGGTAAACACAGGTGCAAAAGTGGTCAGACTAGCCATTACCTCTTATTATTGTATGATCATAAAAAGGTCAATTATACCAATAGGGGCTTACCACAGGATTAGTAGATTCAATGATGTGTCCATGCTGCTGAAGAGTAACAGGCACTAGTGAAGATCCCATTGTGTCCATATTACAAACAGCCAAGTGACCAACACCATTAATGATCCAGACTTCTATATTTAAACAGAATCTGATGGATTTCCAAGCTGTAAGTTCTGAGAATAAAAAAAAAGTTCTCTTGTACTGTACTAAAACTATCCTATGATCACACAACTGTGTAATGTCACTTGTTTAATTCCAATCCAATTTCACCATTTATTCAAAATTAGTCCATTAGTTTTTAAAATAATGGGGTCAATACATGTAGGTGGCTCAGGCTGGAATTTCAAAATTTTCAACAAGAGGCAGTCTGAAAATACAAAAAAATCTACATAAGAATTTTTCAGCACCAACTACATGTTATTGTTGTGAAAAATGCCTTAAATAATCATGATCTTCATAACATACAGCTAGTTCCATGGCATGTGAGACTAAAATTTAAGACAATGTCTGGACCAGCCAAGTAACATATGAATTGTACTTAATCTTGTACCCTGAACACTGAAATGATGTTATATGTTGTTGTTACCCGATACCAGCTGTTGACAAGCCTTTGTCATCAATCAATGTTTACAAAACAGTAATTATGATGTACATGTATTATCACTTCAATTATAATGAGGACACCCTGTAAGGTCAACCCTAGGTGTAGGTTAATCATTGACCTTAATACTGAGTACATCACTTCTGTACAAAGCATCTATAATGTGCTTAAAGTCAAAATAAGAAAAAACTAACAATACTAGGAATGGTCATAAGATACTTTAACTACCAGTTTTTTACATACAGAAAAAACTATTAGTGTAGTATTAATGATTACTGTTAAAGTACTTTAATTCCTGGATACAAATTTTCATGGATTAGGGATGAAATACAAGTTCGTGGATTCTTGAATTTGTGGTTTTGAGGTTTTCAGTATAAACATCAATGGAAATCTCCTTTTCATTGGTAACCAAATTTCGTGGTTTGGTCTACCCAAGAAAACCACAAAAATTGGTACCCCGCAAACAATAGTACTTTAACAGTAATTACACTACTGCAACTCTTAATTGTAGAAGTTAGAAAATCAACTAAGGCCAGAATTTGGGAATTTTTTTTTAAAGAAATCTTTCAACATCTATTAGGTACAGAAAACTTATGAAGCACAGTTACAGCTGTTTCTTCAAAAATCAAAAAATATTCTTGCAAAGTGAAAAAAAAATCTGACATGAAAAATCAGGTCACTATGGGAATATCATGATTATAGCAGTCTAATTTAAACAGTTAATGCAGTAAAAGTCAATTGTAAATGATTCATCAAGGATGAGTCGTATGTCTCATGAATCAATATAAAAAGTGTGAAGTATATTCCAAACCTTGAAAATAAATCCATTAAACATTGAATGAATACATGCACTGTTAAGTTCATCTACTGTCATCAAAATGTCAGAATAATCATGACCAGAATATACAATGTCATCACAATACACAGCATTCAGTCTCAAGCATGTCAACATATTAAATAAACAACATGAAGGTAGTTAATTAATCAATAATCAGTTGAAAGGAACAGGTGACTTATCACTGATTGCTTCATTAGAAAGGCAAATATAGTTATCTAAATAATATAATCCCTGTGTAAATTGTAAATATTAGGTATTTGTAACACATTGATGATAACAAAATGTCTAGCTGTGAAAAATAATATCTTTCCATTGATAATCAATTCTTTGTAATTATTGGACTTAACTGGAAAAAAATTTATTTATTTATAATCGTTTGAAAAGTACACATAGACAAATACTTCAATCAAACCACAAAAGCAGAGGTAAATCTAATATTTATATTTCAATCAACTTTGTGATTCTGTTTAAATTGATTTGTAGCTAATTAAAATTACTAAAATAATTGTGGAAAAAAAATACCTGATATTTTAACATTAAAGATACATTAATAGAATCCCTTCTGTACCTATATTTTGTATAGGGTATGTACTTTTCATTTTAACATATATTTTATGCATACTACAACAGCAATATAAATATCATATACAGGTACATGCCAAAAGACCTGCGACAAATTATACCATACTGAAAAACCTTAAACAACAGTGATAATGGTAATGGTGCTTGGCTAAAATGATAAAAAATATAATTAAAAGCTCATATTTTCCATAAATATTACACTTTGTTTCTTTTATAACTATCTTTTCCTTTTCAGACATTTTGGGAATACAACTATTTTTTTCATTAGACATTCCGAGCACGATTTCATTAGCCATACTGGGATTAGACATTTTGGGAACATTCCCATGTATATGTATCAGTAAACCACTGATTTCATTTACATCAATCCAGTCATAGCTTACAGTGTTAACAGCTACTGTATCACAGCATGTAATTAAAGTTATCTAAGATCATGTTTTGACCAAATGACATAGCTCCTAGCAGGCCGGAGTGAATAACTTTTTTACAGGGTAGTTGTGAAACTACTCCTGAAACAGGTAGCCATCTAGAAAAACCAGTCTACTGCTGAGAAAATAAACATGGTTGTTCTAAACCAAGCTGTAAATTTTCATGACTTTTTGAAAAAGAAGAAAAATGTAAACAATTATTACATAAGATCAAAGATGTCATGTTCTAGATCACAAACAATCTCAAAGAAACTGGTGTTCAGGATTTTTATCCTTATCCTTAGTTTTTATCACAGCAGAGGGAAAAACAAAACCTTTTTAGATATAGTCAGCACTGAAAATGGTGAACCCAAATTGTCTATTAACAACATCTATAATACTTGTATTAAAAGATATAACCATCATTTCAACATTTTCCAATTTTTCTGATACTTAAAATGCACTATATATCTAGATATAGTGAAAGTTCATAGAGATGGAAAGATCAATAATATGATTCCTTCAAGATTAATTCAATGGGGACTGAACAGAACTTTAATCAGTCTATAAACATTATATAACACATATTATAACCAATACAATAGGTATTTATAACAGTACCATAAAACCATAACCTTCTACGCTTTGGAAATTATAAAGCCATTCTATCCTGATAAACACAATGTTTTATAATACTGCTTTGTTTGAATGGACCTGGCAGCACTAGGTACTGATTCTAGTGTGGTTGTGACCAATGACTACAGATTGAAATATATTCAAAGTTGTCTTTCAAGACTAACATAAAATCATTGGATGAAAAGAAAAATACCGTCATTGATACAAAGGTATCAGCCCACATATAAAACTACCTGACCACTCTAAATGATTTCATCCACCTGGCATGACATTAAAGTACTTCTCTGTCTAAGAATCAGGCATATTGTGTATAAGGTGGCACATGCAGAACAAATGCAGTTCTTTTATTGTATTTATCTCTCATAACCTCCAAAATTACACCATAAAAGTGATAGTAAAGTTTGCCTTTGTAAGATATTAATAGATCAAAGTTAATTGAAATGCACTATGAAAAAACAAACAAGAAAATTTCCCCACTTTTTGCTTATACAAGAAGTCAAAAAATATCAGCATAACAGATGCTTTAGAATAAATTTAAATAGCTTTCCAGTAAATGTTTTCTTGATATTATGAATATATTTGAAGCAAGCACAGACCAGATTGAGAAAAAAAATGAGGTGCCTGCCATTGCCTCATTCGTATATAGAATAGTATTTAAAGCATAAAACCTCAAAATGAACATGGTCATGCTATCAAGACAATAAACTATGGGAACATTATCGTGAACATGCTCACATAAAAAACCCTCATATTGGCCACAGAGAAAGGTCTCCCCTCAAGGGATGTCTGTCATAGTCAATCTTTTATAAAATTTTTAATGGATCCAACAATTTGATCAAAACTGTAGGCAATCTGTTAAAATTTGAAGGCTGTATCCAGATGACAGCATAGTCAAAATCACTTTTCCTAGCAACTTTATTGCATGGGGTCTCAGCATGGGGTAATTAAATAACACTACAACAATAAAGTTGAAAATGATAGCACTTTCCTCCGTATTTTGTTGCACCCTTCATTTTCGTTGCTTCGAGTAGATAATTCAACTGTCTTTGTGGATATAAATCACTAAAATCCCCAAAAATCTTTCGTAATACGGTTTTAGCCAATCATTTGCATGATATGAGTGACATTGACCATCAGCTGACTGTTCCTATACTTGTACATGTATAAAGAAATAGTCTGTTAGTCCATTTACATGCTTAACAGTGAATGGAAATAGAGGTCATGGGTCATTTATCACATTCCATAAATATCCCATTATAGACTGAAATTTTCACCAACATTGTTAAATATGGCCAATTTAAATTCTGATTGCATTAGAAAATGGTCCATTTTCCTAATTTTAATCCCAATCACTTGCCTAAAAATAAAACTATGCATAATTTTCTTTACATAGGATCATATGTGACCACAGATCCAATTTTTCAAATAATTTACTCAACTATGGCTTATCAGTATGAACTTCCTTAATTATCATGTATGGTGACAAATGCAATATTCATGGACTAATGGCTTATAACCATGGCTTTTAGAGAGCAATAACCATAAACTTCTACATACACAGTATCTAAATAAAGGATCTGATCATTCAATGGTGGGAAAACAAAAACCATAAACTTTATGCTTCAATATACCTCTATCTAAATGAAGGATCTGAGCATCCTGGTGGATGGTAAAACAAAAGGCTCAGTTTTGTATTGTGGGAATAAAAGCAGTAGAGAATGGATATATTACACAGCATGATTGAGTACCAACTGACATCAAACTGATACCATCAACTAACAATATAGAACAATAAATTTATAGAATTAATACCATAACTAAACCCCAATGGTAGGCGGAAATAATCTACCATGAACTTTGATGTAATTCATTTCACAATTGATTTCAACCCTGTCCATCGACACAGCAAATTTAAGTAGCATGCATCTTATTTATATAATATAATGTTGCAAAATTAGAACAAAAAATACTTCAAGTTGTAAGTGTCTTCATTAAATATACAAAATGTGCACTGTCAACCTGGAGGAATAAAGCACCATGTACATTATTTTAAAAACATCAGGTTACATAAAAGTTAATGCATCTGACAGTAAAATGTATTCCTATGTTAGACAACATCATACCAATACATTTTAAAATTTAAAACCTTCCAAGAACTTATTTTGTATGAGGAAGTATCCGTCACGAATGACTGAAAATCTATTGTTTTAACATTAATCTTATTGGTAATTTGACATTACGTTACAAGAGGAAGTAATGGAGAATGGAATGAAATCCAACAAGATTACCGTAAACTGAGAAATCATTTATTACTGTCATAATGAAAGATTATGAATTGCAGTATTAGAAGAATCTATATGACACTGTTTAACACATCCTGTAACAAATATTTTTTCCCAGCAGTACCAGCAGCAGTATTAGATATAAAACACCACAATTATATTTAAAAAAAACATTTTATTACAAACAAGAAATAAATCAATGTACAGTTTAATGCAAATGCTTTTCAAAGAAATTTGAAAATCTGCAAATTAAAGTTACCAAAATATTTTTTTAAACAATGTGCAAAAACTTACCAGTAAATGAAATGGTTGCATGACATACATGTAAAATCCTTGTTTAAAAAGAAAATGACCATATGGTGTTAGTACAAAGTTCAAATAGGTTTTCCTATGTTGACCATGTAAGACTGAGTAATGCCACTGTTAACCAGATCTTATGTCAAGTTACCATGATAGATGATGATTTAACAGTAAATGGGATCAACACAGATTAGTTAACCAGACCTACCATACAAGGCATGTTATTCCATTATAATCACCTATTTACTAATGTCAACTCTACGATTATTCACTACTTTTTAACACCGTAATTCCACTTACTTTTCTATTATCATTAAAATCCATCACTCCACATTGAAATCTCCCCTCAAGGTGTTTGTCTGGTAGAGTTATCCAACCTGTTTGTTGAATGTGTAAAGGTATAATTTTAATCAAATATTTGTCATTGCGATATGTCCTGAGGCCTTAAACACACTGTATAACTGTCAGTGATTCTCATTTTATTTTGAAATTTATATCATCTTTGTTTTCCTTTAGATGATATATTTGTGTTACCTCATAGTAGGAATCCTTTTCTTCAAAATCAAATCTATCCTTTATTATGATGTTTTTATGACTGTTGGCCACTTCTTCAGTTTTAGGATTAACAATAACAATATCTTCTACAATGAAAAAAGGTTTTTCCCTTAACATTACATCTCTTTTGTCATAAAATCATAGTAAGAAATCTTAATATACTCAGTCTGATCAATTGTAAAGAAAATTAGCTATAAGATCTAATTTCTTAAGCAGTGTTGTAAAAGAAAAATACATTTCAATGAATTCAGCTTATTCAAATATTTATACAATTCTTGTGAAAAATCACTTTCCACTGACTTAAATGTTTTTTTTTCTAAAAGATAATAAGACAGGTATAATAAATGTCCATTAGTCAGAATGAAATATCAGGAAAACTGATATGATCTTTTGTGCTACAATTATCCAGACTTTCAGGACTCAATCTGATTTTTACAGTCCAAATAATGGCCATTAACGGACTCTTTGTCCATATAATATTTCTTTACAACATTTAATCGGATAGTAACCACTGTTAAATAAAATGTAAAAATATCAAATTAACCATAAATTGTACATAACCATTTAGATTGAATGCTTTGATCAATGTTAGCTCCAGGTGAAACACAAGTATCTGTGATCAGAAATGAACCTTAAACTCCCTATAATAAGTCTTAACAAGATCTTTAAATCTCTATTAGCAAAACTGATAATTGGCTCTATTACCCTGAAAAGGGGAAATTGAAGAGAGGATTTGATGCAATGGCTCAGTAATATATTGTTTTGTAAGACTGATCATTGTTCCTTTAATCAAATCATTGTTTGCTCATTTAAGTGGGTAAGTTAGAAAACTTCCAGTTAAAATATAATATTTATACTGGCATGCTTAATGTCTATGGACTAAGTGTCTATAAATTGCATGAAGAGGTCAAGCTGCAAATACATGAGCATTAAATAAGCCAAGGGCAATTAGGGGTTATAAATAATAACATAGTAGGAGAGGATAGACTAGGGAGGAAAATATACATGTAATATACATGTACTAGTAAAACAATGATGGATACAAGAAGAAATTATTGCAACATCTTGTAATTAGCTTTCTCATACATATAGGTCTAAGTACTTATGGAATATCCAAAACAATCAGCCAATACTTAAAAGGGTGGGTCACCTTATCTGTATTTCTAGATCCGCCACTGTCTGTGTATTCATATCATCTTCACTTAGAGAAGAGAAACAAAGACATGTACATCAAAAGTTGACTACTTAATCATGCTAAATATGGTATCGTAAATTATCTACAGGACAGATTGTAATATTTGTAGAGTTGATTGTAAATAACAGAGAGACCAGAGAAACAATAAAACAAGATTAGCTCCAGGAGCTCCTGGTACTTTACTGTCATTTTTATTACTTTCTTTGCTTAAAGCTAAATCCATTTCCGTAAAGCCTTAGGTATAAGTCAATGGAACTCAGAATACCAATATATATTATCAACTTGGTAGGGCGTAATATCAAGTTGTATGGTAATTAATGATTTTTTATTGAACTTAAGATTAAGTTGTGATAAAAGCCTTGGCATAGACCAAGGTGATGATGACTTCAAATAGATTTTTATTTAATACTTACCCCCACTTTCATTACCATATTTGGTTCAAGATTAAATATTGTAAAAGAATCATGAAAAAAATGTAGCCAAAAGTACATCCAATATAATGTTAAAAAAATGAGGCAAATTAAGTATATTTTAACAAAAAACTGTTTGGTACATTGCAAAGGTGAAGACAATGTCATGAAATAAGTTCTAGATGTTTCACAAACAAACAAGTGAGTACAACCACAAAGAATAGATGTTGTATATCAATGATGTATTTCAAACTACGTTTGTGGTTAATTCTTGACGTTGATAAACAGTGTTGTGTTTTATAGGTCACTATCCTTGTTCTAATAGTTCTAAGAAAAACAACTAATTATCATATCCTTATTGAATGCAATCTGTAATTAAAGTGTTAGTCTTTTCATAATATTTATATTTTTTATTTTATATCCATAGAAAAAAAACTTATCTGAGTAATTTCAGATACTCTGATGTACAAGGGAAACCTATCTACACTACTACCAAGTAATTACAGTGAGTCAAGCTTAGGTAACCATGGTAATGGTAAAATCATATCCCAATACATCAAAACAAATTGTCACAGACAAAACAAACCAAACCAAACTAGAAGTATCAAACAAATTCCATAAACCTTATGAAAAACCTAAAACACTGAGGCCCCATTCCTTGTTTTAAACATGAAGCTACACATTGTAGTTCTTTTGCCATACTCTGGCAGAACTTTGGCTTTGATAATTTTGGTTTTGAGTACTTCTTGTACTCAATCTATTTTTGAATCTTGAGCTTCATAAGTATGCTAATGAGAGGTTACTCCTTAAATCACATGTATAGCACATCAAAATTTGCAATATTTATATGATTTGTATTTTTATATTTGTGAAAACAAAATGAAAAATAAAATAAAAAGAGAAACCTGGAAGAGGAAGTGTGAGCCAAATGCAGTGGTAGGGTATATGTCCTGTTTTACAAACATCATCTGCCATAGTGTGACATTTCTTTAACTAATCAAGATAAAATATTATAACAATTAAAGTTTGTCAATTAAATTTTAGTTTTCCACTGTTGTATAATGTAGCTGTATTGTAGTTTACAGACTCCTTAGTCATAGGTAGCACTATCAAACCTGAATAAAACAGATAAAATGCTAAACAAACAATTCATCTTTACACATTTCAGTATCAAAGCTCTTTCTGAAATACAAATATAGTTCCTATTTTAACACACAAGTAAAACAAAAACAGATCTATTACAATAAAAAAGTTGCAAGTGGTAGCAATTCAAGACAAAAATATTGCATTAATGGAAGACATTATCTGAAAAGTGGAGTATCTTTTCAACCATAAAGACAAAGAACCTTCTGCCCAACCAATATTAACTTTGCGCAAGGTCTTTTTCCAGACATAAAAAGTATATACATTACAATAACTAAAGACCATGTATTATCTAATTGTGTTATAGAGTATCTAGACCTCATATAATGTAGAGAGACCTGGAATAGATTTCAACCCAGACATCCATTTCACTAACAATCATTGTTCTTTTAAGTTGACTGATTCTAAATGAGAAGTCAATGACTGTAAACAATACTTATACAATTCTATGGTGAAATTATTGACATAAAATTTAATCCACTCCAAATAATCAATGCCTTGTCTACGGAACAAAGAACCAGGTCCCAAATAGAAACTCTACAAATCATGATTATATACAGAGTCTTATAACTGAACTAGTAAGCAAACAATAATAAAGTGTTAAAACAGCCTAAGATATGCATGTTAATATGCATAATGTAAATTACTTGCACATCATGTAGCATTCATATTGTAATAAATGCATTATATTTTACATAACAAACCAATAAAATATGTC
Organism: Perna viridis; assembly: GCA_037379345.1. Taxonomy (NCBI): domain Eukaryota; kingdom Metazoa; phylum Mollusca; class Bivalvia; order Mytilida; family Mytilidae; genus Perna; species Perna viridis. Next base: position 8,109,032 of record CM074511.1, on the reverse strand, counting down.
ACATTTGTATATTAATCTAACAACTGTAAAAACAAAGCATGAATAGAAAATATTACATTACCAATTGCCTGTCCTAACTCATTCCTTAAACGGCTAACTCATCCACTAGTATATAGTGAGAAATCCCTTCCAAAATGTGCAATGATAAATAGTAGTCACATGTTAATATTTCCTTTGATCTTTCTTTATCCCTTTCCCATCTTAATTCTTCTTTCACTATTGTTAAGAGCAGTATTGTAAAAAAAAAATTACCAATCAATCAACCTTGATCCAATTGTATCCATAATTCTTTATTCCATGTCCAAATAAATGCTTGAATTAAGACTCAGAGTCTAAAACAAACTAATTACAATAAAGAAAAGCCCATATAGCTTGGAGACGTTGCTCTGCCAATTAATGATAATAAGATGTTGGCTAAGACTGATCAATAGACCCATCTGACATCAAATAATCTACAACATGTACTGTCGGAACCAGACATGGCTTTTACATCATAAATTATAAATTGCCTTACAAATTTTCCATTCAGATAATCATAGAGATCTCTCCTTAGCCTTCATACTTTCCTAAAATGTTGTTCAGCAATATCATTTCTAATGATTTATTTCTGATGGAGCTAGGGCTATAATAGACATCTACCAGTCAATCTTGGGGAAAAAAGATGCATATTACTCAATATGTTTCAAGCCAATATTGTTCATTTGTTAATTTTGCTTCAGCTGTTACAGACACAGGCTAATTAATGTAATTACAACAAAGGTTTACAGAGAATACATTAATGTAGTAACTTAGGTAGGTACTTCTTGATTGGGAGTAAGCTTACTCTGCATGTAGATGAATTTTGAAAAATATATAATTCAAATACATGCACAGGAGATAATTTTTTCTGATTTTTTTCACGGAAGCATGGCTCACCTAAATCATTTGCTGTTAACACAGGTGTCAATACAACATAATAAACCATCCTCTAATAATCCACAGAATTATTGTTAATACTGTTGCATGACCATAAAATTATTGTTAATACTGTTGTATGACCATAAAATTGTTTTACTACATGGAAAGACAAACTCAGGTTCTTTGTTCAGTAAAACCTGTTAAGACTCATATTAAATGAGAAAACAAAACACAAGAACGAAAACATTATCTACCATTACCTGTAGGGAAACATTATATACCCATACCTGAAGGGAAATATTATATACCCATACATTATCTACCATTACCTGTATGGAAACATTATATACCCATACTTGTAGGGAAACATTATATACCCATACCTGAAGGGAAACATTATATACCCATACTTGTAGGGAAACATTATATACCCATACTTGTAGGGAAACATTATATACCCATACTTGTAGGGAAACATTATATACCCATACCTGAAGGGAAATATTATATACCCATACCTGAAGGGAAATATTATATACCCATACATTATCTACCATTACCTGTAGGGAAACATTATATACCCATACCTGAAGGGAAACATTATATACCCATACCTGAAGGGAAACATATACCTGTACCTGTAGGGAAACTATACAAGTAGGGAAACATTAAATATCCATACCTGTAGGGAAACATTATATACCTGCACCTGTAAGGAAACATTATAAACTCATACCTGTAGGAAATAGTTTTGGAAATATCATCTTTCCTTTTTGCTCTTTGTCATCATGACTTCATATATGCTACCAGTAATTTGCTTTCATTCTTAAACAATTACAACTTACATAGTCCATGAAACATCCAATAGGGGATTGAGTGTGTACATGACCCACTGAGTTAAAGTGAAGTACTAGATAAACATATCCCACCTATCTTTGACAGTTCAATGAGAATTATCCATAACAAAATCATTCCTAATCCTGTATGAAGACAGAACAAATGTGTAGGCATCTTAATTGTCTGAGGCAGTTTCTAGAGAATTGTAAAGTGATGAAATGTGAAACTCAATCAGCATTGAAAGAATTCTTTTCAATTAGAAAAACAGGAAAATGCAATGAAGAATTCTATCTGCCTGATTAAATAGGATAACATCTACTTTTGGGCAAAGTTTTCTAGAAAGTTAGAGTTAATCAAATAAAATTGGACAGAGGAGACATATTAAAACTGAAATTATATCAAACCGGTATCTCCCTGGAGTAAAAAAAAATGGTAAACTGTAACTAAATGTAAATGTTGTTCAAATGCAATGAATATAAACTAGACTTATTTGATCTAGTCATCCCTGCATTCAAACTTTTCAAAGTGAAAGAGACTACAAACCCAAAACATATTATAATCTATCAAAAATGTAGCTTTAAACCTATTTCATCAAATATAAAACAATGAATAACCGATCAATTTATGCAAGAGCAACATTCCCAAATCCAAAATTCAAATAAACTAACATTTTATCGAAATTTACACATTGGATACACATGAGCAAGTTTTGTTAATATTTTACAAAAAAGATCAGAAAGATCCTCTCTTTGCAATATTAGAATCAGTAGCCATAATTTGGAAATAGAAAAAGGCCGTCATCTATCAATTCCTGCAAACGAAAGATTATGTAAATTTTGCAACTCTCTGGAGGTTGAAGATGAATTACATTTTTTGCTAAAATGTGAAAAATACTCCAGAGTTAGAAGTCAATTTATATCCAAATTATCAAATATCCTCGAAAAAGATATTGTTTCAATTAATTACTACACACTGAAACAATGTATACTCAGTGATTCGTATACTATACTAAAGATTATCACTAATTTTTTAGATATTATTTTTTCTATCAGAAAATTTTTTATTTCATAACAAATATCTCTTCTCATAACATTTGATTAATATTATATTTACATGTATACCGCTACTATATATGTTACTCTTTTATGTATCAATTATATGAACCTTTGCCAATTATTGTAATTGTGTTTGTGCCAATAAATGATAATGAATAAAAGAATAAAGGAAATATGAATCATGTCTCAAAGACTACATTTTAGATCTCACGGAAGAAGACATTGTGTTAAAGATGGAAAAGTTTTGGTAAAGAAGTTCTTTATCAGGAAACCAAAAATGCAAATGACAAACAAAAACTCACAAACTAATATCAGGAACACAATGTATGCATCCCTGACTCATCCCACTGTAAGGTATGACAATACTGAAGACATAGGTTGGTTCTCTTTCAAGAGCTGGACAGTTTTATCATTTCATATCAGAAAAGAATGGACTATTCAATTTGGTTAAAACATGGTCATTTGGTATTCATTAATGTGAGTCAAAATGTCAAGAGGGCATTAATATAGTATTAATGTATGGCCTTTTCCATATTGGCCCTGTAACATGCCTGAGGTACAGCCATCCAAGGCCATTGTTAATACCAAGGGCATGTTACTGGGCCAACATGGAAAAGGCCATACATTTATACTTTTATTAATCAACTTTATTTCAGGACATTGTCAGAGTCCATTATTAATACATATGATTTTACCATAATTTAAAATAAGTTCATATCTCAATGAATCAAATATTTATGAAAATTAATCATGAAGGTTTGTTGTCTTTTCCAATAATAAATTTTTTTTTTTTTTTTTTTTTTTTTTTTTTTATAAATTTATAGTATGAGATTAAACATACCAAAAAATTCAATATACTCAGTACCAGTACCATCTTTCAGCAACTTTAAATCTCCTATTTTAATTAATTGAATTATTAGGTCACACTTAATACTAGTTGTCACTTATTGAAATGTATGCCATTTTGATTTAGTCCATAGTGGTCCTCTATTGATGCCCCATTTTTGAAATTGTAATGCATGGCTGTGATTTCGTAATGACCAGTTGTTGAAATTTTCGATTCACAAAGATGGGCATTTCTATACATATTGTAGTAAGTTGGTTAATAATACATGATAATACCTAGGGCATAATCACACAGTAAAGCCAAATCCATGAAAGAATGAAACACAATGTCTGTTTATGAAGAAGGCATTATCATTATCAATTATCATCACTAATATTGCCCTCGCCTACGACTCAAGGAATTTTTCAACACTTCAGGCAATATCACTGTCTGTTTGGGCAGTCAGTTTATCATAATAATTCCCTCTATATAAGCAAATATTGAATAAAATAAAAGCAGGTTTTAACATGATTACCTTTATACTACAATTACCAAACTTTTACGATAAATAACTGTTAATAGTTGATTGCTAATCAAATTTTACCAAAGAAAGTGTTTAAACTGACAGATAAAGCAGTTTATATGAGGTATTTAGAAAATTGAAAAGTGAATCTCTTCAGTGAAAATGAAAGACTGCTGAAATTAATGAAAAATGAAGAAAAGTACCTGCTTTACATAATTTTCACATTTTATAAGAAAAAAAATAGTGATAAAGGTTATCATTATTTCATAAATTAATACATGGAACTGTCTTATTTCATTGTCTTTTTTTAGTCAACCAGTGTTCATTTTCAACAGAAAAACCTGGGAACCACTGCACTTAAAACTTCACTGATATACAATCTAATTACCCATTGCATAAGTATAGATATACATGGATCATTTTGATGAAGATTTTTCTTGACAGAGCTTTTAAGACTTACCGTTCAATTCTACAATCCATCATATGCTACAATGATGTAATCTTCACAATCTAATATTGGTAGATATATAGCAGCCACTTTCTTATATCTAGACTTGATATCAAGATTAATTAAATTTATATTGGAAATGCTAGAAGTCTCCTGGATCATAGAAACTACTGAGGTCTATTGCAAAACTCTGTCTGATTATACAGCCTTAAAAAGCAGATGATTACGATCAATAATTACTTAGTTCTCTGTCACCAGCCTAAATCACTTCTCGTTTGTTATCTGATCAAAGATTGCTGTTGACAAAAATTTCAAGCATCCAAAAGCTATATGAAATTGCATGTAAAAATCACTTCAAAACATTTAGTTGCTAAGACAACAGGAAAGGCAAAAAAATGCTCAGAAATTTCTTAATCAATAACTTTCTCTAATGAGTTGTTTAAAAGCATGAAAAAACAATGCAATAAATAGTAATAAAAACATCAAAATGAACAGAAAACAACATGAAACTTATCTGGCTTTAAGAAGATATAATGTATGTTATTGTTGTAGCTAAAAGGATGATTGCTAGTAAAATCAATTTTAATCTGAAACCTATTACTTTATACTCAAAAACAACTGTTATAGAAATGTAAACAATAACTTTAAAATTTGAAATGACACTCCATTAACGTTTGGAATTGGCAAATCAAAGAACCCAAAATATGAATTTTTTGTTGAAGTAAAACACAGTTCTATTTTGTTTTCTTTGGACAAGTGAACCCGTTTGAAATTTGAGCTCAACAAAAAAATCTATATTCCCAAAATCACCCGTAGTTTACTTTTGGGCCTTTTTGAGCAATATGAAAATGGGCATGTAATTGAAAATCTTAATATAAGGTTAGATTCACCAAATAAAAGAATTCTAAACCAGTTTTTTTTATAGCCATTGGACCTTCATGTGGACCAACTTGAAGATATGGTTAGATTTAGTATACATGTATTTAATAAACATAAGGCTTCACATTTTAACATCAAATGAAGTCTAGTCCTAGATCTTGATTATGACAGAGTTAAAAATTGAGACCAGTATCAATTTATAAATACACCATGAGATTCAGCAAATTAAAGAAACCTAACAACTTGAAAAATTAAAATAAAAATGGGGCCTTTAAAAGGTTGGTACAACAATCTCTGTTATGTATTGAACCTCATAGTACACTGTATATTCTTCATAAACATCACATCACCAAAACCCATATTATTGTCTGCAAACCAGATGGTTTATCCAGGAAAGCCATTTTTTGCAGTTGTATAAAAACATTTCAAGTACCAGTAAATCAAAAATATAAGTTGAATTATTTCATTAGCAGAGATTAATTCACTAATAATTTTTCATATGCCTTTCAATTGTGAAACGAACAGTCATAAACACATAAACAAAGAACATAGCCAAAAGCCTTTAAACATATTTCTTCAGTGGTTTTCATAGTGATTGCTTTTATAAATTTTTTAAACAAGTACTTAGAAATTTTTGCTAATAACTTTAAAGACACAGAAATCCTACGTGCATGAAAGTTTTATTTTACACTTCAATAAAATATTGATTTTCAGTTGTTTGGATAATTTCGTTTGTCCAACAATGAAATATGAATAAAATTTATCAGTTTTTTTGGTCAGTTCAAACCTATTTTGTTGGTCAAATGCACAGATTGACAGGCATAAAAAATTACAACCCAGCAAAACAAGCAATTATAAGAAATCAATATTTTTATCAAATTAAAGTAAGGACTTCTCAGGGCTTTAGAATATTGAATAGATTACATATTTCCAGAACAGCTATTAGTCTATGAAAACAGTTGAATCAACAAAATATATACTTGTGATTATGAATTCTTGTGTATCTTTCCTACCAGTGTAAAAAGCTAAGCTAAATGTATAATACTGATACAAAAAATGATGAGGAAAACAACCAGTAAAAAAAACCAAGCATTTATTAGGGAAAATATAGAATACTTCTACAAGTAATTATAAAGTAATACCACAAATATAGACAAAATGTATAATACTTTAAAGCATGTAATTATGAGGAAATACCCTAATCAAAAAGATACTGTGATTACCACGGCAAAATGAAGAATGATGAGGAAAAACCACAAGCAAACTAGAGGGTTTAAAAACCTAGATAGCTCTGTGACCTGAAAAATTTAGAAATTTTGTTGCCATATTATTTGATAAATAAGAGACTGAAATCTTCCAAGTCGCTAATCGTCAAATATTCACCGTCACTGATTTTGGCTTACTTTCAACATCCAAAATGGTACAACTGCGATATGCTCTAAAATTGGATGGCTTCTGCTAAAATCTTTGTTCCCTTGATATTATTGCATATTCTTTCGGGACTTTTATGACCCCAATGTTTTTGGTCATCTGGAACAAAATCAAACAAATGGCAATGGCTATATATAGATATCGGTGTCCTGATAATATGACCTTTTTATAATCAATTGTAACAAACGCCTGTTTTTGAATTGGAAACTGGGTAATATTACTTAAATTCAATACTAACCAATCATTTCATCTTTAAATGTAAACATCCCCTTCTAATACAAGCAAAAAACATGCATAGACATGTGTATGATATGTTTTGAAAAAGGTACATTACAGCGATCTTTGGATCGCTTATGATATTGACCAGGGAACCAGTTTAGGAACCAAATTAAGCAGCTGGCAATGAATATTCATAAATATCGGATGGTGATAATGTATATGCCATATATAGTCTTGTAATGAGCCTTAGTGCCTGAATCTGAAACTGGGTAATGTTCAAAGCTAACCAATCATTTCATGTAAGCTTCACGTTCTTGTACAAGCAAGAAACATACGTAGAACACATATGTATGATACTTAAGAGGTACATTTTTATCTTGTATGAAGCTAGAACTATGACACTATGGTGGTAAACACAGCAAGGACCTGCAGCATTATCTCGCATAAATACATATTTATGCAAACATGCAAATATTAAGTACTGAAATTACAAGTGCAAGAAGGTGCTAACAATATTAGCAACTTAAAAAGAACATTTGTAGGCCTTATTATAATCATTATGCCATAAACTGAGTCTACTTCTATCTTTCCATGCCTCACATAATTTTTGAGAAAACACATTTAGAATGATATTTACCAAATATTAAGTACATGTAAATCATCAAAGTGATTTCTGGGGAGAAGATTTTTTTCTCCCCTGTTTAAGATGAAAGATGAAGACAGACACCAAGTAAAAGCAATAGTTCACCTGGAACAAAGTGACTTTCAGGACAAGCTTGAGATTACTTAAAATAATTAGTGATAAGGATAATTTTTAATTAAGTTCCCTCCAAAAAATTGGTAATCTTGACTGATTTCTGTGAATGTAAATCCCATCCAAATTTTTTTCCAAAATCCAAAATCTGTCCAATAATAAAGGTCCTAATCAGGTGACATGCCATGACACAATGACAGACAGACTGGTCAATAACATTTCCCCTGGCAACACAATGGGTAAAACAAGTAATAATGAAGAAATACATCCTACAAAAAGATAAAGTGCATACAAGGGAAAAATGTAGAATATATTACAAGTAACGAGGAAAAACCACAAGCAAAAAAAAGATAAAGTAATCAATGGCTTATGATGTGAACAATAATTACTGTTCAAAACATGATCATAAACACAAGTAATAAAAACATCCTATGAGCCAATGCAAAAGGATCTGACAGGGCACCAGGTGTCAATTTCTTTATAATGCTTATAAATCTTTATATTTAACAATCATACTAAGTATTAGTATTCTGAATACTTTCCAACCATTTGTGGTTGTCCAGACTAAATACACAGATAATTACTTTATATTGAGGTCGACCTTTTGACCTGCCGAGAAAGCTATTTCATAATCTATTTGACTGAGTTTGGTTAGATCACTACAACTTTCCATGCTACGTTTTATCGGCAGGGTATCTTCCGCTTGGTTAGTGAATCGCTTTGACATGCATTGTCAAATATTCAACAAAATTTGCAGCTCCATGTTGAAATGACAGGAAGAGAATGATTACTTTAAAATTTCAATAACCAATTTAGATTGTATAGGACATGTTAACAGCATTTATAAATTACCAATTTGACATTTAAGTAAGACAATTACATGATTATCTACATTGTTTAAAGTTATTCTCTGGCACTTATTTCCACTTTTACAACTGAATTTGAAAAGGCAGTACTTATCATTCAAAGTTTAAATATTTGTGGTAGACATGATTATCATTAAAAATTCCAGTGTTACTTTAATGTGGGAAAAGAAATTAGGGGGACAGTTTAAGTATTTGCAGCAAGATGTAGAAACTTCACAAAGAGGGGGTGAGGGAGTTGAGGACAGTATAACTGAAGTTAGATAGGAGAAGATAACATGAAATACTGAGAGCAAGCTCATGAAGAGAATAACTCCTGCCCGTTACCCTCCTATAATTTTTCATCAAAATCTCTCGAGATGTGGTGAGTCCTCCAATAGTTATTGCATTCTTTCATGCATATCTTCATGTGATTCCCAGCCTTCTTATAAAATTTCCTCAAAATCCTTTGCTGTTTTAGGAGTTTGCGCTTACGAGGTTTTAACCCCTCAAGTTCAATAATCTCCTTTTGGAGTCAAACAACAATAATTATATTCTTTCATGCACATCTACATATGTTGCCCTACTTTCTTAAAAAAAAGTCATCAAATTTCCTTCAGTGGTTTAAAAGGAGTTGCACTTACAAGAAATTTGGACAGATGAAGAGATGGACAGACAGGCAGACAGAGTGATTCCTATTCATGCCAAACAATTTGTGGTAGGGGTAGGGGGTAAATTATCTTCACAAATGGGGAGTAAAAAAAAATAAATGTGGATTAAGGGATGCACAAAATTAAAAAAAAAAAATGTTGATGAAGAGGTACATTTTTGTGTAAGTCTGAGTTACTACAAAATAATACATGAAACAAGACAGTACTTCTAATGACAGAATCCTACCATCCTGGTCTATCGTTGCCTCTAAAGTTAATGAAGCCTGAATTTTAAATGCTATTTAATTTAAAATCAGTAATAAAAATTAGCAAAATGGTATAAAAATAAAGTTACAAAAATAGAATTCCATTAACTGAGAAACTGAGGTTTATAAAATATTCATATCACATCAAAATATTTTACTGTTTATACAATTATACAGATGAGGCATAAAAATCCATAATCTTATGATTTATATAGAAACAAGCTGTAAGGCTTGGTATAATATGTGTTTTATATTACCAATAATTCATGATTTTAGTTTTGGCTTTATATAAATAAAGGAAAATTTCAGGACCACTGCTATGCTTCTAAATCTTGTCATTTAAAAAGTCAGCTGCACATAAAGGACAAAATTACATAGACAGGTAAAAATTCCACAATAAAGATAAAATAATGACAATGACACAAGTGTTTGATGTAAAATGCTTAACAAAATGATGATTATTAGGTTTGACTTGCAATTCACAGAACTAGTTGCAAATCACTCAATACATGATATTCTGAGATTGAACAGATTCATGTGTACATGGGACATGGAATGATAATTAAACAAAACTACAACAAATATGGTGAAACACTTTCTGCATTTCAAATACAATGATATTTCATTTATCATTTTATCTGATAACATAATATCTTATGAATTCAAGTGCAGAGACAAGAAAGCCTTGTTTCAACAGGAAACATTTTTTGTGAAATATACACCACAACAATCTTGAATGCATAGTGTCAAAGTCAACTGTTCAATGCTGGTGCTGCTAGCTCACTAGATAGTAGTAATGCAAACGGTACCAATGAATGTAAGAAAACTTTTGATGAAACTGTATCACAGATATATTGCAGTTAAACCGGGAATCATGAGAACAATCATCACCTAGAATACCATTTTGGGAACTAATTTACAACAGATATAATAGTCAAGGGAAAGAATTGGGCTTTTCATTGAATGACCTATACCTCATAAACTGCTTGTAGGTAAATATCTGGGCAATTGACAAACTTAATTTGGTAATGCAGAATTCACAATTTTTTACTCATGCAGAATAGTTAAAAAAATCATTGTATGTGATCTTAATAAGCTAATGAAGGGAACTAAAAGATAGAAAGTCCATAAATGATATTTAAAATAAAAAACTTTATTATAGACCAAAATAATAAAATTCTGGAAATGGAGAAAATGGTTACCAACACTTCAAGATATCATAACAAGCAATGTGAAATGTTGGACTCAGATTGTACCAAGCAGCTCTGAGATTAACAGGGGGCATGATATTAACACTTTGGGAGTGTTCAGGTTTCACCTGCCTCATAAATAATTAAGAGTTTACTGAGAACTTTGTACATAAACACCTATTATTTCTTCCTATAAAATGGAGCAGTTATGAAATGTAGAACCACAAAGATTGGCAATGAACTGCATTTTAAAAACAGATATTTGTGTTGGTATAATAACGATGTTTCATGTAATTAATTGTACAATAGCTTTATGTGTCATACTTTCCTTATTCTCTTTTACCTACCTAGATTTACATTTTATAAGCAACTTAGCAGGTGTATGTAGAAATGCAGAGGAGGTTTACCCTACTGGTGCATCTGGTCCATGCTCCCAGTTTTTAGTGGAGTCTGGGTTGCTCATTTACATTTGTTACTTTGTATGTGTTATTTTAGTTATTTTATGTTCTTTGTTGCGTATGTCTATTTTCCCTGTCTAGCCTTTACCCCTAGAACATATTCTTTGATTTCAGCTCAAATCTTGGTCCCCTTGTTTCATCCTCCATTATACTTCATTTTTATAATTTTCTCTTAGTATTAAACACCAGCTATGTTAAATCTTAATAAATAAATTGATGTCAAACGTAAAAGATAAAAACACATGAAAACATCACGTGTTAATCAGTGAAGTTGTTAAGCACTAACAAAGTGTGACAACAACAAGTTTCTTTACATTTCATTAAACAATCTATGTAGAAACAGAAATAATTCTTTTTCATAATTCTCTGACATAAATAAAATCACTTATATTTCATTGCTCCTTGTTTCTGTTTATATTTCAACGACTACAAGGTTTACCACTTAATGTAACACATTGTTTGGATTTTTAGGTATAAAAATGTATGTAATTCTTAGAATTAATAATTCATTAGACTTTACTCACATTTCTATCAAGGCTGGCCATAAAGTTCAGCTGCTATAACAATATAAGCTTCCGCTGACCTGAAAATGTCCGAATAGTAACAGGAGTAAAACAAATTACATCCGCACAGTGAAATGTTAACGTCTCCTACGCTGCCAAAAGCTATTGTCATGTAGATCACTTTAAAGATTTAAACTTTTATCTTTTACAACTGTATAAGTTCATAAACTCTTCAAATAACCAACACCAACTTTAACTGTATGCAATTCAATACTATGAAGAACCATTTCATTCAAGTTAAGAATCACCTATGCTAAGCTTAAGTTAATTCAAGTGGAAAAAGTCAACTACAGTTTACAAACTAAACCATAGACATGTAAGAATGATAAGGCATGTAAAATACATTGATCAAATATAACAGGTATATATGTATATTAAATACATATAAATAATGTGCCAAATTGAAAGATATTTAGTGTGCATCACCAATCTTACTTGGTCTAATCACTTTGATTTAAAAAAAAAAAAACTAACAAAGCCCTTGCATCTTATCTGCAAACATGCATTTTATTCATGAAAAAAGTACCTCTACAAATATGGACCTGTAACACAGTCAACAACAAAAAAGTTTACTTAGTGCAAACCATTGTTCTTATAACAATCAACAGGTATATGTAATAGTGTGTCATTTCTACAGCACAGCTTTGATCCTAAACTAACGTTAAAGGTTAATTTCAAAGTTATACAAATTTAAAGTCCATGAACACTATGTAATGACAATAACTATTAGAAGTCTGGGAGTAATACTTCAGGCTGATGTGATACTAAACAAATGTCTTTTATCTTTACTCAAAGATGCAATAAAGCAAGAGTTTAAAAAGTTGTAAAAAGCTGCATAAAAACAAACAGGTATTGATTCCAAGATTATAGGTTATAATGCAATCCCCTACTAAATCTTGCGATCTAGAAGTCTACTTCCACTCACTTGTACCATTACATTAAGTACAGATAGGCTCTAGAGACAGTATACAATTATTCCATAACAAATCCTGTCATCTTAAGTTCACTAAGAATCAATATAGAGGCTGTTAATTTCACGTAACAGTAAATTTTATAGACTCTGAGAATACAGTGATGTAGGTTTTAATGTAAGTCAAGACAATATATACATTCCCTTAAGAGATATCATATAGTGTAAAGGATCTGAAAGAAATACAACATAATCATGGAAACATGAATTCAAAATTCCATTACAAATTGAAAAAAAAAAAGTTTTAATGTATGGAGTTCTTATGAAGCTGGAACTATCAGTTTGTTAACTCTTAAATACAATAAATATGGTACATTATATGTTTTTGAAAACTCATTAAAGTTAATTCACGTCAAAACTTAGAAAATAGAGAACTCTGAATATCTATTGAAAATGCAAGCTATTATGAATACCTAAGAATACTGAAGCAACCTTTGGAAAATGTTCTATCTTAATACCTGTCCCATCGGAACAACCCTTTTAATTAGAATATGGTTCTAAAAGAGAATTGCATGGAATTTCCATAGGATCATGATCACTTTTCCCACATTTTGGAGTGACATGCTGACACTAAGGGAAGGATGGCACCAAAGAGTATAATATCACAATAAATGAAATATGACATAGGATCCCCAAGGAATATCATCCAATAAATTTAAACTGAAGCAGATACTGCTATTGACAAGGATTATGCAAATTAGAATGAAGATCTGGATTGGTATGTAAATTAGATGCATATCATGGTGGACATATGACAATAAAAGATTTTTATGAATATTTATGATTGGTCAAAGTATATAATTATTCATTTTTATACGATTAATTTATCGTAATGCATTTTTATGCAAATTAAAGGCCATGGTTACAATCTGTACAGTTTCAAAATCTGTAGAGAAAGTTCAGAAAGAATTTCAATTGAAAGGAACAATGTCTTATTGCTACTGTCAAACAACACAAGCATTAAATCAATAAATTTTTTTGTAAATCTGATAAAAAACAGTTTTAGAGAGCTAATAAAAAGAAACAGTTGCTTCATATTGCCTCTTAACAAATATGTATATGGATATATCCTAACCAGTAGACAAATAAAGATTCATTAAAATTCACAGAATGGTTGATAAAGAGCTTCTAAAAGCATATCATGATACAATCCCAGTGGTCAAACCCTAAATAGTTAGGGCAAGTGTGGACATAATCTTAGTTTTTGATACACTGAAGTACAGGGTTTACAGTTAATTATGGACACAACAACTGGTGTTGACAAAATATAGCACAAAATTTGAAATTTAATTAAACATTTTCAAAATTGAACCAAAAAAAAAGTTGATTTTCTTGGGTGTGGCCTCTTTGACCCCTTATAACTGGAAAACCATAAGAGATATCTGAAATCTAATTAAAATAGGCAAACATGGATTTTCATAACTATTCCAATAACAAAAATTTCAAAACCAGACCAAAAATTAAAAAAGTCCATTTTTGGAGTGTGGCCCCTTTGACCCCTTATAACTTGAAAACCATATGAGGATACAGGCAGGGATTTTCATAAGGAATCCAATGAAATAAAAAAATTATAATTCAAACCAAAAATAAAAGTTTTTTTGGTTTTGTTTTTTTTGGGGGGGGTGGGGGTGGGGGGGAGGCAGCCCAATTTTATACCCTTTTAACTGTCAAACAGTTAATTGTACCTGGTAAAAAAAAAAATTCGAAACAGAATTTTAAAAGGAACATATTGACATTTAAATCATAATGATCGGATCAACAATATGCTTTTCTATCAATGACAATGAAATGATAACACCTATTTTCCCCATTTATCGTCTGAATATTGCTGAAATATTGCTGCTCGGACGTTAAACCCCAACAAACAAACAATTTTCCCCATTTAAGCCCCCTTGTTTTGAAAAGGGGAGGGACAAAACCTATAAAAATGAAGGGACCCTCCACTTTGTCCCTAGGAACAATGTGTTAAAATTCCAAAAGATTGGATAGTTTTACTCAAGTTTTTTAAATAAACTAAAGTTAATGGATGCCTACAAAGACAATGACAACAGCAACGATGACAGGGTGATACCATTATACAAACAAGAATTTTTTTTTAAATGAATAAAAATGCTTTAGCACTAGCTAGCTTTTTGTCAAGGAAGGCTATTTATAGCCTGAACTTGACTTAGAGATTGTCGGCAAGTTGGATTCAACCGGAAGTGGGATATTGCCACATGGAACTGCTTAAATATTCCGCGGTCTGTTCTCTTTACCCTCCCCCTTTTCCACCTTGCAAATTTACATTATTATATTGCTCTGCCGCTGATCAATATGTGATGCTTTATTTTCCATAATAGATGGAAGTATTATGACATCAAAGCCTTTGTAATATTTGTTGAATTGCAATATTTCTATGATTATGTGCTTATTTTAAACTATTTGAATTTTGTCTTAGCGAGCAGGACTATTTTTTCTAATTGACCTGACATAGGTCAAACACAGTACCTCCAATAACCGAAAAAAATATGGCATCAGAAGGACAAGTGACTAATGTCAAAGTACTGATGCCATATTGATTATTACAGACTTTTGTTAGGTATCTAGAAAGTGCTGGAATACTAATAAAAAAAAACTTATTTGCAAGTGTGTTAAAATAACACAGCAATTATACCACCCAAAAACGTCTTTTATTGAGGTTTTCAGATTTTCAATCTGTTTTTCGGTTATAAACACCAAGGTTTTGGGTTATTCAAGCAACCCGGTCAAACATTCACAAGATGTCGGAAGTTTTTAATGACAGATTTATTGGACCCGCAATTAACACTCTTTGAGTTGTTAGTATATTGTTAATGTCTACTATTACCAAGATGGGTCCTGTAGGTTTGAAAGTGTTAATTTTTTGTCAATCTTACCAAGGAGTTAAATATAGACTACTATCATAAGTAAAAAATTCTATTGAGAATGTCGGGAGCTTCTAATAACGGAATTTCGGAGCTGCAATGTACGGTTTTTGTGATGCACAAAAAATGTAAGTATAGTTTTAATGTTTATGATTACAGTGAGGGTGCGGGGCGGGGGGGAGTTGGCATCCCTCCTTTTTACGGGAAAATCATAATTTTCATGTGTAAAATTGACAAAAATGGCAAATAATGTCCTAGCTTCCCCCTTTTTCTGAGGAACCCAAGCTGCCACCCCTCATTTTCAAAGTGTATGGTTCCGCCTGTGCCAGATCCTGAAGGTTTGAAAGTGTTTGTAAATTACAGGTATTTTTGGTATTTTTGTGAACAATTTTGATAAAAAATATTTTTACATATGCTAAAAATTTTGTTTGATTTGATCCCTGGAATTTAAAATGCAAGCAATGTGTATATGTACATGAATAAACATACAAATGTACATGTAGCAAACAATATGAAGTATTTAAACTAGAAAATAAACATCTGAATCATGGAATTGTTAAATTAATATGATTTCGAAAGCAGAAATATAAACAATGTCTGTTTCAAAGGTAAGAATGAAAGGCAATGTAATTAAAATTAGATCTTAATTGCTCCCCGCCCTGTGCAGGTCCGGGTGTCAAAAGAATAGGCCTGCAGCAGCGCTAAGCTTGTCGTAAAAAGTGACTAAATAGTGCTCAGAAACCTAGCCAGGGGCTAGGCGCTCTGCCCACAGAGCAACTGGGATGTGTGCCCCAGGTGGTGGAATGGGGTACCCCTGGCGTGTTACATGCTGGGGTTGTCAGGCTATAATATGGAAAACCTGACCGCAAACCATAGTGGTGCACCGTGTTGGGAAAGATGCCACGTTCCTCGCACGTTAAAGAACCCTGCTGTGGTATTCGATACGAGTAGGAACCTTTGCGCTCCGCCGCAGGAGGCTAAATTGCCCGACCCTACCCATCCCTCCCTTTTTCTGGTGGTAATCTAAATTTGTTGACCCTGTTGCCCTTGTGTCCCATCCCTTTTTCATTTCATGTTCATTTTATCATCCACTTCATGTTCATCGTCTGAATATAGCTGAAATATTGCTGCTCGGACTTTAAACCCCAACAAACAAACAAACAAAAATTAATTGCTCCCCCTTTTTTCTATGTCGCAATAAGTCATACGACAAAGAAAAAAGGGAGAGCAATTAAAATCTAATTTGAATTAGATTGGGATGAAATGAGGCCATGTGGCATATTTATCACATTCAGTAGTTGATCTTGATCTATCAAAAAGAGGGATATCTAGT
This sequence comes from Perna viridis, assembly GCA_037379345.1. Classification (NCBI taxonomy): domain Eukaryota; kingdom Metazoa; phylum Mollusca; class Bivalvia; order Mytilida; family Mytilidae; genus Perna; species Perna viridis. Next base: position 8,092,009 of record CM074511.1, on the reverse strand, counting down.
AAAATTTAGGTATTTATATGTAGCCAAACAAACTTTAGAGCATAAAAAGTCCCCGCTTATGACATTCCTCCTGAAAATTTTCCTAAATATGTTAAAAATGATTTGATTACATTTTGATTGTATTATAAATTCCCCCATTCTCAAATTTTCAATCATTATCATTGTGTTTGACCTGTGATTTAAATACCCTATATCACACCCCTAGGCCTAGACCTATATCGCATATCCTATATCACACCCCTAGACTTATATCACATACCCTAAATCACAAGCCTAGACCTATTTTGCATACTGTACAAATGAATATCACACCCCTAGACCTATATGGAATACTGTATATCACATCCTTAGACCTACATGTATATCACATACCCTACATCACACCGCTGGACTATATCGCACCCTTAGTCATACATGATATGCACATCATATACTGCATATCACTCTCCTAGACCTACTTACATATGGCATACCCTATATCACACCCCTAGACCTATATTGCATACCCTATACCATATATCACATCCCTAGACCTATATTGCATACCCTATACCATATATCACATCCCTAGACCTATATTGCATACCCTATATCATATATCACATCCCTAGACCTATATTGCATACCCTATACCATATATCACATCCCTAGACCTATATTGCATACCCTACATCATATCTCTAGACCTACATTGCATACCCTATATCACACCCCTAGACCTATATTGCTTACCTTATATCACACCCTACATAGAACACACTTGAAGTATAATTAAAATATATGTTTTAATGAACATGACATGCCAAAATCTGTATCTGATGCTGTATCAATCCTCGACCTATATCATCCTGCGACCAACAGCCCTAAGTGGGTTGATATAGGAGTCTTGTGTTGATACCGCACGTGATACAGATTTTGGCATGTAATATTCAGTATGGAATGTACATGTATATTATATCCATATATTATATCCATATACATGTAAGTCATAATTGATTATCAATATGGTTCTTTTTAGTGCACTGTCCAGATAAACATTTAGAATGCTGAAGTTAAGATACAGGATTTTTATGACACATGAAAGACACAGTCAATTAGGTTAGAAATTATATGTCCATGAAAGTGGACTGAAAATATGATGTATATCAGGGCACCCAAAAGTAGACCTTTCCTAAGAGCTGATTTTCTGAGACATTCTTACATGTACAATGTATTAGGTAAGTGAAGGTATACATACGTTTGTTCATATACTTCCAATGTACACAATGATTTAAAATTTTCAGAACTGGTGATAGGTCTACTGTAAACATTGCTAGTGAAGAACAGTTGTCATATGTCTTAGCAAAATTTGCAGTTTACATTAGTATGTCTGTGGAAATTTATACTGAAAACTACAAAAATACATGTAAATATATGGTTACTGGCATATGCAGTACAGTATTAATTAAAGATTTCATACATGAAATTATGATATTTGTAATATAATAATATATGTATCAAATTTGTTATATACTTTACAGAGTGACATTAATTGCTCATAAATGAATCAACATACAGGAATGGATCCAGAAATTTTGAAATGGGGGGTCCAGACATCATTATAAATCATCAGGTAACTAGAAACCATACATGGGAGAAGCCTAAAGCAATATCATTAGTAAACTTTCCAGTTTCTGTATTTAGAAGTTTTGCCTAGTACATGAAATGACTTTAATTTGTATAGTTTTAAACTCACCACTACAAACCACGATAATGATCTTCCTGGTTATGAGGAGATGTAGTTTTAACAATGACCATCTGTCAGTCAGGTGAAAAGTAACCTATTCTACTCTTACTTATGTTACCTGTTATTAACAGTTATTGAAACAAAGATGTGCTCATGAAGTACACTGTACTACATTTTTGTAAAGTTTGTTATATTTTATGTAAGATAAATTTGAATTATTTTAGAGAAAGAAGTGTTTATTTTTTCTTAATTAAGACAGCTGATAGAGATATTTTAAGAATAACATTTCAGAACACTAAAATATAATATATATCAAGAGGGGGTTTCTGTACTTCCATATGATGTGGCTAAAATACATGTATATTTTCATGCATTTACATATTGTAACATATTGCAATTATCAAAGGCAGTTATTATTTTTTCCTTGATTTCTTTTCAGTGCTAATCACTTGTAAAGTTTACCTAGATGTAGCAAGAAGAAAGCAAAAGCAAAATGGTCTAATTTTGTGCTGGGACACTATTTAGGCATGAAACAAAGTTCATGATTCTCAAGTGCTGGTACATGTCAACATCTCTTAATAAAACTACAAATATGAAGTCTGATTTCATAGCACTTATTTGTTGGCAAAAAATAAGAGTTACTTGTATTTTAGTATAATACATATTGATGAAACATTCATGCAGAGAAAAATGAAAGAAATGCACATACATTATTGAAGGCAGACAGGTATAAAACACTCTGCTTAAGTGCAATAATGATTCATCATAAAAAGTGGTACTCATGGGGTATGGGTTCACTAGTAACCTTTTTGTTTTGGAAAGTAGAAAAGATGGATTTATATTCAAAGTGCATTTGTTATAAAGAAAGACAAAATATTTCCTGTATTCACTACATCTCTTTATCCTCGACTTTCCAACTTGACTGGAATCTTAAATTGCTAAAATATATGAGGTGCAAACAAAGTTTTTATCCTTGTTTGGATTGATCCCTAGAGAAAGGTAATTATTTATTTTAAAAAAAATGTATAGTTTAGATATTTTCAACTCATGGCCTAATCTAGACAACAATGACAAGGACAAGCTTTAGTAAATTCTGTTTGAAAACTAACAATATTGACATATTTGTTCATTTAATCTATTACAAATCACTGTCAAAGAGAGCACAAACAAGGAGAAGTTTTTTGCTCATTTCTCCCTTTAGATTAGGTCCTTGGTCAACCTCCCCAAGTCCACATAATTCATTTCTACTTTGTGAATCTCCAACACGAAAGAGTGGATTCATCCTCACTTTGAAAATTCATCTAATATTGACAGTCAGTGATTCCCAGTGGAGATCATATTTTTGAAGAAATGCTGGTTTAGGTGTAAAGAGTCAAGAAATTTGAGGACATAAATGTGCACAGCCAGAAATACCAAAAACAATAAAAGAAAAGAAGATCCATAAATACATTAATAAACAAGCAGTATTGATATGCATTTCATTAAAGCAGATGGATCTTTTTAAAATGACTAAGTTTTTGATCGGTTTATTTAGCTTGCAATTTGGTTACATGAATAGTTATGATCGCTTCCTTTACCCAGTGCCTCAGCACTTTGATTTACTTTTGTATACTAGTATTAAGGGCACAATTTCTATAATACATGTACTTCAAAAACCATCTTAAATGTTAAAAGTATCACTAAAAGAAATGAGTTCATAGGTCACAGATGCCTCCACCATCCTTTAAATTCTAAGGAACAATAAACAGAACTGAATGAAACACTTAATCAAGATTAAGAATTATGAATTCAATTAAACTGAAGCTTAAAATTAAATTTACAGCTTTCCTATGAATTTTCAAATGAAATTTCAAATCATTCTCAAGAAATAAAATGTGATGTGCAATCTAGCCAAAAGCTTACAAATGGTACAAACCCATCCTGGTGAAGGTTCATACCAAAATTTGAATATTTCTCATAACGAAATGCTCAGTTTACTGCTAGCAAAGTTTACAAAATCTTTTAAAATAATGACGACTAAAAAGCAACAAAATTGTCTGGCCAATAAGAAGATGATGTGCAACTGAACCAAAAATCTTACACATGCTACAACACATCAAGATGAGGTTGAGTATTGAATTAAAAAAGGTTGCTGAGCATTTTGCTGACAGACACACACTACATATGGATAACAATAATACTCAATGCCTTTGATACCTACAGTCTGGGGCATCATAAAAATTCTATGTTTTGTCAATGTGGAATGCAATACAGATTAAATGCACAGCTTTATAATGTTGTTTCCATCATCCTTCAACAAATATTCTTTTACAGCAAGTAAGCTCATTCTAATTGTGTTAAAATCAATTAAAATTTAAGTACTATCAATTCAGATAAAATTCTCCTAATAAGTATTATTGCTAATAGAAAACTGTCATTAAAGTACCTGCACTTTTCTAAATGGATGCATAGATTAGATATCTCATTTATATCTTGACAACTTGCTCTGAATGTAATCAAGACCTAGATAATCCATAGACAACCACACACCATGTATTTTCTAAACCTTATCATGTAAAGATTTCCTTTTTTGGCAATTATGAATGTCCAAAACTTGACTGACAAAAGACCACTTACACTTGCTTATTTATTCTTCATAACAATACAGTTAATTGGACCAATATTGTTTTATGTTAAAATGTCTGTCACTGCATTACAAGCTGCTTATTAGAGGCTCACATTGGGCTCAAATGTATTGAACAGACCATGCATTTCATACCAACAGAGACTTTTTAATGAATGATAGAAAGATTAATAGGAGTCTTACAAAAAAAAAAATAAAAAATTTGTATGAATAAACTTTAAACTTCTATTTTAAGAACTGAAACCTATGGGAGCCCTTTAATATGTCCATGCTGAGTGCAGTGACAGATGTAAGAGACGGGTGATCATCCAGCCAGAAAATGAAACTGAGTCCATCACTGCAGGTGCCTAATCACATCCATTACAGGACACAGTAACCACTAAATAGTGACCATTCTACAATATTGCCAATTCATCTAATAACCAAACCAACAACTATTGACCATTGTCTGATATACAGCCTATTCAGCAAATAAAATCATGCTCAGGAGAAATGGGATGACGGCAGAATGCTCTGTCCTATTGATTTCACTTGACATTCTGGATTAACATCTCTGTTTTACCTTATGCAGCGGCCATCAAGAAGGATCTTAAAGGCTTTGATGAAAATTAAAGAGCTCAGCAAAATGACAAGTGGTAAACCCTAAAGTAATCAAACAGCAGTCACAAGAGACACAGAACAAACATATTCATCAAATTAGTTTCCCATCCTAAAGACTTTGATAAATAAGATATTATATTCACATGGATATAAAAGGTCAGGAAAGACAATTAAATATTTTTATGCCAATCTGTTTAACAACCAACATTTCTTTTTCATCTCTCTATAAAAAATAATACTGAACTTTACAAACTGTATAAAATAATTCCAAGAAATCTGCACAGATATTTTTTGTAGTCTTTTAAGATAATTTCAGGATTTTTATTCTTTTTCTATGTACTACATGCATTAAGAGGAAATTTTTGCAACTTTTTTTTTAAGTTACATAGTATGACACTTAATGTGAAAAAAAGCGGCAAACAAATTTGATTTATTTTGAGAAAAAATCTTGAATCTAAAGCAAAAGTTGATTGGGAAAACTGGGGAATAACATATGGTGAAATGATTTCCCATTTGACAGTATAGGCTCAGGAATAATCAGGTTGTAATAAATCATATATTTTTCAAGATCTAAACAGTAAGATATTACAAATATGTATGTATTATTACAAAAAATGACACGATATTACAAAACATAAAAGTGTTAAGAAATATTATACATTGTATATAGACTGTATTAGGAGTGCACTAAATTTGCTATTTTTGTGCTATATGTAGACGAAGACATAAAAAATCATTCCCACATAAAGCACTTCCCACGTATACTATAATTTGTTAAAAAGAAATCACCTAAATCTCACGTAGGTCTTATATGTATCAAATAGATCATGGTGTCATATCTAAACAGACTTTTCAAGGAATGATAGAATTAAATTAGTCTTAACAATGACTATTCAAAAGGATTTGTAAAAATAAAATAAATGAACTTGAAATATTATTTAAGAACTTTAACCAATAATTAATAGATTTTTAATCTTATACTTAAGACCATGTGTCTTTTTTATTGATATATTTTAATATCATGGGAAAGAAATTAAATATAAATTAAACTGTTACATATGTAATTCCAAAGGAAAAGTTATTACTAACTGATAGAATTATGATACAACAGAGAGTAAGTTTACAATATATTACAGATTACCACTACAACATAATTCTAAGAACTTCTTTTACTAGAAAACAAAACCCACAACCCTGATAAATTATACAGTCTTGTCATATATCACAAATTACCATAAAAAATCTTGCTGTGTTTGAGGACATTTCCCAATGCTCATTAATTATACCAACCTTTCACCAAAACAAGAAGACACTTGGACTATATGAATCTAGAGACAATAAAATGACTCATCAAAGGTTCTGTTCACATATCACACCAGCTGGATTAAATGTTCCAAATTAACAATGAATGAGGAGATCTCTAAAAAGGAAAAGGAAACTCTAAAAAATTGTATTCATTCAAACACAAAAGAGACGTTCAATTTGAACCATGAAATAACCTACAGATAGTATCCTGTTATATTATACATATCCAGCAAAGATGCGCAGGTGGGAATGAAAAATAAAAGCAGAATAAACTTTTATCGTTACAAAAAACTGTTGTGACTGTATTTGTGACTGTCACCTATGTCATTAAAAATGATCACTAGATCTTAGGACATACCAAATTTGGTAAAAATCCATTGAAAGATGTAGATTCTGGATTGTTTACACAAGTGTTACACATGTACAGTAGAAAGGACGATCAATTGCCATGTTGCTACTTCTGCATCAAAGGTGAACCAACCTGTTAATGTATATACCCGGTAAATGTACAACCCAAAAATAAATACAATATGCAAAGAACAACAAGAATTTGCAAGCATTTTCCAGTAAAGCATACCACCACTCATAATCAGTAACCCAGAGAAAGTCTAAAGGAGACGCAGTTCAAGTCACATGCTGAAGCAAGTCAACACTGAAACACAGAGTATTGCATGGTGCAGCATGATATGAATACTGTACTGAGCTGGGACAAATAAAGACACAACACACAAACTTGATACAGCCCAGAATTTAGATTGTGATTAAAAGTTTGACCTCAGTGAAAGTGGCAAAAGAATTTCCAATTAAAACCTAAAAAGATACTTATATCTGACCCCTTTTAGATCCCAATACTTTAAAGATAAGGGCCTTTAATTTCATCAAAACCTTTCTGTTTTTGGTATGGAACCTAGTATATATTTACTTTGGTCTGATAATCCTAGAAAATGTCTCATTTTGATCCCTTCCTTATGATTATGGTTACCAGCCCCAAAATTGATCCCAGAATGTCTATGGTGATACAATTTCATACACAAATATTAGCTTATACAATTAAGTTCATCAAATGTTTGCTCCTAGCCCTATTTGGACCTCTATTCCCACAGACTTAGGTTATAACCCCTTCAAAAAATCAAAATCTTCCTTTTGTAGTATGAACCTTGTGGTACAATTTCATAGACATCCATACACTTTTAAAAATATCATTGATTGGAAACCACAAAAATTTCAATTTCTATATCTGAGATTATTGTGACTAAATTTTTCTCCATCATTCCATATAGTGAAGATGGGAAAGTCCAACAAAACAGGAAGTTCATATAAGACTGATCATTCCATGTAGTGAAGATGGGAAAGTCCAATGAAACAGGAAGTTCATATCAGACTGCAAAAAAAATTGCTTACAGTGTATGCACCATCTATATACATGTACCAAATTTAAAATCAAACCATGTTGTTGGAGATGAGATTTTTATGACAAAATGATCTCCATTTTTCCATATAGTGAAAAAAATGGGAAAGTTCCAGGAAGCCTGAAGTTGATATCCAATAGCAATCAAAATCACTTATAACATATGTCCCATCTTTATAAAGCCACATACCAAACATGAAATCAATTCATCCAATGGGAGCTGAGATTTTTGCGAAAAATTTTGTAGGAATGTTGGACAAGGTGATTCTAATATTCAACCCACTCATTGAGTAGGGGTATAAAAATCCATTTTAAAAGATTGATAGTCAAAAATAAACATTGATCTTAAAAAATGACAAACCAAACATACTTCAAGCTTAAACCATATAATAAAATCTCTCTCTCTCAGTCACTGTCATCAAAATAATCTTTTTGTTTGTACAGGACAAATCAATGGATCAACTACTTAAAATATCAAAATCATCAGAAATGGGTTTGATCTCTCTCTAATCATTCAAATTATGTTTGAAAAGTATTATGTTACTAAAGTAACTCTTTGGTTCCCCTGATATGTAAATGTATGAGAGTATAACAAGAGTATGAAAATTTCTTATCTTAAGATCTTGTCTAACTTCAATTCATTGGTAAGAATGCGTAATATCTTTGGTCCTAATTACCAGTAAATGTCAAAAAGAAAAAAAAACAAGGGCAGTGCACTGCATGGCATTTGAGATCTGTGTAAAAAATTTTACACTGTGACCTTGACCTTTGACATTGAAAATAGATAGGGTTAAAGTGTTTGTGAGCAAAATATCAAGTTCATTAAGTTTATTTAAAAAAATGGCATAACAGGTTTCTTAAATGAGGAAGTCATTTATAAAAAGTGCCAAAATGTCCCTGAAATGTTTGCTGAAGTCCTTTGAGACCTTGTTCCTAATAAATTGTTATGTTACCATATAAACATCATTACTAAGTTATAAACATCATTACTAAGTATGAAATATTATATTTAATGAAACTTGAATATTTGTATTAAACTTGATTGGTTGTTTATTTTACTCTTCAGATGTCTTTCCGAAGGTCATTGCAGTTCTTAAGCACAGGAAGTAAACAATCTAGTAATACAAGGATTTGGTAACCTCTGCGGTGAAGATTATATGATCTAACAAATGAGGTATCATAATGCAGACAGATTGCTTTTTGTTGGAACTCATTTGAGAACTTCAAATGCATAAAAGAGTACATATAGAATATAGTGTATTTAGATATTTACACTGTTCATGAAAAAAAAAGTCCAATCAAGGGCAATAACTCAATGATGTTCAACTTCAATCCTATGGTCTCAATAACCACTTCTGGGTCAAATGGCCACCCCCCAATGAATTCACAGTGAGACTTTGAAAATTACTTTTTTAACATGTAAAGTAATGGAAACGTTAGAAGTGGTTAGTGAGACCTATGTACACAATCTTTAAATATATGATTTCATTAAACTAAAAGTTTCCTTATTTCTTTTATAACACCAAGATCATACAGAAGCAAAGAAAAAATATTTGTTTATAAGGTACATGTATTTGCACTGTAACCATAATAAACACTTTTAGATGAAACGTTTGCTTGTGAATGAATCTGGTATAAAGCAACTTGAATAATTCAGACAAAAATGCAAATGCATGAGGATATTTTTACATCACTTAACCATACAAATAAAATTTGAACACCAAATTGGCAATAGTTCCAGTGAATTTGGGTTCAGAATGATAATCAATGTGCTGTTAGCACTTCAGGTTTTGGATCTTTGTAAAAATTTTAGCATGAGCAGAATTTTGATGATTACATGATGTAAAATAAAACTTTAATCCTAAATATTACTTAGAATTGTTTCTTTAACATGTATAAACTGAATGTTAATCTTTACTACTGATAATAATTAAACAGTATCCAACTTCACACAGATTTACAAATTTTGTTTTATTTCATCTTTTTCACAATTTTTAAAACATTTTCCAAAATTAATTTGCAATTACAATATAAAACAGAGTATGTATTCTTACACTGTTTTTATATTTAAATAAACCAATTTCTGCTTAAAAAATCAGTTTCCTAGATGTACACAAGATTTAAAAAAAGACATGTTTTATCAGTTTTGAATTTTCTTTTGCTCTCATAATTTTTAGATATACATGTACTTTGGAATAAGTTGCTTTTCCTCCTATGTTCTATAAATAGACATGGAAGCCACATTTGTTTTGAGCAGGACAACCTAACAAACATTTATGCAAACTTTCAATAAGGATCTCACTGATCAATTCTAACTTACCCATTACTTTACATGTTAAAAAGTAATTCTCAAAGTTTTTCACCGTTAATTTCCATGACAAATGAAAGGATGAAGGATCAAACACCTACAAATGTATTAAGTGTAGATATACATCATGCCTATTATCTCAATTCAGAAAGAAGGTCTGCCACTAAGAACAGAAATCATAATTAATAAGGAAATGGAATCAAATAGTATTTTGGTGTTTATATAAATGGCTTAATGTTCCAATAAATGGACATGGGGTTTAACCTCAGTTTCCAAGGTCAGAGCTTAAAGTAAAGTGGATACAATAAAAATAAAATCTTCTCAATACACTTTATATACTGATGGAAAAATATGGTCTGACTCTCACATAAAATGAAATCTGTAATAATTGGAGTTTATGGATATAGTAATGGTAATGGTTTTTGTCACCCTCACAACTGTCAGGATACACAAGAGACAGACTTAATTGAACTAGAGACCATATCAGTGATAGAAAATTAACTAAATATCAGTCTCTCAAAAGTAGAAATTAAATGGATCTCAAAATGAACAATTCAAATAAATACCAGTACTTTGTATTACAAAATATCTGAAGACTAATCAGATACTACCGCCTCTTAAAGACAAAATATATTGTAACTACTGTAAATGAAATATTAACATGCAGTTTTGAAAGCATTAAGAAGGATAAAAGAAAATCTTTGAAGGAATGATCATTATATTGCACTTAATAACATTGTTGCTATACTGGTTTTTTGTTATTTAATATTTTTAGCGATTCTTTACCTATGAAGACTTAAAGAAAAGTTAATAATGGACAACCAACGTGAACGACAGACACCAAGTGATGATAAAAGCTCAAATAGCCTTTTTAGGCCAGTTGAGCTAAAAAGTTGATTTTTATTTTGGTGTCGCCCAATTTTTTACTTCCTAAACTCCAACACAATTAAAGACAAGCCTATCCTTTAAAAAAATTAAAATAGAATTTCAACAGGTACAGATTGAAATTTGAATCATAAAATTTGGATCAACAATAAACTTTTCCTATCAATTCTAATGATAAAATCTTTTATCCCCAATTAGCCCCTTATTTCCAAAAGGGGTGGAAAAAAACCTTCAAAAACTATAGGACCCCCAGCATGTCCCTAGGAACAATGTATTAAAATTTCAAAACGATTGCATAAATTTTACTCAAATTATTGTAAATAAAATTCACAGATGCAAACAAGGACAGTGGTGACAGGGTTATACCATAAAATGACTGATTTTTTTTTAAGAAGTCGAGTAATATGAAAAAAAATTATGGAAAATAGTTATACAATGTGCTGGCTTGTTTTTGTTTAATCATTTGTGAGTAAATATATTGGAATATTGATGAGTTTTGCTGACTTAATATTCAAGACACTGACAGGAACAAAAAGATTATATTGACAAGTCTCAAATCTTTACAGCCTTATGAAAGCCAGAAAATGAGAAACTGGCTCCGACACAACAATTGAAACTGAATTAAAACTAATACATTTCAGTCTTTCTTCCATTAGTCAGACTCTTCCTACATTATTTATGAGATTATTAACAAACTATGATATCTTTGGTCACACCACAATTCCTGATATGAAATGCTACTTTTGGAGATAATATGATTTGTATTTTATACGTGGCACAAGGAAGATGGATGCTCATGACAAAAATCAAATTTTCTGTGTTATAGACAAAGATGGTTCAATCAATAACATAATTAAATATAATTGCAGATGGAAGTGTAAATTTTGTAGTCAAGTCATGACTAGTCTTGCTATTTAGACCTTGAAGTATACAACCATCCATTATTACAAAAAAATTTCCATTAGCTTTATTCCGAAAGCATCAACAAAACTTGTCACCTCAACATCATCATGGGAACGTAAATAAAGTGGGTTTAAAAGCATAAATACATGAGGGTATTGAAAGTATAAACAAATTCGGTCTTAAAAAACAACAAAACTAAAACGAAGTTTTGAAGTAAACAACCACTGGATGAGTAGGACTCAGAATGTGAGACAGTTTCATAACATTTATAGACAGCAAACTATCATTCATAAAATCTGAGAGCAAGCTGTCTGAAGCAAATAATTTAAAAACCATTATATAAATTCAGACTATCCCACAAGTTTTAGAATGCAGATGGTTGATTATTTTCTACAGAAATGTCAAAATTTTTCATACTTAACAGAGCAATTTTGAGTAAAGTGACAACCATATCAAGGAAGTAGTCTGGCAACTGAAATTATATCAATCATTTTTTTTCAACCTAATGGTACACATATAACATCATGAACACCGAGACATGGACTCCTGTCTGTTGTCATATCACTCTGTTATACCTAGCTTATCAAAAATTTTGACAACAACAGATTTATGTAGTCAAGCATTTCAGTAATTAGAAATAGTATAAAGACAAATTCTGTGTTTGATTTGAACAAAGCTATTTGGATGATTGTTGTATTATCTATATGTCAGAAAACCTCAGTGTTTCATCTTTGTTTATAATACTTCCGAAATCAGTTTTCTTGCTTACTTTGAAAACCTTGAAAATGGCTGATCTAAGTCCTCACAACTAGATTGGTAAAACTCAAGTTGTATTTGAGGTAGATCTATCGTCAATTGTAAATAAAACAGTAATGCAGCGGGTTCATCTGAAATTCCAAACAATCAAATGCTCTGTTTGGTGCAGCTTAAAAAAGGGTTTTCACTGGTTTTTTTTTTTTTTTCAACACAAAGTTATATAAAAATGCATCAAAGACGGGGATGGCAGGGTTGCCATAAAGTCAGGAAACAGGAAGTAGAAGTGAGAAAACCTGAAATCGCATCCCTTGGACCCTGTACTGATGTTGCATATCAAATATCTAGTGGCTGTGATTTACATTATATAATTGCTGAGAAAAATGTTCCAAAAATATTTTCCCCATCTGCCTGCCACTACCAAACCAACATTCACCTTTCTATACACCATTTTACACAGGTGTAACCCTGGCCAAAATTGCTCATTTATGGCAAACAGTCTCTAACAGTAAAAGCAACAACCTTTAAATCTTTTTCAAATTTTTTTAAATAACACATAATAGAAGAGCCTGAATCACTCACCTGGCAAACCATGCCCTATTTATTAAGTAAGTAAAGGTATTATACAAAAATTGCTGAAAAAGTGCATCTACTCATGAATGCTTTAAGTTCAATTGAGTACCTAAGGCACTGAAAAATGTTGGAAATGCATTTCAAAGTGTTTTAGAACCTCTAGAAAAAAATTGGGTAGGAGTCCCCCATGCCATGTTATCCCACCTGGTGTGAGGGGGCTTTAGCCTACTATACATTTGCTGAAAAGGTTATTCAAATGAAGTTAAATCATGGCTATACAACATTTTCATAATCACTTCAACTCAAAACTCAAAAGACCATATTCACTGGCAACTGGTAAAAATGGCCACAAATCAGCAGCCGATTTGAAAATGGTTGCCTAACAAAAAATTTCAAGACTGCCAAGTCAACTCAGAATATCATGTTTATCTTAAAACTGGCTTTAATCTTTCATTCTTCTATAGTTGAAAAAAAAAAATAGCAAAAAAAACATTTGACCTCTATATTATATTTTTAGTAATGACAGTCATGTTTTTTAACCGATGAAAAATTTTAGATGATCAATTTGTGCAGGATAATCTTAGGGACAATTATGCCAATTTTAATCACATTTGGTTGCATGGTTTCAGAGAAGATTTTTAAAGTTGTACATAAGAAAAACAAAAAAAAATCTGTTTCGGGGGCATAACTCCTACAACTGGTGATGAATCATTTTGAAAAAGGTCCATCTTCTGATGGTAAACAATATTACTCATGTCAGAATTTTGCTAAATTCAAAAATTCAAATGTTTTTTTTTACTTATTTTCAAAATACTGTATTTTATCCCCTATTTTCTATTTTTAGTAACAACAGCCATGTTTTTCAACCAATGAAAAATTTTAAATGACCAATTTGTGCAAGATATCCTAAGGAACAATTATGCAAACTTCAATTAAATTGTATTGCATGGTTTCAGAGAAAAAGACATTCAAAGTTGTACATGCAAAAAAAACCAAAAACATCTGTTTCAGGGGCCTTAACTCCTACATCCTGTGACAAATCACTTTGAAAATTTTAGCAAGGTTACATCTTCATAAGAAGTTAGAAAGAGTATCATATGAATGGTACGGTGCCTTTGTGGAAGTCATTGGTAGATATATTAAACTTCAATACAAGGTTACCTACCATAAAAAAGTTCTGTTCACAAGGTGGTGCTAAAACTTTTCATTCGGTATCACTACTGATCCTAGTAAGGTTAATCCCTAATGACCAGCAAGTCTTTAGAGAATATGCTGATGACCAGGCAAATGTAAATAGGCAGTCCCAATAGCATCTTATGTAAACAATTCTATTCTAGTGTACAGTAGTTCATGCTTTTTAAGTGTATAATGATTTAACTTAGAACTCAACATAATATACTACCACACACCTGTTAACCCTCCCACAACAGAGAGAGACTCCAACAAAATCAATGAAAAATCTAGAATCAAGAGTTTAAAATTGCTATATTTTCTGTAGAAATACTAAATAATTGAAATTTTACATAAAAAAAATTTGCTTTCGGTTTAACATAAAACTATCCCACATGAGACAGTGTCAATGGGGAGAACATCCCCCATGAACTGTTTCCTGAGGTTAACAGGTATAAGTACCAGTATACATTCTGTCTTTTATATATTCACTTTAATGATCTGAAACAATAGTTTTCAGTCATATACAGGCTTATAGCAATACAAATTCACCATAAGGATTGACTCATACTTGTCCAACATTTATGCTGCATGAATTTGCTTGCTTTGTACTTCTTTAAAGCTATTCCTCACATTAACTTTATCAACCATGTACTGTTTGTTTTGAATTTAGACAAAATGCATGTTTAAAGTTACTAAACTTACAAGACCTTGTAAAGCACACAAAATGTGACAATGTGATTACAAAAAATGTTTAGGTACTTACGAACTTCACAGACCTTCTTTATTGCAGCATCCATTAAATTCATAAAATAGATAATCCTTTGGATAATACAGGTTACTGAAAAATGTCAAAATAATGATACTACATGTACTGATATAGTAAGCCTCTTAGCTACTTTCAGTTTATACCTTGTCATTACCAAGTGATATTAATTCAGAAATATGTATTAATGATGCAGGGTATTTCCAAACAAAACTTATACTAATCTGCAATTCTATGTATTGTTTTAAGTACACTTGTATGGGCATGCATGTGAAATCAATGATTTCATATTTCTGTACTTTTTAGTAAAGGGTTGGATTAATTTCTTTTTGGTCGATGGATTTTTTATAGTCTTTTTTCCCCAACTAATCACCCTACTTATTTATAAAATGAACATTACCCTTTTATATGAAATCAAATTGTCATGGTAAGAATATTTCCTGATTGTTTTTTTTTTACATATTGTAGAGAAAAGCTCTTATTCTTGATTAAAACTCCATAAAATAAATGTACATTATACAGGCGGATCCAGACAAAAAGTAAAAAGGTGTGCCAGCCAGGGTTTCTCAGAAAAAATGGGGTGCTACGACATTATTTACCATTTTTTAACAATGACACAATGACAAATTTTCCAATTAAAAGGAGGGGTGCCAATATCCTGCAACACCCCCCCCCTTTTACATCCACAACTTAAGTTTTTTATTTGTTGAGTTCATTAAATCTAATTCAGTTCTTTCAACAGTTTGCTTTGGAAAATAAAAAAATTTAAAAAAAAACTTTTTGTATGAATCTTAAATCATTAGCCCAACTAAACTGCATCCACAAAACCTATAAAATAGGAACTTGAATAGAGCATCTTTCATGGCACTCAAATTTATGTACCGTAGATGAAATAGTACATGTAATAGCTGACAATTACCTTGTTTTTTTTCCAAAAAGCTGGAGACAGAATACTTCTGAATTTATTATCACAAATGAGACAATAATGTAAATAATTGATTATGTTTTTGATAGAATGATAGCATCATAATGCAATTTGGTTTCATATAAAATACATCATTAGTAGAGATTTCATAATAAAAACTGATCCATCATTCTACAAAGAGATTTGTAAAATTCATTGTGTGGTGGAAAACAACATTATAAATAATTAGTAATTAATAATCAACCTTATGTAATAATTCAGTATAAAATTAATTTATTGTCTATTTCTTTAAAAAATCATGCCATTTAAAACTACTATAGAGGTGGAAAAAATTATTGAATGAATTGTTTAAACAAAATTTCATGCAGTAAAAGGGAAAAAAGTATTGATGGACCTCTCTAATAAAATCAACGAAATGGATTTTACTTTGGAATGTGAAACAAAATTAGTAAAATATGTATTTTGTGGAAATTGCAAGCATAGCATTTCTCACAGGGTTTCATGTTAATAATAAAAATTATTATATAGATATCAGTGTTTTATCAAATGTTCCTGGTGTAATAAATTTCAATAATTCACACTGTAAAATAAATTCAGTAATTTCACTCTCGCACTTTCTTCCGCCAAAACGTCACGACTTAGATATCAATCTGCCAATCACAGAATTTTTAAAAATTCATAATGAAAATATCGATAAATCATAAAGAAAATCTATAGAATAAATAGGATAATCAATTGGTTATCGTGAATAATCAAAATATGATCACTCGTGCCAAGAACACTTGAGGATTGAACTCGTGTGCAGAACAAGTTCCACACACTCGTTACATCTAGGCCTTCTTCTGCACTCGTGATAATATTTTGGTTATTCACTCTTCCTAATTAATTATCCTATTATTCAATGGCTTCTTAGGGCTATACTACTAAACTAAACTTTTATCTGAAGACTTATCTGAAAGTTTTTTAAACAATACCAGGTATTAATAAATTTGCCTTGTAGAAAATGGTCTCCTGTGTTGATTGTACTTACAACAAAAACACTTTTTTCATTACTTTGGAAACCTGAGTCACTGAACATAGAAGAAAGTATTGTGATTAACCAATATATGAAAATATGGTAAAACCCAAAAGCCATCATATCAGGTGAGCATTGAACACCAGTTTTGTAAAAGGTTGTTTTTTTATAAAAATAAAGGTATAAAAGCCTTGGAGTAATGTTGTCATTCAAAATACTCCAAATAAAATTAGTTTTTTTAAAGAGATTAACCTGACCATTCTACATAACATATCCAATCTCCATTCATCCTGACAGTTTTAAAACAAGGTATACACAGCCAAAATGTGCCACACAGGAGAATCATATAGTTTACAACATGATTATCATACGAATCGAGCCCCATATGATAACCATAAATTATGTTTAAATATGACTATAGCATGATAATCAAATTTTCTTTACAAACATATGATTATCATATGTCTGCAAGCCAAAATGAACAGAAACACATGTCAGTCATATGATAATCATATGACCATGTGGCACATGGACCTTGCCATTCTTATACAGAAAATGAAGGGATGGAATGTACATGTAGTAGTATTGTACTACTATAATTAGTCTGTAAAAGACAAGACACAATGCTAAGTTAAGGATCATGATCACACCATACAAATACTATCAGTGTTCTCACTAGGATTTTTCCATGGTGAGTCCTGGAACTCATCACTTTTCGGAAAGGTGAGTACTTTCTCATTTACTTTTGTTACTTTGTATGTATTATTTTAGTTACTTAATGTTCTTTGTTGTCTGGTTTCCATGTCTGGTCTTTGTCCCTGGATTACATTCTTTTGACTTCTGCTAGAGTCTTGGCTTCCTTGATTACCCTCTCCCAGATGAACTTGGTGGATCCCTCCCTTTTTCCTGGTTTAAAACCAGTTCGAAAGCTACATTATATGTTACATATTATACGTAATATGTGCAACTTCATATGGTGTTCTTGCTACATACCAAGTTTCATAAAATTCAGTTCATGTGTTTCAGAGGAGTTGTGCTGACAAGGTAATTTATGAGGATTTTTGGAAAATTTCTAAGTTATAAGGGGCACAACTAATACAAAATTTAAGGGAATCAAAATTTCCTGGTAATATGCATAACTAGATATGATGTTCTTGCTACATATCAAGTTCCATAAAATTTGGTTCAGTAGTTTTAGAAGAGTTGCTCTGACAAACTTTGTGACGAACAGACAAACAGACAGACACACAAGCCTACTATAAAAGTGTATGAACATGTATTCATGGTGAGTAGTTTGCCCCCATGCTGCCAGTTAGCAGAAAAGGTAAAAATGTGGATTTTCAGTTTTATTTATTATAAGGTAAATTTTTTATAAAAAAAACTTCTATGACCATCATACTATCATATGGCAAGCCAGAATAGACAAAAATCAATACTTTGTAATATTAGAAAATACATTTTTAATATTGTAAAATAATTCTTTTAATATTATTGAATCTTTTTTAATATTAGAAATTCATTTTGTAATGCATGTATTCAAAATTAATTTTATGATACTACAAATTCCTGATTTAGTAATATCATAAAAAAATATCACATGTTTTGTAATATTAGAAAATTAATTTCTAAAATTAAAAAAATTACTTTGAAATATTGCTAAATCAGTCACATCTTTTGATCTTACAAAATGATTTTCTAATATTAAAAAATCATAATTGAATACAAAAAAAATCATTTTTTAATATTAGAAAATCAATTTCTAATATTAAAAAATCATTTTTTTATGGGAAATTCAATTGAATTTTAAATATTAAAAAATGAGTTTTTAATATCATCAGGAGCCTGAATCGCTCACCAAATTTGTAATATTAAAATACCATTGTTATTATTAGAAAACACCCATAAGGCCAAAGTGGACAAAATCAATATTTTGTAATAATAGAAAATGAATTTTCAATATTACAAAATATTTTTTTAATATTAGAAAAGATCTTTTAATATTAGAAATTCATTTTGTAATATTAAAAATTAATTTTCTAATATTACAAATTTCTGATTTAGTAATACCATAAAACATCACACATTTTGTATTATTACAAATTAAATATGTAATATTAGAAAATGAATTTGTAATATTAAAAAATCACTCTGCTATATTACAATATCAGTCACATTTCTTAATACTACAAAATGATTTTCTAATATTAAAAAATTGTTATTGAATACGAAAAATCCATTTTCTAATAATAGAAAATCAATTTCTAATATAAAAAAGTCGTATTTTAATATTAGAAATTCAACTGATTTTTTAATATTAAAAAAGTGTTTAGTGATATTTGAAATCTAATTTGTAATATTTGAAAATGAATTTGTAATATTGAAAAATCATTATTTAATATTAGAAAACCTACTTTTCAATATTACAAGATCATTTTTTAATATCAGAAAATATTTTTTAATATTACAAATTCCTGATTTAGTATTATTATAAAACATCACACACTTGTAATATTACAAATTGAATTTGTAATATTAGAAAATGAATTTGTAATAGTAGAAAAATCCCTTTGTAATATTGCAAAACCAGTCACATTTTTTAATATTACAAAATGATTTTCTAATATAAAAAAAAATGTTATTGAATACGACAAATCCATTTTCTAATATAAGAAAATCAATTTCTTATATGAAAAAATTGTTGTTTAATATTAGAAATTCAATTGATTTTTTAATATTAAAAAAGAGTTTTGTGATATAAGAAATCTAATTTGTAATATTAGAAAATGAATTCGTAATATTAAAAAAATCATTTTTTTTAAAACAATGTATTAAAAAATACTCATTTTTGTCCATTTTGGCTTGCCATACACCTATCTGATATTACAAATACATATTTTAATATCAGAAAATATATTTTTTTTAATATTAGAATTTTCTTTTGTAATATTAAAAGTCAATTTTCTAATATTACAAATTCCTGATTTAGTAATATTATAAAATACCACAAATTTGTAATATTTATTAATGGATTTGAAGTATTAGAAAATGAATTTAAATATCAGAAAATGAATTTCTATTTAAAAAAAATCACTCTGCAAAATTGCAAAATCAGTCACATTTTTGCCTGGTCCCTTGGACTTCCACGAGGTTACACTGTATTACAAAATGATTTTCTAATATTAAAACATCGTAATTGAATACAACAAATCCATTTTCTAATATTAGAAAATCAATTTCTAATATTAAAAAATCGTGTTTTTTAAATATCAAAAATTCGATTGAATTTTTAATATTTAAAAAAAAAGTAATATCATCAGGAGCCTGAATCACTCACCTGGGTAGATTTTTGCATTGCAAGGGCAATAATTCTAACAAGGAGTTGTCCGACAATTTTGACTCCATGGAGACTTAGCACACACAGGCGTTTGTTTCTGTCTATGTTGGCGAAGTACTTGGTCATTGATAGTCGACCCGTTTGATAGTATTTCCCCCACATAGACAGAAACAAGCGTCTGTGAGACTTACGTAGGACTTATTATAAGGATCGTTTCATCAATGGACAGTGTCTTTCTATCTATCCTAGTTTTCAAGATATTGGCTGAAAACAGCTAAATACAAATATTTTTTTTGCATTTCAAGGGCAATAACCCTCACATGGAGTCATCTGACAACTTTGATCTCTGAAGACTTTTGTAGGCCTTACAAGAGAATCATTTCAGCAATTGAAAGTTTCATTCTATCTATCATAGTTTTCAATATATTGGCCGAAAACTGTAAAAAAAAAAAGTCATTTTTCACTTCTCAAGGGCAATAACTCTTACAAGGAGTCGTCTGACAACTTTGATCACTTGGAGATTTTTGTAGGCCTTAGTTTAAACATACTTTATTAAGTAATTTGCATATTTTAACATCAAACCAAAAACAATAGAATGAAACGAACAAAAGCACATTAATAACAGAATTCAGACTTAAAGTCTTATATTAATCCGTCTTCTGACGGCTTTATAATAAGGATCATTTCAACATTTGAAAGATATTGGCTAAACCTAACGGTTTTGGAGATATATGCAAAAAACTACTGTCTGTCCCCTTTATTCTATTTTTAGTAATGGTGGCCATGTTTTATAACTGATCAAAAATCCAAATGGTCATTTTGTTATATACCCTTAAAAAATACCAACTTTCATTGAATTCTGTACAGCAGTTTCTGAGGAGAAGATTATTCAAAATAATAAAATCAAAAACGTCAGAAAAAGCCCCAAAAGGGCAATAACTCCAACAAGGGTTAACAGATTTTCCCCAAAATTTGATCACAGATAGATTTTATCATGCTGAATACTTTAACTTAAATTAAGCTATGTCAAAATTTGGTTAAACCTAATGGTTTTAAAGATATATGAAAAAATCAGCTGACGCCTATGTTCTATTTTAAGTAACAGCGGCCATGTTTTTTTAACAGATCAAAAATCCAAAAGGTCATGTTGTGCAGGATACTCTAAGAAACAATCATATTAAGTTTCATCCAAATCCATTCTGTAGTTTCAGTTTCACAAGGCCTACAGCCAAGTGATCTATAAAGGGCTTTGTGATATTAGAAATCAAATTAGTAATATTAAAAAATAAATTTGTAATATACAAAAAATCATTTTTTAATATAAGAAAAACACCCATTTTAGTCCACTTTGGCTTGCCCATTTTTTCATATTACAGAGTGATTTTTAAATATTAAAAATCATAATTGAATATAATTTCTTCTTCTAATATTAGAAAATCAATTCCTATTATCAAAAAATTATTTTTTTTATTAAAAGAAGAGTTTTGTTATATTTGAAATCAAATTTGTAATATTAACAAATGACTTTGTAATAATTAAAAAACATTTTTTTTAATATAAGAAAACACCCATTTTTAGATAATTAATTTGTTAATATTACAAAATGAATTTCTTATATTTATTAATATTAAAAGAATGATATGGTAATATCAAACATTTTATTTTTTAATATTACAAAATATTGGTTTTTGTTCTCTTTGACTTGCAATAATATCCTTTACACTCTGCATTTATAGAACCTAAATAGTATTTTCTTCAGAGACCTGTGCACATGTGCTTGTGTCTAGTTATGTAAAGAAACACTATCAACAGGGGATCGACTTTCAATGGGCTAACTAGTAATGGTCATTGAAAGTAGGCCCCCTTTTCATAGTGTTTCCCCACCATAGAATCAAGCGCCTGTGGACTTGTGCCCAGTTTATACCGTTCTTTAAATCATTAATATATTAAAAATCTCTATATTGCTTTCATTTTCTTTACTCCTCTATCCGTTTACTGTTTAAAACTTTTAAAGCCTGGACATCTTTAGGGGGGGGGGTGGGCAGAATGAAACCCTTGGATAGCGAAGATGAAGCTGGTAAATACAACCAATACTAAAGGTACGAGACCACAATTATCTGCCCTTAGCTTTTATAGTTCCTATAATAATAGGGTATTTTCAAGTGTCATTTTGGCGATATATGGGGCAACTTTTCTGATACGACTATATTTTGAATATGCGGCGACAACTAACTAAAGTTTTCTATTTGTCTGTATAACCGAATTCCTTAAATAAGTGCTCTCTGATTGACTTCTTTTATACCTAGTATTTATTTGATGAAATTTATGGTATTCTATACTTGCGCATGGGTAAGGCAATATCTTTCTGAAACAGCAACAGTGTTTACTAACCTTTGGTGTGCTTGTGTCTGTTGGCATGCCCTGTTTTCCTTGTAGATACGTTCCAGGGTGTGTTCTTTGTCAGAAGGTTTATATTGACCTCTGGTATCTATGCGCTTCAGACACCTTACTGAAACAAGTTGGACACAAGAATCGTCCAGATTGTTTCTTGGAAACTGGTGTCAATGTACTGGCTGGTTGCAAGAACATCTCGTGCTGAAAGCTCTGATTGTTTCATTTTCGTTTCCAAAGAAAATCGATAGTGCCCCTTTTCCCTTGGCTGTTTTTAAATGTTCCATACAGTTTGCACATATCTCCTCCATGTTTTATATTCATGTGTTCACATTTAACATGCGTACTGGTAACCTGTGAATGCGACACTCAAGGCACGATGGTTGAAAGACGAGTTTAATGAAATGAAGCCAAAATTTGGAATAGATTTTCACCCCAAAGAAGAACAATTATTAATACTTAATTCAATATTGAAGTGAAGAGGTGTGGTTGCATTGCTAGTAACTGGTTTTGGGAAAACTTTGTGTACGGCACACCCAGCTATGTTTAAATATGAAGAATCACCTATTGTTTTAGTTATATCTCCGCTTACAACTTTAATGAAAGACCATGTCAACTGTTTTCAAAACTGTGGTATATCTGCAGCTAAACTAGGACCAGAAATGGAAACCAGTGTATTAGAAGGTATTTATTAGACTCGATTGCAATAAGAACTGACGAGTTGTGTATTCCGTGCAGTACATTGTGACCTTATACGATGGCATAGCATAACACAACTCCAATGAAATGCTTCAACACCTTTGCACCTTAGCATTAACAATTTTGCTGGAGATTCTCAACCTGCGCAGGAGACAAGGTAAAGTCCCTCAATGCTGGAAAGAAGCCATAATGATGCCAGTACTGAAGAGGAGACAGAACAAGTCGAAAGCCTCGAGCTACCGCACAATTAGCCTAACAAGCAGTTGTTGCAAATTAATGGAGCGTATAATCAACAAGCGCCTACAGACATACTTGGAATCGGAGAACATTCTTGGTCATGAACAAGCCGGTTTTAGACAGTACAAGGGCACAGAAGATCAGACAACACATCTATCTCAAGTAGTCGAGGATGCATTTCAATCAAAGAGAGTAACCCTAGCTGCCTAGATCTTCAGAGAGCATTTGACAAAGTCTAGAAAGATGGCCTTCTTGTGAAAATTCTTAGATTTGGAGTAAGTGGAAGAATGTACAAATGGACCAACTCATATCTGTGCAATAGAAGGGCAAGAGTACTCGTAGATGGGAAACATGGCCGAAAAATACTTCTAAAACAGGGTGTACCACAGGGAGGAGTATTGCCACCTACTTTCTTCATACTCTGTATGAATGATCTAGTCCCAGAGCTACCAAATGGTGTACAATCAGCACTCTACGCAGATGACCTTGTCCTCTGGTGCTCTGAAGAGTATGCAACTACTGCAAGGTACATGATACAAAACAGCATTAGATATGGTAGTCAAATGGGCCAACGAGTGGTGTGTTACCATCAATAGAGAGAAAACAACAGGAACCCTCTTTACACTCTCACCTAAAATCCAATCTGTCAAACTGACCATGGATGACATCCATATCACAGTGGAAGACCAGCAAACATACCTTGGTGTAACCTGCGATAAAAGACTTGCATCGAAACAGCATATAATGACAGCAGAAGCCAAAGCCAGACGAAAACTAAACATCATGAGTTAACTTGTTGGTACAAACTGGGGTACTAATGAGAGTTTTGAAATCTGTCTACGAAAGTAAATGTACGCCCACATCTAGAATATAACTCTAGTGCTTAGATGGCAGCAGCTAAGTCTCACCATCAGACTCTAGATAAAGTCCAGAATCAGGCACTCCGCATCATCACAGGAGCCATGAAATCTACACCTATTGCTAGTATAGAGGAAATTACAAACATACCACCATTAAGTAAGAGACGAGAATGTAAAGCTATGATACAGGCCACCAAATAGCAATGCTTACCAAACCACTCAATGAATGAGAGACTAAAACAACTATCCTCAGGCAGACTCAAAAGATCCAGCTTCACTGTAGAAACAAGAGCATTGCCAAGAAAACACCAAGAACATCAACCTAAGCATGTCAAACCTATAGATTTTTAAATGAATGACAATCTTTGTGCAGAGAAGGAGGACAATGTAACCATTCAGACAACAGTTCCGTTACTCAGTGCCAAAGATGAACAATCAAACATCGTCAGAAAGACCGTAACAATGAGCATGCTGGAAGAAGAGTATCCATCAGAATTGTGGGCAAGAGTTTACACAGACGGTTCAGCCACAAATGCGACAACAAAATGAGGGGCCGGTATCTACATAGAATACTCAAATGGAGAACAACAGTCAATGGCAATACCAACAGGGCTACATTGCTCCAACTACAAGGCTGAAGAAGAAGCACGCATACATGCGGTAAATTACATCAAGGAAAACGCAGAAAATATGCAAGTTGTATTCCTAACAGATGCCCTCTCCGTAATACAAGCACTGACCAACAACAAACTACCACAACTCGAAAGAGCTTTTTATTCCATCAAGAGCCTTAAAACCGGCCATACAGTGGATACCTTGACATTGTGGAATCATCGGAAATGAAAAAGCAGATAAGCTATAGCAGAGGAAGGTGCTAAACAACAGCAATATGAAAATCCTGTCTGCTACACAGAGATGAAGACCATCATCAAGTCTCTGCACAATACCCCTCAGAAGCAAAATAGCTATCATCAACTAAAAAGATCTGAGCAAACTACAATCTTCAGGCTCAGGGCAGGACACAACAGACTCAACCAACATCTGTACAGAGTTTTGAAAGTCATACCATCACCTATTTGTCCATGTGTAGAAGCAGAGCAGAATACAGAACACTTTTTTCTACAGACGTGCAAGTTACAGTAGGCACAGAGAGAGAAGATATGGGATAAACCAACCCCCATTACAGAGAAACTGTATGGATCTGTGGAAGACCTACAGAAGACAGAAGACTGGCATTCCAGTGTAATGGTGAACGACAAGAAGAAGATAGGGCATTTTTCAAAAATTTTTTAGGAACACTTCCTTTCAGAATTTCTCATACTTTTTGTGCTCAAATGGAAGAGGAATAATGAAATTATTTTAATAGATATGTTGTTGAAATGAGAAATTTGACATTTAGGTTATGATTTGGTGAGGTAAAAAAAGGTCAACTTTTTAACATGGCAGTGGCTCCTCATCCACCCATTTTGTGGACGGGGCGCTTCTTCAGGCTAAGCGTCCACACATCTGGTTTTGCGCCAATATCACACCGAATCGTGACTGAAACGCCCGATTCGTTCCGAAAATATTATTGAACTTAACTGCAAATGTGCGACTGTTAATGGGTTCCCGAACTGTGATCACATTTAATAAACCTTTAATACGTAGACGAACAGCCACTGCATAGCACGCCCCGATATTTATGAATTTTCATTGACAGTTGCTTCGTCTGGTTCCTAATTTGGTTCCCTGGTCAACATCATAAGCGACCCAAAGATCGCTACTACGTACCTCTTTTAAAACATATCTTACACATTTCTATGCATGTTTTTTTTTTTTTGCTAGTATTAGAATGCCAAGTATTAAAAGATAAAATGACCGGTTAGGATTGAATAAATGTAATATTAAGAGATTCCGATTCAAATACAGGGGTACATTACAATTGACAATATAAAAGTCATATATATCATCAGACCCCGATATCTATATAAAGCCATTGTTCCGGATGACTAAAAACATTCGGGTCTTCACGGTTACGAAAGAGTACGCAAACACATCAATGTATGGAACGCCTAAACTGTCTGATGAGATACACATTTGTTTACGTGTTGTCAATTTTATATTACTTGCTGTGGTTTTATAATTACATGTGGTCATTTTGTATTTACGTTATGTATTAAGGTCTGTTGGATATCTAGACATTTTTGATCTGGTACCATTTTCTGATCATCGCCTAATTAGTTGTACATTTTTTATAGATTATCTGTCACATTGCCATAGAGCTGTTCAATTAGATGCCCTCCCTGGAAAATTTATATGGTCTAAGGAAGCTAAATGCTTATTTAATGAAAAAAATCAATAATAATGAATTTAAAGGTAAATTTTTGGATTACATGAGTTCTGAATTTGAAGGTTGTGACCAAATCACCAACTCTTTCAATTCTATATTAATAGAATGTGCTAAGCAATCTGCTAAATATGTCAACCAGTCACCCAACAGAAAGAAAAAAAGGTACAAAACCTACTAGACAACCTTGGTATGCACAATCATATGCAGATTTACAGGAGTTGGTTAAATGTTATGAGAAACTTGTTAACAAAAATCCTAGTAATGGATATTACAGGAGAACGTATTATACTTATAAGTCAAAATACAGAAGGATTTGTAAATATGAAGAAAAACAATATAATCAGAAATTATATGCTGCAATGAATAATAGCATTGATAATGATCCAAAATCATTTTGGAACCTAGTAAATAAACTAGATCGGTTGAACTTGAATCATGATTCCGATGATACTTTACCAAAAGAAGAATTTGTAAATTTCTTCAAAAACTTAAATAAAAATGATAATAATAATTCAGCTTGTCATGATAATATAAACCAAAAACTTGAACAAGCTATGAAGGGCCAGCTCAAATTATATATTTGATAACAAGATAACTGTAGAGGAAATAGCTAAGTCTATTAAACTATTGAAACTTGGAAAAAGTACTTCCACAGATATGATCTCTAACGAAATGTTAAAATATAGTCGGAATACTATTCTCAAACCTCTTGAAAAATTATATAACTTTATTTTCCTCAAAGGAACATTTCCTAAACTATGGAATAAGAGCTTTTTGGTTCTTATTCATAAATCAGGTAATAAGACTGACCCCAGTAATTATAGGGGAATTTCTATAACTTCTATGGAATGAGAGCTTTTTGGTTCTTCTACATAAATCAGGTAATAAGACTGACCCCTGTAATTATAGGGGAATTTCTATAACTTCTATGGAATGAGAGCTTTTTGGTTCTTCTACATAAATCAGGTAATAAGACTGACCCCAGTAATTATAGGGGAATTTCTATAACTTCTATGGAATGAGAGCTTTTTGGTTCTTCTACATAAATCAGGTAATAAGACTGACCCCTGTAATTATAGGGGAATTTCTATAACTTCTATGGAATGAGAGCTTTTTGGTTCTTCTTCATAAATCAGGTAATAAGACTGACCCCTGTAATTATAGGGGAATTTCTATAACTTCTATGGAATGAGAGCTTTTTGGTTCTTCTTCATAAATCAGGTAATAAGACTGACCCCTGTAATTATAGGGGAATTTCTATAACTTCTATGGAATGAGAGCTTTTTGGTTCTTCTACATAAATCAGGTAATAAGACTGACCCCTGTAATTATAGGGGAATTTCTATAACAACTATGGAATGAGAGCTTTTTGGTTCTTCTACATAAATCAGGTAATAAGACTGACCCCTGTAATTATAGGGGAATTTCTATAACTACTATGGAATGAGAGCTTTTTGGTTCTTCTACATAAATCAGGTAATAAGACTGACCCCTGTAATTATAGGGGAATTTCTATAACTTCTATGGAATGAGAGCTTTTTGGTTCTTCTACATAAATCAGGTAATAAGACTGACCCCTGTAATTATAGGGGAATTTCTATAACTTCTATGGAATGAGAGCTTTTTGGTTCTTCTTCATAAATCAGGTAATAAGACGGACCCCTGTAATTATAGGAGAATTTCTATAACTTCTATGGAATGAGAGCTTTTTGGTTCTTCTACATAAATCAGGTAATAAGACTGACCCCTGTAATTATAGGGGAATTTTTTATAACTTCTATGGAATGAGAGCTTTTTGGTTCTTCTACATAAATCAGGTAATAAGACTGACCCCTGTAATTATAGGGGAATTTCTATAACTTCTATGGAATGAGAGCTTTTTGGTTCTTCTACATAAATCAGGTAATAAGACGGACCCCTGTAATTATAGGGGAATTTCTATAACTTCTATGGAATGAGAGCTTTTTGGTTGTTCTTCATAAATCAGGTAATAAGACGGACCCCTGTAATTATAGGAGAATTTCTATAACTTCTATGGAATGAGAGCTTTTTGGTTCTTCTACATAAATCAGGTAATAAGACTGACCCCTGTAATTATAGGGGAATTTCTATAACTTCTATGGAATGAGAGCTTTTTGGTTCTTCTTCATAAATCAGGTAATAAGACGGACCCCTGTAATTATAGGAGAATTTCTATAACTTCTATGGAATGAGAGCTTTTTGGTTCTTCTACATAAATCAGGTAATAAGACTGACCCCTGTAATTATAGGGGTATTTCTATAACTTCTATGGAATGAGAGCTTTTTGGTTGTTCTTCATAAATCAGGTAATAAGACTGACCCCTGTAATTATAGGAGAATTTCTATAACTTCTATGGAATGAGAGCTTTTTGGTTCTTCTACATAAATCAGGTAATAAGACTGATCCCTGTAATTATAGGGGAATTTCGATAACTTCTATGGAATGAGAGCTTTTTGGTTCTTCTTCATAAATCAGGTAATAAGACTGACCCCTGTAATTATAGGGGAATTTCTATAACTTCTATGGAATGAGAGCTTTTTGGTTCTTCTACATAAATCAGGTAATAAGACGGACCCCTGTAATTATAGGGGAATTTCTATAACTTCTATGGAATGAGAGCTTTTTGGTTCTTCTTCATAAATCAGGTAATAAGACGGACCCCTGTAATTATAGGAGAATTTCTATAACTTCTATGGAATGAGAGCTTTTTGGTTCTTCTACATAAATCAGGTAATAAGACTGACCCCAGTAATTATAGGGGAATTTCTATAACTTCTATGGAATGAGAGCTTTTTGGTTCTTCTTCATAAATCAGGTAATAAGACTGACCCCTGTAATTATAGGGGAATTTCTATAACTTCTATGGAATGAGAGCTTTTTGGTTCTTCTTCATAAATCAGGTAATAAGACGGACCCCTGTAATTATAGGAGAATTTCTATAACTTCTATGGAATGAGAGCTTTTTGGTTCTTCTACATAAATCAGGTAATAAGACTGACCCCAGTAATTATAGGGGAATTTCTATAACTTCTATGGAATGAGAGCTTTTTGGTTCTTCTTCATAAATCAGGTAATAAGACAGACCCCAGTAATTATAGGGGAATTTCTATAACTTCTATGGAATGAGAGCTTTGTGGTTCTTCTTCATAAATCAGGTAATAAGACTGACCCCAGTAATTATAGGGGAATTTCTATAACTTCTATGGAATGAGAGCTTTGTGGTTCTTCTTCATAAATCAGGTAATAAGACTGACCCCAGTAATTATAGGAGAATTTCTATAACTTCTAATTTAGGAAAACTGTTTAATAGAATAATTTATACTGGAATTTACAAACAGCAAATCTCTCCTAAGTGAAAACCAAATTGGTTTCAGAGAAAACAGTAAAACTGCTGACCATCTATTTTCAATCAAATCCACTATAAAAACAAGGAAAGAAAAGTTTTTGCTGCTTTTATTGACCTACGTAAGGCTTTTGATACCATTTGGCGGGTTGGTCTTTTTTACAAATTGCGTCAGCAAATGTTCCTCCAAAACTATTTCAAATAATATTTTCTATGTATCATAATACTACAAATAGAATCAAATTTTTAAATGGACTAAGTTCCACATTCAAATCAGAATGTGGTGTCAAACAAGGTGATGTTTTGAGCCCTTTATTATTTAATATTTTTTTAGATGACATTGTAAAGGTATTAAAGTCAAATAATTGCAATCCTGTAAAAATTGGGAATATATCAGTAAATTGTCTTTTATATGCTGATGACTTAGTTATATTATCTGAAAGTAAACAAGGTTTACAAACTAGTTTAAATATTGTTCATGAATATTGCTGTAATTGGAAACTATATGTTAATGTGTCCAAATCTAAAGTTATTGTATTTAATTCAAATGGTAGATCTTATATTAATGAGTTTACATACAATAATGATATCATTCAAACAGTACCAAAATATTGTTATCTTGGTGTCATGTTACATTATAATGGTAAATTTAATTTAGCTGTATCTTTGCTGATGGAAAAGGCTAGAAAAGCTTTATTCAAGATAAAAAAGTCAGTAGGGCTATATCATTCATGTCATCTATTAGAAAAGCTGTTTGATACTTTAATTAGCCCCATTCTTTTGTACTGTAGTGAAGTCTGGGGTATAGATATTGATACATGTACTTTTAATAACTCAGTTGCAGAAAAATTTCATTTCAAATTCATCAAGGAAATTCTTGGTGTACATTGCGAAGCTACAAATGCTGCATGTCGTTCTGAACCTGGACGACTCCCACTTCACTCAAAAATTATGTTTTCCTGTGTTAAATTTTTAAATCATCTTCTTTCCTCAGAAAACACTTTGGCTTTCAAAATATTTCAAGCTACAGAAAACAATAACACTTGGACAAAGAGAATGTATTCTATTATCAATAAACTTGGTTTTTCACACATAATCTATCAAAAATGTAGCTTTCAACCTATTTCATCAAATATAAAACAACGAATAACCGATCAATTTATGCAAGAGCAACATTCCCAAATCCAAAATTCAAATAAACTAACATTTTATCGAAATATACACATTGGATACAAACCAGCAAGCTTTGTTGATATTTTATCAGAAAGATCCTCTCTTTGCAATATTAGAATCAGTAGCCATAATTTGGAAATAGAAAAAGGCCTTCATCTATCAATTCCTGCAAACGAGAGATTATGTAAAGTTTGCAACTCTGGGGAGGTTGAAGATGAATTACATTTTTTGCTAAAATGTGAAAAATACTCCAAAGTTAGAAGTCAATTTATGTCCAAATTATCAAATATCCTCAAAAAAGATATTGATTCAATTAATTACTATACACTGAAACAATGTATATTCAGTGATTCGTATACTATACTAAAGATTATCACTAATTTTTAGATATTATTTTTTCTATCAGAAAAAAAAAATTTCGTAACAAATATCTCTTCTCATAACATTTGATTAATATTCTAATTGCATGTATACCGCTACTATATATGTTACACTTTTATATATCAATTATATGGGCCTTTGCCAATTATTGTAATTGTGTTTGTGCCAATAAAGAATATTATCATATTGTAGAAGAGTAATCAAGGGAACCAAGGCCATAGCGGTAATCAAAAGAATGTAATCCAGGGACAAAGACCAGAAATGGAAAACAGACATACACAACAAAGAACATAAAGTAACTAAAATCATACATACAAAGTAACAAAAGTAAATGAGCAACTCGGACTCCATTAAAAACTGGGAGCATGGACCAGGTGCACCGGTAGGGTAAGCAGAATGTAAAGATGTTCCTACATAACGTAAATACAAAATGACCATATGTAATTATAAAACCACAGCAAGTAATATAAAATTGACAACACGTAAACAAATGTGTATCTCATCAGTCAGTTTAGGCGTTCCATATCAATGGAGCCAAGATTTAGCGAAGTCACCTGATTTCAGAGCATATCACATTCGTACCATTTCGGATGTTGAAAGTAAGCCAAAATCAGTGACACTGACAGTGAATATCTGACGATCATCGACTTAGAAGACTTCAGTCTAAGGTTCATATTAACATCCCTGAAAATCTTAATTGAATTGCGCCGGTGAAAATTTTCAAATTACGGAAAGGCTATAAAGAAGATAGTGGAAAATTAATTGTGGTTTCGTGCCTATTCTCGGTGAGGATGTGAAAAAGGGGGAATGAAATACTTACATTTCTATATATATATATCAATACGACCTTGTTTCAACGTCAGTTCGGTTGCAAAAAGTTTTGTCCCTTACGAAGTTGTAAGCAACTACTATCATCAGTGTCCATGGGCGTTGAAACCGATTTTTTACATATTTCACCAGTTTTTTTCCCTATCTTGTTCAGAATAAAAATGAAATTTCCAGACGTTATATACTTTTTAAAGTATATAGGATGTCAGAAACTGTACCAATAAGTTTTTGCTTCCTACGCCTATATGGTGTCTATCACAGATATCTTTTTTTTTGTTCTTTGATATACATGCTTGATAACCATAAATGATCCCCTTATATTATAAGTATGATTCTTTATCACTAACATATTAAATTGCCAGTATTATCCTTTTTTCAAAAATGTAATGCAGCTTGCAGATTTCTTTGATTGTATTTTCAGTTCTTCTTTGTGTGCATTTAGGAATGGTCTTTGATGTCACACCAAACTACTTCGGCTACTATAGAAAAGTAGCGTGAAGCCCTTGACGAAAATCAATATAGCTGCAGTTCTTGTGGATCTTTTATTATGGAAAACTAAGATCATTTTTATTCCGACCAATAAACAAAACTTATGTACATTATATTCCCGGCTGTGTTAAGCCCAAATTAAGAAAATTCGCAATGCCATTATATGGAATTCGTTTTTTTTGTCTGTGGCAATTGATAGATTAAAGGGGATAATAATATTGTCAGTTTAATTAAAATTAGCCCCTCCGATTTCTTTTTGCTTTGCTTTGCGAACAGAAAATTTAATTATATTGATGATATGGACGTATACCGAGGATTTGCAGTGGGAAATCACACATGACAATTGGTAACAACACACAAAACAAAACTACTAGTAAACTTGACTTGCTTTGATATGATAACGGTACTTGAATTCTTATAAACTTGACAATGATTAGAAGATTTCATATATCGCAAACTTTTCAGTTAACATATGGGAACTAATTGTGCGCAATTCATTGCCGACTCCTTTCCCAATTCTTGCCCATATGGTCTAAAATGTGTAACCCGTACCCGTACCCAAATACTACTTTGCCAATTTCTTCATTATTACTCGATATTTCCAGCTGAAAGTTGGTACACATTTACAAAATTACATGATGGTTAGGCTAGAATTAATGATTTTTAAAATCTTTGTCGAAAAAAAGATTTTATTCGATCGATTTCCTGTTTTTAAAAGGTCTAAAATGTGTAACCCGAAATTCTCGTACTCAAAATCAAAGTCCGGTATTTTTTTGTTATCTGAACTAATTTTTTGCACATTTGACATTAAAACGTCATAAAATTATTAAAATTTTCATTGACGATAAATTGAAATCGCACCAGACTCTGTTTATGAAATTTTGTTTTTCATTCTGGATAAGATCGTATCCATTCTTTGCTGGTACGGGGATTGACGCTAGGTACGGTACGGTACGATTGATTGATTAATTGCTGAGGTTTAACGCTCGAGCAGCAATATTTCACCTATATTCAGGCGATGAACATGAAAGGTATGATAAAGTGAACATGATATGATGATGATGAAATAAAAAAGGGATGGGACACAAAGACAATAGGATCGTTAAATTTTAGTTGCCACAAGATAAAAGGGAGGGATGGATAGGGTCAGGCAATTTAGCCTCCTGTGGCGGAGCGCCAAGGTTCCTACTCCTATCGAATACCACAGCAGGGTTCTTTAACGTGCGAGGAACGTGGCATCTTTCCCAACACGGTGCACCACTATGGTTTGTGGTCAGGTTTTTTCGTATTATAGCCTGACAACCCCAGCATGTAACACGCCAGGGGTACCCCATTCCACCACCTGGGGCACACATCCCAGTTGCTCTGTGGGCAGAGCGCCTAGCCCCCGGCTAGGTTTCTGAGCACTATTTAGTCACCTTTAACGACAAGCTTAGCGCTGCTGCAGGCCTATTCCTTTGACACCGGGACCTGCACGGGGCTAGGTACGGTATGGAATTCAAACTCAATCACTTTGATATACGTTATTTAAATTTCGTTTAAAGGTGTGCTATTATGTAAGAAATAAATGAATGAAGGAATGATTAGGAAGACTTGTTTAAAACTTTGCTAACTTAAGATTATTGTAGAACATATGGTAACATAAATTTCAGTGAACAGACCAAGAAGTGCCTGCAGGTTCATTTCAATATTATTATTTGTTCTAACACATTTACAGCAAATGGTCATAACACAAATAATAAAAACAAAGATATAAATGCATATGGTCTACATCTAGTTTGATTAACATAGACACTTCGGGCGGTGATGACTCAAAAAAAAAAAAAAAAAAAAAAGCGTAGTAAGAGTATGCGAGAGGTGAAAAATAAAGTGCAAATAGACATCATAGAAAGAGTGGTTGTAAATAATTACAGTATAATTTGGGGTTGAATATCACATATTTTGAAAACCGAGTGTCTTAACAACTCATTATCTCAACAATCTAAAGTTGGTGGTCTTGACATTTATTGATATAATCGTTGAAAGCCTTGAGGAATATTATTGAGCTGTTATTAAAAACAAATTGTATTATGTTTTCTGTTAATGAGTTAAAGTTTTCATTATTACTTTTAAGCTTATATTGTAAGTAGTTCTTTTCTGTATATTTTAATTTGATGAGAATCCTGTCACTTGATTGGTTTCTTAACAAAAATCAACATTGTTTCAATTGTATAAACTAACTTGCTATTTAGGCCACGCCCACCTCTTACGGAACTACTTTTTGTTTGTCAACATCCGAAACAACGTTTTCAGTCACATTGCAACGTTGAAACGTTTTTGTGACAATAAATTATTAACTAACTTTATGTCCGCCGGGTTTATGTCAAATTCCTGCTTTAATAACTGTGTCTTCAACTTTGGAAAATAACATTTCCCAGTGATGAAATGACAGCGTCTTGCCGCTGATTTTAAAATGGCGGCCAATTTGTTCACTAGAATTACTACACAGCGGGAAAATTAAAGTTGCTGTTTACTCAGTGTTAATAAAAGTGATGGATATATCATATTTTTTAAAATTAAAATATAATGAATGTATTCAATTTCTGATTAGATTATACGCTATAACCTAATTTGGGTCCGTTTACGCTTGGCGGATTATTCAGCGTAAACGGACCCAAATTAGGTTATAGCGTATAAACTAATCAGAAATTGAATACATTCATTAAATAATTTGTTTATCAATGTATTCGCTGGAGATACGTTCCCAAAATTTCATTGCTATTAATTTTGCTTTCTAAAGGGTGTGTATAAAGCTCAGTTATGCATTCAACATTTGTTGCTTTACTATGTATTGCTGAAATGTCTTTGATAAATAGCTGTAAGAGAGATAACTCTAAACCAGTAACTTCGGCCGTGTGGAGAACTCACGGTACCAGTATCGTATTGCATATCCCTGAGCGGGTGTACGTGTACGTCAAAACATGGATGCTATAAAAATATAGTGCATTTTCTTTTTGCCTCTCTACAAACTAATGTTTTGTCAAAAGACATGAACAATGACTTAAAAAATAGAGCAAACATCACACTGTAAGATGAAGAACTTTTTTAAAAGAAAATCTAACATAATATCATAAAAATGTTCCACTGAAAAGGTTGGTTTGGTGAGTGCAAAACGAAAGTGAAAGTAGGGAAAATGGCTATTTATAGTTCAAGACTACTTTTCTGTCCAATCTTCGCGGACTCACCCTATTTTCTTTGCGGGAAATTATTTTTTCACATGTCCTTAGAAATGCTACATAAGTGAAAGTTTTATTGAATCAATTTACATATTTTTTAAAAAATCCTAAAAATATGCACTTCACTATAGAAGTCTATGGGAAAATTAATACGATACTGAGACCTCACCCGAGGTTTGCCGATTGCCAGTAATGTCAAACATTTTAGGTGATTCCCCTTTCAAATCCAAGGCTATATTATGTCACTATAAATAACATCTATATTTATAACAAACAAATGTGGGTGAGTAAAAACATTGATGACTATAGACCTAAAATTACATCATTCACCGGGTATATGTTCCAAGCGATGATTTTAGAAATGACTAAGAAGAAAAAAAAACATCTGTAAAAGGAATTTCTATTTATGGAGATTCATGTGTTGGACTTGTCAATATAATGAAGTATAAACAAAGAAAATAAGTGCGTGCTTTCGTGTACAGCCAACACAGACTTGAAAAACATGCGTAGATGAACTAAGGATTGTAATATAAAGTCCCAATGAGTTGTACAATTTATTACACTGTACATGACCTATTGCTTATTTTTGGCTCTCTACATCATTAAATTTGATGTGAGTAATTGGTTTCTACATAATGTAGTATATAAATAACAAACTTTCTTAAGTTTGGTCAGCATTAAACATTTCTTTATATTTTTGGTACAGATAAAAATTTAATATGGTGTGGAAGAGTTTATGGCAGAGGGAGGGCGTAGTTTACCTGTAGGTATGTTACTGATATAAAAGTACGAACTATAATCCAGAAGGGAATATGTCCTGTATCATAATGGTACATGCATCTCTAGTACGCCAGCATTGGTAGCGGTTGTCTGGCAAGTTATTTTATTACTTGGTGTTGGAGTATGAAGGAACGGAATTCCAACCTCTTATGTTGTAGGAGGAAGATCTTTAGTATACTTTTTTTAAAAATAATAATACATATTTAGGCACAATAAGAAAAAGACCATAATGTGACAATCCACGCATAACCTTTCAGATATAAAACCCTCATTTAAAAGTTGAATTGTATTCCATCAAAAAAATGTTTGTAAACAGATAGAAATACAATGTACTAGTCTTCTTGATATTCTAAGCTTCAGCTCCATCTCTATTCTCTCTCATTGGAAAATAAAAAAAAAATTTCGTTAATCAAAATTAGAATATGGTAAGTAAATTTTGCCTGCCATAATTTGATGAGAAGTTTTGGCAAATTAGAATATAAAATTACAGGCAAGAATTATTTCCTGAAACTAACTTAAGTTAACTACAAACCCTTGATTTTGTAACTTTGATATAACTATTTCTGTGTTCCATAGGTGATTTGAACAGAACAGAAAGTTGGACAAACCTGCGCTCAAGGTATACAAATTTAAATTACTGGAGAAGAGGTCTAATAGAAATTCTCAAAGATTATGAATTTGATGAAGCTGAAGGAAAAAAGTGTCTGAATTTTATATTGTCCACTGTAAGTGTGCTTAAATTATTGATAGCGAAAAGTACATTAGTTGATAAATAAAAAATATTGCCACCAATCTATCTTTAATGTAAAAAATCATTTCGGGGAAAAAGCCCTAACTGAAAGGGAAATCACTCAGTTTGACAGAATCAATCCAATTTCTAAGCCTTTCTTGTTACACGAAGGCACTCGGTGGAAAGGAAAATAACTCAGTAATGACAACATCCACATCTTCTGTTTAATAATGCAATATTAAATAAAAATAGTTAAGATCACACTACTGTTAATGAGTGTGACAGATAATTAAGACAATCATATTTTTTGAAACATAACTTCCTAAAGAATATCATGACAAAATGTTTTTGTCTATTTCAGCTTAGATTTGCAATTTTAACAGCTAAAGAGACAGGACCAGGAGGTTCTGTTAAAATTTTAAACAACTTAGCCCCAAGTCATCTGAATCTCGTTAGTTGGAGGAGAATTCTTGTAGGATTAAACTTAGTTCTAGAAGAACCTGATACAAACTTTAGTATTGAACTTATTGGTGTATCATTACCCACAAGTGGTAAAATAAAAATAGAAATATACGAAGAATTTACCAAATTATTGGTGCTACTCAAAGGTAATACTGTATAAACTTACCAAAATGCTTGAAAAGTAATTCATTGTTAATAAAGAGCTGCGCTTTAAGCGCATGATACGCCTGTTACTCTTTTAACTTGTCCTTATTCTTTTAATGAATTTATATGATCAACTAGAAATACTGTGAGCCCTGTCAAATACCCTCCCCCCAAAAAAATGAATAAAAAATGCACAAAAAAATTGGCACTATCAAGGCTACCTCTAGTTTAACTAAGTTTGTTGTTCAAAACACACTTTTCTGACAATATTACCAACTACCTTTTTAATTTATTAGTCGATCATCATAACAAATGGTCTGTTTTAAACAATTTTTCAACAAATAAAATTTCCTTGGACGTTTACGGTTTTATTTAAAGAGTAAAACTTAATAACACAGAAACAACAAATCTTATATTTATAAAAATCGAAAGGGAGCTAATGTCAATAGATATGAACAATTCACCAAAGTTTCATAAAGTTGGTGAAATTGTTTTTGAATTATTGTCCGAAAACTTGAAAATTCCCCTTTTTTTTTAGAAAGAAAATTCATAATACAGCAATGAAAGATCTGAAGTTTATAAAATTTGAAAGGGAGCTTACGTCAATAGATATGAACAATTCACCAAAGTTTCATAAATGTTGATGAAAGGGTTTTTGAGTTCTCCAAAGTGTTGGCGATGGACGAACAGACTTTTAAATATAAAGAAAAATTATAGAAAGGCATATTTCTTTTATTTTAGAGTGCAATTGGCATGTTTTACAGACTATAATAGACATGCCAGAAGGATATCCATCTGCATTGTTAGATATAGTAAGTAATTAGTATGTTACCATGGTTTGAGTATAAAATTAATTTAAATGCTAAAAAATCAAACAAACAAAACAAAACAAAGACTATTGAAGTTTATTATTATATAGACAACAGTAAATTATTGAATGCTACCTGTGTAATAAATTTTGATAATTCTCATATGAAATGAGTTCTGTAACTCCATCCTTGGAGCTAACACTTTTTATTGTGATGTTAACTTTATTTGATGACTTGGAGTAGCAATCCGCCCATCATAAAAATTAAAACTCGTTTGAATAATAATGAATTATATAGAAATCTATATTATAAATAGGATAATCAATTGGTTACTTGTGATCATATTTTAATTATTAATAGAAAAAGGAACAGATATGGTGAAATGCAACAAATACACCATTGTATAACCTTCATAAAAGTAGTAAATACTGACAGAGATCACCAAAATTCATTAAATGTAAACACACCTTCCAGTAAGCTCTGCAAGGCATTAATAACATAAGTAATAAAATCCATGGTAACAGAATGATGATACTTCTTCAAAATAAACTAGAAAGATAAATAACGACACGAAGACACATTAATGACCAACACTGTCAAACACTATTGACATTGGTGAAATCATCAATTTCTAACCAAGTATCATTCTGCAAGTGCAGCAGACAAGTTGGAATAGTGGACAAACAATCGAAATCAACAAAAGGCAATAAAAAATCACCATTAAACATGTCTCATTCATCAATTATTTGTTGAAAATTTTGAATTTGATCTTGTTCATGATATCACAAAGCAATAAATCTTGCAATAAAAATCAACACCAGGCCAAAAATTTTACTTAAAAATTTTAAAAAGAATAAAATGAAATTCTTGGTGAATGTATTAACAGGATAGTATGACATTTCCAAATTGTAAAAAAAATTAGTTCAATAGAAAAATGTAAACATTTAGTATAGATGGATCTGTGTAAAAACATTTGTGTAATTTCAATATAGAAAACATTTAAGAGCATTTTATTTATTTAAGTATAAACTAAAAGTCAAAATAAAGAAGTGTTTAGAAAAAGTCAAGCCACATAGATACAAGAGCAGTCATATCACTTTTTCCAATTAATCCATTTTAATCGAAAACAGACAGATAATCATTCAAAGTTTTCCTATGAACACATTCTTTAACACCAGTACAATGGTTATGTATGCAAAAACCAATTTATTGAAGTGAACCTTTCCAAACCAAGATAAGATTTGTGGATTAATAAGACATGGCAAAATTACACTTGTTCGTTTGGTAATAGTTTACATTTTTTTTTTACATGGAGTAACATTTACACTATTGCTTTTCAGCTTGTATATTGTATAGAATATGATGTTGCAGAAAAATCCAAACAGAATAACACGAGACTTTTATATGAACAAGATATTTTTACAATGAGACAATTAGGATTTTATCGAGCAAACCCATCAGAACCAGTAACCTGGTACAGACCGGAAAGCTCCATTCATCTGACTTTTATATCTATACTATATGGTTTATATGGGTCTAGAATTATAGACCCTCAACCAGGTTTTCATAGCTAACCACATATGGTTGATGCACATTCAAGTTCATTATAGTGACTTCATGTATGCATTGGATGCTGTATTTCATGGATTCATTTTCTTTGTGTTCAAATCAAACTTGTTATAAATTCTTTGTGAAGAATATGACAGTAATCTTGGTTTTGTTGCTCTTAATAACAACCAGTACCAGTACATTACCTTGTTATTTTAATAATGTATTTTTTTATTTCATGCTTCTCATTGTTTTGCGTCCAATTCATCGTTATTAAGATAACATGGTCCTTCT
The DNA here is from genome assembly GCA_037379345.1 of Perna viridis. Lineage (NCBI taxonomy): Eukaryota > Metazoa > Mollusca > Bivalvia > Mytilida > Mytilidae > Perna > Perna viridis. The sequence continues at coordinate 8,050,981 of CM074511.1, read as the reverse complement.
ATATAAAGTTAACCTGAATAACTTATATAAGGTAGACATTAGATGGCTGTTTATAACTATTTAGTCCTTATCAAAAATATATTAGCATCTTCACATCTGTACATTATATGAAGAACAATGCAAACAAACTCTTTGATGTTTAAAGCTCCCCCCAAAAAACCTCAGTTTTTTTAATAGGCTGTAGATTACTGTAAACAAATACCGCTATATTTTACTGAATACTCATGATTCTGTGAAACTACTATTTAATTTCATGTCCAACACTTTTTATTTTAAGGCAACTTATTTTCACATGTATTTTCTTGCTTGTAAAGTTAGCAAAAATAAATAGATGGTGAAAATAAGCCAGTTCACACTATTTGAGAAACAATGATTTAAAAGTCACCGAGGACAGAATAACCTTGACCTTACCTATGAGAAAAACAGTGCCTCAGGCTTATATATTAAGATAGAAATTTAATCTAAATCTTTATTCAATGAAACCTTTCCTCTCATCTCTGGTGGTAATAAAACAAAACTTGAACATGGACATTGTCCTGGTATTTGACATATACACTTTCTGTCATAACGTGGTCCAAAAAAGGCAGGATTCTTCATTTCTCTGATTTGTTCTTGTAGTAACTGACTCCTAAAACAAACAATATTAAAGTTTGTATTTGCCTTAAAAAATTAATGTCTCCCCAATTCCACTTTAAAGAGGTATAACTCTCACAAAATTCAGTGGATCATTAATTTCTAGTACAAATATAATATGCACAACTACATAACATGTCCGGACTACCTACGAAGTTTCACTGTTAGGTGCAGTAGTTTCCAAGAATCTGAACTTACAAATGTGTCACAGATGGACAGGGCAAAATTAATAATGAAAAGCAGGTAATTTTTGTGGGATGCAAATTTTGGTGTATTTAGCAGTCTGGTTAAAAGTGTCAAAATAACAAAGTATTATCTCATGGCTTAAGAACTTTGTGCACCACTTAACCCTCGCCAAAATTAGAAAGCACAAATTTAGTGTAAACCTTTTTGTCTCAAATTCCCAAATTTTACACCTTCCATATGGTTATAGCTCCCCATCAAAGTGGAGGGAGACATTATTCTTTATATTAACTAAGAATCATTGTAAAACAATTTACTTCGCTTTTTTTCATCGTTCACTAATTGTCAGATATCACCATAACCCTTTGCCTCCTATTAGATGATATACTATAAAACCAGGCTATGCTATGCTAATTTAGTTATTACAGGTTCCCCCAGTCATTTACACTTGACACAATTACTCAAAAATGCTGCCACCAATTTTTGTGAAACTTTGGTGAAGTTTTTCTTTCTATTGATGTGATTTTGATTTTTATTAATTTCCACTATTTGGTTTTTGAGTTACAGGATTTTATTAGTACAAAAATTGAGTGATTTTATGTTTCTGGACTAGAACTCAACAAACCTTGCAGCAATGTCAATGAAACTTTAGTGCATTGTTCATTTATATTGATGTAAGCTCCCTTTCAATTTTCATAAATTTCAGATTTTACGATTTAGAGTTATAGGTATTTATTTATGAATAGGGGAGATATTACAGTTTTTGGACTATAACTCAGAAGTAGTTGAACCCATTTGATGAAACTTATAGATTTCTGATTTTCTGTTTTTGAGGTTCTGGACTTTATTCACTAAAAAGGGGGACTTCCCATAATTGCACAATTACTTCATACCACTCAAGCAAGTTACATGAAACTTTGTTGATTTGTTTTCCTTTTTTTATAATCTCGATTCTTTTTGATTCAAATTAAGAACTGTATCAAACTTGAATTTTGTGTCCATATTTGCCCCATCTGTTCAGCTTTCAGCCTCTGCTGGCGTATCTAGCTGAGACAGGACAAGAAGAAGACCAATGATATTGTGTATTTTTAAGACAGACTTCTGTATGCAAATTGTACTTACTGTGATTTGCACACACTTTGTCTGATAAAATCATGAATTTCATCTTTAGTTTGAGAATCAACATCAATAAGAAGCTTTTTACCACTACCTGAAATGATATAAAACCTGATATATATAAGTATACAATAAGGTTAAGTTACTCTTATGATCCATGCTTTTCTAAACACAGAATTCACATAACACCTTCAATATATTATACAATAAGACTATGTTACACATTCTAGTGATTCACACTTTACAAAACACTATTAAAAGACAATATTATAGCAAATATGGAAATTAACATTTACTGTGAAAATACTCATATTCGTGGGTATCAGTTTTCTTGGTTTTGGGAAAAAGCACAAGTTCCTGGATTTTTGAATTTGTGGTTTTGATGATCCTGTCATACAATTTAAAGTAAATAATCTTTTTCATGGGAACCAAATTTTGTGGTTAACCTTATCCTCGAAATCCACGAAAACTGGTACCCCCATGAACAATATTACTTTCACAGTATGAAAAACGCAAATGTGGCATTGAAGTTGGGGTAGTAAGCTGAATATAGTGCAAAAGGGGATATTATCTTTTCTATTTGAAACTGCTCAATATATCAGCTGACTACAAATTTGTAGTATGCATATTATCAAAACTAACACATTACTTTGATCTAAGTTACAGTAAATGATATGTATATATAGGTAAACTTACTAAAAAAGAACTGGAAAAATGGTGATGGTGTCATGTTCTTAAAAGTAACAAACTGAGTATTAGGATTCTTGTACATCATCTGTGGAAGATGCCAGAACACAAAGTCTCTGCAACAAAATATATGTACATGTAAAACAAATGTACATACATGTAGCTTACACAATATTTTGGTCAAATTAATGTGCTTGTGTTGCAAAATATAATTCAAGAAAGGCAAAGCTCAAAATTTTACATATAAATTAAAGAAAGCATTGCCACAAATGTACATACACTTATTCTTGCTGTATATTTTTTGATACAACTGCAAATAATCTGGAGTTCAATTGTATATTGGTATGGTGCTGTTGTCATAGTTGTCTGTAGACACTTAGTTTTCATGCCATAACTTGAGTATTGATTGATCTTTATTAAATTTTATAACAAGTTTACAAACCACAAATGGGAGGTTGCTTATGAATTTTTTTTTTTTTTTTTTTTTTGGGGGGGGGGGGTCATAGTCCCAACTGTTTTAGATGTATCACCAAAAAGGGGCCTAAAAAAGCATTTCATAGAATTCAACTATATACATTATAACTCTAGTAAAAGCTTGGGAATGTCAATGATATTGTTCCACAATATTCTATACCACAATGGTCAGATTTTGGGGGTAGACTTAAACAAGAAATTACATGCTAGAAACATGCATTTTCCTGATGCCAAGACTTGACTATTATTTATTTTTTGTCCTATTTTGAAATTTATTTTCAATGGATACCTCACGAAAAGTTTTAAACCAGACTTCAGATACACATGTACCTCTTACAATTTTTGAGGTATAAGGTGTTAAAGGGGCCATGCCCCCAAAAAATCGACTTCTTACTTTTAGGACTGATTTTGAAAATTTTTCATTGAATTTCAAGTTTCATGCCATATTGTGTTCAAACCAATTGTTGTGTCCATAACTGTGAGTCCCTATGTTTAAAAATATCAAAAACTAATATGGTGTCCACATTTGCTCCAACTGTTGTACCAATGTGGTTGTATCATTCTGCACTCTGCAAAGCTTTTTATTGTTATTTACAAAATGCTTGCATTTAGCATGAAACTTGTGTTGGCAACTTAAGAAACCTAACTCTAACCTCTAATACAAAAATGATGAAACCTATATTGTGCAACATGATTTAATTTAAAAAATATTCTTCCACCACCTAGAATCTAACCTTAGACTGCTCAGTGACAAACTCGTACATTTTGAAGGTTAAAGAATTATTCTTTTTTTCAAGTCAATCAACTTGCTCTTCAAATCTACTACCTGCATGTGTACTTCAAAACAGGTAGGCTGCCCTGTGATACTTCATACTCCTCATGAGTCTTCTATACCATGAACGACTTTAACTCAACTACTTACCATACTAGATTAATTTCCATCCAAACCCCATCGGTTTATAATTAGTTGGGCCCCAAATGTAAAAAGATAGCACAAAATAATATCTTTGCCACCAAGGATCAAACCCTAGACTGCTCAGAAACACAAAAAAATATTCCTTTTTAGCTCACCTGGCCGAAACAGAAAACAAATATTCCTTTTTAGCTCACCTGGCCGAAGGACAGGTGAGCTTATGCCATCACTTGGCGACCGTCGTCATCGTCAACAAATGGTAAAAAATCTTCTCCTCTGAAACTACTAGACTGACAGGTTTTAAACTTGGCATGGTTGTTCCTTAGGGTGTTCTGCACAAAATGACCAAAAAAAAAGAAGAAAAAAACATGGCCGCTGTTACTAAAAATAGAACATAGGGGTCAGATGGCATTTTTTTGCAAATAACTCAAAAACCTTTGCCTATAGCAAATTTCTGGCATGGGTAATATTGTTCAGCATCATGAGATGTATCTAGGCCAAAACTTTCAAATGATTGGTCAACTGTTGTAGGAGTTACAGCCCCTGAAACAGTTTTTTTTGTATTTTCGCATGTGCAACTTTGAAAATCTTCTCAAAATCCATTGCACAAAATTCAATGAAAGTTGATAAATATGTTCCTAAGGGTATCTCACAAAAATTGAGAGTTGGGATTGTTGATTCATGAAAAACATGGCCGCCATTACTAAAAATAGAACATAGGGGTCAGATGGCAGATTTTTGCAAATAACTCAAAAACTGTTGCCTTTAACAAATTTCTGGCATAAGGTAAAATTGTTATGCATCATGAGAAGGACCTATGCCGAAATTTTCAAAACCATTCATTGACTAATGTATGAGTTATGACCCCTGAAACAGTTTTTTGTTGGTTTTTTTTCACATGTACAACTTTGGAAATCTTCTCAAAAACCATTTTCAAGATCATTGAATGAAAATAAGCATAATAGTTCTTTAGTGTATTGTGCTCAAAATGACTGTTGTGATTTTAATCCATGAATAGATATGGCTGCCTATACTAAAATGGAACTTAGGGGTCATAAGACATGTTTTTGAAAAAAAATCAAAAAATGTTGCCTTTAGCAAAATTCTGGTTCAGGTCATGAAAATGCTATGGAAAGCATTTCTTGCATTTGACAATTTAGTTGATTTTAACTTTGCCTGTCTCATTCCTCAAGTTTTTCAAATATGCAAATGGTTAACCAGGTGAGCGATTCAGGCTCTCTTGAGCCTCTAGTTATCTTGTTTTTTGTCAATTAACTTTAAGTGGTTACATTTTTAGGAGCAGGCAAAGTTTACTCTTAAAAGCACAGAAGTTCGTCTAAAAATTCATCATACTGACACATGAGAAACTTTTGTCCAAGCCAAACACTACATCAGGATACACTGAAGCTTTAGAAATATTAAAAATGCACATTAGAGAAAACCTGCTAAGTCAATAAAACACAACTGCACTACAGTACAGGTCAGTGACATTTGTTTCAAATAAGGCACAAAAAAAAAAAAAATTAATTTAGCCAAATAAATAAAATGACCTTCCATACAATCGAAATATTAAAAACAATTACAATACTCCTTTATTTGCTTTTTGACCAGTGTTGTAGTTCATGGTCATTATTTGGATTCCCTCCTTCAAATGTAATTGTCCATGCTCGAGGTACTGGAGAGTACGCCGTACCGGTGCTTTTCCTTTCATAAAAGGCATTTTACACAGAAAATGTCTTTTCACAGCATAAAATGAACAAAACTATTCACAAACACATATTTCTTTCACTCAAATGCAATTCACATTTTCTCCTTCAAAACCGGAAGTTTTGACGAACGATGGCAATTACCGCAAATAGTTAATTTTATGACATTTAGAAATGAACGCTTCAAATAATTTATTCTTAAATAACCCTTTATGTTAGTGAAAAAGGAAAAGAAAGTCTTTTGTTATAAAAAAAATCATTTGAATATTTAGTTTTACGAAAATGTCAAAAGAAATCGCGAACTTATTTACGACATACAGACGACAAGATGGTTTCGATGACCACACGTGTGTTAGCGAGTTCTGTTTTAGCCGTTGGTATTGCACTGACACTACACTTCATCCTAAAGAAAACACGGAAAAAGAAAGGTATTGGTCATCCGAACACAGATTTTCTCTGACTGAACGAAGTATTCATACTACTTTCATTTTCTGTCCAAATATAATTGTCCTTGAAGAACACAAAGCCATGCAATGTGCTTAGAATAAACTGTATCTGAAAGAAATGTCATGTGCTTCTTACACGCCATTTTGACAGAAGATTTATATCTCTTTTCCAAATAAATGTCACAGTCAACTGTTGTGTATACTGTAATATATATAACTTGAGCGACTGGCCAGGGGAATGATTCACCTTTATTGGCTTTAAAAATTACACTCTAGGAGTCTAATAGCAGTAGGGTTTGCTTCCTTAGAAAATGTTTTTTTTTCACACAACACAAAATGGTGGTTTCTTGCACAATTTAGACAGGAAAAAGTAAACTGAAACCAAACAAATATTTTAATGTATGGTCAAAGAAATCCATCCAAAATATCAGATGGATGCACATTTGTGGAGTATTCCTTTCTATAGTGATACCCTCTTAAGTGATTAGTAACTTAGCACATAGTTGGTCAATACTGTAATAATCAGTGTCAGTAGTGTTAAGTGTTTACCTAAAAAACTGAAAACATTTGTGAATACTAGGCCATTTAGGAGGGATTATTTACAAAATTGCCAATTAAATATGAATATATTGAAGAAAATCTCAACCCATAGTTCATTTTTTTCTCCCTAAAACAACCTTCTGAAACTAATAGTAAAAGGGATATTACTGTAACTATTCACCCTATAAACTCGACATAAACACAGTTGGGTTATGTAAAAAAAGAATATAGAATATGTATGGGATATTTGGTAAAGAATTTTTGAAATTGGTAGGGGCAGAGTTCCCTCAAAATATATAGTCTGCCGTGTAAAGCGGTAGGGTTGACATGCATGGCTATATTGTTCAAATAATAGACCTTTCAAATTAATTGCAGGATAGTCATTGAGCATGCATGGCACATGCTCAATGTACACTTCCATAAGGAAAGTTCTTTTGTTCTTTTCATACTCTTCCTCAAGGAAGTTTGGTCATGCATGCTCATACGTGCAGATTTAACGCAAAAGGGTAGAATATGAGGAAGACATTTGCCTAATGTACAAGCGAAGTGTTGAGTCTATAGGTTCCCTGTTAAATAAAATGAATTTCATGTCATTAACCATTTATGCAAAATATTCCAGATATTTGTAATTTTATCTGTATAACAGTTCTGGGTTTGGTGAAAAATTCCTTGTTTTACCCAAACCTGAAGTGTTTTTTTATGACAAGTTCGAACAAATAGCATGTGCATCTTAGAAATGTTTTGTATAGCAGGTGTTTTGACTACATTGTAAAGCTTCAATGGGTAGAGATGTAGCGTTTTGCTGTGACGAAAGTTTCTCAAGTGGTCAATATGAAATAAATTTAGATGAATAGTCTATATAATTATCCTGTCTTGGGAGGCTTATGATATGACAGCAAAAAATTTGTGGTTGTATATTGGTATGGTGCTGTTGTCTTCATCAATTGTAGACACCTGGTTTTCAGGCCATGAAAATGAGCATTGGTTGATCATTATCAAATTTTATAAGAAGATTACAAACTGCAATAGGCAGTTTGGTATTTAATTTGGTATTTAAGCCACAACCAGTTTAGAATAAGGGGCCAAAAAGGGCCTAAAACAAGCATTTCATAGAACTCAACTTGAACTTTAGAAATTAGGGGCCAAAAGGGAGACAGAGACATGATGTCCAGATGATAACTTGACTATTATTTATTTTTGGTTCTGTTTCATTTTTTTTATTGGATACCTTATGAAAATCTGTGCCTGTTCTTTTTCAATCGGATTTCAGATACCTCTTACAGTTTTTTAGTTAAAATGGGTTAAAGGGGCCACACCCTAAAACACAACCCTTTTTATTTTTGGTACTATTTCAAATTTTTTTTTATTGGATTCCTTATGAAAATCCAGATTAGATTCCTGATATGTTTAAGGTTTTTGAGTTGTAAGGTTTCTAAGAAAGCCACACCCAAAAAAATCGACTTTTATGTTGTCTGATTTTGAATATTGAATTTCAGATTTTGGGCTAATTTGTGTCCAAACCAATTGTTGTGTCCATAATGAATTGTAAGTCCCTATGCTGAAGTGTGTCAAAAACCATTATTGTGTCCACACTTGTGCTAACTGTTCAGGGTTTGAACACCGCAGTTGTATCATCATGATTGCACTGTGCTCAATGTAGCTTTTTATTTTTATTTTGCTAAATCACTACCCTGCTTAAGTGAGACATAAACATCAGATTTTAAAAAATCAGCTAATTCAGTCCATATCAATCCTGGCAGTGTATATTAAGCCCCTGTTATAATAAAAATACAAATGCCTTAACAATATGCATTTGAAATACATGTACCTTGATTAGATAGAACTTAATTCATAAGGTAGTAATAATAAAATGTTTCATAGAGGGAAGCTTAATACAACCACAGAGGTCAAACCCTGAATGGATGGGACAAGTATTGACTCACCATTCAACCAAAACAGCTTTGAATTTTGACTGACATAGACATTTGACACTGCATAAAAAAATAAATCCAAACCTTTCTTTTTTATTTTTTTATTTTCATATAGTCAGGCATTTATAACAAAGTTCCATTTGCCACCTGACCATGGCAAATAGAAAAGAAATGCAATTAATTTGTGAAAAGACTATATATGATTTTATAAATTAAATATATTAAACAAATCATTCAAAAAGCATTTATCACAATAAAGCTCTCACACTCTTATTTTTGTTTATAGAAAAAAAAATCTATTAAATAAATGCAATTTTAAACAAATTGAAAAGACTAAGCTTGCTGCTGTTGTTATTGAATGTAAAATAACATGAGGAAAAATTATAAATATCTAATCAAAAATAATATGTAAAGGGGACCAAAACTTTTCAGCTTTTTCTAAGCTTTTGTTTTTAACAGCAATATACATTTCCAAATTCATGTACCTCTTTATTCTATTTTTCAACCCATATATAGTAGGCAATATTTCATCTAATTTACACTTATAAATATAGTTTTTGGTTATAATCAATAAAGTATTTAAAAGTAAAGACTCTCCTATATAACCTAATAATATCTGCTTTTTATCTAACATCAGATCTTGATAAAACGTATTAAGTCTTCTAAATAGTTCTATATAAATTTGTTTTGTAAAACTACAATCATAAAACAAGTGTTCTATAGTCTCATCACATGATTTACAAAATGTACATAGTTTTGTATTTTTTATTCTAATTTTATACAAAAAAGTGTTAGTTGGAATGATTCTATGGATAATTTTATACTGAAAAATCATCATATATGGATTTTTGCACAATTTCATTAACTTAAAATGACTTGACCAGTCAATATCATCACAATCAAAAATGTTTTCCCAAGCTTGGTACTTGTGGGATGGCTCCTCACAAAAACCTTTAACAATATCTCTATATATATATTTAATACAATTGCTAGTTCTTATTTTTTCCAAAAAGCCATTACAACATTGAAAGTTTACAAAATTAAAGTGGGGCATATTTTGTACTAAATGAGTTTTCATAATTGGAGGTATTTTTGCTAAAATACCATAATATTTTAAGAAATTTCTAATCTCGTAAACATCTCTCAGTTGTTCAAAACTGTAAAACGAGGTAGTATTCCTGTCAATGAGATCACTTAGATTTTTAATACCACAAGATTCCCATCCACAGAAATAAGAAATCTCATTTACAGGGATAAAATTGAGAATATCCAGGGACAAAATATTTTGAACATCAATCAGTGTATCATGCTTTGCTAAATGTAATCCTAGCAAAACATCTCTCCAAAAAGGATTAACAACTTGTTGTGCCAATTCTTTTTGTTTTTCTTTTTCTAAAGCAAATACTCGGTCACCACCAACATGTTCAAGCTCAGCTTTAGCTACATTCTGCCAACTACCAATTGTATTTTCGATGAATCTTTTAACCCATGTCACTTTAAGATATGCATTAAAAGATTCTAGGTGAACCATTTTTAGGCCTCCCATGTCAAAATCACCAATTAAAGTATTTCGTTTTATTCTATCTGGTTTTCCATCCCAGATAAAATTAAAAAATAATTTATTAAGATCATCAATCATATGTTTTGGCAAGTTTGGCAATGAGGTGAACAAATGTACAAGTTTAGACAATGCAAGAGACTTAACAACTGTAATTTTACCAAGCAGTGTTAATTTCCTGTGTTGCCAACTCTTCAAAACTTTGGTGACATCTTTAATTTTCTGTTTAAAATTAATTCCAACCATGTCTTGCATGTGTAAAGAAAACTCAATGCCTAAAACCTTAAAATTAGATGAAGACCAATATAAAGCTTTGTCTTGACACAAGACTTCATCAGAGAAACGCTTGCTACCTATCCACACAGCTCTAGTTTTCTGTGTGTTCATTTTAAGACCTGATATACGATAACATTTTTCAAAAATATTGAGAGATTCTCTTAGAGAAATCTCTTTCCCATCTAATGTCAAAAAAGTATCATCTGCATATTGACTTATAAGGGATTCTTTCCCTTTGATATCTATACCTTTTACATTTTCATCAGACTTCAAACATAAAGAAAGCAATTCTACACCTAAAATAAAAAGATACGGGGATAGAGGATCGCCTTGACGACAGCCTCTTTCTAAGTTAAAGAAACTAGACATTTTGCCATTATTTATGACACAACTCTTAGCATCTTTATAAAATGTACTAAACCACCTACACAGTGATGGACCAAAATTAAAATTTTCTAAAGTTTTGATAATAAACTGAAACTCAATTGAATCAAAGGCTTTTTCAAAATCAATCAATAAAAGCAAGCCTTCCATGTCATTTTCCTTTAGATAATGCATAAGATCATATAAAAGTCTAGTATTTTCCCCTATAAATCTACCCTTAACAAAACCTTTTTGTGTGTCACTTATAATAGATGGAAGCACAATTTTTAATCTTTCAGCTATTGCTGCTGATGCTATTTTTATATCAATGTTTAAAAGACTAATTGGACGCCAGTTTGACACGTATCTTCTGTCTTTTCCCTCTTTAGGTATACAAGTAATAATACTTTGATTCTGAAAATTTGAAAAGTTACCATGTTCATAACCATATGAAATAGATCTAAATATAAAAACACCAATATTTTTCCAAAAAAATTTGTAAAATTCGGTGGTGAAGCCATCAGATCCTGGACTCTTAGCATTAGCCATTTTCTTCAAGGCTTCAGCACACTCTCGATAGGTAATATTACCTTCACATTTTTCTTTCAGTTCATCTGAAAGTTTAATATCATGTTGATAAAAATAATCACTATCAACACTTTCAGGATCTACATCATCCCTACTTGTATATAACTTCTTATAAAAATTTTCCTGCTCATGTAAAATATCACTCTGTTTTGATAAATGTTTACCTTTATCATTAATAAGTTCTGAAACAGTTTTGGTTACAAAGTTTTTTTTCTCAAGACCACAAAAATATTTTGAACACTTTTCTCCATTTTCATGCCAATTAGCTTTGGATCTTAAAAGAAGACCTTCAACTATTTTATCTCTTCTCTGTATTAACTCAGATTTTTTTTCATTTAAAATCTGTTGAACATGATCAGTATGATTAATATTCAACTGATTTTCAAGATCTTGAATCTCACCTTCAAGATTTTCTGTATATAATTGATCTGCTCTAGATTTTTTAATACTATATTCAATACTAATACTCCCTTTCTTTTGGGGGGGGGGAGGGGGGATATGGCACCTTATGGTACAATTTCAAAGATATCAAAGTAATTATCCAGAAATCATAAAAAAAACACTTGTTTCTTACCCCTTTTGACATTTTATTATTACCATAGACCTGTAATTAAAGGGATTAGCAACTGTATTATTAAACAATCAATTGATTTTTAAATCTCGTAACCCATTTCAGGATTTACTGGGATCACATGATATTTTCATTGTGTATTTCCATTAACTTGAGATGCTTGATACAGTGGATTCCTGTTATTCACATAGCCTATTTCTCAGAAAAAATTATGCAGTTAACAAAAATTATCATTTCAAGGGAAAATTTCTCATGTTTTCAATGTTTAATTGGAGAATATTCTTTTCTCATGTCTAATAGTAATTAGATTTCTATCTTAATGTCTGATCAAAAGTAAGAGAAAATATTGTTGCAAAAACCAATATCTTAAGAAACCTGAGGTATTTCACTAATGATGTACTATTGTTTTACCTATTAACATACATTTTTTTAATAAATTTTAAAATATTTATGCAAAAGAGTACTCACGGGAACCAAGATTTTAGGGGAAACCAAAATAATGTTATCCAGAAACAGACCAGACATGGAAAACAGACATACACAATTACGAGGAATTTTCTTATTTTGATCTCTTGTTATGTTTTTTGAGTTTCTATGTAATTAACAGGTATGTGATTAAGTGGGATCCACTGTAATAAAAATTGTAATGGGAGAGCAGGGTTTGACTCACAAGATTATATATCTGCCATCGAGAATTGAACCCTAGACCGCTTTATGACAAGCCAATGACAAACTGATTCAGTTAAAGAGTCAATCCTTAAGCCAAGTTTTTGATTCTTACTACCTTTTACAACACAGGTAGGCTGTCATACCACTCAATAATCTTTGAATCTAATGATGATTTATGTATAAACTGTGTGCCAACTTAAGTTTAAAAATTATTATAAATAATGTATTGACCAGTATTTTTTGTTGATTGCATTATATTGAAAAATATAAAAAGGGAAAATGTAACCTTCTGGCTTAATTTCAATGTACATGTATGCCATCCAGACATATATAACATGTCCATTTCATACATTTTTTATCAAACTTTCACAGCTTCAAAGTAGCTTTCATGTATATGTTTTACTATGTAGACAGGCTTGGCATGGGAAGTATAGGATTTCAAGTTCACATTTAATCATAAGTTTGTTGTAAGTGGTTGAAAAAATGGTGTCATTTTTATTGCATTACTGAAAATGAGCGGTTTATCCCCAAAAGAAAACTAAATTGTTACATTCAAACCTCTGAAAGATTTTTGATCTATTGAAAAATAATTATTTGCCGGTATATGGCGGGCATTAACTAAAATAGAACATAGGGGTCAAACAGTAGTTTTTTTTGTAAATATCTCCTAAAATGTTAAGATTATCTAAATTCTGACTGGGTAAAAATGTTTAGCAAGATTAGATCTAGATGGCCCCAGGTACTAAAAATAGAACATTGGGTCAAACAGCAGCTTTTTGTAAATATCACATAAACCATTAGAATCAACTAAATTCATGTTCAGCATGGCTAGATCTAAGTTGTGTGCATGCATTTAACATAGCATGAGCAACAAAAGTGTCAGTTATGGTGTCCACTATGATTTTGTTACCTTTGCTAGTCAATTGAAGACATGCCATTAATGTTGTTACTAACAGATTTACACCTGTTTATCAAACTTATTGCTTATGAATGTTTATTTAATATTACAGATAAGACTGAACCAAAAGATAAAGGGCTGGGAGATCATTCTGAAGATCAGAATAAAAACAAAGGAGATTCATTTCAACATGAACACAAGATTCATGGTAAAAGAAAGCACCCTAATGATGAATTTGCTAATGTTGATATCCAAAGCCCCAAGAAACCACATGAAACAAATAATGGCTTAGTGGCAAAAGATCAGACTGAAGCCTTTGAATCTTTTAGGAAAGAACTTCGAAATTTTTTAAATGAAGGTTCTGGTGGAGATAGCAACACCAACCAGAATGCTAGGAGAACAGGGGACAGCCATACTGAAGGTAAACAGACCATCAGTAAAGAAACAAGTGGTAAAACTCTGTCAGTATGGAAGGAAAAGGAGAAACAAGTCAATGGTGAAGCAAGGGAGATAATTACTACAGTTTCTGATAATACACAGTTGTCAGAATCTGCTGAAAGTTTAAAACCACAGAAAGCTTCCAATGTCTCAGCAGAGAATAAAGCCCCACTGTCAGACCAAACATCAAATGCAAGTGGAGAATCACCAGTTTCAAGCCAGTCTGATAAAGCTGAAGTGAGTGAAGTCCGTCCTAAGTCATCTGATTTAGTTGAGAATGACAGTTATAACAGATTTACGGAGGATGAAATAACAGATGCTTTACTAGTTTCCCAGACATCTCCAGGTCTCTTGTCAGGTCCTAATGCTGAAGTTTTATCATTGCTATTGACACATCCTGATCCTAAAATGAAGGAGACAGCTCTGAATGGGATAAACAGATGTTCTACATTCACAAGAAATCAAGTAAGTCATATTATTTCCAATACATACTTTTTTCCTTGCAGGAAATAATCAAATTATGTAAGTTCTGAATATTTAGAAAATTTCTAGTTGATTAAAGACTAACACAATTTATTTGTTTGGTTACACGCCATGAGTAATGTGTCTGGCCAAAAGGCAATATCAGACTATATTTCATTCCTTCCAGCAGAAATGTTCACATTTTTTTTTATGAACTCATAGGTAAAAAAAGTCAATGTATGCCATTCAGTCAGACAGTTAAGAAATATTTTGCCAAGCCTAGGCTACATCTAGGAGGAAGCTGAAGTCTTTGTTTTGAGTATGGGATAAACTCAGTCACATGTAGCTTTATATAGGTCAGCATTCTAGGACTCATCAGCCGAGGAAAATGCAAATTTGGTGTTGGAAAGTTGTTCATTTTGTCCCAATTTCCCATTGGGAAAGAAGAAAACTTAATGTTCAGAAAGGATTTTACTTGTGAGAAGCTGATCTCCATTTGGAGTTTCCCTGTGGAAACGTAAAATTTAAAATCATTCTTGAAAACACTGCCTAAGATGTACCATATTGTTTTGTTGGAAACAGGTTCTTGTTTGATGGATTGGTTTATATTTTGACCATATATATTTTGTATTAAAGTTTGGGTGTCGGTCTATCTGTAGTGAGTATTGGGTGTCGGTCTATCTCTAGTGAGTATTGGGTGTCTATCTATCTCTAGTGAGTATTGGGTGTTGGTCTATCTCTAGTGAGTTTGGGTGTCGGTCTATCTCTAGTGAGTATTGGGTGTCGGTCTATCTCTAGTGAGTATTGGCTAACAGAAATCTTGTTATTATTATCGATGTGGTGATTTAATCAAATTACAAAATGTCCTAAGTCATTTTAACTGCTAAGCAAATTTTAAACTAATCTACTGAGCACATTTTGTAAAAAATTTAAAAAATAGGAAATAAGCTCAGTACGAGCTAAAGTTTCAAATATCAATATTTGCCTAGGTCTCTGACTTTTGACATAACAATTTGACTTTGACAAAAACTTATGTTAATGTACAAGGCTTGCAAACTTCCTTAATCTATGCAAACAAATGCAAATAAACATTCTTTCACATGTTTATAATTAAGGGATTTTGTTCTTTCTGACCAAACAGCAATGCAGTATCAGTGTGACATTGTTAGTGTCAGTTTATTGTAGATCATAGACTAATATAATACATTTAAAGTGTTCTACATTGACTGCTTGGTGAATGGCTCCAAAAAATTAGGTTGACCTCAGCTGCGCCTTAGTCCAATAAATTACTTGGACAATCAACCAGTCAATATACAGTCATATGTTTCTCAGTATCATATATTATTTATTAAAAAATCTCTTCTAACAAAACTTTATATACTCATTTCTTCAAAATGAAAGGGAAATCTTTAGTGGTTTCATCTACAAAAACTGTTGTCTCAAATGATATTTTGTCTGTTAAACTTTTACTGGTAATTGAAAAGTATTGATTCTATTTATCACACTTCTGCATCTACTGGTAAGTCTAGATTATCTGAAGACAGATTTTACATTAGGCCAAACAAAAAACTTTAAACAAGTTTATATTAAGTATTCCTACCTAACCAGTTTTTAGTTACTTTTATGTAGTCAAACGTGGCTTAACATGGTTACTTATGAGAGACAACATTTCCCACACCTGATTGTAAACTTTTCTAGATAAAAGCTCTTAGACGTGCCTAAGAGCACATCCACTTAAAGTTTGATTGTCAATACCACAACTTATTTTGTGCTGTCTGATTACTAATTGACACAATACTTAAGTTTTGAGAAGGGAAGTACTTGTGCTATTAGCAAATGTTTCAAAGCAAGACTTTGAATTAAGCATAACTAGACTGTTTCTTGTTTACTACTTAATTCTTTTATTTCATAGAATTTTAATTTTGGATTTAATATGGTTTTGATTCAGAAATACACGACTTATTTTGCTTTGCCTTATAACACATGCATCCATATGGATGTTCAGTAGGGTTTTCATAAATGTTTGATATTTATATTTTTACTCTCCATATTTATCAGCAGATGGCGCAGAGAATTGATTTTCTTTAATTTTGCTTATTGTAATTAAGGTAAAACTACTTTTAACACTTCGCAATAAGGGAAAGAGGTATTCTTAAATTTTCATTAACAAATTTGTATTAGAACAATATATATAAATCAATTAGCTATGAATGCTACATATATCATTGATACATTGCTACTTAAGAAAATACAACTTAGGCAGATTTGTATGTAGTACAGACTTTTATTACCTTGGGAGATTGTAAAAAAAAAATAGGATTGTATTGATTTGCCATAAATAGTTAGTACAATGTAAGTGTTTGTACAAACATAATTCATGCATTAGAATGGATTACAAAATGCCTTAAATGCAACAATAACCAGGTAGGAAAGTAGGACTTTCATGGAGTTTTTACTGTTACAATAATGTACATAAATACTAGTATTACTTTTTGTTGCCAAAATTCTGTTTTCTCAATTCTTTGTTCATGTAAAACTTAAGTAATATACCTTGCATAGCAAAGGTAACAATTAAAGTATGTTAGGTATAAAGCAGAAACACTTAAACTCTCCATATATATTTTTTTAAATCTTAAAATCTTCGGTTGTCTCATACAGTATAAGGTTCCGATAATCCTTTTGCATTCCAGCAGATAAGGTTACATGGAAATGAACACACTTTTTTAGGTTTATTGATAAATTCTTTAAAAACTCTTATATTTAAAGATATATTTTACCTACTTATGTTCAGTAATAGATAAACTTAAAAAATAATCAATATTTTTCATTTTTTTCCATTAAAAGATTTAAGATTTATGCAGTAGTACATACATGTAAAGCTACCTGATGTGTTTTGGGATACTCTCTTCTTTACTTTCACCACCGATGTAGTTCTAATGTTTTCAGAAATTCTGAAAGGAATGTTTTGACTTTAGTATAATGTTATAAAAGATAATTTGTACAAGCAAGGCTATTCAGTATGGAGTTTTTGTCAATTCAGGCTAAATACAGTATCCAGAAGTTTAATAGGTTTGAAGGGTTTGAAACCGAAAATTTCAGAGGAGAATTGATGAAATCACTTGATGTATACAAGTACTATGATAAACATCTGTCCTCCTTCTAGTTGAAACACATGTATTGTGATATTTCTACCCTGTCCCTCTTTTGATAAATGTAAATGTTTTATGTTAAAGCTATTGTATAATTATTTAGGTTAAAATAAAGCAGTGGTAGATAAGGCATATACTCTCTACTCCTGTTCATTATTATTAAAAAGGACATAGAAATGATAAGTTAGAAATATTTTCTAAAACATTCTTTAAATACCTCATTGCATAGGCTTGAGATGATCCTCCAATTCAACTTTTTATTTGTAAATAAACAGATCTAATTTAAACAATAATTTTTCATAATTCTGATTAAAGAAATGATAAAATTACTTTTAATGCATGAAAACCATCTTCATTTAAATGACAATTATTTATAAATCCTTAGATTTCATAAATATTTGATTTGGTCAAGGGCCTAACAAGAAAAATCTATAGAGATTTAACTGTTAAGACAACAGGATCCCTGAATGTAGGTAAGACAATTTTCCTAGAGATATAAGTAACATGCTTAGGTAATTAGTTTTTTGTGATGCAGAAAAATCTGTATTTTCATGCAACTTAAGAATGCAAATACTGAAAGTCCATATTTTTTAAGGACAGTAGATTCATACAACACATGAAGTTTAAACAGACATCTTTGCTGTAATTAGCTAAGAATTTGCCCTGATTGGAAGAGTATGGGTCAATAAGTTTTACTGCTATAAAGTACATGCATTTAGTCCACTCTGTTTCTTTTCAGCTTAAAGTTGGGAAAAATGATATGAAAACGATTTGAAATTTAGCTGTCTGCTTTAGCATGATGGGTTGTACTGTGTGTGACTTGTCTAGGTTATGCACCCACTTCCAATGGTTAGGAAGTCTCCGAATCTATATAACAGTGTTTAGAATACTATTACTGGTCTGCACCCATTTTTAGGTTGGTCATTTACATTAGTTTTCTGTAATTTTTTCGGGGGTTTCTACATATTGTTCATTGTTTTTGTTGTAGTATTGTTCTTGTCTTTATCTTTTGTACATGTATTTGCGTTTTAGTATTGTTTTAAACCTCTGTGCTGTTGCAAACTGGTTCAACTAAATATTAGACATTTTAGTGCATCATTTGTATGAATTCTTGTTATACATATGTAAATCCTTCCTTTAGTTTTTGTACATAAAGCAATAAAGATGATTTTAAGGAGATTTATTGATCAACATATACTGTTCAGGGTCTCTACAACACCAAACTTAGTTGGAAAGGTTAAGTTTACTTTTTGATAAATTCTGAAAAAGTAACTTATATTACTTTGGTATTGAAAAAGATTTATTATTTCTAAATAAAAGTGAAGATAGACAATTTCAAGATCTGACTTAGGATGATATATCAGGTGACATTGTATAATAGAATTGTTACATGCATAAACTGTTTGTACATGACATTGTTGTCATGACACTGGCAGAAATAAATGGCAATTTGCTGTATCGGAATCATATTCTGGTTAAATAAAATATTTTTCTGTAAATCTGTAGGAAATGTTGTTAGAGAATATTTTAGAAGAGTATTGACGTAAAACATTTTGCTCGTAACTATTTAATGCATATTTGCTATATATATAGTATACGGTGAATTGTTTCTAACATGATTTTAGACTCACAATAAAGGAGTTATAATGATTGCAAAATGATTTAATTTGTTTTTTAATAAGCTTTTTGATTGGTGAGATCTCTTCAGGAAACCCACATTTTTATATATAAATCGATTTAGACTGAAATTGATTAGTAATTAAATTGTATGGATTGTTTTTAAATAATCATCAAGATATGCTTGCATATTCAGTTTTGGGACAATTTACACTTGTTCATAAATGGCTTTGCTGTTCATGATGCATGAATTGTCTCTAAGTTTGCTTCACTACATTATTTGGTCAAAATATGTACCAGTAAACAATCCTTAAATAGAAACCATTACACAATAATATTGCTGCAATTCCAAAGAGGAATGTTGGTTTTCACTTTGTTTAACCTCAATTTATTACTGGAAATTAAGATTTAAAAGCAGTAATTATATTAAACTAAATAATCATAATAAGAACACATAACCTCAGTATGGTGTATGAACTATTCTCTGAGTACTTCATGATAGTTTATGTGCCATTTAATTTCAGAATTTATTCAGAGAACATGGATGCTTGCCCAGACTGAGTAACTTACTATACCAACAGAGAATGTCAAGATCAGCTAATCCTAGAATAGTAACATCAGTAGCTAATGCCATCACAAACTTATCAGCCAATGAGGAGAATCAGAAGAAGCTAGAGGTATAAATGGTGATATCATGTTGTTATGTAAAACTGATAATGGTTGTTCTACTAGTACAGAATTTTAATGGTTATACAGTCAGTTCAGTCTTGGCAATCACCTATATTCAGCAATAACCAGTATTAAAAGACTATAATTGTCCGATATGGTGCACTTCATGTAAATTTAAGCCTTGAATAAATTTCAAGTGTTTTATGAGACCATTTTTTGGTCTCTCTTGGAAGGTCACCTAGAATAGGTTTTACTTTATTTAATGTAAAGTCTTCACATAAAGAGAATTTCAAGTAAAGAACTTTCTGTTATCTCCTTAGATAAATGATTATTTTTTGTCCCCTTTCTGCAAATGCCGAAGGGGACTTAGGTTTTCACTCCGTCCGTCAGTCACACTTGGTTTTCTGATCTTTTTTTTGTAATGCCTCATCCAATTGATTTTATATTTGGTATATAGTCTTATCATGACAAGTTAAGTTCGAATGACGTTACAGTTGAACAATTTTTACAGAAGTTATGGCCCTTGGACATAGAAAATTTCATGAAATTTTATGTTTTTCAGACTTTTTTTTGTAATGCTTCATCCAATTGATTTCATATTTGGGATATAGTCTTATCATGACAAGTTACAAGTTAAATTTGAATGACCTTACGGTTGAATGATTTTTACAGAAGTTATGGCCCTTGGACATAGAAAATTTCATGAAATTTGTTTTCTGGACTTTTTTTTGTAATGCCTCATCCAATTGATTTCATATTTGGTATATAGTCTTATCATGACAAGTTACAAGTTGAGTTCGAATGATGTTACGTTTGAATGATATGTACAGAAGTTTTGTCCCTTGGACATATAAAAAATTTCATAAAATTTTATGTTTTCCAGACTTTTCTTCGTAATGCCTCATCCAATTGATTTCATATTTGTTAGCTAGTCTTATCATGACAAGTTACAAATTAAATTTATATATTATTGCGGCAAAATAGTTTACATGGAACTTATGGCCCTTTGACATAGAAAATTACATAAAATTTTATGTTTCATCATTTTGATGCAAATTGCTGCTGTTATTCTGAGTTATTTGCCCTTTAATTCATAATAAAAAGTTTTTTTCAACTTTCCGGGTAATAGAAAGAGAATGTCTTTATGCAGCTTTCTGTAATGCAAAAATGTTATTATCAACTGTAAAATGAAGCTCAGATTTGATTTTGATGGAATTTGCTTTTGCTGTTCAAGAGTTATTTTCTCTTGATTGTTAAAAAATAACACCATTCATTGTTAGTTCACATGTATAAAAAAAATCTCATAAAGGCAGTGACTTCAAAGGCCGAAAGGGCACACTGTATTGCATCAGCAATACTGTCAGAATGCTTGTTAAATTATTTATTGGAACTTTTTATTTGTTGCAGTTTTCTTTAAAGTTTTTATGTGCAGCTTTGTAATGACAACTTGAAATACCACAGAAGAAATTAGTACCATTGTCTGTGTTTTAAGCATCTAAATTGTATGTGTACTTGTATTTCAGGACTGTGTGAAGACACTGGTTGATCTGACGTTAGAGGATGAGACTGGAGAGAGTGTTTGTCTGTCCTCATTACAAGCTCTAACTAATCTATCCATCACCAACCATCACCATGGTCACTATACCAGAGTGGTACAAAGGTTGTATGATCTGGTGGATAATGATGCCCCCAGTATCCGGCTTCAGGCTGCCAAAGTATTAGTCAACTTATCATGTAACCCTGATCTGGTACCAAATATGTTAGCTGCTAAGGTCAGTCAATACAATATGCCATACCTGTTAACCTAGTCAAACCTAATTGTGGGAGATCTCCTGCAATCCATCATAAAATTGCGGGAGATTTTGCATGACGACATTATCAACATATTTTGTTATGTTATAAATTAAATAAAACAGGATCTTAAATATTTTTTCAAAACCATAAATACATGAAAAATATATAAATCAACTAAATGAATTATAAATGTATTCACAGAAATGATGCTTGGTATGGTATAAAATAGATTTTGCCATGTTCCAGTGTTCATCACTGGCAATGTCAATGAATCTGGTTTTGATGGACCTGCTTCCATCTTTAAAAATGCGAACAAGAGTAGCAAAGAACTTTTTGGCACTCCTACCATTGCTTTCATCACATAAAAGACTGAATGGTTTTTGTTTACAGTTTTCAATCACTGTATGTTTGTAGCCTCAAGACTTGGCATGATAACCTGCTTTATGATTTGGGTGCATTTAGTCCTTTTACATTTAAATTTCTCTGCAATTTTATTGTCAAGGAATGTTTTTTTCACAAAGTCAGTAATATGATCAGCCACACGGAACAGCAAGTTGTGTTTGGCGACAAAGTTTGTAAAATCTTGACATTACTATCCATTCGAAATTGTGATCATGCTATTTGTCGATATGAACGAAGATAATTCTAGAGAGACTCATATGTCAATCAGCTGTTCCAAGCATATTGACTATAAAGTGCTTTCGCAACCTCCGCAGTTTTTGACATAAAACAAAAATGGCAGACAAAAACAGACGAAAATTTGATAAATTCAATATATTAAGGGAGGAATTCTTAAAACTAGGAGATCGATGCCTCCCGCACTGGAGACATTTTTTTGCTGGTCAAAAGGTAAAATTATGGGAGACTCCTGCAAAATGGAAGGGTTAACACTTATGAATATGCTTGAAGATTTTTATGTCAGTTTTTCTACCTTTAAATGTTCAAATTATTGTTAATCAGATCATGATTTCACAAAATGAATCAAGACAAGTTAACTCTAGTGCTAGAAAAGATTTCGTAAGAAATTAGGTTCAGACAACAAACATTTAAAAAAAAAATTGCTCAGTAGAAAAGGAAAGAGACGCAGGAAGTGGATCCCACACGCATGCTTACCCGTAGTAATGTAGTAATAGACCCTGTAATTCATTGCAGTACCAGCTTTCTTTGTTTTTGTAGGGCATTCATTGAAAGGCAGTATCTGTTTTCCATTAAAAAGATTAAGAACTCAGGTGCTCAGTGACTAAACTTAGTCAATCCACAAGAAGTAATACTGAATAAAAGCACAAATATTAGGACTATTTCTTTTAGAAAAAAATATATAAGGCTTTGTTATATATCTTACAGGCACCATCCTGTTTGAATGAACTCCTGAAGCCAGCCACAAATGAAGATCTATTGCTACGATGGACAACTTTATTGGCCAACATTCTGACCACCGTCAAAGAACAAAAAATAACATCTGCTTCCTTGCCAGCAGATGACAAAGCTCCCAGTCCAGAGACAATGTACACAGCCCTATATGGTGTTAATTCTGGTCAGCTCAAATCCAAAGTGTATTTACTGTCAAGACACAAGAATGAAAATATCAGCCACCAGGCTTCTAAAGTTTATCAAGTTATTACAAAAATGTAAATCCATGTGTAAATGTGTCATCCTTTTAGGAGTAGTGAAGTAGGAAAGTGATATGATAGGTCTTGTTCGAGTCATTATATTAATGAAGTGGATTTACTTGTATATACGTAATTGAAAAGGAGTGAAAATAACTTGCCATGTGATTTACTAATTTCATAAAAGATGCATGGAAAGAGAAGTGAGTGTTGTTTGTTAATTTCTAATAATTGTGTTTTCAAATTTTTATTGTGAATCTTAATTTTGCAAGTGTTAATTGTTTTGACACTTTCTTGACTTTTGATAGAACAGGTTTCACTTCAGAAGATTAATACATTGTAGTGTAACTCATATTTTTAGTTTTGCTTTTTAAGTTAAATTTTTACATTGTTGTAACCTATCATATTGTCCACATTACCTTTGTTAGCTGTCTCATAATTGACCTGACCAAATAGTATGAAGCCAAATTTGGTTTCTTATTGGAAAACACAGATATTTGCATAGTAATTATATTTTTTGTCTTTTAACACTAAGATTAGTATGTGAACTTCGTAAAATGAAGAACTTCTGCAATATGTGCAGGTATGGTTACATTTGGGAGGAATAGAATTTTGCCACTTGATTCAAACTGTAAAGCTTTCAGGATTATTAATGAACTATAACAAGCATTGAAGGTAAATGTGGTTTTATCACGAGACACAAACTGTAGTTTACTTTTCTCTAATAAATATGTACACATTCCATGCATTATGTGCAAATTCCTTGCATCATGTGGAGATAGGTGTGTGTACTCACATCACTAGTGGATGTAACTGTCGACTTGGTATACATTTTTGTACTTACACTAAAAGGTATTTATGTATTGAGATTATCTAAAATTTAGCACTTGCATAAATGCAAATCAATAATAAATTCTACTGATTTATTTATGTCACAAGTATTTAATTGGGAAATATTCTTAAACATGGTATTTACTTATTTAGTCTGATATGGATAATGATACAACATAGTGAAACACTTAGGTTGTATCAAACGTACAAAAGCTGTATTTGACTGAACTTTACAACATAAAGGTTGACATTTAAGTGTAAGTATTTGTAAGAATCAGGCAAAATGGGAAAAATCAGAAATGTATGTCAAAAACCCACCAATCTGACAATGGAATATCACTCCAGGATACTTTAACTATTTGAAAAGACCATTATTTGATCTCTAAATCACTGGCTTTACTCAGAAGTTCCCATAGAATCCTAGAAAAATGAGGTTTTGACAGAGTTATCTGCCCTTGAAATGTTCATTTTCAGTGTATTTCAATGAAATTGTAACTCAATGACCCAGCTTGATATGAAAAATCTTGTCTGTTTTCCTTGATTCTGATGGTGTAAATAGTCAAATTACACTATCAAAATGATGTTGTTTTTTCATATCATGTTTCATCCACTGCCTGATTTTTACAGAGACTGACATTTAAAAACATGTACGATTTATTTTTTTCACATTATCAGTGTTTCTGAGTATCCTACATTAAGATGTTATTTTTGCAATATGTCATCAGTGTTGTATTTTTGTTTTGTTTATTCAGCAGCTGCAAAATTTAGAAATAACTCAAGAGGTTAGAAAATGATCAGTGTATCCTGAAAAATTCAGAAAGCAAACACTTTATCTAATGATACTGGATTACACTTGCCATTTTATTTTGTAATTGTCACTGATCTTACTTGTATTTTAATATCAGTGATACTGTACTTTTAAGACAGGCAGCATTATAATTATCATAATTTGTAGTAGTATATTCATGGTTGTAAAAAAAAACAAGTATTTCCTTTATAATTCTTTGACTAGCAAATACAAGATTAGACATTATTTCAAATATGATACATGTACTTATTTCTGAAATTTCTACCAGTAACTAAGGCTAGTCTAGGTTAAAAGAGGAATTCCATTTTTACTTATTTTTTATATTGCTCTTAGCAAAGCTTGTGATATGTGCCTGGGGGAACTGGAAGCCTATACATATAGATATTGTAGAAGGCTTTAAATTTTTACATATATTTACACACCTTCACTCTTGCAGTTTAACTGCTGTAGATTTTTTCTTCACATGGAAAATATTACCTGTGGATTTGAAACTCAAGTACCTGTGAAATCTGTGTTTAAATAACAGAATGTTGTTAAAATTCTGTTTTTTCATTTGTTATAAGTTTATAAAAGTTCATATTACATGTGATCATAATTTTATAGAGGGAAATAAGTCATGACACGCTCTAGATAATATGACCATTGTGGTATGTTTCAAATTTTGCAATTTACTATGTAATAAAGGATCTGCTTAGTGTTTCCTTATGATTTTACTTGAAGTCAATGTTATTCAACTTTCATTCGTATAATTATGAGCTCAAGCATTTTTTTTTAGGTTGACAACCACCGAGTCTTTTTCGTGTAGGTTGAAATATCCTATATGTAGATAAAATTCTTCTTCATTGTAGGAAAAAATCTCCCACCTTCAGCAATGAAACTGTTAATTATGTAAGTGACAGTCTTTGTAAGAATCATGCACATTCTGTGATACACCTAAAAAAAAGTTTAACATTTTTATTTTTGTTATTAAGTTGCTTTATAGATCTATATGGTGAAATATATAATAATCTGTCTGCTCTTAGGAGTTAATTCACATTGAAAATCCAATAATTTCTTTTGTATTTTAGTTTATTTACAATTATCTCCCTTAATTTTAATTTTACAGTACATTTTATGTAATATTTATATCCTATAAACAAGAATGCTATGAATAGCTTCATATGATTTTCAGATTACTTAAGGTAGATAATACCTATTACACTGAGCATTCTTTTCTGTCATCATGCAAAATCATACACATAAATATTTTCAATTATCTTCTAGTGTTTAAGAGGAGTAAAAATAATTTGTTCAAAATATTTTTAAAGAATTTTTAAGATAAACATTTGTTTTGTAAAATTGCAAACATGAACTGTAAAAAGCTGTTTTCAAAGGGAAATGATTGGCAGGAAAATTCTTTCAAAAGGGAGATAATTAGTTGGAAAATGTTTTTTCCTCAAACATCCAGTCAGTAAGTCAGTCAGTCAAAATGCCAAGGAATTCCCTGTAAACAAGCATGTTCCTTGTTACTCATTCATGCAGCATTTTAGTTCTGGTATGAAAATCAGGCATCTCAACATTAAAACAAAAACAACTTGTCTGCATTATACTGAATCAAAGTCTTAATTATTTCTGGAAAAAAGTAATTGTTTGAGCTAGTTGAGTTAAACTTGCTTAAAGCATAGGGTAGCTTATGTGGTAGGTGAAAAATCATTTAAAAAAACCCATTATTACAAATTGATATACCGATATGTAACAGATTTAAGTTATGTAGTCTTAGATAAACTTGTGACTTCATTGTATCCTTCTCTTATTGCTGCATCTTGTGTTGTCATTTTGCTTTTGTTTTGATGTGTTCAATTTTATGAATAAAAGCATAATTGAAAAAAGTCGTTATCACATTAATTCAAATGTAAAGCTGTGTTAGCTTGAAAATAATATCTGACAGCATCAAGCAAATAATTTAGTATATTTTAGTTGACTACCAGTAAGTCACAGAAAGCCTTGCCCAGAACTATTTTAAAACTATAATTTTAGGTTGTAATAGTAGTAGACTCTTCCAAAGTCTAAGAGCATAGATAGGGTAAGTGCCCTTGAACTTTCTAAAAACAACCTCAAGTTGAAAAGGAAAATTAAGAATTGATTAAATTGGGCCTGATACAGTGGATTCCACGTAATCATATACCTGTGAACTGTTAATAACAGGAAATCAAACAACAAAAACATTTTCCATCTATCAGTGTTAAAATTTCCTCTTATTTGCATAAGATGAGACTAAAGAGTAAAAAAATCCTCTTAATTGGATAAATATTTTTCACAAATAACTCAAAATATGTTTCCCATAGTGTCCATTTTGAAATAAAGTGGAAAAAGCCAAGTCAAACAAACAGTGAATTACTTGAAGAGATCTATCCAGATCAACAACCCTATTTAGTTTCAAAATAATTGATCCTATAAGTCAAGTAGATGATCTTGGCTTGTCAGAAGCTTAGATAGCCATTGGCAGCCACCATTTCCTATCAAGTTCAACAAGAACTTTAATCATTTTTTGAAGATCTTCAATTTCTCATTTCTACCCAGTTTAATTACAACCTACTGAAATGTTTCTGCGTTAGAAAAAAAATTACAACAGGATATGGGTGCCAAGTGATGACAAACTAGGTTGTACAATTCTTATCAAAATCCATAATATTTCATAAAAAAAATAATTTTCTACAAAAACATATTCATCTTATTTCAGTCCTTCTAGGAATGTGCAAAAGGGGTACGTTTCCAGCCCTGTTGTTTAGTGAGTATTTTAGCTTTCCAACTGAAAAGATTTTTAAGCACATTTTTTTCTGTTCATAAGATGATCCATCCCAGAAAAAAAATCAGCATTGTTACATTAACTTGTCAAAATGATATCACAAAGAATAATTTCTATGCAACTTTCAATAGTTTTTATGAAATTTGAAGATTTTATCAGTATACATTGGCCACATATTTTGTCAAACATTACTTGCTTTCATACAATGCAGCTGGAATATAAGTCGTTGACCTATGTGGCCAATATCTCCTTCAAAGAAAATGTAACAAAATCAAATTCTTTCACTAATTTTGTAGAATTACAATATTTCAGCTCCATTGTGAACTAAGGTTTTCATATTTTTTGTACAGATGAACAGTGAAAAAGATTTTATCAAATTAAGCACACCTTATACTTAACATTAAGCAACATCTATACTGATATAGCCATGTTCATTATCAGGACTGAATTTGTAATAAACTGAATATGCCCTTTTCAGTTCATCACTTTAAATAACATTACAGAATTTGCTTTCACAGAAACTGTTATGGGTTTTAAATTGAACAAGATCACCACCAAATTTAAATATGGTAATTATTAACAAAAGATCACTGGCTCCAGACAGAAAATAAAGAAGGTTCTAACATGTTTATTTCTGATTACTATCAGTATTGGTGGTCAATATTGTATCACAGATATTTCTATTGCAACATAAAAATAAATGCAAGTTACATAATTGGCAATTAAAAAAATGTTCTAATGGTATACAATGCAAAGGTTCAGACAAAAATATAACCAACCTGTCACTACACATTTAAATGAATGTCATCTCATATATACATATAAAAAACAAATGTTACAGAATTTTTTAAATATATGTAATAAATTCTGCTTTATTTTCTTCCTAACTACCTTTGACTTCAAGCAAAAAAAAATTAAGCAATTGTTCAAATGATCAAGATGTTGCATGCTACGTAATGACAGATATGCTAAGATTACTCCAACTCAACAATTTCTGTCAAACCTGGGAAGAGGAAACATGGCACAAGTCGTCATGCCAAAAGCAATTATATCAAATATCAAAGCATTCCGTCCAATAAAAGCTGAGAAATCTAACATTCCCTCCAAAAGAGTCCGAGAAATTTATTGCAGGGTGTACAAGCTGTTGCAATATAGCCCCAATAACACCCTTTTCAACTGAGGTGTAAGTCCACAATAAAGGTCCCAGCAATTTTTGACATATTATAATAACACATGACAAAATATGAACAAAATTAGCCATGCATTAATCATTCACATGGAAAATAAAAGTCACAGGAACATCAAAACAATTCTGTAATAAAATATTTCTGTTAATTTGTTCTGTCAGTAGTACACTGTCATTTATTCAATCTACAAAAATGTTTGCAACAAATAGATTCATCAGTATCTTATTCCAAAGTCCAACTACCTTAATAATTTGTATACACATTAGAATTTTTATTGGTAACTTCGACAAATTTCCATTAGTACCGGTATTACTGCTTAATATTTTCTATTTCAGGCTATTGCTGTGAGTCTAAATTTATCGTCAGTTTTCAATGACGATGTTATGTCAAATTAAGGGTGACGTCACCAATGAACAGAATAATGCTAGTTTTGAATTTCTTAACATGACATCATATCTTTCCCTGTCGGACTTACTGTGACACTTTTAGTATCAACTTCAAAACTGTCGTTGCTCTGTATGTACCATGTACTCATTAGACAAACTGATATGCAGCAAGGTACTTGAGTTATATGCATAGACAGTAACAATGCCTCTAACATCATTTTGATTGAAATGTTTTCAGCCTATTAAGTACTTTTCTGTCAGGCAAAATGAATATAAGCTGTGGCACATAAAGGAAAAAAAGGAAGAGATTTGAAAGTAAGTATTTTTAACACATAACCCCCAGAAATAACAATTAAAGTATTTGTAATGTTTGCCTTCTTGAGATACAATGTATTGATTTGTCAATTCTAGTTGAAATTCACTATGAAGAAATGGTGGGAAAACTTTCCTGCACTTTTTCCCTGTATAAGCAGTCAAATATAATCTACATCACAGATGCTTCAGGAATTTAAATAGCATTTCGGTTGTTTCTAGATGTACTGAATGTATCTAAGGAAAAAATTACCAAATTAAGAAAAATGTTGTGCCACCCCATTGCCTGATTCTTACACAGAATGGTATTTAAATGAAAAGTACATTATACCTACGAAATAAAGCTACAAATGTACTACACGTAATTGACAGCTAAATTGCACTTGAATGGCAGTTTCAGTAGTACAATCATTGCACTAAAACCCAACTTGTTACAAAACCTGATGCATAAAAACTAAGACATGAATAGAAATCAATGTGAATTGTGATCAGTATAATTAGTCACTAAGCTTCAGAAAAGAACATTTATTTAATTAACAGAGTGATGGCATTAGACAGAATTCATCCAAAACACATTTTAAATTATCATTTATCAGTTTTTACTTTTAAGCATATTCTGAAACCTGATTCTAATAAAGATCTGTCTAATTCAGTCTGCATGATTTTGTTAACCAAAACACCTGTGTATGGACGAAGTGTGATGTTTTGTTTAGCTAAAACAAATCTTATGTATCAATGGAGCATTAGAAAATGTAAATGGTCTTTTTTTAACAGATAATATTTCATCAGCAATCATGTTACTGGTAAACATAGCTATTTTCAAATATAGATAAAATCATTGTACTTACAAAAAATCAATCAAATTCAGTCATGGTTAGAAAAATATATGGTCAAACTTAATGAAAACATTAAAAAAAAAATAACAAGGAAGAGCAAAGTAACAAAAAACAAGAGTACCATATCATAGACCTGTAAGGTATCAACTGTCTTCAAGGAGCAACCATAAGATTAAAAATACTAATCATTGACTAGAAATGAGTTAGTACTAAATGCCTATAAATAGTTTCATTATGACCAGTTCTGCCTTTGTTGTCTCATATATTCTTGTTGTAAATCTTGAAGATTTTGTTCTAACATTTTAACTTCATCGTGTTTCTCAGCATGTTTAGCTTGTTTGATATAACCTTTTATTATATTCATCTGTTGGACCATCGGATCATCTGTATTACTATAGTTGATTTTCATTTCCTGGGGTATCCACCCAGATTTCTTCTGAGGTTGATCCTGATGGTCTGTTTGTCTTTTTGGTGGATTATTCACAATGGGTTGTTTCCCTTGCATGTCCTTTCTTTCCCTTTCCTGATGTTCTGTAGCAGCTTGTCTCTCCAAGGCAATCCTTTGTTGAATTTCTACTTTCCTTGCTTCCTGTAATTTCTTATAATGTTCTTCTGAAGGTAGTGCTTGTAAGCCTATCATATTGTCCTGCATAAAACTTGCTGCCATGGTCCGTATGTTTTTCTGTAATTTGAGTTGACCAGCTGAAGGAGGTGGATCAGAATTCATTTCGTATGCCCATATTCGTTTACTGCAAAAAAAAAAAAATCATTATCAATGATTTGATAAAAGGCAAGAGTTCATGTCTGTGTAATATATGAAGTATTTAATATGTAGCTGTTGAAACATAGTTTGTAAATACTAGAGTAGTTGGAAAGTTGATTTTGAGAAGTGAACATTTTCAGTATATTTTATAGAAATTCAAATTTATAAATGGTCATTCTATAAAATTTCATAATTAAAAAAAGAAAAGAAATGAGGTCAATATTCATTTTCAAAGGAACAGTATTCTATTTTCTTTTTTTCTTATTCCCAAAAATAGTAATAGGATAACTAGGGCCCTGCCCTATAGTAATCCGTCTGTCTGTCCATCAACAACAAATCATTTCCAGGCTGTAACTTTGATGTCTTTTGGTGTGACCATTTGGTATTTGGCATGAGGGTATATAAGCTTGAATTTTCTGTGAAATTATGATCCTCCAAAATGTTTATAACTCACTTTATTTAGGCTACGGTGGGGTCGTTAAAGACCAATCCACCTCAATTATATCTAGTTAATTTGAAAGATTGAGTAACCAAAATATGATGAAGAGTTCAATCTTCAAGCCTTCATGCCACACGTTATTATATTTTTGTTATTCACAATATCAAATTGATTGTCCTATTCATATAAATTTTCGCTATAATTCATCGCTATTTTCAACATAAATCAAAAATTTTGTGAGATCATCAGATTGATGGTTCAGTCAAAGAGTTAAATAACTAAATCTATTCATATGTAAAATTTTGAATTTTATTACACTGGAAAACAAATATCACTGCTATCTATGTATAGAATTAAGTCCCTCATTGGTGAAACAGATAAAAAGATATTAAGTTTTATCCTCCAACAAATAACATAAAAACTCTTTTCATACACGAATGAGACTAAAAAATTTTATGCATTTTTTCCTACTAAATGAAAAAAGGTCTTGAAAGAAAAAAAACCCTTACTGAAAAAATGACAACTGAATGTCATTTTATGTGAAGGTAAAATTTTCAACACACTTAATACAAAACAATACCCACAAAAAAAACATTTTGAAATAGTTTTTACAACTTCAATTCTGCCACTGATAAGACATAATGGCATATAAATACTAAATATGCGAAATATTGTCATTTTGAAACCAACAAAAAAGTTTTTCAAGAGTCAATAACAGGGGCTTGCTCCTAGTATCAAATATGCAGCCTGACTAGTATATAATCATGAAAATGGGTGATCCTTAATTTGATCTACGAGTAAGCCCCTGTTAGTCAATACTCACATTTATTCCACTTAATTGTTAATATTTTTACCTGACATTATCAATGCCATCATATAACTTCAGTATTTTATTTCTATACTGCTGTGCTGTATATATACTGTATGTTGACTCACCAGAACTGAAAGAAAACACATTTAGTTCATGGTACAGAATTGTCACAATGAATAATATGTCTTTTAATGCTTTCTGAAAAATTCTGGTTTTATTTAAGTCTGTATTGGGCACTAAATTAA
This sequence comes from Perna viridis, assembly GCA_037379345.1. Lineage (NCBI taxonomy): Eukaryota > Metazoa > Mollusca > Bivalvia > Mytilida > Mytilidae > Perna > Perna viridis. Next base: position 8,018,290 of record CM074511.1, on the reverse strand, counting down.
AATAGCTTCACATACTACCTTTCATTTTATTTTGGACCAAATTGTATTGTTTTTCAGCGCTGAATGTACCTGTATTTTACAATGATGGTTGAAATGTGCGATCTTGTTTATATTTTTTTGTTTTCTTTCTCCAAGATTTTTTTTCATGACAAGGATGTTAGAAAAACTCGGTCTGAAGCTTAGGTCAGTTAATCTTTAAACTGAGAGTACTTTATAGAAATTCGGCTTTTGGTAAGGTGCTTTGTCCATTTCACTTCTAAGGTGTGTCCAACCTCATTGCAGAACATAGTGGACCAATATGTGTGCAGAAGGCCAGGCTTCATGCATAATAAAGACCCTACCTTGAGATTTCTCTCAAAATAAGTTCTTTGGCACAGACAGCAAAATATTCTGCCACTACCAATTTGTTCATTTTCTAATTTTTTTGTTGCCTTTCCTTGTTTCCCATCTCATCCCCAGTTTATGTTTTCTTTTAATTTGATTGATGTCACAACTGTTCTTGATCTGAATATTGTGCATGAAATATTTGCAGCTGAAGGTTTAACAAACAGCAATAAATCATTAAATTATTTTCTTTAATATGACCTTCCATTATCTACAGGAAAGTGAAAAATAACCATAAGATATCTTCACACTTAATTCTCCTAACCTTTCTACCACTAAGAAGTCCTGAGACGGAAAACAAATCAGCATCAATATGTAAAAATCCTTCATAGATTATACACCCATACTCATGCATGCTTAACTTACCCTAATGACTCAACCATTGGCATAAACTCATTCAGCAGCATCTTAGCATTATCTATGTAGGATTGCAAATTCTGTATTAAAAATGTTAAAAATTAACATATTTACAATTAGTTACAGAAAACATGAAATGCACAGTCACTGAGGATTACACACAATGATATGTCATGGGTTTCCTGCATTTCTTGAATCTTATACCAGTATATTTGCAATGTAAACATTTTTAGGGTTCATAATTACCTTGGGACAAATACGTGGGGAACATCTCAACACATTACCTTAACTTAGTTTATTTTACATTCTCTGTAGAATTGATAAAAAAAATGCCCAGCAAAATAAAGTAAAGATTTTAATATTTTAAAAACAGAAAACAAATCTGAATTTGATTTATCTTGGTTCAGCCATGCTTTAAATTATTCCCAAGTCACAAGTTTGTAGCCAGAGGGAAAACTGTGGTGAAATAAAATCCATATGTACTGTAAAAACGTCACAATGAACCTAAATATTTAAAGTGTTATGTATTACATTGTATAGTAAAGAAGCAGGAATTGACATGTTTATATTTTTTTCATCCACCTTTTTCTGACAAATGCATGTTTAAAACATAGCAATGTAACTTTTTTAAATATTGAGTTATTTTAAAGTTATTTGTTAAACAGGTAGTAGACCTTAAAAAATACATACACATAAATGAAATATTTGTGTAGTAAACCAACAAAAATTGAAAAATCTAAAATTACCTCATACATAATAACTAGCGGTGGTTTAGTATTTCTTTGTTCTATCTGTTGGTCTCTCCTTTCCAGCAGTTTTCGACAGTTATCACATGTCCGTATGTGAGGTTCACCCTCAGGACTCATCAATGAGTTTAAGCTACTATTACTTCCTGATCTCTTCAAAAATCCAACTTCTACATCAGTCTGGAAGGCAGGGTTGGTTAACTTCTCTGAAAAAAAATAACCATAGCAAAAATTAACTCAGTGTTTTAACACATCATTGATTAATTAAATCAAGTTAAACTTTCAATGGCAAGTATTTGTTTGCACTTCAGGATGGGACCATTTTAACAAAACATGTGGACTCTGCTGTTTACTTTCTGAGACACTCAAAGTTTGATATAAACTAGTACATATGCACGTGCAATAATATTTCATTCATCAATATATTGTAGCCTTAGTATATGAGCATATAATGTCTTAAAAATCTTTAATAGTCAATACTGTTCCTTGTATTTTCATAGTAATTTTTAAGTTAATGTCATGTAAGCTAGCTTTTAGATATAAAATTTGCCTTATAGACCAATTATTTACAGACTGGTCTCCATATTGCACAGTGTAACAATTTGAAGAAAAATGTCTGGCTTACTTGCAAAAGTATGTGGTAGAAAATGTGAACATTTATCACACATGATTCCACCACACAACCTGCAATGGTGGCGCCGTCTAGTGAGTGAAAAGCTGCGACCACAATCTGGACATGCTTGTACATACTTATCTGGCATCCATGGTACCACTTGTTTCTCAAAAGCTAGAAAAAACATTGAAATACATTATGGTACATCTCAGTTCTATTTGAAGTTTAACATATTGTTAATTAGCAAATAGTTCATGACCCTGAAGTTCATATGGGAACACATGAACTGATTGGTTGTCCCCAAAAAATTATATGAACTGAAGCATAGCTGAGGTTCATTGAATATTTTTGGGCGACCAATCAATCCACAAATTGCCATATGACCCGAAGTATCTTGAACTATTTGCTACTTAATGTCTATTTCTATCATATATAAATACTTTTACCACACCATGGTCATTAATGTAATACATATGCATGTATGTTATATATATTATTGTTTTTTAGCATGTTTCTTATTGTATTGCATGTATTCAAGATTATAAAGATTTTATGGGCCATGTATTGAGCCTACATCTAAAACTTTTTTAATATACAGATGACTTCATAATTGTCTTCTTGTAGACATTGCCCCGTGCAAGTCCGGGTGTCAAAAGAATAAGCCAGCAGCAGCGCTAAGCTTGTCGTAAAAGGCGACTAAATAGTGCTCTGAAACCGAGCCAGGGGCTAGGCACTCTGCCTACAGAGTAACTGGGATGTGTGCCCCAGGTGGTGGAATGAGGTACCCCTGGTGTGTTACATGCTGGGGTTGTCAGGCTATAATATGGAAAACCTGACCGCAAACCAAAGTGGTGCACCGTGTTGGGAAAGTTTTTCACATGTTTAAGAACCATGCTGTGGTATTCGATAGGAGTAGGAACCTTTGCGCTCCACCACAAGAGGCTTATTTGCCCGACCCTACCCATCCCTCCCTTTTATCTTGTGGCAATCAAAATTTGTTCATCCTATTATCCTTGTGTCCCATCCCTTTTTTTCATTTCATCATTATCAATTCCTGTTCATTTTATCATCCCTTTCTTGTTCATCGCCTGATTATAATTGAAATATTGCTGCTTGTGCATTAAACCACAATAATCAATCATTCAATCTTGAAGCCATTAAATACTAGTATAGTAGTTAAATGCAAACACTTCTTAAGAGCACTTAATATAATATTTAATTTAGAATTAGTATACATTGCTTTCTGCAAAAGAAAAAAATATAACCCATAAGTGATGGTAACATCTGATATCATGCTGAATATCAATTACAAACATAGTTTCTAGTACCTTTTCTTTTGCCACTATCAGTGGGGGCATTAGATCCTGTCAATTTATCCAAACGTATGATGAGTTTATTGGTCTCCACAACAAACCTGTCCACTCGTGCTCCTCGACCAGTTTTAAATATGTCAGTTTGACTCCTAGTTACACCTAAATTGAATAAAACTAAAACCTTTAATCACTTGTAATGTAACACAAGTACTTTGATGCTACATTGCTAACAATTGGTTTTTAATAAATTCTGCAATTCTATTTGAGGTTGCAACAGAATTTCTGGGACCCTTCACAAATTGACCATCTTCACATTAACCTTTGACATGTTCCAATGAGATGTTAAATCTTCAACAAGCAGACAAGTAGGCTAGATTATACTGAAGATTTACTTCTAATTAGATTATTAAGTTCTTTATTTGCATACAAATTGAAGAATAAAAAGAAGATAAATAAAAACCATTAGAAAAATCTTATTGTCAAGTCATGTGACCTAGAAAGCTTGTTCTTCTACAAATTAGTTGTCATTAACTTAATTACCAAGTTCCTGTGGATCCCAGAGAGAACTCTCATAGCCAGACTTAGTTATATTTCCAGAATAACTTCCACCAACAGCATCAGATTGATCTTCAAATTCAATAATTTCCTTTTCTCCCAAAATCTTCTTCTTCGCTTTTCCAAAAAGGCCTTGAATACAAGATATAAACATGATACAAATAAAATTAGTGTTAATCCAGATCATATGAATAAACCAATGTAAAAAAATATTTAAGAGTTTAATCGATGCTGGTCAGGTTAATATTATGAGTTCTCAATTTTTTGTGTGTGTAAAGTACAGAAAGGAAAATGTTCAGATTTCTTCCTCAATAAATAAGGATTGGTCTGGCAGCGTGCTTGTCTAAAGTGTGGGATGTCACACGTTCAATCCCTAGCCAACTCACAGCAAAGACTTTCCAATTGGTAGTCAATGCTACTCCACAAAGCATGCAGTACATAGGAGAAATAGTGATTTCTGGTTTTTATGAGTAAGAATAATGTTTTTGAGTATGTGATATTCCTTACCTAGAGGCTTTTGCTTCTGTGAGCCTCATGTAGCACATTAAAAATCTAGCTCAGCATATGAACAGCAATATTTGTGACCACTAAAATAATGTTACAACCAGAATTTCTATACATAAAAAATTTCAGCTCTAAATGCATGTACCTCTCAATTGTTGTAAAACATCCTTGTCTTCATTTGAGTGTTCCTCCTCAAAGTGTTCCTGTAACATAGAAACTGTTCCCAGATCCTTCATACACATAGGACACAAAAATCCTTCTCTTACATCTGATGCTGCTGCCATGTTTAGTAATGGAAACTATCTCATCCTTTCAAAAAGAAGAAATAGCTAAACTATAAAAACATTCTCAGTAATCATTAATATAAGAAATAAGACTATAGTAATCATAAATACAATATACAGTGCATCGGTATTTATTGTACAGGAAGAGCTTGTTCATACAAGTACAATTGTATTAGCCTAATAATATACCAAGAATATGAATATTTCTAAAAAAAGTTTTTAATACTCTGGTTACATGGAAATAACTTGGAAAAATTACCAAGTGAAATAAGATATTCAAGCAATTTAGAAAGCTTAAGAATGAAGTGTGCTAACCTTTTCATTATGCAAAATGAGCAAGCAAGCATTTTATAAACATCCTTGCCAAAAATCATTACAGGTATACAACACTCCATTCTCATGCATGTACACGTGTACAAATTTTGTGTATGAAAGTACCTTTTTTACATTTGATTGTATTCATGCATTAAGAGGCCCATTTTATATAACAGCCCAATGATTTCAACGGAGCATTTGAAAAAAAAAAGAGATGGGCCCTTGCAAAATATCTAATGGCCAGTAAATCTCCTAATACTGTTATAAGGTACAAATAAACAGATTACTTCGGTGCATTATCAAGGGATCCAGGCAAATAAATGAAGTATAATTCTATCTCAACACATTTTCACCTAAAATTGTATTATTTAAAAATTCTTAGAAGTAATCAATTCAAATTTTTGTACCCTTGACTCCTATTGCAATGTCTACGATCTTACACCTGTTGACCCCAGTTATACTCAATACAAATAAAATACTTTCTGGAACACAAGTAAAAGTGAAAGTCGTATATACCAATAGTGCCAACTCTCACACATTCCATGCGAGACTCACATATTTTTAATTATGCTGCTTCAGCTTGGTGGCATTTTTTTATCTATTGTTTTTGTTTTTTTTCCTTCAAACTATTGCAAATCTTGCATATTGGGGTCTTGAAACTTGGCAGCCCTGCAATATCTGATCACTAAATGCAGAATGAAGCTCTAGATAATAACAGATTCAATAAGAGGCTTGCTTGATTCTCTCCTTTCCTTTTGATAATTAATCTGTATCTAAAGCTTCACACAGCATGTATTGGAAAGATTTCAAGCTCTTATGCAGTGAAAAACCAAGGGGATTTATAAGAGACAATACAAATCTTTGGATAAGGTAAACATGACTGTCCATGCACATTGCTCATCTGTTCATGTCAATCGAGGAAAATATACAGTATCTATGATTCGTTATTCAAATTTCACGGTAAAGTACCAGAATATTACATCAACTATAAGACTGCATACATTTCGAAGTTCTGTTATTTGTCAATGTGTGCATGACTGAGGAGAAAGCTAAAAACACAGTTTGACAGATCTGCCCATATTCTCATCTGTAAAACGAATTCCGAATGCAATTTTCAACAAAGGGGAAAATCTGATACACCCAATATGATCATGCCGCTATATAAAATTTCTACATTTTAGACAACTTTTATTATTTTACTGTTCTCAAAGTAGATAATGTAAATGACTCGTTTTTTCATTAATAAACTGGACGAACGATTCTACCCAACAAGTAAATCACCCTGCGGGTACCCCTAAACCGAGAAAGCCCTGTACGTTCGGAATAACGATAATAGATTTCCCACTACTTCCTTTTCCGGTTTGTTAATTTCTGTCACGATTGAAAATTGGTTAGTGCAATAAAAATCTACAATCATCTGATAGAAAATATAATATCAAAACCATTCATGGAAGTGAATAAAGATGACAATACAAATTAATATGTTGGAATGCAAATTAAACCGTAAAATGGCTTAAAGTTAGCATTTTCCCATGCCAATAGTGCTCTGAGATTTCTGAATACAATTCCTTTCAGTCAACAAGAGTTCCCCTCAGATCTAGCTGTTATTTATCCTTACAAATGTTAATTAGAGAAAAGACTAGTTAACTACATGTACAAGTGACAAGTTAACTCTTAAAAGTTACTGCAGTAGTTGTTGAAATAAGTTAAATATGAAGTTGTACTGCTTTTTTTTCATGAGAAATAGCACACATTTCTATGAGAACGTTGATTTCATATATTGAATTCTCTTTTTAGTGGTGGCACAAAGTGAGACAGAATGGCAAAGTCTAAGAATGCTACTAATCACAACCAAAGTAAGATGCCTGTGAATGAATTTGTTTTTGTCAACTCTGACTGAATTTGCATATCAGATATGAATATTTTTAATTTGATATGGCAACATTTTCCATTGATCTTTCAAAATTTTGTCATATCAGATGCATAATTTGCCAGTTGGTTAATGATATCATATCCTTTATGACCTAATATGGGGTAGGCATTGCCTAAAACAGCGAGCACCATGAGGTCTACCATATATGTACCATCTGTGCGAGACTCATAATAATAATAATGGACATAACAAAGAGGGGGTCGAACCAGGTGAAAATTTTTGCATCGCAAATGCTATATTTTTATTTATATTTAACCAGCAAGCAAGATCAATATTTCTATTTGAAAATCTGTCTTGTTATTAATGGGGGATGTTTTTTTATTTAGTAAATTAATAACTTTTAACATTTTCCCCCCAAAATTCCAACCCCATACCCCACTTTCCCCTCGCTCTCAAACTGGTCAATAAATTTATAGCGCTTTGCAATACTTCACATTTTTTATCCTTAAAGGCATCTCTATCAACATCCACTTCAGTTTTGGCCTGTCAGATCAATTTGTACAGATACTGACAATATTACAGTTCTCCATGGACAGTGGAAATATTTTACACATCATGTGACGTAAACAAAATTCAGACGACAGCTGCAAATTCCAAACAAGAAAATTATTGCCTTTCCTATCTTAGAACAGCTATGCTATACTTTCTGTTTTTTTTTTTTTCTAACTCACCTTTGCCAGGTGAGCTAATGCCATCACTTGGGGTCTGTTGTCGTCATTGCGTCAACAAAGCTTTTCCTTTGAAATTGCCAGACCAATTAGAACCAAACTTGTATGAATATTCTTTAGGGTATTCTGCATAGATCTGATGTGGGGATGTTTGATCTGTCAATAAACGTGGCTGCTGTTACTATAAATAGAGCATGGGGGTCAATCGAAGTTTTTCTCATACATTTCCAAAACCATTACCGTATATACTCGCCTTTTAAGTCAGATTATTTAGATTAAATTTTTAACTGCTGGGAACGGTTCCAACATATAGATGAGATCTGGCTTATGAACTAAAATTTTCAGCTTGAAAATGTCAAAAGCATAATACTGAACAGCCAGATCGGTGCCATTTACCCAAAGCATGTTTTAAAAAACGTTTGTTATAGAAAAACTGTCTTCATCTTCTACCTTTTACAGCTAAAATATGATGCTGAAAAAGAATATTTACTGTTTTGTCTATATTTTGCCACAATATTGGCCTTTTATGATTTTATCAGTATTTCCCACTCGTTCATTTTATGTATTGATTTTTACCTGTGTGCACTCATATAGGCAAAAAAACCTAAAGGTGTAATAGAAACATGAGCCAATAATGTACCATAATTCATAACAAAAGTAATAAATATTTTAGTTGGTTAGGACAATTCTCTTTTTGAATTTCTTTTTAGCTCATCTGGCCATAGTGCCATCACTTGGCTTCTGTCCTCATTAACAATTTTTCGAACATCTTCTCTGAAACTACAGCATAGATTTGCAAGAAACTTATTATGATTGTTCCTTAGAGTATCCTGCACAAAATGATAGTTTTGATTTTTGATCGGTTAAAAAACATGGCTGCCGTTACTAAATATAGAACTTAGGGGTCAGACAGCAAATTTTGGATATATCTCCAAAATCATTAGGTTTAGCCAAATTTTGAGGAGGTAAAAGTATTCAGCTTGATGAGATCTATCTGTGGTCAAATTTTGGTGAAAATCTGTTTACCTCATGTTGGAGTTGTTGCCCTTTTTAGATGTGTTTTGCAGTTTTTTATGTTATTATTCTAAAAAAATCTTCTTTTCAAAAACTACTATGCAGAATTCAATGAAAGTTGATTTTTTTTTTGTTTTTTTACGGTATCCTTAACAAAATGACCATTTGGATTTTTTATCAGTTTTAAAACATGGCAGCCGTTACTAAAAATAGAACATAGGGGTCAGACAGCAGATTTTTGCATATATCTCCAAAACCGTTAGGTTTAGCCAATTCTGACATGGGGTGAAAGTATTAAGCGTAATGAGATCTATCTGGTCAAATTTTGGTGAAAATTTGTTGATCCATGTTGGAGTTATTGCCCTTTTTGAACATTCTTTGCTGTTCTTGATGTTATTACTTTCAAAAATCATCTTCTCAGAAACTACTATAAAGAATTCAATGAAAGTTGGTATTTTTGTTTTTTAGGGTATCCTTAACAAAATGACCATTTCAATTTTTTATTGGTTAAAAAACATGGCTGCCTTTACTAAAAATAGAACATAGGTGTCGCACAGTAGTTTTTTGCATATATCTCCAAAACTGTTTAGTTTGGCCAATATTTTTCAATTGCTGAAATATCTTTATTATAAGGCCTACAAAAGTCTTCATGGGATCAAAGTTGTCAGATGACTCCATGTAAGGGTTATTGCCCTTGGGAGGTGAAAAAGTACTTATTTTTTTTTACAGTTTTCAGCCTATATCTTGAAAACTATGATAGATAGAATGAAACCTTCAATTGTTGAAATGATTCTTATTATAAGGCCTACAATATCTCCAGGGATCAAAGTTGTCAGACAACTCCATATAAGAGTTATTGCCAGTGAAAGGCAAAAAAATCACGTTTTTTGCAGTTTTCAGTCAATATCTTGAAAACTATAATAGATTGAATGAAACTTCCAATTGATGAAACGATCATCATGATAAGTTCTACCAAAGCCTCCATGGAGTCAAAATTGTTGGGCAACTTCCTGTTAGAGTTATTGCCCTTGAAAGGCAAATATTGAACCAGGTGAGCGATTCAGGCTCCTGGGAGCCTCTTGTTAAGGTAAGCTTCTTAACTTCCTGAAATATCTTCAAAAACGAGTTGTTGAGTATCATTAACTTTCCATTTTGTTTTTTGTTGTTCCTTATATTTACATTTGTATGATTTTGTACTAAAATTCAAACGAATGAAAAGATTACTGTATAAAAACAATTCACATGGCTTGTTAGAAGCTTGTCAATTACTTTCTACTATAAAAACAACTCCAGTGTGGCTTATAATTATTTATTTCAACATTTATTGAAGTTATCAAAATAAGCAGGTATACTCATTGTATAAGGAATGTTAGCGATGCAGCTGTCAGAAATCAGTCCAACTTAAAAGCAGGTCAAGGCCAGGTTCCAGAAATTTTTTACTGAAAAGGGGGTCTGACTCGAAGGCAGATTGACTTATACTCCAGTATATATGGTAGTTTTAACCAAATTCTTTCAATTGCTGAAACAATACTTATGATAAGGCCTACAAAAGTTTGCATTGGATCGAAGTTGTTGTTCTTAAAAGGTGAAAAATGATGTTTTTTAGCAGTTTTCAGCCAATATCTTGAGAACTATAATAGATGGAAAAAAATCAGTTGATGAAATCCTTGTGATAAGTCATACCAAATTTGTTATGAGTCAAAATTGTTGGAAAACTCGTTGTTAAGAGTTATTGCCCTTGAATGTCAAAAAATTAACCAGGTGAGCACATGTCCCCAATTGTTTTGGCCAGGGTCCCTTAACCAAAAACCGTAAGACATCATTGACATTATGTTCCCTTCTTGGAATACTATTAAATGCATGTTAACATTTTGTGAGTTAGTCCATTTCAACTACAAATAACTTGGAAAATTCAAAATTTCTTGAGTAAATTTAACTTGTAGGATATGAAATGTTTAAAAATGAATGTTCTGTTTTAAATAAGATAAGAATAGCTTCTTTTGATTTCTATAGATCATAAGCAACACAGAAATGGAATCCATAGACCAAAAACAAACAGATACCCCTCACTGAAAGGAGTAAGTATACAAGTAAACGCATATGTATTTTGGGTTGTAGCATTTCCATTTTCTGTCAGTTGTGTTTACTATTATTTAGCTCAGGAAAGCTACATTTATTACTTTAGAAGGTTGATTTCAACTGAGGATAGTTATTTTTGTGCCAAACTTTCCCATACATGTACCCTGGTCCAAAGATGGCAGAAAAATTCATAAACATCTTAGAGCACTCATAGATATACTACAGTATGAACATGTTTTATGTGTATGCATTTTCTGAGATGTGTTTTCAGTATTTAAAGAAATTGTTGAAGATAATTTTTGGCATGGTTTAAATATTTAAAATGACAAATTTGTTGGTGCCTAGCTTGTCTTCAGTACAACTCTTCTGACACTACTATATACAAATATTGTCAAATTTAATTCATTCAAAATCAGATGGCTTGAATACAATTCAAAGTACCAAATTTTTCTTCTGTGTAATCAGTATAAATAATCTTGGATTTCTTTAACTCTTGGAACTGCCAAGTCAGTCTGTTCCATAATAAATCTTAAAGAATAACCCTCACTAACTTGACATGGTCAACCATTTTGTCAGCTTGGGTAATAAAAACTGAAAACCTATCATTAATCGAGGTCTCATTTTAGTTATATTCATCTTTAATTAAGTAGTTTCATACTGTTTGTAGTTATGAATGTTTTGAAGTCTGCATGATAAAAGCATCAGATGGAAACAAATTATTGACCAAGGAACTCATACTGGGAAAGTTTTTTTAAAACCAAACACAGCATTTTAATGTCCACAAATCAACATAACCTTTTGAAAGCAAATAAAGAAATATCCAAGGAATAACAAAAATTTGTAGGAAGTAAGTAATTTCTAACAATAAAGTCGATAAAGTCGAACGTGGACTGGCAATGAAAAAATTCCAAAATCTTCCAAACTTCCATTTTTTGAGCTACCAAAGTTTGTACATGTTATTGGAAAACTAACCAAACAAACAAGAAAAGTAAGTCTTAATCAGAAAAAGTTACACATACATATATGATATTGTGTTCAGTGACAGAAAGCTGGGAATTGCATTGTGAATTCCATAATATTCCATAAGCACAGTAGATTTTTAAAGAAGGCCTATAATGTACATTTGTGTATTATAATTAAACTTGTAAGAAGATAATGTTCAACTCTACATGTACATTGTACCTACATATTTCTTCTCTGAAAACTGAATATATACTTAGTCATCTAAGTTGGTTCAACAGATAAGGCCATATACCCATTGGTGATGGACTTTTTCTATATTCATTGACTAAATAATTAGGCCTAATAAAAGTAGATGAATAACCAAGATCAGCCGGTGATTACAAGTTGTATTTTGACATTCATCTTACAATTAAATAACCCTCTTGAATCATAGTTGTACATGTATGTTAATATTGAATGATGTGGTTGTCTACTACATAAATTATGATAGAATACAAACTTAATTTTTTTTTATTTTTAATTCAAATTCTACTTATTCCAATTAGTGGTGGATCCAGAGGGAGGATGCAGGGATTGGCACCTCTCCTTTTTATTGGAAAATTTGTCATTTGCTTGTGTAAAATTGACAAAAAAATTGCAAATAATGCTCTAGTACCCCCTTTTTCTGAAGAAACCCGGCTGGCACTCCTCTTTTTCAAACTGTCTTGATCCACCCCCGTCAAATCCAGAATGTGATAGTCACATTGTCAGTTGAGGGCCTTTAACCATATTCATGTAATTCTTATATGTAATTGAATTTATAAATCAGACTTTGGCAATTTCTACTTTATAAAATCAGGTCTAGATGTGGTCCTTAAAAAAATGCCACAGACAGCTCGGAAAGTGCTTGTGTACAGACATGTAATGATCTTTTTGAATAAAAAATTGAGTCTTCAAATTTGTCATACATGTAATTTATGTAATTAATGCTTTGAGTACAGTTCAACAAATGTTAAGATAAGAAATTTGTGTAGGTATGTACATGTACAATGTATGTATGTATATGGACACCAGATTTTTTTCTTTGAAAAGTGTCATGAACTAGCCTTAAACAGGGAAATGTAGTTGGCTTGATTTGTTGTATTTGAAGATGACATCTGAAATTTATCATTGTTCAAGTTTTCATTCAAATTCATAGCTTCATTAAGGCCATATACCCATTGGTGATGGACTTGTTCTGTGTTCATTGACTAAATAATTAGGCCTAATAAAAAATAGATGAATAACCAAGATCAGCTGGTTATTACAAGTTGTATTGTGACATTCATCTTACAAATAAATATCCCTCTTGAATCATAGTTGTACATGTACATTTTGTATGTTAATATTGAAAGGCATGATTGATTTTAGAACAATTTTGCATATATTGTGATTGAGTTACTGTATAAAAGTTCAAAAATCTGACATGGTGTAAAAGTGCTCAGCATGATAAGATATATCTGTGGTCAAATTTTCATTTCAATCTATCAAACCATACCATTTAGGAGGTATTTTCCTTTTTTTTTGCTATTTTTAATGTTATTTCTTTATTTCTTTAAAAATCTTCTCCTCTGACTCTACTTGACTAATTGGAACCAAACTTGGTATGAATGTTCCTTGGCGTATCTTGCAATTAACTTGTGTTAAGATTTTTGATCCGTCTAAAAACGTGGTCACTGTTACTAAAAATAGAACATAGAGATAAGACTGTAGTTTTTCACATATATCTCCAAAAGCATTAGTTTTAGCCAGATTCTGACAGGGTAAAAGTGTTCAGCATGATGAGATCTATCTGTGGTTAAATTTTCATTTTAATCTGTCAAGCCATTTAAGAGTTAATGCCCTTTTTCAAGGTTTTTTTGCTACTTTTTATGCTATTTCTTTCAAAAATCTCCTCTGACACTACTAGACCAATTGGAACCAAACTTGGTTTGAATGTTCCTTGGAGTATCTTGCTCAAAACTTATTTTTATTTTTGTCTTCCTTCAAAAAACATGGCCATCGTTACAAAAAAATAGAACATAGGGGTCAGACTACAATTCATCACATATATATCTTTTTGATCTGTCAAGTCATGTAATGGTCCTTATGATAAGTCGTACCAGTCTTCTTGAGTCAAAATAGTTAGACAACTTCTTGTTAAATTTATTTGCTATTGAATGACAACATTCTTCTTTGAAAAGTATCATGAAATAGCCTTAAACAGGGTAATATAGCTAGTATCATGAAATAGCCTTAAACAGGGTAATATAGCTAGTATCATGAAATAGCCTTAAACAGGGTAATATAGCTAGTATCATGACATAGCCTTAAACAGGGTAATATAGCTAGTATCATGAAATAGCCTTAAACAGGGTAATATAGCTAGTATCATGAAATAGCCTTAAACAGGGTAATATAGCTAGTATCATGAAATAGCCTTAAACAGGGTAATATAGCTAGTATCATGAAATAGCTTTAAACAGGGTAATATAGCTAGTATCATGAAATAGCTTTAAACAGGGTAATATAGCTAGTATCATGAAATAGCCTTAAACAGGGTAATATAGCTAGTATCATGAAATAGCCTTAAACAGGGTAATATAGCTAGTATCATGAAATAGCCTTAAACAGGGTAATATAGCTGTATGTATACTTCTATTGAAGATGACATCTGAAATTAATTATTGCACAAGTTTTTATTAAAATTCATAGCTTCACAGTGGCCATATACCCATTGGTGATGGACTTGTTCTGTGTTCATTGACTAAATAATTAGGCCTAATAAAAAAGTAGATGAATAACCAAGATCAGCTGTTTATAACAAGTTGTATTGTGACATTCATCTTACATTTTTTTTTTTAAATTACAATAAATCTTTGAAAAATTTTGAAGCAAATCTGCAAACGTATATTTATACTGCCAAATTTATTAATGTGGTTTAGAGTATAGGTACATGTATGGAATTAATTGTTAGAGCTAGGTGACTGTGTTATAATTTGTACTTAAAAGGTTCTATTTTTTTTTAGGTTGACCCAAAGTACCTGAAAAACATGAGATTTGCCAAGAAACACAATAAGAAGGAGTCAGCTAAATAGGTGTCCAATAAAATTGACATCTTAAATCTTGTATTTTGTTTGATATGGTCAATGTATGTAGCAGTATTGGTTTATATCTATTGAGGTGTACTGTATAATGGTAACTTGCTGTTGTTGTGCAGCATCTGTAGACAAATATGTTTCCAAACAATAACTTTGGTTTAAGTGTTGGGATCTTTATGAAATTATATCATTGGTGTCATACCATAATAGAAAGGCAGGGCTTGAACCATGTTAAGGGGTCAGAAACAGTATGATATGATTGCCAGTGAGGCAGTCATCCACCAAGAGCCAAGTAAAGAACTTCTACAGGTCTCCACACAATCTTCAATGGGCAAAACCCACACCATAAAGCAAGCAGTAAAATGACAAAAAATACTGGTAAATAAAGTGCCACTTTTTGTAGAAGACATGAATCAACCTAATCTATATAAAAAACAAAAACCAAAAAAACAAATGACAACCATTGAACTACAGGTTCCTGGCTTGGGACAAACATGTAAAGTGTGTTAAGATAGAAAACAATGATGTTCACATGTACATTAGTATTATGTGTGTTTCCTTAAAACAAGCGGAGTAAGTATTAAAACCAATGAAAACATAATTCAATGATTTAACAATGATGTGGTGAAGTTAACTTATGGATAAGTTCATTCAAATATTTTTCCTGACTAATAGGACTCTGTTTAAACTTTAAAGTTCTATTTATTATTTAAGAAATAATTCTTGGAGGAGGAAGATTTGTATTCAATTATATGGCAAGCCAAAGTGGACAAAAATGCCTATTTATAAATAATTATAAATATTTGTAATTCAATTATTGATATTTATAATTCAATTATAAATATTTATTAATGAGTTATAAACATTAATAATTGTCTTGTACTTATAAATACTTATAATTCATTTATTAATATTCATAAATGATTTATAAATATAATTGAATTACAAATATTTATAAATCCAAGGCAATTATAAATATTTATAATTCATTTATTAATATGCATTTTTGTCCACTTTGGCTTGCCTGACACTTTATCATGGGTGCGTATTTATATTCGATTTTTCAACACCGAGCGATTGCAGTGTTAAATGATAATATAAATGCCAACCCCATGTTAAAATCTACTCCCGGAAGGAATAATTTCTTTTCTAATATGACAAATACCATTATTTTTGTGACAAAAATTTCCCTGGACGTAGGCAAAATAACGGCTGTTCCGTTTAACCTCCCCCGTACGAAAGTTGGATTAATTAAGAAATAAACCACATATCCACGTAAACCATCTATTGAATAAGTATAGTAAATGTTTTAAAATGAGTTGTCTCGAAGTGACAGCGAAAGGAAAGAGAGTGCGCAGGTGCTGAAGGTGGGGATGTACTGCCACATACTGTTTGACGATATGAAGACGTCATATTAGAAATTGCGATAACAAGTAGGATGTGAAATCTCATTTTTGATTACAGTATAGCCTTATTTGAGCATTGAATCTGTATTCTTTATGAAAAAAAAGGAAAACTCCGTTTATGATTACGATAATTTACCGGTAATATTGTCTGAAACATCGCTACAAACATAGGCATGTCCAACAAGTTGAGAAATATGTATACACCGTATGAAGGAGCCAAAGGAACGGAAAACAAACAATTGGAAACGGAAAATCGCCCCTCTTGTCGCAAATTTTAGTTTCGAGTCACCTTGCAAGGTAATTGTGAAAGCGAAACATTCAAAATCCAAAAAAAGACGTTAAACTGTCATTTGCTTCATCTTAAGTAAATTCCTTTGGGTAAACTTGAGTGTATTTGAAAAAGTCCGAATTATCCACCGCAAAAATATCGATAATTTGTTTACTTCTTTCGTGAAGTCCAGACAATTACCTGACTGTGACACTTGGATTGTATGTCAGTTTGGTACGCATTGTTGTCTGTAGACACGCGTTTTTTGTTCAATAACCAATATAAGTGATGGGTTCCAGGTAACCGTCTATGATTATTTAGACGGTCAGTAGATTTGTTGGAGGGTGAGGGGTTTGCCGAATCACAACAACAGATCTACTGACTGTCTAAATAATAGACTGTCACCTGGAAGCTTACAACATTTTTGTACGATTTTGCTTATCTACATTATGGGGGAAATAAATTAATCTTTGTATCGAACTAAATTTCTTCGAAGTTATTTTGAAAATCATTAAGTGGTTACAGGATAAAATTTATTTTTGTCTTGACGTTCAAGTCAAGTGTGGCGTGATTGCACTATTCCGGTCAAATTGTTTAAGTACCAGTCTACATAAAATTCAGAATTGCCAATGGTAAAGCGATTCATTGGCAAGAAAACCCTCCAATCAAACGATGCATCGTTAGTCTAAAAATGCTATACTTTTTAACATGGATTTGGTCTCTGTACCATAATATTATGGTGTTTGAGTAATAAAAAATAAGTAAAGTTTTGAATCACCAACAGTTTCAAGAATAATCATTAATTTTGATACATTATTTTTTTCTGCATTTTAACAACCTTAGCTTTGTTCCAATTAATATACATTGTATTTTCTTTCAATTCATTGTCAATTTATTTATTTTCATCACTTGCGTGTAATTAACCAGATCTTTTTTAATTTGTATTCAATGGCATCAATTGATTTATCTGATACATTTTGGGATGTATTATCTGCATAAATTGTAGCATTTGAAAATTTAAACATTTTGGATAATTATTTATAGATAATGTAAAAATTAAAGGTCCAAGTATTGAACCCTGTGGGACTTCTGTAATTACATTTTTAGGCTGTGAAAAAATACCATTCCAAGCAACACGTTGTTTAGTCTATTACTAAAGATAGGATTAACTTGTATAACAATACATTATGATTCAGGTTACAGACCACCAATTCAACCAATGAGCATTTGGAACGTACGCAAAAATAGTCCTACGCAGAAATTACCCCTGTTCCTCAAAGTGCTGTGAAAAAAGTTCTTATCTCATTTAAAAAAATTAAACAGTTTCTGAAAGGAAAAACATTTCTGTACATTTTATAGGTGCATTTTGCTTCTTGTGATGTGAAGCTTAATCTCCATAATGATTTCTAAATATACCCCTATCTTGTGAAAACACTGGGATTTCCCATGATATTTATACACACTTCACTTCCGGTGACCAGTACTGCACTGCAAGTCTGCTAACCCCACATGCCATTCTGAGGATTGTGAGCTGACACATGTAGAATCATGCTGATATATAGTCCTCTGCAGGTTAAAGTTAAGGTAAAGTCCAGAGAAGCCATTGAATATTGTGAAATTAGCATGGAAGCCTATGGGAAGTGGAATTAGTGGTTTCTAGCCTTCACAGTATCAGTATCACATACACGCTTTGCAGTAAAACGAAAGTAGGATGACTAATTACCATCTGCCGAAGAGGATGACAAGAAAGATGCTACTTTGGAATTTTCTGACTGAAAGGCATTTTTTGATAACAATAAGTGTTTCTAAATATTCCAGTGAAAATTTAAAATTTTTTATATACATTTTGAAATTGGCCCTACTTGTTATCAGAACCATTGAAGAAAATGGTGTTTATCCAACTCTTAGAGTGTACAAAGTTAAAATGTTGTGTCAGTAAAAACCAAAGTTTTTCTTCGTTTGGCGTCTTCTGGTTGTATCAATCTGTGCCCTGCAAGCATTCATACTCACTTTGGAACTAAGATAAGTTGTGAAAGAACAAACAAGTAAACTTTATGGATACAAGTGCTACAACTTGATACGAAGGTACGGACAAGGCGGGAGAGATACTTCGCCAAATAACATCGGGAACACCGAAAAAGGCAACAAGGTAAAAATCGTACTACACAAGAACTTAACAGTACACGCAATAAAAGAACAGCACGAACTCCAGTGCTCCTACTCGCAGATTTCTTCCACATGAATTAACAAGAACCATTAAGAATGACAAACATACGGAAGCTGATTGAGTTTAATTGTATAAACAAATTACTAACTTGTTAAAACAAGTTAGTAAATTGTTTTAACAAATGAAGTTGTTGGAAAAATTTATTTACTTGTTATAACAATTAATTGATTTGTTATAACTATTTATCAATTTGTTAAAACAAATTACCAATTTTAAACAATTTACCAATATGTGTTATAACAATTTATAAATTTGTTATAGCTATTTAATAATTTGTGATAACAAATTCAGAATAAGATTGCACAGTAATATACTAACTTTTTTAAAATTGCGCGATGTACCTAATCAGCTTCCGTGCTTTTCATATTTTAAACACAAACCAATCATTCTAACGGAAGCGAAAACGGCCACTCATTCTTGAAAATTCAAGATGATAAATTGGTCATACTAAATAGTATCTACTAACGTATGAGTTGTGATATGAACACTCCATACGTAGGTGTCGAAGGAATGTTGCAACAGATGAAAGGAAAGTTGACAATTCTGAAAAAAAAGTCATCAAGTTTGTCGTAAAGTTTGATGAATAGTTTTCTCTTACCATCGATTTCTAAGTATAGGTCTTGATATGAGGCCGACCTCACAGTGTCTGTAGCATCCTTTATCTCAAGTTTGGGGGTAGATGCGATATATCAAAACTCCGCAATTAGGATTTTTTAAAAAGAATACGTCATCTATATAGCGGAAACTGAGATTAAAGGATCCAGCTAAACGATATTTTTTCTTCCGGATCAGATCAGCTATAAAACTGGTTTTGACTCTTAGTCTGAGAGAAAAGAAAAATATCGTTAGTACAGTGTAAAACGTTTCTCATATAGGGGTAAGTTTTGTGAAACATAACATATCAGTTTAAATTGGATATCATTCCACATCCTTTAAATTTAGTAACTATTTTTTGACAGACTTATTAGATATGTTGAATAGTACTCAAGGAAACCAATATTCAAGCATAAATCAAAATAATATATTACAAGGATAATAGACACGCACAACAAAGAACATGAAAGAACCAAAATAATACATACAAAGTAACAAAAGTAAATGAGCAACCCGAAATCTACAAACTACTATCGCCGGTAGGGTAAGCATCCTCAGCTTTTCTAGAAACACACGTCAAGTTGCCCATGATATGTCATGTTCGGGATAAGACGAAAGAGGAAAGGATAACTATGACATTGATAACCTATGTTCACATACACGGAGTTCATTATTTGTTCTTATTTTATTAATTCAAGGAAGAAAAATAAAATAGTAACAGTTATTATGATTCATTTATTAAAATTTTAACGTATTTTGGTTAACTTTTGTTGTAAAAGAATTTATTACTCTTTCGTAACAAAGTCCCAACATATCACTTCATGGACTCATTACTTGGTGGTATACCGTAGTTTTATTTTACATGGGAATATACCATCGTCATCAGTCGCTACATAAGAATCCTGAGTTCCCTGGACATTTCTGTACTTTGTTGTGATAAGCGATGTATATTACCAACTAAAATAAAAGAAAGAACAATTTTTCATATGAAATAATCTACTAGTAATAATGATACATACACACATCATGACCGAAGATGATCATGTTTGCGTCCGTCCAAAATTTAAGGTTTGCATGTATCAATTTGATATTGATAATACTACAGTCATGGTAAGGAATGATTGATGAGAAAATGCAACGAATGGTAGTGCCTATAGCACTGCATTAAAAAACCCTACAAACTGGTATCACACTAATTGTACTAATAAGATTATACTTCCATTTAATACCAAAGGGGACTGTGACATCGGTTTGTTTCGTGAAAAAAAGTACTGTCTACAGAAGACCATATCTGTACTATTATTGCTGATGAAAAAATAGTAATTTTTGTTCCAACAACATTTTGACACAATTTCTGATATTTCTAATAGAATTACCCAAACGATTCCATAGATGCCATATCATCGATCTGTGGAAACTATGTAGTGCAATGTTGATTATTGTTCCTATAAATCCAAAGAGACCTACAAGATATTTCAAATAAATGAATATAGACCAGGGGTGGCACTACATCTCCGTACATTCCAGACAGGTGATTGAACGATTGCGCACAACTCACGTGTATTTTTGTATCACAATTGCGTTCACCACCTGTTTGAAAAAAAAAGAATTACAATTGCGCACAGTATATAGACAATGAACACAATGTGTGTTCTTTTTGCTGCCGGATAAGAGTCAAGATACCTATATCAACATGTTTCACCATCTTGTTCAGCCGTGTTCACAAATTGGAATAGATTTGAATATTGCTGTATTACACTTTTGAAATAACAGTTCATGAAGCTGTGCTTTCGATCTGCCTAACGTTACAAAGCTATTTAGAAAGCTTTGAGGTTGCTGATCCTTTTGCTTTTGACATTTTGGAAGCTGCTACTTATCATGAAAAGTAACACAGTTACTATGTGCTAAACACTTACATTGAAGACCCAAATCTGGACAGTAAAAGGACAACAAATTGCTACAAAAACTTCCAGGAAAAACAGATTTGATATTTGATGTCAGTAAATTAGGTTATATCCTCATACCTTCCTAGCCACGTAATATAGAACCTTAAGGGTGTGTGCAATTGAGACACTAGTATTTCTCAGGTAGTGTGGGCAGTTGTCATACCAAATTTTGCCTGAACGTCATATTGCACAGTAGTTGGCTTCTAAATTGTGCGCAAACTTGTTTTCCCCCGAACCAAGGGTTAAATTTCTAAAAGAGCCGAAGAATAATCTTTTTTTATCTTACATATCGGTATTTTTGTTGCATTCTAAAGGAATTTCACTTCAGATAACTTAAATCAATCAATTTTTGTTCTATAGATTTGCTGTTGCAATGTTCTGGATGGTGATGATAAACTTGTTGCTATATGTTGAACACTGTTTTCT
This sequence comes from Perna viridis, assembly GCA_037379345.1. Lineage (NCBI taxonomy): Eukaryota > Metazoa > Mollusca > Bivalvia > Mytilida > Mytilidae > Perna > Perna viridis. The sequence goes on along the minus strand of CM074511.1, from coordinate 7,996,597 downwards.
AGAAAATTTGCAAACAAGAATAATACGTATTCTGAAGAAATACAAGCAGACTATACTGTTGGAAACGCGAAAGATGAAATTCACGAAAATGCAAAAAAGAACAATATAAAACTTATTAATTTTTATGAATTTATCAACTTGTAAAATATCTACGATTCATTTAGTCTTAATTGAATCAAGCATTTAAAATCAGATCACAAAATTCTAGAAAATTCTAGTTTCCTTTTTATTATGTATTTGTATTTACTTGGATGACAATAAATGGGTCGAACTCTGAAATGATAAAAAGTTTAAAATATTAAGTTTATACTAAGTTGAAGGAATTCAAAATGCATATTCTAGAAATCTGACTTGTGTCACATCAATGTGTGGTACGGTTTTCGCAAATTTAATATGAAACGTAAAATTGTGATATTTTGCTGTCTGTCAAAATATTTTTGCGGTTTTCAATTCAACGTGTTGTTTTAACATTTGTACACGCACAAAAAAGGAAAGCATTGATTTCGTTTACGTTGTGTGAGAGGTATGGGATTTAATACAATTCATTTGAAATATGTTTACTGGACAGTAATGTAAACACATTTCAAATTATTTCGTTTTTTATTTCGTTCGAAAATGTGCATTTTCAAAATTCCACGAGTGAATGGTACCACCGAGATTGGACCGTTACACTGTTGAATAATTGCATCATTATTATACTTTTAAAAAATTGGCTTTGAAAATTAGGATAATATTATCGGAAGTTAAAAACATAGTAATCTTCTTTAAGATATATACGTAATGTATACTTAGTATATAAAGAATTGAGTTAAAGAAAACTTTATTTAGATCCAAATTGTTGTTACTATTGTCAGTAGATGATACACACATGAGACAGAATTGGTTATATATTTTCCCATTCAAATCTAGTCTATATGCAAAATTTTGTCGTACAAAATTATGTTATACAAACTTGTTGTATGATCGCTTCAATTTTGTGAGACAAAAGTCTATTTTGTGTCACAAAATTCAATTTTGTTTATTTTGTGTCACACAATTCAATTTTGTTTATTTTTTGTTTCACACAATTCAATTTTTTGTGAATTTTGTGAGACAAAATTCAATTCTGTGTCACAAAAGTTAATTTTGTATGCAAGTTAGTTTACAGAATCCTTTGGATATGCAAATGAATTCTCTCTTACGATTTTTGTAAGATGGCCTCTCACTGGATGCAGTAATCGTCATAATATTTCTCAGTTTTTTCTGCAAATAACATTCTAGGTTAGAATATCCCACAAATCTTGAAATATCCTGGATACCTTATATCTTAAAATAACCAGGATAGCATGTTACAAACAAAAACAAAAAAAAAACCATCCGAATCAATAACACATAAAATTGTGAAATCTCCCCCCCCCAAAAAAAAAACCAAAAAACAAACAAACAAACAAACAAACAAACAAAAGCCCACATATTGATATAGTGTCCCAAAACCTTCAGATACTTGAATGTTTAATCATGATAAGATTGTGTATGAAAACAATTTAATACCATGGAAAACTATTTTAAATATCTACAGATCAAATTATCCAGTGGAAAGTATTACACACAGGATACTATTGGATGTTACATTTACACTTGTTCATAAATCGCTTCGTGGTTCATGAAGCGTAAACTACACCACAATTTGTTAAATCGCATTAATTCTTCAAAAAAATTCTTAAACCTCTAATAAAAGATTTCAATGAGAATGGTTAGCATTATGATTACATACCGTTTGTGTTACAGCGGTTGCTCTTTATTACAGGGTTTTGGAAGCAAATGTTTTCTACAGTAAGTTGGACAATACCAACAGATGCCAGTATAGTGCCTGCAGCTTCTAGATTCAAGAGAAGAAACGCAAAGCAGCAAGAATTATTACTTTTCTTGTCGGATTCTCGCTGTTGATTTTCAGCATTTTCAGCTTCTACTTCTTCATCATAGTCGTCATTGTTAAAATCGCTCATTGTTCTGGCCTCTTGAGACAATGGCGAGTTATCATGAGCAGAAACTAACTGACCTGCTAAGGCATTATTCTGAAACAACATACTACCATTTACTCCACCTGATGTGTGTCTCGAAATGGTAAGCAATGCATGCGTTTCCCTCTGGAAACCATAGCCGTAAATGGGTATTTGAATGAATGCCTCTGTCATCGTAGATTAAAGTAGCGTGATGTACTTGATGTTGATGGTGCGACTGTGGCATAAGATGGAAATTTGAGTCATAGTGGATTAATCTTTACGAAGCATGAAGATAGTTCCTTCTTTCCCGATCTTGGGAAGGGTTTTGACTCACCCGGTCATCCCAGTATGCCCTCGGGTCTTGAGAACTGTGGGCGGAAACTCAGACTGCCAATGGGAATGTTGGTAATATGGCTGGCGAACATTATATACATAACTGCATGGATTACCGGATATATGCGAATAGAACGGTTCATTTTCTCTTTCATGGTGCCACATTGAAGGAGCATAGTTAGACGCCATTCTCAAAAGCTACCGTATAGAGGTTTTGTCAAATGTTGATGTAGTGCAAAAAAGAAAGGAATCCGGTTAATGAACACCTTCTTTTATATAAAGTACACCCCTTCACCAGAAGTTTAATCTTTTAAGATGTTCCATTTTTTTTATCTATCAAGATAATACGGTCCTAGATTATTTCATTTCAAGAGATATAAAATTAGACTAAGGTGTTTTGTGTTGTTTGGCTTTGCTGTCGAGTAAAAAAAGTAACTCTGACATACATGTAGTATAAAATTACACTCACCAGGTGCTCTCTTTTGATGTTTAAAGTCAAATGAAACGTAAAAAATGTGACTGCTAATGTGATATATACTACTTGTGAAGTGTCAAAAACAAGTTTTGTATTGAAAAAGCGCGAGTTTTTACAGGTCCTAAAATCCAAGTTCCCCCGTCTCTTTTTGGGGTAAACTTTTCTTGTCTCAGCTTAAATATCGTTCCTATTATAATTTATAAACCAGTTGTGCCACCGCAAGTCCAATCCATCTACAGTCCCCGTTTGGAAGTCTTATATCACATGACCGTGTTCGATCGTTTTGTTCGGGGTCATTGTACTTAATAATGCTGCCTACCGGCAAGCCAATTTGCTATAACTCCAACCCGGATCCTTTTTTCATCCCACATTGACGTTACTCCTATTCAAGTTATGGCATCAATTTGTTTTACTCAAGCAAAATTATTCCACATGATTTTCATACGAATTTTAAGTGATTTTCTCATGAATTGAGCAAATAAAATAAATTTGTGACAGAGTTCACGTGAAATTGGGATGAAACATGCATTCACCTGATTTCATGTGAACTTTTAACAAGAAGTTCCAGTTAAGAGAAGTCAACTTAAATTTCATGCGAAGCCATGTATGTGGTTCAGCCAGTAAAATTCAAGAAAATGAAAAAAATAATAATAATAAGGAAACATATAAGCAAATATATCTTGCTACTATATAGTATTTCTTCTAACAGAAAATTAAAACTAATAAACAGTAGCTTGCACAAGATAGTTCATAGATTCAAAACCCAAATTTTCTGTAATAGAACTTTCTTATGAAGCTCATTAGTATGTAACCGATGTTGTAGAGAACAAACATTATATTCTATCATATAGCAGGTAGAGTCAGTTTGATAGCTCCCAACTGGCAGTAGCTGAAGGAGCAATTATTGTTTAAAACTTAAACGCATTAGCTTTATTTATTGTAAGAATTCATAAACGTTAAATACTGCGCTTGCTAATGAACAAGCTTTTCTATTCGGTTAACGACTTGACATTAATCAACGAAAAATACAAAACCACACAGACAAAAAACAAAAACAAAAAAAAAAACAACTGCAAACAAAGAAAAAACCACAAAATATAAAAACAGACATAACAAAACCACAAGAAACCAACAAATAAACAAAAAGATATAATCAATAACACACGCAAAAAAACAACAACAAAACAAATGAAACCAACAAAGTGAAACAAAATAAAAGACCATTTCCCATGTACGTGCACTTTCAATTTTTAGGTTTTGTGCTTTTTTCAAGCCGGAAACAAAGAAAAAATCCTACAAATAGCAGCAACAAACAACAATAAAAAACAGCAATTAAAACAAAAGATATGACAAAACAACAAAGTAAGCAAATAAAACAAAAGATATGACAAAATAACAAAATATGACAAAACAACAAACTAAGCAAATAACACAAAAGATATGACAAAACAGCAAACTAAGCAAATAAAACAAAAGATATGACAAAACAACAAACTAAGCAAATAACACAAAAGATATGACAAAACAACAAACTAAGCAAATAAGACAAACAAAACAAAACAAAATAAAAGCGAAATTCCCATGTACATGCACTTTTAAATTCGTGCTTCTTTTTTAAAAATTCTTTTAGTCTATCATGTGTCGTAGCTACAAATGGATTCTTTTTCATACAACATAATGCAATAAATACTGGATGCATATTGCAGTCGAAAACCCATGTACTGCCCGGAATCTAAACTTTGATACGTGTATTACAGTTTTTGGAATACTGCACATAGACCGGGCATTCTCATTTTGCGCCAATTGGACAAAAAAGCGTAGTTTAATTGAACCTAAAAGATTTTTACTCCATAGTTTAATTGTGTCAGTTTACCTGTAAAATATCTGAAGATGTAGTGATATCAAATATGAAAATAAAATATAAGATATCAGTAAAGAATATTAATATCTAAAAATGCATAAAAGAAGTAATCTACATTTGACAAGATAGGTATTAGTTCGACTCCATTGTACTGACCAATCTGCGTGTAAGTAAGAAAAAAACATCGGATTTATCACCAATGAAGTCGTGATGAGAATAACTTCGTAATGAATGATTCCAAGAGCGATATATCAATATTGGGATGAGTTTCTGTATAGTGATATCGAAAGGTAAATTCGATATCGCTTCACTATTGCGACGAGTGGGAAAATCAAAGTTGTCACATATGTCGGAAAACTTTGTTGTTTATGTCCCTTCATTATCAATAAAGGAATGACTGTTATTTTTTTTTTCGGTCTATAAAGAAATAATCTAAATCACATGAGGTAATTTCAAATAGACCGAAAAAATATAACAGCCATTCCTTAAATCTTAATTTTAATATCAAAATTCAAGAAATAAATTATTAAAAATGGTTAATGACGTCACAGTCATGTTACAAAATTTGGTCTTTGAGATGATTGACAATTTTTTTTTTATCAAATCAGAACGCATGTTACTTCTAAAATTGAACTGTTTAGAGATGGACGTCAAGATACGGGGTAGGCATAGGCGTGAAACGTCCTTGAAATAAATCACTATTTTAACCCGAGGATTGTGTAGTGAAATAATGTCATTTGTAACTAAAATTATGTGGTTAGACTTTTTGTTGCAGTAAACCCTAGATACAATTAGCCTCGTGGTGACGTATAGATACAGATCAGCAAAAAGAATTGTATCCGTCAGTATTCCGATTATCTGTTAAAATGTAAGCCACCAATCTGAAAAACATTATCTATCAAATAATTAAAAAAAAAGAAACGATAAAATACAGCAATTTGGTGGATTTTGAATTTTTATCGCTATTTTGTTTTAAAACTGCTTTGATCTTGTTATACGATATATTTCAATCTCCCGCCAGTCGAGTGAGAATGAAAATTATCGTATAGCTGTACAACATACGTGACGTCACGTAGCACTCCAACGAAAAATAGTCCCGAAGGGAAATTTTGTGCGCTTATAAAACTTACATATTTAGGTTAGGAAAACTGAAAATAAAAGAAAACTTATACATTACACTTCAGCAAAACAGCGATAAACAGATTATTTAATATTTTTTCAACTCGCGGGATTTTCTCATACCCATCTCGTTGAAAAATATCAAATAATCTAGTATTATCATTAGACAACATGACAATGCATACAGGAGTTTAATTAAGGAAGAATAAATGTAAAGCAGTGATTTGCCATCAGGGGCTGCATAATCAACTTAAACTATTATACTTTAATTATTAAGAAAAAATAACCAATAAGACGTGCGTGTGATATTAAATAGTTGAAACGTGTTAATTGTGATACATTTCAAATATTTGTATAAAGTCAGGTTATAACGAGTTAGGGCTACTACAGAAAGAAGAAAAAAAGAGTCCTGTTATTCGATTTCAGTGAATGCGTTATACATGAATAATCATTATTTCTCAAGGATTACTTGCATTTGATATAACCAAGGAGACTTGAAATGATACTCCTGCTACTGCTTCGTACCAGACATTATCCATAGATGAAACAGGATGTTTATAGTTGAAACATTATGAAAAATTTGATGATTTTCACTTTCTGATTGAAAACTTTCCCTTTCTTAATGACTGGAAGTAAACTATCGTCTATCTATTTTTTTGTTTATCCATAATACTTTTGATAATGTTTATAGATTATTTTACCGTCACAGATGGTGAATGGATATTAATAAACCTTTCAGTGTATCGTTTTGCCGAAAAAACACTTAATTATTACTAGTTGTTTGATGAAAAATATAATGTATCATCAACATTTAGCCAGTTTTAATTTACGATGAACTAACTATATGAAAATTGTTAAAAAGGGGGGTATAGGATATCAAGAAAGCCAATGATTTCCAACTATAATATCTTTCTTATTTCATGAAATAAAAACATTCTACGTGCACTTGTTCGTGATGCTCAAAAGCGTGTTTTTATTATCTGCTTGCACGTCTATACATTGTTTGTCGATAAACAAAGGAATAAAATTGACATAACATTCATAGCTTTAATTACGATAAAGTAGAATTGGAGACAATTTAGCCGAATGTTACATAACAGCAATAACAAAAAAAAAAGGGAACATGCATATTGCACAAATATATATAAGGTACCGTTTAAATAAGGAAACAGTGATTTATGTTCTTATTCTTTCAGAAATGCACATAATAATACTGAACCATTTCATTTAGATATTTCGAAATTACCTTTGTAGAGAGGCAGAATTGTATACTTTATTAATTCATGAATAACAATTTGTAATATTGGATTCCATTTTACTTTATAATTTGACCAAGGTTCCAGTTACGGGGCTACGACTGGGACTTGATCTTTTTGTGATCAAAATCAATTTTGCGTACATGAAATTGAATTCACTCATAACAAAAAATCATTATGTTATACAGACTTGTTTTATGATCACTTCAATTTTGTGTGAAAAAGCCAATTTTGTGTCACAAAAGTCACAAATTTAATTTTGTGCGACAAAATTCAATTTTGCGACACAAAATAGACCTTTGTCTCACAAAATTGATTTTTGTGACACAAAATTCAATTTTGTGAGACAAAAGTCTATTTTTTGTCACAAAAGTCTATTTTGTATGCAAATTAGTTTACAGAATCTTGAATTTGGATATGCGCATGAATTCTTTCTCTAATTACGACTTTTGTAAGACGGTCTCTCATTGGATGTGGTAACAGCGGATCTCGCAGACGCAGATTTTCGATTACTTCGAACAAAGATATGTCATATGGGGGTATGAGCTATAGGAGCGGATCCAGGATTTTAGATTAGGGGGCGCACAGTCAAAAATGTTTTAGGTTAACTTTTTGAAATATTCTTTCTTTCTAGAGTGAGTGCAATGTAGATATCTGTTGTGGTAAACAGTTTCAACCATCTAAACCTACCCCGGACAACCCATGCTTTGCAAATTTTATGCGCCATGTCCCGCCTGAATCCGCCCCTAAGCTATTCTGAAAAAGTAAGTAATATATGATAAAATATTACTTTTGCAGAATAGCGTATCAACCATATGATATTCCCTTGCTCGAAGTAATCGGAAACCTGCGAGACCCGCGGTTACTATATCCAGGCCTTCTTACAAAATCGTAATGAGAGAGAATTAATTTGCATATCCAAAGGATTATGTAAACAAAATTTGCATACAAAAGCGAATTTTGTCTCACAAAATTGAATTTATCTCACAAAATTTAATTTATCTTACAGCATTGACTTTTGTTACATAGAATTGACCTTTGTGACATAGAATTGACTTTTGTCTAAAAAAAATGAATTTCGTCATTACAAAATGAAGTGATCATAAAAGAAGTCTGCGTATGATAGTTTTGTACGACAAAAATGATTTTGTTATGACGGAATTCAATTTTGTGTACACAAAATTGATTTTGATTACAAAAAGATTAAATCCATTCGGCGCCCCGTAGTTACGACTGAATGCTACTTAAGGACAAAAATCTGCAAATCAAATGTCCTCAGGATAACGCCTAAATGCCGACTTAAAGATCTAGCAATGACATATATAACACATTTAAAATCAATGAAAATGTCTTGTTAGAATCATTCTTATTAGGAAAAGATTGATACTATAATTTTAGATTTACAGTCGTACAAGTGAAGGGTAAAACATTGCCGAACTGACAAACACTAAGCAATAGCCAAAATGAATATTTAAAAAGGAATGTCCGTATAACAAATCAATTTCACCACAAAGGTCCATGGGTACACGAAAGGACCTTAAGAGATACGGTTCGGGAGCTTTGTCAAAAAGCTATCCTCAGAACAAATGTGTTTCTTCAATAGGAACCCGCAGACAATAGAAGTCTGTGTCCATACTCGTTAAGTAAGAAATAATGTTTTAGATAAAGGAAATTTAGAACTTACAACAACGTTCAATAGAATTTTGACGACCTTTAAACAAGCATTCATTATATTTTATTACTTATACATACGTCTGTTCATCAGTATTGCAATGCATAAGGGGACGACCATTTGATGTTAAGAAGTTTGGGGTGTGGTAGTTTGTGTAAATGAAAATCTTGGCCGGAAAAAATTGGAAATAGGTATTATGACATCTACTTACCGTTTCCCCTTGATATTGCATTTTGACTATTCTCTCTGACCTTGATTTCACCAGTTCGGTATTTTGTTATCATTCCTCATACTCCATAATGTATTGTACAGTTTAACAAAAATAAATAATCTAGCCGTATAGAATTTAAAAATGGTTTTTTGAGTCACAATCTTTTGCAAAATAAATATTCTGTCCGACCAAAACTGCCAGTCCCTTCTTAGAACTAAATAATCGTTCCTAACGTCAAAAAGTCACAGTGTTTTTGATAATTCATAAGATACAATTTACAGACGAAACCTTTGGCGATTTCAAAAGAAGTAGGAGTAGAAATAGATACTTGTATTTGATCATTAGAATCATAGTTGTCCCTTAGTAAATGCAAAGTTGATTACTCTCTTTATACATTTAATTAATGGGACGCACTGTTTACCTCATTCTAACCAATTTTATTACCATCATTATTCAAATTCGGTCAACAAAACCAGACCCAACCCAGTTGTATGCTAGAATAAAGACCAAGCAGATAAGCAAATTTCTCCATTAATTTGCTATCGATTGTCATTTTCTTCAGGATTTGCTGTCATGACCAGGAAACTGACGTGCAGTGATTTGTGATGGTAAACAATGGATCCGAAGGTTCATTCATTGTCTAAATAATGTACTGATATCACTTTATGTTAAACTTTATCTCGTTTTAAACACAAGAATATAACTGCAAAGTTTCATAAATGATATGGATTAAGGCCACAGATATTAACATTCGATATGTCTAAAAATGAACTTACACAGGTTTCATTCTAGATAGGAATTAAAAACTGATTGCTTTCATTAAGAATCGATATTCTTTGACTTAGCCTCAAGGATGTTGGCTGCTCATGTTAATTTTTGTCAGTTTTCGTACTCCTCTTGTTTTATCCATTTAATAACATTAATATGTTTATTATATTTAACATTTATACTCGTTGATCCCACTTTTCTTTTCATAATTTCATTAAACACACATAAAAATGTAACCTGAGAAGTTTTCTATGAAATCTTCCTTATTTTTTCGGGGTTTTTCAAAGATAATACCCACTAAGACACCTTACAAAATCATGATAAAGCATTTTCTTGCTTAAATTTCAGATGCTTAAATCTCAAAAACGATAATCATTTCTCCATTTAATGTTCTAGCAACCATATCGAATTTATATTATTCTTTACTTGAGCAGCGAACATCTAAAAGATACAAATTTATTTGCTTAAAATGTGTGAGGATTAAATTTTTTGATAAATCCTTAAAGATAATGATAAATAAAATAAAGACCAACACGTATATGTAATGAATGCTATCATAGCCTTGCGGGATTCACTCAGTTTCTATATATTAGCTGGAGATGTCAACCGTTCGTAGCTAAATAGATGATAACAGTATTTATTAACTTAGTTCGAGACGTTTATTCAGTAGGCGATATTCTACCTACACTTTTACCATGTTGTGTCAATCAGCTTGCATGGCTTTACATTGTTTGTTGATAAACAAAATAATAAATTTCGCATATATTTTTGTCAGCAGTTCACATAAGAATAACCATTTAGAACGAAATGACAGTCTATTGTAAAGAAAAAAAATTTGTATAATTCACAAATATTTTTTCGGAAGATTGCGTTTCATTTATACTTTAACGAAAGTTTCGGTTCTCTTTATAACCCATGAATACAATGACATGTTGTTGGCATGATGTCCTGCGGGGGGAAATTATCTTGTGTAGTAAGAAATAAGGTTTAAAAAATTCGGTGATCACAAGCTCATTGAAAGCAGCCATGAAGTCCAAAAGCATGGTCTAAGGAAGAGAACTAATGCTTACTGCCCTGCTTTTGTCCATGTTTAGAAAATAAATTTGGAAAATTAAAAATTACAACAATGTTGAATATAATCTTGACCATATATAGGCATTCTATGTATCATATCACTTATACATATATCTGTTCATCAGTTTATCAACACATAAGGGTACCACCTTTTGATTCTGAGGGGAAGGGTTGGAAGTTTTCGTAAATAAATATCTTTACCTGGAAAAAATTGGAAAACAAATTCTGCCCTCCACTACCTGGAAAATAAAATGAAACTCTGGCCTCTATATTCTTCTATAAAGTTAAATGAAAAGAAAAAAAAATTAGACTAGCATTTCAAATTGCTTATTCGAAAATTTTTTGGAAACCTATATTCTGCCCGACCTAAACTGCCAGCCCCTTCTCAGAATTATATGGTCGTTTCCTAACATAAAAACACAGAGTTTAAAACTTTATTGAATGAAGTATTAGACAGTGTTTCTGATAATTTATACAACACAATTTACAGATCAAACCTGGGCGAATTCAAAAGAAGTAGGAGTAAATTGATGCCTATATATGTTCATTAGACTCATAATTGTCACATGAAACATTAAATTACAATCTTTTTTTCATTTCATGAATGTGTCATATTGTTTGCCTTATTCTAATCCATTTTATTAACATCATTGATGAAGTTTGGTCAACAAAACCAGGCCCAACCGAGTTTTATGCGAGAATAAAGGCCAAACAGTTAAATACATTTCTCCAATTATTTGTTATCGATTGCCATTTTCTTCAGCATTTGCTGTCATGAACAGGAAACTGACGTGCGGTGATTTGGACGAAAAACGATGGATCTGAATGTTTATTCATTGTCTAAATATTGCACTGAAGTCATTTTATGTTAAACATTCTCTCTTTTCAAACACAAGAATATAACTGCAAGATTCATGAAAAATATGGATTAAGGCTACAGATATAAACACACAAATATCGCCTAATTTAACTAGCCTGAGGATAGAATGCATCTCGCAAAAACAGTGTATAATAGTGACCTTAAACATATATGCTCATTTAAGAAGATAAATATGAACTCTATACTATATATGTATCATCTTGGTTGAATTTTCTGAACACCTTTTAGTGCTTTTTCTGTTCTGCACGCATAATTTTAATCTGTCCATATGTAACTTGATATTTAATTTAATATGGTTTAATATGCAGATGGAGGAGTTAAATCTATCTGTTTTATACTTTTGTTTTTCCATTGTAAATGCAATCTAGAACCAAAGATTTGAAACGACATTTCAACATAAGTTCTTTTTTTTTTTACCCTAACCTTATCAATGTTTAATTAATTGTTTTGAAAAAAGAACCGTTATTGCTTTCTTGGCTGTCATGCCCTTCAATTATTTAATGCCTTAAGATTTGTGTTAAGTGTGATCTTACAGAGGTACAGTCATACAAATTCATAACAAATTCATTACTATTTCATCATTTAGTAGTTGATATAAATAAAGTCATAGAAAAGTAAAAATAATCTTATTCAATAATTAATTATGTATTCTTAGTTTAATCAGATCCGATTTGCATATTCCATTACCTCATATGTACAAAACACACGAGGATAGAAATCCTGCTATTATGACATCAAATGCCCTTTATTAAATGTAGTAAGAATGGCTACTTATCTAATACACAAAAACCTTAAAAATTCGAGGAAAACAAAAACACAAAACAAAAACACAAAACAAAAACACAAAACAAAAACACAAAACAAATCAAATTCAAAACATGAACGTGGTATTTTATGAATAGAGAAATTCTTCATGCACAGGGAAGGTTTCAGTAGAAGAAAATCAATTTATATGTTAGTATATGATTTCAGTAGTAATGCTTTGAGAACTAATGCCAAGGCTTTAGAGGACTTAACCCCGCGCAGAATCATTCACCACTATTCATCACGAATGATTATATTACTTAATTCTGATATGACGTGCTTCAAAGCTCTTTAGACTAACCAAGTCTAAAAAGTGATAAACACATGACCGACATTTCGTGCAACACATAGGTTGCCTCTATTAAAATAAATGAAGAAACTAGTCATATTTAGTCATAATAGAATCAAAATTAATCACGGGAACAAAAAAGTACTTAAAACCAAAAAATAAATCGAAGAAGGAAGTCAATTCAAATACTGTTAACATCAATCTAACTATGTCAAATGTACCATGCTTAATACAAGGAATGAACCTTCCGTGTTTGAGCGGTTTCGAATTTTGTGCTGCTGCATATTTCGGTAAATCATTTTTGGTATAAAATTATTGGTAAAAATATCGAAGCGTTTATGATATGACAATTTAGACCAATCAAAATTCAAGTACATCGCCTAAAGACTAAAATAGAAAACAGAGACTACCTACATACACAATGTAGCGAACAGTTTAAAAGATAACTACATACAAAAACTGGAGATAAGGAAAACAAGACATCACAAAAAAACTAAAGTACTATTAATATAAAATTAAACCTAAACGAAGAGGTAATTATCTTCGAGGACTTTTGGTCCAAGAAGGGTGGATCGACATATTACTATTCGTTTTAAGATAAGTCAATTGATCTGCTCTTGTTAAAAAAGTATTGTGAATATGTGTAAAGGTTATATAGTTCAGGAGTTTTTGATCAAGTAAGTTGCTTCAATGTCAAGATTTAATTATACAAAATTAAAATTCAATATACACTATGACGAAGTATTGGCCTTGTTATAACCGTTCGTGCCCATAAAATCTGATGCACCGGACTGAAGAAAAAATGCGAATGTAACGCCTTGTTAAGGTCCTCCAATGTAAAATCACAATAATTACGAAAATGTAGAGATGAACCAACAACAAATGACACACCCCTCTAAACATTTAGATAAATACACAATACATCATCAGACATTCTTATCCAAAACAACCCCAAAAAATATATATGTATAAAGGTCTAAAAAATTTCCAACGATGTTCGAACTGTCAAATTTGCGATGCAAATTGTTGGTCGTTCCCTCCGCGGGACTCGAACTCGTACCAGCGCCCTAGACCACTCTTATATATATATTTTCATTTCATGCATCTTTATATTTTATTTGGTTTTGGTTATTGTAAAAGATATATGAGAACTGGATACTGTTTTTGGACCGTCTACTGGTTACTAGATACCACAATATGATACCCAGTCTCATTATCGTTCGTATTGACATATTTCTTCTATTAAACATTATACTTATAATTACTTGACAGAATGTCACGTGGGGTGTACAAGATTAACACTGCATTCATTTGTACTGCTAAACATTGTTCATTGATTTAAACCTTTGTACTACACATTACTGTGGTTAGGTCATATCGTCTGAATATAGCTGAAATATTGCTGCTCGGACGTTAAACCCCAACAAACAAACAAACAAACAGATTACACAGTTCTTTTTGAGAATTCTTTGTTGTATTAAACAATAGTTATATAGACACTCCCAAACAAATCAACTGGTTGTATAGATGCTAAAAACTTGATTCTTAGCACAACATTTACAATATTTGACGTATAAATTCAAATAACCGCTGCTGACATAGAAAAACTCTTTCTTTCATCTTTTCAAGTCGCTAATATTGTTATCGACCACTTGCACTCGTAATTTTAGTCCTTTACATTCGCATATGATTTGCCTAATTATACATTACTACTAATCATATCAAGGGAACCAAGATTTTAGTTGAAGTCACTCGATTTTAGAGTATATTGCATTCGTTCCATTTCGGATGTTTCGGATGCCACAATCAGTGACATTTATTGGAATCAATGACATGCTTACGCTTCCGGGCACCTGATATCATTAATTTTATACGTAATTATATTTTATTATGTTAAATACAGTAGAAAGTTTCCACGGTAAAGGAATGTGCTTAGATTTAGGTGAATCTGGATTGTGCTTTTGTTATATTTATTTTGCCGATATTCTTAAGGAATCGTAAAAATACATCATCATAAAAATCAAAATGATATTCAAGAGAATTTAATTACATGCATAATCATCAGAAATTGAATAACACGTTTTTACTTTATCCTCTGATAAATTGACAGATTTTCTTTAAAGATATTATTATGAATTTAAAACACTGAGTTCTAGATACCTTATTGCCCTTGACACCACTTGACTTTATTCTGTGTCATTGATTTTTTATTGATATCGGAATACAATTCTACACAGGGTAGAACTTGAAAGAAGCTATTCCCTGTATAAAAAGTATTTTTTATGTCAAATAATAAAAATAATAATGTTCTTAAGAACATGTCTGATTAAAACTTCCAAAATATGCTACGAAAATCTGTCAGTGGTATATTATATAAATTGAAATAGCATCAAGAAAAGCTGTCCAAGCGGATAAAGGGAGCCGTATCACGCCATGAACGACGATGTATTCATATCAATGTAACGAGAGTAAAGTCAGCAAAATGATCTTTGAAAATAAAAGCCACTAGCAACAGTGATTTTTGAAGAAATTGCATGACACCTGTCTCACATTATCGGAACAGAAATTGAATGAAAAGATTTTTTTTAAAAAATATTGACAATTAAGTGTAAGTATTTGTAAGAATCCGGAAAAATGGGAAAAATCAGAAATGTACATGTCAAAATCCCACTGATCTGACAATATATTTTCACTCAAGGATGCTTTCTTTATTTGAAAAGACTATTATTTGATCTCGGCGTCGCTGGAATTACTCTGAATATTTTCAATAGAATGCTAGAAAAATGAAGTTTTTGACAGAGTTGTCTTCCCTGGAAATGTTCATTTTGAGTGCATTTCAATGACATTATAATTCAACATACCAAAAGGATAAGGAAATCCTATTTTGCTTGATTCTAATTGTGCAAATAGTCAGATTAAATTTCAAAATGGTGGGTTTTGTCATACCATGTTTCACCCACTACCTAATTCATACGTAATATACAGTGACTGATACTTACTGTATATTTATTTTTCCCGCGGTTTGACAATGATTGCAATTGAACGCAAGAAACTTAATTTACTACTGTACATCATCAACAACTAATAATATTACTACTTATAATACAATAAAAACAACTAATAATATAATACCACCACCATTAACAAACTACACAACGACTATCATAATACCACTACCAACAACACACAACAGCATATAATACAACAGCACCATCAACAAACAGCAACAACACTAAACTGCATCACCATCATCAACAAACAGCAACAACACTAAACTGCATCACCACCATCAACAAACAGGAAGAACACTACACTACATCACCACCACCAACAAACAGCAATAGCAACTACCACAACACCCCCACCACAAACACCTAGAAACAACTACTACAACAACTTCACCACTAATAACAAATAGCAACGACATTACACAACACCACACGTAACAACAAACAGCAACGACACTACACAACACCACACGTAACAACAAACAGCAACGACACTACACAACACCACACGTAACAACAAACTGCAACAATTACTACTACAATACCACCAACAACAACAAACAGTAACAACACCACACAACACTACCAATAATACAAAGCAACAACTACTACCACAAAACCACCACATCAACAAACAGCATAATTACTACCACATTTTCATCACCAACAACAAACAGCAACAACTACTACAACTCATATCCAAAAAAACTACTACTGCTACAAATATTACTAATAATAATAATGATAAACAAAATTCATACTTTTCCTTGATCGTTAGCCGATAGTTTAGAATTTGGTTCTATATTCTCTATGTTCTAAAAGCACTTCAAGAAAAAGATAAAATATGAAAAAAAACCTGGACAATGTCCTTAGGGATTCTGATCACAAATAGAGTTACTTAAAAAAAAACTGTTCAAAAGTCCGATATTTTGATTGAAATCTGTAAACAAGTGAAGAATCAGGATGTGTACAAAAATCGTTAAACATACATTTTCTACATTTTACAAGTTAGACACTTACAGGCGGGAATATCCAAACTAGCATATTTTTACCATTACAATGTATTTTTTTATGAAATAGGGAAACATACCTTTTAGTAGTGCAAGAAGATTGATGAGTTATTTTGTTTCATCTAAACATTAGAAAATTCCCTGGGGAATATTCAATGTTTTTCAGTGTTTATCAATATTTATATACGTATATTAAAAGATGAAGAGTGAGATATTTAAAAAAGTCAAACACTGGAATAAAAAGCTTTATTGTAAATTATTATGTTAGTGGAACACACGAATTGCGTCATGAAACACCCATTATACAAGTAAGACGGGACACAGTCAAAGCTACAAATTCCTTCAATTATTTGACATTAGTTGTCGATCTTATCCAGGATTTGTTGCCAAAATCTGAGAGAACTGGTATGCAGTCATTTGTAACGATCGATAGTCTGTACATAGGACAGAACCCACAACAACACTGATTTTCTTTTAATAAATTATCTATAAGGATGCAGACATGAAAAAAATAGCATGTAAGATTTATTTAAAGCATGTGATGACCGGTATATTACTGATCCCATATTTTCAAACAAATCCTGAACATGATATGTAGTTGCTTAAAACGAATGTACTCTATTCACTGCAAGGAATCGCTTGATATTTTAAATTGGCACTTCAGCAACAGGCAATTCTAAATTCAGTTGTGTAATTTATCGGAAGTAATAAATTTACAGTTTGTATTTTGTTGAGCTTTCAAAGCAAATATTCTAAATTTGTAATATCTAAATCGCACTTTCATGATTTTACGATGACATTTTGCAAGAATTTTTTGTTGCTTAAACTAAAGTTTCGCCTTACGTCTTGACATACTCTCAAGAAATTATTGAAAAAAAAGTTATTTAAGCTTGCCTACTTTCAATATAGTCATCGAATACAGAACAAAAGGATGATGGTACTTTTTATGATAGTTAAGGACTATGCTTCAATGTATATGTTTTCTTATTACGATCGCACTTCAGAAGAAACCACACACACACACACACAATATGTAAGGTGTGTACATTTAAAATATATGATATAAATATATGAAAAAGTATGATATTTTTCTTTATACATGTACTTTGATAATTATCTTCCCTACAACTGCATTTTTTTACATTTTCATTTGAAATAAAAGCAAAAATAAAAAAAAAAAACAAAAACAAAAACTGTACTTCTAAGAATGGGCAAATGCCCTAAGGGTAGGCTGCTTATTTCACAAGATCAGTGCAAAAATGTGATGCAAATTAAAAGAAAACAAAAATAAAAAGACATGACTTTTACAGTGATTACACTGCCATTGTACTGCTAATCTTTAGAGATATGACCAATACTATTCTGAAGTTGACACATTCGAGACTCATCTAAATCCGTTTGTATAATTGTTTTGCACTATAGTAACATATAGATCTATATGGTAATTCTAGAACTGAAATATAAATGTATCATCAGCTGTCAGTATTGATACTTTGGAACGAAGGGTAATAACAAAATTACCGAACTTATAAACTCAAGGCCATAGTAAAAAGTAAAAGTCACGAGGAAAGTCCGTCGAACAAATGACAATATCAGGGAAAAAACCGGAAAGTTGGAATTAATAGAAGTTTTATTTCTTTCCAAGAGAATGACTATATTTCGAGTTTTTCATTTCGATTTCTTTTATGCTGTTTATCTCCGTATTTCTTGGTTTATACCAACTGTCTTTTCACTAAAATCGATGTTGCCAATGATTTTATTGGCAAATTAAGAAGATGTTACTAAAATTGTCTTTTTCGTATATATGATTGCATTTTTTGTTTTTATTTAACTTATAATTATATTTATAAAACCATAGTATATTTATTACAAGGGTAGCAAACGTTTTATTACAAGGTAAGCGCTCAATTAAGTTAGATCTAAGGGTAACAACAAAAAAACGAACACCAATCGATCCAGAATCAAGTAAAGTCAAAGAAAAAAAATCTGGCAAAATAGACATAACACCACCGGAGCAGCAGGTATCGCAATGGTCCTGACTTGGTACAGGTATTTCAAACGCAATTGGGTTTTACAGCGCGCTAAACCTCCCTCTTCCATTGTATTGTGACTATATATATATATGGTGATTAATTGCTTCATAATTGGTAAATCACAGGTCACATCAGCGCAAAGAACAATGTACTCATTACTCATTTTCTTTTCAGAAGAAATTCAGTATTTTTCAACTGATATCTAAAGGAATTTGTTAAGTGACCTTTTGAATAGGCATTTTCTCATCCTCCTGGATAAGAAATCTGTTACGAAGATATTATGGCATTCAAGAAAATCGGAGTCGTTAGTACTTGCTCTAGCGTAGCGAATCAACTGTGATATATATATAAACACCATATGCAGGAGGTGGATTGCTGCACGTGTAAGGAAAATTAATAATATTATATCTAAAGTTGTGTCTTTTATAATAAATCTTAGTGCTGAGATGACTACTGTTGTCAAATTCAAGATGTAGGTACAGAAAAAATGCAGAATGAACTGTTTCTTTCGTATCCTTTATCTCGAGCTCTGGTGGATATATTGAAGGCAACCGTTTACCGAAAGAAGGGTTGGTAATGGACAATACATCATCAATATATCTGTATGTAAAGTTAACATCTTTTATATTTTAATTCTTTCTGTGATGCTTTAGAAAATTTGTGGATTTGTAATCAAGAACAGCAAAATATTTACGAATAAGTCCTTTCAAACGAGATTCCAATTTATTATGTGGCAACGTAGTGTAAAGAGTTGAGAAGTCAAAAGTTTGGAGAGAGCTAATTTCCGAAAAGCTGCAGGATTTTAAAGTTTGAAGTAAATCTTTTAGAATTTTTAAGTATCAACATATGATTAACGCCACTACGAGATTAGGTAGAATTGCAAATAACTTATTCTCCATCCTTCACTGTGGACAATATTTTTGTAAGGTGAATTGACATCTCCTTTTTAATTTGTATGATATATTTGTGTTTTCACGACGAACTTAATATACATAAATAAAAACCAGAAGTGATTCCCCATTATCATATAGGGAAGACCTTTGTCATTGGTTTTCAATCTCCTTTTTGGTACATTTCAACTGGATACACCTGCCTGAAAAAATAAAAAACTTTTTCTACGAAAAGTTGTTAAATATGATGCAGGGTGACTAGTCTACGAATGCAATAATAGTGTTTTAAAAGGCGGAGGACTAAATTTCTTCCCATTTCCTGTCAGATTTTAATTTTCGTAAGGCATCGATCCCCCGTAACGGTCCATATGCACAGCTATTTTTACACACAATTTGGACTGTTGAAGAGGAAAGTACCACTAAAATATTGACAATTTCCCTTTCCGCTTGGAAATTAAAGTAAACGAGTCTGGTAGACTTAATTATAATAAAAAGTATCGTTAATGGCTTCATTATATCTTTACAGGGTTTAAAACTCGTGATACAGATGTCGACTTGTGGTTGACAGGCAGGTGTAAGACTTCGATAATAACTGAACTATGCATTTCTTTTGTCTTATTGAAGAGTAATCAAGGGAACCAAGATTCTATCGGAAATCAAAAGAATGTAATCCAGGGACAAAGGCCAGACATGGAAAACAGACACACACAACAAAGAACATAAAATAACAAAAAAACAATACATACAAAGTAACAAAAGTAAATGACGTCTTCAAGAATTTCACAGACCTAGTGTAAATTGACGTATAATTGTTAATTATTTATAATTAAGTTTTTATATGACATTTACAGTCTCTCTTTCAAGGACAAAATTCGATCGTCAAACATTATTATTATGCACTTCACAATTGTCTTGACTCAGAATAGGTAACTTAATGCAATTAAAGAAAATAGAACTATTTTACCAGTGCCTTTTAAAGTGCAGAATTTTGTTTCCATGTCAATAGTTGAAATTCGGCTAATTGGTTTATTCGTTTGCACACGGGATGAAATACTCCCGCATTTTCCCATTTAAATTCTAATTAAAGTGACTTATTCTCCCACCATATGTCACATTATATAATAGCGTACTGATTTGGAAATAACATTTCAAATTTATCAACAACTATATAACATCCAATTACAAAGTCAAAACAACTTGATTTCAACGTCTGGTAATAAACTAAATGAAAAAAATATGGTTTTGGTGAATAAACTACTATGCAAAGTAAATACAAGAGGGTCATTAGTCATGTCACGACACTTGTTCCTCCTGTAAGTGTATTAATTCAATGTGGACACTAGAACATTTGAAAAATCATCCGGACAGCCCCAATGTTAATATAAGAGGTTGTTCAATTTTTCCACAGCACTTGCTACTCCTGTATGGTATCATTTCAATTTGTATCCTTGAAAATTCGAAAGATAAGGAAACCCATAATGCTATTAAGAGGGTCTTAAGTCTTACTTCAACACTTGTTCCTCCTGTAGTGGTAATCAATTCAATGTGGATCCTGAAAAATATCAAAATATCTTCTGAAAACCCTCGATGTGTTTGAATTCAACGTGGATCCTATACTATTCAAACGATCTTCTGGAAATCCTCAATGTTATAATCTTATACAAAAGAAGAAATATCATTTAACCAGATCCTTTGATCTCAATTTCTGTTATATATATGACGTTTTAATACTAAACAATCTTTAATTCGAGGATTGTATACATCGCATCTACTCCAAAGCACTTCAGAGATATCAGACACCACAAACACTACGTAGCCAGATTCATATCTTACTCTTAAAGATCAATGGAAAGAGAAAACTCATGATCAAATTATATGACAAACGCACAGACTTCCCATACCGTATCGTCAGTCCGTGTTGTCATTTAGTTTTGTTTTGTTGTACGTGTTTTTCTGGTTATTTTATGTTCGTCCTTGTGTGTGTCTATTTTTCCAGTGTAGTTGTTTTTCGTGGATAATATTCCTTTGAAAACCATTCGAATCCTGGTGCCCTTGATTCCCCTTTTCGAATATGTGTAAAAGATATTCCTATTACAAAGTAAACAAGTAAGGAAGAGTAATCAAGGGAAACAAGGTTATAGCGGTAATCAAAAGAATGTAATCCAGGGACAAAAGGAAATATGTTTTCATTTTTTTCAACAGTTGAGAGGTAGGATTAAAACATTTTTTCCGCGTAATAATGCTAATCTTGTCTTGTAAAATACGAAATTAAGATATTTGACTTCCCGGACAAAACCATACCTTTTATGGCGTTTTTTTTTTTGCGTCCTTGCCATGAATTTTTCATGTAAGGGAGGACGTACAAACCAATATCATATCAAATGATATGTTATTTGTTTCCTACAACTGTGATCAGAAATTGTTAATTACAATAACTTTATGTCGTTTCTCCAAGACATGCAACATAAGATAGTATAATTGTTAAGCCAGTTGTAAGAATGAACAAACTATCATTTGCCTCATGTTACTCACAAAAAAACTTTCTGCGATGTTAACAATAAAATTTTCTTGTCTGAAACGGGGCAGGAAACTGCACCAAAGAGACTTCCACAAAACAGATAAGTAAATTGAAGAAAATGGTGAATTGGGAGTTTAAATAATAATCATGGACCAAAAGTTAACAAAAATGCACTTGCTCTATATTTTTCACATTACTTATAAAATCACTCACTATTTATTATTTTGCCTTCAAACAGAAAAAGTATAAGACCATGCCAGGCTATCCTTAGAATGACAGACCGCAAAGTGTATACCAAAAGGTAATTCTATCTTAATATGAAAGAAAATATATTTGATTTCAGTCTTTAAATATTTGGGTGTCATATGTAAGGTATGACACATTGGTTTGAAAATGCCATAGAGAAGGCAAGGCAATGCGCTGATTACAACTTACATTAAAAAGCTCTTACAACGAACTTCGTGGTAAAAAATGGTAGATATGGAAACAAAAGTTAGAATACATAATTATTGTGAGTCAGATGCACCAGGAAGAAAGCAAAAGTGCAAGTTAAAAGATAATGATTCAAAACTACCGAATCCTTAAAGTACAAAAAAGTTGGTCGAGGCAATGAAGTGTCAAAATGCCTGCGTCCGCATATTTTTTCAGGATTTCTGATACTATCATGATTTGTTATTAACATTTAAGCTGAAATCCAACTATTGCAAATTAATCGGACTAAGCTTAAATTCGTATGGATTACCAATATGAGAATTCTCCTTAATTAAACTGACACTCATATATTTCACCTGCGGTCAATAATAAAAGCGTCAGATGTTTAAAGGACACATCCTGCGTGACTGAAAGCTGATATTCTATTATTAAGATGCTGAAAAGGTCATTTGTATACAGTTTTTCAACAAAAAAAAAAAAACAATAACAAAAACAAACAAACAAACAAACAAACAAATATGATATAAGTAACAACATCTTTAATGATATTCCTCAGTAAAAAATAGACTGTTAATCTCTAACTGCCTGCAAAATTGAACAGAATTGTGAAATCTTTTCATTCAGCATTGTCAACTTTCCTTTCATCTGAGGCAACATCCCTTCAGCACTTGCGTATGGAGTGTTCATATCACAACTCGTACGTTATGCCAGAGCTTGCCGAAACAACGCAGACTTTTTGTATCGCACTAGAACTCTAACAAATAGGCTTCTGGAACAAGGTTATGTTGCTACAAGTCATCACTACAGAAGTTCTCATTTGTTTTTGTTACTTTGTATGTATCATTTTACTTATTGTATGTTCTTTGTTGTGTATGTTTTTTTTTCCTTGTCTGGTCTTTGTCCCTGGATTACATTCTTTTGATTACCGCTATAACCTTGGTTCCCTTGATTACTCTTAATAAAATGTGTTCATTCAAACGAAAAAAAATATAGAGAGCGAAGTGTTGCCTACTGCAATTTCTGACAAACTGTTTATCAAAAACAATGACACATTACTTCATATCCTTTGTTAATGGTGATAATTTTGTTTGTAAAAGTTGTAATTTCTCTGTAATTGTTAAAAAAATAACAAAAATTAACTAATAAGCTCCTAATCAGTGGTTCACGATTCTTGACATCTACCAGTTACAATCAAGCTGTAGTATTTGACTGATGTTATCGATCTGTTCACCTTCTTTTCTCTCGCTTCACAGTGAAATCGGGGTGAAGTTACTATTTCTTTACAGTTTGGTTTGTTAAAGTAGTTTATTCGTGGTATCAGATTTCATGGTTTATGGGAAAGGTGAGTTCATTTGTTAATTTGACGCCATCTTACAAATGTATTGAACATTTCTTTTCGTTGGTTTGCCGAATCCACGAATATTGATACCCCACGAACGATAAAACTCTCACAGTAATTTAATTTGTGATTATTAATCTGATTTATCAGGTCTCAAGGATTGTTTTTATTTTTGACCAAATCATATTTGTATAATCAACTTAGTGACAATTAATGCTTTAACATTAACCGCTTGACAAAGAAAAAATGACCCGATGTTGACTAAATTGCATAACTCAGTCAAAGTTAACTGCCTTTAAAAATAGGTATTGTGGGGTTCTCGTCTTCCTGTACGCAGTTGTAAAATATGTTAGCATGGTTGAAGACCTAAATTAAAGTATTGGACTAATACAAAGCAGTACTTACCGATGGACCAGTTTAAAATGCTTATCGATCTCAGATGGTACAAAAGTGCTACAAACTAGGTTAAAATCAGTAAAATTTTGTTAGAGTAATCAAGGGAACCAAGGTTATAGCGGTAATCAAAAGAATGTAATCCAGGGACAAAGACCAGACATGTAAAACAGACATACACAACAACGAACATAAAGTTACTAAAATCATACATACAAAGTAACAAAAGGAAATGAGCAACTCGGACTCCACTTGCTACCCATGCAAAATAAATACTTTTTTTTTAAATTTGAGTATTTCCAATTGGAAAACGTAAATGTAGCATCAGACACAAACAACTAATATCCCATTTTAACGATGCAACTTCGATTTTTGTTTGTTCCGAAGATTGGTACATTTGTGTATTATTCCATGATTACTACTTTGATGGCATGTCTAACTTGTCTGATAGTTTCTTTAAACCCTAACGTCTCAGTCAATCAAACCCTGTTTTATGCCTAGAGGTACTAGGTCTGTAACGTTCAATAGATAATAATCGGGGAAACAAAAACAAAAACAAAAACAAAAACACCGACAACAAAAATTGGTGAAGTGACAATTAAAAAGTGTTTGTTTTCTATACGAACACTGCCAGTGCCAAACCCGTTACTCCTATCTCTTATCTTAAATGGTCTTGGTAAGATTTCAGTGGTAATATAAGTTGTATTGTATATATGTATATAAGTTAAAATGAGTTGATCAAGAAAAAACACTTCAGCTAAAATCACTTCACAAAAACAATTAGAATATTTGATGTTATTTTCACTTTAAAATTAGATGTGAAAAAATGCAAAATTTTCAAAAATTCAAACCTGAATAGGAGTGCTTGCCTACACTAAAATTTGGGAGGGACAGGAATGTATTTTTTTTTGGTTAACAAGACATAAAATCAGCTCTTCTGCTATTGAAGGCAAAACAATTTTACCAATGACTGCCTACCACATGTGCAATGATATAAAAACTGTGTCTTTCTGCTTCTATAAAACATATCATAAGCAATCTCTCAAACTAATCAAAAACTGTCATGAGCACCTGTAAATATACGATAAAACGTTTTATTTTCCAGCTAAGTAGGCTTAAATTGAACTTGTTTAAAATTGTTTAAACAATTTTTCATATGAGCTTACTTCACATGCCCTGAGCTACTATAATATTTAGGGCACAAACGCTATTTTCCCATGTTTATTTCACATGCCTTGAGATCCTCCAATATTGAGGATACACACGCTTTTCTCCTGTGTTTTCTACACGTACCCCGAACTGCTACTCTAACATTGGGGACACATGCACACTCTTTGTACCCGAGTTTACTATATATGATTCCTCTAATATTGAGGATACACACGCTTTTCTCTCGTGTGTAGACATGCCTTGAGCTTATCGGACATTGAAGTAACAAACGTTTCCATCCCGTGTTATTTAGACATACCCGGAGCTTCTCTAATATAGAGATGACAAACGTTTATTTCTATCGCTTACCAGTTTTAAAATTGCGGACAGGAGTACATGTGAAATATGTTTCGTCAATTCTTATGAGACATTCCAGTGGTTGTTTTGATTTTAAGGACTTTCATATTTTAACTCAGTTCTCACTAGACAAACCATGAGTCTTTTTTTAATTCGAAGGATAGAAATAATCGTCCGGAGAGCTTATACTTAGTATAGAACGTTTAATACTATGTTAATTTTCATTCTTTTTTTCTGCTTAAATAAATGGGAATGAGTCTTCCAGGTTATATTAAAGATTCATTTTCAATATATTTATACAAAACATACATGCATATAGAACGAGTTTTTCAACAGCAGCATACCATTTTATTAGTTCGTTTTTTTCTTTTCACGTCATGACAACGTTGCTTTAATAAAAAATTACACCTGGATAAATACAATTTATTACAATGACGTCAAATGTAAGAATTTCTTATTAATCAAAAAAGTTCCTGTCTGTTATTGCAAAATACTAATATTGAATAGAACGATTGTTTTGACTTATCCTTCGTTTTTTGTAAAACTGCTTTTTTGATGGAATAATCAAAGGCTTGTTTTCTGTTATAGTAAAATGAGAGAAAAGAAGAAAGTTGTATAAATAAAACCTACCTCATATTTATAATCTAAGGCAAAACTAGTGTCCACTACTACTAAGCTATAAGAACAAATAGGAAAAAAAATTAAACATATAACACATTCGAGCATTTAAGCATGGATCTCAAGTATTACACAACCATACACCTAAATGAAAGTCATTCCCCTTTATTCTTACCTGAAACATCATAGTTTCTTTTATCATACAAACATACACATATTGATACTTTGTATATGCTGTCGATATCCCTCTATAATTAGCAAAAGGTTTCTTCAAATATATAACATGACAAAGCAAGTTTAAAAGTGTCTTATCATTGAACAATTCACGACTGTTGTATATCCAATGTGATTTCAGTTTACGCCTTTGACTCTTTTAATTATCTTTCGCACATCGAACTATTTTACAAAAACGGGAAAGAAAGGAAATATCAAAATTATGTACACTGAACCTAAAATGATAGGGATTATTTAGGATATAAATATATACTTTTCCTACGTACTCTGCTAACCTTTTGTCAATATTTGTATATTTGTGAAAGCTTCCAATCTACATCTAGTTTTAATAATTCATCTATTACCGTTATTCGTGATCTTGTCGATATTACTTGATTTTTTTTTGTCTGTGATATGCATCATCATAATATAATAGGAGAGGGAATAGTGTTACTTGCTCACAAGAGCGTTTTTTAAACTTCAACTTGTCCGTCGATATAGCCTTTTTAAAGATGATGAAAGTGTACTGCCTTTCAGCAGTTTGTTTTTCTTTTTTGATGCAATCGTGTGTTTCGGGGGCGATTTTTCTTGGGACACGTAGATGACGCTAGTGGATCTGACATATGCGAAAGCTTTACCGTTTTATTGTTGAGACTTGGATGCTTATATGTCATTTTCTGCTTCCTCACGGTTCCTTTGTGTGTTTTCCTTCTTCTGGTTTATTAGACAAATGAGATGAGAAACTTGTTAATTAGCTAGTTAATCGATAAAATTTTCACGCGGCAGAGAACGAGATTCACTGGCCTTTCCACTTATTTCTTTTTTCCTTCTGATCAAATGTTTTAACATAATTGTAGCAGACGCCCAGAAGACCTAAAAATTAGAAACTGAAGATTTTATTCAATTATCTTTCAAAGTAAAAAAAAGTTAATGAGAAAATTATTAATTCATTTTCTATTATTTTCATTTTCATAAAAATGGGGGGGAAAGGTATATTTTTTAAATATTTTTTGGTTTGTTTTGGTAGAAGGAAAAATTGCTATGAACATAAAGCTAAAATATCGTAAAATGGGAAGCGGAATGTTCTATTTCAATGTTTGCAAATCATTTTTAGTTATGATAAAGTAAAACCATAGTTGTCATTGTCGATTAAGAAAGTGCGAGATCTGTTCCCCGCCGTTTGTTAATGTGAGATTTCAATTAGTTGCAAATCTCTTTAATTACAGGACTAATGGTTTATGTTCTTTGTCTTTTTTCTATTCTAAACATTACTTTAAACGTGATTTCCCAAACTTCCAATATATTTTAAATACAAATGTATTTCAGAGACAAATATTTCTGATAACAATGGTAATTGTTCAATTTATCGTTTTGTAGACAAAATTTATCATAAAGCTTGTCAATTCCAATAAGTATTAAAGGTATGGAAATCACCTTCCTATTGTTTGAAGATAAATTTCAGGTCATTTGTCGATAAAAAATTGTCTCCTCGATTGGGGAACAGTGAGAAATATTCGATATTAAATGATTTATTTTGTTCAGTAGAAAATATTAGGTAAACTTAAGTGCATTTGAACAGGAACTGTCGATACACCATAATTTAAAATGAAGGGCATGTAAAATTGCAGTGGCGATGCGAAATCAAATGTAAACTGAAGTGCATGCAAACAGGAAGTTTCGATACGCGAAAATGTAAACTGAAGTGCATGCGAACAGGAAGTTTGGATACACGAAAATGTAAACTGAAGTGCATGCGAACAGGAAGTTTAGATACGCGAAAATGTAAACTGAAGTGCATGCGAACAGGAAGTTTCGATACGCGAAAATGTTAATTTAAGTGTAACAAGTAGAACTGTTATTCTTGTCATTTATAAAGGCAGATAAAGGGTTCAAACCATTGTAATATGTAAATCGAAGGTTTATAACAAGAATATATCATAGTACTTTAACGTTATGAATTAGCAAAGAATAGTTTTTGTTCAAAACATTGAGAATGAAATTTTTGAATTCCAGTCTGAGGAGACAGCTTCAATATTAAATTTGCGTTTTTGTCAAATGAACCAGTACTATAGTATGATATATAACTATCCTTTCTATGATGTTTTCAGATAAAAAGCTGCTTCGAAGAAAGCTTCTATAAGATGGGACTTGTTCTCAGTCTAATAACAGTCGATTTGAAAAAAAAATAACCATGAATTATTTCGATCCCATGTCTGACTTAAGGCCAGATTTAACAAACACTTATATACAGCTTTTTTCGGTCACCAACCTTCAAGTAAAAAGCAAAAGTAATAAAAGCATTGGAAAAATAACTCTATGAGATCAAGTAAAGAGGAGAAATGTTAAATAGACGATAATTTCTTTAGATGTTTTACTGAAATAATACTATGACGAGTCTATGTTCTCCCTTTATATAGTGCATTTAATATAGTCTAAGTACTAACTATTGATTTACAAGAACTTATCGATGTAGAGAAACGGATCGTTCTCTCACAAAACAAAAAGAAGTCCAGAAAACTGATTTGTCATCTAAACAAGCTTCTCTATATCGTCATGTACTTAATACAAAATTAATTTAGATCTTATAAGCTATTACAATCAAGAAGCGATTAATAATGCTGTTTACTACAATAGACATGACATGTTCAGAATAAAGCTTTCACTTGTTACTCCCGTAGTGGTATTAATTCAATTTGGATCCTGAAAAATTCGAAAGATCTTTAAGAGACAATCAGTTCAAGACTTTTATCTGAATATAATAGCATTAAAACCTATGATTTTTCAACACTGTATACTTCTATTCCCCATACTCAGTTAAAATCCCGACTTAAAAACATTATACATCGTTGTTTTTCCAAAAAAGATGGTACACATAGATACAAATATATAGTTCTTGGTAGAGATTCCTCATACTTTGTAAGAAATAATTCCAAATCATCTTCCAAATATACAGAGGAAGATGTTTACAAAACGCTGGAATTTTTAATCGACAACATATTTGTCCAGTGTGGTGGACGTGTTTTTCAACAAACGGTCGGCATGCCAATGGGAACAAATTGTGCTCCTTTACTTGCTGACCTATTCCTTCACTCTTATAGGCTGACTTTATAGCTGATCTGATCAGAAAGAAAGAATATCGTTTGGCTAGATCCTTCAATCTCAGTTTCCGCTATATAGAAGACGTATTATCTTTAAACAATCCTAATTTCGGGGATTTGATACATCGCATCTACCCAAAAGAACTTGAGATAAAGGATACTACAGACACTGTGAAGTCAGCCTCATATCTTGACCTACACTTAGAAATCGATGGTAAAGGAAAACTATTGACCAAACTCTACGACAAACGTGATGACTTTTCATTCAGAATTGTCAACTTTCCTTTCATCTGTGGCAACATACCTTCGGCTCCTGCATATCACAACTCATGCGTTATGCCAGAGCTTGCCGAAACTACGCAGACTTTTCGTATCGCGCTAGAACTCTAACAAATAGGCTTCTGGAACAAGGTTATGTTGCTACAAGATTGAAGTCATCACTACAGAAGTTTTATGGTCGTTATCATGAACTCGTGGGTCGTTATGGTGTATCCATCAGCACCATGAGAACTGATTTATTCAACGGGTCATAGTTTTCCTTCCCTCGTTTGTCTACCCCGGACTTGACTTTTTATGAGCAACTCGGCGGGTGTTTCTAGAAAAGCAGAGGACGCGTATCCTCCCGGTGCACCTGGTCCATGCTCCCAGTTTTTAGTGGAGTCCGAGTTGCTCATTTACTTTTGTTACTTTGTATGTATGATTTTAGTTACTTTATGTTCTTTGTTGTGTATGTCTGTTTTACATGTCTGGTCTTTGTCCCTGGATTACATTCTTTTGATTACCGCTATAACCCTGGTTCCCTTGATTACTCTTTCAACTTTCAATATAAGTCAGACATAAATCCAACAACTCGGCCAAAGTAGGTTTGTCTCTTTACATATTTGCTACAGGTCATTTGTTGTCCGGAGCCAGTCTCCACTGTAAAAGATAATTATGTTGTTGTGCCTGCAGACAAAGCCCAAAACAACATTTTTGTTCTTCAATACGCATTACATTCAATGTTTATTATCGGAGGTAATTGTAGAAAGTACAAGCAGTAATAAAATCTATACTGCTACTACCTTATTCTCTAAATTTAGTTAAAACCAATAAATCCGTTCTATCGTATTTCGCTCTCTCGACAAAAGAAGATGATTGTGATCTACTGTTCATAGATTAGATTCCATAACTCTGGAAGAATCCGTACATGCCATGATTCATAACTGGGTCAACAAAATGTACTACATAGTCTTTTTTTTTAAACTATAAAATTCCATACTTTCAGTTGTCAAAAAGGGTCTTCAGTCTTATCACATTTGTTACACATGTAGTGGTCTCAATTCAATGTGGATCAAGAAAAAAAAATCAAATCCTGACCCTAGATAATCACTGGAATATAATAGCATTGTGTTTTTTTAAATTTCTTTATGCTACTATTCCCCATACATCAGTTGAAACTCCCACTCAAAATTATTAGACATCGATGTTACTCTAAAAAAAAGGTGCAACATATAGATACAAATAAGAAGTACTTGGTAGGGTTCTCCATACTTGTGAAAAAAATCTGAATCAACTTCTTGATTTACCGAAGTTGTTGTCAAATAAATCGACAATTCGTTCGATGTGTGTTTTTTCAACAGGCAGTCGGCATTCTAATGCTCCGCTACTTGCTGACATATTTCTTCACTCTTATGAGGTTGACTAAATAGCTGATCTTATTTGAAAAAGAAACATCGTTTGATTGTATTATATAGTTCTCATATCCACGAAATAAATATTCTACGAGCTGGTCATTTTCCCATAAATCACAAACATTGGTACCCACGAATAAAAGTACTTTCCCAGTAGATGATCTTTTGTCTTAAATCAAATTTTATACATTGTATGTTTATCTGACACTCTAAAGTTTACTTAAGTGTTTTCTATAAAAAATGTTTTATTGTCATACTGTTGTCATATTTCTGCTTTGTTAAAGGTTCTTATCGTAAATAAGCAATTTTTTCTTCTCAGGATGCTTTCAATAGGTTTCGAAGATTCATGGTTTTAAATTGAAATGTTAGTTTTAAAAGTCAAAAAACTGACTCTATTAATAAAAAAAATGAAACTCGAAGTCCTTCAAATAGTTATAAAAGGCTTGTTGGGTACATTGTAATTTAGTATTCAATTAAATATTTAACTAACAAGTGTGGATTTTGTTGGATAACTTATTGCGATATTAAAATGTCAAAGAAACTCAGACAAAAGAATTAGAATTCTACAAAAAACCTTTTGAAAAAAAAAAACACCAACAAATCTTAAGGTAAACAAAGAACCCGCACTTAAAAAAAGGAGCATAGCTCCTTATGATTTATATACTCGAAATGCTGACGAATGAACATGTCTGGTATTGAATGATGTTTGCATCTGATCAAAGTAACTCTATATAAAATTGTCGTATAATAAATATGAGCTATGTCTATAAGGATGATTGTTTCATTCCATAGAATTTTCATGTTGTTTGTTATTCCCGTGGTGTATTTGATCAAATGGTAATAAGAGGGTGTTATATTTATTCAGGCATCTGACGTGTTCTATTATCCTAGAGGAATTATTTTACAATTATATATACAGTCACTTATTTGAATAAACCAATACAATTTAAATTGGTTTCTTGTCTTTAAATTTGAATAAACAAAAATCTAATAGAAAATCAAGTTTTTGTTTAAGAGTAATCAAGGGAACCAAGGTTATAGCGGTAATCAAAAGAATGTAATCCAGGGACAAGGAACAGACATGTAAAACAGACCTACACAACAAAGAACATAAAGTAACTAAAATCATACATACAAAGTAACAAAAGTAAATGAGCAACTCGGACTCCACTAAAAACTGGGAGCATGGTCCAGGTGCACCGGTAGGGTAGGCGTCCTCTGCTTTTCTAGAAACACCCGCCGAGTTGCTCATAAAAAGTCAAGTCCGAGGTAGACAAACGAGGGAAGGAAAACTATGACCCGTTGAATAAATCAGTTTTCATCGTGCTGATGGATACACCATAACGATCCACGAGTTCATGATAACGACCATAAAACTTCTGTAGTGATGGTTAACCTGACTAATTTGGGTTTATTAATTCAAATACTCATTATCAAACACATATTTATGTAATATAAGTTCCGATCAACATGATATGTAAAACAAATGTTAATAGTGTTGAAACAATGCAGGAGATATTTTTAATTAGTCTACAATTTGTCCTTCTTACCTAAACAGGTGAAAACGGAAATGATAAATTTTCTCATTTGTTAGTCAGTTAACATCATAAAAGCGGAAAACCAGAAGTAAATTATCATTGTTAGAAAGTGATGAAATGACTAACAATTATGCAGCTGTCCATGATTCACTTAATGAAATTGCAACTCAAAAGTCCAGCATGATAAGGACAATCTTTTCTGTTTTCCTTGATTCTGATGATGCAAATAGTCAAATTACACTATCAAAATGATGAGTTTTTTCATACTGTTTCAGCTACTGCCTGATTCCTACTGGGACTAACACTAAAAAAGAATAAATAAAAGAAAATACGAAACTTAACGGGTTAATATAATGTATTCGTATATTAAACTAATCTAATTCCTGGGAAGTCCCTCGGAGTAATGAGAACGAAGTTTGTTTTCGACAATTTAAACAAATACTTTGGTTTTCTGTTAAGTATAACACTGTTTTAGTTTTGCGTATCATACAGAGTGTTTAAGTTCTATGTAAATACTGTATGAGTTGAAGAGTAAATCATAGACAAAACGGACACACCTTATGACTTTTAACTGAAATAAGCCCTGTATATAAATAGATAGTAGACGATTTAAGGCAAATCCGCGTGATTACATCAATATCTAGTTTTGGATAATTTATAATGATTTTAATATCATATTTTGTTTTTATTGTTCTTCCCGGATATCAACTAAACATATATCATAATTCTATCATGAGAAAGACGCAAGAGGAAAACTTATCAGCCTTCTCTTGAAACACAAAAAAATCTTTAGATTTATTAGAATGAATGAGTTAACAGGTAAAAACGTCATGCCTTGCACGTAGACATAGGCCTATAATTGACCTCCTTGAAATGTTTGTTAAATAACAAATAAGAAAATGGTGTTCTGAATTATACAACTGCGACCCATTTTATACCTTAAGTATTCGAAATTGGACTGACATTTCTAAAACATTCTTAAAAGTTAAATGGCAATGACTAGTTAGAAGGAAAAAGGAAACTAAATATTACATAAAACAGGTGGGCCCACACACGCTTACACACACGCGTGCATTCACGCGCTTCACATGGATGCTCCTTCAATATAGAGAACTGTCAAAGTTTTCACCCTACATGTGTTTAAGGAAAAAAGGTAATCCTTTTCTCTTTGGTTAAGTTAATACATTTGACTGTTATTTGTCGATATATGCACCACATATGCAAACAAATGTTATAGTTTTCATATGCTTATTTATTAACCTGATTATGATTATCCGTTTTTAAAATAAGAAAATAAATTTTGATATTTTGATAAGTATAATTATGAAAGGTAATCAAGGGAACCAAGATTCTAGTGGAAACTGAAAGAATGTAATCCAGGGAAAAATACCAGACATGTCAAACAGACAAGCATTACAAAGAGCATGAAATAACGCAAATAATACATACACAGTAACAAAAGTAAATGAGCAACTCGGACTCCACTGAAAACTAGGAGTTTGGACCAGGTGAACCGGTAGGGTAAGCACCCTCTTTTTTTATAGAAACACCTACCGAGTTGCGCATAAAAATGTCAAGTTCGGGGGTAGACGAAAGAGGAAAGGGCGATTTAGGTAGAATACACAAAGTTGTTAATTTAATTGACTCAAATGATAGATTTTAATGTTTGATAGTATTTAATAGATCAAATTATTTTTACCAGTACATTTCTCACAAGTGAAAAAATCATTCTCCAATGATTAATTCTTCTTTGTTTTGTATTTTATTCACAAAAGGAGAAGAAGACAAAAACTGATTGAGGTATGAAATCGCTTGAAAATACAACAATATACCGCTTTATTTTAACTACATTGCTCACAAACATTTGCACTAATTCTTTTTAAAATAGTGTGGATTTGAATGCTACCACATTTACCACTTCATTGACACATGAATATTTTATTGAAAACTGTTTTGTATACTACAAAACTTAATCTCTTTCTATGAAATTTTAAAAAGTTAAAGAAGTTATACATATAGTTATATGTAATAGTACAGCTTTTATATATTTTTTTCAACATGTGTCATCGACCGACACAGTTTGGATACCGAAAAACGCCTTGAAGTTTTTTGTTTATCTTTGACTAAACGATAAGGTAGAAACTGTCATTACATGATGGATTGTGATGTAATTTGTGCACTTTATCTTCAAGCATCATTGAAGGTTGAGTGGAATGTGTGCTTTTCTCGTCAGTAAAAAAAAATCATTTACAAATATTGAGTAAGTCTGATTTCAAAGTTTACTATAAAATATTAAATCATTAGAAATTTCATATGATTTTTTACTATTTCAACCTCGTGTGCTTTTCATTCAGCGACCGAACGAACCGTTTAAGTTATTCTTCAAATAAAACAATATTTTTTTATCTTCTATATAGAAATACAAACCCTGCTTAAAAGTGATATCGTGTCGTTAACAAACTATTCTGCTTTATCAAGAGTAGTCAAGGGAACCAAAGTTGTAGCGACAATCAAAAGAATGTAACCTCAGGGACAAAGACCAGACATGGAAAACAGACATACACAACAAGGAACATAAAGTAACTAAAACCATACATACAAAGTAACAAAAGCAAATGAGCAACTCTGAGTGTGTTAGGGAAAATTTCAATATGATATATATTCATTTTTTAATTAGTACAAATAAAGTTTATCATGTTTCAAACAGGGACAACCCGAAAGTTACAATCATATTTATGTAAAATGCCCGCTTCATACAGGCACGTTTTTTGCAGGCAAAAAAAAATTTTAATACTATTCAGTAGAAGATTCGATGTCAGATAATTTCAATGAATTTTCTATGAAAACACAGGATCTACATTCATATAAAGTGCACTTTATGGCGTAATATCTAATTGATTAAAACTAGTGAACAAATATTTTATTATTATATTAAAGTTTACTTTGAATTTTGATTCGTATGTTAACTGTTAAGCTAAAACTTGCGAATATGTTGTATCATATTTTGATGAGTGCAAAGCACTTAATACAAAGAAAGAAAGAAAAAAATGTTGTTGGCAAACTTCACACTTAAAACATTGGGATTAAATTTCCAATTAAGGGGATCACGATTTAGTATTATCTCTATATTTACAGAGTGACAACATGTTGTTGACAACGTATGTATTTAGTACAGGCGATCCACGATTTTGTCATGGTTGCAATTGACACCGTGCGAAAATATGAATTTATCACATACATAAGTATCCCACAATTGTATTAATTTGCTTAAATATAATTCTGATTTTTAAATATCTTCAACCTATTTTAGAAGTTGGCGCTGTAATTTTTTTGTAATTTGATATATTTTCGTTTAACATTCATCCAATGTCTATGAAAAAAACATTCACACTCGTTTTGAAATAAAACAAAATAAAGACAAGTCATATTTCATTTATATTTTGAACAATTTTCGTAATAGCCGTAATGTCTACGTGAAGAAAGCAACAAACTTCATTTATAATTGTTTTCTTCCACGCTGAAGACAGAGTGCTAATTAGTAAACCCCAGACAATGTTGTAGTGTCTTGATCAATGGTACGGAAATGCTTGGGTTTTACAGAGGATATCGATGTTCTTCAATACGTCAGAGCTCATACATAATAAGCATAAATGCGATTACAATCAGAACGGACGATTTTCTATTCTACAACTAAACCTCAAAAGGATAATAAAGCCGTTGTTTCTAATGTAAACAAAAACTTGTTTCACTTACTTTTCTTTGCAGCATATTCTTATCATATGCCATACCGATTTATTCTTAATTTATGCTGGAAATTATCAAATTATCTTTCAACATTTGAGTATATAAGCAAAAAAGGTTATTCAAATGTGAAAGTTTAGACATATCTTATGACTTGATATATACTAATTTAGGAATAATCAATGGATTAAAGTTTGTTATGTTTTAGACAGTATCATGGAGAACGCATCCATATTGCTCTCTAACTTAACAGACGGCGATGTGGAGAAGATAGAAATTTTACAACGAGACAAAGAAACATGGGTTTATGTTGCCATTGCTCTGATTGGAATAGTTATAACAGTGGGATGCGCTGGTGAGTAAAATTCTTTTAACGATAAAATTTTATTCGATTAACCTTATTGCAGCCTACTCGGGCGTTTAACCCCAACAATCAATCAATTAATCAATTAACAGTTGTTTGCTGCATCGATATATGTTTACTTTCAGTTGGATAATTTTTTTTTACCAAAGACACGTGCAACTTTCTTCCTCAAAAAAGAATCCCTTAAGATGCATTAAAACGTATATAACAAGTTCAGAGAAACAAAGCCATGTTGTGGCTAAAATTGTTGTTTAAAGTATTTGATATTATATTTTTATTCACTGTACAATTTGTAACAAAAATGCTATCTTATCACCAACATTGATTTATGTGAAGAGTTTTCAAGATCTGTTTAAACAATTTGGCATTCCTCTAAGTACTCCGGATATGTTCATAATTACCAGTCCATGTAAACGTCTGACAATGCCAATGGTTAAGTGATTTAAAGAGCAGAAAAAAGCATCAATCAAATGATACTTTTTTGGGACAACAAACATCATGTTCTTTAGTATGTATAGTCCTGATCGATATTTTTGGTGTAAACCATTCATTAATCTTCCACAGAAATCAACCAAATCAAGAACGATAACTTTTAAAAAGAGCAAATTCATAAACAATCTATTGTAATGACTATATTAGTTATGTTGTCTGTATCTTTTTCTGAATAAGAAATAAAATTGAATTTGATAGTTTTTATATAGAAATTTCTCCACCTGTCTGACCCTTAAAAAGACTGATGCTTTAAAAAGAAAAAAAAAGACAACTTAGCAGTAAAACACATAATGGCCTTAAACCTACCAATTCACAGTGAAATGTTACTGAACCATCAAGTCAACATTGCATAGATACTCAATAAAGTAATTTCTCTCAGAAATTAAATGTCACTCAACAATATATGCTATGCTTGATTGTGTCTGAAGTAAACGTAAAAGGCCGGTTTTCTTTATATGAGCTGCAAAAACAAATCAAATCGAAACGCCAGGACGCTATTGTATTAAATGTGATGTCACTAAGTTAACTCAATATTTTTCGTTTGTGTAACATGTGTGAGTCAGTGGTTGCTCATTGGTAAAGAAAAACTAATACCACTTTATTTTGTTCGAGCCCTGCTGATAATACGGTCTAATATACCATGTACATTTTTTTTTAAATAAGTATCGATAATGTCCTGCAAAGAGTATGAAACTAGATTTACTTATCAATTTTGAATGTATATAAAGAAAAAAAATTGTTACATCTTACAGCATTAAGATATTAAATGGTTGTTGCATAAGATATTCGTAGATTATTGATAATTACATGAAATCACACCCATGCTTAACATAATGTCAGTGCATTAAATACGTCAGATGCATTTCGTTTACACGAAAAGACTTATGTATTGATTAAGGTGAGGTACTTATACTGACTATGTAGAGCTAACCGTTTGTGTACAATTTTCTTTAGATACGATATGAACCAAGTCACATTTTAGAAATTAAATTTGAAATTGAAAAACTATTATTTCTCATTTAATTTCGTTTCTTCTTAAGAACAAGAATTCAATAAAATTCAAAAATGCTCCAATTAATTTAAAATCTACTCTTTTTTTTCTTTCAAGGGAACTTAATGGTGGTGTTTGCCATCAGGAAAGTAAAGAAGCTACAGACAGTGTCCAATATTTTTGTATTGAATCTGTCAATCTGTGATCTGCTATTCGTTGGATTTGTATTGCCTTTCAACATTTACACCTACATGGCTGATGGATGGTTTATGGCTAGTTCTCTCTGTAAATTCGTTGGTTTTCTAGGATATACATTAACAGGTACGACTTTCATAAGCATGATGAAGTGGGTTTATTTTAGTTCTTATTAAATAATGTTCGTCAAATAATTCGTTACATTTAATCCGAATCGTAATACAGATACATATGAAATTATCAATCCATATGCTTAATATTGATACTGAGCAAAGGCATCATGCCATATGTCACGAATGAATTGATTGATACATCTAAACAGTCTCGGAAGGGAACAGACACCAATTTACGAAAATTCATGCCATTGCAAAAATGCATTAAAACGATTAAAACAAACTCAAATTACACACAAATACAAACACTCAAAAAACAAACAAATAACAACAAAATGAAAACCAACCGAAAAGAAACTTTAAAACACTAAAACACAAAATTTTTTGTTATCCTTTTTCGAGTTTTGATATTCTGATATTAAAGTCATTGGCCGTGTATCGACTTAATTATTAGATATACATTTGTATTTTAGGAACAACTATAATTACCATAACATTGATTGCCTACAACAGATACAAACTTGTCCTAGACCCCGGTACATACAAAGAGCTTTATACGCGACGTAATATTATTTTGATGATTCTGGTAGCCTGGATGGTACCAATAGTGTGTCTCATACCTGCATTGATAGGTGTCTGGGGAAGGTTCGGCTACGTTGTAATGATGGTCACTTGCAATTTGTTATTAGATCATGAAAGTCAATTTTTCAAGATATTTTTGATGATAGTTCGTGCTGTTATACCTTGTTGTTTGATTGTTTACTACTACGCAAGGATTTACCATGTTACAATCTCAAGCCACAAAAGGTTGTACAAAAATAATCGACCCGTTTCTGCCCTAGACCTTCATAATCAGAGAAAGGAGATGCACATGACTAGAATGATGTTGACTATATTTCTGGTTTTTGTCATCTCATATTTCCCGT
This sequence comes from Perna viridis, assembly GCA_037379345.1. Taxonomy (NCBI): domain Eukaryota; kingdom Metazoa; phylum Mollusca; class Bivalvia; order Mytilida; family Mytilidae; genus Perna; species Perna viridis. The sequence goes on along the minus strand of CM074511.1, from coordinate 7,956,785 downwards.
GTACAATCACGGGTATCGTCGACTGGAACACCGTTCTTTCAAAGCAGTTCCACATGTTTTGTCAAATCTCGATATATGTAGGCAGTGCTGTCAACCCTCTGGTTTATGGATTGATGAATTCACAGTTCAGGCAGGCATACCTACATATGATTTGTATCTGTATTGATCACAAAAAGACACACAATTCTTCATCGACTAATATTTTTAAAAACTCTTTTGTGAAGGGTAATAAAATATGTCGTATAAGTACCCTTCGGACGTCATCAAAACCTTCTAAAAAAGTCAGAGCCGTAAAAAATGGCAGACACATTTCACGCAACGAAATTGATCATGTACTTGAAAGTATATCCTCCAAAGACTCGTCCATGATGAAAAGTTGTGATCCATTACTTGATGTAGTAGTTGACAAAAACAATCTGTCAAACAGACCAATGTTCACATTATAATAAGTTAAAGAAAAACATTCAGTGCAAACGAACTTTCATTATGATATGTACATATAAGTTTTGACCACGGAAGCAATAGATTAATGATTCTTTTCTTATGATAGAACTATAGTCAATGAAAATGGTATGTAATCCATCAATGACAGCAGGAATTTGAATGTTAAATATTGTTATAATTTTGTCCAAATAAAACATTGTTTTGTTGAAAAAAGTATCATAGACAAATATAACTCTTGCTACCTACTACAGGTTGCGAAATATACAAAATAATCACAAAACGATAATACAGAAATAGGCGGTTTTCCATACATAGTTTTTAATCAATATTGAAACAAAAAAGTGTTCAGTAGATTACCAATGTACTAAATTGTTTGTAACTGTGGTTTGTCGATTCATGATTTTTATGAATCGTTGATATTCACGAAAAAAAAACGAAAAAAAAATATCTCGAGGAAATAAGAAGAAAACAAACAAAACTATATATTAATGATTTTATATGAATATACATCAATATGAATGACAATATTAATACGTATTCCGAAGAAACAGTTCTGAATACTCTATCTATACAGTTTTATCTCTTTCTCAAAATCCAACAAAAACATTGGGAATAAAAACTGTTGCCCTTTTATCCAAGGGCGTATTTCTAAAAGTTTGGCCGAGTTTTTGGTCATGTTTTTTATTGTCTTCATCGGATTTGACTTTCAATGACCTCAACTATCGACAATGTACGAGAAACTGGAGGTTCTCTGCCTTTACGTTGGTACACGGAAATAAGTAAGATTCGCGCTGTTAGTTCCTCAGTGTATTATGTACTTTATTCAAGTATGTGACTTAAAATTCATTTGTCCTCCCTTGATGTTAACGCCTCTACTTTGTCCTCTTCTGTTGATCCTCTGGAATTCGTCTTCACCTATATTAAATCATTCAGGTGATTTCTTATGGTGCATTATATACATTTTATGAAGCGTTGTCTACATCTACAATGAAAAAGCATTCGATTCATTTGATTACACAAATAAGTTCAATTATGTTCAAATTGACAAATGTATAATTATAGTAACTGTCAAACAGTATTAATAAGGAAATACGGTCAAATGTTCATGTGTACTACCATAAAAACACAAAGTTTAAATAATATTGAAAGAAGTTTTCATTTAGTTCACAGAATTCTCTTTACTTTTGGAAAACAAACAAGTACAGAGTTTTCTTTATTTTCTTTAAAGCTGGCCTGGCATATGTTAAAACAGATTTATTTTGTAGTGTAGGTTCATTTGGTGTGGTTAAATGCTTAGGAAAAGATGTTATAATTAATTGACTTAGTTTTTGTAGATTGATTATAATTATCTGCAATGGAATGTGTATCTATTTAAAACATGTTTGATCGTATGCATGAATTTTAATTGGGATCTGTTTGATTCATCCCTTTCTTTGATTCATTTTTTAGAACTATTTGTTAAATTATGTAATTTAGTGCTTTTAAGTGTATTTGATACCTCATTAAATGTAAATGTATTTGATCTTTTAAATGAACTGAAACCAAAACATATATTTAGGGTACTTTGGGGGCCAAATATAACATATAAATAAATATCCAAGGTTAACCAAATTAATTCAAAGACTTTTCCTCTAGAACGCAATGGACAGATTAAAACAAGTTTACACTAATACACAATCCGTCATTAGATCTTAGTATATCATAGTGTTTTACATTCATAAATTAGTGGCAGTGATTGTCGATAAAACTTAATTCATGTAGTGACGTATACAGAGGTTGTGTATATTATCAAAACGGAAGTATAGAGAAATCTTTTACTTTGATTCTGAAGCCCCCAAACAATGAATAATATGTGACCAGCATACATATTAACTTAGCCGTGTTAGAGAAAACATACAACATAAAACGTTCCATTCTTTATAAAAGACCCAACTTTCTATTTACTTGTACATGAATGGTCATTTAGCTGTCCATTAAATCACACAAAAAATATTTATATTGTTTCTTTAGGACTAAATATTGTTTGCTAAAATAAATACAGATTACCGAGAACCCATAGATCTAAAAATCATTTGAATTGTAATTTCTGATTAATCATTGTCATACTTACGTTACTTCTGTGTAACTGTTCAAAGTTTCTCCGAATAAAATATGGCTATTAAGTTGAGGTACACATTATTTAAGCCCCGTGCAGGTCCGGGTGTTAAAAGAATAGGCCTACAGCAGCGCTAAGCTTGTCGTGAAAGGCGACTAAATAGTGCTCAGAACCTTAGCCGGGGGCTAGGGTGCTCTGCCCACAGAGCAACTGGGATGTGTGCCCCAGGTGGTGGAATGGGGTACCCCTGGTGTGTTACATGCTGGGGTTGTCTGGCTATAATACGGAAAACCTGACCACAAACCATAGTTGTGCACCGTGTTGGAAAAAATGCCACGTTCCTCACACGTTAAAGAACCTTACTGTGGTATTCTCCCGGAGTAGGAACCATAGGGCTCCGCCACAGGAGGCTGAATTGCCCGACCCTACCCACCTCTCCCTATTTCAAGTGGCAATCAAAAATTTCTCGACCCCCATTATCCTTGTGTCCCATCCCTTTTTCATTTCATCATCATTTTATTTTCATTTTATCATCAATTTCACGTTCATCGTCTGAATATAGCTGAAATATTGCTGCTCGGACGTTAAACCCCAACAAACAAACAATATTTACATTAGAAACTGTTTGAAAGTGTAACATTCGAAACGGAGAGAGAATGTCAAATAAGAAAGAAAAAAAATTGTAAAATAGACAGAACCAAAACTAAAAAAAGCTGGAACTAACAAGTGTTAGCGTGCTCTGTTTTTCTAGAAGGAAACATTACAGATTGTTTTAAATGCACGAAACATTGTTTCTTTTTCGAAGAGTGTAATATCATGCTAAACCGCGAAATTCTCGCGTGTTAGAATAAGAATTACAATTTTTCAAATTCAAAAAAGAAACACTAAATGATGCACTTCTAAATACATCACTGAACATCAAATGTAATTTACAATAAATCCTATCATATCCAGGAATCGGTTATCTCTGTATTGTATCGTATGTCATTAGAACTGATAAGCATAAATGGCCCATATATCAGTTAACCCAACTAATGACCGAGCTTTATTGCTCATCAATAACAGTTATGCCAGTCTTATGATGCAGCAGAGCTTAATTACATTTATCACAGATGTACATTATTAATAGTTTCGACATTTAAACCCTGCAAAACACTTCCTGTCAATCTAGGGTCCATTAAACGGTAAGAAGTTCAGCAATAAAGAATAAAAAAAGAATCATTGATTTTAATTAACTGATTATCCATTTAAAATGAACATATTGTTTTGGAGTGTTTCTGCTTTAATATTAATTCTGCCATCTAATTCAGGAATGTCTTTCGTTAATGATTCACCAAAAAAAAAAAGCGCAAATTACTCTAAAATGCAGAAATGAACAGCAAATATATAAAATATAAATATGTATTTTATTCTTGCGTTACTAAGTTTGTGGGACAATGTTCATTACATCAGATGCAAAAAAAGTTAGGTTACTAAGCAAAAGCCTTCCATGTCTTAAACTACACTGCTCCAACTGTCTATGGATTTCATATTAGTACTTAATTTCAAGTACAAAATGTCAACTTACACATGAAAAGACAGCACACACACACACTATTACAAAACGCCATCAAACACTGAGAAGTAATTCATTTGAATGCACTTGGTAGAAATTCTTTTTTCGATATTTTCGGTTTTGAATTATCTACTACACAATATATTGTTAGCTCTAGATCTTTCTTTTTATTTTCTATTGCTGCTGTTGTGAGATTGCTCCATTAAATACCGAAATTTGAAATATCAGTTTTAGTGGCTGTTTTTTTTTTGGCATTTTTGTATTTAAACACTACATTTTTACGTTTACTGCGTTTTGAAATCACCACAATTGGATGGATTATGGAATCGAAAAACTGTACCTTTTTTTAGAACTTGGAAGTTGTATGTAAGTATTCAAACTTGTGTCCGCTCCTGCATACGATAAAAAACATACATTATTATTCTTGTGTTCATAGTCAATTAAAAATTACTGAGACTAGTCTAGGGTCTTGCGACAAAACAGTCATACCTGGATATTTTTCTGTATAATCATATCCTATAAACGACCTTCCATGCATCATTAATTTATTTTTTTCTTATTCCATTAGATTTATATATAAATATTTTCCACGCTTACTTCCGGTGCACCTGGTCTCTGTTTTAGTAGAGTGCGGGGTTGCTCATTTACGTTCGTCTCTTTGAACGTGTTATTTTTGTTATTTCTTGTTTATTTTTGTGTGTGTCTATTTTATCTGTCTTTACTTTATCCTTGGAATATATTCTTTTGATTACCACTCAATCTTTCCCTTGATTACTATCCAAAAACTTCTCGCCTATTTCGGAACACGCTTTTGTTAATTATATATTAATACTAAAACTAACATAACATAAACTTTATTGTATTTTGTTTAACATTAAAAAATACTTTTTGCTGTATTGTTACGCTTCCGTGTTCTTCTTGTATTGATAGGGGCGGTATGTTACGTTAAAAATCAATAAGTTTAACCTGAACAGGAATGTAGGTAAGAAAATTTATAACATTTACCAAAATAATCAACCCAATCTGTCAATAAGTGCAGCGGTACATACTACAGTATGCAGTAAGTCTGTAATATATCTATAATAAATGCTTAACGTGAGAGCATGATATATATCAAACGACGGATAAATCAATATGAACATTCACTTTTTAGATAAAAAATATCATTTACTGAATTCAAGACAGTGGTTGTTTATTCGCATCAGTCAATGCATTCATTGCTCTGGCAGAGAAAGTTTTAAGTAAATTCTAGATAGCAATAAATAGTTTTTTTAGATATAACTCATTACACCTCTTCACCTGTAGGATGAAAGAAAACTTCTAGTAATCGTTTTGTTTCTCTTTTTTATTTTTGTTTGTTTGAAACGTTACGTCTTGAACGTAGGTCTTTTAAAAGAGAAATCAAGGGAACCAAAGTTATAGTTGTAATCAAAACAGTGTAATCCCGGGACAAAGTCCAGACATGGAAAACAGACATACATAACAAAGAACATAAAGTAACTAAAATCATGCATACAAAGTAACAAAAGGAAATGAGCAACTCGGACTCCACTAAAACTAGGAGCATGAACCAGGTGCACCGGTAGGGTAAGAGTCCTCTGCTTTTCTAGAAACACGCACCGAGGTGCTAATTTTTTTTCATATTTTTATTGTGACTGTTTTGTGCGTGTTCTAACTACAGACGAGTTGTAAGAAGATATGCTTGTCGTACTTTATACTTCTGAGCTGTTTTGATAAAATGAATGATCGACCTTCTCTTACTGACGGTTTAAAATCCTTTAAATTACAAAATTAAAAACAATTGTTTTTCTCAACCTTACGGCCAAGAAGTAAAAGTTACTTCATAGTGGCAAACGTTTTCGTGTTTCATATGACACTCAATACAATAACAGCTAGTGTTCATTATCATTTTTCCTTTCAAGATGTCTTTGCATGGTTCACTTGCTCAATTTTACAGCATTTTATTATTTATAGGTTAAAAGTGTGGACACTTGTCGAGGGGCAAGTATGGACGCAGACTGGTATTGCACGTAGAGCAAATTTGAACATACTTTGAATGTGTTTGCATGGTCTAGAAAACTCCTCCATTTATTGATATCAATAATTGAAGTATGTGCAGGCGGTGTTGCCATAGATGTCACAGCGGTACGAGTTCGAGTCCCGCGGAGGGAACGACCAAAATTTGCATCGCAAATTTGACAGTTCTAACATCGTTGGGAATTTTTCAGACCCTTCTATAAGTTAACGTTATCTTCCCTGTATCAATTTGATCCGATGGAGCAGTGTAGCGAATAGAGTCGTCACATTCTGAGACGTTGGTAGAACTGTCAAATTTGCGATGCAAATTTTTGGTCGTTCCCTCCGCGGGACTCGAACTCGTACCGCTGTGACATTTATGGCAACACCGCCTGCACTAAGTCCAGCGCCCTAGACCACTCGACCAGCTAGGCTTTGCATCGCAAATTTGACAGTTCTAACATCGTTGGGAATTTTTCAGACCCTTATATATATATATATATATATATATACAACGTCTCAGAATGTGACGACTCTATTCGCTACACTGCTCCATCGGATCAAATTGATACAGGGAAGATAGCGTTAACTTATAGAAGGGTCTGAAAAATTCCCAATGATGTTAGAACTGTCAAATTTGCGATGCAAATTTTTGGTCGTTCCCTCAGCGGGACTCGAACTCGTACCGCTGTGACATCTATGGCAACACCGCCTGCACTAAGTCCAGCGCCCTAGAACACTCTAAAAATATAGCTTTCGCTGGCCGGGTCATTCCTCCTAGTAGGATTAATCTAGGGCTTTAACTTAGTACACGATGTATGGTAGTACGGGACAGTTCACCTAGGTGTTATTATGTAGGATAGAGGATCAAATTAATGATGCATGTACTAAGTTAAAGCACTAGATTAATCCTACGAGGAGGAATGACCCGGCTAGCGAAAGCTATATTTTTATATACCTAGCTACTCATGGCATGAAAACCAAGTGCATATGGACGAGGGCGATACGGACGCCACAGACGATGACGCCGCTGTCAGCACCATACCAATAAACGACCGTAATTTTTTTTACATATGTAAGGTCTTTGTTTTTACATTAGTCCTAGTTAACCAGTTCTGTACCAAGAGAGAATAAAACTGCAAAGTTTTCCCACCTACAGTCATGTACTCAACAGAAACAACATTCTTATGAATCAAAAGTACAATACCGTTATATGAAGGACTTTAAGTAACACAGTTAACACTTCAAAATCAATATTTCAACTAAATCTTGTATCAAACAATTTTATCAACTTCTAAAAAGCATGAAAAATGTTTCTTATACTATAGTACTTATTTTGCAGCTGTATAAAATATATCCAGAGGCACTGCCAGTATTTGGTTTCAGAACCAACATAACGCGTATGTACATTCAGAACTTACTGTATTATACAACACTGTCATTAACTTTAGAATCTCTATTTCATTAAATCCTGTAAATCTTCGTCACAATTTAACAAAACTTATTTTTACGTGTGTAGTATTTATGTCTTGATACTTAATAAAAGCCCCACCATTTTAACAAATGTTCAGTATGAATATGACTAAAATGTACAAACTTTACTTTATTGGCAGGAAGTCATAAACAAAAAAATGGTTAAATTAAAAATCATATCAAGAGTTGTCAGTTCATGCAGTCTGATATATACATATGTAGCAAAACTAAAAATCGTCGGAGCTCCTCGGAAATGTACTTACATATACACTGTATTTTTACGTGTAAAATAATGTCTATATCTATAATATAGAGTCCCCGAAACTTCACGTTACACTAATGGGCAGCTAATTGGACTACCCCAACTCAATAGATTTCTCAATACCATGTGTTTTGCAACAAAATAACATACAGACAACTTCTAGCACTGCTGGAGTAATAAAGAAACCATCCTATTAGGCCTAAAATATATTATGTTTCCGGTCACCCTACCGACCCTACTTCAGTTTTCATTTGTAATTTTGAAAAAGAAATTATAAAGTAATAAAAAATTAAAATATTATATAAAAAAAGTAGAAAATAAAACCCTTTTTTCTATCCTAGATGGAAAAACAAAGAGAAATATTGGTTGTTTATATTTAGTTTCGATTGTAAACATACATGCCGTGAGTTTGCTCTTGGTCATGGATAATCCCTTTTGGGATTCGGTTCTTCAATATTTTTTGTTTTGACCATCACTGTCAAAACAAAAAAATACCTCAAGCGCCGAATTCCGAAAGGGATTAGGCTGTTGACTAAGTTTATTAGTTTTTTTCATATTTGGTTCATTGTATTCAAGTTTAGTGTCACTATGACTTATTCCATTTTAAAAGTTTTAAATCAAAATAAATCCCTTCCTACAGACCCGAGAATGGTGATCGGAAACATAACATTATTTTTTCGGCCTTGGGGATTTCTCATCAATTGACTGGCGTGCACCATTAAATTGACCTACCTTTCTGTCTTATATGCACTTGGTGGTGTTGATTTTATCCCAAAAAGTATTTTTGCTGGGTCAAAGATTCAGCAAATGCTAAAGGCTGTACAATATATAGCGTACATATTACAAATTGAAACACTAGGTCAAGGATCGACATTAATTCAGGTGATAATGCATTTAATGAATTTAATGAATGAACGTGGTCAAATGACAACTAATTTCCCCGAATACAACATGACCCACATTTAAGGCTATGACTATGCTCGGGGACTGTGTAAAGGCTAAATTGCTTTACACTGTCAGTGAGAGACCCCAAATGATAGCCGAGGGCGTTAGGAAATCCCTCTAGCCGTCATGTAGGGCATATATCACTTATGAGTGCAAACCGAATCTAACAGTATTGAATATATATGTTAGCACGAAAACGAAAATTAAACCAAGTATAGGAACAGTCAGCTGATGGTCGGCTGGTGGTTTTGAGGTTTTCAGTATACACATCAATGAAAATCTATTTAATGGAAACCAAATTCGTTGATTAGCCTTCCCACGACAACCATGAAAATTGGTACCCAAGAACAATAGTACTTTCAAGGTAAACCATTACAATTAATAAATATCAGAAAATGAATATGGTGAATACGTCAAAGAGCTGCTTATTGACCGTAAACTCTGTTCCCACACTGTAATCACTTTTTGATTGCTCACATCTCTAATTACAAAATTAAGAATAAATGCTACTATAAACAAATACACATTATAAACAAGGATGTGGTTAACCAAACAATATACATAACCACATATAGCAAATTTCATTATATTGATTTTTTATGTTTCCTAATTTGAAAGTTCGCTTGTACTTGAATAATATTATACATCTGTAGCAGGTAATATGCATTCAATTCAAGTTTTCCTTTTCGCTTTATTATTAAAACTCATTTAAGCCTTCATGATGTTAAATTCTCTTTCACAAGTAACTATAAAATTATATCAACTTAAGTTAGTTTCAGTTCAATTGTGTTTTATGACTCGTTTGTCATTTTTTTAGTTACTTTGTGTTCTTTGTTGTGTATGTCTGTTTTCCATGTCTGGTCTTTGTCCCTGGATTACATTCTTTTGATTACCGCTATAACCTTGGTTCCCTTGATTACTCTTTAACCTGAAACTTCGATATTTATATTTTTTTCTTTTTGACGTATTCAAGAAATATTAAATGCCTGTTCCAACAACAATTTCAAACCGTATACATAGTAGTAAAATACACGTCGCTCAAAATGCCATATCGTCGGATGTTGCTAAGCCATATCCCCAGGGGTTGCTAGTAATTTCCCCGAGGAACGTCGCGCGCACTGCTGACAGCGTCCAAGATGGAGAAGCGGTTTGCTTCACACTAAGTGAGTGAAATTCTCGATAAAAGAGCAGCAACTTTGATTCTGTTCCGCAAATGCCGGTATTTCATGGATGTTACATTGAATCTATCAACATCAACATTAACTAAAGCAAATGAACATGAACTTCGATTTTAGCGCAAAATTTCAGTGATTGAATTATAAAGTTATTTTGTAGAATTACTTGAAATTCCTCAATGAATGATGAATTCTGTACACTCCATATATCCCGAGTAATTAAATGTCGTACCTTTTAAACGAATTAATCCTTTGATACCATTAATTTGTCCTATTTTTCAGATTTTTTTACGCACATGACTTTGCTTCGTCGTCATCATCGTCAATGGAATTCCTGACCTAGTTTAGTTTCGACGTCACATCTCTGACCCATGAACTTTTGACGTCTGTGGCGTAGCGCTCGAGACGTTGACCGGCAAAAACAACATTGTCGATTTGGGCACCTGTAGGGTTCTACCAAAGGTAGTACCCTACATCCGATAAAAAACACTCAAAATTTGCATATTTCACTATATTTTTCAACAATACTTGGAAAAAAACGTTACATTTGCGTTACATGTTGTGTTAAAAATCCCTAGAAAAACGCCAGTTTAAGCTTGAAACCGCGGATAAAATCATAATTACGTTTGTATTCTTAGATATGGAGATTTTAAACCCTTCAGTACTATCGTACACCCTTCTGTTTCGCCTCAGGACGTACTAACGTACTTCAGGGATTTAAAATCTCCATATCTATTTCAGATATCCTTTTCTTCATTAAACACAGACTGTAATTTTTAAATATAATGTCTTTAAGAACAGTTTGGCTACACTTTGGTAACAAAATTTAGAGCATATGTTCCCGGTTTCTTTATAAGTACATATAATGATGATACAATACCACTTTAGTTTACCGAGGTATGTTAAACTTAAAATTTGCTGTCAATAATGAGATATATAAGCGTATTATTTGTTCCGCGTCATTTTTAAATTAAATGATATTTGATATTTTATTGATTCATTATAATTATGAAAATGTACTCACATCTTCTAAATTGGGATTTAATGTGAGTCTTTGTTAACGTTGTCTGTATGTTCTTCTTGATCAATAACCAATGCTTCATAGGAGTAGATAGGTATGATCTTTAATAATGATAATAAATATACTTATATATAGAAACGCTCCTACAGACAACTAATTTCATAATGGTGCTAAGTGGATAAGTAAATTAAAAAAGTTATTTTCTACTTCCTGATAGTAGAAATGAACTTAATCAGGCAAACTGATCGTAAGCTTGTTTTGAACAGTACAAAAGTTCATTCGTGATAAGTAAGCATGATTGATAGAAGATACGTTAATTTTAATTACAACAATAAGCTTAACTGAGAGAAATTATGAAGGTACGTCTGATCTTACTTACTTCATTTGGTATTTTATATGAAATTTTATCAAAAAATATATATTACTACTCATTTTAATATTTAAATATACAAAATTAGAATTTCGCAAAATATTCAGGCCATTTTGAAATGAAATAATTTATTTTTGAATACTTCACTGAACAAAGATAAAACACATGATTCTAAGCAACAACTTTCAGGATAAGGTAAATAATTGTATTGAACACCACAGAGAAAGAGTAATCAAGGGAACTAAGGTTATGCAACCCAGGGACAAAGACCAGACATGGAAAACAGACACACACAACAAAGAACACAAAACAACCAAAATCATACATACAAAGCAACAAAAGAAAATGAGCAACTAGGACTCCACTAAAAACTGGGAGCATGGACCAGAAAATAGACAATATGTAGCGGAAGATACGCGTGTTTAAAGAGTCCCCTTAAATTGTTTCAATAATTATCAACAATTTAAGAATTATTAATTATAAAATCGAGTCTGACATCTCTACTCAATGTAGACTTAATTTCAAGGTGCAATTACAAATGTACTATAGAGAAATAAGAGAATTAAATTTTAAATTCAGGACAAAAATATCTCATTAGAATGAAATATATCATGCTAAATTCAATTTTAAAACTGTGAAATATTGTCAACATCTCTCAAAATGACAAACATTAGATAAAAAGCCTTATGCAAAATACTTATTCTAAATAGATTAGTAGAGAAGTTCAACCACACTGCATTTAAATTCAATTAAAAAATTGACATTCTATCTTTTGCTTAGAGCATCTGTTATACAATATCCTCTTGGAATTAGAAAACAAAAGAATGACTGAATGAACCTACTTTTAACTACTACCTAATTGTCAACTTTCCTTTCATCTGTGGCAACATTCCTTCGGCTCCTGCGTATGGAGTCTTCATATCACAACTTATACGTTATGCCAGAGCTTGCCAAAACTATGCAGACTTTTTGTATCGCGCTAGAACTCTAACAAATAGGCGTCTGGAACAGGGTTATGTTGCTACAAGATTGAAGTCATCACTACAGAAGTTTTATGGTCGTCATCATGAACTCGTGGATCGTTATGGTGTATCCATCAGCATTATGGAAACTGATTTATTCAACGGGTCATAGTTTTCCTTTCCTTGTTTGTCTACCCCGGAATTGACTTTTTATTAGCAACTCGGTTGGTGTTTCTAGAAAAGCAGAGGACGCTTACCCTTCCGGTGCACCTGGTCCATGCTCCCAGTTTTTAGTAGAGTCCGAGTTGCTCATTTACTTTTGTTACTTTGTATGTATGATTTTAGTTAGGTTTAATTTAATCAGGTTTAGTTAATAGGTATATATGTACGTTCTCATTTGTAACAACGTGATCATTAATTAAATCTTATTATATTTGTAAGTCAGCAAAAGCCGATTGATTTACTAAAATGTATAATGTTGACCATTGCTGATAAGACTAAAACTACATGTCTTGGGCTAGAATACAGAGGAAGAAAACAGACAAAATAGATAGACTTTAACAATGCACATATACTTTACCGGCATTTGAGTAGCTTTTGCAGATGTATAGAGTAACAATACTTTTTATCTCTCCTGCTGACAATAGTCAATTATGTTGTTATCGAGTTGGTGTATCCAAAGGTCATCTTTATTACTTTTGTTGTCACGTAAAGGTGTGATTACACTCGTTGAATACCTTTTTGTTGATCTTTTTATAAAGGTTATGCGTTGGTGCATTTGTTGAGTTTCTTCATGTTTTTTTTACACATTTAATCACAATGAAATGACGATTATTTGTAAGAAACTGGTCAGTCTCATTTTGTAAGATTTATTTACTTGCTTCTTGTATTGCGATGTTAAGTTTGCATTTATCGAAACAAAATGATGCTTTTTATTGCAAATATGTCTAAAAGATTTTAAAAAATACGTATTTTAATATGGCTTTAGATAAGAATCAATGGAAACAAAAGGCAATATTAAAATAAAATCAAATATTAATGGCAACATTGGAATGATGGAAGATTTACATAAATTGACTTACCAACTAGGATTGCATCAAACGGTATTATTGAGGGAAGGCGCTGTATTGTTGTTTTTTTAATTTTCATTCGTTTGATAACTTTGAATAAATTTTGCAAGATGACGTTGTTGGATTGTTGTATTATTATCAAAACGTTTCCTATTACTTTTTATCATTTACAACTCGTTACAAGAAAGGTGTGGCACACAGCTGAAACACACTGAGCGTTCACTTTTAAGGAAAAAAAATAATGTTTTGAAGTATACCGGTATGTTTTCTTCTAAAGATAAAAATCTTTTTTTAGGATGAGATGACTTAAGCTTAAGGCTACTATTATACAAAATGTATATTGAATAAACTGTATTAAAAATGAAAAACCTGGATTAATGTTTCATTTCTGATATGCTATTATTGATTAATAATGATGTTAATCTTTCCAAGTTTGAGAGAGTAATCAAGGAAACAAAAAACCTAACGGAAATCAAAATAATGTAATCCAGGAATAAAAACGAGACCTGAAAAATCGACACACTTGTAAGAAAATAACAATACAAACTAATACGTACAAAGCAACAAATGTAAATGAGCAACTCGGGACTCCACTAAAAACCTAAAAACTGGAATGATGAACCAGGTGCAACGGTAGGTTAAGCGTCTTCTGCTTTTCTAGAAACACCCGCTCAAAATAGTCTAGTCCGGGGTAGACGAGAGATGAAGGGAAAACTATGACACATTGGCTTAATAGGTTTTCATAGTGCAGATAGACAAACCGTAACGATCCACAAGTTCATGATGGCGACCATAAAATTTCTGAAGCGATGACTTTTATCTTTTGTAAAATACCCCTGGTCTAGAAGCCTAATTGTAATGAAGTCTAATACGGAACAAAGCGTCCGCGTAGGTACGGCAAGCTCTTTTGTCGCGTTTTTTTGTTTTTTTGTTTGTTTTTGTATAGTTTAGTCAATAGTTTTCCATTACCACCAATCTGTAAGTGTAGGTCAAGATATGAGGTTGACTTCCCAGTGTCTGTAGTATCCTTAATCCAAAATTCCTTAAGGTAATAAAATCCAATTAGTTTTTGCAGTTGCTATGCATTCATTCGTATAGTGCGTTAAGTTCACGACCGTTACCAATGCAATTTTAGCAATGCGATAAACAATACGTTGATAATCGGAACGTATGTTTACCTTTTAAATAATTAGTAGTTCGTTTAATCAATGCGTTTGAGTGTTCTAAGAGAGCCTTCAGTTAGAATCTTACTTCAGAGCAGAGGTATACCACCCTTACACAAAACCATTCCCGTAAACATGGTTTTCCCTTATTGTAATTTCATAACAAAACATTTCCTGCAACAAAGCATTGTCATTAAATGTGTACAATAGATACGGCATCATCATATAATTCATTACACATTTTGAGTACAGCAAATATATCTCCAGTTGACTTCCAGTTATGTACGCTTGTAAAAGGGAAAGGTATCTATCTATACCCCCTAGTGAAACCGAGCCTTTTATACCAATCAAAAGTTTTTTGTGGTACATAGGAATGATTATAACTTATTTTTTCATATATTTCAAAATATATGGATAAGGGTAACAACAAAATTACCGAACACCAATCCGATCCATATTCAAGTCAATTCCAAAACAAATCTGGCAAAATAGATATTACACCACCGGAACAGCTGGTACCGCAATAGTCGTAAAATGGAACAGGCATCTCAAAATCAAGGAATGTTATCACAAAAAGGTCCATGTATCTTAAGTGTATATGAAGTCAGGATGATTGGTTAAATTGAAATTGAGTTCACTCGTTGTATTTTTAAAAGAAAAAGACAGCAAAACAATTTTGATGTAAAAACAGCGTTTTACCAAACATGATTTTAATAAATTTAGCTATAAAATATGATTTTTTTATATTTCAGATATGATTGAATAAACGGAATAGAGATTTTTTTAAAATCTTTATCAGTTTCACATCTTTCATTTTTAAATATCTGTACCAAGTCAGGATCATTGCGGTGGTTTCCTACTTTTCGGTTGATACCCTGATAGTGTCATTTGTTTTACGGACTCTCCTTTTAACTGCTGCCTATATTTTATCACTTCAGTACCTCATCAATTAAGTAAACATTTTTTATCATTTTACATCAAAGAAAAAGACGTTTGCTGTACCTAAATTTCTCCATAAAAACACATAGTTACTTAAAAGAGTATTTTGTTATCAATCATCTAATGTATGATGTCAATGATAATAGTACATGAGAATATCTTTAATTTCGTCTTCTTTTGATACTCTATAATAGTTTCCTTCGAAATAATAGTACCAATTATCACCACATTACAGTCGATGAAAGCCATTATGAAACATCTTGTTGTGATTCAAAGTTTACATAACATAAAGAAAGAAATGTTATTTTAAGTAATTTCGTATATTATTTACAAAGTTGTCACAACTGTACTTCTATATCTGCCAGAGTTATCGATTTTAGTTTGATAGATTGTTTGAACCACCTCGTGTAGATAATAATACTGCCAACATTGTGTAAACGTGTTAAGCAATAGAAAGTTAATTTTAATAAGTGACCGAATCATTACTAATTACCGGTAATAAAGGTTGCCGCGACACCGGTCAGTAATAATCTAATTCAATGATTTGATTTAAAAACAATATCAATTTAAAAGGTAACATGGTTCAAACAGTCAAGTAGTCAAGTCAAGCAGCTTGTACTTAAGGCGCCGTCGTTCAAATTAATATCAAACGACACAACACGTCGTTTTGGATATTATACTCTCACAATTATTGTAATTTTATAATAAGACATTTCTTACAACAATTATTAATTCATCAAAGTCGTATCAAATGTACTATTCATAACAATTACGTAATTTACTTCTGATTACATAAAAGAAACAAGTTAAAATTTACCGGTCATCGACCACATCTGTACTGTTAAGAAACGTCGTATAATTAAAAGGCAATTCACATATGAAATTTGTTTCCCCAAGAAAATTATGCAGAAAGTCTGAATAAAGAATTAATATTTGGTAGCAAAACGAAACAAAAAAAGCAAACACACACTTTGTTGACACACTAAATGCCTAAAACTTATCATCGTCGATCAAACACTTCATAAACTAAAACATAAATTCGATTAAATTGGTAACTTAGTAAAATCAACGGTAACATACTACAGCATATTTTTTCTGGTTAAAGCACTTGAATTGATCAAACAAATTACAATCACTTCTGTGAAAAAAAATATGGGAAAGAAAATTACAGCATAAAAAAATTGACTTGGATAATACTTTTAAAAATGTATACTCTGTTTTCTTCCTATGTAGTTTTGTTTGTGTATTTGCCTCGTTATTTTTTAACACATTTTCATTTCATAGGTTCATAATATTTTGCTAAAATATGCTCAAATCAAATACAATAATTTAATAGCTTATTGCATTACGTTTAAAATTTTCAGAACAACCAATCACAATGCATTATATCATCGTTTGAATATTTCCCCACTATTCATAATTTTATATTATCTTGGTTCCCTTGATAAATCTTTATTACTCTTTACATAAAAGTGCCTTAGGAAACGGTCATTTTACTCCATAACATTTCGTATATGAAGACAAACCTTTCCTTTTCATTAGCGGTACATTATTCCATGTACTCCTTAGACTTTAATAATAAACAATTTACATCTAATTTTCACCAGGGTTTCATCATGCTTAAAGACAGACATGCAAACGTAAATTGAAGTCAATGCCGCAATGAAGCATGAATAGTAAAAGATTTCAAAATATTTTGAGTGACACTGAACGTAAACATATGTCAACAAATCTTAAAACATGAACCTGTGAACCTTTTGAATATGTTTTTATTTCATTCATGTGTAATGGAATAATACAAATCCATTTACACCAGCTTATTTATGGTAAAAGATCCTTTTAAAGATTCCCCCAGACAATCTCTTATGCCTTTTGTTTTCAAAGATGCTTATTATTTATATTAGACAACAAGGTTAACCAGCCTGAAGTACAGTTCAGGAAGAACTGTTTTTTTATATATACATGACCATTGTCAGTATTATACCCATGGAATATTTGAATGAAAAAAAGAAGAAGAAAGGGGTTTTGAGGGCAAATTGAAGTTCTATCTATTAACTTTTACATGAAATTGGTCAAAAAGAGGTCAGAACCTGAAAAGTGTACCTTAAAGCATCTTCCGAGGCAATTAACTTCCATATTTATAGCTGTCAAAGAAGGTCTTCAGTCTTACCTCGACACTTGTTACTCCCGTAGTGGTATCTATTCAATTTAAATCCTAAAACATTCGAAAGATCTTCCGAAAATCCTCAATGGTAGATAATTATCGGACTAATTGCGTCATGATCTATGATTTTTCAACCCTTTATACTACTATTCGGCATACTAAATTGAAATCCCTTTTCAAGAGCATTTTACTTCTAGAAAAAGGCATGGTCTCCGTACTTTGCAAAAGAACGATTCCAAATCATCTTCTCAAATAACCGAAGAGGATGTTGTCAAAATGCTAGAATTTGATATCGACACCATTTTTGATTCAACATATAGTCGGCATTCAAATGGGAACAAATTTAACTCCGCTACTCACTGACTTATTGCTCCATGCCATTGTGACTGATATTTTGGCTGATCTCATCCACAAGAAGGAAAATCGTTTAGAAAACCATAATCCTTTGATCTCAGCTTTCATTATATGGTTGATGTATTGTTTTTAAAGAAATTTAATTTCGGGCATTTTATACATAACATCTACTCCAAAAATTCTTCACACAAAGGGCATTACAGAAACTACGAAGTCAGTCTCATATTTTTGCCTTTTACTAAGAGATCGATGGAAAGGGAAAACCCATGACAGAACTATACGATATGACTTCTCATACCGTATTGTCAACTTTCTTTCCTATGTGGCAACATCCCTTCTGCACTTTTTTCATATCACCGCTCATATATTGTGCCAGAGCTTACCAAAACTATGCAGATTTTTGTACCCCGATAACATTACAATTACATTTAGGCTTTTTGAACAGGGTTACTTCAAGATCAAAATCATCAATACAGAATTTTTATGGTCGTCAACATGAGCACGTGGGACGTTATAGTGTATCCATATGCATCATCAGAACCGATTTGTTCACCATGTCATAGTTTTCCTTTTCTCTTTCTTCCAACCCTGACGTGACGTTACAGTTCCCATGAGGTATTCGGTGGGTGTTTCTAAAAAAAGAGAGGACGCAAACCCAACCGGCGAACCTGGTCCATGTTTCTAGTTTAAAATTGAGTCCGGATGTCTCATTTACTTTATATTTTTTGTAAGGGTAATCAAGGGAACCAAGGTTCTAGCGGAAATCAAAAGAAAGCAATCGAGAGACAAAGACCAAACATGGAAAACAGACATGCACAGCATTAATAACTAAATTGATACATACAAAGTAACAAAAGTAAATGAGCAACTCGGACTCCACTAAAAACTGGGAGCATGGACCAGGTTCACCGGTAGGGCAAGCGTTCTCTGCTTTTCTAGAGACACCCGCCAAGTTGGTCATAAAAGTCAAGTCCGGGGTAGATGAAAGAGGAAAGGAAAACTATGACACGATGAACAAATCAGTTTCATGGTGCTGATTGATACATCGTAACGATCCACAAGTTCATGATGGCGACCATAAAATTTCTGTAGTGATGTTGTAGCAACATAGCCCTGTTCCAGAAGCCTAACTGTAAGAAGTCTATTGCGATACAAAAAGTCTGCGTAGATACGGCAAGCTCTGGTATAACGTATGAATTGTAATATGCAAAATTATTCAAATGAACAAATTCGCCTTAGCTGCCCTATCTGGTCTTATTCCATTTCTATTATTTTACAATTTAATATTACTTTTTATGTAAAAGAAACATCTTAAAAGCAATTTTTTTTTCAGTTCTACAAAACATTTACTGACAAAAATAGGAGCAAATGTCATTAGAACAAATAAAGATGTCATCACAAAAGTGCTTTCAAGAATTTGTGCACCTTTAATATCTATGATTAGTATATTCGTAATGCTCTGTAAAGGTAATTAAACTTTATCAAAGATTAATTCCACTTGATTTTCACTGTAAAGCCCACATTTCATATGAGGTGACGTTTATTGTAGCCTTCACAAATTTAAGTCACGACGTTGGCAACGTTCTTTCCCAAGTGTGCCGCGTTTATAATGCTACAGAATGATATTTCATAAAAAGGTCTGATGAATTAAAATATTGAAGCCTTACAATTGTCTTGTTTTATTTTTCATTATTTCCTTCTGAAGGAAAGTTGTTTGTATCTATTGGTATTTCAGTTGTACAACATCATTTTCAGAAAATGATTTAATTGGATTTTATATCATGTTGAATGTAAGTTTAAAATGCTTTCATTTACTATAGACTTGAATGAATTCAATGAAATGATTCATGTTGTACACGCAATTTCAAGTCAAATACGTGTAGTCTGAAAGGATACACAAGCGTTAACATTTCAATAGTCGATTTTACTGAAAGTCCTAACGGAGGTATTGCACATGTCGTCACTATGACATATTCTGTCATGAAATTGTTACTTACAATGTGATTGTTAAATCAAGACGTTAGTTATACAAAGGAAAGATGTAAAGATAAGTAGTATAAAAATACTTGAAATGAGAAAAGAACAGTAAAGGTTTAGAAATGAAGTAACCTAGTAAAAAGTCGTAAAATCAAATGGTTAAGTTCAATTAAAGGAAGTACAAGTACTTTTTATTTAATGGAAATGCGCTTATTTTTTAATATATAGAACTTGTCACATAAATCAGACAAAGGCTTCTGAAACCCTATTTCATAGATGGAATCAACCACCTTTCCATTAATCGAAACGGCTTCTGATCATGCTGAAACAACACTTTGTAGAATATCTTAAAAATGATCTTCCGTCTGTGATCATGACACCAACATTTAGCATCTTGATGACATCACAAAAAGACTAAACAAGACCGTTCATAAAAACAAAGAAGTAAATTACATATGTTATCTACTATCGTTCGATCATCTTAAAAAAACACAAACTAAGTTAAGGCCGCAACAGACATTTCAAACGAAGACCAAAACCTTCTAATACTGTTAAAAGTATTTTCCCGCCCCCTTACTGAAGATGAAGCATCTTTACAACCTAAGGATTTTAATGTCTGCCTGGTCAAAGGTCCTGCATACGCTTGACCGAGTAGCTCGACATATTTCCCAGAAAGTTGAGGATCAAGAAGTTATTTGACAGGTGAAAGATTTAGAGGGAAAGTGATAGTGATTCAGACAAAATAAAAATGAATACCGGTTTATACCGAAAAGAACAAACATTCAACTTATGATTTTTTTTAAAGATAATGTTAATTCTGGACTAATTAGAACTGTTAGCGTGAAGAGTTATGACCAACTGACAACAGGAAAGCGATTGCCCTTCAAGATCTAACAACCAATGAAGAGATCACAATAAAACCTACAGAAAAAGGCAGTGCTCCAGTGGCCATGGTGGAATCCGTCTACACAAAAGAGGCCAATCGTCAACTTAAAGACGACCGTTTTTATACTAAACTAAACAGATTCAACTCAAACCTTTACGGAAAAATGTCAAAATCAAACAAAATGTACGGAAATGACCACATTACACTTGAATATCTTAACCCTGAAGAACCAAAACCTGGCCGATTCCATCTCCTTCAAAGGATTCACAAAGTCAAAATCCAGGTAGATTTATGGTATCTGCTAACGGCCACCCAAAACATATCGGAATTCGTGAACTTCCATCTTCGACCACATGTTGAAAGACTACCATACTTTATATAAGATCGACTCAACTGATTACTGACAAAAAATGCAGGATCTGAATCCTATTTCATCTAAAACCACCTATGGACGTCAACTTTCTCTATACTAAAATTCATATTGTAGAGAAGTGTTGGATTCACTGGAGGTAAAACTTCCAAATATTGACTGCCTAGTCACCTTACTCACAATACTTACAATAAATGTTATTTTAGGTACCAAAATTGCTCCCTCTTATGTCAATATTATTATGAGAAGATTAGAAAAGGCACTTCTTGAAACTTCGATAGAGAAACCCTTGTCCTAGTATTGGTTTATTGTTGACATGGGCATAAAATAGACTAATAAAGAAATTGAGCCCTCAACCTATAATCCAAAGCAACAGACATCAACCGATACCAATCACTACTTAATGCCCAGGAATGAATACCAGCCCATGTGAAATTCAGACACTGCCTATAGTAGAGGTGATTTTTTATGTAATGATAGCCCTTTCTGTATTTTGATCTGCATTTTTGAGACAACCATACATTAATCTCTCAATAAAATCAAACTTAATCAAGAACGATAACTCCTGCAAAGTGCCATTTTTATACACAATCTATAGTTTTTATCTCGAAAATGCAATAACCAAATAGTATACTAAGATTGGTCATGTGGTCTCCAACTTATTTTGAATTAGAAATAATAGTGACTTAGGTGGGTTTTTGACATGCATTAGTCACCTCATGTCTGTTTTTTTTTTGCACTGCTTTATCGGATCAAATTGATACGGGAAAGATGACGTAAGCATAGCAGGGTCTCAAAAATTCCCAACGATGTTAGAACTGTCAAATTTGCGAAACAATTATTTTGTAATACAGATCCAGTTCATACTAAGCTTTGGAATAAAAATTTCTGACAATTAAAACAAAATAACTTATGACAAATTTAATTATAAAATCAATCAAACAACAGTCAAATAGTTCGTGTTACAATTTGATTACCTTTCTTTGCTTAGCATAAGATTAATCTAAATTCAGCAAAGATTAATAAATTGTTAAACCATACTACAGTTAAAGCGCCCTTCTTCAAATGTACCAATCAAACTTTTGTTTTTAGTTTGTAATGACAATCGTTATAAAGAAGTGTACTTACATCAAACAGCACTTTTGTAAATCAGTTATGGATGATTATCCATAATGTGTGTACCTCATGGCAAAAGTCTAGCACTGAAATACATATCATTTTTAGATCAGCTATAAGAAATCGACCAAAACTGAAAACTCATAGAAAACTGAACCGCTTTTCACTTGCTTTCAATTGTTATCTCAATCTATTATATATCTGTGCAAAAATCACTCTACATTATGTCATTACAGAGATTATCAAAGGATTATTGATACCATAGGTCTCCAGATACATTTAGATCCATTAAAAATGTTTATGAATTTCCAGGGGAGTGACATAATGTGCTCCTGAAGAAAGAGAGTAAATAACTGCCGTTCCGCCAGCAGCACCTATAATATGTGAGTAAAGGCCGTAACGAGTCTAGCTACAAAATGTGGCTTCCTGGCACACTCTGTCAAGGCGGATTCACAAAGAGGTTCAACTATGTGCGATTTTCACCTGGAATCCTAATTTAAATGAAACAAATGTTCATGAAGTTAAACAAATAAAGCTTGTCCGGAATGGACAAATTAAATGTTAAGCAAGACTCCCCTTAATACAAAGGAAAATTCAACATTTGAACGATGAAGATAAATCTTGATAAATACATATATTAATAAATCATATAGCAAAAGTTGGCTAACTCAACAAAATCCGTGTATTCAATATTTATTTTTATAGGAAATGATATGTATATCTATCTGATTTTAACACCATCACATGATAGTCTGATTTAAAACTTGCAATGGAGAAAAATATTTTCGTCATTGTGAGTCATAGGACCTAGCCCTGTGTTTCCTCTCACACATTTTATCGATCGAAGGGATTACACCACTATAGCTAATAACTGTCAAGTTTGGTAGGTTGTCATTTTATTTAGATGACGCTTTTTCGTTAAACAATCCTAGTTACGAGGATTTTATGCAACATCACATCTACCCCCAAAGAACTTGAGATAAAGATCCCTTGATTACTATTTTTAACAACATAAGTCTTTTTTTTTTAACTTACACGAGAGAAGCAATCCTGAAGATCTTTTACCGCTATGAATAAATATACCTACTTGAATAAACTACTGAGGGGTTTAGTTGTACGTATGGCAAACCCAGCAATATACGTCTATTTGTTAGGGCACTTGTGAAGTTTTGGTATCCAACATTCAGAGTGAGAGTAATATTATCACCACCTAAGGTAATATCATATAAGGACATGAACTCATATACCTGATTGTTAATTTTGTCTTCCTTCCTTTTAGTGCTAGTGGATATGTTTAGTTGCCAAGTGAATTATGAAAACTCATTTCCTTAATTTGACAGTCAATTAAGTGTATTTTGTTCACAAATACTACAAACTAAGGCATTATTAACATAGTTCGAATTATATAAAAGAAACTCATAGGCATTGAATTATAAACTACATTTAGATATGTCAGTCACTTTATATTGCTTCATCGATATATTTTCAACCTAGGATGTCTTTGAAACAGTTTTCAAGTAATAAAGATAATTAGTATAAAGTAACTTCAATGCATTATAAACAGAAAAGTTTTACACTATGTGCAAAGAGTAACGATTTTGATAGAATATTTATATGCAATTCCCTATTGTAACAATTTCAAACCAGAATCAGCGGCGAATAAAGATAATTTCTAGCAGAATATAGTAGCTGTCAGTTGTTGATATGAAAGCAATTTACTGTAATTACTTGAAGAAAATCGATTGTACAAAAGGGTGACAAGTAACAAAGCGGAATCAGTTGGAAAGTGATAGGACAAATGGCGGCGGAAAAAATCTGATTCGTCAAAAACGATAAACGGAGTAATTAAATGGGAACTGGCGAAAAAGATAGAAATCCCCCAAAATAATGAAAAAGTAATCAATCCTGATTAGCTAAAAGTTAGAACGTTTCCTATTTCCTAGGAGGAAACGAGAAAGGTCAAATTGACTGGGTCTTGTAAAAGAAACAAAGTTCAGTAAATGAAAAGAATACACAGTAACAAAATACATTGAAGCACCCTAGACACTTGGCCTGAAAGGTTCTTATTTTCATTGGAATATTGAATTTTTTTGTATTTCAGCAACAGATATAATATAGATCAAAATTAAGTGTACAGTTTTATGTTTTAATGATATTTGTTCAGAATACTTTGTACTAATACATTTATTACTTCATTGAATAATATGATATAATGCTTAAAATATATGCTTTATTTCTAGCTGCTTCTAAAGGCAATATTGTGATTAGAGATGTTGTGTCTGTTTCTCTGGAGGTGACAAACATGGCTCTGTGTCTGCCAACACCACAGAAAACATTGTTGTTATGAATGTACTTATTTTTATGAATCAGATACAAAGCAATTAATGTTAAGTGGAATGATCGTGATTTTCAGTAAAAGATTTGATACTGAGCAGAGTGATTATACGTCCGGTTACATAATCGATATGTCTCTGGTCTTACATAATATCCTAACAGCGATAACAAAATAAATGCGTCTTTTGACATTTCTACCGTTGGATAAATTCCAGCTTCACACACGAAATAGCTTATCCTACACCAGTACACTATTTTTTAAATGGCTTAATTCATATTTTATATTCATCAATGAGAAAGTGTAAGATCAAGGCTATAAACCATAAAAAACTTCTTAATAATACGAGTGTGAAAAGGTAACGTTCGTATTTTAAAGTCTCATATGGGACTCACCTAATTACTTATAAGATCATAACTTATCTAGTACCTACAATGTTCAAAATAAAATATTATGATCGATTCAGACTCAAAATAATTGAATTTTGTACATATTTACATTTTGTTCAAGAAAACTATGACACAAAGAACTGTAACATTGAAAACAAGAAACTATGATTTCGGACTATAAGTTTTCGTATTTGTATCATTTCAAAAACTTTTTTTAAAAAATTGCATAAGCTTATTTATAGTGGTAGCTTGGTCATCAAATGAATTAATTAAGTACTTAATTAAGTCATTAAAACAATATAAAACAAACGTTTAATCCTTGTAGTCTTTAGCTTAAGCATTAGGAGAGCCCTCTTCGTAAAGTTTCATTTTATTTTGTAACGAGAACAGTTTCATGCATGTTAAGTAAAAATCGGTTTCAACTTATTTTTTAAAGTAACATATGAACTGTTTTGTGCCAAACAAAATATATAAATGCTTTAATTCATTGTTTTTATTGTTTTTTTTTAACTTATCTGAAAGAAATAACACTGACCAAATATCCATTAACTGTGAAAAAAAAACAACAAAAAGCTAGTCATTCGCGGACAATATTTTAAATTACAAAAAAATGACCTGTTTTCAACTCATTTGGCAACGTTTTGTTAGATTCGACTATCATCAGGGTAACACTGCCAAAAGGTAATAGATTCATGTTTTATTATAAACATGACAAAAATGCCTTGGTTGTTTTGTACTTTCCTTTTCACTGAATATTGAATGATCAGTTTTATAATGTATGCAAATAATACAGTTTAAAAACAACAAGTTTTTTGTTATCATATAAACTCCGTAAAGTTATTTTAAGTGGAATTTAGATATCGTCATTGGAACAATCTATTATCTTGGTAATTTCATGTCAAATGCTTATTTTTTTTTAAAACAAATCCTTATTGCAATTTATTGCACATTGAGATTGTCGATAAAACTTTGAGTTATATGACAAAATGCATTACTTTGTTCATTAAATGCCTTCCTGATACTACACTGACATTAAACAGTCATAGAAAATACACTTTATATTTTACAGTACTACAATAAAACAGCTAGAATGAAAGTATCAAACAATTAATACATCGTTGTAAAATATTTAATCCTACCTGCTATGATATTAGATTTTTATGATTTTTTTTTATGAAGTGTGGATATATTTCCATAGAACTTCTCTCTATTAATGCATTCGAAAGAGGCCAATATTCATCGAACCGAAACTTCCCTTACATTTTGTGAATTACTTGTTAGATATTTATCTCATATCAAATACATAATCCATTTGAACAGGATTATATTTATTATCGATTGTCGCGATTGTTTTCGACTCTGTTTTGTCCGTGAGTCACCTCCCCTGTATTTTATTGTTGTTACTATTATTATTTACTTTAATCTTCGAATTATGACTTGAAAAATTTTACGTTAATGAAAGTTAAAAAAAAAGAACTTTGTATTATTATTTTGTTTTCAGTTTAGGGAGGTCGAAGATCTGAGTTTATATTACAACGATCGCCTGAGCTGAGGATTTGTATAGTATATTCTTTTTTTTTTTTTTTTTTTTTTTTTTTTTTTTGTAAAACCATTTAATTTTTCAGGCTTGGTATTTCAAAATTTACGAACTTCATGTTTCGTGACCACTAATATGTAGCAGTATCTTAGCTTGTATTCAGAAAAATAGTCTTTATTTCCCTTATATGAATCCAGCTGAATGAACTGAACTCATTCAGAAATCACAGTACTATATTTCTAACAGGTATTTATTACTTGATTGTAAAAGAAAAGATTGGCACAATATATTACACTGTGTCAAGTTTTGGTCCCATTTTAGCTGGTATTGTTGCATACTTTTTAATGTTGCAAATGTTTTTGATTTGCTATTTATTTACATTTGTAACAGACTTGTAAAATAATATTATGCTACAAAACTGAAGACATCACTTCAGAAATTTTATGATCGTCATCATGAACCCATGGATCGTTTTTGGTGCACCGATCTGCACCACGAGAACCGATTTATTCACCGTGACATGGTTTCCCTTTTGTCTTTTGTCAACCCCAGACATGAAACTTTATGAGCAACTTATCGGATGATTCTTGAAAAGCCTACCAGAGCACCTGGTCCATGCTCCCAGTTTTTTTGGAAGTCCGATATGCTCATTTACTTTTTGTTTCTATGTACGTGTCATTTCGGTTATTCCATGTTCGTTGTTGTGTGTGTCTGTTTTCCATCCATGTTTGGTCTTTGAATTATATCCTTTGATTTCTGCTCGGTTAAATGATTTATTAGATTTATTACATGTAATACCGATAATTATGCCAGAATTTGAGAACTATTTTATTTTTGTTTTCATTGATTTAAACCATTGCCACATACAATGCATGTCAAAAACATCCCATGCCGATATGGTGTGTCTATCTTTAATACTTTCATTTCTTATAGTTTCTCTGCGATTGAGATTCACAGTGTCGTACATACAATTGATATTGACTAAACAAGTAAAAAATGATCATCTAAAAAAGAACATGGTAAAAATATTGATTATAGATAGTAGAGCATTTGTATATAAAGAAATCAAAACTTTTGAAGCGAACGAATTGTAAAATGTATGTTTAAGCTCTCCGGAAAGACACGGGTCATCACTTGTACGAGCTAGCTGTTTCTCAAAAACGCCTTTTTTTATTCGCATGAAGATTAAGAATTTAAATCATGAACGGTTAAGTAAAAAGGGCACACTTACATTTGAGATTTTTGTCACATCAGTCAAAGAAACAGATTATTTCTTATTCATTGTGTTACCATATCGACACATTTTATGACAAAATGGAGACGATTATCTATCATTTTCGTGTGTCTCCATAATGAAAGGATTTGAAAAATGTATAGTTGCTATAAAGAAAAACTGTTAGATTTTCTTTATTTCCACACATTTACATGAAAATGCTGCAGTGGCCTATATATTGAGGGCAAACTTGTGTTTTTCAAATGCGTTTCGTTTAGTTTCTTAACGTTGGTTGTTTCGATTTTCATGTTTTCTTTGTTTCTTATTCCCTAGGAAACGTTGTTACCTCATACGCTGTGTAGAAAAAAGTTTTATTTCCAATATAAAGATTTCATTGAGAATTCTGACAATCTGATTGAAGATGATATATTTTTAAAGTGTCAATAAATTCGTATTCAATATTTTGTACTTATATCTTATTATTTTCATCTTGAACTTGACGCGTCTTACTCACCATGTTCAAGACATTTCAGAGTTGTTGTCTGCTTTGTTAAATGTATATTTTAATTTTATTATCTATTGTTTAAATCTTCTGTACTGTTCTGACTACTGATTTTACCTATTTTGACCGATGGCAACTTTATGCTACCCGTTTTATTGTAATATACCGGAAATAATTAACCGCAATGGAAGTGGAAAGTTTATCGAGCTATAAACTGGTTTCACTCCATTTCCATCGGAAATACTTGTGCCATGTCAAGAACATTGCGATGGTTTCCTGTTGATCTTTCCTGTTTTTCCCTAGATATTGCCATTTGTTATACGGATTCTTTTTTTTTAAAATTCTTTTTGACTATTGCTTAGAGTTTAACACATTAGTAATTTTGTAATTACCCTTGTCTGATCAGAAATACCATTAAACAGAATTATTATATAAAGTGTTATGTTTAAGAGTTTCAAAGATGTTACTGAAGTAAACAAACACTTTTTTATTTATTAGCTATAAAAACTTTATCTTAAGGTCACGTTATGTACAAATCTTTGTCGGTACCGATCAAACCTATGATCGTGTAATAAACGGTCACTCTAATTATTCACAAGTGGCATTTAATAACAACTTTTCTAATGTTCTAAACATTTACAGAAAATATAATGACATTAACACTTGTAATAATTCTTGGCTTAATACTTAGAACTCTGGTGAATTCGTTTTCTGGTAAAAGTGACACATCTATGCATGTTTAATATGTATTTATCTTCTGTCTGCCAGGTTTGAATACTAATCAATATAGCGTTCTTTGCAGAAATGAGTACTGAACAATCCTGACATCATTTTTTTTTTCACCGTTAAATCAGAATACATATTTGAAGAAACGGTCTTTATAAAAATCAGACAGGAGATGATCAATGCATGCCAAAAACCCACTATATACACTTTTCTTTCAAATTCAGAAACATTAATAGAGCACATATCCAGTCTTAGTTCGATATTTGGTTGTTGCACTTTTGACATAAAAATCATATATATTGTGCATTATAAAGGTCTTTTGTCAGAGTTTGCTTGCTTTATTTGGGAGATTTATGTATGGATTTGTTGAAATAAAAAAACCAGATCTAAATACAGAATGGACTACCGTGATATAACTTATAGCATATGCAGACCAAAGAAACATACTTCATCCGGTGGATTTTTCTGAATCGTGAATTACATCTACCATTGGCAGTATCTGAATTCATATGGATTTAAAGTAAAATTGCATCATAACAAACTGCCATGTAACATAAATTTTGATGTAATATAAAATAAATTCCCATGTAATAAATCATAATGTATCACTTGTTCCCATCTAACACAAATCGCCATGTAATACGATTTGCCATGTGATTCAAATTTTGACGTGATATATTGCCAATTTAATATTAATTGCCATGTAACGAATTTTGATTTAACACTAACTGCCAACTGTCATATGTGTTAAAACTAATACAATTAATATAAAGTCTTACTTTGTCACTCGGAGTTGTACTATTCAGATAATCATACAGTTTGAAATAACTCGGCGAGTTTAGTCGGGGTTGCTCGTTTACTTTTGTTTCCATATGTTTGTTATTTTGATTATTTTATGTTCTTTGTCATGTCTGTTTATTTCCTTGTCTAGTTGTGTTCTTTGTCATGTCTGTCTATTTCCTTGTCTAGTTGTGTTCTTTTGGATTACCGTTCGGATCTTTCCATTGATTTCCTTTTTTAAGTCCTTTCTTCCTTGAAAAACTGCTTTATTACAATCATTTGCGTATTTTTGAAAAATATTAGGATTTAACAGAAACTCAATTTTAGTTACATGCATGCAGAAAGTTACAGATAAAAATGATAAAAATGTTTTACAACATCTGCTAAAAATATTTTTCAAATCATTATAAGGATAGTATTAGGACTCCTCTTCAACATTTAGGAATAATTACTGAATATCTGCATGTTTGAATGTGGTTTTGATCAGGCTGTAGTTTGAAGGTCAATCAAACAATTTGTGTTCCTTTGTTGATAAAAAAAAGTATTAAAATTAGTTGTATGTCAAATGATTTGTACACTTATCTTTGAATTTTTCAATAGTCACACAACCCTCAGTCTACAAATCTTTGCGTATTCAAAAGCAGTTAACTGAACGATCAACTTTGAACGCTGAATACATTTATCATATCAGGGGTGAACTGTGGGTTAATTCCTTTTCCATGCAGCGTTTAGGTATCCGGAAATGTATTTTGAAATTTTAATATCAATTACTTCCCCTTTCTGTATCTTCTTTATACTGTTATTCAAGGTCAGACAGCGATAACAACAGCGAACAGCCAATATCATGATTAAAATTGCAAAACAAAACATATAGAACGAAATTAATCTTTGTAACTCCTCATTGTCCTCATTGTCATTATTATTTATCATTCCATCACAAAAATGGTGGTCCCCACTTTTTTTTGTATTTTGTACGTCATTGTTTCTATCAACAATATGTTGTTTACTGAATTCTGTCAAAATCGTTTTAGAGACGGTATAAAGATAAATGTCTTATGTCCCATGAGCTTTGTTTCAGGTATAAAGGGAGGTGGAAGTCATTTTGATGTCATTAAGCTACTCTATATCATATTCAAACCTGTCATATTTTCCAAATTAATGACCGTCTTCCATAGTTTCAAACCGCCTTTCATGGGCAAAAATCATTCGCATGGAAAAGTATAAAAATTTCTACCGAGAGTTGCATTAGTTCTTACCAATTTCACAATGAGTGAATTATTCAGGCATTTGTTTAAAAGTGTACCTGTACATTTCATAATGATATTAGTTTGCTTTAGTACTTGAATTTTGATTATAGCATAATACAACTCGCAATGTTTAATACTATATGTGTATTTCTACATGTATATAATTAACGTCGTCATACGTAACGAAACTTGCATTCCTTTTATTGCGCATATCACAAAAGGTGAACGCGGGGTTTGTAGCTGTTCGTTACGCTTAGGGTACTTTTTGCGTAATCCGCAAAATGCACAGTGTTCATATACATATTGGAAATGTACATAGCCTATAATTAAGGAACGTTTAATATTTTTAGCATGTTGAACGTATTCATGTTTGCAAGTCTAAGTTGTAGATGGCACCTACTTTGTGTAATCAATAGCTAAAACATATTGATATAATATTATTCAAACATTGCACAGTGTTAATATATATATTTTGAAGATGGTTGCCTTTATCAGGAACAAAATTGACAAATACTTAACACAATTTTTACCTGTTTAACTTTTAACAATTTTTCAGCAGTAAATGATATCATAAGTACACACTTTATTCTACCTGGCATAGAAATCTTGCATACATGTATATTTAAAATATGTGCTGACTAACATGTGATAGTGGTGTAGGTCCAAGCATGTCATAGGTATAGTCTTATTTACAAAATACTTTATGGTTTATTTTGTTCCAGATCATACGTGTATCTTGTAGACATAATACATATTATATGCGGACTTAACCAAATACTCCTGTGGTCTACTGTATGTGTATGGTCTTGGCAATCAATATGTCAAATTCAAATGTTAAAATCATGCTTTTTTCACAACGTGCAAAATCGTTGAAAATACATTTTTGACATTTTTTTCCTAAATTTAACACTCCCATAGAAGCGCAGTTGCAATCATTACAGTGTGTGAAAAACACGTCTTCTAAAAGCGCAAGTTGGTTGGTAAGGTGCTTCTAGGTGAATATGTACCTTTTTGGTTGAAAAATGAATAAAAAAAAACAGTGAACATTATATTGAATGTGAGAGATTTAGTTTATGTAGTTGGTAACCAAACAGACTTGACAGTCGCACCATGCTCCATGCATCATTGATTAAGAAAAAAAGGGAAAAATAGCTCAAATCTGATCCTGGCATATATTTAATCGTTCGTGTTTTCGCGAGTACTTTTCTATGAACAAAATATCAAGAAAAATGGCTAAAGCCATTTAACGGTATATTGTCTTTTTTTACATTTTTTAATCATATACAATTTTGATATTGTATTTTGATATTGAAAGAGTAATCAAGGGAACAAAGATTCTAGCGGAAATCAATAGAATATAATCCAGGGACAAAGATCAGACATGGAAAACAGACACAACAAAGAACATAAAGTAACTAAAATCATACATACAAAGTAACAAAAGTCAATGAGCAACTCTAACTCAATTTAAAAACTGTGAGCATAGTCAAAGTGCGGTAGGGCAAGCGTCCTCTGCTTTTCTAGAAACCCCCGACGAGTTGCTCATAAAAAGTCGGGTGCGGGGTATACGAAAGCGAACAGGAAAATTTTGACACAAAGGACAAATCAGTTTTCATGGTGCAGATGGATACACCGTAATGATCCACGAGTTCTTGACGACAACCATAAAACTTCTGTAGTGATGACTTCAATCTTGTAGCAACATAATCCTGTTCCAGAAGCCTAATTGTCAAAAGCCTAGCGCGATACAAAAAAGTCTGCTTAGATACGGCAAGCTCTGGCATAACGTATGAGTTGTGATATGAAAACTCCATACGCAGGTGCTGAAGGGATGTTGCCACAGATGAATGGAAAGTTGACAATTCTGAATGAAAGTGTTTTTTTTTCTTTTTGGTTACTTCATGTCTTTTTTTTTTTTTTTTTTGTATATGTCAATTTCATATTTGGTTTTTATTCTTATGAATTCCACTTTAATACAGGTTTTTCTTGATTACTATTACAGATGATGCAACATTATTGAAATAAACAAATTCGCCTTAGCTGCCTTATCTGGTCTCATTCCATTCCTATATCTTTTTTATCATTTAATATTACTTTTTATGTAAAAGATGAAAGGCAATTTGACGATTCTGAATTCTGATTCACAATTGTCGTAAAGTTTGGTCAATAGTTTTCCTTTACCATCGATCTCTAAGTGTAGGTCAATAAATGAGGCTGACTTAACAGTGTCTGTAATATACTTTATCTCAAGTTTTTTTGGGGTAGATGTGTGTCAAAATATAAGGAATAAAAGGAAATTTAAAAAATCAGAAATATACCTAAGAATGTTTAGAACTTTTTCACAAGCAGTTCATGTGCATGAAGTAAGCTAGATGATGTTAACTCAATGCATATACACTCTACCATATATTCATATGGGCAAGATCATATGCATAAGGATAAAATACATGTAACAAGCATGTTCCCTTTCAATTTTGCTTTTGTTAATCTAATCGTATAAATGCATGTAAGAGAGTATTAATTCATTAAAGTTATATAAGTAATATACGAGTAGAAAGTGTCCTGTGTTGCAGCTGCTGTTTTTTATTGGTGTTTTTGTTTTAAATGATGATGTCTTTTTTTTTTTTTTTTTTTGGTTTGTTAGTCTTTTTAGGAGGGGGTCTTTTGAAATTAAGAGTAAGAAGTATAATATTTTTATGTGTTACTGCTTTTACTTGTCTTAAATCTTATTCCCATACATTGTTACAGATATATACTACACCGCATCGATCAAAAGTTTAACGAGTTTTATCATGAATTGCTTCTATTAAGGTGTGTTTACCTAACCATATTCGTTTCTATTTTTTCTAGTTTCCTCTCTCGCTCTCTAGACTATCGAATATCAAATGAATGTGATAAATTTAATGCTGCTAACGATAGTTCTCATAGAATCGGTGTTACTCTTTGATTTTTAAATGTTAAAACTTGACAAATTCAACTCCGACAATGAAAGTAGTAGTGTTTCATTGTCCCAATTTAGGTAAATTTAATTTTCAATATGAACAGTAACAAGTCTAGTTTATGGACATTTTGTTCCCGACTTATCTATCATCCAAACATTTTGAATTACTCATTTCAGGTTTCTTTCGTGTATTTTATCGGTTGTAGTACAGAATATGTTATTTGTATATAGTGTCCATCTTTTCATTAATATTTTTTTCTAATTGTCCTTTTTTGTCGTGAATTTTCTTGAAAGAAAGAGAATAAACTTTGTTACTGAATACCTTTATCTCAAAATTTCATCATCATCAGTTATATGACAGCACTTTATCATATAGATACTTGGTTTTACCTTGCTTGGAACAGAAGGACGAAACTGGCTA
This sequence comes from Perna viridis, assembly GCA_037379345.1. Lineage (NCBI taxonomy): Eukaryota > Metazoa > Mollusca > Bivalvia > Mytilida > Mytilidae > Perna > Perna viridis. The sequence goes on along the minus strand of CM074511.1, from coordinate 7,922,340 downwards.
ATCTAACAAATTTATTGTCTAAACTATAAACAAAACAAGCTAAAACTATTTTTATTGTTGTTGTTGTTGTTTTTTTTTTTTGTTTTTTTTTTGGTTTTTTTTGTTATGTATGTTTTTTTGTTGTTCATCCGATAGTGAAAGTAGGTCTCCCCTTCTTGTATGATTCTATCAATGGCTTAGTATTGTTATCATGACAACATTCACTGTCCAATGTTCTTAACGATTGGTTGCTTTTGCGCGTTGTCCTGACACTTGATTTCGAAAACGCTCTGTTCAAGTCTGAACTTTTTAGATCTTTTGTCATATTTGTTGTAGTTCGCATATATTTATTTTTTCTTGGACTTAGGCAACAAATAATCTCCTTGTAGGCTTGTCTAAATTGTGAATTCATCAGACCGTAAACCAATGGATTTGCCCCACTGGCAATATAAATTGATATTTGGCAGAACATATGGTATTTCTTGGACAAAATAAATGTCCAATCGATCATTCCAGTTATTGTACAAGGAAAATACGATAAAACAAATACTAGGAAAATTATTAGCATCATTCTGGTCATGTGCATCTCTTTCTTTTGGTTATGCATATCCATAGCTGAAAGTGACCGACTGCTTAAACTTAAACGCCTATGACTTCGCGTTGTTGCGAAATATATTCTTGCATAGAAGTAAATAATGAGACCACAAGGTATACCTGCGCGAAAAACCATGAGAAATATCTTGAAAAGCTGACTTTTATGGTCTAACGTCAGATTGCACGTAACCATCATAGGAACGTACCGAAACTTTCCCCAGACACCAATAACAGCTGGAATGAGGCATAAAATAGGTATTATCCACGCAAGCACTATCATTATGACAATATTTCTCTCTGTATAAAGTTGTTTATAGGCTCCAATGTCAAGAACAAGTTTGTATCTGTTAAATGCGATCAAAGTAATGGTAATTATAGTTGTCCCTGGAAAGGAACATAATAATGACATATGACGAAGTCAATTAAGCTTAGATATAAAAAAAAGAACAATGGAAATCACATGAGAACACTTAAACTTGTATTAAACAGTCCAATTAGTTTACCATTTACTCCTTCTGTTTACGAGTTTCATGACAAGTAAATTCAATACTTGTACGCAAATTCCAACAAAACCAAATACAAACATAAAGAAAAATCAGGTCCAGTTAGTTTGAATTGATTCTCTTAACGTTATATAGCGTAATTTATACCAAATACAGTGTACATTATAGGTTATAAATTTCATAAAACAACTTTCACTATTGTTATTTGTTTTTTTATCCATATTATGTATCAATTGCACAAGATAACTTGCAAAGTTTTTCATAAGAATTAAACATCATTTATGCACTGAAAGTGAGAGAAATTTTAACTGAAACAATACTCTCATATTAGACAAGAATAAAAGAAAACTTGATAAAAAGGTACTAAAATAAACAGAATATCGAGTTCGTCGTAAGGTCTATTATCTCTAAAAACATAAGTCGTTATATACCAGTAAAGGTAAAAGCTACAAAAAACTCTCAGAATTTCTTTTTCCTAGATAAAATACATTAGTTTGAAGTCATGGATCATATTTTTATTTTCATCAATAAACTTGGCTGAAGTAAAATTTCAATACAAAATGTAACACAGGTCGGGATCGTGTATCATTTTAGTATGGGTAAATCTTTGTTCTAAAGCGACAGCATGGAAAAATGTTTTATGAAATAATATATCCATATCGTTGTTACCAGATTCTGATTTTTTTTCAATAAAAATCTTTATTTGTTTAACCTCCCCTTTATCTACTTTTTGTCTATGATGGTTTTATGTTGATTGTTGTATATTCTTGACTGGCATAAAATAAGAGAATTATTTTAGGGTAATACATACCAGTTAGAGTGTATCCAAGAAACCCTACAAAATTACACAGAGCATCGGAAACAAACCATCCATCCATTACATAGGTGTATATATTAAACGGCAGAACACACCCCGCAGACAGCATATCACACAAGGACAGATTGAACACAAATGCATTTGATACAGTCTGTAATTTCTTTACTTTTCGTATTGCTAGAAGTACCATTAAATTGCCTGAAATGAGAAATAAATAGATGCAACGAATAAGATATTGGAAACATTGTACTAATATTTAATCCCATATTTATACATGTAAAAAGGTTTATAGGCTACACCAAAAATTGTTTAGTAATTATTGCCCAACAATCAAATCATAGATTGAGAAAGAGAGAAAAAGGAGTGGTATCATAAAACAAGATTTTGGAGGTTATTCTTTGACGCGTTACAATTAATGGCCTGGAACGATGACAAACGGTTCCTATATCATCGTTGTCATTTTTCTATAACTATACGTTATCAGATGACCATCTTTCTATCTTACTCTTTATGCTGAATATAATAGCACAGTGCAGTACAGAATTCACGATGTTTGAAAATAGAATGTTACAATTAATACTTTAGACAAATATTTTGAACAATAGTTGTTTGCTACCGTATATAGTAGAACAACTCTTAACTACATGACACAATCTAATTTTAAATGATTTAATTCGAATAATACTGGTCATTATCTTTTTACTGTGAATTCAATTAACTTAATCAAAACGCTCCTGAAAATTTAAAGAAGCGTTTCCTAACAATGATTGGACGTTTAAATATACGTTAAAGGTAAAACATAATGTTCATGTTTGTCTTAAAATTAAATGGTCGTCATTCGAATAAAAGGTGAAGAAGCCATACCTGAACAAGCAATGAGTATAACCAATCCAATAAGTGTGACGGCTACAACAACATATGGTTCCCTGTCGCCGATGTATTCATGTAAATCTTCCGATTGTCCTGTTGTTACATCGCCCCTGAAATAATCCCGTACCGAAACCTGTCCAGTAAGCGTCACTTTATCACTACGGTATTTATATGCAGGTTCCTCCATATTTACCACTTTAGCATCAGACATGTTTGTTTTATTAAAGCACTGCATACAAATAACTGAAACAAACAAAAATAAAATCCATTTTATAACCTTCTAATGCAATTGCTTCACAAAAGCTACCAGTAAGAAATGTCTATAATATATTTTTATTGGAAACCAATTCTTAATAAAATGTTCAGAAATTTCTCTCTATAATATGAAGAAATAACTTTGCATTGTAGAAAAAAAATATTTACAAGTTCTACAAAATCGAATTTAAGTATATAAAACAAACTACATTATTACACAGGCAATTAATGATTCGATAACAGATAATATAAATATTTTGCGCACAAAGTTTGGTTCAGTAACCAGACTGGAAATAAAACAAAATCCTGTAGAAATAATCTGTTATGTCTAAACAAATTCTGGAAAAAGGTTGTATAAACAACAGCAAACAACTAGGGTTGACTTAAAATAATAATTTAAAAAAAATCTTTATCCGCACAATCAAATAATATAGCACCAACCTTAGTGGGATTATCCACCCGATCAAATCAAACTTATTCATACAAATATACAAATATAAGCTCGGCTCACAGACGTCCAGGTCTTAACCAGCGACCAATAATCCTTTATCAGCGTTATTTGTAAGTCATCTAGTTACTGGACAAATGTACCATTTATTTGTGGAATCTATATTAATAATAACCACTGCCTGATTTGATAGGACATCCGCCAATCATTTTAATCACCATATGTTCTGAAATTACAAACTTAACGTTAAATGAGCAAAATGTTATTCATTAAAAATTAAGATTATGAGAACAGATTGGATGTTTAAAATCATCTAATGAGAAATATTTGCTTTGAATAAAGTAATGATCTACATAAAGATATCTTTTGTAATGTAATTACGTCATGATGGGTTTAAGAGGAATTCAAAATTGAAATAACTGCAAGCAAATTATGTAATATTATGTCTTTAAAGTGATAGACTATAAAAAGCAAACTTGTTCTTAGCAGTGAATATTCATTTCAAAATGGAAATTATTTACAACTGAGTTATTGTTAATCTAAATTTTAGCCATTCATGGTTTTGTTACTTTGTATGTATGATTTTTATTACTTTATGTTCTTTGTTGTGTATGTCTGTTTTCCATGTCTGGTCTCTGTCCCTGGATTACATTTTTTATCACCGCTATAACCTTGGTTACCTTGATTATTCTTTGATTAAACTACACAATCAGTATTAAGCATATGCATTTTGCAGTTCGCTGTTGAAATAATGTCAAAGTTACAAACCCATATTGTGTTTGAACAATTTACACTTTTTAGTTTTATGTGCAAATACACATGGTAAGAATGTTAGAATAAAAACTAATTGTATAAATGATATATTTTAGATTTTACAAATTTAACAAATTTGTTTATAGCATAAAAGTAGAAACTGTTGACATATAGCATAGATAATATATCTAGAAATGTAAGATCACAAAGAGAATGCCCCTGTATCAGATGAATTAAAATGTTAAATGCAAAAAGCCTCACATTAGATAATGAGCAATTACATACAACACTCATTCTTTTTTTTTTGGTGTTGAGTGTAGATTATATATTCCGTAAAAATACCATTATTCATTTTGCAGCTTGACAAAAAGCCTAACTATCGTTATTGTATCTGTTAAAGCGTTATATTCCCACTGACAGTTTCACACGTAAAACATCATGTTGTACATCACATATTTTTTATGCCTTTTTCCATATCTAAAGTAAGTACATATTTTACTGGACCAGAATATTTCAGCCTAGATATAAGAAATATGATGAAAGTACAAGGAAAGGAAGTCAGCACATTTGATTATACCAACCTCGTTACTTAATAATATCCTACAAAACAGTTAACTGTAAGTAAATAAAACATCTGTAAAATTAAAACATAAAGTAGCCATAAATCTACACTGATTAAACAATCATATCAGTTATGATGAATTTGCTTAGAATGACGTCAAAATTGAAATCAAATTGAAATTACCACCCTTGATTTATATCATTGTTTTCTTTCATGACAAACCATAAAATCGGTTCTTTCTCATGGCAGTAAAATTAATACTTCCATTTATTATAAAAACAAAAAAATAAGAAAACAAGCATATGACTTTTTTCAAATACAAACCCAAAGAAAAGAGGCATATAGAAAAACTTGTGTTAGTATTAAATTAACGCATCCGGGTATCGTAGGATTTCCTAATTTATGAACAAAAGTATCTTTTAATATTATAGTTTTGTCATGTTATGTGATCGATAACCGTGACTGAATAAAAAAAAATAAAAATGAATTTGGTGGGTTTTGGACATGCATTAATCACCTCTTGTCTGTTTAGATTTTTTATTTTTTTAAAAATCCACTACATTAAAGTTCGAAAAACCTTGTACGTGTCAAAATTACTCATATTTTATATTCAATTACACAGTGAAAAGGTAAACTTAAATTTAAATTTTGGGCAACACTTTCGAAATTCCAAAGTTCCTTGTCGACATAAACTAAAGCAATTTTAATGTTCAATTTCCCATTTACAGTTATATTTAATAATACATTATGACCCTATAGTAAACTTATGAGCACGAGTGAAATATACTTAGTTCATTAACAAGTTCATGTAATACTGGGATCCGGACAAATTTATGTTTTAAAGGCAGGCAGGTACAAGCAAAAAAATACAACAACCCTTTAAATGTTTTTGAGTGCTAATTTGAAAACAAAAACAATAAAAACCTTGAACTGATAGTTTTCAAGGCCCGGTTGTTCAAAAGATTAATCGGCTAATCAGTAGATAAAGCTTATTCACTTGATGAGTTCAGTGAAATCTATACTAGTTGTCCGATGGATGAGTTTATCAAGTGGATAACTTTTTGAACAACTTGGCCCAGTTCACTAGACAGGTGTCTGAAACTCCGATAGTGCCATTCACCAGTAAATATTATTTTTCATTTTAAGATATTTTCCTGACGTTTAACTTTCTATTTTAATTTTGCTGCACTAAAAGAATTCTTTACCAAAAAAACCGAGGGCGCCTATCGTCTACACACATATCAATGGTTATATAAGAAAACGTACGATTATGGTTTTTTTTACATGGAGTGTCGATTAACTAATAACAAAATATCAAAAATAATCGATAATAGTTCCATTTTATTCAGTACCAAAAATCTGACAGACAAAAATCTTCGATAAAAATTAATTTTAAATAATATATGTCATACACGTCGGACTGGTAAAAGTTTCTGATAAGTCTTTTAACAACAAATACTTCAAAGCGGAAAAAAACATGCAGTAAATGTTAAACATTCTCACTGTAACATACGTAACAAAGTTCTTCAAGTGTATTTCTACATACAGGACCATCTTATTATGAAATGAAACATTGTAAAATGGGGCATTTTCTCTTACCAGGTATTTAAAAAAAAAAAGAAGAAGACGCTTGCCCTACCGGTATACCTGGTTCTCGCTCCCAGTTTCTATTGGTGTCCAAGCTTCTCTTTTACTTTTGTTTCTTAGTTGTTCGTGTTATTTTGGTTGGGTTACTTTATGTTTTTGGTGTGTGTGTGTGAGAGAGAGAGAGAGAGAGAGAGAGAGAGAGGGAGAGAGAGTTCATCCTGTCTTGTTTTTGTCCTTGGAATATACTTTTTTTGTTTCCGCTTGATCAGTTTCATACAGAGTCGTTTACTTAATTTTAAAGCCTGATAATAATAAACGTGTGGGAATAACCTATTGTACATCCAACAATTGGTTTAGCTGAACTAGAATAAAGCATAGAATAGGCTTAATTGTTTAATCACAATCAATCAAATAAGAAGTATACAGAGAATTTAGAAGACAGGTGTTCCAGTATCCCACTAAAATATCTATGGAAGCATATTTTGCAGCATTCTGTTTTTGTAATCGGATGAAGCTAGATTTATACATGGACTACTATAGAAATAAAGAAATGACTATCCCGGTCCTGCAGGATCAGACTCCGTTATTTGGATGATGTATTATCATTGAAATATCATAATTTCATGGATAGCATGCATTTAATCTATCCAAATGAAATTAAAGATATATATAACTGATACACATTCTTGCTTTATAAATTTACCTTCAACTTTATGACACACATTTCAAGTTGTTGACGTGTCTATGATATGCCCGCGAATTATCTTTGTAGAGCAAGGATATTGTCGAATAAGCTTGGAAGAATGGGCAGAAGTCGGGACGAATATTTTCTGTTGTGGAATTGTTGAAAAAGTATATCAAATAAATAAGTTTAGACGGAATCAAGTCGTTTGCTAATAATTCCAATACATTTCTATAATTTTCTCAATTTAAATTTAAACTGAAAGTTCATGAATTACGAGAAAAATAAGCCCCAATCAAATTTTAGCCTAAAGGTTAAAGTTATCTCTTACTGCATAATTTTATGTACGTTCTTTCTCTTTCTTTTAATGGCTGTTGGTTTTGTCGTAGCATATTTGTGCTTCGTCTTCGTTCCATTGATGTCAAGTTTTTTTAAAAATGGTTGTTAACCATAACTTGACCTTCTTTCAAATATCTCTGAAAATGCTTATAACCTTACATTTGTATTTACTTGTAATTTCTGAAACATCTGGAAAAATGATAAATTGCAAGAGGCCAGTTGTGTGAAAGTATACTGAGAGAACATCGTATTATGCTATTAAAGTTTCCATCAGAAATAAAAACAAAGGTCTTGCCAAAAACCTTTTTTTATTTAAAGCCCTGAACTGATGCTAGTGATAAACACACGTGAAAACTTTATATTCGGTAACATCAGAATTGTTATTCAAATTAAAATAACAGCATTTGTATTGTATAATTCTTTTCTCTACAACTGACAGACCACAAAATCGATTATTTTCTTTGGCAGTCTTTAAATCAAACATTTTCTCACGAAAAATCAGATCAAATCCAACTGTTAGTGCAACAATTTGATAAATCAAATAAAAGATTGAAAAAGGTGTTTTTCTGAAGATAAAAAATACTAATAACATCTGAAACGTCCGAATATGGGATTTAAAATCAATAAAATGATTTTATGATAATTGACTAATTGATTTCTCTTTTCTGAGTTTTTTCTAATAATCATACTTTTTCACTTATGTACAACAATTCGGCATTTGCTTGTTGACACTGGTTCTTTCACCAGTCAAGAAGTTTTATTCATTGCTTGGCTTTTAGTTAATGACTGTCTCATTGGCAATCATACCACACCTCCTATTTTCATATTCATATATATCTTGTATTATAGACGTTTCATTTCGGAAGACTTGCATTCTTTGACATGTTTCTAAATATGTTATAATTTAAACGATGAACCGGACAAGGGCAATAGTCCTGCACTCCGGAAGTAAATGTTGCCAAGGGAATAGATGATTAAATTGTAAACGATTCTGACATTTTGACATTGTCTGTTATTATTAAACAACATAAATCTATATTGTCAGTGAATTTGTACTGAAATTTGCTTCATTTTTACTCATATCAAATTATAGACCGACATTGGAGTAAATACCACAGTAGATGTATCTCATCATCATTTGTCAGATTTAAGTGGAATTTTATAACATCCATTAAAGAAACATACAGTAACTGCGCCATGATAATAACAGTATTTCATCCTTATATTGGTCGTTATGATATAATAGTCAATAACTTAAATGGAAATAATGTGATAACTATGAAAATAGTTTACGAAAATGAAGATTTGATTTAGCTTCTATCCCACTTTCCTGCGCATGTAACTCACATTAACTTATCGGGCCTGAAATAACCATCAACCTCAGTCATGTAAGGGACTGTTCAGATCTTTAAAAGCAGACCAATTTCCAAGAAAAAAAGAATTGTGTTCTAGTACTTTGGACACACGTTTATTTATTTATTTTTTTATTTCGTTTTTTGTTTGCTTTTTTATCCACTTACTTATAAAATCATACAATATATACTTTTTTTATATGATTTTTTCAGATAAATAGTTTTATAAACGGCTAGTTAAAAAAAGTACAGAAATGTATGCTATAATTGGAATCGGAAGTGAACATTATAGTTCGAAACGATACTGAATTCAATTTGTTCAAATAAGTGTATAAATAAATATATAATATACAGCTATATTGCCCTGGGGTGCAAAGTGAGAGTAAATACAACTGTAGAAAGACCTTGTCTTCATTTGTCAGAATTAAGTGGATTGTTATTTTGTTATTCTCTTCCATTATCATACATGATTGTTTTTATATTCTAAATGTGTACACACTTTATCATAATAATAAATCAATTAAATACCTATACGGGTTTTCGAAAAATGGTACAGATAAAAGACAATAAAGGATAACGTGATCAAGAAAACATTGTACTTAAGTTAAACCTACAAGGCGCATATAAATGAATATCAACTACTTAGTATTTATGCTCTTTCAAAAGGAGTTAGGGTTTAACAGGCATACGAAGAAACACCCCACTCTTCCGGAGGACCTAAAATTGTCCCTGGTTTTAAATATGATTTGTGCTTTTTGCTCGGTTTTTAATGGGTGTGCGCTGAGCACCCGTATAACAAAAGCTGCCAACGCATTCACATTGAGAGCAAAGATCAACCTAAAAACAAAAAAGAGAGTATATAGAGCAACTGTCATTCTAACATTGCTATATGCATTTGAGAGGTAGGTCACGTGTCTTTTAATTATTCTAAAGACCAAATGATGGGAACAAATGCGTAAGGGTGACATCAGTGAGCTCACAGAAAACCATATATCTCAAGGTACCAGTATCGTATTGCATATCCCTGAGTGGGTGTACGTCAAAACATGGATGCTATAAAAATATAGTGCATTTTCTTTTTGCCTCTCTACAAACTAATATTTTGTCAAAAGATATGAACAATGACTTATAAAATAGAGCAAACTTCACACTGTAAGATGAAGAACTTTTTTAAAAGAAAATCTAACATAATATCATAAAAATGTTCCACTGAAAAGGTTGGTTTGGTGAGTGCAAAACGAAAGTGAAAGTAGGGAAAATGGCTATTTATAGTTCGAGACTACTTTTCTGTCCGATCTTCGTGGACTCACCCTATTTTCTTTGCGGGAAATTATTTTTTCACATGTCCTTAGAAATGCTACATAAGTGAAAGTTTTATTGAATCAATTTACATATTTTTTAAAAAATCCTAAAAATATGCACTTCACTATAGAAGTCTATGGGAAAATTAATACGATACTGAGACCTCAACACTACTCATGAGGAATCAGCTAAGATGGTTTGGTCACATGATGAGGATGGCACATGAAAGACGACATTCGCTAACAGTATCCAGTGGCATACATTTATAATACGAAAATACTTGTCATACAGAAATTATAAATTCCGACATGCTGTACACGTTTTTGTAACCTCTCATCTGCAGTGTTGAAACCAAAACTGAGGAAGAATAAAATGTACCAGATTTAAAAATAAATTGTATTCAAGCAATACTCAATACCAAAAATATGTTAGAAATAGAAAACCAAATCCAGCACCTAGAAAATCTACCATGTGTAATACAAGGAATGAAATCTCAGTGCTTTAGCGCTTTTTAACTGTGAAACTGCAAATTTTGGGTATACAATAGATATGAATATTCTAACTAATGGGATAGCAAAAACCCTCGGAGTCCTTTGCTTCACTAGCAGGTTGCATCGGTACGATGGTTTCTTACTATAAAAATACCATCAAAACAAATAGGAAACCTATGCTTGATTACATTTTTATATAAAATATAATGCAAAGGCAATTAGGGACTGTTGACAGAGTGGTTACTAACTAGTACTGCTGTCCATTTCGCCATTACTGAATTATTATCCCCATATTATTTCTAGTCGGAAGCTAAATCAACGCAAATAAAAAAGTCGAGGGCATTTGGCAACCTAAGTAGGCAGAAAAAAGCATATCGTGTAATACGACATGGGTCCATCGGAGGATTTATTTGGTTGGTAGCAGTAAGACAACATTGAGAATAATGAATGCAGATGTAGAGACAAGAGATCGTTTCTTTTAACTCTTCCATCAGATAGTAATTAGCAATACTTTGAATTCTTCAAGATGTTAGAGGCAAATCATTAATGCCAATTCTTTAAGTTCTTTCATTCTTTACCCGAGGTTGCTTTTGTGTCTGTGATTTTGATTTTAGAACGGCTCATAAATATCTCATACGTTGTAAGCGGCATGCCAAAATACTTTCTGATATTTCAAGATAATTTACCTGATCCAACCTTAAAATAATCAGATCAGGACCTATATTGATGTCTTGTACATGAGTGTGAAAATTCGAATGGCGCAGTTTAATTGTTTTCCTGCATATTAATCTGAATATACTAACGAATATCAAAGAATGCAATTTCCTAATGATGAAAAAAAACATGGCAGATTTTAAAAGCAACCAAGTCCTAGGATGTGAAACTGAAAATCAGAGGGTCTACCCAATCTGACCTATTGAGCTAATGCATACAATTATATGCACAGAAAATTATTGACATGTCTGCTCGCAAATATCAATACACCTCGTCATTGGTTCACAGCTTACAACAACATAAGTTATACCGATGTTGCATATATGCTTGTTGGACACAGTCAACAAAAAGATAGCTGTCTGTCAATCGTAGGTAATCACATGGTAACAGCTCAACAATATTTCTAAAGAAGAATCCAGTAATCAGGGGTTTCGACATGGATATGAAACATTCCAATAGCTTGGTAAAAGGCATAGTTGTTCAGAACAGGATCGGCTCTTTGCTTTAGTTACATTAGTACAAATTGATGAAACTTTTTTGTCTATTGGCTGGGTTTTAAATCGACAACTGGTGATTCTCTTACAGCCTTGCCAAGTATTTAACGTTGATTGCGGCTTATTTCTTCACAAACAATAAATGCGGTTCTAACTTTTGATTGGGAAAAAAATCCTCTGCCTTTCTAGAAACACCCGATGAGTTGCTCATAAAAGGTCAGGTCCGGGGTAGACAAACGAGGAAAGGAAAACTATGACCCGTTGAATAAATCAGCTTTCATGGTGCAGATGGATACACCATAACGATCCACGGGTTCATGATGACGACCATAAAACTTCTGTAGTGATGTCTTCAATCCTGTAGCAACATATCTCTGTTCCAGAAGCCGATTTGTTAGAGCTCTAGTGCGAAACAAAAAAGTCTGCGTAGTTTCGGCAAGCTCTGTCATAACGTATGAGTTGTGATATGAACACTCCATATGCAGGTGCTGAAGGAATGTTGCCACAGATGAAAGGAAAGTTGACAATTTTGAATGAAAAGTCCTCACGTTTGTCGTTGTTTGGTCAACAGTTTACCTTTACCATCGATTTCTAAGTGTATGTCAAGATATGAGGCTGACTTCACAGTGTCTGTAGTATCCTTTACCTCAAGTTCTTTTGGGTAGATGCGATGTATCAAATCCCCGAAATTAGGATTGTTTAAAGATAACATGTCATCTATATAGCGGAAACTGAGAACAAAGGATCTAGCCAAACGATATTCTTTCTTTCGGATCAGATTAGCTATAAAGTCAGCCTCATAAGAGTGAAGGAATATGTCAGCAAGTAAAGGAGCACAATTTGTTCCAATTGGAATGCCGACCGCTTGTTGAAAAACACGTCAACCACACTGGACAAATATGTTGTCGATTAAAAATTCTAGCATTTTGTAATCATCTTCCTCTGTATATTTAGAAGATGATTTGGAATTATTTCTTACAAAGTATGAGGAATCTCTACCAAGAACTATATATTTGTATCTAGGTGTACCATCTTTTTTGGAAAAACAACTATGTATAATGTTTTTTAAGTCGGGATTTTAACTGCGTATGGGGAATAGAAGTATACAATGTTGAAAAATCATAGGTTTTAATGCTATTATATTCAGATAATAGTCTTGAACTGATTATCTTAAAAAGATCTTTCGAATTTTTCAGGATCCACATTGAATTAATACCACTACGGGAGTAACATGTCTTGTGGTAGGACTGCAGACCCTCTTTGACAGTCGTGACTATAGAAGTTAAGAGGTTTGGTGGTACATTTTGCAGATCCAGCTATGAAACGTTGTTTGGATGGATTCTTGTGGAGTTTAGGAATCCAGTACATAAATCACAATCATCGTCCTTGGTAGAGAGACCAAAAGAGGATAGCACAGATTTATGGTTTTCCACAATCTCTTCTTTGGAGAGTGTGGTAGCAGTACAGGTCATATCACTGCTTTTATTTCTGCGTCTACCTCTGATAATTTAACATTGGAGGTAAAACGTTTTGCAGACAAAAACAATGTTGTTTTGGGCTTTGTCTGCTGGTACGACAACATACTTTTCATGTATAGTAGACAATGTTTTTGCTACATCGGGGTCTGTGAAAACTGATATAGCCTTGGCACTCTTTGACCTACTTAAAACTTTCATTCGTTTCAAAATTAAAATCATCACGGCCTTTAACCACTCTGACAGAGAATCAATGTCTTCTTGTTCTCGTTTTATACATTATCTTGCATAGTCCTCGACGGCATCCATAAGAACTTTAAAGTTATAATTTCAATTTATGGAGCGTGGTTTACGATATTTGGGACCTTTAGATACATTGACCAATACGTCTGATAGTTAACATTACAGTTTCCAGTGGTGTACGTGCTGTTCATTCTTCTGTGTGTATGTAATATGTCTTTTGTGTTATATTTGTTCTTTGTGTGTTTTTCTTTTGGTTTTTTCGACGTTGTTTAGTCCAACACTGCTTTCCCTTATTTTGTACTTTCGGCATTTCCATTTCCACTTCTTGACAAATAACAACTACCACCTAACAAATGTCAATTCCCTGCGAAAAGAATAATCTGGTAGAATTATTTCATTGGCTTTATACTTCATGGTTCAATATTGTTTTTTTTTTTACAGGACTGTGAAGCTTTTTACTGTTTCTTTGATTACATCGTGTTATTTTAAAACTTCAAATTCACGATAAATAGTTGATAACTAAAGACTTCGGTGTTTATAAATACCCTGAAAATAAACACAATATCAGTACAGAAAGGGCAATAGTGATTTGATATGGCTTGTTATTTTTGAAATTGATACAGGTAGAAAGTAAAATCATTATCATCAAAACGCAGGTATGATTTGTTCAATAATGATGACAGAACTGATTGCTAATTGTAGTACATATGTATTTGTATTTGTAAGAAGTACTGACCAAATGTTAAAAACACTTACCTACAATATGATACGATTTCTCTTGATCTCCTGATTTCTTTATGATCTAGATTAAATGCATACGTAAAGGGGATGGATTTATTATTATTCCCACGTTGTGTAATGGGTATTGGATGTAATAACAATAATTTGTGTGATTCATCAAATGGGGTAACCACGATATGACCGGTAGAAACCCTTGAATAATAATAAATTACGAAGTCGTATCATGTTAATTATACATATGGTTGCAAGGTTTTTTTGGGGGGTTTTTTTTTTTTGGAGACCGGCCACGATCGTGCAAGTAAAATAAGAAAAAACGAAGACAAAATATATAAACAATTGGTAAGTTTTCTTTTTTCGAGGATAAAAAATACATCATCATTTTCCATTAATGTTTAAAATACTATAAGGTCAGTGTAAGTTGATTGTAAAGACTGAGTTCATCATATTGATAGACATTTTCTGGAATGAAAACTAAAATGAATGTAATTAATAACTCGGTGAACGGTAATCCGACGGGAAATCATTGATAGTTAATATAACAGTCATGTGGTCATGTTCTTAAAAGGGTAAAACACATTTTAATTGCACATATTCAGTATGACATAAATAATTGTTGTTCTTGATAATATTCATAATTTAATTACTGCAATTACTTCGCAACCGTATAAGAGAATAGGTTGTATAACACTATTAAATAAATCTAACTGGCATTCCATAGATAAGTTGCATTTACGTAGAACATGGCTCGATTCGCTTTTTCTATGTTTGCCCAATGTGCAATAGTCATAAAGTGCATCAAGTTGTTTCTGGTCGTCATCATGAACTTGTTGATCGCTACGACGATGTATCCATCTGCGCAATGAAAACTGATTTGTTCAACGTGTCATAGTTTTTCTTTCCTCTTTCGTCTACCCCGGACTTGATTTTTATGAGCAACTCGGTGGGTGTTTCTAGAAAAGCAGAGGACGCTTACCCAACCGGTGCACATGGTCCATGCTCCAAGTTTTAGTGGAGTCCGAGTTGCTCATTTGCTTTTGTTACTTTGTATGTATGATTTTAGTTACGTATACTTTATGTTCTTTGTTGTGTATATCTGTTTTCCATGTCTGGTCTTTGTCCCTGGATTACATTCTTTTGATTACCGCTATAACTTTGGTTCCCTTGATTACTCTTTCATACTCCAAGCCAAGTCAGAAAAAGTTTGCCATACAATCTCTAGCACCACTGTTGTAATAAATAGACCATCCGTTTAGGCCTTAAAAATGTTTCCGGTCACCCTACTGACCCTCCTTCAGATCCTCTACTCATAAGTTTTTATTTCAAATTTTGTAGAAAAAAAAAATAAAGTAAAAATTCTGCCGATTGTCTTTCAGAAAAAAAAGATGAAAACAGAAAAAAATGAAAACACACGCCATGAGTGTACTCTTGGTCGTGGATAATCCCTTTTTGGAATTCGGCACTTCGGATATGTTATGTTTTTTACCGCCTCATTTAAAACAAAAAATTATAAGGGATTAGGCTGTCGACTAAGTCTATAACATGTTTTGTCTTTGCATATTTGGTTTTCATTGTATTTTTTGACTTATTTCATTTCAAAAAAATCAAATGAAAATAAAAATCCTTCCTACTAACCCTACAAAATTTAAGAATAGTGCTCGGAAACATAACATTATTTTTTTTCGGCCTTGGAAATTTCTCATCAATTGACTGGCATGCACCAAAACCTGTCTTACATGCACTGGAAAGTGTTGATTCTATCCCAAAAGTATTTTGCTGGGTCAAAGATTCTTATAACACCTACGAAAGTCTTCATTTGATCCAAGTTGTAAGATGACTCCTTACTAGCCCTTGAACAAGGTGAGTGATTCAACTAATTTCCCTGAATACACGATGACCCACATTCACGGGTTTGACAATGCCCGGAGATTGTGTAAACGCTTTGATACTTTACACCATCCGTAGGAGACCCCAAACGATAGCCAAGGACGTTAAGAAACACCTCAGTATGCATTATTAGATTTGTTTTTCAACGAGAGAGAGTTTATTATGCTTTGCCGCGAGACAAGATGAGCATGAGAAACTCCCGTGAGTCGAAAAATATTTAATAATCTGCTTATCGCTGTTTTGCTTAATTGTAAGGTATTAGTTTTCTTTGACGATCGCGTTAAAAATTGGGGGTTACTGTATTTAATCATTTTCCATAGAAGACTAGAAAATATTGCCATTATTTCATATGCAGTAAACAAATATGGTTATTTGGGTCATAGAAATAGAAAATAGACATAGAAACTGGTGATCATTTTCATTCTCACTCGACTGGCGTGAGATTGAAAATTATCGTATAGCAAGATCAAAGGACTTCAAACATTCAGTGCTAACCGGGTACATCAATATTGAGTATGTATATTAGCACGAAAACGCAAATTAAACCAAGTACAGGAACAGTCAGCTGATTGTCACTCATATCGTGCAAATGATTGGCTAACACTGTGTTACTAAAGATATTTGGAGATTTCAGTGGTTTATATCCACAAAGATAGTCGAATTATCCTCTAGAAGCAACGATGTTCTAGCTTTATAATGCACAAAATGAAGGATGTAACGGATATACGGAAAGTGCTATCATTTTCAACTTTTTTTGTTCTTAATAATAGTGTTATTTAATCATTTTGTATTTTAATGCATTAATGACTTTTGATAACGTACAAATATTCAATAATAGAATTTATAATAGTTTATGGGTTTCATATCAACCCTTAGGTCCGGAAATAGATCTTCAGTCTATGTTTCTACCTCTGCTATGGTTAGTACCAACTCAATCCAATAGTTTCGATTCAAAGAAATCTTAAAAAGTAATAGAAAAAGGTGTAAGAAACAAGTTTCTTTCTGGTAGATCAAATTTAGCTCCTCTAAGTGATTTTATAATCCATATGATAATTTGAAGATGTTTACGATATGTTAAAGAAGTAAATATCGGTTTTCTGCCTTCCATTCCAGTGAATCTAATCCTTGGTGGTTATTATAACGCAGAATACAGGTCGGATAACTTTTTTCTTTTTCTTTCATTCTATTTCTTTTTTAGAATGTTCGAGGTATGAGCCGCTTATACTAAATATATTTCTTTAATTTGTCATTATTGAAAAGTTGTTTAATTCACAAATACATTTTACAATATCGATGTTCGATATTCGACATTCAAAATTTTCAATATCAAACATCAAACGATGAAATTTTACCGTGTGATATTCAGTTTGATATCAAGAAGTTTAAATGTCGAATATCGAACATCGAATATCCAACGTACTTGATCTCGGTTATTCTTAAGCAGTAAATTTACGATTAATAATTAATTATTTAGGATATGTTTTATATAACCTTGAAACCGATTTGTTCATCGTATCATAGTTTTTCTTTCCTCTTTTGTCTACCCCGAACATTTTTATGAGCAACACGACGGGTATTTCTAGAAAAGCATAGGTTGCTTACTCTACCGGTGCACCTGGTCCATGCCCCTAATTTTTAGTGGAGTCCGATTTGCTCATTTACTTTTGTTTCTGTGTCCATTTTGGTTTTGGTTATTTCATGTTCTTTGTTGTTTATGGCTGTTTTTCCCTGTCTAGTCTTTATCCTTGGTTTTTATTCTTTTGATTTTCTGTCGAATTTTGGTTCCTTTGATTTCTCTTTGAAATAAACACAATATGTCATTGAAGAAACTGTGAATTCATGGTAATATGGCAGTTATAAAAAAATTGACGCAGGGAAAAAAGGGAAAAAAAAGACAGATGTTTGTTGAATAAAATACTAAATATTAAATTAAAACAGTTGTTTTAACTTCAGATTGCTTGTACAAATTTAAAGTAAGTAATAAAAAATGGTGTCCTTTAAGATCAAAGAACTGAAAATTTACATTGATATAGAATATACTAGTAAATTCTTAATGGCCCATTAACAACTGAAGCAGTTGAAAAGTATATTGTATATAAATGAAGGGAATTTTTCTACAATGTATTAAGAATATTGTTTTATATAAATGTTACAATTCCCACATGATGTATTAAGAATATTGGGATGTAATAAGAATAACTTGTATGATAGATCCAATGAGGAAACGACGATATGACCGGTCGAAACCCTTGGTGAATGACATACTAGTTATCATCCCATACATTCAATTAAGTATATATCTTGTGACTTTCTTATTCTAGTAACCACAAATCTTACAACACAGAAAGTGTCAGAAATTAAGAGACAAAGTCTCATTCAATTTCAATGTGCATCTTACATTAAGTTACTTGTCGCTTCAACGAAGCAGTGCAAGATTTACACAAAACGATTAAGTCGGCCTAGTATGATTAATTTCCTTTTACTACAACTTTTCTCACCATAACATTTACACTGTTTTATATATATATATATGTGGTTATCAACCGAGGTATGCAAGAGATGTAACACACATATAATATTATATGTTTGCTTGATATAAAACAGTCCTTTTAAAAATATGCCAACTTACAAGCTAACGTATTTTAACTTGCGAGCACGTGCAGAGGTTTCTCGTCTGCTATTTGCGGTTTCCGGTCAGGAGTATGAGGACTATAGAATAATGGACAGGATGGAATGGGCGAATAGTATCAAAGCAAGTAAGGATCTGTTTATAACATATACATTCTGTTGGATGAGAGATATGTAGTAAATCTTTAAGTCATATTTTGTCTCATGCTGCATCAGTTGAACAGGGGCAGATCCAGGATTTCAGATTGGGGGGGGGGGCGCACAGTTAAAAAATTTTTAGGTTAATTTTTTAAATATTTTTTAGAGTGGTGCAATGTAGATATCTTTTGTGGTAAAATTAGCGCGAAATTAAAGTTTCAACATAAAATCTTCTAAGTCTACCCCTGACAAGCCATGCTTTGCAAATTGTATGGGGGCGCACGCTCGCCACGCCCCGCCTGAATCCGCCTCTGTTGAAGGTGTTGTGATGAGAAAGCACACTTTAAACTTCATTTTTTAGATCTTGCATAGGATATAAGTGTTTATACAAAGGGCTGTACTCCTTGTGGAGTAAGGAATAGATGATATATTTTTGAGATTCGAGTAATTGAAATTCTTGAACAATCAAAAAGAGTATAGAGTAAAGAACAAGGCAAACAAGGCAAACAAAACACTTATATGAGTACTGTTGTAATCTGTAATGAGTTCAGCTCACATTAATTTTAAAACGTTTATAGAACGACAAAACATTTTACCATCTTCGTAATATTGTTGTAATTCAAAAGCAATGTATGTTGCAACGTCTTTTTAGCCATGCCACTTGGTCAAATACCAATCCTAACTATCAATGGAAAGACTGTTATACCTCAGTCTAGAGCAATCGAGAGATATCTGGCCAGAGAATTCGGTAATTAAATTGATATTAAACTATTTGAATCATGTATATTTTAAATCTTAGAGACTTTTCCATAAAATGCAAATGTACTTTAATTCTTAACCAATTAATCTTTCTAAATATATAATAAAACATTTTTCTAATAGGTCTTTTTTAAGCAAACTACATTTTAAATCTTGAAGACTTTTATTCTGTCGTCATTAACATATCTAGATGTATATTATTAGATTATTTAACATTTTTTCCAACGAGAGGGAGTTTTTCATGCTTATCTCGTGATGAACATGAGAAACTCCCGCGAGTTGAAAAAATATTTAATGATCTGTTTATCGCTGTTTTGCTGAATTGTAAGGTATTAGTTTTCTTTTATTTTCAGTTGAAAGCTTTATAAGCACTGCAAAATTTTCTTTTGAGACTATTTTTCAGCGACGTGCTACGTGATGTCACGTATGTTGTGCAGCTGTGATACACATTTTTTGGGAAAAAAAATCGGTTAACTATGATGATCGCGTTTAAAATTTGTTAAATAATTTTGGGATTTATTCATTCTAATCGGATAAGTTACTTATTTAATCATTTTCCATTGTAGACTAGAAAACATTGCCACAAATTAGCCATTATTTCATACGCAGTAAACAAACAGATGGTTATTTGGGTCGTCAAGTATTCCTACGCTGTTGCTTGTATGTCACGCGAGGACATAAAAACTAGCGATGATTTTTATTCTCACTCGACTGTCGTGAGATTGAAAATTATCGTATAGCGAGATCAAAGGGATTCTAAACAAAATATCGATAAATATCATTAGTAAACAACTATACGATCAGTCACAAGAGATTAACTTTATTTTCAAAAGCAAAACATAACTTTTTTAAAATGCTTTTATTCTTTCTTAATTATATTTTTTTCACAAGTCAGGTTTGTATGGGCAAAGCAACCTGGAGAACACTATGTGTGATGTGTTGATAGAAACAATACATAACGACTTTAGACCACATGTCAGATCTTACCTATTTGAAACTGATGAAACAAAAAAGGTATCAAGTATAAACAAGAATTAAAATATTAAATAAACAGTCTACTAGCTTATTCAGCTACTATTCTTTAGAAAGCATGGTTTAAGGGCCGAGAATTGTTTGTTCTTTTTAACGCAAATCATGGTTAATTAAAATGCACCTCGTCTTTTTTTTTCTTTTTAACGCAAATCATGGTTACTTAAAATGCACCTCGTCTTTTTTTTTCTACGCACTCGGTATAGTTTCGTTTTTTACCCTTTGACCTAAGGGTGCTCTTATATGGAAAGGCAAGTCACCTGATAGCAATTCTGTTTCCCGATTGACCAAATACTGATAACTTAGTGGCGTTCAAAAAACGGTATAGGAAATTTGAAATTGCATTCGAAAAAAAACTTAAAAATTTAAAATTGTGTGCCATATGTTATTTTCTTGAAAGAAATGTAGAAACTTCGAGGTAAAATTTTACTGCGTCGGGTATCTTTTTTTTTTTTTTTTAAGATAGTACTTGTTTATGCTGCAAGTCAGCACACTATATCATGTTTGCCATACATGCTTCACTTATCATTAACCTGTCCTATCTTTATAGGCAGAGATTGACAAAAAACTGAACGATGAGATCCTACCAAAATTTTTAACCTTTATAGAAAAGGTGCTGAAAGAAAACGGTAGTGGATATCTTGTCGGTGATAAGGTAGATATGCATTTTCAAGTGTAGTTTTTTTTAGCAGTTTCACTTATACCGTGCTACCGTTATTTTGTATGTCTTTTCAAAAGAAAAGTACTTTTGATTTTTAAGTTTTAAATTACAAAATGAAGCTCTATTTTGTGTAATTTGTAAAAATTATTTTGAAGAGACGGATTCTTAAGATTGCTTTGTTTCTTGATCCCAATTGGAATGTGACGTGTCTAAATATCGGCGAAAAAAATACCTGGACAATTCAAGGAAATCAAAATCTTAAGTTTTGAATCGCTTTTGTTATTTCCCAATAAGTACTGATTAGAATAAACTAAGATATCATAGAACACCATAGAAAACTTTACTTGCATAAGTTAAATGATGTTTATCAATAAAACAACTATTAAAGCTATAGATATGTACTTATATTTAACATTCAGCTTTTTTTAAAGCTTTGAATGCATGATTAGAATGATAACGTTTTACGGCTTGCTTAAGACTGACAACATAAAAGAGTAATTAAGGGAACCAAGGTTATAGCGGTAATCAAAAAGAATTTAATCCAGGGACAAAGACCAGATATGGAAAACAGACATACATAACAAAGAACATAAAGCTAAAACTCATACACACAAAGTAACAAAAGCAAATGAGCAACTCGGACTCCACTAAAAACTGGGAGCATGGAACAGGAAGCGTCCTCTGCTTTTCTAGAAAACGTATATTATTTATAGCTAACTTTGTGAAGCTTTATTGATAGTAAATTTAATATATATATATATATATTTAAATATTTAAGCTGACAGTTGCTGATTTAGCTGTGTATGATATTTTACAATGGGCAATACTAGTCTGGAATGAAAAGGCTCTTAGTTCTTCTGAAGAGGTTTTAAAGCATACAAAACTGATTGAGGCAATTCCTGCAGTAAAATCTTGGATAGAAACGAGACCGAAGACTTACAAATAAACACATCAGTAACGTTGAATGGGAAATAATCCAGTCTTTGTATACATAAGCAGATAATTGAAATGGTATCAGTCTTCATATTCCCATAGACTTCTATAATGAAGTGCATATTTTTAGAACTTTGTTTTTAAATGTAAATTTGTTCAATAAAACTTTCACCTATGTAGCATTTCTAGGGACATGTGAAAATTAATTTCCCGCGAAAAAGGTAGAGTGAGTCCACGAAGATCGGACAGAAAACTAGTCTTGAAATATGAATAGCCATTTTCTCTACTTTCACTTTCGTTTTGCTCTCATCAAACCAACCTTTTCAGAGGGACATTCTTATATTATAATGTTAAATTTTCAAAAAGATCGTTATCTCATAGTATTGTTTGCTCTATTTTATAAGTTATTGTTCATATCTTTTGACAAACCATTAGTTTGTAAAGAGACATAAAGAAAACGCACTATATTTTTATACCCTCCATTTTTTTTTAGCTCGGTGGTATGCAATGCAAGACTGGTACCTATTAGTAATAAAGATTTCAAGATATTCATAAAATTTGTTGTTTTTCTACTAAAGTTTTCATTTTCATACTATAAATATAAATATCACTGTCCTGCTACAAACATATGTTTTTCTATTCATTTTTTTTATATAGGTACCCTATTCCAGACATAAGATTAGTGAATATTCGCCAGAAAAGATTACTTCTGACAAAAAACTACTGCATTAATTAAACTAAGCAAATTGTGGTTTATTCTGGCATGGCATTAGCTATGCTATGAGTTCCAAATCGTTATTTTATTCGTATACTTAGGAATTTCATATCAAAAATATTAAAATCCGCACCTCCTTTTTTGTCTATAACACAAGGGAGCCTTTTGTTTAAAGCATATGAACCAACTGTTCTAAACTGTAGATATGGTCATCCCAATTGTGATAAAACATGAAAAAAGGATACCAATATCATAGTTTTAAAAAATATAGCTTTTGATGTGCAGACAATACAGACTTAAGCAATTTTGGTACCTCAGGCAGATACAAATGGACCACAATATGAAAGAACATGGATTTTCTTCCTCCAAAACTGATATATATATATAATACAAGAAAAAATGGTTTTAATAATAATTGCTGTTAAAAATATCATAATAAATGATAACATTTGCCTACTTAAGATACTTTTTGAGAAAATTATGTTTTTTACATGTAAAAAAACACCATTAATTTTCTTGCCACATCAAAATATGCCCAGTTGAACAATTGAAATAGTCCACTAAAACAGCGTTAATAACTTTTGTGACATCTCTGTGTTTAAATCAATCACACAGTCATAGGAAAGCTCCTTTTAGCTACATGCACTTATTTGAAAGAAAAACAATAAATACAAAAAATACTCATTTTTTTCATATGTAAGGGGCAATGTATGGAAAATAACTATTTTCAAGTCCTAACCACATACTTAAAATGTGTTATAATTCGAAAAACTATTCTCTATGTAGGAGAATTACTTGCTTTAGATTACTTGAATTAAGAAATGCTCATCATAAATAATTAAAATAATAGCTTTATTAAACTGATATCTTACAAATTCATGAAAACATAATCCATTTCCAAATTTGGTAAGAATCAACCATAAATGCAAATAAAAAAACAAGAGCTAACATAAAAAATCAGGTTCAAAAGTTGGCAAATTCATTTTAAAAGTGTTCCTGCATGGTATACTACTTTTTAGCTAGTTAAGAACACTTGCTAAATATCCAACTTTACTTAAAAAAACTGCTTTACCAACCTCAGATCGAACAGAAAAGTAATCTTTTAATCTTTAAATAGCCATTTTCTCTACATGCACTTTCGTTTTGCACTCATCAAACCAACCTTTTTATGGTATAATGCTAAATTTTCTTAACAAAAGTTTGTCACCTTATAGTATTATGTTTGCTCTATTTTATAAGTCATTGTTCATATCTTTTGATAAAACATTAGTTTGTAAAGAGACAAAAAGAAAACGTACTGTATTTTTATACCTTCCATGTTTTGACACCCGGGATATACAATGCAAGGCTGGTACCTAATGTGCATCACTGTTTTTGCTGCAAGTTGATATAGATTACCGAAACGCCGTGTCATTTTGTTATCAAGAAATTATTTGTATAGAATAGCAAGGGAACACACGTTTTCGACAAGAAAGCAATTCATAACAAGAAAAATATTTGTGCATATCAAGATAAGTTGAGAAACCTGTTATTTTAATACATGTTCATATTACAAATTTACAAGCAGACATTTGTGAAATGTATATGTTGCATCCAAGGCGTCATACGGCCTTTACAAAACCTATGTCTTTTGCAAATATTTTTACTCGGTGTGGGAGCGATCATTAGATTCTTAGGGGAGGGCTGGCAATTTTTTTCAGGTCAGAAATTTTATTTCCAGCCTGGTGCAAGTCAGATTATTTATTTTCATCATAACCTTCGCTAGATTATTTATTTTCCATACTCATTAAAGAGTTTAATTTGTTTTCTATGAAAATTCAAATGTGCATATCCGGGTTACCAAAATATGTGGATTGGGTTCTATATCAAAGCATGTGTTGCTTTTTATGTTTATTATAAAAGACATTATTAAATGAAGTTCATTCTCTATAATACAAGGCATAGTCTCTACTATATCCTATGGAACGCCTAAACTGTCTGATGAGATACACATTTGTTTACGTGTTGTCAATTTTTTATTACTTGCTGTGGTTTTATAATTACATGTGGTCATTTTGTATTTACGTTATGTAGGAACATCTTTACATTATGTCGTTTTGTCTTTACGTTCTGCCATTTCGTCTTTACTTTCTGTAATTTTGTCTTTACGTTCTGTCGTTTTATGATTATGTTATGTCAACATATATTTACATTATGTGGATTTATCTTTACGTGCAGTGGTTTTCTTATAACGTGAGGTCGTTTCATCTTTACCTCATGTCGATCTCTAAATACTTTATGTGCATTTTCTTTTCTTTACGTGCAGTGATTTCTTCTTTACGTGATGTGGTTTCTTCTTTACGTGATGTGGACAAAAATTTCACACATTTTACGAGTGTTTATGGAGGTTATCTAATATGTACATGTATGTAAGAAGAGGTGCGTAAAGGAAATTAATGAAATCGAAATTACTTCAGGGTTTAGCATCTGCAGATTCAAACAGACTTATGGTGTTCTTAGTTAGGTCTTTATTTAAATACTATCATAATATTTCTTTGATTAATCTATTTTTCTTTATTTTCGAACACGTCAATAACTTTGAGCGAGATACTATCCAGAAAAAATGATAATACTTATATAGTAGAGAAAACTCGAAAAAAACGAGTAAGCTCAGTTGTTAATGAATATTTCTAACATTCAAGCAGTATGAAAAGAATGAAATATGGAAACAAGCTAAGCAGTTCCAACAATCATCCTAGATTTTAATGCTGCACAAAAAATATATTTTGTAGCAGTAGAAAAAAATTAAAAGGTGAAGAAACTCATTTGCTAATAAATATTAAAACGATCGTACATATGAGTAGCCTACATACATGTAATATAAACCCAAAAAAAAAGTTTTCTGCGCAAGTGGTGTATCTCGCTCTCTTTTCCCGCGCTTTTGAGGATGGGCACGTTAAGACGTGACCATTTTAGCAGAATCCGGCAAAATGAGAGGGGGTCAGGATCCTATAATTATGCGTTGGACCATATTATGTTATACTTTCTGTGGTACTACGAGAAGATGGGTTTAAATAAGACTTTATCTGTTACCAGAGCGGCGGTTCACGACTGGTACCAGACGGACTTTCTCGTCCTCTGTTACCAGGGTGACTTATATACAAGTGGCCTAACGTATGTGAGGATCGGGCTCCCTGTTCATTCAGTAATGCATGGAGGAACTTCCGTTATCGCTGTTACCAGCGAAAGGCCTACCTTAGCCAATTTACTTCTCGGCGCTTTGTACCGTCTTGCCAGATCTATTCTTTCCGCTTTCTGCAGCCGTTTTGCCAAAACAACATTTCACATTTTATTGATTTATTTATTAAAACATGCTCTTTTTTCTATACATAAATTTTCGTATCTACTGGTTTCGATTTTTGTCGGCGCTACACTATACCGAAATTTAGAGAAAGAATGTCTATGTGTACCAGATATGTTTCTTATCAAATAATTCCCTTTACCATAAATATCTTTAAATTTTAAAGACAATTACACAATACCAAATTCAACATTTCTGATAATAGTATATTCCTGTTAATTGCATATTTTTTTCTGACAAATTGGGAATGCAATTGTGAGGAATCTACTGTATTAAATATAGCCACTGGAGACTATTAGGGTGTCGTATAAAACTCGTGGAGTATTAAACATGTATTCTTTTCTAATTTATGAAACTATGGCAAGCGTAGCTATCCAATTTTTTTAAAAGGTTTTGAACAGGTCAGAATATTTATTTTCTATTCACTAGCCAAGATCAGAATATTTATTTTCAATTCACTAGCCAAGGTCAGAATGTTTATTTTCTAGCAGTTTGCAAAGTCAGACAATATATTTTCTGGTATGATGAGTCCAGATTATTATTTCCTACATAATCAAAGACAGATTATTCATTTTCAAAATCTGCCAGGCCCCTCTAAGACTCTAATGGTCGTCCACTAAAGTGATTCGATTTTCACATTCAAGTGTCAAAGGTATGCAGTATTGTGCATATAATATTGAATTTTAAATATTGTAAGTCCAAAATGCTTCAATAGAACCTTACTGATGAAAGTCACGAACCAATAACCAATTTCAAAATATTAACATTCGCTACCAGACGTTCAAAGGGTATGTTTTAATCATTCTTCATATGCTGCCATATTGAATAATTCAAGAGCATGTTTTAAATACTTGCTTTATTTTCACCTTGCGACATACGGTAAACTTTATTGAAGAATTAAAATAGCAATTGTGTCGCATTCATATCTCCAGTAACTTAGGATTTGCATACAAATATTAAAGCTTATATCACAGATACACTAATTGAAGAACGAGAGGGTGCGCTGATGTGCGCACGGATATGCTTCAATGATTTTCTTTCATTTCATTTTTTTTCTTGAAAAACGGGAGAGTGCGCAGGGCTTGGATCCGCCTTTGTATATAACAAAATGCATGCTGGTGAGTTATTACTCACCTCAGGTGAGTTTTCCACTGTTTAATGCAACAACTAATCATAAGGTTCCATGAGTATGAAACGATATTGCGAATAGTTTTTGAAAGATGAACCGTACAGGTAAGTATGTATTTCTCGTATTTACAGTAAGTCGCCTGTATCGTCATTTTCTGTATGGGTGTTTTAAGCCTTGCGTTTGAAAATAAATCTAAAATAACAACAGTTGTGCAAATATGTCAACCACCCCCCCCCCCCAAAAAAAAAAAAACAAAAAACAAAAAAACAAAAAAACAAAAAAACATGGGACGAAGACGAAACAAAGAAAGGAAGTTGGAATAATAAAACAAAAAGTGCCAAAACGACGCGTACAGAAATATTGTTTTGCGCTAATAAGGGTCTTTATTAGAAACTTCAACAAATTGTCCATGTATTTTTTAAAGATATTCTATGAATGTGGAAATTCTGGGCTCATTGTGGAGATAGTCATTTTTTATGTAGTAGATTTGTTGTTTGAGGAGCTGCAAAGTAGTATCGGAAAAAATTATTATGGCCATAAAATTGTTCAAGCACCTTTTTTGCTTTGTGTGTGTGTGTGTTTAAATCAGTCTGAAAAAATAGAAATGTTTTTTATATTTCAAGTGTACATCGACCTGGTAGACTCTTAACAAAGGCAAGTTTGTCATCGTATCCTTGTATGGCGACAAATCGAAAGGTGTGCTTGTGTTTGGGTGAATGTACTGGAAGACCTTATTTTATGCTTTATTTACTAATGATACGATGACCCTTAGGATAGTCTGGAAGTGACAAATAAATAATATATTTTTCAAATTTGTTGAAATAGGAATGAAAGACCGTGAAATGCTGTGATTTTTAAATCAGTCCACTTAAAAAATCTTTTGAAATATTAACCTTCATACAAATAATTAAAAACAAAATCTCAATATTGATACTTTACAATTAAATATCCCATTCACTGGAACTTATTTTAGAATTGTTAATATTCCGAAAGAGATTTATTACTTATCAATACAAGGCTTTACCTATTTCACCAAAACGGATATCCTTTGTGCATAAAATTATAGCGTTAAAAGATTGATCCACTTTTAAAATTATAATTGTTTTAAATCTCCGACACTTAACATCTACTTGGTATTTGATCGGCGGGTTATCTAAGGAATAATTATCTGTAACTAGAGAGGGTCCATTCTGTCATTTCTATCACTTGTCTGTATGGCACCGACACACTTGTCGAAATCGAATGAAACAATTTAAAAGTTTTAAAAAAATCATACAGTTGTTTTCACTAGGAAGTGTCGAGAAACCTCAAACTATAGTCAGAAGTAAAGGAATTGTTACTAAACCAGGTATGTACTGTTGAACTATAGATATATATATATATAGTTTTTGTCCGACCATATACTATATAGATACAAGCATAGTCTTAGTAGTAATAACAAAAGTAAAAACAAATAGTTCTTCAAAATATAAAAGGATGTCATTTCATTTTTTGAAGAACTTGGAATGTTATTTTAATTGCTATATTTATCTGTAATCATTGTGATAAGCACATTGTGTGTGTAGTGAATAAGTTCGTTTTTTGTTGTTGCCTGGAATTCTTAATCTTTGAAACGGTTAATTTGACTGGAATTCGACTCTTGCCTGTGATATAAAGAAGACAACGAATCGGTCTTGATTTTTCCTCTTTAATTCCAAGACGCTGAAAAAAATACTATAACGAACTTCATTATAGCTTTACTTAAATTTTGGTGAAAAAAATGTACAATCGTAAATTGAATTAGTAGTCTATCTGATTTACGTAAAATTTATTTAAATGCATCATCACTGCCAGTGGCGGATCCAGTGGACGCTTCTGAGGTTTAAAATTCCCCTTTTATTGAAAAAATTTGTTTATTTTGTGTAAAAATTGAGAGAAAAATGAGCAAATTTTATAGCCTGGAACACTACTTTTTATAAATTTCCGGATCTGCTTCTGAGTCTTGGTGTAAATTGTATGGCTTTCTGCTTATTTTATTTAACTCAGTTTGGCTTATTACTGGCTTGTTTTGGTTAAAAAAAAACGTCAAGTTTTAGTTGCAATAAAAAAACCTGGTTGTCTTTTGAAAATCTGAACAACGATGTTAAAAAAAATTTCGGTGTAAAAAATGTTTGATCTAAGTGTATTTGTTGTGTATATCACAAGCGTGTTGCCTAATAGTTTATCGTTTTGCACAAGAAATCAATGACAGAAATGGCGTTAACAAACTTCCATTACTTTCACCCAGAAAAGTCATAAAAATGAATGACCCTAATCTTTACTACAGGTACCGTTTAATTACAAAAGAATTTACCTGTTTAATAAATTCATATAAAGAATAATTATAAGATTAAATGGTTATTTAAAAAAAGTGTCACGGTCAAGGATTGAAATGCGATTAGCTAAGATTAAGTAGTTAAAAAGTAATATTCACCTGCCCTTTTTATAAGAGATATACATGTATAGAAAAGTGTCAAGGTTTTTTTGCTGGTATACATTCGATAAACAGGGACAAAGATCAGTCCATTGCCGACAGTCAGCTCTGTTGGAATAGTCCCATGTGTAGGTTATCGTAACAACAACAGCCAACAAAAACAAACCGTTTAAATGAAATGAAAAATTGTGGTCTCATAAGATTTCAAGTAGATCTTGTTACTAATTATTTTTATATGCTACTTATTTAATTCATTAATTATTTGTTTGTGTTAATTACGCCTAACGTTTTCTTGGTTCATGTTAGAAGTTATTAATGGAGTCAGGGTTTTCCTTTTACTTTTACTTCTATGTACGTGTTTTGTTCGTTCCTCAATGTTCTGTGTCGTGCATTTCTAATGTCTTTTATTAGTCATTATCTTTGGAGAAAATTCCTTTTTGATTACCGTTCGAATTTAGACACTTAAAAGTTATAAAAACTATGTTCCTTTTATAAACTTTTGGTGGTGATTCGTTTGTAAACCTCAACTTTAGGAGCAAGAATTCTTTAAAATCAAAGTAATTCAATACAAAAGATATTGTGCGATATTGGCGATTTGAAGACGGTTTAGAATCTCATTAAAGGAACTACAATTAATCATATTATAGCACTTGAGTTCACTACAAAAGATATGGTCAAATAAAAGAGTTGTGAATAATACTGCATCATGCTGTCGTATTTCAGTATAAAGGTAAAAAGGGTTTCAGATCTAGTTTAACATTTACATTTCGTTCCTTCTATTTCAGAATGCCACAGGTACACAATAAATCCATAACCTTGGATGGTAATGCTTTTGGCAAAAACTCACGATTCATGAACACATTAAAATTTAGTGATACTACAAAGCGACGAGTTCGAGCTTTCAATGTTGTAGAAAATAAACTTAATAAAATAAGACTTAATTATTACAATAGACAAGAGGAGATAGAATATAACCGTATGCAGAGAGAGAAAGAATTCCTCCTTGTTAAACTCAAAAGACTCGTGGCTTATAAAAAGGTAGCACATGATCATAGTATATCAAACGCAGTTAATTATCAAGACGCTTTAAATGAAGATAGGTCACACAGACAAGTACAAAAACAAATTCAAGACATGATTTTAGAATTATCTCCCCAATATGTGCGCGAAAAACGAGCAAAGGAAAAGATCGCTGCTGCAAAGCAACGATATGATGATATCATTAATAGGAATCGAAAAGACCTTGACAAAATTTATCCCCCGCCTAAATTAAGACAGCCATATGAAAATGAGGGTGATGAGGAACCAAGGTCTAATGTCACCACACCCAAATCAGCTCCACCGGAAATGAATGCAGAGATGAGAATGAGACGCTTGTCAATGGCAAACACTAGACGGGTGATTGGATTCACTAGAGCTTTTGTCATGGAAAAAAGTAATCTTGGTGAGAAGTTAGAAAAAGAAAAGACACAAATTGAGAAAGAAAAGACCAGCACTATTCTGCCTACACAAGAAGAGATTGCAGAAACTTCAAGAACAGAACCGGTAGATGTCGTGAAAACAAGGACAGAGTTACCACCTGTTGCTGTTAGACGGAGAGCAAGTATGAACGATCTTAATAAACAAACAAAACGACAGAAACGATCAGGGAGACATGAATTACCTCCCGTGGCAGTGACAAAGACTTTGAAACCAGAACTTGATATTCGAACGGATTGAAAAGTTATTGTCGTGAATTTATTGATTCACATAATCAGTTATGTTGCTATTGCCATTGAAGTTTGAAAACAAACCCAACATGTCGATATTGTACTTTTGTACTGTTAACAAAATGAATCAAACAAAACTTTTTTTATGGCAATCGAAGCTGAAAACAGATATGAAAAATCTTTACCAGAAATGTACAAGTTTATCACTGAACGACTCGGGACAGGGTTTGCATGAATTACAAACATTTCAAACACTTAATAAAAATGCTTATCACTTCTGTTAAGTCTTTTATGTATATAAGAAAACTTAAAAGAAGTGACGAGTGGAAGAACTAGACAATAGTCCAGACTTTTAAAGGCTGTTTTGAACGCTGTTTACTTTTCATACAAGATGATTTATGTAATCCAGTACACCAAAATGCGTGACCTATGGTCAATAAATGTGTAAATTGAAACAACGAACGTTACATATGATCTTCAAAACGTAATTTTGTAGATGGCAAAAACATTTCCAAAATACATTATTCGAGAAGAGCATAATACACAAAACACTTTACAGTTCGATCAGAAATCTTTAAATGTGTGGAATTCATCAGAAGCATCTTTTGTACCTTGACAATCAAACTGTCGACTCTTGCTCACGTTTTCGCAGTCCTCGTAATGGTCAACTTCATCGACATGAACGTCGTAATGGTCGTCAGCATGAATGTAATTGCTTTCATCGCCCTCTTTAAACATATCGTAATGGTCCTCGTCGTCGAGATTTTTGTTAGCCAGTAGGTCACCGTGCATCTCGGTGTATCTGTCATTATCAAGGTCTGCCTCTACGTTGTCCTGGCAACAGTCGTTTACTACTGTCATATAGGTTTTGTTCTGAAAATTTGTTGTTTCTAATGACAGAGACCTAGAAAATAATTTTATAACTTTTTGAATAAACAATGTCTGGCATTTGGTCAAATATTTTCTTCAATTTAATGATTTATATAGTTATGGATAATCGAATTTTAAGACAAACTATTTGTCACGTGTTCAGAAAATGTTCAGTGACAGTATATTAGAGGTAAGTAATGATCTGAACATGAAACACCTATTCTCTATTTTGTAAATTCGTTTGAAAAGAGCGATAATTATTCATAAAGAAACAGAGGTCCTAGTGAAATATTACTTAAACTGTTTAAAATAATTTATTTTTTTTAAGTTTGTTACTGAAGCATTACGGTATAAATATCTTACTGCCTCCTTCTGGTTTTCGCGAAGATGACGACAACAATAATAGCAATGATTAACAGAGTTACACCAGGTACGATGCCATAGTACAGCACTGGGAAAAATATAGAAATATAAGTTATTATAAAGCTTATCATATGACCAGTGTATGTGTGTGTCTATTATTTTATTTATATTTATTTTTTGCAGTTTAATGTATGTACATGTATATCTATATTTAACTGACACATTTCTATAGACTTCTACCGTTACTTGCTGAGTACAGAGATTACAAAGAAGGAGTTATTAACCAAAGTGTACAATCCTCGTTCAGTTGATTGATTAATTGATTATCTTTATTTCCTGCATAGTTAAAGATTTGATATTTAAGAAACAAATCAGCTATAACACAGACAGAGGTATGTAAACATTATGTAAACATTATATACACAAATTAAATTTCTATCGTAAAAAATTATAATACTGTTGATCTAACAAAAACAGCATTATGCAGAAACTTTGAATATAAATGTATATGGTATATGAAAAAATGGAAGTAACAATTTGTAAATAGTTACCTGCTCTGAATGTGTCAGACGATAAAACTGTCTGGAAGGCAGACAATTCTGGAAAGAAGCATTAAATATGACTACAAATAATGCATTTTTTCCCACAACTAATACAACACTGGATAAGGCATTTAACTTGCTGAACAAATTGGCTAAAACTACTCCATCGTTCTCAGTATTTTTCTTTGCATGTAATATTTTAGTATTCATAGATTAATGGAACGATTTGATGGTGCGTATTACAAATGTTGTATTTTTGTTGTATTTTTGTTTTGTTTTGTTTTGTATTTATTTTTTTACTTTTTTAGGGGTGGTGCTACATGTATGAATTTTACCTTGAACATTGCAAGACCACTCATTACACGTTGCATTATGGAATTCTTCGTCTTCGCCTATACAATTACTTCCATTGTATTTTGGCTCCGGACTTGTACATGTGCGGTTTCGACCTCTGATTTTAAAACCACCACCACAAGTAACATTACACTCCTCCCATGTTGACCAATCATTAAAGGTACTCCAGTTTCCATCGACTATAAAATATGTTTTATAATGGATAGATAAAATGTGTCATCATACTTTGGAATTGAATACACATACTCCCATAACGGTTCGATGCATTTGTGTAGCCAAAGATGCTATAGATATATTTCGTTTGTATATTACACACCGCTGAGGTAAAGCATATGTCAAACTAAAGGGGGGAAATTATTAATCTTGATTGTATCAAATTTAGACACTTGAAACAATAAATCAAATTAATACAACTTCAATATCTAAAACGGAAATATAAGAGATGGGCCCCCTCGTCGCCATATTCACAAACGACAAAGTCAATGTTTTGCTATGTGAAACCCCAAATTAATTCGGGTCAAAATCTAAAATAGAAGGTGCACAATGGAAATGGGTAATAACGATTCTGTTTCATTCAATTCCATTCAGTGGTATAGGCGGAATTAGGGAGCCCCTTGTGCAACGAAAAGAAATACGGACAGATAGAAGGACTACCCCATCACTATATACCCCACATTGCAAGTGGGTTATAATAAACTCTTATCAGTACATTATTTCAAACAATAAAAGTTTATATCAAAGAAAAATAATGCCTCGATGTCAAAATTCGTATGTATTGTTTCTCATTCACAATTTTATTACTAGTGGCACACCAATATTTCACATTTTAGTAGGGTAAATACGTAAAGTTTCTACATGGTACAGTTTATGTATCAACGTCGTGGACAAGGAAAAATAAATTAAATCATATATATCAACAAAGATAAACTAACAGAAAAAGAATGACACGTGAAATGAATGAAATTATTATTCAAGGAGTTTCCTCGATATATCTAATGTTCCAATCAAGTATAGGATCCACTCCTGAAAATGGCTTTCTTGTTTTCGGACCTCGCAAATTTATCTTTGCC
Source organism: Perna viridis (assembly GCA_037379345.1). Classification (NCBI taxonomy): domain Eukaryota; kingdom Metazoa; phylum Mollusca; class Bivalvia; order Mytilida; family Mytilidae; genus Perna; species Perna viridis. Next base: position 7,887,563 of record CM074511.1, on the reverse strand, counting down.
TTCCACAATTTGACTTCTGTGACTTTCCAAATAATCCCGGACCTTTATAATCCGGATTCATGACTTCTTGGATCAAAACGTTTTTGGGAAACTCTAAAATACAAGTCGATTAATTATTCTTGGAGGGCAATTATACGAATAATGCTGAGGAACCCTGAATCGAGTTGTGCATGATGGTCCATAGACAACCCCTTTTGAAGAACTTTACTTGAGCCATTTTTGTTACTTTCAAGCCTCCATGTTGTTCATTGCCAACACCAAGACTTAAAATTTGTTGCCAGTTGCCAGTGTTCAGAAACAACATCCCTTAAAAAGGATTGAATGAGAAATACGATGTTTTCTCAAAAATATTTACCGTTTTATATTCAAATTTTCATTATGATAATCTTACTAGGACATGGTTGTAAATCGCAGAACATTGTTTCAGAGTTAGTTTCGTTCCCTTCACAAGATAGACCCCCGTAAGCCGGTTCAGGGTTGGTACATGTCCTGGTCTGTATCCTAGTTACTGATCCTGTACTACATGTAACACTACACTCGGTCCAATGAGTCCAAAGTCCAAACTCTGTCCAGTTACCATCCACTTATATAAAACATACAATGTAACTTACTACATATGATTAATACAATTGTTGTGTCGAAAACGTAAAATTTGAAGAGTTATTAAAACAATTGTAATCACAGGAAATATTAACATGTACTGTAAAATGTCTGAATCGTTATCCGATGCGTCCAAAATCAAGAAAATTTACACTTACTATTTACTTACTTCTATCCTATTAAACTTTGGACCTCTTATGTTATATGCAGTTTACACTTCTAATGAATCTATGGGTTTGGCATGTTTTAGTATGTACAAAAATGGAAGTGTGTACATACAAGTATTTCAATACATTCATATATGAAATAATTTGATTTGATTTTGTAGTTATATTTTAATAATCATACTTCATTTTTTTAAATGTAAGATGTTAACATTTACAGAGCAGGCAGATCCCTGAAGTGAAACTAGTTAAAGAATATATCTAATCTCATTAACCTGGACATGGAATTTCTATACACTCTTTCACCATTGTATGGACACTATTTCCATCACATTGTCTCCCACCGTACAGAGGACTAGGATTACTACATGTTCTGGTCCTGTTCCTTGCTTTAGTACCAGTACCACAAGGCACGCTACAAACCGACCAATCAGTCCAAGTCGTGTACACAGACCAGCCTCCATCAACTGATAAGGAATGGTGTCAAAATTTAAAATGAAAAGTACTGTGATAGTTTAATGGGTATTTATTTGGAAGAATCATAATTTATTGTTTTCCGTTGTTTTTTGTATGATTTTTTTCTAGTTGTGGTCGTATTCGGTTTTAGTATCCTAAAAACCGTAGAAAGAAAAAAATAATTTGAAAACAAAAGCATTTTCAAATTCTTACTTGGACATGGCTGTAAGTTGCATGATTTGACTGAGGATTCAGATGCACTACCAATACATCCGGTTCCACCAAATGCAGGTTTTGGATTTGTACATGTCCTTGACCTAGTTTTAGTCACCGTACCACCACCACATAGAACACTGCATTGTGACCATTGACTCCAGCTGTTGTAAATAGACCATCCACCGTTCACTAAATAAGAAAGAGATTTCCGAGCAAATTAATTCAAATATACAAAAATATGATAAAATAAAGTAAGTTAAAAGTTGTATCTGAAACATTCTTTGTTGTGTTTATAGGATTGAGTCAATATTCTTTCGATGAGAATACTTGTATAATGGCCATTATAAAATCAAAGTGCTGTTAGCACTGGGGTTTTGATACTTGTGAAATATGTAGAATGAAAAAAAAAAGATTACACGATGCAGAATTAAAATTTAAATCATACATTTGCATTTTTCATATTATTTAAACTGTTTTTTCTAATATGTATAAACTGAATATCTGCCAAGTATGATAGTAATTAAACAGTATCCAACTTCACACAAATTTTGTTCTACTTCACCTTTATCCCAATTTTTTAAACCTGTCCAAAAATTAATTCGCAATCACATTCAAACGTATTTTAACAGAGTATTATCCTACACCGTAATTATACTCAAATGGAACAAATTTCAGCTTAAGATCAACATATTAAGATTTTCAAAACTAGAAACTTTTTTATCAATTTCCCGCCAATTTTATATGGTTAAAATCACTGCTCTTTACTTCCTGTTTATTAATCATAATTTATTGATGATAGGATGGAGAATTTGACTGATAATTGTACTAAATGGGACCTGCTTAGCACATTTAATGCTTCTTGGTACTTTACTGCAAGAACTTCATTCCCTAAGTGCTAATTCATTACTAAACATAATCAAAGTACTTATGTACTGAATCAATTTATATCGATCGTTTGAATTTTTACACCTAAAATAATCGTCAAAGTGGAAAAATATGGGATAAATTGATAATACGGGGATCGTATTCAAACGTGATACAGGCTTATTGTTATAAATGTTTAATATTGAACTCCTTGTTTTAATTTTAATTTCACCATTCTGATTACGAAGAACATTTAAAAACCACACACACCAAAATTCATGATGCATCGTAGCAGTGCGCCAGTTTGCGTAATATTCAAGTTCGATATCGGTTTCCATGGAACACCTAGATGAATAAACACAAAACTCTCCGACATAGTGCATATTTGAACTACAAACTACTAGCTGGCCATTCCCAGAGTTTTTTTTAATTTTCAGGTCGATATTCAATTTATCTGCCCCTCACCTTTCATTTTCAGCTCAGATATTGTTCATGGGTTAGTTATGTACTTTCAGTATTTTTACAATTCAGTTTATTCTAGACTTATTGTAAATCGCTGTATATATAGTTGTGTTTTGCTGATGTCCTTTTGATACCTAGTTTTCGTCATTTTGTAATAAATGGCCTTTTTTCAATTCGTATATTGTGTTGTGTCTTTTTATGAAAATCAAACAAAGCAGAAGTTATTCAAGGAGGAAAGGTGACAAAAATTTAATTTATCGACCTCCAGATCGAAACTGTCTGTTAAATCATTCAAAATTAAGCCACAATCATTGAAATAAATCACATCCTTAAATACATATTCCTTTAAACATTTATCAGTTGATTAACTTTATAGCTCAAGTGCTACAAGTTATTCCATAGACGCCTATGTGTCATGTAAAAGCGCTGGGCATCGAGTTCCAGAATCACATACTTCAATATTAACTGTAAAGTTTTAGAATATATTTTCACCAATCGTGTCTGGTGCAGGAAACATTTGCCCTGGAGCACCTACAGCTGTATTATAATAATATACACATGGTTAAAATAGCCAGATAGAATGATTATTGCAACAACCAATAACACCAGACCAAAAAAAATTAAACAATCCGGAGAAATGCACAATCGAAATTTCTATAGCATCGTCTATGCAAAGTTTTATTTTTACTTGTCAGATCAGGGCTTCTGATGTCACGAGGCGGTAATGGTTTCGGGGGTTATGCTACCTTTTTGTAAAAAGAAGTACAAAAGATAAGTGGCAAATAGTAGCCTGAAATCCCTTTCTTTATACAAGTTTCTTCATCGTAATCACTGCCCTTTTATCCGCCAGGGCCTGCATGAAATACATGAAGACAGCTCTTTCAATTGGTACTCAGCTCAGCATTGCTCTTTACATTTCAATTATATGATTAATAACTATTTATAATCTCGCAGGGTTTTCATTTCTAGCTAAGCATAATATGTTTTTTATGCTTCTAAAAATAAATAGGCAACTTGAATATATCGACACTGAACAACTGGTTTATTCGGGTAAATGCAAAGAAATAAACAGGTACTGGTAAGAGGATAGAGGTCAACTATTTTTAATTGGATCGTGGTTAATACAAAACAAAGTAATCAGCATATTTAGTTCGCAGATGAAGTTGTTTATTGGGTTTGTTTATTGGCGTAAATAAAAGAATTAAATTTTATGTATTAGAAATACCTATAAAGTGGACCTAATTATCTGTATTTGAACTTTAGTGGGGTTTGTCAATGGGACTATTTTTCTGCGGTAGTGTACGATAACTGCAGATGCTACCAGGCTTTACAAATCTAAAGGCCCTGACGACTGCTATATCAATTCTGATCTAAATTGATAAAAAGGAGTCCTTCAAATCTTCATTTCATTTGATGACTAGATCTTAATTTTATTTGCAGAAATAATTGAATATTATTGGGATGAATAATTGTCAGAAAAATATTTACAAATTATAAAAGATGTATTGAATGATATAAAAGGAGTTACATTTGGACTATATTTTTGTAGTGTTCAGAAACAGTAGGGAAGTTCCAGGCATAAACTGGCGACATTACGTATTTTGATAAATTAATAACTCCAAAACTAGTATCATATACAAATTTATAAAATATGATGATATAATATCTAATTCAAACCTGGACATGTTTCTGAGTTACACGAGACTGCTGAAGTCTCCTTACTACTCCCAGTACATTTCTGCCCACCATGTTGAGGTTTAGGATTAGTGCAGGTCCTTGAATGCGTTCTGGTTCGTTGTCCACCACCACAGCTTACACTACAGTCTGACCAATCGGTCCAGTCACCAAATAATGTCCATCCACCATCAACTAAAGGTTCAATTAAACACGATTTATTCACGAAAGTAACATAAATTTTATTTTTGACATTGTGAACTCAATACATATTATTTTAAGATTTCGCATGAGAACTCACTGCCCTTTCTTAGTCTTTATTTACGCAATGTTCGAGAAACAACAATTTCCACATAAACTGAACAATTAAAAACGATATGAAGTATCCCAGGATAAGCACTATGATTTCATAATTTAAAACCGCAAAAAAGGTACAAATTGTCATCGAAAGTTTAAGAATTGAACCAACGACTATATGAATAAGATATGTTTCTTCATTGAAGATATCGTCACTTTTAGGATAAACTATCAACCGTAAGTTAAGTACCTGGACACGGTAGTATGTTACATGGCTGGTACATAGAATCTTTTGATTGGCCAACGCATTCAATCCCGCCAAATTTCGGCTCTGGGTTAGTGCACGACCTTATCCTGAACTTAGATTTAATACCCTCTCCACAAGTTGTAGTACATGATGACCATTTACCCCAGTCATTAAAATTGGACCATTCACCATCAACTACAACCGAATTAGAAGTTACAATATTCCTGCACTAATACAGTGAGTTACATAATTTACTCCAGGGAATAAAGTGAGTTACATAGTTTACTCCAGCGAATAAAGTTACAATATCCCTGCACTAATACAGTGAGTTACATACTTTACTCCAGGGAATAAAGTTACAATATCCCTGTACTAATACAGTGAGTTACATAGTTTACTCCAGGGAATAAAGTTAGTCTTTCCTTGATTGCATGACCATTACCCGATGAACTTCCTTCGATAATTAACTTGACAATTATTTGTAACGAGGACATTAAATCTTTCTATCATTTCATAAGTGTATTAATTTAATAGGTTTTAAATCTGTAAATTGTTCAGTTATTTACCTCCGAATATGGATGGCAAACTCTATCATGCGCGTAGCTGCCGTTAGGCAAGAAAGCTTTTGCCTGCACTTAATTTTGCCAATTTTTTTTTAATACATCCAGGAGAGGCATAAATGATGCTCTAAAACGCTATCTCGGCGGAGCTTTGCCCCCTGGACCCCCTACCAGGGCTCTGTCTTGGACCTGCTGGTGGCCTTAAGCGGCCCCCAGACCCCCTGCCGTAATTTTGCCTACACTTCAATTTGGCCTCAGCTACGCGCCTGTCTACCGCAATGAATCGTGACCTGTTAACGTAAACGCATCAGATTCATTTTTAGTAAATCGTAGAGTGATTGTTCCTACTGGTAATAAATCGCAAAACACTTGCAAAGCAGTCGTAAAAGTGGCTTATTCACAAGGATTCATGTTAAATTTACGTATCTCTTAAATTTTTACACTCGTAAGGTTTCGTAATAAAAAGTTCATGTTGTATGTGAAGGAGGTATTATACAAAAGGAGTAACAACCCTCTGGGTATGTCGGAAGCAACATGGCGGTTTGCGAAGAAATTCCGAGGGAATAAAATTGAGTTCTAAGTAAGTCCATATCAAATTCATGCTACGTATAACTACCAGCTTGACAGAATACTAATACCATAGAATCGAAGAACAACTAAAGATTCCCGTGATCAATACAGCAAAATGATGAGAAAAGTGAGGACATACTTGGACAAGGATTCATTCCACAGGGTTTGGCATTGGTCTCATTAGAACTTCCAGTACATGTCTTTCCACCAAACTTCGGTACAGGACTGGTACATGATCGTGTGCGACTTTTGAATTGTGTGCCGCCACCACAAGATCTACTACATAGAGACCAAGGACTCCAGTCTCCATATTTAGTCCAGCCACCATCAACTGTATAATGATTTGAAAGTGTTCGGTTTTATCTATCTATAAATGTTAGCACACTATCTTACCATAGTGTATTCGTGTCTTCTTAAAATAACTATATCACAATGGACTGAATTATCTTGCAAAAAAACGACCGATTTGTTTTAAAGTGGGACTTTAATATTAAGTTAGTTGATATAAACCATAGAAAGAGTAAACTACCTGGACATTTCTCATAACTACACCCTTTTACTGCTGTTTCTTTAGAACTACCCGAGCAAGGACTGCCACCATGTTTTGGGGGAGGATTGGAGCATGTGCGTGACCTTGACCTTGACTGTTGACCTCCACCACATGTTTTGCTACAAACTGACCATGCTGTCCACTGTCCATACAAGGACCAACCACCATTGACTTTTCATGGTAGGAATATACAAAAAAAATGAATATCGGTATAGTCATTTAAGTTCTTGCCTTGGTAGAAAAATTCAGATTAACATTTAAACTCAAAATATCAAAAAGTTTTAAAATATAAACATTAATATGCAATCGTAAAGGTGAAACTTTTAAAAAAGTGGTAAAATATATATATATAATATTATTAATAGTTTTTTAAGTCATAGATTCATGTAAAGACTAAGGGTGTAATATCTGACTCATACAACACACCTGGACAAGGTGGTGTATTACAGTTTCGGCTATTGGCCTTAACACCTGATCCTGGACATGGTTTACCACCATGTAGTGGGGCAGGCTTAGTGCAAGAGCGGCTCCGAGACCGCGTCTGACTGCCTGTTCCACATTGCTTCGAACATTGTGACCACTGACTCCAATCATTCCACGAATTCCAGTTGCCATTTACTGCAAAAATATTTTTAAACTATGAATTTCACAACCAATGCTTGGTGACACATTCGCGTATCTTATTGGGATTATGTAAATGTTCCGGAAGGGCATTATAAAATATAAACTTAAAAGACAAGTAAACTCCTTGAAAACTTAAAAAAATGAGAAGCCTGAAATCACAAGTCTTTGCAACTGATTTTTAGTTCAATTTAAGTGTTTCAGACGAGATTTTAGAGTTTGAAAGGCATTCATTTGAAACTTTAAAATAAGAAAAGTATAAGTAAAGACAGTTTAGTCCTCGTTTCAGTTCGATTATCATAAAAAAGTTGATTATACTATGAAACACACCTGGACAAGGGTCAGGATTGCAGTTAAGATTCTGGGTTTCAACACCAGAACCTGGACACTGTTGGCCACTATGTAGCGGTGCGGGGTTAGTACAAGAGCGGGTCTTAGACCGAGTCTGAGTTCCCGTTCCACATTTCTTTGAACATGTTGACCACTGGCTCCATTGATTCCAAGAATTCCAATTTCCATTTACTAAAGAAGCGAATGATTGCGTTAAGATGTTGCGAATAATAGTAAACGGGTTGACTTCAATTTATAAAGAAAGTTAGGCATATAAATGTGCGATGAAAAGAATATTTTTAAAAAAATACATTGCAGCAATAACTTTGCAAAAAGAGAAATTAAAGAAATCTCCGGTTTAAACCCAAATGAAATACAAACATTAAGGCAAACCACATACGTTAAGAGGAAATATAGAAAACTTGATATAGAGGGTAGCAAAAATTAAGCCTGTATCAGATGGAGCAGTTTATTTTTTTATTTTTATTTTTTTTTTTGTACTCTACACCGCCATGTTGCTTCGTAATGGATTCAAGTAGTATGTCAAGTTAATATTCATAATCTATTTTTAACAAGCAACGTTTAAAAATTATAAAGAATAAAATTATGTAGCACGGTCACATATCATGCCCGCACATTCCTGGAAGGATATTGCACAAGAGAAAGGACACAACTGCGTTGTTTGTGGTACAACGCTTATAGGCTAAAAACCACTAATTCCACTTTCCATAGGCTTCTATGCTAATTTCACAATATCCAATGGCTTCTCTGGACTTTACCTTAACTTTAACCTGCAGAGGACTATATATCAGCATGATTCTACATATTTCAGCTCACAATCCTCAGAATGGCATGTGGGGTTAGCAGACTTGCAGTGCAGTACTGGTACTGTACAGAAATGTTTTTCCTTTCAGAAACTGTTTAAATTTTTTAAATAAGATGAGAACTTTTTTCACAGCACTATGAGGAACAGGGGTAATTTCTGCGTAGGACTATTTTTGCCTACGTTCCAAATGCTCATTGGTTGAATTGGTGGTCTGTAACCTATAACACAAATTCCATATCTAAAGTTCGATTCTTTAGTTTATATAAAAGGGGATGACAGGTTCCCTGTTTCAGTCGTACATTTAGTTTATATTCATAGGGCGCAACTATGTTTTTGACATTTCAACACATTGTTCCAAGGTACATGGCGGAGGGCCCTATAGGTTTTGGAGGTTTTTGCCCCACTGGTAGTGGAAACAATGGGCTTAAAGGGGAAACTGGGTGTTATCATTAAAATTGAAAGGAACGTTTTTTGTTAATACATTTTTTTATGATTCATATGTCAATTTTTCAATTTTACCTTTCTATTAATTATTTAACAAAATGTTTTACAGGGTAGGCTTATCTTTAACCGTTTAGCCCCAAAAATCGACTTTTTTTTTATTTTTGGTTAGACTTTAATATTTTCATTGGATTTCTTATAACAATCCCTGCCTGTTTCTCAATCAGATATCACATATCTCTTACAGTTTTCAATTTTTAAGTGTCAAAAGGGGTCACACCCCAAAAAATCGATTTTTTTTATTTATGGTCCTATTTCGAAAATTTTAATTGAATTTCAAATTGTGTTCAAAACAGTTTTTTTGTCCACTAGGAACTGCAGAACCTTATGCTTAAGTGTGTCAACAACTAGTATAATGTCCACAATGGCTTCAACTGAACAGAAGCAACGACGTGCTGCGTCTAATCATGCTGCGCTGTGCTAAGCTCTTTATATTTAGATGTATGTAGAAACTGGAGACTTCACCGCTGTGGTCTAAAATATCTACATTGGCCATGTTTTATGCTTAAATTGCAAAATCAAAGCATTTTATGTAGATACCATAGGAATGCAAGTTCCTAGATTTGGTAATCCATTGAGCGGTTTCTGAGGAGAGTCAAGTGACACACGACTACGACGACAGAAAGAGACACCAGTAGCCCAGCTACCACTGTTTCCTGTCATACATGTAATGCACTTCATTGTGTTATGTCCTAAAGAAAACTACCGTGTTTCAAGAAAAATGTTTTCAGCAGTTTCATGACTAAAATTAATTGTGAAAAAGCTAGGTTATTAAAAAAAAATAAAGATTTAAATGATTGTAGCTCACATAAACGATTAATATGTAAGGCATATACAATAATATAAACAGGTAGTAATATGATTGATAAAGTAATTTTCTTACACACCTGGGCACGGCTCAGTGTTACAAGTTTGGTTCTGGGTTCCAACACCTGCACCAGTGCATGGTTTTCCATCATGCTGTGGTGAAGGATTTGTGCAAAAGCGATTCCGATTCCTAGTCTGGCTGCCCGTTTCGCATTCTTTTGAACATTTTGACCATTTACCCCATGTATTCCAAGAATTCCAATTCCCATTCACTAAATCAGCATGTGAAAATGAAAAAAGTTAGCTAAATGTTTCTTGGAGGACAGAATTATAATACAATTTAATACAATTTAAGAGTGGCATAATCAATTCCATTTTTTTTTCATTTTAACACCTATATGTGAAAAGAAAAAAATTGGAAGTTGAGCATTGTCGTAATAAAGATGACACATTTTTTTAAGATAGAGTGTATACGCACAATGCACGAAATGACAAATATATATTCATTAATCACAGACTCTTGTGTAGAGAAATAATTGGAAGATTGGAAGACTCTATACATTATATATTTTATCTATATACAATAGCCTGTAATAAAACGTGGACTTACCCAACACAAACTCAAAAATTTTCATACAGTTTTTATATTCTCTACAGTATGACAATAATTCCTCTGGTAGGTGACGCATATTCCCATATACTCAGAGTTATAAGGAGAATGGATATGGTGAATTAATTTTATGTGATCGATTCAGTTAACAATTATAATATTATGATCAACGATACAATTATATTACCTGGACATGGAGTTTGGTTGCACTTTCTAGTCGAAGTCCCAGTGCTATGTCCTGAACACTGTCTTCCACCATTCAGAGGTGACGGATTACTACACGTTCGCCTCCGTGTCCGTGCCTGCATGTTTTAGTGCACTTTGACCATTCCGCCCAAGGAGTCCAAACGCTCCAATTTCCATTCACTTTGAATCAAGAATCATTGCAATAAGATACAGACAATGTATGTATTCTCATATTCTAATAACATCCAATTTTCTAAATTGTATGCAATATGTGCAAGAGTAAAGTGACCAATCAACTGAAAGAAAAGGATTTAATAATATTTACTTTAAATGCATCTCGATTTGAAATAAAATCAAAGTACAAATTTGTTTTCAATACAACGGTTCTAATCTGATGTGTTCATGCTGGTACCATCTAATATTCTTTTAATGGTACAGAACCAAGTCCATCGTATAACATACCTGGGGGACACTTCCTGTAACATGTACTGAACGACTGGTAATATACCGTTCTGAAATACAGAATCATCAAATAATAAAATTACTCCTGTCTTTACTTCATTTTCTACTAATGGAGATAGAAAAAAATGGAAATCTTCGATAAGTACTCAAAAAGTTCATGTAAGCAATTAAGCAAGCAGTGGCGTAGTTACAATGTATTTCAAGAAGCCAAGGTTTCAACGTGCTTATAACAGAAACAAACCAAAAGAAATTCATGAAAGTCTTCCAAAATGATTTGGCCCTGGCAACGCCACTGAAAACAGTAAAATCTTATGTCTACTTTATGCTCAATATGGTATCTTTTTTCAAATTCTCTATGATACAAAGCCTGGTTCAATCTGATTGTATTAATATTTGTCCGAGGAACTCTGCCAATCGACAGTTGGATGGATATGTCATGATTGCATGGAACTCTGCCAATCGACAGTTGGATGGATATGCCATGATTGCATGGAACTCTGCCAATCGACAGTTGGATGGATATGCCATGATTGCATGGAACTCTGCCAATCGACAGTTGGATAGATATGCCATGATTGCATGGAAAAAAGTAAGTATAATGTTAAGATGATTTGCTAATTTTTGTTTGTTTGTTTAATTTTTTTTCCTGTTTGTCTTTTTTTTTTTTTTTTTTTTTTTTTTTTTTTTTGTTTGTTTGTTTTTTGTTTTTGTTTTGGTTTTTTTGTTTTGGTTTTCCGTGTATATATAAACTATGTTTAAAATGTTGTATGAAGTACCTTGTACGTCGACATCTTTTCCAGCCACCAAATCCACATTTAGTCCGGTAGCTGGTGTATCTCAAAGACCTCCTAGAACACCTGTAAGACTCCGTCCCAACGCAGGCGCTGTTATAATAAATAGTTATATCCTTGCAACTTTCATATAAATTAAATGTGACATCATTTTTTATCAACTTTCCACTTTCTTTAAACATTTTTTTAATGAAATTAACAATTAGAGTTTTGTACTTTTAAAATAAAAGCAAAAAATTCAAACATAGAAAGTTACAGTGAAATTATAATTTATCTCATTTATTTTACTCATGAATGACCAGTTTATACGCTGAAAATTGCGGAAAACTGAAAAAGAGCATATTAGTTAACCCATAAAATAAAGATATGATGTTTTTTCAAGTTATGAATTGAATGACAAACTGACAGCGAACCACGAAGTATTTAAATACGAATAAGATCAGAAAGACGAATGTTTCAATTAAAAATCAAACGTAGCCCGCACCAAGTCCGATTCTATTTTACAGTTGAAAAATAGAACGGATATGGTGAAACGCAACAAATACACCAGGATATAACCTAAATACAAAATAGAAAATACATTCAGAGATCACCAAAGGCCTTCAACACATCTTCTCTGAAAGGCCCCGACAACAAAAGTGGTAAACTTCAAGGTAACAGTTCTGAACGATATATTCTTCAAAATCAAACAAAAATGTTACAAAACGACCCAAACAACATCTCCTGACTGGGGACGGGTGAATGAAATCTGTGATGTAAAACAGTTTTAACCACCCCCTTTAATGCAAGGTCAAAAATGAACTAAAACAACAAACACACCATAAAATTCGCTCAATAATACATCATTTGTTCTTTACCATTGAATACCTCAATGTACACCATATCGATAAAATGAGATATCCACACAAAGGAATGTGATTATGGGTCGAATATCTCTGTTTGTGAAAACAAGGTTCAAATACATGACAGTAATTTGAAAATCGTATCCTTTACGAATAAATCTAGTTAAGGGCAATTGAAAAATCCTTCGGAATGTGCTCTATAGACTATATCCCCGTAAAAAACTGGGTGAGCAAATTTTTGTTAAGAACCTGGAAGTGCTATTATATTTTTTGTATTCAAGTTTTGTAGCGGGAAAGAACGGTTTTAGAACCCCGGTCCAAAAGCTTTTGTGAGGAATCTGTTACGTTCAAATACGAGCAAACCGGACCAGTTTTGAAATCAAAATACCGTAGGAGGGTGTGTAATAAATATCCCATCTAGGAATAAAAAATTAACAAAAAGGAAAATCAGTCATATCTTTTCATTATTTTTGTATAAAAGTTGCGATTTTTTAGTGCAATATCTAAATCAGGAAAGTTTATTATTGCTATACGGTCAAATGGAGTTCTTTTGGATAGATATCATGAACATAGTTTTCGAAGTTAGGATTATTTCAGTCCAAAATATCATCAAGAGATATCTAATATTAAATTAATCTGTATAAAGAATTGTCATATATTGTCGAATGAAAAAATTCAAAGCATTATTTCTAGATATGTCCGATCAATGTATTTACCCCATCTTAAATCTTAAAAAATACATTGTAGTCAGTAAAACAAATGAATTGAGAGCCGGATTTATCTAAGGGCCATTTAATTAATATGACAACTTTTCCATCATTATTTGATGTAACGGCGTTGTATATGTTGTGTACAAGTTGTAAATTTGTATGAAAATATTGTACAAATTATAATTTATACAATGATAGTTAAAAATCACTTTCAACTTGTACAATAGTTTCAATGTTAAAGATAAGACCTTATATATTTGATTTTAAATCAAGTAATTTAACCAACAAAGCATAGGTCTTTGCCTATAGTCTATAGGTTACAGACCACCAATTCAACCAATGAGCATTTGGAACGTAGGCAAAAATAGTCCTACGCAGAAATTACCCCTGTTCCTCATAGTGCTGTGAAAAAAGTTCTCATCTTATTTAAAAAATTTAAACAGTTTCTGAAAGGAAAAACATTTCTGTACATTTTATAGGTGCATTTTGCTTCTTGTGATGTGAAGCCTAATCTCCATAATGATTTTTAAATATACCCCTATCTTGTGAAAACACTGGGATTTCCCATGCTATTTATAGACCCTTCACTTCCGGTGACCAGTTCTGCACTGCAAGTCTGCTAACCCCACATGCCATTCTGAGGATTGTGAGCTGACATATGTAGAATCATGCTGATATATAGTCCTCTGCAGGTTAAAGTTAAGGTAAAGTCCAGAGAAGCCATTGAATATTGTGAAATTAGCATAGAAGCCTATGGGAAGTGGAATTAGTGGTTTTTAGCCTATATGCAGTCTGAAGGCCCGTTTATTTATCCTCTTGCGATGAAACTACTGAAATTGCCTCTGCGGATGATGAAACACCAATTACTAGTATATATGCGCACGTAAGCGATCCCTTTCTGGCCAACGAAATCAGGCGGAGAAACTAATGCGAAACACTAAACAAAAATTAAATCAACTTTCAGCCGGTAAGAATGTTGTCGTTTCCGTTCTGCAACATGATAGGGACCTACAGACCCACGAAACATTCGAGGCATCATCAAATAAGTGAGCGAATTCGGATACCGCGTAGAAACTGAAGTGGATACATTATCAGGCTACCTGAGTCGAAACCAGACTGAGGCAGTAACTGGTAGTGCCTTTGTAGATAAGACCCCATCTATTCAAATTTCTCTCCGCGAGGCAGTGCGGAAGCTATCAAAAACAGGATGATAGGGATTTCTGTCCTGTAAATGCAAAGTTGCTTGTAATTCTTCTAAATGTAAATGTAAAAAATCAAATGTTTTGTGTACTTCCTGTTGCCATCGATCAATGTCATATTCTAACAAATAGTGAACATTTGAGAAAATCACTTTTTAAAATTGAAGCAGTTATTATATTGTTGTTATCGTTCAATATTAAACACAATTTTGTTAAAACCCTTATTTTATTTTATTGTATTCTTGAGATTGAAAAGAGTTGAAAGTGATTTTACAGCTGTTTTCGTACCAATTATAATTTGTCCAGGTTGATTTTGGACAAATTATAACATGTACTAAGGCAACATACAAATTATAATTTGTACAATTTTTTCATACAAATCATAATTTGTATGAAATTACAACTTGTACACAATATATACATGGTAGATAAGTCGTAACTATCAACATAATTCGTAAAATTATGAAAGTCTTTTAAGTCAATCTAATACCTCAAATGCATTTTTAACACTGGAAAAAAAGGTTTACACCATTATTTTCATAAAATTTATTGCAATATCAAATAACAAAGTGTTGTTTGTTTAAGTGAATCGCCACTGTATATTATTTTACCATTTGTAAACACTCACTGATACATAAAAGTTCAGAAATGACACCAACCAACATATTTGGTATTTTTAATGTAAAGTCAAGTGCTTGCCTTTGCATAGAAATGAAGTCAAACTTTCCGGTATATCGGCAATTTATGGTTAATATATAAGTGTGTAAGAAACAATGACCATTTGACCTTCTATAGATGACCAATCGGAAGTTAATACTTTACGGTGGCGATAAGGTCTGGACACACTTCCTACAAACATTGTTTTACACAAATACAACCTATACTGTAATAATGTTTAATCTAGTTTTTTTTTGTAAATTTAGGTTGTAAAATTTTTAAATTCTACACACTGAGGCATTATTTGCGTTCAGAATTATAGACCATTTAAGATTTAAACACAGTGTGAAATAATAGCGAATTCACGGGCTTTCATACCATTCTTTGGGTTGGGGATAGCATTATTGGGAGAATAAAAGGGTATAGCTGGTGTGTTAACCCCCCATCCCTACTCATTCATTTATTTATCTTCAAACTGAAAATCACGCTAAAGTTACATACAATATGAAATCAATGCACATGCATATGTATAAATGTAAAAAACTACGTTGAAAATTGAAGAAGTCGTCTGTGAAAAAAAAAAAAAAACAGTATTGATATATTTATAGCAAAAAGCAGGGAAATGAATGTACGCACAAGTTCACAAACCAAGTGTTAATCCGTGAGAAATACTCATAATTGTATTAATCAACATTTTCCTTCATAACATTTAGTAGTTCTTCTTGTTCAGTAACTTTACCTTTCTAAGAACGACCAATATGATAAATGTAAAAATAGTAGAATTATAAGATGCATAAATGGAAAAAATAATAAAATTATACATTCCACCAACACCTACAGCTGTTGGATTTTTCAATGAAATTCGCACTAACTATTAGCACTTAATATTACCCAATTTTTGATTTGTCCATATATTTATGTCAGAAAGTTCTTACATTACAATTGTTTTGTTAAAAAACATCTATATTATTCACATCAATAACATTTCATATGTATGTTCAACATACTAATTAGGTAGTTTGTCTCAGCAGATTTTATGAGGTTGCATCCCAGATTCATGCGTGTTAAGAGTGCAGTTTCTAAAACCTAAAAACCTTCTAGTGGGACTTTAAAAAGTTTGTTTTTTTTGTTAATTTATTTATTTATTTTTATTATTTTACTTTATTTTTTATATCACCAATATACCAATCATGATATCTGTTACCAGATAAAAAATGAGTTATAATGTAATACTTCGTACATGAATTAAAAGTATTAATTGTGGTCAATTTGCATTTTGTTGATTTTTTACGAGAAAAACAAGAAAAAAACTGTTTTCTTACCTGTGGACGTATGAAATAAAAATACATAACAAAAAATAACAGATTTCGATTTTCATTCTGTCCAAATAATGTCCTCAGAACGAAGGATAAAGTGCGTTGTTAAAAGTATGTGTACTTGTATATATAACTAAGCTATTTGTCTTTCCGTTGAAGGGGATGAGCCCTTGACCAGATATTGTCCCACTCCACATCGGATGTGATGCTAAGTAATTATAACCCTAATAATCTAGTCAGGATGAATTATCCAGCATGCATTAATGGTCCATTGTAAGGAGTTAAATGTCGTTTTTCACGTCTTAGTAAAGTAGTACAAGGATGTGTACTCGAAAGTGTCCAATCAGGTTTTCTTAGTTTAACATATTCTTTATTTTTCCGTCATACATTTCGATTACCAGCATATATGTCATAATAAATCAGTAGGTGTTTTACAAAAGGGGATGATACTTAACTCTATCTGACTAAAGTGAAGTTTTCATATAGTTAAGCTTACCGTCCTCGGTTTTTACTTAAATTAAAATTTGACTTAGGTAGTACAATACAGTTAGGTCATTTCTCATTTTGTTGAAATAAAGCTGTTTTGAGGCAGTCCGCATAGAAATTTCTAGTGTTTTGTCATCAAAAAGTGCATATCTTTTAAATTCTTGGTGTGTGGAGGTTCAAGTTATTTATAAGTAATTAAGTAATTATTGTTATAAAATCCAGTAGTCATGGTAACATACTGAAAAAAAATATTACTGAGGTTTAGTACAAATCAGGGGTGCCTTTCAAAAACTTAAAGCCAATTACTATGTTTTACAAAAAAAAATCAGACACTTAGACACAACCACAGGGTGAAACAAGCATGGAGTAGGTGGAAAAGGGTAAAATTAATAACCCTTTTCGATTCATTCTCTCACAATTTTAGTTCTTAAAGTTCGTGCGAAATAAGGTATATTGAAAACCAGTCATTTGATGCTGAGGAGAGAACCTAATACGGCAGGGGACTGAAACGTTCCGGATACCATTCTTCATTTAAATTACACCTGTTTACCATAACATATATTAAAACATGTCTACGTGTAAATGCTTAAATACCTTTGATTAATATATCCACCAAATTTCAACTTTTAATTTTAAGTTTTACAAAACTAGGTGTGCGCCTTAATGTAAATGTATAGTGCACCCTTAAGTTTATAAGATAACCGTCATCGGTTTTGACTTAAGTTAAGAAACATGTCTTCGGTTTTGACTTAAGTAAAGCTAACAGTCCTCGTTTTTGTCTTAATTTTTTTTTTATTTTCATGCAAGACTTTTTGTATTCGATAAAGTCACCGTTGTATATCTCGAGTTTACTTTTGACAGTATTTGCCATTTGAACAATTTAGGTCTGTGAACTGAAAATTTTCAAGTTTTATCACCAAAAGGAAAATTTAAAGCTGAAAATTGAAGTTATCTTTCTTTGCATTAAATAAAATTTGATAAGTGCCGCAAATTCGAAAAAGAATTAAAAAAATTCACATTACTTTCATTATGGTATTCAAGCATGCATACTATAGGTGAACAAATAATCATAAATTCAAAAATATACACATAAATCAAGAGTTAAAATTACACCATGTGTGTCACTTTATACATTACTTAATCACAACAAAAATAAATTTCACACTAGTTTCATCACAGGTATCCAAACACGCACACTATAGGTAAACACATGATCATATATACAAAAAAATATATATATATATCAAAAGTTAAAATTACAACATTTGTTATATTTACACACGTGCATCTAGTTTTATTATGATAAAAGTTAAATAAGAAAAAAAGTTAGAACTCACCAAATATATATCCATACTTAATCAAGCTGAATAGGCACATGTCAATGTGCATGTTGATGTCAAATTAAAACATACAAAATATTACTTCTACAAACCAAATTTTACACTTTTAATAATAAGCAGTCTATTATATCCAGTGCCTATAGGTGACATATACCAAAATGAATATCAATACATAACTTTGATCTGTAAAGCTCTTGAATAGACTTTAGCCTGTGTGACATGTTACTTATCAAAATTTGAATTTCTTAAAAATATGGGTTTTAGAAAATTCTGCTTCATTCCTAAACACAGGAATTATCATATTCCTCTTTTGTTCATTTTTCAACTTTTCCAAACTTCAAATATACTAGCGAGCATGCAAATCGACGAATTTTAATACACGGTTTACTTACTATAGAGACAGATTTACATGAACACTCGCCCGAGTTTCATTTTTAATCAGAAAAGCCTTTAATGATATGGAACAAATGGGTAAATTTTGAAAATTTATTGGACCGAAATACAACACCGTCCTGGCTGAATATGGTATTATATTTAAGGTAAATACTGTTTTATTAGGCGCTTCGATTAAGGTATCTCGTACAAGTTTCCTGTGATAGAGTTTTCGAACAATTCGCTGTCAAAATAAAATTCTGCTTTTTGTCATTTGTCATCAAACTGTTAGACTTGATACAATTAGCACGAAGTTTTACGAAAGCATTTCTGCGATGTCTAAAATAGTCAAATTTACATGTATATTTTTAATTTTCAAAATATTCTTGAAAGCCAACGAAATTCAGAAACTTGAGAAACAAATGCAAAACTATTGACATTTTGCTTTTTTATTTCATTATTATTATTATTATTATTATTATTATTATTATTATTATTGTTGTTGTTGTTGTTGTTGTTGTTTTATATCTGTAATGCTATTAATGGTATATCAAGATATTTTGTGGCAAGTATGAACGAAATCTACCCCGAACAATGCCATAGGTATGTGTAATAATTTACCACCCGAACAATGCCATAGGTATGTGTAATAATTTACCATCCGGTAACACCTTAAACCATAATTACAATTTTGTGCATGTCATCAATTCATGATGTTTCCACTTTCTTACTATAAACAATATTGACAAAGGTAAGCAGTTTGTATCAAGTTATTCTAAACAATCATTTAATCCTGAAATTGTATGTTTTGTGTCGATAATTGATTTATGCCCCTGCATTGACAACTCATGAAAAAGTATGTTCTTATTTTAACAATTTCTCCATTTTGATTTGGTCCAAGAAACGATAAACCAACCAATAAGAACAAAGATGACAAATGCTACCCCCAAAGACTACCTACCAATAGATATTGGCAGCTGCTTCGAAAAAGTTATTACAGCAATTTTGAGTGAATGTCTAAAAAAATCTCAGGACCGAAATGTTTACTTTAAAAAATCAAAATGGCTTCAGAGAGAGTTTCTCATGTTCTAAACTCTCTGACTGAAATTCTACTGAATAAAAAAGAACTATTCTGTGCATTTGTGAACTTTGAAAAGGCTTTTGGTACAGTTAATCGTTATTAATTATTCATTATGGTTTAAAATGATCAATAACAACAAAGCTACTCACAACAAACAAGTGTGATAACACTACTTTACAAAAAAAGGTGATCATTGAATACTTATCGCCAAATATCATTACTAAATGTTGATTTGAAGACTTTCTCTGAAGTCCATACGCAACGCTTAAAAAAGATTTTGCCAAAAATCATAAATGTTGACCAGACAGGCTATTTTAAACAGATTCATCGGCATTGATTTAAGACAAAACCAATATGAACATTAAAGGAACATTTGTTTTCGTAGATTTTTCAAAAGCTTTTGATTTATTAGAATTGAATTTTCTGTTTTACATTATTTTGGTTTCAACGATTCTTTTGTCACATGAGTCAAAACAAGGACATCAGACATATGCCACGAATAATGACTGGAGTTCACAGCCCTTTGAAAATTGTAGAGGCAATAGACAGGGGTGTCCTTCATCTGCTCTTCTTTTGTTTTTTCTGTTGACATTATGGCAGTTCGTTTAAGGTTAATACAAATATAAAGGGTTTTACAGTAAAAAGGATGAAGAAAAGAATCCTTGTATTAAAATCTCAAAATTGGAAGATGACACTACACTTTTTTGTCAAAAGACAGTTAGAAGTAGAAATGGCAAGGAATGAATTTAAAATTTTCGGGGATTTTTTCTGGATTATTACTTAAATAGTATAAACGAAATCTTTTCAGACGTTTTGTAAATTATAAGAACCATAATGTTTACCAGTGCCGGACAATTCGAACCAAAGACATTTCAAACCATGACAGCCAATGAGTCCTTAAGAATGCCGGACATTTCGGCCAATAGACATATCAGACCATGACAATTAGTATAATGCTTTAGGACATATAGTATTACAAATTTTACCATATTTGAAGGTTACAAGTATAAGATATCAAATCAGAGCTGACAAAAAATGTCAAAGTTGGATTTAATTAATGTTTCTTCTGGAGCGTTAAAAAGTTTCACCTTCATCATATCACTATGCATGATGACCAGATCATTGAGGGTTGAAGAAAGTATACAACTAGGCTTGTGTAATAAGCCATAGATGGCATATAGGAAGAGTGGATCGGTGGCAGTTTATGGCGGTCTTTTGTCCTATTGAAAAGAAGGTAGGTGGGTAAGTATGCACTTCCAATAGATAAGACTTTGAAGGTGACTGTACAACTAAGGCAACTGAACAGTTGCATCAATCCTCAACTTTGTATTTGGATAAGATCAAGAAGATCTAATTTGTAACAGACATTCCATGAATATTACCGTATTCCTTGTTATGAATAACGAAGGACAACATTTTGTAAACTTAACGGATTTCATTTAGATGAAGATTTGAAATAAAATCTAGTGAAGTGAATACACATCTAAAGATTGTTATAATATATACAAAAAAGTAAGAATATAAATGTATTTAATTTTTATAAATATATATATATATATAATCTTAAGGTATCTCATGACGATTCATGTGAATGGTTTTGACTCATTAGCTCTGTTGCTGTTGATATATACGGTTAAGTAAAGACATTAATTGAAACCCAATACCATTACTTTTTTTTCTAGCTTCTCGCTTTGCGCCAAAATTCTTGACAGAGTTATTGTTCTTTATTTCTAGTGATATGTAACCAAATTTTTAGCGCCACTTGGTGAATATAACTACTTTAAGTCGCATATGACTACCATTCCGGCAATTTTTTCAAGAAGAAAATCTCCTTTCTGCATCCGAGATTATCTTTTAGTGTAGCAGAAATAGCTGAGTAGTTCCGATTGGATCTTTGGATCGCTTCAATCTGAACTACTCGGCAATTTCCTCTACACTAAACTGTTATGTAACTGGAAAGTCTGAGGGGTTCCGAGTGAGGTCGCTTATGATATTATTATGGGGGAACCAGATTATGAACTAGATGAAAACAAGTGGTATTAAGATATAGTACCACTATTAAGGGGAACCAGTCACCTGCACATACCAGAAAGTAGTCCGTAAACACAGAATACTTCCTAGGATGCATTGTATATTTTTGTGATTTAGCCAGTATATGCAAACTGGGTATTATCTGAAAGCTTATCATGCCAGGTACACACTGCATATAACAGTTTTGAACTCTGAAGTAGAGAATAATTTGTCAGAGTCTAGATCTTAAGCCCATTGATTTGTCAAATTTCCAAAAGGAAAGTAGTATTTTCAGTACCTGTCTACTTTCACTTCACTGTTCTTTCTTAGAAGCCATTAAAGGTATGTTGCAAATTTTATGAGAGAGTCTTTAAAGTGTCCCTCTATGATAAACCTGTTAAGGTTCATTTTAACAAACGTTAAAAAAAGATTGGGACCTTGAAAATTGCTTAATTCAACATAGAAAGTAATGGAACTTTTAATAGTGGTTTTACACCTTAAGTTAGAGTTGACTGTTTTACGGCACCGATCAACAGCATGTAAGGCGGTGTAGTAAAATAAAATCATGCAAATCATTTGCGAATGTAAAGTACTGAAGTTACGAGTACAAGAAGTCGCTAACAATATTAGCGACTTAAAAAAGGTGTCAGACTGGTGTCGGAGCAGTAAAATTGTTATTATTGGTTCCTGAAACAAGGAAACGAAAAGATAACCAATCACCGATCGACACCAAATACGGAACTGTAAGGACTAATGAAATTTGTAAATGTGTAAATGAAAGTATTACCTTTGCATAATTTAAATTTAGATCTGACTTTTTAAAAACAAGAATTAGAGTGGAAATTTCAACATAAAAAAACTGTGTTTTTGGCCAAACATGTAATTTGGTAGTAAGTTTTTGTCTTTTTGTTTTGTTTTGTTTTGTTTTATTTTGTTTTTATTTTTGTTTTGTTTGTTTGTTTTGTTTTGTTTTTGGTTTTTTTTTAGGATTGCAATCAAACCTTTCACAAAATATCTTAATAAGCAATTGTATGTATTTCAAATGCAATATCTATCACTCATAAACACGAAGTGTCGATAGTTACTGCTTTTCCAAATTTCAAAATTTTCGAATTTCTTAGGTTCTCCAAGGGGGACATACTTTAGCAAAAATAAAAAGAACTCCCAAAATTAACATTTGACTATTTTAGACTTCGCAAAAAAACATTGGTAAAGTTGCACTACAGAAAACTTATACGGCAGAATTTAATCTAAGCGCTTTTTAAATACCTTCGAGATGACACAAATATAGCCGGGAGGTATTTCGAGCCATTGCTTCTGAAATAATCGTATTTTTGGGACTTTTCTTTCACTATAATCCGTTATGTGGATATCATCGATAAACAAGCGTGAAATTCAACTTGTTTTTTTTCCAAATTACCATAACAGTTTTCAAAATATCGCTCAGTTCTACGAACAATAACGTAAGAACGACATCCTTCCTTGTTTTTAAGTTGAGTGGCAATTCAACGCGTTTAAAATCACGTACGTTTGAAGCTTGTGTGCAGGAGTACTTAAGCAGGTTATAAGTATTTATAATTAATGTCACAACAATACTCTCACGTTTTTTTTTAAAGTGAAACAATGTTACAAGTTTTTTTAATGGCATTATTAATACTTTAATGAATTTATAATACAGTAAATCTTTTAATAGAGTTTTTCTTTCACGTGCCTGCGTACTCTTTTACGTGCTCATGCACAACTAGCTGATTAACATTCAAAAAGGTTTAAATCTCGCTCAGTATATGAAATGCAAATAAGATTGTTGATTCTAAATTTCAGCTCTTTTGTTCGATGTGAAATCGACGGAATTGGCTTTTAACGATCGGATCTGATAAATAAACATTAAATAACATTTGTGTTTTACTACAGTCTTTAAAATACTAAAAATGTGTGCATTTGTCTCATCCTAGCGGAGTGTCACAGCTCCTCTCCATTCCATTCAACTATTAAAGAAGTTAGATGCGATAGACCCAATATATAAAGATTCATATGGTTTTACCTATAAACTTCTATTTCTGTAATTTACCCCTTTTTTTCTAAAAAAGTGGTCAGATTTAAAAAGTGGAGAGTTGTAAAAGTATTTGAACCCCATCGCATTTTTACGCCTTTTCCAAGTCAGGCATCTGTATGTCTTGTTTTGTTTTCACTTTCAGTTTTCTTTGATGTTGCTGGAGTATATTGAGACAACTATTTCGCTGTACATGTGTATAACGCAGAAAACTGCTGTAGTATAAAAGCAATATTTGCTGCAATAGCACATGATTTCGTAATTTTTTTCTCTGAAAAAAATCCCGTCCCCAAGTACCTGAGGTGTATAATGTTTTGGGGCCAGCTATGGTCTGCCCTGTGCTGTGAGGGTATCCTTGTTTTTCATATGAAGACCCATGGGTAGACTTAGCTGACATTTTTCATCTGGATGCGGTTTTTGTCTCTTTGACGTATTCACCATAACCCTTCTCGTTATATAAGGTGTAAATTACATTAACTAACAAATTAATTTCTCTTCTCCTGTCATTAATATGATTATTTGTTTAATTTTAAACCATTAATACATTTAAAATCTGCGCATATTTTCAGTTGTAACGTTAGAGTATTTTTTTCATTAAAAGTGAAGAGTATTAAGTCTGTTGTAATTCAAAATCATTCGATTTTCTGACATAATCATTTTCGTAATAAATGTTGGTAAAGACGGTCTCAGCAGGGAGATGGGTTTACCTATGTAAATACATCCTGTAGATTTTTGTTTTCCTTCTGTTCTATTCCCTGCCTAAGTTAAGTCGGTTATGCCACAAATGAACATAAACCGTTCAACGGATATTTAAAAATCAGTTAAAATATGATTATGAAATCATTATGAATAATTCTCGTATACCGCCCCATGTCATATCCAAGAGACCATGTGATCAATACCAATCCCATCGACCAATGAGATGGTGGATCGCAGGAGAATTCCATATTCATCCGATTTTATTTAGAATTGAACTGAATCAAAGTAATTACACACGGTGGTAGTAATTAACACCGAGTTGATCTTATTGACTCTATATATTGAAAGTCTGGACAAACTTTAACCATGTCAAGGGGAAGACCGTATACTACAGCACTATGTACTTTATTTGGTAAGTTCAAAATTTAAAACAATCTTATAAATAGTTGAACAATTTATTTATTTAGTCGTGATATGTCATATAATTAATTTGAAGTGCGCTGAAACTTAATCTTTTTTAGTCTATTGAGTATATCTGTAGGTTTTGTTCAATTCGTAAATAAAATCTACCGAAAAATACAAAAGGTTTTTTAAATGGGGTTTTGACAGATAAAAGACGAACTGTTGAAGTTTTTGAAGTATTTGAAGGTCTTTTAAATTCCTGTTAAATCTGTGCATAAAACCAACAAAAAATTGAACTGTGCATTTATGTAAATATATGGTGTCGTTTTTCATTTTTATCTTACGTATTGATACTCTTTCTAGTTTACAGGTGAATTGTTCAAGTTCCTTCTTTCTATAAAAATTCTCCAATAACAAAATACTAAATGACGACTAATTGTGTCATCTTTGGTTAGAAGTTAGCGAAACACCGCCTTGAATATCATAAATGTTTCAAATCTTTATTAACGAATGTACAGTCATTTTGCCGATGGACAGTAAGCAGACTTAATGAACTCTAATATTAGCATGTTTGTTTTATATGGAGATTTTATCAACTTTATAAAGACCACGATGTTTTCCTTTATATGTAAACATTAACATTTTGACTTTAGGCTAAGACAATACCTATGATAAGTGGTGTGGAAAATCATAACACATAGCTACTAATGGGAGGTTCTTTTGGGAAAGGTTTACCAGGCGTAAAAAATAAAAACGTACCGTTTTTTTTTTTATTTAGATATTTTAGGATGGATCAACAATTAGTTATTTTTATTTTTAGTTTTTTTTCATTATATTAGTTATTAACATTAATTATGTGGTACTTTTTTAAAATTTTCTTTTAACTTCAATATAGATTCGAATTGAATTAATATTTTAGAGAAAAACGTTGCCATGCCTCTTTAAAGGATCAAACATATAGTAATACTTAAAAGTATTCGAATTTTTATGCTTAATGTATTTGGTTCTTTGTCATAGTTATTGCTCCAGATCGAAGTAAATGGACAGAGCACAGGGGCTTGCTCCCACTATCAAATATGCAGACCCACTAGTGTATAGGCGCCCCGTACAGGTCCGGGTGTTGAAAGAATAGGCCTGCAGCAGCGCTGAGCTTGTCGTAAAAGGCATCTAAATAGTGCTCAGAAACCTTGCCAGGGGCTAGGCGCTCTGCCCACAGAGCAACGGGGATGTGTGCCCCAGGTGGTTGAATGGGGCACCCCTGGCGTGTTACATGCTGGGGTTGTCAGGCTATAATACGGAAAACCTGGCTGCAAACCATAGTGGTGCACCGTGTTGGGAAAGATGTCGCGTTTCTCGCGCGTTACAGAACCCTGCTGTGGTATTCGATAGGAGTAGGAACTTTTGCGCTCCGCCACAGGAGGCTAAATTGCCCGACCCTTCCCATCTCTCCCTTTTTCTAGTGGCAATCAAAATTTTTCGACCCTATTGTCCTTGTGTCCCATCCCTTTTTTTATCATATCATTTCATGTTCATTTTATCATACATTTCATGTTCATTGTCTGAATATAGCTGAAAAATTGCTGCTCGGACGTTAAACCCCAACAATCAATCAATCAATCATTGATAGTGGGGACAAGACCGATGAATATAGTTGTCATTATTGATACAGCATTTTCTGTATAAACAATGTACATGCAGTGAATAATTATGTAACTATTTAAAGCCTGAAATTATAACATCCATGTATTTATCAGTTCAATATCCAAGCTTACTCAGATTGATTGATTGATTGATTGATTATGGTTTGACGACTCGGGACGAGAACGATTGACCAATCGAACAGACTCTAGCTGCCTTCTACCAGTCTGACACGCTGAGCCAGAAACATGCTTAGTAAAATGAACTGATTATGCAAAGAAACCAAATAAATAAATAAAATCTAATCGAAAAAAAGAGTCGAGTTCAATCACTATGACTTGTTTCCATTTAAATGTAAGTCGAGTTGACCGTGACATTGCACGTGTCACTTTGAATTTCATTAAAGTCATTTCAATCTGATATATGGTGAAGTATAGAATCTGACTTCATAAAAAAAACTTGGAATCAATTATGAATAGTTAAAATATACAGTTACGAAACAGAAAGGATAACCTTTAAAAATTACAAGCAGTTAATAAATAAATCTCTCCATGAAAAGTTTTTTTTCATAACTCTGGGGTTGAAATAATGTGAGGTGCCTACGAATTTAAACATGTTAACAGTAAAACAAAACTTTAACTAAACTATTCCAATACAATTAACTATTAAATACGAAATTAAAAAATGTATTTGAGTAAAGTCTAGTGTTAGGAATTGTAAGGCGTTCAGTTAGGAGGTTCCTTAAAACCTTTTTACTGGATATGTAAAAGTAGCTAAATTATATACAGTTTGTAACATAAACTAATAATACTTTTCTCTCTCCTTGCACCATTGCAGGGTGATGTAGGTGTTAAAATATGTTTGACATTCATTCGTTTTTTTATTTATTTATTTTAAAGTGTTAATGCATGCGCATTTTTTTTCATCTTTACCACCAAAGCTGCAATTTAAAAGGGAACATGCACAGTCAAGTTTCTCTCGTTCCTATTGATTTGTTTCCATTATATACAGTATAAGTTGATACCATTGTTACTCAAAACGACTTTGGAACCCAAAGAAAAAAATACTTAACTTTGATAAAAACATTGAAATTTAAATGGTTTACATCTACTTTTCTTTCAGTTGGACACAATAACATCTATTTCTTATCACCCTCAAAATTCAGTTATCTCATTTAAATTCAAAAGACTCTTCGTCGCATATTTACTGTTAAATTAAATGTGTAACCACCCGCGGTAAATGAACAACCTGCATTCGGATATTTACTTGGGTATAGATAAAATTCGTCACGGGTACGTTTGATACTGAATGGAAAACCGTTCATAAAATTTGTCATCAACAGCATTGAAAGAAGCTTTTGGTAGTTGGGTATAATGTGACTTTATTCCTTAGACCCCTTAATGCAAATTCGGGATTTTAATTGGTAATTAAAGTTTTGTAAATTGAAAACTTTCCAGTAGATATGCAGTAAAACTGACAAGAGACAAGAAAACGGACTCTATCGAATACACATTAAAGTTGAAATTTCTATAGATAGAAGATATATTAGCATCCGTTTTAATTAAGTTTGGATTATAGAAAAATGACCTATCTCTGTAGTAATTCAACATATAGAAAGCACCCATTAAAATTGAAAAATGTATTTTTAAAAAGTTCTCATTAAGCAAGTATAAACTAGTCATCCTTTTTATTACTATTTTTTAAACACATAAGTGTTCTGGTATATTGAACCCATTTATTACTACAGCATCAGACGCGTCACAAACATAAGCTGAATATACATTCTGGCTATCCTGCACTCATATTCAAATACCCATATTTCTTGACAGTTTGCTGTGATGCACATATGTTACGAATTCTGTGTATTGCATGTGGATTGTTTAAACCCATTTTAAGAACCGAAAGAACAATATATTAGTATATACAGTGGCGGATCCAGAAATTCCGAAAACAGCGCTCACTGGCCTACAGTATTGGGCTCCAGTAATTAGCATTTGTTTTATATAGACAACTAAACCTTTCGACTATAAAGGATGCGTCCCCTCTCCACCTATGGTCTGTGTTTACTGTGTATACTGAACCCATTCATTACTACGGCATCAGCCGCGTCACACACATGAGATATATATACAATCTGGCTATCCAGCACTCATATTCAAATACCCATATTTCTTGACAGTTTGCTGTGATGCACATATGTTACGAATTCTGTGTATTGCATGTGGATTGTTTAAACCCATTTTAAGAACCAAAGAAAAATATATTAGTATATACAGTGGCGGATCCAGAAATTCCGAAAACAGCGCTCACTGGCCTACAGTAGTGGGCTTCAGTAATTAGCATTTGTTTTATATAGCCAACTAAACTTTTAGACTATAAAGGATGTGCCCCCTCTCCACCTATGGTCTGTTTTTACTGTGTATACTGAACCCATCAGCCGCGTCACAAACATAAGATATACAGTTGTGGGCTCCAGAAATTAGTATTTGTTTTATATAACCAACTAAAAACTTTTCGACTATAAAGGATGCGCCCCCTCTCCACCTATGGTCTGTGTTTAGATAATTTGATCCTATAATTTTGTCATGGTTAATATTTTTTTTATTTGTCAATCCACGTCCCATCTAAATATTTTTCCCAACTCCTTCAGATAGTAATATCGAGCAGTTACTCTACATTACAACATTGAGACATGTATAATCCAGTTCTGGCTGATATAAAAGGTGTACATCAAAGCTAACAGAAATAGACCTTGTAAGACCTATCGAGTTTCTTTTCTATGTATAAGTGTGGGCTTTGTTGTGGTTGTATTCATTGTAAACGGTTTAAATTATCCTTGAATACAATTTTTGTCTGTCAAATATGATCAAACTTTGAAATAGGTTAATTATAGTTGATCTTTAAATATAATGGAAATCATATATATTCCTTTAAAATATTTAACATTTTGGTTATAGTGGTGTATTTTGGATATTTTTTAATTGAAATATGGCTGCATCCCTTGAATATTTTTAAGATTGTAAATGATGTCACCTACTTGAGGTTGACCAGATATATGCAATAAGTTAGCAGGTATTTTGTTCATTTTTAAAATGTACGAATGTACCATGCATGCTTAGAACAAGTTTGGTTGTTGTTAAATATTTTCGGTTTCATAATTAATCTCAAAACGAGATTTTATTCAAGTCTTCCTCAACTTAAATTTTGACCGATCAAATCACTTGAAATGAAATATTTGATGAAAAACTCGAGGATTTGAGAGAGATTTTTTATGAAACCCAGGCCATGTTCATAAGCTATGAATCTACATTAAAGCTTTATTGAGACTAAACCCTATAAACACAACTCCGTAATAAAATCTGTTCATCTAATCAAGTATAAATATCAGCATTCGCATTCTTTGTAGCTAAATTTCTTGTAAATATTAGCAAATGCAGGACAGATTCACTCTTTGCGTAATCGATACTATTTTTGTTTCTTTTAAGAAAATTAAATTAAGTGAAAGCCGGTGCTACAATATCAAAATGTAAATGCAGCGCAAAGCTTAATTTAAATTCGAATTTTCATTTTATTGTAAAGCTTTTCAACTACCGGAAGTTGTGCTCCCACAAAATTAATGGAGATTCCATGTCGCACGTCGAACGCTTGGTCATGCATGTTCGTACCAAAAAAAAAAATCCAGAGTTTGTCACATTAAACAGTCATTGAATTTTTCGTTGCCGTGAAATTAACATCTTGCTAAATGAACATTAACTTCAAATATCTCTCCGTCAATAGAGAACAACACAACATCTAATTTCGATCCGAAACCTGTTTAATTAAGCTCCCTTTGAAATTATGAAAGCTCCCAGTATGATCGTGGAATAGACAATATACCAGTAAGAACATCAGTTATTCATGGTATCAGAGAAAACTAATATTTTGATGGAGAACATTTAGCATCTATTGTGTTGCTGTCATTGATCCACATCACGCATTAATAGATCAAAAACATTATATAATGGCATCATTGAAAAAAGGTATCGATGTTGAATTATAAAAAAGATAAAAATCTAATAGGCTTTGATCAAACTATGATAAAAGTTGAGACTGGATATATTGTGAGTTTTCGGAAGAATAAAATCATTGAAAAGAAGTTAAGGCATCAAAGTCATAAAACGACTCAGAAAAAAAATCAAATCGTTTACACTTGTCAAAATGTTAGTTAATGCAGGCATCACCTTCATATTTTGGAAGAGAAAGTCTTCGATTGGAGCTACAAATGGTGTGTAGGTCGCTGCTAAAAATCATGGTTATTCTGTGCACTTTTCGTTGTTCATGGCTTTTTGTTTATTATAAGTACGAATAAAACAGCAGGTGGTCTGTTTAGGCACCGACCATTTTTTTTTTATTTAAAAAAGTATGATTCAGTATTTCCCCCATTACTTAATAATGTAGATTTTCAATTAAAAATGTTTTAACTCAGGCTGCTGCTGAAAAAAATATGATTTCTGACTCAACATAATATGGTCTGTGCCTGAACAAGGGAGTTATCATTACTGGTGTTCTTATTGTGAATGTAGCTACTCACATGGATTATTTTGTAATGAGAACCAGGTTGGGGAAATTCAATGAGCCTACTGACTTTAAATCCTGTTATAACATATTTACTTCGTGAAAGTTGTTGAGATTTAATTTTCTTTAAATATTTTTGTAATATGGTAATTCAAACTTTTATAATCTGCTTATAAAATATTAATCTGTTTACTTCAATACAGTCTGAGGTCAGACTAATGTGTATTGCACTGAAGTAATAAGATTATGCCTGACATGAGTTAACCACATGTAGGAGTTAACTATAAATAACTTTTGAACGGTGTTTTGTTCTTGTGCAATGTTATTTAATAATTGATTAGTGTAGGTCAGAAATCTTAAGTAACAATATAATATTGACGATTTGAATAGTCAAATTCTTTTAAAAAAAAAAAAAGTGTTTCAGTTACTACTTAGCTGAACCGGATTCACATGGAGCAAACCCGGCATCTGACCCACTAAAATTGGGGA
Organism: Perna viridis; assembly: GCA_037379345.1. Classification (NCBI taxonomy): domain Eukaryota; kingdom Metazoa; phylum Mollusca; class Bivalvia; order Mytilida; family Mytilidae; genus Perna; species Perna viridis. The sequence continues at coordinate 7,855,924 of CM074511.1, read as the reverse complement.
AAACATTTTTTTTTTTTGTGAAATCTATTTTTCACAAATTCTAACCCCAACGTTTTATTGCCTCGCTTTGCTAATGTCCATTTAAATAAGGGAATATACCAAATCAACTGCTCTTAAATTTCCACTCGATGTGCTCAACCGTCTTTCCTGCACCATTAGAAACATTTCAGACTTTCAGGATCGAATGACTTTAAGTTGCGTGCCTTACATTTCATGTTGTGCGTGACTCCAGTAACCTTTTTATGTTTATTATCAGAATGCTCTTTACGGGACATGTTAGAAAACTAGACATCCTGAACGAATAAGAAAGTTCTGCTATCACCAACTTCCGGTATTAGGCAATGGTATAAACTTTAAAAAACGTTACCATGGTAATTGATTGATTAAATCTTGAATACCGGAAACAATACAATATGGTAACTAATTCGAGGTAAAACCCAGTAATCAAGTTGGCATATAGATTGTTAGTCAAGTCAATCACAGAGCTCATTTACTGGTTTAAACGATTCATTTATGACATGTTAGGGTATGGTAAGGATCATTTGAGCAATCAATGTTCTCGCTTTGTCGGTTGTCAAAAAGGTTTTGTGTAAAATGAGGCAATTAAATTTTGATAGAGACCTAATTAGCGCTAACATTACTTTTGAATTACAATCAATTAGCACGCGACGTCTTTTGAGATCATGGGTCAGACTTGCAAGATAAAACATGGAATCCTTCCAAAATGGTAACTCGTCATTATCCAAAATGAGGATTTAAATATACTTAATAGTAACCCACCAGAATGTCCTGACTTTCTGTACCTCAAAACATATATCTGATTCTTTGATATTTAGAATCGTTTCCACAACAACTACAGATCGTACGGCAGAATACAACTGTTAACATAGAAAATTCCCATTGAAATTGACACCATAATTGTGATGATGAACTTTTGTATGATTTATGTTCGTGTATTTTTTTTTTTTTTTTTTGATCAATCAAAGCTAATGGTTACGGTAAATTAGATAAAAACTTAGTATCTTCAAATTTACAATGCTCTGCACATGTATAAGATGATGATACATATCTTACTCATTTTTTATGTAAAGAACCAGTAAACAACAATAAAAATAGGTAAACGCTAAGCAAGCTTTTTAGAAAGTTTGATTTATAAACTTTACGTCATTTCAATATCACTTATAAATTCTTACAGAATCAAAATAGAATTTCCGACTTTACATTCGACAAACACAAATTGGCACCCAAGGTTTTGAGTCTACATTCATTCGCTCAAACTGTGAAGTTGACTCAACCCTCAATTGTTTAGGAGGAGGATGGCAATCATGACTGAGATGGCCAAAAATATGTCACAGTGCATGTACTTCTTCAGTTGAATTTACACTAAAGTATTTTTACACACAAGTGCCTTTTATTATAGCAGGCAAAAAAAATTGATTGAATGCCTTCATGAAGTAGTTATACGGGAGGTACGAACGAGAGGAACTGTCAAATTCAGTAATACACAAAAACAAAGCGTAAAAAAACTAAAGCGCAAGACATCCGTCGTGCAAATCAGTAATGTTTATTTCTTGTTGTGTTTGGAAGATATTTACTGCAACTGAAAGTACATAAAAGTGGTAAATTTTAAAGACTATTGTCGTGCCTAAATATAATATTATTAAAATATCTATGCCAAAAAAAAAAAAAAGAGAAAGTTAATAACAACTATCTGTGGGATATTTGCTTTGACCATACCTGTATTTTACATAGATAGCTGTTGTTTTCGTTTTCGTCCGCTAAGTTGGTTAAACCAGTCAACCTTTTTGCGCAATTCCACTTTAATGCTTATATTTTGACATTTTTTTTAATTTCCAGTTTCCACAGCATGTGCAATCACATCAACACGCTACATGACGTCATACTGTCACAAGGACGTCATATTTGTGAACCACAGCCTTGTTTTAGAATTGACGGATCAATTTTTAGAGGTCGAACCTACAGGAGAAAGCATGATTTGTGCAGCTAAGATAGTTACCAATCCTGGTTCAAGGCTAATGATACACTTTGTCTCTTTAGATATATCATTTCACGATCTATCTCCAGACAGGTAAGAAAACTCCTAGATTTATTTTTTTAGTTTATTCGTGTGGTTTAAGATTCTATGAAAATAGTATTTATTTTATTAAGCTCAATAGAAGCCTGAATTTTAGTAGGACAGAAGAAGCAGAATAACGTAGATAAAAACCAAAATAAGTATTACCTTAGGGTTTCAAAAGCTTCCGCATGTGTCAACAGAGCTCAGAAAAAGAGCTACCTAATAGAGTGCGAGTCATCGTTTCAATAAGTCCGCCACCATTACCTATGGCTGTTCATTCACACCACGTGGTCATGTTTGTTTGAAGGGTTAGTTTTGCCGTCGTATAAACTGACAAACAGTTCATACGACTGTGTATTTCTGTTACAGTGGAGAATGGTTTCATTCCTTCTCTCGTGCAATTATGTTTTGTTTTTGTTTATTTCGTTTTTTATGGGTTCTTCAATATTTTTTGTGTGTTCTGTATTATCTTTCTTTTCTGTGTTACTTGTTGATTCTGTACTTTTTTCTATGTTTAGTCCCTGTTCCATGATATTTGAACTCCTGATTTTGCTTTGACCGTGAACGTTCTTATCTTCAACTCGTACACTGTGATTATTGTATAGTCAAAAGGTACTTACATATATACCTCTTTCCTATTGATTTTAATGCTAGAAAATGTTTTACTGTTTTTGTAGGTTACACATCTTTGACTACAACCAGAATGGTAAAGGAACAAGACTATCGCCAGTTGGTGGAATATATGGAATTTATGATCAGTATTATACGCATGAAAGTACTGGGGTAGAGGATTATTTGTCCAGTGGCAATATGTTTAGACTTGATTATATCGGAAGACCAACCATCATATACCGAGGATTCAGACTTTTGATAACGTCAATTAAAGGTTTGTGCAAGCCAGATAAATAAGCAGTGCCAAGGTTGAAACGTAACTTAGAAAAATATGGTCCAGTAGAGTGAAATACATTAAATTTAAGAACAAAATATGAAGACTATACATTTAAGGATATTTTCAATTCAAAGCTCGTAAAATACGTTTTAATTTTGGTAAATACAAAACATTAATCAATACTTTTGTCTGTCTTGTAGATCCGACGTCAGACCAGGATTGTCCACCAAATTTCTTCAGGTGTTCCAATGGGCCTCTCTGTATTCCCGCCAAAACAGTGTGTAATGGAGATTTGAACTGTGGAATGAAGGATGAAAGTGATGAATCACAGTGTAACTGGAGTTTATCTACTGGTCTGGAGGAAAAATGTAATAAAAACAAATTTTGTATTGGTCTAGCTGTTAAATTCCATGTGTAAAATATAAATTAAAAAAAAACAGTATACTAGTAACTTTAAAGGGTAACTCTTTGCTGTTCACTAGCTATTTTAGTGTTCTCACCAGGAAAGAACAAATACCGTACAAATAATTTGTTATAGAATGATTATGATACCTTTAATTACCTTTGTTTTGAAAAAAAATTAGTGAGAAATGTTTTATGATTTCAGACGCCATCAGTAAAGTGGTAACATCAGGAGTGTTAACCTGTCTATCCTTCATTGTTGTTGTGGTCCTGGTGTTCGGTATACTCTATAGAATGAACAGGAGAAAGTATGTGTTGTTATTCATAATTTCAAACGGGCATCTTCAAATATATTTTCATTCAATAAACTTTATTTTATAAATAGACATGAACACTGGATCTTGCAACTCAGCCTGAAAATCTTGCAGGATTTCATTGGGATTTAGTATCATCTGAAATAAATGAAAACAAATTCTTTAAAGTTCATGACGTTATACATACAAGTTTTATTCAGTTGGAAACGGTATAAAGAACATCGTGGTCTAAAACGATATGGCCTTTTCTTTCTTTTTTTTTTTGTTGACGCACAGGGTTGGTAATTGGTTCCTGCATTGAAAGTCATATTTCAATAATCCACATCAATTGTATTCAATTCGTTAATGATACCATTAAATTTTGTATTGAGTTAATTTTGTTGACAATGGTGAATTTTTAATTTTCAACTCTCATATTAAATGTGTCCATAAAATAGTGATGTACAGACTGGTACGGTCGAAGTAGTGAGTATTGGAAAAGTAACAATTACACGGTGAAAGGCTTGAAATAGTGCGACCACATACGGGCTTGTCCAGGGTTACAACCGCTTTATGTCCTGCATGTTTGTAATAGCTTTATTATAAGTCTGGGTCGGTCGTTTGCTTTCAGGTTGCCGGGTAACACGTTTAATGCTTTCTTGTGAATGTTAACACTATACTACAACCTATGCATCATACCATAATGGTTAGTTAGTCTGAGTATACTGTAAGATAGAAACAGTCTTTCATGCTTTATAGTGATGTTGATACATGCTTACGTGATATCAATGTGTAAACAGAACACATGCATGCCAAGTACTTTCACAGAAGAAGAAAAATCTTAATCACACCCCATCATTATTTATATAACAAGAGATATCAATATTGAGTTATTCATAACCTGAGTTGAGCTCACGTGGTGGAGCTACATATACACGTTCTTCATGACGTTATCACGTTATTCTCACTGAATATCATTTTTTTTATTCTCTGCATTTTCGATTTTATTTTAAACGTCTTTCTTTACTAATGAAATGTTCAATTTACCTTATAATAACAAACTTGTACTTAGTATATGCATGATCCTTTCAAACCACTTCAGATATTTAATAAGACGGAACAGCATGCCAGTTCGTGTGAAGAGAGACGCTAACGGTAAATGGACTATAGCCAACGACATGGGTTTAACTGCTAATATCAATGCTCCACCTACCTATGATGACGTTATAGCAGACGATGAACTCGAAGACCCACCCCCTGCGTATGATTCTTTGCCGTGCTCAGTGAGGAACTCGTGTGAACTGGCAACAAATCATAATGGTTCAGTTACAATCATCTGTGTACCTAACAGAGACATCCATCTTTATAACGAGGGAATCTGTGCTTCAAATGCTCGATGTTACTCGGTGGCTTCTGATGGTGACGAGTGTGACACCACGGACAATAATGCAAGTGATTCATCATCAGGTGGACAAGGTTCTTTGTGTAGATCATCAGACAATGGGTCTGCAAGTAGCAGATTATTAACAAGTGAACTAGAAGAAAGTTTGAATTTTGAGAGTGTTAATCGCGAGGATTCCAATGACTCTTCAAGTCCTCTTATAAGAAGTGTATCCATAACAAATGATAAAACGGATTCAAATGACAATTTGATACGCCATAAAAACTTCAGTGTGATTGATAATGATATAGAGTATATGGATGATGACGAATGAATTTTTATTTTTTTTCTCCATTTTTATTGCCTTTTATATGCCTAGCAATGCCAAAACTAATAACGGTGCCTTTTGTAATTTTACATAATATTGTAATTGTTTATCCTTATTTATTTACATATTAAAAAAACTTTTTTACAGTTTTACATATATATTACAATTTAATATTTTCTGTTTAAAAAATCAAATTTCAATTTGATTTATAAAAAGGGTAAAATACCTATATTGATGTTTAAGAAATTAAAGAAAAGAATATAATTAGCAAATATCTTTTGAATTAGACTCTTGACGATGATTCTTGAAAGCCGTAAATCAACTGAATATACAGGCAGAATGTGGGATATTTCTATTCTTTATTAAGATAGAAGGAATGAGTATCAAGGTATTTTCTCTTAATCGAATACTCTAAGTTTATTTAAATGTTGCACTTTGGCAACGGATAAAGCAATATTGAATAATATGCTTGAAAATCAGTTATTTTTAAGATAGGTAAGCAACTTAAAGAGCGTGATGACTTTAAATTAAACTACTCCAAAGTCACAGCTAAAATAAGAAATATACTTTCGTAATATCAAGTCAAATCGGCGTTCAGTTCTAAAAAAGGTAAAAAAAAGAAGGAATTATGTAAACATAACGATAATTCTATTCTCAGAATATGATACAAATGCTCACAAGCAACAAATTGACACGAATTGTTTTGGCGTGATTTTGAAAATCTTAATACGAATTCAAAACACTTTAGATTTAGTCATCATCAACAAATTCTACGACTGTCATTATGAACTTCCAATACGCGTTCGTTACAATCACGAGAAAAGCTTCAGCAAATGATACCTTTCAGTTCTAAGAGCAGACGAATACAGGAGGCGCGAACTGTCACGCTTCAATTATTTTCTTTCAATTCCTTCTGAAAAAAAAATACGGGAGGGCGCGCGCCGGGCATGGATTCGATTTAAATGGATCAGTTTTTTCGTCAAATCTATTTTAGATGACCTCAAATTCGAAAGATGCCTTCCTTGTACCTGCAGCTGCCGTCTGTGCAAGATTCATTAAAATCCGTCAACAAATTAACTGTTCTGTTGTATATAAATATCTGTGCAGTATAAATGGTGACTTCATTACATAAAAGTGTCATTCAAAACAGACACATCCACGTTAAAGAGGCGGATACTTATTAATGTATACAATAATCACGAAACGCCAGGAAAATTTTCTTTAATTTTCTAAATGTTTGCATAAGTTGGAAGAAGCCCTATATATTTTGTTCGGAGAAAGTTTGTTTTAACATGTATTTATTTTAATACATGGTTATCAAAACGTTCATGGACAACGCCGACAATTTTTGTGATAAAATAAGGCATTAGGAAAGATCAAGAAAATATATAAGATGAAGATGAGGTTATATAATCTACAAAGGCAACATCTCAAAATTTTTTTAGTTGCATTTTTTTTATCAAATATGCAGTTCGAAGGCCGTTTGAGGCCCATAATTGTAGAACGGTTAGGGCCGTAACCCCAAAAATCTATACAAACCTTCCTTTTTATGTTTGAAACCTTATTGTAAACATTTTAAAAAGATCAACCAACTAATGCGCAAGTTATCGCATGAAAACTAAGTGTCTACAGACGACAAACTTTCTGCAGTGTATAAAAATCATACTACAATGATAGTTGAATTGGTTTATTGTTGACCTTCTACAAATGATATAAACAATGCATTTCATTAACTCTTATAAGAATCATTGTCTTGCTGCAAACATAGCAAGATTATAATTAATGCCTGAAGCAGTGAATATCTTCTAAATACCCGAGGTACTATTGTCTGTTTACAATAACTACAGTTAAATATAATAAAGTAAAAGGTGGTAAGATATCTGAGGTCATTTACAATATGCTTCATATACGCCGAATTTCTTGGAGATAAAGTTAAATAAGAATTGAAACTTTAAAACACAATTAAACCTACGCTGATAGTCTAGGAGGCATGGGTATTATGATGGCAGTCTACTATACTGTATACAAATGGGGGATCCCATCCATAAACATACGGCAGTTTCTTTGGAACACTCAGTTTTTTCTGATCCCTACCTCAATTAAATATTTAACTAATTAGATGGGTGAAATTGAAGGTTTGAGGAATGATTAAGAATTTCATATAAGATTTCTTCCTTTATATAAATGAGCCTTGAGCACAAAGTGAACATTTTCCCCATGACTACATTGGGAATAAACATTTGAACATTGAAATATGTTCTTACCGTTCTAAGAGTCTGACTACAGACAATTGTGTTGTCCTTTGTTCACTATGGGAACATGACAATAGTAGCATTTTGAACTTCAATTTTTTTCATCCAGACAGTATTAATGAAATTTCAAATATCTTGTAATGTTACACGTATATTAAATAGCAATTGTTTATGAGTTAATGTTCACCATAAAATATCAATTTTTCTTGTCCCCATATGTCCCATTGACAATCCACTTTAATGTCCATTCTCAACATAATTACATGTATTGCAATAATTTGCATGGTGCCTAAAATCAATGAATTAATTCTTGTAAACCTGCGCACAATTTCCCCAACTGATATAGGCAAATAAGATGAAATGTTAAATGTGAATTGTTGTTATTTTACTGATCACATATAGAGGATCAATAGTACTAAACACTAGTTATAACAGAGTGTTGGTCTTGTAATAAACAGAGACTTCAAAACATTTCACTAGAAATTGGTTCTGTAAAGTTAAATTGAAACAGGAATATTTAACTTTCTATTTACAGTATTCATATTTTAACATGACAAGTCCTCATTGCAGGATGACAATATGGATTAAATATATACCATGAAAAAATTTTGAATTGACCATGTTTTGGCATCTACGGAAGAGGACAACTCAGACTCGCATAAAAAACACATGTAAGCAGAGAAATATTGTGTATAGTGAAGTAAAGTATGGCACTAACTATATAGAGGTTTATTGACTAGTGGGATAGAGGAGATCAAGATAGTGTTATCTAAGAAGGAAATTAAAGAAATAGAAACTTATACTATACACTACATATATTTAAAGATGCCAATGTTCTTCAAGTCGTGTGTATACATGACAAGTTTTACCGCATTGATCACTATAAACATTCAAACCCTGAAAACATGTGGCAAGAGACATCATACTTAGTTTGAGAAATTTGGTCGATAAATATGGAAAAATATGGTATATCATTTTGGTTAAATGCGTACAATTTTTAGAGGGTAACAAATACAAAAAAGTGTATACAAAATATAAAAAAAAAACAAATAAACTATAATAGTTACATGTACTTACAGACTTTAATGTGGACGGAAAAAAAAGAAAATCACAACAAATGTTAGTTAAATTAATTCAAAATTTTAGGATTTATACACGTTTTTTGTATGGAATAAAACATTATCTTGTTGGTCTTTGCTTTAAACCATGTCTACAGCCACTTTCAGCCTTTTCAAATAGCAACAACAGGAAAATATTATTTAAGCATGGCCAATGTATATCTTCACAAAACAACCAGACAATATTTAAATCATGGCAACACATTATTCATATCAAAAATCAAATACTGTACGGCTGATAATTTTCACATATTTTGACAGTCTCTCTAAAGATGCCTAAACAAATTCCACAAAATATATTTACTCTGGTAGGATTCAGTACTCAAGGCACAACATAGCATCCTCCAAAATTTGAAATGCTTCTATTTTTCAGATACATTTTTGTCTCAAAATTGTCAAATTTTACAACGCCAAAATAACCAGCCATACGATATATCAAAAGTCATCATATTTATTAGCATCAGCATTAAATTAAACCATATTTAATATCTTAGGTTCATTTAAAAAAATGAGACAATTTTTTTCTCAAAGGTTCAAAACAGAAAAGGCAAGAAATTGTAGTCATAAAGTTCCTCCATTACACAATGCTACAATATGTAAACAAATTTGTATTTAAGCACTAATTAAATTATGATATGGTTTATAGTCTCTAATACATATCAGATCTTTTTGATTATCATAAATGAAAGACACAACATTACAACCATCTATCAATAAATACCAATATAAACCTAAAATAACAAAGCAAAACATGAATGAGGTATAAGCAATATAACAACCTGCCTTAAATTGCAAATGGAATGTTGTTTTTTTTCTCTACACTACTGTACAAGTACACACTGCTCTCACTCATCCCTACAACTGAAGAGGGTTAGAAACTTGTAAAAATATGAGATGCCCTGGACATTTAAAGTAAAATATGGCGTAAACAATCAAGTGTCAAACTGTTGTTCAGTAGATAATCATAACCTGACATATTGTGGCTATGGTAATGATAATGATTGGTTTTCCACAATACTTCTAGGTCATATTGAAGAAAATATTTTCCTTTTCCACTTTACTTTGTTAATGTGCCTTCCACATAATTGACAAACCTTCATTTGTCTTCACAATTACTGAATATCATCATCCATGTTAAAACGACTTAAGACATTATAAAAAATCAGTTTACAATGTATAACTGAAGAATCTATATTAATCATATCTTAAAAAAGAGCATTGTTTTTCAAATGCATTGTCACTAGTGTAGACCAAAATATTACGATTATTTACATCCAGCAGTATGAATTATTACATTGTAATAGATAAATGAATACTGAATGCATAAATGAACCAGATTGGGTCAGAAGGTCAATATATACCGGTAAGAGACAGAAATAATCAAAATAAAATTATTAAGACAATAACATACATCATCTTGGTAAAAATGAAAGTTGTTCAAAACATTCTTCACAAAATTTCAGCTGCCAAATTTTCCCTGCATAAATGTCAAATTTGTCTTTACCCATTAACTGTATCAGCTGGGGCTGAAATAGAAGAAAATAAGTACATGTATGACCTTAATTTCATCAATACAAGAGTAATTTCAATAGCAATTAGGTACTTGTTTTTCAGTTAGAGTGTTTACAATCTTAGTTGTTTTTGCTGAGACAATAGTCCATATGTTGTTGCACAGTTCAGTTGTATGTTATTTACTTGTCACTGCAAATAATGCAGCTGGAGGTAAACTGGACACATATTGGAAGGTTTAAACATTTCTACTAGTTATAATTAGTTCACATTTAAATATTAGTTGTTCACATTGGTTTCATAGATAGTCTGTTTAATAAAACATGATAATTATCTGAGTTAATGAAAATCATATGTCACAGTGTATTACTTACTTAAGAAAAATCAATACCACACTAATTCAGTACTACAACACACCACAAAACATAGAATAAAGTTTAAAATAAACCAAAGTTATCAAACTGTGATAAAACATTGCTGAAAGTTTTGTATAATGTATCAAGTACTATGGTCTATACAAAGTAAAAAAAAATCTTATGACCTAAGCTTAGTTTACTGCAAGATTGGGTCATAAGATTTTTTTTAACAAACTGTCAGCAGTGTTTAATCACAGCTTGATAACTTGTGAGTTACTTAAGTGAGACCCAAACTTATTTATTAAGGGTTTGTACATAAGGAAAGAACAAGTTTTCATAATATATATCTATACAAGGATGGATTTTCAAAATATATACTTTAATATACCTTCAATATTATAGGGATGTATAGATATATACTTTGAAAACCCATCCTTCACCGTGGGTTAATGAAGGTATAAACCTTCTCCCTAAACTTTCTGAAATAATTTACAGAATAAGATATCGTTTGGTGTAATGAGTCTACTCATTTCAGGTTTGCAATCCCCTTATTACACACCTGGTATATACCATGTACTAGAAATCGATTAGTATTTTTGTTCAGATTTCCATTACTATTTTGCATAATGCAAGTTCATAAAATTAATGACAACTATGTCTAATTAATAATTACCATAATCACTTAATGACTTATGTGAAGTAAACTTTCAATAGTTTTAATGAAGACCTTAATCCCAAAAAGACCTAAAACTATTTGGGGCATGAAACCTTCATCATCTACTTGTTGAAATAAAAATATTAAAATTATACTTATGTTAGCAGGTTATGCTTAACCTTGGAAGTGTTCAGGTATTGTTGTACATGTATTTAATCACATGGAATTCAGTGTTAGAATGCACAGTAACTTACTTTAAAAAGGATGAGAAGTTGAGTATAAATTGAAAACAACTTAAAAAAAAAAACAAAAGTAAACTACCCAAAATATAGAATTATCTAAAATGTTGTTCTTCACTCCTTACGCAATTTTTTTTAGGAGAAAGGGGGCCATAACTTCTGAGCAAATAGAGAAACAATACAATAATTTCACATATTTTATGTTCAAGTTTGAAAAGAATTGGTTGGGTAGTTTTAACATACCATCATGAATTGAAAAACAAATAGACAAACAAACAGACAGACATAGGAATAGACAGAAAAAAATATAAGGATCACCATATATTCTCATTTAATTAAATGTTGGTATTAAGATGGTGAGTAAAAAACAGAAATTTTGATTAAAGACACAACAAAGTCAGCTGACTAGGTTGACATTAAGCCTAACAACATATTACAATTTAAACCAAAATGTGTCCACATCAAGATGAGTTATTTAGTGAGTGATAATATCAATGATGAAAAATGTATTTGCTCAATAAGTGTACTTATCAGTGATAACACTGGTTGATGCTGACTGGCCAATAATGAGGAACATTACCAATAATGATTGTGTAAGGAGTTCGTGACTTTGTCAATGATTGATTACACCAGTGTATTATGAATGAAATGTCTGCATTGGTCAATGGTTAATGATATCTGATGAAAACTTACCACATAGTTATCAGCCTAAAAGCATGTATTTCCATGTTTTATAAATATAGTTTCAAACACTTAGAAATAACATTTGTCTATCTTAATGGTTTAATTAACGGTATTTGAAAGGACATTATGAATTAATTTTTTTGTAAATAGTCATTTTTACTTCAGGTTACCTGGTGAAAATATCCCCTGCCATCATATCATCCATTGTGGTATTTAATTAGATTTACATTATACTACTGTGACTAATGACAAATCACATAACAGTACTAGACCCAATACATGTATCAGAAAATCCTACGTAAGCAAGGTTTGTGTGAGAAATTGGCACATGATGTAAGAAATGAAAACTGGAAAAAATCTTTGATGAATTTTCATATTTAGAGCTGTTACTCTCCTTGAGATGTTTAGGTTTCCTGTATGCACGATACCTAAATGCACGATAAACAAAAGCTTCCATTGTGCATATAAACAAAAGTTAAATGCATGATTAATGCTCCCACTAAAATGGGAAACATAAACTTTGTAAGGATTTTCTTTGTTCTTTTACTGGGAAACTTATCGATGATTTCCAAGTCTTCATTTTGGATTCATGTGAGACCCTTTTTTTGTTTGTAAACAAATTTCCAGTGACAGAAACAAACAGTGATAGAGCAGCGGGCCTGTGGGTTGGTATCACACCTTTCTTTGGAATATTTGGGTCATTTTGTGCAAAATATCAAAATATGGACAAAATCTGAACAGACAATGCCAGGAATACCCTTTCATAAAGTCCTGGTTTTAGTTACCCTTTTATAACTTTCTGGATACACCCTTGACAGATATATCAAAATAAATTAAGCACTATGAAGACATACCTCAACCTCATCTTCCTCAATATTAGACAAAATTTTAAATGCTTTGTGTAAAACATCAAATCCAACACCATCAACACAGTCTCTGTTAAAAAAGTAAGAAGAGATTAGAAATTTAAAAGTGCACAATATTTTTTTCTTAACTATTTTTTCAAATAAGTGAAAATTAAGAAAATGAATTTGTTCGTAGTAATTTAATATTCAATTATTCCATAATAGAATTTATCAATCAAATGACAATGATAAATATGTACATGAAAAAAAAAGGATATTTTTTATCAAATTTCTATAAAAAAAAAAATGCCACAATTCCTATACTCACACTGTGTATCTTAGAATAATACTTACTTATGTAGTAATTGAATTCGACTTGTCAAGCGATCAGCATTACACAATGTTTCTACACCTATAAATGATAAAACAATATCATAAAATAAAGAGCTCTGCAGAGTGCAGCATGATACACCTCAGCATGTTGATCTGTGTTCACTTGGAGGGAATGTGGACACAATATTAGTTTTTGACACAGACACTTAAGCATAGGGACTTACATTTCATTATTAACACAACAACTGGTTTAAAAAAAAATATAGCACGAAGTTTGAAATTCAATAAAAGGTGAAGAAAATTCTGCTTAAAGGGTACTAATCAAAGGTCATAGCTCTGCAACCACCCACCCCCCAAAAAAAAAACCAAAAACAAAAAAAACAAAAAAAAAACAACCTAACAACAGCAATGTAAAAAAATGAAGAAAAAAATGCAGGCAGGGATTTTCATAAGGAATCCAATAAAAACATCAACCAAATAGATATATTTTTATTTTGGGCAGGGCCCTTTTTATCTAAGGAAACCCACAGTTGACAAAGCTTATGATGCTTGTTGGATTATCTTCCTTTGGAGTCATCCAACAGAAAATATAATCTTTCATGCACATATACATATGATATCCAACCTTCCTATAAAATTTCATTAAAATCCCTAGAGCAGTCTAGGAGGAGATGCACTTTCAAGTTTTTAACACTGTAACCCTTAATTTGAATTATTTCACTTTAGAGTCATCTGATAGTAAATATATTTTTCATGCACATCTACATATGATATCCAACCTTCCTATACATATTTGTCAAAATCCCTTGCGCAGTTTAAGTATAGAGCCTTTCCGTCATGTCTCTAGATACAATGTATTAAATTTTCGAGAAAAACAAATAAGTTTTACTCAAGTTATTGTAAATAAATAGAAGTTAACAATGGAAATAGTCTGATACCATTATATGACTGAAAAAAAAATGGTTTGCAGACATATACAAAAGAGTATACAGATACAGATCTATGGTAACCTACAAAGCAAAGAAGCAGATCTATGGTAACTTACTAGGCAAAGAAGCAGATCTATGGTAACCTACAAAGCAAAGAAGCAGATCTATGGTAACTTACTAGGCAGAGAAGCAGATCTATGAATGTCAGGTATAACAGGTTCTGGTTTCTCATCCTCACCATCTGACCTTTCCCCTTCATCCCTGTTCATGTGCAATGTAGTATCCAGGAGGGTTATGAAGTTGTTCATTTCTTTGTTCTCTCTGTGAGAAAAAATGTATGTGGGGTGTAAAGTATTGATTTTTAAAGTAGCAGTCTTTATAAAAATCAGACAGTGGGTGATTCATGCATGTCAAAAACCTACTAAATTCACTTTTGTTTCTCATTAAGAAACAGTTACAGACCACATAACCAGCCTTAGTTTGTCACTTAGTAGTTGTACTGTCAAGATAAATTTATATAGATTAAGTGTGAAATTGACACTTTGCAAGACTTTTGGTACTTGATTTGGTAGGTTTTAGTGGAAGAAGAATGTACGATTTTCTCAAAAATATAGATCTGAATACAGAGAGGACTATTGTAAACTGAAAATACAGCATAACATCATTTATTCTGTGGGTTTTTGTACACCATGAATCACCTCTTCAATAGGCAGTGTCTGAATTTTAAATGGAATTTAATTACTATTTCACAGCTTGACCCTATGAATGCACCTTTAAGTATTGTTACATAATCTGTATCTAACATGTTACAAAAATATCTTAAAAATACAAATAACAGAATCAAGTTTGCAAAATGCTTTAAAAAGTCCTCGTCATTTTCAATAATGTATGTTTAAGTTAATGGAAGATGAAAAGTGTGTTACCAGTGGCTTCTAAGAGTTTACCTGTGAAGTCAAATTATGCAAGTGCCCTTCAAAATTATAATTAAATAAGGATATTCAAGAATTTCTGATGAATATATGTCAAGAAATGATAAAAATTAGTATATTATTTCCAATACTGTACACATGTACATGTATAAAAAAAACAACCAAACAATACAAAATCAACATCTGACATACAAATAAAAATAAATAACATGAGTTTAGCACCAACAATTTTTTTCTGTACACATGTACACTGTACACCCATATCACAGCAAACTTTTACCTTTTGCCATTACTATATTTAACAAAACCCCTGTAACATTGATAAGGTACAAAAAAAACTACTATTTATTTCTAAATTAAATCAATATGCTTGTTAAGCAATGGAACTCAAGCTTATTAATTATGTTCTAGTTTTTTTTAATATGAAAGAAAATGGGTTATGCTGCTATGATCTAACAACAATAATTATGTCATGTAAATTGTAATTCTACAGAACTGTGCACAAGGTAGTTCAGTGAATACGGAAAACACTTCATTGAATCTTAATTCAATGACTTTTTTGTCTTTATTCAATACAGTTATTCCCAACATGAACATATCACTGTGTACATTAAACATGTGACAGTACCAACAACCATGTAATGTGCTGAAGTAGCCATAAAGTAAATTATTTCTTCAAAAATTTGACATCCCTTGTCCAAATAGAAATTGACAAGACACATGGTGTTTTCCAAGCAAAATGCAAATTTCTGAAGTAATTATAGAGATGATGAAATACTACCTGTCAGTCTCTGAGCCAGTAATATCCTCCTCATCAGAGTTATCTCCCCTACACATAACACATTTATAATTTTTATTTATACAAATCCTACATCAACTTACACTTCAAACAAAAATTTAATGATACTTTTTGTATGCCTGTTACTTTTTCCCAAGCAATAATCATAAGTTTTCTAAATATTTTTCATATTCATGGAAAAGGACAAAAATGGCATTTCTAGAACAGAATATTTTGATAAATATCAGTTTCTTTATAAAGATTTGGAAACAAATAAACTTATTCCTATTACATTAGAAATAAAAATTCCAGGAAATACCAGTACATGAAATCCTTTTATTTGCAAGCAATCTGCCATATTTTTATGAAAGCTGAGTATGTTATAAAAATTGGACACATGTCCTGAACAAAACATGACGATAACATAGAACAGTTGTATAGTTTAATGAGATAAACAAAGACAATCTTACATTTTGCCATACCTCTTATATTTTGCCATACCTCTTATTTTCTCTCTTGAATTCATTACTTTCCTTCACTGTGTCCTCATCAGAACTAGAACTGTCATCCTGTATAGAAGGTTGTCTCGGTTTCTGTGGTTGTACACGAGGAGTTTTCGAAAACTGTAGATGAAAGTAAAATGGTAAGTCATATCTGTCGATAGCATTGTCATATTTTTTTCACTGTGACATCAAAATCTAATCTGAAAACTGTAAGTTAATCCCACTTAAAGAAATCCCCTCATCCCCACCTGAAAAACCATGTCAACAAAATAAAAAATGTCAACAAACAACAAGCTGATGTCACTTAAGTCTGAAACAAATCCAATGATATGGCATATCTTTATGAGGAAAGCATCGTCCTTATGTGCAAGCAAAGTCCCATGCATAAAGTACTAGGTTCCAAAATGCAATGAAGTTAACTTAATGCCATTTATCATTTTTCAAAAATTTTCATCAGTGGGAGCTGGCAAAGGACATTCCAAGTATTTGTAAAATTACTGCTTGAACAGTTCTAGGTTCAGTATAGAATGAAGGACTTCATTAATATCCCTCCAACCAAGGGTGACTTTCTTTTAATGTCAGAGTACTTCAAATCAACTATCATGGACATCTTTGAAATGTTTTGTACAGGCAGTATTTGTAACTATTTGTAAAGCTTCAATAGATCAAAATGTAAGGTTTTGCTTTGATGAAATTTCTTCCAGTGTCATTATGATGAATATTTGGAATAATTTCTATACATTTAAGAGCAAGCTTTACTGGCTCATAAAGTTTCTGTCAAATTTTCAAGTGGCTGTGATAAGCGATTGCAGAGAAAAGTGTTACAAAATCATATGGTGAAAAATAAGAAAGTCCCATCAAACAGAAGTTGATGTTGCTCAAGTCTGAAATCAAATTCTACTGTATGACACATTCCATCATTAATGCAGTTGCTTAAAAAAGACTTTATCATTTAGTGTACTTCTGGCCTTAAATTTGAACTAATTATTGTCCATCTAGATTAATAAGCTTTTTAGAACAACTAGTATCAGTTAATTAGAATTAAAACACCATTATCTCATATATTTCCCAAATAAAATACCTGAGACTTTTCAGCTTTAGTTTCCTTTGTAGATTCACTATGTTTCACTGGTTTCAGGACTACAGATCTGGCTGACACAGGTCTTTCTAATGCTAAATTACATAGAAAATTAAACAGTTTTATCAGCTTAAGAGAATGAAATAAAATGTTGTTTATTGACAATAGTTTAATACAAAGGTATTTTTTACAGTATTCATACCATTATGTTATAGGAAGAGGGTAGTATATTCATCATTATTGTTATGATTGTTTCCACTGCTCACAATATAGTCCTATTGTTTTGTTCAAGTACATACATTCAAGACTAATTGTTAAGAAATACATAAATCTGAATATTTCTGGAAAAAATCTTGGAGAAGTATTTTAACAAGGGTAAAACAATTTCACTCTGTAGCAATCCAATAAATATCCCGATCCTTGGCTGACAATCTTATTTGTATCATGTTTGTGTTATTTCTATTTAATTTCAACGAAAAACAAGAGGCTCCCAGGAGCCTGAATCGCTCACTTTCTTGAATTTTGCCTTTCAAAGGCAATAAATTAAACAAGAAGTTGTCCAACAATTTTGACTAAAGAAGTCTTTGGTAGGACTATCACGAAATTTTTTCAACAATTGAAAGTTTCTTTTAATCTATCATAGTTTTCAAGATATTGACTGAAAACTATTAAAAAAAAAGTCATTTTTCCCCTTTCAAGGGCAATAACTCTTACAAGGAGTCTGAAGACTTTTGTAGTCCTAATAATATGGATCATTTCTGCTATTGAAAGAATTCAGCTAAACCTAACGGTTTAGGATATATATGCGAAAAACTACTGTCTGACCCCTATGTTCTAGGTTCTTTGGCCAGGTGAGCTAAAAATGGCACATTGTCACATCTGTTATGATTAGCCTTTTTCCTTTACAATTTCAGTAAATCTAGTGTTTTCAATATGCAAACTAAACTGTTTCAGATTGAGCTACAAAATTTATAATTGTCATTACACGGTAAAAATGTTTTTTGACTTCTGATTTAGCTAATAAAATAAATGCATTGGAAATGCAAAAATGATTACATTATTAATTTCTAGATCATTACTGAAGAGATTGTGATGCATCAATACACTGGTGTATTGTTATGCCTCTAATTTTTAGTAATCATTTATTATTATATATTTTACATTGAGCAGCCTTCTCTTTTTCTCTCCTTCTTCTTTCCCTTGCTGATAAATTACAACTCTAAAAATAAAATACCAACAAAATAAAGGACATATAAATGTAGTTCAACATCAAAATTCAATTGATATGATTTTTTTTCATGAACTAAATTGAAGCACTTAATTTTCAACTTATTTTATTTGTCTTGTACATAGACGGACATGTCCAATGAAAGAAGCACCAAATCTTGGAGCATTTTTAAAATCTACTAATAATTTTCATACATCTCATTATAAGTATGGAACCCTATATTCATTATGACATACATATTTTTATTAAACATAACAAATGTTCTGCTTCACTGACCCTTGGTGTATTAATGTCTAAGTCTTCCTCTTTAGAACTTGATGTACTGGAAGATTTAGCCCCATTTGATGTTTTATCTTCAATCAAACTTGGACGCTTTTGGGGCTCACCTGAGCTGTGGTCTACCTTTGGAGGAGGAGGAAGTGGTCGAGGATTGTCCACTTTCTTAGGCTAAAATAAAAAAAAACAATGAAAAAAATTGCACTAAATAAATGGTATAGAGCATCATGCTTATCAGTGAGATAACTCTTATGATTGTAATTTTGGTTCAGGCAGTCACTACTAAAAGAACTCTACTCAAAATAAAACTTACACAAAATGTCACACTGCAAAAGCTATGTCAAGTTCTAATAGACAACATAGATTACATCAATAAACAACATGCTATTATCAATGAATGAATATTCATCATGGTAAGCAGAACTCCAAATACAAGTTTTTTTCAAAGCAAAACAAGCATTTATCAACTAAAGACTGCAGTGCTAAATTTTATCATGCATATGTGCCTTAAACCAAATAATGCCTTTATATGAGCAAACACATGGAAGGAAACATAAGAAGAAGCTCATCATTATTACACACAAGTGTAAGTTCAAAAAATGTATGTGGGTACTGAAACATGGATTCAGTTTAAAACTTGCGGTAACTTTTACAGAAAACACAAAGTTTTTGTAAATACTATTAATTTGATGGTGAACTCAGAAGGGAAGTGTTAGCTAATTAATTCTCATTGTTAAGAGTCTGTAGTTGTAAATTTATCCCTGTTAACTTTTAATTGACAACTAGTATCTGAATAGCACCAACTAAAGACAAGTAAAATTATCATTTTGATAAAATAATATAAAAACTGATCTTGCAAGAAGACACATGGATAGTTATGTCCCCTGAGAGCACCAGATGGTGTGTAATTTGTACCCCTTGCTACACCTCAAATCTCACACAATACTCACCACACCATTCTCATCCTCTTGATGCTGAATGATATCAGTGAGTTCATTTAATAAATGGACATGACTTTTTAAAATTGTTATCAAAAGTAGAATTCTTTAAAAAAAATGGCATAAAATGTTTGTTTTACATCTAAGGTCCAAATATTTTTTTTAAGATAAAAAGCCTTTGACCATATGCAGAGCAGCTAAACAAACCTCATAAAGTAACTAAGCTGTAAATAATATCAACCAAATTACATTATATATGCAAACTACCTCCTAAAACTTTTCCTCAAATTAACAATTATGTAAGGTAGTAAAACAGATCAATATGTAAAATAAAGAATCTAAGTGAGAAGGCTCACATGCCATCTATCCCAACTCATACTTGACACTCAGTCCCATTTAATGATTTGAAACAAAGGAATTTTTGTGAAAACTAATTCTTCTATGGTTACAAACACTTCATCCAAGTTTAAAGGAAATCAGCCAAAAAAAAAGGAGGCTGTAACAAGGCAACTTTATCATAAATCCTCTTTCCCAAAAAGTATCTATCTCAATGGATTTCAGCAAAAACGAATCCACCTTCGTCCATTTTAAGAAAAAACTGACATAAGATGGATATGCTATACAGGTGACAACATAAATCAACCATTTTTACCCTAGTCCACCACCTGAAAAAAGGGTCCTTCTTAATCAATTTCTATGAAAATTAATCATATCTAAGCTTTAAAGGCTAGCAACACTTCATCAAAGTTTGAAAGTAATCCAACAAAAAAAAAAACAAAGTCTCTATTCAGGGGGCAAGCATAAAAAAAATGGTTTTTACTAAATTCTCCCATCCTCTATAAGTGGTCACCTCATAGGAATTCTATGAAAACTAATTGCCTCCAAGCTTTTGTGGCAAGATTTGAAGCAAATCCAAAAACAATATAAGGATGTATCCAGGGAACAAAAACAATATAAGGCTGTATCCAGGGAACAAAATAGTTATGACATACTGACTAGTCTTTGCATGGGATGTAGTAAAGTAGTGAAATTGTGCATATTAAAAATATTATTTCTTCAACACTACTTGAAAGGAAGACAAATTCCACCACAAGAAAGAGGAGAGAAAAACACTGAACAGGTGTGTAATTAGCAGAAAAGACTGGCATCATCTATATTCATAGTGAATTCTCAGTTTCTTACATTAAAACTTACACTACTTCGCTGCAAATGAATAAGTCATGTTAAACTACTTTATGCAACCTTCTATGTAAAAACAATGTAAATTTCTTCATTTTCTATATTCATCATCTACCTTCATAAAAAAAATAGGAAATCAAGATCCTAGTCTAAAATTAAAATTACGACCAATTGATTTCTTTTATATCAGCATTTTAAAGGGAAATAGCAGTAGTAAGATATTTTGACAGTTTTGTTTTATACTTTTAAAGCAAAAACTAGTGCTTTACTTACACAAGTAACAGTTAGTTGTAACTTTTGGTCAACCTCTCAGTTTTAATTATTTTAAGTTTGTTAACATAATCAAAAATTTAAGAATCAAATACATTTTTCATAAAAGAGGAAGTAAACAGAAAAAATTCAGAATGAATGTGGAAAAAAAATTAAGGAGCATTTTTCTTTTATTGCCATATGCAGGTATGTCATTAGAACAAATAAATGTTTAGCCTGGAAAGATATTCATTTCTAAATTACTGTTCATAAAACTTAACTACATTGATGAACAAGTTTCTACTCTTAACTATTTCCATAATAAAGTACTAACATTTTTAAAGATATTCCTCTTATGAGACTTTGATGAATCACTTCTACTACTGGCATCACTTTTAACACTGATGTCACTTTTGATGCTGATGTCACTTCTGACACTAATGTCACTTCTGTCAGTGTCAAGGTTACATTCAGTGTCAGCTTCACCAGCTCTTTTCTTTATAGAACTTTCTTTTTTCTTTTTAGGCGAGACAGCTTTCTTCTGTGTAAATATTTTTTTTAAGTTCAAGCATAACAAAAGCAACACAAAAGACATCCCTGTCCCCATGACTTTTAACTTTTAACCTATGGTCTTGTTTCACATTTCAATATAGATTAAGAATGCACCAAATTTGTTCAAAATTAATTGAATGATGCAGAATTTCTGTATTCATAAAATGTTATAGAGAGACAAATGAAATACAGAGAGACAGATAATAACTGTATAGCAGAAATCTTCGCAAGCTCTAAATTTTTACTATGTTGGCATGGTACAGGGAATCTTTAAAATAAAAACTTGTCAAATTTAAGTCATAGTATTTTGCATATAATTTTCATTGCATTAAATCTGAAGACACAAAAAAAAAGACAGTAAAAAATTAATAATCCTATTCATAGGGCAAATGACGTAATTTAGCACCCGCAAAAAATACCCCTTATATGGTATCCCTCTGCAATTAACTTGTGATGGAAAAATATGTTACAGATTTTTTTTTACACTTTAAAATATACTTTTCAAGAAAAAACAAAAATAAAAATAAGTACTTTCACAATAAACAAATATTTGCTATCACCATTAGAATGTTTAATGTCTACAGAACTATAATACCTCTTTAACTGAATGAACTTCTACTAATGTATCATTGTCGCTGGACTCTGGTGATTCCAATTTCTTCTTATCATCACCTGATTTACCCACTTCAGCAATGGGAGGTAACTCTTTACTGGCCCCGTCAGATGGTTTTCTTGCATGTTTACGTAATGGAGCTGGGACTGGCTGAGCAGGGGGTCCCATTTCTATATTTTTGTTTTCACTATATCCACTATCAAGATTGTCTTCACCAGGAACATGGACTATAGGTTGTTTAGCCTGGTATGATCTACCTGCAGGTAACCCAGCCGGCAATTCTGGTCTAGGTCTGGAATCAGGAGCAGTTATTGGTCGTCTCTGAACTGATGTGGATGGACGTCTGAAAACAATTTATTCAATTAACATGTGAATAGTCACAAAGAAGTTATGAATTAATAAACTTCCAAATTCCTGTAATATAAGGAAATCAACAGATATTCAAGTGGAAAAATAATAATATCAAGTATAAACAACAACATAAAGGCAAATATCTATAGGCATATGTCAGGCTTTACAGTAAATGTATCAGTTTTTACCCCTTTTTAGTTTCCTCTAAGAAGACTGCTATATTGCGTTTAATGTATGGATCTCTGAGTATGCGACTAACAGTGGGTCTCTTTTCTGGCTCCTGACGTAACATACTAACAATAATCTGTTGTAAATCTTGACTGTACTTCCTGGATATTGGTGGCATCTATAATAATGAATTGTTCTGCTTTATTAACACCTTAGATCATATCAATGAATTAGCATTTAAGATAAACAGACACAGTTTTACAACATGTACAGAAAAGTTGTGATGACACTGGTAGTATTTCAGGTAAATAATATTTGAAAACATGCTAAATTTATGTTTAGTTTAAAGTTAATTCAAAATGTAATGGTCACCAAAAAAGACTGATTAGAGAACCATAAAAGTTTTTATCCTATACTGAACAACAGATCTCACTTACTTAGCAACTGAATACCAGACAGTTAGTTATAGAAATGTCAAACTCTTTTAATTATCTATTAAGTTTGATATAAGTCAGAATTGACAACAATGGTTGAAAAAAGTTTTATTTTTTTATGAAGTAAATTAAAATTAAATAATTTGCAGTTTTTCATACAAAATGATTCAAATGCAAGGATATTTAACATATTTAATTTGCTAAAAAATCAACTAATTTGACTTACCCTGCCTTTTAGAATCTTATAAACCAATGCCTGCATATCTCTGCCATTAAATGCATGTTTTAATGTAGCCATTTCATAGACACAGCATCCTAATGCCCAAACATCTGACTAAAAAGATTATGATTTTTTCAATATGGTACAGGCATCTCTTATTGTTAAATTTAGGAATTTTTAGGAAAAGTTAAAAATTGCTACTTAAAAACAAATAACACGAAAACTAAAAGGAAACATGTTATTAGACAGAATTACTATAGCTGAAGAGAGTTTTTTTTCTGTTGCTATAAACACAGGTGAATTACTTTATCTTAATACTCCAGACTTTCAGTACGAGCCTTATGACACATCTGAATAAATCTAAAAAGAAACCACTCATTACATTATAAAACTGTTTGCATGTGTAAAATATGCTCCTTTTGTTAAGAACTAAACATTTTCTTTTCTACAATTGTGCCACACTGCCCTTATTTTCTTGACGGAATACTAATATTCTACATTCTATGATTTGCTAAAAAGGATGTTAAGAGCTACGGTTCCACAGCTAATCATGCTTTTAATCTATAAGAACATATATTAGAGTCTTAGAGAATGGCTTAACAAATATGCAGGATAATTTACATAAAAATGTGCATAGTTGAGTTGTAAGGGATTTGAATGAAATTATTTATACCTTGTGATTGTAAGGTTTATTGCTAAACAACTCTGGACTCATGTAGTATGGTGTACCTATCAATGTTGTAGCCATGTCTGTTGAACTGTCTAATACCCTTAAAAAACATAACCACATTGTTATTGTTGTTTTAGGATGAACAACGAGGAAAATTTTGTTCTTCCCCAATTTTATACTGATTCAAAATGATGGCATCATATTAAATAATGATGTTGCTATCACTTGATGTGAAAAGTTTTATATTCAGGAATCGCAGATTACTTCAGTGATGTGTTTAAGTAGTACTCCAGCTAAGAATCATGCAAATTCTGTATTACATGTATGTGATACAACCCAAAAAAGGCTACATATTTTTATTTTTGTTATTAGGTTGCTTTATAGGTCTATATGATGAAATCTATAATCATTCATTCCAATCTGTCAGCTCTTACAAGATAATCCACATGAAAAATCCAATAGTTTCTATTGTATTTTAGTGTCATTTGCAGAGTTATCTCCCTTAAATCTGAATTCTACAGTACATTCTATAGAATTCTTATCTCCCAAGAACAAAGGTTATAAGAAAAGCCACATGTCAATTTCTGTTTACTGTAACGATTCAAACAAAATATCAAAAATAAAAATATGTCAGCTTTCCTAACATGAATCACATTTTGCATGATTCTTAGCTGGAGTGCTACTTAAAGCTCTGGTTATTGTTACTCTGTAAAAAGCTTAAATGAATAGCATCCTTTACAATCCATATGGTTTTATTCTGAGAGAATCAATATTTATACTACAACTGTTCTATTTATATTTGAACAGTAAGTGTATATTTACAAGTGATATATGGTCACTAACTGGATATGACTTTCTGCTGTGATTTCACAAATGTTACATTATACTGAAGTTGCCAGGATGTTGCTTCAAAGTAAAAATGTTGTTTTTCATGCTTAAAATATCAATTTTCTTTTAAAATATTGTTGCAATATAAAGATAATAACAGTGCACTGAGTTGGTAAAAACTTTGATATAAAAATTCGGCTGGAACCAATGAAAATGCTTGCCAAAGCTTCTTATTTTCTCACAGTTCTAAGCCTCATCGGTATATCAGTTTTATATCAAGTCAGTGCAATGTTATTGTCTATATATTACATACATTAAAAAACATTTGCACAAGTATTTCAAAAGAAGCATTATATGATATATTTACAATACATGTATATTGCTGAAAAAAATCAAATTTATTTGACAAGCTTTAGGAATAGTCAGAAAGAGAGGGTTCCCTAGCAAATCTGACTGTTTTAAAGCGAGAACAAATAAATATATTGGTATATTTAGCAATCTTCATGTATTGGTTCTATTTTGCACCTGCATTTTCTTACTAATACATCAGGATAATACAAAAGGTAATCAGGAGACAAAGTTATGCAGTGGAGGAATAAAGCTTTGCATCATTCAAACCTTTTATTTGTATAGTAGATTGCTTAGTTACAGGATAAAATCATTTCATATTTAAAAATTAATTTTACAAACATAAGGTGTTTTTTATAGTTTCAATACCTTTTTTAAATTTGTTTTCCTCTAATATGTTTGGTATTACAATTAGCCTTGAATTTCCATGCAAAGCATTCTGTCTTTTGTTTTCCATAATAAAATGGTGCTCAATTGAATTTTGCATAACTTGCACAGTTTCTCTTTATGCCAGAGCAGAATTTATTTCTGAATCAAGCATTACATGTACTTTTTAAAAATAATTAAGATAAAAAGTTAAAAAGCGTAAATATATATAATCACAAGTGCTGAAAAATGTCAAGATTTAACTACCATGCAGAACATGTTCTGAGTCTACAGGGGCGGATCCAGGATTTGAGTTTAAGGGGGCGTTAATTGAATTAAATGCCATGCATTGTGGGGACAATTTTTTTTCTTACCAATTTAGGGGGGTGGGGCGTATGCCCGGTACGCCAGTCTTTGGATCCGCACCTGGTATAAGTTCAACTCCAAGCATTCTCACATCAATAATCATACATTTATTCATGCTAACCAAAATACAGAATTCATTTCACATAAGAATTATCAAAATTTATTACATAGGGACAACTTGATATATATGGCTATCTATATAATAAATCATTTATAACCCAACATATACATAATCTTACCTCGCAATACCAAGATCTCCAACTTTTATTATTTTACTTTTTGTCAAAAATATATTTTGTGTCTTAAGGTCTCTGTGCAAGATGTTTCTTTCATGCATATACTGAAAAGATAATAAAATTGAGGCATTCAATGTAAACAATGTATAAACAGGATTATTATGCATAAAAAGGTCATGAAAGTACAAGACAATATCTATTCAAAAATTTTGTAAACAGCATAATGCTAATAACTTTTCCGTCATTTGTTTTTGAGGCAAAGTGATCTGATTTCAAAGAGGGACATTCAAACAATTGAAATAAAATTCTTCGTGGAGCACAAGTATATACACTTGTAAAGGGTGACCTTGAACAGATACGGCAAATATGGACACAAAATTCAATCTTGATACAGCTAAAAAAATATTATTGTGATTAACGGTTTGACACAGGGTAAGATTTTGACCACAAGAAATGGTTTAATAACTTAAACACTAGCAATACAATAAACAATGTCATAGATTACATGGACAGACAATGTGAGTTCTATTTACACCCAAAAATTTTGTTTCTAGGAGGTACGATAAACCAAAGGCCTTAATAAATGGACAGTTCATGTTGTCATGACATTCAGTGGAGGCTTTTTTAGTTAAGTCAGAAAATGGGAAATTGTCCAATTTTTGTAGGAATAAAATCCAATGAATCAAAAACATGTTGAATTCAAAAGGGAGTTTATACATGTACATGTAATACAGAAATAAACAATTCAACAAAGCTTCCTGAAAATTGCTTGAAGCATTTTCAAGTTAATAATGTGATATATGGAAAATCCTCCCTTGTTAATGAATGAAGTCTCATAAAATAAAAATAGAGAATCAGAAATCTATACCAGTTGAAAAATGGAGCTTATATCAAAGTTTCATGGCCATTGCTGCAAGGATTTTTCGAATTATTGGTCCAAAACAGAAAATCATTGCATTTTAGTTTGCATTAAGTCCCATAACTCAAAAAAAAAAATTTGAAATTCATAAAAATTGAAAAAGACCTCACATCAACAGAAAGTAACAATTCACTGAAGTTCTACAAAATTTTATGGCAGCAAATTTCAGTTACTGTGTGAATTGTGAACAAACACCAGTATACCATAATACATCTTTTCTAAAAAGACAGGTCCTAATTACAGTGAATCAGAGTTTATGAAAACTTAGAATAAGACATCATGTTTCAAGACAAAAATAGGTTAATTTAATCCTACCTTGAAAAAAAGTACAAGTTTCCTTGATCTTAAAGTACTTTACCTCATATATTAAATGTACATGTACTTCAATAAAAATAATCATTTTTAAAATGTTTCATAGTTAATAAACAAACATGTTCTAGTTAATTATATACCTGTAGTGCCATTGCTATTTGAACAAACCACTCAACAACCTGTCTTTCTTCTAATAATGTCTGTTTCTGTTCTTTCAGTTTTGAGTATAAATCACCCCCTTCACAAAACTGCATTGCAATATGCAACTGGCCATCCCGTTCAAATGAATCTTTGTAAGCCACAATATTTGGATGTTTTAACTTGGACAATAGTTTGGCCTCCTGCTCAGCTGATGATCTCTCTTTCTTTGATGCTTTTGCTAAATTTATCTTCTTCAAAACATACTGACAAAAAAAAAAAAAAACACTATTAAAATGGCATGAATGTATTTGTAATCTAAATGTATTGTAAATAAAAGATGTGTATAATAATCCCACTATATATTCCATGTAACTCAGGCCCAGTCTTGTAATTGTATGTTGTTTTGGTTTTGCTGCTTAATTGTCATAATTTTGTGTCAAATGATTAATATTTACATTCAATTCTGTTAGCTTTATTACAATGAGATAGCCAAAAAGAATTTGTTATTAATAGTAATTCTGAATCTGTGTTGTATGTTGAATATCAAAGTAGATGGCATCCTGGAAATGTGGTATATTGACCATTGGGCATGTTTGCCCTTGATCCTTTTGGTCATATTTTTTTAATAGGTGATACACTTACATGTAACCAAACATTTTTAAAAGGGAATTTGACAAACACTTATATATCATATATCATAATAACAAACATGTAAATTGGTTTCCAATGAAATAAAAAAAAATCTTTTATAGATTAGATTGAATGACAGAGAATTTTTAAAAAGAAAGGTATAAATATACTATTAAGGGCAGCCTGCAAAAAATATCTGTTAGAAGCAAAACCAAATTTTGTATCAGTGTTTGATATCACTTCACGACACCAAAGTGCAAGGAATTGAATCATACATGTACTTGTATAAGCAATGGTTCAATAGATATAAATTAAACAGTCCTTAACACAGTGAAGTATAATGTATTTCCTACTCATGCCCAAGACATAAACATACAAACTGCTAATCGTATTCTCATCAGTACTAGTATGCTTGTGGATCTTATAATTGTAAGAGAAATTCAGAAATGGTAAAATAAATATTACAGTTCTAAAATACTATAAACTCAAAAAAGTTCTGAAACATAGCATAGCTTATCTCTACTTACCACAATATCATGATCATTAAAAACAGAACTTGAGAAAATTCCAACCAAGACTTGATAGGATTAATTGCAGCTCAAAGATTAATTTGGGGTTTGAACTTATTTTTCTTCAGGAGAATATCAGATTTCACCCGTCTAATATTTACTCTATAACTACCATCAGCATAAACTTTGATTTCTTCACTCTACACAGTGTAGGAATATGGTGGCTTCACTGAGACTCCACTTTGTTTAAACTATTTCAGCCAAACTGTTTCAATATAACGAAAAGAGGTATGGTGTATATATCAAAGAGACAACAACCCCACCAGGATGAAAATGTCAGCCTAAGACCATCCATTGATCTTCAATGAACGACACGAAAATACTAATACCACAGAGCAGGCTGCATCTGGCCCAAAAACATCATCATAGACATCTGGCCACTGTGGAAAAAATATTACACAACTAAACACACCTAAAAATTATTTCAAAAAGGTCTGGGTCCCTTGTTACAATGGAAATGAAGAAACTGAATACACATTACACAAATGTACAAACTAAGGATTACTAGCAGTTAACTGACATGCTCCAGACCAGTTTAAAATGGTATGTCCCCATAATAAGTAAAATCAGTCCCAATTCTTTCCATGCAGGGTTGAGAATCACGGTACATCATTAGTCATACAATAAGGCCACAAACCTAATGATGTCATGCCAAGAACTGTTTTAAAATATAGTTTTAATTTCTATGTAAAGACCATC
This sequence comes from Perna viridis, assembly GCA_037379345.1. Lineage (NCBI taxonomy): Eukaryota > Metazoa > Mollusca > Bivalvia > Mytilida > Mytilidae > Perna > Perna viridis. Next base: position 7,826,054 of record CM074511.1, on the reverse strand, counting down.
TGAGCAAATCACTGTTAATACCAAAAATGCTATTCTTAATGATTTGACAACAATATCGTAACTATAATTTTGTTTCTTTGTACATAATTGTTGTTTAATGCACAAAAATTGACAAAATTATATTATGCATTCTTGTATGTTTGAAAAATAAGACAACTAAAGACCCATTTTCAAATGGTTATTCAACTGCGTTGGGTGGAGACACTGACTCCACTCAACTCATCTCCCCCCTATTATAGTATAGAGTGGAGAAATTCAAATTTATGCTGATGGAAGTGTATACACGTATGCTTCAAAAGGGAGCTAAATGTTAAAGATGCCCAACAGTAAAAAAAAATTTCTGGCACATGATTTTTTCATCCTTAGTCTACAAGCAGTGAAAAGAAACAAAGACTGTCATACATGTATGTCAGTTTTTGTCATAAATTACACGTAACACCTGGGATGTTCTTCAGAATCACACTGGGTTGTGCATACATTGTAAGTCATAATATGAGGAAGAACATGCGAACCAAGTTCAAAGCAAAAGTATCAGGTTCCCTTTTCAACAAATTAAGACATCATGCCATTTATGATTTTGCCACGTTTTTTTGAAGAATTTTTCATCAGTAATACATGTAAATAGGAGACCGCAAAGGGCATTCAAAATGTATGTAAAATTATTGGAAACTGTTCTGGATTCAGCGTAGACTGTAGGATTTTTTCAAGATTCTTCCAACCAAAAGCAGCTATTTTGAAAAATAACTGATGTCTTTTAATCTTTCGGCCTAGCCTGTGTTTTTATCACATGTATGTATTTCTGAAGCTGAAATATATCACAATGTAGTGTTTTCCTTGGAAGAGAGTTTCTCAAGTGTCAGTATAATGAATTTTTAGACAAATTTCTACACATTTAAAAGCGAGCTTTGCACGCTTATTATTCATTACCCATACTTCTATACTCGGCGTCACATAAATAACATACTGTTAAAATTTGAATAAAAATATTTTCTACGACTTTATTGACACCAACCGTCGTTTAAATTGTCTTAAATGACTTGCTCATTCGTTTAGCCAAACAGCTTCTCAAAAACAAGTCGCTTATAAGCTTAAATCATGCGTAACAAATCCTTACAGGAAAATCCCATACTAATATCCGCCATGTTGGTTTTTACGGGACGATTTGTTTACAAACGAAGTTCGTAAGTTCCCGTCGAACTCCGGTGACAATCGTCTGCTTGATCAACTTCTCGGTATTGTACGTTGTTGGCGTAAAATAAATCCGAGATATCCAAAATAACGCCGAAGTGCATTCTGGGTTCTTCGGTTTTTGGACAAACCATTTAAACGTAAACAACATCTCCTAGCAACCCGATCACTGTAAACATGGCCGACTTTTTACAATGTAAATATTGGCACCTAGAATTAAAATCTGACCGGAATTTAACGATTCAATGTTTAGGGAGAAGCTGTTTGGCTAAACGAATGAGCAAGTCATTTAAGACAATTTAAATGATGGTAGGTGTCAATAAAGTCGTAGAAAATATTTTTATTCAAATTTTAACAGTATGTTATTTATGTGACGCCGACTATAGTAACATAACATACATGTACATGTGCATGTCAGTGTACCCTAAATTGGTTCAGAGACTCTGAGACCAAATCTCAAATTCTGTTCTTTTCTCCTATTTGGCCTACTAAAACAATCAAAAACTTCTGGTGTATTTCATTTCACTGAATGTACATGTGATAATAATATGGTCAACCAGGACCAAACATGCCAAATCCCTTAAATTATCATATTTTTGTCTCATGCATTTCCCTAACATTTCAGTTTTACATAATAAGATTTTGTGTCATTTTGTTATACTTTTCCTTCACCTGTTTTCGATCTCTTTTATGTCGATACAATGACACTTCCCCGTAACTTCCTTTTCCAATGGCTTTTAGGTACTCAAAATTGTCCATAGGGTTGTTTGACCGTGACATTGTGAATAAGTAGGTCCTTGATTACCAAAACAATAAGTCGTAATCTCAGAACTTTCCGTGGTTTTCGTTTAAAATTATAAAAAAATATTGCAAATACCATTGCATTGTTAAGGTTTATTTTTAGTATCAGAATCAAGACAAAATTCCAAGTAAGTTCCAGGGTCCAGGAGAGAAATTCATGTTCTAAACAGAAAAATATGGAATGATTATGTCAAAAGTTTGTTGTCCATCTGTTGTATGACAATAAATGTCGGCTATGAAGACTTCATCGAGTGAAAATTCAACGTTTCCAACAAAGCTTTTGCACTATGGATTCAGGAAGTGTGCTGCATTTTGGGATTTGTTTTGAGTACGAAAATTAACTTTATTTTGAAGAGTATTATAAAATATCGACAAAAACCACACACTTGGTATATCTTTGATTACGCACCACAACTTTGGATCTAATGTTCATTAGAATTTATAGACTTTAATACAGAGAAAAGGAACTCAAGTGTTTTATTGAGTTTATAAACGACGATTTGTTCATGCACGTAAAATAGAAACCTGAGACAATCGGAACTCCTCAGACTTTCTTGTACACAATAGAAACGGTTTATTATTATTTTTTGATTTACTTTATTTTAGAGACCGTTCATTATTAATCTCCAAGGGTGGGCCGGCAAGTTGGAAAATGATCCCGGAAAAAAAAATAACTGACCCCCCTTTTCCAAACACAGAAAAATTCTCACCCCCCCCCCTTCTGAAGTACCAAAAAAAAAGTCAACCCCCCTGCATTTAAAAAAATTGAAATTTCAATGTATATATTGATTTATTCAAAACAGAATAGGAAACATATAGTACAATCACAAGTATCTGAGGAATATTTCCAATATTTGAACCTGGTTTTGGGCAGTTTACGCTAAAACATAGACCGCTTCGTGACCTACAAGGCGCAAACTGCCCCAAACCAGGTTATATTGTATAACCTGTTCAAATATTGGAAACATTTCTTATAATTTAATTTGTAATCAAAACTGTAAAGAAACTGTTTGAATACTTAAATTCATTAGAAGTCTTTTCCATGGACAGTCTAGACCTTATTGAGAATTTGGTGCATCAGTCTGGGATGAATTTTGATGCATAAACAGTTCAAGTTTGTTTTGTTTTGAACATTATAAGAAATTTTGGAAATAATATTTTTTTGTCTTTTGCTATGTGCACATACACTTCATGCAATTGAGAAAAAACAGATATGGTATAATGCAACAAATGCAAACAACCATTACAACCAGCGGTAAATTTAATACCTTCAGCGATCACAACAAGACTTTCATCATGAGGATAACCTCATTTAGTGGTGAGCTCTGAAAGGCCCCAAGTAAAACTTTAAGCAATGTCATTTTCTATGCATAGATAAAAAAATGAAACAGAAAATTAGAGAACAAAACATAAAAAGCTTTATTACACAGGACATTATGTATAAAATTCTAGACATTGCACAATTACATGTTTAAATGATTTTTCTATATAAAAAAAATCATGACCTTCCTCCTCATCAATTAGTCAAAAAATACATACTCCCCTCAAGTACTGCTATTTTTTCTTTGACACCCGTACTTTTTTGGGGCCCACCCCTGGAGATAAATTATGACCGGTCCCTTATTTTTATATTTTTTTGGGGGGGAGGGGTAGAATTAATAAAAAAATCATAAGCATTTTCTATCGAATGGTTCATCAATTTGAACTCAAAATAAACTTGAAAGATCAACTTTACATTGTACAAAGTTGTTGTTCCTTTTCATAATAATTCACTTTTACTTTTTACTTTTAAACATGTTTTAGAACACCGGTCTACTCCTGTTTATGTTGAATTTATTAGCTATAGTTTCAAAGTCATTCTTTTTTATTAGTGTTTTTGTTGTTTATTTTATTTAATATGACTTATATTTTTTTTTCTTAAAAAAAACAATTCCATCTTGGTTTCAAGATTTGGAATTTCCCAATTCCAAGTTTTTGTTGTCAGCCCTTTAAGTCTGTTATAAAGTCTCCTCTTTTAAAAACATGCACAACCGCATGTCTGACACAATGCACAAGTAAATTAACGTATTCTCTTTATTTAAACATAAAATTGTCACTTTAAGTTAAATTATTAAGATAGAAGCTCCATAACACTTTGAACTTAGCGCAATGAGCATTGGAACCTATTAAAGTGACATTTTAGCAGTCTATATAGCCAATGTGGATAAACTGTTAACCATGATACGGAAAGCCGTATTACCATAATACAGAAGTGTAATCAAGGGAACCAAGGTTTTAGCGGTAATCAAAATAATGTAATCCAGGGACAAAGACCAGACATGGAAAACAGACATGCACGACAAAGAACATAAAGTAACTAAAATCATACATACAAAGTAATAAAAGCAAATGAGCAACTCGGACTCCACTAAAAACTAGGAGCATGGACCAGACGCACCGGTAGGGTAAGCGTCCTCTGCTTTTCTAGAAACACCCGCCGAGTTGCTCATAAAAAGTCAAGTCCGGGGTAGACAAACGAGGAAAGGAAAACTATGACCCGTTGAATAAATCAGTTTTCAAGGTGCAGATAGATACACCATAACGATCCACGAGTTCATGATGACGACCATTAAACTTCTGTAGTGATGACTCCAATCTTGTAGCAACATAACCCTGTTCCAGAAGCCTATTTGTTAGAGTTCTAGCGCGATACAAAAAGTCTGCGTAGTTTCGGCAAGCTCTGGCATAACGTACGAGTTGTGATATGAACACTCCAAACGCAGGTGCCGAAGGGATGTTGCAAAACACGTCCACCGCACTGGAAAAATATGTTGTCGATTAAAAATTCCAGCATTTTGTAAACATCTTCCTCTGTATATTTGGAAGATGATTTGGAATTATTTCTTACAAAGTACGAGGAATCTCTACCAAGAACTATATATTTGCATCTAGGTGTACCATGTTTTTTTTTGAAAAACAACGATGTATAATGTTTTTAAGTCGGGATTTTAACTGAGTACGGGGAATAGAGGTATACAGTGTTGAAAAATCATAGGTTTTAATGCTATTATATTCAGATAATAGTCTTGAACTGATTGTCTCCAAAAGATCTTTCGAATTTTTCAGGATCCACATTGAATTAATACCACTACGGGAGTAACCAGTGTTGTGGTAGGACTGCAAACCTTAACAGTTGTGAGTATAGAAGTTAAAAATTTTGAAAGAGGTTTGGTGGTACATTTTGCAGATCCAGTTATGAAACGTTGTTTGTATGGATTCTTGTGGAGTTTAGGAATCCAGTACATAGACGGTAAATCACAATCATCGTCCCTGGTAGAGAGACCAAAAGAGGATAGCACAGATTTATGGTTTTCCATAATCTCTTCTTTGGAGAGTGTGGTAGCAGTATAGGTTTTATCACTGCTATTATTTTAAAGTCATGACCCACAAAATTAATTACTTCTTTCTCTGTGAAATGGCAGCTTGTGGAACAATTTCACTTATTGTCAAGTATTATTCGGATATCATGAGGATCTTTTTTTTTCAGTCTCTTTTTTTTCAAACCATCGATTTATACAAGTTGGACACCAACTGTCTACGAATCACGATGACAGCACGATACCAAAATAAGATCGCATTCCATCATCAGTCAGCCGTCGTATAAAATGCACAGTCTGGTCACCGAAGATATTATCAATGACATCTCAAAGGTCTTTTATCAAATAAATTGAAATAAAACAATAAACAAAAGAAATAATTAGAGAGTATTAAATTAGTGCCATGGCTTCAACCTAAGCTGCCATAAATAACAGTCTTACATCTGGTGTAAAACTATAAAATGTAGGAAAGTAATTGAACACTATACACATTTCTACTTATGGAATCAAACATAAATCAACGGTCAGTTTAGTTTTAAGCCTTTCAAGTTAACATCTCTACTGTTTCTCTTAGAAGTACCAAATGCATAGTTGGACTTCTTAAGGAAATTATGAACTGTTTCCATAAATTTCTTATTTCTTTTTTTAAATTTACCACGTCGAACAAAGACAGATGCATCCTGGGAAATGGCTTGAGCAATCTTTGTTTTTAAATATTTGCGACCAATTAGTGTCTGCATCCAATCTCTCGATGAAGGCAAACCATTGCTAACGACAAAAGCAATAACATACTTCTTTTTCATTCCCTTTGGCTGCAGTGCCAACTCAAATATGCCAGAAGCTCCAGCATCGCTCTGAAATATATCCTTTAAAGCGTAGCCCTGCACCCATTTGACTTTTCTAGTGCCGCCCCTCATCCCATACCCGTTCAATGAAATCGCCAGTATCCATTGTGACCATTGCAGTCGATTAATGGGTTTCGTGCTCTTAAATTTTTTATCATTGATTTTCTCTCTGGGTATTCCTTTATCCTAAAAAATGAAAACATTATGAAACATTTAGAATAAATCTGATTGAAGTTGACATTTGTAATAATAATAGTGTATTCGTGTGCTTTTTGTCAATACTGTTGGAAAAAAAACATTGTGTATCAGTTTCATGTTTTTATTTTTTAATATGAAACAAATATTCAAGCCTTTGCTAAAATATGTTGTTTGTTTTATCTTCCTGTTAATTTAACTCGTCTCACACGTAGAATTATGAATATGATTTTAAAGTAGCCAAAAATTCTTCTACTGAACAGCGCAAATATTCAAATAACATAATGTTTTTTTTTTTCGAATTTTGCTGCTAATATTACCGACTTTGGTACCTTACAGTTTTTTTTGTGTTAATTTCAAGTTTGGTAAATGTTGTATCCCGAGTTGATTAGCAAATCCCGCTGATGATTCCTAGAACTATAATAAGTGTCTGGCCTCTTGACGGAAAGTGGTAGTAGTTCGGTAAAATATTACTTTAAATAACTATTAATTGGATATACACTTACATCATTTTTTACATTTTTTGTAGTCTTTTCTTTAACATTTTTGTTTGCTGTTAGTTTACCAACTCTCTTGGTTGCTTTCGATACTTTCCCTATCTTTTTTAATTTACTAAATGGTATTGCTTTTGTCCCATCGATCAGAGGCGTCGCGAATGGCGAAGTAAATATGCTCGTCGACGTAACTGGTGGTAAAAATGTGGGAATTCCTGGCGTAAAAGGCGAAGTAAATGGGCTCGTCCTCGCAACTGGTGGTAAAAATAAAGGTGAACTGAGTCCATGCGTGGTTGGAACAGAAGACTCCTTCAAATTAGCGAACATACCAGATAAATTCTTATTTAATTTTGTGACACCATACTTTTCTTTGAGTTCTTCTTGGTATGCCTAAAAACCATATAACTTGTTAGTCCTTTCTTTAAGTTGACACATCTAAATTACAAATTAATGGCACCCATTATCTCAGTAACGAAAAATCAGGCACTTCACATTGTTATTTTCTCGCATGAGAAGCAAGTATCTCAAAAATAACTTCTATTTTGTTTAAAAATATATATATATAATGGATTTTAAAGCATGCTATGTGAACATAATGACAATACCTGATTGGTTTGTATTATCCTTGCGAATATATCTAGAAGAAATAAATCCTTGATTATTTATCAGAATAAAGACAATTCGCAAAACAATTAATGAAAACGTCGTAGGCATTTGACGGACGACCAAAAGAAAAGGAAGACAAGGGATGACATATTTTAAGGTAGTCTTTGGCATTGCCCGTGAGCTAAAACATAAAATAACCTCTAGCAAATCCTCTCCACCTTCTCTGTAACATATAGCCATCATCAAATCGAACAAGAGATCGAACTTGTCCAATGGTATCATCAAACCACCTGTCCTTGCTGCTATATCTCGGTAAAATGAGTCTATCATATGGCTGTAGGTCCTGCAAGCCACACCATACACTTTGACCCCCTGAAAAGTCATGAGTATTGCTAACATAGTACTGGAACTCCTGCAGTTGCAACGCACACTATATGTGATACCTTCCCCGAAAAGTTAAGTACTTCAAGGATCCTCAAGTACTTATCAAACATCAGCATGAAAGTAGGTAGAATAGGAGTAAAACTAATTTGATGTTTTGACATCACACAACTATATCGAATATTCTTTAGATTTCCTTAACGAATAATATGTTGAAGGCAAACTATTTCAAAGTTTTATTTTTCTATATAGAATAATTTAAAAAAAAATAAAAATTCATAATATCCTCGGTTAGAAAATTGCCACGATCACTAAACGGTAATGCAAGTAACTTAACGATGGCATACATTCGATACATAACTTAACGATGGTATACCTTCGATTCATAACTTAACGATGGTATACCTCCGATACATAACTTGGCGTATTAATTAAAAATAAATACATTGCTAACAGGGCTTAATCTAGGGGGAACGAGAAAAATTTGTCCTTGTTAGTGCACAATTCTACCATTTGTCTTTGCAAGTAGAAGTTTACGTAATAGATTACATAGACAATAACGACAGTATTGTTATTTTTCAAACAGAATTTACTAAAACGTCTCGTTGACATCGATGTCTACACTAGGCCCTAAATACAGCCTGTATTTTCTTTAGTATTTATGTACCTACCATTCCTTTAAGTTTATCACATTCTTCACGCCAGTTGATGTCATTGGTGAATTCCCCATATGTATAACCAGGCTCATGCGGGATGTTATCACCAATGATAACTAAAGACCTTTTACTTCCCGGAGTCCACGACAAAACTTCTGTGGCACGTCTTAGAACTAGTTCGTAACATTCCGGACCGTCTCCACCTCCAGTACGCTCGCAATTGTTTACGAAATCATGAAGTTCTGGAATTGATGCTCCAAAGTCAATCCATTTGATAATGTACGTGTGCTTGTCGCAGTAATCGCCATGTGCAAATATAGCGATTCTAATCCCTGGAACGTCAGATTGTAGTTTTTGAACAATATCTTTTATTCGACCTTTAACTTCATCTAATGCTGCACTCATTGAACCTGTTGTATCAAAGGAGAATACAACTTCGATTAGACCCCCCGGTGGTACAAGGGGTAAAGGGGGAAATATTGATGATTTCTTCTTTGACAAACGTTTGCCCAAAGTACTGCTACCAGAAAGTGATTTTCTAAGTGATGTTACTACTGCATCTCCAGTGCTTGAAAAGATAGATCCGCCATTTACTTCCGTAACTTCGGCATCTGGTGCAACGTCATCTTCCGTAATAACGCCAGTCTTCCCAACGTGAGATCCAGAATCCAATGTCACTGCAGCAGTGGCGACATCGTCGGTTTCCTTGATTATCGACGCTTTCTTGGTAAGTGATGGTACTTTAGAAACATTGTGTTTTAACGAAGATTTTCTCTTTGACAGTGATGGTTTGATTAGAGATGAAATGCTTGGAGTGTGGATTAGGGAATCGGGGGCACCTGAAGGTTTAGGCAGTCTCCGTTTCGCTTTCAGAATCTTTCGAGGTGGGCTTTCGCTACGAAAATCCAAAGGCAATGTGGGTTGTCGACGTAAGGTTGATGAATCCATTACACCTTCACTTCACACGACTTAGAAAACTAATGAAAATTAAAAAGAAAATAACTTTTGAATACATTATATATTGAAGTTAAGTAGAAATCTAAGTTTTTTTTTCAAAATTTTGAGCGAATTACAAAAAAATCCCCAGACCCAACCTACCAATATGGGTTTGTGCCCGTCCAATCCGAACCCCCCATTTGGATACGCGGCTGCGCCGCTGTTCACAAATCCATACATATGGATCATCTCACGATTGCTCCGTAATAAAAATATAATGGTGGAATCTAGGTTTTTCTATTTTATTCTAATTAATTCTTCGGCAAATCCATTTTGTGTACAAATTTATTACGATGCTCTTTGAACCTTTCAAGTTATGTATATACATTGTAGATCAATAATATACTCATTGACATAACGTAACGCATTCCTGAAAATAACTATTTTGTTATTATGTTCACTTCCGAAAACATAAGTAGAGTGTCACGGGTTTCGCATTTATATTAATACAGATATTAATTTACTTACCCATTCAACAGAAAGACTATTTTGCAACTCTTCGATTTCTGCGGTATGAATATTCATATCAAAAGCTAGGCGTATCGTACGCCGTCATGGGCACGTTTGGAATCCGAAAAACTAATCCTTAAACTACTGCATAATAATTTGTGTTTTTCTGTTTTGTTTTTAGATAGACATTAGATTGATAATAGTTGTATTAATAATTTGCTTTCATGATCCATAAAAAGAGATTGTTCGCATATACGGAATCCACACCCGCAAACGGTTTTCATTGCTTATGAATATTCATGAAGAAGCTTAATAGCTGACTAAGCAGGTCGACTCGTAATATGAATAGACACGTTTTCTAAATATATTGATTACCCCGATCACTCGATATATATATTATAATTCAAGTATAATTCTGAATGGATTAAAATTACAATGCCATGATCAATTATGAACAAAGCCTAACTGTAGACTATACCGGGTGTATGTAAACTGAAGCACGAATAAAACAAACAACGAAATGAAACGAAATGGACCAAAACCGAAACGAAGTCGTGATATAGCGAAGAACAATATTTTGTGAAAATATAAAAAGATTGAACCAGGTAAATACTGGTCTCGCACACCTCAAAGTAATTTTGAATTTCACATTTTCTGAACACAATGTATATTTGGAACCATACACAGGGGCTTGCACTACGCGGGAAAATGGGTCTGTCACTCAAAAATGGTATTTTTTGTTCATTTCTTGTCATTGTTTGCTACATATGGTGTTCATCGGGAATAAATAAGGAACCAAAGCACATTCATCCTACAGCCTGTACACCGTGAAGACTACTGAAGTCAAATAAAGTGTGTTACAGTCACGAGTTGGGGTCGGGAGTCTCCTGAAGGGTCACTGGTATGAAAAAATAGGATGTTTTTTTTTTCAATATTTGGCTCTGTTTGGCCTAAAACTGGAAGTAGTCTGTACAAGTTGTTGACATAGAAATGGTGGTGACATAAATCATTCTCATTTAGTTTCCAGGCGAAATAGAGTACTATAGATTAATTCTGCTCTGGCGAGGGTCTGAGAAATGAACCCCATCCCCCATAAAAATACATAATTTTTTCGACAGCGGAAAATCGTGACCTCTTTAGCTTTCAAGTCATTATTTTTTTTTAACAAACTCTATATCAGATAGCCTTATTTTAAAGCACAGTCACGCTGCTTGCAGATGAACGCAAATTGCGCTTTCCTAAACTAAGGTTAAGACTGCCAGAACCATTAATCGGAACCATGTCCAATCCCGGACAGGTCCGGGTGTAGCACGACAAGGGTTAATACTTATTCCCCTCAGTTTCAACATTGTCTCAGTATTCATGGCTGGACTGAAGAAACTTCTTGATTAATGATTTCAAATGTATTTGCTTATTGTTTTTTTTTTGTTTTTTTTTTTGTTTTTTTTTTTTTAATTTTACTTAGAGTCACTTTCGCTAGCTAGTAGAAATCGCTACTGAACTTATAAATCAGTTACTTTCACAAATCTTCACGTTATGTATCGTAATTGATTGAGCTACATGCATGCATTGATGAAGATTAAATCATTAAATTCAGAAGTAGTAAAATTTCTCTACACAAATTTGCGACGTAACTTGCAAAACCGAAAATACCATATACCTTCTCCAGTGCCGATGTGGTATGCAGTACGTTGGCGAAACAGAACAACCTTTCAACAGGCGTATGAATGGTCATCGCAGTGACTACAAATTCAAACCAGACCTCCCTCTAAGTCGCTATCTTAGATCTACCGGACACACCCAGGAGGATCTCCACAACATTGTTGTGACGATCATAGAACATAATAAAAACTGGTCAAAATGTAAAAGAGTATCTCGGGAAAGCTTTTGGATAAAGAAATTGCAAACAACTTCTCCAGATGGAATTAACGAGAAAAAATAATTCATTTTTAGGTCTTGGTCTAAGGCTGGTACAGCACTACTTGCTATTCATCAATACGCCGTACTACTATATTTGGACTTTTTATTTTTTTAAATTGTTTTCCACAGTTAATTGTAACTTTGATAAAAAGACCCTCTTTGTTATTTTCATTCAGGCTCCCCATCAGTTGCTTATATGAGCCTTTGATAAAGGTACAATCACCCACAGCGTACGCGATTCAGCTTCTGAATCTGTTTTGGTCTTGAACTTTGTGAATTTTATGCTCATTTAATTTTATTATTTTTATGCTGAGGAAGGATATCTGTTATCCGAAATATTGAATTTAATTTTACCATCTTCTGATGATGTTAAACATATTATAAAGATTTAAAAAAAAAACTGTCACCACCATGTTCCATGTTCTTGTTGTTTTTAAAAATTAAAATTATGATTTATGATATCAGTTAAATATCGTACACGTAGATATACCAAGGGTACGAACAACTACCTACGGTAAGAACTCTTTTAAATATGCTGCAGCTGTTTTATGGAATTACCTACCTGATGAGTTTAGAAATATATCAAATTTTAATCAATTTAAAAACATCATAAATAGTGCTATTCATTAATCTGCCTTTATTTTACTTTGTAAGCCGTCTCTTATCATCGTTTATGTATCTCTTGCATTGTCCATTATTTATTTGCATGCTTTGTTAATTGCTATATTATGTCGGTCAAGAGGTCAATGAGGCTTATGGGTATTATTATGTAACTTATTCATTTATTTTCTTTGTCTGATTTTTGTCCTTGGAATAATATTATGTTCTTTTGATTTCCGCACACGAGAATCTTGGTCCCCTTGATTACTCTTCATAAAAATAGAAGATGTGGTTTGATTGTAGATAAGACGTACAGCCTATACTCTTACAATGTAAGTAGTTAGAATTATGTTCCTCCATACCCCAATCGGATGGCACCAAGTCAGAAAGCTGGAGTATGATACACCCAAGCAACAAACAATTAACATGTTCTACATGTGTGGCTACATGTTTGGCACCAAAAAATCGAATTATGATCAGATTAACGAATCAGACAGAAAAAAAATGATTATCGAGGAAAAGGAGTATTTAATCTCGCGTGTCCACGGATTTTGTACTTTTTTGGATCGAAGTATGTATGGGACGATTCGTCTTGAAAACTAAGTTTTTTTCTATGGATAAACGCATTGTCATTTCGGCCCCCTGTCCACAAATTGTACATTAGTTAGTGAAAATGTCAAACAAGGACAACAATACAGAAAATGACAATTCCCATAAATTGAGGCCATCACTTGAAGAAGATTACGGGTATAATTTTTATCCTGAGCGTGGAACAACGAAAGAAGCGTTCCAGCAAGAAAAATCTTTTATATTTAGGTGGTTGGATAAACTTACAGGACACAATAGTGCCAGTGATCACATGAGATGTGAAAGAGATGTAATATGGTGTACAGAGAATGGTACGAAGACTAAGTGTAGATTTTTTCCCTGAAAAGATGTTAATGGATATTTATTCTATTTGAGACATATACATTGTACACAGACTTTATATTACAGGGACTGGTCACTCCTAGCTGCGAAGCACAGCTCTAACTATATTTTGCCATTTTGGTGATTTATGTTAGATCACAAAAATCAGAAAACAGAAAAGATCAAGAGCTACGATTTCACAGCTAGGTCACTCCTAACAAAGTCTATATAATGTGTAAAAATAACTGTGCCTCCCCAGTCTGCATACTGGCTAAACTTAAAACTTAAAAGATTTACATCCGACACATGCATACTCTGTGGGGAAATTAAATTATTTGGGATTTTAGTTTATATGTTATTAAATTGATAATGACAAAGTCATGATGAAAATACTGAGGAAGGGTGTGTTCTGAAAGCACTAAAATATAATATAAATATCAAAATTTACCTGTAAAAATCAATAATTACTTATTACTTATCAGTAAATGTCAGAGGAAATTTCAAACTCATTATTAGGTAATAAAAATTATATCATTTTAAAGAAGGTTCTTTAATCTTTTAATTTGCAGTAAATTCATATGGTTAAACAAACAGAAACAAACAATGATTAACAACTTACTAAGGTACAGTTTAGGAAAACAAAAATTTTGATATTTCTTTCTCAAAATATAGGTCCATTCATTTATTCATTCCTTGTTATACAAAGCACAATAAATGTAATAGTTTTCACAAACATTCAATGATAAACCATATTTTATGAACCAGTAAAATAGTGAATTTTTTGCTTTTTTTTATTTTAAAAAGACCTCATTTTGAAATGGAAGATATTTATATTCCTTTTATTTTAAATAAATACAAAATATATGTTACCATTCTACATCTTTTAAATTTAATTTTGGACATCATTCATCATAATCCATCCAGTTGTTTTCACGAACACCCTTAGCAAAGTTAACCTATTTTCAACAGAGAAATTTGAGGGAAAAAAAGGCTAATAAACAGCCAAATAGCAGTGCAGTGTTCTATATAGATTATTACAAGTGACTCCTCCCTCTAATATACACTCCCTGCTTTACATGAACATCAGCTTATCTCTTTTGGGATTCAGGGCTGGAGATATTTTTTTGCTTTGACTGGTGGTGGTCAAAGCAAAAAAAAATATCTCTTGTGTCAAATCCCAAAAGGGATTAGTACATCTGCATACATGTATTTACAATATAACATAACATCAGACCTTGTGTTGCATTTTGTATGTAAAAAAATGTATATGGATGTTGAAATATACAAAACACAGTCCATTTGGTCTTAAATACTTAACTTGAAATAAAAATGTGGTATGATAATGGAAACTTTAGGACAAGTGTTAAAAGGAAAAAGTAAAAGTAGATCATCCCTATTAAAATATACAAAACTCTTGAATTAAAAAGGTACCCACATGAGTAGTTTGAGTTTTAATTATTGCAAGAAGTATTTTGTTTTTTAATATATTACAATGCTGAACAATTTTAGATTCTTATTCTAAATCCGCCCTTCTACTACATTGTAATTAGGGTCAAATCTAATTTTATAGTATTCTGGTTAGTTCTTCCTTCCTACACTGGCAAAATCAGTGCATGGGACAAGAAGTCTACTAGCAGTCATTCATGTGTGAATTTTTTAAATTTCTGCATACAAATGTACCTTTTTGCAGTTCAGTAAATGTAAAATACAATCACACATGATCTAGATTAAAAATTTTCACACAACTCCATGATAAAGATATTGTAACACTTAGAGAATTAGAACAATGAGTCATAAGCTTCAAATCCAAAGGGGTCGGTGGCAAAATACTCTCTGAAAACAGAGGATATGCCCATTATGTGGAGAAACTATTGGTGATGAATACCACTATATAATGGAATGTAACATTCTAAAATTCAATCCTGTCTTGAACAGAAAGCAGCTATCAAAGATCAGCGAACTGTGTAAATTTATTCAAGTTATCAATAACAAACTGGATTCTCTCTTATTTTCACTGTAATTTGTAAATTACATCTATATGTATTAGAGAATACAATGTATATTAAAAGTGATCTTTTTTTCCGAACGTCAGGAAAAAAAATCTCTCTGCCTTCTAATTCATGAATGTTTTTTTTTGTGTGTAGTTTAAGTGCTGTTGCATTAGGACGAGCCTATCAATACAAGAAGCTATTGATTATACATAGTAAATTGATTACAGAGTATTTGTTAGCTTTGTATTAGGCGAAAGTAAAAAAATAATAGTTGAGTTTCCTATTACACCTATGCAAAAATAGGGTAGGTACATTTGTAGGTTGGGATTTTTTTATTTACTATTTTTACCTTGAGTATGGGCAAAACATTCAGACTTTAATAGTGCTTATTGAATAATGAAAAAAAAAAAAAATAACTTAATGATACATTTTTTTACCAGGAAAAATAGGATGGGTAAGGTTATAGGAAACACAAATCGTTTTTTTTTAATTTGGCAAAATGAATCTTAATTTTTTTTAGATCCACTAGTGAAGTTGATGCTTGGTGCATTAAAGAGCAAAGGCTGGTAATTAAGCTGTTTTACTGAGGTTCTCAATGATCATTAACATTTAAAAATCTCATGATCGTAATATGCATGTGTAGTCTACAGTAGTTTTAATAAACAGGACTTAAAAGTCACTAAAATGTTTTTTGAAAACAAGATTCAATTGCTTGTTGAGAACAAGTTAAAGTTTACTACATAAACTTACATTAAAGATAAATAAGATATACATAATACATGTACATGTAATTACTTGAATATTTCACTAATGTTTCAGAGTTTGTTTGATACCAAGATCATTATGTCAGAATTTTTGTAATTCAAATGATTGTGCCAAAATTAATTGTACTGTATGCCTGTGTATATAGTACATTTACTGTCATGAGTTCATTGTCTTAGTGTACAATGTATGTTAAATTTAATATAGTAACCATTTTAAGATATAGTTAAACTAAACAATTATGCAGCAGGTTGCCATGAAAGTATTAAAAATATGTTCAAAACATTTTCTAGTAACTATAGAATCTTGTTTCAAAAAGAGTAATCAAGGGAACCAAGGTTATAGCAGTAATCAAAAGAATGTAATCCAGGGACAAAGACTAGACATGGAAAACAGACATACACAACAAAGAACTTAAAGTAACTAAAATCATACATACAGAGTAACAAAAGTAAATGAGCAACCCAGACTCCTCTAAAAACTGGGAGCATGGACCAGGTGCACCGGTAGGGTATGAACTATGACGCTATGGCGGTAAACACGGCGAAGATCTGCAGCATCACGTGGAGTATAGATTTATAATTATGCAAATCATATGCGAATATAAAGTACTGAAGTTACGAGTGCAGGAAGTGGCTAACAATATTAGCTACTTAAAAAACTATGGCGTTCACATAGTAATGCTACATGGGATATAAAATGTCATTTTCTTGGACTTGCATATACATGTTCATGAATAGTAGATGTAATTGTTTTGATTTTGTATATAGATTGACTTTATCTAAATAGTGTAGTCATGACAACAATTACAGCAGAAGGTGGCATCAAAAGAAAATTGTCATATTCTAAAGTAATGACTATAACTTGGTAATCTTAGTATTTGTTGATTTCTACCAGAAATAGATCCATACAAGTCACTACACACCAGCTCAGTTTTCTCATATTTGTAAAAAATATCTGAATAATAAAGAAAACTTTATTTTTATATCACTTCATTTTAGCCCTCTGAACAAAAAAATAGACATTTGACAAACACAGGGTATATTTTGGTGCATAGGTGTAAAAAACAAATGAAGGTAAGTTGTTTAAAATTTTATTTGCATTTAGTTGTTGAGCAGTATAATTCATACTAACATTGCAGTGGTATTAGATTGGGACATCACATTTCCTGTGAACCTTGTAAAGAAAGATGTAATGGTGGATATGATCCAAACTCAAAACAGGTATACTGATGATACATGTATTATAAATTCCCAATAAAGTATCTGTTCTTGTACCAAAGTTCTGAAATGGTGGCTTCTTTCTACAGGAAAATTATGATAACATGCTTCATTAGCTGTGCTATTGGAATACTCTCACTCTGGCCCACTACAGGTCCAATAACAATATACTGGAAATAATGGAATTGGAGGTTAATCGCAATATGAAACTGGTTTAACCCACCATTTCTATCGAAAATGCCTATACCAAGTCAGGACCATGGTGGTGGTTTCCGAACTTTTCAGTTTTTACCTTGATATTGTTATTTGTTACTTTTGTATACCAACTTTCCTTTTTGACTCTCCCTTTTGACTATTGCCTAGAGTTAATAGGCTCATTCCTAAGGGATATAGTTATAATATTGTTGTCTAATCGTTAAGGATAGCATTTTTTGGTATTAATATTGATTCGCTCATAGGGTCTTTTACATAGAAATTAAATCATTATATTGGCATTACATTGGTTGTGCCCTTATGATATGACTGATGTACCCTGATTTACTCTGCATGGGGAGAATTAGGATTGATTGTACATATGGTGGGGACATAACTTTTTGCAGTTTTAAATTGGTCAGGAGCTGGTATGTCAGTCAATTGCTAGTAATCCTTACTTAGTACTTTTTTGTAATTTATTCAGTTTCTTTATTTCCACAGTAACAAAGGACTCGGACCTTTTTGAACTGATTTTTAGGTGTGTTTAATTGTGTTATATCATTTCCACATTTGCCAGATTTTAAAAGGGGGGTGGGGGGTTGTGACCATGCCAAAGTATTTTGACCCCACCACATTTTTGCACCTGTCACTAGTCATGAATTTCTGTCCTCTGTATGTCTTGTTTCATTCTCACCCAATCTTTATTTTTGTGTCACTTGAGTTTATAGAGGCAACTCTTTTGCTGTACATGTGTATAATGATGTTTTGGGGCCAGCTGCAGTTGAGAAAGAAATTAAAGTTCTATTACTAGTATGAAAGTAACAGAATTTGTATATATTTAAATGTATTTATAGGTTGTTATTTGTGAAAATAATTCCCGCAGAAGGCAGACATGCTGTCATGTTTTAGCCCATGAGTTGACTCATGCATTTGATAACTGCCGAGCAAAGGTGGATTTTACAAGTCTAGAGCATGTGGCATGTACAGAGGTTAGTTTTTTAAATTTTTTTCTCACTAATTTACAACTTGATACATGGGTGAATCGTTTAAATCTATTGTATTTTGTATAAGCTCCTAAATACATATTTTGGAGTTTTGGCACTTAATTTATAAAGAGAGTAATTCCATTTTTCAAATAAAAATAAAAAAACACAGAGCTCTTTTCATGAAACTGTGGTCAATTGTAAGTTACCTTTCAAATTGTTTAAGTAGCTGTCTTTGTAAGAATCATGCAAAATCTGAAAGATGTAATACACCCCAAAAAAGGCTAAAATATTTTTATTTTTGTAATTAAGTTGTTTTATGGGTCTATACAGTGAAATGTGTAATTATTAATTCAGATCTGCCTGCTCTTAGGAGATAATCAACATTGAAAATCCAATAGATTCTATTATATTTGAGTGCCATTTACAGAGTTATCTCCCTTAATTTTGAAATCTACAGTGCATTCTATATAATTTTTATCTCCTAAGAGCATGGGCTATATGAAAAACCAAATGTTAATTTCTGTTTACTAAAGCATTTTAAACAAAATATCAAAAACAAAAATATGTAGGCTTTCCAACCATATATCACATTTTGCATGATTCTTAGCTTGAGTGCTACTTAAATAGTTGATTTATTTCTATTTTTAGCTATACTTATTTAAAAAAAAAAACAGGAAGGATGTTCCTGGTTTTGGACAGTAACTAAGAAAAAAATCCAATTTTCATATAACTTTGGTGAACTGTTTATTGACTTGTGGAGTTATTGGTCATTCTTTTGAGACTTTCAGTTTCTGAGTTATGGAACTTTAAACAGCAAAATAATTTGGATAGGGTATCATGTAACTAGTGCAGCTATTTATTATAATTATCAATTTTGCTCTCATGTTATGCTGTCATAAATGCTATTTGTGTTTGACATTAAAGCTGTAAGTCACACAGTTTAAGCTTCTATATCTCTCCAAAAGACACCAATAAAATGTATGTCATGTAAATTTTTCTTCCATTAAAAAGCTTCAACATTATCTGACTACACCCCTGGCTATTATTAAAGTTAAGATACTATGGTTTAGGTTACTTTGTACCTATGATTATAACAGTGATACAAATATAATAGGGCATAGTCCGAAATTTTTGCTCAAATATGGAAATGTAACATAGGTTTTTGATAAAAATTATATGAACCATGCAAAAGGAGTAAAAAAATACAACTGTGAAAGTACAAAATACTTTAATTCGTGGTTTGAGGTTTTCAGTATATACATCCATTGAAATCTTCATTTCGATGGGAACCAAATTTCATGGATTGGACTTCCCACAAAAACCACGAAAATTGTTAACCAATGAACAATAGTACTTTCACAGTATGAGGGAAGAAAACTATAAAAAAATTTGGGATACAATAAAAGGTGCAAATGTGTGATCATTCAATAAGGGTAAAATTGCTTACTTCCGGCATATCTGTGTTAAAGGATATTTTAAATGAAAACTGTGTGATTTAATTTCAGATAAGAGCTTCAAATTTCTCCCATTGTACCTTTGGATCTGCACTAATGAACAATGAAGCAGGGATTTTTGATTACAAAGAAGCTCACCAGGTAACACTATTATTCTTTTGGCAAATATTGTTCTGTTTATCTGCACCATTCGGATTCCTCATGTATTTGAAATTTAAGCTGACATTTACCTCACTTTTTTGCCTACAGATTTTCTTAATTCATTCCAGACAGGATATTTGATAGACATGCTTTGGAAATTTTGTTTAAAAAAAAGTTCCTAGTACATATAATAAGACACATACCAGTAGGCCTTGGTACATAATGTTTTCATGTTAGTAAAGTCTTTGTGAAGGGCAGTATGATATTTGTTGTATTGGGAAATTCCTAATTTCTGGATCAGTTTAAAAGCTTGTCTATAGAAATATTTGGTTTAATTATAATGCTATAATGATGTTTTGACACAAACTACTGTATTGAATTCAATGCAAGTTGGTATGATTGTTCCTTAGGGTATCCTGCATGAAATGACTGTTGGGAATTTTTTTTTTCATGTAAAAACATGGCAGCTTTTTCAAGAAATTGAATGTAGCTTATCAAACCAAATGAGTGATTCAGACTTTCTAAAGCCACTAGTTTCATTTCATGCATTTTAAGTTTACCTGGCCCATGGATGTTTTAACAAATATCTTGAAAACCTTAACAGATAGCAAAAAGATTTTCAATTAATGAAATGATCCTTGTACATGTAACCAGGCCCACAAAAGTATCTTTTGTTAAAGTAGCAGGATGACTTTCTTGTGAGAGGTATTGTCCTTGAAAAGAAAAAAATGAAGCAGATGAGTGATTCAGGCCCCTAGAAGCCTCTGGTTTGTAGAAGATATCTTTAAAACATTTTTACACCATATCAAACACCTATTTGCTTGTTGTAAAAAAAAATGTTCAGACAAATTTAAATGTTTAATGGAACAATTGTATTTATTCACAGACCTGTGTGAAGAATAAAGCTCTACAGTCTGTTGTATTAGTAAGGAATGTTTCCATAGAAAAGGCCATGGTAGCTGTGGATAAGGTCTTTGATCAATGCTATGCAGACCTTGAGCCTGTTGGTCGGATACCACGGAAGTTTACTCGGGACGCTTATTTGTCATATGTAGAAGGGAAAATACATGGCTATACAGACTCATCAGGAGATTAATTCAAATAAAAATATTATTTTTTGTCTATCTTTTTTTGGTTAAAAATTGTTAAACATTCATTAAATACATTAATATGTTAGGATTAATTCCTCTAGGAGAATATTGATATTGAAGGACCTACTGTCAGAGCAATAGTAGCCTGCCCGCCAACCCAAGACTGACTGTTTTTTTGGCAGGGCTGGCTAATTTTAGAAAAAAATCTGTATAGCCATATAGTAAATATATTTAAAAATTGTATTCAGGACTGGCTAGAATTTGAGTAAGTTTCCTACCCTACTACTGTGATTATTTTTCAGAGAAACAGCTATATAAAAATTAGCTATAATGAAAAATGTGAGTAAGTGACCCAAAACGTTTTTGTTATTATTCAAGGAATGTAATCTGTCAGTATCAATATCACCAATCCTCTTTCCCTTTGTCATGTGAAAAGCCATTATGATGTGTTTTCTTGATATGGAAATTACAAAATTTGCAGAAAATTATATTGTTTGACTTGATTATTCATCAGAAATAAGAAAAACATCTAACAAGATGATATATAAATGTATTATGTGTTGTATATTGGGATCCACCTAATGCTTGAAATTTTTCTCTCTCCTTTAAAAATATGAGGGTCTTTTATTGTTCATGTCATTTTGTCAAGGAAGACAAAGAGATTATTTGAATAGGTCCTTAATCAGGGTCATGGTCAAACTTTACCTTGACCAAAATCAAAACAGAGAACCAGTATCGACAGTCAACCTTCATTGAAATATTATTTCATCATAAAAATAAACTGGTATTCACAGGACATTGGTTCACCAATAACTTTTCTTGTTGTTGAGATAACAGGAAAAAGATGGAGTGGTCTGAACTATTCACACCCAATTGAATGTTTGATAAAGAGGTCTTATTTCCTGTATTCACCACATTTCAAAGCTTGACTTTCTAACTTATATAGAATCTTTAATCATACTCCCCACCCCCACCCCCCAAAAAAAGGGTGGATCCTCAACCGCTCAAGGGATTTTTAGGAAATTTTACAGCTAGGCTTGACATATGTAGATGTTCATGTAGGAATGTGTGGTTACTGTTGGGGAACTCCAAAAGGAAATAATCCAATTTAAGGGTTTTACATGTTAAAACCTTATAATCTCAACTCCTCTTAATTTGCTCAAGGGATTTCATTAAAATTTGATAGGAAGGTTTGGCATCATATGTAGTTGTACTAGAGGTAATCAATTTACTGTTGGAATACTCCAAAGGGAGATAATGAACTTGCATGTTGTATTATAAGAGTGAAAATGGTGAATATGTCAGAGACAACTCCACAGGATGAAAAATGTCAGCTCAAGGCCACCCATGAGTCTAGTTTTTACATTTAACTGCAGTTGAAGTGGTGGGTATTCTCTTTGTTAGCTTGCTCACAGTATTTCTAGTTTGCTTAAATTTCCGTGTTAAAAGAAAATTTAATGAAGCATACTGAGTTTTTTAATGACTTTTAAGCTGCATAGAAATGTTTATGCTTAGAAAATATGCACAATTTAAAGTTCAACCACTTCCAATCTGCGGGATTTTTTTCTTTTTTCATTCTTCTCTAACTTGAACGTTACAAAATTACGTTAATATGGTTTTTTGCTCAAGTGTTCTTGTTCTTATCTGCTTTTATTATATATACTCACTTTAAACTCATAAAATATCAATAGCCAGCCATGCCCAGTCATATTTGCAAGCAAAATTCTTATACCAGATATGTGAGGAAATACTGGTGTTAAATAAGAAATTCATGGACAAAAAAGGACACCAAGAGCAATAGCAAAAAAATCATACACACATGAACAAGCAGTACAAATATGCATTGCATTAAGCTAGATCATGCCTAATATTTCTAGTAGATAAATTTTCCTCGTTTTTTCAAGAAAATGACCTTAAATGAACAAAACTTGAGGATTTAAATATAAAAAAAAACATAGGTCACTGAACTTGATTTCGAGACAATTGAGCCATAAGAAAGGCAATTTTTATATGGATCCTGTAGGGAATTTAACTTTTGCGAACTATGAAAAAAGTGGTTGATGGAATTTCGTCTGGATTTAAATAAAGACATAATTGACATGCTTTCATATTTCAAAAAGAAAATTTGGGGTCATCGAACTCTCTCTTGTTACATAAAAAACTAAAGTTCCCTTTACATTTCTATAGAACATAGTCCCGCCAATTGTCTCCCCTTAAAAGAGGCTTTATACAATTAATGTTTGTAATTTTACCATACAATATTCTACGTCAAAAAATCTTTTGAAATAAAAAAAAGCTTTCTACGCATCACTTTAAGCATTAGTTCACTGAGAGTGTATATGTCTGTATGTTATTGCAAGATGACAGAACAGAATGCTCCGTGTGATAAGTATCAGTGGCCGTTCATGTCAAAATAGGGATATTTCTATCGGCTTACTTGTTAAAAGTATCGGCATACTTTTCAAAAGTAAGCCGATACAAAAACTTTATGCATAGTGAAAAAAAGTATCGGCTTACTTTTCAAAAGTAACGGCTTACATTTTGTTTTAGATATTAACCAATCCAATGTTCCGTTACATCTGAGCATTTTCTCACCTAAACCACGCGATAGCTTGAACGCCAATAATGGATCTGCCTATAAACTATGTCTGTCCCATCAGGAGGTCATTAATGATGCTTAGTGAAGACTTTAAAATTAGTAGCGTTTCCTTTTATTAAATAAACAATCTCTCTATATAATGTACATAAAATCGCTTGCCCACTTTGGGCATGTATGTGACAGTTAAAAATTCAGCTATAAATGATTAAAAAGATCAAATTAAAGAAGCAATAGCAAACAATAAACAATTAATTGTATAATTATGAATCAGTCAAGTAAGGCTGACATGTAATAATTAACTCATTTTATTAGTAGCAATAAGGGCTATAATAATTGGCGCCTACATGTATGATGTATTGCATTAATTCAATTAACCATAATGGTATAAAATGTTGTCTCCTTTATTTAATCTATTATCCTGTTTATATCCTTATCCAAAAGTCTTAACATAGTCACCGCAAATTTCTTCTTTCTCTGAAAACCAACACAAATGATCTATGTGAGGCTTTCGTTCAAATTCAAGTAGCAGAGTTGACGACGATAGGAGTTTAAAGATCTGTATATACCCCAGTGACTCAGTATGGTCGATCCTTTATCCCGCTTTAATATTGTAATTTATAGTTTAAATATATTATATAATTTAGAAGATTGAAATTGATAACCTAACAAAATAAAGAAAGAAAAAAATATGTATACTAATGAAACTATAAGGAACTAAGTGATAATACAAAATATACAAAAATCATAAAAAAAGTTAAAGAAGAATAAATGTTTAACGTACGAGGAAAAGCAAGACCAGGTGCAGTAAACCAAGTGAGAAATTTGGAAATAAAAAAAAATACGCCAAAGGTTGATAGGGGGTCGTTTTGGGAAAGAAAAAAATAAACTGTAGATGCGCGTTATTGATATGGAAAGAAAAAAATAAAACCAAAGTATATAACCAGGGGGTTTGTGGAACGAAAAATTAAAAGTCCATAGGTAATGGACTGCTTGTAATTTTAAAGTTTGCTTAATATATGTATGCAGTTTTAATGACAGAATGTGTGTTTTAATGGTGTTCAAAGCTGTGATGTGCAATGTAGTTTTGAGCTTGAGTAATATCCCAAAATTGTATACAGAATGTCTTGTATCGGTCATCTTTAACGTGTCGGGCAACAGATATAGTGTCAAGTAGCAGAGATATAGATGGGAGAATACGATTATTGAACGTGATGAAAAATCATACTAAAGAATTATATACAAAACGTTGCAGCAAATAATTATATCAACAACTAAGTTAATGAGCATTCACAGTGCAAATCAAGAATTTTATAGAAGAAAGCGCGCGTTTAATTATGGGTTCACACCTTTGATACGATCGATTTGATTGGCTACACATCTCTGTAAACTCTGTCAAAAGTATCGGCATACTTTTGAAAAGTAAGTCGATACTTTTGAAAAGTATGCCGTTACTTTTTTCACTATGCATAAAGTTTTTGTATCGGCTTACTTTTGAAAAGTATGCCGATACTTTTGATAAGTATGCCGATACTTTTGACAAGTAAGCCGATACTTTTGAAAAGTAAGCCGGTACTTGTTGAAAAGTATGCCGTTACTTTTTTCACTATGCATAAAGTTTTTGTATCGGCTTACTTTTGAAAAGTATGCCGATACTTTTGATAAGTATGCCGATACTTTTGACAAGTAAGCCGATACTTTTGAAAAGTAAGCCGGTACTTGTTGAAAGTAAGCCGATAGAAATATCCCTATTTTGACATGAACGGCCACTGATAGATAAGTTACTATCTATTTTAATAGAAATTGTTCCTTATAACACTTCGAGTTTTTGATAGGTTCATTTTTCTTTTGGTTTGATTATATTTCTTTTGTTTTTGTTTTTTGTTTGAAAAATTGAAGGTCTTCATTGATTATACATGTATGATTGCAATATAATATACATAGCATAGCTGTCATTTGTGTTGTGGTTCAGAGACATTTGGTTTTGAAGTATTAGTCTACTGATCTGCATGAAATTAACACAAGGTTTCATACATAGGAATCTCAATACTGGAGGTAGTAGACCATGGGCCAGCATACCCCAATTACTTCCCTGGAGGGATTTTTGTAGACCTATATGTAGCATTCATTATTAATATATTTAAAACGTGTTTCTGCTTGGACAAAAAAATAAGTGCAGCGCTAGCTTAGGACTAAAGAAATGGTGAAGGTCGTGACGTGAAAATTGCGAACTTCCGGGAAAAATGATTGACTATTACTTTTTATGTTTATCAAGATAGGACTTTTGAAATATTTTCAGAGGTACATATGAATGATAAATGTTCAATAAAACTAATGGTTTTTGTAAGAAAAAAATATGCTAGAAATATCATGAGGGGGCGTGGGTGGACTCAAAACCCTGACTTGGGAGGATGGAAATTTATAGGATTGAAGATTTGAGATCTTCCATTTTTCACCTTTTGACAATTGAGGCTTTACAAATTTCTATAACTATACTGAAATCGCCAAAAAATAATAAGGCTGAACTTGTTATGAATTAGTTACAATGTGAACTAAAGCTAATATTTCATTTAAAATGATGAAAAATAGAAATTTCATATTTGTACTTTTCAATTTATTTTACTTAAGTTCTGTTTCAGTAGACAAAATGAGTCGGTTATGACAATGCTTTTTCCTGAAATGTACATACTGTTGGTTGTAATGAGACATTCTAAATCAATTGATGATCATTAATACAGACAAAACGAGACAAGTGTGGTTCTGTCCTTGACTACTTCATTTGAACTGTTGGATATTCCAGTAGACTTTAATTGGAAAAAAAATCAACTAAAACATTTTGTCATTCATGGGGCTACTTTAATCATATCTAATATTAATTATTTAGAACTGAGCCAATACAAATAGCCTAGCAAATATTAACAACTAAAATAAATCCCACATTTATGTTTGCAGAAATATTTCTTTAACATTTTACAGTTCAACAAAATAATTGGTCTATTTGTTTTTATTGTGTTTTGGTTAAATTCAATACCTGCATATTTTGAGCTTGTACTGAATGATGCCCTGATAAACTGCTATACCAAGTCATTCAACAAATAAGTATTGCCCAATCTTATTGGTTGCTAGTCTTGGTAAACAGCTTATTTAGTTTTTTTTTCTTTCAAGTACTCTGTTTACTTAAAATCACAGGGAAATGCTGTATGACATAGATGATATTTTCTTACAACCATTAGGCTTTCACTTTTCATCTTCTGAACTTCTAATCGTGATACTATCAATTACATGCAAGGACAATATATTTAGATACCAAAATATTATTACCTTTCAGTCTTTTTTTTCAAATTTTCCACTAAAAGGGTCGAAATGTATGTGGTAAAGATTATCATTTAAAAGAAGGAAAGTGTTTGATTTGTGAAATCCGAGTTTCTCCATTTGATGAGGAATTCCATAAAAACCGAAAAATATCAAGTACTTAATGGTAAAATTTAAAGTTTTGAGTTGATAACAATAATATCGTGTAATGTTAACATCATTATAAACATGTTTGTAGTGCATTTTGTATTTCATGATCATTGTCAGGAAAAATATCATGTCATTATCTGACCCATTGACTATAGCCAAGTCATTTCGGAATTTGGGACCATTTAAAGATAATATTGATTTAAAATATGGTAATTTTTATCAATTCAGATCGAAGATCAGAATTGATGTAACAGTCGCCAGAGCCATCAGATTTGCAAAGCCTGTTAGCATCTGCAATTATCATACACTACCGCAAGAAAATAGTACCTTTGGCACACACCATTAAGGTTCAGAGGCAGATAGTTAGATCCACTTTAACGTATTTCTAATATATCATATTTAATTCTATGATATTTACGCCAATTAATAATCCCAACAAACAACTTATACTGCGAATTAAATATGCTGATTAATCAATGATCCAATTAAAAATAGTTCACCTTTAACTTCTTATCAGTACCTGTTTATGTCTATGCATTTACCCGTATAAAGCAATCATTCATTATATTATATTCAATATTTCGATAAAAAAGTATGTCCAGTTGCCTACAAATGTTTTATTCTTAGACGCATGATATATTAACCATTTGATGTTTAGCTAGAAATGAAAACCGTGCGAGATTATAAATAGTCATAGAAATGAAATTTAAAGAGAAATGTTGAGGATCAATTGGAAGAACTGTTTTCAGATATTCCAGTTAGGCCCCGAAGGATCCATATATTTACAAAAAGGGGCAGTGGCTGCGATCAATTAACTGGTATAAAGAAAGAGGTTCTGGGCAGGGCTACACACTCTGTTCCAGGCTATTATTTGCCGCTCATTTTTTGCCAAAAGGGTAGCATAACCTCCAAAACCATCTTGATATATCAATCACTGTATCGTCTATTTTTATTAGGATTGCCGCCTCGTGACATCGGAAGCCCGGAGATGACAAATTAAAATGGAACTTTGTTTATAGACGATGGAATAGGAATTTCGGTAATGCATTTCTCAGGAATCGTGTCAGTCTGTGGTCTAGTGATATATTATAGTATTATAGCTTTTTTATTGTACTGTAATCATTCTATTCATTTCATTAGGCCATATGCTATTATAATAGACCTGTAGGTGCTTCAGGGCTTTGAAAGTGTATGGCAAGTGTTTTCTGCACAAGACATCATTGTTGAAATTATATTCTAAGACTTCGGCGTTTATTTAAATGTACGTGTGTCTGAACTAGGTGCCCAGTAACTACGCGCCTAAGTAGCACTCCACATAAGAATCATGCAAAATTTTTTTCATGGTTTGGAAATCCTACATATTTTTATTTTTGATATTTTGTTTAAAATATCATTGTAAACAGAAAGTAAAATGTGGTTTTTCATGTAACACATGTTCATATGAGATAAAAATTATATAGGATGCACTGAAAATTCAAAATTAAGGGAGATAAACCTGTACATTCAAATGCAATAGAATCTGTTGGTTTTTAATGTTGATTATTTCCTACGAGCATGCAGATATGAATGAATAATTACACATTTCACAATATAGACCCATAAAGCAACTTAATAACAAAAATAAAAATATGTAGCCTCACATTTTTCAGATTATGCTTGATTCTTACAAAGACTGCTACTTAAAATGACGCATAGGTGTCTGTGCAATAACTGCAGCACCTGAGCTATATAGCTTATCAACTAAAGAATGTAGATAGTTAAGAGAGACATGTTTCTAAGGAGATAATTCATTATAGTGATTGTGGCTAAAGTCTGAATGATTTGACAGACAGTTTGGGGTCAATAAATTGAATTTCGACTAGAAAATTTAGAAACTGAGAAAGGCCAACTAGTAGTTTGTAGTTCAATTACGTCGTTTGTCGGAGAGTTTTGTGTTCATACAGCTAGTTGTTTCGCGTAAACTGATATTGAGAATTTGAATATTACGCAAACTGGCATTTGGTGTGTGTGTGTGTGTGTTATTGTCTATATGTTCATTCCATTTTGGGTCTGATTGTATAGTTATTCCTAGGTATTTAGTAGATGTTTCTTTTTTCAGTGTATGCCCATGAAGGAAGTAGTTTCTTTTTTTTATGAGATTCTGATGATTGAGTATTTGTCAGGGTGGAACGACATTAACCAGTCTTTTTTTCCCATTTTGCTGCAGCGTTTAGAACTTGATGGAGCTTACATGCATCTGCATTCTTGATATTTTTGTTTAATATAGAATTGTCAATTTTCCTTTCAACTGTGGCAACATCCCTTCAGCACCTGCGTATGAAGTTTCCATACGTTATGCTAGAGATTACCGTAACTACGCAGACATTTTGTATCGCGCTAGACTTCTTACAATAATGCTTCTGGAACTGGGTTAGTTGCTACAAGATTAAATTTATCACTACAGAAGTTTAATGGTCGTCATTATGAACTCGTGGATCGTTACGGTGTATCCATCTGCACCATGACAATTGATTTGTTCTTTGTGCCTGGAATACATTCTTTTCCGCTAGAATCCTGGTTCCCTTGATTACATACTTTTACTGTTGTTCGAGAGTAATCAAGGGAACCAAGGTTATAGCGGTAATCAAAAGAATGTAATCCAATGACAAAGACCAGACATGGAAAACAGACATACAAAACAAAGAACATAAAGTAACTAAATCATACATACAAAGTAACAAAAGCAAATGGGCAACTCGGACTCCACTAAAAACTGGGAGCATGGACCAGGTGCACCGGTAGGGTAAGCGTCCTCTGCTTTTCTAGAAACACCCGCCGAGTTGCTCATAAAAAGTAAAGTCCGGGGTAGACGATAAGGGAGAAGAAAACTATGACACGTTGAACACGCTTATTAAAATAGCCATTGCCATTCAGCGGATTTTTCTCTTTCATTTGATATTAATCAGTTCATTTTAATAAATTCAATATTGCTCACAAACATTCATTGACAAATCATACTATATGAACTTTTAATAAAGTGATTTTTTTGCTTATTTATCCAAAAGACCTAATTTTGAAATGGAAATTTAAATACTTATGTTCCTCTAATTCTAAATAAATAAAAAAATATGTATTGCCATTCTCCAAACATTTATCTATAATTTGTCATCAGTCGTCAAAATCCATTCTCTGGTTTTTATAAATACCCTTAACAAAGTTTCCCTATTTTGAGAAAATTGGCTAATTAACAGCCAAATAGCAACAGCAGTGTTCATACATTATTACAAGTGATGATTGGGGGTTTTAACGACCTTGAATACCAATACATGCCTCTCACGGTCGATGTTAGGGTTAGTAATGCCAACTGGTGTTGGTGGCGTGAGCCCAGCCTTCGGGATACTTGACTGGAGAACTCAGAGAGCGTTTCCCCACTCAAACTGTTTGGGAGTACGTTAACGTGTAGCGTGATTATTACAAGTGAATTCTCCCTGTACTTATACATTCCCTGTCTAATGTAATTTTGACGTCGGAAATTCCCGATTTCAACCGAATGTCAACCGGAAGTAGCGTGTGAATTTGTGTTTCGTGTACTCACATATATTCCACCAAAAAGTAAGTGACACATTAAGGTGAATATAAATGAACCTGAAAATCGTAGTTTGAGATAATTCCAAACCTTCTACGAAAAACACAAAACAAATTAAAATTTTCTCCATTGTGTTTTTTTTTTACCAGCAGCTTGCTTATGAACTTCGGCATATTTGTCGCTAAATTTTATGTTTCGGTTAAGTTTACGGCCAATGAAATGAACATCTCGTTAGCGAGAACACAGCGTTACTTTATATATTTATCGGGCATTTTTAAAGAACCGAAAGCTTTTCCGAGAGGAAATAATCGCCATTTTCTTGCGGGATATTTCTCTGTTTCCTTCCCCTTTCCCTATGACATCCCTTGGGTAAATCCACATGTTAAGTCAGTTTTCACAGGCTTGTTTTGGCAAGGAGGAAAATGCAAATGAAATTCATTTACCTTTGTGCTGCACTAAAACAGAAATGTGGAAAAAAAAACATTTTAATATACCCTCAAGTAAAAATATCCCTGGTTGTTAATGTTACGTTTAATAATGAGAGATTTGTATCGGACACTGTGACAGCTAGTTAATTAAAAAGATGTTTAAAAAAAAACACAGATATAATACATAAGGCCCTTTAGGGATTAATTATACAGTAGTCAAGTGTCATTGAAACAAAACATTGAGATGCCTAAATGTATGTAGAAATTGATAGAATGAGATAAATGATGGGCAGTTTCCCGGCCTCTGCCAGTGCCGCAGTGGATCTGTGATCAATAAAAAATTATTGCTTTGTTTAACCAACTACATTCAAAAAGTAAGACTGGATACAATGCATTACATTTAAATAGCT
This sequence comes from Perna viridis, assembly GCA_037379345.1. Classification (NCBI taxonomy): domain Eukaryota; kingdom Metazoa; phylum Mollusca; class Bivalvia; order Mytilida; family Mytilidae; genus Perna; species Perna viridis. The sequence continues at coordinate 7,794,359 of CM074511.1, read as the reverse complement.
TTGTTATATTAAACACCAAGTTGTTTGGTAAGGTACACAAGGTCTTACTTCAAAGTAGAAGTATATAATCTATACAAAAATCTATATATAAATCATGCAGAGTTTTCTTTTACAAGATGTGCATTTTTATCTTTGAAAATAAACCCTTAAAGATTGTTCCTGATACTTCTTCCAACAGAAAAAAAAACAAACTAAAAAAATATGCTTTCGAAAATATCCTAAAAGAGCCTCTTTAAATGAATTGTAATTTTGAGTTAAAGATAGTTAGACCCTTTATTGTATGAACATGCTCAATATATACACTTCCATTAGAGAGGGCTTGGTAGAACAATTGAATTTTCCTCACGGAAGTGCATTTTGACCATGCTCTACACTTGCTCTTCTACTACCCCACAGTTACCATGAAAGGGTCTATTGACAAAATGAACTAAAAAGAAACTCAAATGTTACGCAATTTAAATAAAACTGAATGGAAACTTTGATAACATGGGATGAAATATGTACAACTTTTTTATATTGGGAATTTTATGAAATTTCCATGAGAAGTACAGCTAAATAATATTTTTTGAGTTTTCTACAATTTTCATTGGAGAAAGTAATTTACAATACAGTCAGCCTAGTCTTGATTGAAAATGTGTGCTTATTGAAAACCAGTTACCTTTAAGAGTAGAAAATGATTTAAACCATTCCTTACTGAAGGGGTACCAGTACTTTTAAATCCTACGACCAAAAAAAACATTGTATTGACACAAATTCATCAACATTAAGTAATTAAAAAGTTTGAGCAAAAAAGAAAAAGAGAAGAAAATCTACATTATATATATAAGCTATTTTTTGCTAGTTTAGTATATGCATTGGATCTAAACTAAATGAAATACTATCATGTAACGAAATCCAGTGTAAACCCATAAAATAAATTAGTTACTATACAACTATATTTTTCAACCAACAAAAAAGGTCAAATTTACAACATGTGATCATCTCTTATATTCCCGTAATGGAAAAGTATAATTTTCGTATTCATCTCTTGAAGAACATTAGTCCATATGATATTCGTATTAATTGGATACTCAGATTAATTGGAATTATATGAAACTTTGCAAAGATGTTCCTTAGGGTATCTTGCACAAAATTTGTGTTTAGATTTTTGATCCAACAAGAAACATGGACGCCGTTACTAAAAATAGAACATAGGGGTTAAACCATAGTTTTTCACATATATCTCCAAAACCGTTAGGTTTAGCCAAATTCTGACAGAAAAAAAATATTAAGCATGATGAGATCTATCAATAATCAAATTTTCATTTTAATCTGTCAAGCCATTTAGTAGTTGTTGCCCTTTTTCGACATTATTTCTTTAAAAAATCTTTTCCTCAGACACTACTTGACCAATCAGAACCAAACTTGTTATGAATGTTCCTTGGAGTATCTTGCACAAAAGTTGTTTTTAGATTTTTGATCTGTCAAAAAACATGGCTGCTGTTACTAAAAATAAAACATCGGGGTCAGACTAATTTTTCGCATATATCTCCAAAACTGTTAGGTTTAGCCAAATTCTGACATGTGTAAAAGTGTTCAGCACGATGAGATATATATGTAGTTTAATATTCGTTTCAATTAGTTAAGCCTTGTTGGAGTTATTGCCCTTTTATGGCGTTTTTTTTACGATTTTTAATATTATTTCTTTCAAAAATCTTCTCCTTTGACTTTATTTGATCAATTGGAATTAAACTTGGTATGAATATTCCTTGGTGTATCCTGCATAGAACTGATGTGGGAATTTTTGAGCCGTCAAAAACATGGCCGCTGTTACTAAAATTAGAACATAGGGGTCAGACAGTAGTTTTTGCATATATTTCCAAAACTTTTGGGTTTAGTCAAATTCTTTCAGTAGCTGAAATGATCCATATTATTAGGACTACAAAAGCTTTCAGGGATAAAAGTTGTCAGATGACTCCTTGTAAGAGTTACTGCCCTTGAAAGGGAAAAAATGACTTTCTTTTTTTTTTTTTTTTTTTCTTTTTTTTACAGTTTTCAGTCAATAAATTGAAAACTATAATAGATTGAAAGAAACTTTTATTGTTGAAATGAATCTTATGATTAGTCCTACCAAAGACTTCTTGAGGCAAAATTGTTGGACAACTGCTAGTTAAATTTATTGCCTTTGAAACGCCAAATACAACCAGGTGAGCAATGCCGGCTCCTGGGAGCCTCTTGTTCATATATATCTCCAAAACCCTTAAGTTTAGCCAGATTCAGACATAGGGTAAGTGTGCAGCATAATGAGATATGTCTGTGGTCAAATTTTAATGTTAAAATTTGATAAGCCATGTAATGGTCCTTATGATAAGTCCTACCAAAGTCTTTTTGAGTCAAAGTTGTTACACAACTTCTTGTTAAATTTATTGCCATTGAAAGACAATTTAACTGGGTGAGCGATTCAGGCTCCTTGGAGCCTCTTGTTTGTATTCCAGGTACAATAACATGGGACCAGTCATTTTGCCTAAGGAAGCAGCTAAACTGATTGCTAAAGGAAGTAAAGATGTGACTGTGAATATGGAAGGTGTCAAGAAGTTAGCCGAAGTTGTATGTATTTTCAAACTGATTGATATTGACAGCTGTTAATTCAGAAATTATTGTTAATATGGCAACTTGGTGAAAAGTTAAAAAATTATAGCTTTCAAATCAGATTTTCTAAAAGAACTACAAATAGGTAAGATAATTTTAGATTCCACATTATTTTCTGAAAAAACTACTACATCTTGAGCCATGATAAATTTTACTGTGCTTATTGCTGGTACCTTGGTCACTTAGCAATTTTTAATTACTGGATAGGCTAGGTATGATGTTTGTAGTGAATTTTGTTTGCAGAGAGAATATAAATTGTTGCCACATTTCAGATGTACCATTGTGTAAAAGGTAACACCTACAATATTGAATCATGGAAGAAAGCACATGAACTTAACCCTCAGACTGTGAATCCGACCAATGCCAGAGATGTTGTAGATTGGTAGCTATTGATATATGAATTTCTGATGCATATAGTTTCTTCTTCAGGTATAAGTGGTTTAAATTATTTCTCCACTCAAGATGGTACTTAAATTAACATCTTTAACATGTAGGCTTTAGTGAGTAAATTAAAATCTTAATTTTACCATAGAGAGAAGGGAAATCGTTTAAATCTATATTAGGCTGAAGGAGAATAGATTTCTCCATCAAAATTTGTAGAAAACTTGAAAAATGTAAAAGTGTAGAAAATTGCTGCAGAAAAATTAATCACCAATCAGTGGTTAAAAAGTCATGTATGTTTTTATTCTCTGGCTTAGAATGGGAGTTTGATCTTTACTTGTTATTAGTAACGTATTTGTCATATCAATGGGTCAAAATTGAAAAAAAATTAAAAAGCACTATTTTAAGTCTGTTATGGAAATTAAATGTATTATGTTGATGTTATTGTATATTTTAGGATATTTGTGGCAGATACGTTGAACTTTTCCTTTTGGTCAGGAGATGAAACGAAGAAATTTATGGTTAAATACGAAGGGAAGGAATATACTGGTTACTGGTCCTGGATAGCTGCTCTCAACAGAGCTTTAGATGTAGGATTGGGTGTAGATTTTTTCCTTTAATTTTTTTAGAATGCAAAAACAGCTTGACTAAGATATACATATTGCACTCAAAATGTTTACATTGAGTAAAGATCAAAAGATCAAAAGATCAAAAAGGTTATATTGCCACTATGTCAGTTGCCACAAATAAATGTATTGTTTGTTATGATATATTCCTGGTTTACATTATGCATAATATAAGTTATCTTTGCTTGAACCTGCTGAACAGGAAAATACAGGGCCTTATCTAGAGGGAGAAATGAGTAAAAACTTCTCCTTGTTTGTGCTCACTTCTTCCATTTGTCTTTGACAGGAAGAAGTTTTTGTAATATTTTACATAAACAAAAAATGTCAATATGTTGATATTTTTCAAACAAAATTCTACTAAATCTTCTTGTTATCAATGTCCAGATTAGGCCCTGAACTTATCATTTTTTTTAGATGACCACTGTTGATATGAATACTGTAAAAATAAAATCTAATATTTTTGAGGAAACAAACTATTTTAATGAGTGCCAAAAGTATGTATAAGACATAATACTATCTGGACGAAATTTTGTCTTGTGGATAGTACTTCACATCATTTTTTTTTTCAGAAGATATTATTTGACTATGAAAAAATTTCCACACCTATTAAATTGTTTCCACTGCTAGATTTATAATATTACTTAAAGTTATTATAAAATAGCTAGAGGTATTCCTAATTGTAATCAGGATATTATTTCATACAACTGAATATTATCCAGAACAATTCACATTTATACTCCTAATGAAAACCCATGTCTCAGTGCTTTACATGAATGTTTAATCATGATAAGATTGTGTATATGGATTAAGCAGCCATGGAAAACATTTAACTATCACAGTCTGTCAAGTGACTCGTGATTTTTCTAATTATTATTGATTTTTTCCTGAATTTTCCAGAGAAACTCCTGATAATTCCAGATTTTGAACCTTTGCACCACAAACAAACAAAATAATTGTTGAAATATTAATATAATTCATAGTATTATACAAGTACTATTGAATGTATATTGTGAAAAATGATATTGTGTATTCATTGGGTTGATGTTTTACATTCAGATTGTGACTTTTCCTCAATAAATGTCACATCATATAGGCAGCTATAATAGGAATTTTCTTATGTTTTTGTCTTTCTGTTTTATATTTTTGTATTGATGTTGAAAACTGGAGGACATAAGGTCCAATTAATCTATATGAAACTTTATACACTTATAGATCATGAGATTAATTGTTTTATTTTTGGTTTTGTCTAAAATACCATATAGACCAAAATATGACCTAGATCACTGGAAGACGGCCATTTTCGTGGAATTTTTTATAATTACATTACTTTTTATGTTAAAGAATTCCTGATAATCTCCTGATTTTTAAGAAAATTATTTCCTGATTTCTTAATTTTTTGGACCCAGAAAGTGCTTGACAGACTGCTGTTATTAAAATATCCCATAACAAATTTGATATTAATTTTTTTTTTCGGTGGTGTTTCACACAGGATGCTATTGAATGCTACAAATGAACTTCATTCTTTGCTGAATTTAATTTTTTAATGTAAAATTACAGTTTGTATGTACAAAAAGTACATTATTTTCTGGGATGAACATTTAGAGACCACAAAATAACACAAAATTAATTATTACTGAAATAATGATAGGTCAGAGGGTATGTAAATATAACACTGAAATTGTATGTACTCATAGAAGTATGAAGCTGAATTGATTGAACTTTTAAATCTGGATAATGTATGCATAGTCTTTGGGAAAAAATTGTCCATATGTACAGTCTATTGATAAATTCAGAAGAACTGTAATACATATTATCTGTAAAAAATTGAATATAAGATATTCAATTGACTAACAGTGATTTTTGCTTACAGAATGGTATAAAATTAACAGATCCTAACTTCTATGCTGACATCACCAAGGAGAAACTGGCAGATGTATTGAAATCTGATTCACAATATGAAATTCCTTTGTTAGAGGAGAGAGTTCAAGTCCTTCAGGAAGCTGGCAGAAAGCTCCTCAAGGTCAGATGTCAACTATATTGTCATTAAAGTTATTCCTGAAAGGGTAATGTCTGTTACTGGCCTATAGAAGTAATACACACATCCCTGAAGGTATCTTTCCTCTAAAGGGCAATAACAGATACTATGCTTTCAAATATGTTTGTCAGTCCTTTATATGCCAATAACGGACACTATGTCTTCAGGAATGTTTGTTAGTCCTCTATATACCAATAACTGACACAATGGCTTCAGGAATGTTTGTCCGCTTCTATGTGCCAATAACAGACACTATGCCTTCAGGAATGTTTGTCAGTCCTCTGCCAATAACAGATACTATGCTTTCAGCTAGTCCTTTATAGGCCAATAACCATCTTTAATGATATCAGTGAAGGTATAGTGTTTGTTACTGGCTTTAAGAATATGGATAGACATAAATTCCTGACAGAATGCTGTTGGTTATAAGTACTAAGTAAGACCTCCAGGAAGCAAGAACAACTTTTTTATAAACATTTTACTGGATATTTATACCATTCTGTTTTCTGTTAATAATATAATTTGACACTTGGATTGTAGAAAGTTGGATATGTAAAGGCTACAAACCAATAATGTCACTTCCTATAGACTTAAATGCTAATTTCATTAAGTTCAGTGTGTTATGGAGCTTTTAACTTAAGTTTAACTGAAGAAGAATATCATGTGGGGTTTACTACCTTGCAGTGCAACAGCTGCTCCTAGAAGACAATGAGTTAAAAATAGAATGGGAATTTCCCTGCATTTCATAAAAAGGGGGTTTTCATGCAGAACTCATAAAACTATCTGATTCAGTAAGTTAAGTGACCATTTTATATAGAAATAGAGAAAATATGATTTTCTGCCAAAGACAGGCTCACTTGAGTAGATTTGATGTTCCCTTTGTCAACAGCAACATGACACAAGTGCACTAAAACTTGTGTATTACTGTTTTTGTGTATGTTCCAAAAGCTCATTGGTTGAATACGTGGTTCATAAACTAAAGTTAGACCTGATGTTGTTTTGTAGGACTATGATGGAAGTTTTGTCAATTGTATAAAGAAGTGTGGTAATAACGCACAGTCATTAATGAAACTTGTAGTGGAGGAATTCCCATCATATAAGGATGAAGCACAGTATAATGGAGTAACAGGTAACTGTAGTAAATCACTTTAATATACAGTGAGATAGTTGTTTACTTATTAAGTTAGGGATATATAGTGATTGGAGTGTTCATGCTTTTGTTGGTCATTCGTCCTTCCTCCCATTACACATGGGGACTTATCTCTTATCCATTACTCCCCCTACACCACTGAATGGAATTGAATGAAACTTTCACAGATTCTTTATTACATGTTCCCATTGTGCACCACCTATTTTAGATTTTGATCTGAATCAATTTGAGGTCTCGCATAGCAAAACATGGACTTTTCTGAATATGGGGACAAGGAGGAACCCATTTATTATCTGTTACTCCTCTTACACCTCCAAATGGAATTGAATGGAACTTTACAGAATTTTTATTCATGTTCCTGTTGTGGTTATCCTATTTAAGATCTTGATCCAAATCAATATGGAGGTTAAAAGATGCATGTTATCATATGGGGGAGTTGAGAGAACCAAGTTAATGAATATTGCTCACTGTTTTTCTAGTTAGTTATAATGTGTTTGTTCTTTTTTAACATACCTGGACCATTGGTTCATTGAACTATTGTTATCACACATTGTTTGTTTTGTTAGTTATAGTCCTTGTTATCATAGTAAAGCTTTATCGAATTTACTTTTGGAGTTTCTAGGTAAAAAACATGGTTGCCATTTTTGTTTTTAAATATATGAAATATCTTGTAAGCGGACCTCCTAATCTGCTTGAGTTTGTTTTCTGAAACTTTGTTGGAAGGTAGGGCATCATATTTTGATCTGTACGAAGGAATATAATTAATGTCCAATAACTCCTAGGTAGATGATAGAACTAAAGTGTTTTTATATTCAACATTTGACTCCATTTGAACCAGAAGGGGAATAGTATTCTATTTGTGTTATTTCTTGCATTATGTTCAGTTTTATTTTGTTGATTCTAATCTTATTATAGTTGCCATCTATAAAAGGGTGCAGATTCTGATAGCTGACATCTGGGCGTGTTTTGAAGGAAAAGGTTATGGAGAGTTCCATGATATTGATACAATAACTATGTTTGCTGACTATAGGTAATAATTATTAGAATAATTTTGATTTTAAGTGAGCTTATTAGTTTAAATATCTTCTACTTTTCATAGAAATTTTATGGTATTTTTTTGTTCCTACATTTTTTCATCTGTCTCTCCTTCTCTCCACTCAATTTTACTCAAAGCACTTTTTAGCATTTTTATAATTCTTAGTAAAATATTTGATTTGAATTAATTGAGATATGCCAGTGTGGGAAACCATTTTTTTCACAACTTGCCATACTGGCTAGTGGAATATTGATCTTGCTAGCCAAGTACAAATTCAACTAGCCAATTTATTTTTGGTTTTTTGTCTGTACTATCATCTGTTTTCTCTTGGATTTGACTATCTTCTGCCTTTCTTTTTATTTTTTCAACTATCTTTTCATTTGTTTCTAAATTTATCAAAAACTTTTCCTTTTTTGAATATTCCCTCCTGTTGAAGTTTTTCAAGTATTTAAAGTACTCCATTTCTGAACTCATATTTTAAAAATAAAATTATATTTCAACAGATTCATCATTATGAAACAAGAAAATGTGTATCATTTGTTTCTTGTTCAATTTTATTCTGACAATAAAAACTAATTTGCAAGGTAACATTTCATAAATTACCAAGGTAATTTGTTGACTACTAATACGAGATCGGGACTGTCGCATAGGTTTTGGCACATCCCATTTACCTGAAATTAAAATGGCAGATCGTTAACAATGCTTTACCAGTCAATGAAATTGTGCAAAATTCACTTGACATAATCAAGCTAAACTTCTTAATATGTAGGGAACATAGTTTTAATGTATGATGTTAAGGAATGTTTACCTAAATAAGCTGTTGGCTGGTTATCTTTCCTTGGAACTCGCCAATCAAATGATGGTCACCAAATTGACGAGTGTAAGCTAATGAGAACTCACAAAATTACACATCTACCTGTATTTGGCGAGCTGGCAAGCGGTGGTTTCCCACACAGGATATGCTCATATTCATTTTTCATTGTTTTCCTTCATTTTTATTTCAGAGTTCAAACCCACCCAACCTCCCTAAATAATTAGGAAGTGGAACATTCGTACTACATTGTATGTGCTTTTGGCAGTTGTTTGTCAATAAACAACTGTTACTTTATTTGACGTGATTAAGAGGTTTATTGCAAGAATAAAAGGAGAGCTTCCATTTTTCCATGATCAAGGAGACATACATGTGCTGGTGGCATGGCTCTTTATTGATTGTATTTCATTTGCTCTTAGGTTGACATTGCAGAGACTTAGATCTGCTATTTTAATAACAAGTCCCATTCTTTCTATTTATTTTTTTTTTCAGAATTCCACAGGCTCTCGTAGAATTTAAAGCCATGGACTATTCTAAAGAACTTAAAGAGTTCCTAGAAAAGGGTAGGCATTTCAAAGTCAAATTTGGTTTAAGCACAAAAGGAAATATCAGTATGTTTGATAGATTAAAGTTGATAGCATTGTTGAAAAATCTCATATCATATTAATTCTCTTTAAGATATAACAAGATATTGTCATATCAACTTGAAATGTAGTATGCATCTAATGTTTCTTGGGTAATTTACCACCAGAATGTCTAGTAGAGTAACCCTAATCAGTGAAATAAGAAAATTGAGATATAGAAATACATGAATTGAACAATACACTTAGTGGCAGATTCAAGAGATTTTGAAAAGGGGGTTCTAGAGGGGTTCCAGACTATTATTTGCCCTATTTTGCACAAAATTGACACAATTTTCCAATAGCAAAGGAGGGATTCTGACCCTGGAAACCCTCCTATTATGATCCACTAATATTTTTATGGATATAGATTTTATTGGTTCAGAAACTCCTAACAATCTGAATTCTCTCATGTATAAACTGCAATGTATTGGGGCTACTTCTAAATATTATCAGACAGGAATAGATTGAGAGGCTTAGTCTTATTTACTTTAAAAAAAAATTAATATGATCATTTTTATTGCTAGAAAGAATGGCGACATTTTATTTTACCATGGATAGAAAAGTTTCTGATCACCTGATCAGTACAGTAGGTCATGAACTTTAAACCACATCCCTTTTAACTGGACTACTTTTATCAATGAAATAATCATATCAAGTGTTATTTGTATTGAAATAAATTAATATGAATTTATCATAGTTTTTGCCAAAATATTAAATTATAAGGAATGTAACTAATATCTGAATATATTATCTACCGGTAGTATAAAGAACTTTATTTTGATGTCTTGATGTATGCATAACATTAACAGCTTCACGGTTTATTCTGTGTAAATCGAACCAAAGTTCTTTATACTAGTTGTATTAGTTACATTCCATAAACAATTTGTGATATTTATTACAATAAATTGATTGAACTTATGACTTTGAAGTTATTTTTACAGGTGAAATGATGAAAACTGGTGATAAATATGAGGTAGAGATAAGAGGTTCTAGTATATGGGCTGTTGAGGTAAATGACTATTGAGATTTACATTTACTAAGTAAGGAGAGGACTCCACTAAGTTGGGAAAGTTGTCTCATTCCTTTTGATCCTTTTTGAACAATAAAATATGTATAAACTATACTAAATAAGGAAATTAATTCATCTTTTAAATATGTATATCACTACATTTTTTCCCTTACATACCATATTAATCTAATGATGTTAAACCACTCAAATCTGTTAAGATAATGATAAAATTACACAGATGTTATGTAGTGAATTATATTTTCTGGTATTTTAGTATTCATGAACCCTTTTTACCTTTATAAATATTTGGGAAAATTGTAGTTTATAAAGTTTAATTATAAAGATAGCAGTGTTTTATCGTATGTTCCCAGTGTAATAAATTTCAATAATTCACACTGTGAAATAAATTTGGTAATTTCAGTCTAGGACTTTCTTCCACCAAAACATAACAACTTAGATATCAATCCGCCAATCACAGAATTTAAAATTCATGTTGAAAATATTGATAAATTATGAAGAAAATCTATATAATAAATAGGATAATCAATTGGTTATTGTGAATAACCAAAATATGATCACTCGTGCCAACAATGCTTGAGGATTTAACTCATATGCGGAACAAGTTACACACACTCCTTAAATCTAGGCGTTCTTCTATGATAATATTTTGGTTATTCATTAATTAATTATCAATCAAATAATCCTTATGTTTTATTTATTCAGTGTGTCACTGAAGAGACCAGAAAGCTTCTTGCAAAGGACAACAGTACCAAGGATGCATTGATTAACTCAATCATTATTGACCATTATCTTTGGGACTACCGTAGAGACCATGCTAGTCAAATTGATGTACCATTTCATCGTATTAGATGTATCTACTACTAGTTGTCTCAATAATTTGACTTTAGAACTGTTACTGTAGTGAAATGTTAGGGGCATCTATTACCCTTTAGTTACATTTTTTTTTGCTCACCTAGCCAAAGGCCATGTGAGCTATTGCTATCACTTGGCGTTAGTCATGGTCGTTAACAATTATACAAAACTCTTCTCCTCTGAAACTACTTGACTGATTAAAACCAAATTTGGTATAAATGTTCCTTAGGGTATCCTGCATAGAACTGATGTGGGGATTTTTGATTCGTCGAAAAACATGGCCACCATTACTAAAAATAGAACATAGGGGTCAGACATTAGTTTTTCACATATATCTCCAAAACCGTTAGGTTTAGCTTAATTCTGACAATAAAAGTGTTCACCATGATGAGATCTATCTCTGGTTAAATTATGGTTTTAATCCATTCAACCATGTTGGAGTTATTGCCCTTTTTCAACAATTTTTGCTATTTTTAGCTCACCTGGCCGAAGGCCACGTGAGCTATTGCCATCACTTGGCGTCCGTCGTTGTCGTTTACAATTTTTCACAACTCTTCTCCTCTGAAACTACTTGACCAATTGGAACCAAACTTAGTATGAATGTTTCTTGGTGTATCCTGCATAGAACTGATGTGGGGATTTTTGATCCGTTGAAAAACATGGCCACTGTAACTAAAAACAGAACATAGGGGTCAGACATTAGTTTTTTGCATATATTTCCAAAACTCTTAGGTTTAACCAAATTCTTTCAGTAGCTGAAATGATCCTTATTATTAGGACTACAAAAGTCTTCAGGGATAAAAGTTGTCAGATGACTCCTTGTAAGAGTTATTGCCCTTGAAAGGGGAAAAATGACATTTTTTTTAACAGTTTTCAGTCAATATCTTGAAAACTATGATAAATTCAAAGAAACTTTGATTTGTTGAAATGATCCTTATGATAAGCCCTACCAAAGACTTCTTGAGCCAGCACTCCACAGTTTAGTTTAGTTTCTTACTTTTGGCTAGGGATGAAAAATGACACAAATGGAAACCGGTGGTTGCTTAAAAATGAAGAATCTATTGTTGATAAAACATTTTTTGAAAAAAGGGGTATTTTAAAAGTATTTTGCAATGTTTCATATATTTTAAATGTTGAAGAGGCTTTTTTTCAATGACAGTTTGACTTCATTGTGAAAGTGAAAGTAAGTCAGTTTTCTACCATGCTAAATTTGATAAGTGGATTACAAAGTAAAATAGCTCAAAATCTTAACCGATGATGCCCATATGAGGACGGGGTTTTCGAAGGAAAAAGTTTGGACAGTTTCAGGGGATGAAATAAAAATTTGTTATTTTTAAACCTGATTTTATGAACTTTTTTGCAAATTTTCGCATATTTTTGCATGGTTTCTATGGTAACCTTATTTGCCGTGGGTAATTTTTTTTTCAGAAAATTTTTACTGCATCCTGAAGGCCTTGGCTTGAGCTATTACTAGATTTATAGATTTACAGATGCTTGACAATTTTTTAAAGTGATGAAGGTTATAAAGCATCAGATTACAAGACCAAAATTAAGCAGTTCTACAATACTGTGGAGTGCTGGCTGAGTCATAATTGTTGGACAACTTCTTGTTAAATTTATTGCCTTTAAAAGGGAAAATTCAACCAGGTGGGCGATTCAGGCTCCTTGGAGCCTCTTGTTGTGGAGATGTTTGGTTGTAACAGAAATAAAAAAAACTTTTTTGTTCAGTTGTGCAATCTGTTTGTTGGTTGTTGTATGTGATGTGAGGCATTTGTTTCTAATAAGGGCATTAGACATGTGTTAAGAAACATTCTGAGATACATGCATATGTTAGACTATATAGTTTTTGATGAAGGTATTAAATATACATAGGCTGATGCATATATTTCTACCTTTTGATTTTCACAAGTGCAAATGTATTTGGGATTGAAGATACAGCTTCTTCTGTTCCAAATTTGCATTAATTTGAAGTTACTGACTATATCAGTGCACAAACAAATCTTTAGTAAGCAACTTTCCAGAGCTGCTTAAATTTTAGTTCTGAACCTTATCCTGTTAATTCAGTGCAGCATTATTGTTTACAAACATTGCACAGTTTCAATATCTAAAGGGGAGATAGCGGTCTAATCTAAGGGGTTTTGCATTGTAAATTTTGGAGCTTTTCTTTAGATGCTTTATAAAAAATTGTTTGATAATTTCTTCTCCAAAATGGCTTGCATTTATACACCTTAATATATACCATTGAAAAAAGTGGGTCTATGTGAACATTTATAAGAACAGTTTAATACACCTTATATGTCACAAGCAGATGAAAAATGGAGTCTGTGAGAAAAGTTACTAAAACATTTTCTTCTTAGTAAATTATTAAAGCCTTTTTCTTTTATTAATTATAAGATAATAAACATCCATTTTTGATTAATGATTTTTTAAATATGTTGATTTTTATATTGTTAATTTTTCACCAGTTGTATATGATTTTGATTAAAACATCTATATAAAATATTTTAGTCTTATTGTACTTTTAAAGCAAAGTTTGGGTTTACTGCCTGCTTGCCTGTCTGCTTGTATGCCTGTTTGCCTGATCCCAGCCACCTGCCCTCCTGCCTGTCTGGCTGTCATCTGTCTGTAAATTAATTTGCCTGTCTGTCTATATATCATTCAATTTCATTTCCATTCTATAAACTTCCAAGTGGATTTGTATTGATGAAGCCCTATACATGTTTTACAGTTTTTGTAGATTGAGTACACAAATCAAGGGTCAACCCAAAAGTCATAGGGGGATCCTGCTGAATTAATGTATATAAACAGAATATTATATGGCAAGCCAAAGTGAACAAAAATTAGTATTTTGTAATATTAGAAATAATTTTTTGATATCACAAAATCATTCTTTTAATATTAGAAATTTTTTTTTAATATTAAAAAAATGATTTTCTAATATTACAAATTCCTGTTTAGTAAGGTTATAAAATATCACATATTTTGGAATATTACCAATTGAATTTGTAATGTTAGAAAATGAATTTCTAATATTTAAAATTCATTTCACAATATTGCAAAATCAGTCACATTTTTGAATAATAATTGAATACAACAAATCCATTTTCTAATATCAGAAATTCAATTGAATTTTTATTATTAAAAAAATATTTTTTAATATTAAAAAAGGGTTTTTGTGATATTAGAAATCAAATTTGTAATATATTAAAATGAATTTGTAATATTAAAAATTAGCTTTCCATTATATGAATTCCCAATTTAGTAATATTATAAAATATCAAACATTTTGTAATACTACAGATTGAATTTTTAATATTGGAAAATGAATTTGTAATATTAGAAAATGAAATTGTAAAATTAGCAAATGATTCTAATATTAAAAAATTACTTTCCAATATTACAAAATCATTCACATATTTTTAAATATTACAAAATGATTTTCTAATATTAAAAATTCAATTGAATATGTGATATTAGATATCAAATTTGTAATATTAAAGATCATTATTCAATACAAGAAAACGTCCATTTTTGTCCACTTTGGCTTGCCATACATCTGCCATGATGTTATCCAATAATGATTAATTTGTTTATGTCATATGCTTGTGAAAGGAATACATTTATTTTCATTCATTTTCAGTGTAAGATGATTATGAGCTTGCCTGAAATGACTTAATTACTAAAGCTTCTTAAGCTTAAATTTATACCAAAACATAGTGGCAAGGTACATGTAGTATGTGATACCCTCTTTTTTCATTCACAGGTTTGTGACATTCAATCATCATCTTTGAATGTCCAAGTAGATGCCATATTTTTATGATTTTATGCATTAGACATCAACCAACCAAGCAAAAAAAAATAATTAATAAAAAAGTGAACATTGTCTAGCCTGTATTGTCAACAAAATAAGATGGTATGGTTTGCCCTTATAATTGAGTTGAAATAAGAGCTTTATCTATCTGTAAACTAAGTTTTAAATTATATTTGAATACCTATTGTGCTTTGGCAGTTATTTACCACACTTACTGGTACATATGTAACCTTCTAAAGGATTTATATTGACTTTTTATAATAATGATTTTAGGTTTGTATGCAGTTGAAAAAAAAGTTGCCAACCTTAAAAATAAAAATGAGGGTGCTTATGGTTCAAAGCAGCATTACTGCGAAATTCCAGTGGAGGATTTCCTGGGGCAGTCAGCAGGGTACTCCCTTATAAAATATATTTTTCTAAATTATATGTTTTGTGTGAAAACAATGGTATATCCAGGGATCCTATACATTGTGTAATTCAATAAATAATAAAGTCGCCATTTTTTAATATTGTGAAAATGTATTTCATGTATCAACACAGGTGTATATATTGCACATTTTTATGTGACTGAGTTATGCCCCGTCTCTCTTTTGTACATCTTTGGATCCAAAACTGAAATTATTACACTTGACTTGTAATGTATTGCAAGGCATGGTTTAAGATAAAAAAACTCTATAGAATTGAACAATCCATGCTCTATGCTAGAAAAACTATTTGATATGCTTTTAAGCCTGATTATTCTATATGGCTGTGAAATTTTGGGAAACCAATTGTAATTTCAAAAATAGTGAACCATTTGAACATCTCCACTTATAATTTATATAAAAAATCTTTGGTGTTCACAGCAAGGCAACAAATTCTGCATGCTTAGCAGAACTAAAACGACAACCTCACGAAGTCAAAATTACGGTTCAAGTTATCAAATTCTGGGAACACATTATTTACTCCAATAACACCCTTGTAAATGAAATACATAAAAATATTCCACAAAATAATAAATGGTTAACAACAGTTCACAATTGGAGAAAAGAACTTGGTTTTAATTACATTTTAACAGATACAGATCTACTTAAACATAATATATAATATATAAAGCAAAGAATCATTGATCAAAGTATTCAAAATCAACTCATTGAGAGATAATAACAAACTTCTGTTTTTTAATAAAATCTATGTTAAGAAAAAACCATCTTATGTTGTTACATGTAAATACAAATCAGACAGATCTATAATTTGCAAATACCGAAGTACCCACTCTCTTTCAATAGAGAGAAGATGATACAAAAACATTCCAGCTAATGAACGCATTTGCAAATCATGTCAATTAAATCAGTTTAAGATGAAACCCATTCCTTCTTACACTGTCACGCCTACATTAACTACAGAAATGATTTAGTAACTAAAATTAAAAAATATATAAACCACTTCAACTCACTCACAGAAAACTACATAAGTTTGATCTTTAACTCTAACTCACTCCCAATACTCAAGGCAACAATTGATTATATCAAAAACTGCCAAGCTTTCATTCAAAGTATAATGTTATAATTTTCTGGTTGGTCACCATTGTCCACAACATTATACATGTAAATAATAGCAATGTTTTGTTTATACAAATGTATGTGCATTATGTTATTATTGTGTCATGACTATTTAACGAAAATGTGTTTGAACAATGAATAATTTGAATTTGAATTTGTATTTCATTTTACTTAATAATTTTGCCAAGTTGATTGTTTCATTAATTTGTTTCCTAATGTTCAATTTAATCCCAATAAAACAAAATTCCAGGGCAAATTAAAGGACATTTGGCCGAGTCTGTAATGTACCTAATTTGGGAAGTGTCGAGTTGTCATGTCATACCATTTCCGTTGGAAAACCCCTTGAGAATTTTGTCAACATTAATTGTAAATGTTGAAATTTTTCATTTGTACGAAAGTAAAGGTAGGTTTTATCTTTAGAAGATTTAACTAATATCGTATTTACACATCTATACGAGCACCACGGGCACTAAACACCATTTTATACTATTTCTGTTTGTGAATAGTGTTACTTCTGTGCCGTGTAAAAAGGACTGAAAAAAAGAACTGAAAATATCAATGAAAGTAGACCCCCCGAAAAAAACATAAAAATAATACTCTGTTGGTACCTTTTATGCCATCATGTAGCAACCGCCACTCCTGGTATTATGTAAGGCATTATAGAGATCTTAGGTTTAGGTTGACCCAAATCCTGGTCAGTCTGGGAAATCCCTCAGATGATGACACTGTTTCCCCCTAATTAGGTACCAGACTTCTAGCTCCAGACACTGACCAGACAAGACATGACATTTTGACAGTTCCTGCAATAATACAGATACTGGAGCCCTAGAAGCACCCAAAGTGACTGACAAGTAAGTAATACCAGTTACTTCAGTATTGTCAAAGTGGAAGTAACTAATCTTGTATTAAAACTGAGGCATGTGATATACTTTCACTATAAACAAAAATGGTGACATCCAATTGAAATGAAGCAATATTGCTACAACATTTGATTCAAAGGGAAAAATGTATATAGAATGGGGCCCCTACCTTGTTTGAGTGAGTCCAATGTAGCATGTGATCTAAAATGCTCTGTTACGAGGTGAGGTAAAATTTTCAATTTTCTAGAATGAAATTTGTGATGTGATAAAGGATTCAGTGGGCGGCCAGAACAGAAAACAGCTTTGTACAATGAATCCCAAAAGGGATTTGGAGGAGGTGAAAAAAAGGTCAAAGTAATAACACCCTTCTGGATTTAATTTTCTCACAATTTTAATTCCTGAATTTTATGTGAAATAAGGTGTTTTGAAAATCACCCAGCTGATGCTGATGAGATAACCTAATACGGCAGGGGACTGAAACATTCTGGATACCTTTCTTCATTTAAATTACACCTGTTTACCATTACATATATTCTTGATTTCAAGAGGGTTAGTTTACAAGCGAATCTTTCCTGAGGCCCTCACACACAAACCTGTAACCCCTGAAAAAAAAAAACAAAAACAAACAAACAAAAGCTGATTTGACAGTATCAAAGCACTTTAAGATAATACAATATAGAACATAAGAAACAATTTAAACAGCAACAATTTTCTTTTTTTATGATACTCTATTCAGAAGTCTTAAGGTACTTCTTTATATTGATTTTAAATGTCTTATCAGTGGCATCTGTCTGTGTTTATATGCTTAACTACATTTAAACAATATACGTATATCCACCAGTTTTCAACTTTTTAAGTTTTACAAAATTAGATCAGGTCAACTTGATATGCAAAACAGTGCATCTAAATGTAACTGTATAGTGCACCCTAAGGAGTTAATAATTTAACCATCTTCTGCAGGGCAGGAAGACACTAGTCTATGGTATAAGATTTTATTTTTTCTTAATTTACAAATTCAGGTATTTTATTATGGTACTTAATTTATAATGTAATAAATGTCATATAGTTCAGATATTACTGGTTTTCATTATTAAATTCCTATTGTCTATTTGAACCACAGGTCAAAATGTCAAGGGAAATTGGTACTGTTGATAATGCAACATAGAAAAAATGAATACTTGGGATTACTTACAATGTACATATACATGTACCACATTTTTGACAGGAAATGAATTGTGCATCATTTTCTGTGGATTTTTTTTAATCTCACTAACAACTGGTTGTAGTGAATTTAAACATTACAGATATCTTTGTATTGCTTGTACTTTATGTTATCTTATTCAAGGTGATACATAGAGCAGAATGGCTTAAAGACAATGGCTTCACAATCATCAAGTACTTTTAGCAATATTGCCAATGGTCGTAAGTCCCCAGTGAGTAGTAGCAGTCGTATATCTACTGGATCATCATTTGAAATGATCCCTCCTAGAGTGCATGCAGATATGAGCATTCCTGTTGGAGCTCCCATGTCTTTCAGTGAAATCTCAGCAGAACAGGCTCTTGAGAGAGTGCAGGATCTGATGAAAGAAAACCACAGCCTCAGAGGTACTTGTATCATGTCTCTAAAATAATAAATCTAAAATTAAGAACTCTAAAAATCATACGAGATGATGTATTAAAATTATTGATAATTATTATGTTTGTATAATATCATGATTGTTTGCTGGTGTTTTTGATACCTCTAATAATACAAGGATTTTATTGGATTAAATTGTTATTGTTTTTGTTTTACAATAATTGGTTCTTATGTCACTTTATGATGAAATGTACAGATGTAATTTATTTTCAGAATATCTGAAGGAAAATAATGCTGTTATAAATAATAAATATCAAGAGATAGCTGAATGGAAAGAAAGAATAAAGAAATACCATAAACATAATCAGGAAAAATGTGAGGAGGCAAAAAATCTTATCTTAAGCCTGAGGGCTGAGAGTGAGAACCTGAGGAAACAACTTCAGGAAACCAAAAATAGTGCTTTCCACAGTCTGGTAAGCATAAAATATATTATGCTTCTGTCATTTTTTCTTCAATTTAAATCAGAATAAAGTATTGAAGAAATAAATACTAGTATTATATCACATGTGCATCTGAAGTAGAGTTTTTTGGTCGCTGTTGGATTTGAACTTTCTGTTACAAGTATGGATATACCTGGTATTTGTACAGGTATATTGGGGAAATTTTGATATGAGTAACTTTTATTTCTTTACTTCTGAGATATATCTGCTGGTCTGTAATAACACCATATTGACCATGTAGCTTTTAAATTCAGAACTTGACTTTTTAAACCAGCAACATCCGATCAGCCTTATCGGGGAACATGCGCAATTAAGTTTTGTTAGATAAGGACATATGGGTGGTACTTAAACAAACAGCTGTGTGTAAAATAAAAACAAATGCATGTGTGGTTATCTAGGTAAATATATGCAGATGACTATTAGAGTTAATTATTGTTTGCTACATAAAGAAATAGTTCTTAATCACCTTTTCAATTGAAAAATGAATTATGCCTTTCCAATTTTATTAATCTAGATATGCTTTAACTAGTTTACACCATATTTCTGACCACATGTTATATGCCGTTCTTTTTAGCACTTTTATATCTACTTGTCGCCTTGGATTTTTAGCATCTTGCACAGTTTTTGTTGATGTTGCTTTCCTGTTCATGTGTTCATTCCAATCTAAGATAGCTAGATTAGTCCTTAGTACATAAACTTGCTTGGAAAAGTTTATCATTTTGTCATGATACTGCAATATAGCATTGTTGAAGCTTTCAACATAATAACTGTCCATGCAGTGAATAAAATCTACAGGTGATTTATACACTTGAGTGTTCATTAACGCTCATCCAAGTAACATTTCTGCCTTTGAATCAGACATCTTTTGATGGCTCATACTTCAGTTCTGTTTTGCATGTTGATAATTCACTGCAGTGTTCATGATTATTTTTATAATGTTCTACATTATTCAGTATACTTAATTTAAGGTTTGTAGGATCTTTATTACAATTTTTCATTACCCAGTAAATGTGAGTCTTGATACTGGCACTTTTATCTGCTAACTTGAGATGCCAAGTTTGCCCCTCTTTGTACTTTGGCCCTGTGCAAATTGATTTAATTTCCTTTGCAATGTTTTGTGTTGCATGCCAAGTATCATTTGTAGATTTAGTATCCATTCCATTGCTTGTATTTCTGTCATGACAATGAACACAGATTTTTACTTCATACTCATCATGTAAATTGTTAAAATACTCATATATTCTTTCTGTTCCAATCAGTTCGTGTTTCTGTGCACTTGGACAATCAACTTTAGAAATAGTTTCAACATGTAACACTTTGTGAGTTCTAGAACCAAGACATACAACATCGGTAAACATGGAGTTCTTCCTAGTTCCATGCCTAGCATCAGTAACAATGTCAATGCCGTCTTGAAGTTCTTCATAGGAAGCAACTTCTTCGAGAAGTGCTGTTTTACATGACTCATTTACTAAACCTTCTACCACTGGTGAATATTTTTGAAATATTCCATTTAAGGTAATTTCGCCAATACATCCAATATTTGAGACCTGACAGAATCTTGAATACTGGTTTGGTAAAATACCAGAGACATAAAATCCATGAGCCATCCGAAGGTTACAAAGAAATTTGTCACCAAGGTAGGATGAAGAAGACCAAAGTAGATCATGTTGTTTGTCTTCACATCTAAGTTTACAAACTCCAACATGTCCTTTTATATCAGTTGATTTGACAAGTAAATTGCTCTTGCAGATTTTCCCGTGTTACTCTCTGAATGAGGTTTTCTATAGACTTTTCACCAGTTATAAAAAGCTGTTGTGGGGATGCATCAATATCACAAGCTGGAAACGAACAGTCTAAAAATGGAACATCCTCCTCATCATTTTGGTTCTCAGGATCCAACTTTTGTGTTAGTTTATTTCTCATATAAAAAGAAAATACTTCCAAAAGCATGTCTTTATTTGTTGTTCTATTAGGATTTCCACCACCCATGGCACACTTGATGTCATTGGTTTTAAATATATATGGTCTTTTTCATCAATGGATTCACATGTAAAATTAATTTTTCCATCAATAGGTTTTGGTTTATCTTTTCTGGCAATATTTCTTTTCTTGACACTTTCAAAATTATCTTTTGCGTATTTCCTTTTTTTCTGATCGTTGATTATTTTCATTATTTATATTGATATTCTGAAGAGGTAGTGCTTCCATGATGATACATTTATTTTCATTTATTCAAAATTTCCCTCCAGACTGTGAAATTTACAAATTTCCCACTAAAACATGGGGCCATCAAGGAATTTATAGTAATGCATTTTATTTATATTAATTGATGTATTTTGTCAGGATCATCATTACCTTTTGAAACATTTTATTTTTGACAGGTATATCCTCCCATCTGATTGATTGTTGCCATGTTTTGAGGATTGGGATAATGATTAAAAATCTCTATCCTTCTATAACCTCGTTGTCAAAGGTCATGCATTTTTGTTTCAATAGAGGGAATGATAGGTTTTAATTAAATCACCTAAGAATAAAAAAATAATCTGCCAAGAAAATAATGTTTTACGAACAATAATAAATAAATTTCTAGCATTGACATGTGGTAATCTTTGGTCAACAAGTAATTCATAGTAAAGTTTACAGACACTTTTACCCACAGAATAACCCCAAAATGCCCATAAAGTTGATTCTGACCCACTTCAGTAAATGATGACACAAAAACTTTGTAAAAGTCAGTGAAAATGGAAAATCTACAGAATGCAAGTGTGCTTTCTTTGGCTGTTACTGAAGAACAAAGATTAGCTATACAAGCTTTTTTCAATCACAATAATTGGGATTTAAATGAAGTTAATCAGATGACAAATTGCTGTATCGAAGAACCAGCTGAAAACACCAACAGAAATTAGTCTGAAGAACAAAAAGTTGACCTTCAAACTTTTGAAAGTGGGCCAAACCATCAGGAAGACATTCAGCATGAAGTAGATTGGGATATGTATTTGGAATGTTTTTGTACTCCATGTGTAACTATAAACGGGCAAAGTTGGCTAGGTGAAGGGCAAATGGCTCACATTAGAAATAGTGCTATTAGGAAAACCAAGTACAAACTATTTTGGAGAATGATGCAGAATAGGGGAGCCTGGAGTCATGAGCAGTAGCTCAGAAAAAAATGTTGTCTTCTTAATAGAGATAGAGTAGATGGCTCAGTAGTGGTTGTGAGGAGAGAGTTATGCCTATGTGTGTTTTAAATCTTGTGAGAGAACTTCATCCAAATTCTAAGTCAAAGCCATACATGGGGCACATATGGTATTGAAAATTGCTAAAGTGTTAAATATGAAACTCTGTTATTTAGATCGACTTTTCACTTGCAGTATAGTAGAATAGATTGATTTTTGTGTAACAACTTATTTGCTGACATATTCTATTCTTTGGATATGTGTTAATGGATTTTGATATCAGTATTAATTTGTTGGAATAAGGCAAAAATTACATGTACTGCTAAGGTATGTGAAGCATGCCTGTAACCACTAACTTGCATGTGCATTTGTTTACAAACAAAAACAGCTGATACCAAACTCCTCCCACTAAATTCAAAATCTGTACGAAATTGTGTCCACTTCAGATTTTTCAAATGTAATTTCTCTAGGAATATTGATCAAATAGGATATATGTTTTCACAATTTGTTTATTGTTAAGGTAGAAACATTTGAGACAAAGATTGTCAATAAAATCTGCTTCTAGCTCATGATATTCTGAAATTATATTCTCTGATCTCACCCCTGCCAGTTACAATAAGATTTTTGAAAAGCAAGGGATGCAACCCTTATATACCCAGGCTGCAGCTTTAAGCCTTTTAATGTAAGCCCCCCACCCTCAAAAAAAAAATGTTCTTGCAGTAGGAGATAACTTATCAGTTGTCCTGAGATATATCTGCTGATCTGTAATAACACCATGTTGACCATTTAGCTTTTAAATTCAGAACTTAACCCTGTCTCAGAAGCCTGTTAGAATTCTAGCACGATACAAAAAGTCTGTGTAGTTTCAGCAAGCTCTGGCATAACTTATGAGTTGTGCTGAAGGGATGTTGCCACAGATGAAAGGGAAGTTGACAATTCTGAATGAAAAGTCATCACGTTTGTTGTTAAGTTTTGGCAATAGTTTTCCTTTACCATCTATTTCTAAGTGTAGGTCTAGATATGAGGCTGACTTCACAGTGTCTGTAGTATCCTTTATCTCAAGTTCTTTAGAGTAGATGCGATGTATCAAATCCCCAAAATTAGGATTGTTTAAAGATAATATATCATCTATATACAGGGTTTTAGCTAGGATTTTGAGGGCTTTAGTCACTTTTGCATAGAGCAGGAACGACATATTATGGGCAGCAGAATTTTGTAAATAGTCAGTAGTGTCATAAACTAAAGACATAAACACTCTGTATATATTCATTTTAAGTTTACAGATACAGGCATTACAATAAATACAATAAATGTTACAACAAAATAACTATTATTTTCTATAAGAAAACATGTGTTACTTAATGAAATAAAATAGTTACTATTAGAAAAATAGTAAAATAGAAATTTTTTTTACATTATGACAAAGTGTTGATGCATTCAGTCTAAAAATAGCTACTATTTGACATAAGCTACTATTATGGTATGACCTGACACTCAACTAATAAGAGAAAATCCTCCTGTCCTTTCCCAAACACCACACCTCAAAAGCTCTCTTCAACCTAAAACTCAAATCAGAAGGATAGAGACAGATCTTTAGAAGAGAATTGATTGATGAAACCTTGAGCCTGTTCCTAAAATATAGTACCTACTAAATCCCCTATCGGTCACCAGAAGATAACACAGAAACTAGACAGATAGAAAGGAGGTTGGCC
This sequence comes from Perna viridis, assembly GCA_037379345.1. NCBI lineage: Eukaryota > Metazoa > Mollusca > Bivalvia > Mytilida > Mytilidae > Perna > Perna viridis. The sequence continues at coordinate 7,770,017 of CM074511.1, read as the reverse complement.
ACATTGGCATAGTCATCTGTAGAATGTTGCACTCTGGACGTTTGTAATTATTGTGATTTCGTTTCAAGAAGAAAAAGAGAATCGTATACGGATCAAATTTATACAGGGAAGATATATAAACGTATAGAAAGGTCTGAAAAATTCCCAACGATGTTAGAACTGTCAAATTTGCGATGCAAATTTTTGGTTGTTCCCTCCGCGGAACTCGAACTTGTACTGCTGTGACATCTATGGCAACACTGCCTGGACTAAGTCCAGCACCCTAGACCACTCGGCCAGCTAGGCTATATATATATGTTGCGAGGTTATATATAAGTTATATTTTAAACGTACTTAAAAGCAGAAATATCTCAAATCAACTCCAGGCTTTTTTCGGCGGTCGAAAACGACCGGCTGAAGTTGAGTGAGAACCCTGGGATTGTCTGTTGTGGTCCTAATGATCAAATGATTGATGAATTGTTGTTATTTTATAGGATTATTATTGATGCACATATCAGGGATGCCAGGTTAACAACAATAAAATGTATTTCACACCTGGTTGACCAGGTAGTTACCAAGCTTGGGGTCATAAACTTGTCAGAGCGTAATGCTGGGCGAAATTATGTAACTTTCGATTGACAGTTTTTAACATTTTTATTTAAGAAGACGAAAATTTATCCGAAATATTTTTTGAATGGAATTATTTTTTACACTTTTCAAATTTTAAGTGACGAAAATGATCTTAAACATTTTCATCATTTATAAAATCCTTTCGTAAATGGCGAAAATGACAAGCGCTAGCTAAATCACTGATACATCGGAAACAGAGATTAAAGCATCTAGCTAAACAATATTCTTTCGTTCGGATCAGATCAACTATAAAGTCAGCCTCATAAGAGTGAAGGAATCGGGCAGCAAGTAGAGGAGCACAATTTGTTCCCATTGGAATGCCGACTATTTGTTCCTCTTATGTTTGTTTCAGGTATCAGCCATTCTTAATTAAATGTATATTGAAGATATAGAAAGATGTTGATTCTCATGTAATTATGATTTGAAAAGTGATGCGTAATTTTCTCTTTCCTTTCACATGAATACTCAAGAGTAAACTGCATTTGGATAGTATAACATACATTGTAACTAAAATTTTATTATACTTCAGGTCAAGTTGCAACATATGGAACCATTGGTTGCCCAAAAAAAATTATCTCAGCTATGCTATGGTCCAAATAATCTTTTTGTCATATGACCCTCAGCAGTAAACTATACATTTGCCAAAAGTATTGAGATTTTTTTCATGTTTTGACCAGAATGAGAAAATAAATCAGTTGGAGAAGGAGAAGAAGAGTCTTGAAGATAAATTATTGAACAAGTCAGATACTGATCATACAGATTTTGTAAAGGTATACTAAATACACAGACACTTAATCTATCCAAAACATGTTCAATTGTGGTTGTGTTTTTACTTCTATTCCTTCAAGTGGATAGTGGAAAGAGTTTCAAATATATTGTAGATTAAATAAGAATCACTAAAGGTTTGGAATGTTAAGTTTTAATGAAGTAAATATACAATTCTTTGGATATACAGTATTTAGCTTAGAATAACATACAATTGGAATTGTACCACAAGATGCCATATCGTATAGAAAGTTGTAGTATGGAATTAAGGGATACCATAATAGCCATAGTTATTTAGGAATGAGAGAAGAAAATGGGCCCAGAACAAACATTTTGCTGGTTTTCAAACAATAATTTAAGTAGAAGTTTATGGATCTCTTTGAAATTTTACTTCAAGAATCCATACAACAAAATTCATAGTATCAGATGATTATTTCACAATCGATTCTAATCAGCTTTAATTGCGAGCCTTGAATTTTTCAGGGTCTTTAATACACTATATACTGAATATTACATGTCAAAAACTGCCGGCGGCCCTTGGGGTGATATAGGAGTCTCGGTTGATACAGCATGTGATACAGATTTTGACATGTCATGTTCATTATATCATATATTTAACTATATTTTATGTATGGTTTGTGAAGTGGTGTGATATAGGGTATGCATAACAACATTACCATTCCATATCTATTTCTTGCCATTGCCCCTGGTGTCACTATCAAGTATTGAATACATCAACCATGTGGGACAGGCAACACATTGCTCTATTGTAACAGCTTATTTTCTATTTCATAAAAAAATTAAGATATTTCAAATATTTAAGTTCTTTGACAACTTTCATTCTGATATTAGAAGCAATTCTTTTTAGGTTGATGACACTAGTTTAATAAAGCAACAGCTGTCTTCAAAAGTAGTGGAATTAGAAGGGAAAGTTCATGAATACAGAGAAAATAGTGAACAGTTATCAAAAGACTTGCATAATTTACAGCAAGTGAAGGAAAGTGTACAATCAGAAAATGATGAACTGACAAAACAAAATATTGAATTAAGTCAGAAGTTACAGAATGTGTTGTCTGATTGTAAAGCTGCTAAGGCAGAAAATAGACAACTTAAACAACAGATTTCTCAGTCTGATAGCAGTATAGGATACAGTTTTGTTGGAGGTAAAAATTTGGTTGTATTGTTATAAGAAACGATGTAGAGTAAGACCATTATGTTCTCAAACTTCTGATTTAAAATGAAAATTAGCCAAATGTTTGCTGCTAGATTGTAATTCTTTGTTACCCATTTAGTGGTCTAAAAAAATATGAAAATACAACGTTTCAGTTAAACACATTGGTTTTCATAAGATTCATTCACTATATTGGCAAACAAAAGTAAGAGGAATTGTGAGAGCATGGAAAGTTGTGAACTAAAAAGTAAATGATTTTTGAAAAACTTGATACTTATCTTACGATTTAATAATATGTTAATGATGACAACTCCAACTCATTATACCCCAGCTCTAAAGGAGATGCTGTTTTACCCTGATAGCCCTGTTTCCATTTGCCTATAACAATTTTTCCCATTTCCGTTTCTCAGCAATTACTCATTGCAGCGGTTTGAAATTTTAACACATTCTTCTTGTAGTTATATCAGATGGTGGGAATCATTTTTGGAAAACTTCCTGTTTACAGGGTACTTTGTTTATTCTCCATTCATTGTGATTTAAAGCAGTGGTATCACGAGTTAGCAATTGATCACAGATTTTTTGTTTATTCAGTAGGTAATGAGACAAACCAATTACAGAAGTCTGGTGAAGACTCCAGAGACAATAAACAGATCAACCAATTGCAGGAAATGGTATTTATTTTAAATTATATTACCTGATGGTTTTTTTTAAATTTTATACTTTAAAAAGAAACTTAAGATGACCTGTATTGCATGGCTTCTGTTCTTTATCTTCTTGATATCATATTATGATTGATATTAAAACTACAATTGTATATTACACACTGATTAAAGGTATATCACTCATAAATAGATAAACAGAGAACACAAGATTTTGAACAATTACTTTCAGAAGTCATCAAATTAATAATGATTGTAACATGTAAAAACTGACAGTAATCATTCATTACTATGAGTTTTGAAATTCTCACTGACGGGATTCTTCTCATTTTACAAATGCAGACAACTGTTAGCTTTTTTAAAAGTATCTGTTATAACTTGACCCCTGGGAAAGAAGGTTTATGAGGTTTAAAGGAGCTACTTTGTCTGTCCAACTGTCCACATATCTTGTATGTGTTGTTCTCATAAATTGCTCAGTGGATTTGATGAAATTTTGTATGAAGGTTAGGCATGTGCTAAATTTGTCTTATGACTGCATGGGAAAATTACACAACTTAAGGGTTATATTTATGTAAACTCCTTTCAATTTTTATTTGAATTAAGTAAGAAATAGGAAGTTTAATTAAGCACCATATGTAGATGTGAATGAAGGGATATCAAAAAGTAGTCTAAATAAAGCTGAGAATATGTTTTTTTTAAATCATAATTGCCATTAATTAACCAATGGGTTTGAACAGAACATGTGCTAGTAATTGATCTTAGTGCTGTCAGTTAACATAAAATTGAAAAGTGATGATTATCAATTATTCAATCTAATGTTGTGATTTTGAAGCATTAATATATTATATAATTATTTTGAAATCTTTCGATTTCTTAGCTTTGCAAAAATAAGCATCTTAAAGATATGACTCGTATTTATCCTGGGAATTGTCAATGGAGTTTTTAACGTGTACAATAGTGGAATGTAAACTTCTAAAGCACAACTCTTCCTTATTGGCACTTCTGGTTTCGATGAAATTTTATAGAAAGGTTTGGCACCCTATATATAAGATAATTATGTTTGATCAGTGTGAGCGGAGATTAAGGGTTAAACATGATTTAAGTGCTTGTTCTCTGTATTTCTAGTTTTGATTGGCTTCAGTGTCCTGTACATTGGTAAAATGTAACCAAAATTTAGAAGTTGAGACAGACAGGTTTAGATGCAATGACACAACAATCATGTAAGTTTGTATCCTGATTTTTTTTAGGTTCAGAAGTTACAGTTAGAAATCCATGAGAAGAATAAAACATTAGAAGACTACCGAACGCGTCAGGAAAGGGAATTTACTCAACTGACACAGAAACATCAGATGGAATTGATGGAGAAACTACAAAATGCTAAAGAAGAACAGGTATGGGTTATTGTATCAACTGGTTCCTTTATACACAAAGCAAAATTGTATGTTTTAAGGTTGAGGTAGATGGTATCATAAGTAGAATGAGAAGTGTAAGTGTTGAGAGTTTCTGTCAAGATTTTCATCTCGACTTCCTTTATCTACAACATTTGGTAAGATCTTATAAATTGAATGTACATTTTACATCCCAAGCCCTGCAAATCATCCTGTCAGTCTGTCTAGTGACCTTTTCTCATTCCAGTTTCTTGTACATGTGAGTGCAACTTCTCCCAAACCAGTTAATGGAATTTCATGGAATTTTATTGGAAGGTTTGGCATTATATTTAGATGTGAATGAAATTATAAATGTGCCAGTGCAAGGGGAGATAATCCAACTTAAAAGGGTTAAAAACCACTTGAAAAAGTTGAGGGGTTTTCTGTTAGTATTTTAAAGCTTGCATAGAGTATTTTTATATTTTATACATGTAATACCTGTAATACTCATCCAGATCAAAATTTTAGGGTATTCAGGAAACGCACTGTCTGTCTGTCTGTCCATATACTTTGTAAGCACTATTCCACCTTGACTGCTCAATGAATATTGTTGATTGAGTAGTCTTGATGAAATTCATTTATATCTTATACCTTCAAAAGGATACATGTATGATTCAAATAAAGATTAGACCTCCATAAACTATATCCTTTATAGATTTTGATGAAACTTGGTAGGAAGGTTAAGCATCATTTATATACATGGATGAAGATGATCTGCAAAGGGAGATAATCCAATTTTAGTGCATCCCTTCCTACATAGATTTTTTTAATTTGGTGATTTTATTACAGAATTTATGTTTTTAATAGAAAATTAACCTTTTGGGGGAATTTGGATATGTGGATTGTTTTACTTAGACAGCATGTTTTTTTTTTATTTCAGTCATCGGATATTAGAAGTCTACAAGCTCAGGTTTTATCTCTAATCAATGAAGTGACAGAATCACAGAATAAATGTGAAGCAGCCACCAATACAATAGAACAGAGGAATGCTAGGTATAGTTCATCACTATATAAAGTTTTGACTGAATGAATTGTACACTTCCTTCATTTTTTTTATAGATTTGTTTATCTTCACCAAACTTTTCAATTTAAAATGATAGGCATATCCTTTATTTGACTGTAAAACTCCTGTCAAATTTAGTCAATGAACAACTATTGATGTTTTTTTATTTCAGAATATCAGAACTTGAAATGACAATGAAGAGAAAACAAGATGAGGTGAAGGCAGCATTGGGTAACTATGAAGGTGTATTATCTGGAGAACGCAGAGATCACCAGGCCACCAAGTATGTCATATTTAAGTTAACTTTAAACCACAGTATTTAATATCTGTCATTTTTTCTTTGAATTTTGTTTCAGATTCTAAATTGTCTGTGTATATTTTTTGTGGTACTCTATTTTAAATTCAATTACCAGTAGTTTTTATTATGTGATGGAAAAGAAAGTTAAATGTTCATATTGTTTTTTTTTTATTTTGTCTTAATATTTAGCCTTCCCTGCATTAATGAAAATGTCTTAACTATAACCTGTTGACATTGAAGTAATAACATTCACAGTTTCACTCACGTGGAATCAATATTCAATTTTTTATTCTAGTAAGTTTGTGGATTAGATTATACAGTACTTTTATTTTGTTCATTTATTCATTTGACCTTCATGTCACAGATTTAAGATTGCATTAAAAAAAAAACGATGTCATCTCAGGAATCTTGAAGATTTTGTTCACTGTTTGGTTTTAGATAAAAAAAAAAAAGAGAAAATCTTCATGAAACATGGTGTGTGCATATATTAAAAATTGAAAATTTTCAATAATTTCTTCTGTTTTATAAGTGCATATTGATGAATTGGGACCAACAGTGGAAAACAGAATGATTAACTTAATGGTTATATCATAATATAATATTTTAACAGGAAACAAATGTCAGAGCTTAGGACATCATTTAATCAAATGGTAGCAGATTATAAAGATTTACTGAATGATTATGAAAATTACAAGAAAAAGGTATAGTTGCCTTACTTCAAATAATGTAATCCCAGAAAGACTTTCTCATATTATTAGTTGAGTTGGGGTTATGTTAGAAGCAGCTGGTCCGTCTCTCAGTATGTCCTAATTTTGTTACAATTATCTTAGCTCCTGATGGATGAATTGAAATTTGGTGTGTGGCTTCATGTGAATGGGGTATTTCTTGTAAGTAATCTTGGGTGATGTCTGATATCATATTTTTTTGGGACTTTGCTATTTTTCAATAAATGGAATGATAGAGAACATTTTGTCACAAAAATCTCAACTCCCAATAAATAGGTTGACGTCAAATTTGTTGTGTTGTATTACATAGATTGGGCATACATTGTAAACGATTCTGATTGCCCTTCAATGTCAGTTCTTCTCCAACTATGTGTGTAACTTCATGTTTGTCTCAATGCTGGTAATCGGTATTGTTAACATACATGTATTATTGCATTTAACATAATGTACTGGGAATAGGGTGCTGTTTTGTTTACAATACATGAAAAAAATGTATGAGTCCTAAATGTGTAGGAAATTTGTATTGGACAAGTTGTTTATGCAGCAAGGCCGAAATAGTTTTTTAGTACTATATGTATTGAATTGACAGTCACTGATTAATTAATGAATCTGTACAATAATGTTGTTTGTTTCTTATCCAATGTGAACGTTTTGTAATGTGAACATTTTGTAATGCCTCTAGATTTTAATTCTTAAATTAAATTTAATATTTTTATTAATATGTCAATTCTTCAGTTTCAGCAGTCTGGTATGAGTGAACCTGAAAAGCAGAAATTACTGAACAAAATAGGATCTCTGACAGCACAGGTGCTTGCTGCTGAGGAGGCTGTCAAGTATAGAGATGAGGAAGTTAAAGAGGTGAAAGAGGCTATGAAATATCGTGAAACAGAGGTCCGGAAACTTAAAGATGAGAATAGGAAGTTACAGGAGGAGGTTAACAGCACTGTACCAGTTTTAAAGGCACAGGTAGGTAGAGTTTATTTATACTGCATAAATTTCCTATTTCTATTTTTTTGTCTAATCACCTTGTTTTGGAAAATGTTAAAATTTAGGAATTTATCTTTGTCTATACTAGAAATTAGTCAATTTGATTATTCAGTTAATTCATCATTTATTGTGTGCTGTAAACATATTATATTTCATAGTTGCTAATTTTCACGGATTCTGTCTAGGTCATTGTTTTTTTTATTTTTAGTTTTATGAATCGGCCAACCCTAATTTTTAGCAATTTGGAAAAAAAATAAAATGACTTTCGTTTTGTTTTTTTTAAAACATTTTCTAACCGATTCAGTGCTTTGCTGTTTCAAAAAAAAAAGCTTAAAGGTTATTGGCTATATCTTTAATAGTCATAATCTTTATTGCGCTTGAAAGACATAGCAATTTTTACGGTAAAAACCATGAAGCGAGGAGATTTGGACAGCGAGCACAAGAAAGATGCATTCATGGTTCTGCATCGTTGTGTTTGATCCTGGTCTTAAAATAAATTTATAAAGGCCCAAATTGATTCTACGATAGGCCAGGCTATATCTGACGAATTAGATCCGGATCTATTAATAGAACAAATATATGGAAATAGTGCTTACATTCATGGACAGGGCCACAGTATAATTCGTTCCTCCGCAGAGGTGGCAACTAATTTGCCTTTGGGAGTGATGAGTGAAATGGGGTATAAATACCTATACATTTATTGTTTGAAAAATAATAAAAAGAATGTTCAACTCTATTTCTGTTTAATATGTAGGAAAAAGTGGAAAAAAAGAAGGTCCTAGAAACTTGCGGGCAGAATATCAACACATTATTTTAAAATGGTCGAAACAATGTCAGACAGAAAGAAAACAACACAATTTCAAATGCACAAACACAAATTCAACCTATTTTGTCCTAAAACCATATTAAATGCATTCTGAAAAGTATTATCTTTAACAAAGTCAAAAAAAAAAAAATTCTAAAATGTCTCTCTTTTTTATTTTTTCCGTCCTCCTACTCATGACTTTGGTGAAATAATTTCGTAAAACTAAGAATTGAAAAACAATGGCCCTAGTGAACATATTCACAGGTATCAATTTTTCGCAGTTTTGCAAAATGCTTAGTGTTATGTGGTGATACAAATTAATTTTGCTGGTACTTTTATTTTTGTGCTTTTCTTTCAACTGTGAAAATTAGTATGTTTAAAAAGCAATGATAAATAACAGTTTGTATCACTGTTGATTTACAGGGGGAAATCTGGCAAGCTGATTTCCATGCAGAGAGAGAAGCTCGTGAGAAAATGCATAATGAAAAAGAAGGTCTTGTAGAGGAGATGAACCAACTCCAGATTCAAAATCAGCAATTATTAGATGAGCTTGAAGCTCTTTCAAAAGGACAATTTTTAGAAATACAAAAACGACATGCCCAACCACAGCATTATTATGCTAATCAATTAAAAAGTCGTTTATATGTAGCTGGACCTAATCAACCACTTGTTTATCCATCACAACAGAATCCATCCCCTGAAAGAGGGGGAGATAAACCCATCCAGTACCCACCCCAGACACTACTGGCCAGGAGACCAGAGGTAAATCATCTCTTCTCTTTAATGGTATCCATGTTTGTTCAAGTCATGAGAACACATACTAATAAGTTTATTTTTAATATTTCTACAATTATTGAATGAATTCATTATTGAAATTATTTTTTGAATTTTGTATACATTAAATTATACAAAATATGTTTACTAAACATGTCTTCATTTGACATAAAAGAACTTAAACAAATTAAGAATAAATCCCATTAATACTATCTAAGCCATGGTATGAATCTTCAATGTTCATAAGTTTTGTATTTATTTTGCAGGAAAATGCCAGTCAAGCTGCAGGCCAGCAGGCTGAAGAGGATATATTGAACTGTCCCAAGTGTAATCAAGTGTGCCCTGATCTGGATTCATTACAAATACATGTATTAGATTGTATTGAAAACTAGACAGAATCAAGCATTCCTCTTTGATTTGATAATGGTTGTTTAAGAACATTGACATGATCAGTATATGTATGCATTGATCACTGGTGTAAAACTTACGAAACATAAATAGCTTTGCACTTCCACGAATTACTCTTTTATTTGCTGTAATTGTGTCAATTCCACTTAGGTTCACTTTCCTACATTCTGTCAAAAAAAACAACTTATTAATAGGTGTTGCTTTTGAAAAAGATACATGTATTTTATTTCTTTAGTAGAAAAATTATCTGCTGGTTCTATCATTATACTTAGTGGTTTGTAGTAAATTTTTAGGCCACAAAAAAATTCTCTTTTTACAGACAAATGACACATTAATATTTGCAATTTTTGAAATGCAATGGAATGGTGGATATTGAAAGATATTGTCTGTTTTATGACACACCTCTATCTGTTCCTTGAAAAAGTGATTTTTTTGCAATATGTTTGACAGAATTTTTAGTTTTTATGTGTAATATTTTAAGCAATATAACCTTGATTTCTAAAATATTCGTTATAAAAAAACATATACTTCATTGCATTTATCATTGTTATCTCTTTTTCCTGATGGCCCCTTCTTTTTTTTTGTCTTAAGATGTACAAGGACTGTTTGCTCATATAGGTTTTGATTTGTTAATTAAATTCAACCACAATGTAATATAAAAATCCAGTATTTTTTATATTGATATTACTGAGGATAGTTCCCTTTTTTCACTCAGTTAAAAGTCTTATATTGATATAGGGATTTTCAAATGCAAAACTGCAAACTTGAACTATTTTTTTTAGTTTTAAATTTTTTATGCACAATTTTATCATGAAATATTTATGACAGGAGGAAACAAAATTTTGTCTTTTAAATAATTTGTCGATAAGTTATTATGTGAATACTGTGTTTATATAAACCAAGAGACACAAAACATGTAAATTCTTCCACCTTACTGTTGCTATACTGCATGGTCTTATCTGATTGGTACACATATTTTGTAAATTGGGCCTTAGATTCCTTCATTTTTCTTTCAACTCTTCTAAAATTCTTTTTGAGAAAAAGAGATTTTCAGATTCAAATTGCATATTTGAATGTTTATCACCAGATATTTATGACACCTTGTTCAATATCTTGTTCCACTTTTTTTAATAAAGGCTGAAGCTGTTTGTTGTCTTATTGTAGAAGTTATTGCTTTTTTTTTTTTTTTTTTTTTACAATTTTGGACTACAACTAAGAAATGAAACTGTATACATGTATTATGTGTACATGTATAATCTTATTCAGTGAGGGCTAAAGTTTCATGACAACTCCATTAAAGAGTTTTTGTCTCTTTTTCTGTATTGATGAATTTCACACTTTCTGCTTACACTTTGGATATTAATTTGTATGGAGAGAAACTGTAAACAAGTAAATTGTGCCAAATCATAGGGTTAAACTATATATATTCAGTCATTTGACAGTTGTTGCTGTTTTATATCATTTTTCACAATGTTCACACTGGAGGAGAAATTATAAGCAGCCAAATGCATTATAGTTGCTGTGGTTTTTATTTTGATATAAATCAAACATTTAAAAAAAATGATGAGTGAATACCAACATATCGAGTCAGGGTAAAGCCATTTTTTCTGTTTTAAATTTCAACTTTGATTTATCAGTGACAAAGATTTAGGCTATGTAAATGTCGATTAGTTTTTCAATTACCAGTATATAGATTTATGACAAATAATTACTCAGTTATGTTTTAGAAGGTAATGAGGGGACACATTTTTTTCAGCTTGCTTCTATGGTAAATGTTTATTATTGTATAATTGATATGACTTTTTCTTTTGCCAATCAGATGTACTGTTATCTTGCTTAAAGAACTAGTATTAATTATACTGTTCATTGAACATATGTTTTGTCTGACCTTTTATCTGTATTCAAGAAAAGCACTTTGTTGTGTTAAGTTTTATTTGAAATCCTTGATTTATGGTAATAAATTATGTTTCAGTACACATACTTTCTTTTTTAATGACTTTTAAGTAAGGCACAGTGGTTTCAGTTCATTACATGTATAAAGAGCAGGTTTTTTTTTTATCAGTTTCTTCCTTGTTCCATAGAAGTTCACATAGGAAATGTCTTTCAATTCACTTCATTTGGATTTTTCTTGGTTAAAACTTTATACATATAAAGTGCTTGAGGCAATGGCTTTATAAGTATCAGTGAATGTCAAAATATCAGGAAGAATGTAAAGTTCTAGGCATCATACAATGGTAAAATAGTAGTGGGTGTTGGCACTATTTTTGAATGACTTGACTAGAGGTAGCAGTTGTTGTGGTGTTTGTTTTAACCACTCCTGTAGTTTTTGTTCTGACCACTCCTGTGGTGTTTGTTCTGACCACTCCTGTGGTGTTTGTTTTGACCACTCCTGTGGCATCATTGAAAGTGGCACCAATTGTTTTATCTGTCAGTAATTAAAACAATTACTGTTAACCAACTAATTTTTGGTAAGCTATTTATTTTTGCTGTTTTTGAAATCAAGAAAAAATCATGAAATCAAATCACCTTTTGTTATGGAGTACAGGGAAATAAAATTGATGTCCTGAAATGTGATTATATATTGGTTTACATTAAACTGGTTCTCAGTTGACTACTACATTTACACTACATAGACCATTTGAAGATATTTAAGTTAAGTTTACCTAAAAACCAGTCAGGCTGTGATTTATCATATCTCAAGTTTTAATATCTCCAGTGGGCAACTTTTATTTGAATACAGTTTCTATGAGGTCTACTTGAGGATTTCAAGTAAAAAATTGGGATTGAGAAATGCATGAATCACTAATCATAAACATCTGGTCTAGAGGCAGACCTGCACTTTAGTGTTGACAAATATATGGATATGAATACTGTTTATAATCTACAGAACAATTACATTAATTGGTAAAAACTCCTTCATGTACATGATATAATCTATAGAGTGACATATTCATAATACAGATCCAGAATATTATGGGCATTATTTCATAAAAATCAAATGGGTGCTCTGTAATTGATGCGTTGTAATTTTGTTCATATTTGATAATAAGCTAAGTAAATGCAGCATAGTAGTATAAAAAGGCATTTCCGATGGGTTACAATATTTTCATAAAAACAGTAAATACATTCTCCTGTGGGAATCTGTTAACATTGTCAAAAATAGAAGCTGTCATCTCATTTGGAGAAACATTTAGGATATGTATTCTACATTTTTTGTGTCTGTCCCAAGTCAGGAATTTCTGGCCTCTGTATATCTTGTTTCGTTTTCACCTTTAGTTCATGTTTTATGTTACATGAGTATATAGGGGCAACTCTTTCAATGTACCTGTGTATAATGATGTTTTGGGACCAGCTGCAGCCTGTCCTATAGTTTGGGGATTTCCTCATCGTTGATTGAAGACCCATGGGTGGCATTGGCTGACATCACGGTGGGGTTGTTGTCTCTTTGACATACACACCATACCTATTCTCATTACATTAATTAGATTGAATACATGTAGTGTGTATAATCAGCTGTTAAAAAATGTGCTTTGTAAGCCTTATACTATTGTGTTCTTTGCAAGTTAAATTATGCTGAATTTTGCAGGTTTAGCTACAGTAATTTAACAAAGTTTCTAGATTCTGCTATGGATATAAAGGCCTATGGATGTGTGCCTTATTTTATTGTACCGATATCGTGATGTGCCGAGTTGTCCTATTTCGAACGTTATTACCTCCCCTGGCAAGATGGCTGCTTCCATGGCAAGTGTCACTTTCATGAAAAAACTGCTTCCTCAGTCATTTACAAAACAGTTTTTTTGCAGAAATTGTAGAAATAGTAGAATTTCGCGTTATTCTACGACTACGACAGAAGAAAAAGAAGATGACTCTTTAGTAATGCCTGATGTGGAAACGGACTTCAGAGAAAATGACATTGAACGTTTAAGAAATTTTTCGAATTTGCCTCCTCATCTGAGGCAGTTGGTACATGGAAAAATGCCAGATATGGAATACTATGAAGAGATGACATTCAAAGATAATTCTGAACGTAAGAGTTTCTTGCGAGAGTTGTATGTTAGATATGGAAAAGATTCTAACATTGACCCTGGAGTTTGCTGGCCATCAAAACATGAGTTAGAATCCACCAAGCTTGATGATGAAATTTTAGAATCTTCATTTCAACAGATGATGACACATTTAAATAATGAAAGAAAAGCTGAAGCAGATTTTAGAAAGCAGTTGTAAGATTTCTTTACAAGTATCAATATGATTGTAATTAGTTGTACTTGGAATTTTTGGTCAACAACATATTAGGGTGGACATGTTTTTTCAACAAATGGTCAGTATTCTAATGGGAACAAATTGTGTTCCCTTCTTGCTGGCCTACACTACAGTCAACACAAATTTTAATTTCTCCACTCTCCAGTGGAATCACCATTTTGAAAAATGTTTCACCCCTGTAATAGTGTCTGTAAATCACCCTCCAATAGTTTGGTTCAATCTGTTTCTTAGGTTCTTTCTATATTTTACAAAAAAACTTTAACCAGAATACCTTGGTTTATTTGGAAATTAATGGTATAAAATGATCCTTCTTTCATGTCACAATACCACCTGTTTATAATGTTAACTGAATTTATCAAAGCCAGATTATAATTTTTAATATTTCTACAATTATAGAATAAAATTAATAAATCAGGGAGGGAACTTTGATGTCTGCATTTATCATCAACTAAAACTGAAGATCAAAATTGAAATTAAATAGAATAATTCACCAATATCCTATAATCCTTTCACCAAATTGGAGAAATGAGTTTTTTTGCTTTTGTTGCTTTGTATGCATGATTTCAGTTACTTCATGTTCTTTATTGTGTATGTCTGTTTTCCATGTCTGGGTTCTTTGTCCCTGGATTACATTCTTTTGATTACTGCTATAACCTTGGTTTCCTTGATTATTCTCTTAAACTTATATATCATTTTTACCTTATTCATAGGAAAGAAAAAGTGGAAAAAGGGATGGCAAAAATGGATAGTGCATTGAAAGCATATAATGACAAGGAGCAGACAGAATTACAGAAAGTAGAAGAAGCCAAATTAAAGAAAAAGGTGATGTTGGATGAGGCAGAGGAACATTATGGCTACCCAGTAAAACCAAATAGTGTAGACTTCCAAAACTTTATGGAAATGAGAAGGGAGGAGGAAGCTAAGGCTAAAAAGCTAGCACGTAAAATGAAGAAAAAGGCTAAAATAAGCCCTATGCTGCAAAAAGTTGCCAAACAATCTTAGCTGGTTTTGAGTACCAGTATTTTTTAAAATAAATTGTCATTTGTGAGTTTTGTTACTGTTTAAACATGTTCAGGGTACAACAAGAGGCTCCCAGGAGCCTGAATTGCTCACCTGGTTGAATTTTGCCTTTCCAGGGCAATAAATTAAACAAGAAGTTGTCCAACAATTTTGACTCAAGAAAACTTTGATAGGACTTATCATAAAGATCATTTCAGCAAATGAAAGTAAATCTATCATAGTTTTCAAGACATTGGCTGAAAACTAAAAAAAAAACCTGTCATTTTCCCCTATTAAGACAATAACTCTCATAAGAAGGCGCCTGACAACTTTTATGCCTGTAGACTTTTTTAGTCCTAAGAATAAGGATTGTTTCAGCTATTGAAAGAATTTGGCTAAACCTAACAGTTTTGGAGATATATGCGAAAAACTACTGTCTGACCCCTATGTTCTATTTTTAGTAATGGTGGCCATGCTTTTCAATGGATCAAAAATCCCCATATCAGTTCTATGCAAGATACCCCAAGGAACATTCATACCAAGTTTGGTTCCAATTAGTTCAGTAGTGTCAGAAAAAAAGATTTTTGAAAGAAATAACATTAAAAATAGCAAAAAAAACGTTGAAAAAGGGCAATAACTCCAACATGGCTGAACAGATTAAAATGAAAATTTGACCACACATTGATCCCATCATGCTGAACATTTATATTCGGTCAGAATTTGGCTAAACCTAACTGTTTTGGATATATATGCGAAAAACTACTGTCTGACCCCTATGTTCTATTTTTAGTTATGGCGACCATGCTTTTCGATGGGTGAAAAATCCTCACATCAGTTCTATGCATGATACCCCAAGGAACTTCCATACCAAGTTTGGTTTCAATTGGTCAAGAAGTGTCAGAGGAGAAGATTTTTGAAAGATAGATAAATAATAGATGATCATTTTTTTTTTTTTCTTCAAAAGGGTGGTGCGATTACACCTATCGCACCCCCTGGCTATGGTTTAGACAGGTGTTCAGCATACCTAAGTTCAAAATACATTTGATTTGATATGGTCTTTGAAACGTGGTTTAGACTGGTTATTGCCAGGCCGTAGTCAGGTTTTCTGAATAGGGGGTGCGAACTGATCACCGATAAGCAATTTTACTTGGGTTATCTGGTATGATTTCACTTTTATTACAGGCTAATATGTAAATCATTTTTTTTTTGTTTCGTTTTTTTTCAAAAGGGGGGTGCAATTACACCCATTGCACCCCCTGGCTACAGCCTTGTATTAGATTACTCAGGTTTTGGTTTACACAAGTGTCTAGTTTAGACAGGTCATTAGATTACTAGGGTTTGGTTTACACAGGAGTCTGGTTTAGACAGGTTCTTAGATTACTAAGGGTGTGGTTTACACAGGTGTCTGGTTTAGACAGGTTATAAGATTACTCAGGTTATGATTGCACAGGTTTTGGTTATACAAGTCTGGTTTACAGGTTATTAGATTACTCAGGTTTTGGTTTATACAGGTGTCTGGTTTAGACAGGTTATTAGATTACTCAGGTTTTGGTTTAGACAGGTTAAAATATTACTCAGGTTTTGGTTTATACAGGTTTGTTTTAGACAGGTTATAAGATTATTCAGGTTTTGGTTTAGACAGGTTATTATATTACTCAAGTTTTGGTTTCCACAGGTGTCTGGTTTAGACAGGTTATAAGATTACTCAGGTTTTGGTTTATATATTGGATTGATTGTACAACATTCCTGCTGAGTTTCATTGTAATCAGTGAAGTGGTTTCCATGATGATTGATGATGAACTAATAAGAACAATTTATAGACAACAGATGCAATGTTCACTTGCACTTTTCTACTGATAAGGTAAAAAAGAAAAGGTTAGTTTGGAGTATTTCTGACGGTAGATTGGTGAAGCCCACTTTTTTTTGGTGTCATCACACTAAGTGTGACATTGTTAACTCCGTAGTTGAAAAATATGTAAGAAACATGAACAGTATGGAAAACTCATTGGAGACACTTTCAAAATATTTTTAATGTTTGTTTTTATATTTCAACTAACAATTCCTTTGTATTAATTTTATGCATGACATTTGAATTTACAAATAATGAACAATGTATTGTATACAACAATATATACAAAAATAAATAATTCTGGCAAATATTTTAATAGGGAAATCATACTAATTAAACCTAAATATTTGTAAAAAGGAATGCTTAGTTAATACATCTTGCATATTTGCTTGCATAGTAAATACATAAACAGATAAAAATAATATCCAACTTCAAATTTAATCACCAAAATTGTAGCAATGACTTCAATGCAACACATTGAATGTTCTTTGGGATTAAAAACCTGTTACAACTGCCAATGACAAAGGTCTAGTATTTACTATCCAGTTTATGAGAGTATAGATAAAACATCCAAGGCTAACACAACTCTTATTTTTCATTCTGATAAAATATATCCATGGTAAGAATGGGATCAAGAAAAATAACTTGAAAAAAAACAATTCACATAAAGCCAACACAGAAGCAGACATTGGCAAAATCCACAGTAAACATACAGTAAGGATCATAGTTGTTAAATCTAAGATTTAAAATAGCAGAATTCTATTTGAAATGATATCACCATAACAACATATGTATGCATTTTTTTTCTTTGCAACCATATAAAAGTAAAAAAATAAGTTGTAAAATTTAAACCTTAAATATCTATACCATTGATATTTTACAAATGAATTTTAAAATTATTTTGACATAAAAATATATGACAACATCTATAATTCTATAATTGTTTGCATTTCTTAAACCAATTAAATTAAAGTTTATAATTATAAAACTTTTGAAAGTATAAACCAAAATAAAGTTGGTAAAAATCTAGTTATAAATTTGAAACATTTTCATAAAACATGTACAAAACTCTGTCAAAACAACTATTGAGACACCATTAAATAAAACAACACTTAAAAATTTGGAATGAATAATGTGTTAGAAAGATATAAAAAAAATCTTCCCATCAATTCAGATCTTTTTGTTTTTGCACAAGCCTTAAAACAACAACAAAGAAAACCAATGTAAACATGCTTTTAACAAATACTCCTCTTTGTATTTCAGTACATGTAAAATCCCAGCAGTATCATACTTTAAATAACGTCGTTTATATTATGCAGATATACAAATAACATAATGGACGGCATCATATCTACAGAGATTCAACATAACAGTAAAATTAATGTTTAGCAGTGTGAATTACCAGTAGAATTAATGTTCAACAGTGTGAATTACCAGTATAAACCATTCATTGGGTAACACTGATTTAGTTCTCTAAATACCCCAATAAAATTCTGTTTTTCACAGGCAAACTGTGTCATTACAGTCAAATTGTTAAATACCAATGATTTTTTTTTAAATATTGATAAACCATACTAACAAAAAAGATACTTCAACATAAAGCAAGCTAAATAGTTCAACATGTATCAAAAGGTTTCTTGAACAGAGAGAAATTTGAAAAATCTGAAAATATACAGAATAAAACACTTGTAAACACTATTTTGAAACATAACACAAATTCTATATCCAACAGTATTTCTTTTCCCATTAGGCAAGAATTCCATAACAGCAGATTTCTAAGAAAGTAAACAACTTTATCCTTAAAGAGTACCTATCAATTGTTTCTGTAACATGTAGGTTATCTCCCCTTTTTATTTCAGAGATAAATTATCCTCAGATCTAAAATCTTACTATGTTGAACATAAAGCTATGTTATTTTTAAAACAAGTAACATTAAAAGGGCCTGAAAAAATTAAAGAGCTATGAAAAAAATGCATCATTTCAACATGCATGGTCTTTCCAGGATATCATGTAAAATTCAAAGCCATTACAAAACTTTAAATAAGATGAATGCTGCCATTTTGATATGTACAACACAATGAAATAAATTAAATGCTAGCCATATAAACTGGCCTTATATTACAACCTTGGCACATTCTATTCTACATACACTGTTAATGACAGCAATACCAATGCCCTGCCTTTTGTTCATACTTTTATAAAATTTCATTCCAAACTAAAATGAACACAATTTGAGTTTCTTCACAGTCCCCTTCTCCTGTTCATAAAAACTCTCTCTCTATGTAGAGTGACACAGTTTTAGTATTCTGTAAGGTGTTTACAGCCTCATCGTGTTTAATGTTAAAATCTTGCCCATTCACCTGAAAATAACAAAATACACATTTATAAATATGTAGAAAAATATTTGTTATAAGTTCACAATTATTTAATCAATAATTAGTGTTATGAGACTAAATATTCAGCTGCAATAAATAATATAATGTCATTTCAAAGAAATAATGAAAAAAGTGCCCATTAACAATATAACATACTAACAAATTGTTACAACATATTTAGTGCTTTTCAGCAATTAATTTTATTTTCTATTTCAATGAGGTAAAGGTCTGTGAACAAATTTCATTGCCTTATTTCATGTATATTTCCAACCTTGTCATTTTAGTTGTTGAATTTTGGGGTTTTTTTTTAAGTCTACAATGTCCTTTCATTATCAAGTGTGTGTTCATCTAATATCAAAGTTTCAAATAAAGTTTTACAAATTAAAGCTACCCAATCTCATCAACAACCAATACAGCAATGATATAAATGAGAAAACCATGTTACTAAGTCAAAATGAGATATTAGTAGGATATATTACAATGATCACAACAGGTGTTACAAAAGGAGCAGGATTTAAAATCTTACTCTCATCTTCAGTGATAGGGTAAAAGAAATGGGTGTCAAATTGTGTATACTGCTGGTCAGACTGAAAAGGATCAAAGTAATTATCTGATATTTTTACTTTGTCAAAATTCCAATATAATATTGCTAACTTTGCTTAATTCCCCATAATTGGAGCAAAAAAGGTACATATTTGAAATCATGTGAAGGATGACAACCTGTATTGTTGGTACTGATAATAAAACCTTTTTAAATGTCTTCTTTTTTTACATTTCTATTAATAATTCTGATAAAATTTTAGATTTGTGACCACTTAACATTATTAACATTAATAATCAAGTTATAATTAAATATCTATTCTGAAATTTTTACCTCCCTTACCTCAAGTACTTTATCACCGGGTCGTAATGACATTGCAGCAGGACTTCCAGGAGATACTTTGGTGATAAATATACCCTGTAATTATAAAGTATATGAAGTAATTAATACATATATCATTCAATGTACACAGAGTTAACTAACATCATATAGTTGAGCTGGTTTTTGATGTAGTTTAATACATGATCTTGAAAAAAAAAGCCTGAACAATTTGATATTTTTGATAAATTGTGTATAAAATATACTCCTTGGGTTCAATTAAATGTCCTTTTAGCTTCTTTAATGTGCTATGGATTGATCAATTTAATATTCCTAATCGAACACACTAGCAAAATCAAGACAATTTTCTGTCAAAGGTGGACACTGAAAAATAAGCTAACATTGACATTTAAATTAACCACAAGAAAATGTTCTTTGACATTACTTTATCTTTATACATATTATCGTATTAGGAACTTAACTGAACTCTCAAAACTGAAAATTGAAAATGGTTACCCATAAACTTCTCAGTATACACGAAAACTTACAGGTTACCAGAAAAATCTGAGTTGTACCTTCTAGCTTTTAAGATATTCACTCAAATTCACTAAGTAGGGGTTTTTGATCAATGTGAATTAAAATGTATCAACATATAACCTATCTTCATATGTAAAAAGTTTTCCAAGTTAAAAGTCTGCTGTAAGCAAGAAACAAACCTAAAATAAAAATCAAGCATTTCTGGCTTGCAGTGCTAAATAAAAATTATTAGGGTATAAATAGTTAACACAAAAAACAAAAAACACGACTCAAAATCTAGTCAAGTCAACTATTTTTAAGGTTAAGCAATGAGACAAAAAAAGGACTGGTCTGAATCCAAACAGATATATAGCAGTAGCTAATTGCAAGTTAATAGAAGTTATAGATGATGAATGGTTAGAGAATGTAAGAATAATGCCTCCACCACCATCACATTGTTATGTTCAGATTGGATTGTGAGGAGTTAGTAGACACTCACACTATCATCTGTTCTGTAAGGGTTACCATGGGAACCTATACCACCAGCGATACTGAATCCTAACTCTGGATTCTTTGTTATTGTAACATGGAACTGGAAAACATTGGGATTCTTTAATTCACATCCTCTTTATGATAATCAAATTTGTTTAAAATAAATCATTTTTTTTTTTTAATGTATAGAACCCAAAGAGCATGTACATATATTAGACTAAGATTCATTGATTACTTCCCTTTTTGTATGGTTTCATAGAAATAGCAACATTAATTAAGGACATAATGGGTCATTCTTCATTCTTTTTCTGACTTTTAAAAAAACAAAAAAAATAATACAGCTGAAAATGTTTGTATTGAATACAAGATATTCATGGAAGGTTTGATGATGTCTTATTCTAGCTCAAATACACATGCTAGAGAATTTATGGGTATGTCACAGCGGTTGATCCAATTGGGGTGGTGACTGGAGCACCCTTTTGTGGAATATTTTGTTAATTTTGTGCAGAATTTGGGCAATTTATGGTGCATAACCACTTGTTCTTCTGAAACTACCATGGAACTCCCTTTTCAAAATCTCTGGATCCAACCCTGGGTTGTATTGTATTGTAGATCTAACTCAATTATACCAAATCAAAACCTTGAAACATTATTTTCATGTTTGTAAATGACAATTCTGTTGTTAAGGCAGGGGTTAAGACACATCTATGATAGATTACACAGTAAAATATACACACAATTATGCTGAGTTATGATGGTTAGTGAAATAATGAAATCAGAATATACAAATGAATGCACAAGTAAGCAAACCATTTTAATAACAATGAAGTGAAATTTCACATGACAGGCATGCAATATCTTTATATGATGTTATTAAAATTTTCTCAGTTTTCTACATTTTTTCTTTTCTATCTGAGATAATGCATAAAAGCTTGAAAAAGCTGCATCAATCTGCATGCAAACATGAAAGCAGCTATGATCGTATTGGCTACAAGTAAAGGTCACATTAAAACTGCTTATTTACCTTGTCACATCTTTTAGCATTCTGTGTGTAGGCAGGTACTGATGAAGATGATGTTGATGAATGATCTGGTGTTGCCTCCCTTGATGGATACTCTTTTGTATTGGAGGAGGAATAAGAGTTGTTGTATGAAGATGGATCTGGAGGTGCTCTAGATGGTGGTGGCATGCCATAACCTGTGTTGGAGATTTATATACATGCATACACATAAGTGCTATTAGAGTACATACACAATGTAACCAATTACCAAAAAGTGTGTACCTGTTCTTAAACATAAGTTTGAATATGTCCTTCAGGTGACATTGACAGGCAGGACTGAGTTTGATCTAAGTAATGAAGTAAAAAGCATAAACATTGAAGTAAGGATGTGCTATTAAGTTTAATTTAACTAATACTACAAAATTTGGGTGAAAGCGATTAACTATATGTACATGTACAAGTAAATCATGTCTCTTTCAAGAAGAATATTTGCTGAATATTGAATATTGCACTTTTAAGAAAAAAATAGATAAATAAGATATGAATACAACTTATAAATTCCTACCAACTCAATGGCATAG
This sequence comes from Perna viridis, assembly GCA_037379345.1. Classification (NCBI taxonomy): domain Eukaryota; kingdom Metazoa; phylum Mollusca; class Bivalvia; order Mytilida; family Mytilidae; genus Perna; species Perna viridis. The sequence continues at coordinate 7,747,455 of CM074511.1, read as the reverse complement.
ATAATAATAATAGCAAATATGATTATTGACTGAGCTGATCACCATTCTAGTACAGTGACATGCAGATAAATTCAAGAATACTTTGAATCTTTATTTTTGAAGAGGTGCTTTCAAGATCTTTGATTAACTGTGCAAAATCATGTTTTTATTTTTATTATTATATACATTTTTAGAAAAAAGCTGGTTTAATTGGATATGGGTGCTGAATTACTGAACAAGATGCATTTGGTGAGTTGAAATAAAGTGGTCTAAAACTTCCTGAAAAAAAATGTACTATCAAAAATAAAAGAGTCTGGAAATATTGATATGAGATTTGTCAGATTATTTATCATTGATCATTTAATTTTAATCCATTGAATGTAAATATACATTCATATCAAAGCTTTAAAATCATTACATTTAAAAATAACCACCATCAAAACTAAAAAAAACTGGCATATTGTTTTCCTGAAAAAAAAATAACAAAAAGTTTCATAATTAAACTTCAATTATATTCCATAAAACTAACCTGAGTATTTGGAGGGAGAATCTGTTTGATCGAAAGCTGTATGTAACTGATGATATCCACTGTCTGTTGAACTAGACACTTGTGATACCTGAGAGGGGTCATCCTTGTACATTTCAACATCTTCATATGTTGACATTGTGGGATTCTGGACATCACCAGGTTCATAAGATTTCCCAGAACTATAGGAGTCATAAAATTGTTTATGTGAGTGATTACTATCATTTGGAGAGTTCCGATGACTACTCTGTTCACGACTACCATAGCCAGATTCTCTTGGAGAATCTCGAGAATTCTGTCTCTCATCCCCTGTGACTGATCCTGGTGTCCTTGACCTTTCAGGGTTAGTCTGAGACAGAGGGGTCATACTACGTTTTGACATGTCAGGTGTCCGTTTGTAATCACTAATATATTGATTAGCACTATACACATTCTCTCCATATGTATAATCACTAGGATGGTAATTTGCTTGATATTGGTTGCCATGGTAAGTTGTTGGAGTTCTCTGTCCATTATTACGATCACAGCTATCAGAATTTGGAATTTCATTGATCCTTTGGTACATAATAGGAGAACTACTTGTCCTTTTATCATAATTATATACACCATATGGAGAAGTCCTACTAGGAGTAGTTGGTAATTTTCTTTGTCCCCCTGGCCCATAGGGAGGGGCAGGTTTGTACGGTGGTGGTCTATCTGTTGGAGAGCTATTTTGTTGTACCTAAAATACATGAACATAAGACTGAACACAGTTGCCAATGACATGTTATATAAGAAACCAAGCATGATATTAATAATATTAGTTCTTACAATAGAGATCACTTGATCAAAGTAAATTTTATGACTTGTTTTTTGCTGTTTGGAGTGTTTCTTTGTGACCTTCTTATCAATAAACTTTGTAGGGAGGCGGAAGAGGCAATTGGCAAATTGATGACAGCTGCCTGTTTTCATGTCTTTTTATTACTTTGTTGATAGTAGGAAAACTTTTCAATGTAGACTGTAGAATGGTTTATTACACTATTTCCGTGTTTCATGAATCATATTTTACAAAGTGGTAAAAATAGTATTATACATCTTCTTACAATGAAAGGTAACATGTAAAGTAACCCCTTCAACATTTTCAAATTCTGCAAGTTTTCATTGTAATACATTCTTGACACTAAAATTCTTTTGTTTCAGTTTCAGCAAAATGTCATTGTGATTTGTAAATTAGTTTCTATGAAATTTCTTTTTTAAATCTAAAATGGTTAAACCTTTCTAAACCAAACCCTGAATAAACCCAAAATCTGTCTACACCAGTCTCTTCGTATCAGTTTAAATGTATTCCAAACCTGGGTAAACCAAACATTCCAGAAGAGGTTTGGTCAAATCTTACAATGAATTACATACCCTGTTTTGATTTGAGGGGATTTTATCACTATACATATCTTTCCTCCAATCAGATGGTCTGAATTCATTATCATCATTACTCCCACTTGCACTATTTGACCTCGACCTTGAGGTGTTAAAAGTGAAACCTGAAGGAGGATCTGATGAGACTGGGGTACTTTGGTCCATAATTTTTCCATGAAGGAATTGACTAGGTGATGGAGGCTGGTGATACCCAACACCTGAAACACTTTTATTTTCCACTGATTTGTTATGTTGTAGCTGCTGAGAATATAATTCATCATTCCTTACAACCACTCTTCGACTATGAGACAGCTGAGGAGTTCTATTAGAAACACTATCCTGATTATTATTGTTATTTTGTGTCCGACTAGCACTTTCAGCATATCGATTGACACTGTCTAAATGCTGTGCCCTATTTTCACCCTGTGAATTTCTATGCATTGTTTTAGGATTACTATTCAAATCATAAGGAAGACTATTTGACTTAGATTGATTCTGTAATGGCTGTTGTTGTTGTATGGTGTATCCAGTACTTTGTCTCTTCTGAGAATATCCTTCTAAGTCACTAGAGTAACCATCTTTACCCCTTGGCTTTCTAGGGGTGATAGTTATACTTGCTTCCCCACCATATTGTGCTAACATCTGCTGCCGTCTATAACGAGTCACTTCAGTTTCACTTCTATAACCTGTATCAGAATCATAATCTCTATGACTTCGATGTCTACGATGCTGAGGTTGTGGTGTGCTCACTGGAGCGTAACCATACTGCGAAAATGATTTTGCCAGTTCATGTGGCGAGGCATAAGCAAACCCAGGAGATTGAGAATAAGGTTTGTTTCCTCTGTGAGCTTCCTGATTTTGTGATATGTTTTGGTTAGAGCCGTATGAGTGTCGACGTTCATGCTCTGTAAATCCCCCATCATCTTCATCAGAACCAGGTCTTTTGCCTTTATCTCTCACTAAAAAGAACGTTCAGAATTTAATTTCTGGATGCATAGTTAAAATTAAGAATTTCAAACTTTCAACTGATAAAGAGAAAATGTCAGCTTGCTTGTTTTTTTTTTTTTTAAAGATAATACCATCTTCTATAAATTCAAATCATTATTCTATAAGGATAAAATCCTCCTTTCTACCAGTACGAAGTTCCAACAACATAGACTATTCAATAATGAATAACATTATAAGTCAATTCAATGCACTTCTAAAACAGTTTTAATCACAACATTTTTCTTTTACAGTTAAGCACCTGAAGGAGTTTTCTTTGGACCATGTGGAGGTTTAGAATCTGGTGTGACTTCTCCACTTTTTCTTGCTCTCTCTTTAGACAATCTGACTTGTGATAGGTCCAATACCAAGTCCCTCTCAGGAGAACCTTGTCTGTGATGCATTCTGGCTTTATCTTTGGCAAGTTTTTCCTAAAAATTACACAATAAATCATTCAAAAACTACTAAAAATTGTTAATTTATTATGATAAATCAATTCTTTTTAATATCTGTCATTATTCCACACCTTTTGATATTACATATTATACACAAAAAGGTGGTTCTTCAACTTTACATTATATTTATCCTAAAATTAATAAGATAATAAAATTATTGCCAACAAATATTGAAAACATGCTAATTAGAGCATACCAATTCCTATTATAGTTCATAGGGATGGAGTGTCAATGACATCTTACAAATGTAGATTCTTTGTCAAACCATTAATGGCTCCAAATCTTTCTGTCCAGAGTGACTTTTTAAGGAGTGATGTTTAGCAGTTCAGATGGGATTGTTTGAACTTTTAATGCAGCATGCATTATAGGTGGTCTAACAGATTCCTGTCTGATAAGACATCAGCAAATAACAATACAGCCGTCAATTATCAACAAGGTCAAATGTTATTCAAGTACAAATAGCTCTGACCCTCATAGGCACAGCCTTACTTGAACTGCGTACTTACTCATCATTATGTTGAGCAAGACTGAAGAGGGTTGTACTTACTTTATCACATTTGTAAAGTCTGTGCGTTTCATGGAGTGAAGGAGAAGATGGCTTAGATATTCTGGCTTCTCTTATATGTACATCACTAGGCTCTATACCTCCAGTAGGGGACACCTATAATACAACAGAAAGCACATGACTTCAATAATTGCAGTGTTTTCATAACCATTATTTATAACTGGAACTTCCAAGTCATCGGGGGTAGGATACTCAAATTAGAAATATAATGAAATGTAGTGCACACAGGTAATCTAACCTTATTAAATGGATGGCGAGGTGGTTCTATTTGATAAAGGGTAGGTTAAGAAATTGCTAAAAATGTGATGACTAAATATTGAAAGATGCGAGAAAGCTATAAACGCTTGCTATAATGCATGTACATGTAGGAAATATATATATATATATGAATACATGATATAAAAAACATTACATGCAGTTAATATTGTGTCCATCACCATGCTACAAACACCATGAACCACATTACAGCCATTTGCCATACCAAAACATACTGACGTGTACCAATGAACTGGGCACTGTACCCAATATTCTACCAGGGATTTTCTATCTTGTATCTAAACTTGCAAATTCATACCAAGTACTTATCAAGTTTACATAAAATTAATAATACAGTTAAACTAAAACCAAACCCTGAATAAACTGGAAACTTATGTAAACCAGATATCAGTTTCAAAACCTTTTTAACATGCGTAAACCAAATTCCTGCCTAAACCAACCAAATTCTTCTAAAGTCTGAAGGTAGTTCAGGTGGTACTGGTTTCATTATAATAGGTCATAGAATACTTTTTCCTCTCCATCTCTATAGAAATAATGTACCACTATGCCAGGATACTATATATGAGATTCTTACCTTGTTATTTGTATATATCCATTGAAAAACTTTTAGTAGACTGGAAAAATTTTTCAAAACTAAGGATTTTTTATCAAAATTAATGCCTCTTTGTACAAAATTTTTACCTCTCCATCAGAAAAAGCCTTATTTTCAGCTCCATCATTCCATGTGACTGTAGACCCTCCCATTACTCTTTTCCTTGCTGCCATATTTTGATTATGTCTCAACTTTTCTCTCATCTCTTTAGGATATGGGGTGGGATGCCTTATTAGTTTACCCTGTAACAACCCAGTGTGTTAAGTAACATGAACAAAATTAACAAGACTCATGTTTGCTGTTTCCAGAAGTAAAATGTATAAACTACATTTGTATTGTCAAAATCCTCAAGGGAGTAACCCCTAATATGCCATAGTCTTGAACCTTCCTAAAAAAGATCATGGAATTCAAATTTAACTGGTTTCAGGGACAGAGATGTTCTAGGCTATATGCTAATTTTTGCCTAAATTTTATGCAAAATCAATAAAATTTTTACAAAAAAGGGGATCCCAACCCTAGGAAACCTTCCCACAGATCTGCTACTGGATTTTTTAGACAGACAACAAACATAAAAAAATAAACCCATGGTCTTAAAACAAAAACAGGGATGTACAAATTTTGATACTTCTTCTGAAAAACAGCATACATACAGGTTAGTCAAACAAAATACGCAAGACATAACAAGTATTAGTTAAAAATTATCACCATCATTCATCAAAGATAAAATTCATCCATAGAACATGCAATGTTCAAAAGTATTCAGCAAGCAAACTTTTGTGTTCATGCTTGAAAGCAATTGGAAGCTTTGCAAATTAAGCACAGAATGGAAAACTTCTAAAGGATGCAATGATGTGATTTTTGTTGTCAGGACATGTATAATATTTCCTACTGATATAAGAATAAAAACTATAGCTACAGGAATATACAATTAAATAGTCTTGTTAGTTGTATGTGCTTTAAAACATTTAATGTTCTGGAATTGGGAATGTTGAAAAAAAAAATGGAAAAAATAGTACAGTTACACATTGATGTATTCTTATTTCATCAATATTTATCTGAAATCAATCCTTAAATGAATTGCCATTGTCAAATACAGAGTCGTGATATTTTATAAATGATGGAAAAATAACTAAATATTAATCCAAGACAATTTTTATAACTGATAAATTTCCATGGAATGCTCTCCATTTTACCTGATCATTCATATCTTCATTGAATTCGAAATGAATCTGTTGTCTTCTCTCTCTTTCTTCATCCCAGATAGATGGATGGAAGCTATCCGTGTCACCTCCATGGTCAACACCTATAAATTGAATGTGACCCATTAGTGTAGGTGTGTTATTTGCGTCATATGACACTACAGGCTTGAAACAGTCAGGTTTTCAACCTATCAGTATAGGATAATCTTTGCAGTTTCTACCCATAGCTGTAAAGCAAGTTCGCTTTGTACTTTTTTAAACTTTGCTAAATTACATACTTATATCAGTGCAGTCTACCATCATCAGATTAATATCGAATTTGTTTGGACATATGTAAACCTAATTGTATCAAACTTTTGTGCCTACAGCATAGAATGTTTTTCAATGTAACTTTGCTGTTCACTTGTTTGTGTTCAATTCTCCTTATCACATGTAATTTATTAAATGAATTTTTTACCATGATCGTTGCCTGGTTCCTGAGGTAGTAAATAACATGTTAGTATTTTCCTTCCTGTTTCAGCATCATGATCTGACTGGAGGGGAACTAATGGGCGAGTCTGAAAAAAGAAACAATTATCTAAATTTACTGTGAGTATACTTTACAAAAGAGTACCCGACAAAATACAAAATGGATAACTCTTACTATCCATCTGACAGAAAGTTTCCAAAGTTTTTACTTCTTTCTTAAAGGATTTCTAACATTACAAACTTAATTATTTAATTATCAACTGATAGTCACAGCCCAAACTTTGTTATACAAAAACAAATCTAACATGACATACCCAAATGTTGAAAGTTAAATCCTTCTATACCACTGACCCACGACCTTGAAAAGGGGTACTAGGTTTTCTTAGTAAGTTATCCACCAAGGTCAAAATCTATTGACGGATGTGGATTATATATTTGCAGAGTTTGTGTTACATAATGATAGAGAATGATGAATGGAAAAGACAGGAAGAAGACTATATATTACCCCCTGCATGATTTGCAAGAAATCTCTGAGCGATGGCTCACTAGTGATACCCTAGTTTTCATATCACAATACATTGTATAAAGAAATAAACAAAGTCCTTGGTAAACAGGAAGTTGTAGAATTTTCTAAAAATGGATTCCACCAAACAGCATACCTACAGGAAGAATGTGTTAAAATTTCAAGCAGCCGTGACGAGTAATTGCCGAGGAACTGTGACCAAAAAAAAAGTGTTACAAACAGAAACACGGACAAGGATAAAACAGTATACCCCTTTTGGGCAGGGGTATAACTATTTAACACAGTACCATACCTGATTCTCTGATAACCATAAAGCCTGCAGTTCCTTCAGTTTTATAAATGTGAACGGTAAACACTTCAGCTGGTTATCACTCAGATTCAGTACACGTAACCGTGGAATGCGACCAATTTCATCTGGAATATACTCCAACTTGTTACCCCTGAGTGATAGGACGGTTATACCATTACAGCTACCAAGCTAAAATATACAAAAAAAGGTTCCTACATGTTCTGTCATTACCTATATATTCAGGACAAGACGATAACTGTTTTATTGTGTCAGTAGTAAGCTGATTATTAAGAGTAATGATTGAGGGAAATTTGCTAAATTTATTTTGTCCTCAAAATAAGTATGTTTTCAGTACTGGTGCTAACATTTACATACATAAAAAATAAAGATGATGAAAAATATGACCAGGTAGATCAAAGAATACCTATTATTTAAAGCAACAAAAGTATGCTAATTTCATATCAAGGATATAACTCATAATTTTACTTCAGTTTTCATTTCTTCTAAGGTGTTATGAGAACTATTTAGATAAAAATGATCATTATATCATAGAGAAAAACAGATTTCCATAAATATCTTATTATCATTTGGCTGCATAGTTACATTTTATGTAATACCAAAAAAAGAACAACCATACAAAAAAATGATAATTAAGTTTGAAATTTCCATTATTAATTCAGATGCAACGACTCAACTTATGCATAAAGCATGAAGTTAATGTTACAAGGAACCAGGATGCATTACTGTTAACATAATGAAAACACTTTCACAGTGCTATACTTTAATTGCCAGTTGATCTGATCCAATAAAATATACATATTTAATGAGAATTTAGAATTCTGATCAGGTAACCATGTGGAGTGTGTCTATAAATAGTCAATTCTTATAGTTAATTAAATGCACAAACATATTTAATCTGGTGTTCAAGCCAAGTTATGATTTGTAATGTTACAACAAAGTCTCCTGTACAAGTAATGATGACAATTTACATGCTTTAATTTATATTATTACAAAATCATTTGAGCACAACATCTTTTGTATTTGAGAACATTACTTAAGTAATAATTTTCACAAAATTTTACATTTGTTTATTTTCTATAAGATGGCAGCAAAAATAAATAAACAGCAGTGCTAAAGCACACTTCCATTTTTTTGTGTGTTAAAACCCCAGAACTCTAAAAGAAAAAATGAAAACTGACAAAGAACAATATTTTTTTCTGATCCAAAATAACTTCATAATGTTCTTAGTCCTCACCTCAGATGGTATAAAAGTAAGGTAATTGTCATCAGCATACAGAGTTCTGATATTGCGTAGTAATCCCAAACTGGCTGGTAGATCTTCTAACTCATTGGCACTGACATTCAGCTCAGACAATGATGATAACCTGAAAAATGATTGACAGAATACAAACTCAGGAATGAGACATATTTTATCCCATGCCTCATACAGACAGCAAAGACAAATTATACACAATATCCTTTTTTTTTTTAAATTTTCTATCACTTACAAAGCTTTAAAGACTTTGGACTTCAGAAAATTTTATTTGTAAGTTAAAAAATTGATATCCTTCTCAAAAGAAATCTTATTTTAAGTGTTAATCAGATATAAATCTACAGTTTTGCTTTGAAGAGTATGAAGTATTTTTACCCTCCAATGGTAGTTGGTAGTGATACCAATCTGTTATTGTCAACTTTTAGGGTTGTCAAATTCTCCAAATTTCCTGAAATGGTAAAATATAATGAATTAAGACACAAAAAAACTTTATTTCAATGGTAAACTCTACAAAGCAAACATATTAAGTTTTACTCATAATCTTAACAACTTGTGTTTCTTTAAAGTACTTTATTCTTCAAATTTTACTCTCCAAAGGTTTTGTGAAGGTGAATCAGTGTTTGTATTGTCAGCTATTAAATTTAGCTGGTCATTATATAATATTTAACTGACAATAGCCTCCTACTTCAGTAAAAGTGATAGGCAGGAGGGTTGTCTATCCAAATACTTATATGAATCATGTTATGACAGAATCTAAAAATGCATTATGTTACAATTCAGGTGTTGTGTCACATTTCAATGAACAGTTCTGAATCTTTCATTATTTTCTCATTGTAGAATCTTAAGAGAGGACTGAGATATTTGGTATCAAAGTCTGTCAACATTCTATAATGTTTCTTGTACATTCTTCCCACAAAGCTTTCATTTATAATTAATTTGATTTAGTCTCCGACCATAAATGGAGTAAAAGGAACAATGCACAATAACCAACGTTGATATAAAGTACACATCAAAAGTTGTTAATGTAGTCAATAAAGACCTCAGTCAGTTCTAGCTAAAATTCTAGTCAAGCGATAAGGTCTAAGTTTTTTCTGTCAAAAAGGAGATAAGATGTTTAACACAAACCCAAATATTTGACTTGACTAATGTAACATGTGACCTATATTAAACAGGAGATAATGACCTTAACCTATAACTTATGACCTAATTCCAATTTTTAATGTTCCTTTTCATAATTTCAATTTTTTAGTCTTTAATTTTTTTTCAGCACATTTGACCATTGACCTTCATGTCTAAGATGTATATTTACTATTCAGACATATGCCCAGATACAAAATAAAAAAAGCAAAATTCTGTCAAACCAACTGGGACATCAACAATTACCCTGGTACTTGATTAATGACAGTTTTGAATGTCTTGAAGGTAATGATATTTGACCCTATCAGATGCATTTTGTACTTTTTGTTTCATTTCAAAACAACTGATATTCTCTTCACACATCTTTGACATCTTCAAGTTTATTTCTTATTTTTGTAACAAAATTAATTCTTCTTTCAATTGCTACTTAAGAGTTAACATCATACCAGTACTACTGTCTTAACACCAGATAAAACAAAAACAAAACAAAAAAAACACAGAATTACAGAAAAACAGAAGATATTTCTAAAACAGGGCATCAATATGTTGGCTAGAGAACACAAGGAAGACTATAGAGAGTTAAAAATCCAAATTAGAAACTTCACAATTTTAACATGAAGAACTAAACATTCTTTTACTAAATTCATGTTCTATTTTGAACTACAAGTTGGCTCAAATTACCACGAATTATATAATATTAATGCATATTTAATTAGACAAATCCATTTCAGATTAATGGGACTAACAAAAAAACCAGTATTTCATCAAGATTTAAAATCTTCCATTCCAGTTTTATTACTTACAGAAAATGCACACCAAGTTGAAATGTTTGAAAGGTGGAGTATCAGTCCATCTTTATGTATAAAATATCACATTATAATGCCATTAAAATTAAATTAATTGATCAAAACTGATGTAATATGTAAATGACTAAATTCTCTACTTATAATTAAAAAATACTTTATCCTGGTTAAGACAACATTTAAAACTAACAAAATCCAACTCAAACAAACTTTATTTACAAAAGGCACCAACACAAATTACTTTATTTACAAAAGGCACCAACACAAATTACTTCTGACTGGGTCTTCTAACTGCTGGGATCTTTGTGTAAACTGTTTACAAAAGGTGGCAGAATGATCGGTCTAGGTTATCTAAGTTGTAGATTTGGGATTCTTTTTCTTAGTTCTTATATCATCTGGTATCCAATTGCAAACATTAAACCATTCGTTTTTGTGAAAAAAAAATATCATGCTTTTTGGAAGCCATTATGAATTACAATATAATCTCATCACATGTTTTTAGACTGACTTGTCTTCATAGCTTTATACATGATGTAAGAGTGTAAATAAAATTAAAATACTGGAACCAGAAAGTTTTGGTATAATACAAACTGGTGTGTCTTTCTCCTTTTTTGTAGTTAAAAATAAAATAATTAAATTCATGCAATCAATGAGTATTTCTTACACATCTCCACATGGTACTGAATACCTCTGCAAGGTTCAGGCTAAAAACCACTAATTCCACTTTCCATAGGCTTCTATGCTAGTTTCACAATATTCAATGGCTTCTCTGGACTTTACCTTAACTTTAACCTGCAGAGGACTATATATCAGCATGATTCTACATATGTCAGCTCACAATCCTCAGAATGGCATGTGGGGTTAGCAGACTTGCAGTGCAGTACTGGTCACCGGAAGTGAAGGGTCTATAAATAGCATGGGAAATCCCAGTGTTTTCACAAGATAGGGGTATATTTAAAAATCATTATGGAGATTAGGCTTCACATCACAAGAAGAAAAATGCACCTATAAAATGTACAGAAATGTTTTTCCTTTCAGAAACTGTTTAAATTTTTTAAATAAGATGAGAACTTTTTTCACAGCACTATGAGGAACAGGGGTAATTTCTGCGTAGGACTATTTTTGCGTACGTTCCAAATGCTCATTGGTTGAATTGGTGGTCTGTAACCTAAAGAGTCACTTTTTGTCTTAGAAAAAATAAATAACTATACAGGTATCTTCCTACACACATACTGAATGCATTTGCAAAGTTTCAGTGAAATGTGACAAGCACTTTTTTAAATATTTGATTTTTAAATATAGGGTAACCAAGTTGTGCGAGCAAAAAAGTGACAATATTCTACCATACTTAAATGTATTAAATATTTGCAAAGAACTTTTTCTGACTTTTCAAATAAAAAATATCAATCACAACTTGTTTTTTAACAATATTAATGAAGAAATAGTTTTAAAAGTAATCATTTTCTGAGAAATTGGTCTATTTTTAAAAAATTATTTCTGACATGCCTCCCCCTTTTTCTTGATCACATGTCAAAAATCCTAAATCTTTAAATTTTCACAAAAGGTGATATATTTGGCTTTAAATTTGTAAATACAGTGTTTTCACATTAAAACATGACCAGTAAAGGGCACCTAAAGCAAAAAAAGTACTCAATAATGGATTTTCCATGTTGCCATAGGGGAATGCTGATATGGCCTTAACCGCAGTAATGAAAGTGAGTTTTTCCTCATTTCTAACCTAATTTTTGCTCAAATCTACACAAAACTTGATTTCAAGTGCTTATTACCACCATATTTAGGTAAATATAGCCCTCAAAGTTTAATATTTGATATTTTTACTAAATTTTCTACACTTTTTACAAGATAGGACATAAAAATCAGCCAAAAAGACCAATTTTCAATAATTTGGACCTATAACTTAAAAAAATGCATATTTTGAAGATTTTTGTAGTGTATTCCTCTCATGGCAAAGTTAACAAGATCTTCAAGTAGTTTAAAGCTATTTCAAAAAACTTTTCATTTTGCCATGGCTTCTCCTTAAGGCTAAAAACCACTAATTCCACTTTCCATAGGCTTCTATGCTAGTTTCACAATATTCAATGGCTTCTCTGGACTTTACCTTAACTTTAACCTGCAGAGGACTATATATCAGCATGATTCTACATATGTCAGCTCACAATCCTCAGAATGGCATGTGGGGTTAGCAGACTTGCAGTGCAGTACTGGTCACCGGAAGTGAAGGGTCTATAAATAGCATGGGAAATCCCAGTGTTTTCACAAGATAGGGGTATATTTAAAAATCATTATGGAGATTAGGCTTCACATCACAAGAAGAAAAATGCACCTATAAAATGTACAGAAATGTTTTTCCTTTCAGAAACTGTTTAAATTTTTTAAATAAGATGAGAACTTTTTTCACAGCACTATGAGGAACAGGGGTAATTTCTGCGTAGGACTATTTTTGCGTACGTTCCAAATGCTCATTGGTTGAATTGGTGGTCTGTAACCTTCAATTCATATCAAATAAGTAATAAGGAAAATAAAGAAGCACTATAAGTTTGTCTAACAGACATACAGACAGGATAAAAAATGAGTCTCCCCTTGACTGAGAAGCAAGACAAAGTTATGCTTGCTTTTAATATTGCATTTATTTCCAAATGCAGTTGAGTTTTAAATGTTCTCGACAACAAGTAATGCAACTATAAAAGTTTCACAATTAAATTTTGAACTGATGGAATAAAAAAAATCTAATTCAAATGGGCAAGTTTTATTAGGAAAACTACGGTAGCAATTTTTCATCAATATTTACAATAAAATACATTGGGTATGTGTCAATACACTCAGGTAATATTACTCCTTTCATGGAGGTGTTTCTATTGCCCAGATTATATTTAAACATGCTATGTACTGAATTTAAATCATAGTTAGGCTGGTTTAAATATAGGCAGTCAAAATTTATTTAATTTTCAATACTTACAAATCATATGATAAAGATCGTAAAGTAAATGAATTAAAAACCTTTTAAAATGGTCAGATGATAGTGAGACAGATTATTCTGTTGAATTCAACAAGTCTGGGGTAATTTATTTCTCCAATTATTGCTGATGTAGATTTGGTTGTAAATATTTACCAATCCCTATCATATAATGACATTTTGTGACACAACTATGATTTGAACCTGAAACACATTTTCAAATATTTCAAGGCTTACAAATAACATGAAAAAAGTTTTCTTCTAATTTTGGTAAAACTAAGGCCCTGAAACTACTGAAAACCCAATATGTCCCTTGCTGTTTGCACGAGCAAATGCACTTTAATACCTTAAAAGCACAAAACTTAATCAGTAATCAAAAGCAGACTCTTTATAACAGTATCACCAACATGTACTTCACCCAGTATGGCTTGACCTAGTATTAATATCTCAGTTATAGACAAAGATTTCAGTGTCTTATGACAAGCCAAATGTTGAGATTTTTAAATGAAGACTTAGAATTAAAAGTCGTGAATCTGACATTGAATGCTGTTCAATCAGAATACATCTTAATTGGAATCTGAATAAATATATGAATGTATATAATATGGATCAATCAAATGATATCATTACACTATGAAGAATAAAGATGAATATCCTTCAACTAAAACATCTCAATGGAAAAGATTTAGTCATTTTTGTAATTCTACCTGATGTATACCCAAAACAAAATTTCAAATGTTTATAATTATTTCATAATGAGTCAACTCCTACTATTCACAGCTATTCAATCAGAACACACACCTTTATCAAAATGCACACATTTTTATAGTTTTCAAAAACATTAAAAGCCATTAAAATACTTACTAAGAATTAAATCTATAGCTAAAAGATCTTAGGTGGAATTGATTACGAAATTCAAGGACTAAGTCACTATACAATCTAGCTTAATCAATGGTGTGTAATTCCCATTAACCATTTTTTAGTTTTAACCATGTACAAGTAAGGTAAAATAAAACAGGAATACACAGACAGGTAAAAATAGGAGTGGTTTGTAGAGGCTAAGGACCTTCTGAACTTAATATATGGAGGGACTGACACAGTCGCTGCTACTAAACCTGCTGTCATCATTGGTGACGAACTCTTTGACTGACTTTAGTACATGTATTTTTACAATATTAGGAAACAAATAAGCAGAAATTTGGACTGGAAGAGATATAAATAGTCTTGAATGTCTGGAATGTTATCTTCCTTTCAAAGATTTACAACTGATGTGTATTGGAAAGGAATAAGAGCCTAAGAAACTAAAATTCTTCCACAAAATTTTTCTTGAATATAAATTAACTGGGAAAAAATGAAGATGATTTGCACTTTTTGCCATAAACATGCACTTTAATGTATTTATGTCATACATTACTTTATTTCCAAGATCTTGTGAATTTCAAACTTAACTTTTTACACCTATGATGGTGCAATTTGCATTATATAATCTATAAATATTGATCATGTCAATCCGCTGGACAGATAAACAGATCTGTGGTGGAAAACTCAAGACAATCGTAAATTGTCTGGTAAAAAATTTCAGTGAAAATATTGATTTGATATATTTACACACAGATTCAACTGTATCTGTGTTGTTTGTTCGTTTATTTTTTTTCATTGATATTTTAAAATACTATATTTTCCTGTTCAACTATGAAGCCTAAGTTAGTTGATACATCAGTATTTTGCAATTAACATTTGAGAGTTATTTAGTTATAATTTAATTTCAGAAGTAAAAAGCTTTCTGACTGGTTTAATATTTTGTTTCCATTATCTAATGGACCTATTAAATTTTGTAATGTAACTGTGATGTCATCAACCTTTTTTTGATGATATGCTCCTTAAATTTGATACTAAAATTGAATTATAAGGATTGACTGTTATATTTTTTCAGTTTTTTTGAAATAACCTGAATGCCCTTGGTGCACACTTGACAATAACCTGTTATGCAGGTTATTTAGTATGCACCATGTGATTGAGTTTATTTCCTCATAGACTAAAAAAATATAACAGTCATTCCTTAAATGTTTGAAAGCAGGTAATTGAATTAAACTTTGCTAGAAAAAGCATCACAGATATATTTAAGAAATTATGGAATTATTCATAAAATGGTTGATTTCAGTACAATAACAATCAATTTTTGACCAATGATGTAACAATTTTCATTTTCAGCCATTCAGATGATTCTGGTGCATGCTTTGGAAATTATTTACACACAGTACATTAAATTCTGGTGTGAGCATGTATACATCTATGTTTTAACTGATCAACTCATCAAAATATGCTCTAACACTAAAAACCATTTCTAAAGATAAAGAACAAAAATGTACAATGTACTTCAAAAGCCAATATTTTGTCAATAACACTTCAAATTCCAAGGCTTTAAAACAGAGCTCCCTTTTTAAAAACATCCCATTATCTAAATCAATGTAATAGTCACAATTTGAACCATTTTTTTTCATTAAACCTGATACATATTTAACGTGACTTGGGACAATATCAATCAGAAAATATTCAGTTGACCTCGGCATTAAGATTACATCCTATTGTTTTTATTGATTCATTGCCAAAGTCAATTCATTGTTTTTGGGTCCCCTACATTCAAGTAAAGTCCTTTAAGATATGTTCACAGATAACCTAAAGAAGATGTAAATTTTTGGCATTCATAGGGTCGTTTTATTATTCCTCTAGACGTGAAAATTGATCAAAATTGGTTATTAAATATTTGTTAATTAATAAGAAGTAGTTCATTCATAGTTCTCTAGCGTAACTAACTGCTAATTATAGCAATTTTACCATCAATTTGTCCATATACTCTGATATTTCAATTACTGAAAATTCTATTAGAGTCAAAATGGGAAAAATAACAGTTAACTAAATATTACTTCAATGCTTAATATGTGTCATAAAATGGAAATCAATAACCTGAAAAACCAGGTATAGGTAGACTGAATAGAAATGTATTATCAATACTGTTCATACATTTTTTACACGGAAATTAATTCATAAGAAAATCAGAACTTTGACTACATTAACAACTTTTTCAGGTTAGCTATTGAAAAATAAAATAACTTTTTGCGTATTATTTTAAAGAAATTGAATGCAAAAGTTATCATCTCAAGAAAAGATTTAACTGTTTCATAAGAAAGCTTAACAATATAAGTTAGAATGGATTTGAGCAGGTGCTGATAGTGTTTGTTTTTAAACCTGATATTCAATGATGGGTCTTATCTCTCTCTATTTCTAATTTTAACTCTTGACAAAATACATCTTGAGAAATCAAACATAACTGATCATAGATATGTTCTATAAATGTTCACCATAACTGATCATAGATATGTTCTATAAATAGATATGTGTTTATGACAATAGTTCTATAAATGTTCACCTTAAGTATCAAAGTCCCATATAAGCTTATTATCACATCAGATACAATTAATGTGTGAAAACCTTTCACACCTCAACTACTCTAATTTACGATTTTCTACTAAAATTTTTTAAAATCTGAGCCCCAGGATATAAAGCTACATTATAATAGAGACTTTAAACCTAAATTTAAGATAAGCGATTTTCTTTTGATATCGTATAAGAGAATGTATTCATTCTAACTTGTAGTATCATGCCTTTGACTTTAGACTTTTCAACAAAGGATGTTACCCCTTTAGACTGTTACTTTTAATTTGGTGACATTTGGAAAAAGTAAATGTAGAACAAATCTCTAGGCCCCATTTTTTTTTGCTTTTTAAAGTCTTAACAGAATTAATCTTGCCACAAGAATGTATACATTATTTTGTTAAACTTTTTTAAAAATGATCCTTTCTGTAGGCTTCAGAAGAAAATAGAAATTTAGAACCAGACTGGAGTCAACAAGATGTTTAATAGTTTGCTAGTGTTATGTACTGTTTAAATGATTTTGTTGAAGATGTTAATTTCTTTGTAACAGAAACATAGCAATAAATAACTTCATTCAATTTAACAGCACATTTTAAGACTTAAAAACACTATCACTAATACAATTTGAGAGGATCTGTTGCCCTTTTTTTCATGTAGAGATAATCTTGGATAGTAATGCCTTATTTATTCAAAAGAACGTATAACTGACTAGTTGTAAATTTATAGGTCATCCAGAGTAAAGCAATACCTACTACATGTATTTGCATCAAATTAAGAGGTACAGTCAACAGACGGACAGACAGAAAGACAATATAGACCTCATTCTACAGAGTTGGGTTAATATATAAGCTAGATAATCATGGTTAAAGGACTGTGGAAAAAAGCATGAAGTGCTGCAGATTGTTTTAACTTTGTCAGCCATGTAACTTCTCTTACCTATAGAGTCTGGAAGAGATTGTAGCTGATTGGTCGTTAGATGTAGGTCAGCCAAGGAGGAACAACCTTCTAATTCTGTTGGTAAAGACTGCAACTTATTTTTAGACCCATCCAAAAACATGAGCTGTTTCAAATTACCAATTGTCTATAATGAAAAGAAATCAACATGTTAGGTCTTAAAATCATTATATATTTTGACAAGGTGTATAAGTGACGCATCAAAATGATACTTTGAGAATCAAATATCTGCTGATTCACTACATACATTATATAAACCCAGGTATAAAAGTAATAAACACAGAATTACATAGAATTCTAACATGTTTTTAGTACTTTTCAATCTCAGACCATATGAAATTTATAAATTTTAAGTACTTTAATTTCAATTTTTCTTTTCAACTCTTTTACATTGTACTTATTTTAGGGTGGTTCAAATTGTATAATGAATTTCAACTTTTTTACATGATAAAATTGGACAAAATGAAACTTAAAACCTCAGAACTGGAAATAAAATGAAAATTCACCACTTTAATATCATTTCACATGTTCTTATAAATTAGTTTCTATAAAACTTTAATCAGCCAATTTCAGTTTTAATAGAAACATTTAAACATGCTTCATGAATAAAATTTCAAACAAAGTAAAATGCTATTGAAATTGTACAACACTTTATGTTCCGTGAAAAGACACATAAATACTGTCAATTTCTATATCTCAATTCATTTTTAGCTTTTATGGCATTTTTTAGGGACTGCATGTGTGGTGTACAAAGATTCAAATGAAGTAAAGCAAATACAAAAGGTATAAACATTTAATTACAATTCTGACTTTGTCATAATGATAAAAATAGACAAATCCTATCCTTCCTACAGACAGCACTATCCACATCCAAATCTAAAAATGTATTTATTTTCTAATCACTTTGTAAGTTCAAAGTTTTACCTTCTCCATCAAACCTTAAATAACCAAAAAGTCAATCAATAATTAAGACATTTCTTATAACAAATCTAACTAAACAATAAATTCTCTTACTGATTAGATTGATTAGGTTTTGGCAATTTTTTTTTTCAAAATGAAAGTGTAATTGCCAAATAAATTACAGAAGTTTTGAATTGTTGTTACCAAAATTACTAAGTCACACTAAACTGTTGGCTTTACAAATGGAAAGAGCTGGAGAACTTTGAAAATAAAATAAGGTTATCATGACAGTCTGAGTCAGAAAGGTTTTCTGTAAGTTAAAATTTAGACTATCCAAATAAAACCTTTATTCATCAAAATAGAAATTCCATATAAATTATCCTGACACCAAGCCATGACTGTCTTCAGATTCCTACTAACTTTCAACACTTTGTATTGAATTCTACCTTCTTGTCTATTCAAACCTCATAAATTCATATTTTTTTCTCTTCTAAAAGATTTTTTATGCATTCCCAAGCATTAAATTAAGCATTAGATACATGAGTGTATATTTTTAATATGCATTAAAGCGTAAAAGTTGATTGCACAAAGGAAAGGCTACATTATCCTGTCCTTATCATATTTAAATTTCCTAGTAAATCAAGAATAATTGAAATGGATTTAAGATAATTGGGTACATCTGATCTAATAAATGAAATACAATAAAAAAAAATAAAATTTGGACCATATCATAAAAATCAGAACAGGTCATATAAAGGTGTTTTCAATCTTAATTCTTGAATACAAAGTACTCTGTTTATTGACCATTAAAATAGTTTATTTTGTCAATAATTGCTTCAGAAAGCTATTAGTCAAAGAAGTCCATTAAGAAATTCAGTAATGGACTACCTAGGTTTAATAAAAACCCCTTCTCATCAAATCCCCTATCTGAAATAAAAACAGACACAAACTGACCAGTATCAGTTATTTGATTACATACACTAAAAAACATTAGGTATAATTAAATGTTGTCAAAGTATTTTGATTGAAGGCTTGGAAATTCAAAGCAGAATCTTTAAAATCATGAGCAATACATGTCTGGACCAGCATCATATATTTCATACATCATATATCTCATATATTTGTGAGCACTTAAGTACAGCACTGCCTTAAAACCAGACGGAGGCTTATCAAGGGTAATTCATACATTTCTTAATCCCAAATATTTTTATTGCAAATCCTTATGTAGGCCCATTAGAAACTGTATAAGGAAATATAAGTGCTAATAAAAGTAGTCCAGTGGAGATATTAAAAACTTCAAATTATTTGGTTATGCTCTACTACAGAAAAAGTACAGGAAAATTTCCCTCCAGAATTTTTATACTATAACCAGTCATGAAATATTTCAAGAAATAAACACAAACGCAAATATTATTTTATTGGAAATCCTTCAGTAAGCCTCACAGAAACTGTAAAATCAAATTGCAAATGGAAGTTGCCCACTGAGGGTATTAACACTTAGATTTTGGCTATGTTCTACTACACAAAAAAGTACAGCAAAACGTCCTGCCAGAATTTTTACACCATTACCAGTCAAAAAATATTTCACGATAAGTAGCAGATCCACAGACATGAGCATAGAAAGAGATGTTTTTCAGACCTTACAAATGTATTTATAAAATTTCATTGATTACCTTAAGATATGATGAATCACCCCTGCCTGGTTTTTAGGCAGAACCATACTAAAGTATCTTAAGCATATATTAAAGTGTAAAGCAAGTTTTAAGTTAAGAATTTCCTAAAGTAATGAATTAATGATAGCATACACTGCTGAAAAAATGTCTTAGAACCCCTTAAGCATGATGGATGGAGGACAGACAAACTGCCAATAGACCTACTTTTACTAGTGGTGGCGTAGGTCAAAAGTTAATATGTCTTCACTTGTTGGTATGATTCAGACAGTATAAAGACTCGTCTGATTAAAACTAATCAATACAATGCTACATACCATATAGATGTAAGCATTCCTTACCAATATGTTACTATATACTTACTGGTGTTATCTGTGTGATTAGGTTATTGTCACACCAAAGTTCTAAAAGACTTGTAAGGTTACCAATCACATCAGGCTAAAATGAAAAAGAAAATGATCAACAGATTGTTTAACATTTTCATATATTTTACAATCTTTATAACAAAATTTTACATGTTTTCCTACCACCAGTAGAATATTCATCAATATACATGGTTTAACAGAGCAAAGTATAGCTGGTCTTGTGTAGATTTTCGTCTACTGCCAACACCAAGGTAGATTTTTCAGTATAGAGCTTGTAAGTTTCGTCCTTATTTTATTTTTAAAAGGGAATTTCTATTATCAGAAAAATTCAAAACTTAAGACAGTTTTTCCTTCAGTTAGCAAAATACCAACAATATGATACTTATCTAACTTATGAAACAACCATTTCTCATGCTTGGGACCCATTCCTGTGAATTAACGGTCATATGATGAGATTACAAGCCCCATACCCAGGTAATAATAGACCAATATGCCCTTTTTTTGTCACATACTGAACTAGGCTGGGACTAATAAATCTTGCATGTAGATATTAAAATATAGTCACATTTTGGTGTTTTTGAAAACACAATCTTTAAAAGGCAAAAAAAAAAGGGGTTCACAGACAGAAATAGCAGAATTTTGATGAACAAGAAGTAGATGTCCAACAAGCCTGACATCAGATCCATGGGACCCATACCTGATGCCAGATACCAAATATGCAATTGATGGTTGTTGAAAAAAGCATTATGAAAATAATTTCTCCACCTGCCCACCCAACATTCACTATACTATAACATAAAATTTGGCCAAAAATGAATATAAACAGATTAAATTGTGACTTGTGTTATAAATGTAAGGACACAGGTAACATAACTGGTACTGAGTTTTCTATAATGAATCTGATAGTAATTCTACAATGTGTATCCTCTTTCAATATTAGGACCAGGTCTCTTTGTTAAGGGTTAATGTGTTTCACATGTACTTACTCCAAACCTTTGTCACTTGTATAATAGAATTTATATTTCACCAATAATACCTCAAATGAAATAGAATATGCAAGAAACAAACACTAAAGCTCACCAATTCTGTGAATTCATTCTGTCCAATATCAAGTCTTTCAAGCTCTGTTAGTCTAGAAAATGACTTGGGTAATGTTTTTAAATGATTTTCCCTCAATTCTAAAATCTTTAACTTGGACAATCTGAAAATTAGAGATATATGTCAAAATGAAAAACAAGTTTAGAACACCATTATTCCAGCTCAATAATTTAACTCCCCATAAAAGAAATATAGCAACAGTAAAATCATACCAAAATATTATAAAAAATACATGAAAAACAAATACCCTTTCATCAATACTGTTTTTATATCTGACAAAAGTGAAAAAAATTCTTCAGTTGGCAAAAGTTACTTTTTAATAATAAGGACAGGAAGAACATTTTTTGCTATATGAAAAAAACCAACAAAAAAAAAACGTCTAATCTTCCAAATTTGAACGCTTGGTCTAAACAGTTCATGACTAATTTCCTTGACAACACCTCAGTCAACTTACCTGCCAAAATTTCCAGGTAAATAGTCCAGAAAGGTGTCATTTAGTAGCAGCTGTGTCAGGTTCAGAAGCTGAGTAAAACCTTCAGGCAGTCTGAAATAATAAAACAGAAGATTCTTAGCAATATAAAACGTGGAGAATTCAGTACAAAAGTTTGTTCAATATATGTTGGCTTTACAGAAGTGCAATAACACCACAACACAATCTACATGACTTCGGTCTACTGCAACTTTTCAGGTACAGAACAATGCATTGGACTACCTGGTATATGGCATTTCATACTTTATGTAGTAGGAGCAGGTTCTTAAAACTAAGAAATAACCGCAGTGAAAATACAATTTTTACAACCTCCATGTTTATTTAATTTTCAGTTTCACGAAAATGTACAAATTTCAGGTGTTCTCGGCTTTTGAAAACCAGTCCTCTTTAAGCCTATGATGAGTCAAGATAAAAGTGCCTAAAAGTCTTTGATGAATAATATCATAATAGGCTAAATTGCTCTCAAAAGATTGAAAGACCACCTAATGTAAAGGTATGGTTAAAGTACTATGATAAAATGAAAGTTTAACTTAAAGTCAAGAGAGGGAGACCAAAAGATTTCTCTGTTCTGCATGCATGAATATCAATAGCTAAATGCATAGAGACTTAACAGTAAAACATGAATGCTGAGAGATTCACTTAGTTCTTCCTAATGTAAATTTAATCAGCTTTAACCCCAGAACAATTACGTGTGAATACTTAGTTGTGACTTAAATAAGACCATAGATTTATAATTTTAGGTAGGTTTGAATGAATGGTAGATTCCTCTTATGAGTCCTTCTACTCTAGCGACACAGATATGTACAAACTGCTGCAATAGGCCACCTATCTTTTTAAGGTTACATAACATATGTACTCTGTTACTATTTCAAGTGGAATGAACTAAATTTGTACAATTTGAAAACAACATACTCAGACTGTCGTAATGGACGTCTTTAGATTCTTTGTCATTTTGGATAAAGGAAATGGTAGTGTTTACATTTCTTGTTAGGAGCTAGGTGACGTGAAGTTCAAGTTTTCAATCTGCTTTCGAGATGAGACAGGATTTTCATTAACAACAATCCCATTTCCATGCCTGTCAGTCCATATAATACATCAACCACATTCTATTATTACTAAAATGTAAGCTATGTTCACATCTTTTAAATCGTACAATGGACAAAACAATTTCTGGTAAAAACTGGTTGCTCTAATGTATAATTACATGACAACATTTGACACACTTAGAAAATTAGAATTCAATAGATGCCAAAATATAATTGATCCTTATTGAATCTTTTAATAAATTAAATCACTTTTTGCTCCATGTATGTGAGTCTTCCCTACTGGCTGTTATACAATATAAGAGAATTTTTTTGTTTTTCACAAATTTATTAGTAAAGCATAATTAGAAGAAACATCTTGTAGATATATAACCATCTCCCAGAAAGTTGTTCTGGAGTCTATTATGTCAGTGTTCTAGACTCAACAAGATAGAATACACAAATGCTGTCACTTAGACTGTACTTGAAATATAAAGACCCAGTCAATAGGAACAGGGATACAGTTTTATGACTGATATAAATATTTTTTACAGCAAAATTTAAGTCAATCTGCGATAATGTTGTTTTTCAAAAAATACTTTAGTTCATATTTATCTTTTTTTTTTTTTGCTCTACAGGATATTTGCCAAATAATTATCACAGAAGAACTTTGTACCGTGGATAGTGGGAAAAATGTAGCCTGCAAGGTCTTATGAAAAATTATTATTCAAAAACTTAAGGACATGACTAAACAAACTGTTCATTTCAAAACAGTTTTCCATTACAAATGGCTTAATTGTTTTTCGTTTCAACTGACACATGATTGAATATCTTATCCAAGTTCAAAGGACTGCTCATGTTACTAACATTAGGTAGGTAAGGCCTTAACTCTAAAGTCCTATGTCTTAACCCAGTATCAACACTATACCTTAATCAGTAAAAGATCTTTCAGGTTTTACTAATTTCATTAACCCCCCGTTGACAATTTCTATAATAATATGTCAAAATCTTTGACTTGGGTGTCAGCTAGCTTACATATAAGGTATAACTGATTAGAAAACATAGAACTTTCAGTAAGATTTAATTTTGCTGCCTCAATACACTTAATGAAAATATTTCAACCGGAAAAACACTTAGTACAGTAGTATTAGAAGTGTGCCCCTTTTAGAGATGACTTGTTTTTGCTATAATGAATTATTGTGCTGTAACTAAAGACCAAAATTTAAAGCGTGCAAACTGCAATAAGTCTTTCATTTGAGTATATGACTTGCCAATAAATCAAAATTTACAAAAAAATTTACTTTTTAAAAGGAAAATCACCTCCTGTGGTGTTTTAAAGTACTTTAAAGTCCTTCACATAAACATCTTTATTTATTTAAAAAAGGATATAATCACAAATTATTTCCATAGCTGACACAAATACATTTTAGGTTAAAACTGGCATTAAAATATTTTCATTCAATTTTTTAACAGTGAAATAAGTTAAAAGGTTCAACTATCTATAAACATACTTTTTAAGAATGCTTTATTTATTTGCTTTTCCCCTGCTTTTTTGTTTTGTTTTTGTTGTTGTTGCTTTTAGTTAATCTTTATTACTTTTAAAGTAAAAAAAACTTGGTTGAAGGGACTGAAAATGTAGTAAGTACAGTAATTCTAAGGGACCTTAACTTTACTAAACTTTAACACTACAGAACTTTACAAACCTAGATTAATGTAAATGGAAAGTAATATTCATTTATGCACAGCTCCTTGTGTCAAATAGTCCAGATGTGACTAATACACCCAATTAAAATATAGTTGAATAAGAATTTAAAAGAATTCAGATACAATAGTATGACCTTGATCTTTGACATGAATGCTTTGAAGGTAACTAATTTACAGAACCTTTCAAGTTCATGATAGTAGAAAAACTCAAACTTAAAATTAATTAACTGGTGCAAACATCAAACAAAAGCATTTAATTTGAACTAAAAAATACTGTGAAAACCTAAACTAGAGCCTGACATTATCTCATATGCCCTACACATAACCTACCAATTCAATCCTCATAGAGTTATAAGTTCCAACTGGGACTATTAATGAAACACCTGTACATAAGAGTCAACTTTTAAAATCCAGTTTGAATGGATTACATACTACTGTGGTAGGTAATACTACTTGTCATGCATACCCAGTACAACGCTGAGAATTAGGGAATGTTTTCAAAGTGGAAATCAGTGCAAGACTATTCATTTTCAAGTACAAGGAGACGTGGGAATGATCCAGTATGATGTAACATTAGCATCAGTCCAGAAAAATGACAATGAGAAAGTTATCCAAGTTTGATTACTGATAGATAATAGAAATGAACTATGGAGAATACTAAGTTAACTTATCTCTGACTGACAAGGGCAATAAATGGAAAACATGAAATCTCATTTTCTTACCATAAAAGATTTCATGATGTAGAAAAAATGGTTCCCAGCTTAGTACAATTGCAGAAGGCTAACCCTGAACAGTTTGATGCTATCATTAAGCTGGGTAAACCTCTTCATTTGGATTTAGGTTTGATATTTGACAGAGCTCAGGATTCTGACACTGAATGAATGTGGTCAAAGGAACTTTAAATTTCAAAATTGGACTTACAGTTGAACTTCACTTCCTTGAAGTAGGATGGCTCGAACACCCGGATTTCTCGAACACAATTCAAAGTACCAAAATTTTCTCCTATATAATCAATATAAATAACCACGGATTTCTCAAACTTCAATTTCTCGAACACAAGAACTGACTAGTCGGTCCATTCAGTAATAAATCTTAGAGAATAACCCTCACGAACTAAAACTTGTTAGCCATTTTGTCAGCTTGGGTAATAAAAGGTGTGAAAAAACTGATACCTCATTTTAGTTAATAACAGGTAATATTTAAGTCATCACTAATTAGGTAGTTTTGATCTTGAAGTACTAACTGAAGTTCAAGAATGTTCCGAAGTCGGTATTATGAAAGCATGAAAGAAAATCGGATGAAAACGAATAATTGACCACAGAACTCGAACTCTGAACATTTTTAAAGGCAAACACAGCATTTTTAATATCAACAAATCAACATAATCTTCTGAAAGTGAATGAAAAAGATCCAAAAACTAACATAACTTCGTAGGAAGTAAGCAATTTCTAACGATAAAGTTTAACTCGGATCAGTAACAAAAAAAAAAACTGGAAATATACGAACTTCAATTTCTTGAACTCTTGATAACTTGCATACATTTCAATGGTCCCTTGGAGTTCCAGCTACCAAATTTTGACTGTATTACCTGTTGTGGTCCAATTGTAAAAATATACACTGTAAGATTCTGAACATGTAAGAAACACAATAATTCAAGACTTTCAATTTAACACCATTGAAATTGGTCATGAAAAACACAATATATACAAAGCTTGAAATAAGCCTTGTTTCTGGGCTATAACTGCTAAATCTTAATATGGTATAGAGCTCCACACTTATACTCAATTTATTGCCTAGAAACCAATGTCTACAGACAATGCATACCCATAACATTTAATAACTGCAAAAGCTATGCAGTCAAATAAAAACCACAAAGGTGACCTGAAGAGTAAGCAGCAGATACAAGAAAAGTAAACTGCGGCATCAGTTCAAACCAAACCATCACTGAATACTTTTAATGACAGGCTACATTTCCAGACCAATTGTAATGTACACCCACAACACCTGATAGTTTATGGCATACAATCAGTAAGCAATCAGGAATTTAAACAACAAACACTTTGCTAAATAAGACACTTGTGTACATCAACCATTAAAATCCTTTATAAAATGTCTGTAGTTCAGATGATATCAAAACCCTTGTCAAGTTCTCTGAATGACTACAGCTAAGATACCATCTTCTCATCACAAATAACTCCCAAGTTACAGCTGTGTTCACAGTTCTTTATGGCATGTATCTTAACCTTACCTTATGGGTTATAAAAAATGTTTCTTAATAAACAAACAGTAATAAGTAATGAATGTTTTGTTGTCTGGTTTGTGTGATTTTATTCAGCTTGTTTTTCAATTAACAAAGTAAACCTTCAAAGAGGATAGGGATTGCATAATTGATGTTTAATGTCCTAAGGCAGATACTTTCAATTTATATAGTAAACCTTGAAAAAGGATATAGATTGATTGGTTGATAGTTGTTTAATGTCCTCAGGAAGGTGCTTCATTTCAATACATGAAAATTAGTTAATCCAATATATCCTGCTTTGAACAAGTCTGATATGGTGAAGCTAGCTCAAAGAAACAACAGTCTTCCCACCATTATTATTGGATACATTATTGGACCCTGAGCCAACCAGGTGTCACTTTTTCTGCAGTGTGCTTAACAAAAATGCTGAGACTACCATTTTTTTAGTCATTTGACAGGTGACTTATCCATAAGCTCCCACACTTGAGGTGAGCACTCTACAATTCAAATAGGCAATTAAATTATCATGAATTAAAACATCAAACTTCTTAAAAAAAGGTTATATTATGTTAAAACTATTTATTTCATGTTGTTATGGACTGAATGTAAATGCGATTGACAAATGAAAGCAATGAAGAAGTGAAGTATGATTGAAAGATAAAATTAAACTTAGCAATGAACAATGTCCATATTATACCTTTTTTTCTTCAGATTATGTAAATTGGCACTGGATCAATTAGGCAAAACTAGGCAAATTCCAGAACAATAGGTCCTCTAACTAGGACAATCACTACTACATAAGGGGTAATCAATAGGCTATAAGACCATTGCACCTATGTACTACAATGAGCTGTAAATATTAAATAAATGAAACCAAGATTTGCTTCAATGTTATTTCAGGGTCACTGTTTTGTAACACTTTAATACAGATTTTTTTCTATTCTCATGAAACTTGACACAATAGCAATGAAATTAGATATACTGTGCATAGATACTACAAAATGAACTATATACAATATATTCACCTAACATAAATAAAAAAAAATATATAAGATCTCTTTCATAGGTGAAAATGGCACAATATCACCATTGCAAGGTGTCAGAATGATAAAGAATACTGATTATATAATTCAACTACATGTGTGGGGTACAATTAAGGAGTCTTCAATATGATGTTTCAATATTCTTTGAGTCCTTATATATATTAAAACTCAATTAATATCCCCTATGCTTCAAAGATTTGCGTTCTTCATAAAAGCCTAAGAAGGAAAACAAAATGAAACTAATACTAAATATCAAAAAAAATAATAATGACCATTACTTCTTATAGACTTCGTTAGTTTCCTGCACCAGAAAAGCCTTTCTGAAGCTAATGAGACAGAAAGATATTATTAAAAAACACAACAGACTGTAAATATAATAGAATCAATATTCAAAAGAAAGAGGTATGAAAGATGATTTTATTTAAATCACGAGGTTGGATACATTGTAAGTATATGCCCACTCATACAGGAAGTTGATATAGGATGGCAACCAAAGTCACTTATGACATATGTGCTATCTATGTAAAACCAAATACCAAAATCACTAATGACACATGTGCCATCTATGTATAGCCAAATACCAAAATCACTAATGACATATGTGCCATCTACGTAAAGCCAAATACCAAAAACAAAACCAATCCATTTACTGCCAATAAATCTGGAAGAGAGGGACAGACAGAAAGAATGACAGATGAACAGGGTCCTAGATCTTGGACCCTTAAATTCTGACATAAGACCTTTAAAATGTCATTTAGCTGGGTCCTGAATCTTCAATCTTTTTCACTGACACTTTACTGAGGACTTTCCTCAAGTTGACCATTGGTTAGAAAGTCCAGGACCTTTCTTTGTTGAAAATTTGAACCTTTGAAGGTGCTTAAAACATTGTACCATCTACCCATTACTAGATGAGTGGGGTAAAACATCTAAGAACACTGACTGTTAATCACAGATGCTTGTCTATTTTTGGAACACAGGCTTACTACATTACTATGAAAGTGTCAAGTTATTTAGAAACTTTTTCATATATAAGACATATCCATTTGCTGTTAAATACATTCCTGAAATCACTCCTCATGCAATTAAATTCTATTATAGTAACTAAGGATAAATACTAATCTTTATTAAGCCCAGTAAGATACCAGTGCAATGTTGCAGGGTTACTGTCAACATTGTTTTGGTATTCAGATCAATTTTCAGTAATAAAAGTCTAATTTTGCACAAAACTGACAGACATATCTATCAACTGAGACTTAAACACTTCTAAATTCATTCAAAATTTATACAAACTTAGGTTAGAATTTCAAAGATCCTTAGTATAATTAATACCTGTATATATAAATCAATTCTAATGCATTCATGCATCGCTAATAGTACAAGCAAGTCAAGTAGCACTGGACTCTGTCCGTCTGCAAGTCTTAGGGGTATCTATTTTCTGTAAGTGCTCTTTTTGTAATGCAAGATTCTTTATTTTCAGAGTAAGCATTTGCTTGCACTAGAAAGAGAGACCCTGCACTCAACATTGAAGAATGTGATCTGCCTAAGGAAATTATTTGTTTCTAAGATGATGCCCTATCACTAATAACACAATCTCCCTTATCAAAAATAGGGGATGCACCCATATGGTATATTAAAACTAATATATATCCAACTAATCATAACTTTTTTACAAAAACTCAAAATTGTTTGGCCTAGTACATACATCTCAATTGTGAGTATAAACATTCTTAAAATTTCAAGGTTGTAGTTCAAAAACTGAAGGAGAAGATAGCCAAACAAAGCATGTACTCCCTTATCTAACTGCAGACAGACATAAATAGACCCCAACTGTTAGTTATAAAGGTATAAAAAGTCTAGTATGAAATGCGAGTATCCAAGGCAAGTATTCCCTAGATTGCCAAATTGGTCAAATGCAACATCTTGTCAATTAAAGTAAAAAAAAACCCACTGCAGCCCCATTTCTTTTTGTAATTCAACAAGTAAAAATTTAGAATCCAAACAGATTTGCAAAATGACTTAGAAGTCAGGCAGTAAAATATAAATATAATAACAATGTCATTGAAAAAAAAACACTATCCAAGCATTTCTTTTGTTTGTGTGTATCAAACAGAAAATTCCCAAAATAGATGTAACAGTGTTATTATTGAAACATTACTAAGAAATGAAGTGGAAAATATCCATGTTAATTGCCCATTAGGGTCTCTTAACCAACTGAAAATAAACAGTTAAAAGTTAAACTCTAAAGTATTTGGAAAATTAAATAAGTTTAAAGTTCTCATTGTCCCTGGCTGTCAGTTTTAATATAATACTTCACTATATTATACCACTTTGTAACTAAAAGGACATAAACCTTTTTAACAGAGGACAAAAAGACCAAGAAAATAAGGTCAATATTGGTAAAGTAAGACAAATTTCATTATAGTAGCCATTCTAATGTGTCAGATTCTTGAGGTAAAGTTCTGTTGTTTATTTTTTGTGAGGATTTCAATGAGAAATATACAATGTCAATATTGTCTCTATCTACTCCAAGTCTTGGAATTCATTCAACTTATAATGAAATGTCAAATATAAGTAAAGTTCATACTGCTGATAAGGGCAGTGTAAAAATCCACTAAGAGAACTTCTTAATTCTTATCATTTTTTTATAAGTATTTCTTGGTAATAATTGATTTTAATCAAAACATTTCTTTTTCTACAGTAAAAAGACTAGATGATCGCCGTAACTATACTTTATTCTGTTCCTTATTGAAAGTGTATTAAATGCACTAATATAAACTTTGTTTATTAATGGATATTTCCAGGAGAGAATCTTAATATGAAATATCCTTGACAAATCATTTCCATAACTAAAGGTTTTCAATATATCATTCTGAGGAATAAAGCCGCAAAAAAGAAAATTGAGCAAGAATGATGACAAACACTTATTTCAGCAAAGGAACCTAATGTCAGACGAAAGACATCTCCAACAAATCTAAATGGTAGAAATAATATACCCTGCGATCATATTCAACACAATTCATAAATATTTGATGAAAAGAGGCCTTTACAAATCAAAGTTTGTAATTTATAATCATCTACAATACTAAAGGCATAAATAATTTAGGGTATTTCACCTCTGGATTCAGTAGTGGGTGATTTCAAAGGCATGCATCAGAAAAAAAAACATCCAAAAAGTGTTGACAAAACAATAAATCAAACTAAAATTATAACTTAGTCAAATTTAAATGCATTTTACATGTAAAATTGTTCTTTTTTTCTTTGAATGTTTTACACATTTTTGACATTAAAAGACAATGAAAGACAAGTTGCATTAGTTTGAACATATTAATCTAAGTTGCACCTGGCCTCCAAAAAGTGTCTAATTCTTAATAGTTTCTTCTAAGATGTAAAAAATCTAAATATTTTTACATTAACTTTACCAAAATGAATGTCCATGATTTCATAGTCAGTACAAATACAAACTGTCTTTTTACTGGTAATATCTGGATTAACAATCCAATTTTTTTAAATTAAATTTGGCTCATCAAAGAAGTATAACTAAAATTAGAAACTAGAATTAAAGCTGAACACATGCAAAGCTGTCCACATTTTGTTTAATGTCTTAAGACCAATACAGGGCACAAAAACTTGGAAAACAATCAAAGCAATACCTTACTTATTCAATGATACAAACATTGCACAACCTAATTATTAAAATTATTCAATTTGTTTGAGTTATCATATGATGAGCATGGCTAGATGAATGGATTGACTGGTATACAATAATACATCAATCACAAGACAGGCTTGATTGATGAAGATGGACCAACAGAAAACAGAAGAGAAGACCAAAAAAATTCCTTTCCTAGTTTTAAGTAGCATAAATATTTAGTAATAAACAGACACTCAAAATTTTTAACAACATTGTTAAAAACTAAGAGAGAAAAAAGGCATATGAAACAAATCAACACACACATTTACATCATAAAAAATGACTGGGACCCATCTATAGACACATGTACATCAAAAACATTGACTGGAACCCATCTACTGTCACAGGTATATCAGGAACCTTGACTGGAACCCATCTATAGATTCAGGTACCTGCCTAGTTGGTCTTGGAACATTTTCAAGGTAGAAAGTTAGCCAAAACATGTTATCTGACCACAAATAAAAAGTATGTTAACTTTAGAGTAGGCTGTGTCAATATTTACCATTTTCTTACCTAACTCTGCCTACTTTATATGTCATCTTAAATATTTGTCCTCTGATTAGGATCTAATTCATTCACTGTATTTACATTGCAGCCCTATTTAAGACTTTAAAGGGCTAATTATAACAGTGAAGAACAACAATTGTTATTATGCAAGGAAACTCGGGAATAAGACTCCTAAGAAAGTGATCTCAAAACCAACAACATGTCCCCAACCTGTAATTATTCTAAATTATGGGGTCTTGCCATACAAATACATATAAATGGATTCATTAAAAATACAAACTTTGTAATAGATCGTTTAGCAGAGAAATTATTCCAAGTTTTATAGAAACTCAATGGAATAGACATGGACTGCATTTCATCAGTGTTTATTGCTCAATATAGAAATAACTAAATTTTTCATCTTTCATTTCTAAATATAACAAGTATCACATTTACAAGAGAAATCAACAGACGAGTGTAAGTTCTATGTGTATCATTTAAAACTCATAACTACAAATGGAGGTTTTCAAACTCAAATGCCAATTTGAAAATGAATGAAGTTTTCTCTACTATGCAAACAACTCAAAATGTACGTAAACACACTAATGTGTGTACATGTACAAGAATGCAACCCCTTAGAGTGAAATACACTCCTACACAGTGTTCTGTGAGTTTAAATAACACAATACCTTGAATTCCATTTAAGAAATAGTCACAAGAACTAACTGGGCATCACTTCACAAAGCACAGGTAAGACAATATGTACAGGTAAATCATTAACAAACCAATGAGACTCACATGCACATAAGTCTTATGTAAGCTTTGTAAAGTGTAGAAAATCATCTAAATATAAGTTAGAAATAGACAGTTTTGTACACTGTACACACATCATTCATGGATTGAAGAAGGACTTCAATATGACTAACAGAAACTAATAAAGAATGCATGATACTTACTTTCCAAGGGGGTTAACACTGGCCTCAACACATCGGAGATATTTACAACATTTAATGTTCTCTGGCATATCAATAATTCCTGCAATTACATGAAGCTTTTAATTTTTGAATTATCAAATCAACCTCAATAAATTTTTGTATTAGAAACGTATCTGACCAAATAATAAAACTTAATTACATTTAACATATTTCTCTCTCAGAATATTAACTTTGCATATTTGTGGATTTCTTTCAGAAAAAAAAAAACATACTATTCCAGTCTCAATTTATATAAAATTTGTCTTCTCAATAGTTTTCATTCGTGGCATTCAGATTTAAACAAATCTACCATTTGATAAGAAAAACACTCAGCAACCATTTTTTTACATATTCAACCATTTTGGAAAGAGCATACATAAATTACAATTGACTAACCATTTTTACTGAGATCTAGCTCCTCTAAGTTGATAAGGCTGGCTATAGCAGGAGGGATCTCTCTTATTTCATTGTCACTTAAACTTAACTTCCTTATCCCATGGCAATAGAAAAGCTCCTACAAATTAAAATGGGCATGCTATAAGCCCCTTGATATAAGAAGAAGTAGAAAACCAGGGAGTATTTTACTTCTCCAAGAATGAACTAACATTTGGCTTTCAACTGTTCTGCATGTAATTAAGCATATAAGGCAAATATGTGCCTAAATTTATTTTTTTCATTTTTTGATTATTCATATTTATTTTTAATATTCAAAGTTTTAACATGCTATGTTTTTTTATTACATGTAATCCATGGTTAAACAACAAATGTTTACAAGCTTATGATAGATCTGTACTTTGTTTCAAACTTTCTACTCACTCTGGGTAAATCTCTTATTTGATTAGAATCTAAGTATAAATCCTCCAAGGTTCGTTCGACATTGAAAACTTCTGCTGGAACATCTGTCAGGTTAAAATGGCGGTAGTCTAATTCTCTTACATCTTCCTCAATCTGTGGTCGCAGACAAGGACACTTTTTTACAAAGCCAGCCATTTTTCTTCCTACAAGTGAAGATAGAAATGTCAGTGTCACATAGTCAGTATGCTTGCAGCTGATACATGGCATGAACATATAAGAAGATATAATTTGTGATGCAGTCTTAAGCAAAGAGGAGGAACAGAGAGGTATCTTTGACTCTACTTCTTAATTAGATTTATTGTTAATATTGTAAGATTAGTAGCAACATGTCATATTAAATTAATACTCATTTGAAATAAAAATGCAAGATATGAAGATTTTAAAAGGTCCAAGTATTTGGGTAATATGAGGCAAGTGTAATCTGTAAGAGGAAGTTAAAGTTGAATATATAGAAATATTTAAAAATTCTTCTTATCACTGTTTTTTCATCTTGTTGGTTTTTCTAGTCATCTTGATGCAACTTGTCATTTCTTGAAACTAGTGAGACCAGCATTACTTAGTCTGTAGTCATATGACATATCGGAAACAGAGAAAGTTATCTGAATTTAAATATTTACATATATTACAGACCATGTGATGAATGTTTTTTTGTGAAGAATATACCAAAACACCAAACTATGTATGGGAAGCTCTGAAAGATGTGACTTCCTGTCAGACTGAAATCAAATCAGGCTTTCAGTGTTACCAAACTACGACTTGAATTCACATTAAATACCGTTATGACGACATTGTTCCCTAATAATAAGCTTTTCTCTCCACAGTGGATATTTAAGATATAATGAAAATAGTTCAACCTGAAAATACTTCAGAAAGATGGTACTTGAAGTAATAAAAGTCTAGCTGTTCTGAATATGACTGAATTCTAACACACAGTACTACTTCTGATGCTAGGGCAAATTATTTTCAGTTTTATTACAAGAAGGGATTGTAGTGTACAGAAGGTATTAGGTCAAAAGAAGGAGTGTTCATAGGAAAAGAATATTTCTTAAGTTCTCATATCATAACCATGCGATCATAACATCCTTTACAATCTGATTCATAACACATTACACCAACAAAACAAATACTATCATCACATACATAGTGTAAAATTTGATTGGAAACTGACCACAAGTATTCGATATTTAAAATCCAAGTTAATTAAAGTTGAAAATTAAAGAGCCATTTTTATTAACATTGAAGATTAAGATATAAGACCAAAATCTGCTTTACTGATTAATCTAAAGTTGTTTGTGATATGACAAGCCTTTTACAAAAATCTTCCGTCAAACCAAGACCTTAATCTTCAAGAAAACAATCTACCAATCTTGCATTAAAATTAACTTTCCACTACATTGTTGAATTATGCCACATGTCTTAAAGGACAATAGGATATGATATATGATATACTTACAATCTAATAGAGAAATAGGCCATCTCTTCCTGCCATTTACATTTTATTGGTCAGCATGACAAGGGGATAAGGGCCAAATGGGTCTTAAATGTATTGTTTTCTAAGAAGTAGAGTTATTTAAAAATCCAAGCACAAACACTAAAATTGTCTTTACAGACAGTAAGACATATGTGATACCTCAGTCCTTATCTAAACCTCTTCCAAAACTTATTGAAACCAGAATTTCTGACAGTATGTACAACTCTATAAATTTAAGTAAATATTTGGCATAAAGTTTTATGAGAATCAAGAGAGTAATATAGGAGGAACAACTTCCGACAGCAAGCATAAAATAACCAAGTCTTGTCAAAACCATAACTTATGAGAGAGTACACTACAGTAAAGTCTATCTATACTATCAGGCATGGGTGTCATAAAAGAATCTAAAAGGGACATTTTTCTCAAATCCTAGATTTCAAGTAATTTGATTGGTCAGATTTGAGTTGAGGAAGGATTTAAGGAAAATCTCAATTTGAGATTTTTTCTGAAACCCAAGCAAGGTATCTTTAAACAGTACAGGGTACAAAAGGACTGAAACCTGTAGACAATTTTACAGGCTATTTATAGAGGTTAAATCTGAAATTCATGAAAGCAACAAACCTACATGTAATTTTCAAGTGGTTATGATATAAATGTAATTTCATCCTTTCTTAATTCTAATGACCGACATGAATCATTTTTCAGTACACAAAGGAACTTCTTTCAAATGGTTTCCTATTGAAGAGCAAATCTGAAAGTGGTTCCTATTCATTGAGAGGTTTCTAAGACAAGTGTAAGGACATGAAAGTAATCTAGATATTCAATTTTTGAACATAAATATTCTCACACAGAAGTTTTTTTTTGTAGAAAAGTCTAGACCTAGCTGTGTAAATAAGGAATACAGTACATTTAGTCTATCTATACACTTCAAGTCAGTGAGTAAAGGGGTGCTAAACCTGCTTAGACAGATAGATAACTGAACTTTAAGATCTTTATTTACCAAGACCCCCCACTATCATAAAAAAAAAACCAATGTGATGAAATGTACAACATGACACATTCAATTATCCAAAAAAAGTTTGCAGGGATTAAAAAGTGTGCAAATAGCTATTACCATAAGTCCTTTACCTCACGTATGTTATGTTCCACATACTAAGCTTAAATACTTCATGTATCAGGGTTGTCATTACACCGCTTATATACAGATGGGTACTAAATACATACTATATAACTAGGCTCTTAGTCACACAGTTTTATAAGCACTATTGTATGCATGTAAAAATCCTATCGGACCATAAATCTACCATGAATTCTCACAATCTCAGTTTGACTAAAATCCAATTACTTTATATTGGATTAATTCAAGTAATCCTATAAATAGATTAACAAATGCTTTAATTAAACTTTTAAGCAGATGTCTTTATCAAAACTATTTAAAGGAAGTACGGAACCACAAACTAATTATACATTTTGTCTCTCTTGAAAAAAGACAAGTTTCACTGAAAGTATCAACATATATCAAGAGTTGATCTAACACATTCATCTGACCCAAATACATTGTGTGCTTATTAGAAATATCTGATCAAGATCGATTGGCCAACAAAGCCACTGTCAACTCTGTACCCTTGAGTAGTGTAACAACAATTTAACCTTAAAAAAGAACTTAATGAACTTGAAGAAATATTTAATTATAAAGCATCATTAGTTTATTGGTAGGTAAATTCTTTCAAGTAATGTCAATATGACAATTTTCTTGTTCAAAGACAGACATTCTGAGGTGCCATCTATTGAGCACACATTCGTGTTAATATAGGTCTGAGAATGTTGAATGCCTTAAAATTACCTCTTAGTATTAATCAAAGGTCAAAATCATTAATCTTAAGTTGATAAATGGACTTTAATTTGGGATTCTTTTCAGAAATCTTCGGGAAAAAGTATACATTTGTGAGTTGATCTAATACTTAGAAAACTTGAGCAAACTTTCTAACATTATGGGGGAAACATATGTCCCAATATCCTGAATAACTGAGTATTACTAGTGTAACATGTAACTTTGTATTGAACTGCACCTTTATAGATTATATAAATGTACTACATAGTAAGATAACAGACATAGTGACACCTCCTCTTCTATATAGTTTTATACAGTTCAATCCTATTCATTTACAAAGTAAATATCAATACGAAAACTTGATTAATGTAGCTTCTGTAGCTGAAATGATAGAAGGTCACAAAAAACACTTTTGCAATATTTTTTTAAAGGAATCCCCACAAGAATATTAAAAAACTTCAGAAAAATACTACTTCCAGCTAATAAACATTTTTTTTTCAACAAATTCTGACCAAAGTTACCATATTAAAGAAATGTTTGTGCATGTGAGACCGTAGATTTATATTTCCATAAAATCTGTAAATCAGCTACTCAAGCTCATTCCATCAAGGAAATGTATCATCAAGTTTCTTTGAGTCAGTACGTGACTTCCAAAAGATATTCAACTATAACTTTTAAAACCTGGACATAAAGTATATCAGCTTTTCATTCATTCTATACAAGGCATCTTTCCAAAGCTTATGAACAAATAACCAGAGTTAAACTGCTCTGATGACAAATTGGCTTGAGCCAGGAATTTATTACTAAGATAAAATCCAATGTTATTGAAACCTGTATTAGCTCTTTGTAGGAATGGATTTGTGTCATTCATAAATGGAAGATATTAAATATAGGTCGACTGAAACAGGTATCGTAACTTATATTTTGGTGTCATTACAGTCACAGGAGAATAGAAAGAATAGACAGTACCGATGGTGCCTTACAAACAATAAAGGTGCTAATGAATAAAAAATAAAGATGTCCAGGACCTTTTGGTAAAATTTGTCTTAACAATGAAAAATGAGCTCTCAAATTTCAATTAGAGGGTAAGTTATACTTGCAGTAATTTTTCCATAAGTGGTTAAGTTCCAGTTTAAATAAGAAATATGTCATATCTTAGGTAAGACATCTGCTTAAATTAGGCAAAACTGATAACATTATAACATTATATTGTAGTTGCAATTTAAATGAAAAATGCAAAATTTAAACAGGGAAATTTTAAATGGAGGAATAAATAAAACTTACATCATATAAAATTTGGTAACAGCCTAAACTGATCCCAGACAGAAACATGACACCACACTAAAAACACATTGATAATGCCCCATTACAGTCCTATCATTACCCAAGTTTCTATCCCTCCAATTTAAATGTATTTTTGTAATGTAAGCTGTTCTCCATAAATCACCAGCATAATGGTTAAACACAAGGTTATCCCTCACCCAGATCACTATGGG
The DNA here is from genome assembly GCA_037379345.1 of Perna viridis. Lineage (NCBI taxonomy): Eukaryota > Metazoa > Mollusca > Bivalvia > Mytilida > Mytilidae > Perna > Perna viridis. The sequence continues at coordinate 7,708,299 of CM074511.1, read as the reverse complement.
AATGTAAAACTTATATGACACTTAGTCCCAGCATGAGTATTTTGGTTTATATGACACTTAGTCCCAGCATGAAGTACGTTTACGTACCTTTCTGTACTTTACTATAGGAGTTCCACACAAAAAACCCTCATTTCTGATTGATAGTTCAACTGAACCATTCCCTGGTAGTAAGCTACATGTAATACATTACAGTTTTATTATGAAACACAATATGTGTAACTGGGCACCTTTTTAAAATGTTCATGAGCTAAACATTTAATATATTGATTTGTACCATAATGATTCATATGTACCTATAATCCAAGATAATAATGTCATTTGCTTTTATCAACATTTAGTGCTTATGTACAGAAACTTAGATTTTGATGTGAGGAATCTACACGGTATGCAGTGTACAGCATGTCCATGTTGCCTTAAAACCTAAGTCCACTAAATTGTCTTCTTTACAGATAGCAAAACCCGTACATATCACGGACCCATCATACTTCAGACATATTAATTGGAAATGGCAATATTAAAACAAGATGAATATTTGTCATAATATATTTACATTTGACACTTTATATGATAAGAGATGACAGACATGTTCTTGGTATCTGGGGACCAGTAGATGGAAAGAATTATTCTAGGTCCACCCTCAGTATGTTAAGTGGTAAAACTTACATGCAAAACATTGTTACTATGAAATTATGACTTACATACAATGTTTTATTATGTTTACTTTTAAAATGTAATAAATTTGTTGTCATTTGTGTGTGACATTATGGAGCTGTAGAACTTGAAATGGATTTCAAGATGATCAATAAAGATTGAAAAACTAGTCAGTTTTTGGACATATTTTCAAGTTTTTCAAGCAGGACATAGTACTCACAGTATGAAAGAACCTGTATATTTTATAGACTTATCCAAACAATGTATAATAATAATAATAATAATAAAATCTTTATTTCAAGAGGGTTACACAGTTAGTTTTCAAGCTAATCTTCCCTGAGGCCCTCACACACAAAAACTATATCTACTAGAAATTAAAAATAAACAACACAGCACAAAAACAAAAGCTGATTTGACAATACCAAATCACTTTAAGATAATACAATATAGAGCATTTAAAGCGTAAGCAGCAACAATTTTCTCTTTTAAGATACTCTTTCAAAAGTGTTAAGGTACTTCTTTAGATTGATTTTGAATGAGTTGTCAGTGGCTTGATTATGTAAATGTTTGGGTAACTTATTCCACAAGACAGACCCAGAATGTATGAATGAATGTCTGAAAAGTTCAGTTTTAATTTTTGGGATTATCAAATTTCCTTGTTCAGCATTTCTTAGTGAATAAGGTTTGTTTCTTGAAACATAGTTAAACTTTTCTGATATGTAGCTTGGTGCTTCCCCATGCAGAGATTTATAGATTAACAGGTATTTGTGATAATTTTAATCCTTGTTTCTACTTTCATGATTCCTAATTTTTTGAACAAGGGTTCTGATGGAGAAAAGGGTTCAGCATCTAGAATGAGGCGGACAGCCCGTTTTTGGAGTTTAAGAATTTTGTCTAATCCTTCAGAGCCACAGCCACTCCATACAATACAACAGTAGTCAAGAATTGGAAGAATGTACCCATTATAGAAAGTTTTTCTCATTTCAATGTTCAGATATTTCTTAATCTTTGCTAGGAGATACAATCCTGATGGAATATTAGAGCATATATGATCAACATGACATTTCCAGCTTAGAGTATCATCAATTTTTACACTAAGTAGTTTTTCACATGAAGAAAATTTTAAAGCTTTATCATTAACTATTAAGGAGGGTATATCAACATTTGACAGTTTTTGTCTTGTTCCAATAATCATACACTTAGTTTTATTAGGATTGATAAACATACAGTTATTTCTACACCAGTTTTCAACTTTTCTTAGATCATCTTGCACATCCTATATCTATATTAGTGAAGATTTATAATACATGCATTGACCACAGACATGGTGTGTCTACATAATATCATCAGCCTTGTGAAACTGAATAAAGCTATGGTAATGTAATATTCTGAGATTAATTTACCATATTCTTTAATTCTACAGTGCAGAGGCCATAACCAGTAACAAAAAAATTGCTTTATTTAATGAATAAGTTGAAGTAACAAAAAAATGAATATTTGGAAATATTAGTCAAACCCATAAATCTTTGCTCTCATAATTTTGCTGAAGATAATATTAAAGTGTTAATAAGAAAAAAATACATGTATATGTATACGAGTAATTAAAGCTCAGTACTATTTACTGTCATATTTCTTTTCCTTAAGTTGTGTCCAATTCAATACAATGTTGTAAGAACTTGCTATAGGAATAACACAAAATAGATCTTCCTACTTCATAGGTTTGAGTTAACTGTTTTTCTTACGAACCAGTATATTCATACTTTTAAATATTTAGTACTAAACTTATTGTAATAAATAAGGAAATTATTCAGTCAGAATCTTATACATGTACATGTATATGTATTAACACTGAGCATCATTATACTAATAATCACTCACATTTATTCTGTCGAAAGACTTTTTTTTAATAGATTAAATCTGTCTTGGCGAAAATTAATGAAATGTGTTCTATTTCATAGAATTGGGAAAAAGATTGATACATATTTAAATACCTGCAATTGATCTTCGTCTACCCATTTTTATAGTCCACAACTAAATCACTATAAATTGCATTTTTAAATCCATATTAAAAAGATGCACAGATCCATACTCTCACTTCACGTGTCCTTTGCACTATGAAACTTTTGTGTATATTTATTCCCCCTTATGGACAAGTCAAGTCCTATCTAAAGTATTAACTCAAGTTTATATTATTTCTCATAAAACTTCATAAGAACCAACAACACACTGAGATTATAAATCCCACAAAACAAGTATTATCTTTTTATAAGATTCACAAGTTAGCTGCTGCGTTAATCCAATGTCCACGAACCCTGTTAAAAATCCACAATTTATCGACCTAACATGCCTGATCTCCTGCTGGCCTTTCACAAAGCAAATTATTTAATCGGGACTTTAATCTTAAAGTTTTTGTCCATCTAAGGTTATTGATATTTATCGACATAATATTTGAGCTATTACCCATAAAGAACGTCAATATGAAATAATGGTAAGGTTTATTGGGGCGGACTCTCTACATGGAATGGTTGAGTTGGCAGGCACTACCCACTGTAAACTACTCCACATTACTCCATTACATTGAACTGAATTTGAAATACATGAGTGAGTCTAACCTTTTTTCAATTACAAAGATCTAAGTATGATTGATGGTTAAAAGAATTATGTTTTTAAATGTAAATTTGCATGGATATTGGTTTCAATGGTGGAAGTCATGTCAATATAATGCTCCTATTGAATAACTATACATTCTACCTACATGTATATCTACATTCTAAGTGCCACATAGCAAACATTTTTGAAGGATATGAAAATACAAGATAGGTATTTGGTTTTTTAATACACTAAGAATGACAAACATTTTTACTTTTTCAGATACCCCCAGGACTGTCATCCTACTTTACATTCTATTGATTTGTATGCTCAACAGTTGTTGGAAAATAGTGACCCTGTCTGTCCCTTTTTGGGTATTAAATCTTTTCTTTAACAGAATGCTTTGTACTAGAGAATGCAGTTTGAGTTGGATTAACTATAAGGATGGCTTTTTTCACTTTGAAAGTCGGATGCTGAAGTATATATGACCTCACCAACAACTTCCTCTAGTCTTTAATTAAAAAGCCTTGAATCTGTGATATTAATAAACTAAAAATGGTAATGTGTTTTCTGCATACTGACCCCCCATAAAACATCAACACCTGATTTACTCAAACCAGGTACCCTCTTGGCAAAAATGGTGATACACTTAAAATCAAATGAACAGTTTCAGTGATGGTATTATCTGATCACTGAAGACTTATTTATGGTATTAACGTAGGAAGTCCACAAAAAATATGTACATGTACATATACAAACTGTATTTTATAAAAGCCAACAGATTTGAAGAGGCAACCTCCGATTCCAAATGACATTGACCGCAGGATTTACATGAACTTCTGTTTTTTTTTTTTTCATTTCAAACTTGACTGTCAGAAATTACAATTTTTAGTACATTGTACAATGATAATACAAGTTTTCTTAGGTTTTTGATGGTTGAAGAAGTTATTAAAAGTTGGTAATAATTAATTCACTGGAGTACAACAATGTTGCCATTTTGTAACAGCAATGAATCTATAAATAATCACTTATCACAAGAATGTCTTTTTTTTTGCTAAAGAATATACATCTACATAGTTAGAAGCAGTCTAGATGGCAATCAACAAGCTTTGAATGGCCTACATGTACATAGAAGGAATGAGCACCAAGCTTCTGAGAACCCAACATATATGTCACTAGAACAAGCGTCCAGTTTCTGTTTCTGTAAGGCCTATGTGTATGTGTTATGAATGAGAATCAAATTTTTGTAAGGCCTATGTGTATATGTAAGGAATGAGCATCAAGCTTCTGTAAGGCCTAAGAATGAGCACAACAGGACAATCTGAACAGTTGTGGCTTAGTAAACTGGGCTGTCAAAACCTGTCACTGCAAATGTCAACAATCATACACTTTAATAGAAGATAAACCAATTTATTCATTGAGGAAATATTTACTGACACAGCAGGTCAAGTGGTATTTAAAATATTGGATGAACTGTGGGTAAAAAACAGAGTAGAAAATAGAAGTAGATTCACAGATCCACATGGTGTTAACCTTTAACAACAGACTGCAGGCCTGGCAAAATGCTCTTCTTTTGTGAAGTGCTCTTCATTTGTAAATGGTGTTGATCAGTTGTAGGGCACTTGAAACTACCATTTCATAAGCAATAAGGTTATTTTAATTGATGGTGTCCTCTTATACAAGATGGAAATTTTAACTATAATTTACTTTCTGAAAATTTTGATAGTTTTCAAAATTGCCTTCAATATAAACTTGTTTAAGTGAAATTACAAACCAAATTTTGAAATTATTCCTATCAAAAAGGAGCCAAGATCTTTTTTGAGAATTTTTTTCAGTACATGCAATAGTAATTCCCAATTCTCAATGTATGCAATGAAAATCAAAGCGCCAAAAGCTTTGAACCTCAGAAGTCATGAGATATTTATAAGTAAATGTATTTTAAAAACTTTATAATCCGCTGATGGTAATTTGCTCTTTCTGTATTTCTAAAAAGACTAATTATTTACAACGGGATCAGCACTTTCACCTCTAGTAAAACCACACATCCACACAATTTTGTTTTATTATATTTTGTTTAGTTTCGTTTTGTTTTTATTTTGTTTCTCCAAGTGTAAACTTTACAACCTATTAGGTTTAAATGTTTAACGTTTTAACATTTTTAAAATAAAATAAAGTTAAAACTTCTATACATGTACATGTATTTGAATTTTTCTTTGGCAATCAATTATGAAAATACACTTTCAGTCGTATATTGTAAAAACGGGCAATGTATTGATACGGAATCATTAATTTGATACATTTTCATATTCATCCGCCAGATTTCTTTCGGGGTGGAAGTACTTTTAAGGCGGTTATCAACCAGAGGTCATTTTAATCAACATCAGATGGTTATAAGACTAAGAAGCCACATGACTTCCAAGTAAAAATCAAGTTCCAGTCTACCAAAATTTATTACATTATATGCCTGTGATTTGCCTTGTTTTTTTTTCAGAATTTCAGTCCCCTTCCCACAGAGAAATATGCTCCAAATTTCCCAATTGTGACTTGAATCATCATCTGAAGATTTGCACATTGATTAAAACGGATATTTTTAAGATGTACAAAAAGCTTATCTGCAGTCTGTCAAGCAGTTAAGGTTACCTAATAGAATTTTGCAGTGCTCATTAAGTATTATACTTAGAAAATATTTTTCAAATACTGCATAAAAATCCTTGCCCTGATGTAAACAGATTATCAATATAATTAAAATTGTTCCATTCAGTCACTGAAAGTACATATATGTAGGTGTCTGAATGGAACAATTGATAGGTCCAATTTTTATTAGATTGAAAGATTATTTCCCAAAGTCACATTTTTCAAACTCTTTTCACCAATGGCATAGGCCTTGGGTCCTTTCCCCAGGAAAATCTATGTATGCCTTGTACGTTTTAATCTACACATCAAATTACATGTAGAAATTAGTTTGATTAATACATGTAGTAGCCAATATAATTGTTCACTACAAGTAATACAAAAAATTCATCCAAAAGAACTAAGTCGAAGGTCAGTTCTGTAAAACTGTTTTCAATAGTATTATGATTAACTAATTATATCAAAATCACTTCCAAAATTAATTGACACTTAATATTGGACTTGCTGACTGATGAATGAAACCTTATCTATAAACCAGTCCACTTTTGCCAGAAAAACTGTGAACATGGGATGTATTTCTTTTTAATCAACAGCTTAATGTATGGTACAGCAAGTGAAGTGCCAGTCCCCCTTTCATACTTAAAGTTCAATAACTGTGAAAATTGTGTTCTTATTTGCCAAAAACAGAAATGTGACAAAAACATTCCTGACCTAGTTTGCCACAAAGATTTACACACACAGAACTTATTCCTACCATTTACAAATACTCAAAATAACACAGTTCTCTTTTTAATCATTATCAGGAATTTATTTAACTAAACCCAAATTTGTGATCTGTCTATCCTTGAGTGTTACTACCATAGAGTTGTATGAAGTAATTACCTTTCTGTGAGCCTATCATTTTACAATACACTTTAAGAAAACAGATCTCTGTAAAATATTTGATTTAAGACCAAGGTATGACATTTTAAGAACTACAAACTTTTTTTAAAGTGCAGTGTACAACACAGCTTTTGTTACCAATGTTCAAATATTTATTTAGAGTTCACAATAATACAGTGTTGTTCATCATTGTACAATGTAAACTTGTGTCAACAAAAATCTTTCATATAATTGAATTGGATTTTAAATCTCTATGGAATTATTAAGCAAAAAAGCTAACCTTTAAATTTCAAGTATAATAAAAAAAAGAAATGTAAATGTTTGTTGCTTATTTATCAGTCTTAAGAGTCTTTTCCATCTGTTTTGAAAGTAATACACTGGATAACTTCCAACACAAACGAAAATCCTACATGTATGTTTGTAAATACATGCATGTACAAAATTTACTTGTTCCATCAATATTAACATAAGAAGCCTAAGATCAAATTTGAACAATCAGTTACACTTAATCATGTTATGTCTGCTCCACTCTTTTTACAGTTTAAAGCCCAATAAATCTGAAAGACAATTCTGGAAACAAACATTAAAAATCAAAACTGGGTTCTTCCCATGAAGACAAATATTGATTGTATCACAAAATTATATAAATCAAAGAAAATTTTTTTAAAAGTTATTGTAAAATATCTGGACAGATCACAACATCCTGAACTTAAAATACAATTTCATGAAAAATCACTTTTACAGACTCTGTAAAATAATTTAACAATTCAAAATGAAAATTACAGTAAATTAAATATGGATAAAAAAAGTTCTAGTCTCCACTTTATAAAATATTTAAATGTTTGCAGTCTTTACACAAATAAACTGCCCATTTAATGTAATGCCTAATGAAAAGTACATAAACAAGAATGTAGTTTAAAAACTTCATAATAATGAGAATTTTTTTAACAGTGACAACTGTTACATTTTGTACATGTAAATACAACAAATGCATATTAGGGCATGACCATGACTACTGGTAACTTAAGTCAATACCAGTACATGCATGTTACAAGAGGTGCCTGTGGAGCTAATATGAGACAGGTGTAATACATTGTACATGTAAGAGAAAGCCAATCTCATTCTGTGGATATTTTACTTTTGAAATGAAAAGAAATATTTGATTTTTTAAAATTCAACTACATGTAATATGTTCATTTTCTTATTTAACAAGATGTGAAACAGCTTAACTTTCGATCCTGACTCAAATACGTTTGTCTACCTACAAAGACTTCAACCTCTACTACTTCACACATATAACTCATACATGAACAAAATGTATACTGTAAGTACAGTACATGTCATATCCATATCCACTAAATGGCGAATCTTTATTGTATAAACACATACATGTACATGCATACTTCATGTATGTGCAATGAATTTCTATTTATTTCCTATCTCAATGAAATACTCTCAGCAAAATCAATTTACAAATGTCACATTATGTAGGTCATATTCATGATATAGAGCTCTAGAATTCCCATTACCCTAAGAGAATTTTAGACAAGGAAAGTTTGCATTTCCACTGCGGGAAATTAAATTCTTATGCATCACTTTCCTGTTGAAGGAACTACAAATTCTTAGAGCACTGTGAGAACTCAGTCAAGTACAATTTTTAGAGCTCCTTAGTCCTACAATTGTATATCAAATTGATTTTACATAGATAAGTAAAGCAGATACCAGAGACAATGAGTACCAACAGTAGGAACATTGATGTGTAAAACTACCATCTTTTCTGCTACAAGTGCTAGTACTAGCTACAAAATGTACTTACAAACGTATACTGCTATTCATGGGGATAACACTTTGTTTAGATAATGATTTTATACAATAAAATAAAAAATACAATACCAGTGTTCTTCCCATGAGTAAATGCATATTAAATGAAAAAATGAATTCACGAATATGTATACATGCATTTACTCATGCATGTACATGTATCCTGTGTTTATCAGGAATGGAGTAAACAATAAACAATAATCATTAGAACCTGAAGCTGTGCTTCAACAAAAGACAGCATTCTGTTTGACAGTAAACAGCTTAACATACATTTTAGTTTCATTTTGTCCTTAACCTTTTATACAAAAAGTTTTCCTACAGTAAGTTATATGTGACAACAATTGAAGGAAATCGATTGCATTCAATGGAGACCGTCATAACAAGATCGTAAATATCCTCACAATCCCTATTTCAATTTCACCACATCGCTTTGCATTTTGTATTATGATTCAACATTTTGTGTGGATTAAACATTAAGGTAAAAATCATTGCAATGAATTCTAACCACATGTCTAACACGTCATGCAGAGTTGTTGCTGCTATATATATGTAATTTGATTGAACATTTTTACACATCAACTGTTATTAAAGGTAAAAAATATTCAGATAAAAATTCTTGTAGGATAAAATGGATTTTTAAACTTTTTTTTTTTTAAATCATTACATAATGTACTTCACAGCTGTCTAAACATTTTGTCGTTTTTGTGTGTACATTGGATATGTATTTTGATGTGTACATGTACATAAGAGAGTGTTCATTTTGCACACTGGTTTCTGAGAATTCATGGAAATTATTTACTATTTATAATACATATGTACAGTACATGTATTTCACATTTTTTAAAGGTACAGTTTTATGGCATTCCATACATGTACCTGAATTTTAATTCCTAAAGGATTTTAGACAACATGCATACTGTCCACCTGTGTTAAGCAAATTCTGATATACATGTATTATACATGCTGTATGGGTACAAAATAATGTTTTAAAGTGAATAGTATTCCAACCAAAACTTCCCACAAATCTTACATTTTTATGTGGTAGATTCTAAATTTTTCATTCTTCACTTTTTAGTCACTTCTGTATTTATCCCTTGCTTTCTTAAACTGATTATCATTTTTTTTAAATTCAACTCTACAATGTGCATGTAATTGTATATTAAATTTTGGTCAAATATTTCTGTTTGCAGCCAAATAAATTCAATATTAAGAATTTATCATAATACAATTGCAACCTACATATACCTGATATCAGTATTTAACTGTTCTTAGGATGAGACGTCATTTTCTAAAACAACCTGATTTTTTTATGATACGAGAACCCAAAAACATATTATTAATTAATTTTACCTGGCAATTCATGTATACCAGGAAAAAATTTAAAAAAAAAAAACTCGAAATATCCTCAATTTAATAACAAGACACTTAGGAATTCACAGATATTTGTTGAAAAGACGTGATAAACTGATAAATGCATTAAAAAAAATTGCAAATTGATTTGCACACAGGTAGAACAGGTAAAATTGGACGGGTGAAAATGTCATCGTTATTTAAATATACCTACCTCAGTATCATTTCGTTTAAACATTAAATATATAATATGAACAGCTAAATCCTCAATAGTTTACAATAAATAAATAATCAAAGGTAACGTTTTGTTGTAATCCATGTGTATCGCCATTTTAACAAATCACGTGATTACGCTAAGTGATAACGAGGCGGGTATCAAAGGAGCAACGGAATTACCGTAAATATTCTACTAATTCACAAAATTAAGAATACAAATGTTCTTGTAAACGATTTGAAACACGTGCGGGTGACTCCCAACCTATATTTTATGGCAATATTTTTCACAAAGCACCAAATAAGTTGACTAAACCACTGAATAGTCTTATTCGTGAGCAGGGGCGTAGCTGCCTATACGCAAAACGCAGTTGCGTACTTTCGGAAAAAGTAACAAAAATAAAAACACACATTTTAAAGATGAAATAAAGGTTTTATGCAATGACAAATCCTTTTTAATATATAATGATACTCCAATATACACCATAAAGTAATTCGCGATATCAAAACCATCAATTCCGGAAATGTTGTACTTTTCCGCGACCCCCCCCAACCCCAAGACCCCTCGCCGTAATTTTGCGTACAACTAAAACAGGCCTAGCTACGCCCCTGTTCGTAAGGAATACTTAGCAATGATTTATGAGGGGCTGTCCATGTAAAAATCAGGCAGATCCTATTTGATATGACAGGAACGAGTGGCACAAGGCAAATTTCATCGCACGTGATATCCAAATGAAAGTCGAAATGTATAATTTCGTTTCGAATTGACAATGGATGGCTTTTGATTTTGATGTTCCCTAACAAAGCAACCAAATTCTGCTCAAATTAAACAGTTATCTCCATTTTTTCCTTATAAATTCCAATGCTTTCTATGTAATTCATTTTTTCTTTAATCATTGCAGTTAATGCAAAGCCAACATTCAACTTTGAGAATGAATGCATTTCTGATATGAAATAGGTAAAAATATTTTGGACATAAAATTTGTTGTGTCCTTATTGTATAACTTATGATGTACCGTGGTTCGTAACCCCGCATGAGAAAACATAACTTTTCGTAGATTTTTACTGGACTGGAGCTGGCATGTCAGTTCACTGCTGGTACTTGGTCCTTTATTTGTGAATTTGTGTAACGTGTAATCTGTTTCCTGATTTCTGTTTGAACAAGGGACTCAGACATTTTTTAACTGATTTCTAGGATGGATTTGTATAGTATACAGTACTAATAAAATCATCGTTTTTATGTATACTTAATCGAGTAATATTTTTTCCATTAACATCATGTAACAAAAACATTGTCTACTATACATGACAAATAGATTATCGTACCAGCAGACAAAGACCAAAACAACATTTTTTTGTCTGCAAAACGTTTTACATCCAATGTTTATTATCAGAGTTAGACGTAGAAAATAATAACAGTGATAAGACCTATACTGCTACCACACTCTCCAAACAAGAGATTGTGGAAAACCATAAATCTGTGCTATCCTCTTTTGGTCCCTCTACCAAGGACGATGATTGTGATTTACCGTCTATGTACTGGGTTCCTAAACTCCACAAAAATCCATACAAACAACGTTTCATAGCCGGATCTTCAAGTTGTACCACCAAACCTCTTTCAAAACTTTTAACTTCTATACTCACAACTGTCAAAGAGGGTCTACTGTCCTACCACGATACTTGTTACTCCCGTAGTGGTATTGATTCAATGTGGATCCTGAAAAATTCCAAAGATCTTTTGGATACAATCAGTTCAAGACTATTATCTGAATATAATAGCATTAAAACCTATGATTTTTCAACACTGTATACTTCTATTTCCCATACTCAGTTAAAATCCCGACTTAAAAACATTATACAAATATATAGTTCTTATATATAGATTGCTCATACTTTGTAAGAAATAATTCCAAATCATATTCCAAATATACAGAGGAAGATGTTTACAAAATGCTGGAATTTTCAATCGACAACATATTTGTCCAGTGTGGTGGACGTACTTTTTAACAAACGGTCGGCGTTCCAATGGGAACAAATTGTGCTCCTTTACTTGCTGACCATTTCCTTCATTCTTATGAGGCTGACTTTATAGCTGATCTGATCCGAAAGAATGAATATCGTTTAGCTAGATCCTTTAATCTCAGTTTCCGCTATATGGATGGCGTATTATCTTTAAACAATCTTTATTTCGGGGATTTGATACATCGCATCTACACCAAAGAACTTGAGATAAAGGATACTACAGACACTGTGAAGTCAGCCTCATATCTTGACCTACACTTAGAAATCGATGGTAAAGGAAAACTATTGACCAAACTTTACGACAAACGTGATGACTTTTCATCCAAGATTGTCAACTTTCCTTTCAGCTGTGGCAACATCCCTTCAGCACCTGCTTATGGAGTGTTCATAGCACAACTCATACGTTATGCCAGAGCTTGCCGAAACTACGCAGACTTTTTGTATCGCGCTAGAACTCTAACAAATAGGCTTCTGGAACAGGGTTATGTTGCTACAAGATTGAAGTCATCACTACAGAAGTTTTATGGTCGTCATCATGAACTCGTGGATCGTTATGGTATATCCATCTGCACCTTGAAAGCTGATTTATTCAACGGGTTATAGTTTTCCTTTCCTCGTTTGTCTACCCCGGACTCGACTTTTTACGAGCAACTCAGCGGGTGTTTCTAGAAAAGCAGAGGACGCTTACCCTACCGGTGCACCTGGTCCATGCTCCCAGTTTTTAGTGGAGTCCGAGTTGCTCATTTGCTTTTGTTACTTTGTATGTATGATTTTAGTTACTTTATGTTCTTTGTTGTGTATGTCTGTTTTCCATCTCTGGTCTTTGCCCCTGAATTACATTCTTTTGATTACCGCTATAACCTTGATTCCCTTGATTACTCTTTCACTGTGGCCAGTTTTTAAAAAGGTGGATGGTTTTGTTTTAACTAGCTGCCGGAGTATATAGATTCAACTATTTCGCTGTACCGGTGTATAATATTATAATAGTATAATATAAGGGTTTCCTTGTCGTTCATTGAAGACTCATGGGTATCGCGGTCTTGAGCTGACATTTGTCATCCCGGTTGGGATGTTTCCTCATTGACATACTCCTTATATTAACGTCCCATGCAGTCTGTGAAATCAGTATATCGATCAATCAGACCTTGCTTTTGAAGTTATCTGGTCCTATTTAGAAAAATTACTCTATTCCCCCATGGAATAAAATCATGCACCTTTTGACCTCTAAATTGTTTTGGGTCAAAATCTAAGATAGGTGATCAATGGAAATATGCAATACAAACTGTGAATTTTTCAATAAGTGGTGTAGGAGGTGTAATTAATGGATAATATATGAGTACCGCTCTATGTAAGGAAGTGTGGACGGACACTCATATTATATCAATAGAGTAAAACACATGAGTTATTCCAATAAAGGGCTGGAACTTGTATTACATCACTAACATGAATTATTCACCGTTGCCATATACATGTACTTGTGAAGATTTCTCTTTTTCGGAAATATGTCTGCTCCAGGCTGCAGCGGTGTTCGTATGTGGGTTATGGTTTGGAGCTTCATTATCTGGCAAATATAACAAATAAATGGATGTGACGAGTAAAATTGGCCGTTGTAATGCCGATAGAATGCAACGGATGCATTGTTTGTTCGGCGTGTTTCTTTTGGAGTTTCATCCCATACAGAAGGTGGAAATATGACATTGTCATCAACATAATATTTCATGATATTGATCAGCGAAAGTTTATACTTGTCATTAGGCATATCATTTACTAAATAGATCCTCACCAAAGCAATCAGATGAGTCATCATGGTTCAGGAAGATTAATCCAAAAAAAATGGCATAACCATTAACTTTCGTCGATGTCTTTTTTCTTGCTGATTTTCTGATCGTGTCTTATCTGCCTTGTTTTACTTAAGTCTACATTAACGATATCTCCTGCGCTCTAAACTTGAGTGTATTCTTATGGACATCCATATTGAAAGCTCCGTATTTTTGTAAGCAGATGCCATCAGGTGCGGACCACTGGATACTCGAACAACGTTTTTAATATTTTTTTAGCTGGATATTTATATGGCGATTGTCAAATGTTATCGCTAATGATTGAGGAAATATTCAACTCCTTCTTCATCCTTTGAGTTGTCCCCCTTATCATACCCAAAATAAATACCGAGTTCGTGAAGATAAATGTGATGACATCGAGTGTATCTATATATATATATATAGTCTTTACGTGTCTTATAAGTCTATTCTAAGCCTGGGCAGTTCATCTTGTTTGTATATATTCTTTTATTTGTTGTATATTATACTGATAAAATATGTGACCAAAAAAAATAAAATATTTAACTAGCATATACAATAGTAATTGCTGTGAATCCAACCTTTCGATGACTGACCCATATTGCACAGTCGACACGACTCTATATAGTACGCCTAGATACCATATTTAGCCACATCCTACTCTTCAACTCCAACTCAGCTCTACAACTTATTGCATTGCAAATACATCTCAAATGTTGTATTATTCAATAGATTTTTTTTAAATCGCCTAACCGAGAAATATTTACTCTTAATAAACAACATCCAAATCGTATTTCCCGAATAAAATACGAATTGAAAGAACTCAGCAAGGAATTTGTTTTTGTTCCTGCTGATAAAGCTGCAAATAATATCATTGTTATTTGACGTAAATTTTATACTAGTATTAAAATACTACATTGATTGATTGATTATTGGAGTTTAACGCCCGAGCAGCAATATTTCAGCTATATTCAGGCGATGAACATGAAAGGGATGATAAAATGATGATGAAATGGAAAAAAAAGAATGGGACACAAGGACAATGGGGTCGACAAATGTTGATTGCCACAAGACATTCCCTACTGTCAACTATCCGCTTTTTTTTTGGATAGTGACGTCCCCTTGTCACCATCATATGGTGTTTACTTATCACAATTGGTTCGATTTGCTCGAATTTGTAACAGTGTTTCGGATTGTAACAAAAGGAATCTTTATATAACCAGGAAATTAATACATCAATGTTTTTGACATCACAAGCTCGTAAAATCATTCACATTTTTTAAACTGATGCAAGAAACTCGTTCTTAAATACAGATGTATTTGTTAAGGATTAACACGTGCGGGTATCGATACCTCACCCTTTGTTTTACGGCAATATTCTACACAAAGCACGGAAAGCTCGATACTTCCCCAATAAGTTAACTACACCGTTGAATTTGCTCATTCGTAAGGGATATAATCAAGATATTGTCAAATCGTTAAGGATAGGATTTATTGGTATTAACACTGATTCGCTCATAGGGTCTTTACATAGAAATATAAACACTATGCTAGTACTTAAAAGCAGTTTTTGGCATGACATGGGTTGTGTCCTTATTGTATGACTTATAATGTACCGTGGTGCTGAACCCCGCATAGGAAGAATTTGGGTTGGTTTTACATAGGATGGGGACATAACTTTTTGTAGGTTTAAACTGGTCTGGAGTTGGCATGCTAACTGCTAGTAGTCCTTTGTTTGTGCATTTGTGCAATTTATATTCAGTTTCTTTATTTCCACTGTTACAAGGGAATCATACCTTTTTGGACTGATTTTTCCACTGTGGCCAGATGTTAAAGGGGGGTTGTGATCACGCCAAAGTACTTTAATCCCGCCGCATTTTTTTTTGCGCCTGTTCCGAGTCAGGAATTTCTGGCCTCTCTATGTCTTGTTTCGTTTTCATCTTTATTTTTATGTTACTTCAATATATAGAGGCAACCCTTTCGCTGTACCTGTATATAATGGTATTTTGGGGGCCGGTAGCAGCCTCGTCGTTCATTGAAGAGCAAGGGGAGGTCAAGGGCTGACATTTTCATCCCGGTTGGGTTGTTGTCTCTTTGGCATATTCGCCATACATGTTCTCGCTATATTGCATAAGAATTTTCCAAGAATTTTTAAAATACTACTCCTATCATATAAAACAAATTTCGGTATGAAACAAAATGCTCATTCACAGAATACACACTGTAAAATTCATAATTCGGAACATATAAGATAACGATGTATACATCATACTGCTCAATTCGAGCACGTAGTTTTCGTGTTAAAGTAGCAATTATTCTTAATTGAAGAATGTTGAATGTTAATTTTTTTTCAGTGCATGTACCTAGTATCTAATCTTTCAAATGAGCCCTAATAATAAATATTTGAACAATTTCAAGTATTTATGTAAAAAAATTACCACCATTCCCCTAAAACATAACCTCAATACGAACGAAAACGCTAAATGGTAAATTTTGACCATGAAAATCGTCGCAATTCATCAAAAGAGCACAAAAGTATCAATTGTGATACTACGAAACAGAAAATATCAAATAAGTCATTTTTGTACTGAAGCATAAATACTGTCTTGAGGTTTTGACATAAAAAAAAATATCAATTTTAGCGATTTCTTCTTTGGGGCAGGAAGGAATATACATTTTGCATCTAACTCACTGCTAACTATTATGTGATTTTCAAATTTCCTGCAGTGCATGTGACTACAACTTTCTTAATATCATAAAGAAACTGAGACATTGACCCGCATCCTGATACCTAATATATTAAGTTTCTTCATTTGTTTATCCCAAAACGACTTCAACTTGACATTCGAACAAACTTGTTTTTTTTGTAATCAGTTTACTTTACATAAAATCGATAACATGAATATGTAAGTGAGTCTTGTAGATTCTGGTACCTATACACTCTTTTCTCCAATACTTATACTCTCCTCATCAACATGGTCTTTACAACTGCAACCAGTTTGGTCAGAGAAAGGTTCATATGCATGACAGTAAATACCGTATACAGATTCCGTTTCATAACGGGGAATCCAGTTGACGTCAAATAGGTTTGATTTTTCAGCAAATCGATTGACATCAACAGGAAGGTGGTCATTAGCTTCAGATGCTTTTTGTAAAGCACAACGGAGCTTTTTCATGCTCCTAGACATCCTAGAGAAAGGACAGTTTAACTTAGTTCTTATTTTCAAATGACATAAAAGCTTTTGTATATCGTTTGGCAAATAGAACGAATGCATATGTGTAAGTACATCAGAGACAATAGCAATGTATGAAACGACAAGACAATTGCTGTCTGCATTGATGTGTAAGTCTTTGATGCTGCTAGCGAAAATTGAAGGGACGCCATGACCACCGAGTATTACTATTTCATAATCATAATTTCGAACTTCTACTGAAATGTCATCCAGGTTGGGTTTAAGGTCGTCTGCTATGAAGACGGTTACAAAATAACCAAGCTTCAGAACATCAGAAAGACAATTCACTACCAGATTGTGCAGTTGGCTTCCACTTTGATAGAAAATTCGGAGGGTTGGTTTCGGTCTCCTAGAACCTACAATGGAAAACAGATTCAGAGTAATTATTGTCATATGGTAATGGATTAAAAAATTAATATGATGTGTTCATGAATTATATTAATAAAATATTAACTAAGTGTACAATATTATAGTTTAGTAGCTCCAGTAGCTCCAAGCAGAAACCCCGTTGATGGCTGCGATATACTCCTACAACGTAAGGAGTTGGAATTCCGCTCCTCTATATTTTCCCCCAAGTTAGAAAGTAGCTTGCCAGATAACCTCTACCATTGCCGGAGTTAGTTGCAATAAAGTACAACTCCAAGAATGAACTTTCGTTAATTCTGTAGTTTAATTTATAGATTCATTAACCATTCTCCTAGAATAAACATGTTTTTTTATCTCTTGCATCAAAAAGATCGGAACATGCTTTTAACTTAAAGGTAATGCAGCCAAGAAAGAATTACTTGTCCAATACTTACTGCAGGTAAAGTGTCTACGAAAGCAAAATACTGTACACATAACGAAGAACACCAGCATAATCGTGATAATAATTGGTAGGATGACTCTCACGACAGGATTTCTTCCATCTAAGTTAGGAAAAACTTCTATGCATGGTTGTGTAATCTTACTTCTTGTACTTCCACTTGTACTACAATTTTCTTTAAAAAAAAGGCATGCATAACAACAGCATTTCTTCTGTAGGCAATTCAATGAAAAGTATCGGTAAAGTGGCCTTCTCAAGGTTTAGCTACAAAGGGGCAATAATAAGTATGCTGCGGTTTTGATTCGTGTAGATGTTTGGGCACGACGATGAACTGCAGTAATAAATAGGTTCATTCGATCAGCTGAAGAATTGTTGATTGCATTATAGTTTTAGAAGTTACCTTCAGTTGTTTTATCTGGAAGCTTATTAATGTACATAGTACAAAGTGTACATTAAGTTAGATAACGTACTCTGTACGAAACATACCTTTTCTTGACGTGCTTGGGATCTGGAAGATTTTACTCTGAACATCTTCACAGTACGGCGTGCATTGCTTCAATCCTAAAGCTTCAAGACGGCATGTGCAATGATCCTCATCCATGTTATTTTTAATGTCTCCTAACTTAAAACGACGAAATTTAATGGTTACAATAATAGTTGAAGCTGGAGTATATTGTCTTGTGACACATTTCCCATTTTCACTTGAAATCTTCCGCAATTGTATGTTTGTACGTGGGCCTACATTTTTTTTACTTTAAACTTACTGAACAGTGGTAGACGCATCTATACTTTACTAGCTTCCTAATGTTGGCACAGAGCGTATAAAATTAAGATTCTACTGGATTGAAATTTTAGGAGTTATGGTTTTTCGTGTAATAAAGATTATTCTAAACTTTACCCGAAAATAGTACTTTCCAGATGCCAGACCTCTAAGTTCTACCATTGACTGCATCTGAAAATAGTCGTCTTAGAACCTAGTGGTACATCGAACCCTTAAATAGTGCTGCGGACAGGTATCAAAAAGTGCTTTAGATTAATGGGCCTAGAGGGTATTGATCAATGTAAAGAACAGTTAAGTTTTACTATGGATGATATTCATGCTTTTCTGTTGAACCAACAGTTCGTAAACAGAAAAGGTCGTCCGGGAATTGATTTCGTATTTTACAATTTTAGTATAATTAGTAGTTAAAATATGAGAAAATTTGCTAATATGGTCATTATGGTCGCGTCGTTAAGGGAGATTTAACCATCATCGAAAACGAATCTCTGCGTAATATCCTTTCTAAAGGTCCCAAGTACTAAGAACCACTCTCCATAAATTGAAATTATAACTTTAAAGTTCTTATGGATGCAGTGGAGGAGTACGCAAGAAAATGGATCAAACGAGAACAAGAAGACAGTGATTCTGTCTGAGTGGAAAAAGGCCGTGAGGTCTTTAATTTGGAAACGAATGAAAGTTTTAAGTAGGTCAATGAGTGCCAATGCTACATCAGTTTTCAAATGTAGCAAAAACATTGTCTACTATACATGAAAAATATGTTGTCGATCCAGCAGACAAAGCCCAAAACAACATTATTTTTGTCTGCAAAACGTATTACATCCAATGCTTATTATCAAAGATGATGATTGTGATTTACCGTCTATGTACTGGATTCCTAAACTCCACAAGAATCCATACAAACAACATTACATAGCTGAATCTGCAAAATGTACCACCGAAACTCTTTCAAATCTTTCAACTTCTATACTCACAGCTGTCAAAGACGGCCTCCAGTCTTACCACAGCACTTCTTACTCCCGTAGTGGTATTAATTCATTGTGGATCCTGAAAAAATCGAAAGATCTTAAGGAGACCCTCAATTCAAGGTTACTATCAGAATATAATACCATTAAAACATATGTTTTTCAACAGTTAGGTTTCTGGAACAGGGTTATGTTGCTACAAGATTGAAGTCATCATTACAGAAGTTTTATGGTCGCCATGATGAACTCGTTGATCGTCACGGTGTATCCATCTGCACCATGAAAACTGATTTATTCAACGGGTTATACTTTTCCTTTCCTCGTTTGTCTACCCCGGGCTCGACTTTTTACGAGCAACTCAGCGGGTGTTTCTAGAAAAGCAGAGGACGCTTATCCTACCAGTGCATCTGGTCCATGCTTCCAGTTTTTAGTGGAGTCTGAGTTGCTCATTTGCTTTAGTTGTATGTATTATTTTAGTTACTTCATGTTCTTTGTTATGTATATCTGTTTTCCATGTTTGGTCTTTGTCCCTGGATTATTTTCTTTTGATTTCCGCTGGAACATTTGTTCCCTTGATTACTCTTTCAAACTCATTTAATTTTGCAAAGCCAATGTTGCAGATCGAATCGAGAACGTTGTGTTAATTTTATTTGTTATTCAGTAAAGAATACTTAGATACACATTGTATATTCCACGTAGTCTTTTTATCTCTTAATCATTGAAAATGCACTAAAATGCAACCAATTTTAGGGGCATTTTTGTTCTGTGATTAAATAGTTAACTTTTGTAGGAAAAAAAAATCTTTTTTACATTTTTGAAATTCTATACATATGATTTTTACATATGTTACTTGTTTTCCGATACCTGCAAGGAACTATATCACTGAAATTACATTTCAAAGTGCATTGGGTCTATTGATCTTTGACCCCCTCCTCTAATTAATGCAAAATAGCTGAAAACTTTACCGTTTTTCAGTTAGAAAAGAATGACATTCAAACTACATTGATTTATCTTTCTATTGAGACATGATATAGCCGCATACCCTCTAGGCCCATTAAAAAGTTCGAAACATCCTTAGCCGTCCGCAGCACTAAAGGAACACAGAAAACAATAAAATATCTCATGCTCACAACAGATTTAATGTGAAGATTTAGGAACATATTTTAGAGTAAAAAACAACTACTAGTGTTAATTATTCCATAGCGTAGTAATTTCATATTTTACCATTTCTTCTCTTGGTGTTTTGATTAGAACTATTTTCCACCCTAACATTTAAAATTATTTAAGTTATTAGACTAATTATGCGCTTCGTAAACGACAAAATTATGATTGTTCGAATTGAACACCATGCCAAATTAAAGAAGTTTCTTTGAAATAATGACCTCGCTGTAGTTTAGCACAGATAATAAAAAATTAAAACTGTCTTACGTCTTTTATTTGGATGATATTCACCAGCGTTCCATTTTCAAGGTACAAAATGAAAGTCGAAGGTTTGGCGTCTTGTAACCGGAAGTCGACCTGAACATTGTTACCAGTAATATTTGTGTACCATTTGGCCTTCCATTGCAAGCCTGAAACAATGATTTTCAGAGACAATCGTCACTTTTTAAACTATCTACATGTAGTGTTTGAAAATGCAACAAATTGAAAGAGTAGTCAAGGTATATAACCAAGTTTCTAGTGGAAATAAAAAGAATGCAATCCAGGGATTACAGACACACAACCAATTTAAGAACATGAAAAAGTTAAAATAACAAAGAAACAAAAGTAAATGAACAACTTGGACTCCACTAAACACTGGGAACATAGACCAGGTACACCGATGGTCTAAGTGTCCTCTGCTTTTCTAGAAACATCCGCCAAGTTGCTCGTAAAAGTCAGGTCTGGAGTAGACGAAAGAGGAAAGGAAAACTATGACACGGTGAACAAATCGTCTCTCATTGTGCATATGGATACACCATAATGATCCACGAGTTTGTGATGACGTCCATAAAACTTCAGTTGTGATGAATTAAATCTTGTAGGAACTAGTATAATTAGTACTTTCTCCAAAACATATGTATAAAACATCATGTAGCCAAATTGTCATAATACTAAACAGAAAATGACAAATAAGCTATTTTTTACAATAGAATAAATACTCTAGGGGTTTTGACATGGAAAAATATGTCAATTTATACGATGTTTCGGTAGGGTAGGGGTACATTTTTTTTTTATTTTACCCCAAAACCCCAAGTGTTACAAATACAGGCTTGTACTGAAAAAGAATCCGGGAATATTCTTTGGCGAGAAATTGATTCAGTAATAGAGGTATAAAGGTACCTAAAAATCACCATAAAGTTGATGAGTGGGTGATGCACGGTGGACCCTCCCAGCCCATGGATTAAACCCTGTTCCAGAAGCCTAATTGTAAGAACTCTAGCGCAGTACAAAAAGTCTGTGTAGTACAGCAAGCTCTGGCATAATGTATGAGTTATGATATGAAAACTCCATCCGTAGGTGCTACAGGGATGTTGCCACAGATGAAAGGGAAGTTGACAATACGGAATGAAATGTCTTTGCGTTTGTCGTATAGTCTGGTCAACAGTTTTCTTTTTCCGTCGATCTCTAACTGTAGGTCACGATGAGAGGTTGTCTTCATAGTGTCTGTAGTATTCTTATTTCAAGGGTATATGCGATATATAAAATCCCGAAACTAGGACTATTTAATAATGATATATATATAGAGGAAACAGAAATCAAAGGATTTGGCTAAACGACGCCTCTTCTTTTGGATCAGATTAGCTATAAGGTCAGCATCAGAGTGAATAAATAGGTCAGCGAGTAGAGGAATACAATTTGTTCCCATCGGAATGTTGTGCCGTTTGTTGTAAAACGCGTACACCACTATGTTGTC
This sequence comes from Perna viridis, assembly GCA_037379345.1. Classification (NCBI taxonomy): domain Eukaryota; kingdom Metazoa; phylum Mollusca; class Bivalvia; order Mytilida; family Mytilidae; genus Perna; species Perna viridis. Next base: position 7,685,667 of record CM074511.1, on the reverse strand, counting down.
GATTAAAAAAAATCCAGCATGTTGAAAACATCTTCAGTATATTTGGAGATAATTTGGAATCGTTTTTACAAAGTATGAGAAATCTCCATCAAATACTTTAACTAAAAATGTAACTTAAAACTTCAGTTATATACATATTTTCCGCTTTTTCGAAGTCTGCGTTCAATAAAAAAAAAACATTTCTACTTACGTTTCAGCTTCCCTGATGTTATAAGTGGTTGTATATATGGAATCGCGACGTTCTTAAGAATTTGAGGGATAGCCACTTGGAAACAGTTCTGAAGTCAAATAATCGATTTTTACAAAATGTCAAGCCGAAAACACAAGAACATTTTGTTTGACCTTGCATAGAAAATAACGTGTATTAATACTACTACATGATGTCATAATACTCACTACAACTGAATTGCCATTTGGAAGTTACTTTAATTGTTGTATGTTGATATATTCCTTGGAGAAAATTAGTTGTTTTATTGAGTGAATTTAATGGTTTGTCTGTTTGTTTGTTGTTTCACTTAATTTTTTTACCCTACATTGAAGGGAAGTGGTTAAGGCCTTGTAAAACTAGTTTAGTAAAAAAAAATATATGAAAAGGTAACTAAGCAAGTACAATGGGAATATAGCCTCATTTAACTTTTTCATACGCTGAAGTTTTTAAATATATTTGAAGTAAAGTTAGGTGTAAGTCTTGGTGCAAAAGCAGTTTCAACAATTAAGTTGATGGTGAATGAAACATTTGAAATATTTTGCTGAGCAACAATTTTTCCTGCTTTGACAGCTGGGCCTGACGATTAATCTGCTAGGTAGATAGATATTTTGAAGAGCGGAAAAATTGCACCGGTTTAGTACTTCGATAAATTTTGAACGGACCCTTATGACTCATGGATTTACATTAATTATAGGTTTATGTTACGTCATAATTTGACCAAATTTTAGGATGTGAGCTAGAACTTTAAACACGTTGTTTTTGTTTTTCTAGGCCATAGGTTAAAATTCATATCGATTACTGTTATCAGGATTTCGTCCTTTAATATCTAGCGCAAGTAAGTGTCTGCAAATTGATTATCAATCGAACATTCGGTACAAAACATTATATAAGTCCTTTGTTTAAATGTGTTTTTCTAAGATTTTTTAGGTAGCATGATATAACCGAGTGGAGGTGTCGAAACAACGTAAATACCGGATTCGTCGCGGCGGTGTGGTGGTGGTGGCACAGATGGCGAGAATTTCGATCTTCTTTTGTGGTTTTGTTCCTCTCAGAATCAGTTTAGTACAAAAACTGAATTTATTAGGATATAAAGTTATTCCACACTTTGAGATTTCATTCTTCCATGATATGCTAATCTGACCCTTTCCCGATTTTTTCCGATTATTCGTGTTTTCTAATCTTTGTTTTATTATTGAAGAAATTTTGCTTACATAATATTTAATGTACGTTATATTTACTGGGACTACATAAAATCAGGGGCGTAGCTGCCTATACGCAAATACGCAGTTGCGTACTTTCGGAAAAAGTAACGAAAATAAAAAAAACACATTTTAAAGATGAAATAAAGGTTATTTATCACATGTGCATACCATGAACGTAGTATAGGCTCTGAAAAACTGGCTCCAAAATCGTTAAAATTCAGGAGTTTCCCTCAGGGCTTTGCCTTGCCGGACTCAATGGGGGCCTTGAGCGACCCCACCCCCCTTCTCAAGACCCCTCGCCGTTATTTTGCGTACAACTGAAATAGGCCTAGCTACGCCCCTGAAAATCACCAACAATTTAACTATAATGTTATTTTAATAAGCTCCTTTACATCCGTGACCATACACCAACAATCAATCAAATAGTACATTGTATATAATTGTATTTTGGAGAAGAGATTTGAACTTGTATCTAATTTACTTGTATCTAATTTGTTTGTTTAAAGCAAGTACCTTCCCGAGAGAAAAAAAGGTAAGTGATCTACTTACTTGATATTTGGTTTTCTGCAGTATTACAAGATGACAAAAATTGTCATCATAATACCATAATTTGAAGCCACCAATGTCATTTGTTACTGAAATAAACGAATACGGTACTCGAGTTCATATTTTTATTAACTCCTTGTAATATTTAAGTTTCAAAACTGATACGCGATTTTTGTCGTTGTTGCTAATACACTGTTTCAAATCCACTTAATATCGTGAATAAAGTCAATCTATGATTTTTTTTATATAGATATGCACTATTTTGAGTCCCTCTTAATTTCAAAGATCAATGTCAAAATATAACTCACTAGTATACACATGTACTTTCTACAAAGGAATAATGCTTTCCTATGATAGGCTTTTTACCATTAGTATGATAAGACCAGACAATCGAGGAGTTGACGACTTGGATGTGACTATTCGGAACGTCCCATCTCTCTGGTAAAATCTCGAGGTTATAATGCTTGCCATAGTCTTCGTTGTCACAATCTGTAACGAGAAACACATCACATCAAACCTTCACGTATCATACATTATTTTACCATTTCATTTATCTTTATTAATGTAAATTCTCTCAGTATGACTGTTAAACCATTAAACAATGTAATAGTCTTTTTTTTTCGGAAAAAAAAATAAACAACAACAATACGTACAGGGCGCCGAATGGGACTCTTGTGGTTTTGTACTAAAAATTCAATTTTGTACAGACAAAAGTGAGTTTTGTTCAACAAAAAGGAGTTCAGATTATCAAAATTTATAACATACTACAAATTTAAATTTTGTCGTATAAAGTAATCTTTCAGTGAACAAAATTCATTTTTGTATCAGACTTTACTTTTGTTACCTAATTTGAATATTGGGTAACAAAAGTTAACTTTGTTTGCAAATTAGTTTAGTTTGGATTCCGTGAACTAATTTGCATACAAAACTGAGAAAAAAATTGTGAAAAAATTAAATTTTGTCACAACTCAATCACTTTTGCAAGCAATTAAACACCATTCACTGTTATGTCACAAAAGTCAATTTTGTATGTAAAAGTGAATTTTGTGAGACAAAAGTCAATTTTGTATGCAAATTAGTTTACAAAATCATTTGGATATGCATATGAATTCTCTCAAAAGGTCACTCATCGGTTTTGATTACAAAAAGATCAAGTCCAATCGGCAGCCCGTAATACGAGGCAAGATTTATACTGGGCAGGGTTATTATTTCATAAATTCAACAGGTTACTGTCGAGTTTTTAAAAATCTATCATACTTGTAAATATGTAAAGAACCGAGTACTTTTAGAAAAAAAGAAAATATCTATATAGTCTATAACAAGATAAAAGGTGTTGTTTCAATATATATATATATTAATTTGATGAGAATCCTGCAATTTGATTGGTTTGTTGACAAAAATCAACATTGTTTCAACTGTATAAACTAACTTGCTATTTAGGCCACGCCCACCTTTTACGGGACTACTTTTTGTTTGTCAACATCCAAAACAATGTTTTCAGTCACATTGTAACGTTTTTGTGACATTAAATTATTAACTAACTTTATGTTCGCCGGGTTTATGTCAAATTCCTGCTTTAATACCGGTAACTGTGTCTTCAATTTTGGAAAGTAACTGAACATTTCCCAGTGATGAAATGACAGCGTCTTGCCGCTGATTTTAAAATGGCGGCCAATTTGTTTAATAGAATTACTACACGGCGGGAAAATTAAAGTTGCTGTTTACTCATTGTTAATAAAAGTGATGAATATACATTGTATCATTTTTTTTTTTAAATTTTTAATTAAAATATAATGACTGTATTCAATTTCTCATTAGTTTATACGCTATAATGTTATTTGGGTCCGTTTACGCTGAAACATAATCCGCACAACAGAACAACCTTTCAACAGGCGTATGAATGGTCATCGCAGTGACAACAAATTCAAACCAGACCTCCCTCTAAGTCACCATCTTAAATTCGCCGGACACACCCAGGAGGATCTCCACAGCACTGTTGTTACAATCATAGAACATAATGAAAACTGGTCAAAATGTAAAAGAGTATCTCGGGAAAGCTTTTGGATGGAGAAATTTCAAACAACTTCTCCAGATGGAATAAACGAGAGAAAAATAATTCATTTTAAGGTCTTGGTCTAAGGCTGGTACAGCACTACATGCTATACATCAATACGCCGTACTACTATATTTGGACTTTTTTTTAAATTGTTTTCCACAGTTAATTTTTACTTTTAATTTGGATAAAAAGACCCCCTTTGTTATTTTCATTCAGGCTCCTTAACAGTTGCTTATGTGAGCCTTTGATAAAGGAACAATCACCCACAGCTTTTGAATCTGTTTTGATCTTGAACTTTGTGAGTTTTATGCTCGTGAAGTTTTGTGAATTTTATGCTCATATAGTTTTATGAGTTTTATGCTGAAGAAGGATATCAGTTATCCAAAATATTCAATTTGAATTTTACCATCTTCTGATGATGTTAAACATACTTAGACGTTTATTTAATTTATTATTATGTTTCGCATCGTTTTTAACGATCCATCACCCCGTAAGAGTGATTTTTGACTATTGTTTAGACGATTATATATGTGTGTGTGTGTGAAAAATTCCCAACGATGTGAGATGTAAGATATTGCACGCACAAAATATATGTATATATATTTTAGTTGTATGTCCCTATCAGGGCTCCGTATATAATTAGCTGTTTTTAATGACAGCGAGTTATAACGCTTGAGAAATAATTGAGATAGTTCTGTGCTTAAAGTACGAAAGTACCTGTCTTTACGCCTTTAAGATGGTTAGCCTGAAACAAATAAAAGTTGGTATCGGTGAATTATAACATGATCATTCTTATACCAAAAGTGTGTCAAATAGAACTAAGACCTGTTTATATGCACGTATAAGAAAATTGAATAGAGGAGTAAAGAAAACAAAAATATTTCATTTAAATGATAAACTATACATGGTCCATGTTTATTACAGATTTTATATAGGTTATGAATGCATAATTTCTTACCTGGCTGGAGGAACAAGCTAAAGATCTCGATCTACAAGCCAAGCACACCATAACTAGCCAATACTTAACGGAGAAAACTACTTTCATGACCAGCACAATTGTAATGCGACATTTATTGATACACACACTTCTAATCAGCTGACATTATTATCTTTGTTGGCCTCTGGAAATATAGTTTCAATATTTCCCCGTTTCCAATGTTGACTATACATTTTTCCGGTTGTGACCCTAGGATTGTCCCGGGATCACATTTGTCATGCGGCATTAGCATGAATTAGTACTCTACGGACTATCTCTGTTTACTTTCTCCTTGGCTTTATTCATTAATTTGACGAAAGCTTATTATAATAAAATACAACTCAAATATTTTCAATATTCTTTATTGTATCAGTGTTTACTTTTGATCCAGATATAATTGAATTATACAAATTCACACTGATAATATCTAAAGTCCTTGCTTGATGCCGGACATTATGTTCCGTGTTTTGTCTTATCAATTGATTAAATCGAATAATAAGCCTCATACAAAACAATCCATTCAATGAACATTCGACCTTCACTAAGATATACCCGAGCACCTTTCAAAACAAGGACTGTTTAACATTCATCCATACTTAAACTGTTCTTTTACGGATTAATAAATAATAAAAGTCTCGTACATAGTATATATAAATAGTGTCGCTACATATTGCCAGATATGCAAATCTAGGTTACTGTCAGCGACCCAGTGCGGCTTTATAAAATGGTCATGCATTTTGAGGCTAATAGCCTGACATTGGTTAATTGTGTTTTCATTGTTTAATTGTCACCTATGTATGTTCCTCATGGAGGCAAAGGTCACTTTATACCCTGCTCTAATTATTATTATCATATAAAATGTTTTCAGAATGGTAGTTTCACGGTTGCTATCTTTTATGGAATGTTTGTCTTAAAATCACTATTATGCACTATGTGCCCCTTGGTAGTCCTAAATTGGTATATGTTGCTTGGTTGTTGTCCCACTTCTACTTATCTTCTGTATACTGCATGGCTAGATCCTTAACAATTCTAAGTTTGGAGAATGGATTCCAGTCATTTATATATATTTATATATATGATATTAAATTTGAGACGATTTTGATTTTAAAATAAAAAAAAAACTTTCATGTGAACTAATACATCAGGTTCCCCAGCACACGGTGTTTATATTTCCCAATTACTGGCCAGAGCTATTAGACACTACTTTGACTCGTTGCCCGAGAGACATGCTTTTGTTCCAAGGTTATAAAAAATACGTCTCATATTCTGATTATTGATAAAATATTCTCTTATTGGCAAAAAAGATTTGGAAGATGGATTTTCATAATATCATTTATCAGTATATCTTCAGTACTATTTTGCCTAATAATTTTAATAACTTTGCTCGGTAGCATTTTTTGTTGCCTACCTTCGTATTGCAATATACCAAATAAAATTAACCATATGAGAAGCGGGAGGTTAAGCGCGATGTAAAACCATGTTACTGTACCAAGTCAGGATCATTGCGGTTGATTCCATCTTTTAGTTTTTGCCTTGATGTTGCTATTTGGTTATATGGACTATCCTTCTTATTACTATGGTCTAGAGTGTTTGCCCATCAAAACGGCAATTAAACAAAAACAATTTTTGTCGAAAACAATATTATTAAAAACAGAACAAAACAAAAAAAAAATCATTATTTTATGATTCTAAACCACATCATGTAAGGCAAGTCTGAACATTTTGTTATGAATGTGAAATCCACTCGTAATTAAACATTAAGAAATATTTTAAAATCTTTAGTTTAGTGAATGTTTATTATAATAAAAGTGTTATTTTCATGAATTGGATTATCAGGAACTATTAAGAAGTTTTCTAAATAATGAGAATGTTAAGATAAATTTGAAAGCATGAAAGTGATATTCGTTTGGAATGTGATTTCAATTTCCAAGTCGGGGGGAAAATAACGACTTGCAAAAGTATTATATCTGTCTTGTTCCTGTTTCACATTTTAGTGATTTGAAGAAGCGTAGGCTTAAAATTCATGTCTGTAACGTTTACCATTTTTCTTTAGTTACAAGCTGACTACCATGGATTTTAAAGCGAAAGGAAACCTTTTTGATTACTTGATTATTTAAATTTACATATTAAAAAGTTCTGTGCATTCTCTGAAAAAAACAAACAAACAAACAAACAAACAAACTGAAACAAAAAACCGTAACAGAACAAAGAGCACTTATTTTAACAAATATATGTTTTATGGGACTTTATATACACTCCCGATGTGGTTATGTATTAAAGCAGACCATATCTAATGACTCTGTATATTTATTTTTTTCGCGGCATGGTACGGGGCTGATTACGTATGTTTGATATCATTGCTCGTCATAAACTTCGAAAACTCATCTGATGTAAATTGCGGCCCATTGTCACTAACAATTTGCGATGGTACACCATTTCTCGCAAATACATGTCTCATGATGTTGATCGTTCTTTCAGTAGTTGTTTATTTCATTTCGAATACTCCGGCTATTTGCTATGTGCATCTGCCATTACAAAGAACATCTTATTCATGATCGGTCCGGCATAATCAATATGTACACCTTTCCATGGAGTTTCGGGCCACTCCCATGGATGTAACGGTGCAAGTAACGGTGCATGTTGTGTGTTTTGACAATTTGTACAACTTTTCACTAACGTTTCAATATCACTGTCAATTCCAGGCCATCAGGCATGGCTTCTTGCAAGCCCTTTCATTCGGACTATCCCAGGGTGACTACTGTGTAGGAGCTCGAGAATTCGGCCTCTGAATTTCTCAGGAATAATCACTCTATTTCCCCATAATAAACAACTATGACTAACGCTAACTTCGTTTCTACGGTTATAATACGGTTTCAACTCTGGATTGTCACTGCTTTCCCATCCATTCATCGTATTATTTAGCACGGCTGCTATCACTTTATCCTTTCGTGTCTCGCGTTGATTTTCGGCACTGATGACGTGTAAGTCTTCAATCTGTGAAATATATATAAATACCTCGTCTACGTCTTTCGCTTTCGTCTCGTACGTACTTCCTATCGGTAGGCGCGATAATGCATCTGCGTTTGTATGGCTTTTTGTACTTTTGTATTCATTGTCATATATAAATTCTGATAGAAAATGGCATAGACGTTGCGTACGTTGTTGGTGTCACATTGGATTGAACCGGATTGGTTACGAAAACCGAAATATTGCTATTAGAATGTGGAGTTATCAAAGGCAATATAGATACTAAAATGTTCGAAAATGGTTGCTGTTTTAGGATTACAATCATAAATCTTTGAAAGATGCCGTTAATTGTGGAGGGAAAGCATTATCACAAGAACGTCCATTTTCATATGTGGACGGGTAACATTAAGAAATGCTTGCTTCCCATTTCACCAATATATCTAAGTTGTTTCTTGACGTATTTTGATAAAACCAACTTCTTTGGAAACAGCAGTTTGTGCTGCAGACGATGTCATATTTTTTTATGACGTAATGATAAGATTAGTACGTATTACAATATCACAAATGTCTCCCCTTTGATGTGGACATTGTAAAAATGGAAGGAAACCGATTTGAAGACAAAATGTTAGCCTTTTTTTTAAGTTATGCGAACAGCTTTTTTTAATCGGGACTTTTATTAAGTATATTGACAATTTATTACATAACCCTAAATGAAAAAATATATAAAATGTTCAGTCTTTTTTAAAAGCCCTTTTGTCCGTATTTCAATTATGTCACAAATCTTAATTTTTTCGACGTTGGCCATTGGCTGTTTTCTTGCTTACGGTTGTGAAATATAACAACGAACAGTATTTTTACCAAAGACTGTATATCCACCCTTAAAGGACTGTATAAATATTCAGAAAATCATGTTTACTCTAAAAAATAACAAGTTTAATTGTCTAATAGTGGATAAATACGCACGAATGTTATGATGTCACGTTGTCTTTTTCCCGACGTTTTCTACACGTTGCGTGCTACCCAGTCTTTATCAAAAGCTTTTTTTCGTTAACTTTGAGTGAACTATGAAATTTTGAATTTTACATGTATATATACTGTAGATAGTATATTCTAAAAATTATGGTACTTGGTTGAATATGTATCTAAGCGCAGATACTAGATTAAATTATTGCGACTGTGGACGTAATGAATAAAAAAGTACGATTTTAGCGAATCTGATAAAATAATGAAAGAGATGTTGGAAAGAAAACAAGAAAAAGAAAGCCTCCCCCTTGCGCGCACTCCTGTCTGTTCATATGCAATGGTGTCCTGGTGAAATCGGGATCAGCGTGACTGCATCAAAGTATTTTGAAATGTGTAGACACGCGCTTGCACATCCGCTAGTGAAATATTGTAAAATCAACGTATTTCATGATCGTCTAATTACCTCTAGCCAATTATTTTAGCTACAAGATATAATAAGCATACAAATATTGCAAAAATATTTTTTTTGATTTTTTTTTCAAATCGGACGAAAAAACAAAACAAAAAAAAAGAATTATTCTGGTGTGGCCTTTTTGACCCCTTATAACTCGAAAACCGTAAGAGATATCCGAAATCTGATTGAAGAATGCAGGCAGGATTATTAATGAGGAACCAATGAAGAATCGAATGAAATAAAAAATTTCGAAATCGAAAGTTATGAAAATGTTTTTAGACGTTGCCCAACTTTGACCCCTATAACTTGAAAGCGGTCCAAAACACACAAAATCTGCTGTACATTTGTTTAGCCAAATTAAATAAAGAACACATTAAAAATAGAATATTTAAAATAGAAAAAAAAACAATATACATGGGTTTTAATAAAATACATACATGTATTTTACCCTTTTTGGCCCTTTTTCAAAAGCGGCAAGGGCAACAAGTCCAAATTAAGTAGAAATCTTCTTAGTTGTTTGTAAAATCATAATAACATTTCACAACAATTCGTCAACCACAACGACGACGCGAACGACGGCTGCGCCATAAAATTATACGATCGCAAGTTTTTTTCGTCGTATAATTAAAACGGGAGAATTCGCTCTCAAAATTTCTCAAAGAGGGAGATTTACCAAGGTTTTGTTTTCTCGAAGTGTTTAGCAATGTTTTATATTTAGCAACAGGCCCTATAAAATTCCGAAACGAGTACATGTATTCGGAAATATCAACATACATCTACATAAAAGATATAAAACCAAATAGGACAGATTCACTTTTTACGCTTTCACAATATGATTTCCGGGGGGGGGGGGGAGGGAGGGATGGCTGGGTTGCTAATGACTTTTTTGCTTATAAGTGTGTTGGCTTTCTGTTTTAGTAAGGATGTGTTACTTTTTTTAGCGCATCACGAATTTTTTTTTCATAATTCATAACATTTTTATCATAGGATAGAATTTCCTTTAAATCATTTTTAAATGGTTGATGCCAAACCATTTACCATATCAGGATGTAATCTGATCATTTCAATTGACCAAAACGTACGAAAAATTAATATCGAATCGGATAATTAAATAACAAAACATGTCGTGTGTGTTATTTTATGTAAAAAAATTAAATAAGCACACTTCTTTTTACATGTAACAATTTATAGAACGATGAACGTCGTAATACAAAAAAGACGTCAAATTTTGCCGATTTCGACGTTACTAAAAATGACACCAACACCGTACGCTACGTCATAGCGTTGCAATCGAGCTGCAGTAGTTACAGGCAATGATTTGTATGGATTGAAAATTATTGTTAATGGAGCATGATCTGTCAACAAAGTAAATTTTCTTTCGTACAAGGAAGTAATGAACTTCTTTACTCCCTACACTATTCCGAGAGCTTCTTTCTGAATTTGCGCATAGTTCTTTTTCAGATTTAGTGAGACTTCTGAATGCAAACGCGATCAGTCGCTCCGATCCATACGGCATAACATGAGATAACACGGCTCCGATGCCTACAGGAGAAGCGTTGCAAGCTAATCTTACTGGTAAGTTCAGATTGTAGTGTCTCAAGACCTGATCTTACGTAATCATAGTCTTTATCTTCTTAAATGCTTTTACACACGACTCAGTCCAGTTCCATTTACTGTCCTTCTCTAGCAAAACATATAGTGGCTTCAACACAGTAGAGGAATTCGACAAAAACTTGTGGTAGTAATTTACCAATCCTAGTGAGGCACGCAATTCCTTCGCATTCTTTGGAAATGGGGTGTCCATAACAGCTTTAATTTTGTCAGGGGTTTTTCGTAGTCCCTCGGCACTAATTTCTTGTCCGCAATAGACAACTTTGTCCCGCAGGAAATAACATTTGTCCAAATTTGCTCTCAAACCATAGTTTTGAAAATTGTTAATAAGTTCACAGATCAGATCGTATATTTTTTTCTATTATTTTCGAAGTAATTGCGGTTATTTAAAAGATGAACTTCATCACCAACTTCATGTTTATTGCAGCTATCACGAATTCGATCAGTTAAGGGTGTTATAGTCTTGTATATCTTCTTTTAGTTTTGAGAGCGCTAATTTTAAATTTGGTTATGGATCTTTTGTTTTGGTTCAATGACGATGTCAAAATAATTTTCAAATCCAAAGTTGGTTTTTAGCTGAACATCAGTTCTTAACTTTTCAGTTTCATTTATAAAGTGTTCCTTGTGTTTATAACAAGTATCTATATATACTTAAGAAATAATTCATGGAGGGGGTAGATTTGTATTCATTTAAACATGGGTATGTCATTTTTATTCGATTATTTAACACCAAGCAACAGCGAGGAGTTAAATGAGAATATAAATGCCAAACCCATGTTAAAATGAGTACATATCTACCCCCAGAAGGAATTATCTCTTTCCTAATATGACAAATAATTTTGTGACAAAAATTAAATTTCCCCAGGCGAAACCAAAATAACGGCTGTTCCGATTAACCTCCCCCGTATGGAAGTTGGCTTAATTGAGAAATAAACCACATATCCAAGTAAACCATCTAGTGAGTAAGTATCAGTATCAGTAAAGTATTAGATAACCTCTTAGCCGTTAACTCATTGCGTAAACGTTTTTAAATTTGTGTTTTGTCTCGAAGCGACAGCGAAAGAAAAGAGACAGTGCGCAGGTGCTGAATGTGGGGCCGTACTAACATAGACTGTTTGACGATATGATGACGTCATATTAGAATGATTTATTATCTGATTTTTCTGTGCGATTGAGAGATAATTTAGAGCAAGATTTGTATTTATTCCCTTTTGGAGTTTTCAAACAGATTAGAGATGGATGTACTCCATTATATACCACCTCATTATAAATTTTGTTTGATTCTAAAAAAAACATATTTTAAAGAATAATCAAGGGAACCAAGGTTATAGCGGTAATCAAAAGAATGTAATCCAGGGACAAAGACCAGACGTGGAAAACAGACATACACAACAAAGAACATAAAGTAACTAAAATAATATATACAAAGTAACAAAAGCAAATCAACTCGGACTCCACTAAAAACTGGGAGCATGGACCAGGTGTACCGGTAGGGTAAACGTCCTCTGCTTTTCTAGAAACACCCGCCGAGTCGCTCATAAAAAGTCAAGTCCGGGGTAGACAAACGAGGACAGGAAAACTATGACCCGTTGAATAAATCAATTTTCATGGTGCAGATGGATACACCATAACGATTCACGAGTTCATGATGATGACCATAAAACTTCTGTAGTGATGACTTCAATCTTGTAGCAACATAACCCTGTTCCAGAAGCCTATTTGTTAGAGTTCTAGTGCGATACAAAAAGTCTGCGTAGTTTCGGCAAGCTCTGGCATAACGTATGAGTTGTAGTTGTAAGTTATAGCAATCTGAAATAGGGAATTGTCTTGTTACGGACACAGCCCCAAAATTTGAACATTTTTTTGTGTACCCCAAGTAATGCAATTTCATTTCCGAAGATGGAGAGAAACTAGATTGCTTAATCAAATCAAATAAATGTTCAAATTTGAAGAAGGGAGTAAATAACAGCCCCTTAACCAGTTCCACACAGCAATAGGTCGGTCTATTTACAGGACGAGAAAAAACAGGACGGGCATTTTCCGATACATTTTTGGCTATCACTTTAGTTTTACTCAATGGAATTCAAAAATTTAAATTAATTTTTTAAGAAGAATGAAAGTGCTTTTAATTGATGTAAGTTTTTTTTGGAAAATGTAAAGAAAATCTTGACAGGACTAACTTTTTTTGGCAAGAAAATGGCCATAAAGAGAGGGATATGTCGGTGAAAAAAGTTCATTATTTATAAAATGTGTCACGTCTGTCAAATAAAGTTTATTTTTTAAGCTTATAGTCATAGGCACATTTTGATATAAAAATTATTTCCTTTTGAGTCAGTTAAAGTGGACAACCAGAAGTTTTCAATTTCTTATTGATTGTGGTATGTTTTGATATAAACATTTTATTTTTGAGATAGTTAAAGGGGGGAAATCTCGACAGGACGGGCTCTTTGTGTTCTGTGATTTGTGCTGTTTTTCACGGGGGTACTGTAACAAAACATAAAATATCTGAATTTCATTTAATGTCTGTCAAAAATATTTATCATATTCTTATGTATATATTTCATTGGATTAAGCAATCTAGTTTCTCTCCATCTTCGAAAATGAAATTGCATTACTTGGGTTACACAAAAAAATGTTCAAATTTTGGAGCTGTGTCCGTAACAAAACAATTACCTATTTCAGATTGCTATAAATTCAAAAGTTTTGATTGTACGAACAAATATGTGATATGAGGAATTGATGCTAGGTCCGAGGATAATATAATCCGCCTTTAGCTTAAAAAGAGCTAAAACTGGTTTTCCATATTCGAGAAAAACTTGTGGAACGAAAATAATACCGGGGCTTCCAGGTTAGGCTGTAACCTAATTAAACGCGGAAAAGCATTCCTACTTTGACCTTCAGTTTATTTATTTTATTTTTTTCGGATTGTCTACCCTGAAAGTTGTAAAAAAAATTTTTTTGTTTTTGTTACTTCTGAGATTAACAAAAAGTTTTGAATGCAAAGTGCAAACCGATGGCATCATTTTTATTTATTCTCAAAGTTCCCGTTGAAGACGACAAACACGAAGTTGACGTTCATAAAATCTCAGAATCAAATGCAAACAAAGAACTTGAGGAAGGTATCAAATTTACATTCTAACTGGCCAGAATTTTAAATTACAGGGACTTGTCACTCCTAACAAAGCCTATATAATGTAAAAAAAATAACTGTTCTTCCTGGTTCTTTATAATAATATAATAATAATACTTTATTTCAAGAGGGTAACACAGTTAACTCTGTTTGCTGAGTAAATAGCATCTTTGTCTGTTTTTAAAAATTTGGCAGTTTTTGGAATTTCTTACTATTGTTGGTAGGTTGTTCCACAGAGTTGGACCGGAGGAACTAAAAGATATTTGGTAGAGTTGAGTTTTTATTCTAGGAATAGATAAGTTACCCTTGATTGTGTTTCATAATGAATAAGAATTGTTATCAGATATATACTTTATCTTATTAGAGAGATAAGATGGAGCTTCATCTCTTATACTTTTAAAAATTAGAACACATTTGTGATATATCATCCTATTTTCAACTGTCAACCATTCTAGTTGTTTGAACAAGGGTGCAGATGGTGCAAGGAAATCTGTATCAAGGATTAGTTGTGCAGTCCTTTTTTGCAGTTTAAAAATGCAGCTCAGATTTTCCAGACTACAGTTACCCCAAATACATGTAACTATACATTAATCAATAAGAGGTAAAATATAAGCCTGAATAAAAAACCTTCCTTGAATCAAGATTTAGAAATTTCGTTATCTTGGATAGCAGATAAATACGACTGGATATTTTTCGACATACATCTATCTGGTTTGACCAGTTAACTGGCAAAATAATTTGCACATGCCTTGACTGAAGCCTCCTATAATGAATTATAGGAAAACTTGTCACTAGGAAGTGCATATAAGTACCTGCTTTAGTCCCACTCCAATAAAAACTGAAAAAAAACTGAAAACAGTTAAATTTACAACCATATTTCAGGTAAGAGTTCAGAAGGAGAGAACAAAAAAGGACAATCTAGTCCAGCAAAAGAAAATGTGAACGAATGTAATAAAAATCCTGACAGCAAGAAGGAGAACATTTCTAATGATACTGTAGAGCCAGACACAAAGGAGACTGAAACTGTGAAGGAGCAGGATAAAATTGAGGAGAAAGAATTGGATCAGGAATCATCTGGGGATTCTTTGGAATGGGACTTTGGGGATGATGTCCAGCAAAATGAACAACATAAAAAATCTGAAATTATAAATGTAAAAGAAGGAGATTCTGAAAGTCAGTTCAGTGAGTCAAAAGATAAAGAAACCAATATTAGTCCTAAAAAGTTTGATGTTACAAGAGTTTTGACTGTAGAAGAAGTCAGTATAGATGAATCAGAAGAAGAGTCCAGTTCAGACAAAATTCAACAACTTGATCTGTCATCATCCACTACAGTTGATATTGCAGATGAATTCGAGGGACAAAAGTCAAAGAAAAAATTTGATGTTAAAAAAGTTGATTCTGAACTAGAAACTACCACATCTGCTCCTGATATACCCAGTTTGGCTGAAAACAATACATCATTACCAGTTAATAAGTCAACAAAGAGCTTATCTGAAAAGGATAATGTGTCATTGACTAGTTATAAAAAAGAAAGGTCCCCTAGTAAAACAATTGAACCTGCTGCAAAGAGAAATGAAAATGATGAAAAAGTAGACAAGAATGAAACTTCAAAACATGTTGAATTTCAGACTCAAGTCTCTGTACCAGATGAAAAGGAATTACAGCATTTCATTGAAAAGACAACTGCATTAGAGGCAAGTTTAGTTCACTATTAAACTAAGAAAAACTAAATAAATGTATAATTACTTTAAACCTTTTCATTCATTAATATATTTTATGTTTTAGAAAAGTGATGTTACATTTTTGCACTTAAACTATGAATGCTTATCAATGCATGATCCCTCTTATCATTTCAGTAGATCAAAAACACATTATGGTGAACAAAAATAAAACCTTGGGATTTGCTGTTGTCATATTTGTTATTGTGTTTATACATGTACAAGTATAATTTTGTTCATAGTTTACAAGGATAAAAGCCTGATTCAAACAATTAAATGTAGATGATACCAAACACTTGGAAATTGAGGAAAATGGACCCATACATTTTTATGAAAGTTTTGCTAACTCCTAATGATTTTTGTATATCCTCATCTACATAAATTCCTGGCCATGTTTCTTTTTTTCAGTTATTTTCAATTCACTGAAGAACACCAGATACTTTAAAACTTTTTTCCCCACTTAAAAAAGTTAAGAACACCCATCATCTTTGAAGACATACATGTAGAAATTCTATAAAGTGCACACTACTATTTCTTGATAATTACTGCTTAAAATTAGGTGCAATCTTTCCTTTTCTTATTTAAGACTTTTCTTGATTATTTTAGGATGTTGAGTATGTTCTTAGTATTTTTGACATAGGAAACTACACGGTGACGAAGACAAAAAATGGGCTGTTTTATCAGGTATTATTTATAAGCATTACGTAGAACTTTATTAATTACTGTGGTAGAAAATGGTAAGTACAGAGCATCAGCAATATACATGGAGATGTTCTAAAACATCATTATGTCAGAAGTGACATATTTGGCAAATATTGTACATATACATTTGTATGTATTTAGGAATAGGTAGTGAATGGTTGCACTCTTGCATATTCCCATTTATTGAGACTTAGCCCATAACAAGTAAAAAGACCTCCATCCATCATAGGAAAAGCCTAAAATTATATGCAAATTGTCATAATATCAAAATACATGTAGTTCAATGAAAATCATTTGATATTTACTGTTTACTTTTCTATGGATTCCTTAAATATGTTTTGGAATATCTTTTTTTGTGTGTTTATGTTAATAGTTTGAATATGGTGTGTATATATATATATACATATTACAATAAGTTACCTCAAAATAGATGAAATGTGTTTGTTTATCAAAAATGTGCTATTCCAGTATGGTAATGTACTGCTCAGATAAATTTGTTTAATTGTGAATTTGTGAATTAGTTACTGTTTTATTTTGAACAGGTAATGTTTGTTGATGAAGGTGGACAGAGGTGTGAGGATCTACTGAATGCTTTAACTGAAACAGGCATCAGTGTAAGAGAGGGTACCTCATTAGGGTATGTAATGATTTTATTCAGCATCTTAATGCAGGCCTGGGAAATGCCAGGCATAGACCTTCAATTTTTTTATTTACATACATGTATTAATATTTACTGTGATTTTTAGCTCATCTAGAACAAAGGAATTGGTTTGTGTTATTCCAACATTAATTTTTTGAAACTTTGCTGAAATTGTCTTTTCTCATGCTGACTTTTATTTTTGGCTATGATGACATTCACATTGAAGATTAGGCTATTTTTCTTGTGTATGCAACTCCAAAACTGCTTAAATGTAAAGGTTAAATATGATGTGTATGTGCACATAAAAGGATGTTATTGTTGCATGCTGAAATATACATTAGGGAATATTAGTTTTACTTGATAGTCAAAGTGGGTAGTTGATATTCTTTTTCCTCACAGTTTCTTATTGGTATACTCTAATGGATGAAAATCACATTTAATTTTCTTATTTGTAAATTATTTTAGAATTTATCCATCAAGTATATTTAAAGGCAAAGCAGTAGAGGAAGACACAGTTGAAAATGATGTGTATGTATACTTCTATAGGTGTATATTAATGTGTGAAGATTGTTTATTGGAAATTTTTGAAACAAAACTTTCAGATCCTCTATGTTGGCAATTTAAAAATAAAAAATCAGAACTGGAACTACACAGTTACAAATTTGTGTCATTAGTATGACTAGCAGTAGAAATATCAAGGCTAATTCAAAAATGTCTACTTTCATGTTCATACATGTCCATAGTATAATACCCAGGATTTGTTTAGATACATGTATGTGTTTTGTTGTTATTTTGATACTAATAGGTGAAAACCAGTTAATTATAAAAAGTAGAAAATTTAACATATTTCCATGGAAGGGAGTTGTATAGTAGAAACACCCACACTACCCTCTCTTTTGACCTTGCACAAACATAAAGCCTCCAAACATTGTAGTACATTTACCTGTAGCATAAGTTGAAAGAGAGGTTTTAAGAAGCAAAAATACAGATTTATTTCTTTGGTTTATTTTTTAAGCTCACGTGGCCCATGTGAGTTATTGCCATCACTTGGCCTCAGCCATGTTGGACTTATTGCCCTTTTTGACATTTTTTTTGGTTATTTTTATTTTGATTACTTTCAAAAATTTTTGTCCTCAGAAACTACTGGACAGAATTCAATGAAAATTGATATGATTGTTCTGTAGGTAGAGTGTGAGGTATTTTTATCTAACAGAAAACATTGCCTCTGTGTCACTGATTTTGGCTTGCTTTCTACTTCTGAAATGGCACAAATGTGATATGCTATAAAATGGGGTGACTTTCATTAGAATCTTTGGTTCCCATGATATGATTACTCTTTCGTAACTGTGATGACTGGAATGTTTTTCAATTAAAACAACTAGTTATCAGGAACACTTGTTTATGATATATAAGAGGTACATTCTGATCTTGTATGAAGTTAGAACTATGAAGCTATGACGGTAAACATGGCACCCATCAGCAGCATAATTTGGAGTAGTAATATATAGTTATGCAAATCATACGCAAATGTAAAGTACTGAAATTACGATTGCAAGAAGTCGCTAACAATATTAGTGACTTAAAAATAGAAAATTTCTTATTAAGCAAGGTGAGCTGAGCAATTCAGGCTCTTTAGAGCCTCCAGTTTACTTACAAAGTCAATTTGAATGGGCATAATATTAAGACAACTGTTTTCCAATTTTCTTGCTAATAAAAGAAAACAGTTTGTGTTTACAATTTTAATTTCTTATATCATGGCTTCAAATAAGTGGTATTAATATTTAGGAAAAGTGGAAAGAGGTAACAGTATTTTTTTTATTTATCAAGCTACGTTCATCTAAATGTGTTTGCAATGTTTGGCTCTTTTATTTCCAGTTTTGCAGTGTTACACCTTGTTTATAACATATTGGTTCATTTTTCATTCAGATTTAAATCATTAGTTATTTATTGGATTAATACATTCATCAAGTCTAAATTAAACTCAGCACCATAACTTTGGTGAGCTGCTTAGAAACTATTATTTACATAATCACTGGTTAAATGTTATATTATAGCAGCTTGTGTGGCTATCACTGTGTTTGACTTAAAAAGAAGTGGTTGTATGCTTTAAAAATAGCAGTATTATGTGTTATCATTTATTCCAGTAATCTTTTAGTTAGATATCATTTTGTGCTTTATATTATTAATAAAGGGATGAAGACAGGTATGAATGGTCTATAGGTGTCATATATTGTAGATTTATGTTGTACATGTATGTTATCCAGGTGTACTGTTGCATGTTTGTGATGGGGATTTATTCTTGGCATTGAAAATACATTTTTACTTCTCAGAATTTCCTCTCTTTCAAAAATAGTTTTTATTTATGTGAAATCTCTGGTTTTCAAGATGTAAGATTCATTCGTTTTATCATAAATATACCGTAAATTATTTTCATTCATTTTCTTGGAGCTATTGCATTTCAACTGCAAGCTTGTGCGTAACACAGGATTTTTAGTACACATGTGTTGGTGAATATATGGTAGCTGCAGAAAGCAATCTAAATATTTTAAAAATTTAAACTAACTTACTCATACTTATGAACAATGTATATAGCACAATGCTTTATGTATAGATATAAAATATGGCATAATGCTAATCTAAAATTATTTCTATTTCTTTTGGCCATCATGATGTCAATCCAGATAAGTTGTGTTAAGCAATGTCTTGTATGTTAACTTTATTAGTAGATTTATTTAACCTGTCATGGTACATGTATCCATAATGTACCAACCTGTACTATGGGTAATATTTACAGGTGTAGATAAACTGCACATTATTTAGAATGTCCTGTAAATCTTTCAGTGCCTAAGGATGAATACTTCTAACATTATCACCCCATACACAAATGGCTGTGTTCAGTTCAAATGGTTTTATCTTCATTTAAATGAAGACAATACTATTTTAACTGAACACAGCCATTTGTGTAAAGAAGGATTTTAGTAACCTTGTGTGCATGTGTCTGTCTGTCTTATCCATGAACCTTATTGTTGTATATTAATGTTTGTGTATTTCAGTTAACATAGAAAGTTCATGTAGTATACACCAATGTACATGTATTGTACTTATTTATAGGAAATGTATTATTTAGACATACCAGTAATTACAAATGTATTATGTAGACAAATTATGCTTTACTGAAAGGGTTGTATGGAATATTTTATCTTAACAACTCAGCATTTTGTCATGTCAGTATAGATATTAAACACGCCTGTTAAAATAGTTTTAACACATACATTTACACTAATTACAGATGAAAAGGAACTCCATGTGTGCCTAAATAAATGTAAAAATATCAGTAATTTAAGATTACTGTGTCTGTGGTATTGGGAAATTTATTTTGTTTCATGAGAGTTTAACTACATGTGAGTTTACCTGAGATGACTACCTTTTTGTTAGTACAAATTGAATTGTTCTTTAAAATTTTGAATTTTTGCACTGTATATAAAGAAAAGTGGTATTATATACTTCAAATTATCAGTCACAAAAATGCAATAGTATAAAATTTTGAAGTTAGTATTTTGGTGTATGTTAATGCCTACATACTTGAAAGTTTCTAAATACATGTATATATAATGTTAAATTGATTTTTAATCATGATTTATGTCTGAATGAATGATTGTAGGAACTATTATGAAGGAGAGTTCAGGAAGTCAATTAAAGCCAGACTTTTAGTTTCTCAGGTAATGATATACAACCCTATCTTGTATAAGATCAAAACATACATGTAAAAATACATGTCTGTGTATAGTGTATAATCAGTAACACAAACAACTACTGAAAATTTGAAGTTAATATGCTACCAATAGTAAAAATGGGCAAGAATACTTTTTTATACTCCAGTTTTGTGTCTCTGCACCTGTTGGCTTGTAATTATTTTAATAGATGTTTTTTTTTCATGATGGTAGGAATTATTTTAATTTAATCTTTTAATTTTTATTCTTTTCTGATTTTTCAAATCAGCTGAGTGCTATGGGACTTTAAACATTAAAAATGGTGAAAAAATATATCAAGTCCTTGAAGTACTAATTGTTTAGTTGCCAGTGTACATGTGGCCTAAAATGAACATAGTTTATAAACACATGCTACACAACTGTTTCATTTAATCACAATTATATGAAAAAACTTTCATGTTTAGAATTGAATGGTCACTCTTAAAAAAGCATTGTCCATATAGTGTATTTGGGTTATGAAATTAAGAAATAATAAATTAGTAAACACATGAAAATTGAAAAATATTCTTCATTAAATGTGACATCCTTAATATTTTAGGTAGTGAATGTAGTGCAGGGTAATGCTGAATTCAAGTTTGATTTTCTGATGCTGGTCATCACAGCCAGGTAATGTCATTTGAACTTGCTGGTCACTATAGTCAGGAAATGTCATTTGTACCTGCTGGTCATCACAGCCAGATAATGTTATTTAAACCTGCTGGTCACCGCAACCAGGTAATGTCATTTGAACTTGCTGGTCATCACAGCCAGGAAATGACATTTGTACCTGCTGGTCATCACAGCCAGGTAATGTAATATGTACTTGCTGGTCATCACAGTCAGGTAATGTCATTTGAACTTGCTGGTCATCACAGCCAGGAAATGACATTTGTACCTGCTGGTCATCTCAGCCAGGTAATGTCATTTGTACCTGCTGGTCATCACAGCCAGGTAATGTCATATGTACCTGCTGGTCATCACAGTCAGGTAATGTCATTTGAACTTGCTGGTCATCACAGCCAGGAAATGACATTTGTACCTGCTGGTATTCTCAGCCAGGTAATGTCATTTGTACCTGTTGGTCATCACAGCCAGGTAATGTCATATGTACCTGCTGGTCATCACAGTCAGGTAATGTCATTTGAACTTGCTGGTCATCACAGCCAGGAAATGACATTTGTACCTGCTGGTCATCACAGTCAGGTTATGTCATTTGTACCTGCTGGTCATCACAGTCAGGTTATGTCATTTGAACTTGCTGGTCATCACAGCCAGGAAATGACATTTGTACCTGCTGGTCATCACATCCAAGTAAAGTCATTTGTACCTGCTGGATATCACTCATAAATGCTCTACTACATAAAATCAACATTAATACTTGAAGCAAGTTGACCCCAAGTTCTGACCTTTTTGTACTGGAATAACTGAAGAAAAATACCAGTTTTGCTGTTAATTTGTCTATGAAATTAGTAACAATGGAGTTTAATTTCCATGGTCATTTAAATACTAGACTGTTTCATTCATGCAGTTAAACAGCTGAAGGTAGGAGATTTTTACCTGTTAGCAGTATCAGTATGTGACCACTTGAATGTGATAAAATGAAAAAAAAACACATGTACTGATTAAATCAGTATTCAAATAACAAATACTGTTTCCACTTGTTACAAGTTCTCTATAAGTTTATGTTACATGCAATCATTTGCAACAAATTTTTAAAAAGGATGTGCTTACTATTTGTTCATTCTCAAGTTGTCAGAAGGGGATAAATCTTTGATGCTAACTCAAACTGTTATATATTTTTTATACCCACATATACTAATTTGAATAAGGTTTGCCACCTCAGGTGGAGATAATTGTTTATTCTACTTTGTTCCTTATCCTTAATAATACAAGTACATGTACTAAGTGGTTTAGATAGTGTTTCTGTTCCTTGATTTCTTTTAGATTCAAAATTATAAACTAACATAACACAAAAAGGCATTTAACTTGGCAAGTTACAAAAAGGTTTGCTAACTTCAACTATTACTCTTACTGACAATAAGAAAACTCTGTTCCATACTACGTTTTTTTTTCTTCAATATCAAGAAATTATACACTGCTTATGTATTGTGCCTCATTTGGTTTATTGCTGGATATATCAATCGTAATACTCCTACAAAAAATAATTCTTGTCAAAATTTCATTATTTACCACAATCATTACTAATTTAGCATTATTTAACTTTAATCCCAAGAAAGACTTTTATGAAACACATGTCTCCATTAAGTAATTGTTCTTAGACTGACAATGTAGTGTTAGCTTTATGCGTTTTTCATTACAACTTGATATGAGTTGTACTTCTATTTTCTTCATACTTTGATTATGTTGTAGTATTATAGCAGGTCTGGGATTGATAGAAAGCAGTTCAGTGATATTAGTAGCTAGTATGCTTGTCTCACCATTGATGGTATGTTATATTTTTAATGGCAGTAGCAATGATTTGGATTTCAGTTTTTAGAATAGGCTTTTTTAACAATTTTCTGAATTACAATGTGTCATTTTTTGACATGCTTATTGAAGTGAATATTTCTGATTTTTATGCATTATTTTCAGTTTGAATGTGATAATTGATTCATGGCCCCATCTTATCCCAATAACTAGCAGTAGTATCATCAACTTGTAGTATTATGACTTTCTTCCCTTTTTATAACCCATGCAATGATGTTTCACAGGGTGTAATGTTTTTGACCCATCAGTCCATCAGTCAATCGTTAGTTTTCTGGACTTTTTTCCTAAATGCTTTAGCTGATTTTTTTTGGGATGTGAGTCAACCATGATAAGTTACAATTAAGTTTACATTTTGTTCCACTTCACTGATTTTTATCAAAATTATAGGCCTTGGACAAGTTTTATGAAAAAAAAAAAAACAGTTCTGTACTTTTTTTCTAAGGGTTTGCAGATATTGAGCTTATTTTAGTATGTGAGTCTACCATGATTTACAGAGCAAGTTTCATCTGCATCGTCTACACTGTACTATGATGACTTACAGATCAAGTTTATGTTTCGTTTAGATTTACAATGAATTAAGGCCCTATGAACTTCCTTTTTTTTCAAATACTTTTTATTTAAGAGTCCAGTATGTGGATGCCTGGGTTATGTGAGCGTTCTCACTTAGGTTCTATAATTTGTTCTAGAAGTGATATGATACTCATTCTTTGCATAAAATAATTTCTTAAATAATGAAATGTAATAATACATGTAATACAAAATAGTGCAGGTAGCTTTGCTGTATGAGGAGATTTAAGATTCAGCTGAAGTCAATATCTAGGACATTCCTTAGTGAAATGTTTTCATTCATAGTTTTAGTAATACATTAAATTAAACACAGAAACATTGCTAAATGCATCTTTATATGTATATGACACACAACCACAAGTCAAACTCTGGAACACATGTTTTATAACATCTATATAACATTAACAACAAAAATATAAACAACCTACTTTAGAATAAATCTACAGCTGTCATTTAGCAATGTTTCAGTGTTTAATTTAATGTATTATTAAAACTATGAATGAAAGCATTTCATTAAGGAATGTCCTAGATATTGACTTTAGCAGAACCTTAAAATACATTATCCATTGAGACCACCTTATTTAGACTTACAAGGGAAACAATCCTTCCTTTCCTCTATTTTATGATGTTGATGCTTTAATGTGTATAGAATATAGCTTTGTGGATGTTAAATTGTTATTTGCTTTTATTGATAAATATTTTCTATTTTATAGGGTCCTATTTTAGCTGGTACATTTGGATTTGTGATAAAGAATTATTCCTTGAGAAATTTGGGTATAGCTTCTGAAGTTAAAGGTCTCCTGATCTGTGTTTTATGTGGTATGTTTACATTACTGCAGTAAAATAATACATTTCAATATGGTAGACATGTCAAATTTGGTAAACCTGATGCTGCTAAAAAAAATTCTATCTTGTCCATGAGATGTCAATTACTTTTTTTAGTGTGATAAGAAATACTTGATAAACCTGTAACTTAACGAAGCCAGACATATAATTTTTCTATGTATTGTTCTATCTATGATGTACTGTTTTTTAGGTTTTATAGTTGGCCTGATAGCTTCTAGTATAGCAGTACATCAGGGTACTTTGGGTGGTACAGAATCTTACCCAACAGATGAAATGAAATCCAGGTAATGTATTTATATTGACTCATCTATATTCTGTGTAGGTAATGTATCAGTAGTTAACTGTAATGTTTTAAATATGAACTATATGGTTGTCTTAGTGGTTTCCTTCCTCATAAGAGTATTTATAACTTTCAAAAATTTTCTTAAGAAGTTAAGAATGAATGAGACTTATTAAGCCAAGTAAAATTGTTTTACCTGTTCTACCAATTTTGAAAGGAGGTCTAGTAGCCACTGCAGTCCATCAGGGTGTACCTACTTTGTATAATCTGTAACTCAAAAAATATTAAGCCAATATAATTAAAAATTGGCACAGTTTTTGCATACATATTGAAATGTGCATCTCTTATAATGGAGAATTTGAAATAATTTTTCCTTCATATTTAGCTTGTTAAACTTATATAGATATTTAGAATTTTCACAGTTTTTATATTCATACTGAAAATTTACTTAAAATTCAATGATTTCAGGGGAGTTTTAAGAGGTCTTATACCTGGTCTTCTGATTGCCATAGCATCAGGAGTGGGTGTGGCTCTGTCAGTCTTAGGAGGAAATGCTGGTTCATTAGTGGGTGTGGCTATTTCAGCATCACTCCTCCCTCCTGCAGTTAATGCTGTAAGTATATATAAACAAAGAGCAAATTTAAAATTGACTATCTTCTAAAATGCAGTGACACTTTCTTTAAAGGTTTATCAAAAGATGCAGTTTATGCAGTGAACTGCATCTTTTGACAAGAAATTTAAAGAATTTTATGAAAATCAGTAAAATTGTTTTCCAAAAAGAATCATATAAACATGAACTAAGGCAAAAATTGTAAGGGCAAATTCGTTTGAATTGAAATTGTGAATTTCACATAAAATTCATTGGGTAATTATGTTAAGTTCACTTCACATGATTTCAATTCATAAATTTCATGTGAAAATAATGTGAGCATTAGATTCACATGACATTTATATAAACTCCCACCATAAAACTGGTCAAAATCATGTGCTAGTATTTTCCCCCTGTGTTACATAATCAATCAACATATTTAATTATTCTGTTTGAAGGAAGTTTACTTTATTTTAATTATACATTAAAAAAAGATCTGTTACTAATTTATGTATGTAGATGTATTATTTGATCAGGGTATGCTGTGTATTATTTAATCAGGGCATGCTGTGGGCTCATTCCTTAGTAACTGTGATAAAACCAGTACCTGTAGTGATGGGAGAAGTTGGTAATTCTACAAATGAGGTAAGAATTGCTTAATTATAAAATCAATACTTTATGGTGTGTAAAATTTAACAGAAAAAATACTGGTCCCATTACAAAAGCATTCATTAAAATTTCCTGTGCTTCCTTGATCTATTCCCTCAATGCATATGATAGTAGATAAATTTTGAAAGATGATGAATTTTCGACTGTAATGATTTGCACTTTGATATCAATATTCATAGCAAACCAAAAGCATTGATAAGCTTAATACATGAGCATTTTAGCAACAATCCATTAATGTCTATTGTGTCCAAATATTCTTTAATCTGCTTTGTTGTTTTATATTATAAATGTGTTAAAACTGATTGAAACATCTTAACCGTTAATGTAAGCTCATTTAAATGTTTGATGATGCAAGAAATGTTGGTGAAAAATGTACCTTTACATAAAAGCATGTATTATTTGAACTTTTATAGTAAAGTGTTAAGCAGGTAAAATTTTCAAATAAATCAGGAAAATCTGGCTTCATATCTACATGTATGCTTATATACTTGTCATACATGTAACATTGATTATATATCTACATGTATGCTTATATACTTGTCATACATGTAGCATTGATGATATATCTTTAGCGACTTGGATATTTATTAAATTTTATTTTTATGTTGTAATTCCCTATAATGTTATGACATGGTATACTGTAAATTCTGCAACTATTGCAAAATCTTTATCATTATGAATTACACATCACTTAGTACTAATCAGGTTCCCAGTTAATTTTGAATATCTCTGCGAGAATCAGACAGTGAATGAAACAGGGGATGAAATAACTTACCACTTTGACTTGTAATTTGACTATTTGTACAGTTAGAATAAAGAATTTCATAAATTTGGTGAATTGAGGTGTAACTTTATTGAAATGCACTATCGAAATGCACTATAAATGATAATTTTATGGAAATGCACTGCAAATGACCATTACAATTTCAGATAAATCTACCAAATACCTTGATTGTTTTATATTCTAATTAAAAATTTCCAAACATATCCAGTGATACAGAGGTTAAGTATCAGTCATTTCAAATGAAAAGGACTTTAATTTTTTTTGTAGAGTTCAATTACATTGCCAGATCAGTAAATTTTTGACATACACATTTCAGATTTTTCCTATTTTGCTTGATTCTTGCAGAGACCAGCACTTGACTTGTGAAATAACTTTTTCTTCTCACTGTCAATTTTGTTCAGAATTTTTCTCTGAGTTTTACAACAGTGTTATATTTACTTATTCTTCTTTAGCTTTTGCAAAATAATTGACCCCTTAAGTACAGAATTTTACAATGATGAAATTTATTTTAGAATTTATTTATCCTATATTATTTAAGAAACATACGATGATAAATGCTAAGTTAGTATTGTAGATTAAAACTGTATCAGTAGAAACATTTGGTATTGATCTTTTTATGGCTTCATCTATTCTTGCTTTCTGACAAACATGGAATAATGGTTGTTTCTTATATTTTGTTTTGTGATATCTATAACAGGATGTTGTCTTTAATCATGATTTAAAATAATTGTCAAAAACAGTTAATTAGAAGTTTATTTTTCAAACACGGTTAACTCATTCATATTTGTCCTAATATCTATCGTTTTTCATGAGTATGTTTTATTATATAGTTGGCTGTGATTTATGTAAAGATCCCTGTGTAAAATATTTCGATAATTCACACTGTGAAATAAATTTGGTAAGTTCACTCTTTGACTTTTTCCTGCCAAAACATCCCATCACAAATTTTGATAGAATTAATAATTATGTAACAAACTTATATGATAAATAGGATGATCAGTTGATTATCATGAATAACCAAAATATAATTACAGGTGTCAAGAACGCTTCAAGACTTACCTTGTGCATAGAACTTAGGTGTTCTTCAGCACTCATGATCATATTTTGGTTATTCACACTCCCTAATTAATAATCCTATTAATATTTAGTATTGTTGCCATTTCCATAAGAATTTAAAGTTTTCTCTACATTTTCCAGACGCTGCCTTCTCCAGTAATACTAGACAATCCATTGAACTGTACACCATTTTTAGACAATACATATGACCCTGTCTATAGTTGTCAGATGGAGATAGAATCAGCCTACCTCGGCATAATCAGCCTTAGTCTTACAATACTTAACATCATCTGTATATTTATAATGGGCATCATCTTCTTAAAAGTAATAGTTAAATAGTTTTATATATTTTTTTGACAATATATACAGTTTCTTATGCTTTTGGCAGATCTGTTTAAAATATTCCGGTACTTATCTTTTTTTTCTTGATGACATCATGTTGTGAGTGTGCTTCGCATACTGAAGATTTATGGTGTGCAATCTACAAGACATACTTGTACATGTATGTTACAAATCATGTACCAGAGAATGACAGAATTGTTATTATTGTTTTATAATGTTTAAGAAGATGTTCCATGTATATACAAAATATAAAGTAAAAGTGATGGATGTCAGTTTATATTGTTCATCTAAAGTTTACATATTCACTAAGATTAAAAAAGCAGAGGATTTTCTATGACCAACTTGACTACAATTTTGTATAAAATCAGAGTTATTATGCTATGAAGGCAACATTAACAAAATACTTGTGATAAACAAAAGGTTTCTATAGACAACATTTAAAAGTAATGCTGCAGATTATAAATGTAACATAATACACATTGTCTTTTCTCTTTTTAATAGATAAAGGAAGTAGCACCACAGACATCAACATCTGATGCAACCAGAGATTTCTGGAAAGATGATATTAAGGTAATAAAGTGAAGAAAGAAATTGTTCTGAAAAATTAGTCTTGTGATCTCTTCATGAAACAACAAAATTTATTTTCATTATTTTCTTAATTTTGTAACCCTCTGTAAATTCAACCATGAAACACAATCAAAAAACATCTTGCCTTTTTTATATGACCACAAAAAAATTGCAGTGGTATAATGGTATGGTACTGTCAGCGGTTGCATCCTTCTTGTTGTCCATATATTCATCTGAATTCACTTGGATTTCATGCATTAGCAAGAATGTTAGTTTGTTGATCATTATAAAATTTTAATAAAAATTTTCAAATCTCAAAAGTAAGGTTGGTATTGATTTTTGGGGTTATGACCTCAACCATTTCATAGAATTTAACATTAAAAACTATAGTAAGAGCATATGGATGTCTATGATATTGCTTTACAATATTCTGTACCACAAAAGGTTAGACTGGAATTGATTTTCGGGGTTAAGACTTGAATTGAATGAGAGGTCAGAAACAAGAATGTTCCTGATGTCCAGACAATAACTTGATTATAAGTAATTGGATCATTTTAAAATTGCACTACAAGGTACCTTACCACCAAATGAAGGCTTGGATTGATGTTGGGATATGACTTGAAACAATTAGGAATTAGGGGCCAAAAAACAATAACATAAGTATTAAGGAATGGTTGATTTGTGAGGTTGTGACTTGAGTAATTTAGGAATTATGGAGCCATAAAGGCATAATAGTAAGAATTTTACTGATAACTTGAGTGAAAAGGAACAGATCTTTTTGATATTCTACAAATAAGTACCATACCACCAAAGGAAGGTTGGGATTGATTTTGTAGGTATTCACAAAGTCTTGTAAGAAAAATTGTAACAATATGTGATATTCATGTTTGATGAAGAAATTACTGAACTGATAGTACAGCTAATAAATGATTTAATGGAATATTTTAACCTTTTTTCTTTCTTAGATTGCAAGAGAGTCTTATGAGACAATGAAAGGAAAGAAGTCTTTATCATTTGCTGCTGATGTAAAGAAGTTGTGTGAAGATATGAGGGTAAGAAATCCATTATTTTCTTACTGTAAAGGTTCATGTTTTGATAATAAATGATCAGCTCCGGTAGACTCTCTAAGTGGATAAAACCCTCCTCACTGATAAGGTAGATCATGCCTATTACCCTCCTCACCGACCTATGATAAGGTAGATCATGCAATTTATTTTTAACATTCAGATTTTCGTCATTTTTGTCAAAGATGACCTTGAACATTTTAATATAAAAGGCATATGTCACTAACTTAATTTTAAGATAATTGAACCTTAAAACAGGAGATAATGTAGGTTCTTTATATAATTTTCACCATTTTCTATTTTACTATTTCGACAAATTTCATCACTTCCGTCAGAATATTTCATAGCCATTCATAGTTCTCATCTTACATTCTACATATATAGGACATTGCTGACGCTCTGTCCATATTAAAAATCTGGTAGATAAAATTTCAGAAAAAGTTGTAGAAAGACCACTTTTCAGACATTCTTTCATATTGCAGAAAGAAAATTGAGGGTCACCAATTTTTTTTTCTTGTAATATTGAAAAAAACTTAAATTTCCATTATATTTCTATAGAAACATTTTCCTGCCAATTGTCTCTTCTTAAAAGAGGCTTTTTAAAATTAATCTTTGTAATTTTACAACATATAGTTTTATTTCAAAAATTCATTGTAAATTTAAAGACATACTTTTTACATCATTTCAAAATCTTTTTACTCATTGAACATGTTGAAAATACATTTGCAAGATAACAGAAAAGAATGCTCCATGTAAGTGCTACATTTTAAATTGTAAAATCTACTGTTACTTCATTAAGTAAAGGTATGACACAGTATGTCCTGAATTATTTTGTCACAGACTATTTTCCATACATTTTTGGATGAGAAGATTTGCTCAACATTTCAGGCTGAATTTTTCAAACACTTGTTCAGCAAAGCAACTGTAACTGGAAGATTTTTTTTTCATTTGTGGTTTTGCATTATGGCATGATTATTGTATTAGGAAGAAATTTTAGTTCTCAATTGATCATTATGAATAGGATTATACCTGACTTTATTTGGTCAAAATGGTATGCCTGCATGTTTCGAGAGTAATTGTCCTTGAAAGGTTAAAGTTTAGACTAAAAATCTATCAGATAAGAAGAAGCTTTCACTTGATGAAATAGTCTTTATGTCAAGGGCTGTCATTGAATCCAGAACTAATTTCATGCCCACCGAAATAGGGAATACCCTTTAAAGGGCAAATTAGATGATTTATGATTGGATTTTCCAGAGGAAAGTAATGTTTTTTTAATTGGTGGTGTATTTGTTTGGCTGATGGCTGGCAGCTGTCAAGATTTTACCATCTTAGGACTTCAACAGACTTTGACAGAATCTATTCAAATTCAGATATAATCTTTCCTGAACCATAAGGATGACCTGTACTGATATTCATAATTTTTGCTATTATCGTTCTTGAGTTATGTATTTTTTTAGAAGAAAATCCAGTTTTGCTTCTTTTTATATCAGTATAAAAATTGTATCTAATTAAAGTAACTTTCCTTTGAGTAATGTACTAAAAACAATTTTTTTTTTCACAAATGTGTTGCAATTTTGCAATGTTAGATTCCAAATAGACAGATGAGCTATTTAGTCTCCTTGAAGCCTCTAATTATACTGCCTCACTAATGTTTGAGGATTTAAAGTTTATATTTCTGTATTTGCCAAACTTTCTTTATACTTCAATTTTAGAAACATAAACATCAACAAGGCTCTGAGGCAGAAGATAGTTTAGATTATGAAAAGGACTATGCACATCTCAGAGAACTGATTGAGGTTAGTTTATTAGTTAACAAAGTGAAAGATTATTTAGAACTATATTATAAGGCAATGTGGTAGATATTTATCCTATCCTTTTTCAATAAACAGTTTAGTTTTAAACATCGCATCACAGTGACCTTACAGTTCATACAAAGACTACACATAGATTTTCCTATATTTTATTCATTATGACATGGAAAGTAACTCCAACTAAAGCACATCTAATTTAACATATAAAGTTTCAGCTAAGTTGTATCATATGGCAGAAAATCATTTTGTATCAGCTAAGATGTATCATATGGCAGAAAATCAGTACTTTTCACATATTGACAAAATAAAGGCTATATTTATAATAATTGTTGTTACACTAACCAATCTTGTTACAAGATTAAAGTCATCTCTACAAAAAGTTTATAGTCCTCATCTTGTTGATTCGTGTATACATCTGCACCATATTAACTGAATAGTTCACTGTGTCATGCAACCTGGTGTGTGTTTCTGGAGGATGCTAACCCTACCGGTGCACCTGGTCTATGAGCCCAGTTTTTAGTGCAGTCTGGTTTGTTCATTTTTGTTTCTTTGTACTTGTTATTATGGTTTTTTCATGTGTGTGTCTATTTTCCCTGTCCAGTTTTTATCCTTGGATTATGTTCTTATGGTTACTCCTTAAATCTAGGTTTCCTTGATTACTCTTATACCATATTTAAATCAATATGATGTTATAGTGTTGAACATTTACAGATGGACTACATAACTATTATTTATATTCTTTGGATCCTTGTCTTAACTTAAAATTATTTTTATGTTGCTTTGCCACATTGTTTTTATTTTGAGTTAAGGATGTTTACTGCTAATGTTCAGCCATTTTTGTCAAATTTTCTGACTCTTTTGGTTTTATCATTTCATAGCATTCATATTTTTTGCCCAGTGACTTTTATAATTTCATTGAACACACTTTAAAATGTTATTTGGGAAATATTTATGAAATCCTCATTATCTCTTGGTGGTTTTTAATAGATAAAACCTACAAAGACAAAACCTATGACAAATCAAGAAAATTCTTTTTCCCACCAAAATTTCAAATGCTTATATTCCAAAAACGAGTACTCTGACCCATCAGTTTTTTATACCTATATTGTTCTAGCACCAAAGATTTTTTAAAAAATTTCACAACCCTTTGAAATCTTGTAATTTTCATACAGAGCAGCCGACATCCTTAACATATGATTATAAGGTTGTGCATGTCTATCTTCTAGGCTTATTCCATCTATGGGGTAACTGATAAGTACATTTTTGGAAGGAAATTACTTCTGTTGTTTTTATCTTTTTAAGTAGCACTCCATGTAAGAATCATGCAAAATATGATTCATGGTTGGTTTTATTTTTGATGTTTTGTTTAAAATTTTATTGTAAACACAAATTAACATATAGCTTTCCATATAACCCCTGTTCACGGGATATATAAATTATAAGGAATTCACTATAGAAGTCAAAATTAAGGGCATTAACTCTGCAAATGACATTGAAATACAATAGAAACTATTGAATTTTTACTGTAATTACCTTTTAAAAACAGACAGATTGTTATGAATGATAATGCATCCATCATATAGACCAATCAAACATCTTAATAACAAAAATAAAAATGTGTAGCCGTTTTGAGGTGTATCACATATTACAGAATTTGCATGATTTTTACAAAGACTGATACTTAAATTTTTTTTGTGGTTTATCAAAACGTTTGAGTTTTAGTGTTAATAATTAAGAAATAAATCATGGAAACCCCAATTTATAATTGTTTTATCATGGGCTGGCCATTTATGTCGCACTGGTTTCCACAGAGCAATAGCGAGGGGTTAAATAATGACATAACTGTCCAGCCCGTGGTAAAACAATGATGAAATGGAGTTTCCATGATTTATTTCAATTCTAACAGAAATATTGTCTTCACATTTTTAAATAGACGCAGCCTATGAGTTGCACAAATGTTGGTCATTTGTTATCACTTTTTTACCATTGTTGTGGTCTAACTAAAGAGCTTTGAAGCATGTCATATTAGAATAAAAATTTATATTAAGGGCAGAGTCATTTTAAACTCAAAACTACAAAAATTTGTTTTCACCAAATATTTGTCCTACACATTCAGCAAAAATAGTTGAAGAGGATAATTCAAGATTTTTTGTCTTTCATTTCCAGTTAAACTTGCCACTTTTTCATACAACTGCTAAAATTTTTTTCAGTCATATAATGGTATCGCCCTGTTGTCGTCAATGTTGGCATCTGTTAATTTTAGTTTATTTATGATAATCTTATCAGATCTTTTTGAAAATTTTTCACATTGTTTCTATGGATGTGATGAGGGAGGGCTTATTGTTTTTGGAGGTTTTTGCCCCATCCATGTTTGAAATGAGGGGCTAAAGGGGGAAAATTGATGTAATCATTAGAATAGATAGAAAAGTTTAAAGTTGATCAGCTTTTTATGATTCTGATGACCATCTGTTCCTTCTGAAATTCTGTTCTGAAAATGTTTAAAGGGTAGGCTTATCCTGAACTGTTTTAGAGTTAAAGGCATACAAAATTGAGACATGTCAAAACAAAAATCAACTTTTTACTTTTTGGTCTGATTTCAAATTTTTTTATTGGATTCCTTATGAAAATCTCTGCCTGCGTGATTCAATCAAATTTCAGATATCTCTTGCGGTTTTCAAGTAAAAACCCCTCAAAAATAGACTTTTTAGCTCACCTGGCTCAAAGGGGCAGGTGAGCTATTGCTATAACTTGGCCTCCCTCATTGTCGTCATCCATGATTGTTAACAATTTTTAAAAGTTCTTCTCTCTAAAACTAATTAACTAATTAGAACCAAACTTAATGTGAATGTTCCTTAGATTATTCTGCATTGAATTGATTTGGGGATTTTTTATTCATTGTAAAACATGGCTGTGGTTCCTGAAAACAGAACATAGGGGGCAGTCAGAAGTTTTTTGCATAAATCTCCAAAACTGTTAGGTTTAGCCAAATTTTGATGGAGTATAAGTGTTCAGCATGGTGAGATCTATCTCTGTTAAAATTGTCATGTATCGTAGGTGAAAGTATTCCACAGGATTGAATAAAAAAAAAATTTCTCCTCCTGTTAAGTCATATTGGAGTTATTTCCCTTCTTAGAAATCTTTTTGCTATTATAAATGCTATTTTCAAAAGTTTTCTCCTCAGAAACCACTAGACAGAATTCAATGAAAACTGATTTGATTGTCCTTTAGGTATGAGTGTTAGGAATTTTTATCAAAGAAAAAATATTGCAGCTTTTAAAATAGAATGTTTCTTATCAAGCTAGGTGAGCAATTTAGGCTCTTTAAGAGCCTCTGGTTTATTTTTGGTCTGATTTCCATGATGAATTGTATGTTCCTATCCTTAAGTGTGTCAAACACTAATATTGTGTCCACACAATTGGGTCAAAATTGACTCCTTATTTATGTTAGTTTCATTCAGTTAAGAATCTTATGTTGTGTAAAACATCCAATCATTATCGAAATAAGAGCTTTAGCAAGCTCTATTTTTGTTGTATCTATTATTGCCAAAATTGATTAAGGTTCCTTCTCTGTGGTCATATCAAACTGTGCCATGAAAAGCATTTTATTACATCTACTTCTAAAAGCATAAAAACTATAAGAAGTAGTGGTAGGATGAGATGCTTTTGCATGGTATACACTATCTGCGTGCAAACTTCAATTTACATGGGAGTTATTACTCTAATGAAAATCAGATGTCAGAATCCTTTACTTTGTTAAATGAATAATCATAATTCAAATGGAAAGGAGTGTAGATACTTTCCCCAACTGTAAAAAGTGCAGCATTTTCAATTATATTAATTGAGCTGTATCCAATAGAGCTTTTTTATACAATGGCAAAAAATTGCAGTCATATAATGGTATTACATGTATTGTCGTCCATTGATTTTTCATGACAATAAGTTGATTACATAGTAAATGTATAGATATTAAATAAATTATACCACAAGTTGCTGTACCACAAAAAGAAGCTTGAGATTTCAGGGGTTGTGACTTGAAAAGAGGGTCAAAAGTGGGCCAGAAACCTACATTTTCATGATGTCTGGTCAATAACTTGAGTAAATTTGAATGGATCACTTTTAATGTCATGCCACAAAGTAACCATTTAGAAATAAGGAGCCAAAACAAGCATTTTCCTGAAATATGGACAATGAAGTTACTGTAAGTGGATGGAGCTTTTTAATATTTTACCACAATGTGCCATACCACTAAAGGAGGGCTTGTACTTATTTTTAGCTCACTTGGCCAAAGGCCATTTTAGCTATTGCCATCAATTTTCATCTGTAGTTGTCGTTGTCCGTCTTCATCGTCCGTTGTCGTTATTAATTTTTCAAAATTCTTCTCCTTTGACACTACTTGACCAATAGGAACCAAACTTAGTATGAATGTTTCTTGGGTATCCTGCCTAGAACTGATGTGAGGATTTTTGATCCGTCAAAAAACATGGCCGCCATTAATAGAAATAGTACATAGGGGTCAGATAGTAGTCTTTTTGCATATATCTCAAAAATCATAAGGTTTAGCTAAATTTTGAGGCGAGTAAATATGTTCAGCATGATGAGATCTATCTGCAGTCAAATTTTCACATTAATCTGTTTAGCCATGTTGGAGTTATTGCCCTTTTTCAGCCTTTTTAGCTTTTTTTAATGTTATTTCTTTCAAAATCTACTTCTGTGACACTACTGGACCATTTGGAACCAAACTTGGTACAAATTTTCCTAGGGGTATCCTGCATAGATATGACGTGGGGATTTTTGATCTGTCAAAAAACATGGTCACCGTTACTAAAAATAGAACTTATAGGTCAGACAATAGTTTTTCGCATATATCTCCAAAACCATTAGGTTAAACCAAATTCTTTCAATAGCTGATAGTCTTTTTCAGTCAAAATTGTTGGACAACTTTTTGTTAAATTTATTGCCCTTTGAAGGCAAAATTCAATCAAGTGAGTGATTCAGGCTCCTAGGAGCCTTTTGTGGGATGTTTTTTGCTGTTTCTGATGTTATTACTTTCAAAAATCTTTTCCTCTAAAACTACTGAATTGATTTGGATGAAACTATGATTGTTTCCAAGAGTATCCTGCACAAATTGACTGTTTGGATTTTTGATCAGTTAAAAAACATGGCCTCAGTTACTAAAAATAGAACATAGGGGTCAGGCAATGGATTTTTGCATATATCTCCAAAACTGTTAGGTTTATCCAATCTGACGTGGGTAAACGTATTCAGCATTATGAGGTCTATCTGTGGTCAAATTTTGGTGAAAATCTGTTGCCTTATGTTTGAGTTATTGTCCTTTTTGTTTTGTTTTTTTTTTGCTGTTTTTTGATGTTGTTACTTTAAAAAATCTTCTCCTCAGAAACTAATTTACAGAATTCAATGAAAGTTGGTATTTTTGTTTTTTAGGGTATCCTTAACAAAATAATCATTTTGATTTTTGATCTGTTAAAAACGGTTTGCATTTCATCAGTGGACAGATGCTAATTGAAGGGGAAAGTAGTTTAAACAATAAATTTAATACAGACATTACATTTTGTCGCTGGGTGGATGTTAATTGGTGTGTTCACACGTCAGGCAACCGGGGTCATTTAGTAGTATGATCTTTACGATCTTTTTATTGTCAATTAATGTGACCTGTACCCAAGCCAAAACAACATAGAGGTGAAATTATTAGACTTTGTTGATAGGTAATTTATGAAAGCAATACAAACAATTAATTACCATCAATAGCCCTTTGATCTTTATAAAATACACATTTTTTTCAAAAACGTGAACATAATTTTGTCTGCAGTACTGTTTGTAAAATCAAATCATTTGCGAATGATGCAAGCTTTGAAATGTAATAAAAGGTAAAAAATTTTGTATTGACATTAAACATGTCTCGACCAACAAACTGAAAAGGTGTAGGGTTATAGAACACATTAATGGAAACAGCTCTTAGAATGCATTGCTATTTTTCACAAAACCGGCCATTTTTTCTTGTCCCAGTGGTGGCCGGTTTGGAGACGTTTCACTGTATATGCGAAAAACTACCGTCCGACCCCTATGTTCTATTTTTAGTAACAGCGACCATGTTTTTCGACGGATCAAAAATTTCCACATCAGTTCTATGAAGGATACCCCAAGGAACATTCATACCAAGTTTGGTTCCAATTGGTCAAGTAGTGTCAGAGAAGAAGATTTTTGAAAGAAATAACATAAAAAATAGCAAATAAACATTGAAAAAGGGCAATAACTCCAACATGGCTCAATAGATTAAAATGAAAATTTGACCACAGATAGATCTCATCATGCTGAACACTTTAATCCCATGTCAGAATTTGGCTAAACCTAACCTTTTTGGAGATGTATGCGAAAAACTGTCTGACTCTATGTTCTATTTTTAGTAACGTCGGCCATGTTTTTCAATGAATCAAAAATCCCCTCATCAGTTGTATGAAGGATACCCCAAGGAACATTCATACCAAGTTTGGTTCCAATTGGTCGAGTAGTTTCAGAGGAGAAGAGTTTTAAAAATTGTTAACAACGATGGACGACGACGGAAGCCAAGTGATGGCAATAGCTCACATGGCCTTTGGCCAGGTGAGCTAAAAATAGAACATAGGGGTCAGAGAGTAGTTTTTTGCATACATTTCCAAAACGGTTAGGTTTAGCCAATATCCTTCAATTGCTGAAATGATCTTATTATAAGGCCTACAAGAATCTTTCAGGGATCAAGTTGTCAGACAACTCCATGTAACAGTTCTTGCCCTTGAGAGGTGAAACATGATTTTTTTTTTACAGTTTTCAGCCAATATTTTGAAAACTATGATAGATAGAATGCAACTTTCCATTGCTGAAAGGATTCTTATTAGAAGGCTACAAAAGTCTCCAGGGAGGGATCAAAATTGTCAGATGACTCCATGTAATAGTTATTGCCCTTGAAAGGCAAAAAAAAATATGTTTGTAGCAGTTTTTAGCCAATATCTTGAAAAGTATAATAGATGGATTGAAACTTTCAATTGATGAAATGATCCTTATGATAAGTTCTACGAAAGTCTTCATGGAGTCAAAATTGTAAGACAACTCCTTGTTAAAGTTATTGCCCTTGAAAGGCAAAAATTTAACCAGGTGAGTGATTCAGACTCCTGGGAGCCTCTTGTTAGGGTTGTGACATGAACTGTTTAAGAACCATAGGCCTGCAAAGGGCCAGAAACAAGCATTTTCCAGATGTATGGATACTAACTTGAGTAAAAGTGAATTGGTCTCTTTGAAATTGTACCACAAGGTGCCATATTTTATAGGAAGACTGGGATTGGTTTTTTGGAGTTGTGCTTATTGAGAAATAATGGACCAAAAAGGGATCATTTCAATTCTAGTCAAGTTCTATTCTGGAGTCAAATATTTAAGCACAATCAAAATTCAGAACTGTATCTAGCTTGAAAGGCATGCCCATACTTGCCCCAACTGTTCAGGGCTTGACCTCTGTGGTCATATCAAGCTGACCCTGTGAGTCATTTGATCAGAAACTATTTTTTCTAGAAAGTTACTCTCCCAAACTTCTCAAAAGCCTTAAAGACCAGGACAAGGTAAACTTTCGCTGTATTGTATCATTGTAATGATACTACAATTTATCTAGATTTATGGTAGTGTTAAATAAGCAGGCTATTAGCTTCATGTAACAATTTTAAAGGAATAAGTGCTTGAGAAAGTTCAACTTTTAGGAAATCTATGTTTTTATACTGATCAAAATTTCAATTTTCTGATTTTATTTTTGACTGTGCTTTTTGAATCAGGAAATGATAATTAAGATTCATTGAAAAAAATTTCCTGTAACACTTTGTTCATGTCCTTATTACACTTAGTGTAGATAGATACATATATATACCATTGATTCAAAGTTGGGTTTTATTTTGAACTTTTTTAGGTCCTCAAAACATTTAATAGCATAATTTAATTTTAAAAGCAAATAAAGTGAATTTTGTGCTAATGTTTCAATTATGAACCTCCCTTTTTTCACCATTATGTGGAAGGGTATCCACATTTATTTCCTATTAATATGGTCCTTAGGTTATGGAACTCCCCACTTTTTCACCATTATGTTGAAGGGTATCCACATTTATTACCTATTAATATGGTCCTTAGGTTATGGAACTTAATGCAGAAATGTACATTTTTCTGCTCCTTTCTTGTAAACAAATTATGCATGAAGTTTGCATTTTGTTGTCTTCAACAGATTTTGGTAAGGGACTTTGTATTGCCATGCCATACTCTCAGAATGCTTGCTTTCAAATTGTTACCAATGTTTCATTGTCAACCATAGGGTACCAATTTTCATAGATTTCTTTGATTATTTCCAACCACAAAATTCAGAATCAAACAAATACATTAGTTAGTATTTAGAACTGTTGGACTTTGAGTTTTGGAAACGAAGTGAAGAAAAACCTGACCTATAAAATTTTACTTCTACTAAAGCAGTTATTCATGAAAGTAGAAAATATGTACTACCCCCTCCTCCCCCCTTTAGTCATGACAGCATATCTAAACTCCTTAGGGGTTATTTCTTAAATCATTTCTAGCATATTACATATACTAAACATCTAAAAAAAAATTCCAATAACAAATAGTGCCTTGTTAATCAAGATCATTTCATCAAAAGATCCAAACATTAAGACCATTTGTATATTTTGGGGAAATCCTAATTATTATATCCCATGCAACGTTGTTGCGAAGGGTATAATGTTTTTGACCCGTCCTTCAGCCCGTCTGTCAGTCCATCTTCAGGTTTCCAGACTTTTTGCAGATATTGACATGATTTTTTGGTTTTTAAGTTCACCATGATAAGTTACAGGTCAAGTTTAACTTTTGTTTTGCTCCAATGATTTTTAACAAAATTACGGGCCTTGAACTTAGCAAAATTCACAGAAAAAATGTGTTCCTGACTTTTTTTCTAAATGCTTGCAGATATTGACATGATTTTTGGTATATAGGGTTACCATGATACAGGTCAAGTTTAATTTTTGTTCTGCTCTAATGATTTTTACCAAAATTATGGTCTTCAACTTAGCTAAATTCACAGAAATTACTGTTTTTTCAGACTTGTTTTTTAAATGCTTGCAGATTATGACATGGGTATAAAAGTTCACCATGATTAGTTACAGGTCAAGTGTATGTTTTGTTCTGCTTCGATGATATTTACACAGTCTGGAGTTTGAAACTACCATTCTGACTAACAGAATTTAATTAGAAGATAAAGATCGGAATTCCTTTTTTATAATGGTCCTTCTACATGTATTTCTCTTACAAATGAATTTACTGGAGTATCCAACATTGGGACGTGTGGGATATGTGAGCGCACTCACTAAGGTTCTTTAATTTTGATAAGTAAAATGTAAGTATTTGTTCAGTGGTTTTGTTGATTGGGAGTGATGCTTTTCTTTACTTACCGATTTCTTTACATTTCAGGATGTGGAAAATGATTCATCAGTTCAGGGAATTCAGAAATTTATTCCTGGTTCAAATAGGTCAAGGGTATGTTCATTTCATCACAATTAAAATACATACCATTAATTATTGATAATTTATTTGTTTTGCTTTCAGGTGGTTTTAAATCATATATTGAAATGGTGTATCACTGTTCCTGTCCTAGATACTTATTTCCACAGTTTATTAAACAAAAAAATTTACAAACCAAGGATTTTTTTTGTAAAAGTGTGGTTTCATGCAAGTATTAATGTCTAGTAATAAAAGAAAGTAAAACAAGAAAGTTGTGACATTGTCTTTGGAATTAATTGGTATCACTTATTATCTGAATGATTTTGTAACTGGGTTTGAGGATGATGTGATAGGTTGTATAATGCTATTGTCGAATAATCTACAGTTCTGAATTTGCTCAACATCCAGTAATTTTTTGTTGTTCTTTTCTTGTTTCCAGCCTTTTTCCCAACAGCTTGGTTCTCCTTTATTCCCTGGAACTCCTCTTCATTTCCATAGTAATTACTTTACATACCATGGGCCTGCTACTAGGACACCACAAGGATTTAGTAGACCAACCAGAATGGGAAGTGGTATAACAATAAACAGCCCAAAAACTGAAGACAGCTCTGATTTGGAAACAATTGATGAATGCACACCATTTACTAATGGAACTCCCACCCCAAAGACAGCAAAGTTTAAAGGACTGTTAAAACCTCAAAGCAAACTATTCAGAAGAAGAGCAAAGTCATTTGATGTTAGAGACAATAAAACATCTCACCCAGTCTAGAATTTGTGCAGTTTTTTGAAAATGTTAATTTTCTATATAGTTGTACATGTATGCTGAGTTTATCTTTTTTATTTGAAAAAATATTAAATTACTAAATGATGCAATTAGGCAACAGCCCAAAATGGAAGTGAATTCAAACAAATAAATAAGAAATAGTTTCTTAAAAGTGAAGTGCCTCAAGTTCCAAGTTTGTCAGGTCCAGTTTTTTGTCATGAGACAAATTGAAGTCAGATAATGGTAGTATTCAGCTCAGTCCAAACTAAGAATCATTTTACAATTATTTGCATGGATAATAATTAAATGCTTTTTTTTTCATTGAATAAGACTGTGATTTTGTGGGATTGTTGGATTGGTAGTTTGTTGCATGATTTGTATATTTTTGTTTGGTTCTTAATTCCTGTTTTTTTAATAGTTTTTATTGAAGTGTCCTTATATACTTTGTTACAATG
This sequence comes from Perna viridis, assembly GCA_037379345.1. NCBI lineage: Eukaryota > Metazoa > Mollusca > Bivalvia > Mytilida > Mytilidae > Perna > Perna viridis. Next base: position 7,642,956 of record CM074511.1, on the reverse strand, counting down.
AATTAAGTCAGGTACATAACTTTTTTTTTGAATGAGTTAATTGTCACTGTTTTAGTATTTACACTTATATTTATGTAATTTTATACTGTTTTTTTGTTATACTTGATAAGTAGTTTAGTTATATGTAACATGACTGTATTTGTTCGGAAGTCATGAACATAATTTGTTTTTTCATAATGTGTAACAACTAATTTTAATATTTCTGTAATTAGGTGTTTTCACACTTCAATATTCAAGCATTTAGTTTTATAAATTATATTTTTAGTTTGCATTAACTGTTCTCACCTTTATTTACAGGTGTCCATTGTATTTCCTATCTATGAATTTTTAAAAATATATGTTTCAGTCCCAAAATGAATGAAATTTAATTTAAGAAATTTTATAACAGATATAGAAAGTCATGGAGGTTATTGTACTAAATGTGTTCAACTTTTCATCTCAGGTTCAAAATTGCATTAACTGTTATACTGATAAATTTTTAAATTATAACTTGGATAGATATTTTAGTAGTAGTCATGTTTAATATTTACGGAATGCAAGTTATTTTAGCAAGTTTTCCAAATAGAAGTAACCAACCAACACCCCGACAACCTGGTTGGTGGTCTTATTGGGGAAAGGAAAGCAGTAAACATTTTTCTTTGAAACTTAAACTATTTTCACTTTGGTAAGTACCTGAATGGTATGAAATAAGTTATTTACAAGTTTCCTAGTACTTACCACCGCTCTAATAAATTGAATATTTAAATTTGAATTCTTTTGCTGTCCATTGCACCAAATTGACAGTAAACCAGTCTGTCGGATGACAGAACTGTATTAATTTACTCCCCTTTGCTTGAAATCTTAAAAAAACCAAGCCAAATGGAATATGAAAAATGACTATTATATAAATTATTGTAATCCATCTTATCTTTGTGTGCATTGTTGTGTATTTAGCTTTTTATTTGAGGCATTTTAGGTTTGTAAGCTCTGTACAACAACAGATTTAAATAATATGTCAGTTCACTAAGACTACATTTACTAAAACTCTCAAAATGAAGTGACATTCCATGCTGAAGTAAGGAGGATAGATAATTTTCATTGCTTGTCTAGAGATATCTGAAGAACTTTTATTACTTTACAATCTAAAATTAACCATCAGTTTTCTTGGAAGGTTGACACCATCTTACAGATGAACTAATTAATCTAGTTAATGTCTTTCTTTGAACTATCCAAACGACTTTAATGATTTGTTTATAATGCCAATACACTATAGGCCTGACAACTTTAATGATTTGTTTATAATACCAATACACTATAGGCCTGACAAAAAATCATGAAAATAAATCACTGTTACTAAGTCCCTTTATTGTTGAAAGTAAAATTTGCAGCATTGTAATTGAACTGATCTGAAACATGAAAAAAAGTCAGTTTACAATACATTTTAAGTACATATATTTGTTTAGGTGTTACAGTTTTTGTAGATATATATATATAGTACATTTATAGTGCAATATATACATTCCTTTCGGATTTCAAAGGGATCTGAATATTGTAATTCTCATTTAAAGAAATCCAATATTACTAAAATTTGTGTTTTTTATGGAAGATAACTTACAGTATGGTAAAATTGAACAAATACTGTCTTCTTTAGCCAGAGAAAGTGCTTTTATTGTACATCAGAATGTCTGTTTTTTTATTGTTGAAAAGTTATTGTTGAAAATGACATTTTTTGGGGTAGATTTGATGTGTGTTATATATTCCCCTGTGCCATTTATGTTTATTATTCTATAAACCCTGTAGAAAGTGCAGGCAATAGATGAGATACATTTATCTTTACAAACAACAACAAAAATATAAAAAAGCAACGAATCTGATATTACTACCTTATCTATGGTAATAAGTTGGTTTATCTCTTTTAATTACTTTATAGATGAATTTTACTGAGACAGAAATTGGTTTGGTTGAACAGATTACATTTGTAGGATTTCCTTAACATTTTTGTAAATGAAAAAACTGCTACATCGCAGTTTAATTTGAACTCTTAAAAATGTTGTTAATATTTTACAGTAGTTCAGGCAGCATTGTGATTATTACATAGTGCTGTGTCTTGTTCTGCATGTTGTAATTAAGGCTAACCAGTGAGTTGGGAAGGAAAATTAACTCTATAATGAATGGGCATCAATCTGAAAGTTTTCATTAGTCGAGATGAATGTTACATGTATCCTCCCAATCATGCAGTGACCCTTATCATAGGGTGGATTTCCTATACAAGACAAGTTCCAATCTCTAAGAATAAATAAAACAGAGAGAGAAACCTATAATAGAAGTAGTTTCTACTCAGTGTTTATACATGTACATCCTTCTGACTAGTTTAGAAAAAGAATTCTCTGCTTCCAATTTCATTGTTAGATCATCAAAACATGTTTTTGTGCTTTATGACATTTTGTAATATGACTTTTTTAGACACTACCAAGATAAGGTACAAATGAATGTCCTTAGACAAACAAAATCTTGCGTTTTATTTTGCATCATATAATATTTCTAGACTCTTGATATTTCTATTTCAACAAACGTCATATTTTAGCTATGTTGAGTGAAGAAAGACCATGTAGGGGTAACACTGAATGCAATATTTTCAGTTTGTTTTGTTGAGCTTATCCACTTGCCATAGATCAAAGTGCACTGATCCACTTGCCTTTTCTAAATTATTTTTTTTGTTTTCTTATCAAATCAGTTAATTACATACAATATAGGTTTGTAACTGTTATCATTGTTTTCTTTGTTATTGTTAATGATTCCATATAGTTCTGTTTGGACAAATTTTAGATTTTAATTAAATTATTTTACATTACCTCTTATTTGTTATTGTATTTTGTGTCTTATCGTATGTCATACATATATTTTTTATAGTTGATGCTTAGTTTAATGTTCATGGTGTGATTTTTGATTGTTTTTAGAATTTCCAAAGTTAATATATTCATATATATCTAAATAAAACCTGTCTAATTTTATGATTTTTTTGGTTTTACCACAATATTAATTATGAAGTGATTGTGAATAAATGATAAAATTACATTGTTATTCACAATCACTTCATAATTAACAGGTGGTAAAAACAGAAAAAAATCTTAAAAATAGACAATTTTCAAAAATTGGATAAATGGGAAGTTCAAAAGTAAGTGATTTTCAGATAATGTTAAACTATAATTTTTACCTCACAGATGTTTCTTAACATTAATGTTTTCTTAGATTTATGATGTTTGGTACCATTTCCTGGTTTTTACTTACTGCATGGTGCTGTGAAATTAAGATTATTCTGTCTCCTAAAAACAGGTTCATGTAAGAAATATACCGGAAAAAATGGAAAAAGGTGATAGGTCGAGGACTTTGTCATCTAAGACAAAATGAAATTAGTCACATTGATGATAAAAATCAAGAGTTTTAACCTAGGGTGGTAAATAATGAATTTATCCTGAATAGTTTATTTGAAGTCTATTGTCCTCCATTTATTTCATTACAGAACACTGTTTTTCTCTCACTTTCATGACTTCCTTGATTACTTTTTTTGCTTCTAAAATTACTTATGGGAAGAAGTCAATGCATTTACACTATTAAGACAACACAGTCTTATCATCCTCTGCATAATTCTTATGTGAGCCTGTACCTAAGGTGTATTTACTTACAAAAATAGCTTTTAAATAATAACCATATTTTCCCGACACCACATGATTTCTTGTGAAAAATCAAAATACTATACTAAATGCATACAGTTTATTCTGCAGTTAAACATCATGTAGTAATGTGGTATCAAAATTATAATTACTTTTTAAAAAGTACTGTGTTTGTGTCTTACCAGTACCTTATTCAGTTTGAAAGTTAGGTTACCTTTAGAAATTTGCTCTAAATAAGTGTTTTTTAAACTTCTCATTTAGTTCCTGTATAGAAATATAGTAAATGATCACAATTATTTATTCATCTGGGATAAGATAAAAATGACTAGAAGAGGTGATATTTCAGTTTAAAAGCTGCTCTCAGTTTTTGTATCAAAGGTGTTTATTTTTACTAATCCTTTTATTTTCTATGTTGGTTGAAATACTTCATAAAAATGGTATAACTTCATATACATATTAGAAGGATTCATTGTTTATGTTGAAATTTTTTTTAGCTTTTTATTTTCAGTTGGTAACAATTTCATGACCCTTTTTAGGTACTACGTTCATAGGTCAACAGAAAGTCAATAGATTTATACATGTACTTCTTAGAATAGGATCAACATAAATTGATATATTGTAAATGAAACAAATGTAAAAATAATGTAATGAGTCCAAATATGTCTGCTCTTTTCAAGGAAATGCAAATTAAAATAGGAGGATTAGGCTATTCGATGTTAATTTCTAGGTTTCATGTTATTTTTCATTAAAAAAAAATGGGAATTTTAAATACTGGTATGTTAATCCAACAAGCTTTCTGGAAAAATCAGATAACCTTATAAGCAATAACGTTAACGTCCACCTTAAATATATATACTCCAGTCAAATGGCATTATTCAAGAAATAATTCGTTGAAGGGGAAGATTAATACTCATTTTAACATGGGTTTGGCATTTATATTCTCATTTAACACTGAGCAACAGCGAGGTGTTAAATAATAGAACATAAATGCCATACCCATGTTGAAATGAGTACAAATCTACCCCTGGAAGGAATTATTTCTTTTCTAATATGACAAAGTAACAACTGTTCCCCATATGGAAGTTGGATTAAATTTGTATATTTATGTCATCATATGTGTTAAATATGTGTATTTATATAATTGGATTTCAATTAGATAACCTCTCAGCAGTTAAATGAGTGTTTAGTCAAGAGACAGTGCGCAGGTGCTGAAGGTGGGGTTGTACCGACATATACTGTTTGACGATATGAAGACGTCATATTAGAATTTAGTTTAACATATACAGTTGATCTAATAATGAATGTTTTAAAAGTTATATTTATCTAGCATTTGTACTTTTGCTTTATGAACTGCTTGATTTTAAAATAGATTACTTTACTTTATTTTATTGTTCATTGAAGGCATAAAATATTGTTAACCTTCCTGTTGGAGTTACAACATCCTGAATCTATTTTACCTGTTATACCTTTATACTATATTACTTTTATGGTGTGAGAAGGGAGACAATTCAGCTGTGCTTGGATATAAATGTAACCGAACTTTTAGCTGTTCTTAATTTGAAATGAAGATGGATGCATGTTAGAATTTAAAGGTGACCAAGAATCAAAGACAATCAAAACATTTTGTAGTCTTTTCCAACATCATTTTGAATATGGGTGTTCTTATTGTTCCTACTGTTTTGAGCTAATTGTGATTTATTTAAGCGATGAAGAAATTTGCAATACTAATATGATCAGTACTTTCTTATCTATAGTCATTGAGAGAAGGTTAGGTGATGGTCACCACAATTACCTTGTTGTTATAGTAATCGAGACGAGGTTAGGTGATGGTCACGACCATTACCTGGTTGGCTGATATGGAGTTTCAAATATAACCGACGATATCCTCCATCGGAAATAGATGTTCTTCCTCTTTCACTGGACTTAGCACTGTCCATGCTCCCAGTTTTTAGTGGAGTGTGAGTTGGTCATTTGCTTTTGTTACTTTGTATGTATGATTTTCTGTTCTTTGTTATGTATGCCTGCATATCTGGTCTTTGTCCCTGGATTACATTCTTTTAATCACTGCTATAACCTTGGTTCCCTTGATTACTCTTTAACCTTTTAGCACAACAGATGTCTTACAGGAAGTACGAACCACTCACCCTTGTTGAGTTTTATTGGGTTAAGAATTTTATTGTTTTTTTTTTGCTGTTTGTTCGATGCGTACTGTTTTAATTCCTCTGTGTTGTGAGAGTCGTCGGTTGTCCTAATGGGGTAATTGGCATTGTTTTGGCGCCCGTTTTGCGTTGTTTAAACCTTTCTTTTGTTTTACCTGTGAAAAGCTTTCAGTACTTGTAATTTTTTTTTGTTAATTCCATTCTGAATACGTATGTATTAGTACAGAGACTTAATGACGTTACTCTTAGATGGAATGATATTCCTGTATATTGGTAATTTCATTTGTTAGAAACTGAAAGGAGGTTGCAGTGAATTCATACATGTAATAACATTTTCTTTTTTATTTTGAACTCTGTGGTGCTAGTAACTAAACTTCTGAACAATTACTGCTACTAACCGTTTACTTTATTGTCTAATCCATTTTCTAGAGTCAGAGATTCCATATTGCTCACAAAGTTTTGGAAAGCACAATAGAAGTTCGTTAAAGACCAATCCTGAACACTCCCCATCATAAAAGGAGGAATAAAATCATTGACCAAGTGAACATGAGAGTAGAGCTTTTCGAACGTGGATGCCTCTAAAAATGTTAAAACGCAAGTAATACTAGCTAGCATGTCTTCGGCATTTAGGGCGACATCATCGTCACAGCCACAATGTTCGGATTTCAAACTTTCAGCACTGTCACTTACCATGCGGTTTGCCTTAGCAATACTTTTTAGCTTACCCATGATACTTTTAGAACGTAACAAGTTTTTCACTTCAGTGTTCACATTTGTAAACTTCTCTTTACATTTTGTTTGAATGGCGGATTGGTTACCATTCCCACCGCTCGTATGATCCACATTATTTATTGCTTCACCTGAACTAAAATAATCGCTGTCTCCAGAGGTGTCGAAAAATGCATTTAATTCGTCGTCGCTTTCACAGAGATCAGCTAGAGTACGTGCCTCCCCACTTTTACGTGTGACTATTGCTAAGTTTTCCTGAAAATGTTTGTTGCAACTTTCTGTAGATTTTCGAGTTTTGTCTTGGTTGCATATGAGCCAGGGCTCTTCTACCCCAATGTCCGCTAGTGTTTTACCATTTAAATACTCCAACAAGTCTTTAGCCTTGGATTTGTGTACATATTCATATAGATCACAAAGCGGTTGCATTAAATGTTGATACAACTGTAGTTCGTAAAACACCCAAGTGTTGTTCAATGAGACTTTAGAGCCCTGGGCTTTTTTATCATCTGCCTTTTGTTTTGACAATGTTTTAACCAACAGCTGGCATTGATCGTATATGTGCTGCATGATTTCTCCTTTTATCAATTGAGTAAACCTCTTAAATGGAGAGTTCAAATCTTGATCAGTGCTTATGTTAGCATAGCCATTAGCCATAGGTTTTTGTTTAGCTTTTCGTGGTGGCAATGTGTACTCTGACAAAGGCATGAAAAAGGGAACATTTTCCTCCTTTTTTCTTTCGATCATGGCTTGTTCTGAAAGAAATCCTTCTATCTTTCTAGTTGTAGCTGTATAGAAATGTTGAAAATTCTTTGCAATATCATTCGACTTGTCATTTAAGATGCGTTGTATACGTTCATTCAGTGTTAACCACTTTTTTGGTTTGTCTGTTTTGTGGTCTAGAATATCTGTAGGCAATGGTTCTCCGAATGATGAGCTGCAAATGCCTGTGCTTTCTCCGGACGCTTTAAGATCACTGATGGCTAGAACTATCGCTTCTCTCACTGAAGTTATTTTTACCTTACCTTCGAAAAGACTTTGCATTCCATCTTTGTCGGTTGCTAGTTTTCTTTTTAAGACTAGGTATGATTCGTGATCATCACGGGAAACGGTTTTATATTTCTTACTTTTCTTTTCATTTTTATTTAGAAACGTTTTAATAGGTTCTTTGACGCGTTGCATTCGTAAAATTGAGGTCTGTATTTCGTCTCTCCTTTTCCTCCAAGTTTTCTTATTCACTTCGTTTTCATCTTTCTTAACTATTTCACTACTATTAATTTCTATAGTACTAGGAAATGCTAAAAGTTGGTCTGTCAATATTCGGATTTCACGGTTAATGTCTTCCAGAAATTCCTTAAGAAATTTACCATTACTGTGTTTCAAAAATTTTTTGCACTCAAAGTTTTCAGTGAAAATCAATTTATCTCTCATCTCTTTCAGTCCACATTCCGTTGTGAAAATATCTTTGTCTATTTGCACTGTTGATTTGTTCACCGAGCTGATTGCATCTTCCACTGTTTCTAGAGCACGATTCAAGCACGGTATATCAACTCTTCTCAAAACTATAGCTGGTAACACGTGCAGGTGTATTATCCGTAATATTTCCTTGGCGCACTTTTTTCGGTCGCACATTTGTGTTAGATTCATTGCCGAAGTGAAAAGTTCACTTTCTTCCAAACGGTTATCTTCAAAGACGGTTCTTTGTTGACTATGTTCCTCTAAACTTTCCCAAAATACACTCCTCATATCACAATCAACTAGAACGGATTTTATTATCAAACTTTTGAACCAAATTGCAGGTTCTATTTGGAAATCTAGTTCTATGTTATTAACGACCGGTATGTAGAAATCCTTCAATGATATGTCTGAATAATGCCACGTTTTCCCACGATAATTCAAGTCCAACTCCATTTCAAATTGTTCAATATGGTACATGTATGTCCTAATGTATATGTATATTCTTTACATTTGTCTTACGTAGATCTGGAACTTCCTTGGGACAAAAGCGAACAAACCGGTGCGTGGTTACTGCTTCTAATTATAAAACACACATTCATCGTCTTTAGTAAAAAGATAGGAAATTCATTTTCCTAATATCAAACACTTCTGTAATGTGCTGGGTTTTTTTGTTTCCGTATTGTGTAGATTGTGAATTGAGGAAGTTCGTCAAACATAAACAACAGTTTGTACTATTCAACCAATAGAAAAGTAATAACAATTGAATTAGAAACCCAAATATGGTTTGCTACATGACCACATTTTGAGTCAATCTGACAACATTGTGAATAAGTAGTCTGGTTTTCTTTTTTGAAAAAAAGCTTTAAAATATTAGATCATATAATCGAAAAAAAAAATCAAGGATAAATTCGACTGTTTAGTCACTTTGCGTCTCTGCAGTAAAAACTTTGTATCGTGTTCATCGAAATACCCGGTTAGATGAAAAATTTTCATTTTGTTCTATATCAGTTCGTTTGTGTTTCCTACACTCCATATCTCTTACAGTACCCATCGTTACAATGTGTAGATTTTTAATAAAAAAAGATAAGAAATTAGGAAATTTTTTAGCAAAATAAACAGTTTACTTTTACCAAAGTATTATAACTCTTCCATTTGACATTAACACTTGAGTAAAAGTGCTTATTGAATCATCACATTACCATATTGACACAGATATTATGCATATATGACAAGAAAAATTGGAATGTCTGGTGGCCTCTCTAGATAAAATCACGTCTGGTTAAATTGTATAGGTACGAGATGAAAGTTACTTAAAAAAGTAATTTAGTAACATATTCATGACTTATAAATTCGTGCATGTGGTAATATAGGAGTACGCATACATCTATATACTGCACAAATACTTAGGCAGACACAGTACATAAGGTGTTAAATGACAACCTGCCATTAATGATCTCCAGTTGGGATACTTTCGGATAGCGAATGTTATAATAATAGGTGCCAATTCATATTAAAACCACACTGTTAATGGAAGAGTTGATTCATGGAGTATGAGAACAAAAATATGTATGAAATAATAAAGACAAAACAAGCACATGCTATTAGAGAAATGACAGCACACTAAGGGGACGACCTTTTGATATTGAATTGGGTGGGAGATTTATTAGGACTGAAATATTCGTTTACATGTCCCAAACAATTAAAAAAATCATTGACACAGTAATTTTCTTTTCATTTTAAGTCTCGCGAAGCTTAAATTATATATATTTTTTATCCAGATCAAAAAATATTTTTTTCTAAGAATTGTATTAAATTAAGAAAATGTAAACCAAGTATCAATGTAAATTTCGGTTATATCAAGTACATGAGATATATATATATATCATAGACTTCTAAAACCTTGGAAGATGCCTTTAAGAAATGAGTGGTGATATATACATGTTGGGTGACCCATACCAGAGTGATAAATTACATGTTAGTTTAACTGGTGTAGGGAAGATATTCTATAGTATTAACATTAATGTGTCTATTAATTAGCATATTGCCAGATCATGTGATTCAGATTATAATGACCTTATAAACTTTTAAGTTTATATTCTTTATCTTGGTTCCCTTGATTACTCTATCCAATGTATTATATACTTTACTCATCAAATCCTGAAGCTATTTTTTTCCCGACGCAGTCGGTATAGTTTCGCTTTGTACCCTTTGGCCTTAAAGACGCCATGGAAACGCAAATCACCTGATCGCAATTCTGTTTCCCGATTGGCCAAATACCTATTACTTAGTGGCGTTTGAAAAGACTGTCGAAAATTAAAATTGCGTGCCATGTATTATTTTCCGAATGAAATGTAGAAAATTATAAGTAAAAGAAACACATTTTATTGCGTCGGCTATCTTTATTCTAAAAGATAGTACTTGTTTTAATCTATGCCGATACGAAAAGCCGCAACTGTTGCTTGACTGCTCAAGTATATCGTTCCCTGTGAAGGTTGAGACAAAATTATAAAAAAACTAGGTAACTATGATTTGTTCTGCAAACAAATAGATGCAGGTCCTTAGATATAAGGAAACTAAATGGTAAAAAGGTATATGTGGACTAAACAACGCCTAAATAAGTATAAAATATGAATTTACAGTGTTCATATCCAAAGTAAGGGTACATTCTATAATAAAAGAGTATTTCCTTTATTTTTATCAAGGACACACAAAACAAAGAACATACAATAACCAAAATAATACGTACAAAGCAACAATAGTAAATGAGCAACTCGGACTCCACTAACAACTGGGATTATGGACCAGGTACACCGGTAGGGTAAGCGTCCTCTGTAGTATTCTTTATCTGAAGTTCTTTGGGGTAGATGCGATGTATAAAAGTCCCGAAACTAGGTTAGTTTAGCGATAATACGTCATCTATATAGCGGTAACTGAGATCAATTAATGGATCTAGCAATACGATGTTTGTTCCTTTGGATTAGATCAGCAATAAAGTCAGCCTCATTAGAGTTCGGGAATATGTCAGCGATTAGAGAAGCACAATTTGTTACTATTGGAAGGCCGGCCGTTTATTGAAATACGCGTCCACCACACTGGACAAATATGTTGTCGATAAAAAAATTCCAGCATGTTTTTGGTATATTTGGAAAATGATTTGGAATCGTTTTTTTTACAAAGTATGAAGAATCTCTACTAGGTGCTACATTACATATTAGCTCAGTGAAGTTATGTAGATCCTTTTTTGTAACATTTATTTAGAGATGTAAAAAAGTGTTTACATATACTTTTTGACATATCAGGGAGTTTAATTATTTATTTTCAGTGTGCTACTAAGTTTTTTTTTTCATTTTCTGTACATTGCAGATCAGTATATTTATTTTTGTCATATGGTCACATATATTTGTATTCAAACATTAACATGGGTTAACATATTTATTTAAAAAATCTTTCAAGCCCCCCCCCCCCCCCTCAATATCAAATGATTCGTCCTCTAACTCCACCTTCTAGGACTAAGCGAGTATTTATGGAATTAAAACAATATTATTTTCAGGAAGAAACGTGCAGCGATGGGGTACACAAAAGAAGAGTTGTAATTAGTATAATCAATGCACTCCATGTTATTCACTAACAAATGAGGCAAATATAACTGCCTTTCTTTATTTACCGTCTCAAATGGAAAAGACTCAAAAACATGATGTTCCAATAGTGATTCGACACTTTAATTCTAAAAAAGTTAGTATTTAAACCGGGAATGAAAGAGTGATAGGGAGATATATGGTTGTGGCATTATAAATGACCACGAAGAACGTCTTGTATACGTATAGGTAACACCTTCCCTCATAAAGCAATACATTAGCTGACATGGATTTCTCCAGATGGTAGAGATAAGAACCAAATCGGCCATATTACTACATATGGAAAATGAAGAAAATCATTGCAGGACTTTCGCGTTATGGGAGGTTCAAATGTTGCTGGGGACCATTACTTAGTATTTGCAATCAGAAAGCTGAAACTTATCAAATTGCTGAGGCACTGAGTCAAGGAAGACATCAGATATATCAAAAATATACATACAACCCAAAATTTTAAGGTGAATAAACCAATTAGCCAGTAATTTTTAAGGGTAACCAGTTGTTTTAATGCAATGCATATTCATACTGTTATTTGTGTTTTTTTTTTTTTTTTTGATATTCTTTTGTACTATCGTTTCTGGTATTCCTGGTCGTGTATTTTATGTCCTGGAATTTCTCCACATTTATACTTCATGTGAATTCACTGGGAATCCCTGACTATCAAGATTAGATATTTTGAATTTTGGGGGTTGGAGATGGATGAAGAAATTAATCCCGCGGACTGGAGGCTGTTGAAGAAGGACCTCATCTAAAGGGAGAAATGAGCAAAACGCTTTCCTTGTTTGTGCTCAATTCTATAATTTTTCATTGACGGGAAAAAATTTCGTAACACAAATGTAGATTAAATTGACAAAAATGTCAATATTGCTATTTTAAACGAGGATACAAATTATTGCCTTAAAAACTTCTATGCAGCTTAAAGATCATACAACTAAGAACAAAGTTGTATATATTCTTTATAATTTAGCTCTTCAATTTCCTCCTCATAGATTTGAGGGATTTAAGATTCCATTTGAGAAGGAAAGAGTCAGCGATATTGAGATATGATGACTACAGGAAATATGATGTCTTTATCACAAATGCACTTTGAGTATAAATCAGTTCTTTTTTTTTCGGTTTGACAACAAAAAAGTTACTAGTCAACCAAAACCCCATGATTACCACTTTTTAAGATGAATCACTATTGCACTTAAAGTTGTGTGTTTATACATATTTGCCTTCAATGATGCATGTGCATTGCTTTCATTTTTTCGGCATGTTTGTTTCACAAGAACATGTATGTATAATGTTACAAAAATAAGTAACTCTTTCACACACATGTATGTTCATTCAAATTTGAACAAACAATATAGTATTATAACTAAAGCCATGAATACTGTTAAGCAGTTGACTTTTTCCTTGGCATATCTTAAAAAAAAGATCTGTGAGGCATTAAAAACAGGAACCTACAGCTTATCCCATTTTTTATAGGTGCCTTGTCTTGGTACATGTATGTCTATTCATTATGTCTTCATGGGGAGCTTTTCTAATGCAGTTGTTTTGAATATCTAGAAAAATGCTAAAAAGCATACCCAATATATGTCATGACATTGTGTTATTTTCTGGAATAACAAATACAACCGTTTTTCCTTCAGATGGTATAATTAGGTTTTGCAAATATATGAAGTACTAAGAAATTATATGCTTCATGATTATATAGTTTTTATTAAGAGATGTTGACATATAAATTTACAGCTGCTTCATACTACACATACATGTACATGTACCAGTATATGAGTATCACTTTGTTTCATGATTAAATGGTGCCTGAGCACACAAAAATGATCTGTTCACATTTTTGCTTTTGTCTCACAACATCTAAATGATGAATTCTGAAAAGAAGAACAAGTGTATACATCAAAGAAAAAACTGTTACAGTGATTTTGATATATACAATATGTTACAAAGACATAACTGTACTTAAAATTCATGCAAATATACATGTATTTTAACCACATGATATAGAAGTACAGAACCCCCCTTTTGTTAGGAAATTTTGTTACATGTACATACATGTTCATGCAAAAGCAGACAAAATAAGCAAATCACTGCCTGGCAACATTGGATTGTTATAAATTGTAACCATCCCTGGTTTCACTGGTTTTTAAGCCACCCTGGTCAATTATCCTACAGTGGTCAACACTGGTCGATAGAAGTTTTGAAGACAATATTTCTGTCATTATTCATATTGTTTTGTAGTACCTTAAAGGTTAATATATTGCAAATTCCTACTGTATTTCAGTAAATAAAACATCAAAACTTTATTTCATGAACACATCTTTGTTTCAAAAAGTGATTACATGTATATCAGGTAACATAAGAAACAATAGAACATGTTACTTTTCACTTGGCTGACAGGGGTTCAATTAACAATCTTCATTGTTAAAATAACATTTCCACACAACCAGAAAGAAGATCATAAACGTGACTTAAAGTGATGAGTTTAAAACAATAAATCATTTGTAAGTTATTTCATGTACCAAACAAAATTCTTCTGGACACAGAAAATGGAAAGTTTGTTAAGGATAATGCTTTAGGGCTTCTTCCATGTATCAATTTAGCAACCTGATGATTTTTAATGATGTTGGGACCCCTATTGCAAAATCTTTGGATCAATCCCTGAATGTTGATTAATACATTATGTATATATGGGGGAAAAGTGTCACATTGTTCAGTAGATGCCAAATTAGGTATTACTATATTACAAGTATCATAATTTGAAGTATAAATCTTAATACTGTACTTCATATGTCAGTAACCATAGTTATAGAGTACATACACATGTATTTTTGTAGTTTTTAGTGCAACTTTCCTGTAAAATGTAAACTGCAAATTTTGCAAGGAAATATGACTACTGTTCTGCATTGGCAATGTTTACAGTAGACCAATCACCATTTTTGAAAACTGCAAAAGTATATGCACAAATAAAGTACACCTTCAACATTTACTTTGTATGAATGTCCTAGGTAATCAGCATTTATGAAAAGTCTACTTCTGGGTGCTTTGATATCCATCACATTTTCCATGCATTTTCATGGACATAGAATTTCTAACCTAATTGACTGTGTCTTTCTTGTATCATGAAAATCTAGAATCTTACTTTATGATCTGCATTCTAAATGCATCTGGTATGTCTTGAAAATGTACTGAAGCAGAACCATATTGATAATCAGTTACGTATGATATGGATTTAATACACAATTACATGATCTTACTATTTCTTTACATTCCATACATTGCATAAATCCGATAGTTGCTGCTTGACATAACTGTTCACTAGTATTTGTTTATTTGATAGAACTTACACAATTCGCAGTAGATTGAGTTTCAGGTACATGTACAAGAATGCATTATGTACAAATAACTAACATATGCATGCACTGACAAAAAAATGGATTGCATAATTTAATACCATGCCAGCGGTGGATCCAAAGGGGTGCAGGGGGTTGGCAAGTCTGCACCCACTTTTTCAGAGGAACATTGGCTGGCACCCCTGCTTTTCAAGGTGTCTACATGCCTTAACCAAACAACAAACTTTAAATCTATTCAAATCACAGGTCAGCTACAATGATAGAGATTACAAATTTGAGAATGGACCAATTTCTTTTACAATCAAAATTTGAAGAAAAAAATTCAACTTTTGGAAAATTTAAAGCAGGTATGGCATAAGCAGGTCCAATCGGGGACCTATTATGCTCGAAAAGTCGGGTTGGCTATATGGAAATAATTTATTTCAAGATCCACCACTGAATTTGATTAAAATATGCCATGCCACATGGCCTTCTTTTATTTTATTATTTTCAATTAAATGTTACATGCATGTTTGCTTACGATTTGATTTACTTCTGTGTATGTAGTTAAAAACTGTTTTTAATACATGTACACATTGAGTGCATTTTATGTAAATCAAACACACATGAACTGTATACATGTACAAGTACAACAATGTGCAGTGGTTTAACCTGTTCTGGTGCAATCTATGTCCGGCATAATCATAAATTTTGATTTCTTTTTTGTAACAAAACGCAGGAGCCTGATCGTGTGGACCTAACATCATCAAGGTCAGGTCAAGAGGTGTTTACTGACATTTTCAAATCAGCTCAACATTCCATGTATGGTTTATTATTATTTTTTTATAAGTTCATGCACCATTGCGATTTACTGTACAATCTCATCTTTATCAATCATTGTCGTATGTGCCAAAGAGAATAGCATGGACTAAGTAAGTAAGCGAGTGAGTAAGCGGTACTTTGACATGCATAAATCCCCTCCTGTCTGATGTGTGTAAAGCTTAAAGTGCACCTTGCCAAAATAACTGTTATATGCCACCAGGTCGCAAAACTAACAAGAGAAAGCCTTTAACTCTTTCATTACCATGAGTTAATAAACATTCCTTCTTCGCTGATGACACGTTATAATCGATTTTCAGAGTCTATGAAAGGTATATGATTTTTGATAATTACTGTTAAACATGGAAACTTTAACCTGAAATGTTAGTAATACAGAAGGTTTTTTTTTCAAAACGAAAATGTGCTCCGAATGTTAAATTTAGCCTCAATGACATTGCGTTGGACTAAACAGGGACGTATTCTTGTAGACCCTTTTGTGCTAACTGTAGGTTAGTCGATGAGTATGCGTAAAGCATGCTCAATATCCACTCCCGCGAGGAAAATTCTTTTGTTCTACCCAAGCCCTACCTCGCGGTAGTGGATATTGAGCATGCTCACCAACTTACCACAAAAGGGTCTATTGGTGAATTTTGTTTCACTACAATGGTAGCTCTATGAGAACTAAAAAGAAATTGATCCAACAAATATGCTTTACATTACAACTACACCCTCCCAAGTCAGAATTTCAAGTCCACCTTCGAGAATGATAGACTTACAGTTGATTCTTTAGTTACACCTATCCTTGTATATGGTAGCGAAGTTAAAGGAATTGACAAATTGACAATAATGATAAAAGTTAATTTGCAGTTTTTGGATAAGAAAAAAATACTTGGAGTGGGTATTCTAAATTTAATTGTATATCGCGGACTAAGACGATATTCCCTTGATATAATATTAATACGAAAATCAAAATACTTTATTTTTGGACCAGATTATTTGAATGAGAAAGAGTTTCATCAAAAGTCTATTCCGCAGTAAAGAGAGCATCGAGTCCATGCAAGTTCGCTCAACCTATTAGCAACATTTTTAACGAAGCAGATTTATATTTCTTAACCAGATGCCAGTTATATCATATTGAATAAAAATTCATGTCAAACAAACTCTATACAAAAAATGGCGAGGCGGAATTTCTGATTCGCACGGAGGTTAATTTTATACAACATACTTTAGAACCTAATTAATTACGCCTGGTCTCCAATCATCAAAAAATATACTCAAAAAACGATATATTATATTTAGACTAAGTAACTTTCACTTGAATACCAATCAAAACAGGCAGATTGCGTAATAGAATTAAAAGGAGATATAAAATTTACTAAATGGCAAGAAACTCTAATAGGCAACGAGTCTCATTATCTATATGTTCTTATGTTAATATCAAAGCCTTAGACCAGCACTGGACTTTGTGCAGTCGGTGTTGACATAGATGTTACAACAGTACGAGTTCGAGTCTAGCGGAGGGAACAATAAAAAATCTGCTTCGCAAATTTGACAGTTCTAACATTGTTAGGAATTTTTCAGACAAAAACGATGCGAAATATAACAATAAATTAAAATAAACGTCTAAATATTAACATCACCAGAAGATGGTAAAATTTACATTGAATATTTCGGATAACTGATATCCTTCTTCAGCATGAAACTAATAAAACTTTATGAGCATAAAACTCATAAAGTTCAAGATCAAAACAGATTCAGAAGCTGAATCACGTACGCTGTGGGTGATTGTACCTTTATCAAAGGCACACATAAACAAATGATAAGGAGCCTGAATGAAATTAACAAAAGGGGACTTTTTATCAAAATTAAAAATGAAAATTAACTGTGGAAAACAATTAAAAAGAAAGTCAAAATATAGTAGTACGGTGTATTGATGTATAGCACGTAGTGCTGTTCCAGCCTTAGACCAAGACCTTGACCAGCTAGGCTATATTAAATATAGCTTTCGCTGGCCGGGTCATTCCTCCTCACAGGATTAATCTAGGGCTATAACTTAGTTCACGATGTATGGTAGTACGAGACAGATCATCTAGGTGTTATTATCAGTGGTGGATCCAGAGTTTTAGGTAAGGGGGGGGGCAAAACAATTCTTGACAGGATCACCGGTGAGGACCACAAAGTGATCCAAATTTGCTAGGGAAGTTGGGGGCATGCCCGATTTTTCAACAGTTTTTAAAAATTGGAATTTTTTTTACGGGATGCCCCCCCACCCCCGCCTCCTGGATCCGCCACTGTTAATCAAAGATTTAATTTTGGGTCCACACCATAATCGCATATAACTAAGTGAATTTAAGAAATAACCGACTATGTGCTATATCCATAAAAAGAAATAGAAGTGTTTAAATTGTAAGTATTCGATTTTTTAAAAATTCGAGGTACATATGTACGTATCTACGAAAATAGTTTTCTTTCGTCGTTTCGATTTCAAATTTCCCGCTCCTGGATTTGCAGCTTAAGGGGGTTTCTTTCTATTTTAAGATACCCAATACGTCATTTCCAGAATGTTCTGGAAACCCCGGAAATATCTAGATAAATCATACGCATGCGCTTTTCGTGTCTAAACCTCAATAAAACAGAGGACTTGTCATTTCGTTGCAGGTAAATAACATTGGATTAACATAACGATCGTTTAAGGACTACTCCATGATGGGCAAAGACTATTACAAAATTCTTGGTGTCGATCGGAACTCGACGGAAGATGAAATTAAAAAAGGATATCGTAAAATGGCTTTGAAATATCATCCAGACAAAAACAAATCACCAGGTGCTGAGGAAAAATTCAAGGAGATTGCAGAGGCCTACGATGTTCTGAGTGATGCTAAGAAAAAGGAGATTTACGATAAGTATGGAGAAGAAGGTCTGAAGAACGGCCCGTCCTCGGGACCACCGGGAGGTGGGGCATATCACTATGAGTTTCAAGGTGATCCCAGGGAAACATTTAGAATGTTTTTCGGTGACGGGGATCCCTTTGCCAGCTTTTTCGGGGGTGGTGGTGGACCAGGTGCTCGTGTATTTCATTTTGGTCCCAGCAGTGGAGGTCATGAAGACATGGACACTGATGACGATCCATTTGGTGGATTTGGTGGTTTTCATGGGGGTCATGGCCACGGAGGCCATATGAGGAAACGTAAAGATTCTGCAGTAGTAAGAGAACTACCTGTAGCATTAGAAGACATTTACAAAGGTACAACCAAAAAACTTAAAATCACACGAAAAGTTCTTAATCCAGATGGTAGAACAACAAGGAATGAAGATAAAATACTGACAATTGACATTAAGCCAGGTTGGAAGGCTGGCACAAAAGTGACATTCCCTAAAGAAGGGGATCAGACGCCAAATAATATACCAGCAGATGTAGTGTTCATTATTAAAGACAAAACACATCCGACTTTCTCTAGAGATGGTTCTGATATAAGATTCAAAGCAAAGATTACATTGAGAGATGTAAGTATGATTTAAAGTCCCTTTATTTTGTGTTTGATAGTACATCTGTAAACAGGGATGTGTGCATACTGTTTAGCCAGTAACCATTTTTGTAAAAGTTTTAGAGGATTCTAAACCGATATTAATGTAATCATGACAGTGGAAGAGAATATTTTACAGGATTCCTTTGACCTTGTGGATTAGAAATTGACAAAAAAAAGTACAAATGCAAGTTAGAGGCAGTTATAAACAAAACAGGAAATCTGCATATACATCTACAGTACATGTATGTGAAAGATCATCAAGGTCAGGCTTTTACCTGATTAACATGGAGTTGATAAAATCTTTTTCATGTTGGCTGGACTGTGCAGTGTGGGAAACCACAGCTCGGCAGCTCGCCAAATTCGAGTAGATGTGTAATTTGGCGAGTTCTCATTAGCTTACACTCGTCAATTTGGCGACCGTCATTTGATCGGTGAGTTCCAAGGAAAGTTTACCAGCCAACAGCTTATTTAAACATCTCTTAACATCGTACATTAAAGTTATGTTCCCTACATATTAAGAAGTTTAGCTTGATTATGTCAAGTGAATTTTGCACAATTTGATTGATTTGTAAAGCATTGTTTACAATCTGCCATTTTAATTTCTGGTAAATGGGATGTGCCAGTCCTGATTTCATATTAGTAGTCAAACGTTATTATCTTGGTAATTGATGAAATGTTACCTTGCAAACTATATAGTTGTTTATTCCCTAAAGAAGGGGATCAGACGCCAAAAATTGAACAAGAAGCAAATGATAAACATTTTCTTGTGTCATAATGATGAATCTGTTGAAATGTAATTTTATTTTTAAAATATGAGTTCATAAATGGAGTACTTTAGGTACATGTGTACTTGAAAAAACTTCAACGGGAGGGAATATTCAAAAATGGAAAAGTTTTTGATAAATTTAGAAACAAATGAAAAGAGTTGAAGAAAGAAAAAGAAAGACAGAAGATAGCCAAATCCAAGAGAAAACATGATAGTACAGACAAAAAACAAAAAATATTTGGCTAGTTGAATTTCTGTTTGGCTAGCAAGATCAATATTCCACTAGCCAGTATGGCAAGTTGTGAAAAAAAAAAATGGTTTCCCACACTGACTTTGGGTCCTACCAACATTGACCAAATTTTGGTAGGACCCAATTTTTTTCTATGATTTTTACTATATACATTTGTGACTATAAAACTTGTGACTGATTAAGTCTTCAGAAGGTTTTATTTTGTTATAGTACTAATGCACTATTTTTCTAGTTATAATTAAATTCTGTGTTAAGATAAAGAATACTATTCATATGATTGAAACAGTGTCTGAAAAAAATTGTCCCATAGACACAAGGTTGATAAGATAATTGTTACTCTGTTAATTTTACTTATCTCAGAATAAACTTTTATTTCATCATAATTTTAAGTGTAATCCCTCCCAATTCTCAATAACTGCCACATTTGTTTTTTTTTATCCAAAAAATTCATGATAAAAATTTTATGGGACAAAATGCTTTTTGCATTAAGTAGCAAATTATCAATGTGTAGTAGGAACATTTGGTTTCCACCCTACATGTACATGAATGTTCAGATTGGGGATAACACTGTCAAGGCAAACAAATATATGTTTGTATTAAACTTTGATATTACTTCTACGTAACTGATTAGTTAATATCGGACTGAACTCAACAAGTGGACATCCGGTCAAATGGAGAAGAAATTTCTAGTGCACCTAGCGGCAAGTTTGTCCTATGGTCAGATTGGTCTGAGAAAATAATATTTCTTCAAGTGTATGCTCACAGAATTCTGGACAATTGACAGATAGTGTTGAACTGTTCCACAGACTTCCATGTACAATGTACATGTATAGGGTTGTAATGTTTGATATGTGATTGTGATATAGGTCTGAAGGGTGCAATGGAAGGTACAGTTTTGAGATAATATGTAGGAGAACAAATTGATTATACATTTTAATGTACATGTATATTTCATTCATTTGATTTCAGGCTTTGTGTGGTGCTACTCTACAGATCCCAACAATAGATGGTCGGAGGATACCATTACGCCTCACAGAAGTTATTAAACCTCATTCACACAAAAGAATTCAGGGTGAAGGACTTCCATTACCAAAACAGCCAAGTCGTAGAGGGGACCTAATTATTGAATTTGATGTTTCGTTTCCTAGTCAACTTACACAGAGTGCAAAGGAAATATTGTCAGATTGCTTACCGCGATCTTAAGGTTACATATATATATTTTTTTTTAATTCTAAAGTTTCAAACAAATCTTCTAGCGTCAACTTTTCAATTCTGAGACATGAGACTATACATGATTTACATGCTTTGTGAATTGAGCATTGTTCATAGATTTGTTGTTTATTTTCAGATGAAAAGGTTTTAAAAAATGAAAATTACAATAACAAGTGTTAATTGTATGATATACATTTTTTTGTACATGTACAGTACATGTGTATTTCTGGAACCGCTTATCAGAAATATAGTAGATGTGAATGGCTTTGCTTCAGTCAGGAATGATAACTGATAGACACTGGATATGTACAACAGTTCTCAAAATAAATTAATGCTGTGATAAACAATGGTTAAGGACAGTTAAATAAGTGGTTTTCCTTGACAAGTTTTGTTATATTCTTAAGACAAAGTTGAATGGTAGAATACAGATACATGTACATGTATTTGTACAAAAATTGTTTTAAAGCCATTTCTGGCACCCAATGAAATTATTGTTGAGAGAAGTGTGTTTTTAATTTTTTTTTTTTTAATTCTTTGAATAAAAGTACAAGAACCTTAGGCTTAACAAAATTTCAACTATAATTTTTTTAGTGAAAAATTTTAGGGCTTAAAAGAGTTCACTTATTAATATATATATATAGAAGGTTAACCTCACTAAATTTCTATAATTTTATTAGTGAAAAATTTTAGGGCTTAAGAGAGTTCACCTATTAATATATGTATAGAAGGTTAACCCCACAAGTTCATTAACAGCTAAACTGTGTCATTCTCCTAGTGTTTTATCTTTTATTGATAAGTGGAGCCTACTATCATCTTTAGATAGCTACTTGTAGAAAGGTATCATACAGATACAATATAGACATACCTACAGGGAATTAGATTTGGTGTTGTAGTTGTATATTTCATGTTCTCTGGAGATTAGCCAGTGATGATTCATATTGAATTAGTTACACTTCGAAAATATTGACTTGAGAGAGAGTAAATAGAACATGGATTCACGATATGGGTGCATCACAATCCATTCCATTTTAAATTTTAAAAAACTTGAAGGAGTGTCAATAGTTGAATGGTGAAGGGTTAAGGCTCTTGTTTATGTAAAAGATTTTACTTAAAGCTTTGTGTACAGGATGTCTCATATTACATACATTTTTGTATACTAACAGTCAATTGATTCAATAACAACCTGAATATTATGTTGTAGTGAATTTTGATTTTTTAATTGTATTGATATTGACAAATTATTTGAAGTCAATATTTCTTGTTGAGGGCATTAACAGATGAGTTGGTAGAATTTCTTTGTTTTTTTTATAGACTAGCCCATACATAAATTATATATTAGGTTGAAAGGATACATGAACAAATGTACCCCAATTGATTTTATTAACTCAGTAATTGACAGGTATGTGCCTTGGGTCATTCTTTCACTTAAGTAACAAACTGTCAGTTTTATTGGTTGACCTGTTTAAATTTTAATATATGATAAAGTAACTTCTAGTTGTAACTGAATTGAATATCTTATCCAAAATATTTTTTTATTCTGACATTTGGTGATTTTCTTAATGCTTGAGTGGAATTCAGGGCAATACTTTTGCATTTGACCGATTGTTTTGCTCGGGTACATGTAATGGGTATATATAGTTCAATATGCTGGTTGTAATAACTAGCCAGACTTATTCTTAACCACTCATGTGTGAAAGCTCCATGTTAACCTACTGAATAGTATACCTTGGATGAAGCCATTATATCATTTCATCTAATCTCTGGTGAAAAAAAGAACTGGTTTTAGAATTATTGAATAGAAATGTATTTAAATTTGAAGTATGTAATATTGGTAGGGATTGTTTGTTATAGATTTAATTGTTTTGTTGCTTAATGAAGCAGTTAAAATTTGTATTGATCTGACTCTTTTGTACTCTGTTGTTAAATGTATGGATGGGTGAAAGTTTGTTAAATAGTTTGTTCTCTTGAATGCTTACATGTGTTGTTGTGGGAGAGACAAATGTGTATGATTTATTTGCATGTTGGTTGTGTATATTATTGTTGCTCATAAGTTGCAATCAGTAAATAAAAATATTTTATAACTATAAATTTGTTCTTGCAAGGCCCATTTAATCAACAATAAACTACAGTGAAGTTTAAAATTTGCTGCTATGGAATAACAGGCTTTTCAAATTATCAGACAATTTTTTTTTGCTTTTTAGTGGAGTTCCTGTCTATCAATTTCGGATAACTGTTACAATTCCCTTTTTAGCCTATATTTACTACCAATTTTGCCAATTTCCACTTTGCTTGTTGACCTAAAAAAATCAGGTCTGAATTATGGTATGGCTAATGAATTAAAAGTACATGTACACATACATGTAGGTACTTATCCTGTTGGAACTGTTTTCATCACATTTTTACAAGGATTCAAGAATAACAAGGATTTCTCATGCTAGAACATATAAGAAGAAAAATAGATGGGTCAGTTTTTGAGGTATATGCATTGGAAATTATGGTGGAAAAAAACATTCTCAAGATTTTTCATAGTTAGGCTTAGTAGGATTTATCTGTTATAATCACTGATGAAATAAGAATTTCATTAAAACTTCCCAAATAACAAGGTGTGTTTAATGAAAGTATGAAAAGAAACGTGGCGGTCACTGGGCAAAAAATATTAATGCTATGAAATGGATATACCAGAGAAGTCCAAAAATCTGGCAAAGATGGCTGAACATGACCATTAAACATCCTTAAGACTTCATATTGTTTTGTTATGAATTACTTTCATTTATAAGGCAAATGATTTCCCAAAATGTGGTGTTTGGAGAAAAAAAAGCTTGAATTCATAAACACAAGAACTCACTGAGAAGACTTCTAGCAAGCATTAATAGGATGTCCATGCAAAAACCAGGCAGTAGGTGGCACATGACAAATCTTGTTTTCAAAAAATTTTCATCCACTACATATCTCAAATGCATCCTTTCTCAAAATCGAATGTTGGTTTCCATTAGGGTACTCCTAATTTTCAGTTTTAAATTTTTTTTTTTTTCAGTTTATAGTATATTAATATGAATCAACTCTGGAATATTGATATAAAAATAAGTTAAAATAAGTTCCATAGAAAGACTTAAAATTCATTGAAAAAGGGAGATAACTATTTTGTTCAAAATTTGGTTGCTTTTGTAAGGGAACTTTTAGTCATTTTCTGATCCATCCATTGTTGATTAAAAAAATCTTACATCTTTTCAAGTGTACATGCTGTGGAAAAAATCCAAAGATACAATGGAAAGGCCAAAACGAGTGACCTTTTCTTCCAAGGGTTTCAATTATTGCATGAGTTTATACACTTCAATCTAGATCTATGCTAAGTAATATTGGTTTGAAGATCAAAAATGGTGGAAAATTGGGTGCAGATCCATAGATTTTTTGAAGATGGGAGAGAGGGTTCCAGGCTCTTAAGTCTTATTGTCCTGAAAATGCAAAAAATAAAACATAACAAAGAAAGTGGGGTTCAAACCTTTGAATCTCTTAATAAATGCTAATACCAGTTCAAATTTTGTAATATTATGTAGGAAGTCTAGTGACCTTATTATTCACAGTAAAATCTAAACAGCTGCTCAAAGCATGCAAAGGAATGAAAACATTAAAAATGACAAGTTACTTTCAGCAGAAGGAATGATAACGCTACACTGACTGTGAGTAAAGTTTGGTTGCTTTTCCTTATAATTTTTTTCTTGCAAGAGAAGACTGTAGATAGTTGATAAAGGCCATGATACTGTAATAGAAAATTTTATTAGTTACTTTCATACTTAATGCCCTTGATCAGATTTTACTTAAAATACCCACTGGTGACTTATCATCCAACACTCCAGTGTCATTTGGCTTTATAATTACCTGCAACCCAAAACACAAAGCTGGTATTAGTAACTTGCACATAAGAAAATGTACTATGCCTTTTAAAAGCAAGTTAATTCTTGACTTGTACTTCTGTTTATACTGTTTACATTATGTAATTCTATTCATTAGCGTTTAATTCTATTCAACAACTAAGCTAAAAAGATCTTAAGAGCTTTATATTAAATCAAGAATTCGAGTGTATCAATACATGTATTTCATTGTAAGTGCAACTAATTTACGACTATATTTATGAATTTATCAGCTCAGACAGATTTCAAGTAAAAAATCTACTCTTGATTTTCAGCTCAGGTGAAGATGTACAGTTTTGTTTTTTTCTAAAATAAAACATACTATTCTTAATGTTACCATTCCATCAAAACTATATTAAAATAGAATTAGAGGCTCCTAGGAGCCTGAATCACTCGCCTTGTTCAAGGGCTAGTAAGGAGTCGTCTTACAGCTTGGATCAAATGAAGACTTTTGTAGGTGTTATTGTAAGGATCATTTGATCAATTGTTTTTTTCTCTGTCTGTTATAGTCTAATGGCTGAAAACTGCAAAAAATTATAATTTTTTGCCTTTTAAGGGCAATAACTCTTACAATTTTTTTTAGGCCTCATCTTCAATTGAAAGTTTTTTCTATCTATTATAGTTTCCAATATATTAGCTTAAAGCTAGACAGCATAATTTATCCCCTTTCAAGGGCAATAACTCTAACAAGGAGTTAAATTTGACCCAATAGAGAATTTTGAAGGCCCTATCATAAAGATCATTTCAACAATTGAAAGATTTTTTATACATCTTTTATAGTTTCTTGATATTGGCTAAAAATGCAGAAATAAAAGAAATTTTTTGCCTTTCAAGGACATTAGCCCTAACAAAGAATACAAAGAGTCGTCCTTCAATTTCTATGCTATGGAGATATTTGTACAGCTCTCCAAACTGCAGTAGGATGGGCACATTTATTTTTCAATACCTCATAGTTTTTTTTAGATATATGTAGAAATGGGTAACAGTGGCTGTGTTTTTCGCTTTATCTATCGTTCTTCATGTTTCTAAACCTTTTCTTCAAAGCTGGTATTTTCAACTTGAATGACATTTGATAATAAAACCCCACATCTATTTGGATCACTCATTTTTATTAATGATAGCACCAGTGAATTAGCTCCATATGGATTATATTTTCGGTGGTGGAAAACTGAGAGGGTACAGTCAGCTATATTGTTGGCTTTTTTCCTTCAAAAATACCACCTCCATTTCTATTTGGAAAAAAATGCATCAATATTTTAAATTGGGAAATTTGGAAAAACAATACAAAACCTTGAATTTGTATTTAAAAATCATTAATCTTACAGAAGATAACAAGAAAAACATGTCATTAACAATTGAACAGTGTAATTTTAAGCAGAAACACCAATTTCAACACCTAAACTAACGACTGAGAAATAATTTTTCTTATTTGGGTACATTTTCTGCTATTTTTTTAACAAGTTGGGAAACTTTCATTTTAAAAGGAGACGAACTTATTTTGGAAGTAATTTAACAATATTAAAGACTGATGGCATTGAAAACCAGTGACAAATAAGGGAATAGAGAATAATGAAAAAAAAGAAAATAGCACTAAAATATATTTATTCAACATAGATAAAATAACAAATATGTCAATGACATTCCATGCAGATAAAAATGACTAAATGGCACAATCAATCCTTAAATGCATTGTGCAAGATGCAAAAAGAAGTTGATGGCAATAAGAAAAGCTTTGCCAAATCAAAATGCTATGTACTGTTATGTAAAACAATGTATAAATGACTATTTATATAATTTACTGTCATTGAAATGAATAGCTTCCAACAGGAAGTTGCAGGTCAAGTTTTTAGCTAAAGGGCAACCGAACTATGTACAAACTTATCTGCATTATAAATACTACACAAGATAAATGTTTCAGCTTAAGGCAAGAAAGTTAGTAATTAACAGTACATGAACCTGTTTTATTGTCGTGCACTACTTTGTTATATCCTGGATGAATACATGAAACGCCTTACTCCTGAACAAACGTGACATGCAACATATAGACAGTTTTGGACTACGCAGTAACCCACTGGCCTACTGTAACCTTTTGCTGAAGTCTTCAACATAAATTCTTATTGCCAGTACTTTGTGGCTTAAGGACTAATGCAGTAACATAACTGTATTGCTTTTAAGACTGAACATACTTCATATACATACAACTTGTAGCAAAATCTCTTGAAATGTTTTAATTATTCATTATGACCAATAAGAAAAATAAATTGTGTTGAGTTCAAAATTGAAAATTTTTAATTTTCCTCATGTAGTTTTTAAAGAAGGGTTTACTATTTATAAACCAATTTGTTTAACAGTTACCAATACAATTAACACATCTATCTAAAACTAACTTACATATAAAAGAAAATTACCAACCTCTAATGTATACAAAATTCTGGCATTTGAATTTATATAGTACAATATTTATAGCCATGATTTGGGCTTAATCACAATTTTAATTTTGGACAATCTTCCTTGTGTCATATTACTAATAACATTAGCACAAATATTAATAAATACTAGTAAACAAAATTGACAAGTTGATTTAGAATTTCAATTCTCTTATTTCTGGTGAATATATAGCATCTCTTGACCCTACGTGTAAAAACTAATGATTTCACATGCAAGTTTTTCATTCATGGCAGATGAATGATTTGAATTCCATTGTAATGTCTTCAAAGGTTTATGATTTTACACACAAAGGTTGGGAGAATTTGAACTTTTGTTGTAGATTTTATTCTATAAAAAACATAAGAGAAAACCTGTCTTATATTATATCTCATGGATTATCAGATGTTTTCAATCTAAAGCTTGCGGTGAAAATACTGTTATTTCAATTGCTTGATTGGAGAAATGTGAAAATCCATTTGTTACAATATAAGAAGCTATGAATATATATAAATTTCTGTTATGACTTTCCTTATTTAGACAGACAACAGAAAACAATTATTATCATTCATGTGACTATAAGAATTTAACAACTGCATACAGTTTAGGCAATATAAATTTCATAAAATGAACTGCTTATTTCATTGCATTAAGATACCAAAACTTTAAGGTCATTACTTGGTTCTTATGCCATTTTTTTTAAATATCAATGAGGGAAGGTGGCATTTCTTACAATGCACAGTCAGAAATAAATAAAGGAAGTGTTTTTTTTTAATTTCATTGATATAGCAGTAAGAATAGGCAATGAGACACTCTCTAAACAGATGACAGAGGGCCTGGGAAACAAAAAAAAGTTTAAAGTTGGCCTTAGACATTAATTTATAAAAATAGCAAAGTAAGTCCATAGATGATACAAAAGTAAAAATTCAAACTGAAATCAGAACATAGATCTTAGATCCTCTTTTGATGACATACAGTGCATGTAGAAATGAATTTTTGATTGTCACTATGATACATCTTGTGCTTCTGTCTGTTCATCTGAATGTTGTATGTATATTTGCTGCCCTGTCTGTCCAGGTAACTGCTGAATTTGAAACATTTGCTAGAATAGAAAAAACACTTAAATGATTACAAGTTTTATACAATGAAATACTTCTACAGATCTACTTTTGAAAGTCAATCAAATGCATAGCAAGCCACAGCTTGATATAACTATAGAGGCTGAACAGTTAAGGACACACCATTCAATTTTTATACCGCTTTGAATTTGACTGCGATTAGACATTTGACACTGGATAAGAATTTGACCAGAATCAAAAAGGCCCCCTTTAGGTCCAAAATTCCTTTTAAAATGGTTCCAGTCACCACCACCAAAATCAATCCTAATATTCCTTTTGGGGTATGGCATTTCAAAAAGATCCATTCCTTTTACTTAAGTTATCATCCACAAATAAGAAAAATGATTCTATCTGGCCCCTTTGTGCCTCATATTTCGTAAATGGCTC
This sequence comes from Perna viridis, assembly GCA_037379345.1. NCBI lineage: Eukaryota > Metazoa > Mollusca > Bivalvia > Mytilida > Mytilidae > Perna > Perna viridis. The sequence continues at coordinate 7,613,591 of CM074511.1, read as the reverse complement.
AAAACCCCCTCAATCAATCCCATACCCCTTTTTTGTAATGGCACCTTGTAGTACAATTTTAAAGAGATAAATTTACTCATATTCAAGGACAGCAGTTGCTTCTGGTCACCTTTTTGCCCCTTATTACTCATTGGTTCAAGTCACAATCCTCAAAATCAACCCTAGCCTTTCTTTGATGGTATGGCACCTTGTGGTACAATTTCAAAGAGAGTCAAGTTATTGTCATCAGGAAAATGCTGGCTTCTGGCTCCTTTTAGGTCCCTCATTCAACAATAGTTTAAATCAAAACCCAAAAATCAAACTCAGTCTGTTCTTCTTAGTATTGAGTATTGTGAAACAATATTGCAGATATCTATCAGCTTTTCCCAGGGTTATCAGTTGAAATTTCATGAAATTCTGGTTTTTGTACCCTAATTTCTAAATGATTGTGACCATAAACCCCAAAATCAACACCAACCTTTCTTTTGTTGCTTGGAGCCTTGTCATAAAATTTTATAAAGATCATCCACCTAACATTCAAGTTATTATACAAAATGAAGTGTCTATAGACAATGACAGTACCATACCATTATAAGAACACAATATTTTGTAGAAAAATGTATTGTATCTAGACTCAAGCACATAAGGATGTCTAAAATATTCATTACTATATAATAAAAGTGTTATTAAATTTCACAATCATGGTGATACATGAATCAGTGTGATTCAGAAAAAGTCATATGAAGTACTGTTACCTTTGAACAAAAATTGATTTATGGTTCTTTTTTAGGTTATTTCTATCATATAGACAAATAGCTGAAAATTGTCCCTTTTTTGTTTTTACGCAATATAAAAGCCCAGGTACTATTTCATAACATAAAAGAATAAAAATGTCACCATTTATTTATACATTATAAGTAAATTCAATTTAATATGCAGTTGATTTTAATAATTTGAAAAAAAATGCCAGACCTCCAATTCTAGATATGGTTCAAATTGGCCATTATTTCAAAATTCTTAAAAGAGTAACTTTTTAGTTCTTATAGCTCAATTCAATGCAAAGCTGTGTAAATTTTGAAAGAATGTGACAGTCATTAGAATTTACAGCCATGGTGGTCTTGTCAGTCCAATGAAATTTCCAACAGTCTTATAAATCGCTTTGCTTAGGATGAAAGTGATTCGCCATGCTGACATCATGCACCCATAGAATCTGCCATGTTTTTTTTCAATGTTATCAGATGTTCTATATTTAACCAAAAAAAAGGTTTGTTATTCCATTTTAAAATGAGTAAGAGCTTGTGTGAAAATCAGAAATAACAGATTCAATAGGATAGGAAAATGTCATGATGTGACTCCATGGTTTCACAGGAATGGGTCCTAGTCTACCATTCAAATGCATGGAGATTTGTCATTTACAGAGTGTTGAGTTCAGTATTAAAAACAAAACACCTTTTTGTGTAAAAATGCTGATAAATCAAAGTGCTGTCAGCACTGGAGGCTTTTGATTCTTGTGAAAATTGTACCATGAACAAAATTTTGAAGATTACATGATGCAAAATAAAATTGTGATTATACATTTGCATTTTTCATATTCAATATCAAAAACTAATTTTTTTCCCTAATATGTCTAAACTGAACATCAATCCATACTTCTGATACAACTTCTCACACAAATACAAATTTTGTTCCATTTCACCTTTTTCCAATTTTTTTAAAACTGTCCATAAGTTAATTTACATTAATATTAATAAAATATAGTAACAAGGTTATATATTATACTCGAATAAATTCAATTTCAGCTTAAGAAAATAATTTCCTTGATGGACATAAGATTTCTAAAAACTGGACACTTTCATCAATTTGAATTTTCCCGCCAATTTTACTTGGTTAAAAGCACTGCTCTTCACTTCCTGTTTATTAATGGTAAACTGTCAATGAATTGATGGAGAATTTGACTGATAAGTGTGTCAAATAGAACATGCTTAACACATTTTATACTTCTTGACACATTAGTGAAAGAAATAAATTTCCTAAATGCAAATTTATTACTAAATATCATTTCAATGTCAAAAAGGAGTCCCTCAAATCTTCAGTTGATATGAAGACTAGATCTCAATTATATTTGCAGAAATAATAGAATATTATTGATTGTTATTATAGAATATTATCAATTGCATGAAACATACTTACTGATTATAAAAGAGGTATTGAATGATATAAAAGAAATTATATTTTGACTATTTTTTGTGTAGTGTTCAGAAATAGTACGGAAGTTCAAGTGATAGACTGGCGACATAAGGTATTTTGATCCTGTAGGATCAAAAACCAAAAAATGACAAATTTCTTTTTATACATGATAAAAGTGTTCAGAAAAAGCATTAATTTGAAAATTTGCATTGTAAAACAGTGTTTCAAGATCCAGAGGTAAACAATAAAATAAAGATTGGTCTTCGGATTTCAATACCTTCTACATTGAAAGTCATCGTAAGGAAAATGAAACTATAACGAGACTAATGTACCCTATAAGGCAGTATAAAAATGTTATCAACCCTCAATGTATTTCATTTAAATTGAAAGGTAATTCATTTGTAACAATCAAAATAAAATAACCTATCGGTCCTTGGAACAAATATTTTAATCAGTGAGTAGGTTCACAAGGATAAATTCAGCTGCTCGTCCCGTGGTAAATATGTCAGTCAGGACCAATAGGACCGACGAAGTTGGACAGCTCTGTCAACTTGGCGAATTTTCTTTGAAATTTGTCTGAAGATGTACAGTTAGTGTGATGTGTACAAATTTAAATATAATTGAATTATTGGTAAATTTGGGATAGGGTACCATGGGTCAACTTCCTTAATACATGTACCTTGTAGAAATAGTCCAACAATTTTGTCAAGCTAGAGTCTGTATCAAATATTAAATCATTTTTTTTGTTATTTTAAAATACACCTACAAGAATGAAATGAATTGAAGGAAATGATTCCAACATAAGGATTATACCTGTGAACTGAACTGTGGGTCAGCAGTAACTGTTTGGACATTAGGTTGTGATCCCTGTATAACAACATTTTGATTTGATTTGCCTTGTAACTGCATTTGAATTGCCTGTAACTGTGCTTGAGTTAACTGTATCTGAAAATATTCAAAGGAAATTTTTCAGGTAAAGAAGGCAGTCAAAACCTGATAAAATATCTACATGGCCATTAACTTTGTAGCATTCCAAGAGGTCTTCATTATTTTGAGAGTGACGGAGCATCAGCTACATATGTAGATCCTCTGTCAAAACATAAATGGCTCAATTCTTTCCATTGGAAACGAGGCATGCAGTAAGGGTGTGGATGTTTGAACTTTTAACACAGATGCACATCATGTGTTGTAGAAAGTCTCTCACATTCCCATTGGTTGAGACAGCAGGGATGTAACAACATAATGGTGCATTATCAATACAGTTATATGTAATAGGAGTAAAAAAAGCTCCATCTTCCAGAGGTTAAACCTTAAATTATATTAAACAAAGTCTAATTACCATCAATCAACTAAACGTACAAAACTACATTGTATGCCAGCACATCCAAAAAGCAAATGCATGTAATGGGATATTGAGATATACACCATTAAAGATACTACATACCAAATTTTTGGACTATAAGTCGATGTGGAGTAGAAGTCAAATTGCCTAATTTTAACCAAAAACAACGAAAAAAACATAGATAATTCAAATTCGGCGGATAAGTCCAGGGTCGGACGTGCACATTCATATCGTAGGTGTCAGTGGAGATCTGAGTTGAGCTGTTTGTTTTCAACAGCATATTATTCCAACAATTTTACTAAGTATAGTATTTCTAAATTAAATTAATATTTGTGTTTTTGTTAAAGTGTAATTTGCCTCAGAAGTAAATTATTTTTACTTAATGGCGTGTCAATGGCTCTAAAGCCTTAGATCATCAGGCGTACAAAATCGTTAACATGTCAAACGTGCGGGAAATTTGTTTGATGATTTGGTTATAATTACGAGCGGTAATTAATAAACAATATTACCTGGTATTACGAAATACAATAAAAAATAAGTGTTACTTGCAAATTTAGTCAATTTGCAATTAGCCATTAAGATAACATCTTAACTAATTATAATTTGAGCCACATGCGAATGTGTTACGACATACCATAAATGGGTATAAATTTGCATATTAAAGGACCGATAACTCCAGAACACTGGTCCAGTTCAGTGTGGGAAACCACCTCTCGCCAACTCGCCTTATACGAGTAGATGTGTATTTTGGCGAGTTCTCATTTGCTTACACTCGTCAGTTTGGTGAAAGGAAAGTTAACCAGCAAACAGGTTATTTAGTAAAACATCCCTTAACATCATGCATTAAAAATATGTTCCCTACATTTTAAGAAGTTTAGCTTGAATATGTCATGTGAATTTTTGGCATGATATGCACAATTTTATTGACTTGTAAAGCATTGTTTACGATCTGCCATTTTAATTTCCGGTAAACGGGATGTGCCAAAACCTAGATAACAGTCCTGATCTCGTTTTAGTATTCAAACAAAATTATCTTGGTAATTTAAAATTTTTTACCTTGCAAATTAGTTGTTTATTGTCAAAATAAAAATGAACAAGAAGCAAATGATTTTCTTGTTTCATAATGATGAATCTGTTGAAATATAATTTTTTTTTTTTTTAAATATAAGTCCAGAAATGGAGTACTCATTTTGCTACTGTAAAGTACATGAAAAACTTAAATTGGAGGCAATACTAGAAAATGGAAAAGTTCTTGATAAATTTAAAAACAAATGAAGAGATAGTTGCAGAAAGAAAAAGAAAGGTAAAAGATAGTCAAATCCAAATGAAAACAGATTATAGTACAGAAAAAGCCCCAAAAAATGTGGCTAGTTGAATTTATATTTGGCTAGCAAGATCAATATTCCACTAGCCAGAATGGCAAGTTGGGGAAAAAATGGTTTCTCACACTGCAGTTAAAAAAGAGTTTTGTTAACGTATCTTCTCAAGTTTGTTTATATATTTTAATGATTTCAAAGTTTCTATTAATATCGTCATATTTATTCATAAAGGATAGCGGCAATGATCAACAATATTTCAATGATCAATTCTAATTGCCAGTTTGACTGCTTGTGTTGAAAGCAGTTTACCAAACAATAATTTGAATTAAAGCAATCAAAAGTGAACTAAACAAATCTAATGAAATGCATTATAGAAGAACATTTTTTTCTTGAAAAATCCTTAGATATGTCGAAGTGGACAATAAGTCGAGGCTGATGACACTTTGCAGAAAAAAAATATCGACTTGTAGTCCGGAAAATACAGTAATTCCTTTTTACTTGATAAATGAATTAATTTCCAAGGTGTCATAATATAATGGTAAGTCAATAATGAAGACTTAATGTTTAAATAAGATAGTTATCATAATACCATTCTTGGACCTTCACATTTTCCCCTCACCTTCCTGCACTAATCAAAAGCTGACATTTTTTGTATGCTAGCACATGCTTACATATATATAAAATTTGAATGTGATCCCTCAATAAGTTTAATCTTAAACTACTGAAAGTTACACATCAGCTTTGATAACTATTATAACAGTGTTAGAAACTTAATTTTTGGTTAACATAGACCTATCATAGCTTTATGTAGACCGCACTGTACATTTCAAAGGAAATTGAGCCAATTTCATCGTAGACCTGCTTGATTTTATGTAGACTTGGTCCATTGGTCTACTGCTAATTTCTTTCACTGTTATAGATCTTGTTTTACTGGTCATTGAGATAACGAATCTTACAGGAACATTCTGTACTTCACCAGTGGCTGTTATAACCTGCTGATACACCTGTGTCTGTTGTTGTGGTTGTTGCTGTTGTGCTTGTTGAGGCTGTTGAACCTGAACTTGTTGTATGGTTGGTTGTGCAGGTGCAGCAGCTGCTTGGACCTGTGCGGGTTGTTGAACTGATGGAGCTTGTATCTGTATGACCTGTGGCTGTGGCTGTAAAAGTATCAATTTCTTTGCAAATAATCTGTCAGGCTAATAGATGACTAAGTTCCCATAACAATAATCCATGTCAATTTAACCTATAGTATATTGTACAACCTATGAATCACTAAATGTTTGATATCTGCAATGTTCTAGGATTTTTTGGTCAACTTAACTTACCACAGGTAAGTGGCCTCCAAAAAATTACTTACCCAGACTTTAAATGAACTTACCCACATTGAAAATAACATTTCAAAGACAAACTATGTATCATATAATTTGGTAACAAGTGCAAGCATTTCTTAGAAGCAGAGAATGTGATGTATTTTTATTGTCTGATTCTTACAAATGAATACACTTAGATAACAAGGCAATAACAACCTTTCTCATACTCAGGTGCCCCCTCTCCCTTCAATACATTTCATATTTATTTGGAAACAAATATATAATGATGAAAGAAACTATCCATCTGTTCAAAATTACAAATTTTGAAATCCGGATTTTCTTATTTTACCGTTTTCGGATCATGATTGTGTTTGACTTCAATGGAAGAAAAGAGATCTAATTACAAGCGCCGATAGGATCATGATGAATAAAAAAGCAAAACAAAACAATCACGTTTTCTAAAGAATAAAACTTAAATTCTTCTGAAATAAATTCAGAAATAATTGCCACAGGTCGGGAAAGTAAGGACTCGTTTTCAACTTATCCAAAATTTAAAACTGACTTCCCCACAGATAACCAAAGGTTCCCAAAGGACTTTTACCGACCAAAAAACTCAATCATTCATGGCGAAATTCGTCGGACATGACCGGTATTTTAAGCCATCGGTCCAGTAAAATTTGGGTGATTTCCGTACCAGATATTCGGTACATTTTAGACACACCTCAACCGGAACTTCCTTTTTAAAGATGGCGTCTGAATCAAGGCAAATTTAAATTGGATCAGAGAAATGATTTCGGTCCAGCAGATTTTGTAAGGCTGCCAGACCAAATGTCCAACAGGATGAAAAATGATTTTGCCAGGTCTGCTCACTTACCATAGGTAACAGATTATGGGAATCCTAGAACAATGATCTGTCCAACAGGAAGTGCACAAAAAGTCCTGTGCATCTGCAGAAGTTTAAAATAAGGGCCAACTCAGCTTGCAGACATTCAGCTTGAGTCTTCTAGGACCAAGTATAAGACAATTGGGACAGCATACACAACTTGAAAAAAAACAGTTTTCTCCATTTCAAAATGGAAAAGACAACTCTGGCTTACATAGCATTCTTCACAAACAACATTATTAGCCCAAATTATTTTTTTATTTCAATGCTTATATTACAGTTCCATATTTATGAAAAAAAATCACATCTTATATCTACACCAACTAATACCAAATACTTACATTTGTATTCGCTGCAGTCTGTATCTGGAAGGCAGGTTGTTGTATCACATTTTGCACCTGCCCTCCTGGTAAATGTATTTGTGCAGGTTGTGCTACCTGTGTTGTTACTTGCGGTGCAGCTTGCTGTTGTGTTTGTTGAGCTTGTTGTTGTTGTGCCTGTTGAGCCTGCTGTTGGGCTAGTTGTAGATAATACTGTATCTGTTCAGGTAGCATGTTGTTTGATCTAGAAGTGTCCTCCTACAAAAAATGTAATTGTGAACAGTTTTGGAAATTGACATTCTTATGCACATATCACAATGGACTAAAAGAGATGTGCTTGAACTAGATATCATTGAGATGGGAGCCATCTCTGTGGGCCCCGCTGTCAATAACATGTGGTAAATAAGCTGATATGAAGCATTATTTAAAGTTATTATGACATACCCCTCTGGTCTCGATGTCACAAAAAGTCATAAGTGTAAAGTTGATCGTAAGTAATGATGTCATAAACTAAAGTAGCATTGTGACGTCATGATTTATGATTAAATTCACACTTACGACTTTCTGTGAAACCGACGCCTGGGGTTGGTTAATATACATGTCAAGGATAAACTTTGAAATCATAACGGTTCTCAAGATATGGAGCGGACATGATCTTTACCACAGGAGATGGAGTTGTCAACAGAAACCAAAGTTTTAGACCTTTGACCTAGGAAGTTGTACATACATTATGACACACCCTCTGGTGTTGGTTAATATACGTGTCAAGTATAAACTTTGAAATTATAACGGTTCTCAAGATATAGAGCGGACATGATCTTTACCACAGGACATGGGGTTGTCAACTGAAACCAAATTTTTTAACCATACCGATAACTATAGGGCGACCCGCCTAAGGCGGGGCCCTAATAATTAAAAAAAAACCCTAGAAATACTGAAATGCTGCAAGCTCACAAAGAGAGTATGGTACTTCCATACTTTGAACAGAATTCTATATGTAAAAACTCTTCAAGTTCCATTATCTCCCTTTGTAGTTTCCTGGCAGTAATTATATTCCTTCATACACATCAACATATGATACCTAACATTCCTACAAAATTTCATCAAAATCAAACAGTCTAGGAATAGTTGCACTTCAGAGGTTTTCATGTGTAAAACCATAAAGTTGGATTATCTTCCCAACAGTAATCACATTCCTTCATACACATCTACAAATGATGACTGAGTTTCCTATAAAATTTTATTAAAATCCCTTGAGCTTTAAGGAGGAGTTGCACTTGCAAAAGGCAGTGTGATGCCTATACATCCCCTTAAATTTGTTAGCAGAGGATATAAAACAGGTTAAAAAAAGCAATGACACATGTCTTAACTAAACAGAAAGATTAGGATAACAGAAATAAAACAAAATTGTTAAGTTAATTGAACAAAATTCATGGAATACATGGAATTAACTATCACAATATTCATCTTTTATCACACTTAAGGAAAGATTATGATAATTTTTTCTGTCAATAACCAAAATAACCAAAATTAAATTACTTCTGGAGTGCACCACCCATATATATATATAAAGTTTTTTTGGTCAAATAGGCAGACACAATATTACAGTCATTTCTTACAATTCAATTTTAATTAATCAGTCCTAAAATAAATTACCTGTGTTTCAGCTATAAATCCTACCGACTCTAATTTTTTGTGCCTACCCTTAAGTTTTTTTGCCACAAACTATTAAAAGCCTGAATGTGTCTACAACACAAATCAGTCCAAAAGTTTTGCCTACCCACCAAGCTTAGTTTTTTAGAACATGATAATGGCTTAGTTGAACAAAAATATCAAAACATTATTAATGATGAAACAATCACATGGAAATATTACACTTATGAGATAATAAAAGAAAAAAAGTCAAATGGATAACCTTAAATTAGTAGAACATTTAACATGTGTATATTAAATAGTAAAACATTATTACCTGTCTTTTTGTAGGCTTCAACTCATCTCTTGGTACAATATCTATCAGGAAATCAAACTGGTCAAATTTTGATATTGCCATAGCTATATCGTTTCTCTGAATAAAAATAAAAAATTGTTTACGTCAAGTTTGATCAGGCAGATCAGAAGTCATTAGTGTTCTCCATTTTTTTTTTCAAAAACAGCATGATAAATAAACCCATGACTAAGTCTTCTAATGATGTATCAATCATTTCTTTGCTAATTTTTTCAAATATTTTAAACAAGTCCAAGAGGTTCATGTTTCACAAACTTAGGTAAATACATTTTATCAGAATACATTGAGAAATGTAAGCATGAGGAAATTTCAATTTCCAAATTCCAAGAAAGGTAACTCTCACGATATTATCCCGCAGTTGCTGATTTTGCACTTGTTATACAGAGATAAATAAATAGAAGCAACCTCTGGTATAAATTTTAGCCATTTCAATTGAATGGATGCACTGAGGCCTAGCATTTATAAGTCCTGTAGTGGTGGAGAATAATAAACTGTAAGGGGATAGACTTATTAGACAGGGTATTCAGACAGCATGTTTTATTTAATCAATAGAATGAAACCTTAAAAGTGAAGTATTACACATGTTTTTGTCCAAATAATAGTAAAAAATGAATGAAAATGCTGTATCAGGTAATCTCTTAAAAAAAAAAACAGAATTAGCACAATGATGCTGGGAAGCACAGCATCTGCTAAGCTAAAACACTTTGGTACCAAACAAATGCTTGATTAGACAGACAGTTGGAATACCCTGGATGAAAAAAAGAAAAATTGTTATTCATATGATGAAACAGATATTATATTATGCAGAGTCATGGAATTACACATTTATACAGGTTCCGATATACTTCAACTTATAATTTGTGTGTTTGGGTTTTACTGCCACAACTAATTCTTAGTTTACCTGTAAAGTTCTCCTTTTATTATCTTCTGTATGTATCCAAGCTCTTAGAGACAGCTCACTGATAAATATTTCTGCTGCTTTGGCAAATAAAACTGGTGCCTCTGCACTTATCATCTGTGAATTGTAAACAAAAAGAAAATTTGAGGGAAAAGTGACTCAAAGTACCAAGAATACACATCTCATTATTATATTATATCACAAATGAAACCATCACATCCAAATTAACACTGAAAGAATAAATGTAATATTTATCAATATTTTAGTACCTAAAGAAATGGTATTTTTCAAATTTGATACCCATTAAATATCCAGTGTAACATGTTACATTAAAATGCATTACACTTTTGGTCTAAGGAAATAACAAGAGGCTAAAAGGAGCCTGAATCGCTCACCTGGTTGAAATTTGCCTTTCAAGGGCAATAAATAAAACAAGAAGTTGTCCAACAATTTCTGCTCAAGAAAACTTTGATAGGACTTATCATAAGGATCATTTCAGTAAATTAAAGTCTAAATCTATCATAGTTTTCAAGACATTGGCTGAAAACTGCAAAAAAAAAACCCTGTCACTTCCCCTGTCAAGGACAATAACTCTTATAAGAAAGCATCTAACAAATTTTATGCCCAAAGACTTTTGTAGTCATAAATATAAGGATCATTTCAGCTATTGGAAGAATTTGGCTAAACCTAACAGTTTTGGAGATATATGCACAAAACTACTGTCTGACCCCTGTTCTATTTTTAGTAACAGTGGCCATGTTTTTCCATGGATCAAAAAACCCCATTACAATTCTATGCAGGATACCCCAAGGAAGACTAATACCAAGTTTTGTTTCAATTGATAAAATAGTGTCAAAGGAGAAGATTTTTGAAAGAAATAACATTAAAACTGTTATAAAAAATGTTGAAAAAGGGCAGTAACTCCAACATGGCTTAATAGATTAAAATGAAAATTTGATTTTTGAAAGAAATAACATTAAAATTGTTATAAAAAATGTTGAAAAAGGGCAGTAACTCCAACATGGCTTAATAGATTAAAATGAAAATTTGACCGTACATAGATCTCATCATGCTGAACACTTTAACCCCCATGTCAGAATTTGGCTAAACCTAACCGTTTTGGAGATATATGCGAAAAACTACTGTCTGACCCCTATGTTCTATTTTTAGTAACGGCAGCCATGTTTTTCTAAGAATCAAAAATCCCCACATCAGTTCTATGCAGGATGCCCCAAGGAACATTCATACCAAGTTTGGTTTCAATTGGTCAAGTAGTTTCAGAGGAGAAGAGTCTTGTATAATTGTTAACGACGACGACGGACGACGATGACAACGACGGACACCAAGTGATAGCAATAGCTCACTTGGCCTTTGGCCAGGTGAGCTAAAAATGTGTCAATTTTCTAGTATGAATGGTCAACTCAAGCTTTTTTTAAAATGATTTTTAACTATGTCGACTATATTTCAATATATTTCAAGGGAAAACAGATTTTGTAAAATATGTAAAGATGAAGTTGATAAGTACCATTTTTTCTTAACTGTAAACAGAATTCGAATGTAAGAAATAAGCTATTTGCAGAAATTGTTAAACTAAACCTTAATTTTAGCCAATATCAACCACTAGATAAACTAAAAAATATACTATCTCCAAAAGCTGAACTTTTGCCAGCAGTATGTGATTTTTTAAAGCAATCATTAGAATTGTGAAATTGAGGTCCATGCCGGTCAAAAGTTGCACAATTGCATATACCTGTATACATATTGATTTTTGATGTCCAATTTGTATTTTATGTTTGTTCTTAGTATTGTATTTGCTTGACTCATATGGGTGTAATTTGCAAATAAAGTATTATACTATATTATTTTTAACATTTTTTTTTATGGACTAGTCTTTGAAAGGCAGGGTATTAATTTACTTAAAAAAGTCGTAGCAAAGGGGTTAAGAATCTTGAAACAAATTTTAATAACTGAAAAAACTTAGTAAGTTGACATATCTGCATACAAACCTTTACATCTTCATCTAGTTTCATTATTTTCTTTATTCTAGCAAGCGGTAATATTTGCTGTTTGAAATCCTCCTGAAATAAAAATGATATCATGTACAAGGGGAGATCATTCAATATTCTTTAACTGACTGCTGCTCATAATAAGTACATGTACAAGAATAAATCAGCTATGAAAAAAACAACAAAAAAAGTGCTCCAATAAAAGGAAGTTAAGGGACTTTTTTTAATTTGGAAATAGATGGGAGCTGGTCAAAGTGTAGGTGTCAGGTATTTTTTGTAGTCCTGGAATAGGGATTTCCATTTTTTACAAATAAGTACAGGTCACATGAATCTCTTTTTACACATATTTTTCAAAGAGTGATTTTCAATTTTCAGCATATAAATGACATAATGTGTAAAAAATGTAATCTCATCTTATCATCAATCTAATTATCTTATGTCAGTGATCAGTCATGGTACAGTGTACGTCTCTTTCTGTACTGTAACTCAAAAATATTTCAAGCTTAACATTCATAAATTTTAGCCATACCAGCATATAGTTTAACCTAGAATATGATGCAATAATCAGTGTACTACTGCATTTCCTAAACATAATGACTGAATACTACTTGTGTATTTACATGTTTTAAATCTCTGATTGTATTGAGTGCATCTGGCCAGAAAGTTCCAAGCATAGCAGCAGCTTCTCCACTGATTGCAGCAGAATTTGGAGACTGTCCTGAAGGCTGGTAGGAGTCCATTGTTGCTGATTAGCTTGAGGAGCCTAAAATTGAACATTGGAAAAGGCATGTGAAAGAAGAGGACACAAATGAGAGATGCAATACAAAAAAAATGAAGATTGAAATATATGTAGTAAAGTCTGATGCAGTGATTTGGGTAAAATACTAAGAATGGAACATGTTTAGTGACCATCAAAAAATGAATTGGCCATTCTAAAACATTCCTTATCAAAAAATTCGATTTTATATTAAAGGGATTTTTTGCCTGAATGTGATAAATGGCATGTGGCCACATCTTAAGTCTATTATTCCAAACACATATAATGTTAAAATAAGATGACTGAAGAAACTGAAGAAACAAGCAAAATCCTACCTATACCCACTTGAATACTAACTTTAAAATATCAGAAAAAAATAAATTATGAATAGCCATGAGGAAGTGTTGAATCTAAAAATAGACTGGTGGCCATTTTATTTTACGGTGTGATTTCCCATGTTTTTTCTTTGAGTAATTCAGCTTGAATCTGGTGGATTCAGATATTTCTCATTCCTGGAAAGTCGAATTGTATGCATCTGACAGAAAGTCATAAGCAATGTCATTGGAGATTGGGTCGGCCAGTGGACCAATAATTGGTCGGGAATCAGCACCCAATCAACTACTGACCTACCCACCAATGAAAAATAAGAATTATTCAATAAGATCAAGGTGCGCGAAACTACCGTGTGGCAAATCGTGATGATTTATGTAACTCGAATACTAATCGAACGGGTACTTGGCACTTAAAATAATAGATATTTACTTACGTTGTCCCTACTTTTCGTTTGAACCTCGAAATGGCTGAAAAGAACCTTTGTTAAATAAAGATCAACGGCGCATGCGTTACTCACTATTAATTTCCGGCTTATTTCTTATTTCGCAGTTATTTTACCAAAATGCAGGTAAAATGAATCAAAAAGGTTTCCTAAGACGAAAAGGCATTGATTTGAACACGGTTGATAACATAAACGCCATCGATGTGTGCTCATATACTGTCCTACATGCAGACAACGTACTAAACCGACGTGACATGGAAAAGGGGGAACTTTTTGAGTAAAAAGGCCTCATTTGTCCATTGGAAGACCATCGGAGTCGTATTTTCGCTAGGCGTATACGTGAGATAAAAAAAAATCCCCAGCAAACGTCATGAATATCTATTTTTGGACCAGAGTTGTGGGGCCATTTTCGCAGACATCGGTTTTTGTTCCTTTATGTACAAACATGTTAATCCCTTTTGGGATTCAGTGTTCGGGGCTATTTTCTGATTTGAAAATAGCTCCGGACACTGAATCCCAAAAGGGATTACAAACATATATGATGTACAAATTATCATACTGTAGACCTCAAAGCTGTAATTAAAGAGATTAGCAAATAGCGTTAGTGTATATTACCAGGTAGTGTATATTATTAGAGGGAGAAGTCACTTGTATAAGTTGTAATAATTAAAATAGAACACTGGCACTCCTGTTTGGCTTTTTATAAGACAATATTCACAAATTTCTTTGTTAAAATAGAATAACCATGCAGATAGTGTTTGTAAAAAGAACTGCATAGTTTTGATGAGGGATGTACCAAATTAAAGATTGAAGAATGGCAACAGTATAGGAGAGTTCGCCAATCTCTTTAGTGATGTCATATTCACTAATTTGCATATCATTAAGTGTCAGATTGGTTGGCAAATAAACAACTGACAATTTCATGATTAGAATCCCAATTTTCAAACCTTTGTAATGTTTTTATTTTATATCCAGTTTTGGTTCTGTTAAATGTTTCATTTAGATAAAATAATTCATATTATGTATCTGTATTTATAACTCTTTTACTTCAAAAATTCACTTGAAGTGATATTTATATGTAAATCTCTATTTTTGTATAAAATATAATTAAAATCTTGTGTACATGTAGTCTAATTACTGAATATTTATGTAAAAATTCCATGGATAAAAAGAATATTATTTGCAATGTTGGGAACCAAAATGATTTTTCAATTATCTTTAAAAATGAAAAAGTTAAGATTTAAAGTTGATGCCCCATGCCACTCCATGGGTTTTTTGCCAACCAAAACCAAATCAAAGGTAAGTGATGACATCACGAAGAACTCTCCTATTTTATATATTGGAAATGAGAGGAATGTAAACATTTTCCAGTTCAAAATTAGGTTTTTTTTTAGACTAATGACCAAAAAAAAAAGAACTTTTTTAAAGGTTGATTTTGTTATTTAGTGTTTGTGAAAACTTGCATCTACATGTGTATTAAAACTGAAATGTTCCTTGTCATATGGGGTACTACAGTTATGTACCCCAGGTTACAGACTTGTAAACTAAACTGTACCTGATGGAGTATATGCATTTACAATGTATGCACCCTGCCAAATTTATACAATAGCCCAGATTGATCTCTGGCTAACCATGAACAGGATTTGGTTAAATCATGTGATGTCTTGACTGGTTTCCATTGTCCTTCATAGTAATTTATTGTAGGAGGGTACAAACTGGGACTGGGAAAGAACCAGATAACAAGTAGTTAAAAATTCTTCAACTATGAAAGAAACTTCAAAATTAATGTTTGAAATGGCAGTAACAAAGTTCTGAAATGGGAAACTGACCGTTTTATGTCAATGTCATCAGTGGCCCTTCAATGCAGGGGATGTTTGTTAAAGTCCTTGTTCAAAATAATTACTTTATATTACAAATCTTGTTAGTAATCAAGTCTTGTCTCCAGTCGGATGAAAAAGCGTGATTTGGATGTCTAGCTAATCTCTTTTATTGGTTTATGGTGACAGGTACAATAATGTCCTATTTTTATTATCAATTCATGACCTTCAACTATTTTTTTGCCAAATTTGAGACTTGCTTGAAAAAATTACTTTAGTCAGATTTGTTGGACATTAGACTTGTTACAAGTTTCTCTGTAATATATGTTTGTTTAAATGAATATCACTACTATCAAATATAGATGACTTTCATGTTCCCCATTTATGATTTATGTGAATATGCTGGAAACTGGTTAACAGTTATATACTAGACAAAGACAGGATATCAGATTTGAAGGGTGCATGCATGTTAAGTATGTCCCTACTTGCTTCAAGTTATTGGTGTTCTACATGCTGTTGTCGTATCATGCTGTACTCTGCAAAGCACATTATTAAGTAATTTTGTGGGAGAGTTAACAGGTTTGATTTCTCAATGATTTACTGTCAAAGTAGAGCACTTTATTTTGAATAAATAGAATAACTACCATAATACATTGCAATTCATTTATTGCACATTCGGATAAAGTAATAAATGATTTTATGTTAACTGCAGGGTAGTCAATGAGTATCAGGGGCGGATCCAGGATTATAGATTGGGGGGGGGGGGGGCGCACAGTTAAAAATTTTTCAGGTTAAATTTTTTAAATATTCTAGAGTGGATGCAATGTTGAGATAATTTGTGGTAAATTAGCAAGAAATGAAAAAATTCAACCTAAAACCGCTTAAAATCTACCCCTGACAACCCATGCTTTGCAAATTTTAGGGGGTGCACGCCCGCCACACCTAGCCTGAATCTGCCCCTGAGTTAGCTGAGCACAGGGAAAAATTTTATATACAGGTACATTTAAACACAAAAACAAAAAATGCAGGAATGTTTCGACTTAAATTTTAGTTCTATATTGATATGAGAATTATACAGAAATAGTCATTTTTATCAAACATGCATTTGTTTCAGAAAGAAGAGAAACAGTTGGAGTCTACAGTTAATGCATTGATACAAAGAGTTCAAGACATCAAAAACTCAATAGCTGGATTTTTGATAAAACTTGAAAATGAGTATCAAACACTGAACTGGTATGATAGATCTTGTTATTGTAATAATACATTGTATTTTGATAAGAGTGGTTCATTGAACACAGATGAATCGATTACTATTTCATTTCAGGAAAAAAAAACCCATTCTGATACATGGCATACATGTATGAATGCATAAACACAATATTCAACTACCTCAATATGAGTACCAGAGGCTTTATAAGGTATTAAGGATCTAATACTTGTACAAAGACAAGATAGGGAAATCTCAGACACCTGAGGGTATGATTTAATCTCTAACAGGGGTCCACAGAGTTAAGAGAACTAGTCTGAGTTGAGGAAATTTTGCACAGCTTAAATAGGAATTTTCTTGTCACTTTAATGAAAGAATGCTCTTTAAACTTTGAGCTATCAGTGCAATGTGTTCTCATACTTATTTTACAGGCCGTCAGTTTTGGACAATTTTGCATTGATCTCAGGACAGCTTAACAGCCTCAGTAAAGAGTTGAAAAATGATAGATCACCACATCTGAGGAACCATGTATTACTTCCATTGGCTCTTAGACCTGACAGAGATCCTGAGCTAGAGGTATTCATTCTGAAGAAGATAATTTTTTCTGGATGCATAATTCATCAAGTCACATGAAATAGTGACACATTTTGAAGCTGATTGGCATTACTGTGACTTTTCTTGATTTTTGTTTTTTTTTTCTCTTTGATCATCTCATGCTTTTGGGTTTTGAAAGTTTTACAGCTTTGTGTGTATAAAATACATGTAGGTGACATCTAGAGTGTGCTAGAGTGAATAAATATTCTTAGAAAATGGCAGCAAATGTTTCGACTGGATTTACTTGTACTGTAAATTGAAATACAAGTATTTTGTAATTTTTTTATTACCGTAATGTATGCATGTTGAATATGATGGATTTAGAAAAAGTGTTTACTTTTCTTTTTTTTTCATGATTCTACAAAAAATAAAATGTTACCAAAAGTTTGCTGTAAATATTGATGAAGAAATTAGATCCTATAATATTGAATAGTTTATGGGAGGACTTCAAACTTAAAACTGTATAGTTGTTAATTTGATTTTGACATATTTTAGCCTTCTTTCTAAATATGCCAAAATAAATCCCACAAATATTTACTCTGGGCTTCAGTACTGAGTCTACCAATAAGCATCTGCTATAATAATGAACACAAAATTTTGTGTACCTTTTTAAAAAAGCCTCAAAATAGTCTATATGTAGGAAATCAGGATCAGCACAAAAGCCCCCATCCCACCCTCATTGGAAATTATTTTATTAATCTTGAAAAAAAAGATATTACTAAAAATACTAAAATTGTAAAATTTGAGATTTCTTATACTACATATAAATGTATAATGCTTTGTCTGGGGGGAGGGAGGTTGCCTTTTGTCCTAGGATGAATGCCAGGTGAAGTCATTTAGTTGTAATGTGTTTTGATGTTCATAATTGATTTTTTAACTTAAAATACCAAAAAATTATGAATATTTCAAAAATTAATACAGAAAAAACCAAACCCCCAAAAATATGATTTTACACATCAAGCATATTACATGATTGGGGCTTATGTCCTAGACCTGAAGAAATCATTAAACTTTTTATAATATCAACACTGATATGGCTATATGAACACCTGAGGGGTGAATCAACTTTTCCTTGTAAAATTTACTGTTTATCAATATGAATAATTATATTTCAAACACATGTATGAATAAAATGAAGGGAAAAAACTCTTTAATTCAAAGTGTTATTTATCATGTGTCAATGTATATTGATTGTATTAATTTTTGCACATGTTGAAGTTCCGGTATTTTGAATATAGGCACTTTGAATGGAGGCATTAAATTAAAACTTAAGTAAGTAATGAAATAAGTAAGGTATTATTATAGTATTAACTTTTCTTAAGAATTTACAAATATGGGTGACCTGCAGTGCAACATTTGTATTGCTGGAAGGACAAAATAGGATATCCAAATATTAAAAAAGGCTGTTTTAAATCATCTAATTTACAGAAACTTACTGAGAACAGAGTGATGTGTTTTAATCATGAGGTTGTACCTGACTATTTACGAACCAAACCCGAGCCTGAAGTGGAAGAGAAGGTTCAGAGTGTTGTACAGAAAGCCACTGGTGTTCCTTCAGACATTGCTCAGGTATAGCCCCTTTAATAATAATAATAAGGTTCTAACTTAAAATGATACAAATTAAACAATTGATAATTTGGCCAAAATGAACAATGTCAATAACCTCTCTGTTGACATATAATATTACATGTACTAGAGGATGACTGAGAAATCGTGGTCGATTGAGCAATGTGTGGACATTGTACTAATTTGACGAATCCAAACAAAATGAGTAAACTTTGTAAAGGATCTATGATCATCTACCATACATCAATGATGTACAGTTTTGTTCAAATTGCTGTAGTGGTGTAAGAGGAGTTGACCACTAACCTTTCAGGGGGACTTGGTTTTCTTTAGACTAGGTATTGGTTTTTTTATTTGTGCGCTGCACGCAAAAATTTGTACTTTTCTCTTGCATGTAAACGAGTTATTTTATTTTTTTTTATTCACATTACTTATTTTTAACTTTACCTTACCAAATCATCTTTTCTCAAAAGTCAGGATCGAAATAGTTTTAACAACCAAAGAATAAAACCACGGCCCATTGAGAAAAAACATCTCCATTAAAATACACTTGCAATAAACAATTTGACTGCTCCAGACATGTGTTGTGTCAATGACGTATTTTTGCAGCAATTGATTAATTCATGATTGGCAGCAGTCTCTACCTGTAAGCCTGGTGCTATTAGCTGGTTATTCTGAGGCTTCGCCCAAGTTTTCATTCCATGGCAAGTGGGCAGGAAGAGAGTAACCTTGATTTTTATTTTATCAAGACCTCTGCTTATGTGTGCATTATAGGGGGCCTGCTTGGTCTGATTTGAAGGTGTTAACGTTTTTTTCATTGTTGAAGACCCTCGTACAACATCAAGACACAAAAGAGGCATTAAAGTCCTGTTCCTTGATATCAATTGTTTTCAATGTATTGTATGAGTTTTTTCAGAAACACATTGACTTAGTAAACACCCTTTTTTATGAATGTACAAATATGTGATCAACCCCAAAAGTGGGACTTGTTCGCTCGTACGTTTTTAATAGTTGAATTGGCAAGAAAAGTCCAAAAAGGGCTTCCAGCATTTTGTCCTATTATTTGTCGAAACCTCCTGTTAGTTATCAAAGAATTACGCCCAGTAATGCCTTCGAGTAGGTTATCAAAGTGGTCTCTTGCTAACTCGAAAAATATTTTTTTATCTAGTTCAAAATCGAACTTGCATGTATTTTTGTGCTTAATAACTGTACAAAGTTATGTTTATCAAATGGAAAATGTTGGGAGACTAATGAACAGACAGACAGACATTCAACTGAATTTTTAGGCATAATAAAAAGTTTAGGCTTAATTCACACTTTATCCAAACTGTGCATTTTGCTCAAACTGAACTTTTTATTATATATAAAGAAAGACAACTATGTGTATGCTATAAGCTTTTCAGACTTGGTACTACATTTTTTAAATGTGTGAAAATGTCATTTCCTATTGTTTGTGATTGATGATCCAGTGTTTCTTTGTTTTTTTTTGTTTTGGGGGGGGGGGGGTGGATAAATACCTTTGAATTTTCTGAAAGTTCTGCTCCACACAGTTAAAAGTGAAAAGGTGCATAATTAATTCTTTAATTTTAAATAATTCAATATATTACTCAAAACAATAGGTAGGGGGTTTACAAGTCTTGCCAGGTTTCAAATAAAAAGGGGGTGGGGTCGACTTATGGCGCAAATGTTTACACATACATGTACAAAAATGTAGAAGGGAAGGTTTATTTCGACACATTCCATGCCTTTCCATGTCTTCACAGTTTTGCACCTAAGAAAAATAGTAGGTGTCGTTTAATTAAGCAAAATAATGAACGTACAATACTCGTCTAACACATGATGTAGACAGTACTTCGATTAAGCATGAGCGAAAGCATATTATAACACACGGACCAATGACGGTCGCTGAATTGGGGTATTTTCTCAAAATTTAATGTTTTTTTCCGTAGAAAAAAAGGTTGTATCAAAGACAAATTTAGGAAGTACATAACACTACATTTATACCTCATATCACAAATATATTCGACCTTGTATGGTTTCAGAGGAGTTGCTGCTCAAAGAAATCGGTTTCTTCCTTTAGTAGTATAGAAGCATGTAAATGTAGAAGCCACGCTATATGTCTTATATTATTCATTTACCTAAAAATATTTTGGTATCATAGTCCATATGACAAATCAGTTATATAGATGGTAAACAGCTTAAATAAAGATTTTAAGTAAATGCCCCAAAAAGAAATTTAAATGTTTATATATCAAATACAAGTACTGATACTTGTTTATGACAAATACAAATTCTCAATTTTGTTGTGACATCACACTTAATTTGATTGGTTTATTGAAGAAATTTAAATTGACTGTAAGCCATTTGGAACTACCAAGTTCATCTGCTAAGATGGAAAAATCCTGATTTTTAGCTCACCTGGCCAAAGGCCATGTGAGCTATTGCAATCACTTGGCACCATTCATCGTCTGTTGTCGTCATTAACAATTATGCAAAACTCTTTTCCTCTGAAACTTCTTGACTGATTAGAACTAAACTTGGTATTAATGTTCCTTGGGTATCCTGCATAGAACTGATGTGGGGATTTTTGATTCGTCGAAAAACATGGCTGCTGTTACTGAAAATAGAACATAGGGGTCAGACAGGAGATTTTTGCATATATCTCCAAAACTGTTAGGTTTAGCTAAATTCTGACATGGGTTAAAGTGTTCAACATTTCAAGAATTTTTGCTATTTTTAATGTTGTTTCTTTCAAAAATCTTCTCCACTGACATTATTTGATCAATTGGAACCAAACTTGGTACGAATGTTCCTTGGTGTATCCTGCATAGAACTGATATGGGGATTTTTGATTCGTCAAAAACTTGGCAGCCGTTACTAAAAATAGAACATACAGTGTAGGGGTCAGACGGTAGTTTTTCGCATATATCTCCAAAACGGTTAGGTTTAGCCAAATTCTTTCAATAGCTGAAATGATCCTTATTACATTTTGTATTAGGACTACAAAGGTTTTGAGGGATAAAAGTTGTCAGATGACTCCTTGTAAGAGTTATTGGCCTTGAAAGGGGAAAAATGACTTTTTTAACAGTTTTCAGTCAGTATCTTGAAAACTGTGATAGATTAAAAGAAACTTTCAGTTGTTGAAATGATCCTTATGATAAGCCCTACCAAAGATTTCTTGAGTCAAAATTGTTGGACAACTTCTTGTCAAATTTATTGCCTTTGAAAGGCAAATTCAACTAGGTGGGCGATGCAGGCTCCTGGGAGCCTCTTGTTCAATCATAAATATCTTTGAAAATAGAAATTAATATTAAGGATATCTGTTAAAAAAATCATTTAAAAGAGTTTTTTTTAGAATTAAGATGATACATTTAGCAGCAACAGATTTTGAAAAAGCTTTCGGGTTCTACATAAGTTAACCAATGGCACCTACCAATTGTCACCTCACTACTACACCTAGATCATGAAGTGCTTGGATGTTTGTAAAAGAGAATCTCATTTGGGAATTAAATGTTCTTAGTGCCAAAATTACAATAGGCTGATTATTACTTACAGAAACAGCTGAATGCTATGAACAAGATAACCAGTAACTTGTTGGATATTATCAATTCTAACAAAGAAGAGTTAGAAAGTGAAGCAAGTAAGATTGGCATTGTAAAACATTTCTTCTTATTTATTATCAAAATAATATACCTGTAAAAATAATTTTTTGAGTCTCAAGTCTCAACACACTAAAAAAAGCTATATTATAATTCTTTACTGAACTTGGTTTAAAAAAGATCAGATGCATTTTAAGAAGTATGAGTTTCCTGTTTCAAGGAAAAGGTTAATATTTTTATTTATACATGTATTTGATTCATTGTCATTAAGCAGTTAATTGCATTTTTACTGTTGACAGTTGTTCTTTTTTATACCCCACCACATGAAGTGACAAGATATTATGTGATAAACTCAGAAAAGTTGCGTGTCCATCAGTCCGTCCATCTGTCCCCAGACGGTTTCAAATGTTTATTTTAATAAGAAGACTTAAAACACATGTCTTCTTAAATATTTTTCTAACGTTTTTCTAATTAGTGCATGATAACATTATATATTATATTTTTTTAGTTTTCAATCAGTTCTTAATTTCATGTAATACTTTTGACTTAAAGGGAGATAATTTTTTATAGTTCGCTATCAACTACTTAATGTATTTATTTTCAGATCAAAAAGCCCAGCTTAACCAGACCTACTCCTCAGCTGATACTAATGCACTTGTAGCTGCCATGATGTTCGGTAAAGGTTTGAAATCATCAGCTAGAAGGCAAGATTCTCAGCCTTCCATGACAACCCAACAACAGCCAAAACCTCAAGGTAGACCTTAATTTTTCAGAAGTTCCTGCTTCAAAATTTGAACAAGACTTCAGTCTTCTTATGTTTTACCTCAGTAGTGTTCATTCCAGAAAATTAAAACAGGGAGTCATTTTCAAAAAGAAGGGGGCCATTAAAGGTATGATAGGGGGTCAATTTTAGATAACAGGCAAGACCAACAAATAAGTTAAACTCTGGTTCCTATACACTGTATAGTTTAATTTTTAGGTGAGATGTACACCTCAAATGAATAAAACAATATAAGTAGATGTTGTTATTTTATTATGGCATTCAAATTGTTATTCATTTTGATGTTGCAACTCCACTTAGAATCTTTCTGTTCTTATCGGGATCATATCCCTTCTTTGAGTTCCCACCCAGGCCCTTGGACATTCAGTTTGCCATTTAATTCTAAATTCTCTAGATTTGCCAGCTGTGTCCATTTGCTTTCAGTGAGTCGGCTCAACTTTAATTTATTGAGTGGCATCTGCAGGGTCAGGGGAAACTAATGGGTCCCCTGTGGCACTGCCAGCAGTTAACCTAAGTCTTTTTGACCTGAAGAATTAACTTTCTTTTCTCCTGTTTACTACAAAACGATCAAGACCATTGGAGCTTGAAATAAGGGAAATGCGTCTGGATAGGAAACTGAAAAAATAGCCTGAAATTCAGAGATCGGCTTGCTAAACACTTATTGTGTGCCATACATAAAATATCAACGCCAATGGTGCTAGGGCGCAGTCTGGAATGAAGGACTTCCCATTGGCTATATTAAAATTTAAAAAAGCGGCCTCCATTTCAAGATAACTGCCTCTCAAATAATTGAAAAAATTCAAAAAAAATTATGGAATCATAGAAACTGATTTAAAATACTCCTGTGACAACTGGGGGGGGGAGCCTTGGTGAACATCCTGTTACACTGCTGTAACAGTTATATCTTGAGGTAGCACCATTCAAAAATAAAAAAAAATAAAAATTTCAAATGCTCCTGTGACAATGGGGGAAGCTGGGGGAACATCCTGTTAGGCTGTGTGCAACAGTTATATTTAGTTTTTAATCATTTTTGTTTTCTAGCACCAAGTATTGGCAAAGCACCCAGCACAATCAAAACCAACATCAAATCAGCCACAGGTGCCCATCCATACCAAAGGCCTTGAAGATGATAGCTGCTGAAGGTTCTGGTTAAAAATGTGATTATTTCAGGTGTATTTTTTACATCTTCTAGGAAAGTTACATTCTATTCTATATAAGGATAGTGATGACAGAATGCTGCTGTTGATGATCTTGAAAACTCACTTCTAAGTAAGAGAAGATTTGAATTTTTACTACTTCTAAACAATATGGACAACAGCTGTTCAATAAGGACAGTTTAAACAATGAAAATAAAATCTTAATTTCAAGGAAATCTTTATTATTCTCCTCCTGGAACACTGACAATACTGAAAAAAAGACTAATTTTAGGGATACATGTGTCCCAATCTATCACTTGATCATTTCAAATTATTTAAAAAATTATCTGAGCAGTTTCAGTGTACAAATATTAAACCATGGGATACTCACTAAAAAGTTCAGGAACAGATCAAGTAATTTATTAAAGGGAAGAGTGCCAAACTATCATTTGCTCATTTTTATTCTGGTCTACACAAGGTATTATTTCATACCCATTGTAAATATTGTAGTTTAGTGTCCTTCTGTCTCTCCACTGTTTCCAGATAATCACTAGAAGATTTCACAAGATCTTTTTCAAACTTTGTACTGTTGTTGAGTATCATAAAATACCGATCAAGTTCGAATGTTGAATTTGGTCAGTTTATTTACACAAAAGTTATGACCATTTTAATTTTTGTTTATCCTCTCCTCCATTTTCAAGATTTTTAGATGAATTGGAGTTATGTTTCTTAGAATAAAATTAGTTCTTTTGGGGTAATGTGGAGTTTATCCAGTTTCATTTTCAATTATTTTTTCCAACCAACTTTTTTTTTCGACGAATTTGTTTAATTCGAATAGTTGAAATTTTTTCCAGTT
This sequence comes from Perna viridis, assembly GCA_037379345.1. Taxonomy (NCBI): domain Eukaryota; kingdom Metazoa; phylum Mollusca; class Bivalvia; order Mytilida; family Mytilidae; genus Perna; species Perna viridis. The sequence goes on along the minus strand of CM074511.1, from coordinate 7,588,257 downwards.
AATTGGAATTATCTTTTTTTAGAGTACTGAAAAAAGGTGAAAGTTCCTTGAGGTTATGAAGTCTAGATAAAGTATAAATAAGAGTTTGTTCTGTTGTTCCTAAGTAATGGTTTGTGTCCATGGATATAAACAATCTCCCACACAGATGAAAACTTTCAGATTGATGCCCATTCATGGTCTTGTGTTACTGAATTTTCCAGGGGTGAAGCCTTTGAAAATCAGTTTTGCTGTTTAAATCTTACCTTCAGTGAATAAATGGTAAATATCTTTCGGAAAGTGACCTTTAGAAAAGCAGAAAAGCTTATACAATGCAGCAATTTTTCTATTTACACTTGAATATTTGAAATCGACTTATCAAATTGGCAAATCAATGACTTTTCGAGTACAGTTTCCATAATTGTTAACTCTGTTATCATCAAACATAGTCCATGCTTGATACCATATTCTGTATTATAATCAAAGACATCAGACATCAACACAGTCCATCTTGCAATATAAGAATTGCTTTAAAGTACATATAATATATATTAGGAAACAGCAGACACATCAAAGAAACATTGAATAACATTACAAAGAAATAAAAGTAAATGAGCAACCAGGACTCCAATAAAAACTGGAACCATGGACCAGGTGCACTGGTAGGATAAACATCCTCTGCTTTTCTAGAAACACCTGACTAGTTGCTCATAAAAGTCATGGTTGAAGTAGACGAAAGAGGAAAGGAAAACTATGACTGAACAAATCGGATGGATACACCATAAAGATCCATGAGTTAAATGACGACCATAAAACATTTGTAGTGATTAATTAAATCTTGTAGCAACATAACTATGTTCCAGAAGCATAATTGTAAGAAGTCCAGCACAGTACAAAAAAATTTTCAGCGTGCTCTTGGATAATGTATGAGTTGTGATATGAAAGCGCTGACAGGATGTTAACACAGATGAAAGGAACATTGACAATAAGGAATGATGTCATCGCTAGGACTTTATCCAAAGTCCCTCATGGGTAGATAAGATGCATAAAATCCTCAGATCTAGAATTGTTTAAAGACAAGCGGTAACTGAAATCAAAGGATAAGCCTAAACTATGGATAAAATCAGCTATAAAGTCAATTTATAGAGAATGGAGGAATAGGTCAGCAAGTAGTGGAGCTCAATATTGACTCCCACTCGTTTGTTGAAAAAATCTCCACCGCACTGGACACATATGGTGTATTTACGTCAATATTTTATACCAATGCAAAAAATCGTTGGCTTCCGTTAACTTTCATTTTTTACGATATCTTCAGTACAACTGAAGCGATCTTTTTAAAAATTTTAACACACTGTTCCTTTATCCTTTTGAAAATAATGGGCTAAAAGGGGAAATGTGTATTTCATATGCAGATCCAAGGCCCCCCTTACGTCGGACAAATTAATATTTTATTTTATAGGAAATCACTGAACCTTTTTCGGGTGTATCACATAGTAAAGCATTTGCACGATTCTTACAAAGACTACTACTTAAGTGGTGCGACATGCAGCAACGCTAAAAAAAAATCACCTTTTTATATTTTTGGTCCGATTTTGATTTTTTCCCTATTAAATCCCTAAGGAAAATCTCGGCCGTTTTTCTATCAGATTTCAGATATCTCTTCCGGTTTCGATCACAGTGGACCACGCCCCCAAATTTTTTTAGTCGGATTTTGATTTTTTTTTAAATTACATTTTAAATGAAAATCCCTGCTTGCCCTGACTTAAGATATCTCTTGTGGTTCTTGCACAACCGCAATTTTTTTGCAGTCATATAACGGTATGGCGCTGTATTTGTCGTGGCACTTCGCTACTTTTTTGCAATCATATAATGGTACGGCGCTGTGTTTGTCGTGGCACTTGGCTACTAGTTATTTTATGCAGTTGGTTGATCTCTATGTAATTTTATAACAAGGTTTTAAACCACAAAAGGAAGGATGGTATCGATTTTGGGGGTAATGACCCCACAACTGTTTTGGAATTGGGGTCGAAGGGGGTTTAAAAAAAAAACCAAGCATTTCATAGAATTTAACAACAGGGGCTCGGTACAATGGATTATTTAGGTCATAAACATTGTCAGGCCCCGATATAACAACACACTGGGGTCCAGATAATATAATATGTTGAAACGAGTGTCTTTTAATTACATATCAACTCAGTAAAAGCAATGAACGTCTATGATATTGTTACACAATATTCTACACCACCATAGCCAGACTGGGATTGATTTGTGGGTCAGGGCTTGAACATATTAGAAATTATGGGCCAAAAAGGGGGTCAGAATAATGCATTTTACTACTGTTTGGACAATAAGTGAATTGATTTCTTTGAAACTGTATTAGTGCCATAGGAAGTCTGGGATTGATTTTGGGGGTTACAGTTTGAACCTTTTCGGAATTAGGGTCCGTTAAGAGGCCTAAAACAAGCATTTTCCTTGCATCAAGACAAGAACTTGTATAAGTGAATTGATCTCATATGAATTTTACTACAAGGTGTCATAGCACTTAAGGAAAACTGGAATTCATATTTTGTGAGTAGAGCCAAGTAAGAAACCACAAGGTGCCTTACCCCTAAAGAAAGGTTGGTATTGATTTGAGGTTTTGACTAGAAGCATTTAGGAATAAGGGCCAAAAAGTGACCACTTTGATTCACATCAAATATTCATCGTGTCAAATATCTAATCGTAATCAAAATTTAAAGCTGTATCAAGTTTGAATGGTGTGCCCATACTTGTCCCAACTACTCAGGGTTCAACCTCTGCGGTCGTATTAAGCTACGCTCTGCGAAGCATTTTAATATTGTGTTAAATAACTTTAACGTTTAATCAAATTTCAAATTTTGTGTCCAAACAACTTTTTTTATTATACGACCGCTAAAATCATGTTGAATATGTACCACCAAGTGCCATACCACAACGGGAAGCTTGGAATGATATTTTGGTTACCTAAACTATTCCATTCCATATAAAAGATGGGTACGCAGTTTTTGGGATTCTTGAACTTTATTTTTTCAGTTGTCTTTAAAATTCTGTTCAGGCGCGGGTAATAAGGGGCAGACTCGGCGTACGCTCCCTTAAATTGGGAATTTTTTTTTTTTTTGGGGGGGGGGGGATGAAAACTTTCACGATTTCTACACCCCATTTTTCCCTCTCGCTCCGCGCGGCCTTTAATTCTATTTATGCTTTCCTGGATCCCCCACTGATGTTGAAAATATCAGCAATGGCTTCCTTTCACGGATTGTAGATCATTAGCTGTGCTTGTTAGTTCAGTTGGTAGAGCGGCGGCAGGGGTCCGATTAGATCTATTCTGTTGTGATAATTGTCGAGTACGTCGTGCTCTGTTTTAGACATAAACCATTTTCTTTTCGAGGGGTGGAATTTTGCGTTGGATACTTTTTTCGTGCAAGCTTGAAAATCTTTTTTTTTTCAGCTGCATTATGTGAATCGTATCATCAATGAACATTTACTTGAAATTTACATTAAGTAATTGGGGAATATAGAATCATACCTTTTTTTCTGTCCATAGCTTAGTAAAAAATAAAATTTAGCAAAAAAATTGGACTATATTTAAAGAAAAATTCCAGCCACACTTAAAAAAATGGTTGGTGGGATAAATAGAGAAACATTTAAAGAGCATCCTTGATACTGCCATCAAATACCCTCTTGTTTGTTTTGTTTTGTTTTGTTTCTTTTTTTTCGAATTGTTAAATAGTAAATGTCCGTCTTTGATAGGCATATCTCAATGCCCAGCACTTACAGATGCCAATTACCGCCAAGCCCGGCAAATACATTTAAAGTCGAAAAATTCTTGATGCATTTGCTTGGACCAGCAACCTGATAATCAAAGGTTCCAAACAGCGGTGGACGCAATCGTAACCTTCTTGTATAGGAAGACGGGTCTAGAAGATTAATAGGTTCTTACACGTGTCTCTATGGAATATTTGGGATTTCTAGTGTGAGAAATTTTTGACGAGTGGAACGCAGAAATGATATAACACAAATAAACTAACCCTGACTAAACGACGTCCGCAATTATTTTTAGCTTGTTTGTAAACAACACGAGATAAAAATACCCATAAACCAATCTTACTCACTACTTTAAATGTCTGAAACTTTCCGCTGATAATAAAGGGATTTTTATTAGAAAATTCTACATGGAAATAACTTTGGAAGAACTTGTATTATGAACGATTATTTGGGTCAAATACAGCTATAGAAAAGAAATCGGTGGCCACCATGGCAAGCCAAAGTGGACAAAAATGAGTATCTTCTAATATTAAAAAATGATCTTTTAATATTAAAAATTCATTTTCTAATATTACAAAATATTGATTTTTGTCCACTTTGGCTTGCCATAGGCCACGAAATTACGAATTAGTAGGTCGTGGTCACGAATTATCGTAGCTATAAAATTTAACCACGGTTTCAGTATAACGAAGGATCATCTATTCGTCCAGCTTCGGCAGCTTTCCATTTATGGCCCCAGCTTGTGACATGTTCCCTATTGCATTTTAATATCCAATCCAATTAACAAAAAATATAAATCTTGTCTGACCGCGAATAATATCATATTTTATCTATCCTATTTATGAAACCTTGCAGTATTCCAAATTTTAAAATACGTAAAACATCGCGGCTTTATTCCTTGCATTGCATATGATAGAACCTCTCGGTGATGGATTTGGCTTCCTCTTTAGATAGTTTTGGTTATGAGTACTTCTTGTATACAACTAATGTTTTTATTATATCTTCCTACACATTTGATTTTAGTGCTGCTGATGAGAGGTTACTCCTTGAAACACGTGTACAGCATATCGAAATTTACAATATATAATACCGGTATTTTTCTTATTTAACCTACCAGCAATCATTCGTTTGGTTTACTTAAATATGTTTATGTCCGGGGTTTGTATATAAAATAAATATTGCATGAATAAAGTCTTCATTTCTGAAGTCAATTTTGATAGGGGTCAGTATGTTGAACACTTCTGTACTATCTTTTTCATAATATGATTAACATAAGAAGCAAAGAAATTTAAGATGCTGATTCCTAAATTGTTCATATTGTATGACTCTGAACATGAATTTGGGTATAACATGATTTCAGACATAGATTTGGGTGTGGTGTAAAAGCTCAGTTGATATGGGTACTGCTTTCATTTAAAAAAAATGCACACCCCGTAAATATACTAGAGCATAACCCCCGGGATTATTTGCCGCTTCTTTCCTGCGATAACATGTAGTATGTAGTTCAGAACTTTATTGAACGCGCAAATTTGAATGTAAACAAACAAATTATACTTGAATCCTTGACATATATTTCCAACAAACTACTTAAGTTTCGATTCTTTTCTGGAATCTTCCATCATCATTCGATTAAGTCCGAAAGATTCCGATCAGTTGGGTATAAATAGGAGAAACGCGTCTATTCCGCAATTGCCATTAAAAATAAACTGACAATATTTACTTGGACTTAAGGTAAGTTTTAAGATAGTTACTAACAACATTCACAACCATGGTTATTTTTTTAGGGCTAAAATGCATACATAAACTTTATTTCCTACAAAATACTATGTTCTATTTAGGTTAAAGTTTCTATATATAGAACTTGAACTTTTCCAGCAATTGGTGATAAGTGTTGTGAAATAAATATTTTTAAAAAAGCTGAATTCTCTCTGAAATGAGAATCAGTTCTCTAGTTTTTATTAGCTCCGACATTTTCATAATACTTGTAATTTGTCAGGTGTACGAGTTACTGGATAATGTTTATCTAGATGTACTGGTAATTTAAGGTTCTGTTTAACTTATGATTAATGCTTCTTAGTAACATTTAAAAAAAGAAGCTTTTCAAGAGAATTCATTTAGATAACATGTTTTGTACTAATACAGAAGTCCGCTGCATCGCGTAGGCGGAAGTCAAAAATAGTATATCAATTAATTTTCAGGAATGAGTAATTTTATGTGTTAATCTTAAGAAATTATTTTTTTAGCTACAGTTATTAGTAAAAATCAAGTATGAAAGGTCAAACATTCGATTGGTACTCCTCTTAAAATAAAACGTGCTTCAAATTGTGGTAAAAGAGGCAATTAGAAATTGGAAAAATTGGCTTAAAAGTTAATTCTCAGATTATTCGTGTGTATGTATGTGGCCAGTTGAAACCCCAAAGCTGATTTTATACCGGCAGTTTGTGTTTCCTTTTTTTTTGTTTTTGCAAGATCTAGAATTAGCCGGATTTCTCCAACTCCGCCATTTGAAAAAAAAACTTGTTATAACTGGTATTAAACTTTACATTGAAGAAAACAGCGATTGCTCTTCATTTTAACAATGACAGTACCAATTAACGACATGCACGAATCTGATAATCAGAACGGAGTGATCTTTATCGTACGACCTGACACTTCTCTTAATGAAGAAGAGTTTTCACATGGCGCAAAAGTAATATCTTCTTCGAATGAACACTGTACCAAAGATCAAGAAACTTCTGATTTCTACTCGATTACGACTTTGCAGGATAACAATGAGAATCACGAACGTAGAAACGTAAACGGAATAGGGAAGACTAGTTCAACATCATTAATTTTATTATTGACTGTGGTTTCATGTGTAATGATTAACCTCAAAACAATGGTTGACGGCTTCGCCAAATGTTTTAAATTGGATATGTTATATCACAAACCAAAATTAATTATTTGTGGTGACTCCAGCCTCAAGAGAACTTTATCGAAATCATCAATTATCGGAGCCCTGACAAAAAGATTTCAAAGGGTCGTTAATAGAGATGTAATGGCGTATATTCTTTATCCACAAGACTATGATTCATTTATTGCCGAAAAGAAAGGCAACGTTTCAACAAAAGAATCCATGCAGTTTGAATGGTGTCGATTATCTAGTTTTGCGACATTTCCAAACTCATCTGTGTCTGTAATACGTTTGGCAGAAGCAGGATTTTACTACGGAGGGAATAGAGACGAAGTCATCTGCCCATTTTGTGGACTGAAACATTGTAATTGGAATCCACATGACGATCCTAAACACATTCACATAGAGGAGTCTCGACATCTTAACTGTTCGTTTGTAACTGGTAAACTGACACCTGCGGTGTACACAGGGATTCTCTCTCAACATGAAACTAATACTAAAGAGGGATCTACTGTTAATGGTCATACTATTGGTGCTACTTCGGTCACCTTTAATACAGGGAGCAAGGCAAGCTGTAAATCTCCAAAAAACGAAGAGAACCAGAGCTTTATTACGGAATCAACAGCGTTTACTAGAAATGTCATATCAACGAATACTTCAACCAAAATTTCAACTGGTGTTGGTCAGGAAACAGAACAGCGGACGAACATTCCAGAATTTTTAACAGAAACAGCACTCTTACCGCATACGCCACAGAACAACTATTCCACAAATGATCTCACGGGTTTAATACGAGTACCAAAAGACGACAATAACGGGAAAACACAGGAAGAAAATAATACCCCGTCGAGGACACAATTTTCAAGTTTGAATGTAAGATCCAACAGTATGGGTGTGTGTCTTGACAAACCTAAGTACCCCAATTACGCAGTTAGAACAACACGCTTGTCATCTTTTCAACGTTGGCCTTCCTATTTAACACAAAGTCCAGAAGATTTAGCGATAGCCGGATTCTTCTATACCGGTAAATATCTCGCGTCCCAATTCTTGAATAAACATAAGATTGAAATGACATCTTTTATCTGTTGTTCACCCTTTCAGTGGCAAATGAGATATTCTCAGTAATTTGATACTTACATAATGTAAGTAAACTTCCACAAAACAGACACACAAGAAAAAAAAAAGAAGTTTGAAAAAAAGCTTGTATTAGGATGTTAACTCTGTTTGACTTGTTTTGCAGTGTAATGTTGGAAAGGCAGAAACTTTTAAAGAGGAAAAGAAATAAAAGGAGGTGAGTGTCTTTCTCAAATATCTCGCGAATTGTTAAATAAAACTGCCTTTCCTTTTTAAAGGTAATTAATCCAATAATTGCTTGATTTGATATAACAGGAACTGAAGATCACTGTCGATGCTTCTTCTGTGGAGGAGGTTTAAGGAGATGGGAGAATGGCGACTTCCCGTGGACAGAACATGCAAGATGGTTTCCAGAATGCCAATTTCTTTTACAGTGCAAAGGTCAGAAGTTCGTAAACGATGTACAGCATGGACGAAATCCGAAACAGATTCAACATGTAAGTATTCGTAGTATAAATGGTGATTTACAGTTTCATTACTGACTTCTGAGAAAAATGTTAATACTGTTTATCAATAAGGTTTACAGAATAGCGCTGCGGCATTTGAATCTTAACTTAATAGGAAAGCTCGAAATGAACTTCGTGCACTTGTATTAAATACACAAGAACGTTCATTGTTTGTCTTTTATCATAGTCTTCTGTTGTAGATTGTACGAAGTGAAGAGACTAATAGAGTTCCCAATGACTATATGAACAACCCAGCAGTCCAGACCATTTTAGAACTCGGATATGAACAGGACGTTATAATTTCTGCATTTGAATCGCTGAAGTACGCTGGAGTTCATAGTAAGTGGACATCATTCTCCACGAAATACTTAAATTTTATTTATGCTATTAAAACGTATATGTAAATAAATGTTGGAAACAACCACCAGCGCATACCCAAATGTATTTTTTTTCATTTCCTAGGACATGACACAAGTATGACCAATAAATGTACACAGTTGAAGGATTTTGATCAATTAGGATAAGTTAAATAGAAAGTAAAATTAAAGAACAAAACTTAATCAGGAGTTAATCATAAATACGAAAACATTTAATAAATGAAATATCAACAAACATTATATGGATATGGGTAAAATATCCAAAGTAAGAATTAACCAAAAGTTAATAATTATACTTTAACATCAATAATATTGAAAGTTTCACTTGTTAAGAATTCCAAAAGTCACAAATCCTAAATATCACAGTACCACAGTATGAAGATCTGGATTTTTAAACTGTTTTTATCATAGATATCTCATTTTTTGGAGAGCAGAAACTAATTTCATTAAATCAATATCCATTCAATTTAGGCATCAGCGCTTCTCTGTTGTTGGAGACAATATTTGAGTTGGAAGAAAAAGGAGAGAAAGCACCAGCCGCCCAACATTCAGAAGGAAATGTCAAACACGAATCGACCTTATCTGGACATAAACCTTTACATCAAAAGAAGGATCCGGAATCAGTTAGACATACAGATCCAAGTCAGGAATGTAAGAAGTATTTTGGATTGAAATATTTGGATATATATATATAGAATATCTCTCAAATTGAAATTCACTATAAATGACACAGTTTAAGTATGGATTTCAATTATATAAATGTAATAGGTGCTCTATGATATGTTCAAGTTTTCTTTTTAAATTAATGCTTTTGTTTCATTAGCTTTAGTCAAAAACACACTGAAATGGCTAAAATCAAACACACACCGCTTCCACTGCAAAATAACAACAACACATGAGTTAAAACTTATTGGTACTGTTTTATTTTTTATTTATTTTTATTTATTTATTTTTCATATATATTTACAGTATCTATCAGAAGTTTGGAAGAAGAGAACAGGAACCTGAAAGATCAACAAATTTGTAAGATCTGTCTGGACGAACCTGTGGCTATTGTTTTCCTGCCATGTAGTCACATGGCTGCATGTGTTAACTGTGCTCCAGCTCTAAGAAGTTGCCCTATTTGTAGAGCCTATATCAAAGGGACAGTCAAAGCAATAATATGTTGAACAATACATTTGAACAACTTCGGTGTTTCTTGATCTAGAAAAACTGCATGACTTTGTGTTTAATAATTTAATTGTATATTTTTCAAATGTAATCAAAGTCTGTTCATTTGTTCATTTTGATAACATGTATTGATGCTGATGTGCAGTTTCTGTCTTTAATTACTCTGATGTCTTTGTAAGAATAACATGTCATCATTAATCACATGATTATAATATTAATGAAAAAAGAGACAATTTATTTTCAAAGATCTTTTACTAGCTGAATTTTTAGGCAGATGTAAATGCAAATTTTACCGGAAGTGAAATTATTGATTACTTTAGTTTTAAAATCATGCCTTGAGATAGTTTATATAAGATTATACACGTGAAAAAAGTTAATAATTTTATTTTTAAGATGGTCACCAATAAATAATGACATTAAAATTTGTATGCAATATTATCCTCATTGAGTTGTCTATTTTTGTGTTTCTTTTATTTTTTGATATAGTCACAATTTTATAAAATCATATATGTTTTTTTTATCATATATTTTTGTTATACTTAATACACTGAGTTGTCTTTCTTGTGTGATTAAGCCATACATACGTCCTTTACTATTACATCATTCTGTATTTATAAAAGGCAAGACAAATTAATGTACAGAAACACATATTCAATACATTAAGTCATTGGACTATGTATTAACCGTATGTGATAATCAATAGTTGAAACACACACACGCACACATACGCACTCTTATGTTTAAAAAAAAATTGAATTTATGCCGAATTAAAAAATAAACTAATAGTGAGCTCGGAAGACTAATGGCAAGAGCACGACCATCTTTTAAGTGTAGTGATACAATTACAAATCGGCATTAAAAAAAAGAAAAGTCGGTATAACAAAAGCACAGTGTCAGGTCGCCTTTCAGCAGATTATCAGATGGTGTTCCAATGCTTTTCTTGATCAGTTCGGAGTTTATCAATCCAAGGTCTCGACGGTAGAACTACAGTCTTCTGTGTTAATGGTGTTTTCGGTTGAAATATTAAGAGTCATTATCAATAAAAAAAATAATTGAAGCAAGACGCTTTAGCAAATGACTTGTCACGAATTTGGTCACATTTTACTAATGAGATAAATTATCATCATAAAATCTTTCTAGATCAATTGGTTGTCATGGAAACACCCGTTTCCATAATTGGACATACAATAACGCTAAGAACATTGGCAAAATTCCCTTCTTGAAAATATTTCAATACTATACTTATTTCTTGAATGAAATGCTACATTATTGCTCTGGATTTTTCCCTCAAAGTAATGGTGTACTCGGTCAAAAATATGCATTAAATATAAATGGAATCTTTATTTTACACGAGGAATGAAATATCTTTTGACGAAGTAATATTTGCGCCCAATTTTTATACGACCGCGAAAAAAATGCGTACGTCGTATATTGGTATGGCACTGTCGTCGTCGTCCTTAGACAAAATCTTTTCGTGCTATAACTTGAGTATTTGTTGATATTTATTAATTTTTATAATAAGGTTCCAGACTACAAAGAAAAGGTTGGTATTGATTGTGGGGGTTATGGCCCAAATCGTTTTAGAATTGGGGAACCAAAAGGGACCTTAATAAACATTTCATGGAATTTATCTATATAACTCCAATAAAAGCATAAAAATGGCTATGGTATTGTTCCACAATGATTTATTCCATAATGGTCAAACTTGGATTACAAATTGCCAAGAAGAAAGACTGGGATTGATTTATTGGTTGTGACTTGAGCCAAGTAAGAATTTGGAGTCAGAAACAAGCATTTTGTTCTGATTCCTTGACGACAGATTCTTTCTTTCTTTGTTGATTTGAATTTTTTTATTAGGTTCCTCGTGAAAATCATTTTGGGTTTTTCAAATTTCAGATATCTTGTACAGTTTTTGAATTACAAGGGGCCAAAGGGGATCACGTCCTTAAAAATCATGTTTTTTTTAATTTTTGGTGCTATTTAAAAAAAAAGTTTTTATAACGATCCTCATGAAAATCCTTGCTTGGGCTTTTTATTCAGATTCAGATATCTTTTACAATTTTGAATTTTAAGCCGCGTCCTTAAAATCAAATTTTAAAATTTTTGGTGCGATAAAAAAAAACCCCGTTTTTTTAAGGTTTCTCATGAAATCCCTGCTTGCATATTTCAATTCTATTTTTGATATTTCTTATTGTTTTAGGGTTATAAGGGCCATGCCCTAAAAATGATTTTTTTGGGCGATCAATTTTTATTGAATTCTCTTTAAAATCCCTTCCTGAATACAAGAACTGAAGCACAGCTTTGTACTTAAATAGAATTTCAAAATATTGTGCAATACTGTATCCAAATGAGTTATTATGTCCATAATGATTTGCAAAGTCTTTATGTTGAGTGGGTCAAAAACTGCTTGCCCCAAGTGAAACGAATTCAAGTGGTTGCGGTCGTATCATGCTGCTCTCGGTGAAGCTTTTTCTTCTTTACCAGGTATATTCTCATATGTGGATCCAGGATAGGGGTATAGCATTGACCCACCTCTTAATAAATCGAAATGTATGTATCTTACATCAAAACCTGAAAAATACTCAGGAAGAAAATGCATAGTTCCAGAATTTGTTTATAGTTGTGTTATTAACACTATTAGGACTTCACTGATATGATCATGATATTAAAGTTTTGTCCCATGTGGTCTTACATAAATAAATGAAACTACCGATATTCTTTGGCATGTTTTATTTTTGAAAATTATGGATATCAGGTTAAATTGAGGAAATGTTAAAATGGAAATTTTATAGTTCTTTGAACAGTTTCATTTAGTGTCGGAATCTTATTCTGTGTCAAACATTTTATCACAATCCAAATTCCAAAGTCGTGTCCATATTTGCCAAAACTGTTAAGGATTCCACCAAATGCGATCGTATTAAGCTGTTCCCCGAAGCTTTTTATTTAGAGTTGTAATTCAAGTGTATATGTCTATTTTTTTAAAGTTCATCCTGCTATGTTTCAGTGTTACATTGCTTTCGTGAGAAAAACAATGGGTATAGGGTGATATAAAATCTTTGTTTGCTTAGGCTTTACAGAAAGTTAAAAAAGCAAAACGGCCACAACCACTCTCCTAATGAACTATATATATGATTCATGTAAAATTGATAATGTTTAAGATGTATAATTTGCATATACTAAACTTCCAATGAAGTTTAATTTGATACGACCATAAAATGATGAAGTCGTGGTCGTCGCTGCCTGCGTCTGTAGACGCTGGATTTCCAAGCAATAACTTGAATGTTGACTATAAACCCTAAACACATTGTTATATACCATATTAATAAGGTTGTGGAAAAACGGCTGTGGTGAAACGCAAAACAGGCACCAGCGTATAATCTTAATCTATGACACTGTGTTGCTTTTTGCGGGCTGTGGGTAAAAATCTTGGATGAATTGGTGATTTTTTCTCAACCAAATTAAATCCAATTTAATGAAATGCATTGAATATTTTGGGTGCTTTTATATACCATGTATTTAGAATTCTTTGGATCCCGTTTTCAAGTCACATGTACATGGCCTAAATTGGAGTCCATACTTGAACTGTCAGCAAAATCAAATCATTTTCATAATTCTGAATTTAACCGAGTATATAGATATTTAATTATATGACCTGTTTTTAAATAAATAGCCCCAAACGAGGTCCAACAAAGGGTCCAAAATCGAACTTTGATTTCACAACGAAAAATATTTCTTGGACTCCTGAGGTTGGGTCTATACATATATTTAGGACAACTATATATACACTACTAATTGCAAATTTCAGTTTTTTTTAAAACATATGTTATTCTGTATCGGAAACCTAGAGATTCATGAAAAAATTAAAATACCAATTAAAATATTCAAAATGATCCAAATAAGAAAGATGTTAAAATGAATTAATGTATCTTTCTTTTTCGACCATTACTATATGATATTTATATGTACGAAGCTAATATTTCAAATATCCAAAGTATTTCTTTTAGGACCAACTGCTATTTGATTATCGTACCACAAAAATGTTAAACCCGACAATGTTCACGTGCCTATTTAACACTCCTTATTATACAAATGTAGAAATAATTATATCATGGTACGCCAATAAAATATATAGTTAGACAAAACTAAAGATACTGATAGTACATACTTCGTCATTTAAGAAAAGTTATTCAAAAAGACAAACGAGTTCTGAGTAACATATAGATCATCATTTATAACAATAACGATCAGCATTTTTTATACTTTTTAATAGTTTTTTAAAAACTTTAATATCATTCCTTATTTTCATTATTTATTGTAATAATTTCACTAAGAAACCATACAGACAATTGATAATATGATAATGTATAATTAATTTATATTATAAATTACATATATTTTCGTGCATTTATATACTTTGTTGTGTTGTACTCGAAGGCTTGAATCCTGTTCTTTATTATATAAAATAGGTTTAAATAAAAAAATATGGAAATTGGCAATTATTGTATTTTTGTAAAGTTCAAATGCAGAGATCATTCTTGTAACCAGCATCACTGACTGGCAGTAAAACTGTTACGATATCTCTTAAAGAGTTTTATTGCAGTTGATTTTAAATCTATTTTTAACTTTCGAAAATCCGATTGATTATTTCAAACATATACATATATATATATATATATATATATATATATATGTATATATATACACATGACATGTGTGCAAGCTACTTGACACTAAACTTTAAGGTAGGACATTTTAATGATCAGTTGAAGAAAATCAAACATACCGTTGATAATTCTCATTTGAAGACAATTAGCCTATAAATATTTTCATGTTATTATTGATTAAATCGATAATATATGAGATTTCACTTATTTATCAAATTGGCAGTATAACAAATTTCAAAATACCTAAAAACACAGAGGATTCATTCCCTGTGCTTCAACTTTCATTTGGGGGGGGATAGATTTGGCTTTGACACTTTTTGTTATGAGTGGTTCTTGTACACGATTAATGTTTGGATTAAGGTCTTCCTATATTTTTGGTTCTAATGCTGATAATGAGATGTCATTCCTTAAAACAATTGTACTGCATATCAAAATTTGCAATATACATGATTGGTATTTTTGTATTGAACAATTACTGAATCCTTGTCGCTGATGATGGATCATAGTTCCCCGAGGGTATTCACCATCCCAGTAGTCAGACTTGTTTGACCCGAAATATATTAGATTTTATTAATCACATTTATCAAAATGTGCAGCTTAGCTAATTTCAAAATACCCTAAGCACTGCAGCTTCAATCCTTGTATTACATATGGTATAACGGTGTTGGATTTGAAATCCTATTTTGATAGTTTTGGTTATGAATGCTTCTGTATACAATTAATGATTAGATTTAGTTCATCCTATATATTTGGTTCCTTAAACACGTGTACAGGATATAGAAATTTGCAATATATACGACTGGTATTATTAAATAACAAATGGGTCGATCACATCGCTCGTGGGCTATAGGTCCCCAGGGTGTTCACAAACTCAGTAGTCAGATTTGTCTGGCCCCTAATTACATCAGATTTTAATTATTTATCATATTTTTCGAAATTTGTAGTAATAAAAAGTTTTGAAATACTTATAGAACCGATGATTTTTCCTTGTGTAGTGTAGAACATTTCGATGATGGATTTGGCTTCCCATAGATTTAGTTATGAGTGCTTCTTGAAAACAATTGATGTTTGGATTTATCGAAATTTGCATTATATATGAATAGTACTTTATCTATTTAAGCTCTTTTTTTTCTATGAGACTGCCATCAAAAATTATTTTGTGTCCTCAACATATTAAATATTTACACAAGGATTCATTCCCTTGACCACAAAAATATATGAAATTTTTCCTACAACAAAACATTTATCAGAACTTTGGATAAAAGAAATAAAGTAAGTAATCTTTATATATCCTTGGTATTATAGTGGCTTAAAAACTTTGTAGAATGACAATACCATTTTCCATCGACGACGACAAGCAAACGGACATCAACATATCAGAGAGTCTTGGAAATAAAAAAAATAATCTTGAACAAAGATCAGAAGCAAAACCGGAGTATTCAAAAGATGACCAATTGGCCGAAGTCATTACGTCATCTTCTGTTCAAAGTATAGAGGAAACGTTTTCAAAGCATAAAGAAATAGAAAACATCCGAGATAGAGATAAAGTCAACCAGTGGTCTCTAATCAATATAATAATGAGAGAATACACTACTTTTACCATATCAATGCATTTCTACATTGTAAACGCAATGTGTAGTTTAATATCATATCTCATTTGCAAAGCTACTGAAATATATTTTGATAATCACACTTCAAAAGTAAAAGTAAAGTGGGAAGAGGAAACAGCTGCTTGCTACAACAATATAAAAAAATGTAATGACAAATGGATTTTAAAGAATATTTCTAGGAAATTGTATAAACTTCCGACACAAATAACCCATGTATTCCCTTTTCTTCCACAAAAACCGAAGTATACTGAAAATAAACAAGCAAACTTACATGTAAGTCTTGATTATGAAGGTTCTCGGTTTGCTACTTTTGCGACGTTCCCTGACAGACCTGGTGTGTTTGTAACTCGTTTAGCCGAAGCTGGGTTTTATTATCAAGGGAAAGGGGACGAGGTTGTATGTCACAGTTGTGGAATGGCGTACAGGGACTGGAAGCAACATGAATCACCATCCGAAGTTCATATGCGAATTTCTCCTGACTGTACATTCGTTGTAAATGAAATTAGATCAAGATTAAAGAAAGAAGAACATTTGGTGTCAGGAGCTTGTGGATCAGACAATGATAAACAGTTCGGTAATTTGAAAACAAATGCAGGAAATGGAGTGTCAGAATTAACTTTTAAAACAGAACACAAGTCTGTGATGAGTGAAAATGAGCCGGTAATAATGCCATCTCTTGCTTATATAGTCCTTACAGCAAATAGAAACGAAGTATTTACTCAGCATATTGCAGGATTTTCTAGGAATGACACAACTAGTTTGATCGGAGTTCCCACGGATACTTCAAATATTGTGAGCCCAGATACACATCAAGGGCGTTATAAATATGCTGATAAAAGAATGGAAGCCGAAACTTCTCTACATGCTCCAGATTTAACAAAGAACCAGTTGACAAGAGACAAAGACACATGTAACTCATCTATTGGTGTCTGCCTTGACAAACCAAGATATGAAAAATATGCTATTCGATCAGCAAGACTTGATTCCTTCAGAACATGGCCAAGATCTCTTACACAGACTCCAAATGAAATGTCATCGGCCGGCTTTTTCTTTACGGGTAATATATTTTTTTATCAAACAGCATTTCAGTTTTTGTGAAGTAACAAATACATTTTGAAGGTTTCAGTGTGTAAATGTATGCAACTTTTAGTGTTCGAATTAGGTTCTTTCTTTTTCCTTTTACTATCATAAAATTACTGTCAAAATGAATAAAATAAAAAACCTTAAACTCGCCATACCAAATTCTATCTAAAATGATTACATCTATTGTCACACAAATATCTCTTCTTATCCTATTTTTGAATTGAATAGGCATAGAGGATCATTGTAGATGCTTCTACTGTGGAGGTGGATTGAAGAATTGGGAGCCCAATGACAGACCTTGGGTAGAGCATGCTCGATGGTATCAAAATTGTGCATTTCTGAAGCAATGCAAAAGTGAGAAATTCATTAACGATGTAATAAACAACGGAATTTCTACCCCAAACCAAGCGAATAATTCACTGCAGGTATTATTGAATACATTTAGCATTCTATACAAAACATCTTTATCATATGCAGTAATTAGTGGCGTTCAGAAAATGAAATATCCACGAATTAATAAATAAATAAGCTTAGTTTTAATAAATAAGCATATATAATTATAAGTTTAATAACTAGCGAGTTATAAGCAATCAACGTTAAATGTACAACTGTTACTTTAAAAAGAACGCATATGTTCTAAACTTCTTTTCAATTTTAAATGTGAAAATTTTTAATCAGATCAAGATTAATTTAAACCGCTGCAATTTTTAACAGTATTTCTGTTTCGAAGATTGCAATCCGTTTGAAGCTTGTTTTCGCGAATAGAAATACTAAGGACCTTACACCTGTAAGAGTAAAAAATAGGAAAATCTAAGACACACATTTAACAACTGATCATGACGTATCGATGTGACCAGTGATGGTTACGTCAAGACCAGGTGTAAAATATTGGTCACTTCATAACATTCCATGAATATGAACAAACTGCAAAAAATAATCAATCACTTGTCATATTGGTAAGATATTATTTATTTAATTGTGCCATTTTTTTATTGGAAAGCGCACGTGTTCTATCTCAACCCGTTGATGTAATAAGGTTAACTCGTACGCTACAAATAGGAATTTTCTTGTCATTTTAGTGCGAAATTCGTCTCCCATCACAATGCCATCCCTACGTAAAAACTAAGTCCTTTTTAGTATTGCAATACATCAACTACAAAAGTTTCATGGTCGTCATCATGAACTCGTGGATCGTCACGGTGTATCCATCTGCGCCATGAACACTGATTTGTTCAACGTGTCATAGTTTTTCTTTCCTCTTTCGTCTACCCCGGACTTGACTTTTTATGAGCAACTCGGCCAGTGTTTCTAGAAAAGCAGAGGACGTTTACCCTACCAGTGCACCTGGTCCATGCTCCCAGTTTTTAGTGGAGCCCGAGCGAGAATTTCTTAAATGTATATTTTACTTCGTCGAAATGGAGCATATTGAAGTATTCAATGGAAGGAGTTGGATGTATAATTGAGTGAATTTTATGGTGGGTTTGTTTGTTTTTTCAGTAATTTTTACCTTACATTCAATTGGGCGGTTGAGGCCTAGCTTATGAAACAATTTTTTTCCTACCCCTGTCCACATTTAGTAGATGTTGGCTACTTATGTGTCTTTCTGTCGTCATATTACTTTTTCGTTTGACTTGAAAAAAATTGTCATCGTTCTGTTAGCGTGGATAAAGTTACTTTTTCTCCGACCAATTCTTAGCTTATTTAAAGGTGTGTTTAAACATGCTGAAGAGCTCTTGGTCATCTCTTATAGTATTTACTATTTTGTATCTAAGTTACACGCTGGTGCACTTCTTGCTTTTCACCATATGCGTTCTTTGTTCCATATTACAATTTCAGAACGCCTCTTGTCATCATGACGTCGATAAAGATTACGAATACAGAGGACGCCGTGCAATGAATCACCCGGCTATTGTTTCAGTAGCAGAACTAGGATATGACTCAGAAACAGTTGAAAACGCCTTTCGATTTTTTACAAACTCTGGAGAAAAGGGTACCACGAAGTTGCCTTTTTACTTAATATGAGTATCAATCGTGTGAACATCATTTTACAAGTATTGCAACTTTTAACTTTGTATGTTTTTTATAAAGTATGACACACATTATTTTTTTTCGAACCAAATTTTTTTGGACAAACATAGAAGTTCATTAGATTAATTTTGATACAAATATGCAAATAGTACGTGTCTAAATGTTACTACATAGTGCATAATATCATCAGGCTACACATCAGGATTTTAATGAACTTTACTCATTGGAATTGAAGCAAAGTGGTCGTTAAAATAAGAAAGCAAATAGTGTCTTGAAAAAACAGATCAATAGTAATGAGTTCTTTGTGTATACGAAGAGCAGGTCTTTAGAATGACGAAAGTTTTAAAATGGAAATAAAGGGAACTAGGGTTCAACCGATAATAAAAAACACTATTCAGGGAAACGACTACATGAAGAAAGACACACACAGCAAAGAACATAAATAACCAAAATAGCATGCGTACAGAAAAAAAGTCAATAACCAACCCGGATTATAAAAAAAATAAATAGTGAACAATTTACATCCTTGCCTACAGTGATAAATTTATATAAATCCTATCCAAATACTTTCCAGATTTAACCGGAAGTAAACTATTAGAGACCATATTTCAACTAGAGGATGCAGCTGAAAATATAGAAGGAAATCAGCAGAATCATACTGTATCAAATCTACACCAGGTTTCATCAAATCCAAATGGCAAGCAGAGTGAAAACAATGCGAAGAGTCAGAGAGAAAAAGATGGCTCTGAATTAGACGTTCTATGTACTTATGAATATATCTTATTGCTAGAGTAACCACGATTTAAGCAATAACCATTGACCAGAAAAAAAAACATTACAAAATACAAAAACAAAACAAAACAAAACAGATGCCACAAATAACCTTTTCGACGTCCGGGTTTGACCGGTGAATGGTGTATACTTTTTTCATAGTATTGATGCTTCATCAAGCGTCGACTACTTATCATCATGCATGAATCCGAATAATGATACCTAAACATCTTCTGGCAAAAAAAAAATAATATAGTTGACGCTAGTCGGAAAAATTTCAGGATATACAAAACTACCCCTCAATCTCTTAAACCTCTCTAATAATATCTGATAATCATGATAATATTAACAAATTTCTTGTTTCAGTATCTATACAAAGTTTAGAGGAGGAAAACCAATCTTTACGTGATCAACAGACTTGTAAAATATGTTTGGATGAACCGATTGCCATTGTTTTTCTCCCATGTGGTCATCTTGCAGCCTGCAAAAAATGTGCCCCAGCTCTTCGGCGTTGCCCAATATGTCGATCGTATATCAAAGGAACAGTTAAAGCCATTATGTGCTAATTGATGCAACATATATATGTGTGAAATAAGATATAAAACTTATTCCATACAAGACTAAATCATCGGTTTAAATCGTATAATGGTATCATGCTGTCGTCAAGACAATGGTTTGATTATTAGTAAATAGATCTGTCTGAAATTATACCACAAGGTGTCATTCAACAAAAAGAAGATTGGGATTGATTTTGGGGAAAGTGTATTGCATCATTTAGGAGTAAGAAGCCAGAAAAGGGGCAAGACACAACAAGTAGATGGTAAATTGGAATCCCATTGTCCGCCCGTCCGCAATTCCGTTGTCCGAATTTCGTCATAATTATCTTGTCTCCCAACTGTTTGATTAATTTCAATTTTTGTGTGTAGCATTATATAGTTGGGGTAAACAGTTTTTGGTGTTCTTTGGTATCAACTTCTGTTTTGTGGGTCTTTTTCACAATATGGAATGATAGAGAAAAGTATTTTTGTTACAGTAATCCTTGCTCCCACTGAATGGAAGACTGGCATTGTTTTTGGGGTTATGACAGACCATTTCGGAATAAAGGGGCCACTGTGGCTGTGCTTATCTGAAAACCATTGACATAAATCTGAATAAGTTTACGAAAGACAGTTTTCAACAGGGTGTTTGATATTAAATAAAAACAATATTTGAAAGGTATCTTACGACTAAAGAAAAGATCTTGTACTTTAAAACTTAGATTTTTAAGAATGTTCTAGCTTTGAAAGTATCTTAGGACCATGTCAAAAAGTAGAATTTTATAAACTGAAAAAATAGTCATCGTCTCACAATTTGAACGTTATTTAATACTTTCCAGTAAAAAAAACCCCAAAATTTAGGACTATCGTGATACTCAAAAAATGATAATCTAGTGTGTTTGATATGACTAAATCATGTATATCTTTTTGTTTAATATTCTATATAAAATCCTGATAAAAAAGAAAATACTATTTTAAAATTTAGTAGTCATGCATATCATTGTTACCTTTGTGTATGGGCATTGTGTTCAAATCTGAAAATCGTCGGAAATCAACAAAACTATCATTAATAATATGCACTTTTCACATATGAACTCAGTATTATATACAAATATAACGAAATCTTGTACTAAAAAGAGCATTTACATACTTCGTTTGCACTCACTGCTCCGCAGAATGAAGTTTTCAGGGTATTTAATCTGTGGTTATAAATTGTATTAAAGATTTAATCATAGTCTAAATCTGGTCAAAGCTCACATTCTCTTGACAAAATTTACCGCATATGTCTAAAAGCTTATTAAAGAGTTTAAATATAAATAAACCTGAATAATGCTATCATTATGTATTGTACTTCCGTTTTACCGATGAGTAACTTAATTACTACAGTTCTGGGTATTTTTTGTTTTTTTCACCATGTTACCAAATATTAAATTAGGTATGAGAAAATACATTTGAAGTGCGACTAGCAATATATTTTCCTGAAAAAAAAAAAAACCCTTGCTTTCATCACATACAAAAAGTACAAAGCTACACATTGTTAGTGCAAAAACATAGAGATCAAAATAAAGTAAAATGAATGAATGAATGACATTTAATTTGTCGATACTATAATTTTTGTAAGGTAAAGTTATTCTTCGCTATAAATTTTAACAGACACATATCCTGCACTTGATAATAAAAAGAGACGAATGAACGATCTAAGATTTACTTCTGCATTCCACAGACTTCCTTGTTTGAATACTACTAATAACTTGTCGATATAAATTTAGTCATTTCTTCCTCTTCCTTGCAAGATTGCCAATAAGATGATTATTATCTTTATTATATTAAACTATTATAGTTTACACGTTTTAAAATCACCTTATTAGCTTGTAAGGATAAAATATGAAAGTAAAGGTAATGTCTATATTAATAAACACCAAATACTTTCATTTACTCTGAATCTCTGAAAATTTACAACATGATCACAGATGTCACACGCGTTTTATTTTAGGTGTTAGTTGACCGTTTGAAAATTATATCCAAAAGGGATTAAAAGGATTTTGTTTCTTGTTTTCGGACTTTAACTTGAGTAAAAGTGTATGGATCTTTATGAAATTGTACCACAAAGTTTCATACTGCAAAAGTCACACATGGATTGATTTTCAGACCTGTAACTCTAACATGGAAATTTTGGCAAAAAGGGGAAAAGCAAATATTTTTTGAGTTTTGTACATTGACTGGAGTAAAAATAAGTGGATTTCTTTGAAATAGATTCAATGTCACAAATGTTAAATGGTTTTGGATAAATTTGTATATATATATATCACAAAAGGAAAGTTGAATTTGATGATGGAGGTTAGGACCCTCAACCGTTTAGGAAATAAACCCAAAATCTTTTGGTTTATATAATAATCATTATGATTATTTTTGCAATTAATTTCAAGCTGGTTTTAACTAATACCAAAAGATGCAATGTTGGACCTCTAAAGTCGTATTAAGCTACGCGCTATACTCATCAGCATTTGTTTTATCATGATATGATAAGCTTTCAACTATTTTTTTAAAAATCGCTTTAAAAATAGAAATGCCTTTATTATATACATTTCTAAGATTACTAAAGAACCTGACAGCAGAACGGACACTATGTTGTCTTGTAAGAATGTAGTGTCCCTAGATGGGTATCCTAGCACGCTCACATCTGGTATGGAAAGTGCCCAGATCAATTCAACAAAAGATACCCAATCACAAGTTCAGTTTGCAGACTATCTATTCCAGTACAAAAATTCTGACTATTTCAAAATTATAAAACCATGTTCTATCATTTTAAATGATATATTTGACTACAATGATGACAAACCACATTGTACCATATCAAAATGTGAAATTAAAAATTGCAAAACATATATAACCGACTCTTACTTCTCCAGTTCCCTTACAAACAAAACCTTCCATACAAGAAGTCACGATGACTTAAGTTGCAAATCAACAAAATTAATATATGGATTAGAATGCAACTTATGTGGTGTAGTATATGTCGGAGAAACACAAGAACGAATAAACAAAAGAATGTGCGGTCATCGTTCGGGAATTAATACCACAAAATTCCCGACAGTTTATCAACACTATAATCAACAAGATCATTCAATCCTCTCTATGAAAATTCGTATTTTAGAAAAAAAAATAACATCGTACGAACAGTCCCGTTCTAAGTAAACTATCATAGGGAAAGAGAGGAATACTAGATACGCAGACTAGGTACTGCGATACCTTACGGGAGCAACGACAACATCAAAAGTATAGGTCACCTGTCAAGCCAATATAACAATAGCATAAATGTGATGAATTTATTTGACAAAAAACCAAGAAAGGAGTCATGGCCACTATACGTCACCCAAGTCACACGATGTCTCCATAAATGGTCTCCTTCCTTTCATACAAAAACCTCTTGGACTTCTTCACCAAACTTTATTCTATACTTTTCACTGTACTACACTCCCTTTACAAAACAAGTCTTGACGCTACTGTTTCTGATGCCATCTCAACATTATACACACTTATTGCCATCATTTTGGATATTGGTTTCCACAGACTCTTTCAACCTCTTTGTGTGAAAAGTCGATGAAGAAAAACGATCATTTCTTCCACTACCTTTGTCAACAAAGGTATAGATGCAATTAATTTGGCTAACATCCTCCATCACAAAAACGTTATCAACAAATCCATACCAATTGTTTCATATTCCTATACTTCATCCATTGCATCCAAAATTTTCAATTATAAAAGGCTATTGCAGAAGCTCGAGATTGAGGACTTCAAGGCTAAGCCATCTGACTGTTCTTGCAAAAACTCTCCATTCAAATATGGTCCTTCTGGTCACGTCGTTACGGGAGATTTAACAATCATCGGAAACGAATCTCTGCGTAATATCCTTTCTTAAGGTCAAAAGTACCGTGAACCGCACTCCACAAAATTGGAATTATAACTTGAAAGTTCTTATGGATGCCGTGGAGAACTATTCAAGAAAATGGATAAAACGAGAACAAGAAGACATTGATTCTCTGTCAGAGTGGTTAAAGGCAGTGAGGTCCCTAATTTTGAAACGAATGAAAGTTTTACGTAGGCCAATGAGTGCCAAGGCTACATCAGTTTTCAGACCCCGATGTAGCAAAAACATTGTCTACTATACATATGACAAAATGTGTGCGTACATGCAGAAAAAGCCCAAAACAACATTGTTTTTGTCTGCAAAACGTTTTACATCCAATGTTTATTATCAGAGGTAGAAAATAATAGCAGTGATAAGACCTATACTGCTACCACACTCTCCAAAGAAGAGATTGTGGAATACCATAAATCTGTGCTATCCTCTTTTTGTCTCTCTATCAAGGACGATGATTGTGATTTACCGTCTATGTACTGGATTCCTAAACTCCACAAGAATCCATACAAACAACGTTTCATAGCTGGATCCGCAAAATGTACCACCAAACCTTTTTCAAAACTATTAACTTCTATACTCACAACTGGCAAAGAGAGTCTGCAGTCCTACCACAACACTTGTTACTCCCGTAGTGGTATTAATTCAATGTGGGTCCTGAAAAGTTCGAAGGATCTTTTGAAGACAATCAGTTCAAGACTATTATCTGAACATAATAGCATTAAAACCTATGATTTTTCAACACTGTATACTTCTATTTCCCATACTCAGTTAAAATCCCGACTTAAAAATATTATACATCGTAGTTTTTCCAAAAAAGATGGTACACCTAGATACAAATATATAGTTCTTGGGAGAGATTCCTCATACTTTGTAAGAAATAATTCCAAATCATCTTCCAAATATACAAAATGATGGAATTTTTAATCAACAACATATTTGTCCAGTGTGTTGGACGTGTTTTTCAACAAATGGTCGGCCTTTCAATGGGAACAAATTGTGCTCCTTTACTGCTGACCTATTCCTTCACTCTTATGAGGCTGACTTTACAGCTGATCTGATCAGAAAGAAGGAATATCGTTTGGCTAGGTCTTTTAATCTCAGTTTCCGCTATATAGATGACGTATTATCTTTAAACAATCCTAATTTTGGGGTTTTGATACATCGCATCTATCCAAAAGAACTTGAGATAAAGGATACTACAGACACTGTTATCTTGACCTACACTTAGAAATCGATGGTAAAGGAAAACTATTGACCAGACTTTACGACAAACGTGATGACTTTTCATTCAGAATTGTCAACTTTCCTTTCATCTGTGGCAACATCCCTTCAGCGACTGCGTATGGAGTGTTCATATCACAACTGATACGTTATGCCAGAGCTTGCCGAAACTATGCAGACGTTTTGTATCGCGCTAGAACTCTAAAAAAATAAGCTTCTGGAACAGTTTTATGTTGCTACAAGAATGAAGTCATCACTTCAAAAGTTTTATGATCGTCATCATGAACTTGTGGATCGTTATGGTGTATCCATCTGCATCATGAAAACTGATTTATTCAACGGTCATAGTTTTTCTTTCCTTGTTTGTCTACCCCGGACTTGACATTTTATAAGCAACTCGGCCGGGGTCTCAAGAAAAGCAGAAGACGCTTACCCTATCGGTGCACTTGGTCCATGCTCCCAGAGTCCGAGTTGCTCATTTGCTTTTGTTACTTTGTATGTATAATTTTAGTTAGTTTTTGTTCTTTGTTGTTTATGTCTATTTTGTATGTCTGGTCTTTGTCCCTGGATAACATTCGTTTGATCACCGCTATATCCTTGGCTCCCTTGACTACTCTTTGCTAAATATACTTAATGTCATGTCCATTATTGTTTGAATTTCATAAAATTTGTGCTGCGTTTCTAAGGTTTGTAAGTGTAGTGATCAATTGTGTGTAACATGAACACATTTTTAACATTTTAGAGATCTGCTTTTGGAGTGTAGTAGCATCAGTACTGAAATAGACCGTGAACGTTTCAAGAACGTATTTTTTCTTCTTCCGTAGACCATCAAATAAATGTTTGCTACAGACGCATCCAAGCTTTAATTAACTGATTAAGTCCGGGTTCCTTATTGAAGTTTTAGTTGTTGTATGTACTCTTCGATTTTTAAGAATGTTTTTCCTCTTGTTTTCCTTGTGCCCTGTAGGAATGTTAATATCCCTATGCCCGTTGTGTTTCTATGGTTTCAACTTCTTTCAATAATAAATTTTGTGATTGAAGTCAATAAATCTGTAAAAGGTACCTGGCAAGCCTGTCGAGATTCTTCTTATAAATCCTTCTCCATTACATGTCTGGTAGAACTGTAACGACCCATTTTTTTTTTACACAAAATTTGCATCCGCCAATTTAAAAGAAACGGCACTTAAAAATGCTTAGCTTGGTTGTGATTTCGAAATAAGTTGTTGAGAATTGCCTAAAAAATTAATGACATTTGAAAATTTTGCTTTTTAAAACTCAGATCCTCTCCTACTCTAACAAATGAAAAGTGTATTTTGAAATCTCTGAACGTAAGAACCTTCAAATCAAGATTTGTAACATTTCAATCGATTTTATACCAATAGTTAAAATCAATTTCGTGTAATATTGAATTGATTACTTAATGACACTTCATCGGTATGTTTAGCCATTTTACCGTCTTGTTTGTGTATTGAATACAGTAAAACCAATACACATTTCCTTTTGAGTTTGGATTGATTTTACATAGAAATTCTAATAAATGGAAACAGTATGCTTCCTGTGTCTCATTTCAACTTTAACCAATCGATTTGTTACCTTTAATCCGGTTTTTATCAATTTTCACATTATTATGAAAATTAACAGAAAAGAATGAATACAGTATATTCATGAGTTGGTTGAAGTGATGGTTCCTTTGAAATTATTTCTTTAAAACTTACAATCTAAATATATAGAACCTAAATAACATAACGAAACAAGACAAATGGTTACAGAACGTTGGTTTTTATACCTCGCCAGACGACAATTTAATTTCAATATTAAAAAAAAATAAAAATGGTTTCGAAACTTTAAGGTTACAACAATTATCGAGCATTTTAAGAGCACTTGAATATTTCTACTATTGAAAAGAGTAATCAAGGGAACCAAGATTGTAGCAGAAATCAAAAGACTGTAATCCAGGGACAAAGACCAGACATGGAAAACAGACGAACACAACAAAGAACATAAAGTAACTAAAATAATACTTACAAAGTAACAAAAGTAAATGAGCAAGTTGCAATTTAAGGAATTCATTCATATATTAATTCACACATCAAGCAAAGAAAACTTTTATCATCAAATCAAGTTCAATATTGTTTTCATGCGACTAAATGTTCAAGTTTATCCCTTTCTTGCAATACAAATTTAAAACATATAAACAATAGCGCATTGATACATATATAACCTTGTTCAACATATGACTTACGATAGTATTGGCACTGGATATCAAAGTTTAGGTGAAAAACAGAAAATGGATAATAAACAAAACAAACAAAAACAAAGAAATATAGATTATGTTCTGTATGTTTTATCTTTCCTATTTATCACGCTCTGTTAAGTACTTGAACTAATTCATGTCTCTTGATATCATCACATTCTATATACTGAATAAAGTTCTTAAAGCAACATAAATTGATTAAACATTACTTTTCAGAACAAAGATCTACAACACACTTCCAATTTTACAGCCACAATCTGATCAATCTATAAACGCTCTATATGGCTTAATGAATATTTTACATTATAACCTCGATCAAGAATAAAAGCCTAAATGATAATATAGTCCGGTAGTTAACATCTGTCCACTACAACTAACATATTTCTGAATGAGGCATGGTTATTCTGATTCTTAACATCATGACTGTAATGTATTAAAGTAAGCCAACAGTGCATGGTTGGGGTTTGTCTTGCATGCTACAAGTGCATTTATGTCTAGTCTGTATCATGTATCTTTAGTTAAAGATTAGATTTAATAACCAAAGAACTTCTTCCATTTAGTTCCCAAGCCATAACACCAATACGATATTACACTAACACTATGCGTTGTGGCTACATTTTTAACCGTTTTGTTAGAACTCTTTTGGTTGAATTATTGCACTTCAAATTTCACCTCTCCACGAATTCAGTATCCTTGGTCTTTCAAGTAATCTCCTACTTTAATTATCATATTGTAACAACCTCCAGGGTGAGCTCCGTCCTCGTAAACACCGAAAATGACACATGTTTTACACTTGTAAACAACACATCCCCACCCCGATGCTATTTCTCGTCCAACCATGATTGTACTGTCCAGACGGGTACATGTGTATGTCTTGTTGTTAACACACAGCCCATCCGTTCTGATTTTTGATGAGTCTACAAAAGCGGGTAAAATTTCTCGAAGTTCTGCGGGTGAGACGTAGAATCCTGTGGACGTCGCCCATGATTTTCCATCATTCCCCACGATAGCTGCACGAGAGACGTAACCACTGTCTAGTAGAACGTTATTAACGTATTCTTTCCAGGTACATGGCATCTTCACATGAAAAAATAAAAATAAATCAGATTGAATACACTAGAATTTTGCACTCATAGAAGTTTAAGAATCAAAAGTAAATTCTTTCCTGAACTATCGTCTGCAATTTGTTTGAAAAGTGTTCAATAGTAGATGCTTATAAAATGTCCCAATGCTGTTGTTGATAGAGTTTATCGCACCCTCCAGACAATACAAAAAATCGAAGTAAAACTTCAACTGGCCATAAAAGTATAAATCATTACGCTAAGTCGTTACGTCAAAATTATCAACACAGGCGTAATATGGCCAGGATGCAAGAAAAAAAAGTGTAGTATACCTCTACAGAAAGCATATTGTTATGTAGTCAGGGAAACAAAACATAGTCCCTACAGTAGTCTTCTGGAGGACAACGGTTGTTACTTTTCCCAGATGCAAACTTGAATATTGCAGCCAGATCAAACAGTTAAAACTATTAACTTAATGTCTTAATCCATTTATTATTTGACAAAAGGTTGTTAAAAGTTCTTAATATTACCAATAAAATAGAGTAGACAATCTCCAATCCATTAAAACCTACTACTTATGAAAATAAAGTATTCAATCCAGACTTTTAATTTCACCAACACACTTTAAATGTTTTAATGATGGTATTCCTTACATAAATTTTAAAACTGTTTAAAACTGCAAACTCACTCGAGCTGAAAAATGTTCTCTACTTTATTTGAAATGTCTACTTAAGCTAGAGAAAGTAATGAAAAAATAAAAAAAATCTTGGGTTATTTATTACAGAAGTTCGCTCACCTTTGAATGTAGAATAGAGATAATTCATTCCCGTCATCCGTCTTGAGGGAGATAAAACGTTAAAGTGGGTAGTTAAACACAAATCAATACTTATGATAATCCCCACATAGTTTGTTAAGTAAAGTGTAGCTATGGTGGTCGTGACAGCCGCGAATAAAATTAGTTTTACAAAAAGAAAGTTTCACTTTGAACAAAAGCTCTCCTATTTGTTTGTTGCCAGCTGATCCGTTATTTTACTACTTTTAATAGTATTCTTTTTGTATGTTTAACAAACATATTGCTTGTTTAGTACAATAAATCTACGCGACCTCACGAAGGTTTCGATTATGAAAACTTTACCTGAGATGGCATAATAGGAGGGGTAACTTCGTGCACCTTTTCCTCCACAGTTCGAAGTTTCCTTCCCATTTTATACAGTCCGTTTATATGAAATGAGTAGAACAATACGTTGTGCCATGTCGGTGTTTTAATAGATTTTTTTTTCATTTCAGTAATTTAATCTCAAGGCAAACTGTAATTATGTGTACAGTGAAACCAACGTGTGTATTAAAAACGCAGTTCATTGCGCAACCATAGATATAATACATATCCATTCACTCAAAGTGAAGACTGTATCGTCTTTTGAAAGTTAAACGAGTTAACGTTAAAATGAATAGTATTTGCCAATCTGGGAAAAAAGATTTACATGGTATTTCTGAAATGCACAATGTATAGTAGAGAATAAGATTAGATGTTTAGATTGTTTAAAATTTAATTTTAATAGACCAGAAGATTCTTACTTTTTAAAAAAATGTATTCCGACGACTGTTTGAAAGAGTAATCAAGGGAACCAAGGTTATAGCGGTAATCAAAAGAATGTAATCCTGGGACAAAGACCAGACATGGAAAACAGACATACACAACAAAGAACATAAAGTAACTAAAATCATACATACAAAGTAACAAAAGCAAATAAGCAACTCGCACTCCACTAAAAACTGAAAAAATATATAATTTTACACAATATTTATATGATGTGTTATTTGAAATGTTATAACAAAGTTGGCGTACAGTCAACTGTTCAACACAAGACAACTGATCTAATTTATCTTACCTCAGGATCAGATGAAATGGGAGGTAATTCAACCTTCCTGCCTCTTTCGACATTTCTCCTAGTTTCCAAAGTCATCATTGTTTTACTCAACACAGACACTGATCAACATTTACCCTAGACCAATATGTTTGATATGGAGATGTAAGATATTTTGTCGGTGTCAAATATCAATATAAAGTCAAGAGATTTTATGTATTGTAAATCTCAAGATAATATTTTATCGTACCACAATGGTCTGACACAACATTTTCATGGTTCAGTCGGTGATCAAAGAGTTAAACAAATAGAATATTTATTATGGATAACAAAAGATCCAAGTCCCGATTTTAATTGATGAGTTTAAATCGTTAAACAGAACTATTTAATAACGTATTGAAATTGGGGTTTTGTAAGATAAGTAAATAATGTATACAGGTTTATTTGCTTTTCATTCTCCTATTCAATGCGTTTACCTCTCCAGGTTTTTAATTTTGTTTGGTTTGTACAAGCATCTTATTACTGCTTCTCAATAAGATGTGATATTGCACACAATCATATCTTATATACATTTGCGAGTTTTGAGAAGACATGATATAAGAATTTGGGAAACCAAACGTTCCATGATTCTTGTTCTTGTACATTGGTAACTTCAACCCATAAAAAACTTTGGTAGCCCTTACCATAAAATTTTTTTCAAAGAAAGTTGTTATTATTGTTAATGCATTCAAAATATTTATGTAGTTACTTATTCATATAATATGGGGCATGACGTTTATAAGTTGAAATAACTTATGTCCAATCCATTTGCCCTGTATGCTGTAAAATATATTCAATTTAATTCAATTCAATTCAAGAGTTTATTTTTCTCTATTTTAGTTTTAAAGATATTGACTTAAAACTGCAAAAAAACGTAATTTTTCATCTCCAGTGACAATAACTCTAGAACTTCGACCCATAAAGAATTTGCGGTGTATTCTAATTTCCGGTTTTCACCCTGATATTGCCATTTATACGGATTTTCATTTGACCATTGCCTTGGTTCTATCATTTCAATTATTTTGTTATTACACCTCATGTGGAAGCCCTTATCGTAAAGATATTTTCATCATGTGAGTTCTTTTCTATCGTTTATAGTTTTCAAGATATTGGCTAAAACTGATAAATGAGTCGTCCTACAACGTCGACCAACTGGAGGTCCAATCTAAAGGGATGGTTAAATTTATTTTTCCAATATCTCGACTTGATCCCTTGTAGTCTAAAAATGGCAATATCGGTCATGTTTCACGCTTGATCTATATAATCCACACAATTTTCAAAGAAGACACCCTAAGGATGATGGTGGCCAAATTTGCTGTGAATGGTAGTTATCGACGAGAGACGACGGACGCCAGGCGATGGAAATAGCTCACATGGCCTTTGGCAAGGTTAGCTAAAAAGGGCAATAACTCCCGAATTTCATGTCAGAATTTGTCTAGACTTATTAATTTTTTTTTTAGAATCTTGAGGTCTATTTTAGTAACACCAACCATGTTCGTCGACGGATCAAACGTCCAATCAATTCTGGGCAGGATACTCATCTAAAATTCATACCAAGTCTGGTGCCAATGGTCAGTTTAACAACAAAATTACAACAACAAAAAGAAAACAATTTGCTTTTAAAGGACTATGACTACATTTTCAGCTATCAATTTTTTTTTTGTGAAAAATATCTTATCATTTTTATAATTTTCAAACTGTTGTAGTTTTCATGTAAATAACCAAAAACAGCCAAAATTGTAAAAATAGCATAAAAGGGGTAATAACTTTAAAACCTGAAATGTTGAAGGTAGATATCATTAAACTAAAGAGCTTAAAGAAATCTTAGTTTTCTTCAATCTGTTACGGTTTTTGAAATATAGGTGAAAAATATTTTCTGATCCCTATGGTTTACATTTAGTAACAGCGGCAGTGTTTTCGATGGGTCAATAAATTGAAGCATAGGCTTTGTACAGGATACCCTAAGGAATAATCCTACTGTTTCACTGAATTCTGTAAAGTTGTTTAAGAGGAGATGTTTGAAAAAAATGTTAATGATGACATGATGGTGGTAATTTAGCTCACAGGACCCTTGGGTCAGGTGAGTTAACAAATAGTTCAAATTATGGAAAATGCAGTACTTCATACGCATTGCAAAAGGTGTTCATTTTGATATGCAGACATTCTTGATTTGTATGCTACAATTTTGCTGAAATTGTCGTCATCCTTAACTTCCCCCCTAATTTCCGTAAGCCATATTGATTTTATTTTCGATTGATTTCGTGACGTGTACAGTTTGGGTAAGGATTACACTATATTTTTGTATAGAAAGTCAAGCAAGAAAAGTTTCAGAGTGACTGAATATCGCTAGTCATTGCTCAAGTCATGATGCTCTCTAAGCTGAAGTGCGAAAACATTGGAATATTGTCTTGACATCGAAGCCATTGTCGAATAATAAAAACTTTAAAAACAACCAATGGAAAGAAATGATTTCACATCTAATGAGTTAGTATCTTACCGAATGTTTTTTGTTTGGTTTCTTCATCGTGATTTTCTTGGTCGTAAAAGTTCATGTATGACGAGAAAAACCAAAGGTTAATAAGAAATCGTATAACCAGTATTAGTTTTAATGCGATTTAAAGAATTGTATTTGCCCTCTTGTACTTACAACAAATAATTATTATCCGTTTAGACTGTGGTTATTTCATACTTAGATTTTTAAACTTTTTAAGCTTTTAAAATAATATATATCTTGTTTAACCAAAGCGAGTTACACGCTGGCAAGACATTTATAAATGGTAATCTATGTTTCTTGTTTTCGTGTTTTTGCCTTGTCTTTAGATTCTGATTTCTCTGGGTTGTCCTGATATGATGCTCTTTTATTTTTTGCTGATATTCTTGTATCAATGCAATTACATTTCGATCGTAATTATCGCATTAGACAGCGATGCATCAACTCGAAGCAAACAATCGTGTTCTAAATCATGGTCATCTGCCGGGCTCAGTCTTACGATTTGTTGGATCCATTTCACGGGACTTGAATTACAAGTCAGAGCGCACTGTCACTGGGACGAGTGGATACGGATCTCTTTGTTACGAAGTCTGCCTCCACCTTTGGTAATGGTATAGTTATATTAGTAACACTGTTTTATGACAGTATCATCGCCCTGTTTTGTTTTTGAGGTAGGTTGTATATGTTACCTCAAAATCAAACTTAAGACTTTAAGTCTTTACAAAAAAAAAATAAAAAAATAAAAAATTGAAACTTGTTCCGTGCATTAACAAAAAGCCTACAATACATACAAAAAATCATGTCCAATGTATAGAAGATGAGGCACCGCTCTGTCGTTCTATTCAGAATGGCACAGAAAGCAGCGTAAAGGTGCTTATTGTGGTAAAATGAAGTGATTTTAATTTCTTACCCCTTGAACGTCTACCATTTTTATAAAGTTATATTGTGTTTCCTATTATGAATTCTTTGGTGCGTCATTGCTAGGTCTTGTTCAAATTTAGAGACGAACTAGTCGTTCAATACTTTCGATTGATCCCGTTCCTCTTAGCAACTTCGGTCAAATGTTTTCTTTTACACTTTATATATGACGCGAAAAATACAATATGTTGAATTCTCTGACATTTGATCCACTCAAAAATTCGAACTATCTCTAAAATCTAGAAAACATAGCGCACAATTTCTCAAATTATTGAATATACTCACGTCATAGTCGCCAGTCTCTCCAGACAAGCTTGCCAGTCTCATCCTGAACTCCTGCATTTTCAACGTATCTTCTTTCTCTGAAGGCGTTGGACGTGTCGTATTTCATAGCAATAATCTCACCTCTTGAATTTGGCAAATTGCACCATTAAATTACAGTTTAGGAAATAGATAGATCGGAATATAAGGCTAAAATTGAGTTTTGTTTTACTATGTAAACAAACAGGCTAGTTATCTAATCGTGTTGTATTCAAAATATTTAACTATATCAGAAAACTCATTGATCTGTTAAACGACTTGATTCTACAACCAATTTTCTTAGGTGTGTTATTTTATTGGAAACAGCGATTCGGGATTTTAAAGCCAATTATTTAGTATCGTCGACAAATAAATTTTTTGACTCTTTTCTTATCATAATATTTGTATGTTACTACTAACGAGATTTTGAGCGAATCGTAACTGAAAAGAAATCGAACTTTTTTCCACATTGGTAAAAATACAATGGCGATAGCAATAAAATAGAATTAAATTCTTACAAAATGATCATTATCAGTTCTATATACTTGTAGCTAGCTATCTAACCGGCATGAAATTAAGATGCCATTCTTGGCCATAACTCAGCTGGAGGACATTTTCTTGATTGGCAACAATTTTCATCAATTTTCATCCATTTAAAATGTTTTCATTTGTTTTTTTCCCTACCAATGATACCATCTTACCAATATACATGTACTTTTTAAAAACATTTTTTTTTCGAACATTGTTATCCGTGTGCGTCAGTCAGTGGTAACTTAATTCCCCTTGAATGTTTACCAGAAAGATATTCTTAAGTTTTGAATTCAATTTAGACTGTCCAAATAAACGATTGATGCTGGCAAATCCTCTAAAAAATACTTGTATCTCAATCCTTGTTGTGTTAGTCTCATTTAAGTACGCCTTCCATTTTCTTATATTATTTATTATATATTTACAGCAGAAAAAAACCCTGATGAAGTCCAGTCTTATTTGGTGAACACCTATATTGTTGTTTGGCAGTGTTTCTTGCATTCATCCAGCGTCAGAAAATTGTAAGTATTTCCTTGGCATCCTCCGTAAATGAAAGGTTTACATTCGTTATCCCGAAAAGAAAATCGCGCAAAAAAATGTGGCACAAATTTGGTCAGTAACTGTCATTGTTTATTTGAAAACTAATCAAGAAATAGATGAAATGAAATGAAAACAAGACACGTGCTTACCTGTGTATCCGTTATTTTATTTTTTTTTTACCAATGTTAAAGTATTTTTAACTCAGATTAATGTTCTGCCGGCAATTTTCGGAAGTAATGGCGAAAAATAATTAGATCTGAGCTATCGATCTTCTATGATTAAAAAAAAACGTTGTTTTCACAATATTCTGAAGGTATTATCGACATTTATTGTTTCAACTGCATTACTAAAAACTTGTTTCATTTTATCAGCAAAATTCAGTAGAATCAAAACTAAACAAATTTGGCAGCTAATGCTGCTTTAAGTTTTACAAGATTTGCCATCAGTTTTAGAATTAGTTTAACCGCCTTACCGTAGATTATCTCATTTTGTGAAGTTAGATAGTTTACATAGATGCACATACCGTACGATGCCGTTTCTGCAATTGTACTGGTAAGGGAAACCGTAAACACCATGAATAATAGAAAAAAACATTTTTTTTCTGAAAGTTATGAATTCACACTCATTCTTCATCGGCTTTTCGCAAGTAGTAACAATAAAATCTTATTAATCTACAGTAGAATGTTTTTTGGTGATACAATGTTTTATTTAAACGTGTATTATTTCATATAAATGGCATGAAAAATGTGAAATTTTGATGCGCCAGTTCACATGAAAGAGCCGATTTGCTTTTATTTGACTTTAACTTTTTTCCTTCACCCCAACAGTAATGTTAAAAGAGAAGTAATTAAAGAATAAACCACCCTCCCCTTTTTCAAACTCAATCAAGCTAACATATCTAAAATAATAGTAACACAAAGCAAGTGTTCATGGCCATAATGTACTTGTAAAATGGAAAAATCCGAATTTATATTAACCGTCCTCCTTTGTTGTTCTGCAAGACTTATAAACATCAATGTGAACCAACAGCTGATTAGTTATGGGATTCTTACGTGATAAGTATATGTTTCATGACTTATATAAAAGATCAAAATAAGAAATGCTTAATGTGTCCATACCTTTATTTGATTTACCGAAACCTGCTAGGGATTGGCATCAAATTGTTTGTCAAATTCCGGGACATCTGTCTCTTCCATACGACACTACTTTTCCAACTCCAGTATAGTCATTAAGGCACATCAGCGGTACTGAATTGGTGTTTAAATGTCTTGAGTTCGTCGTTGGCATCGAACAGAGTTTTTATACCATTCTACTATAGATAAGTGCTACATTACTTCAAAATCAATTGCATCACTTCGTTTACACGTCGACTTAAATGATTTATATATTTTGACGGAGATATTAGGTTAATTTTGTACGATTAAGACCTGCTATTCAGGGTTTCCTTAAAAATTAAAAAAAGTTCATTGATTGCATGTATTTCTCGGTTAGTGAAAAATCTACAAATTATTTCGGGAGAGAGCAGCTAGTACACTGGGTTGTGGCTGAATACTTTCAAATGTAATCGATTACATCATGATTACTCATAGTTTCAAATGTAATCAATTACATATTATTACTTCAGATGTTTTCCCACATAAATAAAAGAAAATAAATGTATTTCCTTGGCATAGGTAAAATAATGACATATTTAGCAACTTGATTGACATGATTTTAAAGCAGAAGAAATAATTAGTGAATTATATTCACAATTTGAAAACTGTGATAAACACGACTGTTGAAAATTGTATATTGACAGTTACATTATTTTTTTTATTTTACTCTTATCAGTAGAACAAGTGAATTGTATCTAAATGTGTAAGTGAACATTTTTTGTTTTGGAGCAATGTAATCAAAATGTAATCCCAAAGTAATAATGATTACACTCCTTTTGTATCCAATAATCGATTACATATGATTACTTGAAATCCTAATTTACCATGATTATTGATTACATGTGATTGCTTTTGAAATATAATCGATTAAAATTGATTACGATTACACCATCCATTGTTAGTAGTGGCATTATTTGTACGTGGGCTAATAACCCCCCCCCCCAACCCGTGCACCCCACTCATCAACCAAAATGATTTTCAGGTACCCTTATACTTCCCATTTACAAGTCTTTTTAGGAACATCATTATCTTAATTATGAATGCCTAAAATATGAGTTATACAATGTCAGTATGCTGTGAATGAGAATTCAGTTTGATTCTGAGACCAGTTTTCTAGAGGTAAGGGTAATATTTTTAACATTTTTTGAAAATCCTTTCTTGAAAAGTAGTTTTTCGTGGTTCATTTATGTAGACAATTAAATTATTTATCAAATTTGATATGTTTTAGTTGAGTAATAACTTGTGGAGTCAAATTTATGTCACTTTTGACCGAAAAATCGAAAATCCCATTTTTGCATTTTTCGATAAATTCTGACAACGAAAATCGCCAAAAATCATCAAAAGAACCCCAGAAGTATAAATTGTGATAGTACTAAACAGAAAATATCATATATACATGTAAGCCATTTTTTATTGAAGCATTAATACTCTAGGGGTTTTGACATTGAAAAATATGTCAATTTAAGCGAATTTTCGGTGGGTAAGGGTACATTTTTTTATATTACCGCAAAATCCTAAGTGTTACCGCCATTTTCTTGGTACCATCGTAAAGCTGAGACATTGGGCTATACGATGATACCTAACTTTGTTTAGTTTGCTATCCCGGAAAGGCTAAGACGCTCAAACAATTGAGTAAAACAATCTTGGCTTTTTGACCCAGTGGGGTACAAATATAGGCTTATACTGAAAAAGAATCCGTCCGAGAATATTCCTTGGCGACAAATTGTTTCGGTAATTGGAGGTATAAAGGTACCTAAAATCACCATGAAGTTGATCGAGGGTGGGGGGGGGGGGTTGCATGGTGGACCCTCCCAGCCCATGGACTGTATAAGAGAGGTTGAATACATATATTTTCTGCCTCGTAAATTTTAAAGGGGCTTGTAGAAAGTCTATGCAAAACTATACCATATATTGCAGCTGGAATTATGGACATCATTTCTTGTGCCCAGAGCGGCATGTACTTCTGCTACAAGCGTGAATGCCCTTGGTCTTACTTTAAAAACATTTTTTTGAATTTGTTATTTAAAATAGTGTTCTGACGATGCAGTAATGTTTTTTCAAGCGAATGAATTACGTAAAACTACGATCTACTGATTGTGCATAGGCACCAACCTTTATGGTAGTGAGGGGAGGAGACTTTAATGTTATTTTAACTCTAGCAACAACGAAAAAAATACGAGCACTCCAGTTTCCGCAGAACAAAAATAATCATTTTCGCATCAATACCAAGCTCTTACTTCTCGAGAAGAAAATGGTCTGCGCCTTAGTGTATGAAAGTTGAGACCATCAAGACTAATTTCACAGCAGAAAGAAGATAATGTTGCATGATATCCATTTATTTTCAAAAGCGATTGTTGTGTCCAAAAATGCTCTCGTGATGTTCGATGAAAACGTGAAGAAAATCTTTTTATTAAATATTTAAGCACCAAGAAACAAATTAACTACCCATTTTGGTTAAAATAAATAACTATGGAATAGAATCAATCAAAGATAAATCGTTTAAAGTGTTTTTACATTCGACAGCATCACCACAGGTGGAAACTATCCAAAAAAATCAATTACATGAATTCTCGAAGTACAACAAACTAAATCTTTTTCAAATTTATTACATAACAATAAAAAAAAACTATAACAATAAAAGTACAATGTGAATTTTATATATGGGAACTCAAGAAGTCCAAAATAATTTGGCCAATGAACCTACAGAATAATGTTATTTGCACGAACAACTGGAGTCACATTTACAGGTGTCTGGTCCCGTACATTGCTTGCCACATGCACACTCTCCTGAAAATACATCAACATATTTCAAATATCGATAATGTTTTCGTTAACATGTTCATGTTATTTGTTAAACATTTAAATATTTAACAATCGTAAATTGAATGAACATCTTACCCTTTCTTGCAATCGATAAGTTGAATAAAAACTAGTCAAAAATTTACACATGCTTTTTATACGCTAATGCACTTTTGAATATTATATGGAACAAAGCACAAACGTTAACGACGAGGAATACAATAAAAGTATTTTTATACTTATGTGGTTATATCAAGTGACCAGGCATGCATACCCGTTCACATAGGCAAACCAATGGGGATCGCCTGTCTTATTCTCGAAAAGTTTATTATATAGCAAAAAAAAAAAATAAATAAATAAAAAAAATAAAAAAAAACTGGAATAACTAGAGCAGTCAGCTATTTCGAAATTTCTGGATCCGCTGGTTCTACAAGTGGACTATATGTATTAACATTTCGTTCAGTACTGGTATTGTTCCTCTGTTTGTTTTTGTTTTTTTTGGTCATATATAAATATTTTTTTTTTGCAGTTTTCAGTCCAAATCTTTAAAACTAAGAAAGATAGAAGAAAATGTTTAATTGATCTTTAAAAATGAACCAAGTAAGTCATTCATGCTCCTAAGAACCTCTAGTTAGTGGAATCTGGCTGTTTATTTCCTTTTTTTTGAACAGAAGGGCGGATGAATGCATTACCTTAAAAACATACAGGATCCGATGAAAGTGGAGTTCCTACTAGTTCTTTAGTGTCACTTATACTCGAATTCACCTCAGCCTGTTTACAGTTTTTTTAATTATTTTTTAATTACTCATAATTTCCTTTAAAAACTTGCCATTTTAGTCATGTCGATCTGTACTACAACTCGCATACAATTATTTCTCGTTCTTACCTCCGAGATAGAAAAAAAATCAATATTAATTTTTTTCTACGTGAAGTTTGCACAGTACGTATTGTTTATCCGTCATCTCTTTGAGATGTACCCTATTACCCAAAGAACTAAAATACCTTAATTTCCCGCCATAAATCTGAGTCCCCGCAAATTTAATACTATATGTGGTAAGTCTCATACTAGGTACCAGTTGTGGCGTTTTCATTCGGAAATTCAGGTGTTTTCTTTCACTTTAGGTAAAGAGCAGAAGTATGGCGATAAATCATGGTATTTCAGCTCCAGTTTTGGTCTCCGGTACGGTTTGTTAATTGATATTCAATCATTTTCATTTGGTCTTATTATAACCTTAGGTATCAACTGGTATTAAAGAATGTATAACAGGTTAATTTTCTCACCTGGCTGACATTTGCACACGACTTTACACCCTGAACATCCACAACCACTGCTACATTTGCACGCGTCACCACAACGACAACCTTCTCCGCTGCACCCAGTACCACAGATACAGACTTGTGCTGAACAAGAAATATCAATTTTTATAGAACAATAAATAATAATAATCACAGCAATGGTGAAATAAAGTGGAAATACAAACAAAGCAGATACGATAGAAGTTTGTTTTGATTCTATTTATAGATTGCCTCTTACCTGACCACTACTAACGAAAATACACGTAAGACATGTAACAAACTTGTTTGTTTGATAATTCAATTGAACCAATAAAAATAAAAAAAAAAAACCAAAAAACAAAAATCTAATAAAAAAGGGGGAAACAAATAATATAAAAGACGAGTGTATCGTTTGTAAACAATCAATAATCTTATAAACGTGATCACAAAAACATAGTTTTACTTACTTTCAATGCAATTACAAGGGCTAGGCATATTTAAAGTGGCTGTATGTCTCAGTTGTGAATTATATCCTAATGAAATGCGCAGTTTTGGCCACAGACTATGTTATGTCGGTTTATATATCGATCCCAACTATGCCGTGTGCACGGCCGTGTGCAAAACATTGATCTTTGTACAGGGTACGACAGAGGTCCAATAATATATGTCATGCTTCATAATTAATACAAAAAGCTGTTTTATCAAGTAGTTCATTAACTTTTATTTTTTATTTATCTCAGAATGTAATTTTTAAAAGGCTTTCCTATGTCGCCATACAGTAAAAATAAAAATTCGTTTCAACGTTGTTGCTCATCCTTCAAGAGAACCTCATGTCGGTGTGTCATAAACAACCTACGCACCGGCTTCAACATGTATGTGACATGTCATTGTAATAAAGGATGGTTTGATAACGCCGAAAACATCTTTTAAATTATTCATGATCATAGTCGGGGGCTAAATTACTGTTCTATGTCAGTCTATAAAATCCACCCCTCTCATGGCTGTTTTATTTTTTTTCAAGCATATGCTTTTATTTCTGTAAATTTTGTTTTTATCGTATCTTTTTTTTTACATTTTAATAAACTCTTCGACAAAATACAAAGAAGAAAAATACATTTTGGTAACCCTCCATGAGTACCCAAAAGCTATGCGTCATAAATTAAATACAAATATTTGAAAGCGTTTTAGAAATGCTTGGCTGTGGTCGGAATATTTAGTTAACAGGCCATGACTCAAGACAGAAGTATTTATCAGTGTTTGAAAAGATGCAAAAATGCTTTTTTGCATGAACCTTTATAAGATAAAATTACAAACATTAATTTGACAAGCCATCTTTCAAGGGGGAGATAATTGGCGGAAAAATGTCTGTAGAAATTTAATGGGAATTTCAGTTTTTTTTTTGTTTTTTGTTTTTGTATTACCAGAAAAAAAGTGAAATTTTCTTTTTAAAATATAAAATAATATCAGATAAGTATTTATTATACAATTTTCAAGGAATTTTATCTACCAGTTTTTTTAATAGCAAGCCAAACCATGAATTCCCGACATAATATATATATTACGCTATTCAGTTTCTGAATGTGTTTTGATCTTGAACTTTGTGAGTTTTATGCTCATATAGTTTTATGAGTTTCATGCTGAGGAAGGATATCTGTTATCCGAAATATTCAATGTTATATATATATATATATATATATATATATGTATGATCTACCTTAATGTCAAGCCTTTCGGTTTTAAATTGACAAATATATGGTCCTTATTGTATGACTTAAAATGTATCATGTTCTCAATGCCGGCATAAATTTTTGTAGGTTTAAACTGGTCTGGAGCTGGGATGTCATTTAATGGCCAGTAGTCCTTTGTGCATTTGTGTAAAGTATAACCAGTTTCCTTGTTTTTGTTTTAACAAGGAACTTGGACATTTTTACATTTTTTGAGGTATGTATAATTGTCTAATATTTTTCCACATTGCCCAAAATGTGGGGGGTTGATCACTCCGAAGTACTTAAACCCCGACGCATATGTTTCGCCTGTCCCAAGTCAAACATATCATTCCTCTGTTTGCCTTGTTTCGGTTTTTAGCTCATCTGGCCGAAGGCTATATGAGCTATTGCCATCACTTGGTATCCACCGTTAGGTTTAGCCAAATTCTGACATAGGGTAAAAGTGTTCAGCATGATGAGATCTGCCTATGGTTAATTTTCGTTTCAAAGCAGAAGATGTTTTAAGCCATTTGAGTTACATTTTTTTGCTATTTTTAATCTTATTTCTTTCAAAACTCTTCTCTATTCTGACACTATTTGACTAATTGGAGCCAAACTTAGTATGAATGTTCCTTAAGGTATCCTGCATAGAACTGGTGTGGGATTTTTGATCCGATAAATATATGGCCGCTGTTACTTAAATTAAAACATAAGGGTCAGACAATAGTTTTTTGCATATTTAGGTTTAGCCAAATTCTTTTTATAGCTGAAATGAGCCTTATTAGTAGGACTACAAAAATCTTCAGGGATAAAAATTGTCAGACGACTTCTTGTAAGAGTTATTGCCATTGGAAGAGGAAAATGACGGGTTTTTTTTTGCTTTTTTTAGTCAATATCTTGAAAACTACGATAGACAGAAACTTTCAATTGCTGAAATGATAAGTCCTACCAAAGTCTTCTTGATTCAAAATTGTTGGACAACTTCTCGTTAAATTTATTGCCTTTGAAGGGCAAAATTGAACCAGGTGAGCGATTCACGCTCCTGGGAGCCTCTTCTTTACTTCCAGTTTACTTGCTTCAATGTTCTTGTGCATTAAGATGTTTTGGGGCCAGATGCAGCCTGCCATGTGGTGTGAGGGTTTCAGCGTCGTTCATTGAATACCTATGAGTGGCCTTGAGCTGACATTTTAATCCGACGGGGTTATTGTCTCCATGATATTTTCATTCTCCTTATATATGATAGAAATCTTAAAATGTATGATTTTATTTTCATTGACAAACATGCTCACGGCTAAATGTGGAAGTAAAGTTTCAGCATTGCATTTCGTATGACTAGACACTAAGTTATAACTTCAGTTTGAAATCTGATAGAAATGGCATATTACAGCAAAAAAAATTAAGTATACATTCAAATAATCACATGAACATTTAAAAAAAAAGGTATATTTGTTTATACTTGTTTCCAATCCTGTTCTGGAGGACGACAGCAAGAATTGCAAATCAGATCATAAAATTTCAACAAGAATTCTAAATAAGCATACTTTATGGTAACTATGTTTACCATCAATCTTACGGTAATAATATTTTAAAAATATAAAAATCTGTAGAATAATCTGAACTCATTTATTTTTATCTAAGTACAAAAGTCGTAAGACTGTTCTCCATCCTTTAACTTTCACAACAGTTACCCTCAGTAAGAGATATCATACAATAATGTTTAATAAATAAAAACAGAGCTAAGAGGTTTCTCTACATAGGTAAATGTATTTATAGAAACCTCGTGAAAATCAATTCAATATCACTTTCAAAATTCTCCGATGAAAATATTCACAAACAAACTTTATTGTTACGATGTGATCGATGTGGTTGCTAACTCTGTCACTTTTTGTCGCACTTAAGGGGCCAACGTTTTAGCAATCGCTTTTGTAATAAAAAAGATTAAGCGTTGACATTGAAAAACAATATCAGTTTAAGGTCTTAAGATATCAATCACAAATATTGAAAAAAGAAACATTAAAAGAAAAGATTCTGGGAAATCTGTCAAAATTTCATCTACTTATTGAAGCCAACGGTACAAGAAAATCATTTCATGAACTGTATGAATTACGTGTATTTTTTTTCTAATAGTACTCAAACGTTTGCACACGCTAAACGAACCTTGGTTTTTGATGCGGAACTTTAATCAGATTAGCTTTTGACGAGCCAGGGAAATCAAGGGAATTACATCAATAACCCGGATTCGAACGGTAATTAAAAGAAAGTACTATTGTTCGTAAAATCAAATTCAAATGCAAGATTCTTAACTGATGAATACAATACAAGGTACCAACCATTTTATTAGTGGGGTTGGATTTTTTAAAATGATAATGTAGAGGTGTATATTTTCATGATAATTAGTTGCATGTCTAGATAA
Source organism: Perna viridis (assembly GCA_037379345.1). Lineage (NCBI taxonomy): Eukaryota > Metazoa > Mollusca > Bivalvia > Mytilida > Mytilidae > Perna > Perna viridis. The sequence goes on along the minus strand of CM074511.1, from coordinate 7,543,300 downwards.
TTATATTTGATTTAGTCATTGTACCGTCATTCTTATATCCAGAAGTTTATCTTTATTATGATTTTAAGTGGTTTACTATAGGAAAGGTGATGAAGTACAGTACCATGTTACCCATGTAGGATGTTGTTTTAAGTAGTTGTCAAAGTTTTTGATTTATTGGAAATTGGTGCTTAATTTAGGTCAGTCAAGTAAGATATGATAATTAAAATAGTTGGTGCATAGTTGGTGTAAAATTTGTGTTGAACAGTATATAAGATGTTTGACTTTCAGTTTTTGGAGAGAAGAAAAAGAGAAGAAATGGAAGGAGCGAAAGGGCGATGTGCGATTGGAGATTTGATGTTAGGGAATATACGGTTACAAACTGAATGTAAGTTTTGATTTATTTTATGTGGTTAAGGAAAGTGTTTTTGGAGACAAGTGATGCAAGAGGAATATTGTTTTTGAGAGTTGTAACTTGCCGTATCTGGAAGTTAGCTCCTTATTATTGATGATGTTTCTTTGACGTTTTGACGTATACTTGCCTTAACAGGAATTTGTATTCCGGACAATATGTTCCTAGGTTCCGGACAAAGGTCCGAGGTTATTGTGAATTATTGACGTTAGTATAACTTGCCTTAACAGGAAGTTATCGTATTCTGGACAATGGTCCGATGTTCCGGACAGTGGTCTGAGGTTATAGATTGTATATTGTTGACGATAGTATAACCTGCCTTAACAGGAAGTTATCGCTATATGGAGAATTCCTCGCTTATTGTTGTCTGTTGTGTTGTTTCTCTGTGCTATGTGGATCCAATCGGTATTATGGAATTTAAGAACTTTTGGAGAATAATTTGATAGATGAGTTTGCGAAGTTTTCTGATGTCAAAATAACTTTTAATCCTGTAACATGTATTTTCTGTATAATCGTAATAAAGTGTAGATTAGTGACAATTCTCTTATTTTGAACCCGCCTGGAATTGTGAGCAAGTTAGCTTCTGTTGTTAAAAATACCAGCCAAGAGCGTTGCGCGTACTCGGCCGCCATGGCAATAAATACCCCCACTATCCAGTAGACAATTTTCTGTGCCTTAGTGTATGAATGTTGAAACACAACTCCTTTCTCATTGAAAAGAAGCTAATGTTGATATCTCTTTGATTCTAAATAGTTTTAAAATGCGTCTCTTCTGTCCATAAAGTTTCCTTGTGATATCAGTTGAAAACATGGGAAAACATTGAAATATTTTCCTCTTAATGTTCTAAAAGTCAAACGACTATAGTTGAAATAAATAACTATGGAATTGACCCAAACAATAATCAAATATTTCAAGTGGAAATAAAAGTGATCAGGCTGTTTAAAAAAAGGACAAAAAAAAGTTGTAACAATCTTCATATGGGAAAACTGTTTAAATAGAAATGAAATGAATTCTTGAAGTAAAACAAAATCTTTTAATTAAAAGTTTATTTCATAACAATAAAAAATATAAAACAATCGAGTACAATGTGAGTTTTATGTATGGGAACTAATGAAGTCAACTTGATAAATGTAGGAATCCTTGTCTATTTGCAAAAACACCTCAAGTCACATTTACAGGTCTTTGGTCCCGTACATTGCTTGCCACATGCACACGATTCTGAAAATATATGAAACAGGTTTCAAATATTGATAATGTTTCGTTTACATGTTAAGTGTAAAACATTCAGCATTCTTAACTAAAATGATTAAATTACTTTTTTCGTGTAATTAACTTTTTAAGTAGCATTCTTTATAAAAATAAAACGATGACCCTTGTATGTCAGAAACCCACCGTTCAGTTTCGTCTTTGATTGAAAAAAGGAGAAAATAAACTTCGTTTCTTATTCGACACAAATAATGACCTCTACCATAGGTTGTGTCTGAATTAGCATGGACTAGTCCTTGACTAAACAAAACTAGACAAAAGCTAAAGAAAGTCCTGCTATGATAAAAAAAAATAGCTGCACGTTTGAATAGACACAAATTTAAACTAGGGCGTAATTAATTAAGGTTGTGACTAATGAAGTTCTCAGGTTGCCATCATCACTTGATTGACAGGAGTGTCCATATCTAATGTAGAATATGACCAAATACCTACATCTGTCACAGGACATTAAGAGTTTCTTAGTTCATCACCGCTTTAAGTGGGGTTAATATTCTGTGTGTTCTGACCAGTTTTGTTTTATCTATCGTTTTCTTTTGTTCAGTGTACTGTAATAATTTATCTTCCCGGCTTAGTTATTTTAATTGATTTTCCTTCGTTATCAATTTTTTGATACAAAAGAGTTTCTTAAAGATAATCTTCTCACCTGAACATTTGCAGACGACTGTACATCCAGAACATGCACAATCACTGTCACATTTGCAAGCTTCACCACAGCTACAAGCTTCCCCGCTGCAACCAGTCCCACAGATGCAGACTTGTGCTGAAAAAATGTAACAGTTTTACAGAACAATAAATAATAGTAATCATAGTGATCTTGACGGAAAGCAGAAATCACGATAAAGGTTTGTTATGATTCTATTTATAGATTGACTTCCATATACATGGGGTTAAACCAGCATAAATAAAAAAAACTAACACTGGGTAAACCTAATCCGGTTGTCAAAATGTTCTGCCTTTGATTAATTGTTTTCATACACGTAACCTGGATATTCATCTAAATGTCGAAGAAAAAAATCATGATTGTAAATGCTGACCTACTTGAAGTTTGTATGATCAATTGATTGAATGAGGAGATGGTATCACCTCTCTTTTTGGAGTACTTTAGACTTAGGCACACAAGTCCATGGACTTAACATTTCAAAACAGCCGTATATTGTACTTCAAATTTCATGGCATTTGGACTTTACCAAAGAGTAAAATTGTACTTTGGACTTCACCCAAAACATGGAGTGTACTTTGGACTTGAAAAGGGAGGAGGGGGGGGTGATACTCTAAATCAATAAAATAGGAATTTGAGAATTTTACAAAATAACCGGTAACGATAAGTTCACAATTTATCAATGATTAATACGTTTTCAAAACTAATAAAAAGAAAAAAAATGTAACAGTGTAAAAACTAGTAAAAAATCAATAAACCGATTACGTAACGTGAATATATATATATATAAAAAAACTTTTACTTACTTTCATTACAACTACAAGGGCTAGGCATATTAGAAAATGTCGTATATTTCAGTTATGAATTATTTCCTGGTGGAACTCAGTTAATAGCGCAGTCTGTCTATGTTGGACTATGTTATGTCGGATTATATATCGATCCTGACTATGCCGTGTGCAAGGCCGTGTGCAAAATATTATCTTTGTTCATGGTACGTCAGAGGTCCAATAATCTATGTCAAGTGTCATAAACCACAAATAGCTGTTTAATCAAATGACTTATTGCCCCATTTTTTTCTTGTTTGCTATAGCTCTCAGAATGCATTTTCCTAAAAAGGCTTTTGTATGTCACTGTGTAGTTAAAAATAAAAGTCAATGTGAAATTTTCCGTGTTTTTGCACATCCATCATGAGAACCTCATGTCGATGGGTCACATAAAGTTTCAACATGTGAATATTACTAGATTATACCAGTTTGGCCTCACCCAAATCGATATGATTCATCATCATATTCAGAGGCCCAATGTTCTATGTCAGTCTATGTCAGTCTTTAAATGCACATCTTTAATTGTCATCGTGTTTTTATTCAAACATCCGCTTTTGTGTTGTTTCTCAAGTATTTTTAATCATAACTTATTTGACAAAAATACCGAAGAAGAAGAAAAAATGATATTGTGGTAACCCTTCATGAGTACCCAGAAGCTTTGCGCCAAAACATACACATAATCACATACAAAAATTGAAACGCTTTAAGTCTGGCTTAATTCCAATCGACATATTGAAATTTGCTTTAATGGTCAGTTTAACCCATTTCAACATTTTTCTTTAGTATTTTTGTCAAATTGGTTATGATGAAAAATACTTTATAAAAAGTAAACAAAAAAAAACAAAAAACAAAAAACAAACAAACAAACAAACAAACAAAAACAAAACAAAAACAAAGGCAGATGTTTGAATAAAAAACACAATGGCAAGTCTGCATCTTTGGGACTGGGTGGAGCGGGGAAGGTTGTAGCTGTGGTGACGCGTGCAAATGTGGCAGTGATTGTGGATGTTCTGGATGTACAGTCGTCTGCAAATGCTCAGGTAAGAAGAGTTATCTTTAGGAAATTATTTTATATCAAAATATTGATAGCAAAGGAAACACACAGTCATTATTAAAACGGGCATGAATTAAGATGCTCTAGACTGTGAAGATTTTCTGCTTTTTTGCTAGACACTCACCATGCAGATTGCTGAAGGTCAAATCCGACAACGTCTTTATTTCCTTTGACAGATGGTCATATTCAATATTGTTTATGGACACTCCAGTCAATCATTTGTTGATGGCAACCTCAGAACTTTTTTAGTGACAACCTTAATTAATTACGCCCTAATTGAAATTGTCTGTATATAACTCAAAAGTATAGGTATATTTTTAACCATAGCAAGAATTTCTTAGGTTTTGGTATAGTTTTGTTTAGTCAAGTTTTAATCCAAACAAACTTCAGACATTTAGACATAACTTATTGTAGAGGTTATTCTTGGTTTAGAAAGAAAAACAACAATGATGCTAAATGGTGGGTTTTCTCCTGTTTGATTTTTATAAAGAATGCTACTTAAAACATTTAATTACGCGAAAGAGTACGTTATTTTTTTATTTACGAATGTTGAATGTTTAACAAATAAAATGTAAACGAAACATTATCGATATTTAAAACCTGTTTTATATATTTTCTGGAGCGTGTGCATGTGGCAAGCAATGTACGGAACCAAAGACCTGTAAATGTGACTCCAGTTGCTCGTGTAAATAGGCAAGGATTTGTACATTCATCAAGTTGACTCCATTAGTTCCAATACATAAAACTCACATTGTACTCAGTTGTTTTATATATTTATTGTTATCTATTTAACTTTTAATTAAAAGATATAGTTTTATTTCAAGAATTCATTTCATTGTTATTTAAACAGTTTTCCCATTATGAAGTTTGTGCTGCGTATTGTTGCAACTTACTTGAAAGCATCCTGATCACTTTTATTTCCACTTTAAATATTTGATTATTGTTTAGTTCGATTCCATAAAAATTTATTTCAACAACAGTCGCTTGACATTGGCTGAAAAATATTTTGATACTTTCCCATGTTTTCGTCTTATATCAGAGGGAAACTTTATGGACATAAGAAAAGCAATTTTAACCCTTTGACTGCTCATTCTCTCAGAGAGTGCCAGGAGTATTTTCAGAAAATGTTTTCCGGGCTGTTGTTCTATGAAGTTTCGTCATGCAACGATTGAATGATGTTACAATGCTGCCTCCGATAACAGGCGTCAAGAGGGTGGAATGAATACCACGCACACTTGTTTCCATTTAAAAAATGTAAAAAAAATGCTTTTCCCTTGACGGAAAGTCTGAAAATATTGACAGGGCAGCTAACATAAACATTAAACATTAAAAAAAAAAAAAACAATTAAAAAATGTGAACGTAAACGAAAAAAAGAGCAAACGACCCTGTCGACAGGAAAGGACCTTCTGAAAGAAATAAATAAATGAAAAAAAATGCTCACTCACTTTACCTACATTTGTTCTAGGATCTTAACTTATATTGTACATGTTATATCTTTTTGTCGAAAAAAAATATGAAAAGGGCAGTGAGTACTATCAGATAAAAATTATTTCATGCAAAATGCCATTCACCCGATGCAGGTAAAAATGATATTTTATTCAGTTTGCAGCAGCCAATTGTCTTTCCATTCAATGAAATGTTTAGTAGAGGTTTCACGTATAAGCATCAAATTATTTGAACATTTATATCGAAAGATCTCCTTTTTACATACATACGTGGTCATAATTTTACTGTATCGTACATACATTCACATGTAATGCAGTATAAGAGGACTAACGCAAACAAAACATTGGAGGACAGACATACTTCATGCAGGGCGAGTCCTACCCATCACACCAAAGATATATATGTATATATTCAATTAATATAATTTCCAAATGTACTCGAATAGCCCAATACAATCAAACCAGAGCTAGCTCTGCAAATATTCCGTTTATTTGCTATACATTGTTTTCATATGTTTATGTTCTGTTGCATAGTATGCCACACAGACTATCAAATGGAAATTTGTTCGAACGTTTCTCCCGAGACCATATCAAGCTTGTCGGTACCCATTTGCCATATTTTCTGTATGATGTGCTCGGAAAAATGTCATCAAATCAAGTCAGATTTTAAGTTCTAAATAATTAATTAGCATTAGGATATTCTGGTATGACATAAATATCTACCCAAAGAATGAAGCATTATTAGAAAAAATAGTTTAAAATTTCGAGTGATACGTCAGATCGAGCTAGAAGGAATAAAGTTTTTTCCAGGTCAAAGAATACAAACAGCAATATTACAACATATGCAGAAGCGAACAGAACAAATTGATATCAAATCTATTCTTTTCTGAGGCGTAGACCTTTTTTTGGGAGGGGGTAGTGATTTGTTAATTGAAGGCATGAGAAATATTTTAGCCGAAGTAGTATTTCTATTTGACATTAAGTACTGGGAAATATTGATGAATGATCTTATGTTTTCTTTATTTGGCAAAGTAAAATTTTATGCAAAAATGCGGAATAAGCTTTCTTTTAAAACATCATAGCCCCTTCCGCAAATAAAATTGTACAATGTTTGTTGCCTTTTAGTTCAATATACAAATTCCTGTGCCAGAACATGAAATGAAATATATGTTGTACAAGCACTTAAAAGTACTAAAACCCCGTACTGAACGAGCCAATACAGGTATTTAGTACAATTTGAACAATTACGAAAAAGTTGGCTGTTTATTCATATTACAACAATATATGTAGTTCCATTATGTAGCTATTAGAGGTTTTTTTTTTACTATCTGATATTTACCTTCTCGATTTATGACTGAGTTCGGTAAATTTATTATTACTTTTATTTAGCTAACTCATAAAAGTTGCAAGTTATTCTTTATTTTATACTTTTCTACTTTTTTACACTCTTTTGTGTTGTCATTTTGTTCGACTGTTCTTTTTTCAATTAACATACTTTTCTTATATATTTTGTAATGAACACGAAGAAAAGTTTGCGAACTACTAAACTAAAATATGTAATGATAAGAGTAGATAGATGAATTAGGTGTACGTTCCATTCAGCAAAGTCTGATGGACAATTTGAAGGGTCATGTGGTCTTCTTTTTTTCCAAATATAAGTGTAATTTAAACCAACTGAGGCTATAGCCCAGCATCATTTGCAATATAGAGTGACCCCTGTTTTAACGGGTAAACCTTGTCAACACTGGACAAAAAAATAAGATGCTACTTCATTTTTAATTGCAAATTTGAGGCTGACCTCTTGAAATTTTATAGCTATGTGTCTCTGGTGTAAGTCAAGGAAAGGGGCGTGACCTAACCCAGTGATAGTATACCCATGTCCGCTCTACTGATGCCCTGCTATCCATTCACCTTTAATTCTTTCTACACTCGATCTTATAGTAACTGTAATTTTTTTTTAAAAATGCTTTGATTTCATTTATACATGTTTATATCTTGGTGTTATTATTGAATAGGGGGTTTGTTATGGCTTTCTTGTGTTCACAGGAATCCAGGATTTCAGGAATAGGAAATGTAATAGAATTTAAGACCGCGCAAAGCGGGACAAGACAATTTTTGGGAGTGAACTAGGGAAAAATCATGATTCCATGCTAGAACAAATAGTGTGTCCAAATTTTAAATTAGGGGGTGGGTGGGTATGACAGGATATAGACCACTAAAATCCCCCAAACTTTCGTAACACAGCGTTAGCCAATCATTTGCACGATATGAGTGACGCTGACAATCAGCTGACTGTTCCTATACAATGTACTTTGTTTAATTTTCGTTTTCGTGCTAACATATATACTCAATACTGATAGACCCGGTTTAAACTCATATGTGTGATTCATGACGGACTGAGGTATTTCTTAACGTCTTTGGATATCATTTGGGATCTCTCACGGACGGTGTAAAGCATTGAAGCGTTTTACACCGTCTCCGGCATAGTCAAACCCATGAACGTGGGTCATTGCGTATTCAGGGAAATAAGTTGTCATGTGACCACGTTCATTCATTAAATTTATTAAAATTAATGCATTATTGCGTGATTTTGATCGGTGACCTAGTGATTTAATTTGTAATATGCACGCTATATACAGCGTTGTATAGCCTACAGCAGCATTTGCTGAATCTTTGACCCAGTAAAATTCTTTTTGGGATAAAGTCAACACTTTTCAGTGCATGGAAGACAGATATTGGTGCATGATTAGGCTGTGGACTAAGTCTACTACAGGTTTAGTCTTTGTATTTTGGTTTCCATTGTATATTTATGACTTATTTCATTTCAAAAATATCAAATGAAAATAAAAATCCCTACCTACCGACCCAACAAAATTTTAGAATAGTGCTCGGAAACATAAAACTATTTTTTTCGGCCTTGGAAATTTCTCATTGATATTTTTTAATTGAAATAATTCATACGCCTCCTTATACTAAAAAATTCCTGCAAATGTTAAATTTGATTTTGTTCAACAGAAATAATATAAAAAATTCTATTCTGTATTTTTACATGTAACTGGAAGACTGACAAACTGACACGAATCATGTTTGTTAAAGACCGGCCCCTAAATTTAGAAGAATCACGTGGTACGGCTGCAAGACTTTGACATGGCGTCTAATAAACAATGTAAAGGTTGCTACCATGAAAGAAAATGCGACGACGATAAAAGATCAGAAAATTCACCCTATTCATTTGTTTAGATTTGTGAGTGTGTTAAAACATTGCGTGATAAATTGCAAGTACAACCATTGTTCATTTGCATGCAGTGAAAGTGACTTGTAGAAACCGAGTTGTCGAATGTCCAAATCGAGGCTGCTTAGAGAGATATTTGAGGTAGTGAATGGAAAACATACTTTTTTATGAGCAACTCGGCAGGTTTTTTTATTCGTGTTTTTTCTTACTTCGCGTATGTCATGATAAATTTTGATATTATTTTACTTTCAATTATTAGATTTTAATTTTTAAAGTTCCCTTGTAACGCTTTGTGCTACTTGTCAACACTTATTGATGTATTTCCTACCCTTTTCGTAGTGTTGAATATTTCCAGTCATTTTCGTTCAAACTATTAAATCTAAAATCATTCTACTTGAAATAAGGGATAAATAAGATGAAATGCCAAAGAAATGAAACATATTCTAGCGAATGTGTGAATCTTGGTATAATGTTGTCGCGATGGTGATGTGTGCAAATGTAGCAGTGGTTGTAGTTGTCCAGATGTAAAGTTATCTACAAGTGTTCTGGTATAGATAAGGATAAATATATTAAGCTTCATATTCGTTCTGATTATTTAGGTTTTCACAAGCTTTATTTTAATGTTGTATTGTTTTGCACAGTGGTCTGAAAATTTTGGGTGTTGTTTTATCGTTTTGGACGGTGGCCTGACTGTTTTATGCTGTTGTGTCGTTCTAGACGGTTGTCTGATGATTTGGGCGCTATTGTGTCGTTTTGGACGGTGGTTTGATGATTCGGGTGCTATTGTATCGTTCTGGACGTTGGTCTGAAAATTTGGTCGCCATTGTGTTGTTTCGAACGGTAGTCTGATAAATCTGTTTTGTATTAACATTGTTTTGCTGATAGAGTCTTTACATAAAAAATAAAACACTATAATTAAAAGCAACTTTTGGCTTGACATGGGCTTTGTCCATATTGTATGATGTACCATGATTCTTAACTCTGCAAGTGAAGAATTGGGATTGATTTTACATACTTTTTGTAGGTTTAAACTGGTCTGGATTTGGCATGTCAGTTAACTACTAGTAGTCTTGAGTTTGTACATCTGTATAATTCATATTCAGTTTCTTTATTTCCGTTGTAACAAGGGACTCATACCTTCTTGAACTGATTCTAAGGTGTGTTTAACTGGACAGTATTTTTCCTCAGCCCCCAGATTTTAAAGGGGTGGATTATGATCACGCCAAATTACTTTAAACCCACCGCATTTAAGCGCCTGTCTAAGTAAGGTATTTCTTACCTCTGTTTGTCTTGTTTCGTTTTCACCCTAGTTTACTTTTATGTAATTTGATCATATATAAGGGCAAGTCGTTCGCTGTACCTTTGTATAATGATGTTTTTTTGAGTACTACAGCCTTCCCTGTTGTATAAGGATTTCATTGTTGTTCATTTAAGATAAAAAGGTGGCCTTGGGCTGAAAGTTTCATCTCGATGGGGTTGTTGTCTCTTTGATGTATACAAAGTTCCTATTCTCGTTATATTTATTGTGTAGTTTCGGACGGTAGTCTAATGGTTTTGGCTACTATTGTGTCGTTTAGGACGGTAGTCTGATGGTTAAAGCATTATTTTATCGATTTGGAGGGTGATCTGACCGTTTTGGCACTGTTGTTTTTGATTTTGGGTGCTGTGGTGTCGTTTTGGGCGGTTGTCCAGTAGTTTTGTATGGCACGTGGGAGTAACAAAAATTCGATAATCTGGGTTTATCGCCCGTAAACTATATTCAGCGGTCGCTAAACCTAGTTTATTTTCATTAGCGTTCGTTAATTTAAGAAAATAAAATAATCTATTGTACACTATCATATTCTTTTCTATACTACTCGTTTTAAAGCAAGATCTCAATAGCAAGTGACCAATCATCATCGTCGTAAGTTAGTGTGACAATGGTTAATTTCATTGTAAAACACAGTTTTTTCCGATAAATAGAGTTTAGCGACCGTAAACTCCAGTTTCTGATCGCAAATAGTAATAATTGCACCAGAAATGAAGTCTATCGTAGACAAAAGTATAATTAGTATCCCGTTGACTATAGTTGACATTGATAAACCAAGATTATCAATAAACTAGGTTTAGCGGCTATAGTTTTGGGCACTAAATGTGTTATTTTGAACGGCGGTCTAAAGATAATGTCGCTTTTGTGTCTCATGTTTCGTTTTACTTTTGTAGTTTATGTAGGATTTTATCAGCCTTTCTGTAAATTCTCTATCATGGCTCATGTTTGATTTAAGAAAAAAAAACAAATATCTGGATAAACCATATCTTAATATTAATGACACTTCAAAACTCTTTCAAAACTTTTTACTTCTATACTCACAACTGTCAAAGAGGGTCTGCAGTCCTACCACAACATTTGTTACTCCTGTAGTGGTATTAATTCAATGTAGATCCTGAAAAATTCGAAAGATCTTTTGGAGACAATCAGCTCAAGACTATTATCAGAATATAATAGCATTAATACATATGATTTATCAACACTGTATACTTCTATTCCCCATACTCAGTTAAAATCCCGACTTAAAAACATTATACATCGTTGTTTTTCCAAAAAAAAATGGTACACCTAGATACAAATATATAGTTCTTGGTAGAGATTCCTCATACTTTGTAAGAAATAATTCCAAATCATCTTCCAAATATACAGGGGAAGATGTTTACAAAATGCTGGAATTTTTAATCGATAACATATTTGTCCAGTGTGGTGGACGTGTTTTTCAAAAAACGGTCGGCATTCCAATGGGAACAAATTGTGCTCCTTTACTTGCTGACCTATTTCTTCACTCTTATGAGGCTGACTTTATAGCTGATCTGATCAGAAAGAAAGAATATCGTTTGGCTAGATCCTTCAATCTCAGTTTCCGCTATATAGATGACGTATTATCTTTAAACAATCCTAATTTCGGGGATTAGATACATCGCATCTACCCAAAAGAACTTGAGATAAAAAATACTACAGACACTGTGAAGTCAGCCTCGTATCTTGACCTACACTTAGAAATCGATGGTAAAGGAAAACTATTGACCAAACTTTACGACATACGTGATGACTTTTCATTCAGCATTGTCAACTTTCCTTTCATCAGTGGCAACATCCCTTCAGCACCTGCGTATGGAGTGTTCATATCACAACTCATACGTTATGCCAGAGCTTGCCGAAACTACGCAGACTTTTTGTATCGCGCTAGAACTCTAACAAATAGGCTTCTGGAACAGGGTTATGTTGCTACAAGATTGAAGTCATCACTACAGAAGTTTTATGGTCGTCATCATGAACTCATGGATCGTTATGGTGTATCCATCTGCACCATGAAAACTGATTTATTCAACGTGCCATAGTTTTCTTTTCCCCGTTTGCCTACCCCGGACGTGACGTTTTATGAGCAACTCGTTGGGTGTTTCTAGAAAAGCAGAGGACGCTTACCCAACCGGTGCACCTGGTCCATGCTCCCAGTTTTTTAGTGGAGTCTAAATTGCTTATTTACTTTTTGTTGCTTTGTACATATTATTTTGGTTCTTTTATGTTTTTTGTTCTGTGTTTCTGTCATACATATCTAGTCTTTGTCCCTGGATTACATTCTTTTAATTTCTGCAAGAACTATACGTTTGTCAATTTTTGTAAAAACATATCTTTCATCAGAGCCACACTTTTAGTCCATTTATAAATATGCTTATCAATGAATCACAATATGCTATTGGGTTGTCTTCCTTAGTACGATATATTATAAATATATGCCGAAACATAATTTTACCTCACCACTGAACCACATGCACTGAATGTCGATAGAAAATAATTTATATGAGTTTAAATGGTGTGTAAAAAATCACTGAAAAAATCTGCACTGGCAAAATATGATAAGAGTTGTAATGTTATAATCCAATAACTCTTAACACTTACTACTTGAATTTTGGGTCGTCAAAACTTACATTAAGACGATGTTTATGGAGGATTGCCCAGGTGTGTTTGTGAGATGTATTTAATTTAACTATTGTCAAATATCCATACCTTTTTAGTACCAATTGTGTCGAATTTGTGTTTGAGATTCATACGCTTTACCAAAAACCTGCAATCATAACACAGATCTTCTAGATAGGACCCAGAAATTTACACAAAAATTACTGGGATAGGAAAATGTTGCCCATAGTTAAAAATGTCATTTCATAAAATCGTCATTATGAACTGATTGACCCATATTGAAAATGCATTTATATATGTAGACATTTTTGCTGTGATATTGATTTCTATCAGATTTTAAAATAAAAATCAGAATAAAGTGTCGTTTCATACATTAAAAATAACAAGACACGTTAATACATTAAGTCATGAGCATGTTTGCCAATGATACAAGTCAATAATGTTATAATTTTAACACCTGAAAGATCAAGCATGTTTGCGGGTAAGGCATCCTTATTTAGTAAAACTAATCGTTGAAATGGGTTATTTTGACCATTAACGCAAATTTCAATATGTCGATTTAGACTTAAGCAAGACTTAAAGCGTTTCAAAATGTCATCATGTGAATATTTGACGCAAAGCTTCTAGGTACTCTTGAAGGGTTACCAAAGTATCTATTTTTTCTTCTTTAGTATTTTTGTCAAATAGGTTAGGATGAAATTTTCTTGAAAAAAGCGACCACAAAAAACAACAAAACAAAAGCAGATGTTTGAATAAAAAACACAGCAATTAAAGGTGTACATTTTGGAGACATTAGGCCTCTGGTGAATATGTCGATTTGGGTGAGGTCAAACTGTTTTCAATGGTAAATTCTAGTATTATGTCACATGTTGAAACTTTGTATGAAACATCGACATGGGGTTCTCGTGAAGGATATGCAAAAACATGGAAAATTTCACATTTACTTTTATTTTTTACTACACACTGATATGCAAAAGCCTTTTTAGGAAAATGTTTTCTGAGAGATATCGCGAACAAGAAAAAAATGAGGCAATCAACCATTTGATTAAACAACTATTTGTGGTTTATAACACTCGACATAGATTATTGCACCTCTGACGTACCATGTGCAAAGACACTATTTTGCACACGGCCTTGCACACGGCATAGTCAGGATCGATATATAACCCGACATAACATAGTCCAACATAAACAGATTGCGCTATTAACTGAGTTCCACCAGGAAATAATTCACATTTGAGAAACACAATATCTTCAAATATGCCTAGCCCTTGTAATTGTAATGAAAGTAAGTAAAACTATTTTTTGTTAATTACGTTAAGTTATCGGTTTATTGATTGTTTATTAGTTTTTACACTGTAACATTAATATCTTTTTCCTTTTTATTAGTTTTGAAAGCGTATTAATCATTGAAAAATTGTGAATTTATTCTTACTGGTGATTTTGTAATATTTCTCAGTTTCCTATTTTATTGATTTAATCAAATGGTCATACAAACATCAAGTAGGTCAGTATTAACAATCATGATAATTGTCTTAGAGATTTAATAGGTGAATATATATATATTTATATGAATATAGAAACAAAACTAGTTCTTAAGTTGTTGTTTTTTAATGTAATCGTAGGATTAACATTTTGACAACAGGATTAGGTTAACCCAGCATAAATCCTTTATTTATACTGGGTTAACCCCATCGATATGAAAGTCAAACTATAAATAGAACCATAACAAACCTTTACAGTGATATCCACCTTATTTCATGATTGACATGATAATTATCATTTATTTTTCTGTAAAATTGATATATGTGTTTTTCAGCACAAGTCTGCATCTGTGGGAGTGGGTGCAGAGGGGAAGGTTGTGGCTGCGGTGACGCATGCAAATGTGACAGTGATTGTGGATGTTCTGGATGTAAAATCGTCTGCAAATGTTCAGGTGAGAACAGATACCTTTTAGAGTTTCTTTTATATCAAAATATTGATAACGAAGAAAATAGATTAAAATAACTTACCCCGGATGGAATATATAGACTCCGCTTAAAGTGGGGATGAATTAAGATGCTCTAGATTGTGAATATTTTCTGACTTTTGCTAGACACTCGCCGTGAAGTTTGCTGAAGGTCAAACCAGACAACCTCTTCATGTCCTTTAACAGATGTAGTTATTTGGTCATATTCAATATTGGATATTGACACTCCGGTCAATCATGTGATGGTGGCAACCTCAGGACTTTATTAATGGGAACCTTAATTAATTACGCCCTAGTTTGAATTTATATCTATATAAATCAAAAGTACAGGTATATTTATAACCATAGCAAGAATTTCGTAGTTGTTGCCCTGGTTTTGTTTAGTCAAGTTTTAGTCCAACAAAATTCAGACATTTAGATACAACTAATGGTAGAGGTTATTTTTGATGTAGAAAAAAAAAGAAAGAAACGAAAATGAATGGTGGGTTTTTGATATTGCATGGGTCATATCCTGTTTGATTTTTTATAAAGAATGCTACTTAAAAGATTTAATTACTCGAAAGAGTAAGTTACTTATTTTATGTACGAATGTTGCATTTTTAATAAATAACATGTAAACGAAGCACTATCGATATTTGAAACCTGTTTTACATATTTTCAGATGCATGTGCGTGTGGCAAGCAATGTACGGGACCAAAGACCTGTAAATGTGACTCCAGTTGTTCGTGCAAATAGACAAGGATTTGTACATTCATCAACTTAAATTCATTAGTTCCCATAGATAAAACTCACATTGTACTCAATTGTTTTATATTTTCATTTTTATGTATTTAACTTTTACTTAAAAGTTTTGTTATATTTCAAGAATTCATTTCATTGCTATCTAAACAGTTTTCCCATATGAAATGTGTGCTATAAATTGTTGCAACTTACTTGGGAGCAAGTTCACTTTTATTTTCATTTTAAATTTGTGATTATTGTTTAGTTCGATTTCATAGAAATTTATTTCAACAACAGACATTTGACTTCGGCTGGAAAATATTTTAATATTTTCCATGTTTTCATTTACTATCACAAGGAAACTATATGGATAGAAGAAGCGCATTTTAAAACTATTCAGGAACAAGGCACGGAAAATTCTCTACTGGAGGATGGGGGTTATTTATCATTATTTAAAAATCCAAGCCCCCTTCCACAAATAGAATGGTTGGTGCCTTGTATTGTAATTCATCAGATTATAGTCATTTGATTTTAAATAAGACATTGCTTAAGTAAACATTCAAAATAGTATTCATGTGCATGAAAAAAGTGACAATTTAATAGGGAGAGAGGGGAACGCGAATGGTTTCCAATAAGGGTCACGAGAGAATTGCCGAACACTGATCCGATTTATAAGCAAGTCAAGTCCAAAATAAATCTGGCAAAATAGATATCATCTCAGCTTTAAGATTTATGATAAAAGAGGCGCCTTTATTTTTAATATATTAAATTTTCCTTACCTGTGCAGCAATATTCCTTCATCTCCTGCATATGGTGTTTATATTTCACAATTGATTCGCTACGCTAGAGCAAGAACTAACTACTCTGATATTCTTCAGCGCTATGAATATCCTGAATCAGGGGTATGAGGAAATGCGTCTTAAAATGTTTTTGACCAAATTCTTTTTAGATATAAGTCGTTGGATGAAAAATACTACTTTTTTTCTATAACGGTGAGTAATGATTATTTTTTGTAATTTTTTTTTGTGCTGATGTGACCGCTGATTTACCGATTATGCCAATAGCAAGCAAATGTTTTTTAATCACTTTTTTTATAGTCACGCCAACGGAAAAGGGAGGTTTAGCGCGCTGTAAAACCAAGATTTACCCCACCATTTCGTTTGAGGTGTCTCGTTTCTCACCACGTGCCACACACCATCCTGTATAAAACCAAACAATAACAATTGTCAATGAATTAAACATTGTATCTGACCATGTGTGAACACTGTAACCTTATAATGCTAATGGATTTTGCCATATTTAACATCGTTCTTATGTTAAACGATATATTATTATATCCTTCATTATAAAAAAATACAAAGCAAAGTTTTTCTAGCGACTATTTCAACTGACATAGCTAGGGTAAAGTGTACATCCGAATGAGGACAAATATGGCGGGTCCAAAGTTACCGTAATAGGTCACGAAAATGTAAAAAAAAGTACCATTATTGTCCTATTTGAATCGAAATAAATCACGGAAACTCCATTTTATTATTGTTTTACCACGGGCTGACCATTTGTGCCGCAATATTTTACCCCGAGCTATGAAGACAATGATAAAATGGAGTTTGCGTGATTTATTTCTTAAATAAAACACACCTCAGAATCAGTTTATAAAGATCTGAGTCCTTTGTTACAACGGAAATAAAGAAACTGAATATAAATTACACAGACGTACAAACTCAAAACGGAATTTCGTGAACAAAAAGAAAGTTCGACACTCAGAAAATCCAAAAGTTCTTATCATTTAAATTTATATTTAGCTGGGCCACTTTTCACGTAAACTTTTATAAAAAAAAAGCCAGTAATAAAACTGAAAGATACTATTTTTCTAATCCCTTCTATAAAACGAGGAAAGTAAGATTTAAGCCAATAACTTTGAATAGATATCCATATTATTGCTATTTTTGCTGAGAAAGAAATTACTTCTCCAATTATTACTACATGATTCATTGGTTGTAGGGAAAAAAGGATCTTTGCCTTCGCATTTTACTAAGAATAATGAATCTGTAAACGATAGTCATGTTTAAAAGGATCTAAATACAAGTAAAATATAAATAAAACGTAAAAACAAATTAACAAATGTGAGCCCAAATTTTCAGCTTTACGGCCTTTGTCAGGGACAATAAGTATTGAGATAAAACCCTACCACAGAGAGTAGAAAAAAAAGTATTTTTTATTATTTTTATTATTGTGCTGTTGAAATCAGTTTATAAACGCATCAGAAAGGATGAGTATCATTCCTTCTTTTAAATTGTAAACACATTTAAGATTCTTATTGATCCTCATCATTTATTTCTGGTCCAAAGCTTTTAAACCTTTAAAATACATTGTTTGTAACTGGAAATTGCATGCTCATAAGTCGTCTGAATTTACTTCTTGATTTAGCACACTGTTTCACTTTGCAATTATCCGAACTAAGCGAGTCGTGCCTATTTCTTTTTGTTTCGGAATTTGTATTAAAATGCTCCTCCGATTGTTGAACTAATGCTGCAGCCATAACCCCTTCCAAGCTCATACTCTCCTCGTCATCAGAGCTACAGGAACTAAAAATTCGGTTTGTTTTAGCTGTTTGTTTTCTTATCTGTGTATAACAAAGACTTTTATTCTGTTCATCACCTAAAAGTTAAAAAAAAAATCGTACCCGATTAATCAAACCCATATCGATATAATTTTTTAAGAGATTGAGTAGTTCTGATATTATTTTGCGGCGACCAACCGGTATATATATTGACGTAACAGAAGCATCAAGTACTTTTCAAATTCGTAAACAAATTCTGTTGAAATATACCTTAACTTTGAATTATGTCTACTAATTTGTACTTTTCCTGTATAATTTCATTTGATATCCACACATTAAATGCATTTAATACATGAAATACGTGTCTATATATTTATTGTCTCGCAAGACGAAAATCGACCCAGATAAATTCGTATGCATGTGCCTTCTGGTGACCTTAATCCGCGCATGTACTGTAAGGGTCGCTTCAAAAATAACAAATCTGATTGCAAAGCGAAAGTGGTTATTCAAAGGCACGGAAGACCGACGGAATCAAGCCGTCAAAAGTTCGAATATAACACAAGGCTCCTTTTGAAATTTACGTATTGTGATATAATGTGGCTTAATTATGGTCATTATTCATTTGAAAACTATCAAGAAATAGATGAAATGAAATGAAAACAAAACACGTGCTTACTTGTGTATCCGTTATTGTTATTTTTTATCATGGTTAAAGTATTTTTAACCCATGTGTATGTCCTGTCGGCAATCTTCGGAAGTAATGGCGAAAAATTATGATCAGCGCTATCGATCTTTACTGATCAAAAAACGTTATTTTCACAATATTCTGTAGGTATTATCGACATTGATTGCTTCAATTGCAATACTACAAACTTATTTCATTGAATCAGCAAAATTTAGGAGAATAAAAACTGAACAAATTTGACAGCTAATGCAGGTTTAAATTTACAATCAGATTGTATTTTAAAGATGTGACCCTTACAGCACATGCGCGAAATAATGTCATCAGAAGTCACATGCGTACGAACTTATCTAGGTCGATTTTTTGTCTTGCAAGGCAATAATTATATAGACACCTACTTCATGTATTTAATGGATTTTTTTTGTGGGTATCAAATGAATGAAATTGTACAAGAAAAGTACAATTTAGTAGAAATAATTCAAAGTTAAGGTAAATTTAAAAGAAACGAAAATTTACGAAAATGACAGCTAATGCAGCTTTAACAAAAAGTCTTATCATGGTTCTTAGTGCAATTTGTGCTGTACATTTTTCTTCCGGTACTTTTCGGTTCCTTTGTGTTGTTCGTTTGTTCTTTTTATTGGTATGTCGTTGTTTGCACGTTCAATATTACTACTTCTTTTTGACGTATGACAATTGTATCACTTACCTACATGGTAGTTAGAATTTGCTGTTGATTCTGATTTTACAATTCGCGTTGTCACCCTGAAGCTTGTACTTTTGCAACCATCATTAACAATCTACAAAACATGAATTGGTCATTAATGTATTTATAATTTTATTTAAATATTCCTTTCTTTTCCCTTTTCATTCATGTTTGAGATTTATTCGCTTTACTCTGTTTTATTCTGCTTCGATGTTTTGTTTTCGTTTTGTTTTACTTTGCTTCGTTTCTTTTCTATCGTCCATTCTTAAAAACGTCATTATATAAACTAATTCCTAATTTATTTAACCCAAACATCAACTAAGGTCAATGAATTACATGAACATTTACTATTTTTGCAGTAACAGGATCTGTCACTTCACAGGTATCAATACCATCTATGTTGCTATCAAGGTCGTTGTTTAATGTCTGGATAGCTCTCCCTAACAGCTCTGGATGTAAAGCCAAGCAGGTCCTCTGATGTGAGCTCAAACTATGTCTAAAATATGAAGTTTTTAAGTGTGTTAAAGATTTAAGCGAGACTAGCTCTGAAACTCTCATGACTAAAATTTGATGTTGTAATAATGTCGTAGCAGTGGTATACGACTTAGCTATAGTAACAATTATTCCTGTGAGAAAAGCGTACAAATGTGTATCGAGTCAATAAGAATAAGAGAAATACTACAAATACAATTTGTTATTCTTTGAAGAAGAAAAAAACGGGACATTTCTGCTCATTAACTTTGGTTTGTTCTTCTCTCTAAGATGTGAAGATGTGAAGAGGGGGTAAATCACTACATTGACAGAAAAGTAATAATTGTGTTGTAAGATATGAGACTACTTTTCATATTTTTTTTGCTAAAATGGGTGATGATTTCATTAATACGTATTTAAAAGTACGATTCTGGAGCAGATACACATACAAACAATTACAAAACATGTTTTGATATGTTTTAAGACATAGCAAATATATGTTTCAGATCGATATGGAGACAAGCACTTTTTACATTCTTATCAAAATATAACGTTTTCCACACAACTTAATGAATTAAATAGTTTTTCATTTAATAAACCAAAAAGAGAAACATACAGAACAACAAAAAAAAATTACCTGCTTTTCATGAATTTATTTTTTATACCCCCTACACACACATGTACATATTAAACATACATGGTTTAAACAAGTTTTTTCATATATTTGATCTGTCAGTCTTAAAGCATGTATACAAGCATACAGTACGTAGATAAAAAGAATTTCTCGGTGAAAATGTAAAAATGCACACTTCCTCAAAATTTCAGCAAATCTGAAGAAACCAAACATAGAGATAAATCTTGGTACAGAGGACCATTATTTGTGAAGGGAAATGATTGTTACAGATTTTCTGCATTTAGTCTGATTCTTAAAAAAGGTTTCGACAAGCAAGACAAACATTTTGTACATACCTCTTTACAGGAGTTTTACACGCTGGACAGTAAACTCGTTCGGTACAAAGTCGTCTATGCTTTTTTAAAATCCTTCTAACAATTTTTTTATCGCATTTGTCACAAAAGGTCATTGAGTAGTCACATGAAGCAACATGACAATCCATAAAAAGTCTTTTTTTACTTTCACAACATCCTCTGATGGCATTCGGGCATGGTATAATGGCTTGTTTACAACAGTCTCTGTGATGTTGTAATTTGTATCGTTCTATTAACTCATCGCATCCATTGTTAGGGCATAGAATTTTTACCATCGGACAATTATCCAAATGAAGACTTTCTAAATCATGGTCTATTTTCTTTTTACATAGCTGACAGAAACTCATTGGCGATATACAAAAAGTCAAATGTCTTTCAAAGTCTTTACGAAACATGGTCAAATTACACTGTTGACAGTCATTCAACACATAAAGACAAACACATAAATGTTTTTTTGATTCATTTTCAGTTATATATTCACCACATCCCAAAGGTTTGTTTGGGCATGCAATTTTACGATGCTTGCATTCTTTGAGATGGTTCTTCATGTTATATGACAAAATATGTTTTCCGCAATGATTTAACGGACATTTCTGCAAAGTGAACGGACATACAGTTAAATGTTTTTCCATTTGCCACCTCGAATAACTCTCTAAGCAGCCTCGATTTGGACATTCGACAACTCGGTTTCTACAAGTCTTGATGTGTTGAACAAATCTATTAAATTCTCTTCCACTGCATGCAAATGAACAATGGTTGTACTTGCAATTTATCACGCAATGTTTTAACACACCCACCAATCTAAACAAATGAATAGGGTGAATTTTCGGATCTTTTATCGTCGTCGCATTTTCCTTCATGGTAGCAACCTTTTCATTGTTTATTAGACGTTTTGTCCATGTCAAAGTCCTCCAGCCGTACCACGTGATTCTTCTAAATTTAGGGGGCCAGTCTGAAACAAACATGATGCGTGGTTTGTCAGTCTTTCCAGTTAAAAAAATACAGAATATACTTGATTTTTTATATTTATTTCTGTTCAACAAATCAACTGAAAATCAAATTTAACATTTTCTGGTATTTTTTCACTACAGTGAATCATATGAGTCATTGTAAAATAATTTATTTTTTAGAAGTAGCACGATTTCTGATTGGATAAATAAAATTTCGTCATTTCATGGAAGAATGTTGTTACGTGATTGTGATGACATCAATCTTTTCTCAAATTTGGTACTAAAATTAATATAAAAAGATAACAAAAATAACTCTTATTCTTTAAGAAAAAGAAAACTGCAATATTTTTATCTCTACATTTAGAGAAGATTTTAAAGTACCAGTTCATTATAGAGTAGAGATAGTTCATGGTGTAGAAAACCTATCGAACAAATTATGCTTATACGTAAGCTATGCGTTAATGTCACAGTAAATTTTTCCCCAAAATTAAATCAATAACGATAACTTTTACGAAATGCAGATGTCATAAACCATCTACACAAATTTTATCTCGGAAGTGAAACAATCGAATGACAAAGACTGGTTATGTGGTCTGTTACTGGTTTTTGAATTAGAAATAAGAGTGAATTAGGTGGATTTTTTGACATGCATAAGTCACCTGTTGTCTCGTTTTTTTTTCAAACTGTTAAGTAACAACTTACCACTTAGAACTTTCAGAAGACGTTTCAAAACAATTTCTTTGTACAAAAAGTTAAACGTTTTATGAATATTGGTTTTGTACTTCTTTGTACTTGCAGCATTTTTCATTGAAACATTTCGATACTTCCACAAATGAACGCAGTTGAGTACTTTTAAATATTTGGGTATTTTACAAGGCTCTAGAATGATCGGTATTACCCTGTGTTTGCCCTTAGATGTTATGTACTTCCAGATAGCAACACTTGAAAAAAAGCAACAAGCCTCATCCGTGAGAAAATTCTTGGTAATAAATAGTAACGACAGTTTTGAATTTTCGATTCCCTTCTCAACAACTTCTTTAAAAGCCAGTTTCCCAGGTGTAGTATCACGTTCCGTATCATAAACTAAACATCCAGAGACTTCAAGAATTTGGATAAGCTGGGATACTATATGAATATCGGATTCGCAATAAGAAGCACATATATGATATTTTTTAGCCTGTAGATCAAGAAATCCTCTCCATTTTGATTTTGTTGGTTTCATAACTGTTTACTGCTTATTTTGGATTTTAAACTGTAATGGAAATAAGTTTACATACACATAAACTGCACTTACTTTAATACAAATATACTATAAATACATAGTCAAGTTTATGTTGTCAATACAATATACGTTGTATGTGATCAACACAGTTTTTAGTTATGAAAAGCTTTCAGTTCGTCGGACTGTTCGGCATAGAAAGAGCAGAACATGCTTACTCTTCCAGAGCACCTGATGTCACTCTCGGGTTTTTTTTGTGTGAGCTAAGAACGTGTAAATATTCCTTGGTTATCTTACTTGAACGGCATTGTCGATCGTGGAACCTAAATTAATTAAACAATAAAACCCTACATGTAGTGTTGTTTTGGTGTTCTCCATTAACCAGGAAGCAAATATCACGAGTTAATCGAGTGGTTGTTCAAATTAGATTTAAAATTATTGGAGATATCCTGCAGTACAAGAATAAATCATCAGGAAAACGGAAGTTTATTTTAAGTTTACGTTAAAGAGTTAACTGCATCAAATACGTAATCAAATTTAAATCAAACAAAAATCCAGACTAACAAGTACATGCACATCAGCGATGACCAAATAATTATGCCGACTTGAGGATTATTTTCATTTTGCTTAATCAGTGAGGCATAAATGTCGCATTAAAACAATGCCTCAGCGAAGGTCATGAGTATCGTGACAACATATGCACATTCGATTTTCCACATATATATAAGTATACTAATAATCAACAAGGAGCATTTGCACATAAATATTTCATTAACTGGGTTGTAATTTGAATCAGCGCATTTTGGTTAAGAATCAAGTCTAAAGTGTACTATACCAGGAAAATATATGCTAATGCGGAAAAATAGAATATGTAAAAACATTAAACCATGTAAAGAATAAAATTAGGCATCGTGTCTACTTGTCTATTGGCTGTCTTAAAATACATTAAAAGAAAAGGGAATTACCCAAAGTATAAAAAAGGAAATAAAAAACAAGATATTTAAATCTTGGTTCCCATGATCACTCTTTAAATTCAATAAAAATTTAAATACATCGATCTAAGATAAAAATAATACAGTTATTATTGGGGCCTCGCAGAGCATTTTATTCACATACATACGTTCACGCAACAAATACTATGTTACAAAGTATCATGAAAAACTTTCATATAATAATAATGCCAATAATGCCATTGATTTCGTAATTAAATGACACTAAGGGCAAGCAGTTTAATAGGATATATAGCAGGAGACAATGAGACAAGATGAGTTATCGCTTGCAGATATTCTATATAGTGCTTCTGATAAATTTTAAATTTACAAAATAGTTCTTATACTTATAAGAAACATCAATTAAATAGTATGTTTAGTAATAAAATATTTTTCTCTGTCAATTTCGTCAATCAATCAATTATAGATAAAGAAACAAAGCGAGGGTTTCCATTAACATGTACAGATTCAAAGGGAGGTAATTATAAAGTAATCTAACCAAAGTTCTCAATAATCACTTCCAGGTCCATGGTCATCCTTGTAGTTCCAAAAAAAAAAAAAACACACTGAACCAGAATTATGCATTTTAAATAGATTATTAATAGTGTGTATTCATCAAAAGTGGTCAACATAAAACTCAGATTGTATACTTAAAAATCATACTTTTAAGCCGCTCCAAAAGTGTATGAATATTGTGTACAAGTGTGAGTAATTTGTAATTTGGAACAACAATTTAGGAACGTGACTTTTCAATATTACCGTACAAAAACGTTATAAAAGTTTTAGTGGCCATCATTTAATTTTAAATCGCGTAACCAGGGACACCTCAAATCTTTCCGAAACATTGTCAAATAGTACTGCCGTCTATTTCTGAGCAATATTGAGCTTTTGGTTTTTGTGAATCTAAAGCGGTTTAAGACATTTTTACAAAATTAGTTATTTATTATTAGAATTATAGATAATTCTGGACAGACAAATGATCACGTCTCATTAGCTGAAATATTGCTGCTCGGGCGTTAAACCCCAACAAACAAACAAACAAATAAACAAAGGGTGAATTCCAATGTCCATTCCCAGATTTCAAATATAGATTAAACCTTGTCGTGATACTTTGAGCCATAACTGCGACCAATTGTCTGGCGGAAAAATGTCGAAATTTGATCAAAAGTGTATATTGTGTCATATCATTGGGTGTGGAACCATGTTTCTAAAAAGTAGGTAGAATTGTCTATCTTGAACCATATTTGTAAAAATTGCAATAAACACGTTCTAAATATAGGTTATGACCATTTAAACAAATGACCTAGGCCTATAACTTTTGACCTTGATATTTTCAGAGAGAACTGATGCTACTGATCAAGAATACATATGGTTTGTAGGTACTTTTCTGTAAAACAAACTAAAAAGGTTGACCGATCCCATCGAAGCATTAAAAAAAGTCGATTTTTTGGTCATAACTCTTGTAAGTTTGAAAATGCTGAATAGACATATATACTCCTCTTGTAGAACTTGTTATTCGGAATATATTTGTCATATACAGTACACCTCTATCTGTAACGGTTTGTGACTTATTGGCAAGAAAACTGCAAAATCACTAAAAATACTGGTTTTTGTGCTATAGTGTCAAAACTCTTCACCAAAACGCTTAAAACTCTACTTAACAAAAAAAAATCTAAAACAGATGCATATTTTTCATGTTCATCCTTTTCTTCTATCTGTTACCATTTTCAAGTAATGACCTTGACATTTTTAAAACCCACAACATATCATCGAAGATCAACTGTGAATGTCCCAACCCTGTACGACTTACGGTTTAAAAATTAAATGACCATCTGAATCATTTCATTTTTTAGGTCGCCAAATCGCGTTACCAGGGAAATTTCAAATCTTTCCGAAAACTTGTCGAATAGTACTGCACTCTGTTTCTGAACAACATGGAAGTATTCGGTTTGTGCGTATCTAAAGTGGATCAAGATTTTTTTCAAAATTAGTGTTTTCGCTACGGGGCAGATAACTTTTAACAGACACATAATAACGTCTCACAGGGTGAATTCCAAAGTCCCTTCTATGATTGCAAAAGATGGTTTAAATCTTGTTGTGATACGTTGAGCTATCACTGCAGCAAATTGTTTGGCAAAAAAGGAATAATAATGATAATAATAATAATCAGAAGAAATACAAGAAGGTCTTTCCATTTAAATGGGAAATACCTTAATAACAAAATAAATCAGGGTTTCCAAAAAAATGTAAGAAACAAAACACATTACGGCGTGGTTGTAAGATTTTATATGCTTTTATAATTTTGTTATTATAATATTTTGAAATTTTTGTCTGTTTGTCATCTTTGTTCGCACAAGTTTTTCTTGAAATTTAGTAAGGGAGCGACCGTTTCATTCTTGGAAGGAACAATATCCAAGTGACAAAAGTTTGTTTTCTTACTTCATAGAAACTCTCTTGAAGTCTTAAAATATTACAGATTTAACATGAAATTTGTGGAACTGTGTTTTATTGTCAAAATTTCCACTGATAATGTAGAATCAATGATTATTTCATTGATCATTCATAAACCCCAATTGAAATTATATATAGCCATTCGAATTCTGAACAAATACAAGTACTATGTTGCCAGGGATTTCGAAAATATAATTTACAAATAAATTTATGATTCAGCATTTCACGTTTATAAATATTCCAAAGTATTCAAGAATCATGAAATAGTAAACGTTGGCCAAAATGGAAGACAAATTTATGATTAATCAAGTGTAAAGATTCTTAATTTATCACACTAAGTCAGTTATAACATAAAAAAGTCAAATTTATCTGTCTTAATTTCGGGGAGTACTGAAACGTACTTGAACAAATGAACATAAGTTGAGAACAAAGACAAAAGCAAACTAACAAACGAACAAAAACAGAAGAAAAAAAGTACCACAAAGGAGGGATATTATTTTATTTCCATGTGTTGTCCGTTTATTTCTATTGTACAATCAAATACTAAACACAAATTTAACGAACATTGAAACCATTTGCTGTTAAATCCATCATGCAATAAAACGTATACCCGCTAACCCCTTATGCTATTTTCTGATATCAGGACAAAAGCACCCCCAGACAGAGCCCCCAGGACATTTTTACTCTTTTTTGTCCCTTCTTTTTTGTTGTAGAACTTAGGTAATGGGAACATTCCAGTTTAATGCAATTAAAATGAAAACCATTTTCTTTCAGTGTACTTTTAGCTTGACTTGTGTTGAACCAAGTGTCGGGCTTTTGATATCTGAACTAGGTCTTCACATCACATGCTTGAAAATGACCAAAAGGGCAATGTTTACATTGCAATAGATTTTACTTTCACCTTGTCAATTCTACCAGGAAACAAAACTTGTTATTTATGTTTATTTTTCAAGAATTCGCATGATATTGAAAGTGTGCAAGCAAACTTTTGTTTTGAATTTTAACATAATCTGATTTGTTTCATAATAATATCAACAATATGATTTGCAAAGATTTTTCACCATTATACTAGAGTTATCATATTGTCTCCATTGTATCAGCAGTGTGGCTGATTAATCAAGGGAACCAAAGTTTAAGCGGAAATCAAAAGGGAGTTATCCAAGGGACAAAGACCAAACATGGAAAGCAGACATACACAACAAAAAGCATTAAGTAACTAAAATAATACATATAAAGTAACAAAAGTAAATGAGCAACTCGGACCCCCTAAAAACTGGGCGCATGGACCAGGTGCACCGGTAGGGTAAGCGTTCTCTGTTTTTCTAGAAACACCCGCCGAGTTGCTCACAAAAGGTCAAGTCCGGGGTAGACGAAAGCGGTAAGGAAAACTATGAAACGATGAAAAAAAATCAGTTTTCACGGTGCAGATGGATACATGATCATCGAGTTCATGATGGCGACCTTAAAACCTCTGTAGTGATGATTTCAATCTTGTAGCAACATAACCCTGTTCCAGAAGCCTAACTGTAAAAGTCGTAGCACGATACAAAAGTCTGTGTAGTTACGGCATGCTTGGCATAACGTATGAGTTGTGATATGAAAAATCCATACGCAGGTGTTGAAGGGATGTTGCGACAGAATAATAGATAGTTGACAATTCTGAATGAAAAGTTATCACGTTTGTCGTAAAGAGTGTAGGAATTGGTCAGCAAGTAAAAGAGCACAATTTATTCCCATTTGAATATCGACCGTTTGTTGAAAAAGTAATCAAGAGAACCAAGGTTATAGCGACAAAAAAGTTGAAAAACGCATCAACCACACTGGACACAAATGTTGTTGATAAAAAATTCTACCATTTTGAAACCATTTTCTTCTGTACATTTGGGAGATGATTTGGAATTATCATCATTTTCAAAAAATATCACAGAGGAGTGAGTCTTACCGCTTATTATATGTGAAGTGTACTTCTAATTCGATATCAGTAGTATTGTGAAAAAAAAAAAAACTCTTCTCAAAGCTGTTAATCCTTTAACCTGCCTATTAAACTAAGGTGTAAAGGTTTTTCCTATCAAATTCAATTAGGTCCTTTTCTTGATTAACTTGAAAATGGTAGCCTTCAAACAAAAATGTATGACAAAAGATCATTTTTTTCCTTTTTAAAATTTTCCATTCTTAGATAGTGATATTCATGAAGCACCCTCCTACGGTATTTACATATCATAACTGGTCCGTTTTGCTCGTATTTGTAATAAAGTATCAGATTTTAATTAACATAAAAGGTTCCTTTCATTTCAATTTTATTTATATTTAGAAACTTTGATTAATTAATTAAATTGCCAAGGTGTGATTTATTTATTTATTTATTTATTTTGTGTGGTGGACCTCTACATGACTTCGTATTGTCAAAGTATGTCGTTGAGCTTCAATATTATTGCTTGGCCTTTTCCGGATTTTACTCGCCTTAAATATGATGGATGTTGGTGACAAACCGTGTTTGCTTACCCTTCCAGAGTACCTTGGATCTGTTGTTCAACTTGTCATTAAAGATATTGTGTAATTATTTTTAATGAGTCATTAAAACTTACTGATAGATTACTTAATCAAATGATTTTGTTGTTCAACTTAATTTAATCGTTACATTTGTTAATCATTGTATTAAATTTTAATTGCATGATTACACCCGTGCAGGTCCGGGTGTTAAAAGAATAGGCCTGCAGCAGCGCTAAGCTTGTCGTAAAAGGCGACTAAATAGTGCTCAGAACCCTAGCCGGGGGCTAGGGCGCTCTGCCCACAGAGTAACTGGGATGTGTGCCCCAGTGGTGGAATGGGGTACCCCTGGCTTGTTACATGCTGGGGTTGTCAGGCTATAATACGGAAAACCTGACCACAAACCATAGTGGTGAACCGTGTTGGGAAAGATGCCATGTTCCTCGCACGTTAAAGAACCCTACTGTGGTATTCTCCCATAGTAGGAACCATAGGGCTCCACCACAGGAGGCTAAATTGCCCGACCCTACCCACTCTCCCCATTTCCAGTGGCAATCAAAATTTGTCGACCCTATTGTCCTTGTGTCCCATCCCTTTTTCATTTCATCATCCGTTTCATGTTCATTTAATCATCAGTTTCATGCTCATCGTCTGAATATAGCTGAAATATTGCTGCTCGGACGTCAAACCCCAACAAACAAACAAACAAACAATTGCATGATTAAAATGCAAATGCATTCAAAAATCAACTTCTGGCATTTGCTGTTCCTTTAATATAACCAAATATTGATGGTTAAGCATATCTATTTTAAATATTACATATTCATTTGACAAAAAAGTAATAAAGTAAAATAAGGACAAACATGTACAAAGGGTCATTACTGAATGGTTTTCTAAAATTGCATTTTTTTTTCATAGTCCCGCATTCATCTTACACAATGTCATATTTTGGTGGTCAAGTACGGGTTGTTTAGAGTACGTTCATATTAACTTACTAAAACTTATAACTCTTCAAGCTTTTTTCCGTTGTGTCAAGGTCAATAGGAGATAACTCTGTCCTCCTGCTTTTAATTCACATTGATTTTAACCTAAATGCATTATCAAATACTATGTATTTGGTGTTTAAATTGTGTGATACAAATTTTAATTCAAGTCCAGTGGATGAATTAAATTTAAAAACATGATTAACATTTTAAATGATTCATTAAAATTAATGACAAGTTGAACACCAAGTTAGTTACATAATTAGTTTTAATCACTTGATTACGACATTGTAATTGATAGTTAAGGTTAATGACACTGTACAACAGAACCACGGTGTCATTCCTGGTTAATTATGATAGTTTATATTATAAGTGCTCAAATTTGTTTTTGTGTTGTGTCTTGTCTCATTTATTTTGAGTTTTTATATGCAATTGCATTTTATTCTGTTGGCCATATTGCGTATGAAGATCATTTCTGATTTATGTTTTTTTACGTTTAGGCCATGTACTGGGGTTTTGACTTTTCTGAATTATCTAATTTCTTTTGCTGATGTTTAATATCAGAGTGTCCGAGGGTCTCGAAATTTCCTAACACTACATTTATTTTTACTTTCGCAAACACTTATTTAATTAAAGGTTCTCTAATAAAAATGTGATTGTAGCAAAACAAAACTCTAAAGTTGGGTTTGAAAATTTGCTAGGTTTGGTGATTACTCCCATTGCATCTATGACAGAAGGAGTCTTTTTGTCATATTGCAAAATATCCATGAGCGCCTAATATTTATATCGTAGAAATGTATAGTCGACACGGGAAAATTAAAGTCATAGAACCTGTCATTGACATTGTCATTGATTTCGGTTAGCCAAATCAAAACTTTTTAGCGAGGAAATAAACTAAAAAGCTGAAATTAAAAGAATGTGCCAAACTGCCATTAATTTGCTGAAGGAAGTTGTGGATAAGTCTACCTAAAATGAATGGAGACAGAGATCGACAAATATGGAGATCAATAACTTGTACAAGTTGTTATGCCATTATCTGTTGAACAAAAAGTGTAACAACTGAAGAATTACCCTTCAATTTCAAATCCTGTACAAACGTATCGTACTCTCAGCTGTTCCGGTAGTGTAATATTTATATTGGACTGACTTGATTATGGATCAGTGTTTGATTAAATTACATTTTGAAACTTTGCCATAACAATCAACTACCACAAATTATACATTTGGTCGAAGGGGTCACTAAAATTGGTCATGTTGGAATTATTAACAACCGAAAAATAGAAAACTCATCTACTCTAATTTCTAACTGTTTTATAATACAATTTACTATCATTGGCTAATTGTTTTTACTAACGTAAAAACATTGATCAAATCAAATCAAACTTTATACAGGGTACATGTCATTTTGGTTTGCTCTTTTCCGTGTTTTTTTTCAATTTAACCTGAATTTAGTGTAAACAAATCAGTAGGATGTACCTAGAAGTCTACTAAAACATTCTACAGACAATTAATTCATTCCCCATCATTGTTTTTGCGGTGTTAATTTATAATCGTCGTAGAGTAATTTGTAACATTTGTTTCTTAGTCGTGCTGTGTAGTCTAATAAGAATTAAGGTTAAAATTCAGCAAGAGGATATAAATCTTTCCGTTTGAACTTCTAATAATTTCACAATGTATTTAGTTACATAGCAGTATTTTCTACTAAAGTCTGTCTCTGCTACTGAGGCACTATCTCTTGGTGGTAAAGATTTTGAGAGGTAAGATAAGATTTATTTCAGTGGAATTGCGCTTACTTCGATACTTCGAACTAATACCATCCTCAAATGTATCGCATTTTACGTCAATCTGTTAAGTCGATTTGTTTATTTCACTTTAACAGATTTCAGTCATCTTGCCATATCTGTACTTTAAGCAACCACTAAGATTGCAATTTTGACGGCATGAACATATCATTTTCCAAAGTTCGAAGCAGCAGTTTTACTGCCGTGTGTATTCCCACGAGGGGCACGATTCTGATGAGCAATTCAATGGTTGTCTGAATTCCTGATGTATGTAATGAGTCTTAACAGCAGTTCTTTTGTTGTCTTCATTCCCGATGTTCATTATTCTAAGCAGCAGTTCAATCGTCTTAATACCCGAGGTTCATAACTTTTAACAACACTTTTCCTGTCGACTTAATTCCCGCGATTCATGATTCTTAACAGCAGTTCATTTGTTGTCTTAATTCCCGCGGTTCGTGACTCTAAACACGAGTTCTGCTATCGTCATAATTCACGAGGTCTATGATTTGAAACATTAATTCTATTTTCGTTTTATTGACCCAGATTCATGATTCTAAACATCAGTTCTATGATCGTCTTAATTTCCGAAGTTCATAACTCTAAACATAGGTTCAACTACCGTCTTAATTCTCCGGGTGATGATTTTAAACAGCAGTTCCATTGTCGTCTTAATTCCCGAAGTTCATGATTCTAAACAGCTATACAGTAAAACATTCATATATATTTTTTTATTTATTTATTTGTATAATACGAGAAATGGGCTGCAAAACGTGGTTATATTAGATGAGAATATATGCCAGTGTATGTTTACTTTTAAAATTGGCCGATAATACAAGAGCTTGATGATAGTAATATATACAAACAACTTCTTGTGTAGTGATTTATTTCAAAATTCAATCAATTTTATTCTTTTATGGCAGACCTAGTTCATGTTTTATTTTCCTTCGAAAACATTGATATCTGTAAATACATATTTGATAGGATTTTTTTTTTTATAAAAACAAGGACAAATTTCATTGTTGTAGACCAATGTTGAGGTTATTTGAAATATTTTTCCTCCAGCAATTGCACAACTGCATTCCCGTACTGTTTTATCCATAAAAATTGAAACGCATTCATCCTAATATGGAAGGGTGTATAGACTTGGCATTATTCAAGTGTACATTTTAATCACGACTTTAATTAATTCTATTGAGCTCTGGTATGTATGTGTAAAGTATTCAAGATGCACATTGCAATGCACTATATTAGAATTACGAACTAAACATAAACGATTTCAATTATGCCTTCAGATGGATATATGAGTTAACGGATCAATATCAAACCCACTTTTTTCTTTCCTGCTGGGGCTGCAATATGTATTTATTCTTATTTAGCCAACGCAACGTAGTATTCAATGTAATAAATAAAAGAATGTAAACTAAGAAATAATAACTTTTCGTCGTCTCAATGAAGCTGTTTGTTCTGTGACATTTTAGCAAAAAGTAGTTTCCATGACATACTTTACTGATAGATATACCATTTATAGATATTGATAATATGTTAGTTGTTCTGAAATGGTTTATTATTGTGTTGTACATTATCTAATTAATGAACATATTCTATATTTATTGACCTTGTTAGGTGATCGCATTACCGACCAATCGAAATAACAGCAATAGAATGCTTTAATTTGGCTCAAGTGCCTTCCAGAACAAATTTTAAGAGGTATTATTTTTACCGTTAAACTATCCCAAAAGACTTATACAATGACAAATATGAAAGCAGTTCTATAACAATTTATTATTCATATCAAATATGTTGTTTTTACACTTGTTAAAATGACGAATGCAACATTTATCAGTAATGCATGCGCAGTCCGCCAGTTTTTTACAACTGTTACAAACTCTTACTAATCAAGGCTGTCTGTTGTATCTTTTATTCTACTGCATCTTGAGCATAGAACCTTCTGGATTGGCAAATCTGAAGACTACACGGTGACGTCAATGTGACGTCATGATGGTACATTATACACTCAGTGGACATACATATTTGGAACTGTTTTATTACGTTCTATATAAACCACTAAAATAAGTCATTTTTCGTCCTATTTCAACCATTTTTCCTTTTCTTTTCTTTTTGTTGCTTTATTTGGTTTTGTTTCTCTGATTTTTGGTTTCACAATAGCAATTTCTAAAATCTAGAACAAAATATTCGGCATGAAAGTAAGTTGTGTTGCATTTAATATATATATATATATATATATATATATATATATATATATATATATATATATATATATATATATATATATATATATATATATATATATATATATATATATATATATTAAATGCAATTTTACCAGAAGATGGTAAAATTTAAATTGAATATTTCGGATAACTGATATCCTTCCTCAGCATAAAATTCATAAAACTATATGAGCATAAAACTCACTAAGTTCAAGATCAAAACAGATTCAGTAGCTGAATCGCGTACGCTGTGGGTGATTGTACCTTTATCAAAGGCTCACGTAAGCAACTGATAAGGAGCCTGAATGAAAATAACAAAGAGAGTCTTTTTATCAAAGTTACAATTAATAAAGTATTTAATCAAATAGTTCTTCTATTTTGATTTTTTGAGTTATTGGACTTAACCTATATAGGTATTTTTTAAATGATGATACTTGTTAAAAGTAACTCCATTAAGATACTAAGTGTAGTGCTTTGAATATTTTGAAGTATTTTTTCTTGATTATTGTTGTTGATCAAATGACACCATCAATTTTAATCAACAATTTTTCGGGAGTTGTTTGACTTCGATCTAGATTAAATATATCAATGATTCAGAACGAGGCTTATACTGATCACTTTCAAATTAAGAGTAATGATAACCATTGAAATAAATTTGTTGTTGACATTTTGTCTGTTACCATTCAGAAGCTATAACTGTTTTGTCAAGTATGACAGTTGAATATTTGGAAAGAGACAATTTTATTTCCAAGCCACAGATAAAGCTTCTTTTGCTTATAGAACTACACGATTCGCTGCACTTTATGTAATGATTGTTTTTGTTTTCTAATCAAACTATCCATATTTTTGGCTTTACTACAAGTACAACATCCGAGTATGACAAACATTCTCTTGTGTATTCAAATACCTGTTTACATTTAGAAAATAAGTTTCTTTTTTGACACATTTGGCAAATATGATTTCCTTTTTGTTTCCTTTTTTTTTATTTGTCGCTCTTAAAAAAGTCGAGTCACTTTTATAATATACCTACAACAATAGGCTGAATACTGTCTCAAACTCAAGAACATAAAAATAAAATATTAATCACTGGAAGTAAAGAGATGAAAATATTGAAAAGTAAAAAGAAAAAAAAGATAAATACGACGTTCACTCTAGTTAAAGAAGCTTTTAATTTTCCATACAACACCTGTTTGTTCCTTTGTGACAGAAATCAATACACAGCGAAAAAAGGTGAATCAATATTACCCAGACTTTATCATCATGCTTGTAGTGAAAACAGTACGCGTGTATGATCCTCTTTTTTTCGATCAAATTAATAGTTATACATTAATGAATTATTCACCAGTCACTCGGTGCTAATAATATCATTTGATGATGTTTTCGATAAACATGCAATAGACATCATCAATAATTCATATTTATAGGGGTAAGAATCCTTTTAACACAATGAAAAGCTGTGTTGATGTGTTGATATCCAGTGAAAACATTCATCGAAGATTCTTTCCGTACGTAGAAGTATTGTCATAAAATTCTTCCAAAATGATTTAATATGGTGACGGTTATAGTGGTTGAATAATGATTCGTTACTATGATGTGTAATTGGGTACTTAATGTTGTTGGAATGTGATTATAAGATGTCTCTTATCTGTTGACATATCAATTGTCATGAAAAAAGACTGATTGGATTTTTTTCCTTAAATATAAATAAAATATGTCTTGTGTAAGATAGGATAAGAAACATTTGCCGCCCATAGCATAAATGTAACCCAAAAGGCTGCAACCCCGAACTGCAACACTTCAGACGATTTTTTCATTTCAAAACAATCAATAACCCATACTCAAACTATAGAGACTCCTTGGTTGGTTATGGCCAAAATTACCGATGAATCAATATTTACACTTCCTGAAATTTCTTGTAATTTATAGACAGTTGTTTCAGTACTTGTTAAAATAACTTTATCCGAACTCCTTCAGTACCTGACGTATTTTTATCTTTAATTAGATTATAAAAGTTATGACTCCTTATTTTCTAAACAGTTGGAGTTTTCATATTTCGGAGGTAAAGAAAGGAAGATTTCATCTCTTTATGTTCATAGTTATTGACTTTGGTAATTAACAATAGTTTACTGTTTGATTAAGATATTGAACAACAGCCCAAATGCCTATATGAATAAGATAAACAAATAAAGTACATGGGTTAATTGCCAAAAGGTTAACATCTCGTGGAGAGCTAAAAGAAAACACAAAGAAACACTCCCCAACAGGCAAAATCAGTTTTTAGTTACATTCTACGCACCTAGAGAGTATATTAACAAAAAGAAAAAACATCATTTATTGTTGATAAGACACACTTGTGAACAAAAACTGTACGAAGTGAAACCCTCCTCCACAAAAGAAAAACCCACAACGGCAACCTACTCCTTATAAAACAGGACAAAGAAAACACGACAAAAAGCAAAAACTAACTTCTTTTATTAACTAACTAACTAACTAAAGATCAAAATCGGAACTAAAATATTTAATTAGAAATAATTTATGTATTGTACCACGTCGACACACACTGTGTACCCATAAGATAACATTAAATTAATGTTGACGTTTGTTATGGTATAGTTCTTTTGTTTAACTATTTAGATCCATCTTCAACAATTCTTAGAACCATTTCGATCATTTCTTTTCTATCAAAATATATCAGATAAATGCAAAAATACGAGTTGTGTATAAACCTCGAAATCTTGTTTTATTTTGGAATGTAAACTCGGCGGGTGATTCTAGAAAAGCAGAGGACGCTTACCCTACCGGTGCACCTGGTCCATGCTCCCAGTTTTTAGTGGAGTCCGACTTGCTCATTTGCTTTTGTTACTTTGTATGTATGATTTTAGTTACTTTATGTTCTTTGTTGTGTATGTCTGTTTTCCATGTCTGGTCTTTGTCATTGGATTGCATTCTTTTGACTACCCTATAACCTTGGTTGCCTTGATTACTCTTTCTTTGGCATTTATCGATGTTATATATTTAATATAATGAAGATATTTGTGGAAGAGATGTTTAACCAATGTGTTTTTTTTTAAGTTGAATAAAATAATCAAGAGAAGAAAGATATTCCAAAATTTATAGTCACAAAAAACAAACAAACAAACAAACAAACAAACAAATATAAAAAATGAAAAAAAAAAAAAAAAAAAACAAGGAAAAAGATAATAGAGAAAGTAAAATATACCTACCCAACTGTTTTTTTTCAAATTCTCATTTCATTGTTGTCGATAATTTTTTAATGTTCATTTTATAACGGTTTTTCACTCGGTATTTTGTACATGCATAATTTCTTTTATCTTTAACGTGTGTCTTTTCAAACGTTCAATCAAAACATAGAAAATACAATTTTCTTATAATTACAACTGTTACATATGACGCTATATGATAGCTTCATATATGTTTGAATTTGTTTCTGCTGTAACGCCCTATAAATTAAAAACAACCATTATTGTATACTACGAGAAACTTTTAATCTGAACATTACTTAATTGCAAATCTATGTTTTTCAATGAGCGGAATTTGTTAAAGTCTTCCTTAACTACTTTTTTTATTTTCACGAGGGACTTCTCTTACAATCTGATTTTCTTTCAACGCCCGGCTTCAAAGACGAATATGAAACTGACTCTTAATTCAGCTCCTAGAACAATCAGAAATGTTTTCTGATACAAAGTATCTGCCAAAACAAATTATGAAGGAATAAATTGGCGTTTCATAAAGTATAATTTTATCAGGATATCGATCGTTCTAAAAGATAAGACGTTTCAAAGCAAGAAACTATATTTTGTACAATTCTATCTAATAAACTATCTCCTGTGTCTTCCTTGTGCTGTCAATTTCAGAACGATGCACAATGGAACTTTACATGTATATTGATTTTTCTTGGACATATGAAATGAATGCAGAATCTGATATATTGTCAAAAAGATAGTTATGATGTGGAAAGCAACACCAAAGTCAACATAGAACTTGGAAATAATCAATAAAACATTCTAATCGATTCACAACGATCAGAAACTTCACATCATTTTTTAAAGCCCATGTCACTGTGTTAGTATAGAACACGTTACTGTGCCGATGATTAGCCATGGATGAGTCGGTACTATGGAATACCATTACATGAAATCTTCAGTGGATGACGAATAGCAATAAAATTTTTACGGATTACAAGTTTTGGATCAATACTACCGTTGACATTGTCTATAGAATCAGCAGTGGAAACCACTCTGATGTAAAATTTGTGCATAATATACTTAATATAAGGTTATAATGGCAAAATGTTAACGTGACTTCGTACGGCAACTTTGATACTTGGGCACAGGATCATGTTCCCTTTCGATGAACAGAAATTGGTTTTCAAATGAGAAACTGAATGTGATTTAACCTACACGGAATTTCCAGAACTTTTATTACTTATTGTATCACAATTACTCAACCATATTACATACATAGACAATTTCCATTTTGAAAATGGAAACATTGCTACATCACTCTGGGAAATGAACTTTTCAAGTGCTTGTGAAATATACATTATATGACGGGACGTAATAAATTTGAGTATTTTGATATATTTTGAGGAAACTATTGAAATCCCTGCAGTGTCTAGGCAGGAATCATTCTATCGAAGCTTTAATTCCAGGATTACGTTTAGACAATGTTCAATAAACTCCTATGCATGGAAGCTGCACTTGAAAATTACAGCGTATTCCCAGGAGAGTTCCCGTTAATGCTAACCTAAGCAAGAGGTTTGTTTGGCAGAAATAATGGTTAGGTTAATTTTATACTGCCATTAAATGAAGGGGGCGGTATTTGATACAAAAACAAACGGGAGATAACTTCACTGTCAAGAAAATCACGTGACTGAGATTTACTGATATGATTTTGCCATACCATAATAGTGAGATTAACTGCATTTAATCTGGGCTGAAATTTTAATGTAGAAATAGAAATGTGTCTTAATCAATTTCTTCTAACGAAATCAGGAAAACAAATTACTAACAAAGTGTTATTGTATAATTCTGATCCTTGATTTAATTTTGTGCTTAACAAGATTCTAGGTGTTACTAAAATAGGAAATTTTCTCCAATGTCTATTTGGATATGCATGATGCGGAGAATTATCTCGAAGATGTAGGCGCTACTCCAGTCAGGAAAAATGGTCACCCTAAACAAACAGGGGATGACGAAAGAATCTTGCTCAATGTTGGTGGTGTACGTCATGAGACACATGTCTCTACACTCCGAACAATACCAAACACCAGACTAGCTCGACTTGCTGATTACCACGTGCTTTCAGAGAAAAAGGATGAATACTTTTTTGACCGTCATCCTGCGGTTTTCAATTCTGTCATTGACTTTTACAGAACAGGTAAGTTGCATTTCAATTTAAGTTTTGCAGCTCAAATGGGGTTTATTTCTTTGATTCGGGTATAGCTACATGACGCATTATTAACCGAGTTTAAATCTACTGTTTATAACAATATATTGTACTTAAATTTATACCCTTAATAAAAACAATACCTGGCCAAGAACTATCCAAATTATTGTGATGAAAAAAGTATCGGTGGAAGAAATTTTGAAAAAGACAATGGACTAAGTAAACAGATTATTTTATGTTCTATGCCTTTTTTACATTTTACATTTCTTTAGGCTTTTGTTTCTGTTATATATGATGAATGTTTGTCACCTTATATTAATAAATCAATTACTTAATTCTTGATAATTGAATATAACAAAAATCCAAGTGATGGTTGTTTTGTGCATTTGTTTTCTAAGAAAAATTCTAGATTTTATGTGCCTTCATTTTGAAAAGCTTTTTTCATTTATATGTGCCTGCCTCTTTGATAGCTTGAAGTGACAAGACGGAATAATCAAATATTCATAATGTCTGGAATAAGTTTTCATACGATTAAGAAATTTAATCAATATTCTATAATTTTAACAACAGTTTGTTGCCCATCTGAAAACATATTCTAATACATCAGTAAAGTGTGTAATATAATACCCTTTTCGATGTAACGAGGTCCATATTCATGCATTCTTTGACATTAAATATTGTGTTATGCAGTGGATGATAATTAATATACTGCCACCATAATTAATTAAAGGACATAGAACACAATACCCAGCTTGCACTTTATGCTCGTTTATCACGTGACCTGTCAATAGAAACGGGTATCGTGGGATATAATTTCTTTAAGCATATCATATATGCATTCATTTTAAGTTGATCAATATTGTCAGAGATATTATTTGTTTCCTGATCTATTCTTGACCTTTTTTGAATTGTCATGAATAATAGGTAGTGACCATTGTCATTAGAATACTAGTATATTGATAATTTGATAACATTTCAACTGTCACCAAAGAATTTTGCGTAATTTCCAGTTCTACTGTCGATAGACATTTTTTTTTAAATTGCGCAAACGATACATTTTGCGATATTGAGTATTACAATAAAATTATACCTTGGAAAATCATGATAAATACGTTATTTTACTAACGTAATGCTAAACAAAAGGGTCAAGCTGAAATCAGTCATGAACTTGAAAAAGTCGTTAAGTCAAAATGTTGGGTAAACCAGGTTTCATAGCGTGATACACCTCCCGCTTCCATTACGGTTTATTTTTTCTAGTATACTAGTGTACTACAATACAAACCAGCAGCATTAAATTGCTACCAGGAATTTTTTTCTAATCAGTAGTCAAAACAGTTTAGAAATGTTTATCAATGAATAAGTGATTAATAAGAGAAATCAAGGGAACCAAGGTTATAGCTGTAATCAAAAAGCGGTAAACAAAGAACATAAAGTAACTAAAATCATACATACAAAGTAACAAAAGCAAATGAGCAACTCGGAATCCACTAAAACTGGGAGCATGGACCAACAAAAAGGAACTAAATACTCTTAAAATACAAGTCCAATAAAGAAGACAATGACTTCGAAATAAGTCTTGAACTTTGTAGAGAAGACATGTCATGTTGAGGATAAAAACAATATGATACAAGTAAAATAAAGTATACACTATAAAAATCCATCATATTGAAATTGACAGAAAAGAAAACTTCTCAATAAGATCTTGATATCAGAAATAAACTTTTAAAGGCAATTAAGACTTATTTTTTATAACCTTTGTCCCTCAGGCAATGATGGCGCATTCAGAAAACAGAATTGTGGTATCCAGCTTTGGCATACCTTAACACTTGAGAAATATAAATATCATGTGCATGGGAAGCTGTCTATTACTGCACATGTAAACAAAAATTAAATCAAAATCATCTCGTTTGTCGTATATTTTTTTAAATGAGAATATTGTCATCAAATTCAAGATGAAGGTCTAAAAATGACGCTTTGTCAGAAGTCTCTTCCATTTTTAGCTCTTGTAGACATATAAATAAAAGCCATTCTCAATATTTATGAGTATCAATGGGGAGAATGTCGTCAATATATCAATTTGTGAAATTTAAGGATCTTTATTTAGTTTAACCTTTTTGCCTTTCACAAGATTTTGAAGATGACACCGGGAGATCCCGATAAAAAGTGTAAATAAGTACTCCAAACCAAATATATTCAGTAGGAATCCAAGTTCTGCCAATTCGAAGAAACTGAAAAAAACATCTACTTAACCATTTAACGTTTAATATGGTCAAATAATAACATAGAAAGTCACATATTATGTGGCAAAAATCACCTTCCATTCCTATGTAGGAATCAATGTTGTGTAAAATAAATAACCACAATTTTATCCGAAGAACTTATTTGTTCGTTGTAAGTTGTTATGTAGCTATATATTATATACCTGAGCTGTATTTAATTAAAGAAAGGTCAACGCGTGAGTAACCAAGCTATCTATCAACAGCGGTTTGTTCGTGTAATAATTTGTTTAAATGTCACTCATAATTTGATATAATCACCTATCTTGTTTCTTGTGTTTTTAAATAACTATTATTATTATCATAAAATAAATGATTCATTTAAAGATGAAACGCATAGATGATGTGGAAAATAAACAAATGTTGGTCGACCACCTGATATGGGCAAGGCAAGTGGGAAGTCACTGAGTCTGTACTTGTGGCACACTTTCTTCCTCGTAATAATGGAAGATACAATTATTTTGTGATTTACTAGAGGGGACAAAGAAACTGGTCGACATTTTACTAATCCACTACCACAGTTCCTCTGGTACTTTGAAAAGGAGTCCAAAAATAAACACAACTGTTCTGTACAAATACCATGAAGGATGCCGTTTTAAGATCCGGTTGTCCGGTTTGAGCTAAAACTTTTTTTATCAATGGTCTTACAAAAGAAACTAAGTTAAACTATGTCTTGATATGAGTTTCTATTTCCGAAGCGTAACATTTTTGCGAAGATTTTGAATGAAGTCAAAGGCTAAAAATAAATAAGTCCGGAAAATTTGAGTTGTTTTCAAATGTTTTACTGCAGTCATGTCATCAGATTTTTAAAGTGAATTATCTGGTCATCTGTTTGATAAAGCACTGAAATATCTATTTATTTTTTAACAATCTATCTAAAACTTAGAGTAGTATTCTCATGTGGCTATTTGGAAAAA
Organism: Perna viridis; assembly: GCA_037379345.1. Lineage (NCBI taxonomy): Eukaryota > Metazoa > Mollusca > Bivalvia > Mytilida > Mytilidae > Perna > Perna viridis. The sequence goes on along the minus strand of CM074511.1, from coordinate 7,500,698 downwards.
CTCTATTATCGGTACACCTCTTTCTATGCAATTACTAGTATAAGATGAAGATATCATGAGGTCATTAAAAGTTTTAGAACTTTTACATTCAAAAATTTCCTGGCGAATACCGACGCTCTAGGATCTTCAATTAGTCATACATTTTGATAGGAGTTTTTTGATAATTTATCATTTAATTATTGTAAAGTGTTTATTGCTTCCCATACAATAATGGTAACGATGTCATTGAGGTATATATCTTCCGAATTGCAGTACGGTTCCTCTCAGGTGTTAAACATATTACTTACAACGTTTTTATCTCTCTTCAGTGCTTAGTTTCATTTCTAATGGTTTATGAATATTGCTAAAAGAAACAAACTTGATCTTACCAATACTAATGAAATTGATATTTTAAGTCGTCCGAGTCGTGAACTGTACTTAGATTTTTTATACGAGATAACTGCTGGGAATCCTCATCTTTATTTATCATCTATTCACATAGAGATTGCTTTGTTTTAATAGATGTTTTTATCTTAATATCTTAAGACATTTTCTTAGAAATTAAAAAAAGTACCTAAAGGTATTTATGGAATTAAGTAGCATATCTTTACAAATTTTCTAACCCAGGCTTCTCATTTGCTTTGATTTTGATATAACTCGCCCAATATTTTTGTAATGAAATGAAATAAGATACTACTTTATTGTTGTTTGTGTTCATGTTATAATTTTATATTATACTTCCACTGCTGTACTTATTCAGTTTCATCTGAATATTGATTACACCGTATCATGTAATGGAGCATTTATTGTTCATTTGATAAATCATTTAATTTTGTGCGATATTAGTATAGATATCCCCATCCGAACATTTCTTCACAATTTAAATCAATACAAAACGCAATTACATCGATGTGTTTGCGTTCTGCATTCAACAATATTATTGAATTCTAAAACTTCGTTGATATAATGCAGTTTTTAAACCAGCGAAACTTGCATATCGGATTTCAAACTCCAAGGAGAGGCAGTCATTCAAAGTCAAAAAAAGCGATAGAAATATGTGGTTGTATGAAGTTTATAACTATCGTTCTGAGAATTAGTATACCTTTTAATTTGATTATTGATGAGAATTTTCTAAGAACGAGGAGTAAAAAAAATAATTAATATATTTATAATGTAAATACTTTAGATTATGCTGGGGCAAGTCATTTAGGATGTATGTTTGTAAAATAGTCAAATCAACCGTATTTTGACTCTGTACAATTTGTCTTTTTATTAGTTTTTTTTTTAGTGATTTTTTAATTTCTAATATTTACTCTTGTTTGTGATTGCATAAGATAAAGATAACATGAAAAAAACTCTATACAATTTTCGTTGCTCTGAAACTATTTGTGTAAAGTTATAAAGCAAGTTTGCTGGTCAGTTACTGACAGTATATACTGTTGTCTTTTTTTTTTTTTTATAGTTTCCTTATAAAGTGTTACTTGAATAGTATTATTCTGTTTTAACACATTATATTTAAACTTAATAGTACAGAATATCTTAACACATAGCGAAAATATAACACAGATACAGTAACTTGGTATTGTAAGTGATAACTTGTATTTACAATTGTTTGGGACAATCTGATATATAATGATCACCCGTACATAGTTTAGTACAATTAGTTTCAATTATAAGTTGTTTTCATTATATATTGTGGATACACTACATAAAGAAGGTGAAATGAATATCAGTGGTGATTAAAAAAAGGGCATTTCAAACATGATTTTACAGCAATAGTGAGACAGTTTAAGGCATATATGTGTTCATTATTGCATAATTGACCAGGTTATTATAAACGAGTTTGCTTTTGGTTCAGAATTGGTACGCGAGGTATTATAAGAAATTTTTATAGTAATATAGGTTTTATAGCAACATCAAGAAATTATTGAATCATTATTTCTAAGACTTATTATCTTCATATTTGAACCAACATTTTGGCAATATGACCATCGGCAATTATTGAATCGTTATTTTTAAGTCTTGTTATCGTTATAATTAAATAAACATTTGATTCGTTATTTTTACAAATCGATTTAACAGACGTCAAAATTTTAAGACCGTTTAAGTACCCCCTTCAACAAAACACAAACTATAGAATTGTTGTTGAAAATAAACCTTTTATTATATCAGCAATTGGTCGTGCAGCACAATGCATTATAAACTCCTCAATTTTTGTAATTTAGTCATATCTAACAGCATATCGACAAATTCTAATTCATTCTTCAAATAATAGCGGGACCAATCGATGGAGTTCAGATTAATCATTGAGGGAAGATCTTTTTTTATGGCTGAGCAGAGCAAGATTTCAGCAGACGATTACACAGTTATGTCATCCCTGACATTTCTCAGTTTTGTAAATTTACTTCATTATACAAAAAAGATCAGATACATTTGATAAAAAAAAATGAATTTACAAGTTTTGACTGGTACCAGTCCTTTCTTCTGATTTTGTAAAATACCATACCATTTACTTAAAAACAAAAATGGAAACAAATATAGGCGCTCTATTGTTTTTGATACAATGTATCTCTTCTACAGAATGGCTGAAAAAAAAAAATAAATTAAAAATTACGAAAAATATATAAAGCAATTATGATAAAATAATAAATACAGTCTGAAAAACAAACATAACAAATAATAATTAAATGTGAAAGGACGGCAACTGTTACTTAATATACTTTGGAATACTCTTCCGCATTGAAATCACCTACTGCGTGGTGACCAGAAGAAGTTTAATTTTTCGTTGCCTGGTGGATGGCTATCTCATTGGCCATCATACCACATCTCCAATTTTTATATCTTTATCGTAGAATTTCGTCTGTCGAATAAATGATAAACTGCTAATAGTTCTATGCTGTAATCGCTGCCATTTTTATGTCCGATCATCATGTTATGTTTTGAGTCAAATGAAGTTATCCTGATTGCTTGGGATGAAATTATCCTGAACTAATTTCTTGGTAACAGTACATTGAGTTCAACATCTTTAAACAGAGGTGTTGACATTTGAATACTTGCATGTTTTTTCTTGGAATTCCCTACAGAATGATTAACTTTAGTGACAGACAAGATAGATGGTAGGTTTTAACTGACACGATGGTCGGACGATTTTATCTTTTTTGCTTTTCTATTTGAATTTTATATCACTCCGTCTGTGTTAGGCTTTATTCATGACGGTATCAAGTATGCTAATTATCAGTCTTCTGGTCTCTTTAAAACCACTTGGTGGTATTCTTAGGGACTTTTTAACAGTATATCTATCCTGTATCTATATATGTTCTGACATCGATGTTTCTTATTATGTAATGTGTTAATTCAAAATCGTCTGTCTTTTGGTAATTGATTGTTATCGTTTCATCTCAATTCTCCATACTCTTTAAAATTGCACCACCGAACAAAAACAATGCATTTGTTTATGCAGATTTTTTCTATTTTAAAGTTTAGAAGTGAATTATGATATTATGTGCTATTGAGTATTAAGTTACTAGCCACGAAGAGTGTTCAGTGACTTCATGTTTTATTATTATTTTTTTTATGATTACTATTTTGTACTTGTCCAAGCCAGTTTAAAAAATTCTTACTCAACGACTAAAAAAGGAAAACAATTTGAAAGTTTTTCATATACAACATAATAAAAATTAGAAATACTCATAATAAATAAGTCCTCAGAACAAGCGTATCTGCAAATCTGACAAACCGCCAATTTTGGTTGTTGTATTTTATTATATTTTTGTGTGCGTCAAAAGCTAATTCATAATTAACAAATAATGTTTATCATTAATTAACATTTCTTAAATGCATATTTAATCAAGCACACCCTATTGTGTTGCTTTACATTCATTACATTACATTGGATCTATCAGGATTGCTGAAAGAAGATGGTTTTTCTATTGACCATATAATGCGATAAAAACGCCACTGCACTGCCTTTCCTGTCTCAGTTAAAACGAAAAGGAAATAGAAAAGGTGAACTGGAGGTCATGAATGCTGATTCTTAAAATGTGCAAACATTGTTCTTTTGTAGCGTTGATTGTCAAGAATAATTATCAAACTTCTTTAAGGACTTTTCATGCCATATTTCCTGAACTTTTAGAGGGGTGAATCAATGACAAATAGTAATATGCATACATAAATAACAATAATTGGATATGGGAATAGCTAAGTATTAAATTAAGATATCTTTCTGACTGCTCTTTAGATAACATGCAATAGTCATCTCATTATTCTGTCATATGAAATTGAAGAAGTTATTTATTTTCTAATTAAGTCAATTCTTGTTCTTGTTTTGTTTGATTGCCATTTTTTCATGACAGAAAATACAAGGAACGTAACAATGAGTAAACTGCTTTAAACTCTTAGTGCGCTTTATTGTAAGGACATTTTAAACAAAATTTATTAAAAGATCATTTATAATCTAGGTTGGCGTCTCTATGGAGTTCAGTAGTGTAGCATTGTTTCGTGTTTATTTTGTGCAAGTTATCAGAGGGTCACTATTTATCGAATCCTTTTTCGTCCAGAATCACAAATATGAAAACCTTAGGGAAAGTGCTGCTATATAAAGGTAAAAACAAAATTACCGAACTCATTATTGTAAAAATCATATTTTTCCCCATCACCATTCGCATTTACCATAACAAATCATACAATATTTTTGACGGCTTTAATGATGACTTGCAGTACCTATCTAGGTACAATAAGCAGATCATAATATGTTTCTTAAAGAGAAATCGTCATGTGAAGTTACAGTTACTTGTCCCCCTACTTAAGCCTATATATGTAATGTGATGAATGGATATACTTATTAGTGGTTAGTTTTGTTCGTTTTGTTTGTTGGGGTTTAACGTCCGAGCAGCAATATTTCAGCTATATTCAGACGATGAACATGAAATGGATGATAAAATGAACATGAAATGATGATGAAATGAAAAAGGGATGGGACACAAGGACAATGGGGTAGACAAATTTTGATTGCCACTGGAAATAGGGAGAGGTGGGTAGGGTCGGGCAATTTAGCCTCCTGTGGCGGAGCCCTATGGTTCCTACTCCGGGAGAATACCACAGTAGGGTTCTTTAACGTGGCATCTTTCCCAACACGGTGCACCACTATGGTTTGCAGTCAGGTTTTCCGTATTATAGCCTGACAACCCCAGCATGTAACTCAGGTATATTTGGAGTTTTCGGTCTGTTAAGGTGTTAATGTCTATCGATACTAATCAGAAACACTAGATCCCTCATACTAATTGGGTTTTATTGTCATTATGTCTCGTTGATTTCAAAGGTAAGGCTTTAGCTTAGTTAAGAATTTTACCAACTTAGTGAAGGAGCAACCTCGGCGCAGCTTTATTGGTCCTTATTCATATCCTCTTTCAATATTCAAACATTATCATAAGTATATGTAATAAGAAAGGTACATAATACCATGAATCCTCGTCCATTTAATCTTCGTATTGCAATGATACATTGTAAGAATCGCACGTCTATACAACAGTATGTTGATAAATTATGGTTCAAGAAAAGCTTTTAAGGTCGCATTAAGACAGACCCCTGTTCATTCTTAGTCTTTATTGTTGGATATGCGTAGGTTGAAACAAGTGCAAGACTTACTCTGTATTATAAAGATAAGTTTTTTTCTCGTTTTTGCAAAGATATAATGTGTCTTTTAACGATAAAATTCCTTCCATTTAGTATGTACATCATCAGTACATAAGAAGGCATTCGACTCGGGTTTTATGAAACGTTTTAACGGTTAAACTTAAGTAAACGTTGGAAATAGGCCGGATGAGAGAATATCAGTATGATTCAATTAATATAATTAGATTGCTGTAATAATAAAATATTGATTGGACAAGTTTAGTTGAATTCTCCTGATAAGATCCCCAGTATCAAACATTTGTGGTACAATGGTACCCATAGCTTCAAATTATTCTGGCCACTAATTTAATTATCACGTATGTATAACCTCGGTTGACCAGCTATGGAGAACCAAACAGTGATATAAGATGATATGTCTGACTCTCACATTGACGTAATGCCATAATGTAAAATAACTTGAAATGATATGGGCCTGTCTGTTTTATGTTTGATACATGATGGAAACTCATTCATTTTGATTTTGCTAATTAAATATCGATTTGACCGTGAAGGATCGTAATGTTGCTTTCATGCTTTAGAGTTCGATAAGTATATGATCTTGTTAAATCTGTCTGGGTTTTTGATGTTTTAATGTTGAACATGCAAATAGCGACCTAAACATATATTTTTATGTGACCGCTCTCTGGTATTAACTGGCTAATAAAACAGCAAGTATAGAGAAAAGCGATCGTTATTTAATTTCACACTTTTCATTTGCTTTTTGTAGGATTTTGATCCTGCAGGTTGTCGGAAATAGTAAAGTTTTAGTTTTATAAGGGCAGGTTTGAATAAAGATTTTCTAATATTAATCTGATTTTGCATGTAAAATCTCTTCGAAGTTAATGAAATATTAAAGTTGTGTCCCTCGTTACGGATTAATTAAATAAACGAATGTAGGTATTTTCTTTAAATACGTATCTGTCTTCTTTTTTATTATATCTGTAAAAGTATTTCCTTGGTTTGTTCATTTTTCATGATAGTAAGTGGTCGTTATGTATTTTCCTCGACATTTTTTAAAGAAAACATTGTAAAGTTGCTTATTTTTATTTACGTTTTCCTGTATTTTATGCTGATAAAAATTCACTCTTTGCAACACGTGTACAGGATATCAAATCTTGCAATATTAATATGATTGGTATTTTTGTATTTTTAAAAATACATTTAAATGTGGTTTACGTACTATTTATTCTGTTACAAAGGATGATAATGACAATCAAAACATTGTTTACTCTTCCAGTTTTCTTGGATACATTACTTAACATTGCTTTTTACAGAGATGTGTCATATTGGAGGTTAAGTGGCAATAGGTTGTTGGATCAGAATAAGGTATAGGATCGGTGCCATATAGTTGGATAAGAATAAGGTATAGTATTGGGGCCATATAGTTGGATCAGAATAAGGCATATGATTGGGGCCATATAGCTGGACCAAAATAAGGTATAGGATTGGTGCCATATAGTTGACAGTTTGTTGTGAGAGTTAAGCTTATTGTGTTGGTTTTATACAGTAACCTTATTGATTGATTGATTGATTAAGTATCAATGAAATACGTAGCAAAGTACATGCGACTTCAAAGGTCATTCTATCAATCTCAATCATAGAATCCGTACGTTTGAATCCGGTTTTCATTTACAAGTTCTAGATGAAGGCTGTATTATCCTTGCAATAGTGAGTTTAATTTTGCGGAGCTTAGACATATAAGTCAACTCGTTCCTATGCAAGACATGTTTAAATGTCGTATTCAAAGTTCTGAGACTGACACTAACAACATTGGACCAAGATCAGAGAGTAATAACATGACTTCCAATAAATGTCTGATTTCCTTATCGTTGATTAAGACTAGACTTAGATGGCAAACATAGGAAAATACATCTGATGAGAGTCGTGAAAAGAATTTGTAATGTGATCTAGTATGCACAATATCTGATTGGTTTCTTCATGAAGTCAGTTTGTCATCCTTCAAGTGCTTCGTTAGGAATATTCTTACCAGTAATTGGGTATTATTGATATATCATTGAAGTTGGTGTAAATTTTGTTTGACCTGTTGGTGATCTGTCTGTAACAGTTAGAAATAAATTTCGCATTTTAAAGGAAAATGAATTCCAAACAGATAGGCATTTATTGATGCAAGAAGTTAAAGGTTCAATAAATATAGTATTTCTTTTAAATTTTGCTTCTCCCTAACAAAGAATCAATATTTATTATTAAATTCCAAGTAGATAGGACATTAAATCTCTAATTGCCATTAAACATTCATAAAAAGTTTAGGTCTAGTCTTGTGTGGTTGTGCTTCATCAAATAATCTTATAAAGCACTTCAACTGATTTTAATGAGAAATTATACTATTGGAAAAGAAAACATGATGCCACAACGAAAAGGAAATTAAAAATATAAGACTTCTACAATTCATTATTTTATTTCATTATATCTACAATATCATATGATCACAGCATGGTAAGTTGTCTCGTAGGTTTTGATTATTTTTATTCAACAAAAATTACCGTGTTCTGAAATACTAGTAAATGTTAAAAGAACTGTAAATTAGAAATCCTACATTATTTCTTTTCAATTCTTTCTTTACTGAAACTTATTGCTTGCTTTTTTTAAGTATGAAAGGAAATTTTCTTTTCTTCATCACATTCTATTATACACGAGGAGTCATAAAGAAAATATTTCCATTGGAAAATGTAAAATCAAAAGATTTTTAAAAGCCAACTATTCCATAATTCATTTTCTTTCAATATATTAATCTACGATTAAACAACAAAAATATCTGTTTGGATTCCTCAATATATGAATTTTTTCCCCAAAAATAAAATAGCTGGATCCACATCGTATCCATAGCAATATAAAAATAGAAGATGTGCTATGATTGCCAATGAGATATTTATCCACCAAATGCCAAGCAACGAACAATTGAATTTTACAGGTCACCACACGGTCTTCAATAGGGAGCTGTAAAAGGCCCCAAAATAAATAATGTAAAGTTATTCATAAAATATGAAAATCGACTTAATATACACAACAAAAACGTAAAACCAATGATGACATTTCAGCATAAATTCTGTGCCTATTTGCTTTACTTTAACAATATATTTCCTAGGCAATATTTCAGTATAAAGATGAAGCATTCTGAACAAACTTTAAAGATTATTTCTTGGTTACTAAATCAACCTTTGTATAATCCTTTTCCCATAACGTTATACAAAATCAAAATATGTGATGCATTTCAAGCTGAAACACAATATCAGGAAACCAAAAGGGAATTAAGAGATTAAACAATAATTCATCCTCGAGACATAGTTCGTAATGATTTCAACAAATAAAGTAGATCTATATCTTTGGCACGTCTGAAAACCTACTCAAAATAATATAAGTCATAATTAAAATAAATCCTGTCTGGAAATTCCAATGCAGTCTCAAACATTTATAAAGCCTTATTGTTTGATTCGTCAAGTCGGTTAGATAGCAACTGGAGCCATATGTAAAATCTATTCATTTATGCAAACAATGCACATTGAATAAAATGTCGTCTGCACTTGTATAATTAAAGGTGATCAGACAATTTTAATACAGAAGTTAACTACATTACATCGATTGAGAATCGATCTCCTTCGCTCCAACTGATTTGAGCGGAAGTAATAGCGTTAGGTTCACATTTGTACAGATTTTATATGCATTTTAGAAACCATAAAACGAAAGGCAGGTGAGGTGTTACAAAATATTAAAATCATTTGCAGGTTGTGAGATCATCATTGAAATTAATGATTGTTTAATCTAACACAAGTCTAAAAATCTCTTTTAATAGATAAGAAAGACGCAAAATACCTCATCATATGTATTACGGAATCTCTCAAATGTACAACATAATTCTTAAATGAAACTTATCTTCACGACATTGACCAGACTTCCCTTCAGTAGTAATTGTCATCCACGACCTCTGATTTAGAAGGAAACAATGAACAGATTTACATTATAGTCACTAGTTTTGTATATGTTAATATTGTTGAGTAGTGACTACATTATAATGGCATAATACAAGCTACAATCCGTTCAATTTGGATTGATCAATTCCTTTTTTGCACAATTTTCTTATCGAAAATAGCAAATACTTGTGCAAGGACGTAGTAAATTCATAGTACCAGGATTTTATACTTTTATATTCTTCTAATGGTAGGAACTAACAATTAAAGATCTATGATAGAGCGACCACTGATAAAAAAAATGGTTATTTCATAGACTCATGAGAAGAAAATACACGTGGGTGCAAAGGATTTTAGTTTGTCTCGTTTCAAAAGAATAGGTCATTAATAGAAAAAAATTGCAATATATGTTTTTCATGTTTTTGAAACATATGAAAAAACATATATTTTTAATTTGGCTAACATACTCCATCACAAACACGTTACCAACGAAATTCCCCCATATTTCAAAGACAAATCAACATCAATTATTTCATATTCCTATACTTCACCCATCGCATCCAAAATTTTCAATTATAAAAGGCTATTGCAGAACCTCGAGATTGAGGACTTCAAGGCTAAACTACCTGACTGTTCTTGCAAAACCTCTCCATTCAAATATGGTCCTACTGGTCACGTCGTTACGGGAGATTTAACCATTATCGAAAACGAATCTCTGCGTAAAAGGTCTCAAGTACCGTGAACCACGCTCCATAAATTGGAATTATAACTTTAAAGTTCTTATGGATGCCGTCGAGGACTATGCAAGAAAATGGATAAAACGAGAACAAGAAGACATTGATTCTCTGTCAGAGTGGTTGAAGGCCGTGAGGTCTTTAATTTTGAAACGAATGAAAGTTTTGAGTAGGTCAATGAGTGCCAAGGCTACATCAGTTTTCAAAGACCCCGATGTAGCAAAAACATTGTCTACTATACATGGCAAATATGTTGTCGTACCAGCAGACAAAGCCCAAAACGACATTGTTTTTGTCTGCAAAACGTTTTATATCCAATGTTTATTATCAGAGGTAGACGTAGAAAATAATAGCAGTGATAAGACCTACACTGCTACCACTCTCTCCAAAGAAGAGATGTGGAAAACCATAAATCTGTGCTATCCTCTTTTGGTCTCTCTACCGAGGACGATGATTGTGATTTACCGTCTATGTACTGGATTCCTAAACTTCACAAGAATTCATACAAACAACGTTTCATAGCTGGATCTGCAAAATGTACCACCAAACCTCTTTCCAATTTTTAACTTCTATACTCACAACTATCAAAGAGGGTCTACAGCCCTACCACAACACGTGTTACTCCCGTAGTGGTATTAATTCAATGTGGATCCTTAAAAATTCGAAAGATCTTTTGGAGACAATCAGTTCAAGACTATTATCTGAATATAATAGCATTAAAACCTATGATTTTTCAACACTGTATACTTCTATTTACCATACTCAGTTAAAATCCCGACTTAAAAACATTATACATCGTTGTTTTTCCAAAAAAGATGGTACACCTAGATACAAATATATAGTTCTTGGTAGAGATTCCTCATACTTTGTTAGAAATAATTCCAAATCATCTTCCAAATATACAGAGGAAGATGTTTACAATATGCTGGAATTTTTAATTGACAACATGTTTGTCCAGTGTGGTGGACGTGTTTTTCAACAAACGGTTGACATTCCAATGGGAACAAATTGTGCTCCTTTACTTGCTGACCTATTCTTTCACTCTTATGAGGCCGACTTTATAGCTGATCTGATCAGAAAGAAAGAATATCGTTTGGCTAGATCCTTCAATCTCAGTTTCCGCTATATAGATGACGTATTATCTTTAAACAATCCTAATTTCGGGGATTTGATACATTGCATCTACCCAAAAGAACTTGAGATAAAGGATACTACAGACACTGTGAAGTCAGCCTCGTATCTTGACCTACACTTAGAAATCGATGGTAAAGGAAAACTATTGACCAAATTTTACGACAAACGTGATGACTTTTCATTCAGAATTGTCAACTTTCCTTTCATCTGTGGCAACATCCCTTCGGCTCCTGCGTATGGAGTGTTCATATCACAACTCATACGTTATGCCAGAGCTTGCCTAAACTACACAGACTTTTTGTATCGCGCTAGAACTCTAACAAATAGGCTTCTGGAACAGGGTTATGTTGCTACAAGATTGAAGTCATCGCTACAGAAGTTTTATGGTCGTTATCATGAACTCGTGGATCGTTATGGTGTATCCATCTGCACCATGAAAACTGATGTATTCAATGGGTCATAGTTTTCCTTTCCTCGTTTGTCTACCCCGGACTTGACTTTTTATGAGCAACTCGGCGGGTGTTTCTAGAAAAGCAGAGGACGCTTACCCTACCGGTGCACCTGGTCCATGCTCCCAGTTTTTAGTGGAGTCCGAGTTTCTCATTTACTTTTGTTACTTTGTATGTATGGTTTTAGTTACTTTATGTTCTTTGTTGTGTATGTCTGTTTTCCATGTCTGGTCTTTGTCCCTAGATTACATTCTTTTCATTATCACTATAATCTTGGTTCCTTTGATTACCACTATAATCTTGGTTCCTTTGATTACTCTTTCATGTGTTTTCATATGTTTAGGACCACGATGAGTAGCATATGAATAACATATTTTTTCAATTGAAATATAAATATATTGTTCGCTCTCATTACAAAATAAATATGTAAACAAATGTGTCTCAGATTATTTCAATCATTAAATGCATATGTTTTCCTTAGAATTTGGGCAAAATATGCAGTTTATGAGTATAAATGGTTAAAAATAGATATATTTCCACATCGGTCCTAATATGTATGAAAACAGATGTTGCAACTTTTCAAGTGTACCATAGTTTAATTAATCAAGCAGTTTTAATATCGGCTTCTCTTTTTATGAATTACACATGAACATCGGCTAACTGGCCAAGCCGAGTAAAAGTGCATAAAAAGAACTTAAAAACACTATGATTTTAGTATCTAATTTAGTCCATAGATGAAACATCAGATAATGTATGCTAGTGTCTACTATTAAAATGAAAATTATCTGGTGCTTATAATTAGACGAAGTTTTGTATCAAAGTTTCTTGATGAATGTATCTAGGAAATATTTTTTAAAGCTAACTTTTGATATATTTACTTATAAATGAATGTTATAATACCTGACAAAAATTATCTCTTACAAGTACCCTTTTCATGGTCCAAGAATCTGATACATCGACTACGGATTACTTACCTTTTTCGCATTGGCTTCTGTGTAAAAAATGTTTTCACTGCTTAGTTTTTGAAAAACAGTGGAAGTTGTAATTTCATACCTTCTTTAAAATTCTTATCTTTTTTTTTTTTAGAAAAGCCAAGTGATTTGATTTAAAATTGATAAATTTTATTAATTAACTTTTCGTTTCAACTCATATTGCAGCTAGTACATCAAACTGTTATAGTATCAAACTTCACTTTCTAATATGCTCCATTTCAATAGTAAATGAAAGCAAATCTCCACGCAAGGAATTCCGAAATTATTGTTATTACCATTCATTTCCTAATGAACAATTGTACAGATTTTAACATATATCATGTAATTACTTGTGCAATATTTCCATACAAGTATTAACTTGTGCAAAATGATGACACAACATAACATAAATTTTAAAAATCTGACGTATATTATGTATAAGTAAAACTTGAATGAGTCAGATAACCTATTTGAATTCAAGAAATACAAGTGTGTGTTACTATCCTTTATCCCATAAATGTTGACATACACAAGCCAGTGATTAAAAATGCACGTGAAATTTTCTTGCAAGAGGTTTACCGCCATGTTATATTTCCAAGTTTTCTTCATATTTCACGGGTGAATCTTCAGTCTATTCTTCATATAAAGTATTCCTCTACTGTCCACTGTAAAATAAAAAAATGTACATACTCTATTAAGCTCGAATGCTGACAATCTTAACTGTACCATCTCGAATGGAGAAATAGTTTAAATTACTCATTACTGAAGGAAAATATATAGATACTCAACATTTTGACTTAAAAAGTGTTGAAACCCACTATCATTTAGTATAAAAGTAATTCATTAATGCTGCGCATCATAATATAAGATGAAAATTAATTTAGTATCACCCGAGCTAATTATTTTTTTTTATTGCTGCAATATATCATGACACAGTCTGAGTGCTGTGTTATTTTTGTAGCTACTATATTGAGTAAGATTTATGACAGAGTTTTGTAAAGTACATAAAATGTAATGTAACATGCACTTCATAGATGATTTAGTAGTATTAAGTACAAGACTGTAAAACTATATTTACCGCTGTTTACGAAGCTTTAAGATAATTCAAAATTTAGAGAATATAAAGAATAAACAATGAAAAAGAAACCACGGAATTAATAAAAGCGCTTTGATTAAAATTTTGAAAAGTTGAATGTCATTAAATCTAATAATATTTTTCGAACTTTTAGAATCATAATAGTAGTCTTGTATGGTCAACAGCTTGATTTTTTATGTTTTCGTATATATGTATCAGACTTGCATATGTATTTTGAGGATCTAGTATTATTTTTGGTTTTTTTTTATGATATCCGAGACCAAGTATAAAGTAATAAAATGACAACAAACTCTGTCAATACCGAGACCTATACAAACCTCGTGTCTACACTCACATATCTACTCTGTCTGTAGTCTGCTGTATATATACAACATCTATGGGCAGCTGCCTACCAGTAAACTTAATAGGCATGGAGTCTTCGGGTCATGACGATACAACACAAGCAAAACCATATATAAGTATAGGGGAATGCACAACGATATCGATAAGAATGTCACATAATAAGAAAATATAAATAAGAAAAAAAATCATCCACTTATGATTTTCTTCAGAGCTTTGAAAAAGGTCATTGATTGTCTACAAATTTTACTTATTTATATTATATTATAAATAATTATACACAATATATGACAATATATGTGTTTTGTATATCTGTCTTATTAATTTCATATATATTCTACAATTTCATATTACTACTTATATTTTTTCATCAGTGTTACTCCATGTGAATACCTTGAAATATAATCAAAATGTAAGAACTTTAGGTTGTTTTTCAATTCAAAGGTTCTTGTTTTCATAGTGTGTTTTTCCCCACAATAATTATCTGCAAAATGTGTTTTTTGGTTTTTTTTGTTTTTGTTTTTTCTACATTACGCTCCTCTCTCTATATATATTAATTTAGATTTCCCCCGCCTCGTCATAATTAGAACTGATTAAACATTTTTTATATATTTTTTTTAATTTTCAAAACAGTGAACATTGCCTTATTTTGGTAAAGTAAATCGTGTATTTTCATTGTTAATTTGTTTTATAATAGATATTGCGCCTAAATAAGGGTTAAAATTAGACTCTTTAAACTTTTTCCTATGACAACACACTGCGTGAAATATGACAGTCTTATGTCGTCTATTTCATGATAAGTTTTTTTTTATCATTTAATAAATGGCCGAGATTTATATTCATTTATGGAAGGAAAAAAGTTCATTGTTAACTCTCAATTCAATTATACATTTATATTCCATGAAATTGTTGAATTGGTAGTATATTATATAGTGTTTATTTGTTCCAAATCGGACTGATCTCGTATGACAAATGGTGATTATGAGGTATTATAGCCACATTAACTTTTCATGGATATAATGAAACAACCTTCAAAGTAAATAAACCAATCTTTAATCTCACTGGAGGTCATACTTGCATGCTATCTGATGCAGCAGACAGACTAAATACCAGATCAAAATTGAATGGCGACTGATCATGCATGAATTTCCCTTTGGAGATTACAAACAGGCCAGAAAATTGTTAAAAATTAATGGAGACACAGTGCCCATCCTCATTTATGTGTAAGACCTTATGGACATGATAATGCAGTTATAAAGACAATGTATGTGCACTTTTCATCCTAATTGGAATATCTTGATGCTGCCTTCTCATCGATCAATAAGCGCAGTAATATATGAAAAATTGGAAAGTTTCTGGCATATTAGTTATAGTTCAGAACTCTCAATGCAATGAATTTGTTAATCAGTGATTCAGTTTTGGTACATTACATTTTCAATTATTCATCTGCAAAATTCTAGTTGTAAATTGTTTATTACTGAGATGGAAAGCTGTTCTACTTCTTTCTAGGGGCAACTTGGGTCAATTGACTCGACCTACGTGGGTGGCTTAAATAATATTGTAATGATTATTATGGTCAGCGTAGATGTATAATTTACAGATATTTAAGTTGGAAGTGTTCACATTAACCACAATATCAGTAACTATCGGTAAAAACATATTGAAACGTTAGCAGAGGGATGATTTAAATACGTAACATGGCCTAAACGTAAGTCATGAAACAAAAACAATCCGCAAAAGAAAAATTACACATAAAAACTTAAGATTAAAGAAACAAGACGTCATAAAAAACTAAAGCTTTAGCAGTATGAATTCCAACAAAAAATCGGGAGTGATACCAGGAGCTCATGAAGAGTAAGCATGTCCTGCTCCGCTAGTGGCACTCGCCATATTACAAGTGAGTATAATCCTAGAAGAGATATCATTGAAATATGTGTGCTACTCTGTGTTTTAAAGAACAAATAGAGAAAGACTTCGACAGTTTTTGCTTATTATAAACACCGTTCACATGAAAGGGTATCGACTCTGATATTAATTGACATTTATAAAGTAGGTCAATCCATCCGATTGTGATAATTGTGTAATAATCCATCGTTTATTGAGACAATATTTTACTTTTACTTAAGGAGAAAAAAGTGTCCAGTGAAAGTGTCAGCTTCACTAAGCAAAAGACATAAGGAAAAAAACATCATACTGTGGAAGTTAATACGAGACACATATCTTTGGCATTTAGTTCGCTATTGCTTTGGCTATCATTGGTTTTATTGAACGGTTCATCCACAAATACAATTATTCCTATGTACGGCAAATTTTCTGTAAGAATTAAGTATCATTATATTAACTCCTACACTAATATTCATTCCATATCATCATGGGTATTCCATGTAATAGCGCTATCAATATTTCTCTATCAATATAGAATTAGATGGTGAAGCCTATTTACTTTCTCCTAGCTTCTTATAATCCAAACAAGATATAAATATCATTACCCTGCAAATATTATCATTTTGTCTTATAAAGGTTGTCAGTTTATCAGAAAACATATTTCCTTTATTTTTAACATTCCTTTTTGCTTACGTTTTTAACCATTTTCATCGTCTGTGTGCCTCTACACTGTGCGTGTCTACTTCTAACATCATTTACACTTTCCGAAATACAATGTAAAAATGATATCATTATATTTCAGGGTATCAACTCTTATAAAAAGATAATTTAACGTGTTAGAATCTACTTTGATCAATAAAATATTTCACAAAAAAGACATTTTTGAAAATTAATAACCATACATATACTGTACAAAATATCAGTGTACATGTAGCATGAGCGTGAAAGGTTTCCATGATACAAATATTTTCAATTAAGTCATACCTTATTTCACCCACTTTACTGGAACATGAAGAGAATATTTATAATTTTCTTATTATGTCTATTTTATACTCAAACTTGTTCCTTTTATTTGTTTACTTTGTAAGAGTAATCAAGGGAACCAAGCGGTAATCAAAAGAATGTAATCCAGGGACAAAGACCAGACATGGAAAACAGACATACACAACAAAGAATATAAAGTAACTAAAATCATACATACAAAGTAACAAAAGTAAATGAGCAACTCGGCCTCCACTAAAAACTGGGAGCATGGACCAGGTGCACCGGTAGGGTAAGCGTCCTCTGCTTTTCTAGAAACACCCGCCGAGTTGCTCATAAAAAGTCAAGTCCGGGGTAGACAAACGAGGAAAGGAAAACTATGACCCATTGAATACATCAGTTTTCATGGTGCTGATGGATACACCATAACGATCCACGAGTTCATGATGACGACCATAAAACTTCTGTAGTGATGACTTCAAACTTGTAGCAACATAACCCTGTTCCAGAAGCCTATTTGTTAGAGTTCTAGCGCGATACAAAAAGTCTGCGTAGTTTTGGCAAGCTCTGGCATAAAGTATGAGTTGTGATATGAACACTCCATACGCAGGAGCCGAAGGGATGTTGCCACAGATGAAAGGAAAGTTGACAATTCTGAATGAAAAGTCATCACGTTTGTCGTAAAGTTTGGTCAATAGTTTTCCTTTACCATCGATTTCTAAGTGTAGGTCAAGATATGAGGCTGACTTCACAGTGTCTGTAGTATCTTTTATCTCAAGTTCTTTTGGGTAGATGCAATGTATCAAATCCCCGAAATTAGGATTGTTTAAAGATAACACGTCATCTATATAGCGGAAACTAAGATTGAAGGATCTAGCCAAACAATATTCTTTCATTCTGATCAGATCAGCTATAAAGTCAGCCTCATTAGAGTGAAGGAATAGGTCAGCTAGTAAAGGAGCACAATTTGTTCCCATTGGAATGTCGACCGTTTGTTGAAAAACACGTCCACCACA
Organism: Perna viridis; assembly: GCA_037379345.1. Classification (NCBI taxonomy): domain Eukaryota; kingdom Metazoa; phylum Mollusca; class Bivalvia; order Mytilida; family Mytilidae; genus Perna; species Perna viridis. Next base: position 7,482,522 of record CM074511.1, on the reverse strand, counting down.
CTGGACAAATATGTTGTCGATTAAAATTCCAGTATTTTGTAAACATCTTCCTCTGTATATTTGGAAGATGATTTGGAATTATTTCTTACAAAGTATGAGGAATCTCTTCCAAGAACTATATATTTGTGTCTAGGTGTACCATCTTTTTTGGAAAAACAACGATGTATAATGTTTTTAAGTCGGGATTTTAACTGAGTATGGTAAATAGAAGTATACAGTGTTGAAAAATCATAGGTTTTAATGCTATTATATTCAGATAATAGTCTTGAACTGATTGTCTCCAAAAGATCTTTTGAATTTTTCAGGATCCACATTGAATTAATACCACTACGGGAGTAACAAGTGTTGTGGTAGGACTGTAGACGCTCTTTGACAGTTGTGAGTATAAAAGTAAAAAGTTTCCAGTCCAAAAGTTCTGCGGTCGTCAGCATGATATCATTATTCGACTTGTAGTTTCCGTTTCTCATATGGCAAAAGACCGCCATATGTTATGGGTATTTTTCCTTCACCTTTGATTGACTTACAACGAGCAGCAAGACGAAGAAACTGCTCGCCCTTTTCAAGCAACTGAGTGTATCACCAATTTTTAGTGAAATTTGTTTTTCAGCTTACATTTAAGTTGTGTTGACCGATTTGTTTTTTGGCTGTTGCAATTTCGGTGTTCCCCGCACTGTATATTCATTGGATATTTCTATATGTTTTGTGACTATGTTTTCGTGTCTATGTATGGGTCTTTGAGAAGACTGTATGGAATGATTGCAAAATATTTCCTTAACATTGGCATTTCTTTCTTTCCAGTTATAGATTACCAATATCGTTTGGTTCTCATTACTCTCTATATATCACTGTTACATAATATTGGTATTCATCTGTTTCTACTGGAGAAGCAATAAAATATCCTCAAACAGTGGTTATCATTTCTCTCCTTCACTCAAAAATCATTTTTTTATTATTTTAATAAAAGTTAATCACATTTTAATAAATTCTAATGGAAATTGTCTCCGCATCATTGCCAAAATTCCTTTAAGTTAAATGATCATCATCGAAGTTTCTTGGATTGCAAAATATAGTTTGAACCAATTATAACTAAATGCGAGTATTTTTTAGAGGGTTTTGTGTTACATCATGTGATTACACTAAAGGAATAACTTTAAGAATACAAAAAATACCAATCATGTATATTAATTTCGATATGTTGTGCACGTGTTTCATGGAGTAACTTCAGCATTACAATGACATATATTGGAAGATCTAAATCAAAACACTAATTGTATATAAGAAGAACTCACAACCAACTTTAAGTCTATCAAAATTTCGTCGAGATTTTTTATTCATGTGTTTCCTTTTATAATTTAGAACGAAACAATATCGAATGTCCTAAATATACTCTACAGGCGTTCTAACTGAAGTGTAAGTCATTCTTATAAATCAATTCATTAATTTAAAATGCAATATTAAGAAATCAAGAACTAAGTTTATAATCTCAAAACACCAATTTTTCATCGTCTGTTTTTTACGCCAGTGTTTTGAAGTTGTTGAACATTAAGTGAAACAAAATTCAAGACCGCAGTTTACTACATTGGTTAGTTACTTTACAAACAAATACTTATTTTAATCATAGGTTTTATCACTTGATCTAAAGGAGAATTTAGTTTTATGTCTGTCCGCATGTTGTCCCAATATTGTTCTTCGTAAAATATCTTCACAACCCATTTTTAATGAAATCACTATTAACGGAACAAGTCCTGAAATCTTCAATGAATAAAATTATTCCAAGAATGAATTTTTTAAGCCAGTATATGCAAGCTTTGTATTATATAAAAGCTTTTTCATACCAGGGTTACAGTCAATTTTACAGTTCTTTTTAATTTAAAATTTACATATAAAAATGTTTTAGAGCCAAGAACTTAAGCAACTTGATATGTCTAATTTTCAAAACCGAAGCAGTAGTTTTGGTACATATCTATTCTTGTTTTGCCCCGTGCAGGTCCGGGTATTAAAAGAATAGGCCTGCAGCAGCGCTAAGCTTGTCGTATAAGGCGACTAAATAGTGCTCAGAAACCTAGCCGGGGGCTAGGCGCTCTGCCCACAGAGCAACTGGGATGTGTGCCCCAGGTGGTGGAATGGGGTACCTCTGGCGTGTTACATGCTGGGGTTGTCAGGCTATAATACGGAAAACCTGACCGCAAACCATAGTGGTGCACCGTGTTGGGAAAGATGCCACGTTCCTCACACGTTAAAGAACCCTGCTGTGGTATTCGATAGGAGAAGGAACCTTTGCGCTCCGCCACAGGAGGCTAAATTGCCCGACCTTACCCATCCCCCCTTTTTTCCAGTGGCAATCAAAATTTGTCGACCCTATTGTCCTTGTGTCCCATCGTTTTGTTTTTCATTTCATGTTCATTTTATCATCCATTTCATGTTCATCGTCTGAATATAGCTGAAATATTGCTGCTCGGACGTTAAACCCGACAAACAAACAAACATATTCTTGTTTTAGTTCACCTTTATTTTATTTGTACGCGAGAGTCCTTTAAGGTGTTCCTCTTAAGCCTGCCAAAGTTCATTAAACTTTAAAAAAAAAAGAAAAGAATTTTTGAAGACTGATGCATTATACGTAGAAAGACATGGGACATTTAATTAAGGTAATACATCTCTATCAATGATTTGGAATATCTCTGTGTAGCTTACCTTGATTAGTTGTAATGTAAGCTATTTAAGTCAACGTCGTCTTTACCGTGGTGGTTTTGTTGCTTTTTTAATATTTTAAATTTAGCAAAAATCTCAGGAACATTTTTAATACATAGTACTTGAAATGATATGAGCATTTTTACTGAATAGGTTTACAATCTGTAGGTGTTTTGTTTGGTCGTGCATCAACTTCCTGTTTTCTTTACGTTTTGAATGCTGTTCATTTCAAAATTTTATCTTTTGAAGATTCCTGATTATATTTGAACAAAGTACCAACGTGACTACTATTGTATCACACTATATCATGATTATAGATAATTAAAACCGATACCCATTGTTTGATGGATGACATTCCGTCTCTTTTGACGCAAATTGTCGTACTAAATTCTGAAATCATATACTACTTTTGTTGTCAATTCGCCTAGTATATGATTTTATTACTCGTGCCATTGGGAAATTTTCTACACATATTATGTTTTGGTTCATTAATTTTAATATGTTTACTCTTACTTCTTTGGTAATAGACATGTTTGTTCTAAGAGTAATCAAGGGAACCAAGGTTATAGCGGTAATCAAAAGAATGAAATCCAGGGACAAAGACCAGACATGGAAAATAGATATACACAACAAAGAACATCAAGTAACTAAAATCATACATACAAAGTAACAAAAGCAAAATTAGCAACTCGGACCCCTCTTAAATCTGGGAGCATGGACCATGTGCACCGGTAGGGTAAGCAGCCTCTGCTTTTAGAAAAACCCGCCGAGTTGCTCATAAAAAGTCAAGTCCGGGGTAGACAAACGAGGAAAGGAAAACTATGACCCGTTGAATAAATCAGTTTTCATGGTGCAGATGGATACACCATAACGATCCACGAGTTCATGATGACGATCATAAAACTTCTGTAGTGATGACTTCAATCTTGTAGCTACATAACCCTGTTCCAGAAGCCTATTTGTTAGAGTTCTAGCGCGATACAAAAAAGTCTGCGTAGTTTCGGCAAGCTATGGCATAACGTATGAGTTGTGATATGAACACTTCATACGCAGGTGCTGAATGTTTGTTTGTTTCTTGGGGTTTAACGTCCGAGCAGCAATATTTCAGCTATATTCAGACGATGAACATGAAATTGATGATAGAATGAACATGAAATGATGATGAAATGAAAAAGGGATGGGACACAAGGACAATGGGGTTGGGCAATTTAGCCTCCTGTTGCGGAGCCCTATTGTTTTTACTCCGGGAGAATACCACTGTAGGGTTCTTTAACGTGCGAGGAATGTGGCATCTTTCCCAACACAGTGCACTACTATGGTTTGCGGTCCGGTTTTCCGTATTATAGCCTGACAACCCCAGCATGTAACACGCCAGGGATACACCCATTCCACCACCTGGGGCACACATCCCAGCTGCTCTGTGGGCAGAGCGCCCTAGCCCCGGTTAGGGTTCTGAGCACTATTTAGTCGCCTTTTCCGACAAGCTTAGCGCTGCTGCAGGCCTATTCTTTTAACACCCGGACCTGCACGGGGCCGCAGGTGCTGAAGGGATGTTGCCACAAATGAACGGAAAGTTGACAATTTTGAGTGAAAAATCATCACGTTTTTCGTAAAATTTGGTCAATAGTTTTCCTTTACCATCGATTTCTAAGTGTAGGTCAAGATATGAGGCTGACTTCTTAGTGTCTGTAGTATCCTTTATCTCAAGTTCTTTGGGGTAGATGAAATGTATCAAATCCCCGAAATTAGGATTGTTTAAAGATATGTTTTTAATCCATAAACAAACCCAGTCAGAACTTTTACAAGTTAAATGAAACACTTTCCCGCAAAAAAAATCTAAAATGTTCAACCAATGAAACATGACATCTCAAAACCGAATATGAAAGTCAATGCCTTGATTATTGGGAAGAAATTCCTACTTTTGTTTTGTTGATTTTAGAAAATCATGGAATTCAAACAGCTAAGCCAGACAAATACATGAGAACAACTGAAAAAAAACATCAAATCATACTATTTAATTTACTGGATTTAAGAAACTTTGACAACATCAATACTGAAGGATCAGATATGTTCCATATATTAGTGATGATTTGTTTTGTTTTGTTTTGTTTGTTTGTTTGGTTTTTTTTGTTTGTTTGTTTGTTTGTTTGTTTGTTTGTTTGGTTTTGTTTTGTTTTGTTTTGTTTTGTTTTTTTTTTTTTTTCGTTTTTTCATTTTCTTCACACATTAGGCCATGTCAATTGTCCTGGTCAATAAGTAATAATAAGTGCTATTTTTCAACGGGAACAATTTCTTGGAAGATGTTGTATAGGTATACCCGATAAAAAATACATCAAAAACACAGCAAATATAACCTATTATTACGCTTTTCTCGTTAACAAAAGTTAACGTCGGCATTTCAATCAAAAAGGACATCGTAATTTCTCGTATTTCTAGAAATCTTGACATCAATTTTCTGGATTTTCCATTTACGCTTTGACTACCGATAACGGATGTTTTACGATTCTCAAGCTTTTAACAATCAAAGTAAAACAAGATAAGTGTGAATTTGTTCGCATATAATTTTCACGAAGATGTAAAAACATTTATATTGGTATAGTAGATGTTGTGAACAATTCATTTATATTTCATTATAATCGAGAAAGAATTTGGGGCAAATATTGTAGTTGTTTGTTGTTGTTAGTATTTGTACTATGGGTTGTGTTTTGGCAGGGGATGTAATTGTCGTTTTTTCAACCCTTAATCAAAAACCGTTAGAATAGCTAGTTTCATGAGCTTAATCTTTTGATGTTTCCAAGGAATTGATCATTTTTTTCTTGCAGAAAGATAAGGATTCAGGGATTAATGCCAACTCAGCCTTTTCAAGAGTCATATTGATTTTATGACAAATAAGCCCAACAATTACGTAATTTTCTCAGAATCATACAATCATTAATCTATAATAACAATGTTGCTATCGATGTTAGCGTCTCAGTGTACTTGTTGATGTTTTCTTCCATTTGATATTTACGCCAAAATATATCTGTAAAACAGAATTTTTTTTTTAAATATATATATTAATATATATATATAATCATTTATTTTTATTGATATTTTTGTAATCGTCAAATAAAGAAGATAATTTTTTTGTTTTTTTATATTTATTTCTAGTCGCTTAATTACTTAAATACCTGATACCTAATACCTGTATATGAATATTTAACGTTTTAGTATTTTATATATGTTTGGTTGACTTGTCTCATTTGTTATATTTTTGGCACATTCTTGTGTATACTTTAACAAAGTATGTGATCAGAAAATACTCTCGTGTTAACAATTCAGTGTATTAAGCTATACTAAGGCACATTCTGGCTATAGTGTATGTGTAAACAATCGGTTTTCAAACCTGTTTTTCATAACTCTTTTTCTGAGCTCTTATAGTCGTCTCAATGCTTATCAATGCCAGTTAATTATACATTGGATCTTTCGAACAGAAGAAAGATCTAAAGACAACGGTAAGTCATGTTCTTCTGCGCATGCTCTGCTTTTCTTCTTCCGTCTCACACCCTCACTCTCAACGACAAACAACTTATCACAATTTTTAATGTATAACTTTCTCCACTGTTTTAAATATATGTATCATAAGCTTTCAAGATCACGTAATTAGAATAATATCCTTGGTATGAAAAAAATTTGTTTCCCATTAGAGTTAGAAATATCCCCCACGTGCACTACATCACCGTAGAAACAATGACTTAGAACCAAAGTCATTTCATTACACGTTAGGAAAAGTGTATAAAAAGATCCTTCAGTCATCAACTCTGTGGGATCATTGTTTAATAAGAGTCAAATGGTATGAAATCAAAATTTTAAGTATCTTAATCTTCATGTCCTTGGTTAATTTTTCTTTGCTATAACTTTATTTCAAATTTAATCATTTGTATCTTTTGCATGGAAACTGCGTATGAAATTCTATAAAATTTTGAAGTTATTGATGTTTGCATGTAATGATTTTGACTGTATATGTTGAGGTCTAGTTTTAATTCATTTTTTATATATATTTAAGCCATGTACTCTTTCTAAGCAATGATTTTCTGAGATTAAAAGATATTCTACTTTTTATACACATTAAACCCGTTTTGATGGCGAAATGATGAGAATTTTGGGAAGAAAGATAGTTAAAACGTAAATTATCAAACACTTGTGATGGCATTTGACTTTTGTGACAATTCTTTTATTCAAGAAAAGTCACAAAAAGACAAAACAACACAAAAACACACACGTTGGCGATCAAGGGTGGTAAATGTTGGTATTAAAAGGAAAAAAAGAAGATGTAGTTGGTGGCGTTACTTAATATATTGCATAACTGTTTGTGTTAAACGAACAAAACTGTCTTTCTTGGTTGAGTTATTAAAAGACAAAAAGAACAATACCCTGTAATAAAATACCGGTTTACTAATTCATTTAGACTAGAATAGTGATCGGAAAGACATTGGTTATTAGTGTCCCAATCAGTTTTGAGATATTCAGCTAACGTTTAAATTTGTATTGCAGGTGAGCTACACGTACCATTGGAAGTATGTGGAGCTGTAGTTAAAAGAGAGCTTGACTTCTGGCAGATAAGTGAATTACATATAAAGTCATGCTGCTGGCGGCATTATCGGTCATACATAGAAAACAAACGAATTCTGGACTCATTCAATAAAAGTTTGAAGAAAGAGCAGGTTTATGTTAATTTAGATGACTACGAAGGATGGCAACGCCTCCAGATGCAAGTGTGGCTTATTTTAGAACACCCACGTACCTCAAAAGCGGCAATGGTAAATACTGATAATATTTAAATATCTTAACTTTGTTTAAGCTAGTAGACCTGAGGTAAGGGAGGTAATCCAAATAGAAAGGCTTTCAGTCACTAGAACGTTTGAATAACTCCTGGTATTCAAGCTTCAAAGTGATACCGGTGTAACTCCAAGCAAGGGTTCAACTTTTAGAACAGAGATGTCAGCCTCCAGCAACTTTGCACTTAGTAAACTAGGAGATTCAAGTATTTATTTAAAGTTTCAAATATGTACATTGAGGAGTCACTGTGTACCTTTCATTAGGTGGGAAAATGTTTCAAATAAAGCACATATTGCATACAAGGATTCCTTTTGATGAATTTTTCAAAATTGAAATATGAAATATAAACAAATTATCATGCATGAGACAGAACGGCAAACCAATAACGTATCCAGTTTTATAAGTCCTACACCTTTTAAACGTAAAACAAAGTTATTACCTTATAATTTCTTGTGATTTTTCAAGCTTTCTGTTGTTTTTAGAATGTAGCTGTGTTGAGCATATGACTCTATCAAGTATATAACTGTGTCCATTATATAATTTTTCCCATCTAGCAGAAAAAGCATTCGTATTATATTATTTTGCATTATTCTGTGCTTTGAGCAATGTTTTTGTTTATTATAAGAAGTCGTAATTTGATACATTATTAGGTAACCTTAAAATTGAATACATAAAATGATTTTAGCCATTAATTTGACTGAGAAAGAAAAAAAGTTCCAATGCTGTACCTCAAGATAATTTAACGTTACAAGAAACTGCACGGTGAACTTTTCTAAAATTTTGTTTATGGTTTTGTATATAAATGGTCCATATGATACCATTTTGAATGAAAATTAAATTTTAAGTCTTTGTAAAATAGAGATTTGTATATAGGAAAATAGCTGAAAAATGCCCCTTTTTTATTTCGGTAAAATAAAAGCCACTTAACTCTTCTACAACATAAATAGAATAAAAAAATCGTATTAAATCTTATATATTATTCATTTTCAGTGAATTTGACTAAGTATTCAGTTGTTAATTTAAATTTTCTGTAAAATGACCAAAAAATACCAGATATAGTTCACTTAAGCCAGTGATTCAGATTTCTAAAACTAGCAATTTTAAGTCCTTAATGTTCAAAATCTGCAAAATCTTCGTCAGAAAATGTTACAGTTAGTGTAAAATTATGTACAAATTTAAAGAAAATTGAATTATAGAAAAAAATATAGGAAAAAATTACCCCAGGTCTACTTCCTTTAATTAAATATAAAAATACTAAGGCATACTTTGATCTGATCCATAGGAAGAAACATCGTTTACCTAGGTCCTTTGAAAACTATTGACCAAAATATACGACAAACACGATAACTTTTCATTCCGTATTGTCAACTTTCTTTTCAACTGTGGCAACATCCCTTCAGCACCTGCGTATGGAGTTTTCATAACATAACCCTCATATGTTATACCAGAGCTTGCCGTAACTGCGCAGACTTTTTGTACCACGCTAGACTTCTTACAGTTAGGCTTCTGGAACAGGCTTATGTTGCTACAGGATTAAAGTCATCACAACAAAAGTTTTATGGTTGTCATAATGCCTTCGTGGATCGTTACGGTGTATCCATCTGCACTAAGATAACTGATTTGTTTTACATGTCATAGTTTTCCTTCCCTCTCTCGTCTACCCCGGACACGACATTTTTTTTAGCAACTCGGTGGATTTTTCTAGAAAAGTAGAGGATGCGTTCATTTCCGGTACACCTTGTCTATGCTCCCAGTTTTTAGTGGATTCCCAGATGCTCATTTACTTTTGTTGCTTTGTACGTAATATTTTTGCTATTTTATGTTCTTAGTTATGTAAAATTACGAAAATATCAATCACATAATTATTGCAAAACCTCTATAAGCAGGGTTAAAAACAAATACATAGGCAGATTAAAATCCGAAAATGAAATGTATTAAAAAAATATTTAAAAAAAAAATCGAAATAAGATGAAAACATTCCTGTGAGTACATAAGTTTCCTAACCCATTATTTGGAAAGATGAAACGAACAAACAAAAACAACCACAACATTATGCTTGATATTAACGTTTTCTTTTTGTGTCGACATATTCACCATTCCTCGTTATATACAAACACTTGCGTGCAGATCGGGTTGAAACACTTTTCAAATCTGCTTCTAACATATTACTTATCTTTTGTAGATATATGGAATTATTTCGTTGCTATTTGTCGTGACATCTATTCTTGGATTTACATTAGAAACCCTTCCACAACTGAGACCAAAGGTGGATCCCAACCAAACCAGAAACGAAACCATCGACTGTAATGGGGAGAAAAAACACATTGTCAATATCATCAATCAACATGAGGCATTAGAAAAATTAGACATTACATGCACCATCTACTTTACTATCGAGTTAATTGTTCGTTTCATTTTTGCGCCACGAAAGATAAAATTCGTGCGCTCAATGATGAATATAATTGATTTACTAGCACTCGTTCCGTTGTATATGCAACTGATTTTCAACTCATCATCAAATCGTTCTTGTTACATGAACGAACAATTCATTATGCAAATCATGTTTATACTTAGAATAGTTAGAATGTTTCGGATTTTTCATCTTGTCAAACATTACCAAGCACTTCAAATATTAGTTTATGCTTTAAAGGCTAGCATTCAAGAGTTATTCATGCTTGCTATATTTTTGTTCATAGGCATGCTTGTATTCGCATCGATTATTTACTATGCAGAGCTTCAGGATATGTCAACGCCTAGCGAAAGATTTCACACAATACCAGTTGGGTTTTGGTGGGCACTGATTACTATGACAACGGTTGGTTACGGTGATGTTTTTCCCGTTACTCCATATGGTTATGTCGTTGGTGCATGTTGTGCCGTCTCGGGTGTACTTATGGTCGCTCTCACCATTCCTGTTATATCTAACAACTTTACGCTATTCTATACGCATGTTCGATCACGTGGTAATGATTCTGATGGCAGTTCAAAGTCTGGGTCGCAGGATACGTTATCGCTTCCAAGTTATGATGGCGGAGAAGATGAGGAAAAACAAGCATTAGAAGAACATCGAAAACAATCAAATGGTTCTGTCATCTTGGAGACTTACATGAATGGAACCTCAGTGCTAAGGAAAATTTCTTACAAGAAAAAGCACCACCATTATACTCCTATGGGATTTATTGCAGAATCAAACTCTATGTCGAACCTTCCAACTCAAACTGAGGGCAATGATTTTGAATTGCAGAGAGCCAACAGTAACAAGGCTCGTTCTGATGATGGTGTTACCTACAACAAGGAGGACTCTACTGTAGATTTAAGTGAAATGTCATTTATTGACAAATCAGACAAATCCTAACGTCACATGAAAAAGAAGCTAGCCAAATGTCATAAATGCTCAAACTTATCACGATATTGGTAAATATGCACTTTGTAAAAATTCAGCTGAAAAATATTATCAGTTATTTCCTCTCAAGTTCTTTTACGTCTATAGACAGAGCTATTCCTATATAAGCATTAAATTTCAGGTGGAATTCGGATTCAGAATCACTATCGAAATCAAGTACATAAATAAAAAAATGGCATTTGTATATTCATCATGAGATCAAGAGCAAATATTTTTTTCAATGTAATTGAAAGTTATATACATTGTGACGACGACGAATATATTTTAAAAAAAAGTAGAAGTTACGATTTTTGACATCAAAGAATATTCGAAAGCAATGATTGTTGAAAGCTATATCCCTTTTTTCTCACCAAAAATATAAATAAATTTATAAATAAACTTACTAATTTACCAGTAAGTGAAATTCTTAATTACCTATTGGGGTATAATGTATCTACATATAAAACATTTTATAACGTTTAATTTTCAAATAAAAAGATATTTAATTTCCCCTTTTTTTATATTATTTGGTTTTGTTACAGGACCAAAGTAGGTAACAAAAACTTCAAAGGCAAGATTTCCCATACCTAGATAAAATAACAACGATTTGTTTATATTATTTTATTATGAGTTTTTGACGACCGGACCTTCAATATTGTAGATTCATAACAGGTGTGATATACACAGCATGTTATTACTCTACCGATCCCTTGCAAGTTAAAAGACTTAATACATGTAAACGTGTCATTCGTGAAAATCATACGCTATGTGGAAATCAGACGTAAACAAATAGTACGAGTAGCTATAATATACACGTGATTATCAAGTGGTCTTGTCCACACTTAATTACAATGTAAATTGTGTTGGAAATGCGTGAACATCATAACAGATAATAGTCAAAATCAGCCTCAGTTCACTTGTAAATCATATCTAGCACGATTTTCACGTGAGGCACGTTTATATTTTTTTTGTATCATGTCACAAAAATATTATAAAAGTTGAGAATTCTATCAGATACTAAATCTAATGTGTTAATCTAATTTATGTGTTTACTTGGATATTTTTTGTATAAGAAACCGGAGTCTCATCTTATTTCTGTGTTTTAGCGAAAGACGCTAATAAAGCACGAACAGCATAGGTCTGAATTATGTGTTCAGTAGATGGAATATGTGCAGTTTTAATTTACTAAGGTTGATAATGACGTATGAATGGTTTGTATTTCAAAGGTGTTACGTATTCAAAATTGTGGCTTCCGATTTTGCTCAATAATTTATTCACACTGACAATTGCTTGAAAATTATTCTTGAAGGTTATGTCATGAGAGAACTTTTATGTAGAATTCGGTTCTTCGTGTTTTTGTATTTTGTTCTTAAAAAAAGATAAAAAAAAAAAAAAAAAAAAAAAGTAAGTATTTGTCGGGTATTTACCCGAAAAAAAAACTTAAGTGGCACAAGATGCTCCTTTTTCTATTTATTTAAGGGCGCGAGAATGGTGTTGTTTAAAACTTTTATTGAACATTGTATCTATTTTGTAAATCTGATTGATAACCTTCAACAATAATTTTTTTTCATTTTTAATACAATTTTCTGTTTATATATGTACATATTGGTTATAATTGTCTGTTAGAACGTTTTTATATCTTATTCGTTTTTTCACGCGTCGAGACCAAGAATATTAATGTCCCGTGACTGCACCTGCATGAGTAGACATATAATGTGTTGTTCAAGCAACTTTGTTCGAATAACTTGTGTCAGTTTCCACTAATATAATTTCATTTTATTACTCGTTTTCATTTTTTATAATTTTTTGAAATTTCTAAGCATGGATTTCATATTAAACATCGATATGATAGGTGTCTGTAGATGAAACAAATGGTCGTGTTCTTACGATGCACTCAGACCGCGTGATAAAGATAAATCATATGGTACAACCGGAAACTAAATGATAACTCCTTGCAGTTAAAGATCAATGTCAGTCAAATCTGTTAGGAGAAAATTATTTCGTATCATGGTGGATGTGACTTACGTTAAGCTCGGTTCATATATTGTTTTAATTGAACACTTTCAGTATTATATTGTTATATGTTCTTCACCGAATTGTTTTATAGTACATACAATGACCATCTGAAGGGGAAAATTATTTGGAATGTTTTCTTAGTAGATATTACCCTATAGTAATGATATATAGTGCACGAAGTGAGAATACTATTTTGAGAATGAAAGTGAAAGGTATTTAAACTTAGCTGAACCTTATTAGTAGGGTCTATAAAATGAATTCACGATTTGTATACTGTTAACAGTATTTTAGTTAATTTCTGTAATGATTATATTCTGTAAATATATAATGCACACAGATAACTCTATGCAAGTCTTCATATTTATGTTTCACAAGTGTTGCTTCTAAAGTGCCATGTTACATGTTGTATCCAAGTTTCAAACTACCAAACAGTTAAGTTCATGAATTTGTTACGTAAAATATAAAAAAAAAGTGTTTTACCAATAACGAAGCCTTTCTGTTTACTTACAGTTACTGATAAATTAGTCGATGGACTTCTAGTTCCATTTTATAAATACAGTCATTTTGAAAACAGAATTCTTCCTGAAGAAATCTTTTACACAATTAGTGTTAATTTATCAGACATTTCTTTGTCGTAAAGTATGTCAACGCTGATATGTCATGTCTTTTGAGGATTGAAGTTTTCATGATAAATTCGTTAGAGTTTCAGAGTCAAAATGTAAATTTTGTGACATTCATTAAGAATATTTGCTAGCCCATCCTTTGATACGAATTTATCTCAAATTTATATTTTCTCCATAAATTGACAGGATTTCAGTCTTTTATTTTATGCTCGGGGGACCCATTCGATCTAATCTTGCACCAGACATCAATTTATAAGGAAGTTAAAATTCCTAAACATGAAAATGGCTTTATAAGTTAAAATCACGATCAGATACAACATTTAGCTGAATTTTAACAGTATTGATTCGTCAAATAATTAAACCGTTCATCGTTGACATTTCTGTAATTTCCTTTGCCAAAAGCCTGTGGAGACAAGAACAAGATTCGTTATTGAATAATAAACTGTCTACACAACTGTTGTAAGTTTATTTCTTTCTTTTATAAACTGTACTATTATTTTACAACATTTCTGATTGAGAAGTATATGTCATTTTGTGAATTTCTTAGTGCTATTCCCATCGTATTAGCAAAACTTTACTGATTTATCTTGGTTGACAGACTGAAATAATTACCTTTTGACCAAAAAGTGCCCGAAACATTCCAACTGTTAGTTTACGACAATCTTTGTTATTCTAGGTTTGGAACTTGGGTACATCATTCAAAATTATTAATTCTTAGCAAGTTTATTTCATCTACCTGTAATGCAAAATACTAAGTAGAAACGTGTAATTAATGGAGTATTTCAAATGTCTTTGGAGGACTGATTTACAGAATAGACAAATAAATCATACGTTTTCTCTTAAAATTGATTTTTTTAAGATAGGGAAAGCAGAGGGTGTGATGAAATAAACTGTTTTTTCTTTAATATTAAATTCATTTTTTTGCCAGTGTGATATTGTCTTTTCACCAGTTGCTGGTTACACACGTTTTGTTAATAAATTTTACAGAGTACAGTGTTTTTATGGCTTATTGTAGCAATCCGGTTGAAGAAAGTTCCACACAAAACAAAACGTTTTATATAAACACAAAACACAATAACAAATAAATCAGTTTTCATGGTCAGATGGATACACCATAACGATCCACGAGTTCATGATGACGACCATAAAACTTCTGTAGTGATGACTTCAATCTTGTAGCAATATTACCCTGCTTCAGAAGCCTATTTGTTAGAGTTCTAGCGCGATACAAAAAGTCTACTAAAAATAGCAATACTTTATTCCTTATTGTTCAACATCTGCACGGTGAATTCAATTTTCTTAAAAATTTGTTAGTAGATGTACTACAGTTAATGTAATATATTGTACGAATTTAACGAAAAATGAATTATGATAAAATTTTAGGGGTACCCCCAGGTTTACTACCTTTTAATATACAGAAGAGAAAAAGATCCGAGATTATGGATTCTTTAACTTTTTTTTCAAACGGCGAATTTGTTGGAAGGAACGAAAATGGATTATTGAAGGATATTAACAACAACCTCAGAGGTTCCGATAAGATCAAAATACTTCATAGCAGAATGTTGCCATATATTTCACATGCTGCTAACATAGTAAACATGATAGCGTTTGTCATATTCAAAGTACGTTAGAAACTCTAAGCAACACTCGAAAGGAACATTGACATGGAAAGTCCGTATAACAAATGGTATTATCAATGTAAAAATCGGAAAGTGGGAAGCAATGGTCCTGACTTGGAACAGACAAGGTTTTATAGCAAGCTTGGCAGCCCACGTCCATCACTATCATCCTGGTTTTTTTTTTTTTTTTTTTTTTTTTTTTTTTTTTTTTTTTTTTGTTTTTTTTGGGGGGGGGTTGTTTTGACAATTTAAACACAAGTTAGCGAACCGATTAAAAAAGATGACGCATAAAACTAAGGATTAGGGAAACATGACGTCACACAAAAAACTAAAACACAAGCAAAATGAACTCCCATAATAAAAGCAAAATTGACATTAGGTGCACCGAAAGTGTACCTGAAGTCCAGCTCCGCCAGTGGCAACTGTCATATTGCAGTTGAGTTTAATGCGGTAATAATCTTGCAACAATATTGCATTTCCGCGACACGAGTCATAAACTATTGTTATTTGGGCGAAAATATTTATTTTTGATTTAGTATCATGTTAAAAACGTAGTAGATAGTTGGGAAATCGTGAACAAATATCCGAAATTGACAAAATTGAATTAAAATAACGAAAAATTATCATCGCCATTATCAATTATTTTTAAACCGCCAGAATACGTTCTTGCACTTGATATCATAAAGCAATAAATCATACAATAAAAATTAACGTAAGGCCAAAACCTTAACAACTGAGAATTATAAACACAATATGCAGGGTTAGCTGCTATACTCCTTCACATGAAAAGGACATTTATAATTTTAAAATAATGTTAATGTAATTCACAGACATTTTAGTATGGCAGCTTTTCCGAACGATGTCGTCGTATACCAAAATAAAAATAAAGGAATTGAAAACAGAAATACACATACTGTGAAATGAAATACTATGATCATGTAAACCATGAAAAAACACAAAATGAAAGAAAAATTCACTAAAGAAAAAAACGAAAGTAACATGCGAATCCAACTAAACGAAAACAAAGCGTAAAATAAAATAAATACACGGACAAACAAGGAACACTAAAATACAAATAAAAGGCAAAATAAACAACTTTTATTATATTATTTATATTTGTATAAAATCATTATATTTGTAAATATATAATTTGTTTCTCTAACATTTTTGTTTTTTTCCTCACTGGTTTTTATTGGTGTAAAAATTTGGGTAAATGTTTCAACCAACGAGGTTAACCAACATCAAAATACGAATAATGTGATGTTCATGAAATATAAGAAGTAAAAGTTCGCCGGGAATGATGTAATTTTCAGTAAAATGGGAGACAGATTGTCTCAGCCTGTAACTGTCCTACTGAATACATTTCTACTTTTTTATAAGATTCATATACAGTTTATTTACAAATCCCGCAATACAGCAAACTCCCCTCCCTTTAAGCCAATGATAGCTATAGAGGGGTTCCCGATTTCTTACAACCTTCACACCCAGGGTGTCAAGACATACAAAAAAAACCACCAATTTTTCAAATTAAACACATAAATAAAATATTCTATATCTTGTACCATATCACAATTAATTTATTGCCAGTATCAGCCACGTGCACCTCGACAATTATTAAATCAATGATCTCCAAATTCATTACTTGGACGATCGTTAAACTGCACTTTTAAACTTCCCGACTTCTATGTCACAAATCGTTGGTTTTGAATAAAGATTAGACAAAAGATGTGGAAATTGTCGTATACACGGGCTTTAAACAGATAAACAGAAGTACGCGTACATGTACATTATATTTATTTTTATTTAAACAAGAACGCGTGGATTATAACAAATTGATTAGCTGAATGTAAGTAAATTTTCTAAGTATTTGTAATTTCTTGAAAGAAACTTGCAGAACTATGTAACAAAATTGTATGTAGCCAGTACTATACCACGAATAGAACGCATACGAATATGATAGGACATACATATTCATATACAAGTAACAATACATTGGAGGGAGTGTAAATGGCTAGCTACAATAATACCCTTTTTATTTCGAGGTATAGGTCTTCACCTATTTAACCTCTGTGTGTAAAATAAATGATTAAATTTTTCCCTTTCCTTGCAGAAATGACATGAACCATTTGAAAAAAATATTTTTTGTAACAATTCCTCGATATATATAGTATTATGGAACAGTTTCCACGGCAGTTGCTTAGCTTTTCTATTCCCAAAATTGTCTTTTAATGAAACCCATACTTTATTGAATATTTTCGTTTATGAAGAAATTTTCCTATTTTTGCTCATAATTGGGAGTCAGTGGGAATTCATAGAAACTCTGTATTTGTTTCAATTTTATATCCTTTGTCGCCATAATCTTGCCCTATCGTACAAAATTGGTGTTATTAAATTCGAATGGCACTTTCTTCTGTGATAAATTGATATTATTGAATTTTAGAATATTTATGTGCTCAGCTTTAAAAGCTGCATTTATTTTGCTGTGTTGAGCTATCCAATACATTTCTACTTTTCTTCACGACATTTTCATGCCCACCGTGATGAGCTTACCTACATATATCAAGGACAGTCTTCATGCCCTTAATATTCTTGATTTATTTTAGCCAAAGAGTTCAGATTTTCAACGTTTCACTATAGATGTGACAGCCCTATGAACAAGCACCTCAAATAATGATGCTATGTTCATTTAAGGCATTTTCTAGACTGTAGACCTAATCCTTATGTCAAAACACTAAAGGCTTGCCGAACTTGTAATCACTAAAGGCTTGCCGAACTTGTAAACACTAAAGGCTTGCCAAATTTGTAATCAATGTCAAAAATTTCATTTCGATGGCAAACACTATGGCTAGTCAAGTGGGGTGGCAATGGGAACTAAAATTGGACCCAGCTTTGCTTATTTATTTGATGGCTACCTATTTGGAGGGAAAATACTCTCCCAGTACATAGGCCCCGTACCAGACCTTTACAAAAGATATATAGACGATGCCTTTGTTGAGTCCTTCGATGAAGAAAATGATTTGTTGTTTTTCATCAAATTTGTTTCTTTTTACCATCCAGCCATCAAATGTACCTTCAACATCACCCAGGAGAGCCTTTCCTTCCTTGACATAAATTGCAAAGCTCAATGTGACGCAATGAAATCCTTTTGTCAAGAGAGGCTATCCGAACAAAGTTCTGATTCGAGCGATTACGTCAGTTTCGAAAGTTCAGATATCTGAGGCCTCGTGCAGAGTAGGCCTGCAGCAGCGCTAAGCTTGTCGTAAAAGGCGACTAAATAGTGCTCAGAACCTTAGCCGGGGGCTAGGGCGCTCTGCCCACAGAGCAACTGGGATGTGTGCCCCAGGTGGTGGAATGGGGTACCCCTGGCGTGTTACATGCTGGGGTTGTCAGGCTATAATACGGAAAACCTGACCGCAAACCATAGTGGTGCACCGTGTTGGAAAAGATGCCACGTTCCTCGCATGTTAAAGAACCCTACTGTGGTATTCTCCCGGAATAGGAACCACAGTGCTCCGCCACAGGAGGCTAAATTGCCCGACCCTACCCACCTCTCCCTATTTCCAGTGGCAATCAAAATTTGTCGACCCTATTGTCATTGTGTCCCATCCCTTTTTCATTTCATCATCATTTCATGTTCATTTTGTCATCCACTTCATTTTCATCGCCTGAATAAAGCTGAAATATTGCTGCTCGGGCGTTAAACCCCAACAAACAAACAACAAAACAGATATCTTTGTCTATGGAAAAGAGGGTAAGCAACGCCTGTGACCGTCTCCCTTTGGTTCTGACATATCATCCTCACAAAATCCAGAATATCATGATTCACAACTTAAATCCATGGTTTTTAAAGACGAACACATACCGTCAGTATTCGCTTCCAATTACTGCCTGTAGTAAAGGAAAGAGTCTGAAAGTTCACCTTCTTATGAGTTCTTTCAAGAGTGTCACTAAACGCCCCTCGCCAGTTACAAAGGCCCACGTCACTGTAAGCGACCACGCTGTTTGACGCGTCCTTTTACGTGGAAAACGGATGAGGCCGACGGGTCAGCCAACGTCTTTAGGTACATGTAGTACTATACGGTTAGGTCAATTCCGAAATGTTGGTCTCATTTGTTGAAATAAAGCTGTTTTGAGACAGTCCGCACAGAAATTTCAAGTGTTTTGTCATAAAAAAGTACATATTATTGTAATCCTTGGTGTGTGGAACTTCAAGTAATTTATATGTAATTTATTGATTATTATTATAAAATCCAGTAGCCATAGTAACATACTGAAAAAAATATTACTGAGTTTTAGTACAAATCAGGGGTGCCTTTCCAAAACGAACTGCCAAATACTGTTTTATAAAATATCAGGCACTTAGACACTACCACAGGATGAAAGCATGTATGGAGTAGATGGGAAAATGGTAAAAAATAATAACACTCTTTTCGATTCATTCTCTGGCAATTTTAGTTCCAAAAGTTCGTGCGAAATAAGGTATTGAAAATCAGCCATCGGATGCTGAAGAGAGAACCTAATACGGCAGGGGACTGGAACGTTCCGGATACAATTTTTCACAACATTTAAACAATATATCCGCCAAATTTCAACTTTTAATTTTAAGTTTTACAAAATTTTACCGAGTCAACTTGGTGTGCGAAACAGTGCGCATAAATGTAACTGTATATTGCAACCTTAAATACTTCTCCGTCTAAGAATCAGGTAAAATGTGTATAAGGTGTGGCAATGAAGGAAAAACAGAGATTTTATTGTATTCAACCCGGTAGCCTCCAGAAAAAAACATCAAAGTGTTTGTAAAATTTGCCATTTTAAGATCTTGGTAGGTCAAATTTAGTTGAAATGCACTATAGAAAAATGGCGGGAATATTTTCCCGCAGTGTTTCCTTACAACAGTCAAAAAATATATACGTCACAGATGCTTCAGAATGAATTCAAATACATGTGTAGCTTTCCAGTTGTTTTTTTAGATGTATTGAATATATTTGTGGCAAAAAGACAAATTGAGAAATATGATGTGCCACCCATTGCCTGATTCTTACACGGAATAGTACTTAATTTCGAAGATGGTATTACCTGTACCTTAGATAATGTCGTTTACGTTGTGGCTTGCAAGCGCTTTAAAATGGTTTACGTGGGCGAGACCTACCGGGAGTTGGGTCACCGTTTTTTGTAGAACACAAACAACGCGTCACCGATGGAAAGGATGTTCCTGTCGGTGAACATTTTCGGGAGGCAAACCACTGTGGCAACGACATGGAAGTAAGCATGTTCAGGCGAAAAACAACGTTTTTTAGAATAACGTATCACCAGCGTTTTTGGGACTGTCCACCTCTTTGGAATGAATGTCAAAACACACATTTTAAGTCACCATAGCATAGTTTTCAATTGCTTTTTATCAGCTACTTTCAATTTTTAAATTTTTATCTTGAACTTGACGCATCTTCATAAAGAGTAATCAAGGGAACCAAGGTTATAGCGGTAATCAAAAGAATGTAATCCAGGGACAAAGACCAGACATGGAAAACAGACATACACAACAAAGAACATAAAGTAACTAAAATCATACATACAAAGTAACAAAAATAAATGAGCAACTCGTATTCCACTAAAAACTGGGAGCATGGACCAGGTGCACCGGTAGGGTAAGCGTCCTCTGCTTTTCTAGATTCACCCACCGAGTTGCTCATAAAAAGTCAAGTCCGGGGTAGACAAACGAGGGAAGGAAAACTATGACCCGTTGAATAAATCAGTTTTCATGGTGCAGATGGATACACCATAATAATCAAGATCAGTTTTATGGGCACCTTTTGTCTGTTGTATAGGTCGTCAGTTGTCAGTCTTCTTTTCAATACCTTTGGCCCTTTTTTGGGTCCACATTCTTTGTAGTTTCATTTGTATTTCATTTGTATGTATTTTCTTTTGGTTATTGTACACTTATTCATTATTCTTATTTGTGTTTAATCTAATTAAGCCACTTCAGTTAAAGCTGGAATTACACTAGACAAAATAACAGCACTCAAGATTGCTTGCGCGACCAAATAGTTCAACGCTTTTGAATTTCTACACTATTCCGCTGAATCAAAGAACGTGGACACGGTTGACACGAAATCACCGGCAAATGTCTAAAAAAAAATGGTCAAATTGTAATTATATTTCTTATGCACTTAGTTTCTATCACTTCTCAACAGACAAAGGGGGGTAATTCTTTATTTTTATTATTTTTTTTATTTTTGTAATTCTTCTTTTAAGTGATGTTTTAAAATCTTGCTTTAAATGGCACAATGTTAAATATGAATTATTAAATACTGTCGAAATATTGATGTTTGACATTATTTGGCAATATTATTTGGACTCTTATTTGAAAATACCTTATTGTACCTCGCCAAACAACTGTTAAACCATAAAAACCACCATGTTTACAGCTTTTTATAAGGTATGTTATGAAACGTCCAAATAATTGATTTGTTTTGAAGCCAATCGTATTATTTAATCAGATTTGCAGTAAGGGCCACACAGAACGTTCCTAAGAGTATAACGTTCAAGGTCGTTTCCGTGTTATTTTTCTAATAGGGTATTCAATCAGATCAGTAGAAATTATCACTATATACTTATCATATGTAATCAATGTATCTATTGCCTTAACAGGGGACCTTAAGGGTAAGATTCTGCTCATTTATATAAGCTTTTATATAAAGTGGAAAATAAAAGTGACAATGTATCTCTCTATTTGCCATTGAAACGACATACATAATATTTATAAGTCACAAGTTTATACACACAACATACAAATTTACAAATACACAGATTGCATATATACCATATTGAAACCCATTCAAGCATTCCAAAGGATTTAAACAAGCTTACTTTATCTGGTTAATCTGACATGAAAACTATCATTACACAAATAGACGCAGTAAAAAACAAAATAAAAGTAGCAATGGAAATATTCTCTTTAAATGTCTTCTTGGAACGAAGAGTGCGTGAACTTAATTTAGAAAAACACACTCTGGTCAAGGAGTAGATCTCACCATTTTCACGAAAGAAGCAATTCTCGCTAATAGTATTATACTTTTTGTTACAGAAAAAAAAAATACAAATATGTTTTTTCTCCGATATTTATGCTGCTTTACCTTAGATAAGCATCTTCATATTAAACTTTTGTTTTTACAGAATGTAGTGTGTTTTGCTGACATTGGGGAATTAGGATAAAAGGAACTCTCACACAGATAGAAAAAAAAACAGAATGTCCCATGATCATGCAAAGAACGCCATTTACCTTAATGGAAAAATTTACACCGTATCTGGTACTGATTGGGATCAAGATCCACAAGAGTCCATAGTAGTTGAGCATGGTATCATAAAATATGTCGGTACCAACCACAAGGCTCGACAATTCAATGACTCCAGTAAGAAATACCTATTTATACTCTACAGAATGACAGCTGTATGATAAAAGTTGCCTCTGGTACAATCAGGCCATTATAAAATGGTAAACTGATAGTTGAAGAGAAATCGACCTGAACAAGATTCATTTTAAAATATAGCTGAAATATTGCCGTTAAACCCCAGTAATCAATCATCGTTTAATCTAAATATAGCAATATTTTGGAAAAATGTATCGTTACACGTGAATGTGTAAACTATGTAATTTTTAAAGCAGATTTGACAGTAAAATAATTGCCAATAAAAACAGACCCAAAATTATAGAAAATCAGAAAACAAAGAAGACCACTATATATCAAAATTATAGCTTTATAGAGATCGAAATAAATGTTTGTTTGTTTGTTTATTGGGATTTAACGTCCGAGCAGCAATATTTCAGCTATATTCAGACGATGAACATGAAATTGATGAATGAACATGAAATGATGATGAAATGAAAGAGGGATGGGACACAAGGACAATAGGGTCGACAAACCTTGATTGCCACTGGAAAAAGGGGGATGGGTAAGGTCGGGCAATTTAGCCTCCTGTGGCGGAGCGCAAAGGTTCCTACTCCTATCGAATACCACAGCAGGGTTCTTTAACGTGCGAGGAACGTGGCATCTTTCCCAACACGGTGCACCACTATGGTTTGCGGTCAGGTTTTCCGTATTATAGCCTGACAACCCCAGCATGTAACACGCCAGGGGTACCCCATTCCACCACCTGGGGCACACATCCCAGTTGCTCTGTGGGCAGAGCGCCTAGCCCCCGGCTAGGTTTCTGAGCACTATTTAGTCGCCTTATACGACAAGCACAGCGCTGCTGCAGGCCTATTCTTTTAACACCCGGACCTGCACGGGGCGATGGAAATAAAAATAATGAAATTAATTTTATAAGCTTATTACGTTATAATCAAAACTTAAAAAAAAACACGACAAATAATCAAACTTGTTGAAATATAAAAAAAAATTAAGACTATCACCGCTACAATATTGTCTCAAACATTGTACACAAGACAGCTTGCGTTCCCATTTTTCTTTTCTTTTCCCCCAAATGCATGCAACAATGTTCTTTCCACATATAATATTTAGTGAAATCATTAATTTATGGTTTTAATAAAACAATTTGCATGTCCTAAACAATAATAATTGTTATGCAGTTGTATTCCATGTTAGTTTAAAAAATATCAAAAAAGACGTTAAACTAAATACATGTTTTTAATGATTTTTTTTTCAAAACATGAAAAAATTGTGGTTCTTTTTCTTTTGTAATGGGTATTCAACATAGCTATTTCCATGTTTGTGAAAGAAAATGCATTTATAATGATGTCATTTCAAATTGTGACATCGATAATTAACTTTTGATAAATATACATTTTTTGCAGATCAGTTTGTGGTATATGACCTTGACGGAGCATCTGTGCTCCCAGGTATACACGATGTTCACATGCATCCATTAGAATCCGGATCGGAAGTAGGGGGCACCTGTAAGCTTTTGTCAGATACAAAACCTGAAGAAATGGTTGATCTGATCCGGAAACAGGCACCGAAACAAAAGGGAACAGACTGGGTCTTAGGCCATGGGTATTCAATTGAACCAATGCTGAGACATATAACAGATGGAGGTCGACCACCCCGAGAAATCTTAGACGAAGCCATTCCAAATAAACCTGCTGTAATGATGGAGGAAACTTCGCATTCTGTCTGGGTGAATTCAAAGGCCTTACAGATGGCCGACATAGACAGCAGCACTCCTTGCCGTCCTGGTGGAATGATCATGAAAGACCCCAAAACTACAGAGCCAAATGGCATTCTTCTAGAAAACGAAGGTATTGAAATCATGGACATTGCCATGAAACCAACACCAAAGTTGGCGAAATACAATTTTGAAGGTCTGATGTATGGATTAGAGCAAATTCGTAAAAATGGTATCACTTCAATTTGTGATGCTCGTGTCTACTGGAAACAGGAACACCACAAGTCATGGCATAAAGCATGTGACGAAGGTTTACTTACGGTTAGGGCTATTCTGGGCTTCTGGATATACCCACATATGGATGATGATGTACAAATTAATGCCTTGAAACAGTTACAGAGCTCATATCACTGTGGGAATAATTGTTTCCTGAGACAAAATCAAGTAAAAATGTACTCGGATGGTTTACTCGAAAATACCACTGCTGCTTTGCTTGAGCCATATGTAAAACAGCTGGACGTTGAAGGGCTAGAAGAAAATATCGGTATGAACTACTTTTCACAAGAGCGGATAGAAAAATACCTTTCGAATCTTCAACATTTTGAAGATGGAAAACATTTTGACTTCCATATTCATGCCATCGGGGACAGAGCTATCCACGAAGTTCTAAATGCCATAGAAAACACAAAAGTTGATAGAACTCGACATCGAATGACGCATTTGGAAGTAATACATGATGGAGATATAAATAGGTTTAGTGACCTTGGTGTTGTGGCTGATTTTCAAGTCGGACATCACTCTTTACCAGACTATAGGGGCGATATAGAGGAAGTAATTGGTGTAGACCGTAGTGCACATTTTATTCCCGTGAAAAGTGTGTACGATACAGAAGCTGTTGTCACACTAAGTAGCGACTGGGATGTAAATGAACTAAATCCGTTCGAGGGAATCAAACGTGCCGTGGACAGAGGGGAACAAAGTGTATCTTTAAAGACTGCAATAGAAATGTATACCATTAACGGGGCCTACGCAATGCGACAAGAAGACATAGTGGGTTCTTTGGAAGTTGGGAAAGAGGCAGATTTTGTTGTTATTGACAGAGACATAATGAATATTGACATTAATCTTATTAACAAGATCAAGGTTAAAATGACTGTGCTTCAAGGAAAAATAATTTATACTCACAAAAGCCGTTATCCAAAGAAAGCACACACTTAGTTGAAAATATATTATGTTGTGAACGTGTGTACCTTGAAGGTGTTTTGAAAATGATGATTTTTGTATAAAACATTCTCTGATTATTTTTTTTCTCTGCGCCTGAATAACTCATCCTGTCCCCATTTTCCACGGTTTTGTTTCCTTTCGATCGTTTTATATTGTTTTTTTTAAAACATATCACGCCTAATTTTATCCCAATATTCAATTTAATCATATTTTCTCCCTAAAATGACTACATTTACGATATATAAGTTCTTTATCACAGAATTAAGCTATGTCTTTTGGTTCAGCCTTTGTTTTCTAAAGTTTTAAAAAGTAATTAAGGGAATAAAAGTTTTGTTTGGTTCTGTTATAAATCGGCACAACAGATATCAAAGAAATACAATGCAGAGACATCAAAATCAGAACGTGAAAACAGGTTATATAAACACAATATAGACTACAAAATTTTATTCAATGACAGAAGATAAAGCAAACAAGACAGCGCAAAAAAACTTGTGCACTTGCAATATTAATTCCTCAATGTTCTTTTCTCTTTCCCACATATATATATGGAATAGTGTGGTAAAACGTGTTTTATTCAATAAAAACAACACGTGGAGGTTATTCTGGTTTTTAGATGTTTTGTCACTATACGCTATTTTTCATACATTTTGGCAAAAAGTATCCTTAAACTCGTTGTAGTTCCTATATTCCCTTTATTTATCAACCAGAACAAGAAATTAAAGATACTACCGATACGGCTACCTCTAATCACAGTAGTCATCACAGTACAAAAATATATGACAAACGAGCATTTTTTTTTAAATCATGCATTCCTTTTCTTGTGCAGTAACATACAAGATTCCCCTGCATATGGTGTTTATATTTCTCAATTATTAAGATATTTCTCTCTATTTTTCTCTCTTTATTTTTTCTGTAGTTTTTTTTTTCACTTACTTATTGTTTTTATCGTTTGTAGTACTTTGACAACAAATTTTACCGATTTTGACTTGTGCTGCCCATTTTTGTTGAAATAAACCAGAAATAGTTAATCATAATAAAAGCGGGAGGTTTAGTGCGCTATAATACCTGGTTTAACCCACCTTTCATTTTGAAATGCCTTTTTCCAACTTCCCGGTTATTGCCCTGATATTGCGGCTTGTTGTACGAACTTTTCTTTTGATTATTGCTTAGGTTTTATCAAAACTTTATTCATTTTGTTATTACCCTTTATTACCTTTTCAAATACGCTGCAATTCTATAATTATAGCTATTTTGCTTTCATTTTGAATGAAGAGGGTCAACGTATTTGAAAGTCGATGAAATGATACCGACACCGATGGTTAAACTTTATTAACTAATTTGATTCAACGATTACAGGTAGTTTTATAACTTACACAAAGAAGAATATAGCACTGGAACAATTTCCTGTTTGAAATAATACATACAAATCATATGTCATAATTAAAGTTCACAAATTCGGTAATGAATAAAGGTTACAGACCACCAATTCAACCAATGAGCATTTGGAACGTAGGCAAAAATAGTCCTACGCAGAAATTACCCCTGTTCCTCATAGTGCTGTGAAAAAAGTTCTCATCTTATTTAAAAAATTTAAACAGTTTCTGAAAGGAAAAACATTTCTGTACATTTTATAGGTGCATTTTGCTTCTTGTGATGTGAAGCTTAATCTCCATAATGATTTTTAAATATACCCCTATCTTGTGAAAACACTGGGATTTCCCATGCTATTTATAGACCCTTCACTTCCGGTGACCAGTACTGCACTGCAAGTCTGCTAACCCCACATGCCATTCTGAGGATTGTGAGCTGACATATGTAGAATCATGCTGATATATAGTCCTCTGCAGGTTAAAGTTAAGGTAAAGTCCAGAGAAGCCATTGAATATTGTGAAATTAGCATAGAAGCCTATGGGAAGTGGAATTAGTGGTTTTTAGCCATAAGCTGTCCTGCAAATTGGTTGATATGACTGTAAGTGATTCGTTTCCTGGTCAATCTGAAATGTTTAAATTCGTTTTTTAGTAATTATACTTTGTTGGGGTATTGTTTTCTATTTAATTGTTGGTTTTTTTTTTGTTTTTTGTTTTGGTTGTGCGCTTTATTAAAATATATTTTTGTCATTTCTTCTTTTTGATGTCGTTTTGTTTGTAAACCGGTAACATCTGTGATTTTTGTTCTTATCAATGTGGAATAAAAAACTGATTTTTTTATCTAATAAACGAACAAAATTGTTTATTATTATTTTTTTATTATTATTTTATTTACTATTATATCAGCATAAATACCAAAATCGGTATATGATCAACTACAATTAAGTGCCTGACTAAAACGTGACAAGAAGAAAACTTACATACTTTGTAAAGAAAAAATAATTACAATCACACAAAACACTGAAAACAAAAATAAAATGTTGTTTTTTGCAATATGAATAATTCACTTCTAAAATCATGAGTTAGAGATAATTAAATTTACTGGAGTCATTTTGTCTCTTTCTGTATGGTGAGATTTTGACGTGTATTTCCTGCTCTACTTCAAAACGAAAGTCGCATTTTCCCTCCATTTTGATGAGTACTGCATTGCCTTCATCTGTAACTTCTTTCCTAATTTATTTGCAAGTATTATTTGTTTGCTGTCCCCCGAAACAGGCATTACAAAGTAGCTATTATCCGTCCTGTCGTAAATCGAAATTGCGACCTTACCTGATACAGCAACAGTAGTGTTGAAGATGTAACTTCTCTGTTCTTCTTTAATTTGAAGTTCAGATGTAAGAGCTGAGGTTTTTGGAACAGTCAGATTTCCTTCGGTCGCCCACATCAAGGACTTCGTCTGTTGACTCAACTGCATTTTCTATGCTAAACCCCTTTTCAAACCCTATCGAAGTTTCCGCTACATCTCCTGGGACAGCTAAGGTGAGACCAATGTTAAATCCCGTGTTCTAACCCTTTGTTAGAGTATTCGCGCATGTTGCTGTTGTATGTCGCTCAATTTTCAGGGAGTGACTTTGTGTTACATCGCTATCATTTGTGAAAATTGACCGGAAAATTGTTTTTGAAATTGGCTTCTTCTGTTCAACGGTATGAAAATTTGGCTTCTTGGCAGTGAAACTAACACGAGACCACTTGATGTCCAGAAAGGCATGTTCATATTTTTCCAATTTTGACTTCGATTTTGCTTTCTCGCATCCCATGCCCAGCTCTGAACAGTTCCATCGAGATCAACAATATTTACTTTCCACATTTAAAATTTGGGAAAAAATCATTCAAATGATTTCAATTGAAATCTCAAATAAGTTAACAAATAATAAACAATACCAGGGTAAAAATTGCCTCACAAGTGTCACGTATGTACCTAAAAATACATCTGAAAAAAAAAATGTGTTTTAATGAAAATTCCAATACTAAAATTGATGGGCATGTTTTGATTCTAGTAAACACGTTTCCGGGATATTCATCTTTTGAAAGTCGAAGAAAATTATCATGCCTACTTAAGGAAGAGTAATCAAGGGAACCAAGTTTATAGCGGTAATCAAAAGAATGTAATCCAGGGACAAAGACCAGACATGGAAAACAGACATTCACAACAAAGAACATAAAGTAACTAAAATCATACATACAAAGTAACAAAAGTAAATGAGCAACTCGGACTCCACTAAAAACTGGGAGCATGGACCAGGTGCACCGGTAGGGTAAGCGTCCTCTGCTTTTGTAGAAACTCCCGCCGAGTTGCTCACAAAAAGTCAAGTCCGGGGTAGACAAACGAGGAAAGGAAAACTATGACCCGTTGAATACATCAGTTTTCATGGTGCTGATGGAATGATTGAATGATTGAATGACAAGGGTCATCGGATTGCGTTTCTAGTTACACAAAAAATATTTTAGTGTAGCGGAAATGCCCGAGTATTTCGGGTTGGGGTCATCGGTCGCATTATTTTTGTCATCTGAAATGTCCTTGCATATTTACACTTGTTACTTGATACATTGCTTTACCATGACAAGTTACAGATCGAGGTTGAGTTTGGTCCTTTGGTTTTGAAACTTTTGAAGTATCAGTTTGTAAGAATCGGGCAGTGGGTGAATCATGGTATGAAAGAACCATTTTGAAAGTTAAACTTGACACTTTGTACCATCAAAATCTAGAAAAAAGACAAGATTTTATCCCTTTAGTAAACTGAGTTAGAAAGAGATAGCATCCTTGAGTGAAATAATATTTGTTATATCGGTGAGTTTTTTATTTTTCCCTAACTGTAGACTCAGTTTTTCAAAACTTCTCTCGTTAACAAATACAAATGTACGCATGAAGTTAGGATTTTGTTCTCTTCAACAGATTTTTCTTCTGGAAGAGCACTTTGTTTTGCCATGCAATAATCTCGGAATGCCACTTATTCTAATTCATTCATGGTGTAGCTGTTTATTATTTATCATATCCTCAAGAACAATTTGTTTTGGATATATAGAGCCACATTATCTGCTTAGTCTGTTAGTCTGTCCTTGTACATTTTTGTAATCTGCTAGTATTCTTATTGCAAGTATTTTTAAGTTATTTGGCCAGATATTTTTTGTTCAAATCTTATCCCGTGTCAGACATTTCATAAATCAAAATTCAGAGCTGTGTCAATCTTGCATTGTGTGTCCATATTCAGTGTACCAAATTTTTGAAGCCCTATTTAAAGTATGTCACTAGGACAAAACTGTCCTAATAAATCAAAATCATGTATGACAAAAAGGTCCAGTGCTTAAACTTATTTTAACGGAGGATATCTGAAACGAAATTTGATGTAATTTATTCTAAATAAGCAACAAAAATGGAATGACAAAAAACATCAAAAGTTGACTTTCAAGTTTCCATATATTCTCTATTGAACAAGGAAAGGTAACTCTAGCCAAAAACCTA
Source organism: Perna viridis (assembly GCA_037379345.1). Lineage (NCBI taxonomy): Eukaryota > Metazoa > Mollusca > Bivalvia > Mytilida > Mytilidae > Perna > Perna viridis. The sequence goes on along the minus strand of CM074511.1, from coordinate 7,452,141 downwards.
TGTCTTTTGTCAAATGTTAGTCCTATTCCAACAAAATCCAAAGGGGACTATATGTTAATGTTCTGTCTTTTCCCTCACACTGATTGCCAAGACATTTTCAAACATTCTATAAATATATAGATTTGATATTTGATATGTTCAGATTCATTTAGTAAGGTACTTTTATTTGTGTTGTCCATAGACAGTTGATTTTATTGTGATAACTTGAATATTTAATTGTTGGTTGATTATGGTTCCATGCCATTAAAGGAAAGTTGGTATTGATTTTGAGGATTATGACCCAAACGGTTAAGTAATCACTAAAAAGGGAAAAAAAACAGCATTTCATAAGATTTCACCATATAATTCAATTATAAGTGTATGGTTATCTGTGATATTTTACCACAATGTTCCTTACCATAAAGTTCAGACTGGGAATACCGGTTTATGCCTTTCACAGTAAAATTTGAGGAAAAGTGGAAAAGTGTATTGATCTCAATGAAGTTATACTACTAACTACCTTTACTAAGTTCCATACAAAAAGTGAGGTTTTGATGGATTTAAAGGGTTATTCCCTTTACCTTTCAAGAACTAAGGGTCTATAGAATTAGAAATAAGCATTTTCCTCGTTTTTGTACAAATTGATTTTTCTAATGTTTAATAGCACATGTTAAGGTTCTTCGACTACTTTCATTCTGGACATAGTTATATGTATATGCTGAGTCAAACATTTGATTACAACAGAGATTTTATTTTTTCAAAGCTGAATCAAGTTAGAATGTTTTCTCCTTATTTGACGTTTGACCTATTCATCGGTTATATATATTGGTTTTTAGCAAGCTTAGTGACATTGTTTTTCAAGTCATTAGTTATTATGTACCAGTCCATATAAGATTCAGACACTACCCATATTAAAGTGATTCATGATGAAGAAAATCCCACCGAACAAACAATGCTTTTTCAATCTACATATGCTATATTTTTACAGTTGTCCTTTCCATATTCAGATCTGTATTTTTTTGAGAAAATCATGCATTTATCTCCCACTTAAATCAACCAATGTGCTAATTTCATGTACAATCAATATCAATTTTATTTCAAAAGCGCAACACCCAAATGAAAAATTATGATTGGTTATGTGGTCTGTAATTGATTCTGAATAAACAATAACAGTGAATTCGGTTGGTTTCGAACATGGATGAATCGCCTTCTGTCTGATTTTTATACAGACTGCTACACTTAAAAGTTTGCCAGAAACTAAAAGGTTCCTGTTTTTATGAAACACCATATCATTTTATATATTTAGAAGAAAATCAAGATGTCAACAAATGTGCTTTTTATTTGTTTTCATTTTAATCATGTTAAGTGTTCACATCCCTTTTTCTATTAAACATTATCATACTCTTATAATATATTTTGAAGACAATCAATATATCAACAAATGTGTTTTATTGTTTGTTTCCATCTTAAGTGTTCACATTTTACAGGAATTAAAACACAATACAGACCTTTGTATACAAAATTATGCAACACCAATAAAGTTCATTTTTGAAAATAAGTTCGAATAATCTTTGCTTGTATTTACAAAGATATGGTACGATGAACAGCAGGGAAGCAGATATACATGATCTTTGATCTGATGGGCAAACCACATTTTTGTTTACAAATTGTTCCTCGTGGCTTATCAAAGTACTCATGTACTGAATCAATTTACATCGAATGTTTTAGTTTTTGCATGAAAAGGCAAGACCGACTTCAAACGTATCTAAACACATCTTTGATGTAAATTGTTAAAAAGATAACTTTGATTTATATTCACCATTCTGATTACGAGTAGCATTCAATATATTTTATAAAAATCCAACATAAACACACACGTTGCACCCTACAATGCAGTAGTGCGCCACTTGTTTAATTCAAAGAAAATATTCATTTGAGTTTGTACATTGGCGTAAATAACATGGAATTAGCATTGATAATTTATAAATACATGTAAAATGGAAATGCATTTAACCGTAACGTAGTATGCAAATGAAATTATTTTTCCTTCGGTGATGTAAGAGATAATTGAGGGTGATAACATGCTTACAAGTGTAGGCTTTGGCGACTGCTATATTAATTCCGATCTAAGATCTAAATTTATAATAATGAATACATTTGAAAATAAAATGAAATATCCTATACAATGCTACTGCACTTGAGAACCATGGTACATGGTCAACCATCATGATAGTTGGACAAGCAGGGCATTTTGAAAATACACAGTACATGCACCATGTTTTTTACATGAAACAATTACGCATTTGTCACATGTGTATTCTTTCACGCATAAAAAAACGCATGTGAAATGCATGATTACATGTATGATTTATGCGTATCACACGTATTTTTCACACATGTATCGCGTGCGTGGCATGAAACACTTCTTCAGAAGTGTGTGACACGCATGTTAAACACATGTGTCACGCATGTGTACATGTGACATTTTTACCTGTTAACCAAAGCCGAATCACTAGAAAAACAAGACAAAAGAAAAGCAATTTAGAAATAAAATGGTTACTCGAAACCAAAAAAAATTTTCAAGAATGGCATGTCTCAACCTTTATTGAATATTAAGAGATATCAAGGACGCATGTATTCCTATATTTATTTTCATATATGAAGTATGAATTGTAAAGGGATACTCTAACAGACATCATTGTATGATTAGTTAATATTCATTTTGAATTAAAATACTATAGATCAGCATTTAAGGATTTCTGAAAAAAAAATTCAAATTAAATCTCCCCATTCTACAAAAAATTATGTTACAATTTTTTTTCATTTGAATCAAAGCAAAGCATTTCATTTATTTCAATATTTGAATTACTTACTGTAATGTTATAAATCGTCAGATACACAATCAGTTGATATGTTAGACAATTCCCGCTTTTTATACAACTGCTCTTACAATAGGGGAACTTTTAAAAAATATGGTGATGCAAATTTTTTATGCTATCATTGTGTTTATAGAAAAGCTTCCAACTCTATTCAGTTACCAGTGAACTTTTCAGAACAATATTGGGTAAAGGATTTAAGATTCTTAAATTAATTTCAGGTGCCATGCTATTCACGAAAAGTATGCTATTAAAATTTCGTTTTATGTTTCATTTTCGGCATCGACTGATTTGATAGGTCTTTTGAAAAGTTCGTTCGATCATAGGAACAAATATTCTAATCCTTCTATACGCCCATGTATAATCATTATTATGATAAAAAAAAACATGTAAAAAACATATTTAAGTAGCTGTCTTTGTAAGAAACATGCAAAATCTGAAAAATGTTATACACCTAAAAAAAGGGCACATATTTTTATTTTTGTAATTAAGTTTGTTTTATGGGTCTATATACCATGAAATATGTAATTATTCATTCAAATCTGCCTGCTCTTAGGAGATAATCAACATTGGAAATCCAGTAGATTCTATTGTATTTGAGTGTCATTTACAGAGTTATCTCCCTTTATTTTGAAAGTTACAGTGCATTCTACATAATTTTACCTATGAATCACATTTTGCATGATTCTTAGCTGTAGTGCTACTTAATTGACATGTACGTTATCACTTAAGTATCTGATATCTTAGACTATCTGTGTAGATATAACTAATAATAATTGCTGTTTGTTGTAATTGTAGTTTTTGTTGTTGGTTTTGTAAGTTTATTATATAATTTTGTTCTGTTTTCTATTTACTTTGTTTTGTTGGTTTAATTCTGGTTTGCCCACTTTTAATTACCCCAATTATAAATCAGAGACAAAGGGTTAACTGACCATGAATTTGTATAGTCCGTTCCAAAATAGGTGTCATACATGTACATGTATGTTTCTATGTATATTTGAAGCAATAGTTGCTTGCCTTTTTTTAATGTGTAAAAATGTAGAAAAAGGAAAGAAGTTCATATCTTAATATAATGTTTATTTTTATAAATTTTACAAAATACTACCAGAAATCTATACTACAGAAAAAGTTTTTATTTGATCTTTTTACTTATCTTCCAAATGTTCTGGTGGATGTGGCCAGTTTATAAGTACAAATAAGAAGTAAGAAACTGAATGGCTTATATGACAATTGAAAAAAAATAAAATTAAGGAAATATCTTTTTTTATTTGAAAATTAAACTTTCAACTTATCAGACATTAATATGCAAACATAATATAAAAAAAAAAATTAAGTAGCTGTCTTTGCAAAATCTGAAAAAAATGTGATACAACTAAAAAAGGCTACATATTTTTATTTTTGTAATTAAGTTGTTTTATGGGTTTGTATTATGAGATGTGTAATTATTCATTCTAATCTGCCTGCTCTTAGGCGATTATCAATATTGAAAGTCCAATGGATTCTATTGTATTTGTGTGTCATTTACAGAGTTACCTCCCTTACTTTTGAATTCTACAGTGCACTCTATACAATTTTTATCTCCTATGAGCACGAGTAACATGAAAAACCAAATGTTAATTTCTGTTTACTAAAGCATTTTAAACAAGATATCAAAAATTAAAAAATGTAGGCTTTCCAACCATGTATCACATTTTGCCTGATTCTTAGCTGGAGTACTACTTAATTTCAGTATAAACGTTTAGATTACATCGACAGCTTGCATTAAATGTTGTCAGCAAGACATGGTACTATACATTTCATTTTTTTCTCTTGATGCTTAGTACTGTATAGTAACATAGTGCACATATATAATGCATATTTTTATATCATATTTTCCTATTATTTTATTCATTCATATTTGTATTTTTTCTACCATTATTGTTTAAAGCTCTTATTTACACATAATGCATTTTGTGCACTATTTGTACATGTATTTGTAACCTCTATCTATAGAGATGCATATTCCTATTAATTATTAGATTTTAAAGGTGAAATACAGGTAAAATTTATACATACATTTCAGAAACAAACTTTAATTGTTAAAACGGCATAACCAACTATGTATATATAAACCATTAATTAAAAGTGGGCAAGACACCGTTTTGTTAATTGTGTAAAATGGGTTTGAAAGTTTAAATTTACCTGTATTTTACCCTTTCCAATAAAAAATGTTGCATGATATTTTTTAATGATTTCATTGACTGGAGACACAATAATACAATAACATAATATTTTTTCATTTAATTTTTTTCTGTTTTTTTTTAAAGTAGCATATTAAAGCATTAGATATTTAAATATATATATATATGTATATTTCTATCTTTTTAAAAGGTAATTATTTGAAATCATCTTTAAAATAAAATAATTTATAATTTGTTTAGGCAATATAATTTTATTAAAATTCGGCAGTCAGACTTGGGACAACTAGAGGGAACGGAAGATATTGGAAATGTATTGTTCCATTATGTACAGCGACAGCAAATACTTACTTGGACAACATAACCAAACTTGGGACTCCACACTCACATGCACCGAGTACATCAAAAGTATAGGCCGAGGCAGTACTCAATTCAATAAAACTGAGATGTACCAAGAAAACCACACCAATACCAACTTTATACGAAGAAAGAGTCAAACTACGTTGAGTGGAGTACACTGACATCAACCCAGACCAAGAAGACGTAATAGCCGAACTGGCTTCATTTTATGAATCCCTTCTGTCATTTTTGCATTGTTTTTATCATATGTTACATGTGTATGCAATAACTGCGATATACTTGCAATAAAATAATTATGATATATATCTGTCTTCTTTCAATGTAATAAAAATATGTTCATCATTCTATGACTACACTAAGAACACAAACAAAACATCATAAATAACACAGAGAGCGAGCGAGAGAGATTTTATACCAAAACTGGACTTTACTAATAAATGTGAGTGTACCATTCTATCTCCTCATTTCAATTGATCCATCTGAATCACAAACTTTAAGAATTTCCATTTCCACATATGTATTAAGTATAAAACTGTACATCTTAAAAATGATAAAAAGGGATTTAATAATGAAAACAAATCATCATTGCATCGGTACATTTTGTATGCGCATTAAGAAATGGTAGTGTCGGGCCTTATTTTTTACACCTGTTAGTTCAATTTTCATTTAATATTGTAAGTTCATATTCTTCGTTCTGAAAGAGCCAATTTTGTTTATGCTAGCTTAATCATTGATGTTTCTCTTCCCATTTGTTTCAAAATATAACTAGGGTCATGACACATATTGAAATTTAATACCATAATGTAAATATATTGCAGTAATTTATTTATTCAGTGATCAAGCAAATTCAATTTTATAACAACACAAAACCACACATAAATGATGAAAAGCTATAATAATATAATAAATTTTGCGTTTACAATATGACACATAAAAGCATGGATTATACAAAAACTGAAGAGTCAATGTTATACTCAAGATGATGTTTCTCTATCTTGATATCACCGCAAAAATTGTATAGTGATAGAAAACACCATTAAGAATAGAATCGAGAAACTTAAACAAAACATTTGGTTTTCTTTCTGTGTGCATTTTTATATGGGGAGAGCAGTCCTCTGGGTGTTTTTATATGCGATGAGCAGTCCTCTATATGTTTTTATATGGGAGGAGCAGTCCTCTGGGTGTTTTTATATGCGATGAGCAGTCCTCTAGATGTTTTTATATGTGATTGTATTATGATAATTGATTTTTGTTTGCACTTTCTTGTTTTTTTTTATCTTGTTAATATTTTTAGTCAGGTCAAATTGTTTACTTTACCCAAAGAAAATCTATAACTGACGAATTTATGTTTCTTTTCAAAGATGATGATGGATAAAATACGAATAAACATGCATGTATACAAGTGTAAATCTAACAATAACTAAATAGCGTTTGGTTATAAATAATAAAGTTCCTTTTAGTATAAGTGCAACACTAAAATTGAGAGAGAAATGTCAATATAATTTTGCAAGACTTTAAGTCATTTGTCCTAGTAGCATTTGATTTCCTGTTCTATTCCAAAACGGAAATGACACTCGCCTTCCATATCAATAAAGACGACATTTCCATCTTTTTTGACTCCTTTGATGTTTTTGTCTGCCAGTATAACCTCAGCGATATCTCCTGTAACAAACATTACAAGTTTACTTCTATCCTCCCTGTCGTAGATTGAAACATTAACCTTTCCCGAAACAACAACCGACGTAGAGAAAATAAAACTTCTTTGCTTTTCCTTAATTTGTAGTTCAGCTGTAAGGGCCGATTTTCCTGGAACAGCAAGACTTCCTTCAGTTGCCCATGTCAATGTTTTCTCATCGGTAGATTCGATAGCATTTTCAACAGAAAATCCTTTTTCGAATCCTACAGATGCTTCTGCTACATCGCCTGGGGCAGCTAGGGTTAAGCCAATATTTAAACCTTTGCTACATCCTTTCGTAAGCGAACTAGTGCATGTTGCCACTGTCTGTCGCTCCACTTTAAGTGAATGATTTTGAGTGGTACTGCAATTATTGCGGAAAACCGATTTAAAAATTGTCCTTGAACTTGGGATGTCTTGACTAATAGGAGTATAGTTCGGCTTTCGTGGTTTATAGTTTACATGAGACCAGTTGATATCCAGATAGGCTTTTTCCAACTCTAACTTGGACTTCGATCTAGTTTTAAGATATGCATCCCATGCCCACTTTTGGACAGTTTCTTCAAGGTCTATTATATTTCTTTTTGCCATCTGCAATTCGTTAGAAATAGTAATGAATGCAATTCTTAAATGTGCTTTTCAATTTTAAAAATGTACAACAATGGCTTTTGCAAAAAAAAAACCTGACAGCCTTGTATTGAAAAGAAAATTTGACTGTTTATAAAGTATTAAGTAAGAAAAGGTGTTTTAAAACTAAACTAAGCAATGCCAATATATGTAACAATAATGAACCTCGGTGTTTTTAATTTCATTTTTAAAAGATGATAACAAAATCCATGAGTAGTTTTCATTGAAAAGTCGTTTCCTTTTAGAATAGGCATACAAAAATAAAAAGGTGAATTTCCAGTTGAAATCATTAATATGTTAACTGTTACCAGACGGACATTGAAAAAAAATGTTTGCAATTTAATTTGATCTTTCTTCTATGTTTTCAGGTACCTTGCTTATAAACAGGCAACATTTTAATATTTATTAAACAGTTTTGCACTTAAAAAATGTTTATTGCAAGACGTACGGTAACGGCATCTAGATTTCAAAACTGAAAAATGTTTATTTTACAATGTTCTTCTGCAAAAACAGACTGAACCAAACTTAGTTACTATAAATGATATATTATTAAAATTACGTTATTATATACTTACTGTAATATGTTTTAACTCTCCAATCCTGTAGAGTTGTGGAAGGTGTAGATGGTGAAGTGGTGTCGCCTTTTATATTCTTTTCTGAAAGTTCCTTGGTTATTCAAAAATAATCGTGCTGCAAAACACACATTACTACCATTGTTTTTTTTTCTTTTTTTTTATTTCAAAAGTTCCAAAAAGTTGAAATACCCGTATACTAATTTAGAATTATTTTGGGCAAGGGATTTATACTGAGATAAGTTCCTAAAATTACACTCAAATGTCCAAGTAAAAAGATAACATTACACTTGCTATATTTAAAACTTTTTATATATTTTTTTTTCGATTGATAATATTTCAATTCAAGTTTCGGAAACGATTTTTCAAAAGTTCATTCTATATAAGTATACGCATGTATTGTTATAATCAATAGCTTTTAAAACCCGCTGTTGATAGATTATGTATGTTCAACGTGTCATAGTTTTCCTTTCCTCTTTCGTCTACCCGGACTTGACTTTTTAAGAGCAATTCGGTCGGTGTTTCTAGAAAAGCAGAAGACGCTTAACCTACCCGCGCACCCGGTCCATGCTCCCAGTTTTTAGTGGAGTCCGAGTTGCTCATTTGCTTTTGTTACTTTGTATGTATTATTTTAGTTACTTTATGTTCTTTGTTGTGTATGTCTGTTTACCATGTCTGGTCTTTGTCCCTGGATAACATTCTTTTGATTACCGCTATGCCCTTGGTTCCCTTGATTACTCTTTTAAACGACAACTAAACGAAATATCTTTTCACCTCGAAATTATTATGCTTTTTCTGTTTTAAGATTAAAAAATGTAAATATAAAAAAAAACGAGAAAAAAGGTGACAATTTTTACCCGAAGAAAACAATTACTAAAGTAAGTTACATTCCAGATGATAAGTAACTACGACAGATGATTGTACCTGAAATAAATAACGATTATCCTTCCCATGTACGATGTTAATAAGTTTAGAATAGTAGTCCAAGAGGGTTTATAAGTCGCTAATATTATTTGCGACTTCTTCTACTCGTAATTTCAGTACTTTATATTCGCATATGATTTGTATAAATATATATATTACTACTCCACGTTATGCTGCAGATCTGTGTCGTGTTTACCGCCATAGCGTTATAGTTCTTGATTGATACGAGATAGAATGTACCTATTAAATATCATACACGTGTGTTCTACGTGTGTTTCTTATTTGTATGAGAACGAGAACATGAAATGATCGGTTAGCGTTGAACATTACCTAGTTTTCAGGCACAGAACCTCGTTACAAACCTATATAGGTCATATACATAATCAGGGTCCCGATATTTATAAATATGGATTGTCAGTTTTTTAATCTTGTTCCTGATCGGGTTCCTTGGTAAATATCATAAGCGATCCGAAATCACTAAAATGTACCTCTTTTAAAAATATGATACACCATGTCTTGTGGGTTTTTTGCTCGTACGGGAAGTTTACATTAAAAGATGAAATGATCGGTTAGCATCGAATTTATATAATATTACCCAGTTTTCGATTCAAACACAGGGGCTTGTTACAGTTGACTATAAAGGTCATATACATTAACATGTCCCCGATAGCCATTGCCAGTTGTTTAATCTGGTTCGTGGTGAACAGTTTTTTTTATTCAAACATTCAGGTCATCATGGTTACGAAAGAGTAATTATATCGAGGGAACCAAGATTCTGGCGGAAGTCGTCCGATTTTAGAGCATATCGCATTCGTGTCATTTCGGATGTTGAAAGTAAGCCAAAATCAGGGGCAAAGAATATTTGACTTCGAAGACTTCAGTCTTTGATTTTCTCATTTGTCTGCTTTGTTTTGTTGATAGAAGTTAGAAACATTCTTTGTTATTGTTGTCTCTGTTAATTGGTTCTTTTGTTTTTGTTTTCGTTGTTTTCAAACTTATTTTGGACTGTTATTTCTACTTGGGAATATATCTTTGTATTATGAAAAAAAAACCAATGGAAATACTCGAAAGGTTTGTTTTACTTAACAAACTGTAACATAACTTTGTTCATTTATATTCAGTTGCGCCTCCTCCCCCATTACAAAGATACATTACCTTTCTCCCTTTCTCCTGTTATAGTTTAAAACAGACATTCCATTGGCTGTTTTTTTTTCATGGTTTAACATCTCCTTATACACCAGTTATATACCTTGAACAATTGAAAGTGATTGTAATTTTTAAAATTCAAGGAAAGACAAATGTTACAGTTTTACACACATGACCAACACAATGCACATGATCACTCGTGCCAAGAACGCTTGAGGATTTAACTCGTGCGCGGAACAAGTTCTGACATTCGTTAAATCTAGGCGTTCTTCGGAACTCGTGATAATATTTTGGTTTTTCACTCGCTCCAATTTATTTTCCTATTGTTGATTATTTTCGGAGATTTTTATTTATTTTGCGCTTATAAAGCGGACAATATCACGCCAGACCACTGTAATTTCCTGTCAGATCGGTCAATCATCTGGCGAAAAAGGAAAAAAAAAACGCAGTTTTCGTGTCGTATGTTGTATTTCGAATTGAAAAGTGTTATAAACTACATCTGCATGTTTCTAGTTAATGTTGAGTGTAATACTCTTTTTTGTCGGAATGCGTCCAAAATAACTGTAATGTCTTTTGTTGTACGTGTCTGACTTGTACCAGTCTTGAAATAGTTCTTCTGTGTCCCTTTCTGATAGTAATCAATTTTGCGGCCATCGTCTCTTTGGTCACGGCACCAAAATGTCGTATTGAAATAAGCGATAGAGAGAAGCTGAGTTTTCGTGTCGAATGTTGTATTGCGAATTGAAAAGCTTAATAAACACCACATAATATAAACGTAGCAATACATGTAATTGACAAATAGATTGACAAGTAGACTGAAATTTTGCAAGCTCATGCATGTCATAGGACAACAAAATATAACAACGGACCCTACCATTTTTTGGTCTTTGCAAATTTGGTTAACTTGTTATAAATATTGAATCTTTAAATAGTCTACTTACAAAAAAGAATCATGCAGCCGATTTTGGAGTAGGATATTACATGAGAATGAGTTTGATTGTTAGTACCCAATCATTTACTCCAAATCTGAAGAGCAGGAGAGGACTTTTCTATTACTGATTTGTTTTATTATTATTATTATTTGAGGAGATGGACCAACATATGAATACTCAATTTTAAATAAACTTTCCATGCAAATACGGAAAGTAGTTTGGTAGGGATGCTAGTTACGGGTAACTCTTGTGGTTTCATCCGTGATAACAATTTTAAAAATTCGTCAGAAACTACAAAGCAGTAAGGTTAATGTTAAACATTATTGTCACAGTCAAGATGGGTAGTGTTCATTGTAGAATTAACAACAACATTATGGTTGAAGTTCTAATATGTCCAGTTAAACTTACAAAAATTGAAGTTGAGAGTCCATTGAAAAAATGATATTTTCTTCTGAGTCTTTATTCTTGCAATTCATTCATGCTGACAATGAAGTTTGTAAAAAAAGTTTCGACCGTTTCTGAATGGCCTGTAAGACCTTGTACTTACTTATGGAGGCATACATCCTTTTTCATATCTAAATACAGATTGATATGTAGGAATTTGAGTTTCTACATTTTGCCATAACAAATCTGTAATACCTCCTGTTTTTTTTTCCCACCTTTTCAGAGGAAATGGAATTTAAGAACAAAAGGACGTATTTTTTTTCCTGTGCTGATTGATTTTTATTTTTGATATTTGCTTTTTTTTCGGTTACTAGACAAAACCTGCTTTGAACAGAGAATTTGAACAAATTAATTTTTATTTTCACATTTTTGTGTGGAGATTTTATTCTTGAAAAAGTTTTAATTTAGAAACAGACTTGTTGTCGTTTTACTTTCACTTTTATCAATTTCAAACACGTATGCCAAAACAAAATTATAAGTATCCTGACGTCATTGATCATTTCGTTTGTGTAAATCGTTTTATATTACCTATCACTATTCTTATCCTTCATAGATATATTTTTAGCAGTTAAAAACCCTGATTTATTTTCAATGATTTTGATTTGGATGTGATCCCATCAAGTTTTGAAAAATTTTGCGCAAACGAAACTTAAAAAGTCAGTCTTTACATATCTATTTATCTCTTTTTGGTCATCTTATTACTTTCACTTTTCAAAATGTGTACAATGTTGTATACATTTTTAAGTAGCACTCTTTATGATATTCAGAATGAAGGTGATTCATGTATGTCAAAAACCCACTTAACTCACTTTTTTTCTTTTTTAGAATCAGTTACAGACCATATAACCAGTCATAGTTTTTCATTTGAGTGTTACGCTTTTGAGATAAATTTTATATACATTGTACTTTGTAAGAGTTATCATTCTTCTTGTTTGATTTGGTTGATTTTAGTGTGAGATAAATGTATGCTTTTCTGAAAAGTACAGACCTGAATACGAAAAGGACAACTGTCAAATAAAAATGTAGCATATGTAGATTAAAAAAGCATTGTTTGTTAGGTGGGGTTTCCTTCATCATGAATCACTTTATTATGGACAGTGTCTGAATTTTATATGGACTTGTACTTAAATATAAAGTAATATCTTTGAATCATATGAATTATATAAGAATATAAAGTAAGTGACTACTATATCTTTGAAAAGTAACGAATAAATCAGGTATGGATAAATCTATGATACAATCTCAAATTTCTTTCATTCTTAGAATTGACAAATAGGTTGGTTAGAGGACTGTGAAGTCTAACGAGGAATATAAAATGTTATCACACTTTTTCATCGCATTTGACAGTTCAATGAATTGCAAAGTTAACACAGAAACACAGCATTGGACAATTACACTGATAATGCAATACTTAAGTAGAAACAGTAACCATCGAGTGTATGATAGTGACTTTAGGCAAGAAAAAATGTAGACCAACAATTATATACGTACGATGAATCCTCCTTTTTTGTCATTTAAATTTCTGTTTTTAAGGTTTAGCTAAAGTCAATATCTACATGTAGAACATTCCTTGATGAAATTATTTCATTCATAGTTTTAATAATGCATTTAATTTAGCATTAAACATTGCTTAATTCATCTTAATGTGTATAAAACATACAAGCAAAAGTCCAACTTAGGAAAAAATGTTTCATAACTTCTATATAACATTAACAACAAAAATGTAAACAGCATATTTTAGAATAAATTTACAGCTGTCAAAAACCACATTTGAAGTAGAATTTATAAAACATTGTTTCTTAGTTTGACTTGTGCTTGTTTGTTTTATACATACAAAGATGCATTTATCAATGTTTCAGTGCTACATTTATTGTATTATTAAAACTGTGAATGAAAACATTTCATTAAGGAATGTCTTGGCTAGATATTGACCTTAATTCATACACTTTGTTTTGCAGGTTGTAATATTGATAACAATTTGATAGAGAATATATTGACATATTGCCATATATTGTTTTAATTATAGATTCAGGAACATTTATGGTATACCTGCTTTATATTGTCGTAGCCATGTAGACAGTTGTTTTCAATATCCTATATAAGCACTTAACTATTTAAAGTAAATTTCTTGTTTTTAAGTTTTCATTTTTTTATGAAAACGTTTGGTATATGTATTTGTTTTCCAAATGGATTATATTCTGCATTCCCTTTAACCACACAAAAACTGTATTTGAAGACTCATTTGTTTTCATTATTATTTTTTTTTATATCAAACAGCATTCGTTCAATATCACAAATGTATCTAACGGTATCTAACTCTTGAATGTTGAAATTTAAACTGTTATTTAAGATATCATTAAGAGCAATTAGAAAGAAAATTTTGTACAAGTCAGAATTTAACTTGTTTTTTAATAGGCATCAAATTATGAGAGTTAAAATAAATGTCAATAGTAAAAAAAATAGATTATGATAAAAATATTTGGTGACAGTGGTATTATTAAAATTAAGTGGAGTGAGGCATGTTAATATATCATAGGGTAAGTACGCAAAAAAAGACTTCTGAAAATCTTTAAAATCTAATATTACTCATTAAAAAAATCTCAATTAAACAAGTCTTTAAATATTCACTTTTTATGTACCGTGATATAGTATTTATGGTTTATTACGCTTTGAAATGAAAAGGGGGTTAGGAGTAATAATTTTATCTTTTTCCCAAAATACCAGAAGAATATATAATGTTGTATGGATAACGACTTTATGTTAGCGTTTGAAAAAAAACCATGCCATCTACCCAAAGAACTTGAGATAAGGGACACTATAGACACTATGAAGTTTCATATTTTGAAAACAAACGCAGTGTCCTCTCATTCCGTATAGTCAACTTTCCTTTCATCTATTGCAACATCTCAGCACCTGTGTATTGAGTTTTCATATCAGAAACTAGTGTTTTGCAAGAGGTGGCCAAACTACGCGGATTTTTTTTAACCATACTTGACGTAAGAATTGTGCTTCTTTGACAGGGTTATGTTGCACTTATCGATACAAAAAATGATGTATCCATCTTCACCATGAAAACAGATTTATTCTATGTGTCAATTTTTTCCTTTACTTTTCGTCTACCCCGTGCGCAATATTATATGAGCATGTCGACGGGTGTTTCTAGAAAATGCATAGGACACTTACCATACCGATGCACATGGTCCACCCCGCAGTTTTTTGTTTTTGTTTTTACTTTTTGTTTTTTTTTTTTTGGGGGGGGGGTTATATTGTTTTTGTTTATTGTTCGTTATCCTTGAATTACATTCTTTTGATTTCCATTCGAATCCTCTCTCACTTTCATACCCTCTCAAAAGATTGAAAAATTGTTTTGTTCATACAATTTAACGCAAGCTTTTGATTTATAAGTATATTGTTGCATTTAGTTATTAAATTAATTTACTTGGGGAGTGTGGTGATATACTTCTTATTGATATGTTTTAATTTAACACATTGAAAATTTTCAAAGGCCTTTTGGAAATAGCTGCGTAGTTCGATATTTAAAAAGACAAGATCTAAAAATAAGAACTAAAAATAAAATTTAAAACTATTCCACTTGTCACGTTTATAGAGTATTTCTAGTTTCGTATCTAAAAATGGATACAATTGTGTCAGGTGTAGATATGTTTGTTTTTATAGATTCAAAACTACACACTCTTATCATAAAAATTTTCAACATTTTGAAAACTATTTAACACAATTTTTGTATTCCATTTACGGTTTTTCAAAAGCCTTTTATGAGTTGGCGATAATTTAGTCTATTTCAAAAACAAAAGATGTTCAAACAAGTAAACAATGGTGAAGATGGTTTATTTTATGATGTTTCTGGATACCCCGCTGTAGACAATTATACCTCCGTCCCCCAAACACACACAAAACGAAGTCTGTATATGTTGTAAAATGTTTTAGTTCTACTGGACGCCTTAATCGTTCATTTTTATGTTGTTGACTGGTCATTTTATTAAAAACCATTTGATTAATATGATTAGTGCTTTTGTATTTAGAAACCACTGGATCCAGAACCCTGAAAGAAGACCCTAGGTCCCGAGGATTATACGAGCCCAGTTGAAACACTGATGCTTCATTCCTTGTATTACATTTGGTTAAAAACTTCTCCCTGCTAAAGTTGGCTTCCTTTTTCGATTTTTTTTATTTTAGTTTTTGAGAATTTCTGTTTATACAGTTTCGGATTTAAATCTGTCTATATGTGTGGTCGAATATTCCGTTTTATTATTGACGATGAGAAATTACTCCTTGAAACATTAGTACGAAATTCCGAAATTAGGAACAATAATATGTTTTGTATTTGGTAATTCTATTAACAACAATCTATATCTTAATATGAATAAGTTGTTCCCATCTAGTAGAAATAATAGCCTTTCTTGTAGCCTTTCAAATTGATTATATATAACTGTAAGCCAGATATGTAGCTGTTGTATAACTAAGTTTTTAGTGGAGTCCGAGTTGCTCATTTACTTTTGTTACTTTGTATGTATTATTTTAGTTGCTTTATGTTCTTTGTTGTGTATATCTGTTTTCCATGACTGGTCTTTGTCCCTGGATTACATTCTTTTGATTACCGCTATAACCTTGGTTCCCTTGATTACTCTCTCATAAACAATGGACAGAAGATTGTCCTCATGTGACAATGTAGAGTGAAAATGTTGGATCATATTATGCTATTTGTTTGTTTTATGATAGGGACCGGCAGTTGTTAGTTTTTGTCCTTGGCGAAGGCCATAATGCTGAAAAGTTTGGCTTATTTTCTTTATTTTTTTACGTTTAATTTATATCTTATTTTAAACTAGTGTTCACTTATTTATTATTCTTGTTTATGTTTAATTTGAGCCGCTCCACAACAAATATAATTCTTATTTGTCTATTTGTTATCTTTGTTCTCTGGATTTCCATTCGAATCCTGGTTCCCTTTATTACTCATTCAAAAGATCAAAGCTATTATATTTGACAATTGTTTTGTTCATACTAAAAATGTTAACACAAGGTTATAAATAATAGGATTGTGTTATTGTTGGGGAATACCTGACATGCATTTAGTTACTAAAATGATTTTCTTGGGGATTTGGAGAAATACTTCTAATTGATATGTTTTTGATTTAGCACATTCGGAATTTTTAAAGGCCTTTTGAAAATAGCAGCGTAGTTCGATATTTTAAAAGACAAGAACTAAAAATAAAACTGTTCATCTATTCCACTTGCCACGTTTAAAACAGCCCTAGTTTCGCATCTAAAAAATGTAGTTTTTTTTCTATTGTTACAATTGTGTCAGTTGTGAGGTATGTTTGTTTTATAGATTAAAAGCTATATAATATTATCAGAAAATTTTCAACATTTTGAAAACTATCCAACACAATATTCAAATCACATTTATAGGTTTTAAAAAGCCTTTTATGAGTTGGCGACAAATGTAGTCTATTTCAGAAACATAGAAAAGGAAATTGCAAGTAGCTTATGAATAATCAATGTCGTTTAAACTAGTAAATTATGGTGAAGATGGTTTAATTTTTGTTGTTTGAACTAAGTCGTTTCTGTATACCCCGCTCTAGAAAGTTATATCCCCCAAACACAAAAACGAAGTCGCTGTATATCTTTCAAAATATTTTAGTTCTACTGGACGCCATTATCGTTAATTTCTATGTTGTTGGATATTTTGATTAGTTAAAATTCGATTAATATGTAAGTGCTTTTGTATTTAGAAACCAATAGGCCCATAATACTAATGTAGTAGACCAGAGGTCCCAGATGGTAAACACTGATGCTTCATTTCTTGTATTGCACAAGGTGGAACTTCACGGTGCTCGATCTTTTTGAGTATTTCATTTCATACAATGCTGACACGGATTTAAATCTTCCTATATGTGGGATTCTATTATTGGCTATGACAGATTGGAAGAGTAATCAAGGGAACCAAGAGTCTAGTGGAAATCAAAACAATGTAATACAGGGATAAAGACCAGACATGAAAAACAGACACACAATAAAAACATAAAATACAAAATAAAATACATACAAAGTAACAAAAGTAAATGAGCAACTCGGACTCCACTTAAAATTGGGAGCATGGACCAGTTACACCGGTAGGGTAAGCATCCTCTGCTTTTCTAGAAACACCCACCGAGTTGCTCATAAAAAGGTCAGTCCGGTGTAGTCGAAAGAGGAAAGGAAAAATATGACATGTTTAACAAATCCGTTTTCATGGCACAGATGGATACACCGTAACGATCCACGAGTTCATGATGACGACCATAAAACTTTTGTAGTGATGACTTCAATCTTGTAGCAACATAACCCTGTTCCAGAGAAGCCTACTTGTTAGTAGTCTAGCGCGATACAAAGTGTCTGCATAGTTTCGGCAAGCTCTGGCATAACGTATGAGTTGTGATATGAACACTCCATACGCAGGTGCTGAAGAGATGTTGCCACGTACGAAAGGAAAGTTGACAATTCTGAATGAAAAGTCATCACGTTTGTCGTAAAGTTTGGTCAATAGTTTTCCCTTACCATCGATATCTAAGTGTAGATCAAGATATGAGGCCGACTTCACAGTGTCTGTAGTATATCCTTTATCTCAAGTTCTTTGGGATAGATGCGATGTATAAAATCCCGAAATTAGGATTGTTTAAAGATAATACGTCATCTATATAGCGGAAACTGAGATTGAAGGATCTACCCAAACGATATTCTTTCTTTCTGATCAGATCACCTATAAAGTCAGCCTCATAAGAGTGAAGGAATAGGTCAACAAGTAAAGGAGCACAATTTATTCCCATTGGAATGCCGACCGTTTGTTGAAAAACACGTTCACCACACTTGACAAATATGTTGTCGAATAAAAATTCCAGCATTTTGTAAACATCTTCCTCTGTATATTTGTAAGATGATTTGGAATTATTTCTTACAAAGTATGAGGAATTTCTACCAAGAACTATATATTTGTATCTAGATGTACCATCTTTTTTGGAAAAACAACGATGTATAATGTTTTTAAGTCGGGATTTTAACTAAGTATGGGGAGTAGAAGTATACAGTGTTGAAAAATCATAGGTTTCAATGCTATTATATTCAGATAATAGTTTTGAACTGATTGTCTCCAAAAGATCTTTCGTATGTTTCAGGATCCACATTGAATTAATACCACTACGGGAGTAACAAGTGTCGTGGTAGGACTATAGACCCTCTTTGACAGTTGTGAGTATAGAAGTTAAAAGTTTTGAAAGAGGTTTGGTGGTACATTTTGCACATCCAGCTATAAAACGTTGTTTGTATGGATTTTTGTGAAGTTTAGGAATCCAGTACATAGACGGTAAATCACAATCATCGCCCTTGGTAGAGAGACCAAAAGAGGATAGCACAGAATTATGGTTTTCCACAATCTCTTCTTTGGAGAGAGTGGTAGCAGTGTAGGTCCTATCACTGCTATTATTTTCTACGTCTACCTCTGATAATAAACATTGGATATAAAACGTCTTGCAGACAAAAACAATGTTGTTTTGGGCTTTGTCTGCAGGTACGACAACATATTTGACCTCGGGGTCTTTGAAAACTGATATAGCCTTGGCACTCATTGACCTACTTAAAACTTTCACTCGTTTCAAAATTAAAGACCTCACGACCTTTAACCACTCTGACAGAGAATCAATGTCTTCTTGTTCTCGGTTTGTCCATTTTTTTTGCATAGTCCTCGACGGCATCCATAAGAACTTTAAAGTTATAATTCCAATTTATGGAGCGTGGTTCACGGTACTTGGGACCTTTAGAAAGGATATTAAAGGAGATTCGTTTTCGATAATGGTTAAATTTCCCGTAACGACGTGACCAGAAGGACCATATTTGAATGGAGAGGTTTTGCAAGAACATTCAGGTGGTTTAGCCTTGAAGTCCTCAATCTCGAGGTTCTGCAATAGCCTTTCATAATTGAAAATTTTGGATGCGATGGGTGAAGTATAGGAATATGAAATAATTGGTATGGATTTGTCTTTGAAATATGGGGGAATTTTGTTGGTAACGTTTTTGTGATGGAGGATGTTAGCCAAATTAATTGCATCTATACCTTTGTTGACAAACGGTAGTGGAAGAAATGATCGTCTTTCTTCATCTTGACTTTTCACACAAACTGTGGAAACCAATATCCATAATGATGGCAACGAGTCTGTATGATGATGAGGTGGGGTCAGAAACAGGAGTGTCAAGACTTGTTTTGTAAAGGGAGTGTAGTAGAGTGAGAGGTATAGAATAAAGTTTGGTTCTAATGTGATGAAGTCCAAGAGGTTTTTGTATGAAAGGGAGACCATCTATGGTGACATCATGTAACATAGGTGACGTATAGTGGCGATGTCCACGACTCCTTTCCAGTCTTGGATTTTTGTCAAATAAATTCATCACATTTATGTTATTGTTATATTGGCTTGAAAGGTTTCCTATACTTTTGATGTTGTCATTACATCCGTAAGGTATTGCAGTACCTAGTCTGCGTATCCAGTACTCCTCTCTTTCCCTACGATAGTTTTTACTTAGGACGGGACTGTTCGTAGGATGGTAAATTTTTTCTAAAATACGAACTTTCATGGAGAGGATTGAATGATATTGTTGATTAAAGTGTTGATAAATTGTCGGGAATTTTGTGGTGTTAATTCCCAAACGATGACCGCACATTCTTTTATTTAATCGTTCTTGCGTTTCTCCGACATGTATTAAACCACATAAGTTGCATTCTAATCCATATATTGATTTTGTTGATTTGCAACTTAAGTCATCGTGACTTCTTGTATGGAAGGTTTTGTTTATAAGGGAACTGGAGAAGTAAGGGTCGGTTATAAGAATGTTGCATGTTTTGCAATTTTTAATACCACATTTTGATATGGTACAATGTGGTTCGTCAACGTTGTAGTCAAATATATCGTTTAAAGTGATGGAACATGGTTTGATAATTTTAAAATAGTCAAAATTTTTGACCTGGAATAGATGGTCTGCAGACTGAACGTGTGATTGGGTACTTTTAGTTGAATTTGGTCGGGGCACTTTCCATACCAGATGTGAGTTGTACTATATAAGTAAGATTAAGTAAATGTGACTTTTTTAAAAACCAGTGCCAGAGACTGGATAGTGAAAAAACGGCTTGTTTACCACATACATGTTTTGATTCAATTTTCATTTTAGGAACTCAGTCATGAATTAGCGATAACATTAGTACTACTTTAATTATACACATATGAATGTGAAACTGTAAGGATCGTTCTAACCTATGGATCATAGAAAATATCTCCTTTACTGTTTTCTCTTATTTCGACTCTGGATAACATGGTATGGGTCTCTAGAGGGCCAAGGAAAAGACCTTTATGAATATTTATTTCGAATATGTAGTAAATACTCGAAGTTTTAATTGACAATTCATGTATTCACTCTAATGTGGACATTTTTCAATTATCAACAAAATGTATCTGAAATGAAACAAATTGTGTTACTCCTGATCGATCTGTATCTGTTTTCTACAATCATATGGACCCGTGTAGGTCCGGTGTTAAAAGAATAGGCCTACAGCAGCGCTAAGCTTGTCGTAAAAGGCGACTAAATAGTGCTCAGAACCCTAGCCGGGGGCAAGAGCAACTGGGATGTGTGCCCCAGGTGGTGGAATGGGGAACCCCTGGCTTGTTACATGCTGGGGTTGTCAGGCTATAATACGGAAAACCTGACCGCAAACCATAGTGGTGCACCGTGTTGGGAAAGATGCCACGTTCCTCGCACGTTAAAGAACCCTACTGTGGTATTCTCCCGTAGTAGAAACCATAGGGCTCCGCCACAGGAGGCCAAATTGCCCGACCCTACCCACCTCTCCCTATTTTCTGTGGCAATCAAAATTTGTCGACCCCATTGTCCTTGTGTTCCATCCCTCTTTCATTTTATCATCATTTCATGTTCATTTTATCATCCCTTTACTGTTCATCGTCTGAATATAGCTGAAATATTGCTGCTGGGACGTTAAACCCAAACAAACAAACAAACAATCATATGGAGCTTTTATCATAATTCACCATTGATTGAAGTATGACATTAAACCAGATCTCTTCATACGAGTTAACTATGGGTTTAGCAGTCTGGCATTACATCCATATGGTGTTTGGGCAATGACTAACTCGTTGTTTTAACTCGTATTTCAGTCTGTTGTTTCTGGGTTATCTTCGTCCATTGAGGTCTTATATTTGAATTTAACCCTACTTGCGATATATTTGATTACACTTTAAAATGTTTTACGAAGTTATATTTTACTAGTTCGATTCACAAAATTCCTAATAATAGGTAGAGATGTTTCTCTATAGAGAAAAACTGCTCTTTTTTAACTTCTTTTATCCTTACAAGATGGATATTTCAATCAAACTTGCTAATCATGAACAGTAATACTTAAGTATGTCCCTACTGTTACTGAAACTCGTTTCTGTTGTTACAGTACCTTTATTATCCAGAAATGCTGTAAGCAAGGTCATGGAGAAAATACCTCAATTCAAGAAGACTTAAATCATGTCAAACATTTAGCTCCCTGACATAACATTAAATCATTTCATTAATGCACATTTATATATTGGGTCCAATAGTTTTGTAAAGTTTCATAAAAAAAAACTATTGAGCGGCTAAGGTGGAGTTGAGATTATAACCAAAAATAAAAGTCAAATTATTAAATAACAAATTTCTTAGAGATCGATGGTAAAGGAAAGCTATTGACCAAGCTTTACAACAAACGTGATGACTTTTCTTCAGCATGGTCAACTTTCCTTTCATCTGTGACATCCCTTCAGCACCTGCGTATGGAGTGTTCATATCACAACTCATACGTTATGCCAGAGCTTGCCGAAACTATGCAGACTTTTTGTATCGCACTAGAACTCTAACAAATAGGCTTCTGGAACAGGGTTATGTTGCTACAAGATTGAACTCATCACTACAGAAGTTTTATGGTCGTCATCATGAACTCGTGGATTGTTACATTGTAGCCATCTGTGCCATGAAAACTGATTTGTTCAACGTGTCACAGTTTTCCTTTCCTCTTTCGTCTACCCGGACTTGACCTTTTATGAGCAACTCGGTGGGTGTTTCTAGAAAAGCAGAGAACGTTTATCCTACCGGTGCACCTGGTCCATGCTCCCAGTTTTTAGTGGCGTCCGAGTTGCTCATTTACTTTTGATACTTTGTATGTATGATTTTAGTTACTTTATGTTCTTATTGTGATTGTCTGTTTTCCATGTCTGGTCTTTTGTCCCTAGATTACATTCTTTTGGTTTCCACTAGAATATTGGTTCCCTTGATTACTCCTTCATATACACCTACAAACAATGCCTTACACTGTAATATGTTACCACATGAACAGAGAGAAAGATGGAATGAAAAGAATAGACAGAAATGGTGGTTTCTATGACTCCCTTCCTCCCCTGAGTTTTTGTTGGTATTGGATGGGGGTATTACGATAAAGAAACTTCATAACAGTCAAAAATTGTAATAGCAAGAGAAGAACTACCCATATTAAACACTTGTGAATTGTTTTAAATTTTATTGCACATTATAATAAACATTCCTTGCGAAATTGGTTTTTGTTCATTTGACAGGTTTTCAAAAATTCATTTTCATTCAAAAACATTTACTCAATATACACTCATAAAAAGGTGGGGCTTGTTTTTGGCATATAAAAGGTGTATGCTCTAACACTCACACACTACCGGTCACAGCTCCCAAGATTCACATAATCACATAATAAATCACATGATCAAAATGCTGCTCATTGTTCTAGTCACATGACAAACATGTGTATGATTCAAACATGATAAAAATGACAAAATGATGAAACTGTTGGTAACAAACTATAGATTTCCTGTCAATCAAATATTGTAAGATTGAATCTCATGAACATACAAAAAATCTAAATGCTTCAAACATTCTATCAAAACAATGTTAAAATTGGTATAACATGATTTATCATTCAATAGAAATATACAGAGACTCAAGACCAAGGGTTGGTAAAACAGTTCACTCCTTGTATCACTGACATAAACATCACAACAAAGTCAAAACTTAAATATCCATGTCAATATTTTGATTCATAAATATTTTATACATAAAATATTATTAACTTGTAATAAATAAAACAACTAATATACACTTAAACTTTCTATATACAATATCATAACAAGGAAATAATAACACTAACAATATCTACTCTCGGTACCTACATACAGAGAAAAATGCTTTTATGAACATATTGGATCAAATTTCAAGATTCTGCTGAATTATTTTATATACCTGGCAAAAGTTTTTGTCAATTTCTTGTTACAAAATTGCTACACAACCAAACTAATACTAACTGGAACTTTAATGTTGAGTAGATATATTGTGGTGTCAGTCAAATCGAAATTAATTACCAGTATAGAGTTTTTAAAGTATGGACATTACAAGTATAAAATTTGTTGCACAAATAAAATGTTTGTTTACTATTTACTGATACAGTATTGTTTTTTCAGATGAAATGTTTTATATATACACAACACAGCACATAAACACACAAAAAAGAGTAAAAGATTGTCATGTTGTTTTTCCAAGAGAATTCACAATAAGTAAGGGTCAAAGGTCAATATTTTGACCTAAGAAAAAATTACTAGGCAAAACATAACTCTAACTTCAATAAGTGCTTGGGACTATAAAATTGGCAAAAATTTAAAATTGAGAACATGGTGATTGATGAATGAGAGCCATAACTGACAACCAATCTTATAAAAATCATGGGACTACCGGCAAATATATTCAGCAAGATACCTTTCAATGGCCAATACAAGAGTTTATACAACCTGAAAAGCAAAAAGCAGCATGGCAAAAAGAAAAACATGACTTTACATTTTTATAAAACATGATTTTTTTGTGTGAAAATGGTGGAATACTTAAGACATCTGTTTCCATGGCAACATATCTCTATAAATTATTCTCAAATGTTACAAATACTCAAGAAAAATAATTTCAATATGTTTTCTAATTTTCATTTTTTCCAAAACTGTTGACTGGTGCAGTTTAGACTGAGAGAAGTATGTTGCCATGACAACAATTATCTTTTCTTGTGGAATGATTTAATTTCAAGCATTGGTTTGTAACCAGATAAAGGCGAAAAGAAAAAAAACAATGGTAAAAATGAGAGATATAAATCAGTCTCTAACAACTAAATAGTGAGCTTAAGAAAGAGATTTGCATTACTACTGAAAATGTTCATTATCTCTTTGACTTAATTTTAAGGAAAAAAAAAAACTCTTTTAAAACCAACAGCTGCAGCAAATTTTGTCTAAATATTTCAAGTATAACTGATGTAGTAAGAGTATCAATACTACTGACATGTTGGGACCTGTATGAGAAATTCTCTGTTTCAATAATCGAAAAGAGCCTCCAGAAGATTACAATACATGAACTATAAAACTAAAACCAACTGTATATTGAAAACACCACAAACAATATCAACAATGAAACAGCATGGTTTACAACCATTACTCCAGCACCATATGTATATAGTGTCATTATAATCATACACATATGATAAAAACAAACCTGTTTGAACAAATTTCCCCTAGAATGAACTGAACAGTGGAACTTCTAGTTAACAGGTCAAAATGAACTTTGTTAATAAAATAAAAATAACTTGCATGGGATTGACAATAAAAATGATAATAGAACAACCTTAGCTAATTAATAAATCATTAGAACTTTGAAAGATCATATGAGGAATAAAATGGCACAAAGTGGAGAGTGATTACCTAGATGAATAAAATGATAAGTAGAGATCACAACGCAGGGTGCATGCAAAACAACAAAAGAGTAAAAAAAGGATTACAAGTGTACAAATGTGCAATAAATATAAAAAAGAAAAAAAATATAACTAAAATTCCTGGGACTTTGTGTAAATGAAAGACAAAATAACAGAAAGAAACTAAAGAACATACAAACAAAAGTCTATGATAACATTTAACTACAGGGCTAGTGTAGATATTACAATTTGAGTGTGTGTGTGCTGAAAATTTCATCTCATTTTTTAAATTATTTTCAAACATACTGTGGTTTACTATACAATCAAGTTGACTATGACATCATCATCTACTAAACAATGAATGTTTGTTTCTCATAAAATTTTAATATCAAGCAATTAAATAAGAGACTATCTCTGCAAAACAACTAGGATCAGACTTTGAAAAATAATATCTTCCTATAAATTTCAATAAGAAAAAAAGATTTACTGTTTTAATATCACACTGTTAGATTGCCCTTTTAACATTAATGATTACCAATTTATCTAACACACAATTGTGCAATTTGTTTAAAGGGTGGAACAATTATTCTGAACATCATATGAAATATTTGGAAATCATGGAAAAGGATATCACAAAACAGTCAGCAGGGTGTCATTAAACCCTGAACAGCACAAGCCATAGTTTATTCTATTCTCAAGTCACAGGTTTCATATCAAGCATTGTATTACTGGCTGATAGGAAATGACATCAAACAGCTCATGGGCACTAAATGTTCCTCCTATCCAGCCTTACTTGGACTTGGGACTTGGTCAGTCATATACTCATATAGAGATTTTATTTCCTATGGAATGACTGTGCTTCCACTTTCAAACTTCATTTTCTTCGGCCTTGGGGTGGTCTCTGGAAAGATTTTAAAATTACTTTATTAACTTAGTTTAAAAGCTAGGCAGGGTTATCTAGGTCATTGGCAAGGGAGGCTACGAAGTTTGGCATGCACAGCTTTAGACTTACAAAAATCAGTTGTAAACAATTAGCATGCACCATCACCTCAAACTGTAGACAGATATATTTCATCCAAAGAGTAAAATAAGTAAAGTAAAAGGTGATATCAAAAACAACAAAACTGTTCATGTGGAAGATGGAGATAGGAGGTGCCTTATCATTAAAAAAATTAGGTATTGACTAATCAGTTTTTTTTATTTAAAGTCGAAACAAACCATAGAGGTTTTTACTTTTTTAAAAGATAAATTGTCTTATAATTCACTATGGCAATCAACATTGTTACCCAAAATTTTAACATCTAAATAAAAGTTAATAATATTAAGAATTCAATATATAAGAGTAAAAACTGCTTCAAATCTTGAAATTTCACTGACAGTTCTATTTTCCTCTCTTGTGCTCATGGCCTTGACTACTACTATTATCTTGTCAGAAAGACACACTAAAGGGAAAAGCACAACACACAAAACTAATCAGGATCTTTTGAAAGCTAAACTAACAAAATAAAGCAAAATATAACAACATTGAGTTTGTAACACTTTGATATGTTTGTATCCTTTTATACATTTTAACAGGACAGAACCTATGAGATTCTAAAAAATAAAAAAATCCTTCAATAGTGTAACTTTTGAACATTATTGAAATTTGATACAGATGTCAAAATTCATAACATCACTTTCACAATATATGTTACCAAAAGTTAATCTTTTTAGAAAAAATTGTCAAGAAATATTTCACTATTGTCATTAATTGCTTGCAGGGTCAACCTCACATTCATAATTAAATTGTAAAAATATGAAATATCATTCTGAACACACCAAAACTATTCCAAATTATTAACTAAGCAATCAACATGCATCCAACACTGTCCTGACATGCAATGTTAATAAAAATGAGCAATATTAGTAATACACAACAATCCACTCGAGCAAATCATTTGTACAGTCAATTTACATTTTAGACAGGTTATTTACATATAGTCAATTATTTACATCAACCAGAACCAGCTGGCAAAATTAGCACAATCATTAACAATTAATTTACAATTTAAGTCTACATCAAGCAAAAAACCCATAAAACTGGTTTATTGACTTGCATAAAACAGGCATACTGTTATATATCATAATATCTGTTTGATATTTGGGAAAATATTGAACTCCTAAAACCCTAGTAGTAACAGAAGACAAGAAAACTCATACAAAACTAACTGTAATACTTAACTTCACAAACACATTGTGTGTTTCTTATATATGGAATGAATCAAATCAAAGTTCAAACATATAATATAAAGCCTTTCCTTTTTATACAACATGTGCCTGAAACCTGTATTTTTTATTCAATATTTAAAAATGGAGCAAAATGCAGAATTTATTTCACAAAACAATGTACAACCTAAAAATTGATAAATTTACATGTATGAATACAATTTTATGTGAATAAGTCACCAACTTTTTCAGTGGCAGTAAAGTCTATCAAATTATATTAAAAATATACATTAGCATGCTTAATTTGTTTTATACAAGTCAATTCAGACTGGCCACCTCTATAAAAATCAAATTAATGGAACAAAGTTTGCTCCTGATATCCATGATAATGAATTAGTTACAATCATATAGGACAAGAAGGTTAGTAATGTTATTGTACACTGAGTCAAAGGTAAACATTACCTATTGTTAAAACAATATCATTCAACTGGCATTGCATTGATGGCATAATGAATATTTGTAAATGATTCAAGCACAATGAAATAGTCATTTTTACCACATATTGAAACTTAGTCAAATTCTTTTGACTTAGTCAATAAGTATTCATATGACATAGTCATTTCTCATTGTGACACATTTGTGTAAAAGCTTCTGTGACTATGTATAGTCAACAACTATGATGTTGTCAGTAAAAGTTTTGTAATCTGATCTGTAAGTGTAGATATTACAGTAATATAATCAATCAAGACCAGTACATTATACAGATTTTTTTGGTTTAATATAACCCAAATGCAAAACATGTATGGGCTGTAACAGAATCAGAGAAAATTTGTAATAATTGAGCTAATGCTATAAAGTAGTAACAAAAACTGTTTGTTCTTCATGATCCTCAAAACTGTCTTGATTTTTCCTTACATTTTCTGAGTATTTATTGTAGTCCTTTAATTCCTCTGCTTTAAATCCACCAATATGATGGTCATAGTAAGGTGTCTGTAACATACGTCTAGCAGCATTGTCCATCTCCTCCTGAGTCATGTCACCAGCCTCAGCTATTTCCTGTTGTAAGGCTCTGGCATCAATGTATTTGTTTAGTCCTTCCTCTGTCAATACCTAAAAATCATACAAACATAGCAATACTTGTACTTTTTTAGAGTAAAGATTTCAGGAAAGCAACATAGCAGTACATTGACATCAGGATAAAAAAATTATACCTGAGACAACTAACCAAATCATTATGGTGGGATTAAAAAACTATGACATCATGAAATTTGAATATACATCCTTTTAGATGTATCTGTTGAAATGTTCAGAACTTTAAATCAAAATCATCTTTTTCCCAGAACAATAAACCCATTTTTACCGTTTAATTTCAAGGAGTCAAATAAGCACTGGTCCAGGGTCTGGGGCCATCCATTTCTGATGTAAGACCTTTAACATATTATTTACCATAAGTCCTTGACATACAATGCATATGTTTACTTTTGTTAAAGATCTTTCATTTCCTTACAAAAGACCTTTCATTTAGGATACAAAAAAAGTCCAGGACCTTTCACACTTGAAATAATTTATAACCCCCAGATTGTTTAAAGATTTAAATCAAACAAAATATCAAATAGAAAAGGCACAGCAACCAAGTACAGAAAACATGGAAAGTCATAAGTATATATGCTTTACCTTTTGAAATAAATTTTCAGCACTGCCATTCATGTGACGTCCCATGTGATCAGGATAAACTCCCTCTGGTTGTTGTTGCTGTTGTTGTGACATCACATGATCAGGGATAAGCAGGGGTCCCCTGGGTCCTGATCTAGAATAGGGGCCACTGGATGCATTCAGGAAAGCTGAATCACTAGCTCGATGCATTTGTTGACGTGGTGAGTCAATACTTTTGCCTTCAAATATGGAGTTGGATCGAGTAAATAAATGTTGTGGAATGGCTGAGGAAGGCATGCAAAAGAGGAGGTAGGGAGAATTAGTAAAATATACAACTTGCAATGTGTTCTATACAACAAAGCTCAGGTTTATGGATTAAGGATATAACTAGGAAAGTCAATCAGTGGTACTTGTACCATTAGTTTGGATATAATACAAGTATGGATATTCATACAAAAGTATTACACTTTGATAACTGTTGAATGACATTAAGATCATTTTTATAAAAGTAAAAATATGTAACTCAGAAGTCATTTATTCTTTCAATCAACATTTAATTTTACATATCCTAATTATAACCAGCATAGAATTTTCAAATATCATGAATTTAAAAAGTAAAAAAATGAATTTTTTTTTCAAAATTAACAAACAAGGCTAGGTAAAAAGCTTATGTCAGTTATAGATAAATAAAAATACATGAATCAATTCAAAAGTTTTATTTTAAAAAAAGAGAAATGGTGTCAAGTAAGGACCAAAACTGCTTCAAATTGAGTGCACACAGAGTTCAAAATATCAAACACATGCAGGAATTGTATAGATAATACAATGGTTAACAGCATGCAAAGTTTATTACTTCTTAACTGGTTATCTTAGAAACCACTGCAACACTTCATATCACTTAAACTTCAGACCCAATACAAGGAAGGTAAAAAAATCCTTCAAAATTGACATAATTGAAAATTTGAGGGACAATTATTTTGACGTTTTAAAAATAATAAAATTGTTTCACTTTGCTACATGTGATATATACCAGTAGATTCAACCAATCATCAGATCATGCATGTTGAGAACTATACTATAAAAGACACATTAGTGACAAAATGTCTGATAATAATAAGAGTAGGGGTAGAACCATTCAAAGCAATCCTCTACATCTATTTCATGTCAGTTTATTTTCAGTAGTTACAGTAAATGCTAGTGTTCTTGCATAATCCCAAATTTCACAAAGCTACACTGAAGTGAAACTCTTGTATACATAGGCTTAAAATGAAGGCAACCATGGCCTTATCTATTGGCAAAGACATGTCATAATCAAAATAAAACATCTTATACAAATAAAAAATGATTGAGACTTGTATAGACTAAATTGAACAAAACCATAGATATCACCATCTTTTTTTCTAATTGACGGAGAACCTAATTATCTTTTAATATGACATGAAAAAGGAATCAGTGACAGCAATAAAACTTTAGGTACAAAAATATTCTTGAGAAGATGATCCTTTGTGTATCCCTTAAATGTAAAAAAAAATCTCCATGTAATTATTTTAGGGTTTAGGAAGTAATGCAATTTCTTTGTCTTGTACATATCTTATATTGCTTTGGTACCAATATATCAAATTTGTTGTAAGATATTATTTCTTATTTTCTTTTTGCATCGCCAGGGTGATTGCTAATTCAACCAAGTGTGCTAGACCTACTCCTTCACCTATATCTGATCATGGAAGAATTGTGACCAAAAAAATGGTAGAACCCTTGTTCAAAATATACCACTTGTAAGCTTAATGTCATACTGTGCATACAACAACAATGAAGGAAGCTTTGGAAAGCACATAATGGAGGAGAAAGATTACAATAATAAAAGATAAAACATGACATTTAATTTTTTATATGGATCATTAAAAAAATCAATTTACATAAACAAGTTGTGGGGTAGACATTTTCAACCTTCAAACAGAAATCACACAATTATTATTTATCTTCACTTGTTTAAATTTTAAGTATTTAGTTGTGAGTTAAAACAAATGCTGAAATTTCCAATTATAGAATATAAACAATATGGAGGTTATATAACAATAAAGCATAAAAGACAGGGAACCATAGAACACCAGTTTACACAACATAAAAAATAAGTTGCCTTCACAATGAAGCCTATGACACAAGGTATATAAACAAACCTGAACCAGGTTTTGATTTTCTCCGTTGGAAAAATTTCTGAAGACCTGAATAATAGATTAAACAGGGTATGAAAACATTTGGGTTCAAATGTCAAATAAATCCATTCATGACATTTTTTCACAAATCTTATGAACTGAAGAAGGCATAAGAAACAAAGTTTCAAAGGTCAGCGTCATCCAATCCTCTAAAGGGTTCAACAGTTATGTATTTCTCATTTAAGGCATCAAAAGGCAAGATATGAACAAGGTTTACATGATAGGATATTTTTTTTCTTCATGTTTCATAAAGCAAGAACAGCAGGGTTCAACATAAAAAAGGTCATGAACATGTCAGGATGTAGATATGTACACAAGTAATCAAGCTTATATTGATTTTCAGTAAGTAGGAATAAGAAAGCATGAATATCTGTTTCATATACTTAAGTTTTACAGACTAATTCAAATTTTTAACATATCTCCTACAATTAAGCTTAGTAACTACCTTATAGCTGGAATACTAGAACTCATTTAATGTCATAACTGTGTAAATACCTCAGTTTGATAATATTGTTCACTGTGTTTCCTGTCATTATATTTATGTTTATTTGTCGGAATAGCATTTACAGTGAAACTTCTCCAAACTGGACACTGCTGTGACAAGAGGAAATGGCTGGATTATAGGGGTGGCCATGAAAATATCAATGCATTCTAACAGTTGTCTCCATTTATGAGTTGATAACCCTACACATCGTCAGTTTGCTGGTCAAGACATGTTTGATGCCAATTCAAAATTTTGGGCCTTTTTATTACATTTCAAGCATGCATCATTTGTAAATGGTTTGATTTGGGTTGGCTGGCTGGTCTATTGAAGACAAAACATATGGCTTTAAGGTATATCGGCCAGGACATTTGAAGGTACGGTTTGAAGGAAAGACTGGTTTCTTTAAGGGTCAGGTTTGGAGAAGTTTTGCTGGATGTGCTTTAAGCAAATAAAGATCATTCATTATTGGCATTCAATATAATTCTATCTCTGAATTTTCTACAAAAATGTACTCAGATTGATCTTACCAACATTACTTTGAAGTAGCAGAAACACTGTACGTACAACCAACACAGGTCATTTAAAATATTTCAAATGAACTCAAGTGATTTTGGAAAACATGAAAATAAAACTTTTTCTAAAAATATTTCATCTTAAAATAATTATATTTACTGAGCATATCATTATAACAAGCTAACTGCAATGAATTTTGGCCTTAAAAATTATGTTTCAAGAAAACATGAAATATATCTTCTAGCTTTTTACATAGGCCACGCCCACAATTTAATTGACTAACTTTTCTTCCAAATTTGTATTGTCTATTTCTATGTATTACTATAAAATAAACTAGAATTAAAATATAAGAAATATATCAATTGTAAATTGAAGAATTGACCATTTTTGATGTTCAACTAGCATGTAGAAGGTGTTGACAGATTGCATATTTTGGACATGAAGTGCTTTTTATTCAAAATATGCTACAGTCAATAATTTTCACACATGAAATGAAAAAAATGAAATGTTAAATTCTTTTATATAAACAGACAGAGGAAAATGAGAAAACAATTGCAGAGCTCTGTTGCAAAGCTGTTTATCAATACGAATTTGTGGTAGGATAAATATTTTTTTTTTAATGAAATATGAGTTCTGGAGCAAGGTAAACATTATCATGGAACATGCATGTAGAACAATAATGCTTAAATTACTGGGTTTTAACAACATGTGAGGACTACCAACCTGAGAGATGTGAATGTCTCATATTCCCTGGAGATGAGGGCGGAGTTTTCTTGTGGTCTGGTACCATTGACACTGGCTGCCCGTCAGGATACATCCGAGCTACAGCCATTGCCTAAACACAGATTATTGTCAAAGTATTAACCACAGTAAACACTGAACACAATCATCATTGAACAAAAAAAAGAAAAACCGCATGAGTCACTTTTGTAGAGATTTTCTTCTGATCTTTTTCTTCTATATTCATGAACTTTACCAAAATAATTATTTTACCGGCAGATGACTTTTAAACAAATACAAGGTAATCTCTATAAGAATTAAAACAAGCAATTTGATATATAAACAAATTTATGTTGACAAATTTGAATATTTTAAGTTGTGATCTTGCCTTAACCAATAGATAAGAACTTGAATTTTAATTAAAATATCACAGTCTAATATTGTATTTATCAAGACACGAAAACAAAGTGGTACTAAAAAATTATTGTAATGTCTAATTATATCAAATACATGAGGCAAGTAAAATAAAATATCAGATTTGAGGTAACTCAAGCTACAACACAAGGTAGTCTATAGGAAGTTTTTATATAAAATGCCATAAAGATTTAAATCAATAGCTATGAATAAAAGAAATTGGGAGTGGCTTAGAGTCATTAGAGGAAGAATGAAATCAACTCAGCAAAACATTTGAGGTTAAACATTTAAAACAGTAAAAAAAAACGATACGAGAATAAGATTGAACCAAATCTTACCACATCAGCAAGACAAGCAGATCCAGAGGAATTATCTTAACATTACTCAGTTATCATATTTGAACCTATGAGACAGAAACAATGGGCAGAAAAATACATGGTCCCTTCATTTTTTTTCATCATACAAGATCTTTTGAATACATGAGTAAAATAACTAAAAATTCCTGAAAATTTATAAATGTCAATATTACATCCTCTTCTAAAGAAAATAAAAATTGTTGGCTCATATAATAAGTAGAATGAGAGCAATGGGTAAGTGGCAAAACCCTTTCCAACTTGTTTCTTTATAGAAAACATCCAGAGTCAGCAGTGATTGTTAAAAAGATGATGAAAATGCTAGGGAGAACTAAGTAAAATTTCATTTGTAGAATAAAAAATTAAATTTTCCTCAATTTTTCATGGATGATTTTACAAGAGGCAAAATCGGAAGTTAATACACAGTAAAACCCTGATTTGATATAATGGGGGAAAAAATCATCCCTAAAATTTAATGCATTTGGGTTTTCTACATATTTCACATATTCTACATAAGTCTAAACCTATAATTTTGCTGGATCTGCTTTCAAGGCAACAACACCTACAAATAATCTGTTGCCATGACTACCTGTGTTGATGTAAGTTGTAATGGTTTAGCTACCATTAGTAACGGTTTGGGTACCTTCTTCATTAGTGGGTTTTCATCACTCTCTTGTTTTCCCAGACATCGTAATCTCAGTGAAGCACCTTTTCTACTCAGTTTACGTGGGGGAGGAGTTGGTGGCGTGTGTTCTCGTTCATAGTCACTGTCCTCTTGAGGGAGACTGAAACATTTACAAAATAGTTTCTACTAAAAGTTTCTTGCAAAAATATCTGTAGACAGGGAAGATTTTACGAGGTCATCAAACAAAGTGGAAATCGGTAGAATCGGAAATAAATAAAGAGTAAAAAAGGGAAGTGTAACAGTAAAATCCGGTTTTCAATTAGCGGAATTCTGCTAAAAAATCATCCCTGTGTAGAGAACCTGAACTTTAATTTAAATGTTTTAATTTCTTGTGGTGGAAAATCTAGATTATTGTTTGAGAGCTATCAAATTAAAAAAAAAACTGTCAAATAAAATAAAATCCATATTCAATAAAGAAGATAATTAATTATCATTTACAAGGCATTTTGTTTTATTTTAGACTTTTTGCTATAACTCATACATACTCTCTATAGACATAAATGCCCTGTTTCTTGGTCATTTCAGCTGACTTAAAATTGTTTTCTTTGTGTCCTTTTGTGTCGTTAGCACCATCATAAGAAGGAAGGTAGTTTTCTGGGTCGGAGTCCTCCAGTGTGTGACCATCAGGACTCTGAGGTTGAACATCTTTGTAAGATTCAGATGCTGATGATATGGCACTGAAAGATAATTGGATTTTTGTAGTTTCACGTTTCATATATTAAATGTTCGAATCTGGACCATTGCCTTTACATATTAACATACATCTCTGATTCTAAAAAAATAGGACTCTTTTGAGAAACTACAATTTTATTATTCATCATTAAATGTTAACATTTCTACTTATCAACTGCCAACTTTCTTGTAATAAATAAAACATGGTCCAATAAACTCTCCACTTCAACTAAGCAATATCACTATTTGTACCATCAGAACTTAAAAAGTAAAGATGATATTGCAATATTTTCCTGGTAAACTAGCAATAGTTCCATTTAAATGCATTGTTAATGAGCTATTCAAGGACAGATAACTTTGTCAAATGGAATGAATTTTTAAGATTCTATTGAAAAATTTTCCTATTTCTCCAGAGTTGGAAAGATCAAATGCTGTCATTGTGAATAAGGAAGATCTCTTTGAGTGAAATTACATTGTCAGCTTGCTGTATGTTACATGCATGTTCCATTTACTAATCATTTTGCCTAATTCTTACAAAGACTTTCACTTAAGTGTTAAGTAATTGTACCTTGTATGACTAAGGCGTCTCATGTCATTGGACATTATAGGTGACACCTTTACAGGAGCTAGAGGTGAAGGAGAGCGGTTAATGGCATTACGATACTCCACATTCAAATGATTACTGGATCCACCAGGAGTCACTTTACCATTCAGAGAGTTCTGGGGTGATAGCGTTGTATGAGAATTGGCAGGAATGATTTTTGGCATTTGATTACTGCTATTGACAATATATTGAGGTGTTTTTCCTGCAATGGGTAATGCTGTTTTGTTCACTCCCTGAAGGGCTGACATCACACTACCAAATAAGCTATGGTTTCTCTGCAAAAAAGAGAGAAAAAGATTTAATATTTTGTTCAATCAAAAATAATGAAACCTTTTAGATGACAAATGGGAATTTCCTTTGAACTTTTACCCTATTCCATCATGAAAACTCTCTAAAATAATTCGCTACGAATAAAGCTTCAATGACTTGAGTGTAAAGTAAAAATGAAAGAGACTACAAGCATGTGCTTACAGTATTATTTCAATTGGTCACTTATCACAATGTTGTTTGAGCTAACATTATTATAGCATGTAAGACTGTGATTTTCCTTCATTATTTATAGCACCTACTTGATTAACTGACCTCATTATTTATAGCACCTACTTGATTAACTGACCTCATTATTTATAGCACCTACTTGATTAACTGACCGAAAAAAAAACCTCTGATATCAAAATCCTTCCTAACATCTACAACCACACTATATCTAATATTACAAATTGTCTTTTATCCAAAAAATTCATCCAAATCTCATATTTAACTACAGAGTGAATAACAATGAACCGATAGAAATAAATGCTACTAAGAACCCACATTTTATTTCCACTAGAGAGGCTGTCTGTTTCTGTAACATTGAATCGATAGAAATATATGCTACTAAGAACCCACATTTAATTTCCACTACAGAGCTGTCTGTTTCTGTAACAATGAACCGATAGAAATAAATGCTACTAAGAACCCACATTTTCTTTCCACTCGAGAGGCAACCTGTTTCTGTAACAATGAGCCAGTAGATATAAATGCTACTAAGAACCCACATTTTACTTCCACTAGAGAGGCTACCTGTTTCTGTTTACCACTAGTTTTTTAAAAATAATCTAACATGTATTGATTACAAGTGAAAGACGTGAAGTCCAATATATTTGTCCACTACAACAGGACATGTGATTTTCTAAAGTGCTGACAACTAGACTTACATGATTCAATTCATAATATTCTCCATCTGGTCCATTTATTATTATATAATTTTCCTGATATTGATAAAATATTATAATAATTGAAATCAATACTTTTCCAATGATAATTTCATTGTGAGGTTTGAGATATGGATTTTTCCTAATAAAAAAAAAAAAAAAAAAAAAAAATTAAAAAAAAAAAAAAAGATTTTTCACCTTTCATTGTTATTATTTTTTGGCAAATAAAACAAAAGATTAATTCAGCCCAATGAAAGGCTCATAGAGATATAAAATGCTGCATGAATAAGTATCATTTAACAAATATGTCAGTTGTGGTGTGGGTTTTGCTTTTATGAAATAATCTTTGAGATATCTTATGTAACAAAATCTTTCTTTTTTTCCAGACTCTTACCCTGTGCATTGGTTCTTCAACATCTTTCATATTGTCAATTTCTTCATCGTCAAGGTTGCCAGATATAGCTCTTCGTAACTCAGGTCCTAAATCATGCACAGCTCTCAAACCAGCCTATCAAGTTAGAATAATTTTTAAGCTAAAAAAGTCATTATCTATTTTATTCCTTCCTAATTAGTAATAAATCTTTCAGTGAATCAATCCATCAAACTCTAACCTTTGACATCTGAAATAGACTAAACAGGCAAATGTGCCACACATGATAATCACATGGTTTACATCATATGTTTATCATAAGAATGGAGCACCATATGTTTCAATCCCCATATGAGAATCATAAGATAATCATATGACTATCATATGTAAAATATCATGATTATCATATGAATTGAGCACCATATGATTATCATATGCGGCACATTTGGCTGTATACAGATATTATTGAAACCTTTAAACATGAATACTAAAATTGATCTCAAGATTCAAAATATAAATATACTACTTTATTTAACAGCTTTCCCTATTCAAAAATCTAAATAACCACATGACACTTCAGAATATATATGCAAGGAACTATTAGCTATTTATTCACAGAAGCATTCATTGCATACATAGAATTCAGAAAAGCTGGAGGTCAGAGGCTGCTTAAAAAAATTAGTAAGGGTAAGATTTGTGTATTCTGATTGTAAAAGTTGAGAAATCTTAATTTAAAGTTCAATTTTCACAGATTACTGGACTAGAACATTTTTCTCCTGTCCACTTTGTATTAAACTAACCTGTAAGGCATTGGTATGTTCTTGACCTTTTTGTAGTTTCTGCATTTGCTCCTTACGTTTTTTAAAACGACGGAAATAATCTTGTATGAGAAACGTTGCATAGAATTTACCCACAGTGACGTCATCCTCCCCTACAAAAACAGTTATAATTTGAAATCAGCAAAGCTTCTAGAATTTCTATAACATATATCTACAAAATACATGTATTATAAAATATACAAAAAATGTCTTTATCAAATTATCCACATTCCACATATCTGACAATCCACTTACAATCATTATGGTTTTTGATACTAGAAATTACCTTTATAGGTTCATTTGCAAAATGTAGAACAATTTTGAGATAAAGATGAGATATTGGTCATTGGTACAGAGTTATCTACCCCTGAATTGTACATCTGTAATGCGTCAAAGCAAAGGGAAGTTCACAATTTCTTATAAACAGTAAAGTAATGTTAAAACTAACAGTGAATCTGCTTGATAGTCAATTAGTAAGATAACAAAAGTGAAACATGTATATTGCTTTCCAAGTGAGGTTTTTTATTACTCATATTTCACTCAGATTCTTTTAAGGTTTAGTAGTATGTTATAAAATATAATACAAAATTATCATATTCTGCTGAAAATAATTTAGTTTATTTTCTTAATTCCATAGCACCAAAGTTACCTTTTAGATTCTATCAAGCTGTCAATCTGAACAAGTAGGATTGTTAGTAAAACAAATATTAACCCAAATTTTTTAATCAAATTCTAAATTACAAAACTATTAATTCTCAAGTAATAAAAGTACTAAATCTAAAGGGGTGTTATTTTTCTACACAAATCTGTGAAATATTAAGAAAACAAAACTAAAAGTTTGTAAAAATAATTCTGTTGCTCTTTTTAAATGCATTGATTAAAAAAAATAACAAAGAACCAGGACTGTATATCGCAACATGCCCATAATCTATTTCCTATTAAATATATGTTGAATTGGTCATCCAATTATTAACAGAGTATCGTACAAAAAGTTGATTGGCTACAAACACATGGCAAATCTTCTGAAATTTAACAACTTCAAAACATAATCACTTCATTTCATGTGAAAGTACTTTTATACCTAGTACCAATTTTCCTGGTTTAGGGAAAAAGCTTTGGTTCGTAGAATTTCACGTATAAATGTGTCAAAATTTTGGGTATTTTTTTTATGCCAAAAGGAAATAAATTCTGAAAATGTGCAGATAAATGTCATATCATCCCTGGTCCTTTGATTATGGTGTGAGGAAAAAAACTAATGTGTTCTACTTCTCTAGTGCTAATTGAGATTATTTCAAGTCTTTCATTTTTGTGATGAACCCATGTATTTCATTCTGGATCACTAAATCAGCAAACCACAAGTGGATTATGAAGCATCCGACCAACTGGTTGCGTGACTTGAAAACAGCTCACTAAGTGGGGTAAAATATAGGATATTTACTACCAGCAGGAGGGACGACTTGATCCAAAAGTCTTTGGCTAGTATGCTTCCAGATTTTCAGTATAACTTTCCGTAGTTCTTCATTACAATCATCTATATTCCCTTCCACTTTGATCTTCAGCGAAGTCCGCACCAATGCAAACAGTGTCGCATTAAACATCACAGTTCCATCTTTGTTTAACGGCATGTTCATACTGACCAAACGCTAAAACAGATAAAATGATTGAAAACCTATTAAAGGTAATCACAAGATTTATTAGTTGTTTCAGGAGGTACAACAGGAAGCTGTTAGTCTTTTATGTCTATTTTAGAATACTTTTCCTTTTTGTTTTTTTTTATATGCATTTTGAAATCATTTTCAATTAGCATCTCCTTTAAAGCATGTAAGATACCAGAAAAGTCACATTTTTGCAAAGGGACTCAACCCATAAAATTTACAGCTAAGTCTATATATTTCTTTTAATTTGTTTTTTTACTACCCATTTATAAATTTTAAAAAATTCCCTTAACTCGTGCTTCATTAAAACATCATTATAATGATTATATGAAATTAGAATTTCAAAGTTTGCTTTCTTCTTCCATAATTTGAAAATCAATAGAATAAAATCCTCTAGCAAAACCTAAAAATATTTAGTAATAATTTAGTATAACTAAATTACAATGGGCCATAACTCTTACCTTACATGCCACTCGATGTGGACAGAGTTTACCAAAGCCTAGAGGTGGTGATATTTTACGCAGAAGTGTGACTACATCTAAATGTTTTATTCTGCCTCTGAAAAAGAATCAGAATCACAATTTCAACAGGATAGTAAACCAACATTTTAAATCATACTTTCAACTTCATATAAGAGGATAGTATAACGACATTCTAAATGCCAAGTCATGAATAAAATTTAAAATGTAAATAGCCATTATGATCATATTCTGTTGTTTTCTTCTGTTTAAATCCACCTATTTTATATCAAATGCCCAGCCTTATCTTTTTGAAAGTATATAAGAGTAAAAATATAACAGTTATTAGATACAAGTAAGAATGGCCAAATGATTTGCCACCATACTGTGACTCTTCATGTACTTATACTTGATTCTTACTTAGCCTCTGGATCATAATCTGACCAGAATCGGACAAACTCATCAAGATGATGGGGTCCCAGAATTGACCAATCACGTGTCAGGTAATCAAAATTGTCCATGATGACAGCTACAAACAAGTTGATGATCTACAAAGATGAAATATATTGCAATGAAAAATATTTAACACATCATTTTTTCTAAAGCTCTTCAACATCTTATAATGTTATTGTAATCTCATCAACAAATGTTAAAAGGTGTGATTGTTATACTCCACATGTATAGGACCACAATCATCAACAGTAAAACAACTCATACTTATCTTTAGTTTAGCCTATGAGCTCAATTTTGTCAAACGATTGACAGATGTCATTACATTTCATTAATGGTTGTGTTGCTACAAGATTGAAGTCATCACTACTGAAGTTTTATGGTCGTCATCATGAACTCGTGGATCGTTATGGTGTATCCATCAGCACCATGAAAACTGATTTATTCAACGGGTCATTTTTCCTTTCCTCGTTTGTCTACCCCGGACTTGACTTTTTATGAGCAATTCGGCGGGTGTTTCTAGAAAAGCAGAGGACGCTTACCCTACCTGGTCCATGCTGCCAGTTTTTAGTGGAGTCAGAGTTGCTCATTTGCTTTTGTTACTTTGTATGTATGATTTTATTTGCTTTATGTTCTTTGTTGTGTATGTCTGTTTTCAATGTCTGGTCTTTGTCCCTGGAATATATTCTTTTGATTACCGCTATAACCTTGGTTCCCTTGATTACTCTCTCATACTCACTCACCAGAAAAGAACACAGGATGTAGAAGGATATGAAATAAAAGTAAGCAAAGTCGTTTCCACATAAAGTTGGTGGGGCAGTGGTTCCATTTACTTTGCCTACTATATCCTGACAAAACGCATCTGGTTTGTCTAAACAGGATAACATTACATCCTGCCATGCTTCTCCTGTAGCTGACCTGTTAACATAAAATAAATCAATTAAATTCTTGCTTATGAAATAAATCTTCCTTGTAACTGTTAACTGTACCTTAAAAGGAGATTGTAGATTTGATGGTCACAAATTGAGTTTACTATCAATGCATCAGCTGACCCAGAGAACAATTTTAAGAGACCATCAGATCAAGAATGATAACAGCAAATTTTCAAATACAATTCAATTTTTCCCATTTTTATATCTGATAAAAAGAAAAAAAAAGAAAATCCTTCAAAAAAATATTACATCTTCACATGTGCAACAAAATGAGGGCATCACTAATAGAATTTATACCCTAAAATAGAACTTTACCATTAAATAAAACTCATTGCTGTATTTCCTAACTTAAAGTTTTTTTTCTTGTCAGATAATTGAACTTACCTGAAGAGAACAAGAACAGCCAAGAGAAAAGTTTGGAAATTGTTGTTTCTATGAATCTGTCCACCATTATGAATGGAGATCTTCCCAAACAGCTGTAAGAAATGATACAATTTGAGTTCAAAGGTCTAAAATCAATGCAAATCTATAAAATATTATATCTTTTATTTGTTGAAGCAGGATTTTTTTTTAATAAACAAATGAATGATGTATTCAGTTAACACCTGTGTTTAGGAGAGGGACAATATCAGCTAATACAAGAATTGATGCAAGAATTGGAAGGTTAACTGAGTACTGACCTGCATGCCAATTACTGCATAGATGAAAAACAACATGACAATCAGCAGTGCTACATAAGGAAGAGCCTGAAATGACTTGATAAACGTCCAAAGAAGTGTCCGGATACCCTCGCCTCGACTTAACAACTTCACCAATCTCATCACACGGAACAATCGGAAGAAGTTGATACTGATAATACCCTGTCCAGGCTAAAAAATATTAACATTCATGTTAAAAATACAAATAAAAATTGTGATGATATACCATGATGTGTTACATATAGAAACTAAAATTGTAAAAACATGTACTGTTATTT
Source organism: Perna viridis (assembly GCA_037379345.1). Taxonomy (NCBI): domain Eukaryota; kingdom Metazoa; phylum Mollusca; class Bivalvia; order Mytilida; family Mytilidae; genus Perna; species Perna viridis. The sequence goes on along the minus strand of CM074511.1, from coordinate 7,409,245 downwards.
AATAAAACATTTTTCAACAGCCTATTCAATATGTTATAATGATTCTGTCCATCTAAGCAATATACCTAATTAGATAATAACATCAAAGATACCACAAAAGTCTTGTCCCCCATCAGCTGTACATTGTAAAGGTATAATTCAACAAAAAACCTAGTAACCAATAAAATACCATTATCTAATACAAGTACAGCAAGCAACAATCATTATTTAAGGAAATATTGGTCTTATTTTTCCCAAAGGTGCAATGAATAGAAAAGTTTATACATGTATCACATTGGAGTCACAAATATTCATTTTACAGCAAACTATTGACTAAAATTGGTGTTATTTCTAAGTGAGGGATGCATATGAACTTCTTGATTTTTTGCAATTTTTATTATTGACATTGTAATTGTTTCCTTTAGATTATCCCATATATATATTTACAGTGCTACAACATTTATTATAGCATACAACATATCTAAGCTATTTTTAACTGTGTAAACTAAAAAATAATACTTTAATAAATGTTTGCATTTCTACTTGGCTGTGGTATTTTTGCAAATGAAATAAATCAAGCTGCAAACTAACTGATAAGGCTGTAATACCACTGTTTGTCAATGTACAGTAGATTCTGTCTGTCAAAATGATAAAATAATATTGGGAAAATATTGTTAGATTTCCAAAAATTTTGTTGTTTTCCTGAGACAAGGTGGATATGTACATTGATACTCAGTGCAATATCCTGGTATGACTATATACAACATATATCATATTACAGAGGTTCAGAGCTTTAGCCAGGAGGTGTAAGAGATCACTAGTCAGGAAACTCCATCTAATCTATTGGAATCATTTCCAAACACACTAGGGACAACCCTTTCAATTCTGAATTTTCGTCAAGAGTAACATATGTTCTCCAAAAACCCTTGCTGGCTACAGGACTGATGTACATGTATAGTGAAAGCAGTACTGTTCTTGGGATAGCAAATTGTAATCATGGGTTGGTCAAAACTAAAATTTCAAGTTTTGGACAAAATGTAAACTTTCATATGTAAGGAAAGGTAATGAAGTAGAATTACTTATACAATCAATGTCATACAAATGAGTCTGAAATAACTGACCATTGGTCTGCAGAAAGATTGAAATTTCAACCCAAAAATTTCACCAAACCATGATAACTGAAACCCAACGAATAAAGTACTTTCACAGTTTTTCTAAACATTTTCATTACAATGTATAGCAATTACTGAGATACACAATATAAGTTCAGTGTATTTTTTTTTACCTCAACAGGCTAAAGAAATAAAGCTAGGTTTTCATATCAACATCAATATATCACTTATATAAAAACTGTACTGACACTGTTAACTTGTACTATGATCAACCTCAATGGGATCAAATAAGTCTAATTGTTTAGGCTTATGTACCTACCAAACAAAATCAACTGGGATTATTCTACTGTTACTTAACAGATATATTAAATAGTCTTTCAACAATTAAAAACAGACAAATAATAACTAGAAAGTATCAACAATAATTCTTCAGAGCATTATACACAAGACCAAGCCTATAATTCATTAGTATTATTTTTCACATGAAATGATAACAGTAAACCTTAGATGTCATTTCATAGACTTAACATATATAAGATTTTATAAAACTACTAGTATCTTTTTAAAAGTCTTGCATATAATTTTAGTATAACACTTGCCCAATTTTCTTCATTTGCCCTAATTCTATACCAGTTAGTATTCAGATATCTTTAATATGCACTACATTAGAGTATGAAGACAGATAGACAGACAGGCATACAGACAGAGAAGAGTCAGAGCAGGCAGTCATGCTAAACAGTAACAAGCAGTTTACTTTTCAAGCTCTGAAACAAAAATTAAAATTTTGCAATAGTGAAACATTAGCCAAATATCTGATATTTCAGAGCTTGAATCGAGATATTATGGGATGCATGCTGGGAGAATTAACAAGTCATATGACTTGTTTAAACATTGATACAGTTAGTCACAAACCTTATTTGCCCTCTTTATTTGCAAAAACAAGGAAAAAATTGTAAAAATGCATTAAATATAAAAAAAAAACATGACACACTGAAGGAACAGTGACAAACCCATTCTCAGTGGAACTCAGGAGCCATAGCTCAGCTCCTAGGGTAAATCATGCAAAAATATGCATTTACATGTACTAACTTCATACTGTTCTATGAAAGAAGAACCACAATTAAACATGCCTTTGTATAGCATGCCATAAAATAAAGATATATAAAAAAAAACATTCAAAATGCTTAAAAACATCAGCAAGGAAATATGTGAAAACAAAAGACAACTCAGCAACCCAAATAGGTTTATTTCTAGTAACAAATTATTGAGATTAAACAGTGAACTCCTGAGGGATAGAGTTGGTTGTTCGTTGTTAGAATTATCATTACCTGATGTACTGCCTTATGTAGCTAACTGAACATCTAAGTTAGAAATTTGAACTTTCTATTAAATAAATTTAAACTACTTATGAAAAAAATAGGAAATCTATATATCCTTGATCGTAGACCAGTTAGCTACCATAGACATAGCACAAGGTAATGGTAACTAAATCAATTCTATTCCATGATACATTGGTACATGACCATTACTGGAAAGTGAATTGTGTCTCTTTAAATGAGCAGGTAGTTAGACAGATTTTACCCTAAAGACATATAGAAGTAATGAGAATATCATATATCTAGTCACACCATCTCAATGAAACTCAAAGATATAGTCCTAAGATGTGTTCAACTTGTAGAAAATTAATATTTGTCCTAACCAAAAAGCCATCATTCAACTTTACAAGGGTTTTACCATAGAGGTTAATTCTGCAGGAAAAGTTCTAAAATACAGTACAGTTCCTCACATATAAATATTATTGTAACTGCTAAAGCAGCAACTGTTTCATTTTCTGGGGTGGGCTTGGCCGTTATGATTATTTTTTTCTGAGACAAACTTATTCTTTACCTTTTGCAAAAATAATTTGCAATTTTTTCCAGGGCCAATCAAAAACAAATTAATTTTTACACCAACTACTGAAAAAATTTCTTCTTAATTTTGATATTTCACTACTTTTTTCATGTTTTAAATTAGGCAACAATTTTATTTATTTGTTAATATTTTTTGGTCATTTTTTTTTCTTTACAGTAATAAGTCAAATTATTTCCCAGAAAATTTTTTTACACAGCCTCCCCCCCCCCCAAAAAAAAAAAAATCAAACAGTTGCTATCATATGTTCCAATATGTTTTCCGCCTGTAGCAATCACAAGTTTACTCTCTTTCCCTAGCAAATTGCTTTTATGAGATTCATGAAATCATTTAATTTTTTTATTCAGATTAGAAATAAAAAAAAAACAAAAAAAACAGTACTTTATCAAACTACGAGTAACGGAAAAGAAAGCATTAAATTACTAATCATGCCACACATGTACCACACAGTAAACTATTAAATGAAAAATTACAAAAAAAAAAATGTTACAATTTGTCTCTTACATGTAAACACTCAGTTAAATGTCATTAATTTGTGACATGTATACACATCTTATAAAAGCACAAATTAAAAACGATCCTTTGTTGGAGTATTGCAGAAACAATGACAGTTGAACACATTGTCATGCTAGGAAATCATCCATTCATATGGCATACTTAGGAGATTCCAATGAAACAGAAGTTAATATCAAACAGTCACCAAAAACTTGTTTACAATGTATGCCCCATCTATAAAAAGCAACTTGAAATCGATCCATGTTTTATTTGGTGTATGTTCCTAATTTTTTCTATAAGATGGTAATGCACAAAACTATTCTAAAAATTACAATGTAATAGGTAACAGAACTTTTAGGTCATTGATGTCTGTGAATATAATGAAATTTCATTAATTGCCAGTACAATTAAAAATAATGGTCAATAATACATTTTTTTAAATGAATTGTTAAACAAGAATTTATATCCAACATGCTTTCAGATTCTTAAAAAAAATTCTATTACACTTTCTCTCCCACAGATTTATCTCCCTTAGAAAGGGACTTTTCAGTTTTGTAAATTTGTTATTTACAGATCTATGTCAATTTTAAAACAAATAGAAATACAAAATAAACTTGTTGCATAATATATTTGCTCTTTAAATATGCAAGATGTCCCAAATATTGCTCTGTGAAATAGGTATGACAGAGCTTAACAAAGAAGGAATATAAACACGATAATGTCAATAAGTAAGTAGCATTAACAATCTATAAAACATTTAGGTTTTATTATGATTCTTATTCTTAGAATGTTCTAAGTATCTATAAAGCATAATATAAATTCTAACCTCCTTCTTATTATTCAATCTCTCAAATAAGTAACCATACTAGACTGATTTGTAACCATACCACACTAGACTGACTTGTTTTGAAAACTAGTCGATCTGGTATTCAAAGATGTCCCCGCATTCCACATTTTTTGAAATGGTAAAAAAGGGCAAGGGCTATAATATCCAAGCAGTAAATGCAAAATAAAATGAAAACATAAACCTGACCTGTATTTGATGGTCCTAAGTACTGTGGTTTACCTTATAAATGTTTTTAGGATTTTTGTTTGTTAAAAAAACTGAACTGGATAAAAAAAACCATGAAGGATTGTTTTTAGTCACACAAAAAATTCTAATAACAACATCTTTGAGGGATTAATTTACAAGAAGTGGCAAGCCTGAAAAATGGAAAACTATAAATATGTACAAATATGATGGGTATGACATAGAAAAAAAGTCTAAAAAAAACACAACACCCTCTATCAGCTATTTTACAATAAAGTGCAGCTGCCTTCAAGAAATAAGCATAAAAATGTGGTTTAAAAAAACCTAGTCAAAATCTACATTTTATCATCTTATAGTTTGACTTCAAACATGCAACTATTTACCATTCACTAAGATTTATTTACATAGCATCATGCCTCCTTACTGATTATAACATAGAGACCTTAATAAAACTGATAGCAACCTTATTTATATACATAGCAACCATTTAATTTTCAATATAGTTAAGTATCATTCTTTTAGGTATAGCTGTATACTTAGAATTAAGGTTGACACAATTATCCATATTTAATCAAGGATATGTTTTTTTTTCAAACTTTAACAGCACTTCACATCTTTGCACACAATTTTTGCATACAAGCACAAAATAGGAAATTATACTACCATGCACTCATTAATAAATTTGCCATTTTCTTCAGCATTATTATTGAAAAGATGCATTTTTCTTTTGAACTTTTTGCATTTTCCTTCCCTGCTAGTTTTTACATAGTTTTGAAAGCAAGGGTCGACCAATAGCAAAACCAAAGTAGCAAATGGTGATTTTAATGCTGTAATTAAGTAGAAAGCCAAACTGAAGAGTTTAAAAAGAAAGAATACAGCTAAAATATCTACCAATTAAAAAAAAGGAAAATGTTAGTGATTCATAAAAAAAAATATCACCACCAATGATAAGACTTACCTTATGGGTCTAAATACAAGGCATGATTATTAGATTCAGGTCAAAGTTCAAAGTTCAGGTGTATGGTTAACTCTCAATAATTAATTTTTAATCACTTTTTGCATGTCTCACAGGAAAAAAAAATGAAAATGCTACTTTACAGTAAAATGAATTTCATTTTGCACTAAACCATAAAAAATTAAAATATTAGAAAAAAAACCATCCCTCACATCAAATTGGTTAATACACGACATTGATAGAAAAGCGAGAGATTGCAGTTAGAAGCCCAACTACTAAGAATAAAATGTAATTTTTGCTAGGTTATAAACGCAGCTAATATTCTATCATTCATTAAGTTAGTGGACTCATTATAAGATAGAAATATTAATGCAGTAACTTACCTCTGAGCTCTAAATATATAAATCAAGTCATGTCAATTTCTGTCAAACTTAATAGTTTTAAATAACAAATTGATGTCAGCATTTTCATGATTTTCAAAGTATCAATCTACATTCCTAAAGTGATGGTGCTTTTACCACTTATGTCTATAAATTAGTTCTTGTGTTCTAAATACTTTGGTTCTTCAGTATGTGTTAGAAAATATGAGACACTACTTGTGACATAATTACTTATTTTCTAATGAGGTGTATATTAGTTAAGTAAACAATGTAAAGATGAGATAGAAACCCAAGAACCAGAGATATATTATGATTTTAGATCTTCAGTACTAATTGTGAAAGCTGACATCAAATATAATACACTCAGCAAATAATAGAAACAAAAATTGGGTTTGAAATTTTAGAATGCACCAGTAATCATTACCAACATGGTAGATAATTTAGGAGGAGCAACTCAGGAGAGACCAAAAATAATTTATGTGCAGGATGAATTTTTGTATGATGTGCATCAAATAAAGACAATCAGGGTCACTAAAATACTTACATTAACTTCCGTGTAGATTATATCAATAAAACTTCCTAGGACTATGATGAAATCAAATACATTCCATGGATCTCCAAAGTAGTTCTTGAAAAAGATATTAAATTCATCTACGTTAATATTTTGACTAAAATTCAACATCACTCAAATACTTACATTGAATTCTGTGAAGATAATATCGATATAACTCCCAAGGACTATGATGAAATCAAAAACATTCCAGGGGTCTCCAAAGTAATTCTTAAAAATATATCAACATAATTAAATAAACAATTCTAACAATGATTTGAAAATTTCCAGCTTCCAGTTTTCAGCCTTAATTTGATTAAACCAAGTCTAAAAAATAAACATGATGTTGAAATCAACCAAAAAAAGCAAAAAAATTAAAAGTAAGCAAAACTTGAAAAAATTAAATGAAAAAAATAAAATTTTTATGCAAACACTGGTTAGCATGTTCAGTGTTCTCTATTATGACTTTGTTAAATCTGAAAAAAAAGAATTAGACAGACAAAAGTAAAAGTTCATTTGATTGTAAAAAATAATCTTATGTCTTTATTTTTTTATCTTGAGTAGTTACATCGGGTCAATATCTAAATGCAATAAGAAGATGGCCCATCAGTTTACATTATTTTCCACAGGAAAAGGATACGTTTGATACACCAACCATGAAAGAAAAAACAGGATTTAACACATACCTTGAATCTAAATGCCATGAGTTTGAGTATAAACTCTACAGTAAATACACCTGTGAAGATCATATTCAGGTAGTCTAATGCTTTAGAGTAAGGATCTGACTGACCATGGTACTGAAATATAATCATTATAAACATTAACTGGCAGCTTATTGTCACTAACAAGAATCAGAAATAGACAAATTTACAGAAGAACTTTTCTGTTTAAGAATAGGTGAAATCTATGTATTTAATTTGTAGGTTAGAATTTATAACATTGAGACCCTCTTAACCAAACCCCTCTCATTTTGGTCCGTAGAATTTGTAAGTATATAACATGAGATAGGTTCACTAAGGTCAAAATACGTTTCTAAAAAGTGTTTGTTTTAGCTAGGTGTTTTTTTAGGGTTCAGTGAAGTGAGGTTTATCTCTGATACAATGTAGGAACTAGAGTAAAAAGTAGGCATCTGAAAAGACAAATAAATAGCAGTTAACAAAATGTACACATGTTCCCGTGTGTCACTATTCATTATACAATTAGCACATACAATTATAAAAATACTTAGGGATACAGTATCATCAGGCTAAGCCAATTATTTTTAAGGATTCAATAAATTGTACACAAATACTAAAAAAGGAAAGCTACTACTCACCCGTAAAGCTAAGATAACTGTATTTAACATAATAAGTGTGAATATTCCATACTCAAATGCTTTAGAGGTGACAAACCACCATATCTTATACTGCCAACGAGCCTTTGGTATATATCGCTTCATAGGTCTGGCCTTTAATGCAAACTCTATACATTTACGCTAAAAAAATATATTATAATTTATTAAAAAAATGAGTCGACTTTTGAATTTAAACTAAATAACATATGAATATTTTATTGAAAGTAGTGGTAATCATTATATTGTACATGTAACTAATGAAAGATTATTCACAAACTGAGCAACAAGTAGAAACAAGTCAATCTTTCACTATAAATTTGAGTTCCCTGATCCACCATCAGCCAAAAGCAAGAAATTTGTCCAATAGCTGCATGATATGACAGTGTCTGATATTGGAATTCTTTGGAGTATTGGAGACAAAACACACATTATTTACCTGATTTTTGTCAAGTTCACAATTTTTGTATTCTTGCTCTCCTTCGTTCTGAAATGTAACGATAACAAAACCTACGAAGATGTTGACCATAAAGAAAGCGATGACGATAATATAGATAAAGTAGAAAACAGCCACTACTGGACGGAAGTTGTGTTTTGGACCAATATCTTCTTCTTGTGAATCTATGGATGTATACAGCAACCTGAAATAGATTAATTTTGGTTCTGTTAAAATCACCTCTTCTTTTTTTTTAAATAAGTATCTTAAATATTCCAATAAACTTGTCTAAAATTAAAATGTTCTGAATAAAGGCAACCATCTGAGAAACAATTAATATTAAGACTTATTTTCAAAAATTACAAAATAAAGTAAAAAATTACAAACAATGACTATTCATAAATTTCATTGGTTCATATTCAAAATATGTTAACAGAAAAACAAACCAAACCAGATGGAGTTGAACCTTCCTATGAAATTTTCTCAAAATCCACTAGGCCATTAAGGAGAAGTGGTGTTTACAAGGTCATTCTTATATAACCTTCAAAACTTAGTTAGCAAGGGATATAAAAACTAGCTAATTATCTATCCAACTTACGATGGCCATCCTTCAAATGTTGCAACTGTAAACAGGGTTAACATAGCTGAATGAACATTGTCAAAATTCAGGTCCTGATTTGACCATTCTCTGTCTCGAAGTTTGGCTTTTCCTTCTGTACCATCAGGGAAGTCCAGAAATTTACCCCTAGAAAATTAAAATGCATTGTAGCGGATATATATGAGTACTTCAAAACTCCCGACTTTGTCTTCTGAAAACTGCATTTAACTTTTAACTTGAAATTAGTAGTTCTTTGAGACATAAGTATAAATGAAATATATACTTTTTTTTTAAAAGTGTTTTGAGTTAAAAATAATTAAGGGTATTCTAAAATATTTTTTGTAGTATATATTAAAATTAATCAAACAAATTGAATTCCAAAAATATTTCAGTAGAATTGCACATTGTGTAATTTGAAGCAGTTTCTTACATAATAAAGTCTACTTACTGACATTCAGACTGTATTAGTTTTGATTTGTCTGTACATGCATGAAATTTGCCCTGAAAAAGATAAAACAGTTTGTTTTGATACAAAATATGATCTTACTGAGTGTGAATTGTATGTTAACTGTAGGAAGCCAAGACTTCTAAAATTCTAAGTGTCCTCATATCCAATCAATGTTATTAACAGCTATGTGTTCCTTTGTATCCATTGTATTAATAAAAAGGAATTTAATAGAAAAAAAAACTCTATTTGCCTGAATATTAAACAGAATTTATTACAAGTAACCCATTTTTATCTTTACTACAAATTGACATTTTACAATGTGACATTGAATTTTTGAGAAGATAAATTCCAAAACTTGTGAACATTTACAATAAATATATAAGCCACTGTAATGATATTCTCTCACTGGATAACAGATTTTTTTATCAAGCATATTACTCTCAAACTGAGACTCACCTTGAACAACTGTACACCTATGACAGAGAACATGAATGTCAGGAGGAATGTCACCAACATGATATTGTAGATGGTTTTAACAGCAACAATCACACACTGTACAACATGCTAAAATATCAAGATTATTTTCTCCATTAGTAACTGTCATTATTACACACCTAATAACTTAGTCAAAAACAAGATGTTGAACACAGTGATGTGGTTGAGATACCCAAACTGGTTTCAAATTCTATCTAATTCATCAAACCAGAAGATCACAGTCACACTAAAAATTATAAATAACAAACAGCTCTTCATGTCAAACCTAATGAGCTTACATTTTAGAAAGTAGTCAAGTATAAAAAATTTAATACATTTCTCTTTTTTTGGCATCCTTGTTACACTATCAATATCAACATACAATTTTTTTTTTAAAAGTCAGGTTTACTTAAACCAATATAGTACAAAATTAAGACATAAGGCATGTGGTCAGTGTAATGAATACTTACTTTGAGCCCTTTGGCCCTGTTAATGGCTCTGAGAGGCCTTAACACTCTAAGCACCCTAAGAATCTTCACAACGGATATGGCATTATTACTGAAAAATATAATTATTATTCCTTTACATATTATTTAAAAATAGTCAGTTACATCATGTTTGTTTCTTCCAATGAAAATGTAGGTAACAAACATTAATGAAGGTAATGAACTTGCTATTACATTATTTTATAATAGCAGCTTACTTATTTTTAAGCTCTTAAGTGACTTTTCATATGCTCAATTTCCTTTTCTTTCAAAGATCTAAAAACTGTAATGGCAGATTTACCAATTTCTACTTAAAGAGGGAGACCTAGGGTAAGGAAAAAAACTCTTGAAATCAGCAACATGTTTATATCAAATTCAAAGCCTATCAAGCTTTATTTGAAACAGAATGAAAATAGTCAAAGTTACTTCGATGCTGAATGAGATTAATGTAAAATGCCGAATACAAACGTTCCAATGATTTGTATGAGTTATGTCCCTTCTCCTACCTCCTTAATATCAATGGAGAACCTATTACCTACCTAAATATAAATGAAACTAATGAAACAGCTACAACTATCAAATCCAATATGTTGAAAAAACTACGACAAAATGATCCTTTGTGGAGTATTAAGCCATATGTGATTATCTGCAAATAGAGAGAAAAGACATTAAATAAAACTGTTGATCAGCATGCATCAAAGATAAGTAGAATAATAAAAAAAAACTTTTGGTCATAATATATTACAGTTTACATAAGGAAAATGTCAACATATGTTTGCATATGTTTTAAGACATACAGAAGCATAAGATTAGGACCAATATCGAAGAATATGATTTTGTTCAAATAAATCACAATAAAGCTCTTTTTACATACAATGTCCTATAGAAAATATATAGTACAATAGGATTTTTATTTACAATTTATTCTTACATCCTGAGCATTTTATGTTTTTCTTGTTTTTATATTTTTTTTTTAAACATATTTTTTTGATAAGAAATCCATGTTGAGTTAATAGTTCAATATACCTACCTTGATAAGGATTTCAATGGTGAAGATTGATGTGAAGAAAATGTCAAATTTGTATAAAATCTGAAATAAATATCGATTTAATTTATTAAGAAAAAAATTCTAAGGTAAATGACTATGTAACCTTAAAGAAGTTATTACAATGAAATGAAAATCTCTGTTCTAAAAATAACATATCTATAATAAATCTGATCTGAAATGGGCAATAAGATTTGAGGCAAAGTAAAAAAAAATGTCAACTGACAAAAACAACAAAGTTTATGTTTCCATCATCAGACTGGATATAGTAAAGGAAAGACAACAGGAACAAGATCATCTTTTGCTCAATGCAAAACAAAGGTACCAAAACATGTGAACATATCCTGTGAACTTTTACTTACTTTATTTCTATTTTTGTCAACATCTAGAGGATCCTCAGCAGCAAGCATACCACTACTGATGATAATACAGGCTAATACAACATTACTGAAGTATGGATGGTTACATATCTTATGGCATATAATACGGAATCTGAAACATCAAAAGCATACGTTAGTTGTCAAATCTATATCTGGGGATATACCTAGCACAACCAAAATTGTCCCAAGTTCCCATTTGTTCTATATACAGAAAATTAGTAAAGTTCCACAAAACAGAATAAATTGTTTACAAGGTATGCCTCATCTATATAAAGCCACATACCAAATTTAAAATCAATCCATCCCTTCCAAGTTGAGAAAATTGCAATTAAATTCAGATGAACAGAATGACAGACAGATAGAAAGATAAGGTAAATCAAGTATACAACCCACTCTTTGAGTGAGGTCAGAATTTGCCTTGATTTAAATTGATTTAGCATTTCTGAACTAAACTTTTCTAAATCTAACATTTTAATATAACTATTCAATAATGTCAAATTAGTAAACTTTTGTTTGTTTGTTTATTGGGGTTGAACACCCGAGCAGCAATATTTCAGCTATATTCAGGCGAGTAAATTAGTAAACTTAACAGCTCTAGAAATACCTATAAATGTTTATCAATGAAAAAATGTAATGCTGAGATCACCAGTATTAACTACTCTAAGTATAAACTTAGTATATTTTGTCTAACTTACTTGTTTGTTTTTGAGAATATGAACAATGCATTAGCTTCTGGAATTTTTTTGATTTTTTCGTTGGGTATTTCAGTGATGCGACGAGGTCTGGCTGTTGAATGATGGGATTCCTCTTCCTCCATCACAGACTCATCTTCATCCTCAGCCTCATTTTGATTTTCATCATCTTCTTCTGAAATATAATGGTAGATGATAACACAGAGACAAAAGAACCAAACATGTCTGTTTTTTAAATGTAAGATATTTAAAGAACGATTTTTGTAGTGCATTTGGTTTGATTGATCAATCATTTTTCCATAATAAAATTTTGTATTCTGTAAAAAAAGTGTGTTATTGTGTGCCTGTGGAGTAATATAGAAGATGAGTTTACCATTACCCTCTATGGGTATTTGATGGCTGTCACGATACTCGCCAGGTGAACTATCACCCTTCTCAATATCCAACCTCACTCTATGTGGCTCAGGACTGTCATCTTTCCTGCAAAGGCCAAGCAAAATTCATATATTAATCAAATTCATATTAAATTTGACAATACATTCAAATCATCAACAAATCTTTATTTTGTTAGCCCATATGTTGAGGATAACATTGCTATACTTCAAAGGAATAGATGTGAACAAAGTTGAATGATACAAACTTAGAATAGATTTTATCATGGTTTCTTATTTCTAACACATATTTATACCTGTATGACCTTGAAGATCTTGCACTTGGTTTCCGTGACAGCCTATCTACCTCTTCATTATCAGCAGTACCCTCCTCATTCATACCTCCCACGCCCTCATCTTCTTCTTGTGGCTGCAAGTTGAGAGTTTTTAATTCAATAACTTAGAAATAGCACAAATAATTATAATTATCTTAACAGAATTAAAATCAAACTTAATTAGCTTCATTCTTGATACTTTGAACATACCAAACTCTCACAAATCTAAAAATTTGAAATCAACTACCTGTATGTCATGCTAGTGATTTGATTTTGAACAAACTTTCGAGATCCTAATGTCCACTTATTCATGAGGGGAATTTTTTTTAACACTTTTAAAGTTAACAAGTTTTTTATGACAGCTCCTGTTCATTATTCTTGTACTAAACTTACCACATCTTTCTCTCCATCTGGTGTTCTAGATTTTGACCTTCGTATAGATCTGATTCGTTCTTTTTCTTCCTCCTGCTCCTCCTCAATCTCTGTTAAACTCTGAGCATCAGCCAAGTTATCCACAGCAATGGCCAAGAACACATTCAATAATATATCTTACATATTGTTAGGGAAAACATACATTGTAACAAAGAAAGTCTCAAATAAAAGCATTTCATAATTTCAATATCAAATTGCTTTTTACATTTTTCAATCATTTATCATAATAAAAATTTATTGAATATCCTAGGTATTAAATTTTAATATAAATCATGTGATATAATTTCACTCTTGGACTTTTATTTCTCCCACCAAAAGGTCACAACAATCCACCCATCAGCAAATTAGGATGATGAATTGGTTATCATAAATAACAAAAATCAAATTATTTGTGCCAAGAACACTTGAAGATTTAACTCAGGGCTTTATTTTGATCATATTTGGTCCCTATTTCGATTTCTTTTTTTCCTATCAAATGGTTCATTCCTTATATAATCTAACTAGTGTTTTATAAAAGAACTTAGTGAATATATCAGACTATTCTAAAATCTGGTGTTTTTGTTTGATTATATTGTTATGGTTTGTGTGTGTGCTATTTGTTTTTTGTATTCAGTTAGTTTTTGGGGAGAGAGCTACTGTTTTTTTTTTTATTTTTGAAAAAAGTGACTAAATTTTCAATTTTCAATCAATACAGCACTCATTTTACATTGGATGCCAAAACATAGAGTAAGGTCACATTTTTCATTATGATATTAATTGTGCTAAAATACAATGCTTTGATCCTTCTAGAATAATACTATATACCACTGCTTCATTTGAAAGGATACAATTACCACAAATAAACAGGATAACAAAATAAAAACAAACAAGGAACCCAATATTGGTAACGCCACCATAAGATTCTATACCATTATACATAACTTCATTCCAGTCCTCACCAGTTAGGATCTACAATATATATAGTCAGGTTCATGTCAATCATTATTCACATATAACACCATGGGGAGGAGTTAAAAACAAAATAAAACATATCAAAAAGATTTAACAAGCATAAAAAAAAATTGTTCTGTAATTGACTATAATCTACAAGCAAGTTCAAATGATCTTACGGCTGTTAATTAATTTTTTGGGGTGACTAACTGGTCCATATATTGCCATATGACCCTCAGCGTCATGAACTATTTGCTAAGTGTCTGTCAAAGAGTCAAAAGAAGCACAGCATACCTGAAATACTGTTAGCATGGACTGCCAGAAACTGTCAAAGTTACTACGAGGTTTTGGTTGATCACTAAAGTTAAAATTTCCTCCAAACAACTGCATCCCCAGTAAGGCAAATATCACAATAAAAAGGAACAACAACAATAACAAACTGGCAATAGATCTCATACTGTTTAACAGTGATGCTACTAAGTTACGTAAAGATGCCCAGTACCTAAAATGGAAAAATGGAAGGTAAATCTAAAATAATATTGATTTACAAATTTTAGTATTTTTATTTCTCTGTGTTAGTGCTTCTTACATGACAATCATCTGGGACACCATGGTGACAGGGTTTTATGAAAATAACACACTATACTTAATCATATGTTATGAAATTTGCTCTTTTCTATGCAGTTGTAATTGCTTAAAATCTCATATTCAGCACACTGGTTTATTGTAAAATGTAAAGATTCAATCATTTGTTCCTAAAATATTTATTATTATAAACAAAAAAATAAAAAACAACTCACCTTGTAGCTTTGAACACTCGAAGTAACCTAGCACAACGAAGCACGCTCACGCCCAACGGAGGCATCACTTTGGTAAATATTAATATGGCTTCTATTATACTAAACAAGACAACTAAACTGTCAAAACGGTTAAATAAAGACACAAAGTATCCTTGGAAGCCTAAACTGTACATTTTGAGTAACATTTCTAATGTAAACAGCACAACAAAAAATAAATTGGCAACTTCTGAAAAAGAAAAAAAAGAAAAAATACATTTTAGTTTTAAAGTTCATAACTAGAATAACGATCTACCTAGGGAGCAATATGAAAAAAAAACTTTCTATGAGTAAAAGGAGAATAAGAGTGGCTTTATATGGAACCAGAATCTGTTTTTTTTTTAATCTATACAAATTGTACTTTATATTTCATATGCTTCTAACACCTTCACAGACTTCCACCTTATCAAACACATTAAATTGTTATTACTGGATTAAATCATTATTTTAGAGTTTAATTACATATTTGTGGTCCAGTGTTGCACTTCAAACTTTACACAAAAGTACTGTGAAAGTACTATTGTTCGTGGGGTACCAATTTTTGTGGTTTTCGTGGGTAGACCAAACCATGAAATTAAGTTTCCAACGAAATCCCAATCATTTGTATACTGAAAACCTAAAAACCACAATTTCAAGAATCCAAGAACTTGTACTTCTTCCCTAATCAACGAAAATTGGTATCCATGAATTAAAGTACTTTCACAATAAGTCGTTATCATTATGATCTATTTACAATTTTGAATAAAGTTGGTGAAACTGCCTCCTTGTTTATTTAAAACTTATTTTCGTTTGCATGTTTTCTTACCTTGAAATTCGTCCAACCAATCAGGTTGTCCGTAATGTTCTGATGTTAAAACACATGTATTTAAGAAAACCATGACTATAACAAGCCAATAAAAAACTTGAGACTTCACCAATTTTCTACACTGTCTTCTACAACGTCTATTCCACTTCCGTAACCTCCGACTGAAAATAGAATGAGAAGTGAAAGTGATGCAGAAACTGATGTGATATGGTATCAGCATATTTATCATAAATTTATCACAGATTTTTAGATTTTAATTTCTTTGAAAAAAAAAATTAAGCTAAGTCTATTGTAGTCAAATAGAGTAAACTAAGGTCCCAATCTGTAGTTATAAAGGAAAAATATAAAATTTTACATTATTTTGCATCATATTAAGAATTACAAGATTTTCATTGTAATCATGCAAGTCCGAATGTTCATCAATTTAAGTGCCTGAAAGAGTTCCATCATTTGCTTGAATCAGAATCAAGTTCTGCAAAAAATATATCATTAAAATGCATTACTGTATTAAACATGACTTTCCTTATACATGTATATGTATTACTTATTTGGAAAACACTATTCATACAATTTTTAGCTAATTGATATAATCAGTATTTACAAAGCTGTTACTGAAATCATCAAAATGATTTTACAGTGTACCTATCTTAAAACACACAATCATCTCCGTCTTTGTTTATATGACTGCAGGTTTATGTTATTTGTAAGTGTATAATAGAATGTATGTATGATCTACAACAAATATCATAAGATGTCAAAATTGTTTACCTCTTTTGTATGCACCATGTTTGCTGTAATTCACTATTTTCTACATCTTCTGTTTTATCTGATGCTGTTTCACTGGCATTTTCTATGTAATACATAACTGATCATGTAAATAATGCTATTATGTAAGTTTCAAACAATGTCAATTCCTTGTCATAAAAGAATGACAATATGTATCAGACAGAAAATAATAAGTATTTCTCAAAAGAAAGAGAATTAAGTATCTAAAAGACATTTTTTGAAGACTGTTGAAATAAGTTTTCAGCAAAACAAAGTGAACAGAAGTTAAACTTTATAAAGAAGCAATTCACCAATGAAGCTAGATCACCAAAACTCAGAAAAGCCTTCAAAATGTATGATAACAAACAATAGCATATATGATAATTCTAAAATTCTAAAATCTTTTAGTTTGTTCACTTCAGATATCATGTCACACAAAATTTAAAAAGAGTAAAAAGACAACAAGTTCCAACTGTGAGAGACAACTGTCCAGTAAGTTCTTGTGAGTTTTTTTTCCAAATCTATATATTTATAAAAGTGAAATTAAGTGAATCTTCTTGCTACATGTGCCTGTGAAAAAATTAATATACTTTGTAACTCTTGATAATTTTCTTTCGACAAACAGATTTTCATGAATGGCAACTGTCTTACACACCAAGCAATTATCTTTGCTGAAGAAAGACATGATAAATACTGGTAAAGTTAAGAAAACGAAAAAGATAATACAATCAACAATAATATCATATCTGGACCTCAGACAAAAGGTCAATCACTAGAGAGAAAACATTATCAATGCAACACGATTCACTGTTGATAATATGACACCACACAAACCATAAGGAATAATAATTCATGATGCCAAAGTTTACCATCAACAATAGTATAATACACATGTTAATTAAAGTCCTCTGTAGAATTTATAATCATAATATTTCTAAATCCTCATGCAAAATATGTACAATACAAGATCAATCCCATGCATTCAATGGATGGTGTGCTACTAGAATTTCCACAGAGTGTATCAAGAAAGGATGTCCTGTAAAATGTACGACCTCAAAATAAGGGTTCAAGGTTAAGAGAAGAATAACACTGACAAAGGTTAGAACAAATAAACCTGCATTTAAACAAACATGACATTTTGGGAAGTTTCACATGCAGGTAAGGACAAATTCACACCATAATCAGAGGTGCCTGTGGTAATTAACAGTTTACTACCAAAATGATAAGCTGGCCTTTCATATGATTCCTGCTAACTTCCATATTCATTTACCTTGCTATCAACATATACCATGCAAGGTGATGTTAATATCTGCATTGCAGAAAAACAGACTAAAGATTTGTTTACTTATACAGCTTTTCATCAAAACCAATGAGTTATATTTGCCTCAGCCAAGAGTATGGATTAAAGATTAAATCCTATCAAAATTTAGATCCATTGATGAACTTAAGTTGTTTAAAATCAAGATTTTCTTTCATTAAATATATCTGTATCTATTCCAAAACCTGCATATGTATAGCAATGTGGAAAATGACTTCATCACTTCATATTTAGTGCTCGCTTAATGAAAAATGTAGCTTCAGCTTGGACCCTGATACATTATGTACTTAAAACATCTTTTAAGTAGAAAAACTAACAATTAAGGATTAGTTAAAAAGTAGCACACTGATAAACAGAATACTGGAAGTTTTTTTTAAGAGGAGGTTATGGATTAAAAATAATGTAAATTTGAGTAACAGCCAAAATATGAGTTGATAAAGCAACTATTACTTTCTGAATACAGATTTTTCATCTTTGCTTGAATCAGATTTTTATCATTTCTATTCATTCCAAAATTACACTATCTACACAATATTTGTGAACTATAGCTAGCCATTTTCATTTCTTACTAAACAGTATACATTTTTGGAATGTTTATGGTATGAAATGCCACTTGGTGTTAGTTGGCACCTCTGACACTCACTATGGCGGGGAGTAGCACCTTCTTCTCCATCATCCTCGTTTTCAGGATCAATATCCTCTGCTTGTGTTATCCAATCTAGATAACCCCGAAGGTCTTCTTCCAACTGTTGTTTTTCACGGAGTTTCTGAAAGTCACCTCTGGCCTTTGCCTTTTCTCTCTCTTTGGAAAATTCACTGCAAACAGGTGTACTCAATGTAAATAATGTAGTAGGTGTACAAAATGTAATTGATGAAGTAGGAGTACAAAATGTAATTAACTTAGTAGGTGTACTCAATGTAAATAATGTAGTAGGTGTACAAAATGTAATTGATGATTAGGAGTACTCAATGTAAATGTAGTAGGTGTACAAAATGTAATTAATATAGTAGGTGTACTCAATGTAATAAATGAAGTAAGGGTACAAAATGTAACTGATGTAGTTGCTGTACAAATGTAATTAATGTAGTAGGTGTACTCAATGTAATAAATGTAGTAAGTGTAAAAAGTATAACTGATGTAGTTGCTGTACAAATGTAATTGATGTAGTAAGGGTACAAAATGTAATTGATGTAGTCTGTATATTCTAAATGTTACTGATATGAATAACAGCTGTAATAGTTGGGAGCATTCTAATCCTGGTAATGAATTAAATAATGTACTGAGAATTCCTCAGCAGATACTTTACAAGTAAACAGTTTCTGGTTAGACATAACATTTTATGTAAGATAGTGAGTGATAAATATTGTATTACTAGGAAGTGTTGTAGACTGAACACTACAATTAATATCCTAGGTTTGTTCCCGTTAAATTTTCCTTGATTTGTCTGCACTTTAAAGGATTTCAGATATGATTCCTGACTAATGGCCTTTTCATGTGAAAATCACAAGAAGACCAATTATCGTACAAAGACTTGCTGAGATTCTTGCAGCATGTCAATGCTTGTGATCTTTTAGGGTATAAAAAATATGTAATTCTATATGTAATTACCGTCACTTACCCACTAAGTACACCTAAAACTAAGTTGAGTACAAAAAATGATCCAATAATTATTAAACTAATAAAATATGTCCAGGGCCATTCGTTTCCTACAGCATCATTTATCTGAAAAGGAAGAAATAGGTCTTTCAATAAATTAAAAATGATCATTTATTTTTTTATACATCTTTGAATAACAGGGTGTAACATAAATCGTGTCAGATTTGGAGGTAGCCAATCTTTCAAAAACAATTTGTTACATTGTATTATCAAAAATATTATTAGCTTCATTCATTCCTGATCAAATATCTTATCAGCCAGTTAATTAATACACTTCCATAAATCAGATATTCTCTACAAGGAAAATACAACCCCTATAGGTAGCTCAGTCAGAACTGTACATCATACAAGAAAACCAAGACAAGACGAAAGGTGTTTGCTTGGTGTTAAACTGAAGGTAGTCTGTTTATATCTTATACTTCGTATGGTATGATTTACTAACACAACATGTACAAAAGAAGTTTTGAACTTGATTATATATAGGGCTTATATTCACAGTGTAAACATTTTGCAGGGTGCTATTTTCACAAATTTTCTTGGTCAAGCATTTTGTTGTATCATATGTGTGGAAGTAAACAAATAAAACAAGAAAATTTTTGCATTGGGGTTATTATTGATGATATTTTGTGATTGCAGTTGTAGTGAAAAATTTCCATGAATAATTTCCATGTTCATTCATTGTAAACTAGATATCTGACAAGCAAAAACTACTTGCTACATTAATTAAATTTTAAATCATCACATATTACTTCAAAATATCAATTACATAAAAATATCATTATTAGTATAAAAAAAAAAAGATTTATTCAGAAGTATTATACAACAGCTTGTGTTTGTCTATTTATTACATAATTAACCAGATTGTTTTTGGTTGGCACACATATATGTAATCAATATAAATACCAAATGACAGAGTATTCAAAGAGCAAATATGGAATTGGAGGTACTCAAGTACTCAAATAGTTGAATACCTGTTGATATCCTTAGTAACTATTTATGAAATCTATGAACAATATAATGTATGATAAAACAGAAGAGTTCTGTGTGTACAAACTATACTTACATTGTACAACACAGTGGTCCATCCTTCCATAGTAATACACTGAAATACTGTCAACATAGCAAATCCAAAATTATCAAAGTTAGTGATCCCATTATTAGGACCAATCCAACCGTTTTTACACACCATTCCCTCCTCTATATCACAACTATATCCTTTACCATCACTGTTACAAGGATGGGCATCCTCCATCATTTCACCTGTCAGAATCATGGAACAAAATAATTACATTATATACAACATTTCTTACATTGTCATTGTGTTTTTAGTAGGTTCTTTAAAAATACAAGATTCTACATAAGTGTTTGTAAAGACAGCATGCCTGGTTTAATAGTGTAAAACATGGTAAATGTTTATTTATCATTTTATATAAAGGTTGAACTTATCATTTTTCAAACATATTACAGCTCAGTTTTTTTAAGAATTCAGAGCTGCTTTTTATGCTTAAATTCAGTAGCTACATGTATATATTGTTGATTATTCCCTAACCAGAGATTAATGAAAGGAAACCTTTCAATATATAAAATGGAAAGTGAAAATAAACAAGAAATATTAACAAGAAAAATATAGTGGATACAGGACATAAACCAACAATTTTAAGACCACTTATAAATCTTCTGAAGGAGAACACAATGTATATATTCTACAGACCTACCTGTATAATTGTCATAGCAGGTTTGATGCATCCTTCCTGAGAATAATTCTAAACCAATAATGGCATATATAATAATAACAAATATCACTAAAAGGGCTATATGTAGTAAAGGCACCATAGCTCTCACAATAGAATTTAAAACCACTTGTAAACCTACAAAATACAGAAATTTGGGATAAGTTCATATTCAGGGCCAAAGTAAATAACAATAAACACAATTCAATATAAAAAGTTAGTACTACTTTTGGTTGTATTTTTTGTTCTTTTTTTTTCATGTCTCTTTTTTTTTTGGGGGGGGGGGGCTTTATTATGTGGTCTACTTTTCCAATTAATATGATTCATGGTTTTCATGCAGCTGTGGATGTGGCAGAAACTCCTTCCTGCATAGTATTTTGTAGTAAAATTTTATTGACATGGCTTTAGCCCTATTGGTATGTTGCTGGCCTTGCATTGAGCAGTTTAGGGTTCAATTCTTGGTGACAAAAGCATAATTTTGTAAGGTAAATCATGCCCTAGCTCCCTTTGAATGTACCACAGTTATTATCATTGTTCTTAAAATGTGTACTTTATAAGTTTCTACTCTTGCAATTTATCAAAATGCTGTCTCTCCTGAGAAGCATCACTTAACAGTTCAATAAATTCACAGATAACTTTGTAATTGTATCAGCATTATTATTTCATGCAGAATTAAAGTTTGCTTGGTTTGCTTGGTTTGCTTGACAAATAGATCAAACTGAATTAAAATTTCAAATGAAATAACTTACAAACATTTTTCATAGCAGATATTAAATCATATCCATGAAGTCTAAATGAGTCAATGTAATTTTTTTTTCAATCAAGAAACATTGAGATTTCTATGAATAAATAATAATTTCATTTTAAATTTGAATTTGACTTGTTTTGAATTTTTAATATTTTAAATAAAGGTTTCACTAGGGAATGTGTTTTATTCTAAAGAAGATATACAGAATACATGCAATACATGCAAGAGTGCCAGCAACCCACATTTTGAAAAAAAAATTACAAGTTCCTTACATTCTATGCACAATAAAGCTATTTTATGGATTTCTTCTAAAAAGTTTTGTAAATAAATCTAACAACAAACTTCATAGGTGTCTCAGGTAAATTAATAAATGTACAGACCAAAATCTATATGCCCTTAAATTATTGGAAAGGCATAAAAATATATAAGATCACCTGAAGCAAGCAATTAATAGCTGTCCTTGATGTTTGACTGTGATCTATATTGTGATTAGTTTTCAGCTGTTGTCATTAGATTTTCTATTTTCTAGTCTATGTTTTAATCATAGTTTTCCCCTGACTATTCTTTCAATAGCATTGGTTATACAATCTTTTCTGGGTTTATTATGTAATATCTCTTTCAAACTTGAAAGATTATTGTGTTTCCAGAACGATGCATAACCATGCAATTCTTCATTCTTTGTTTAACATTGTTATAAGGAACTAGGTAATATCTGGTTCTGAAAGATCATGTTCAAATATTGAAGAATGAAAAGATAATTAAGCTAGCACTGTGATAGTCTATAAAAATTAGTCTACATCACAGAATGATTAAAAGTGAACATAGTATTGATCATTCAGCCACATTCACAGGAGAACCAGAGAGTGATGGATTTAATATGGTCACAGAGCATGCAAACACTGATACATTACTTCAAAGCTCCATGCTGTGACAACACAAATATGAACAGTAAAAGTTTGATTGGGCAATTTTTGGTAGATTGACTTGATAGAAATAAGGATTTCTGAACTAAGATGGAGAATTTATCAGATTTTGTCTCACATATTTATTTTTAAGATTTTCTGGTTTTTTCAGTAGAAAATCAGTTTACTCTAATGATATATATTATATTTATAGAGCATAATGAGATCCCTATCTAATATCTATGGTATGTGGAAATTTATGGATCAATAGATCTTAAAACTAGGTATTTAACTAAGAAAAATCTGAATCTTCTAAAGGTCGGAATTTCTTATTTCAAATATAAACATTTAGGTTATCTTATTCTAGACAGGGAAACATTTCTACAGTTTAGGATGTATTATCAGTTTCCGTGATGTTTGTCCCACTGCTAGTGAAGGAAGAAAAAAATGTTTTCCTGAAACTGTTACTTTATATTTTGAACCTCAGAATATTGAACTATAACCAACAATAATTTTAATGGTCCAAAAACTCCACAATGGATGTCATAAAAAACCAATACATGTTTCCATAGATATCTTTTTAAACATGTTTAAAACCAGTGTACAAATCTCAAATATTGTGACTGGTCTTCGAACAATTTTTCAAAATCAATTACTTTACAATGTTGATAACTAATTAAAGGTTGGGAGAACATATTGCCATGTAAAGACATTAGTTATGTCCCCTTGTTCCTACCAAATATATTTCACTGTCCCTCATGATGGTTTAATCTGATCAAGTTATTTGTCAGGAAGCAGCACAGCATGTCAGCTAATCAATACTAATCTGATAAGGCCATTTTCAGGAGCCCCAACAGGGATTGTACAATATATGATTATCAACAAAAGTTTTCAATCAATGTTAATCATTTTTGTTAAAGGATATTTCATTGGGATGTAACCTCTTGGTATCTTTAATCACTCACCTAGGTATTTCACAGTCAGCTGGAATGACAATTACCTGGTGAAATGTCTGTAACTGGACAATTGACAAGTAAATTTAATTTTTTTCATTTAATAGGGAAAACATTTTCATCAATTGTCCAGTTAAATAACTAAGGAAGTTTATCATTTAATCAAGGACAGATTAACTCTGTCATAACTACTCATTGTAAGATAAAGTGGGAAACAAGCCATTACACAACACAGATTTGCCAGTCTTGAAAATTCAAAATTTACTGGAAACATACATTTTGATACAGGTCATAATGCATTAAGAACATATAACACTAGTAAAACCTTAGTATTGAGCTGCCTGTATTGGGTGGCACATGACATTAATTACCAAATTAAGATTTTTTTCACATGTAAAGCTTTATCAATATTAATGGCTATAATATTTGGTTAAAATTTAAAGATATGGATTTATGAGAAAATAATTTTCAGTTAATCGATATGAGAACCTTGGAAGAAGTCAATATTTATAAAGGATACACATTTCTTCATCTACTTTAGTGTAAATGTCCTTCAATTTTATTGAATAGCCCCAATATATAAGCAAGTTAGTTGAAAAGTTGGATTTACTAGTATATAACCATTTCTACCATCTTTTTTGATAAATTGAATTTACAGGGCCTAAGAACAGACAAATCTTATCAGAACTACATGTACCAGTATTTAAAAAAAAATGATCAAATTTAATGCGATTTGGGGGTGTGTAGCTATTTCAACTATGATGTGTTTTTAATCATATATATAGTTAAATGTGGAGGGGATTGACAAGGAGACTAATACTGACATAAAAATTGTTGTCCTTTATAAGAGATGGTCTACAAACAAACAAAAAATGATCTGCCAAATAAATAAGGAACCAAATTAGAAAAAAAAGATGAATACAGAGCTATTAAAATCAATGTTCTATGGCTGTAGCTCACAACACAACATAGAAATTGTTTTTAGAAAATAAAAAAAAATTAAGAAATTGCAGAAGGAAACAACACAGAGACAACATTGATGTGTCACTTACTAGGAACACCCGATACTAGTCTTAATGGTCGTAAAACCCTGAATGCCCGGAGGGCCTTCACGTCAAAATTACTGAAGTTGAGTGTCGTGAATACAGTGCTTATTATACTGCAATGAAACAGTCCAAAATGTTAGTACTACATTAAAACATGCATTAAGTGATTATTGTAATATTTCAAACATTATAAGCAAAAGAAGTACATGCATACCATATACAAAGAGTAACCTCAGTAACTGCATAAAAGTCAACAACCATGAAAGCCAATGAAGCATTGGGTAAGATGAGAAAATTTTATCCAAAGAAGGTGATAAGATCTTAGAATTGAAAAAAAAAATTGAGATTTTCATCAGTTTTTGAATTGCCCAATGCTTAGAAGGCAAGCACCATTATAAACAATACATTTCACCACAAACCACTGTGAAGAGCAACAATTCATTCTCAAACAACTTAGAATTCATGATCATCACAATGTTTTCAGTATGGGCAGGATAACATGTATCAAGCAAGTAATAAATTCCTGATCATCGGCATGCTTTTACTTACTAGGTGCTCTAGAGACAAGACGCAATGGTCTTAAAACTCTAAAGGCTCTCAAAGCTTTCACATCAAAACCTTTCAGGTTCAGATGTTTAAATAGTTCACTAACAAGACTGAAACAAATAAAATTTAACATCATTTTCAGTTGTTTTTTTCTCTCTCAGCAAAGTAGTGTTAAAACAGATATATCTTAAAAAATAGTTATTAAATTATAAGGTTATATATAACCACAATAACCTTCCAAATCACAATCATTGTTATACAGTAGACTCAGTGCCTATTCCAACACATACATCTTCCAGAATTATGTTTAATCCTATACTTATTGTAGGCCCTACAGTTGATAGTTTCATTATCAATATAAATATACAACTTTTTAACTATTTCTAAAAAAAAAAATACAATTCTGTCTGAAAATGTGTGGGATTAGACAAGTTCCACTATACTGAATATAATCTCCTATTTGTTTTTGGACTCCTCTCCTGTTAAAGGTCTTAAAACAGATAAGAAGAATCTAATTTGACAACAACCAACTCTAAGGTATAGGCCTTTGATAAAAACATAATTAATTTTCATCAATACATATAAAATGTATAGTGAATTAGCATGCAACTACAAAGGTCACATTGAGACATAGGGTAAAATTTGAAAAATAACAAATAAAACAATTATATCATCTGTTCATCCTTATTTTCCCTTAAATTTACACCCATTCACTTTCTTACAATTTTTGTTTCATACCCCAATGTTTCCAAGAAAATATTTGATTGTCAAGGAAAAAAATTGGAAGGTGTAAACCAAAGGCTATAGACAATGATTTCAATGTTATCCATCATCAAGTAGATTTATTTTTACGTGTACATTAAACTTATCCATTTCATACCAAAATATGACATCATGTGACTATTAGAAGCCACAGGCAAATCATTTGAAAGGTGGGCAAGTCCATATGTAGAAGCTGAGAAAAATGAAACCATAGTAAGTGTTCATCATGGTGTATTTGAAAGGTCTATGCCCTGACACAAAAGAAAGTTTACTGTAGGGGTCTGCAGAACTGAATTAAGAAACAAATGTACAACTCTTCATGTCAAAGGAGCATGGACATACATTTAAGTCTTCCCATCAAGAAGCATGAACATACAGTAAGTCTTCCCATCAAGGAGCATGGGCATACATTAACCCTTCCCATCAAGGAGCATGGACATACATTAAGTCTTCCCATCAAGGAGCATGGGCATATATTAACCCTTCCCATCAAGGAGCATGGACATACATTTAGCCTTCCCATCAAGGAGCATGGACATACATTAAGTCTTCCCATCAAGGAGCATGGGCATACATTTAGCCTTCCCATCAAGGAGCATGGACATACATTAACCCTTCCCATCAAGGAGCATGGACATACATTTAAGCCTTCCCATCAAGGAGCATGGACATACATTAAGCCTTCCCATCAAGGAGCATGGACATACATTAAGCCTTCCCATCAAGGAGCATGGACATACATTAACCCTTCCCATCAAGGAGCATGGACATACATTTAGCCTTCCCATCAAGGAGCATGGACATACATTAAGCCTTCCCATCAAGGAGCATGGACATACATTAAGCCTTACCATCAAGGAGCATGGACATACATTTAAGCCTTCCCATCAAGGAGCATGGGCATACATTAACCCTTCCCATCAAGGAGCATGGACATACATTTAAGCCTTCCCATTAAGGAGCATGGACATACATTAAGTCTTTCCATCAAGGAGCATGGACATACTTTTAGCCTTCCCATCAAGTAGAACCTAGATAAACGGTGACAAATTTTCATTTAAAAAATCATATAAAATATCTAATTAACAAATTAATGCAAATATTTTCATTCACAAGATCATGACAATATTTTGTTAGCAAATTTGAGAAAATATTTCCTTGGCAACAGAAAGATAATTGGGAAAAAAGATAAATAAAAGCAATTTAGCCCCATTTCATCTTACAAGTAAACACAGGTTTGTTACTGCCAAATATTGAGGACAGAACTGATCCATTTAACTTTTTTAAAAATGTCTCCTTCAGAGAATTCTTTCAAAAGTATGATACAGTCTCCAAAATTAACCACAGCTAACAGTTACTCATTCAAAAAACAAATTAAAAAAAAAACACTTCAATACTTAAAAAAAACAAAAATATCATCTACAATATATAATAACATATTACAACAAGGGAGGTAACTAGTTCTAACATGGGAGGAAAGATAATGAAATAATTACAAAAAAATACAAAATGAACACTTCCCAAGAAAATAACATAAAAAAAATTGATATTATCAGGTCAAGATTGTTTATCTGTTGTTTTCTTAAGTTACTGTGGTGTCATTTTATGCTTTGTTTTGCTTTGATTGGGGGAAAGTTAAAAAAAAAACAATAGTTTAGTTTTTAAAGATTCGAAAGACTGTAGGAAAGTTGAGAAATGTGTTCTTACTAAATTGTGTGAAAAAAAAAAACAAGTGTAACCTCTATGTAAGTGCTCACATTACAAAAGACAATTCACTTCATCGAATTTCGTCACAAATTTATACATGTATATACATGATGTGTCCTGTACAAGCAAAATACTGAAATCTTTGGAGATTTTGTGTGTACACATTATGCGCTGAATTTTCATTACGACAATGATAAAAGCGCCAGGGAAGTCGACAAAATTACGATGACATGTGGCATGCTCAAATAATTGTATACAGTACTCACATTATAACTACCGTGAATAGACTAATAGTAAATATAATTTGGGTTTATTATCATTTTCAAACCATTATCATAACACTGATTCATACTGTCAAAAACATCCAATCCTCAATTATCATAATTTACCCTAATGTGAAAACTATTCCAGTATAAATATTCCATGAAAATTGTTAGCTAAAGTTAAATGTGAGCATGGAGTTTTCCACAAAGTATTTTTTATTTTGCTAAAAAATCCAATTTTTTTGGTTTAGTTAGATGTCTGTATACCTAAAACCCATATTCAAATGTATTGTTTTATCCATGCCAAACTTATTTAAAAAAAGGTGGACAATTTTCATTGGAACAAATATTCAAGGCTATGATTCTGTCTAGGTATAAACGGATTTAAAAGGGAAATAGATCAAACTTCATAAGGCCCTAGTTTAAAGACAGATGTTTAGATATTGGTGACAGTATGACTATGCCAGAACGTAATGTTGCCATCTTCACCCAAAATGTATAAACCTGAAGCATCAACATAAGTGCAAAAGCAGACGGACTTTTTGATATGAAAGCAGACGGACTTATTGATATGAAAGCAGACGGACTTTTTGATATGAAAGCAATTGGACTTATTGATATCAGAGAAAATGATGTAATCATTTATGATTGAATTATTACTGGAAAGAACTTAGCAGTAACTCTTCACAAAAACATGTAGATAAAAGGAAAACTTTAACTGTTAAAAGTAGACATAAAAAATTTAAAAACTAGAAATTCAGAAAATCATGAAGAAAATGCTAAAAAGAACTGCATGATTAGTACGGTAAATACTCACTTATTATGAGACAAGACATACAGTGATGTTTTATTGACAAAAAGCAACATTATTATATGCAAAAAAGTTGCAAAAGCAACAAATATTGGAGAGAAATATTGTTTCCCTTTACTTACCCTATGACTACAATTATAAAATCTAGAATGTTCCAGCCATTCCGAAGATATGCACCCGAATGTAATGCAAAACCATAAGCTATTATCTTCATTATCGCTTCTAAGGTAAATATTACAAGGAAAATATATTCTACACTTTCCTGAAAAATAAAAAGAAAAAACATTTCAAATTCAAAAGGTTGACTTTTGAAAAAATAGGTAAATCATAATTTTTGGACAAAACAAATGAAAAAGTTTCTCTCACAAGCTTATTCATTTTCATTTCAGCAATTTGAGGCATTTTCAAATATAGCTCAACAAAGCATATCTGAACCTGGTTTATGCACCCTATCAAAAACTTTTCTGATTGGTTTAATATCACAGCTTTTTTACTTTTTGCTTTGTCAAATAAACAGTATCATATACATGTGACTTATGTTCAGTGCTCTTATTAAACACCTATTCAAAATCAACTCTCTTTTAACCTAATAAATATTTCAGGACAAAATTCTTTGATGTAATTTCCCCTCTTCAAGTTAGAGATAATTACCCCAATCAACACCATTAGACAAGAGACCATGAACTAGATATATTCTTATACAGAAATGTCCACTGGGTAAACTTAAAGCAAATCTCAGCAAATAATATCTGTTTACTGATGACTACACTCATTTAATCATCTGATGTGTGAACCCAGAATCCTAAGGTCTTAAGTTATAAAACTGTGTAATATTAGACCATTAGTTGCTATTGGTTTATACATTATTCTACTACTTCTATGAAATGTTCATTCAGTTTACAAACCATTACCAAGGGAAACTATAAATCATTGACATGGAATGCATTTCTGTGGGCCCTGCCATGGCAATTAAGCGAATATATACAAATTTGATTTCGGTGATCTAATCACAAGCCAAATATCAAAAGCCCACATTGAAAGACAAAAAAGTTACAGTCCAGACACAAGTTTGTCAGTGAAAAACACAAATTTGACCTTGAGCTCAAAGTTCAAGGTCATAGGCCAATATCCATGGTATGGGACACATCTTAAAGTGATCTACCCACATGCAAAATATCAAAAGCTTACAGCAAAAAAACAAAAAAAAGTTATCAACCGTACACAATTTGTAATGGACGGACAAACGGACAGACAGAGTGAACGCTATAGGGTGACTGCCACTAAATGAGGTGGGGCTCTAAAAACATCCAACTCAATCTCTAAAACTGAATGTCCAATGCCATGCAGAATTTTCCCTTTCTTATTTTGTGTGTGCATAAAATTAACAGAGCAACACTTGACACACTCAATTAGATAAAAGTACTACTAGTTTTGAAGTTTATTTCAATAATTTGTATGAAGCAGTCTTCAGTCACTTTTGTACAAGAATCAGTTAGTTAAAACATATAACATGAACAATCCCAAACCTGTTGATTAAAACCAATCACATGTCCATGAGATTATGCATGCTGAATCATGATTCACATGAAGTTGCAGGAGTTGTCATGCTAGGTTTACCCCAACTCCTTCCATATACATGTAATGAAATAATGGAAAGTCCACCTAATTAAATATAAGACAACAACCAAACCCACTTACATCACATGGCCACATACCAAATTTGAAATCAAACTATGTTTTGGGAGTCAAGTTAATGGCAACAAATTTCGGAGAGACAGTTGGAATGGTGGATGGAACTGATGAAAAGACAGATGGACAGACAGACTGACAGAGGAGCAGACAGACAGACAGACAGACTTGCAGAAAAGCAGACAAGGTGATTCCAATATGTATTAGTTGATTGGTGTATGTAATGCACATATAAATATGACTATCATTTTTATGATTGTCCTTATAAGAATGTGGCTAGGGAAAAACCAAATGGAGGTGTGAATTAAGGATGACACACTCTCTTATTAAAAAAATCATAAATGTTATCATTTGACAACGGCCTGCACAATAACTTCATGTAGAACCTCTAAATAACAAATCAGCACCACATATACAATGTGACTTAATGAGATATTTTCAATTTTTTGTTCTATTTTGATGATAAAACACTAAATCAAGCATATTCAAATGTCATTACCAGCAATTGATTTTTATTATAAAAACTACAAGAATAGAAGTCCCTAGACAAACCATTTTGAAATTGTATTAATGACAATTTAGTATGCCATGTAGAAAATATTCGGTCAATATAATGTCTAATGATGTTATCAGGTAGCTATATGTACATTTTTCCTCCTATAGAACCGAGATTGTTTATCATAGATTTGATCATTAGTCTGAAACAGTATTTGTGATTATAATGCTAGATTGGTCTATCTGGTTTATTGGAGTCAACCACATTAAAATATTTTGACACTAGAAATACATGAAGGTCATTAGGACAATCTGGATCAGTTCTTCTGCAGTATACAGGCAAATATTTTTCACATGAAATTCATGTTAATCGAGCTTAACATGAAATTCATGTAAAATTCACACGAAATTTTCATGTGAAATTCACTAAACACAAATTTCACATGATGGCTCCATTAACCCAAATTTCACGTGAACTCTGTCACTTAGTTTATTTGCTCAATTCAGGTGAAAATCATGTGAAATTTGGGTGAAAATTATGTGAAAAAATTTTACCTGTATACTGCACTGAAAACAGATGGTTCGTTAGATCTACTAATACTACAACCTTTTGAAAGTTATATGTATCACATTCTATTCTTCCAGATTCATAAGGTTTAGGACATGGAATGCTCAATCATCCTCCTAGAGGATTAAGTGTAAGAATCATGCAAAATGTGATTCATGGTTGGAAAGCCTACATATTTTTATTTTTGATATTTGGTTTAAAATGTCACAGTAAAAAGAAAGTAACATGTGATTTTTCATTTTACCCTTGGTCATACGAGATAAAAGTTATATAGAATGTACTGTAGAATTCAAAATTAAGGGAAATAACTCTGTAAATGACACTTAGATACAATAGAAACTATTGGATTTTCCATGTGGATTATCTCCTAAGAGCAGACAGATTGGAATGAATAATTATGCATTTCATCATATAGACCTATAAAGCAACTTACTAACAAAAATAAAACTATGTAGCCTTTTTTTTATGTGTATCACATTTTACAGAATTTGCATGATTCTTAAAAAGACTGCTACTTAATAAACAAAAACCAAAATAGTCCCAGGATGTTCTGAATATCAATGTCAAGTCAAGTTGTCAAGAAAACTTTATTTGGAGTTGGTAAAATGAATAATAATTATAACCTCTATGAAGTGAATGTGTAGAAAGGACAATAATAAAAGTGAAACTACTCTTAGATTGACCTCTGAACTCTAACAATAGCTTCTATCAATACACTGAATGTATTTAGATCTGCAAGTTTTCTGGCCATTGGGAAATTCTGCAATGCTTTATTGTCAAACTAAAGCCCTGCAGTGTGTTTGGTTATTTCCAAACAAAACCCTAAGGTGTGTCTGGTTATTACAAAACTACACATATTTAAGGGTTGAAGAGCTTCAAGCAGATTGTCTTGAGACTTAAAAGTCTCTTGTACCTCTACTAACACTGAGCACTCAGTTACATGTAGATACATATATGGAAAATAGGACTATGATATATCCTTCAAAAGTGACAAGAGCCAGCTAAGAATAAAATTCTGTATTATTCTCCCAAACAGTAACTTCAAAATAAGAATATACAGTAAAACCTCAATTAAACTGAAAAAAAAACATTCAAGGCTTACATTCGAGTGATTTGACAAGTGTTTGGTGGTCGATGAATGTAAAAGAAACAGCAAATGCTGGCATATAGATACATAAGCTTGTTACAGGTTGATCAGGAGAATTTGCATGGGTGATTGTTGGAGCTAATCAAGAACATTAGTAGCCTACTGCCTTACTGCAATAATGTAATTGTCACATATGTTTGTTTAGGATAACAGTCGTTACCTTCATTAGAGTAGCAATTTGGGAACTGAGCTGATGAACTAATAGGGGCTCAACAAAGGTGGTATAACTATCAGAGTGGTAGACTCAGTAACTACACAGGCAAATATTTTTCACGTAAAATTCATGTTAATCGAGCTTCATGAAATTAACATGATTTTCATGAGAAATTCACTTAACACATATTTCATGTGAAGATTTCATGTGAAGGCTCCTTTAACCCGAATTTCACGTGAACTCTGTCACTTAGTTTATTTGCTAAATTCAGGTGAAAATCATGTGAAATTCGTGTGAAAATCACGTGAAATAATTTTGCCTGTGTAATAAGGGCTCAACAAGGGCGGTACAACTATCTGGGTAGTAGTTGAGCAACACTTGAGCCAATGAACTAACAGGGGTTCAACTAGGATCATAGTTAGTATAAGGCTCAGTTACTAATAGGGGCTCTACATGGATGGCAAAGCTATCAGGGTAGTAGAGTCAGTAACTAATAGGGCTCATCAATGTTGATATAACTCGCAAGGTACTGTGTAGCTCAGTGCTCAGTAACTAGTATAGGGGCTGAACAAGTGTGGTATAATGATCAGATTGATGCATGTAGTAGATAGCAGTGAAAACAGGGTAAAAGGTTAGTAAATGGGTTCTAATGGAAGAAAAGGAAACCTGTATAGTAAATTCAAATTAGAAAATAATTTACATAATTACTGAAAATTTATTTCTTGTGATTAGTGTTTTTCTTAAAAAGTAGCAAAATAAACCAATACATATTTCGACTGACAACTACATTGGAAGAAGAATATGACTAAGACATAGGTCTCTCGAAACTACACAAAAACTTGAAGATGCATGGTCAGTTCATATTGGTTATATCAGTTCAAAAAACGAATATTACAGACAGTACAGACAAAAAAAAAAACTGGATCACCACAGATATTATACAATAAATGAAAACCCCTTAGGTAAATCTGGACAAATGCCATTCTAATGCTTGCAAATATATTGATACAGTTTTATAATAATCAGTTTCCAAGGCAACCAACCAACAAAATTACTTCACATTTTCCATTCATAAGAAAAGCTTTTATCAGATACTGGCTCTCAACAGACAGTGTGTATTGATGTTATTTTATCATATTTCTACAATGTTTACATCATCATATAAACTTACATAACATTGCAAAATTAATTGTCTTTCTAATGAGATTTTACTAATTGGATTAGAACTTATTAATTACACATATTACTGTCAATACCACACATGAGGTACTACAATTTAATTCAAACCAAATCTAGGATAAACCTTTCAATGTGCACTGACCATATAATACACAAATCAAAACTTTAGGAAGGTCTGCTTTTCCTGAACATGCCAACAAATAAAAAAAACGAGTTTTACTGAACTCTACTGTATATGGAACAATTAAATGTATCACCAGTTTTTTAACTTTGACAATATAATGTCTGCTATTGAATTTTTAGAAACTCTTATATATTAAAGGATGCTGCCACTAGCTTTATCCATCCAAAACTGTCTTCAAAAGGATAGTTTTGGTGAGATATGATTTCTATCTTGGCTCTACACTAAGAGTAATCAAGGGAACCATGAATTGAGCGGAACTTACAAGATCATATTCCAAGGATGAAGACTGAGACAGGGAAAATACACACACAACAAAGAACACAAAGTAACCAAAATAACACATACAAAGAAAAAAAAGTAAATGAGACCAACTCGAACTCTACTGAAAACTATAAGCATGGATCAGGTGCACCTATAGGGTAAGCCTCTCTGCTATTTCTAGAACCATCTGCGGAATTGCTCATAAAATTTCTTGTTCGGTGTAGACAAAAGAGAAAAGGAACCAGAGGCTCACGTGAGCCTGTATCGCTCACCTGGTTTAATTACTTGCTAAATATTTCATATAATTTTGCGTAAATTTACAAGGAATTTTCCTTAGATGAAGATTTTCTTGCAATTTAAAGCATTGGTAAACAGGAATTATTGCATGGGACAGGTTGGAAAGGGGACATAATGCATAGTTTGCAACCCCAACATACTAAAATCCAGAACCAGGCCTTTAAAAATGCAGAAATTGCCATTGTTTTGCGGAATCCATGAAATTTCTGCAAAACACAGCGTTTCTTAGCCTCCAACATGATTACTTTGCTAAAAAACTAATCTTATTAAACTAGGCATTTCACATCCAGTTTTGTATGGAAATATAGTTTACAAGGCACATAAATGCAAACAATGTCCATCAAATCTTAAGAATTATTTAAATAGACTGATTCATAAAGGATATAAATTCGACATTGTTGTCAGATCATTAAATCTTGTCTTTGTAGGAAAAAATATTGATACTCTTATTAGATCATTACATTATAACTTAATCATTCATATTTTAGCATTTTAGTCATTGCACAACTTCTTGCTAGACCAACATAGTCTATGATGTTGCAGTTCTAAATCCTTTGGAAGTTTTGTAACTGATATTTTTTGTGTTGGGAGGCTTGAAGATTTGTCATCCTTATTTGTGTCTTGAGCTTGCTTTCAGTAACTGCGAGCATTCATTGTTTATACCTCATTTGTTTGTCTTCTATGTTATTGTTAATAATTGTTGAGGTACTTTTCTAATGAATTGGATGTATTTCAGGTTGATTTTTACTGTGTGTCTAACTTTGTATTTATTTTAGCCTTTGACCGTATAGAGGGGGAGGGTTTAACCCCGCTGCATATTGTTTGCGCCTGTCCCAAGGCAGGAAATATAGTCACTGGCATGTAGTTGTCTTTTTTTTAAAACATTTTAGTTTCTTACCATAAATGATAAACTGATATAGTATTGAGGAAGGGCCGGACCTTTTTCGGGATGCTGGGATCAGAGGTTTTTAAGCTCAGGAATTTCGGGATTTCTGAGAATTAAGCCCGGGATTTCGGGAAATAAATCCACCGGGAATCGGGATTTTAGCACTTTTTAAGTTCCTTTGTTGTTCGGGATTTCGGGATTTAGTAAAAATAAAGTCGGGATTCCGGGATCAGACCCCCTCCAGCCCCCCCTCAGTATTGTGTTCACTGATTTATCCACTTTGTTTTTATTGGGGCAATTTAGAGCTTGCTACATGGAGGAAATTTCCCACTTGTTGAAGATCATGTGGCGACCTCTAGATGTATATTTTCTCGAGCGGAAACTTTGGTTAAGTTAAGATCCACAGTGGCAGCCATTTTGAAATGGCAAAAGAATCACAAGCTTTCATCTCCTCATGCCAACGATCATTTGTTTCCAGTTTTGTTTCATTTGGTCAAGAGGTTTCCGAGAAAAAGATTTTTACATGTTTTTCTCATAGGGTCCAATGTTAAAGTAAGATCCTCGGTGGCGGCCATTTTGAATTTCCGATTGGCACCAAAATCACAAACTTATATCCCTTCATAAGAGTGAACATTTGTGTCAAGTTTTGTTTAATTTGGTCAAGCGGTTTCCGAGAAGAAGATTTTTACATGTTTTTCCCATAGGGTCCAATGTTAAACTAAGATCCTCGGTGGCGGCCATCTTGAATTTCTGATCGCCACCAAAATCACAAACTTTCATCCCCTCATATCAGTGAACATTTAATAGTGTCAAGTTTTGTTTAATTTGGTCAAGTGGTTTCCGAGAAGAAGATGTTTACATGTTTTTCCCATAGGGTCCAATGTTAAACTAAGATCCTCGGTGGCGGCCATTTTGAATTTCCGATTGGCACCAAAATCACAAACTTTCATTCGCTCATATCAGTGAACATTTGTGTCAAGTTTTGTTTAATTTGGTCAAGTGGTTTCCGAGAAGAAGATTTTTACATGTTTCGCCCATAGGGTCCAATGTTAAACTAAGATCCTCGGTGGCGGCCATCTTGAATTTCCGATCGGCACCAAAATCACAAACTTTCATCCCCTCATACCAGTGAACATTTGTGTCAAGTTTGGTTTTATTTGGCCCTGTGGTTTCAGAGAAGAAGATTGAAATGTAAAAGTTTACGGACGGACGACGGACGGACGACGGACGGACGATGGACGCCAAGTGATGGCAAAAGCTCACATGGCCTTTGGCCAAGTGAGCTAAAAAGTCACTATGTCAGGAACAATGAGCCTAACCAATGAGTCATAGATTAAAGTTGGAAACATGAAAGAACTCTGCCCAAACAGGGGAACAGACAGAAGTCACAAAGCTTCTATACTCAGAAATTTTTGTCACTGTTTAGAACAGTTTTATTCTATTTTTGGCTGTTTTCCTAAACCACATAACAAGAAATCCTTATCCATTGGTCTCTTGTGTTCTCCTAATAAACTTAAATAATATATAAAGGTTCATCATTATATTAGAAATCAATGAAAGCCCAAAAATCAACTGACCACAAACTGATGCACTTAATACTTGTACTTAACAAAAACTGTGATATTGAGAAAACAAAACTGTTAGACTTGTACCATTTATAAGTCAATCAGCAGGAAGTAAAAATTCAAAAATAAACATATAGTAAATATTCCATTCAATAGTTCACAAGATAATGTCAATTTTGTGTTAATGATGTAAAAGATACATGTACCAGGGTCAGATCCATGATTTAGAGTGGGCAGCATGTGATGAAAAATTTTGGAAACCAACAGTTAGCCCATTAATACATTAACCCAGTTGTTCTTAGTCTGAATTCACACCTATATAGATACTACTTTGTACACAGGCAAAATTATTTCACATGATTTTCACACGAATTTCACATGATTTTCACCTGAATTGAGCAAATAAACTAAGTGACAGAGTTCACGTGAAATTCGGGTGAAAGGAGCCTTCACGTGGAATTCACACGAAATGTTCACATGAAATTCGTGTTTAGTGAATTTCTCATGAAAATCATGTTAATTTCATGTGAATTTCACATGAATTTCATGTGAAGCTCGATTAACATGAATTTCACGTGAAAAATATTTGCCTGTGTATATCAGCTCAGCCTTACTACATAAATGACAATGGATAAAAAAAAAAGGGCCTATATTTTCTCAAAATAAAAAGGTCAAAACGAAACATTCATCCTAGCACACCCCAAACCCAAGTGAAATCAAATGGTTACGGACCCTATAAGTCTAAAAGTATACAAGATAAATAAGCACTCATAAAGAAACATTATTTTTTTAATATTATGATACCTCATCAATACACCTAATGGTAGGCAGAATAATTTTAGAGAGGATGTTCACTGATAATAACACTATACATATATCATGTATTGCCAAAACATTATTCACGATTGAGAGCAAAATACAAAATCAATAAGCAACAGTTTATTAAGGCTTTTAAAATTTGTTATACAGAGAGGTTTACAATTGGTACTTAGTACCTGGCAGGTCAAAAGCCTAAGAATAGAAGAGTTAACGAGGGGCATGACAGCAATGAGTCAGTCAAAGAATGATAGATGAAGCAATAACACATCACAGCATGATATGTGTAATGATTTCCATATCATGTACAAGGGATGGTACATGTATTTGAGAATTAGAATTCATGCTGCATAAAGATCTAACTACTGCTGGCATATCTTTACATTTCTTGTGTTTCAACAGACCATTTTCTTTTAGGTATACTGTTAAGATTTTAAAAAATATCTCAAAACAAATTTAGTGATGGGTCATAATTAGAAAATATCAGAGCATTCTTGGCATCTTTTCTCCAGATTATATTCTTAACAAAACAGGTTATACCACATTCATGAAATCTACGACAGATTACATCACAAATGTTCTGAAAGGGAACACAATGCACTAAACGATAGCAAGTGCAAACTGCCAAATAACCCTCCTACAACTTGAATTTCTTCCAAATAATAACAGATAGTATGAACAAAACTTTTAATATTTCAAGCTGACAAAAAAAGCATGTTCTGAAATAATCCTGTCATGTATCATAGACTGGGTACAATAATGTGGTAAACATCTGTAATCTACATGTTGACACATTTCCAAATAGGAGCAAACCTCAGAGATAGAGAAAAGCCATCAGGTCCCAGCACCACGAAACTTCAATACTAAGAACATTCTATCCTCCATGGTAACTTCCATTAAAGACATGAGATTTTATGATGTAAAAGTCATGAGTATTCCCCTAAACTTTTAAATAATTAATATTCTGTGCCATAAGGGTCAACATATATAGGATGAGAAGAAGGCAACTCTTCCCTTTAAAATCCTTTGAAGACTTCTTTTTACAATAGAAAATACATTAAATACCATCAGTTCAGATGAGACACAAATTTTAGGGTGAAAAAAAAAAAGACTACCAAGAGATGCTGTGTAACAAGCCCAATTACAGTGAAAATTGATGGAAAATAGTTCCTCTCAGTAAAGCATACAACTTCCTTTTTCTTAGGATCACAATATAATTTGCCTAGATATTGATTTCTGTTAAAAGAAAGTCACAAATTCCTCACCTTCCACCAATTTGATAAGCACTTTTTAACTCATATCTCATCAATCCGATTATCAGAAGTGTTTTTCGATGTGTTAAGTTCATGTCATATAAACTGTGGAAATAATGATAATTAAGTTATTTCCTAATCCTTTATGAATACAATATTGTGGATGACTGTCTGGGTACTGATGACATTGTATATCTGCCTCAGCAGAATCAGTGTATGTTTATACACCAGTTATTAAAATCAAATGAGTTGCTTATCTGTGTATTAGTGAACTTATGTACCAGGAAAAGTGGTACATGTATTGCTTAACTGGGGCACCTGTCCATCTTGGTGACAGTGTGTATTACAACTCCTGTCAGTCAATTGGTAATATTTTGCATTGGAACAGCTGCCTAACTCTATAGGTTGCAATGTAAGTGTTGCTTGTCTGTGTATGTAAATGTATGTACATTAGAGATTCCATGAAGAGTTTACTTGGTTAAAGGAACGATTTAGTTGATACTAGTCAGATCATTGAAACTGTTAAGTTGTTATGTACTACTGAGACATATACTTACAGGATTTAAGTTTATACTGGTAAGATTGTTGTACAACAGATATATGTGTTCACAGTATGTTCAGTTTAAACAGGATTAAACAGCATGTACTATAACATAAACAATTAGCCTTTACAAAAATCTGCCAAACTGTTTACTTTCCTTGGACTGAGTTGGAACTGCAGTATGAAACAACACAAGAAAGTGATTCCCAAACCATAGCAATCATCCTTGAAATTACACTTGTTTTTTAATGTAATGATCTCAAATACTAACTTGAATTCATTAGCCTACATTAATTTCATCAATAATACAGGCTACCAGGTAAAAACAAACTGCTTTTTGCAAATACCTGATCAATACTTGAATTAATTATAAAATTATTCTGAATATATTTACTTTATACGGCTGTAAAAAGTGTTTGAAACCTACATTTGTAACATTACTGGAGAAATATCATTGGGAAAAAGCATATTAAGTTATGGAGATATTGACCTGCCAAGAATAATTCAAAAGTTAATAGCAGCTGTGATCACAAGTATAACACACTGTCATCAAGTATAACACACTGTCATCAACATTCTTTATGTATCCTTAAACAACTTAACATCCATTTTCCAGAAACAGGGAGCATTAATTGGTCTTCCATAAGGTTGGGAAGCAAGACAAAAATTCAAATCATACTTGATGGCATTTTTTCATGACTTGATACACCACCATTATGAGACAAACAAGAGAACGTAATTGAGAAAAAAAATGGACCAATTTCATAGAACAGCCTGAGAGTATGAATATTACAAGATAAAGCAACATTAAAATATATAAAAAAGTGCAGGATAATAATTTTTATTTTCATTTTAGGAGACTTTTATTTAAGGAGGAGACCAGAATGAATGTTTACATCAGATTGACATGGAGTAAATGTTCATGACAATGTTTACACCAGATTGACATGGAGGAACAGACCTGGGTAATAGTTTATACAATATCAAAGAGAAAGTGTCATTTCTGTCCAGACAAACACTAGCATTAAGGATGAAAATTAATCAGATATGGTTGTTTAGGAGTTGCTAAGATTTTTGCCAAGCAGGTCTTAGTCAACTTATCCTTAACCAAGATTGCTTAACATTCCATGCATGTGTACCTTTATCCTCCTTCACTTACATCTACATTAAGTCCATATGGTATCATCCAAGCCTAGATAACTATAATAAAGTACAGTTTAGCTGCAGTAAGTATTTTGAGATAAACTTGGCTCGAAGAGGTCATAAATATCATCTGCAATTTCTTAACATCCCCAAAGGATATCATTTAACAAACCTACATTAACTCAACATCAGGTATGTTCAAGTATGAATAGAAAAAAAAAGAATGATATAGTCAATTGAAAATGTGAGGCAAAGAAATTTATCTGACCAGAAAGTAATGGAATCAAAGCATAATAAATGCAATTAAACAATACCATTGCTTCTAATGACAGAAATGATATATTAACTATTGCATAAACAGGGGACTCTCCTGCAAACTAGCAAAGGATCCTCCAGAGTCAACAAATGATTGATACACAAGAAAAATTGCAACATATGTTTTCTTATGCTTTAAAAACATGGAAACATAAGTTTAGGATCAACCAGAAAGTTCATGTTTTTGCACATGTAAAGACACATAAAAACTAAAGTATATAAAACCAATACTGTTTTCATGTACGAATTCCTATGGAAAACCTAAAATAACAGTTTGGTTTTTTTTAATTTATTTTCATAAATAAACTAATTTACTCCCTTAATAGTATTTTTCTTATGTACATTTTTGTATTTCATGTTAGTTCTAAAGATATGGAAAACATATGAAAAACATATTTTCAGGTATATTTTTTAAAACGTGTCACATGTTAGCAATTTTTCTTGCGTATTAAGTGCAATACTGAGGCTATACTGGACAGTTCCACACCAGATAGATAAACCAGCAAAGTTCTTGATAACAAGTTGTACATGTAGAATAAAAAAAACACCTCTTTTCAACATCTGATGAGGATTAAACCTTAAAATTGTGTTTTTCTTCTTCAAAATCAAATTAAAAAGACAATCAAAGATTTAACATAGTCAAATCTGTTATAATGACCCTTATTTGATATCAGTTGTAATAAAAAGATCATCATAAATTCATCAAGACATTAAAAGAAATATCAAAGAAATAATATGTGGTTTTCTTCAATTTTCTTTCTTTCAAAACCACCTGTTATAAAACCTTTAGAAATTTGTACCATTAAAGTTTATTACCAACCTGAACAAGAAAAACTAGTTTGAGGAAACCCTATAATCTGGTTTTTGACTTCAGGGTACTAAAAATTCTTAACAACTTAGACATATGTGTTTATTAAAATTCAAGGCTTTTGACAGTTAGCTTGATCAAATGAATTTGAATGTTGTGGTGAAAAATAATCCTGATGAACAAACTGTGATTTACCCCAAGGTACCCTTGAAACATCAGCACACAAGAATAGTCCAATAATTCTATAATATATATCTATTAACAATATTAACAAGCATGATGCTCTAGGGTTAAGTTACTTTCTTTATCCAGTGTTTGATTAATCACAAAGTGTCCATAGAGTCAATTTAGTCTATTGGAGACTACAGAAACAGCACCTTGCATGTTTGTAAGGCCAGTTCATCTGGACAATGCTGGTCCCAAAATTGAAATAGAATTTGTGCAAAACAGCAGGAACATAAGAAATGTCTTATACAGCACCATTGTTTAACTAAATATTCTACACAGAAATTGTTATGATGCATTTTGAATAAAATGCTTTACACAGTACAACCATGGAGGTCAAACCTTTAACTATGGGCAGGTATGGACACACCATTAAGATTCATACAACTTTGAATAACATTTGACACATGAAAATAATTTGACAAAAATTCCTAAATGATTCCAGTCACTAGCTCTAAAATCAACCCCAACCTTCTTTTGGGGATATAGCACTTTGTGGTACAATTTCAAAGAAATTTATTACTGATTTTTCAAGTTATCATAAAGACATTGGGAAATTACTTGTTTCTGTCCCCTTTTCAGCCCCCATTCCTAA
This sequence comes from Perna viridis, assembly GCA_037379345.1. Classification (NCBI taxonomy): domain Eukaryota; kingdom Metazoa; phylum Mollusca; class Bivalvia; order Mytilida; family Mytilidae; genus Perna; species Perna viridis. Next base: position 7,365,910 of record CM074511.1, on the reverse strand, counting down.
ATGACTTATGTCACAACCCCCAAAACTAATCCAAACCTTCATTTGATAGTTTGACACCATGTGGTGTTATTTCAAAGAAATCCATTTACTTAGTCAATTTATTGTCCTGATTTAAGAAAAGTGCTTGTTTCTGGTCCCAATCGTACACAGTTTAAGTCTTAACTCTGAAAATCAATCCCAGTATGATCTTAGGTTATAGAATATAGTGTAACAATATCATAAACATCCACATGCTTTTACTTGAGTTCTATACATCTGTAGTTATATTCTATAAGTGGCTTGTTTTTGGCCCCTTCTTTCAAAATATATACTAACTAATACTTAAGTTTTTCCACCCAAAAAAGTGTGGAGGAAGACATCAGGCTGCCACAGAATCACATTGATAAGGAAAATAGTACCATATTATTACAAAAAAAGCTTATTTAAAATAAACAAAATGGAAAATGCAAATCAAAAAGTAAACACACTTTCAAATTCTTAAAACAAGTACTTTAAACTATTGCACTAAAATAGAAGTTAAAGTTTTACCATAATGCAGAATTTTATATAACAATTGATATGACTTGGTACAAGGGTACCTGTTATGGATTTGCAAAGTTTGTGCTACATATAAATAAGCAGTACAAAAAATTGAATTTTTAATTGATGTTGCAGTAGGCCATTTTATTTGCACACTTTTTTTTAAATATTTTTCTTCCTGAGGCTGTGGTTAAAAACATCAGTATAGAGCCTCAAGATCCACTAAAGTACTAAAAAGAACCAGTAAATTGATTCTGTGATGGAGAAACATCTGCTTTTAATGTATGTATCACTCCCCTAAACTGTGCCAAGTCAAACACACACACAACAATTGCTAATTACATTGTCATGAAAATAGCACAGTTTTCATAATTAACATCCTAAGCTTCTACACAGTCAGCAAGGGTCAATCTTCAAATACTCTACACTAGGTATTGTTAACAAAATTTGTAAATCAGACCTGAGATTGAGGGTTGATTCACCAGTTAAGTGATACTGAGGTCAGGGTAAAATTGCATTCTCTGGAAACATTTTCATAGCTAGAGGCATAAAAATGTATGCATATTGTAAGACAATTAATGAAAAGTTTTGTCTTAACTAAAAGATATTTCAAGGTTTAAACTTTATGCCAATAAATTTAGGAAATTTGAATGAAGTTCAATACTACCATGGCTATGCCGATCAATTTACATTGACAATCACCATTACTTTTTAATCAATATCTTTATTACATAAAACAGGTTACAAGTTCAGATTTACTTCTACATTTGAAAAGTGTCTGATAAAAATGAGAACAAAGCCTGATAGATACTTCGCCTTTTATTATCCAAGATGTCTTCACCATAATGCACCTGCGCCCTCTCATTTCATCATGTTTCCAGGGCTCTAGACATGAAAGTATTGATCTGACTAAACTGTCATTATTAGGAGTAAGTAAAGAACGACTCAACAGGAGGAACTTTACTGGAAAAAGTCATTTCTCTTTTGTTATGTTGATCATTTGTGGTTTATTAAACTTACAATCAAAAGACCAGCAGTTTGTGGTGTAAATTGAAAGTTGACACTGCTTTTTAGAAGAATCTTTATGATTTGTGGCTATACAGATGTAAAGCTCCATTGTATCTCATGTTATCACTTTACGTATTACTTCCCTGACTGCAGAGTACTGAGAAAAGAAAAATAGATATGAAAGGTCTGAAAGGAGAAAAACACAAAGGCATTATTTCTATTAGGAAATCATCATTAAAGAGAACAGTAAGTCAACAGAAGAACCAATAATCAGTCCTATAGTGTGTGTGTGTACTGAGTGATGGGGGTGGTAAGAGGGGCTTAAGCTGCTGATTCACATCCACATACACTGTTATGGTTTCCAACAACTTAAGATTTAACTGATTTTTCATGTTGAGCAACTGGGTTTCCTTCTTTGATGAAAATTCAGTATACGAGACATAAAATCACTTTAAAGTGGTGAATTCTGGAAGACAGTTTTACTCCATATCAGAACAAGTACTGGCATTTTCCAGTGCACAGTGCAAAGTTATGAACGCAAATCATGACTTGCACAATTTAAACTTTATTCTACTTTATTTGTGCAATGTTTCAACAGACCAAACATTCATGGCAAAAACACCATTCAAAGTTGAACAAATGCCTATCAAAAAATGAGAAATAATAAAGGTCTGTATGATTTTTTGCTCTTTAAATCAATCATGTAACAACCTAGCATTGATTGTGAATGGATTTTCCTGCTGTCTGATTCCAATAGTCAATAACACTATAAAACCAGGATTAAACCAGTCCTGAATAAAATGTATTTTCAGTAACCACTAGATAACTTTTCCCATCAAAGCAGTGTTAAAACTAGATGTAAAACATTTCAATTCACCCTCCTTTACAGATGCATATCAGAACAGATTAATTCTTCAAGCTTACATGTAAATGTGCAACCAACACTGGAACGAGCACAAGCCTTAGAGTGTTTACAAATTATACATCATATTTAATACCAACTAGAAAAACTGTAAACTTATTGTTTGATCTCTCAATGTAATGGAGACTAATTAGTCTTGTGTTTTTGATTATTGTTTGCATTGGTATTACCAGTGCTCATTAGCTGCATTATGATTAACTCTGGATTACAGCATTCCATACATGTATATATGTGGATTAATGCATCCTAACTTTGAGATCTACATGTAATGATGGATGATGACATTAGACTGTGTTCATTATGTACAATTTTCTGCTGATGAGCAAAATCATAAAAAATCACTTCCAGAATCAATAAATAAATGAAGAAGTAATCTACATATATATTTTGAAATGGTAACACCACTATGTTTGAAGCAGACATGGGCTCCACTCACGAAATATCAACAGTGTAGAGTGGAGAAATTTAAAATCCCAGTAGTGTTTACCTTGATCAGTGCATTAAACAAAAATTAAAAATTAAACAAAAGAAGTGAGTAACATAGGATCTCAATCACCAACTTTATATCCACTTGCAAGACTACAGAGATAACCTAAATAGAATAACTTTGTAGCAGTATATCATGAGACAGCAAGCTTTGAACCAGGAACAATAAAACACAATTTTTATTTTACAGAATTAAAGGTAGATCTTCAGTCATCCAAGTAACTGACTAATTATACATAGATTCAAATATAGGTTTCCTGAAGAAAGTTAATCAGAAGCTTGCTCACTAGCCCTAAATCAACAATGCTGGAAATGAAACAGAGTTCTATGGTTGTATCAGTCAATGTCTAACTTAAGTGTATTGTAGGAAAATATCCAGACAAAAATATGTTCCACAAATAGTCACACATCTTGGGCAATGACAAATCAGAAAACAAACATGTAGGCAAAGCATTGTAAAAAAGTAGGAGTAAATAGTCAGGGTCTAAAGCCTGGGTTCTGAAAAAAATAATAAGGGTCTAAAGCCTGAATTATGTAAAATAGTCTGGGTCTGAAGCCAGAGGCCTGTAAATTATTCAGGATCTGAAGCCTTGGTCCTGTAACATAGTCAGGGTCAGAAGCCTGGGTTTTGTAAAATAGTCAGAGTCAGAATTCCTGTGTCATGTAATAGTCAGGGTCATAGTCTGAGTCATGTAAATATCTATCGTCTGAAGCCTTGGACATAAAATATTCAGGGTCTGAAGCCTGAGTCCTGTAAAATAGTCAAGATTTGAAGCATGTGTACTGCAAAATATTCAGGGTCTGAAGCCTTGATCCTGTAAAATAGCTTTAGTCCAGTTAAATAGTCAGGGTCTGAAGCCTAGATCCTGTAAATTATTCAGGGTCTATAGCCTTGGTCCCATAAAATATTCAGGAGCCTTGTTCCTGAAAAATATTCAAGGTCTGAAGCCTGGGTGCTATCAAATAATAGGGTATTGAACTTGGGTCCTATAAAGATTGATAACTATACATATTTCAAAGTATAAAGAGATCCAGGATCACCAACAGTCTACCCCAAACCATCAAATTAGACCCACTAGTAAAGCCATCACCTGTCAGTTTATAAGTTCACTGGAACTGAAATTTTATTCAGGTATCTGAATTGTACTACAATGTACAATTAAACATCTGTCATCCTTAAAATGTAATTCAGGAGTAGACCTTTAAGTACTTGGCACATCTTAAACAGTTAAGTTCCTTCAAGTAATATGGCTAGAACATTTCAGACAAAACTATGTGCCGTGGCCTATCAGCAGACAAATCTAAAAGATATTTCAAACACATTTCTTTCTTAGTAAAAAAAACAAAGACAATTTACTGGAATGGAAGTTATATGTCAGAAAAATTGGAATGAGAAAGAAATTGTCTGACATTAATAAAGTACAATGGAGTCATTCTCATCTTTAACCTGAAACTATAGATTAGAAATAACATACTACATAATTACTTGGAAATACAAGATTTATAGAAACTGTATATTGTAATGGTCTATAAACTGGTATGGCTTGCCTTAGAAGGTTTGTATTGTAATGGTCTATGAACTGGTATGGCTTGCTTTAGAAGGTTTATATTGTAATGGTCTATGAACTGGTATGGCTTGCCTTACAATGTTTATATTGTAATGGTCTATGAACTGGTATGGCTAGCCTTAGAAGGTTTATACTGTAATGGTCTATTGACTGGTATGGCTTGCTTTAGAAGGTTTATATTGTAATGGTCTATGAACTGGTATGGCTTGCTTTAGAAGGTTTATATTGTAATGGTCTATGAACTGGTATGGCTTGCCTTAGAAGGTTTATATTGTAATGGTCTATGAACTGGTATGGCTTGCCTTAGAAGGTTTGTATTGTAATGGTCTATGAACTGGTATGGCTTGCCTTAGAAGGTTTATATTGTAATGGTCTATGAACTGGTATGGCTTGCCTTAGAAGGTTTGTATTGTAATGGTCTATGAACTGGTATGGCTTGCCTTAGAAGGTTTATATTGTAATGGTCTATGAACTGGTATGGCTTGCTTTAGAAGGTTTATATTGTAATGGTCTATGAACTGGTATGGCTAGCCTTAGAAGGTTTATATTGTAATGGTCTATGAACTGGTATGGCCAGTCTTATAAGGTTTATATTGTAATGGTTTATGAACTGGTATGGCTTGCTTTAGAAGGTTTATATTGTAATGGTCTATGAACTGGTATGGCTTGCCTTAGAAGGTTTATATTGTAATGGTCTATGAACTGGTATGGCTTGCTTTAGAAGGTTTATATTGTAATGGTCTATTGACTGGTATGGCTTGCTTTAGAAGGTTTATATTGTAATGGTCTATTGACTGGTATGGCTTGCCTTAGGTTTATATTGTAATGGTCTATGAACTGGTATGGCTTGCCTTAGAAGGTTTATATTGTAATGGTCTATGAACTGGTATGGCTTGCCTTAGGTTTATATTGCTGTTAAAGATAATCAATTTCAACCATTCAGCAAAATTTGGTTGGTTTCTGTAAGTACATGTAGATGCTGTTTGAATGTCTGTGTTCTGAATGGAAATTTTTCTACAGGAACAGAAAATAACTTTGTGCTTGCCTGGGGTCTTGGTTCCCTTGATTACTCCTTGACTTATGACATATACTGGTAATACATGTAGCATTTTTGTTAATTCATGTAGAAGATTTCTTTAATATTTTTAATATATTTAAAATACTCTGTTTAATGTTGAGCAGGGAGGGCTTTGAGTACCAGTTACAATTTAAAGTAAAGATTTTCGGGTTATCCAGAAGTTTGAACTGCTTCGCATTGCCTGCTGTCAATCTAAAAAAATAAAGTTGGAATACCTCAACCAATAAAAAAATCATTTTTTATAAGTTTGTTTTTACTGCTTCCTTATTCTTAAACAAATGTTGCAAATACCTGGAGAAATATCCATTTCCTGTTTCCTTCTCAATATCGGCATGTGAAGGAAAAGTTCTGAAGTACAAATACTTGAAAGATTGTTCTCTTTAATGAATGGCTAACCTTTATCAAAAAGGATAAAAGATGTTCTTTTTCTTCATTATTTAACCTCTGATAATGAAACACTTTTCTTGTATAATAGCCAATTTAGTCACAGAAGACACAGAAGAATTGCAGATGAAAAATGCCAATAAGACCACCATCTCATAAGATTTACCAATAAAATTGTCATTTGGAAATCACAAAGTGCTAGACAACACAACGAAATCAATGTTAGCATTAATCTGTAATTACAAATCTATCTGACCACTCCAAGAGAGAGTGAAGCCAACAGGGAATTGTCCTATGGGCTGACTATAGTCAGGGACAATGATAAGTTAATTATATGACCATTGACACTGGCTAATGTTGGGTTATAATAACCACACTGAAAATGACAAGGCTTTAACTTCAGTAAAGTATTGAACTGTTAAATGAAAGGTTTTATTGAAACAAGGATAATTATATATCAACTTCATATTCCTTCCACACAGCCATTATTATAAGGACAAGTGCTACAACAGAGACACCCAAAGGCCTGGACACAGCCATTTTCTTCCATAAATACAACTTTAAGGTATAATTTGTTTTGAGAGTAACATACATTACATGTTTAAAGGTTCAAAATTATATAAGTAAAATGAAACAAGTTGAGAAATACAGATACAAGTAAAAAAGTGAGACAGTGAACATATTTAAAGTAAGATACATGTAGGGTACATATGTAAAGTAAGACAGATAGAAATGTAAAGTAGGACAAGATACAAATGTACAAATGTTAGGTAAGACAGGGGTATAAATGTTAAGTAAGACAGGACACAGATGTAAAGTAAGAAAGGATACCATTGTAAAGTACCATTGGGTACATGTTTACAATGACTTAAGTGAGACAGAGCTGTGTTTTGAGTGAGACAGGATACATGAAAAAAAGTGTCTCCAATGTTTAATACATGTACATGCTTAAGGCTACTTAACAGAAACTGTGATTAAGTATTTTACACCATTTGATGAAGTCAATGACTGCTATGGTAAGGAAGTTCTGCAATTCATAAGTATCCCCCCTTCATTTGTACAACATGTTTTCTTTCTGCCAAAATTGCTTTTCAGAAATTGTTTCTCATGTTGTTTGAATATGGAATGTACAATGTATGTGAATGTACATGTACAAGCTATTTTATAAGATGAGGTTTTCCCCTGGTCTACTCTATCTTAAACATTATAATACATAATGTATGTAAGTCTGTGGGTTAAAAATATCCATGGAATTATGTGAAGAACTTTTATTTGTGGTACAAAAAATCTGTGGTTTAAGAGAAAAAAAACATCATTTTTGAGATTCTAGAAATCATTAATCTGACAAATCTGTCATATAAATGAATAAGAATATTTCTTTTTTGTTCCTAACCGAAATTTCATGGTTTGCCAAACCCAAGATATCAAAACCCTACCATTAAATTTTCCCTGTAGCTAGCACATCACTACCTCAAAAAATGATTCAATTTAAACATGATAGAACTATGTGATTTCAGCCTCATGCTTTAGATCATTGCTACATAAATGACGTCTGTGTGCAAGACAAACATTCCCGATACAAGGAAGTACAAGAAAATGGCCAATCCCTGTACAATTTACAAAAATATTTCGCAAGAAATAATGAATGGAAGATAATCTTCACACCCATTCTATTTATCTTTACATATACACCAGAATGTACCACTTCCAAAACATTTTAAAAACAATCCTCTTCAATGTATACAAAGCAAGCATAATGATGTAAATGATCTTGAAGATCTTTATCAATTACAAAATAATCATAACTGTTTCACCTGAATGTAGGATCAATCAAGTTAAAATAAATCATGTTTTTTTTTCTTGCCTACAAATTATGTATATCATCTCTTTTTGCAACTATTGAATCTGCAATTTCTAATCTGTGTTACCAGTGTCTTATCATTCTACTGCTATGACAAACACAAAATATAGATGATGATGACACATGAGGACTAGATTTTTTTTCAACAATTTTCAACAAACATATCTAGGATAATAGACAGAATTCAAAGGAAAAAGCTGCTCAGCATGGATAACAAACATTTCTGAGAAGATCATTAAAGGTGTTATACATAAGAACAAATGAGTAAGTTCAAATGTACCAGAATTCTAAAAACAGGATTCATGACAAACAATATCTAACCAACATAAGGAAATTTTACACCTGCAAAAAGGCTTTAATGTTACATTTTTCAAAATGTACATGTGCTTTAACAAAAAGATAATTTGACTAATAAGACAGGGCAATGGTAATTAAGCCATATACACTGAGGCTTCTGTATTACATGTACCGGTACTACCAACCTATAGTTCAGCTAACATACACCATAGATTCTATACTGCAACCTCAGATCAAAATTAAACCCAATGTTTCTGTTTCAACTTTTGTTTAATCAATAAGAAGATCCTGATATGTTTTCAACCTCATTTTAATGACATTGATTTCTAACAGAAGCTACACCAGAGAAACCATATAAACAAAGGAAATATTAGCCAGTCAAGCACCAACTCTAACCAAATAAATGGTTCACTATTTCTTACTAATACTGCTGAGTGGTGTTAATCTGATATAGAAAAATGGCTGAAGCACATTATGATTTTAATAGAACTGTAGGTTAACAAGATCATGATATGCCACAAAGCCAGAGAAAATCCAAGCATTCAAATATGCATACAATGCCAAGATGGTAACATATAGCCTGAAAACTATGTGTGAATTTGAAGGACACACACTAACTCTAGGTAATCCTTTGGGCTTCAATTATACATTCATGTTGCCACTCAAAAAAGATATATAATGTATCTGTCACCTAATGGGATAATGGACTGATGATTATCCAAAATTCAGCTTTAAATTACTATTAAAAATATCTATCAATGTGTCAAACTTGAAGTGAAAAGTAGCAACAAGTCTGACATTCAGCTTCATTAATATGTATGTCAGCCTTCCAACAATAAAAACAGGAATAAAAAAGACACTTTAATTCAAACAATAATCTAAAACTTTTATCACAAAACACTTTGTGCAGGAATCCAGACCAATAGAATTGGAGCTTGTCTGAATAATAATTGATTTTAACTTATCATATAAAACTACTAAAAAATATCCGAATATTTCTGTTGAACCACAAAGATGAAACATTTTTGTTTGACAATCCAGGCTGTATGTTTGCTATCGCTGTGAATAAACTTCAAAACATTTTATACATTGCATGACTGCTTAAATTTGAAGAAATAAGAAATATATTCAATTGTAGTTTTTTTTCTGAAAAGCAGGTCTGAACAAAAATCACATGCATCTACATATGCAGAATACAGTGTATGTACAAAATTGTACGATGAGAACCAAGGTTTCATCCGAAAAAAGTCAGAATGTATATAAACCAGTTGTCTAAACAGATAAGTCTTGTTATAACTTCGTGTGTACATGCATCCTAAATTATGAATTATAGTATTTTTAACTATCAGAACATTACATAAAGCTACTTATAATAAATGTACATGTACAAATATACCTGTATGTGGTTTTCTGTGGCTCAGGGATGACATGAGTAATAAATATATCTAAATAAACATTTACGAAATCTTCATACAAAATGTACCTACATGTATGTGTAAGCACTGATCAGAACCCTTACTGAACAGCAACATGTAACCATCAGTAATTCTGTAAATATTATCCACTGACATACTAAAAGTAACAGTGAACCAGAACTTAGTTTTGAATTTTATAATCACAGCCTGCTACAAGATGGTCAAACAGAAGTGCAGTGTTCTAATTGGTTGCTAACATCTCTTCAAACAAAAAAAATTTCATCCACCACATAAAGCTTAAACGGACTGAGCAATTAAAGGATGACATACCGGTACATGTATCATACATGTTTCAACTGTGATGACTATACTCATAAGGGATCAATATTAAAAAGAAAATAGTACTTACCAAAGCTTGGTTAATTGAATTGGAGTCTCCCATAGGATATGGTGTGTATATGGCCAGTGCTATACAGTTAGCAAATATAGTCAGCAGAATCAAAAACTCAAAAGGCGTACAAAGCATTAAGGAAAACTACTATCATTAAACATGCATTTGTAGTTTTATTCTTTCTGTGTTATAATTAATTAATGATGTATTTTTATGTGTGTATTTAGCATTTATGATGTATCAGTATTTGTTTATTTCATAAACCTTTAGTCTTTTTACTTTTTTCTGTCCAGAAATAATTTGAATTAAATGTTGTATTGGTTTTACAAATGTAAAATGCATCCAAATCTATGTAGATGTGACAGTGCAATGTATATTAATCAGTCACTTTGAAAAAAGTGTTTCTAAAAACTGCTATTTAAAAGTAATAATGTAAGTTGATACTACTGTACAAATACAGGGTTTATAAACCATTGCTGTATTTTATGATAGCATTATATCATCTCCTGTTTCATTATGAGCAACTTCTAATGCAGAAGAATGCTTCCTAGTATGTTGGTGTAACTGTGTTATAGAGATAACATAAAATGATACAACTTTTTCTTTTGTGTATTCAAGATTTTTTTCTCTATAAAATACAGTAGCAGGATGAAAACAATACATGTACATTGCCGAAAAAAATCAAATTGATTTGCACTGGCCGCAAAATTGCTCGGACTACCCTCAAAATCTGACCTGTTGCTAAAGCTCAAACAAATAAATTTGATATTTTCTAGTAATATACATATATTGTATATATTCATTTGTTTACAATTACAGAAGTTAGGAATCATCCTATTTTTTTTTGGTTTGGTAAATTTTGATTAATTGTAATCATATTAAAAAGAAATGTAAGTTACATTACTAGGGCACACAATGATATGTACTAGTAAAATCCTAATAAAATGCACACATATATGCACATGTAATATAGAAATCTCCTTTAAATATAATCCATAACAAAAGAATAAGAAAGGATATCTCCATTCTACAACACGTATACATAGCTTTCTCATAGGATTGTTCAACGTCAAGCAGAATAATGCTCTTGGTGGTCGAACATTTTGTGTTGGCTGTTTCCGCTGATTTGGCCGCTTTCGCGTCATGGCTGCTGACTGAGCAGCGCCGATTGCCGATTCCCACGCCGTGCTGAGAGGTTTGGTCGGCACACCCTGTGTTTTGTTTTCTGTTGTCGCTGGTGATGGAGGGCCTCCTCCCTCTTGCCCTGGCCCAGACTTTTCTGGAGTCTGGGTGGCAGGCAAGTCCCTTCTATCAGTTGGGCTCCCTGGGATCCTATCATAATTTTGTCCTACAAAAAACATTTAAAACTTCAGTAAAGCATTTACACAATGACTTTTCAAAACAATGAATTTTGAAAAGGTAACAATAAGAAATTAAGACACTTTATGAATTAATATTAATGTGTGATTGCATGTTTTTGTGAAGTTATTTATAAGTGTTCCTGTTAAATATATAACAAGAATAGAAATGGTCAGGTAAATATATTAAATAGTCTATATCAAAATAATATGTACATTTGTACATGTAGCTCTTACATGTACAAATGTATTAATTATTCCATAATACAATTCAGACAAAGCAGCCTCACAAATACATTGAAGCTATTTCTAAGAACAATCATATTCAACAGGACTGGCCAGAACATCACTCTTTTACCTGATACATACAAAATACAGACACAATTGATTTTAACAGTTTAAATACACTTCACAGGTTTTATTTCAAGTGTGATCAAATGACATTCTTAACTAATGATTTTCAAGGTAACATGTTGCAGTTTGATGAGCAGCAGGATTATGAAAGCTTTATTTCACTGTCCAATGCTATTGACTTGTTTATTAACAGACAAGACAGATTCTATATCTCCATATAGGAATCTGACCAATTACAACACAGTGATAAAAAGATTGCATCTGATAATTGGGCTAATGTTATTTGTAAGCCACCCCCCTATTATGACCTTCATAAAACAAATTAAAGTAGCTGAATAAATCTATATCAGGGCACTATTGTCATTATTAAACAAACTATACAGACTAATTAATGAGTAATCTTGGCCATGTTGGTCTCACTTTGTTTAATCAAAATCATACCATGTATTGTTACATGTATATATTTCATATATACATGTACATGTGCCAAGAAGAGTGCAGCAAATATGGTACTTGATTAACAAAGTAGTATCCAGAAATACAAGGTCTCACAATGGGAGACATTGACACACAGACACCCAGCATTTCAGCAAGTCCCTGAGCTGTGTGGCAACAGGAGGACAAAAATGGTCAAATTACACAAAATATACCCCACATTGGGATAGAAAAGGTAAATCTATAGTCTACTTGTACATTCACATATGCTACACAATAGATTTCCCAATAACCAGGAAATTAAGTGGAAAAAAAACAAAATATATTCATGTATTAATGAGTACGTATGTACTCCAAATTATTGACAAATATAATTATCTTAATGTTTGAATGGAAAAATACCAGACTGAAAAAAAAAAACAGACACAACTGCAATACTGCATTATATAAAGCAAAACCTCTGTCAACAACCCAATGGTGTCATTAAATGATATCCTTATCAATAAAGGAAACATTCTTATTAAATATTGACAAATTTTTAGATTCCTCTGCCTATTGAAAATACAATGAAGTTAGCTTCCTAAGAAATCCCAATAATCTATAGATGCTTTCAGTTTTCTAACAAGAGTTTTTTACTTTAAACTTGTCCCTTGTAATTCAAACGCAGAAAATCTTAGACAGATCGAAACTGGTTCTCAACATAAATAAGCATCATGATTAAGGCTAAACATACATTTTGTATACAGACTTTACATATGTCTTTCATATAAACTATGCTTGTATGGATTGTCAGAGTATTCAAAAATCATTGTCTATAATGATCTTAAGCATACAATAAGAGAGAGCAACCAGGCTTCAGTGCATCAACTTTAAATACACGTACCTGCATTTTCAAGCTCATATGGATCAATAAACTCTTTGTAGGTTCATACAATCCAAGTGCAGGAAGCAGCCAAGTTTCACTAAAAAAAAACCTTGAGTTGAAATTTTCCTCAAATCCATCATCTGCTCAATTTCGACCAACCACTCAAGTGAGATCACTTGAAATTGCAGATTTTAGGAAAAAACTCTGGATTTAAGCAAATTCTCAAGATTTTTGTACGAAACTCAGACCTGATTGTTCTTAAGATCATCATTATTGAAATTTCATAACTAACCCCCTCAATTTTGCTGCTGTCACTTTCAAACAAGGACAGGGTGACATTAAAGCTTTCTTTTATTCTTACTTCTATAGAGTACTATAAAACTAAAAGGTGTAAGACTTAAAAATAACAATGGCACAAAGCCTAGAATGTTTAACAAATAGTTATAAATTGATTGCAACAGGTGTTGAGAATCCAATCAGTACACATTCCTTAAGTCTGATGAGCAAGCAACATCTGAAAAGTCATTCAGGTACAATCAATCAATATTTAAAATATATATATATATATATATATAAATATGATCTTATATGAATAGGTCATTGTGAGCAAATCACTTCAAAAATAGTAGTATGCAGCCTTCCAAAAGTTAAGTGGCGATTGAAATCTTTTTTTTTATTACTTAACATGAAAATCATGATTAGAAAAATGAGAAGGTCATCGATGATTAACTCTAGAGTTTGGTTTAATTAACATGTCTACACCAGTAAATTAGTTGGTTCAGGATTCAAGTAGACTCTAGGTGTTCCCTGTAAGCGTTCTATATACCTTAAGCTGTGTACACAAAGGATACATAGATTGATGACAGGGAATATGAGACCAATTCTCCTTTGGTCTCATCTCAAAGAACAATTTTGTTTCTACTGGCTTATCTTCAAATAAATATTTGTATCTTTTATCACTTTAAGTAATGTTTCCTTTAACAATTGTTTCATGTCATCTACGTCAAATATACACCCCATTTGTAATGTATATGTAACACATAACGGTATTAAACATTATGTAAGGAGAGACATTTTTCTTGAATTTCTCCAATTCTATTCAAAAAGATGCTGACTTTCCACATAATCACTACAAGATTTCCTGATCTGGTCTAGCATCCATTATCAAACTGACCAATTGAATTGCAGGATTACTTGGCATATTCACTCCAGTAGAATATTCTACTGGCACGAAATATGCCAAGAGATCTTCAGATTGACTGGTCAACTTGGCAGGGAATACAGTATAGTGGGTTATTTTCATGGGGGTTTAATTTTCGCTTATTTTCGCGGATCGGCAACAACCGCAAAAATAAAACCCACGAAATTTTATGCCAACATAACAGTCATTTCTTAAAACAATACTTTGGTACTCTACACGGAAACTTTCCTTTTAATTTCCGGTATTAACAGTAGATAGATTAATGAGATTAATGAATAAATTTAAGAAGTGAGAAGAAATAGTTCTCATTTTTTCAACCTCAACCATTATACTTTTGTAAATTTTAATCACCAATTTATTTCCAAACGATCGTTATGTGTAAAGGATACCAGCAATTGAAAATGAGTATTCTGATTTTTTTCAAACCCAAAAACATTGTAACTTCAGAAAATTCTGAATTGGCTGATATAGTAGGACACAGTGCTTTAAAGAATGCAAATGAACTAGTCTGTGAAATAATAGGAAGTCTGTCAAATATTTTGTCACACCTCTTCAGACCGTGAAAAAAAAACCACGAAAATATCTTCCAGACGTTTGGCCTTTAAAATCGCCAAAATTTAGCACCGCGAAAATAACATGCAATAACAGACAATGAGATAAGGAAGCAGATTAGAAAATTTATTGCTGTTATGTGGAGTTGAAAAAGTGTCCAATTATAATAATACAAAAGTAAACATCTACGGCTCTAGGAACACTGACACAGAATACTAGATAATAATTGAATTCCTGATGCAACATGTTTTCTGATTGGATGAAAAATTTCGTCTATCATCTCTTAGAACAAATTTTGTAATGTGACTGTGACGTCAGCAACCTTTTTTGATGATTTACTCATTAAATTTTGATATTAAATTAAATAATAAGGAATAACTGTTATACATGTATTTTTCGGACTATTTGAAATAACCTCAATGCCCATGGTGTACACGTGAAAAAAAAACCAGTTACGCAGGTTATTTAGTGTGCACAACTTGATTGAGGTTATTTCCTCATGGACCGAAAAAATATAAAAATATAACAGTCATTCCTTAAATATCCCAAATAACATATAATGTATATACTTAGAACCCCAGAGCCTTAAAGCTGACATGTAAGTATCATAATACATCAGCAAAGAATTCATTCCATACAGCAACCAATTACAATAAATAAAAGTTTTGGAAGGGAAATGATTCACTGACTATACACTACATTACCCACCTTGTATATACATGTACATTGCATTCCAACTGATTGTAGATTGAAATTTAAGAGTTTCATGCCAGTGGTATCAGCCATACCTAAGCAAATTCAGATTGCTACATTCAAGAACAATATTATGTACATGTACATGTAGGTTATTATTACATAACTGGACCATCCTAAATCTAGTAATTTTGTTTTGAGTTTTGGATTTCTCTGACAAGAGACACCTGATCAAGGTAACCAGCACCATTTCTGTCCTCTTGAGACATAATCAATACATATTTATTCGCTTCATCACACTACAATACTTTATTTCTGTCAATTGCAATATTTTATTTCTACAAATTCAATGTGATTTCATAATTAGACTTGAAAAGGACTTAAAACTGCCAGGATAGACTTGTGCAGATGTCAATTGTTAAAAATATAACCAGTTATTCTAAACTTTGGTGTGATACTAGTAAGCTCTTTCAAATTTAGGTGTTACAAATACATGTACATACATGTTCATGTTTGTAGCTGTATATATGAACATGTGCAAGTGCTAGCTATTGTGACACCAAATTGAGATAGCAATAAAGGTCCTTTCATTCTACTACATTTTAAAGAGAGCAGAGTTCATACTTAGACTTCACTCTTTATCAAATTCAAAGAAAAAGAAAAAAAAGAAAATATAAAACAGCCATGGCAGTTTTTCTTATGATAAAGTTAAAGAAAGAAACTACAAATTATCCTCAAAATTTCATCAGGAAACGATAAAAATTAAGCAAACACTTACAATGTAGAAGCCTTTCAATAGAGTTGATATTATTCAAGTAAATGTATGTGAACAAAAGAGGCAATAGATAAATAGAACAAATCTTCTATTATACATGTATCAAATAATGAAGCGACTTAATTTAAAATGCTTATCAATGAAGGACATTGTATATATTACAAAAAATGAGATTATAATCACAACTATAAAGACGTATCTGAAGAGACCTGTACAACAACAAAAAACATATATTTGTGAAATAGCTTCTGCCTCCATTTGGACTCCTATTGCCGGTATTGGCAAACATGCAAACCTTAAGGAGAATCATCCTTTGGCAAGCATCTGACAATTTTCATCTTCCTTCATGCACATGTACATGTACATACATTTAGTGGGCAATAAAGAGATAAATGTCTCAATACAATTCCCATCACTCCTTTGCCCAAGCTATAACTCTATGATTCCTTTTTGGTATCAATACGCTAAGACAATTTGGTCCATTGATGTCAGCTGTATAACACTTTTTAACCACTTTGCCATTGTCATTGCCTATTGTAGTACAAGTCTAAGTAACCACTTTTTCTATATCCACTGCTGTAGCAATAGAAGCTCTTTATTGAAAGTCCTATGACTGTGAACATCTCCACCCACTGTTGTATCAAAGTCAATACCTTAAGACAACAATGTAGTAGCCCTCACTGAATCAATAACCTATGGCTACTCTGTCCATGTCGGTTGCATCAACAACGTACTTACCCCTTGTAAAAGCCTCTTGCATCAATATCATATGGTCCCTTTGCATGATTCCCTCATATCAATACCCTATGACCCCCTTGACCCTTGCATCAACATTCTATGACCAGCAGGCCTTTCATTAGAGGTGGTAGGAGGTACTTTTACCCTTCTAAACTGCTGAAAGGTACCTCCAGAATTTTAAATTTTCATACATTTTTATTAAGCAAAATGATGAAAAGTACCTCCTACAAAACCAAAGGTACCTGCACTGCAAAAAATTAATGAAACCTGTGGACCCGTTTGTCCGAGTCCCTACCATCAATGCCCTATTAACCCCTTGACCAAGTCCCTTAAATCAACATTCTATGACCACTTTGTCTGGGTCCATCATATCAACATTCTATATCCCCTTTGTCCAAGTCCCTTCCATCAATTCTCTTTATGACCCAATTTTTATCAATAACCTATATCCCCCTTGTCAGAGTCCCTTCCATCAATTCTCTATATGACCCAATTTTTATCAATAATCTATATCCCCTTTGTCCGAGTCCTTCCATCGATAACCTACATTGTATATCCCTAATGTCTGAATCCCTATTCAACACCCTATGTGTCCTCTGTCGGAGCCCTTTGTTGTCTCCTTCATGCAATAAATCTAATGCCTGGCATAATATACCTTTGAAAGTATACAGCAAAAAATATGAATCGATTAGGAAGATTTTCACCATGAGAAATGATCATTGTAGAAATCATATTTATGATGTCAAGCAACAGAGTTAACCAATGATTAATACTGATCAAATCAATAAGAATTCTTTCTTATTCATATTATTGCTGAAATAAACATCTCAATTTTAGCTTGGTGTCACTTTGGCAAGTTTGGTGTTGCGAAAGAAATAGGCTTCCAGTAACTGATGTCCTTATGAATTTTTGGCTTATTTTTTTTTTTGTTCCATTAAATATAGACCTATTTTTTGTTTTGGAAGTCAATAAAACATCAATTCATTCAAATTAAAAACATTCTTAAATGCAAGTTTTAAATATTGCCATTACAACTTTATCATATGATAATTTCCATTAACATAGTAAACACCTCAAATGTTGATTTTTTTGTAATCAATTCATCAACCTTGTGCAAGTATATGTAAGTCAGTAGTATCATCTAGCATCATACATACATGTACATGTATTCTAGATTAATATGATGAAAAATAGAAGCCTACACTATTTCGGCACTTTGATTAGTTTAGCAATAACACGAAACTGAGTAATTCTTATAAGTGTGCATCAAACTGATGTAAATTTGTACCAATATAAAGTTGTAAACTGAATAGATTTGGAATGCTTTCAACAGCAAAAATTCTGGATAAAAAATTAATCAAGAATGAGATTTGAGTATTTCATAAAAGGTCATTTTGCAACTCCTTGGCCTGTAAAATGTTATCATTTAGCTATGGAACATTTGACAGTGTATGTCACCTTGTCAAGTTAAACAGACACCAGACATTAAATATATCTGTAAAAAACAACTTTTCATTCTCAATCTATTCATAATTACAACAACAAACTGATGTATATTTGCAGATGTTGATGAATTTGAAATTGAGTTTATTAAATATTTACTTTTGTAAATGCATGCACGTGTATATACAATGCAGCTACATTGTACATGTACATGTATAGATTGGAACTCCTTTTTAAGTTGCTAATATTGTTAGTGACTTTTGCATACATAATTTTTGTACTAAATATTCGCATGATATGATTTGCATAAATATGTACTTATACGCCACTAAATGCTGCTCGGATCCTCTCCATGTTCAACACCATAGCATCATAACTTCATACCAGATGAAAATATACCTTTTATACATGTGTGTTCTACGTGTGTTTCGTGCTTGTACCAGAACAGAAACTTTACATGAAATGATCGGTTAGCTTTGAACATTACCCAGTTTCCAATTCAGGCATTGAGGCTTGTTACAAGACTACATACAAGTAGTTCATATATATTAGCACATCCTGGTATTTATGAATATTCATTGCCAGCTGCTTAATCAGGTTCATAATCTGGTTCGCTGGTCAATATCATAAGTGACCCAAAGATCGCTACAATGTACCTTTTTTAAAACATATCATACACATGTATATGTGGATTTTTTTCTCTTGTATTAGAATGGGAAGTTTACATTAAATGATAATAATAGGTTAGCATTGAATTTATGTAATATTACCCAGTTTCCGATTCAAACACAGGCGTTCTTTACAATTGTCTATATAACAGTCATATATATTATCAGGACACTGATATCTATATATATAGCCATTCGTGACATAGTGGTTATGAAAGGGTTGGCAATTATATCAAGGGAACAAAGATTTTTTGGGAAGTCACCTGATTTTGAAACATATCACATTTATACCATTTTGGATGTTGAAAGTATGCCAAAATCAGTGACAGTGAATATATGACAATTAGCAACTTTGAAGACTTCAGCCTTTGATTTTTTAAAATAGTTTTAAATATAGTTAAAAATATTAAAATATTAAAAGTTTTTGTATACATTTGTAATTCTTCGTTATTTTGTACGAGGGTTTGCATAAATGAACATTTAAGTTGATTTCTTGCTTTAGTTTAATTTCATAAGTAACACCGTTTCTGATTTGATCAAAAATTTTGTTGATTATCTTATAGACCAAATTTTGTAATGACTGTGACGTCATCAAACTTTTTTAATAATTTATTAGTTGAATTTTGATATTTTAATTAAATAATAAGGAATGACTGTTTTATTTCTTTGGTATATTTGAAATAACCTTGATGCCCAAAGGTGCACACTTAAAAATAACTTGCTACTCAGTTTACTTGGTGTGCACCACGTGATTTAGATTATTTTTTCATCGACCAAAAAAAATATACTGTCATTCCTTAAATATTACAAAATTACAATTCTTTATCATATACATCAGTTTTGAATATCTAATAAAGTCAAGATTGTTTGAACTGTATCAAACATTGTGACGTCACACACTTTATCGCACTTATGTATCACATGGCTAACCTAAATCAATACATTGTACTTCTTTACTGAATAGATGAACCTTTATCGCACTCCTTCTTGGAATTCTCTAACATATTCACTGACAGGTCTCTGACAGTTTGTATAGATGCACTGCAATACTCTCTTATTTAAAACTACATATACTATGTATACTACATGGAAAAACCTGCATCATATGCCATAACACCCTCATCAAGCTATAGGCCTCATGTTAAAATAAACCTGCATCACGTGCCGTAACACCCTCATCAAGCTATAGGCCTCATGTTAAAATAAACCTGCATCACTTGCCGTAACACCCTCATCAAGCTATAGGCCTCATGTTAAAATAAACCTGCATCATGTGCCGTAACACCCTCATCAAACTATAGGCCTCATGTTGCAATATATATCTTGAGATGATACAGCATGTGATACAGATTTTGGCCTGTATTATTCTCTAGCTATATACACAACATAAGTGGATGTCTACTTTGTTTTCAACAGACAGCTTAGGTGTCAATAATTATTTAGTACAGTGAGAGTGTAATTGGAGACCTGGTAGATATTGATATAAATCAGAGAAAAATATTTCATACATAATTAAATACAATATGTCTCTATGCTAATTTGAACCTATAGTAACTCACAGATTGTTTTAACATAGACAGAGAAGTGGGACATGCCTGACATTCCTTTGTGTTTCTGCATTTCATAGCAATCATCCTACATTTCAAATACATTTGTACATATACATGTACATTGTAAAAATGTAGATATACATGTATATGTCACAATCTTGTAAATACAGTAAAATCCAGGAGTAAAATACATGTATTCATTACACTTCAATGTTTTTGAAGGAACCTCTATGTTTTCCTACTAATTATTGAAACAGAATGATACAAACATAGTACATCTACATGAAAAACAAAATGTAGATACATGTACAGGGATAATGTTCCATCACTGAAAAAAAACAACCATTACATGTACAATGTCTAGACCTGCTTCAATAACAAAAATTTTGATAGTGAATAATGCTACAAATGAAGCAAAAATTCCATAATATAATATAATCTATATTTTGTGAAAACAGGAATGGGTACAATTTAACCATTTGCATGAAACTGTGATTCAAAACATGACAATGCTATAAAAATTAAAGAACCTTAGTGAGTGCATTCACATACACAATGTGTCCCAATGATGGATACTCAAGTAAATTTCAAACTCCAGACTGTGATTTCTTTGAGTTTTAATTAATCCAAAGTAAATATCATGGTAGAGGAACAAAACGTACACTTGATCTGTAACTTCTCATGGTGAACTAATATATCAAAAATCATGTCATAATCTGCAAGCGTTTAAAAAAAAAAGTTCGAAAAACGGTTATTTCTGTGAATTTAGCTCAGTTCACGGCCCATAATTTCCATAATATTATTGGAGCGGAACCAAACACAAACTTGTCCTGAAACTTATGGTGAATATATATGCAAAAAATCATGTCAATATCTGCAAGCGTTTAGAAAAAAAGTCAGGAAAACTGTTATTTCTGTGAATTTTGCAAAGTTCAAGGCCCATAATTTCAGTAAAATTCATCAAAGCAGAATGAAAGTTAATCTTGACCTAAATTATCATGGTGAACTTACATAACAAAAATCATGTCAATACATGTATCTGCAAGTGTTTCCAAAAAAAGTCTGAAAACTGAAGACGAACTGACAGACTGACAGACGGATCAAAACTACACGTAGGTAGAAAATAACTACATGTAAATGTACATTGTAAATTCAACTAACAAAATATATCAAATTAATACTGTAATTCCCTATTAAAAATAGAAGGGGTGCACACCTTCAATGGGGTCAGAATAATACAGTGAAGATGCACTAGTTCAAAGTATAAATCCAGATCCAAAACTATATGTGTAATACATGTGTAACTGATGCCAGTTCTATAAAGAATGAATACCTGCTCTCTAAGACATAAATAACCATTCAAGTTACTTTATATTTGCTCTTGTGTATTCTGCCTTGAATTTTAGTATAGAACTGTTCCAATAGGAATTAGGTCACTGTATTATTCTGACCCCATAGAAGGGGTGCACACCTTCAATGGGGTCAGAATAATACAGTGAAGATGCACTAGTTCAAAGTATAAATCCAGATCCAAAACTATATGTGTAATACATGTGTAACTGATGCCAGTTCTATAAAGAATGAATACCTGCTCTCTAAGACATAAATAACCATTCAAGTTACTTTATATTTGCTATTGTGTATTCTGCCTTGAATTTTAGTATAGAACTGTTCCAATAGGAATTAGGTGCTCAACATTTTTGTAATAGGAATTAGCTGTTTGACATTTCTGTACATTTTTTACTAGGACTTCAAAGAGGGATCAGCTGTGTAGCATTTGTGTACTAGAACTATTCCAATAGGAACTGTTCCAAAAGGGACCCACTGTTTACACATTTATACATAAGAACTGTTCCAATAATGACCAGCTGTTCGATATTTATGCACTAGAACTGTTCCAATAGGGACTAGCTGTGTGACA
Organism: Perna viridis; assembly: GCA_037379345.1. NCBI lineage: Eukaryota > Metazoa > Mollusca > Bivalvia > Mytilida > Mytilidae > Perna > Perna viridis. The sequence continues at coordinate 7,343,428 of CM074511.1, read as the reverse complement.
TTTATGTACCCTAATTAAAACATTCTTCTGTCTGGCACAAGAAACTTGAATCCACCAAAGAGATACATTTTGTAAATGTATTGGGTCAATTTGCATAACAAAATGGGCCTTTTTTGGCAATTTGTAGAGTCTTAATTTAAATTCTATTATTTTATACATGTCATCTTTAAATAAGTTATATTTAGATCCTTTTTCCCTTGATGGAGACTAACCAAAAAGTGTGCGCAAAGCCCTGCTCTTAACTCTAGTTGTAATATATTGTAAGGTCATAATATGTACAAAACATCAACAAGGAAGTTGATGTTGCTTAAGTCTGAATTCAAATACCACAATATGGCATATCTTATAGTCCTGCCAAAACACCAAGTTTACTGTGATAAGAAGTTGAAAAGAAAATAATTGAAATGAAAAAGCTGTGGATGGACAAATACTTAGTAGATGGACGAACAGACAGACTGACACCATGATCACTAAAGACTTCTCATGAAGTGTAGGGTATAAAAATCTAAAACAGGGCTACACAACACTTGTATACAAGAAGGAATTGAATTGCTGTTATTTACTAATATTTACTATATGTACATTATATACATGTACATAATTACACATTAATCATTCCCATCCAAACATCTATATGTACAATGTCCATCATAAGACATTTTCCCTTTTATTCTCTTTTCAAATAGAAATTGTTCAATAACTTATGTACATGCATCATTTTGGAAGAAAACAAGATTGCTTGGTTTACATCTATGACAGTTTCAGTTTTATTATCAGTCTGCCTATTGCAGATACATGTATATGGACATACATGTACATGTAGTATAAATGTTTATTGTACAATTATACAAAATGTACATTTTGTTCATTCAAAAATGCATGTACATGTACTAAAAAAGATAGCCCATATGGAAAACTGAACTTTTCAAACTGGTGACATCCAACAAAGAATACCTAAAATATTTCAAACAATTTGTACATGTACTATAGGAGAATTGACTATACAGTATACCAGTGTTCATTCCAGAAAATTGCACAAGAGGCCAGTGTCCCCCTAGGTAGTGAAACAGGGGGTCGTTTTCAAATAAAAGGGGGTCAATATGGCAGTATGATAGGAGGTCATTTTAAGATAACAGGAGAGATTCAACCAACAAATAAGTTAGCTTCAGGTAAGTACATGTTCATTGTACATGTACATGTACATGTATGTGCATCTATACACATTATAGTTTCACTTTTAGGTGAGTGGCATACACCTAAAAAAATATATTCATTATGGCATTCTGCTGATTCAAATTGTCATTCATTTAGATGTTGCAGCTCCACTTACATGTAGAATATATCTGATCTATTGAGGATCATATCCAAGTTCAGTACACCACCTAAAATCTTCAGCATTCTCATTTAGAGTAGCACCTAGAGAAGTACCCAGTAGGTACAGCCAAATGTACCACAGTTCAAAGACATGTATATGTACATGTGTGTACAAATTATAAATGTAGTACCAGGGCCTATTTTATAGTGGGAAAGAAATGAATAAAAACTTCTCCTTGTTTGTGTTCACTTCTCCTATCTGTCTTTGACAGGGAGATGTTTTTGTAATAAAACTGCAAAGAAAAACAAGGTTACAATGTATATGCTAATATGCAGAATGGTGCTACCTGCAGCTAAGTGAAAGTAGAGTAATCCAGGACAAAAAAGGTATGCTACCATAACAGAGGCAAAGTTGAAGGCATACCATTCAAGCCTTAACAGAAAAGGGCAGGGTGCACATGACCAAGATACAATGTACATGTATATATACATGTTATGTCATGGTTGTCATATGATTTGTCTTACAATTTTCCATGACAAAAAACTAAATATCATACACTGTCTGTCTAAAACAAGACAAGAAATCATACCTATGATATCCTTTATAAATCATACCCATGATATCCTTTCTTTGATAATGAAAAACAAGACAAGAAACCATACTCATGATATCCTTTATAAACCATACCCATGATATACTTCTTTTAATAATGAAAAACATGACAAGAAACCATACCCATGATTTTCTTTCTATGATCATGAAAAACAAGACTAGAGACCATATCCATGATATCCTTTATAAACCATACCTATAGTATGATATCCTTTCTTTGATAATGAAAAATCAAGACAAGAAACCATACCCATGATATCCTTTATAAACCATACCCATGATATTCTTTCTTTAATAATAAAAAAAAACAAGACAAGAGACCATACCCACGATATCGTTTATAAACATATCCATGATATCCTGTCTTTAATAATGAAAAACAAGACAAGAGACCATACCCATGATATCCTTTCTATGATAATACAAAATCAAGACAAGAAACCATACTCATGATATCCATTATAAACCATACCCATGATATTCTTTCATTAATAATGATAAACAAGACAAGAAACCATACCAATGATATCCTTTCTTTAATAATGAAAAACAAGACAAGAGACCATATCCATGATATCCTTTCTATGATAATGAAAAACAAGACAAGAGACCATATCCATGATATTCTTTCTATGATAATGAAAAACAAGACAAGAGACCATATCCATGATATCCTTTATAAACTATACCCATGATATCCTTTCTATCATAATGAAAAACAAGACAAGAGACCATATCTATGATATCCTTTATAAACCATATCCATAATATCCTTTCTATTATAATGAAAAACAAGACAAGAAACCATACCCATGACATCCTTTCTATGATAATGAAAAACAAGACAAGAGACCATATCCATGATATCCTTTATAAACCATATCCACGATATCCTTTCTATTATAATGAAAAACAAGACAAGAAACCATACCCATGACATCCTATCTTTGACAATGAAAAACAAGACAACAAACCATACCCATGACATCCTATCTTTGATAATGAAAAACAAGAAAAGAGACCATATCCATGATATCCTTTATAAACCATACCCATGATATCCTTTCTATTACATGTATAATGAAAAACAAGACAAGAGACCGTATCCATGATATCCTTTATAAACCATATCTATGATGTCCTTTCTTTAATAATGGAAAACAAGACAAGAAACCATACCTATACATGTACAATGTACTTGCATACCAATACTTGTTTTAGTTTTGAGTAACTTTTTAATTTCTCTATAAACTGTCATGAGATTGATTTAACTTTGTTCTCAAATTCCCTATAAAATTCAAATCAATGGAAATGACTTTAAATATTCCTGAAGCTGATTATTTATTGTACCAATCTGATCAAGATGAATCAATTATTTATAGAAGCTATCATAACAGAAACTTAACTTGTTAACAAAGAAATCTGCCACTGTACACATGTACATGTACATATACACTGTAGTCCAGATCCAAGTACTAATCAGGATGAGAATAAGTAAAGATAAATATAATTTATCTTTATGAATATACATTTAATATACCTGTAGATGCAAATTTGTACATGTACATGTTTAAATATTATTTCTTAAGCATACATTGTAGTAGCAAATGCAATGCAAGTAACCACTGTGCTCCAAGCATACACATACATTTTGTATACATTTACATGTACATGTATGTATATCAGTTTGGGGGGAAGGACTTACATGTTGCCATAGATAAGTAACATGTTCATGTATATATGAATATTCTATCTTTATTAGAACCAGAATATGAATGCAAACATTTCTGCTGTAGTAATTTGTACTCTGATGTGCACATGTGGAGTTAATTAAGTAAGTTTATCATATCTATTCAATCTGAAGCAGCAGGCAATCCTTCAATACTGAGATCATAGGATTACATCACTGATCTACATTAATTACCATGTGGTCAAAAACTCTCATATTAAAGATGTTTTCCTTATAAATTAGAGTTGAAAAAACTTGAAATTACATGGACTGCCATCAATAAGTCAAATGGCCTGATTAATTGTTTATTTCAGTACAATTTTAATTTTGATACATTTCGTTATCAAATATCTTGTCAGTAAATTACATGATGGTCTACAATGAAAAAAATTGACAAGAAATTACCACAAACAAGACATTCTATATGTACATGTATCTCCCTCAAATTTTTGTTTTCATGTGACACTGAGCTGACTGAAGTACTCTCCCAATATCTAACAATCTCATTAAATGTACTTTTATGAAGACTTAATACCAATTCCATTCTTACTGATTCATTTAACAGCCCTGACTGCTTTATTCATGTAGATAGTTCAGAACTTCACATTTATCAATGCTGGTAGATTAAGCAATAAGATGTTCAGCAGTAAAACCAGACAACAATGAATTATCTCTAATAATTGTTCAATGTAGTGGACAAGGTTGAAATGGAAATTGTAGAATGAAGTTTTATTGGAACATGGATTCTCCAGTAATCAGTGCCAGTCTCAGATCGAGACATTTATTTCTTATAGGGGTACCAAATAGGTCGTTTCTTTAATTTTGAGCAGTACTGCAGCTAGAAACCTAAGCCATAGGAAGTGGGTTCTTTCATTTGCTTCACCAGAAGCAAAAGCAAACATTAAAATATAAATATATTTTAGATAGAATGAAGATTAAAGTACAATCATGTTATTTTTTTCCTATTTCCAAACAACTTTTCAATGTTCATCACAATGTATAATGTACATTGCAGATGTACATTTATAAATGTATATGTAATTTTTTTAAGTGAACAAATTAAACACATAAATATTCAGATCACTCTGACAATTACATGTACTGGTACATTTTTATGTAAAAAATGGAATGACAAGAGCATCAAAAGGGTGTCGTAGACAAGGGAAGTTGTATCACATACAATGGATGAAACCCCTATTTTTTTTATCAAGATGATTCAATTATACATGTGTGTAAGATAATTCCTTGTATGACTATGCTAACAATACTAATTTTAGTCTTTCAACAAAAGTACAAATGTACAATGTATGTGTACCTGTATTCAAATGTTTTAAACACACATGTACTGTACTATTATGTATTATTATTTTCAATAATTTTCAATTAGCACCTGATCTGAGTATTTTGTTAACTAACCTCATGAAATACATTTACAGGTACAGTACTTAGTTCTTGTTCATATGCATATGAGTAAAACTAAAAAGCATTAAATTGTCTGTTTCAGGAATTAAAATTCAAATCAAGGAAGAAACATTAAATGCATCATATTCAAATGTGCAACAAGTATACAACACATACATGTATACGGGTAATGTCTGTATCATTTCCTTCATATGAAATATTAAGCAAACATTTTATAATTAGAGAAACAACATCTTTCTAATACAAGCATTATTTTTCATTACAGTCTCAATAGCTACATTTTTAAAAAATCTTGCCAGAAGCTTAAAATGTTAAAATATTTAGAATGTACAGATTTCAAGTTTAAATGATTATGATAACTAACTATGCAACTATACAGAATGTTTCTATGATAATAAACACTTGTATAAATACAAAACAATAAAATTGAATATGTTTAACCCCTCCCCCTCTTTGTGTCAACATTAAAAAAAAAAATAAAAGTGTAGAACATTAATTCTTTCACTTCAAATTTTCATAGAACCTTCCTTCACCATGAACGAATAAATAATACATTTTTGTATTTATGTTGAGAGAACAGTTTTTCATCTTCAGCCTCAGCAACAAAGCAAAGAGGCATGTTGATCATATAACCAGTTGCGACTGCATCAATAAGATATGCTTTAATAAATATTTGCAAAGATTTTTCAATTATGCAAACAATTTACAATCACTTCTTCTCTTACCTGGACCCTTTGTTTCCATTTTTGAGTCTCAAAACTCAGAAAAATCCTAAATAATTTTATGCTACAAATCTTCAATTTCGTCCATTTTTGCCTTTTTTCCAGTATCATCATCCGGGAATTTCTTCCATAATATCGGTAAATTTTTCATCCTTTCATCAAAAATTTGTTGGAATAAATTGATTTTTCACTTCTTTTCACGGTAAATGAATGAATGGTAATCCATGGACACACGACACTACTCAATGGGAACACTTGTGGTCGCTGTACCGTGAAACGTAAGCGTGCCGCTTGATCAGATTTCGGGCACCTGTTTCCAATTTGACACCAATTAAATCGACAAGAAAAATAATAGGAGACTAAATATCACGCTACATAAAATTAGCACACTTTAATAAGTCACTTCACAGGAAGCATTGATTTTTTTTAATATTTCAAAATACACTATTTATAATAAAAGCAACGAAGCAAATATTCACTGTGAGGCTAATCGATCAACGGAAATGGCGGAAGGTCGAATGAATTTAGCAGCCCTACAGCAAAGAGATCCGTATATAACGGATATTGTTGATACGGCGTCTCAAGTTGCCTTATATTCGTTTAGCAAGGACATGGTGTCATGGGTTGGTGTTGATAGTTTTCTTGATTTTGCATGTACACTATCAAAATACACCTACACATCTCTCTCTCTCGCACACTAATGTTCAATTCTCATGCATCAATCCATCATGTTGATGAAGCTGATAATGAATCAGCCTTTCTATAGAGTGTCAGTTCAGTACAAGCCTAAACTACTTATTTAAACTATTTAACGTGCCAAACATTGTCTTTAAATCTTCCCTAAACAATTATTGGAAAGGCTAACCAACCCTAAATTTGAAATACATGATTTGATAATTAAACAATCATTTGACATAATAGGGTAAATGGATGAGGCTTAAAAAACCAAAAGCAATGTAAGGTTGTGCACAACTTTTATTAAATAATCCATTAAAAATACATAAGTAGAACTGATTTAATTTACTTAATATAACGATGAAGGCATTAGCCTTAAGTGGGAGCAAAGCATAAAGTACTTGTTCCCTTTTAAACAATGCAAAGTAGACTCTATGTCCTTTACACTACAGTCAGAGTGGAATGGTTTTCTAACACGTCAGTCTGAACAGATTGAAACTTGGAGTTGCACCGACATAGTCTTTAATACCCAGATTCCACTTAGCCAAAACTGACCATTTGTACATTGTAATAGCCATACAATTCAATGAGCATAACAGGGAAGTTGGGGATACAATATATATGATGTTTCAGTTTTTTTTTTTTTTTTTGAGATGTATATCCTCCATTAATTCTTAGCACTCTAGCTAGGATGAAATTGAATCGTGTCATTAAGAATTCAGTATCTTATATTTTGTACATGTTTATCATTTGTTGATTTTTTTTTTAATTTTATTCACAGCTACATCCAAGGAGTTCAAAAATGCCCCAGTTTTCTACTTTAAACTACATTTCAAAGACAACCCATACATATCTTTTATTAATGATCAATGTTATGCAAATTCCAACTTAAATTGATGCTGATCAATTCAAACAATCCTTCGACATACCTCACATTTAGTTGTCTATTTTTGAAAATTTAAATGAACACATTTTATGTCTGTTCATCAGATCGACTTCAATGAATTATAACTCAATACAGGAGGGTTATTAATTATTAATTAACGATAAATATTTATTTTACAATTTTCTGATTATCAATTCATGTTGTATTTGTCAACCTTCTGTACAAAATGCTAATCGTCCAAACTGATGTTTATTGTTTTTTTTTTTGTGCTTGGATTAAAGCTGAATGAATCAACAATTAAAATGTAGCAAATTGACTTCATGTTGAGTAATTGTATTATTATCCCCTTTTGTGATTTTCAGGGGGTCCTCAATGAATTTTGTAGGTCAGGAACATTTGTTTGTTTGTTGGGGTTTAACGTCCGAGCAGCAATATTTCAGCTATATTCAGACGATGAACATGAAATTGATAATAAAATGAACATGAAATGATGATGAAATGAAAAAGGGATGGGACACAAGGACAATGGGTCGACAAATTTTGATTGCCACTGGAAATAGGGAGAGGTGGGTAGGGTCGGGCAATTTAGCCTCCTGTGGCAGAGCCCTATGGTTCCTACTCCGGGAGAATACCACAGTAGGGTTCTTTAATGTGCGAGGAACATGGCATCTTTCTCAACACGGTACACCACTATGGTTTGCAGTCAGGTTTTCCGTATTATAGCCTGACAACCCCAGCATGTAACACGCCAGGGGTACCCCATTCAACCACCTGGGGCACACATCCCAGTTGCTCTGTGGGCAAAGCGCCCTAGCCCCCGGCTACGGTTCTGAGCACTATTTAGTCGCCTTTTACGACAAGCTTAGCGCTGCTGCAGGCCTATTCTTTTAACACCCGGACCTGCACGGGGCAGGTCAGGAACAAGGTAGCTCAGGTCTTTTAGAACAATACCAATGTCCATTCTGTTGTGGAGATCAATGAGATTAAATTTACTGTGCTGAGTGAATTTCACACTCAAGTCAGTGATTCTCCATACACAATTAACAACCGGAATATACAGTACAATGTCCCAGATGGGTGGGTGTAACACTCATATTTCAGCCAGAAAAAAATGACTGACACAGTGTTTCACCAACCAACACCAATAAAAACTCCAAATTGAGTATTAGAGAACTTAATGTCCCTGACCACTTTTGTCAGATTTGATAACTATAAATTGTGTTAACATGAAGAATTGGATCAATTTGATGGTAATTTCTTGTCTTCAACATTGAACCATATCAGAAACAGGAATTAGTAATGTGCTTAACTTATAAAAACTTTTTCTCTCACTACATGTATATGGATAAAATGAGGTACAATATATATCAATAAAACAATTTGTAAAAATGATGTGCATACATAGAAACAAGTATAGAACATTATGGCCTCATATCATCAGTATATGCTGCTTAATATCCCTTTTGTCAAATACTTAGATTGTTAGATACAAAATACATGCATAAATATGTATCTTAACCCACCTTGAACCATATTATTTTATTTGACAAGGCATTTCAATAGGTTGTCATATGAATTACCATAACCAATGTATATGAACAAAAATCTGTATTAAAAAATGGGAGATTACATTGGCTACCTTCCACCCAAACCAGTGACCACAGATACATCCCCATTCTCAATTTTTTTCAGTTTTAAGGCCTCAAAATTGTAAAGGTGTAAGGGTGTGGACACTATTTCTAAGTAAGAAATTGGACCAGAAAATGACTCAAAAAAGTACGAATTTAACTTAATTTCTGAATTTTGGTTAACTTTAAACAATTTTGTCCATTTAATGTACAAATTTTTTTAAACCTTTATGTATTTGTAATAGACTCAGTTCTTCATATTCACAAATAGGAACTATTGTCTAGCAGTCAGCAATGAAAAAAATCAAAATTTGATCTTTTGGTGTCATGTAAACAGTTCAACAAAATAAAGAAACTTGAACCCACATACATCAGTTTTAAAGGAATAAACTTTTTGCAAAAGTTCATGCGCATGACGGAGTTAAGATATGCCATGTCCTTATTGGATTATTTCAATTTCTCTAAATATCCATGTGGAAAAGAAAAGCTCAGTGTAAACTTTTCACAACTGTTATATTTGGACATTCAAATACAATATATTTATGAAAATACAAGTACAACAATCATTGTAATTAGATTTAATCATGATTCTTCACAAATGTTATCATTAATTTAATTGCACATTTGGTTCAGTAATTGTAATTTTATCAATTTCTTCGAAAGTAATCAAACCCGTCTCTGCTAGCAAATTATTTTTTTAAAGTTGGATTTTTTGACAATGATTTTTGCCTTCATATCCCTTCTCCTGTAATAAGCAAAATCAAACTTCACCTGTATTCCAAGGTTCAAAGCCAGTGCTTCAACATTTTACAAAATACTGCTTTGTATGGGACAGTTTGGCAACTTTTTGGTTCATGTCTGGAAGTTTCCTACTATTTCTGAACACTACACAAAAATATAGTCCGAAGTAATTCCTTTTGTATCATTTGATACATCTTATAATCTGTAAATATGTTTTTGGCAATTTATATTTATCTCAATAATAATCTATTATTTCTGCAAATGAACTGAAGATTTGAGGGACTCCTTTTAGAATATTCAAGAAATCACAGACACTGCAGTTTATCATTGTTTTACCACAGGCTGACCTTTTACATGTATGATGCATTATTTTAATCGGAGCAATAGCAAGGGGTAAAATATTGGCATAAATGGTCAGCCTGTGGTAAAACAATGATAAACTGGAGTTTCCATCATAATCTCATTTATTTCAATTCTAATAGGACCATTACGGTACTTTTTGCATTTTCGTCCCCTATTACAGTAACCTTAGACTCGCCATATTTGTTCAAGTTTGGCTGTATACTTTCCACTATGTCAGTTGAAATGGTCGATAGTAAACAGTAAAACTTAGTGCTTTGTGTTTTTTTTTATAATGAAGGAAAGGGCAAATAAAGTTAAACGATGTTAGATTTGGCAATAGTTGTTTACATTATAAGGTCCCAGTGTTCACACATGGACTGATAAAATGTTTCATTCATTGACGATTGTTATTATTTGTTTTCATTCATGATGGCACACATGGCATGTTGTGAGTGCTACCGTGTACATGTGTAGTGATTTTTACAGAATATAATACAAATGTATAACTTTTCTAAAACATATCGTTTAATATTTTTATTACATACGAATTTTATGTACATACAAGCTGCTGGATTGAATGAATACAGCTGATGCACATCAGAATGTTATGTGTGTTTGTTTACATGATATAAGGTGGGCAGTAATTTACACACACACAAGCCACGCCTAATAAATAGTGTGCTGCTGATACATGTATAACAATAGAAAATCAACCGCAGTTCTCAAAGCCTTTTAAGAACATCATATTTGAATTAGTAATAAATCAGGATGTAGGGAATGAAGTTCTGACAGTAATTTGCTTGGAAGAATGTTCCATTTAATACAGTTATCTTTCAAAATTGCCATCCTATCATCAGTTTGTTTTGTTTGTTTGTTGGGGTTTAACATCCGAGCAGCAATATTTCAGCTATATTCAGACGATGAACATGAAATTGATGATAAAATGAACATGAAATGAAAAAGGGATGGGACACAAGGACAATTGGGTTGATAAATTTTGATTGCCACTTGAACTAGGGAAAGGTGGGTAGGGTCGGGCAATTTAGCCTCCTGTGGCAGAGCCCTATGGTTCCTACTCCGGGAGAATACCACAGTGGCATCTTTCCCAACACGGTGCACCACAATGGTTTGCGGTCAGGTTTTCCATATTATAGCCTGACAACCCCAGCATGTAACACACCAGGGGTACCCCATTCCACTGCCTGGGGCACACATCCCAGTTGCTCTGTGGGCAGAGCGCCCTAGCCCCTGGCTACGGTTCTGAGCACTATTTACTCGCCTTTTACGACAAGCTTAGCGCTGCTGCAGGCCTATTCTTTTGACACCTGAACCTGCACGGGTCTCCTATCATCAGTATTTTATGTTTAATAAATAGGTAGTGAAAAGCAGTGATATTAACCAAGTAAAATTGAGGGGAAATTCAAATTGATAAAAAGTGTCTCGTTTTGAAAAATTTCATATGTTGGTAAAGGAAATTATTTTCTTAAGCTGGAATTTGTTCCATTTGATAATCATAGTACAGGAAATAAGTAATTGATTGACATTCAGTTTATACATGTTAGGAAAAAACAGTTCTAAATAATATGGAAAATGCAAGTGTATGATTATAGTTTCATTTTACATCATGTAATCTTTTAAAATTTGTTCATGCTAAAATTTTCACAAGAATCAAAAACCCTCATTGATGACAGCACTTTGATTAACCAATATATCAACAATCAAACCAAACAGATGTAACTTGTCCTGTGTTAAAATCACTTTCCATGAAAATGGATAATGTGCATTCTGAATTTTAATGCACTTCAAAGCATTGTGTTAAATTGTGAGAAGATTCAGATAGTGATAATCAAATCTTTGGTAAAATTGCTTCATGTACATGTATATTCATTTTTGAGTTTGACTCCCTAAAACATGGATTTAAGCTGATATTATTGATGATGTGGTAGAAATTACATGTTACCTAACTTAGCTAGAGAATCTGAGGCTCTGTTTTGATTGCTAAAATAGATTTTGTTGTTACTTGTTCATCACTGAAGAATAATTAGTTTCATCAATGTGACAAACAAAATGTATCAAAGAGCAGTGAGTACATGTATTGTACATTATCTGCTATTCTTGACAAATTTTCTGATGGATTTTTTGATTGTGCTATTATATATATATGTGTTCTGTTAAAATGTTAATGCTCTCTGAATATTAAAAACAACACCAGCTAGAAAAAAATAAGAGATCCTAAGTACTGAAAGCCTATGTTTTACTAACTGAGCTATTGGAGGAATATGAAGATTGATCTATTAAGAGAATCACTACACCATACACAACACATTCAGTCACATAATCTCTGTAACAACAACTCTCAATACAATGGCTAATCATACATTTGCAGTTATAATTATGTCACCATGGGTTTTTAATTGGTTGGCATGTTTAAATGTATAATGGAGAATGATGTAAACCTCAACTCAAAATGAAAGCACTGAATGTGAACAGTAGTACCAGTATCTAAATGCTTCCTAAATATGCTTTCAGAATGTCACATTTATGATTGAATAATAAGTTATATTTATGGTTTTGAAAGTAATGAAAGTTGACAATAAATGTGTACTTGCCAACCTCTTCATGATTTATAAATGAATCTTATTACATGTGTACTTAAAAGTTTTAGGTTTTCTTAATCTTTCAGATGCATCAGAACATCTCACTAATGCGCAACAAGAATGTGTGATATAGTAGCTTCTACCCGTATATTACATGTTTTCCCCGACTCATATACATGCAATCATAAAAAAATATGGTAATGGTTTATCCATATACAGCTGCATGTATATGTTACCATTTAGTACTTAACCTCCAAAAATCATTTTTGACTACTCTGTATGCACCATTCAGATAGTTGACCAATTTTTAACAACAAATTTTACTGGTCCAATTGGTCCAAATGGAAAACTGATTTACAGGTATACATTAATCAGTCATGGACTTTTAAAGAAGTCAATACATTATATATGGACCTGTTCAGATTATATTGACTGAGGACAAAGTCTGAGGTCAATACAACCTAACAGCTCCATATATAACGTATTGACTTAGTGAAAGTCCTTAACTATGTATTGCATATGTAGATAATGTATTTTCTTTTTGACTGCTCGCCTGCTGCGCTTCTGCCATGATTGGCTGAGAGTAATTACAGAACAGAACGATTTATATCTGGATCTAAATTTAGAAGTATAGCTTTAATATGCATATAAATGGAAACATAGCATCAATATATTTCAAAATAGAAACAAGGCTTCATGTACATGGAATATCCTTTGTATCATGTGGTCGTAATAACTAATGAAAAAAGAAGACTGTTACACCATATGTAATATATCTCTGTATTGCATTTGCAACCAGTGTTGTATGACATCCTGGATAAAACATATTTTATTATACAGATACAATATTGCTCTTTGCATTAAAAGGGGAAGGCCATAAATGGTTTATGCAAAATGAATGATAAGTTGTAGAGCTTGACAATCTATTCACAATATCTCTTTAAATGATTTTGAATGTTAAGTTTAATAACAAAATGTTTTTGGTTTACTAAACATCAGTATGGCTTTATATCCTAGTTTTTGTACTTACAAACATACCTGTGTTTTGTGTGTGCATTCCAGGATTTGTAAGCAATAAAAATGATCATTTAACTTCATCACACATGCAGACATGTGTTTACATGTTGATCAATTTCTGCTTTTTTTTTTGAAGTGCATGTAACAGATGTCTCAGTTAATTAGTACATGTGATATGACTTCATATCTAGATATTAGTCTTGTATTACATATTACTGAGCGGGTGTACGTCAAAACATGGAGGCTAAAAAATATAGTGCACTTCCTTTTTGCCTTCTCCTGTTTTTGTTTCTTGGCAAATGGCTATCATTTTTCATCAAAAGTGCAGGGTAAATATCAAGCTATGACACAATAAACTTGTTTTTGAGGAAAAACAGTATTTTCATGAAAAATAATGCTTTAGAAAAAGTCTATTTTTAGTTTGACCTGTCCTGGTGTACCAAAGTGTGTGCCTTTTTTTTTTTTAAAATGGACCGAAAAATTATTTTTGACATTTCGTTAATTGAAAAACATGGTTAAAAGTTAGATTGAAACTCCTTGTGTATTTTTTAAAAAATCATGAAAATTTAAGGTATACTATAGAAGCCTATGGGGCAAAGAATTTAAGACTGAGACCTCTAATTAAATAGGTGAACAGGGTAAGGGAGGTAATAATGTTTTTATTATTGATTTGTAAACAGTTGTTATTTCCCTTTCTCCTTTGAATTCACTCTTTATCATACAAATTTGCATACATGTATATAGCTTGTGACCTTAGTATTTCATTACAAGAAGCTTGCTTAAAAGTGACTTAAATTTTATGTTAAAAGCAAAATCTGAGTGTATGGATCTCTGGGATTGATTTTTGAGTTACAAAATGTATGAATCTAAACTTTTTATGAATAAGAAAGAAGAAGGGGATAAAAGAAATATTTTTATCTAGTTTTCACATCATAACTGGAGTTAATATGTATGAATCTCTGTGCTATTGTACCACAATTTACCTACTTTACCAATATAAATATTAGGCTTGGATCTCAATGAAATTGAATAATATGGCTCTAGATAATTGAAATAGAGGTTTTGGGTTAATGTCTTTGGTAGTAAGCTTTCAAAATTTACTTATTACAGGTCAGAAAATGGTCCAAAACAAACAATTTTGGGAGTTTCTGCCCAACAACTTTGTGTATAAATTGTAGTGATCTCTATTTATGAAAATGTATTACAATGTATTAAACATACCCAATACAAGGCCTCCATTTTATCAGAAATGAAAACCTACATATAGACATATGTCCTACCGAACTTCAGAACACCTGTGTGTCCAAAAGATCATACAGGTGTTCTGTGGTAGTTAAGTAGGACACATTGATATAATGTAGGGCAGATTTCTACCTAGAGAGCTATTTAAACTACTTAGTAGCCTACCAAGATTTATATTGAAGTTGGAACAGGTCCTTTTCAACTCACTGTTAAATAATATGTCTTTTTGTGTCTTTACAAACGAAGGTTTTGGTATATGATCATAGACAATTACTTCTGACATAGAACAAATAACACTTAGAAATTACAGACCTTTTGTAAGGAAACTCAGCTTCACAGCTTCACACTGTTGAAAAGACAGTTGTGGTGAGTTCAAACCAAATTGAAATATGAAAATTAGGGTGACACTTTTCTTCACAAATTTTGTGGATACCTGTTTTTAGCAAAATATTGACTTTCTTAGCAGTGACCAAAATATGAGTTACTCATAGGATTTTTAAACATATAGAAAAAAATAAAATTTATAGTATAAGTTCTATTTCTTTCTTTATGTTTTAAAAATCCTAAAAATATGACATTTACTAAACATCAAATGGAAAATCAATCCATGGCTTAATGCATTATTTGGAACAGTCTTAATGAATCAGAGTTATTTCCCTTTTGCCACTTACTACATGTTGACTTTCAGCTTTATTGATTCATTATAATTTTGACTAGCCTCCAAACAAGGTTTAATGTCTCAAAACAGTGATATCAATTAATTCCAGGAGAAATGTTTCCAAGTCTAAAGAAATTTGATAGAATCTAGTAAAATGTTAACAAGTTTTTAGTAAGTCCTTCCTTTTTGGACTTTATAAGAAAAGCCTGAGTTGCACTTAATCTCTTCTTTTTAGATCTGCAGAAATTCCTTCACAACTTCCTACTTGACAGACTTAAAATAATGAGGCTATCCCTGAAGTAACCTAACTAAAGTTACTCAAGTAAATTTCCAAGTGTCTGGGGCAGATATAGGTTTTTGAAATAGGAGCCAGAGGGTTTGTTTTTTTTAATCAGGCACAATTTGTGAAAAATCACACACCTATCCCTTATTTTAACACTTCTAAGACCACTAATCATGATAATTAATTTTCAAGACTGTTATTGGGAAGTTATAATTTTTGGTTAGTTTGTGCACTTTCCATGTTCTAGATGAATCTAATATAAATTTGTTGAACCTATCTGTACTGAGCAGCCCTAATTACACAGTTGATTAATTTGCATCATTTCATCTTTGATGTGAAGTTCATGTTAGGTCAGAGCACATAATGAATTAACCTTTTGGTATGAATGACACAAGTTTTTAATCAGGAATCACTACTCATTTGCAGTTGTGTGGTCATAAAAACAGGGATAATAAATATAGGAATCTTCTTTGCTCATTAATAATGCAGATTAGTGTTTATCTAATTGTCTGACATGAGGGGTCCTATTTAATAAAGTAAAAGCATAGGGACCAATATTATGAGGAAGTTGAACAGGATGTTCAAAACTAGGCCATGAAAATAGATTGAGTACCATAGATAGGCTAATCTGACACCTTGATTTGGATACTTTTGTTTACTTTCTGGGAAGGGCTATAGTGGTTGTACCCCAGGTTTGTACTGTACCTAGCACACTTGTGAACACTGTAGAATTTACATCCTTTACTTAATTTTGACTTATTGATGGATATTCCAGGTCAAATCTTGGTGTCCAGAGGGCAAGTTTCAGGATGCCATTCTGCAGTACCTTAAGTGTGTAACCATAACTTAAACCAGCTATCACTTCCGTTTAACACCATGTGATTCTTATTTTGTTCATATATTTAATAGAATTTATTGTTCTGTTTTTATTTACTAAATGAGATTTTGACATCATTTTTATATTTGCTGGTACTTTTTTTTTTATTAAATAAAATACAAATTTTATGATATATATTTTAAATTCAAAATAAATTTACAAAAGCATTATGTACAATATGTTCCAATTAAAATCCTGAAATTTAAATTCTGTAAATGTACTAATTTTCATGTAGGGCAGGAAATCATGAAAAATAATACCAGAGAAATTGATTTTAAACACTTTATAAAGTTAACTATTTTTTGAAACCGTGAAAATTAATACCAGTGAATGTGTTCACGTGACAGAATCAGTGAAAATTAGCAACCGCAAAAATTAATATGTTAACAGTAAATCAATTATATGTTATATTACACAACAAAACCATAATCAGATTGGTCATCAGTAATCGATTTGTCTATGATTAGTCAATAATAGGTCACCAATCTGTCAAATAGTTGTGTGGATCTCTTCAGGGACTATTTAAGTGCAAAGAGTTATAGGAATATGCAGATCTAGTACATTTCGAAAAAAGAAGAAAAAAAATTCAATAACACATTTGAAACTTTTTTTAAGCATTTATTTTGTTGCTTATAATCATATTGTGTTTCCAAATGTGTAGTACAGTGTAGTGTATTTGTGATTTCACAGTACATGTACAAGTAACTTTTCTAATATGGCATGCTTCAAAGCTTTTTACATCAGTGCTATGGTAAAAAGCGATAAACAGTTACACAAGACCAATATTTCCGGCAATAAATAGGCTGTGAAATATAAAAATATGAAGAAATTGGTCCTGTTAGAATCGAAATACATGTAAATGGAATATAAAGGCCAGTCCTAGGTAAAACACTGATCAAATGAAGTGATTTATTTCTTATTTATCATCCATTATATGATTTACTGGCCAAAATATACAGGCCACATTGATGAACTTAGTTTTCTTTTTTACAATGTAAATGAGTTCCTGCCACTTCTTCAAAAAATAAGGTTTTTAACTGGATTTATATTTCTAGGACTGAATTGTTTTCATGTTCATTGGATGGTTTATGAAATATACTTCTGTATAAGATATAGAGATATTTGAGATTAATTACATATCGTAATTAAATGACATGAATACCTTATCACCATATTAGCTCAGTAGTATGGAACCTGAATGTCATCCCCAAGGAATTACTCATGAATTCTAAGTCCCTTACTAGATTCATCTTATTATGTAAATTGTTTAACATCATAAAAAATCTTGAGTCTGAGTTTCCTCATCAGTGGTACATTTACAGAGGACAATAGAAACTGATTCTAGTTAATCTGACACAAAATCACATTGATGCCCAATAGATGGCCATAGAATTCATTTGTCGTCTTGGGTCAGGAAAAGCAGCAGAACTCTTGATTGATTTATTCCTAATAGTCATAGGGGAGATGGTTTCCTTTAAATAAAATCATTGCATCAGTAGACTTATATCATGGGTATTCTGGTTCTGATCTTTTTGCATATCAAATAAGAAAGAGGTGAAAAAAGATCATGCATTTTTATTTCTTGTAAAAAATATTCAGTCTGATCACTGCGGTTAGATCAGTATCTTGCACAGCTAAGGACAAATCAGAAACAGTTTAAAAGTATACTGTAGAACTGTTTCTAGGGTGTGAAGATTCTACAATTAGTTCATTCGGCTTAATGTTGAAATAAAGTTGACTAAATTTCTGTTGAAGGCCTGTCTAGTACATGTACTATGTATTCAGTAGTAATTTATTACCAATTCCATTTCAGTGTAAGTGGTACCAAATGTTTTCATTAGCCTGGGTATGTAGTACTATGTAATAAGTAAAGCATGGGTAACTTAGCCACCCAAAAAGGATATGATTTGTGCCATACTCAAGTGACAGTCTCATTTTGAAATATAGAAGGAAGCAAATTTAATGGTCCAATGGTCCATTTTTTGGCTCTTAGAGATTCTCTGTATGGGTCATTTTGAATTCTGATTAGATACATGTACAATGTAGTTGATACATGTACATTGCCCACCTGAGCTACTACTGTCAGTTAATAGAAAAATATCATCATCTGCATCATCATTGTCTATAGACATTTTTTTATGCAATAACTGGAGTTAAAATGAATAGATTCTTTAAAAACTTCACTTGGTTCCATATAGAGATGAAAGAAAGGTTGATATTGAATTTGGGGTAATGGTCCTAATTATCTAGGAGTAAGGGGACAAAACAAAATAAAAATTTCAGAAATGTATCAAGCTTGATAATCTATTATCTATTCAAACTAACAAATGTATATTAGTATTAGTTGACAATGTAATACTGTTCTTTAATTGTAGGCACAGCAGATTTAGCAGACACTAAACTACTTGCATGCACACCAGGGCATAGTTTCATAAAGAATCTCATATTGAGATTCCTCAACTGAAATTTCAACAAGTCAAGCCCCTTGAAATTGAAGATTTGAGGAATCTCAATTCATGTTTTTTAATGCAACCCAGCCCTAAAGGACCTATAAAAATGTGCTAAAATAAATATTTTATGAATTTTGTGTTCTATTTTTAGGAAAAGACAGATATTGAAGGTTCTCTATTTGTTTATGAGAGGTAAGTGTTATGAGATTTAAAATAAGGATGACTGCATCTTGCACAGCCTTACTGGTCTCAGTCTTGCATTAATATTCCCATAGACAACTCTAGTGAAGTGCATAATTTTTTGATTCTTAAAAATGTAAATATGTAAATTGATTTCATAAAACTTTCACTTATGTAGTATTTCTAAGGACATGTGAAAAATTAATTTCCCGCAAAAAAGTAAGGTGAGTCCACGAAGATTGGACAGAAAAGTAGTCTTGAACTATAGATAGCCATTTTCTTTACTTTTACTTTTGTTTTGCACTCATCAATCCAACCATTTCAGAGAAACATTTTTATGTTGTAATATTAAATTTTCTTGTCAATGTTTGTCATCTTATAGTGTTATGTTTGCTTTATTTTATAAGTCATAGTTCATGTCTTTTGACAAAACATTAGTTTGTACAGAGACAAAAAGAAAACGTACTGTATTTTCATATCCTTGTTTTGACATACACCCGCTCAAGGATATGTAATGCTTGACTGGTACCTACATCCTTCCTTTAGGTAGATCGGTAGTATTATTTCCCATAGGTGACAATTGTAAAACTTTTGAAAAATTCACCTCTTTAAAACAAAATGGAGCTATAAACTGACTTTTTTCCAGTCATATCTTCATTTCCCTAACTAAAAATATGAGCAATCATAGCATAACGGTCTCGTTTTTTTGGTATTTTAAGCAGATGATGTTTGCAAGGGTCAAAGTTCCCCCTTTTTTTCTGTGAATGTCACATAAACATATTCATAATATTTATATAAAATGGTTTTCCAAAAATATAATGTACTTTTTTAAAAGTATAATAATGTTAGTGTTTGGAAGTAGTAAAACATTATTGGTATCAGCACAATTTGTCCTAAGCAGGGTGTCCGGAAGTATTTACTTAAGTAGGGTATATGAAAGGCCAACTTTGAATAATGAGAAATAGTACCCTTCTACCTTTATGACCTTTAACCTTGACCTTTTTAGTATGATTGAGTATCGAGGAGCCGAGACCATATACCTCTAAATCTGAATACCTGATAGTGAGAAGGTGTACTTGAACTTCAATTTAAAACGTGTTTATACCCCTTTACATTGTTTTCATGGTCTATGAAAATTGATGATTCTGATCTTATATTGTAGCCTAGAAGCTATCAATTTTCAATTTAATTTTATCATTATGTGCATTTAAGTTGCAATCTTTATAAAAATCTGACAGAAGGTGATTCATTCACATCAGAAATCCACAGCATTGACTTTCATTTCTTTTTTTTTAAGTTTTCAAAGTTAGGCAATTATTTTGAACATTTTGTCATCCCTCTCTTTTTCACTGTTTCTTGGCAGGGTATCACTTAATGTTACATGAATACCAAATTTTTAATTCAAATGTTGCACTTTAAGGATAAAAAAAACCATAAATATTGTTCATGAAATTGACACTTTGCAAGAGTTATTGTACTTGATATGGTTTGAATTGGTTGATTTTAGTGGGATATGAATCTAAGGTACAGATCTCACTACAGGTAGGACCATCATCACATAAAAATAAACCAAATCTAGACTAAAAAAAACACCAGTTGTTTTGTGGGTTTTTCTACACTATGAATCACATCTACCATAGGGAATGTCTGAATTTTATATGGACTGGTACTGAAGGGGATAGGAAATCTGATAAATTCTATGAAAACTATGATAGTTATAAATTTTTAGCCAAATTATCAAATTAAAATCTGATTGCTTGATATCTGATAAAAATTCCAGGAAGATTCTGATGGTGATTCTGTTAGATATAAAATGTGATATTGGATGTCCTTGCCCTGATTCAGGTGTTCTGATCATGCTGATTCAACAAGGTCTTGAACATACCATGGTAATAGTCTTACATTTTCGGGCACATGGCCAAACAGGTAATAAAAATCTTGCCTGATAATATGTAATCTAATGTTAATTGAAATTTCTAATAATGCTCTGTGTTTAATCAATTACCTGTCAAAAATTATTAAAAAAAAACAATTACTGTATTATTATTTTATTTTCTTGTATTTTTCCTCAATTAAACTCTCTGGATGTTATCTAATGTTATCATGTTTGTATAGCCCTAACGTCATAGAAAATTGTAAATTTCAATGCCTACATATGCTAAGATATATTGGTAAGTACTGGTAAAGTTCTGACTCATGAATTCTTCCTAATATTGATGTATTTATAATGCATGTTGTATTGAGTTAATATTCGGTGAAGGTCACCAATTAGATATATTATTGTTAGAGTGCCTCTTACTTGTAAACAGTTTTTTGTATTTCATGTCCATATGTCTTTATGGTTAATTTTGGTTTGAGAGCAATGAAGTATAGACCAAATCCTTCTGTTACAAAGCTTTTAGCCAGTAGTTTAATTAACCAGTCAAAAGGAATATTTTATACTGCTGAATGGTTAGTGGAACAAGTTAAATATCCATGATAGACCCTAAAATTGTTTGTAGTCTAGGCCTTTTTAGCATGGGAGTAAATTTACCAGGTATTTTCATTTCCAACATAAATTTGAAAAAAATAATTGCCCCTTAAAATTTTCAACACGGCTTTACAGAGGTCAAATCATTTGATATTTGTGCGTGATAGTTTTTATGTGTGTTACTTCTTTCAAACTTTATACTCATTCCTCTTTGGTTTTAGCTAGATAAAGAAGTAATTTTCACTAAAACATGTTGCATTTGTATGAGTAATGAACAATCAGTTATATTAAGGTAGAATCCAGATATCTTATCTCTACCTGTTTCCTATTCATAGAATGACAAAATTATCGAAACTTATGATGTTATCAAAAGTAGCAGTTTGTTCATTTAAAATATTGGATAAAAAGTGTGTAAATTGACTAGTCTAGACTTCAACAAGACTCTCAAATGAGTTTTTTTAAGATGAATACCATGAAGTTCATAAGTTCATGAGCAACATGGAGATTTATTAACTTCTAGACTTTCAACTATATTAAGGACCAAGTTAGTATTTTATCTTGGTCTTCATTTCAGTTTGCAGGGTTTGATTATAAAATAATAAATAACCTATCCAACAGAATCCAGTATTACTTTTCTTATCTAATGACTTTGAAATGGATAAACAAATGTTTTAACACCATTTTAATTTTTAATTTGCTACTAGTGCACCTCTAAATACTTTTAATTTTCAGTTGTATATGTTGTCATCCTTACTAGACTGAAATATACATTGAATCTAAGAAAAGTTTTTAAGATCATTTAACCTCTAACAGTAGTGTACATTCACTTAGAAAACTAATTGACTTAACTCTTACTTTAAAAGAATTTGATTAGCCTTAAAGAAAGAAATAGTAAAACTTTAATCAATTTCAGCTAATTCAAGACTTTCCTTTTCCATGTAATAACCTGAACTGTCAATCACTTTGTGTAATAGAACATGCAACATTGAAAATGTCCGCTTAGATTACAGTTCGAGAAAAATTTACTGCTCCAAAAACAAAAGGCTTCTTCCTAGGGAAATGAACTTCTTAGCTGCAGTGGATATTAGTCTAACCTCAGAATAGTTTATGGTACTTTTAGAAATCAATTAAGAATGATATACTCTGTCTGTATCGAAAAAAGTGTCGTGTATAGACAGGAGGAATCCCTGTTTATTGTGCAGTAAGTAACTTTAATAGGTTTCTGTAATGCCATAGCAATGAGGAAGTATAGTAAAGATAGTTGGATTCTTTCTTTCCTTTCGTTATTTCACCAAGTGGTAAACTCCAATATCACATGTAATCTCTTATTTGTATGAGTCTTGATAATTTGAGTGTACCCCAGTGTCTTGAAAGTGTGAGTGTACCCCAGTGTCTTGATAGTGTGAGTGTACCCTTGCCTTGATAGTTTAAGTATATCCTGATGGTGTCTTGATAGTGTAAAGGAACCCTGGTTATGTCTTGGTAGCTTGAGTACCAGTATATCCTAGGGGTGTATTGATAGCATGATTATATCCTTGTGATGTCTTGATAGTGGGAGTATATCCTGGTGGTTTTTTGATAGTATGAGTATATTCTGGTGGTCTCTTGATAGCGTAAGTATATCCTGGAAGAGCTTTGATAGTGTGAGTGAACCCTGGTGGTGTTTTGTTAACACAAGTATATCCTGGTGGTGTCTTGATAGTGTGAGTGATTGCTGGTGGTGTCTTGATAGAGTGAGTGTACCCAGGTGGTGTCTTGATAGCATGAGTATATCCTTGTTGTATCTTGATAGTGTGAGTATGTCCTGGTGGTGTTTTGATAGTGTGAGTATATCCTGATGGTGTCTTAATAGTGCAAGTGTACCCTCCCTGCTATACAATTGTTTGTGTCTTTGTATAATGCAACAGGGAAGAAACATTAACATGAGTTCATAAAGTTAGCTACTGTTTGGTTTAACAAACCAAATTTTACAGTGTTTTATTCTTTATCATCAAGGGACAGGTGTTCATAATAGTGCCATAGACACATTAATGTGCTTGTCAACAGGGATATTATGCACATCATTTTAAGCATGTACACTCTGGAGTATTAGAACTGTTTGAATTAAAACATGTACACACATGATGTTATGACCTATGCCATGATTTGATCAGTAACATATTGTCAAGGTGTGATTACCTGTGCCATGGCTTTGTCAGTGACAAATTGTCATGATATTATGACCTGTGCCATGGCTTTGTCAGTGACAAGTTGTCATGGTGTGATGACCTGTGCTATGGCTTTGTCAATAACATATTGTCATGATGTGATGACCTGTGGCATGGTTTGGTTAGTGACATATTGTCATGATATTATGACCTGTGCCATGGTTTCATCAGAGACATATTGTCAAGGTGTGATTACCTGTGCCATGGCTTTGTCAGTGACAAATTGTCATGGTGTGATGACCTGTACCATGGCTTTGTCAGTGACAAATTGTCATGGTGTGATGACCTGTGCCATGGCTTGGTCAGTGACATATTGTCACAAATTTATCAGTTCATTTTTTCTGTGTTTTGACTTTCCAAAATATATTAATGAAACCAAATGTGAAAATGGTAATTGTTCATCTTTAGATGGACACTTTCAGATTGAAGTCAGTGTAAATGTATTTATGAATATGTTTGTGATGAGTTTGCTGTGCCCATGCTTACTAAATGCTGTCAGTGTTTTAATTTCCATGGGATAAAAGTAAATGTTAATTCACATACTAGCTTAGATCAGCAATTATATCTACCAATTAAAAAGTAATCATAAGTAATAATAAAATGAATATTGGATAATGCAGTAGATACCAGTATCAGTATGGGCATAAGGCTATTAATGAAGTCAGATATATTTCATCAATAGGAGCAGATATTTGCCAGTAAGAACCAGAATTATCTCTGTTATCTTAATAAGTTTACACTCCATTAACCTGAAGCAGGTAACATGTGTTTTGTTGCCTTTTGACTTAATCTTCGGAACATATTTTCTGAATGAAATTACAGCCACATTGATTTCAAAATCAATTTTGCATAAAATATAGCGTCCTGTTGACTTGGTTGGCAAACCCTTTTACAAAATGATAGAACAGACATTGTACTTTACAGTAGGAATACTTTGGTGGATGAGAATTCATAGCCAGGAATGTGAGGAACTTCTTACACAAACAAATTCTTATACTTGATACTTTTGTAATACTCATCTTATAGCTGATTCCATGGTATCCCACATGGTACATTGAATGAACTTGATAGTGCAGCAGTTGTCATAATATAGAATCTTCTCATGCTATGGCCTAGTTTCTTTTCCATTGCTTACATAGATTCTTTCCCAGTTACTCTTTTTTAATACATTAGATATAACTACATACAGTGAACCATTTAAGCCCCCCAAAAAAAAGGCAGAGATGGTAATGCCCTGTAAATGATGGATGATGATGGATATGAAGAAACAGCATGGTAAAGGAATGGGTGAAGAATTCAAAAGATGAAAATATTTATACAGTTGTTATTATCTTTAAAGACCATGGCATCATTTATTGATATCCATACATTGGCTCAGACAAAATCTCATTTCTTGGGACTGAATTTGTCTTACAATATTTGTAAGCAATTACAATGTGGTTGATACAGGATGTGTTAGAATAAAAAGGCCATTATCAAAATTTACACATTAAAAAATAATCTGCAATCTCTAGATGCTTTTTGTTGCTCATAAGACAAGAATCATGAAGGCTGTCTAAACGATCTTATTTTAAATATTACATTTTTTTCCAAAAATAAATAAAAAAAAAGTATTACAATTGGTTTGAACAGTATCAAGGAAATCAAAACTGCTTTAAAAAAAACAGGATCTGCAAGAATCTGGCAATCCTTGAAAATTCTTAATTGTTGAACTATAGAAAATCAATGGTTTTATTGTTATGTAGCTGTGAAAAATTTAATTTTCAATATCAAGCGGATGAGTTGACATTTTTTTCATTTTTTTTAAATATTTAGGCCATTGAATAATATTTTAATGTAAAACAAGATCATTCACATAGGTCATTGAAGTCATTGAAAACACTTAGACATTTAAGTTGAAAGTACTTTGAACTACTTTGGTTTCAATAATAGCCTTCTAAAAAAACTTGTTTACACCTATGTTTTTTTAAATTATTGCTGCCCTTGACCTGACCTTAAAGTACAAGCTCCCTTTACTTTCAAAAAGGATCTCTTCATTTCCTGATACAAAAGTCCTCTGTGAACATCTTGGGCTTTCACAACAGCCTTATTGGTGTAACACTTGTTGTCTTGCCCAAACTTAGCTAATAGTTATCAACAGATGCAAAATGACTACAGAACACAGGTAGATGAGTGGAAAACAAATGATGAAAAAAAGAGATGCTACATCAATACAGATTAGACAAAAATGTTTTTAATTAGAGAAAGTGACATATAGATCTATTTCCTGACTTGATTAGATTTTTTCATCAATTTGAAATTAGATAATGTTAAATTTGTTTCATGAAAGTAGAAGTCACTATATAATTTTCTATTGTTCAGTCAGATGTATTTTATCACGATTGTTTTTCAGTGCTTTTGTTCAGTCAGTTGACATTTTGGTCAATGGAAATGATTTTCCTGGTTCCATTACAGCACTGGAGAAAGTAATTACATGTTGTTGACAATTATTGTCCTATAGAATGTTGACCTTTTGAGGTCAATAGGCAGACAAACATTCTTCTTGTTTGTAGGTCAGTTCAATCTTCCATGTAAAATTGACAGCCATAATGTAGCCCTAAGTTCTACAATTTAGAATGAAATCTTACTTTGCAATATTGCAGTTTTGTTATAACCCAAGATGTTTTTTTGTTTTGTGCTTATGTATGAAACAAGGTTAAATTCACATACTGACACTTGATACATATAAAGCATCCCTGTGCATTTTCAATACAGTTTACTTTCATGAATTCATTTACCATGATTTATTTTGATAGAAGTGTCATACTATTGTGGTACATGTACTTAATATCTTGAACTTAGTCAGTTGTTGTCTTGCAATCTAAAGAAACACTACCTTAAGTCATTAAAGTGACAATATCCCAAATATTATGACTAGAAATCCTCAACACTACCTCTTCCTGATAGACAGCTTGGTAATATGTTTAAAGTTTTATGTCCCCAGGTGCTAAGATATGTATTTTTTTCATTTCCTTGATAGTTCTTGCAACAATGATACAGTTAGCAGTAAGATAACAGAAAATCTTATCATAGAGTTGACCTTTTGAATGTTTAATTAAGAGGTTTTATTCTTTGTTTCCATTTTACTGATGGAGCATTAAATGAATATGAGTAGAGTACATATTTTTGGCAGAGATGGTTAGGGATTAGTAAGTTTGCGTCATACCTGCAGACATTAATTAATGAACAGGTATCATGTGACAGGTGTGACTATTGTTATCTGGTCTGTATATATCTTAATTAACTCAATTTACTCTGGTGCTGTATTCTGTTTTAAACATAAATACATGAAAAGGTTTCACCATGTCCTCAATGTTTTTTTTCCAAATTTTTATGAAATTGAGAATTAATGATTTTTCAAATTTACTGATCATGGTTGTAGCTGTAGTTGTAGTGTAGGAAGTCCAACTGTAATAAAACGGTTACCCCTGTTGTTCTAGTTGCTTTGTGTATTGTAGATAGGAAAGGACTGTTTTCTTCTCTCTAATAATCAAATATCGCAATGGAGAGTCATACTTCAAATGTTCATAGAAAATTTTTAAGGATTGAATTGTTTAAAAATCCTGGCATAAAGTCCAATTTAATTAAAATAAACCCTATCAAAATTCAGTCACTATAGGATCTAACACATTTCATTCTACTTTCTGATGACTTTTTCTGGTCAACCAGTTAAATTTCATCTTTCATGATTTTGAAGGCATAACCCAAGGATTTGAAAAAAGGTCATCAGAACAGGAAGTAGAATACTCATATGCAGTATATGAATAGAACATTGATGGGTCTAAGTTTAGTTATAAAGTATCAGTTGCAGCCTAAGGTGTCCTGGTTTGAAGGAGCTTTGTTTGGTTCTTCAGTACTTATATGTGAGATAAATGTTTATGGCAAAGAACAATAATGGTGTGAAGAAGTTGAAATTGTTACACATTTCTCCTCTTACTTGTGATTGTGTGATAATTAATGCTGGCAGGTTGTGCATATACTTGGCAATTTCTATACTATGTTTCTCATTAATTAACTTCACAATGATGAAATAAAATTGTAGATTATATATGCTTAAACAGATGCTTTCCTCTGGCAAAACAAGTGTAGAAATACTCATTTATAAATTTATTTTATCACAATCTATTCCTAGAATAATATTTTTTTTTGCTTTTAAACTGTTTTGCTACTGTTCTCACTTGCCAGTAGGTTTATTAATGGGTGATGTAGTTTGCCTACAGGGGGTAAGATAAAACATTTATTGATGATGCAATGGTTCCCTTTGGACAGATATGTCAGAAGCATTCCTTGTTTGGCTCCATTGTGTTTCATTTAGGAGATTAGTGTATGGAAATTTCTCAGACATGCAGAATTGAAGGATTGGTTGCATTGGCACTTGTGTTTCTAAAAGTTTTATAATTTAGGAAGAATAGTTTTTGATGAAATAAGAGCTAATAACCTTACTGTGTAAAAGTGACCTAACATTGTATTATTGTACAACAGAGAGATAACATTCTGGAAACTGAGTATGGCATTGTACTTTTATTTTAAGGTTCACCATACAGTTCTCACACTTCCCTGTAGGTATTAATACAGAATACTAGGGGTAAAATTTACTTCTAAAGCTTTAAGAATGTTTTGGAAAGCTTAGCAACCTCTTATTTCTTTTGGCTGCCAGTGAAACTGCATCCAAACAAATAAGTAAAAGTTGTTAGCAATCATATGTTTTATAAAAACAACAAAATACTGAAGAAAATGATGATTAGTGTTGTTTACTTTGCTTTCATCTTCACTAAACAGAAATGTCTCAGCCAGTGTCTAGAATTGCCTAAGAAGATGTGATAAGCTTTGATTCTGTCAGATAGTAGTAAGATTAGAACTTTCTGGTGCTGGCCATGAAACAGAGGGTTGTTATTAAGTAATTCTGTGTAAAGTAAGAGCAAGTAAAGGAAGAGATACGGATTAGTTTTATCTGCTAAAATAAAAACAACACTAAGACTTTTATTAAGCTTTTAATCTGTAGGAACATTTACTGAAGAACAATAAATTACCAACCATTGATGTATAAATATTTAGTGAAAAGAGAAGTTGATTGTGAACTTATTTTTGTATTGCTTAGTGGACTAATTTGGTGTAAAATAGATATTTTATTATTCCTCTGGTAATATTTATTGAGGAACTAACAGTGAGTGAAAAGAGCACATTTGTATAATTCATCACCTCTTAGTAAAGTTTGAACTGTTTGTATGTATGTTTTGTTTCTAAAATTGGTTCATCTTGTATGTATATACATGAGTATATTAAGATAACCCAATATGAATACACCTGTTCACCCAATTCAACTTTTGACCAAAGATATATCCACTCCTGCTTGGATATATCCATATTCTGAATTTATATATTGTTTGTATTGCAGGATCAAGATATGATCACAATGATAGTGAGATATACTGTAAATCTACAGAATTAAGACTACTCATGTCAAATTAGATATGAAGACTAAGCCATTCTAACTTTATACTATTTTGCCTTTTTGTTTTCTTTTTTTTTTAGGAACAAAATTTTACATATTTTAACTGGCATCCCTGCTTTAAAATAGAGGCAGAAAACTCAGGGTTAGGACACAAACTTTGCATGTAAGCTTTGAAAAAAAAATAACTGCCAACATACAACAAAAGAAAAATATATTGTTCTTTGTTAAAGTCAAAATAAATTATATAAAACATAAAAATACATAAAAACATCGTAATTCTATCAACTACTACATTAGATATTAGCTGTTGTCCAATGTACAATACAGGATATAGCATAGATTGAACAACTGCAAAAACTTCCATTATTTCTTGGTATTTAGGAGGATGTTCAATATAAATTTGAATTTTAGGGCCCATACAATGTAGAGTCAAATCATGCTGGTAAACATTTTTTCTACAATTAAAGAATATTTGTTTGCCCTCTAAGCTTTCAATTTATATCCATTTTTAGTAATATAAGTTTATTTTGCCATGCTAGTATGTGATTATTTTACAGATTTGATAATGTAAACCTTTTTGTTTTACATTCTCCAACGTTTTGATTTGTTTCCTATAATCTGATGTAGGCCAATTTATTATTCAGTGTTTCAAGTCAACACATCCTGATGTTAGCACAGCCTTGAAAAGTATTTAAAGTCTGAACCTAAATATCAATTGAAAGTTGGTCGGGTATTGGTGGAGTAACCAAGCTTCAAACAATATACTTCACTTTCTATAAAAAAAATCTCAAATAAAAAAGTGAAAAGTGTTGTTATTTTTCCCCAGATATGCAAGTGCCTACAAGTTTTTAAGTTGGTGTTCAATATTTTTCATGGATAATGGTGTTACTAATTACTGTTGTAAATTGGAGTTGTTGTTATGTAAGAACTTTATTGATTTTGATTTTTGAATTTGAAAATGTCTAGTGAAAAACATAGACAAATATGATCATGAATGGACAAGATCAATATCCCCTAGGTCAGGTTTTATGACTTTCAGTATGTCAGTAAGAATTTAATATTGATAAATGGAATAATAGGATTATTCTGGAGTTTGTTTAAAACATTGTTACTGAGTTATAGTAACAAATTCTTTATATTTCACACACACAAACACACTCACACACATGCACACATACACACACATACATGAATCCAGAAAGAATATTTAGTGTGCTATTAGTGTTTTTCAAAAAATGACAAAGTGAAGCATTTCCTTAATAATACTTGTATTATTGTAATCTAATTTAGGGCAAATTAAGTAGACCTTAAAAGGCACTGTGAAAAAACTGTCCATGTCAAAATTGGCTTGTTCAGATAGTGAGTTTCAAATGGTTTATTTTTTATATGGTTTACAAGCATCTTCAGCTTTATTTTAAAATTGATGATAAAAACTTTAAGTATTTTTGCTATTTAACTTACCTTACATAATGAAGCCAATAGTCACACATCTATAATCCTGTATAGTAAGTTTCCAAGCATATTTAGAGAATTTAAACAAAGACTTATTGAAACACAGCTAAATCCTGAAGAGATTATAATCCACTGTTAGCATATTAAACTGGAAATGAAATTATTCCTGTTTGCATAGAAGATATATATATACTGTAGTATTCCTGTCAATGGATTGTTATTCCTTGGTGATTGTTGAACAAACTGCACTCTCTCCAAAATGATGTTGTACATAGATTAAGTAGTATAAAAATAGTTGTTGTTAAGCATTGATAACTTTTCCCCTTACACAATAGAAAATCTTTCATTGAAAGGGGCTACAGCTGCTACTAAGTTTATGTAAATATACAAAGAAAGCTGTATTGACTAGGTTTTATACAATTATAAAGGGAATATGCAGGGAAAGGTTGCTAGCATGTGTGCACCATTGGCCTGTAAGAACCAGTGATTGGTAATGAGGAAGACTTAATGAACAGGATGGAGGTAGGTAAAGGGTGCAATTGTTCTGGGTTTAAACCTTGATTATTAATTTACAGGTCTTTTAAATAGTGTAGCTTTCTATGTAAAATGTAAACATTGATTATTCTAATGCAGATCTTTAAAAATCATTACATCTTTCTATGTACATGAATATTTAATCAGTTTAACATGTAATTTCATTATGTAGGTTAGTTTGGTTTTTGCCTATTTTTTGGTTGACTTGAATTGGTATCAATTACCAATAGACATGTTTTTCTATTCACTGAAGAGGTGTTTTTTTTTTTTTTTTTTTTTAATTAAATATGAAACTACTTTTGTTGTAGAACGTGTGTCATTAATACACTGTGATAATCAAGTTTGATTTGACTGGCCTAAGTTTTTAGATGCCGGCCTTTTTAGACTGGAAATATTAGAATATACCTGTGTCTTTACCATCATTTACACTTTGCATATATTTCCAGTTTTACAGTTTAGATTTATGGGACAAAATTTTATATTTAAAGAAGAATGGGGCTCTTCACAGCTTTTTGACTATAAATCAACGATTGCACCCATTTTCATTTAACTTTTGAAAATAGTTAATTCTATTTATGTAAGCTCCCTTTTCATTTGTTATAATTATCTTTTTTCAAGATCATACAAAGTGGTTTCTTATACTTACACAATGACTTGAAAACTTTAACAAATTTTCCTGAGCCTTTGTTAGTATTTCTTTAAATTCTTGTAATATAAGCTCCTTTTTCATTTTTTGTCCCAAGCTGCTACGTGGAAGGGGACATAGAAATACTGTTGTCCATCCATCTGGTAACACTTGTGGATGCAACACCTCAGAAACCGCTTAACAGATTTTGTTCGAATTAAGTAGAATTGTTAGTCTCCATATGTAATTGACCATATTGGGCTACCTTTTGATTTGACAAATTTCACTGAAGTTATCGGACTTTGAATTTGTACATGCTACACTATAGGAACACTTTGTGGAAGCAACTCCTTGGATACTGCTCAGTGAATATTGTTCAAATTTTGTAGAATTGTTAGTCATCATATGTAGTTGACCATAATAAGCCGCCATTTTGATTCAACAAATTTTACAAGAGTTATGGGACTTTGTTGAAATTGTACATGCTACACTATAGGAGTTTAATATATATTTTAGATTCTACAATTTTTTAGGTTATGGATCAATGTTCTGTTTTTTAACCATAAAATTAGTTAATGGTTAATTTCCTGGTTTTTTTTCCATAACTCAAAAACACTTTCACCATCTGCCATGATATTGTGATTTGTTTATTTCCTTTGATTCATGGCTTTCATTTTTAATTAATCTTATCCTCCTGAAATACAAGTAGAAGATGAGGATTATGCCCCTTAAATAAATGTATGAAGATTGGGATTTATTTTCTAAGGTTTAATTCTGTTCTTGTTTCTCTGCAGCTTTATACTACTTGATGGAAGGAGATATAACTTTACTTTGTTATATCACCTTGTGCATGTCTTATCACCCTTTGAAAATTAGTATGATAATTGTATGATAAGTGTCCATCTCAACATAAATTTCAGTAACAATATTTTTAAATCCTGATAAAAATTGTATTTCTTAAACAATTTTGCATTTGTTATCTAGTTATAGTCTTGGTCAAAGCCAAGAGCTGGAAGTTGGTCTGTGAGATAGAGGCAGAAGTTAGTTCTGCTATTGCCATCACTTGGCATCCATCATCGTCGTCAACAATTTTTCAAAACTCTTCTATTCTGACACTACTTGACCAATTGGAACCAAACTTGGTATGAATGATCCTTGGGGTATCTTGCATAGAACTGATGTGAGGATTTTTGATCCGTTGAAAAACATGGCCACAGTTACTAAAAATAAAACATAGGGGTTAGACAGTGGTTTTTCGCATATATCTCTAAAACTGATAGTTTTAGCAAAATTATTTCTGTAGCTGAAATGACCCTTATTATAAGGCCTTCAAAAGTATTCAGGGATCAAAGTTGTCAGGTGACTCCTTGTAAGAGTTTTTGCCCTTGAAAGATGAATAATGACGGCTTTTTTTTTTACAGTTTTCAGCCAATATCTTGAAAACTATAATAGATAGAAAGAAACTTTCTGTCGCTGAAATGATCATTATGATTGTCCTACCAAAGTCTTCTTGAGTCAAAATTGTTGGACAAGTCCTTGTTGAATTTATTGCCCTTGAAAGACAAAACTTTAACCAGGTGTGTGTATTCAGTCTCCTGGGAGCTTCTTGTTTAAATTGGCCTGCCTTTTATTTTTAATGTTATTTTTTAGATATCATTGCATATCAGTAACATTACTAAATGTGTAAGTCAGAACCTTTAAATATTATTTAAGCTATGAACTAGGCTATTATTTCCATGAGGCAGAAAAGCTTGGTAATATGGTGTAGGTATATACATTGCCTATAGAAGCCTGCACCAAGAGATTTAACATGTTTTAACTCTCACTTTTAGTTTTTACAAGTAGTGGCAGCTCCGACTATATCATTTTAAGATTAGTCAGGTTCAAACCAGAGTATATATAGTCGGGAATAATAACAGGTCACCACGGATGGTGGGAATATTTTACATATAACCTGTGACATATGCAAATGCAACTGACAGCTTTACAAATATTCCAAATATGATTGCCTTCCTTATGTTAGAAAAGTTGTGCTTCGATTTCAAAAATATAGTCGGGGCTATATTTTTGTAAGGTGGGTGAAGTTCTTGAACAGCAAGTGAAACAGCGAAGAGAGAGACGTGCAAGTACACTTTTCATTGCATGCAACCTTTCCTGAACTTTTCCATGAATATTTCTTGAAGCAGGAAAAAATTAAAGAAATGTATTGAAAATGACTATATTTTCAATGATAAATATTAATTCTTGTCTATTTTTGTTTATTGATCCCATTGAGTGTAAATTTCTGGTTTTCTGCCTGGGGAACTTCTATTTTTAAGGCTGTTTCAGCTGACTATCAAATTTATTCCAGTTAGGCTTCTAGCTATCACTGGGGACCATCTCAAGAATGCTATTTTCACTTACACACATGTTGCTGTTGAGCTCATTTTCTGCTTGCTATAAATTTAGTGGCTAATTTTTATGATATAGAAGATATGCTAATGCTCATCAAAGGATTTCCTTGATACAAGAAGCTAGGCTGATATCCAGTGGATTATTCCTTCATATGGGAAGCTGGGCTGATATTGGTCGATTATTTCATTCATATGTAGCTAGGATGATATTCAGTTGACTCAACTGGGAAGTTATTTTGGTGACATTTTAGTTTGGTTTATATTTCAATGACAATGCCCATGATAAGATGATTTTTAAGAAAACTTTAAAATTTGTAATTGGGACTTATATTTTGTATGTGAAAGGGAGAAAGCTGGGTAGTGTATGTGTTTTACCTTTAGGTGTTTTTGTACTTTTTAAGTGCTCCTGACAGCTTATATTAGCTAATTAATTTTGAGCTCTGTTTATGATGATTATTCCTGTTAGCTTTCATCGCTTCCTTTAACTTAAGATAAGCATATCTCTTATTATATTATAGTATGTTACCAGTGTGTTAAGCAAAAAACAAACCATAAGAATGTAGGTTTAAAGCAACACAAGAAAAAAAGGAAGTTATGAATTTGTTAATGATTTAAGGTAACTGTTGTTTAAACTATTAAACTCTGAATGAAAAGAAAAGGTACACTCCAAAGTTTTTTGTTTGTTTTGAGTAATCACTTTACTCCTAGATCACACTGTTCATATTGAATAACAAAAATGAGAATGAGAAAGTTAAAGAATATTGCTCACAGTTTTATTATACCCAACACAACAAGTGGTATATTTTTGACATGTCTGTCCGTCTGCCATAATGTATTACCTTCAAATTGAGTAGCAATAAAAGCTTGAATGGGATTTATTTTTACAGAAGTCAGTAAAGGAGGATCATTTTTTGGGAGGAAACAGTGAAAAACTCTTGTCCATTGTTTTTATTTTTATTTTTTCTTACAGATTTCCTTTAAACTTCAATGAGTATTAAGTAGCAATAGCAGCTTAAAAGGGATTTATTTCACAGAATCAGTCAAGCAAAGGGTGCCCATGTTTGAGTTATAGGGACTGCATTGAAGCATTCTAGCTACATGTCTGATGAAAATTTCAACATTCTGTTTTCAATTTTAAGTATCTTAGCTATAATAAAGTTCACTCCTCATTTCTTTGTTAACCAAGATCAGACAGATGTGTCAGATGAGTGTGTGTGGAGGTTAATTACTGTACCATGTATTATTCTTACCAAGGTTTTAACTAGGTCAGTGTATTCCAATACACTGAATGGACTATGTATTTGTTTGTTTTTTTTTTAATATAGTCCGGCCCCGTGCAGGTCCGGTTGTCAAAAGAATAAGCCTGCAGCAGCGCTAAGCTTGTCGTAAAAGGTGACTAAATAGTGCTCAGAATCCTAGCCGACGGCTAGGACGCTCTGCCCACAGAGCAACTGGGTTGTATGCCCCAGGTGATGGAATGGGGTACGCCTGGTGTGTTACACGCTAGTGTTGTCAGGCTATAATACGGAAAACCTGACCGCAAACCATAGTTGTGCACCATGTTGGGAAAGATGCCACGTTCCTCGCACGTTAAAGAACCCTACTGTGGTATTCTCCCGGAGTAGGAACCATAGGGCTCCGCCACAGGAGGCTAAATTGCCCGACCTACCCATCTCCCCCTATTTCCAGTGGCAATCAAAATTTGTCGACCCCATTATCCTTGTGTCCCATCCCATTTTTCATTTTATCAACATTTCATGTTCATTTTATCATCCACTTCATGTTCATCGCCTGAATATAGCTGAAATATTGCTGCTCGGGC
The DNA here is from genome assembly GCA_037379345.1 of Perna viridis. Taxonomy (NCBI): domain Eukaryota; kingdom Metazoa; phylum Mollusca; class Bivalvia; order Mytilida; family Mytilidae; genus Perna; species Perna viridis. The sequence continues at coordinate 7,307,058 of CM074511.1, read as the reverse complement.
GTTAAACCCCAACAAACAAACTAACGATTTTTTAATGTATTATTGACTGGAAATGGAGTCTTCATTTATGGCCCTAAACAACATGGCCTCTGCTTGCATTATATCAAGTATTAAAAGGTTCATTTCATTGTAAATTCAAATGTACTGTATCTTGATGATACAATAGAATTGAAAAGTATTCATTGTATCTTGTTGTTCAGCCCTGTGACGACCATCTGGTACTGTTTATTCAGCCCTTCGCCGACCATCATATACTGTTTATTCAGCCCTTCGCCGACCATCAGGCACTTTTTGTTCAGCCCTCAGTCAACCATCAGGCAATTTTTGTTTAGACCTCCGCTGACCATCAGGCACTTTTTGTTCAGCCCTTCACCGACCATCAGGCACTTTTTGTTCAGCCCTCTGTCTACCATCAGGCAATTTTTGTTTAGACCTCCGCTGACCATCAGGCACTTTTTGTTCAGCCCTCCACTAACTATCAGATACTGTTTGTTCACCCCTCTGCTGACCATCAGGCACTTTTTCAAGTATGTCTAAAGTGGTCACATGTGATATGTGTAGAAAATTTCCTGTGATTATGTTTTACCATTGTAAAAATACTGATATTTTTGTTAGGTATAAGTAATATAGATAAATTATGTCTCCCCAACTTTGGTGGGGAGACATATTGTTTTTGGCTTGTCAGTCTGTGTATGCGTGGATCTGTATGTCCGTCACAAAGTTTGTCAGCGCAATTCCTGTGAAACTGCATTACAGAATTTTACAAAACTTGGTATGTAGCAAGAACATCACATGAAGTTTTGCATATTACCAGGAAATTTTGATCCCCCAGTTTTTGTAGGAGTTATGCCCCTTTGAATGTAGAAATTTGCCAAAAATCTTCATAAATTACCTTGTCTGTGCAACTCCTCTGAAACTATTATACCAAATTTTACGAAACATGGTATGTGGCAAGATCATCATAAGTTATTGTGCATATTACCAGGAAATTTTGATCCCCTAATTTTTGTGAAAGTTGCTTTCTTTTGAAATGTGTCAAAAATCATAATTACCTTATCAGTTCAAATTCTCTGAAACTACTGGACTGGTCAGTGCAACTTCTCTGCAGCCTCTTAACAGAATTTTATGAAACTGCTCTGTGGACATGGTGGGTACTGCAAGTGGATCCAGTTATTGCACAGGGGGGGGTATATGTTTTTGCATTTTTGCAGACAAAAACAAACCTTAATTTATTTTATTCCATCTCTGTACAAATATCTATAACCTAGTTGAACTAAACTATAACTGATTGGTAGAGTAATATGTCTTCCTTGGCTTCTAATTACAAAATAAATTTCTTGGACAGTCGCTTTGTCTTTTCTTTCAACACATTGTTACTGAAAAATGCATTAGGCTTGATTTAGGACAGGCTTTCCCAGTAAGTTGAAGGATTGTTGATTTTTCCTGGGTAAAAACCTATTACACTGGTAGAAGATTTTGTATGTTAGAGATGAGCATAAATATTTTACATTCTGTCCAATAGGTTTTTACAGCTGTTTAGTGTTGTAAAAATGGTTAGCAATTCTGTAATGATCGCCAAAGAATATGCTATTGAACCCCCATAGGATGTTTATAAATTATGTAAACTTAATTTAATAACCACTTAGTATTCTTATGGGTTATGTAACTTTTACAGATAGAATATATGATACAACATGTTTGTTAGATGCTGTCTGATATGGTTTGGCCAGGATCTACCATAGTGTGATAGGAATAGAAAATCGAACATAAGGCTCATTTGAGTACATGTGGTGAGATGATGAGAATTCAGTAGAATGGTTGCTTCAGATTGTTACTATTGGTTTTGGCTAAGATGTATCATTACTGAATTTTGATTGAAATACATGTACATGTATGACGTCAAATCACAGTTCTACATTTTTTGTACAGCTATATTCAAATCCCAAACTACTTATGAGTTCATATAACACAACCATTTTTCATTAAAACATACATTGATATCTGTTTCATCTTGTTCATAATTTTGTGAGTCATGTCATATAATTGTCTTGTCTTGCATGTGACATAACATCCAAAATGGATTCTGTAAAAGTTAATTTTTTAAAGAGCATTATATGATTGAGGAACAATAGCAAAACAGTCTGTTAGCAGATTTGTAGCAACAAAGAAAAAAAAAGAAAAAAGAGGATAATTTCCTTACAGTATTCAGTCTGTATCTATTGCATTATCTGTATATAAGTGCAGCATTCTTTAATGATCACAAGTCAAACTACCATTAAAAAAGGCCCACTTGCACTCATTATTTGCCAAAATGCCATTCATTACAACTCACAGTCTTTTTACCCTCAGTTAGTTAATCATTTGTTCTAAATGACACAGTGAACTTCGGAGCATCTTCCTCATTTCATGTTAATTAAGAAATGGCTGTGAAGTTGTTTTTCTGTCAACAGACCAAGATTCATTATGTTAATGGCTGCTACAAGGCTAATAGAAGTAAGGGATATATTATGATGCTTATTGGTTAACCAAGATGTGTAGAATCCATACTCAGTTGTCTTAATTGTAGATACTTTCTCAAGTAGATTTTGGTAGATATATGACTTACCAACAGTTACATAATTGGCATCTCCAATCTGGATTACTGCTAAAGCGCATGTCCTCATTTTGGTTTTTTTAAGGGAGGTTAGTAAAATGTTGTTAGATAATTCCAAAATCTCTTAGAGAATTTGAAAATTAATATGTGGTTATTTAGTTCATACTATATAAGTGATATTATGTACTTCATTGTATAAAGTACCATCAAGACAGTGATTAGGAACATTCTCTGAAGTTAACTACTGCCATGTCACTACCTTGTAACTTTAATAGCTGTTGTATGGTACACAACAGGCACTATCTTGAAGTTAAAATACACAGATAAATGCTACTTTATTCACAAACTGTTCAATAATATTTACATAGGGGTATTAAAAAGTAAGGATATGTGATATTGCTTTCTCCACCATTTCTCGGGAGGGAAGACGATTTGACTAATTATCTCTTGATTGCCATGAATATTTTACACAAGAGCTGTAAAGATGCCTTTGTATTGCCAGCATTTGTTTATAGCCAGACTTCAGATACTCTTTATTGATTCTCGACACCTTGGTAAATACTTCGTATTTTGTTTACAACAATGTTCGGTAATTTTGGCTGGGAATGAAATGTGCCGTTAGTGGCCCATGAAAAGATAGTTCTTGTAGCAATATGCTTTTAGGTGCATGTTTTGCTTTATATGCCCTTGGTGGTAATACCCACATGGCTGACATTCACTGAACTTGATGGGAAAACACTTCTACAAAAGTACATGTACATATATTGTACTTCATATCAGATTCTGTCAGTGTCCAAATTAAATGGACTAATTGAACTAATTGAACTAATTGAACTAATCTTCTGCTCCTTAGATTAGCCTATTAGTTTAACATTATATGTAAAGTTAATCTGAAAATTACAAACATGTACCAATGGCCATGTAACAATGATATTTCCCTGATTCTGTCAATAACCTGAAAATATCCCAGTGTTCTACACTGCAGCATCCTCATTGCAGGTCTTTATTAATACTGTAGTTAACATGTATGTTTCAACATTTCATATTGGTGTTAATACTATAGTTTACACATTTTTTTTTTCATTTCAGATCAGCATCTCCTACTCATGGTTTTATGATCCTCAATAGATTAGGATTAACCAATCAGATTGATCCTATTACAAAGGATATGGAATTTGATCTCCAAGAACCATTCTTGCTATACAGAACGAATAAAGGTATTGTACCCTTGGTTGTAGTTACCTGTCAATCAAGGTGGCACTTCAGTGATTATTTCTTGACTTGACTTTTGAACAATTTATTTATGCAACTTATTCTTTCCCTTCAAATTATATCAGTAATTATAGACCGTTATTTACTGAAGTAGTAACAGAAAAACTCAATTTATCAGAATCTCAGTAGAACATGTAAAGTATATTAACTTAACCTTATTACACTAAAATACAAAAGCAATATGCTGGGTATGCAAATTAGTCAACATCATTGAAGTGTCAATATGCAAATCTTATTTTTACCATAGACTACATAGAATTATACACAAAGAACAATTTAATTAGCATTTGTCTGTAAAGAGTGCACACAGAACAAGTGCATCATTTTTTCTGTGGTTTACTGAGTGGCCTTCCATGGTAACATTCTATAATGGGGTTCATTTTCTATTGTAATACTACTGTTTGTCTCAGTGCCAAGCTGTACAAAAGGTTTGTAGGTCAGGAAATGAGCTATGATTTGTCAACTAATATTATGAATGCACCTTGAAGTACAGAGTGCAGTCAAAATCTAAATTGGTATGGAAGTTTTGACTGGAGAACTCTTCTACTTGAAAACTACTGAGTGATTTATTTTTGTGTTGGTACAGGTTTAAAGTGTTTAAATTAAGAGGGGTATGAGTGACAGCAAGACCAAGACCTTTTCACCATTTTATGGTCATTAACTTTGCAGTATATATTTGGCAAGTTCAAGATCTATGCTTCTTAAGAAATTGCCACTGAGCTGTTGTTGGGACAAAAATATGTTGCTTATGTTTTAAAGCTGACAAGTTGACCAGTCATCTCTATGACCTAATTGGCCAATATGAAATGAACTTTTTATATGATCAGCAACCTCATCTTCATCTTCAAATGACTTGACTTTTTTCTTACTCTAGCAAAAAGCAGGAAATGTTCACCCCTTAGTGGAATTCATGCTATTCACTTTTCTATGTGTATAACAAGAATGGAAATGGTTAATATGTTGAAGAGACAACAACCTCACTGAGATGAAAAATGTAAGCTCAAGGCCACCCATGAGTCTTCAGTGAATGATGAGGAAACCCTCACACAACAGGGCAGGAAAACAGAAATAAAGAAACTGATTGTATGTTACACAACTGAGGAAACAAAGGACTATTAGCAGTTAACTGACATACCAGCTCCAGATCAGTTTAAATCTACAAAGAGGTCCTCATCATAGTTTTTGTTCTTTTGTATGTTGGTATTTTGGTGTTTCCAGGGTTGTATTTCCCCTTGTTTGCATCTTCAGTAACATTACTTGAAAAAGACCATCACAAACAACTTCAGCTTTTGATAAGCTAATTTTCAATTCATTACAAGACCAATGTACTGTAACATTTCAGGATTTTTCATTTTTGGCATCCATGAACTAGGCAACATGTACATTTTTAGCTCACCTGACCAAAGGCCATGTGAGCTATTGCCATCACTTTGAGTCAGTCTTCGTTAACAATTATACAAATTTTTTATCCTCTGAAACTATGTATGTTCTTTGGGGTATCCTGCGTAGACTGACGTGGGGATTTTTGATTTGTCGAAAAACATGGCTGCCATTACTAAAAATAGAACGTAGGAGTCAGACAGTAGTTTTTCACATATATCTCCAAAACCGTTAAGTTTATCCAAATTCTTTCAATAGTTGAAATGATCCATATTATTAGGATTACTAAAGTCTTCAGACTCCTTGTAAGAGTTATTGCCCTTGAAAGGGGAAAAATGACATTTTTTTAATAGTTTTCAGTCAATATCTTGAAAACTATGATAGATTAAAAGAAACTTTCAATTGTTGAAAAGATCTTGTGATAAGTCCTACCCAAGACTTTTTGAGTCAAAATTGTTGGTCAACTTCTTGTTTAATTTATTGCCTAGGAAAGGCAAAATTCAGCAAGGTGAGTGATTCAGACTCCTGGGAGCCTCTTGTTTTCTGCTCTAATTAGAATTCAAAACCCTTTTGGAATTCTTATGTTGATTGTAAAATTGTTTTCTATGCTTCCATCAATATTCTCATTACATAAAGGTCAGTACCCAGACTTCTGGATATCTTTTATTACATATTATCAGTGAATAATATAAACTAGAGCAAATGATTTTTACCAAAATATTAAGTTTCTCCAGATGTATAAAAAAGGGGAAAAACTAGGATATAAAACAGATTGAATGATCTTAAATAAGATGATAAATAACATATGATTGATAGATTTCAATCTCACCACACATCAAACTTGTTCCTTTTTTTTCTAAGTGCATTAACTACTTTTCAGCAAATTTGTTTTTAGGCGTTTCACAATATTATTATCATTGATCTTATATATCAGTTTTACGTGCCAAAACAGCTGCCATTACATGTACCTGTAAATCCTATAATGCTGTCAAACTCCATTTAGTCTAATGACAGATCTGCAATTCATTTGTTTTGTATATCTGATTTCAACTGCAACAGAAGGTTGCTGAACTGGGAAATTCTTACAAAATTGAATTTTAGTTCCCTTCTTGTCATGAAAGTTGATAAGCAATGTACAGTAAGAAATCTCAGTAATGTAATGTTATGTGGCCTTTGAATGGAGTAATTGTTAGCCTTTAATACAGTTTTTTTATTAAGGTATTTATGGTGTATGGTTCTATGACAATAAAGAATGTGTTAGGATTGGACAGATGGTCAAAAGGTAATGGTTAATATGTTAATTGTAAAGGCTGTTCCTGGATTTTTTCTAAGCATTGGAAAAAAATCAGAGGATAGATGTCTGAATAACCAATGTCTTCAGCAAAAAGCCTGGGATGATTGGGAGCTGAATCTGCTGGTGACAGCATTGAAATAAATGAATCATACTGTAATAGTTTCTTGTACACTGGGGTAGAAAGGAATTTTTTATTGGTATGGCCAAACAGTTAATTTTCAGGAAAATACTCTATTTTATATACATATGCAAAATAATGACACTGTTTCATTGATATTTTAAATTATGAGTATGGTTTGACAGTACCAGATGTACTGCTTCCTACACCCATGTTGTACATTGTTGTTACAGTGGGTAATTCCCAAAAGCATTATTGAAAGTGAAAGTAGTTATAAATAGTATGATGAATGTTCCTTAAGTCCTGCTACATAGGATTTTAATGCAACTACTGGTACATGTATAGTTATTCTAGACTTGAGAATATCACTAACAAAGGATGCTGTAGGTTATTATGGCCATTGATTTTCTAAACCATGATGCCACGATTGTGACACTTCTTTTTTAACTTTACTTGCAATTGATTTACGGAGAAAAAGAAACTTCCATCTTTTTCAAAACAAAAAAATGAAATAATAGATTATAAACCCCCTTTTTAGAATGTTTTAAAGGTGAATAAGAACCTTATAGTTACCTTTATTTGCAATTAATGTATTCATTAAAGAAAGCTAGTTTCTTTACATGTATTAATATCCAGTTAACAAACCATATTAGTTCAACAACCAGAACTTTAATCTGTAGATTTCTAGTCTATATAGAACATGTAAATCATAGCTTCTACAGCTGTCATTATAGCCTTGCTTATTCCCTGTATCACCATTAAAAAGACAGTTCTAAAATTAATTACAAGTGTAAGGGCTAAAAATAGAATGCAATGAAGTTTATAAATAGTGCATTTGACATAGTTTATTGTCCTTCCTGTTACAGCTTTTTACAAGAAGCAATAAAAGTTCATACACAAAAAGCAGCATTACGGAATAGAAGAGCATCAGAGAGTGATAGCACTCCAAGCATAATGGCTGGTGGAAAACCTGTTAACATTCTACAGATGTTGTCCAAGGCGCAGGATGAGTATGACAAGGTTTGTTATAGTATGGTAAGCTTGGCTATCTTCAACATCAAAGACAATGCCTGCTGCAAGTGTAAGCAGCTAATCAGGTATGTAATAAGAAGGATTTTTCTTCTTTGCCTATTTGGACTCACAGAAAAGAAAGAAAAAGTGCATGGAAAGTTAAAGATGCAAGATGGCAGACAAAAAAAAAAGAATCACATAGGTATTGTATCATTTTAACCCCATAAACACTATTTAGGAGGGTTGGGTATATAGGAATTCCCCAATCTGTCTGTTCATAGTCTCCTCCTTGACCACTCTATAGATTTTGATGAAAATTTATATGAAGATAGGCAACATATGTAAAATAAGCATTAATGAAGGTTATTTAAGTCAGGTCACTACTAGTTGAGATTATCGAACTAAATGGCAAGCATGATATTTGTCCACTTTAAATTTGGTGTAATCTTTTTTTGAGCTTTTTAGCTCTCCTGGCTGAAGGCCATTTAAGCTATTGCCATCACTTGCTATCCATTGTCATCGTCGTCATCCGTTATCATTAACAATTTTTCAAAACTCTTCTCTTCTGAAACTCCTTGACCAATTATAACCAAACTTGGCATGAATGTTCCTTAAGGTATTCTTCAAAGAACTGCTGTTGGAATTTTTGATCTGTTGAAAAACATGGTCACCATTACTAAAACTAGAACTAGGGGCCAGACAAGTTTTCCCATATATCTCCAAAATTGTTTGGTTTAGCAAAATTTATGGGAGTGAAGGTGTTCAGAATGATTAGATCTATCTGTGGTTAAATTTTTGGGCAAATTCATTAAACAATGTTGGAGTTATTTCCCTTTGCAATGGTTTTTGGCTATTTTTAATGTTATTATTTTTTTAAATACCTCCTCTGAAACTACTTGACCAATTTGAACCAAACTTGGTATGAATGTCCCTGAGGGTATTCTGTATAGAAGTGATGCAGGAATTAACAGTTTTCAGTCAATATCTTGAAAACTGTTGTAGATAAAAACTTTCAATTGCTTAAATGATCCTTATAAGGCCAACAAAAATGTTCAGGGATCAAAGATGTTAGAAGACTCCTTGTTTTTGTAAGAATAATTGCCCTTGAAATGCAAAAAAAATGATGTTTTTAGTAGTTTTCAGCCAATATCTTGAAAACTATAATAGGAAGAAAGAAACTTTCACTCAATGAAATGATCCTTGTGATATATATACAAGTCCTACCAAAGTCTTCTATACATCAACATTGTCTGACAAGGCCTTGTTAGAGTTTTCTACTATTTCTGATATATAATGCAAATTATGCTGCAGGGTAATAAATCTGAGCATTTAAATATTATCATATCTCTAGATAAATATTACATTATTGTCCCTATACCTCTATTACATAATTCTGTACCACTGAAATTAGCTGTTGATAATGTACTGCTCACTCACTTTTGAAGGTATCAAAAGGTATTTAAAGACCAATTATTTTTATTTTCGCCATAACATTTTTGTTGTGGTAAATGTTCCACAGCTAGCTGTTCTTCTCTAGTCTGGACCTGTACTACATTCCTCTTCCACAAGGTTTGGAAATTTGTTGAATATATTTTATAAAACCAGGGGTTTGTCACTTGGATACTAATCATTTATAACTGGTCGTCAGATCGATTCTGTGCAATAACCTTCACATTCTATGATCCCAATTAGTTCTCTGGAGAGAGACATGCATGGCACGGGTTTTACTGCTTCAGAGTTGACATTATTATTGGCACACAAAAAGTCATAGATTACTGATTGCAAACAGAGGTTCCAGGAATGGAGAATATTTTGGATGGCACATGTCTTAATGCATGATTTCAAGTTTACATTGTTTGACATATGCTAATGACATGATATATCGCTCAAATTTTGGAAAGTATACCTGTATTTTTTATAGTCCCAGACATGATTTACCGATGAAATGTTTGAAGCAATACATGTAATATATGAATCGTGCATCATGCAGTTTTGCAGATGACAATAACATCTGATATATATTGGCATATCAGATTAGAAACTAAAAGAATTGTCTAGATTCCCAAAGTAAACACAGATTTCACCAAGTGATTTTAATTTATTTTTATTTGTCTGCACTTCAAATAAAAAGATCAATAAAGCATTAAAATAATATTTTACTATGAACTTCAGTTCTATACAATAAAAAAAAACATGTCTGTTAAATCATATAGGTGCCAAGGTCGTCATGACATTGAGTTATGTACTGTAGTTAAGACTTAGACAAGAAACTGTTATGTCAGGCCAAATTAACAGGAATTCTATCCCCATCCTTTGATGAAGGCTATATAATGCATTACAGTCTTACGTATTATGAAATAGAGATTTACAATCAGTCTTAAAAACTTTGTGGGATAGCAACAAAAGAAAGAAGATATATTCAAGCATTTCACTTTTTTGCACATTAAATGTCTAGGAAGAGATGAAAACAATAAAAACAACAATACTCTTGGGGTTGCTGTTCTTTTGATGTAATTGTCTGCCATGAAGACTTCTTGGAAATAGCAAGCTTTGGAAGTTTGATTTAAATTTGGATCATTTAAAACCCTTTGTTGACCCTGGAGTTGAAGCAGGTCTCCATAACTGTATTGGTCTACCAGAATGTTCAAGTCAAAATTACTAAAATGAAGGACTATTCGAAACATATATGAATTGGAATGTAAGACTCTGAATACATGATTAATTTATCCATTTCATGTGGTTTATTTTTTCAATCATAAGCTGAGGATAATATTACACAATATTCATTGATTTTAGTCCTACTTTTAGTGACTGCCTATATATTAAACCATTCTACCTGGAATAGCCTGTATTTTAGTATTGCCTAGACAACTGTCAGTAGTGATACTAGAGGTGTAGTTAGTTTTGCCAGAGTGAAATGGTAGAAAATTAGTTATTTCCTCTGACTAATAGATACACTTATCCTCATTCAGACTCTATGTCAGTCAATGCTGGCAGTTAACATCTATTGGTTCTTTTGTAGGCTGATTATAGGCAGTGAACTTACTAAATATAAGCATGTGTTCGAAAAAAAAAATATGTCCCATTTATACCTTTATTTGTTTTCAAAAATTAAAAATACTTTAACTGCAGAAATTAGTTTTTATAGAATTTTGATCTTTCTCTTTTTATCAGTTAGACCTACCTCAATCTTCACATCTTTTTCCTTGGTGACAGTTGGCTGTCAAGATTAAGCTAGACAACATCACACTAACTAAATAAATTTATTAAAAATAAAATCATAACTGAAGATTTGTTAAGTAATTATATTGTCTTTGCACCATTTTAGTCAAACTGTGTGGTATTTTTACATCAGATTAATATGTTGGAAAATTTGCTTTAAGATGAATCATGGACTGTAATTATTATCACAGTCATATTGTTAACAAGTATGTTGTAATTAAGTTGGTTAGGAATCCAAATATTTCTGTTTTGTTATATTTATATACAAGTGCATAAAAACAAATCTCTATGATTTTTATGTCAGGTGCTAAGGAGTTAAATGTGTTGTTTATCTCTTCAATATCTTTTTTTCCTGCATGTTAAAGGAAAAGGGATATATAGTCTTTTATCATGTCCCTTTAACCAGACCAAATCTTGAATTAACGGCACATTATATAAAAGTTCAGAACTTCATAAAAATTAAACAACGTTAGTATGATTATGTTTGTTACTTTTCTCCTTAAATAATTGTAACAACTCGATACCTTACCCTTCCTTTTATATCTAAGTTGTGACTTACATGCACTGGTGTAACATTTATAAAAAGACTTGATGTTTTTGTGGTTCTTTTGCAGTCAAAAAAGAAGCCAGACCCTAAACCTTTGATAGACAATCCTAATGCATCAGCCATGAAATCTTCGGATCTCTTAAGACCTAGACCATTGAAGGCCAAAACTGATGAAGCAGGTAGGAGGATGTGTTCCATGATCAATCATGAAGTATTATGTAACTTATAGACTTTGTAGTAACATATAAGCCAAAGACAAACAGATGTATTCTAATTCCTGTTTTAATTAGCCTGTATGACTTTGAGAGTTCAAATGCAAATACACTGCTGTTATGGCACCTTTGAGATAGATAAATATTTCGATAAAAATAAACATATGTGTAACAGTGGCTGTTTCTTTTGATAGGAAAAAATGAAAGATAGTTTTCTTTTCTTCAACTTAAAGTGAACAATTTAGGATGAACATATCAAATAGGAATTCCTGTCTGATTCTTTTACAAAAAGGTGAAATTAATGTCTCATTTCCTTAATTAACTACCAGGTAAATGAGTTTTTAATCAGCTTTATCTTGGTCAGTAGAAATTTTGCTTAGTCATTCTACAGTAACTCTTGACATAAGAACACAGTTCTAAAATATTTGTGTGTTTATGTCAACAGTTTTTAAAAAAAATGTTCTTGAATCGATCTCACTAAGTTAATAGGTCTGATATTTGATGTTAATTATTAATAAATGAATTCTTCTCATTTTCAGAGGTTGATACAAATCAGAATGCCAGGCCAGCATCAGGTCCAGTCACACTGGAAACTTTGTTCAGAAATGCCAGCTTACAACAGAGTCAGGAAAAGTTTAGCAATATACCACAAGACAACAGACTTAGAAGTCAGACATCTGTAGTGGAAACTAGTAAACCTCCTCCTACATTTCATAGGTACTCTAAACTCAGAAACAACTTACCCCATCCTACAACTAAGCTCCCAAAATTGTAAAAAAAAGTTGGTTGTTTACAGAAAAGTTGAGCCAATGTCTCAATAATAATATAGTTTTTTTACTTAAACAAGACAAGTGATGAAATGTTTAAATTTCTGATGATAAACTTAATTCAAATTAATGTACTATGGGATATTTGTTTCTATACATGCATCATTGCTATATTAGACTATTAACTACTATTTTTGTCCAGCATTACCAGGATTCTTTCCATGTCAGCGCAAACATCTAAATGTAAATTATTGAGGCTAAGTATGCTTATTCTAGAAAGTACAACAAAACAAGATAGAAAAAAAATGTATTATTTGCAAATAGATGACTGTTACCACTGCTGCAATCAACGACAACACTTATCACAAGTTAAGCAGGTGGATATCTCCCCTTAGAATTTGTAATATGAAGTCTGTTGTACCTAGATGCTTTTTATACCCTGCCACACATAGTGCTTAGGTACTATGTCATATCCTCTAAAAAGTTGTATGTTTGTCTGTTAGTCTCGAGACTGTTTCCAGCTGATAACTTGAGAACAGATCAGTGCATTTTTTTTAAACTTTGCAGAACTGTTTTTATAGTACCATAAAATGCAATTTTCAGCAAAATCCAAAATGTTTTCAAGTTAAGCCATTTTGAAAATTTTACCATCCCGTTTTTTCTCTGTTACAGGGCAGAGTATCATGTTATGTTCCATTAATGGTCTATTTTTCAGATCTCTGTCTGTAACTGATACCACCAAGGCACCACAGGATTCTCAGGATGTCCCAGCTTTGTTAAAACACATCATGTCATCTGGCTCTATGGTGGAGGATATAGAGAGACAACAGAGGGGGGAGGCACCTCCCACTCCCTCAAATGCCCTTAGTTCTTCTATGCCAAATGATGGAGTATTGAAATTATTGACAAAACCAAAATCAGGAGATCAATCTCAAACATACCAAAGAGATAGTGACTCTAGTCTTACAAAGGAACCAAAATGGTTCTTATCTGAATCAAGTGCTCAACCTGAGTTAAAAGGTCAGGACTTGACTGATAAATTAGGGGATTCCCTTTCTAAAAATAGACTTAGTGATAGTGCCATTAGAGGGGCTTCCCCGAGTGATAATTTTAGTGCTAGAAGACAATCACAGTCTAGTATAGGGAGGGTTGGAAGTGCTGAATTACTGACTCCAGCTGCTTTGGAAAAGTCGGTATCATCAGAAAAGGTAAATCATTGTCTCTGTAAATAAAACCCTTGTAGCCTTTAAATCTTTTTCTTAGAGACCAAAAATATCATAGTGAGCCTGATGGGTTGAAATGTAATCTCATACTAAAAAATATTGGGAATTTCAAATGACAGCATTACTTCAAATCCATTGTGATTTTGCTAATAAACAGAATAATACCAGTTTTGATTGTCTGTTAAACTGTGTTTCATTCTGATTGTGTTGTTGTCTCTTTGACATAACTATTCTCTTTAAATTAGTTGTGTAATACATTGTCCACAGTGGCCAGATTTTAACGGGATTGTGGTCATGAAGACCCATAGGTGACCTTGAGCTGACATTTTTCTTCCTGATGGGGTTATTGTATCTTTGACTTATTCACCATATCCATTCTCAATATATCACATCTCAACCTATAGGGTTTCCCCATAATATTTTTCATCTTGAATTTATAACTGCTGTTATTCTGTATAAGTAACTTTGTTACAACAATAATTCCTGCTATCTCTTAAATTCCATTGTCATGGATTGCTTAGTGGTGTATAAATGTGAAATTATGTACATGTATTACATAATTTATTTGTAATTTACTCATAAAACTGCTTATGCTGTGTGATACTTAGAGATAAAAAAGGATTCAATTACCCTCAAATTGCCATGAAATTATGAAAATGATATACTTGGTTCACATATTTTGACACTAGTTACCCTAACTCAGCTGTGTGCTTATCTTATATATTCCTAGCAGGTATATTTATTGGTGAAGCTTTTAGTAACTGAGTACATCATTGCATCTTTCACACATTTGTATATTGTACATTTTTAGGAGACTTTTTATATAATTGAAACAAGGGTTTTCTTTGGATTGAAGCACAAGGTTTTGAACTTATCAGTAGACAGATTATGGTATTGTAAAATTTGACAGTCTTTTATGGCAAATATCAAGGGCATGTATATAGAAAGATCAGTAACATTGTATTTGGTTTCTTTAATATGTACCTATGTGACCTTAGACTGTCTTTCCTAGTCATTCATAGGAATCAACAAATATCTTTTGATTCATTTGTATAATTCAAACATTTATATAAATTCGTTACGTTTCAGATAAATACAACAAGACTGTCTACAGCTGCAGCAGCTCTTAATGCTGAGGTCTTATTGTCTCCAATGGCTTTCCTAACACAGAAATCACCATCTGTGTCAGGTATATCATAACATGGTCACCAATGAGAATTCCAATAATTGTGTAAAACTCAGATTAGAATTCATTCTGCTACATAAAAAATGTTTTTGAACTTGGCTACAACAAATATAATTAATAGCATTATTCAGGTTCAGTTTTTATGTAAAAAATAAGAATATCATTGTAAAGTTTGTAGGGCAGTGCTACATTTTGTGCAATTTCTGTACTACTGAAGAATATTTAAGTGTCAGTCCTTATAAGAATCAGGCAGTGGGTGAAACATGGTATGAAAAAAAACATCATTTTGATAGTGTAATTTGACTATTTGCACCATCAGAATCAAAGAAAATAGACAAGATTTTCCATATCATGCTGTACCATGGAGTTACAGTTTCATTGAATTGTACTGAAAATTAACATTTCTAGGGCTGATAACTGTCAAAAACCTCATTTTTCTAACATTCTATTGAAAAATTTCTGAACAAAGCCAGTGATGCAGATATTAAATAGTGTTATTTTCAAATAGAGAAAGTATCCTTGAGTGATATTACATTGTCAGATTGGTGGGTTTTTGACATGCATGTTTCTGATTTTTCCCATTTTGCCTGATTCTTACAAATGCTTACACTTAAGTACAAAAATGTCTGAAACTAGTTAATTCTATGTCATATGAATAAACATTTATGCTGGTACATTTTGCTATGATATGTCTTTAATTGACTGCCTAAATTGTTTTTGGTCAGTTCGTCAGGACAGTTGGAGCTCAAACATCAAGTATAGTTGTGTGCATCAGTTCAGAGTAATACTAGATGGCAACCTGCCAAAGAAGGAGTTCATTAAATACATGTTTAAATATATATGATTACATAAAAGTCATAAACATTTAAAATATAAAAATAATGTTTAGTTTTAATCCTCCATTCTATTTTCATTTCTGGAATAGTATTTAAGGATTTTAGAAACATGTTTTTAGGGTAAAGTAAATTACTTTCAGTCATTGATGTATGTAATGATGATTTGGTTACATAATTATACAAATATATGCTTGAATTTTATGATTTCTGTAATTATTGTCAAAAATTCTATCGTATTACACAGAAAAATTTTAGGGATGCATTGATTTATATCTAGTGTTCTTAAAATTGTAAGTATGTGCCAAAAATTATGCAATTTGGAAATTAATGGTTAAAATGCGTATGTATAACTTGGTAATCAAAATAAATCATTTTTTTATTTTCTGTTTTTATTTCAGATGAACCAGGTAGATTAAACAGAAGTAACGACTCTGGGTCATCAGCAGAGGGCAGCACTAGTCTTCCTGTTGCAGCATTAACAAAGGAACAATTACAACAGGCAATGATATATCTTATTAAGGTAGATTTCTGGTTTAGCTGTTGTAAAACTTGATAATCGTGGATTTTTCAACATCTCATTTTGTTCTGATAAAAGAAAAACTGTTTACAGTTTGCCTCATAGGAAATCATGTGAATTTAAAATTGTACTTAAAACTATACTGTGCTTTAATAATTTTCATATCACATTAGAATACTTGAATATTTTAAGTGAGGACTGCTTGCATAGGTCAATATGTCATATTTTTTCCCTAGTGAGTTTGTTGACAACCACTGATTTATAAGTGGGAAACAGCTTTTACACTTTTGTTTATTTAAACCAATTTTTTTTTTATTTCAGACTGATCCTAGTTTTATAAACACTTTGCATGAGGCATATTTACAGAGTCTGAAGGAACTTTCTAAATCCTAGCACAAGCCTCCCTCTCTAGCAATACAGGGGTAGATAAAGATCAGATTACCTCCATATTGTTATGTTTTATGTTGTGATTTTTGCATCATACCAAATGTCCCCAGTGACAGGAAAAGGTGCTCGTGGTGTTTTGAACAAAATCTAAACTCAGAGGTGGATAGGAAGAATGAGGTTTGAAATTTTATCAACAGCAGAAAACAAAAAAGATAGAGTTATAGATATGTACTCCCTGTATTATTTTGTACAGTGAAAGAAATAGTGGTTGTCATCACCAGTGATTGCTGTACTGATATATCATGACAATAGATATTTCAATTAATATTGACTAGATATGTCATCATTAATATTAATACTAGTCTAAATGGTGCAATTTATCTATGTTGGTGTGTTGTTTACTATAACAATCAACTAGCTACATGCTGATGCTCAGTATAACATGTATTGTAGAAATGTCCTGGTTGTGAGAAATGTCTTCTCAGGACAATTGTATGCTTATACTTACTTTCTGCTTTTTTATCTGTTCTGAATTTCCAATAACTTTATCCTGAATTTCCTTAAGGCTGTATACAATAGTACATTAAATAATAGGATATTAGCGACAGTAATATTATAATTGTAAACTAATGAACAAATTGACTTCTAATTGGGTTTACAAAAAAATATCTTTATGCATATTTTTCTTATTTACATAGCTAATTTCTTTGTTAAATGAAAAAAATACAATGTATATGTTTATCCCCTGTGGCCTGTGTACTCTCATCATGAAACATTGATGAGGGACATGATTGTATTTATGTCAAACTTGGGAATATTTTTAAAGAGGGGCCAGATCCTCCAAATAATCAGTACTCTATATTATTGAAGCAGTTCGATTTTTCCTGTCTCACATTTAATAACGATTTCATAGTGAAATAACTAGGGGAGATAACTGTTGATTAATTTGTTTAACATGCTTAAAATCATCATATTGAAGTTGCAGCTGTTTTAACATTAATTTATGATTTTTTACGTTGATATAATTTGGATTTGTGCAAACATAAAAAAATAAAATTACAGCATATGTTACCAAAGGATAATAATAAGGTTTAAAGTTAAATTGTATATCAGAAACACATTCTTTCAAATTTTGACTTCAGTATTGAGAATGGAAAACACAGCCTTCAACCAGTATATTTTATGTAGCAAGTGAATCAAACATATATAATGTTGTCTATCAATATTTTGTGTATTAGTGCTAAATTTAACTTGACAATTGCAATCGGATGTCTAGTCATTTGTATTTGTGTTTTTAAAGATGGCTAAAACAGCTTTTATATGTTGACATTACTTCACTGCAAAGCAACATATCACATATCTTAGTTTATATTTGTATATAAGGACTTCACTATAATCGTGTTCACTCTCATACATGTGCTATTAAATGATCCTGATGTTTTACAGTGTGTTTCTTTAATAATGTTTTGATCCTTTCTCTATCCACTCATGTAAATTGATCTCAGTTGTTTTTGAAAAATTGAGATAATACATGTATTTATGGAGTCACATTTTTTACTGTTGCTTGAGATGAAAAGGCTGTCTTTTTATTATATAATTTGTTGTCAACACTTTATTATGGTGTTAATCTGTGTCTTAACTTTAACCTTTTGCTGTTAATTTATGATGTGTCACAATTTTGTCTTTGTAAATGTGTTTGTGCTACTATTCTTTGCTGGAAGGGGTAAAAATACAGGGTTTTATTCTTTTTTGTTTTTAGAGATTTGTTAAATGTCTCTTTGAAATTCCTAAATCAGGGTTAAGTGGTTAGCTAATTTGGATTCTTTTTGTCCTGTGTTGCAAACGGATTTACTTTGATGGTCTTTTAGAATAATAATTTACTAATTTGTAATGAAACATACAGTTTATTGTTGTACTTTTAAATAATTAATAGGACATAGATACATTGTCCATTTGTCAGTTCCTCAGGTCAAATGTTAGAATTTTTTTGCTTTTTGTGGCTGTCATACATTTTGGCATAATAAAAGTTATAGGGCGCTCTATACAGTATTAAATCATCACATAATCAATTTTTAAAATCCTATTTTTTTATAGAATTAATGTGTGTTTGGTTACCAATATTAATTTTGAACTGGTAAATGAGCTTTCAGAACTACTCAGTCTCACTGTTTGTCTTTTGTTTCATTTAATACAGTCAGATAAGTTGCTTGGTGTAATTTCATTGTACATTATTACATTACTTTCAGATAGATCTACCAGGCAAAGTTCTGTTTGTTTGGGTTGGTTTTTTTTCCAAGAAGAAAGTTGTTTTTCATGTAAAGCATCATATCTGTGGTTTTGAATGATAGGAGAATTTATCTACTATTCAGTATATCATTTCAAGTGGCAAAGATTTTTTTTCATGTGATATCATAAGATATTGTGGTTTATGTGCTGGTATGTATGATTTTTTTTTATTATTTTTTAAGGTAAATTCATCTAAGATGATCAATTATGAATATTCCATGGCTTTTATCTTTTTTTCATATTTGACAAAGCATCAGATGCTGACTTACCTCTAGCATGAGTGTTGTACATGATATTTTATGTATATGTATATGTCCCAGTCCATTTAAGAATCATGCAGCATTTTTATAAAGAGTGATACTCCTGATAGAAAACTACATTTTTTTTTGGTTTTGAATTGTATGACAGTATTTTTTTTTCTGTGTTAATGCATTTTGTAGTGTATTTTATACAGTACTGATTAATCTCCCTTTCCAACTTTCAACAGTGACTTTAATGAATGAAAAAAATACTTCTATTGAAATGGTTTTGGCAAACATTTCTATAAAATATGGCACCTGTCAAGAAATATATGAACTTGAAATATATAAATTTTTGTCTGGTGTAACTACCTTTTTCTTGTTTGCTATCTTATTTTCTGGTTTGATTTGTAAATAGTGGGCTTTCTGTCAACAGATCACTCTCTGTATGATTCTTAGAAGGGAGAGTATATGGACTAAGAAGGTGTTGTATGAATAGGGAGAAAAATAAATGAGTCAGTGGATTTAGAGTTTATACATGTATTGTGTGTAAGTTTCTATGATTTGAGATTTAAATTGTGAACAACTGTGTGAATGTGTAATAATAAGTTACTTTAAAAAGGTGCTGTACTTCATATTTTTTATTATTGGAATACAATATTGTATTACATTCAGACAAACTTTGTTGTTATAGACGTTATGAGTCCAGTTTTGAATCAAAGAGGTATGTGAAATTCAGCTTTGGGCCAAGTTAAGATGATACAATTGACTGTTTTTTTTTAATTTCTATCTATTCCATGACTCAATTTTTTATTTGTGAACAAGCAGCCTTTTTTCAAATCATGGTGTTTTATGGTTGTATTTTTGATATTTTCCATTTTATCTGAAAGTTAACACTCTACATTGTATTTGAGAGGGGGTGTGGTGTAGTAACAAAAACATGAAATGTGTGAGTATAATAATAGATTTGTTGACTTTTAAGTATGTGTAATATCATTTATATTTTGTAGTATTACTGACCAGTTCAGAAGTAAAATACATTTATCTGAACAGTGATAAATTCACACAGGGTTACTTCCCTTTATCATAGAAATCCAGATTAAAAGAAGCTCATTTATAACCTTCGGTTAGACAGGGGTCAATAATGCATGTTATTCTGAACTGGTCCATTAGAGGTATTATGCAATGATACCTTAGGGTTGCCAAATATTTTGGTGCTTTGTGTACTCTTGCCTGCAAGGTGTAGAGGTGATGTTTAATCCATATCCAATAAGTCAATTTTGTCCATTCTATTGTGATTGGACAATATTTTGGATTTGACTGATCAGCAATCTAAAATTTTATAGATTATTTAAGAATTCTATATTAGGGATTGTAGAGTGAAGTGTGAGGGAAGATGGTATGGTGTTGCTGTCATTGACACTCGTGTTAAAAGTCTTGTATAAATTAGAAACACACTTATTTAATGTTACAGTTATATCATGCTGTGCTTGTATTTTTATAAACTTTGCCAACTAAATATGTCATTCAATTTAAACAAGCTGTCTAAGTCCTTCATTGAAATCTCCTAATGGTGAAAAATACAAAATTTAATATTTAGTTGGCAGAGTTCATGGTGTTAAAACTGACTGTTGATATGTACGGGTGGTAAGAATAAATTTTATCAGGTACAAACTTCAACAATTAGTTTATTTCACCAATTATTCAACCAGTATTCTTTTATATTCCGTTCTTCAGTATTATTCAAATAAGATTTTTTTAATTGCTTTTGCAATATGAATATATTTTAAAGAAAATGAATATAAAAGCATACTGGATTAAATAAAACAATGACTACCTTACAATCAGACTGATTTAGGACAACACCTTTCATTGGTTTTTTTTATTATACAGACCATTAAGAGAATTATTACCAGATTTATTAATGAGTTAGGCACAACCTACAACCAAGCATCACACTTATACAATTTAGCAGATAAGAACAAAATAGGATAGATAAACAGGTGTCCATTTTAAACACACAAGATACTGTAGAGAACTTTTTATGCACTGCATATTTTAATTTTAAATCAGTTTAAAGGCTACATTCATTTTGAAATCACTTCCCTAACCCGTTACTGCAGACCCTATCAGAAACCTCTTCATGTTGCCTGAACGTATCTTGTTAGCCTGGCATGTGATGCCAGGTATAATTTTTGTTCTTTACCTCTTCAGAATATCAGCGGATGTTAGTTGTTTGTACAGGTAAAACAAATATTAAAACTGAATTTCAGAATTTTTTTCTTTGTCTGATTGCAAGGAATCTATCATATGTGCTGGTACATAGTCAATATTTATCTATCCAGATTAGCTTTAAATAGATATTTGAGAACTTTTATGAAAAAAAAATCTTTGTCATGACATGTAATACAGTAACGTACAGTTCTTATTTTATTATAAACAGTGACTATGTACCAGAGTATTTTTTTTCTTATGTGATGTTTACATGAGGAAAAAAAGTAAAAATTTGAAATGTAATTAGTTCTGGACATGGGTATATGTACTAATTCCTAAAGTTATAACGTGACATAAAGAAAATCTTAGAATTCTAGCGATGGTTTAAATTATCTCGATTTTGTTGTATATTATCAGTACAAATAGTTCAGAGTATTACAACAGCTAAATGTGAAAGCTTCTCCATACTGAGTGTAAGGAGCAGCAAGTTCATTGTCAATCTGTCTGTCTGTCAAACATTTTTTTTAACATAAATTTGCCAAAAATACAAAATGGTGAACTGAATATTTATATTAATTAATTACCAATTTAAGATGTGCATATTAAAGTTTGGTTAAAATTAGATAAATATTTTTGGAAGAGAAAATTTTTCATTATCTCATGAAAAATCTAAAATTTCGAGAACTAGGAGTTTCAGAAATCTCTCAAATCCTGGAGTTTTTCTTCAAATCTTCAATATCAAGCTTTCATTTAGGTCAAAATTTAAGATAGGAATTGATTGGGAGGAAATCTTTCTTTAAACTTTTTTATTACAGTCGTTTGACTGTGACTTCTGATCTTGTTGAACTGAACTATCCCAAGGTAAATACCAGTTTTGCTAAGTTAACATCTGTTTTGAATTAGGAAGGTGTCTATTTGAATGACCACAGAGTTTAAGCGTCATTGTTACTTGTTCAAAAGATGAGTTTATTGAGCAAAACTGGTATTTACTTTGGGCTATTCCAATTCCAAAAGGTTGAAGGTCACAGTAAACTCACTGTAAATTGGTTTTAGATTTTTTTTAGTGGAAAATAACTATGCCAAGTGATACTTGTATCGGAACAGGGATATATTATGTTCAGATCCACAAATTTAAGAAAGTATATTTTATTGAGGTTATAAAGGTATCATTAGTAATTCAAGATTATCATCAATACAATAAATTAAAGCATTTGATTGAAAATCAATTAAATAAGTCTTAACTAGAAACTCATGCTGGTGACAATAGATCTGTCATCAATGATGGAAACATTGGATCATTTTTATGAACAAACATTGATGGTTTTAATTTTTTAAAAATTGTGAAGCGTTGTCTTCATGACACATGCATGTCATCATTCAAGTTTAACTGATTAACAATGTCCAGACGGTTGGTATAAGTATGTATAGTCTTATTAATGAAAAATAGTTCTGAATAACAAGTCGTTTACATTAAGGATATTCTATGATATACTTTTGTATCTTTATTTGGTAAAAAAATATCAAGAAATGGGATATTTTTATAGTTAATATAGTGAAGGGCTTTTTTTAAACAGAGGGTTTTACATCAGAATGCCAATAGCTTTTCTCTCATGATGCATATCATCATGATTAAAGTCTTGTGCTGAGCTGCAGAGTGATTGTCATAATTTGTATGAAGTTTGATTTATTACATAAAAGAAAAAATGCAGCAATTTCTAATTTAAGAATCTACAAAAAAAAGTCTCAAGTTTAGAAACATTGTACTTCAAACATTAGATTTTATTGCCTGTAAGTTTGGACTTTCTTGGATGAATTTATGTTTGTAATAAAGAGTAAAGGATGAAACTATGCCTTGTGTAGTGATCAAATATGGTGACCATCTGTTGTAGAAAGGTATCATTCTTCAGGAAGTAAGATTGTTGTATATTTTCTGTTGTTTTGTTAGGTTTATTTTACAGTGACTTACTGTAGTATTATTGTTTTGTTGTCAAGAAAAAAAAGGATACAACTACTTTATTTCATGGGTATTTTTTGTGGTACTTGTATGTGAAAACTCGAAGGTTTCCCAAATTGTGATGGAGAAGACAAGGCTTTAAGCACCTTGTAATGCTTTCAAAATCAAAAACAGTTGAAATGTTGGAGAATAGAACTGGTACCAATGTTTTATACACAAATTTATTTTATTATTTTAATTCATTTTTTCGTTTAGGTACTTGCTTGTTTCAATATTACAATTAGCTAGTAAAAGTTTTTCTCTGAAGTCAATTTGTCATGTTTATTTTAGGCTACATTAGTCATATTAATAGTTATGTATTGATTTGAAAGGAAATACAATGTTTAAGTTTTTTATCGTTAATTTAACACACACTTACTTATTTCATATTTTGGCATAAAATTGGTCAAACTTTTGTATCCATGAAATAGGGAATAGTGTATTGCAAAATTATACAATGTTTAGCAGTGAAAGAAGTTAATTGCTTTTACATTTGAAAAGTTATGAGATAATTTATAAACTCTTTTTTCGAAGGTTTTTGAAAATTCAGCAATTTGGGCATCATAGGTTGCTTTTTTAGCTCACCGGCCAAAGGCCATGTGAGCTATTGCCATCACTTGGTGTCCGTCATACGCATCTATCTTCGTTGTTAACAATTTTTCAAAACTCTTCTCCTCTCGCACTACTTGTCCAATTGGATCCAACCTTGGTATGAATGTTCCTTGGGGTATCCTATATAGAACTGATGTGGGGATTTTTGGGATGGCTGCTGTTACTACAAATAGAACATAGGGATCAGACAGTAGTTTTTCGCATATATCTCCAAAACTATTAGGTTTAGCCAATTCTTTAAAATGCAGGAATGATCCTTACTATAAGGCCTAGAAAACTCTCCAGGGATCAAAGTTGTCAGACAATTCCTTGTAAGAGTTATTGTCCTTGAAAGGTGAAAAATGATGTTTTGTTTTGTTTTAGTTTTCAGCCAATATCTTCAAAACTATGATAGAAAGAAACTTGCTGAAATAATCCTGAGGATAAGTTCTACCAAAGTATTCTTGAGTCAAAATTGTTGGACAACTCCTTGTTAAATTTATTGCCCTTGAAAGGGAAAATTTAACTGTGAGCAATTCAGGCTCCTGGGAGCCTCTTGTTTTAGGTAGTAGTTATTCAATGCACTTTTTATGATGCTAATCGAAGTTAAGAAACAAATTGTTTTTGTTTTGAAGTAACTTAAACAGCTGTATTAATGCACCATTTTAATCTCAAAATAAAAATAGTAAATGAAGTGTTTCTTTTGTTAATGCCACCTGAACACAAACTAAAGGCTTTGGAAGTTTCTTTCCACTTTTGGTATACAAAGCGAATTTATCTTTGTAAAGACATATCTTAAATAATCAGGTACATCTTTTCAGCTACATTTATTCTATACAATATAAAAACTAGTAAAAATATGTAAGCCAAGCTCACTATTGATCTCCTGCTTCCCTTCCCTTTGGAACTATACAGGAAACCCAAAATGTAATTCAGATGGAAATGGAAAATAAGAGGTGTATAATGGCTTGGTGTAATAAAGAATATGATTATTATATGTGCAAGTTTCATCGAATTCTATTTAGATGTTTCAGAGGAGCACAGTATTAATGGCTGGTGCCCATTGATCAAGGGATGACAAAGTTCATGTTTTCTTCGGGAAACTCCAAAAGTCATTCAGATGGAAAAGTGCACAATAGCATCATCTGATGGAGAATGTGCACGTTTCTTTTCATCCAATTTCATTCTGCAGTTTCAGAAGAGAGGCTGATAGAAACTTGGGGCTGGCAGACGCACCGCATGACCGCTATAACACTGCTTATAGACCGGGCATAAAGGTGCATAATTACAGATTGAGCAACATTTAAACTTTGAAGGTTTTTTGAAGAAATACTTCAAATAAAATAAAATATTACAACCAGTCATGAATTTGTAACCCATTATCTTGTAGATTTTAGGAGATATCTCGGCGAACATTTGACCTTACACTACTCAAAATCACACCAAAACATCCAGTGCAAACATGGAGCAACAGGTGATGGAAGAGGTACAATGTACATATAAGAAAATGTCGCATAATGTGACTTGTCACTGGAAAGTATATGTTCCCAAATTTATCATTCCCGATGTTTTCGTTTCTTATATCATTATTATTATTTTTATTTTTTGTAAATTACTCCTCTTTACAAGAGCTTTAAGAAGTATGCCAGAAATTTTACGTAATCAATAACCGTTTTTTAGATATAGGGATACTAAGTGATCCATGAGATCACCATGAAAACTGAACTTTTTACTAAAATTGAATTTCAAATTGTTGTGTCCACAATCAACTGTAAGTTCCTATGTTACAGTGATTTAAAAACTAACATTGTGTCCACATCGGACTTCAATTAGCTGTGGTCGTATAATGCTGTGCTCGATGAAACTTTTTTTGGTTCTGTGTATTTCACAGCTGCCATCACTGGAACTTAATGTGAGGTTAAACAACATTTTCATAAATAACGTCGATTTCGGCCAAAACATTTGGCATTATTAATCATTTATTCATGCAATAATCAGGCCTATTCTATAAAAACAGTAATACATTAACCACAATCAGACAATCACCGTCTGCATGATTCTTAGATAAACATGTATTTGATCAGAAATGTATTGCCTACCATTTTCCCATAACCATATATATATGGCGTACGCGATTCAGCTTCCGAATCTGTTTTGATCTTGAACTTTGTGAGTTGCATGCTCGTTAAGTTTTGTGAGTTCTATGCTCATATAGGTTCATGAGTTTTACACCGGAAGATGTTTCATGTTTGCCCAGAAAATATATGAAGCGTTTTCCGGATTTCATACTAAGTTTTACTGCTTTGTTCTTATTCATAGCGGAAATACAAACTTAACTAATACACGACAATTGTGTTTGTAAGTGTTTTATTTGAAACCTGTCTGTAGTAGCCATCAGGTCAAAACTATAAACATAGCTCAAGTTGTTATCATGGAGAATAGTAGCGAAACATGCTATCCTTGGATTTCACGTGATTCAAGTCAAAATCTGACATTACATGAAGTCAATAACAAACTGATTGAGAGATTTCTTGGAGGAATTTCTTACATATCTTTGTTGATATTTGTTGGCTTAATCGGCAATTTTCACGTATTGTACATCTTCTGTCGGGACTACAAGTCAAACACAACATACCGTGTTTATGTGATATTTCTATCGCTCTTAGATGTCTTTAACTTGGCCATTAGCGCACCAATGGTACTGTATTATTTACTTCATCCCGTAATCTTCCAATCTGATGTGTTTTGTAAGATATTTCGATTTATAATGTACTTTGCAAACGTTTCATCCACGTGTGCCGTAGTTGCTATAGCTCTGGACAGAGGACGGAGAACATTTTCTACCCAAAATTTAAGTTTCAATGTAAAGCAGGCAAAAATGCTTTGTTTCGCAAGCTTGAGTTTTGCCGTTCTACTGTCTTTGCCTGCTGCCTTTTTCTATGGAGTATCCGAAGTACCAACAGGCTTTAACTACCTCGTAGGACACAGGTGTCTTGTAGATCGTACACATGTTAAGTACGTTGTAGTGTTTTTAATTGTGCAAACTACGTTTTTCTGCATTGTATCACTGGCAATAACAATTACATCCGCATTGATAGGCTGGCGTATCTACAGATATGGGTACATTATAAGCCGATCCTCACATTCAAGCCAGGGTGTTCTTCGTGACCGTAGAGTAGCTAGATCCACCTGTACATTAATTATAGTGACAATGGTTTATATTTGCAGTTCCTTGCCTCACCACATACTCGCTAACATGTACTTCACCAGTAAAACTTTCGATTGCGATATAACATTTCCACAGGCAGTAGCGTTTTATACTTTCATTTTTTCGTGTTATCTGAACAATGCTTTGGACCCATTCATATATGGCTTTAGAGACAATAATTTTTTCGAAGCCATTAAAAGACTGTATGGATTTGACGGATGAAAAATATACAGTGATGATTTTTTTCTCGGAGAAATCAGCCACGTGATATTGGACTAATATTAAATTTGTGGATTCTAAAGAGTTTCATGGTTTTGGTTTTCCCCTTGTCAAAACACTCTAAAAAAAACTGAAACACTTCAAAGTAAAATGTTTGTTGTTTAACTACCTTCCTGTATATAATAATAGAACGATTATAATCAATGACATTAGAAGACCATATTATACGGTTTAAGCGGGTTTCAATTTGCAGATGCTTATAACATAAAATCATACAATTACAATGTTCTTGTCTTTTTTTAATTTCAGAAAAAAATCCTTTTGCTGAATGCGATCAAGACAATTTTTTTTCCTTTTTTTTATTTATTTATTCATTTCTTTTTCTTTTTTTCTTTTTTCTTTTTTTTTTTGGGGGGGGGGGCAAAATAAATAATTAGCAATGAAGGTAGTGTGGCCCCAAAGTATTTTTTTATACTGCATTAGGGACACCACTGTTACGATGATAGATTTAGATATATATATATTTTTTCATTATTTTTATGTGCAGCTTTGGCAAATACACGTATAAACATTACATCACATTCATATATAGTCATTACACTATACATTTTGTATATATGTTTATGTTTTTTTACCAAACATGTTTGTTTGATAGTAAACTAGCAGATAAGTGTCTTTAAAATAATTAAGCGAATAGCATTTTATAGCGTACCAGTTTATTTTACACAGAACAACTGATTGCATAAATGATGTGTAGTTCAACTTTTCACAATGACAAAATTGGTTCTTTGAGAAATAAAAGCTTTGTCCCGATTTTTTCCTGCTCAAACATCAAAATCTGAAAACAAATCATATAAAAAATATCAATTGAATGTCCAAGGGGGACTCTGTTGTGACAAATATAACGAAGAAAATACTTCTTCGTAAACCTCACAGTGAACGAAAAAGGTACATGTTAAAGATGTTCGCTGCTCATGCGCAGGGGCTTGTTCCCACTATCAAATATGCAGCCCGACTACTGTAAGACGGGCTGCATATTTGACAGTTTGAACAAGTCCCTGTGGCTCATGTTCAGTCATTTTAATCAGATATTTAATCAGATATTTCAGACTCCTCTGATTTTATCCATTTCATAGCAAATTTGTTGACACTATTTTTCATTCATAATTTCATAAAACACACCTTAAACATAATTTCACAAAACACACATTAAAATGAAGTTTTTTTTACATACTTTTTTTTTGTTATTTCTTCATGGATTTTAATAGATTAACCTATTAAGGCAAACTCTTGGGAAAAACAAGAGAAATCTTTTTCCCGCCAACATTTCAATGCTTACATCTCTTTAAAAAGCAAATCGGTCCATCAATTTGTTTCTACTTAAATTGTTCTAGCTTGAAAAGTCTTACAAAAACTTTCCCAATCGTTTAAAATCTTTGTTATTTTCAAACAGGGCAGCCAATGCCCTTAAAGTGAACTGCAGATAAACATAAGTAAAAAGAATTTTAGTCTAGTATTATATGATAAAATTTGTGAAAGTTAATTTGCATCTTTAATCAGTGATACTAATATAGCAAATGGTGGGAAATGTTCGTGAAGTCAACAGAAAGGATATAATAAAAGCTTGTCCAAATTTTGTAAATTCTCTGACGCGGAAATATAAGACGCTAAAAAATAAACCTCAAATAATCAAGAATACGAAGTGGTACTCCATGCGATTGGCGGTAGTCTACATTATCTGTTCAGATAGCCTTACTATAACTCAGTAACGAAGGACTCACCTCGTTATCACCTTCACGCAAAACAGGACCAGGTACATATAGAGTAACTTGTGGTCCCTCGTTCCAATAACGTCCCAAATTAACTCCATTCACAAAAATTATCCCCTTCCCCCAATCCTGAAAAAATTAGGGTTTTTTTTAAATTCTGAATGTGAAAGTAATACTAATGTCTAACCCCTACCGCAGGTTCTACGGAGTAATTTACAGTAATTCCCTGTGGTCATTTTAGTACAGAATACTTATTGGTTAAGAAAAAATTAATTTATTGCAGAGTAATATATATATTCTCTATCCATGTCTTTTCTCAGGAAATGACCTAAATGAACCAAGAAATGGTGACGCCGGCGTTGAAACCGTCAGGGGTAAGATACGATGGTATTTGAAACATTATCAATTAAGTTATACAAACAAATTATATATAGAGTGTTTATACGACTTCTTGAGTATGTGTTATAATAACAATGGTAACATAGTGAATTGAATTTGTTACATGCACCAAAGAATCCTTGTTGCTTGAGCTTTATTGATAAACACCACATCAAATTTATGACTTCAGTTTTTACTGTTGTGCTATAACATTGTCTAGTAAATTTGCACGCCAGTACTTAACTGTGAATTATTATTATTTCAGAAGTCGACTTTACAATGTTAGTGTCTGATCAGATTAATTGTCTGAATAACATTACAAAGAACAACCTACATTCGGATGAAGGAAGGTGTCTTTTGGACTTCCGTTAATTTTCAGAACCGATCGGCATAGAACTGGAGTGTTCATATCACCTTTGGTGGTCCAAGTACTCCCAACTGATACCCTGAAGATAATAATTTCTGCACATTAAACTGAACCATAGGGACATTATCCAATATACAGTCTGACTAGTATTTAAAACACCAAATATTGTAGTCATGCTGCTTATATTAATAGTGAAAGAAAGTTTAGAACTCTGATACATCTTTTAAGATATGCACATTACGCAAGATATAACCAATCATCTGCCTAGCACACAAACTTGCCTTTCCGTAAACAGTTGTAAAAAGATGGCCTTTGATTGAATTTGGTTTTTAACGTCAATGATCAAATTTGATATCTTGTAAGTGCTTGTTTGTCATCCATCTAGGTCATGGCAGTATAAGTTTGACTATACTGACCAACTATCACAGTTTTGTCCAAGTTATTGGTATTACTTCCATCTTCAAAATGAGGCGATTTGAATCTAACAGTTGACAACATAAATGAAAAAAAATGCAACTGTTAACTACTGAAGTACCTCGTGTTAAAATCTGGTTTAAACTCTAGCGGCATCATGGTCCAGTCGTTAATAATCTGATCATCCAAATAAACATTTCCATTTATTCCTGCAAGGAAAGAAACATTTTCTTAATTGATTGAAAGGGTAGAGAGGCCGGCATGCAAAGATTTTATTTTACTAGCAACTGTTCTCTGTTGTATGTAACTTG
Source organism: Perna viridis (assembly GCA_037379345.1). Lineage (NCBI taxonomy): Eukaryota > Metazoa > Mollusca > Bivalvia > Mytilida > Mytilidae > Perna > Perna viridis. The sequence continues at coordinate 7,276,504 of CM074511.1, read as the reverse complement.
TAAATGACTTTTACTGTTTAAAATAAGAAAATACATCTTAAACAAACCAATGTTTGGATATGTATTCAGTAATTTATGGTCTAGTACCTACAGCTTTCTGTTGGTTTTTTTAATCACGAGTTATTTTGTTTACCTTTTAAAGTATTGATCGAAAATACCGAAACATCATACCAGAAAGACACTTCTAAGATAACAAAATCCAAACACATGACCTAAACATGAAAACAGAGGCAATCTACATATACAACAAAATATAATATAATAACCGAAAATAAGGGGAAAAGACAGCACAAAAAAATACTGAAGCACTTGCAGTATGAACTCCCCTAAAAACGAGAGTGACTTCAGATGCTCCGGAAAAGTATTTAGGTCCTGTTTGCCATAGAGCAAATTCGTATATTCCTGCAATAGACAAGTTCGAAGGGGTGTTAATCCGGTAATACGTGAAATCTAACTGAAGATGTTTTATCTCAGTTGCAAACTTCATATCGGCCAATCAAATCAGTTGGGACGAAAACACACTTTATATGTTTATCAATCCCCGTCTTAATAGCTCATTAAACAATACCATAGCTTACTGGGAAAGTCAGTGTATATTGGCTAAATATGTTGGTAAATTGCCGAGAAATGGGAAGTTAACAATTAGGAAGCCATTATCATCAAGTTTGTCATACTGTTTTGATACCAACCATCATGGAGATGATGCAGTATCTATGCAAATGTTAAGGTTTATGTATAATGCAGGAGAAACTGAAACCTTTATCTCTTTAGTTTCTAATTCTTCATTTCTCAATTACTTGAATACAACACTTCTAGTATAGTCTTATGAAGAGCATTGTTCAAAGAATACCGGGAAATACAAAATATTGTTCAACAGGGCTTGGTTACTTGACTTACTTTTACAAAGTCCAGATGAGATGTCACAGACGATGTTGCAACACAATTTGTATGATGCTATTTCGAAGATTCAAGAATTGTTGTATGACAATGAATATAAATACAAGTTTGTAAACAAGGTTTTCATGGCACCAACAAAATAAATGTGAATTTGAGAAAGGCACTAATACAAAGACAAGTTGGGTCATTCCTAGCAAATATCTAATATAAAGAATTAAAAATTACCAACCTTTTCTTTGCTCATTTAGCAGGTTGTCGCCTATTTCTATGTAATTCACCCTTCCGTGGTTTTCGACTAGAACATCAAGACGGCACGATTCCTGAAAAAGACTGACAGAATTAAAGCTTGAAATATGTCAGTTTAAAATTCTCGTTATCACCAGGCGTACACTACCTATAGCTTATTTCTATGCGTTTGAAAGTCCGTCTCATTTTAATGAAATACGTATTTGTGACAGATTTTTCACCCGTTATTTTTTTTTCTGGAGAGCCAATGGCAATGACATATTTTATACCTTCTCAGTATCAATTTTCACTTCAGTCCTCTCCTCCCTCCAGTCCAGCACATCAACTTGTACACCATCTACAAATATCTGAAACAATAAACTTCACTGCATCATTTACGTTATCTCAATATTCTAAACCAATGGTGTGCAGTATTGTAAAAATGCAAGAGAGGCGTTTTTTTTTTACTTTTTATTTAATTTCTCAATTGAAAAATCTTACTATTAATGAAATAATTTGGGCTTTAAAAGCTTCCTCATTGTCCCAACAGGTCGGTTTAAGTATTAGCAATACTCGTTACATTCACCTGTGCCCGATCAGTAGGTTGCTTCTCAAATCTGAGAACCTTCCCAGCTCCTATTTTGGTTCTATACAAGGTGTATCCGTAGTTCTGTCCAAATCCATTATACACGTTCAGGTTTTCCATGTTTACTGGGTTGGGAGATTTCACTTTTACCTATACAAAGAAATACCGGTAATCAAATTTACTTTGATTAAGGATATAGGATATAGGCAGAAAAACAGAAAACAAAAAAGATGATGAAATGTAAACGTGTTCAAAATGTACGGGTTCTGTCAACTAATAAATTCGATAAATACAGTAACAGAAAAAAAGTAGTGGTAACCTCTTCATGTATGCTTATTTGTATCTAGTGGCTGTTAGAAACATTGTCCTGTTAAATGCGCGGATGAGGACTGCGCTTGAAGCTGCAAAGAGCAAACAGTGTTTGTTCGACAATGTTTTGCATTGCCTACTGATAACAATTATTGCTTGTTCTCAGCATATGACCTTAAACTATAGAAGAATCTTCACTTACATGACAAAATGAAATAATGGTCTCCAGGTCGATAAAATTTGTAACTTCTACAGGATCTACAAAATAACTATTCAGTGATATATATTTCATTACCAGATAAAGAATACAAAAGAAGAATTAAAAATAGATGAATTATAAAACCAATCGGATTAAAGCAAAATGATTAATTGAACTTTAAACGATAGCTTTTTTATTGCGCAATCATTATGAATTATATCAAATATCGTAGTTATAAAGTAAACCAAATGATACATCATTTTTATTTCATTGTTTATGTATGAGTTTCAAACTTTTTAAAGAGTAATCAACGGAACCAAAATTCTAGCGGAAATCAAAAGAATGCAATCCAGGGACAAAGACCGGACTTGGAAAACAGACATACACAAAAAAAAAAACACAAAATAACCAAAACAATACATACAAAGTAACAAAAGTAAATGAGCAACTCGAACTCTACTAAAAACAGGGAGCATGGACCAGGTGCACCGGTAGGGTAAGCGTCCTCTGTTTTTCTAGAAACACCTGAGGAGTTGCCCATAAAAGTTAAGCCCAAGACGAAAGAGGAAAGGAAAACTATGACACGTCTAAACAAATCAGTTTTCATGGTGCAGATGGATAAAACCGTAACGATTTTAAAGTCTACAAATCTACACTCACCATAACAGGTCTTTGGAGTATTTGGTGGTATAGCTGGAAGGTCAGTAATACCTAAATTGTATATGTATATAGATAAGAATTGTAATAAAAATCATGTTTTATAAGCGACAAGAAAGTAAAAGCATTAAATTCCTATTGTACAATATTTTAGATATGGATAGCAAGCATCAACTGATCTTGGCTAACTGGATACTGAAACCTTTGGGCGGTTTCTCTATGTATCAAGATCATACGGTCGTCAAGACTTCAAACTTATTCAGTGATATTCACTATAAGAATCGGGCAGTGTGTGAATCATGATTCCACGAAATCGTATTAAAAATGTAAACCGTGTCTATTCCTTTTTAAAGAGTCAGTAATTAAGTCGCCGACTACGAAGTGGCGGTGACTTATTGTTTTTACTGTTTTTCTTCTTCTTCTTCTTCTTCTTCTTCTTCTTATTATTATTATTATTATTATTATTTTAATTCTCCTGTCATAAAAATCGTTGAAAGTGTCCGCCCCTTTTCTCAAAAGTGGCTCGTCCGATTGAGATGAAACTTTTCAAGGTGTTAGAACTACTCTTCGAAGGATGCAGAACCTCAAAAATCAAATTCCCAGCTGCCGCATTTTTTCAAAAATGGTACCTATTTTTTTACACCGGAAATTGGAACATCATATATCTCGAAAACCGCTGATCAAAATTTGACGGAACTTGGTGTATATATTCAACTCAATATCTCGAAAAATCACGAAAAAAATCGCGTGCGTCTCGGCCGCCATTTTCAAAATGGCCGCCAACGCCGTCGAAAATTTAAATTTGTCCGATTTCGATGAAAATTAACATCTAGGTTCTTTGAGCCGTCCTGATTAATTATCTGCGAATCAAATTGCAATTGACGATACGTATCGGCCACAATTTTTAAAATTCAAAGTTGTCCGATTTTGATGAAAATTGATATCTAGGTTTTTTAAGAATCTGCGGCTCAACCGATAATTTGAACTATGTATCGACTGCCATTTTCAAAATGGCCGCCACCGCGATAAAAAATTAAAACTTCGATATCGATGAAATTTAATATCCAGCTTCTTGACGCTGCCTCGATTAATAATATGCAGTTCAATTGACGATATATTTCTCAAAAACATAGATCAGGAGATGGGAGGCGACTTCTACACGTTTCGTGGAAACGTAAATTTTAATTTGATATATACATTTGTAATTAATATGAAATGCATTGCATAAATAAGCGATAACTCACATTTCTCCTATCATTTTATTGTAACTTTCAACTAATTTTCAACATCCTCTATCACCTCTGAGACAAACAAACTGACAATTTATCTTCCATGGACCATAAACTATGCACCCACATCGTTAAATTTGGGGGTTTTTTCTGAGCATGATCCATTATTTTTTTTCAATTTTGCCCAATTCTTAGATTCCAGTGCTTAAAATTATCTTTTTAAATTACGGTTGTAGTAGCTTGGTTGTAATTACAGTACACAGATTTGACGAGTTTCACTATTGTGTTATATATCAAAGGAATCAAAATTTAATTTTTTGTTCATTACGTATACTAGTGGAAGTACAGTCTACCTTGAGGTTTCAAAACTTTTTCAAATATAATTTCTCTGGCTTTGAGGTATTTTGCCGTTATGTCTCCAGCTTCACTCAATGGGGCATCGTAATCTGTCAAAATTAAGCATATTTTTTTTAAACAAGGGTACGTCATGAATCGACAATTGGAAACGTACAACAAACAAGTTAAGGAACGGATAATAACAAAGTAACCGAACTGATTAACTCTATGCAACAGACAAAAGGTAAAGTCAAAAAGTCCGTATAACAAATGGCAATATCAAGGTAAAAGCCAGAAAGTGGGAAGCCAGTGCAATGGTCCTGACTTTCGATGGAAATGTTTGTAGCGCAAAAACCTCCCGTTTTCATTTCGGTTATAATTATCTTTAATACAACACACACGGGCAGCATAAAATTGCCACAAGTCAAAATCGGTAAAATCAGTAGTCAAATCAGTACGGAAGATAGGAAAGGTAAGGATTAAAATAAACATTAATTCATTATGGTAATTATATAATGTTAATAGCAAAAGTGGTTAACAGGGAGGCTGTATAATAAGTTCTTACACTAGTATCTATTTTTCCGACGCAGTCGGTATATAGTTTCGCTTTTTACCCTTTGACACTAAGGACACTCTTCTATGGAAACGGAAGTCACCTGATCGCAATTCTGTTTCCTGATTGGCAAAATACTGATAACTGAGTGGCGTTCGAAAAAACTGTATCGAAACCATGTGCTAATTTTCTTGAATGAAATGTAGAAACTTATAAGTAAAAAGAACAAAATTTTACTGCGTCGGCTATCTTTTTTTAAAGATAGTACTTGCTTTCAAAGTATCATGGAAGAAATTCTTCAATACTCTGCATTACCATAGCTTGTGGTGTCCGGTTTGTATGTAGATCCTGCGAACCTGTTGGCACCAGCCATGAAACCGAAGTTGGTCCCTCCGTGAAACATGTAAATGTTGACTGATGACCCCGCGTCAAATATGCCAGACAAACAAGCTGCAAAATCTAACGAAAACACACATTATGCTCAATCTGTTCTTTTTTTGTTTTTGTTTTCTTGTTTTTGTTGTTAGGTTTAGTATTTTTTTTAACTTCAAAACACTTGTAAACGAACAAGTAACCTTTGGCCACGAGTTTTGACTGGATTTGGTATCCAATTACTATACAAGTATATCGATTGCAATGACATGAAAAGATTTATAAAACAATCAATCTTCAACCAGAATAAAGTTACACAGCATAAATCATAAACAGTTCGGAGATCACTATACCGTCTATAGGCAATCCTTTATGTGATGACGTCCAGTGATCGAACCATCCAGACCAGAATTCTGTCACCATCAGAGGAAAGTCAGGATTCCATTTTCGGATTAAATCAAAACACTCCTTTCCACATTCCATGTTAGGGAAATTTGCCGTTGGTAAAGCTCCTGTATACATACAAGTGAAAGGTCGTATCTAATCTAATCTAGCGTGTGATGCATAAATAAAAATTGAAGTATTCCCCCCTCTCATTTGAAATATTAGACTGACACTGGAAAACTATAAATCTGTGCATATTTATAAAAGGAAGATAGATTGAACTGCTTGTAATGAGTAGCAAGATTAGAATGGGCTCTGAGAAACTGAAGTGTCGAATAAAACTAATGCTCGGTGTTGCCAAGTCTTTGCAATGGATTTTGTCATACTTAGATATTTTACAAACGCCCATGCATGCAATCATTTTGTGAGAAAGGGCCAACGAAAAGACGGATCACAACTTTATTAAACCTATGATGTCAGGATGTAAACTAGACTGGTAGATGCTTACGATCAAAGTAGGGACAGTTCTTTATTCCATGTGGATTGTCTGAGGTTAGGAACATCTCCCTGGCTCCGTATTTTACTAATATCTGAAACAGACATAGTTATGTATACTGATATTTGAAAACCTTTGAAGTTTTATATGTTACATCTCTACATGTACAATCAAATTTTGAATAAAAACCTAAATAAATGTCTCCACTGCTTTAAAACATGAATATGTGTAAAAGAAGAACTTGGCTTTAACAAATATATGCATGTAATAAAACACAGTAATGTACAAACCTCCTGTACAAATTTGAGATGATCGTATTCATTGCTATAGGAACCGAATTCGTTTTCCACTTGGAAAGCTATGATCGGACCACCACTGGGTTTTCCTGGTAGTCTAAGGGAATACTAAAAAAGCACAAAAAATCATTATAACGTGGCGCTCAGTAAAAACGTGGAATTTCTTTGATGGCAGTGTTTTTTTATCAATTTCGATCGAAGATCAGAATTGATACAACAGTCGCCAGAGCCTTTAGATTTGTAAAGCCTTATAGCATCTGCAATTATCTTACAATACCGCAGGATAATAGTCCCATTCCCATTGATAGTTAGGTCCACTTTCTAATATTTCAAATTTAATTCTATGTTGCTTACGCCGATAAACAAACCCAAGAAATAACTTTTACTGCTAGATATGTTGATAAATTTTATTTGTATTAAAAACCGATCCAATTACAAGTAGTTGACCTCTAACTTCTTTTCAAAACCTGTTTACTCCTTTGCACTTACCTGAATGAACCAGTCGTCCAGTTGCCTATTTATTTATTTTTAGAATTTTTATGCACAGAAATCATAAACACTCATGATTCACTTGTTTTTCATTTCTCTGTAAAATTTAACAATTTCTGGTACATGTTTGAAATCCTAGTGCGGGATCCGAATTTTGAGTGCGTAATAAAATTTTGATTGCGTAATTAAAATTTGTTAGCGCGGAAAAACATTTTGAGTGAGTAATTTTTCACCACACTTTATTCCCATACTTTTGACGGGAACGAAGTGCCAGAGTTGTTTACTGTCGATATACACTGTTGATGTTTAACTAGAAATTAAAGCCCTTCAAGATTTTAAATAGTCATCAATCCTAGAATGAAAATATAAGGAGGAATGGTGTGTACCTATTGGAAGAATGTCCAGATATTTCATACAGGCCAGGGCAGATCCAAATATTTACAAAAAAAAAGGGGCAGGGTATGGTTCCGATCAAGAAATTTATATAAAGCAAGAGAGTTGTTATTTGCCGCTCTTTTTTGCCAAATTTTAGAAAAACGGATATCCAAACCTGGAACCAATCCGGATGTATCACTCACTGTAAAGTGCATTTATTAAAACGGAGTTTTTCTTTGCATTAGACCAATATGTCGGAAGAGAACTTACTATATTATTTGTATCAATCTGAACGAAAAAAAAAACATATCAAACAAACTTAAAGCTTAGTTAAAAACAGATTGTGAACTGACCTTAATCTTATCATATTTTTGATACGGTTACCGTCTCGTGACATCGTCGGGAAGCCCGGAGATGACAAGTAAAAATAAAACTTGACGTAGTCGATAGCATAGGAATTATGATAATGTAATTTTCTCAGGAATGATGTCAGTCTGAAGTCTGGTGATATTTGTTTTTTGTAATAATCATACTATTTGGCTATTTGACCTTGTGCTGTGATAACTAATAGAACTGTGAGTGCTTCAAGGCATTAAATGTGCATGATTAGTGTTTCATGCACCTGAAACTATATTCTAAAACTTTAGCGTTTATGTTAATATACGTGTTTCTGGAAATATCGATATAAATTGATTCAGTGTGTGAGTACTTTGATTAAATATACAAGTCACATCCGCAGCTTTATATATTGGCTGTATATTATATAAATATTATCTGTTAATTTATAGTATTTTAAGTAAAAAAACTCATTTTTAAAGATTTTGTTATTTTTTTATACTTACCTGTAGATCAGTAACCATAGGTATCAAGTGACCAAAGAACCTATCTACAGCTTCCTGGTACGGACCATAGTTGCTGCGGACTTTCATGTTGGGATCTCGTAACAACCATCTGATAAAGCAACAATTACTAGCTTAGGGTGTATTGATATTAAACAACATGGGTCAACATTTTCTTTGGCATATTAATTTTCAACTTTTTTAAAGTTTGAACCTGTAGTCGTTTGTTTAGTTTTTATCGTTTTATCTCGTAATTATGTGATTCAGAGAAACGAAAAAGTGAACTCCATATCATCTCGAACGATATTACATTGTAAAAACTCACGCAGGCATACCACCGAAATCCCATTCTGAACAAATGTATGGACCGGGTCTGAATATCAGATACAATCCTAATTCTTCTGCAATTTTGATGAACTTTCTACAATAAGAAAACTTCGTATTACGAACAAAACATATGAAGACTGAGTTGCTGATCATTGTGAAATATTTGGCAAAGAAAAGAAGTATATATGATTATTATATTTGCCACTTCATTGCATACTATGATCTTTGATGTATTTCAACTAGATATGTGATTGAATTACTATGTTTTCATTATATGATCAACATTTGAAGCAAGATACGGACCCAAATTCATATAATTTCGTTGTAACGTTGTTTTGAGGCCAGCTGCGTGCAGCCTGCCCTGTGATATGAGGATTTCCTCGTCGTCTGTTGAAGACCAATGGGTGGCCTTAGGCTGAATTTTTCATCATGGTGGGGTTGTTGTCTCTTTGACATATACACCATATCAATTCCTCATCATAAGTTTGAGTAATGTGAAACTCATCTTATACAACGCATTCAACTGAAACCATACTGACTTACCTTATATCGAGTATACCAGTAAAGTCAAAATCATTTGGATATTGTTCATGCAAGTTCCAACAAACATATCTACAAAACAGTCAGTACTTGACACTGCCTTTAAAATAATAGTCACATTCCTAAGTGGGGTAAACATATTTACTTTAGAAACCAATCACCTCAAATGCTAATGGAAGATGACAGAGTAAAGGTTAGAAAATGCAAATATTGTATTCAGTGTCATAAAGCCTTAATGGTAGCATCTATTAACCCAGAAAAAGACACATGTTAGAAAGTAATATAGTAAAATCACTAGATGTCTTTGGAATAAGACTTGTTTATCATTTTGAATTTTGCTAGTGTTTTGATATTCTAAGTAGTGTACATACTGTAAAACGAAATAACATAGTACCATCAGTACAAATTGTAAGTTGGGTCAGATTCTGTTTTAACTTACGTTTCGACCGTGTTAAGTCCACATGCTTTCATTTTCATCAACCGGTCCCTCCAGTACTCAGGAACAACCCTGAAGTAGTGCAAAGCACCACTAAGGATCGTGAATGGCTTACCATCTAAGAAGAACTGCTTGTCCCTAAATGTCAGAGACCCTGAACTACTATACACATTCGACATATTCCACCTGTGTATTTATTAATGTGATAGCAGATTTTATTGATCAAACAATCTAGGTATTTTCCTTTATCAGTCTTACATGTAAGTAAGTGGTAAAATACAATCGTAAGCTCGCGGCAGAGGTCAACGTTATAAAGAAAGTCCCAGTGATAAAAATAGTTGTATTTTTTTTTGGTGTATTTTCTCTGTCCAGTTGCAAATCTGAAATGGAAGAGAGACGGGTACTGTAGACACCTGCAAACTATCACTATTTACCAGGCTCGGGTCCAAGGAAAGGCGTGTTGGATGGGATGGGGGACTTCCAATATACATATAGGGTTAACTCACTTGAATAGGTCACCTTTTTCGTGCTTCAATTTATATGACTTGGAAAGGAAAACAAGACTGTTGATATGTGATTAGTCTGGACAATTAAGATGGGGAAATATCACGCATGCAATCTTCGGTAGCATGTTTCAGACCTTATTGTCATGTAAAATAATGTATGAATGCACAATTCATCAAGATAAAACAAACATTTTTAAGTCCGAACGGTTGTAGGTAAGCATAAACCGGGTATATAATTAGGCATACATTTTGATGATCCTAAACCTAAAACAGAACAATTAAGCAATTACGACATAGGTTTACTTCAGTCCTTCTTTTTGGAATACATTCCCTTCCCACCCAAATGAAGTAAGAAGTACAAAAGTAGTAAGTCTTTTTAAGCAGAGATTGAAAATTTTCCTAGTAGAACAAAACGATTAAAATATTATTTACAACTGTATAAAACATAAACTATATCGTTAAACAAGAATATCAGCTTCAACTGTATTTATACATAATATATTGTTAAAAGAGAACTTTTTTTTAGATGCACTTAAGTATGTATTGTATACTCATTAAATGGCGTTGTAAATCATCTCTGTGTTTTTTTATTTGTGAGAGAACCTCAGGGAACATTATTTCTAAAGTATGTTATTGTCTTGAAATTAAGTATTTATTATGACAATGATAATTGAAAACAAATATTTTGTTTTGTATGCAAGGAATCTTGATTTTTTTCTCCAATTCTACCTCTAAAAGTATTGTATTTTGATCTAAAACAATCGTCAGATTTGTATAAAGGGAAAACAATTGAATGTTGCATGCAACTTGATATGCAACATCGGAATAAGGGTAATCACAATCAAGGCAAAATTCAAGTATCTTTATACAACATCGACAATGGTGAAGCGAAGAAAAAATAAACAAAATAAACAAAACCACTATAGTGACGGTGAATCTGGACCAAGCCGTTCGGTAAGGAGAGTGCTTTCCCCTAAAAATAGGGTGTACTATCTGTTATGCCCGGTGCATAAAACAGAAAAGTATAATGGTTAGGTAAGATACCATATCGGTCAAGAAACCACACCACATTGAAACTTTGGTATAATTGGAAGCCAACCGTGTTCTAAGAGTGATCAACGGAACCAAGATTCTAGCGGAAAAGGGCAAGACATGGAATACAGACAATCACAACAAAGAACATTAAATAACCAAAGTGATACATACAAAGTAACAAAAGTAAATGAGGAACTCGGGCTCCACTAAAAAAAAAAACTGGCAGCATAGACCAGATGTACCGGTAAGATAAGCCTCCTCTGCTTTTTCCCCGCCTAGTAGCTTAAAAAAAGTAAAGTCATAGGTAGACTAAAGATGAAAGGAAAACTACGTCACGTTGAACAAATCAATTTTCATGGTGCAGATGGATACACCGTAACGATCCATGAGTTCATGGTGACGATCATAAAACTTCAGTGATGATGACTTCAATCTTGTAGCAACATAACCCTGTTCCAGAAGTCTAATTGTGAGAAGTCTAGCGCGATACAAAAAGTCTGCGTCGTTATGGCAAGCTCTGGCATAACGTATGAGTTGTGATATGAAAACTCCATACGCAGGTGTTGAAGGGGTGTTGCCATAGATGAAAGGAAAGTTGACAATATGGAATGAAAAGTCATTGCGTTTGTCGTATAATTTGGTCAATAGTTTCCCTTTACCATCGATCTCTAAGTGTAGATCAAGATAAGAGGCTGTCTTCACAGTGTCTGGAGTATCCTTTATCTCAGGTTCTTTGGGGTAGATGCGATAAAATCCGCGAAACTAGAATTGTTTAAAGATAATACGTCATCTATATGACGGAAACTGAGATTTAAGGATCTAGCTAAACGATTTTCCTTCTTTCGGAACAAATTAGCTATAAAGTCAGCCTCATAAGAGTAAAGGAATAAGGCGGCAAATAGAGAAACACAGTTTGTTCCCATTGGAATGCCGACCATTTGTTGAAAATAGCGTCCACCACACTGGACAAATATGTTGTTGATAAAAAATTCAGCATTTTGAAAACATCCTCTTTGGTATATTTGGAAGATGACTTGGAATTATTTGTTACGAAGTATGAGGAATCTCTACCCAAGAACTACATATTTATATTAGGTGTACCACCTATTTTGAGTAACAACGATGTATAATGTTTTTGAGTCGGGATTTAATCTGAGTATCTGGAATAGAAGTATAAGGGGTTGAAAAATCACAGGTTTTAATGTATTGTATTCTGATAATAATCTTGAATTGAGGGTTTCTAGAAGATCTTTCGAATTTTTTCAGGATTCACATTGGATAAACACCACTACGAGAGTAACAAGTGTCGTGGTAGGACTGGAGACCCTCCTTGACAGCTGTGAATAGAGCAATTAAAATGTTTGAAAGGTGTTTGGTGGTACATTTTGCAGATCCAGCTATATAGCGTTGTTTGTATGAATTCTTGTGTAGTTTAATAACCCAATACATAGACTGTAGATCACAATCATCGTCTTTGGTAGAGAGACCAAAAGAAGAAAGCACAGATTTATGGTTTTCCACTATCTCTTCTTTGGAGAGTGTGGTAGCAATATAGGTCTTATTACTGCTATTATTTTGTACGTTTACCTCTGATTATAAATATTGGATGTAATACATTTTGCGGACAAAACAATGTTGTCTTGGGCTTTGTCTGCTGGTACGACACATATCATGTATAGTAGACAACGTTTTTGCTACATCAGGATCTTTGAAAACTGATGTGGCATTGACACTCGTTGACCTATTTAAAACTCATTTGTTTCAAAATTAAAGTCCTCACAGCCTTTACCCACTCTGATAGTTGACAAAAAAAGGTAAATAATGTCCTAGCACCCCCTTTTGTTCAAGAGAACCCCGGCTGGCATTTTCAAAGTGTCTGGATCCGCCCCTGTTAATGAGGGAAAAAATCAAATGATGAGTCTATTTTGGTAGGTTGGCTGATTCTACAGTTTCTAGACCGTGAAACAAGAATTTACAAACATATATATATATATATATAACGTCTCAGAATGTGACGACTCTATTCGCAACACTGCTCCATCGGATCAAATTGACACAGGGAAGATAACGTAAGATAGCTACTCGGCCAGCTAGGCTATATAGCCTAGCAGGTCGAGTGGTCTAGGGCGCTGGACTTAGTGCAGGCGGTGTTGCCATAGATGTCACAGCGGTACGAGTTGCAAAAATTGCAAATTTGACAGTTCTAACATCGTTGGGAATTGTCAAATTTGCGATGCAAATTGTTGGTCGTTCCCTCCGCGGGACTCGAACTCGTACCGCTGTGACATCTATGGCAACACCGCCTGCACAAAGTCCAGCGCCCTAGACCACTCGGCCAGCTAGGCTATATAAAATACAACTTTCGCTGACCGGGTCATTCCTCCTCGTGGGATTAATCTAGGGCTGTAACTTAGTACACGATGTATGGTAGTACGGGACAGTTCATTTAGATGTTATTATTTTATGATAGAGATGGTCTAGGGCGCTGGACTTTGTGCAGGCGGTGTTGCCATAGATGTCACAGCGGTACGAGTTCGAGTCCCGCGGAGGAAACGACCAAAAATTTGCATCGCAAATTAGACAGTTCTAACATCGTTGGGATTTTTTCAGACCTTTCTATACGTTTACATATCTTCCCTGTATCAATTTGATCCGATGGAGCAGTGTAGCAAATAGTCGTCACATTCTGAGGCGTTGTGTAATATTGATTTGTTGTGACATGCATCATTAATTTGATCCTCTATCCTACATATTAACATCTAAATGAACTGTCCCGTACCACCATACATCGTGTACTAAGTTACAGCCCTAGATTAATCCTACGAGGAGGAATGACTCGGCCAGCGAAAGCTATAGTTTTATATAGCCTAGCTGGCCGAGTGGTCTACGGCGCTGGACTTTGTGCAGGCGGTGTTGCCATAGATGTCACAACAGTACAAGTTCGAGTCCCGCGGAGGGAACGACCAAAAATTTGCATCACAAATTTGACAGTTCTAACATCGTTGGGAATTTTTCAGACCTTTCTATATATATATAATTGTATTGTAATCATGCCCTTTATGGGCCCTTTATTGGTGAATAAACAGTTCTTCTTCTTCTATTAAAGGGGATAGTAATTACGGCCAATTACACATACCCCTTGTTTAGTAACACACCCAAAGAAAAATAAAATATTTTTTCATGAGGCAGTTGTGGATTGTGTGACTTAATATTTATTATTCATAAATAAGTAAGACAATTGCTGGAGAACCCTACAGGGCCCCGCGTCAATTTAAATATTCATAAAAACACGTAAGCCAATAGAATTCAAATAATTACAATAGACCATTTTCAAGACCAATCATTGGTCGTCATGCACCATCACGCACCTGTTCATACAAAATGGCGTTGGTTGGGGTAAGAAACTTTTCTTCAATTTTACTACGAGTATTTTTCTTGTAATGCGCAATTGATCGAAGTGTTAACTTATTGAAAGCCTTTAGCTGAGTCTTCATGTCGAATAAATTCCACTTGGTTTTGTTTGTCAAGATGATCTAAGTTGATTTTACAACTTGAACCGGCGTAGTATTTAAAACTGGGTCAAAGTTAAGTGCGAGTAAACATCTCCTATGTTTGTAAACATTATCGTTAAACAACGTTACAACAAACTTTTGAAGTTATTGTAAAGTGTTAACAATTGTTCATATTTTATAATGATATTACCAATGGCAGGAATACGCTTATGGTTAGAATAAACCTTCGTCTTACAAGATCGCTTACCTCAGACGAAACTGCATTCACTTGTCTGCCACGCGCAGCGGGGCTCCATAAGGTCATTTTCACACCTGTAATTAAGACCATTTCACTTGCATCATTAAAATAGCCAGATCTTAGCATCGTTTAATGCGAACATGAATTATTACAATGTACATAAATGTATGTAAATGTAAACTGGGGTTAGTTGAATATAAAGTTATAAAAGTTTGTAGAGGATAAGGCATGTGTGTCTGCAATAAACCATTTCAATGATTTTCTCACTGTGTTTAGAATGTCTGTTTCTAAATATGTTTGTTCCTTTATATTGTTTTTGTAGCAATCCAAATATGTGGATTTTAATAAATGAAAATTCTGTTCCATTCTATTCTTTGTAAATGCACTACTCCAAATCTTGAGAGGAAAGGTTTTCATGGACTTGATTAACAAATGCTTAGAATTTTTCCTTCAATAATTTTAAAAGATTGTTTAAAAATTTGTTCAGCTGTCTGTATACAGCACACTTATTCGGACAATGTATTATTTCAATATATAGACCTGTGATTAAAGGTCAGTGATTTAAATAAACCAGGGACATACATGTATATACACATGTACATATATCAGGATCCATTTTGACAAACTAAGGACTATTTTTTGGGAACCACCCACATGTAGTTTACAGGACCATTTTGACAAACTAAGGACTATGCAGGATCATTTTGACAAATTAAGGATTATTTTTTGTAGGAACCAATGCAAGGGAAAAGACCCCATGTAAAAACAGAGAAGATGTTGGAATTTATAAAGACCCAAGAAGAACAGCATAAAACTTTTTCGTGTCCTTATGAAGGGTGTACAAAAGTACTAACAAGCTATCCTGGATTAAAATACCACATTAAGAGAAATCATGAACCCCAGGATGAATTTTCATGTACCAGTTGTGGCAGACCATTCAAAAGGTTTGTTAAATGTACATGGATATTTCATACATGTAGTTCATTTAGGTGACACATCCCTTGTAGTTATACCCTTTTTAACAAATGATCATCATTGGATGTTGTCCATACCTGGTACAATGTATATTCATTGATTTCAATACTCATGCATTTATGTCACAGGTCAAGTCAGTGACACTTAAAATAATAGGAACAGTTGTATACAAGTTAGTTGATACATGTATCATGGCAAGTATGATCTGCATTGCTCGTTTTCTGTTAAATATGTCTATATTGTCATATTCTGTGATCATTTGTTTTCCTTTCTAGATGTAAATTATGAGAGTCAAATTTACTAAAGGAATAAACCTTCATCATTATCTAGTAAATTGTTGAGCATTCAAGGATTGTTGGTAGTGTCAGTGTTAAATAGGAATTTACATTGAAATGTGTTGGTTGATTACATATATGTGTAAATAATGTTACACTGATATGACACAAAACTAATGTACAGAGGCTCTGCAAACCATTATAAATATAGTCTTTATCAGGTCTTTATACTGTAACATGAATTTTATATAAAAAAAAAATCAAAGTGTTTGTGCATGACAAAATAAAAAAGTAGTTTAGGCCAAAGTTGGCTACATCCTGGTAACCTTTCATCATAGTATCATTATGATGTCAAAATGTTAGAAGCAGTTAGCTATCATTTGTGTATATACAGTCATGAAAGGTATATTTTGACCATTGAAATAGAATTGTACAATTTCTTAACATGGCAATTGCATAATTGAACCCTTTAAAATTGTATATTACAGTGCAAATGGTCTTAGATATCACAGTTCAAAAGGAAAATGTATTGATAGCTGCAAGAAGTATGACTCTGCCTCAGAAGATGAAGGATTTAAGAAGATGGACTCAGCTTCTGATGAGGAAGAATTAGCACCGAACTGTCAATATGAGGACCATGGGGCAAAAGACTATGAAGCAAACAAACCACCTAGTAAGTTTAGCCATCTCAGTAATAATAAATTTATAATTCACCTTAACTTCAGGGACTGAATGCAACTTTTTCCCTTATCAGCAAAAAAAAGAGTAAGTAGATTTTTTTTCTATTTTCTTTTTTGTTATAATACTTGCTAAAATATAAATTAGAAGAATGTTATTAAGTAATGCAAAATTTTAATGCAGTTTGAATTGTCTGTATCTAAATGCTATTGGAATCTGAAATTTTTTCCCCACTTTTAAACTCTCTAGACAGAGGTTGTGACATATTTTGGCTTCTGAATATTGTTAGTATTGTCAGTCAGAAGCATTAATCTAGTCTTGCTTGCATAGTTGTGTGTATTGTAGTTATCATTGTTTGACTTTAAAAATGCCATTATATATCAGACCAATCAGGTTGACATTACTTATGGTAGTTAGGTTCAAAATTTAACGTAAACGCTAGTCAGAGACGTTTTAATGCTGAGGATTGCTAACAAATATTTACATACAAGTGTTTCTCTGGTCATGATATTTTATTTTATTTTATCCCAAGTGGGAGAACTGCATTAACAATCACGAAAATTACATCTTCAGAACTGAATAGAAAGAAAAACTTTAATTTTTCCTCATTTGCTAAATTTTGCCAGTATTCACTTGCTAATTTTGACAAGTTGAACTAGGAAGACAATAATGATATCTTAATTTTTACAACATTCAAAAGAACAAGATATTCTCCTTTGCACTGATATTATAACCTGAGTTTTTTTTGTAATAGTTTATAACATAAAAAATATGAAGTGTATAATTATTCAATTTTATAATAATAATTTTCTAGGGAAAAAACTTCCTCCAGCACTGGATTTGTCAAATTTAAATGATTTATCCCCATTTATTCCTGGAACAGAGAGATTAACAGAGTTCGCCATCATTGCAACAAGTCCACTAGTCCAAAGAGCTCCAATAAAACCATGGGATGATCATAGGTACTACATTTATTATGACCTCATCTTATCTATCCGTTCTTGCCTTCATTATATTTTGTGGAAACTCTAAAACGCCCCCTCCTTTTTAAATCATTTTTGATCAATCTTAGTAAATTAGCATATGTAGTTTGTTCTGAGAAAACTCTTTCATTCAGGTGTTTAATGTACATGTATGTCAGAGGTCATAGTGAAATTTTCCCTGTTATAACAATGTATAAGTTTTAAGGTTTATTGTAAGAGGAAGCCACTCTTCGAGTGTCTTTTTTTTCTTTTGTTATTTCCTGTATTGCATAATACAGATAATTTTATATAGATAATAAAGTTGATTGTGTCGACATTTTGATGCCTACACATTATTTTAGCTATAATGATAATTTAATCATATACATTGTAAGTTATTAACATTGATATGGCGATGAGAAACATGCAATTAGATATTCGATTGTCCATTGAATTTTACTTCAGAAGTGAAAGTTTTGTAGATTTTGTGCACGGCTATTTATATTAGTTAGTTTGAGGGTTATGTTAAGCAGCAAGCAGGCAACTGAAATTGAGACTTACATTCTAACTATATTTAGTTTTAAATTTTTACAGTTGTGGAATGCGGAAACTGATAGACAGAGAGGAAGACAATAGACAGATTGAAGTGAAGATGGAAATGTTACCACCACATGAAGATAACTGTCAGACTAGTACTGATAGAAATGGGTATGAGCACATTTTTTGTTCCCCACTGCAATGCTACAGGCCAATTCTTGGCCCTCCATGCATCAATCAGTTACAGGTGTTTTGTTGGTGAAGCTCCACAGAGATTATTGATCAAATTTTGTTTAATTATTTGGGCAATTTGATAACATTTTGTGCTTGTTCATCCCACACTTTCATGGTGATTGAATAAATGTTACTGGAGATATTAGATTACCAACTTGAAACTTCACCAGCAGTTTGGACATGTGGCTATATGTACATTTAGCAAATTTGTTTAATTCTCTTCATTAATTCATTGTTTCTGATGATAGCGCTAACTTGTCAACTGTCACTGAATATTGTAAACTTTACTATGTCACCAATGTGGTAAATGAGGGATTAGATACAATTATTACAACAATTTGTTGTAGAATAAAAAAACTTAAGAAAACAGAATACATGAAGAATTTATTGTTTTTAATGTGTTAATGGAATGGTTTCAGTATTGTTAACATTTAGTTATGTATAAGAATGTGTCATGCTAAGAAAAATGACCCCAAACTTATTTTTAAAGAATGTAAAGGAATATTTGCTTATACCACATTAGTACCAAGATAAACACTGTTTTGTAATGATTACAATAAACTTTTACGTAGAAACATAGTACTGTCATTAATTATGTTATTTGTGAGAATTCCTTTCTGAAAAATCTGTTTTGTTATAAGTGTATAGTTTTCATTTTAGGAATTATTGTGACATGGATCATGATGAGTCAACAGTAACATCGACCTCCCAGGTGACAAGTGAGGGAGTGTGGTCACATCAGTGGCCTAAACCATTGTGGCAGTGCTTTATTGCAGGTAATAGAAAACTTCATCACAATGTAAAATAATACTCCATTCACCTGTAAATCAAATTTCAGTGAGATGAATAGATTAAGTGAATTGAATGCATATTTAAATTTACAATCAATAAGCTGTACACTTGAGTCAATATTTTATTTTGAATTATGCTGGGTACAAACAGCTTTAAAATGTGAATTCCAAACCCATCATCAATACAAACTGGGTTATGTGTGTTAGGTGAATTAATTTTTTTGAGTATTCATGTGAACATGTTTGTTGGTTTACATTTTACTGTACATTATTTATGAATGAGACATATAGTAAATCTGTTGATAAGTTCAGTTAACATCAGAACTAATGCTCTAAACATATTTATGTTCATTTTGGAGGTTTAGAAAAATAATTAGTATTACTTTGTGTTAAAAAAACAAATTCACTGGTACTATTTTTGCATGTTTTTCAGTCCACCATGAAAATAGCGAAAATTAATACGTTTACAGAGCCTTGAAGGTCTCAGTTCTTCAATTCTTCTTTAAAGTCTCAGAAACAAGCCTTTATTTTAAGTAAATTGACCTTTACTATCTTGTGTGTAGAATATCTTGATTTTCTTTCTTATTGTTAATCATTTACAAGAATAGAACTTGCATTAGTATATAAAGTTATTAAAATCAGTATAATATTGATGTCATTGTGCATTGTTAAAATAGTCTGGATAAAGGTAAGTATATTGTTGTGAATATCTTTTTTGTTTTGGTGGTTAAATGTTTTTAGCTGTAAAGATCTAATTTTGCTAATATTACCAATGTAAATATACATGGCAATGTTGATGTTGTGTATTTTGCTTGCATTTATGGGAAGCACAACTTGTTTATTTGCCATAATGTCAAAACTGTGCTAATTTTTACACTGTTGCACTCTTCATCACTAGGTGGCAAATGTTAGAATTTAACCCCTCCCCTCTCTTATAAAAAAATTAAAATCTAGATTGAAAAAAAAAACATCACTGAGATTGACATATAGAACTTAAAATTAATAAAAAGCACTTCCATCGTTTAAATATTAACCAATAAATGTTTATCAGTTATTAAATCGACCTCCTTTCATAAATTTGCATTCAATTAACAGATTCATCGGATTGCATTATAAATTCTGTAAAATTTTAAACAAGAAACATAATAAATATTCAAATAAAAGCAAATGCCTTTCAAAATAACAACACAGGTTGGGACATTACCATAAGCCTTATTTCATTATTCTACAGTTTGTTGAGAGAAGAATATTTCTGCCAGTACTTATCTCATATTGTCAAAATGTTTTTATCTCTGAATGTAGACCTAAATTATGTTTTGCTGAGAGTTATTTGTAAATGCATGTTTATAATTACAAATGTTAAATCATAAGACTTTATAATGTATACATTGGTCGCCCATAGAGCTATCTATCATTATTTACATTTTTTTATATTTATATTACAGGAACTAAAGTATGTGTAGGTTTTGTTAACTGGGAAAATGTAGAAGATCTGGCATTAAAGGATTCTTTATCACAAAAAGCGGGGGGAAACAGTGGACAGAAAAATGACAGGTAGGAAATTTATTATATGGTGGCACTAACAATTTATTCAATCTTTCATCTACTAGTTGTTGAAAAAGATAACTTAAGTTAACTTTGAAAGAAGAATAAAAGTATACATAGTAATCTCACTAAACTATTTATATGTTTTGTTTCAAATTTGTAAATTATTAATGTCCTTTTTTGTCATTTTAAAATGACAATACACTTTTTTCATTCATACCGGTAATTACTATAACAACTGTTTCTATTGTGTATTCAACACTTCTGAATGTGGATTTCCATCTTTATTTTTCAGCTGAGAAAAATATTTCTGATCTGTATAACTTATTAACACAGATCTTTCTAGACAGAATTTTATTGATACAAGTGGATATACCTGCACAGTAAACAGTCTTATTCTTTTGCAGATATGAAGCTCCACATGGTTTGAGATTGATAGAAATAAGAAAGTTTGCCAAACTTGATAACACAACCCAATCATTAGTGCACCTGTATTTTACACCTGATATCCCCTCACAACTGGATATGGTAGCTGAATGTGTCATAGATCATCCTTTCTTTGTTAGGGGCAAAGGTAATAAATTTATTCTAATGTCTGAGTCATATGTAAATGGGAAATTTTTCAGGTATGATTTCAGGAGAGGGGAGCAGGGATATAACCAAGTGAGCTTTGCACAGAGTTTTCTAGTTGAAATTAATTGTCAAGAAAAAACATACAACCAGATCAGTTGTCCCATGAATGAACTATTGAAATTGTTTTTGATCTTTTAAAAATCCTCCATGTCATAAACTTTTGATGGAGATTAATTGAAAAAATTGAGTTCAATAATTGCAAAACATTTGTAGGTTGGTGCTCCAATGATCCTATACTGACAGAAAGACATTATGGTATACCATGTGGCACATTAGAAATAAATGATGTGTGTCTTCCACCCATTAAAACAGAACCCAATGAAACTACTACAAGGTATGTATACACAGACAAAAAAACACCAGTGAATTCTTGTGAATTAAAGCTAAAATTACACATGTTCATGCCATTCTGATATCTGAAAGTTTGATTCTCAATTTATTACATGCCATATTAACTTTGCTAACAAAACTTATTTGCTGAACTTTCATAAAATTACAGAAATCTTTTAACACACTGTTCCTGTTAAATTAGATTGAGCTGTTGAATGTATGGACAATATTTTTATGGTTTTCTTATACATATATGATCTCAACTTGCATTTAGTGATGTGAAGAAGAGATACAGACATCTAACTATTAGACTGAATAAATCTTGATGATACTCTATCTCAATATATTCTTCAATCTTACTGTATAGAGTTCTGAAAAATCCAAATGCAGTGCAAAGTTCTAAAATAATTGCATACATTGATTTTTAAAATGAATTCATCTAAGACCAAAATGTTAATTTGATCTTTTGTCATGTTTAGAAAAATCAATACGCATCTTAAATTCAAAGGCACAAGTTATTGTGATATGAACAAACCTGATTTTCACACCTCACATTAATTTCTGAATTTGTACATGCATGGATATTGTTGTTATTTCTTGAATGTGTTTAAATCACCTAATGCTTGTTAATAATCTTAGTTCTTTATTTGTTCTAGTTACGATGAATTTACCCCTATGGATAGGTCAGCTGTTTATACTCTAAGCACCATGGCTAAGGTAATTTAGATTTCTTTAGAGTTCTAAAGTCACATAGGTATATCGTAATGATAGATGTTATACATGATTTATGCTACATTTGTATAAGTTTGTCTTTTTAGATTGAACAAATTATGGTTATTCTTTGTTTACACTTCACACAAACACTCAAAAATACTACGGACAATTTGCATGAATGTGGTGAATAGTTTCTTTCTATCAATGTATAAAGATGTTCAGTTTTTTTTTTTAATTCTGACTGTACATTTTACAAGTCAACATAAAATGTTATTCTGCATTTTTTTATATATATGTATTCTGTTAAAATATTTACTTCCCATGCAACAAAATTGGAGAGATATTATTTTTTTGTCTATTCACCATTACAAAATGCTTTGATGGGTCTGATTTTCAGTGACCACTTTCTGGAACTATTAAGTTTTGGGTATGAGTGTGTATTGGTATATGAGCATGCTATCAAAGTTTCTTTCAATGAATAAGGGTACTGGATATAAAATTTTACAGTATATTTTGTTCAGTTACCAGTAATTATTATAAATTTTATGGACTGATCTTCTTTGTTAACTGTACTTGTATGTTATTTATAATGTAGAAATCAAGTCCAAAGAAGAATGTGCAAAAGAAAAGACAGCTGAAAACAGATCCAAACAAACCGAAGAGACCACCTAATGCCTTTATGTTGTTTGCCAAAGCCCATAGAGAGGAATATACACATAAATTCCCTGGAAAAGATAACAGGTACCACATTTACCTATAATTAGAAAAACATTGAAATATATTAAAAGATACAGTGACTGGAATAAGTTGTGCCAAATAGAAGTGTTTATAGAGGTACGTTAACTTGTAACTGTAAGTGAAGTTTGGTGTATAGTGATATTACAGGGTCCTTTATTTGATAATGGCTGGAAATAAACAATTCTCAAATGGAAATATAATATTATGCTTAGTAAAGAGGAACAAGCTGTATAACTGTAGCTCGCAAGGTCTTTTTTTTGTGGACAACTCTATGGTCCAGGTGGGGGGAGGACCTTAAGAGCTACAATGGACCCTGTCTTAACTGCAGCTCTTCCATATAGAAAATTTAGTTTAGATAAGTTTATGCAGATAATTTGCTTACACAGGTTAAAAATATTGGAAAATTTACATAAAAGTTACTGCAAATGCTAGGTTGTTTTTTAAGGGTTCTGTTGAGGCATATCTAAATATTGTCAGTAAAGAACAATGTGAGATATGTGGGTTTTATGATATGTTTTAATTATATCTTAATTAAAATAAATTTATTTATAGAGCCATCAGTGTTCTTCTAGGAGATGAGTGGCAAAAAATGTCTAATGACTCACGTGTAGAGTACATAGAGAGAGCAAGACAAATAGCGGAGCAACAGAAGAAAATTCACCCAGACTGCTGGAAGAGGAAGAAGTAGGAATAAAACAAAAATGTTAATTTTTCCGTAAGTTGACATTATTTTTTAACAGACCTACTGCGTAAAAAATTGAAAGTGTGATTGAATTGGGTTGTTTCAGAGCACTAATTTAAAGAGTTACAGAAAATGAAATATTACATTCCTTATCAAAACATTCTTTGGAATAGTTACCTCCAACTGTAAAACCAATTTCTGATGAAATTTTAATGGATTATTACTGCCAAATAAAATATAGGAAATAAACCCAGTAACCACTAAACATAGTCTAGACATACAATATTGACTCCATTGAAAAAATACAGCACATTGTTAATCACACTGATCTGACACCATTTCCTCATGTTGATTCCAGAAAAAGTTTTTGATATCAATGTACATTATTGGTAGATTGAAGTCAAGAATGGTATTTTTTATTGCAAAAGAATTTAAATTTTTTTTCATTACTTCACAAAACTGCTGAATTTATTATACCCAGGAATGCTCTGATTTCAACATTTTTGTAGCCACGTTAGAAGTGCTTCTCATAGTTTTGAAAATGTATAATTAAGTGGAGTTATTTATACAATAGTTGTCGATAAACTGGTCAATATCGTGATATTTAGACTGCCCACAGGACAGCGCTATTGACTAAGACTGTGATAATGACCGAGCCTATGCATTTTAATAAAGGAATGTAACTCTAAATTCGTAATCAGGCATTATTACATTATGATATTGACTGGTAAAAGTTTATACTGCAGGTTAATTAATACCACATGTAAATGTTTTATCCAATTGACATGACAGATTTTTTACTGATATTTAATAATGTATTTTTCAGAATGATCTCATTTATCCCACACTGCCATGGTGATAATACAGGAGAAGAATTACACATTATTGCTCAGTATTGTAGGCCATAGAATTACACAGCAAAGTTATAAATTCATGTTGATATCTATATTTTGTATTGTTTTTTTATACTATAGTTGTGGATGAACAAAATCTACAATTTTTTGCAATCTTTTAGGAGAATATTTGGAGCTTTTTTACAATCTCTTGGTAGAATATTTGGATCTTTTTTTGCAATCTTTTAGGAGAATATTTGGATCTTTTTTGCAATCTCTTAGGAGAATATTTGGATCTTGCGGGTATTTTGAGCAGAAAATGTTTTAACTACAGGGATAAAATGCTGAAGTATTCCTTTTGAATAGATTTATTTCATGAAACTATATTAGCTTGGGATTCATTTTCATATGTTTAATTTACAGTTGTGAAATACTTTCTTGTATGAATAAAATTAGTTTATAAACAAATAAGCAATTTGCACTTCATCAATGTTGAATTTAGAACTTTGCTGATTTTTTTTTGTTTCTACATTCCTTAAAGGTTTTTAAGAAGAATTTATTTCTGTTAAGATTTTTTTATGTATTTGATATTTATATTTATCACATAAGTCAATCAGACTGATAAGGAATGTGCTTGTTATTTTGTAATGTTTATATTTAAATGATGATTTTTTTAAGTCAATTTGAAAGGCTGTATAAGTGGGTTATTTTTGTGGGTAAAAAATTTCACATTTTTGTTTAAATGGGTGATTTTTGTATTGTAAATTTCGTGATCCTGGAATCTACTATATATTTGAAAAAGGATGAAACAACTACAAATTTTGGGGATGTTAAAATCCACATTTTTTTTTAGAACTGATGGCTCCCATTAATATATAGCAAAATTCAAATTACTCTAAAAAAAAACCCACTTATGTGGTATGACAATGATATATCCAGGGATTTTATACAGTTAAACCTTTGTAAACTTAACCTGTTTGTTCTGATTAGGCAGGTGTTTGGTTTACACAGGTGACAGGACAGGTGACAGGAGGTAACTTTTGACAGGTTTCCATTTAACACAGGACTTTGTTTACACATGTTTAAATGTATTTATGTCAATTATTAATAATTCAAATGTTTTTAAATATAAAATGAAAAAGGAACTATTAAGCACTTTTGGAACTTTGCAAAAAAAAAAAACAATAAAACAAAAAAACCTAATTGTCTGCTTTTCTTTATATCTTGTTTTAGCAACTGTTTTGTCAAAGAAGATTTCAAACATTTTTTCATTGAGAAAGAAACAAGACACCTATCAGTTGTTTTAAGCTGTGATTTTAATGTCATAATTTGAATGGACCAAAATTTATAGAGTTATTTCCCTTTTATATGTATAACATAAGCAGAAAAAAATATGTTATTTACAATGTTATATTTTATATTATTTGATTGTTGGCTGGTTTGTTATATGAACAGTGCTATTCTATTGTTGTTATTTTTTTATATTTTGAATTGTGCATCCCTTGGATGAAAAATATTGTGAATAGTTTGATATGGCTTTTTTTTTCGGTGTAAGATGAAACCAGTGTTGTCTTGTCACTTATATTTAAAGATCTCAGGACTGCTTCAGAGATTTGAACATTTGGGTGGCTTATCTGTACATTTTTTTTATATCTGTGTTATACATTATTTCACAACACCATAATATTTACCATCAAAAACAACTGAATATCAGCATGCAATATACTTTCATATTGCACTAGTGTATTAATAATGTCATCAATAGCTGAAACAATTCTTAACAAAGTTTTATGCTCTGTTACACAGTAAAATCTGGTTTTTTTTGCATGAATAGTAAGGCATATTAACTTTTTAGTACCTAAATATATTGCTCTTCATTATAAACTGAATTCATGTCATGACTATTCTAATAGTATAGAAATTATCATTAATAGATTGCAAATAGGCACCCATTAGTAATCTATTCTGTAGCAGTCCTTATTGATTGGCAGCTTCTCGTTACCATAAATCTTATTTTTGAAATTTGAAATATCATAAGTCATCTTTTTGTAAGATTCCTGTTTTTTTAGAAGAAAATCATTTAATCATTAAATTTCAGACCACTGAGTTGGATGTAGTACCTTAGGTATGCTCTAGGTGCAGAAGTGCCCTTTTCTTACATATAACGAATCATGATAATGTAAGTTAACGGTCAATGATAGCATGAAGCTGTTCACTACCTTTAACAACAGAAGCAGAAACTTTTTGCTATTTTTATGAATATGGTTCAAATCCGGTTTTAATGTGACATTTTGGTATTTTTTCCACCTGGAGCATAGCAATGCAGGGTAGGTCCACACACTTTGATAAGGAGGAATGCCAGCTGGTGTTGCCCAGAAAAAGGGGGTGCTTGGACATTGTTTCCCATTTTTTGTCAATTTTACTTATTAAAATGACAAATTTCCAGTAAAAGGGAGGGATGCCAAGCCCCTGCACCCCCTGGCTCCACCGTTGCAAGGTTTAAACTGAAAAGACTATAAAACTCGTACAACGTTAAAGATTTGGTTGTTTAAATTTGAATTCATTATTTGCATTTAAAAGTTTATTCCATTCATAGAAGTGATCTCAATTTTTTTTTGTGAGCACTGTGAGATTTTTGTGTTTTTCAATTTGAAAAGCTACAGTATTTTCTAGTGCCAGTCTAGACAAAAAGAAGACCAGGACCAAAATTATTTTAAAAACACGAATAATTGCTTGTAAGATTTTGCTTTAAAAAATGATGTAAGTGAAGTTTGGTGTTGAAATTTGTTTTTACTGTAATGTCTTATGTTCTATGCTCCCAAACCATGATTTGTTTGTAGTATATTAAATTGTTATCCATCCTTTTATATATGTATCACACTTTCAGTTACCTGATGTCATTATTACATGACTGCAAAAAAATAACTTCAGTCGTAAAATGGTGATCACCCTGTTGTCTTTAGTTTATTTACGAAAACTTGAGTCAGACTTATCTGATCTTTTAAAAATTTTAACACAATAGTCCTTGGAATATGGCAGAGGGATTTATGTGTTTTTAGTTTTTTAGAGATTTTTGCCCCACCCCTTTTGGATTTTTGTGAACTAAAAGGGGGAAAGTACTGGTAGGTGTTATCATTTGGACTGATAGAAAAAGCTCATTTTTTATTCAATTTTTATGATTCAGATGTCTGTTCCTTTTTAAATTATGTTTTTAAAATTGTAACAGGGTAGGCCTATCTCTAATTGTTTTGGAAGAAAAGGGATACAAAACCCCCATATCAACCTTTTTATTTTTGGTCTGATTTTGAAACTTTTTTTTTCATTGGACTCTGTTTGAAAATCCTTTCCTGTGTTTTTCAATCAGATTTCAGATATCTCTTACCATTTTCAACTTGAAAGGGGTTTAAGGAGCCACACCCTAAAAAAATCACTTTTTTTTTCAAAATTTAAAATTTTGTGCTTTATGGTGGCCAAACATTTGCTGTGTCATGGTAAATCATAAGTTCCTAAGCTTAAGTGTGTCACTAATATTGTGTCCACGTTTGTCACAACTGTTCAGTATTTGACCACTGCAGTCATATCATGCTGTGCTTCGCAGGGCTCTTTATTTATTTCTTTTTTTTTTTTGAAGATTTCCATAATTTTTAAGAAAATATCTATAATTATGGCTAGATAATTAGGTTATAACTTCAAGTTGTATTTCATAGTAACATATGTACAAAACACATAAATAAAATTTGTGGCTGTTTAGTGTTGTTATTGGTCGTACCTTTTTGGAATAGAGGGGTATCTGTTACCATAAAATCGGTATTTTGTCACTGTTTAGTATTGTTATAAGGCCAAATATTTTAGGAATAGGATGATATAGTTTATCACAAGATCAATTTTCTCTAGAAATACGTGTATTTTTTAAAATTTTTGTAGAGATTTCATGTGTGTCTTTCTTGAAATATTTTTTGTTTTGTTGGCAACTATATTTCTGCATCAGATTTCATTTTAAATTCAATATATTCTTGTTTGATAAGTTTGTACATTAAAGTGTTCACTGCACTAATTTTAAGTACTAAAAAGTCATTGTATGAAAGAAGTACACTAAAAGTGCTGCTCAAGAGAAATACATTTTTGGACTACAGAAGAAAAAGTCCTTTTCTAGTCCTATATATTTTGTGAATTTATAAGATTTTTAATCTGTATATGTTTATATTTAATACAAAGTGCTATTGTATAAGTGCTGTTCTTTTTTGTGTTTTTTTGTCACTGTGATTCCAAGAATCTTGTAGAAGTGCTTCTCTTTATCTTTGCTTTTTGCATTGTATACAATATTTATCAGCAGATTCTTTATGTTATACACATTTTTGCACTAAGTGTTAAATTGCTTTCAAGCAGACATGTCAATTGTACTATTATTGGTGTGTCTCCCCTTACAGAAATTTCATCCGCTTTTCTTTCAAATGCTCAGCTTTTAAAAATCATCTTATAAACTTCATTTTGCATTTGAGGCATGTATTAGTTTTACAATGAGACAAATTTGTGTTGTTTTACTTGGTTAGTTCTTTACTTCTGGATACCATTAAGCATTTATTATGGTGCATTGGAATATTGACAATTTTGTTGAACCTTTTATTATCCTATCTGGTTTTTGGGTTTTTGATGTATCAAAAACCTTATGTCGCCGGTTCATGGCTGGAATTTCCCTACTGTTTCAGAACACTACACAAAAATATAATCCAAATGTAATTCCTTTTATATCATTCAATAAATCTTCTGTAAATATGTTTCTGGCAATTATTCATCTCAATAATATTCTATTATTTCTGCAAATAAAATTAAGAACTAGTCTTCATATGAACTGAAAATTTGAAGGACTCCTTTTTGGATGTTCAGTAATAAATTTGCATTTAGAGAATGAAGTTCTTGCAGTAATGTGCCAAGAAGCATTAAATGTGCTAAGCATGCTTCATTCAATACAATTATCAGTCAAAATCTCCAACCTATCATCAACATTTTTTGATTAATAAACAGGAAGTGAAATGCAGTGATTATAACCAAGTAGAATTGGCGGGAAAATTCAAATTTATAAAATGTATAGTTTTGAAAATCTTATATAAACCAAGAAAATTATTTTCTTCAGCTGAAATTAGTTCCATTTAAGTATAATTACAATGTAGGATAATACTCTGTTGAAATACTTTTGAATGTGATTGCTAATTAACTTTTGGAGAGATTTAAAAATTGGGAAAAAGGTGAAACAGAAGAAAATTTGTAAATGTGTGTTAAGTTGGATACTGTTTAACTATTGATTACAGATTTTAAATCATTTACATCAGAAATCAGTAGTATTCATTGAAATTCAGTTATTAGAAAAAAAACAATTCTAAATAATATGGGAAATGCAAATGTATGATTATAGTTATATTTTACATCATGTTTGTTCATGCTACAATTTTCACAAGAATCAAAAACCCCTGGTGCTATCAGCACTTTGATTATGGGGTGTTTTATACGGGGGCAGATCAGCTACGAAAACCAAGTTAATTTGTTCCCCTAGAACTTATTGAAGTTATAGAAGAAACATTTAATAGCAATAGACATGTCTGTTTCCAAGCTTAAACCTAATAGAGACTTTGTTCCTTTATCTACTTTACTGTGTAGAATTTTACAAGTTTTGATATTAGATATGTAACAATGTTTCGGTCGTAGATTTAGGAACTGTAGTAGTCCAATACTTGGCTACATCTAGCAGTGAATGCTTGTTATGCTTGCCGAAGTGTGGAATGTTTTATATTCTTCTGACAAATAAGTATCAGATTACCTCCCTTAACATTGGTTACAATAACATTGGTTCATCAAGGTTTCGAGGTCTGTGTTGAGGCAGGCATTAAAAATTTTTTTTTTAATATTCAATTTTTATCAAATTCTGATTTTTTTATTTCTGAACTTCTGTTGACTTTGTCATAAATTTGCAAGCTTTGTCAATAAAGAACTGTTTATGGTAATGTATTTGCTAACAATATTGTAAAGTGATATCATTCTAATATTTGAATTGGATATTCAGGAAAGCATAAAATGGAACCAAAAAAAAAAACAACCCTTAGGTACTTTATTGATTAACTGGACTTCATATTAACACTTCTTAGAGTCAATTTTGGTTACATGTATGTACCTGTATTAAAATTCATACTTTCATCCCTACAGATAGTATTATACACTTGGCAAGCATTACATGGATCTTGGTATATAATCTTCCAGTTCTTTTACACTGTATATTTTATGGACATTTAGAAGAAAAAATCAACAGTATTGATAAACAAAATGATTTTTATAACTTTTACTCATATTGTGTATACTTAAACTCATGGTCATTTATTTCACAAGAAAAATAGGCAGCTCTTGTATTAGAGGTTGAATCATTTATTTACCACCTAAAAGGAGGCAGCATTTCATTTAATGAATATTGTATTTTCTTATTATCACAGAAATATAGTTCATTTATCATTGGTATAAATGTCCCAAATGCCCCATATAAAAATAGTTATGGTATGAATTGGAAGATATGTAGATTCTGAATAATGAATTTTGCAAAAAGTTGTGGAGGTTGAGGAAAACGGATAATAGCATTTAAGCTCTTAAGTGCAGTGATCTTGTTAAGTAAAGAATAAAACTGTGTCTCCAATTATGGTATTTGGTGCATGTAATATATAATATTTGATGTATAGAAGGGGTAACATGTAATTGGTATCCAATATGATGAAATGAAAATTATTTACAATTAAAGAAAAATTCAAAATTTATTGACACTGTTTAGTAGCCTGCATATGGTATTTTATTGGAGAGTAAACAAAATTATTAATTATGCTGATTTTAATAAAGTGGACAATGTGCAGTTTTTGTGACAGAAATTTAATTTTTCATTCCAATGCAAAGATTAATTATTCCTCTCTAATATCATACTAAGATTATAAAATCTAATCTGTAGTTATTGAGATGTAATTGTTAAAAGCTGTCTGAATGGATTTAAAGTTTTCTATTTTGCTACCTTAAATTCATGTTATATTGTACCTAACAATGTTATTTCTGTGTGTTACCAATGGGCATTAAATTGGTACATGTACATATCTTTACATTTATCATGTTTTCTGTATTTAAATACTTTTCACTACTTTGAGAAAATTATGAACTACAAATTTTATGTATGAGTTATTCCTCTTTTGCCGTCATGTGGTTTATGTGCCGTTCATTGAATTTGCGGTAGTAAGCATTAAATGTAGTTTTTAATTTTCAATATTTTTCAAGTCAGTAACATGATTAATAATAGATAAATTAGAAATGAATAAGGTAGCATATAGCTATTTTTTTATGTTATGAACCTAAAGGATTATTAAATGGTCCGATATGATAAATTTCCATGTTTGTACCTACTGATATAAGGTATCTGTTTTTGTAACGGAAAATTGTATTGCATGTAGTTTTATTTATTTTATAAGAAGATAATCAAGTTTGAAGATGCAATTAAAAGTAAACATTTGAATGTTTTTGTTGGGCATTGTATTATGGTATTCAGTGTCCATTAGTCTTTCCCTTTAAAGAGGTTTGGTAAAGACATGACCCCTTTCATAAAATGTAGACTTAGACAAGATTTAACTTTACCCCTGCTATTATACAACTACAAAACAATGTGGTCTAATAATGGTATGGCACTTCATCTGTCTCTTTATTGCCCCTGTTATCATCTACAGGGTCATTGTTTTCTATGTTCATGTTGTGTTCTTATCTTCTATAGACACAGAAAGCCATGGGAAAGTGTTGATCCTGAAAAGTTTTTACACAATTCAAAACCACAAAATGTAAGCTGGTAATGATTTTGGGGGTTATGATCCAACTGAATATAGGACCAAAACGGGACAGAAACAAAGAATTTTATCAAATTTAAAGGTAAGCATCTATGATATTGGATTATAATGTTGGATACTGCAAAGGTCAGATTGATTTTTTTTTTGGTTATGACGTAGAATGTAGGAATTGCAAGGTAAAATGGGGAAACACGCTTTCTATAATCCTTGGAGACCATTGGCCTTTGCACCATTATTCACAGCACCAAACCTCTTTCAAAACTTCTATACTCACAGTTGTCAAAGAGGGTCTCCAATC
The DNA here is from genome assembly GCA_037379345.1 of Perna viridis. NCBI lineage: Eukaryota > Metazoa > Mollusca > Bivalvia > Mytilida > Mytilidae > Perna > Perna viridis. The sequence continues at coordinate 7,243,593 of CM074511.1, read as the reverse complement.
CTAGCACAAAACTTGTTACTCCCATAGTGTTATTAATTCTATGTAGATTCTGAAAAATATCGAAAGATCTGAAAACTTTCAATTCAATATTATTGTCAGAATAAAAGCATTAAAACCTATGATTTTTCAGCTCTTTATTCTTCTATTCCGCATACTCAGTTAAAATCCTCAATCAAAAACATACATCATGGTTACTCCAAAAATGATGGTACACGTAGAGACAAATATGTAGTTCTTGATAGAGATTTCTCATACTTACTAAAAAAAAATTCCAAATCATCTTCCAAATATTCTGAGGATCTTTCCAAAATGTTGGAATTTTTTATTGAAAACATATTTGTCCAGTGTTGTTGACGCATTGGTACAACACTGGACAATGCGTCGATGGTAAAGAAACACTATTGACCAAGCTTTAGGTTACAGACCACCAATTCAACCAATGAGCATTTGGAACGTAGGCAAAAGTAGTCCTACGCAGAAATTACCCCTGTTCCTCATAGTGCTGTGAAAAAAGTTCTCATCTCATCTAAAAAATTTAAACAGTTTCTGAAAGGAAAAACATTTCTGTACATTTTATAGGTGCATTTTGCTTCTTGTGATGTGAAGCCTAATCTCCATAATGATTTCTAAATATACCCCTATCTTGTGAAAACACTGGGATTTTCCATGCTATTTATAGACACTTCACTTCCGGTGACCAGTACTGCACGGCAAGTCTGCTAACCCCACATGCCATTCTGAGGATTGTGAGCTGACTTATGTAGAATCATGCTGATATATAGTCCTCTGCAGGTTAAAGTTAAGGTAAAGTCCAGAGAAGCCATTGAATATTGTGAAATTAGCATAGAAGCCTATGGGAAGTGGAATTAGTGGTTTCTAGCCTATACGACAAACGCGATGACTTTTCATTCCGTATTGTCAACTTTCCTTCCATCTGTGTCAACATCCCTTCTGCATCTGCATATGGAGTTTTCAACATGTCATAGTTTTCCTTTCTCTCGTCTACCCCGGACTTGACTTTTTATGAGCAACTTGCTCCATGCTCCCAGTTTTTAGTGGAGTTCGAGTTGCTCATTTACTTTGTTATTTTGTATGTATCATTGTCTGTTTTCCATGTCTGGTCTCTGTCCCTGGATTAAAATTCTTTTGATTTTTGCTAGAATTTTTGTTCCCTTGATCACTCTTTCATTTCAAATTCTATTTTTTTTTCAGTTTCGAGTTATGGGACTTTATAGTTGCATTAGAGCATAAAATCATTCCCGGCAATGTTAAGGTCTCACTAACCACTTCCGGGTCAAATGGCCACCCCCCCCTATGTAGTACCAAAAACACACTGAACCTAGACATATGCATTGTAAGTGCATTATTTGTGTGTATTATGATTAAAAGTAGTCAAAATGAAGCTTAGAATGTGTACTTTAAAATCATATATGTAATTAACTACAAAAGTGTATGAATATTGTTTACATGTGTGAGTAATTTGCCTCCATGCTGTCAGTTAGCAGAACAGGTAAAAATGTGGATTTTCAGTATTATTTATTCAAGTAAATTTTGTGAAGAATTTCTACTATCATCGTACCATTAGCATAATGATTTTGGAAGCCATATTTTCCAAGCCTCACAACGGTATGCAACTTTAAGATGTCATTTGTCTTGGGAATTCACAGTGAGACTTTGAAAATTACTTTTTTAACATGTAAAGTAATGGAAACGTTAGAAGTGGTTAGTGAGACTTAAGAAGCTGTGGTGAAATTATTTTAATTGAAATAAGCTCCCTTTTCATTTTTATAAATTGCCTATTTTACGGTGGATTACGGTATATAGAAAATATCGGTACATCGTCCGTTCTTTGGTCGTTTTACTGCAATCTTTCATTAGTCTAATTGCAAGTACTGTGAAAGTACAATTGATCATAGGGTACCAATTTTCGAGGTTTTCATGGGTAGGCCAAACCACGAAATTTGGTTCACAACAAAATTGATATTTCCATTGATATGTATACTGAAAACCTAAAAACCACGAATTTAAGAATCCATTAAGTTATTCGACCACATATTTAAGCTTGTCAGACTTTTAATCACAATCTGCATTCAGAGCAGGTTCCTAGTCAGACAGGGTCCAAGTGGTTTTAAGATTTTAAAAAAAATCGTGTAGAAATGCAAATACACGTGTTTCAAGGAGTAACCCCTGATCAGCAGCATAATAACCAAATACATGTATGTAGGAAGTCAAGATTCAAGAAGCTCTCAAAACCAAACAGATATCGAAACAGGAAGCCAAATCCAGTCCAAAAGTAGGCCAAAGGAACTACATTATTGTAGTCACATCTTTAAAACAAGGGATGAAGACTCAGTTTTTTAGGGGATTCGAATATGTACTACGGCACAATTCGGTAAATAGTTCGTGGTCAGACAAATCTCGCTAATAGGTTGGTGAATATCCTCGAGGACCTATGGTCCCAGTGGTTTCTTAATTCAAATGGGAAAGTTGTACAATCATTTAACACGAGAAGTTCTAGGGAAAAAACAAATCAAATGCCCCAGAAGTTGGGGTTTATCTTATAAAATGTGAATTAAAATATGAAAGAACTAAGTGAATGGTCAATATTGGATAGGAGTAGTTAAATTCTAATTTCGGGGGCTTGCCTCCAATATCAAATATACCGCTTGACTAGTATATGTACTAAATATAAAAATATTTCCAAATTAAGCATTTGTTATTACATATTCTACTGTAAACTGAAGCTATTTATGGTTCATTCAAATTGTTTCGAAATTTTGTTATAAAAGGCAAGTTTACCCTATTAAAAACGACTTCATTTTGACCTTTATCATTTTCGATCACACGTTGCGTTCAATTGGTTATAGTACAGTGCGCATGCTTTTACCTCAGATGCTTATACAACCTGCGCCCGGTTTTATATAGAAAATATCCTCAAATATCCTCAACTCAAATTTTGATCACTTGAAATAGAAGATTTGAGGAAAAACTTGGTATATACCTTCTTCATTCAGCGTGTTTAATTTTCTGTTGGATCTCTGTTTTCAGACTCGGCATTTTCTTTTTGTAGTTCTTGTTGATATATTGTTTGTGATTTATTTAATTCTATCTTATAATCCTTTTTTCAGTTCTTTTTGCTATATTGTTATGATACACTGACCTGACTTCTAAACGACTAAATTTTCTGAATATCTTTGCTTGTATAAGACGTGCACCCGAAATAAAAGGTAAGGGGTGTTTATGCCTCTTCTTGAAACGGTGTTGATGCAACTAGGAAATGATTAAAATACAAAAACAATGGCACATCCAGTTTAAGGTAATGAGGTGGGGGCAACAAATTTCTTGACAGGATCTCTGGGGAGGATCAAGAAGTGATCCGAATTTGCTAGGGGGATTTGAGGCATGCCCCAAGAAACTTTTGAAATATTAAACCTCAAATCCTTCATTCTGATGGTATCTTCAACAATTTTGCAACAATTTTTAAAAATCTCAATTTTCTAAGGGGGCGGGCCCCCGCCCCCTGGATTCGCCACTGAAAAAATGTAATTCTAAATAAAAAAAAAATCTCGTGTTAATTCACTCTCGCTCGATCATCTAGTTTAAAACTTGGTGTGTGTGTGTGTTTACATAGTAAGTCTAGTTATAAAGCATTTAGAACGTAATTAATGAATATAATAATTTTTACTTTCTCGAGTGGAAATATTATTGAAACCCCTCTTGAACCGTACAATATGCCAAGCCGTTGAGGAATTTATTATCTATTTATTGATATCAATAAATACATTATTGATATCAAGGATTAATTATTGATATCAATAAATTGTCATCCTTGATATCAATAAATATAACATATTTATTCACACGTCAATAAATAAATATTAATGTTGATAAATATTTATCAACATGTTAATAATTAATTATTGATATCAATAAACTGTACGATTTATCAACATGTTAATAAATATTTATTAATATCAATAAATGGGGAATAAATTCCACAACGGATTGCCATAGTACAAAGCAGATCTGGGATCTATACAAATATCAAGAAATCCGAGGGCTGGGACTATGTATTTTTAGCCGATAAAGGGGTATTTTCCTGAAGTGAAAATATACCGGTATTAGAATTAAATTCTATCTTAGCAACAGTTACAAAGTTAAATCACGAATGTTTGCAGGTAGAACTTGTATCTAAATTACCGGGTTATCATTTGTTTTTCACGATTTGTTAGAAAAACGTGGTCATTTTAATCACTTAACTGCATAAATAAATACTTATGACTCTACTGTTTGTAAATGTGATAAGAATGTGCTTGATTACTTGTTTTTAATAGAAAAGTTCCGGGATTTTGCTCCAAGCTGTTAACTACATGAAATATGAATTCATTATTGAGTGCATTTGTATTTGCAGTTGCCATTGTTAAACCATTTCATTGCTTGGACGATGTTAACATAGCCGAAACTGTATCAAGAAATCTTGAGCAACGGTTACACACACTTGTTAATTCGACTTTGGATATATCTGCATTAGAAAATATCTATGAAACAAAAACTCGATTCATAACGGAACAGTATAATCCACGTGAGGTTTTGGGATCTTTGGTAGGTAACATCTCTGAACGTTTAGATGGCGCTGTCAACATCCTGAAACGAAACAGAGATTACGTTGAAACAAATTATTCCAACCATTCTTTATCCACTACTCTACTTGGTCAGTCGACCACATTGTGCTGTAACGACCAACAAGTTTATTTTAATGCCAGGTTTGGCCTTATACATGACTTCAAGGCTTGTTTCAGTAAATTGAATAATGGAATTAGAGATTTTCCAGCAGACATCGACGATTTCTATCAGGAAAATCTAGACGACTCCCTGATTATCCTATGGCAGTATTTTGGGGACATTTATGGACATTATCATCAGTATCCATGGAAACCGAGGTTTTGTTCCAAAAACAAGGACACGGACCATCGCTTTCTGTAAGTAAAACCAGAAAAGTCTGAATGGACGTATGCACAAAGTTAATTACTGAATGGATCAAGAAACTCAGTATTACAAGGACTCCTTGCAACTTACATCTTGAGAGATTTCGTAAAAATTGGGTTTCTCTACAGTTTAGGGTTTTCTTGTAGTGTTAAAGGACTACTTGACCTGTAATTAAATCCATTACTTGTCGATGATCCGGCTATGCTCTTTATTACATTATTGAACTTAACAAATCAAAATACTGGTTAGATTAATGTAAGTCCCTTGTTTGATATATTTCAGCGAATTGTATATATATATATATATACGTCTCAGAATGTGACGACTCTATTCACTACACTGCTCCATCGGATCAAATTGATACAGGGAAGATATGTAAACGTGTAGAAAGGTCTGAAAAATTCCCAAACGATGTCAGAACTGTCGAATTTGCTATGCAAATTTTTTGGTCGTTCCAAAGTGCAGCGCCCTAGACCACTCGGCCAGCTAAATATAGTTTTCGCTGGCCTGGTCATTCCTCCTCGTAGGATTAATCCAGGGCTGTAACTTAGTACACGATGTATGGTAGTACGGGACAGTTCATTTAGATGTTATTATGTAGGATAGAGGATCAAATTAATGATGCATGTCACAACAAATCTATATTATACAAACGTCTCAGAATGTGACGACTCTATTAACTACACTGCTCCATTGGATCAAATTGATACAGGGAAGATATGTAAACGTATAGAAAGGCCTAAAAAATTCCCAACGATTTTAGAACTGTCAAATTTGCGATGCAAATTTTTTGGTCGTTCCCTCGAACTCGTACCGCTGTGACATCTATCAGTGGCCGTTCATGTCAAAATAGGGATACTTCTATCGGCTTACTTTCAACAAGTACCGGCTTCCTTTTCAAAAGTATCGGCTTATTTGTTAAAAGTATCGGCATACTTATCAAAAGTATCGGCATACTTTTCAAAAGTAAGCCGATACAAAAACTTTATGCATAGTGAAAAAAGTATCGGCATACTTTTGAAAAGTATGCCGATACTTTTTTCACTATGCATAAAGTTTTTGCAACGGCATACTTTTCAAAAGTATGCCGATACTTTTTTCACTATGCATAAAGTTTTTGTATCGGCTTACTTTTGAAAAGTATGCCGATACTTTTAACAAGTAAGCCGATACTTTTGAAAAGTAAGCCGGTACTTGTTGAAAGTAAGCCGATAGAAATATCCCTATTTTGACATGAACGGCCACTGATAGACATCTATGGCAACACCGCCTGCGCAAAGTCCAGCGCCCTAGACCACTAGATGTCACAGCGGTACGAGTTCGAGTGCTTTAAGTAGCAGTCCACATAAAAATTCAGACACTACCCATGGTTAAATTATTCATGTTGTAGATAAACCCACCAAACAATGCTTTTTCAGTTACATAACGATAATCATTTCTGCATTCAAATCTGCTCTATTTTTTTTATTTTTATAGAAAATCATAAATGTATCTCCCAATAAAATCAAACAAATTAAACAAATCAAGAGCGATAACTCTTGCAAAGTGCCAATTTCATACATGTACAATCTATATAATTTTAACTCAAAAGCGCAACAACAAAATGAAAAATCTGAGATTTGTTATATGATCTGTAACTGTTTCTGAACTCGAAATAAAATTGAACATGGTGCGTTTTTGACATGCACATCCTGCCTGATATAAATGAAGACTGATACATAAGTAAAATTCGACGTCGGTTATAGTAACTATGATTTTACTTCCGTTACATTCTCCGGCATCGTAGTTCTCCTCGCTAGATGCAAACTGACTTCTTTCTTTGTTATCAGATAGTTATTGAGTGCTTGATACATTCACACAAAGCAAAGAAGTTTACATGTGCAATGATTAACCCATTTTCACCACATCAACATAAATGATAAAAAATAGGTTTATAATATGCAGAGAGTGCAATATGAAGTCCATGTAATCAAGGAGTTATTTTACTCCTTGATGTGATATGTCACCAGAGATGTAGCACCTTTTTTTTTTTTAAATTGCAATGGTAACTAAGATGGTTTACTTACAGGGGGTCAGTATATATTCTGTGTAAAAAACCTTGCATTTTAACATAGATTTGTGTAAAATACCAAGGCTGCTAAGCTTTCAAGATGTATGAGAAAAGTTTGAAAGATCAAAGAGTCTCAGGCAAAATATGTACTATTGCAATACAGCTGCAGGTGGAAAGGGGTGGTAGGTTGGAGGGGGTAGTGGCGGCCTCTCATGTTTGAAGAAAAAGGTTTATTTATAGAAAAAACCTGGAAATCACTTGACCCTGCCCCTGTATCCACTTTTTTTCGCTTGTGGATCTGCCATTGTTGTTGGTGCTACGCCCAGAAGTGAGACTGCATTTGCCTATACCAAGGATTCAAATTGTGGCAGTTATTGATGATATATTATCAGGTTCACTCATCAATGTTCCCTTCAGCTTTATCCTTCTGTGTTGTAGGGATTGGTATGTTTACACTGCCTCACCACAGAAGAAGAATGTTGTTATTGTGGTTGATGAGAGTGGATCTATGGGGTCTGCCCCTATTATAGGAATGATGGGCCAAAATACTACACAGAGAGTAGATATTGCTAAAGCAGCAGCTAGAACAGTGCTTGATACACTTAGTCCTACTGACCATGTAAGTAGTATTATCAAGTGAGCATCACTGATGTATCATACATGTACATAAAAATGTTCAAAACTGGTGGTAGTCTTTTTATTGGTGACATCACTGTCCATTTGACTTTAAGCCATAGCTACCTAAGGCTCAAATAAGCATGTGTCTGAACATAAATTTTGCAATTTTTCTTCTTTTTTGTAAACCTTCATGTCCATAAATTTATAAATATGGTGGTAGGCCTATATGTTGAGTGTTTTCTAAGGCGATTGTCATAGTTGCTGTTAGTTCTGTCATTCCTGATGATAATGGAAATGAAAAAAATCCTATGTCATTTTGATTTCCTTAATACAGAATTTCAACCTGGGGCAATCCGTTTCAGTATTCTGATAGTATTTTTGCAAGGTTGATTACTTTTTCTGAAAATGCAACATGGATAAGTTTGTTTTGTTGAGTTACAAATTGAATGATGATCAAAGAAATGAAAACAAATGTGAAGACAACAGAGTCGGATTCAAAGAAACATCTTTGAGGACCAAAGATTCTCTGGCAACCAAAAGCCTTCATCCTCAGTACCCTGATATTGAACATTGCAAACACTGCAAGTGCAAGTAGCCTTGATTCCAAATGACAAAAAAATTTTTCTTAACAGAAAAGTGGGCATTCAGTTGTAATTTCAAATTTACATCTCGGTAAGTATTAAAAAATTTGAATTCAAGCTCACTAAAAGAATATCCCCTTTTCTAACAGACTTAAATATAAAAACTAATTGGATTTTTTCCTTTTGAAGTCATCCAACAGAAATCATACTGCATCTTACTACCATGGATTTTACAAAAGGCAGAAAACAATCATGGACATGATTTGAGACTTCAGGATATGGGAAATTTTACCCGTGAATATGTGATTGAACATTGCGGGATTTGGGAATAATCAATTCTTTAAGATACCTGGTAATATTTTTTTTTCTGTTACTTTAACAGGAAATTGGGATTACACATAAGGCCCTTTCTCAATAATTCCTCAAATTATTTTACTGATTTGTACAATTGCTCAGAATACCTTTAGTTTTACCTGAGAAAATACTAAAAATGTGTGCATGCATACTAGGTAAGAAATGCATTTTTTAAATGCAAATGTCTATACCGGCTGGCACAACAAGATAAAGAAGAAAGTCCAACATGCACATCCAAATATCTGTAAGGGCTGGCCCAACAAGTCCAACATGCACATCCAAATGTCTGTAACGGCTGGCCCAACAAGTCCAACATGCACATCCAAATATCTGTAATGGCTGGCCCAACAAGTCCAACATGCACATCCAAATATCTGTAACGGCTGGCCCAACAAGTCCAACATGCACATCCAAATATCTATACCGGCTGGCCCAACAAGTCCAACATGCACATCCAAATATCTATACCGGCTGGCCCAACAAGTCCAACATGCACATCCAAATATCTGTAACAGCTGGCCCAACAAGTCCAACATGCACATCCAAATGTCTATAACTGTCTGGCACAACAAGATAAAGTTGGACTTCTTTATCTTGTTCTTCCAGTCGGTATAGATGTTTGGATTTGCATGTTGGACTTTCTTCTTTATCTTGTTTGGCCAGCCCTCCAAATGTTTTGTATTGCAATGTCCTTCTGTCTGGTAGTTGTTCCATACAAATTCTGTTGTAGTTCTTAACCAAGTTTTCGGTAACGTTAGTGTCAGGTAAATTGTTTGTGTTGTCAATGTCCTGTAGTGAGTAGAACCATATGTCTTCTACTTCATTTTGTGGGACCAGTGGTATGTAGTAATGCTACTCGTCTCACTAGAGTGATGTCAGAGTTGTCTTTATAGTTGGTCCATACTTAGAGTCTTGTGCCAGATGCATTGAGTATAATAAAAAAAAGCATCCTTTAATGGTGAACATGGGAATACAGTAATGGCTGCACAATTTGTGGCAATCTCATAGTAAATGAATAGAATCTGTGGAGGGAGAATAATGTTGAATTGTTGGTAAATCTCTTAAAAGTGAATGAAAAATCAGACTTAGCCTTGTAGCAAGCCAAATACTAGTGGGAACATGAAATTGTTGATCATGGCATGAATAGTTTACAGCTAGCTGATAAATCAATTAACAAAGGACGTGTGTAAAAGGTGCCATCACTGAATATAGTGTCAGCAGCAAGATGTTTCAGGTTACTGGTGGTGGAAAATGTTAGCGTGTGTGAGTGTCTGTTGTCAACTTTACAATTTTTAAATTCTATCTGTAGTTTATATACATGTAAATAGTTACATTTTTGTGTTTTAATCCCAATATTCAACAACATATTGTAATAAAGTATATGAATAATTTATTTAAAACACCATTAAGTTATTGTATTTGATAACAAATACTTTTTTTAACGACTGCAAAAAATATGTTATCACAGTCGTTGTTATCTTCATCGTCTGGGGATACTTCGTTTCAGTGCAATAACTTAAGTTGTGGTTGACCAATTGTTGAAATGATTTTACTTCCCTTTAAAGGAAGGTTCCAATTTATTTTGGATTTTGTGGCCCCTGCTGTTTTTGAAAAGGGGTTAAAAAGGGTAAAAATAGGTGTTTTGTTAAAACCCATGTAGAATGTTTGGTTTTTGTTTATTTTAATCATTCTTTTTTATTGTGTTCTTTATTTAATTCTGGTAAACAAATGTATCAGCAAATTTTATGTGTTTTGGGCCATTTTCAAGTTATTGGGGGTCAAAGTTGGGCAATGCCCAAAAAATTAAACTTTTTTATTTTTCGTCCGATATAGAAAATACTTTTTTCTATGGTTTCCTCATTAAAATCTGTGTCCATGTTTTCAATCAGATTTTAAATATCTGGTTTTTGAATTATAAGTTGTCTAATGGTCCACACCCCAAAAAAATCAACTTTTTTTATTTTTGGTTCGATTTAAAAAAAAAATTATTTAAAAATTTTGTGCAATATAGTGTCCAAAGTTGATGTGTCCATGATAAATTGTAAGTCCATATGCTTAAGTGTGTCAAAAACTAATATTGTGTCCACACTTGCCTCAACTGTTTAAGGTTAGACCACTGCGGTTGCATCATGCTGTGCTTGACAAACTTTTTATTAATATGTGCATTGTTTTAACAGTTTATAACTGTTTTTTACAATTTTAACTATAATTCTACATGTAAAATCCAGAGGAAATTAAGGTAATAGATAAAGAATAGACTATAAATATTAAAACAATAATTTCCTATAATTTTATTTAAACCTGTAATTTAATTTATACAAACCAGGACTAAACTGTATTGGAAATTTCAGTAACAGATTCCTTAGCCTCTATTAGACGGCATGCTTAGGTATTTGGTGTATTGCTTTTCCATGATGACTTGTACCGTATCTCCCTTTTCCTGGTTTGTCAGACATGGATGAGTAGGGGTATTCTTAGCATGACTCAGTGTGCGACATCTTGTCTGTTTAGAAAGGTCATCAAACATTTGGACTCCTAATTTTTGGGTTATAGAAATAAAAATAGAAATACTGCAGGCGTCAATTTCACAAAAAGTCATAAGGGTGAAATTGATCGTAAATTTTGATGTCACTATGCTATTTCAGGTTGTGACGTCATTACTTATGATCAACTTTACACTTTTTTTTGTGAAATAACCTGAAATTGATTCCTGACTCCAATAATGTGGAAATGAAAGAATGTTGACAAACTAACTTTTGTATTATTTTCATTAAGGTATATGACATATTTAATTTTTGTCTAAAAAACAAGTACTGCTTGTTTGTTGACACCCCCCAACACAACTATGGTACAGCATGACTGTATGGGGATCTATCATGAAACAGTAGTCATTATGTAATACAATGTAATATCTGTGTATATTTGCTTACATCATTGAAAAATGAGATAAATCAAACAATATTCACCGTTAATATTTGATTTTTCATATTTCATATTGAAGGTTGGTATTGTTGCATTCAGTAATGAACCCAGAAGTCCATCTGGTTGTCTTGGTAACAAGGTAACAAGGGCAACAGCTGAAAATAAGAACATCATTCACCAGTTCTTAGATACAGTCACACCAAAGAGTAAGATATTAATTATAGTTATTACAAAATATTCTTTCTGCTTTCTAGGTTTTTGTGCCCTTAAATAACTTATAACAATAGCAAATATTCTGTAGAAGTGTAATAATCACTTTCATGCCAAATAAGATTTTATCTCTTACTTTTGAAGATTGATGTCAGTATGAACAATTTGTTGAAGGTCACTGATGGTCCCTACATCAGCTATTGTTGCAGCCTTATTTACATTATCTCATATTAAATAATATTATATAAAGTATTTTTTATTGAGAAATTACTGGTAGAAAATATTTCAAAAGCTCTATTCTTTGTATGTGCTGGTAAGTAGTATGTATATATATATTAAAAAAAATAATGAATTAATTAATAAATTATGAATCTATTTATCATTTTTAGTTGACACATACTATGGAAAAGCCTTCAAAGCTGCATTCAAGCTTCTTCATGGGGCCAAACAACAAACACCAGTATGTAATTTAATGTTGAAATTCTTGGTTCCTTACTTTTGTTTAGAAAATATTTTAATTTAATTGTTTTTTATTTATTTGCTTTGTGGGGACATGGAAATAAGAATACCTGTCTGAATGTGCATCTGTCATATTGTCATCATGAATGCCCTTTAACATTCACATTTTCTCATATTTTGATTTGTATTCATATAGATGATATGTTTTGATACCAAGGTTGAATTTGAGGGGGTACCATTATTTTGGCAGTTACATGTAATTATTCTTTGTTCTTTATTTTTTTGCTAAAAGTGCCTTGTTAGTGTTATCATAATTCTATTTACTCACAGATTTTGATAACACTGAAGTAATTCTCTGTCTAAGAATCAGGCAAAATGTGTATAAGGTGTGGCACATGAAGAGAAAAAGGCATACCGGTACATTTCATTGCATTATCCAAGTATTTACTGGTATACCTCATCCTCCAGAAATAACCATCAAAGTGTTCATAAAGTTTGCCTTTTAAAGATGTAGATAGGTCAAAATTTGTTGAAATGCACTATTGAAAAATGATGGGAAAATTTCCACACACTTTGTCTCTTTACTAGCAACAAAAAAATATCTGTGTCACAGATGCTTCAGGATAAATTTAAATAGATTTTCAGTTGTTTTTTTGATGAACTGAATACAAAAAGACCAAATTTAGAAAATGATATGCCTCCCATTGCCCGATTCTTTCACTGAATGGTATTTAATGGAAGATATGTTTTAGTTTACTTTTCACCAAGGTAGAATGTTAGTGCTATGTATTAATTTTTGCAGAGTAATTGCCCTTTAATCTTAATAATTTTGCTAAAGTTGCCTCAGAAGTACTAGTATGTAGATGTACAAAACATCTATTATTTTGTAAGTGATAATTTCAATCAGACTCTTTACATGTAAAAATATAAGGTATCATATTAATTTGTGTGAAGGAAGTTGATCCATTATATTCAGAAAGAAAAAAAAATAATTTGCATATTTTACATAACTTATTTATTATAATTTTTGATGCAATGAACATTTACCTACTCAGGGCCAGTTTGAAGATTCCCTAGATATGATCTTATTTCTGACAGACGGCACACCTTCAGAGTCTAATATCAACACTATATTGGAGGAAATTGTCACTGGTCAAAATAATATGGTAGGTACGGGCAGGGAGTAGATTATTATCACCAGTATGCTATTCAAGTAGCCAAGTAGTTGCTTTACCAGCAGTGTACTCCCAAACAAAAATGATATGGAAAGGAGCTTGATGTCCACTGGTATATTACAAAGGCCTATGCTTTATTAAACAAAAATATTAAATAACACTGAAGGTGATTATTGTACTCTTCAGAATCATATGTGACCCTGCACCATTCTATCTTAGTCCTGCACCATTCTGTCTTAGTCCTGCACTGGTATTTCTTAGTCTGCACCATTCAATCTTTGTCCTGCACTGTTCTATCTTTGTAGTGTTAGAATACTTTTAAATAACATAAAATGATTCTAAGCTCAGATCAGGTAGATCAGGTAAGTGCTTTCTTACTTAGCTATCAAATCTTATTAAATTCAAAATGTACTATACCCCCGCTTTGAAAAAGAGGTGGTATACTGTTTAGCTCTGTCTGTTATTCGTCCGTCTGTCATTCTGTCCATAACCAGAATTTTCGTAACATTTTTCTCAGGAAATACTGATCATAGCCACTTGATATTTGGTAGTTTATTTTCACATATTAGTTACACCCCACTTTGAAGAAGAGGGGTGTACTACTTTGAAGATAGGGGTGTACTGTTTTAGCTCTGTTCGTCATTCCATCCGTAACTAGAACTTTTATAACATTTTTCTTAGGAACTACTTATTATAATTCCTTGGTATTTACTGGGTAGTATGCAGCCTTTATTAGTGGTCCAATACTGCATGTACCGATTTCAGTCCTGTCAAACAACCACTTCCTGTTTACTGACTTAGTTTATTTTCAAACTTATTTGATCAATTGTCAGATCATAGCCTTTTGATATTTAGTATGCAGCCTCAGCTAGTGGTCACCTATTTACTGACTTACAGAAGAATACATTTGGGGGGGAAAGCGGGGGTATATTCAGGGAGTAGTGGCTCATAGATGTCTTGTTGTGGTTGTAACAGTGATGAAAAGTTCCGTCTTAAGTAATATGATGTCTTCAGTATAAATAATGTCATTTTCCCTTTAATAATAGAAGACTAAAATGAGGATTTATTTGATCAAAGAAACAATATTTTTGGATAATTTGTATGTTTATGTTTGCATTATCTAGTATTCTTTCAACTTTTACAGAACCACACAGTACAGATATTTGTGTATGGTCTTGGAAAAAATATACTTAACACCAAAAATAAGACTAGTACTGATTTGTTACTGAAAATTGCAGACCAAAATAACCAGAAAATGCCATCAATGTTTGGTATACCTGGAGGTAGCAGCCTAGCATGGCAGGTAATTATGAAGTCATTTGAATGACCTAATAATCATTTGATAGAACTGGTAATTAATATTAATTTTTTTAAACTCCTGTTTGACTAATTATCTATCCAATGCTTTTAGATTTAAGCTTAGATATGTTTGTCATTTGTGCCATAAACTTAAGCAGCTGTAACTTCAAAACTGTTTATGTGAACTATTTGAAATTTGGTATGCAGCATAGTATGATGATTTGTACCACATATCCATACAGTTAACTTTGAAGGACTTTTAAGCATTTTCAAAAGCTTAATTGATGCTTCAAACATGATCTATATTTATGTTTTTTTACCAAATGTATATATCACTTGACAATACATGTATTTCAGAATGTACCTAACCTAGCTGACAATTCCAAACCATTAGGACCTGTGGGTAACTTGACCATTTTATCTGATATTGACTCTGAACAGTTGAATAATGTCATGGGCAGTTACTACACAAAGTTTCCTATGTCTCAACAGACAGAATACAGGGTTGGACATCCACATGTGGAGGAAAGACAAGGTAAGGAGGCATCCACTGATAGATTTCAGACTGGGACATTCACATGTGGAGGACAGACAAGCTATGTAGTCTCTTCCAACTGATTTCAGACTGGGGAATCGACATAAAATGGACAGGAAGGGTAGGGATCTCCAAAATTTGATTTCAGACTGGGACATCAATATATAGAAGACAGACAAGGTAAGTGGTGGCTATCAACTGATTTCGGACTGGTACACCCATGTATGGAGGACAGACAAGGTTAGAGGTTTCTGTCAACTTATATCAGATTGGGGCTTCCACATGCAGAGAACAGACATGTACAGATCTGTACTAAATGTTTTCAGACTGGTACATTGACATGTGGAGGACAGACATGAAAGGAATATCCACCACCTGAATTCAGATTGGGGCATCCACATGTGGCATACAGAAAAGGTAAGTACTCTTTTCCAACTGATTTTAGATTTGGGCATTAACATGTGGAGGAGAGATAATAGAGTGGTCGCTACCAACTGATTTCAGATTTGGACATTGACATGTGGAGATCGGCCTAGGTAAGGGTTCTTCATAAACTGTTTTCTGACTGGAACATCGACATGTTAAGGAAAGGCAAGATAAATCTTGTGTTGTACAATTTGTTCTCTGTTTGTTGTCACTTTGGTGTTCTCAGCATTATTTTGTCCAAAGATTTCCCCTTGTTTGTTACATTCAGTATTACTTCTCAAACTGGTTCTGGGCTGGTATGTTTACATGTGGAGAATGGATAAAGTAAATAGACAGGGCAGGATATTTGTTTGTGTTTTACATCCCCAGGTAAGATATTATGATTTATTATAATGATGGCATCCATATCTAGATAATAGACAAAAGTTTGATATCTGGATTAGACGCTTTGATGGATGTAATAAGGGTATTATTTTAAATGATTACAACTGCACAGTTTACATGTGTAGTAATTTCAAAGTAAAGAGTCTTGATTAATTGCTGTAGATTTTTCCAGGCTACACTTGTTAAAAGTTTACATTTCATTATTAGGTCGTAGATAATTTGAAATTTTGTGGCACAAATTATTTTGAGCTATTTCTGAGCTCAACTCATTAATAATGCCTTGAATGAGGCAAAATGATACAACCTCTACTATATTTCAGGGTTAGTAATAACATTAGGTATACCCACATTGGATAGTTCAGGAGATTTTTATGGAGTGGCCGCTGTAGATATAGCTGTAGAACTCATGTTTTATGAAGTGATACATTTCAGGAGAGGACAACACAGCTATGGATTTATTGTTAGGAGTGATGGTAAGACATTTTGTCCTCATCTACTTCAGTTGGAATAGATGTCTATTCAAAGTTTACGCAAATTTGTAACATGCATGAACATTGCTTTTTATATCTATTCAATGTATACTGGTACTAAAATTTTTAACATGCATGATCATTGCTTTTTATATTCCCATGCTTATAGTGGGAGGTATATATTGATCATTGTGTCTATCCATTCTATTGCCGTTTATTCATCACTATGTTTGAGAGAATAACTTTTCATTACTCATCGATGCAGTGTTTTAATAATGCATAATATTCAGATTTTGATGTTTATCAAGAATCCAAGTAGTTTATGCATGGATAAGAAGTATGAAACATGTAAGCAAATACACATATCTAATATACAATATAGATTTACATTTCTTTATATAGGTAAAGTTATAGTGCACCCTTACATGATAGAGCCTCGACACCAGTTTTCACAGCCTAAGATGTATAATATACATCAGATTGAACCAGTTCTAACTTCAGAAGCTGTATATAACATAACACATGGAATAGAGGGACAATACTCTTCTAAGCTGGCAAGTAGTACTTTAGTTTATCATATATTTAGAGTAAAGTTTCTGTTATTAATACTTCACATACGTTTGTTTACCATAACACCCCATATCAATGAAACTGTCATAGGAATTATTGTGAGTTTGGCTTTTATCTATTGTAACCACTCACCTCTGAAAAAAATATAATAAAAATCAAATTAAAGAAAATGCAAACAAAAAATGTCAGATACTTTGATTTACCATTGAATATAAATTTCCCATTTTGTTTTTATGGAAAATCCCTTGATACTTTATTATGTTCATATGGAGTAAAATTTGTCACCTGGTTCAACAACTTGTTTGGTCAGCTTAACGGGAGATACGAGACCATATTCCTGGTAGACCCAAGGATATGGAAGTATATTCAAATTTATTATTTGTTATGAAGTTGAGTAGAAACAGTATCCTATCATATCTATATACGAGGGCAACATCTTTTAGAAGTAGAATAAAATCCATGGTATGAAAATGCTGTTTTCATATAAAATTTTAATGTGTAACATCAGAAACATCTTGCATAACTGAATGATTACATTTACTGTGTATATCATTAAAACACTCTAATCTCATTGGAAAATAGGCTGTACAAATATCTATAAAGACCACACCCATAGTAAAAGTCATTGAAACAGTGTTCACCATCACAGATGCTTTGATAAAGATAAAAGAGACATATCAAATCTTAATTATGTTGAACGTTTCATTTTTGATGTTTCATTGGCATGTGAAAGCATTGACTGGTCACAGATTTTATACATGAAATGCTAGTTTACTTCATTGAAAACATGCTATGGTCAGTGCTTTTACATGCTGATGAAGGATCAAATATGAAACATTCAATTCGTAAGACCATGTTAGGGAAATACAAAAATATTCAAGTTGTTTATTTGATAAAATAATAATTCAAAGAGGATATGGTCTTACTTTTCTTGGTATATTTATATGTCCTCTCCACCTTTGACTCTGGCAATATATAATGCTGACTGGAAATATGAACCTGTATCCCTTATGAAAATCCCAAATAACTGTGTTGATTTTGCGTTTTTAGGCCACCAGAAATTTTTGGAGGAAGTCGGACAGTTCTTCTCTAGTTGCTAAGGCTGCAACATACTACTATCAGCCTGTACATAACTTCCATGAAAATTACACTGTTGTCATGGTGATTTTTGATGAGGATATAGAGGAACTAAAGGCAGATGAGGTGATAAAGGGTGTGATATAATCCTCTTTAAATATTCTAAAGAGAATGTTTTCCTTCAGCTCATAAATTCCAAAAACGTGTTAAGAATGTAAAAATATTCCCGAATTGTGACTTGTATTTAGATTAAACAAATCATGGTAATTTTTGTTCAGAATCTGTTCAGTTCTATTTCTCATGGTATTCAACAAGCTTTTGATCTAGATGTATACTAGAACAGCAATCTACTTTACACTTTATTATACCCTCAGCAAAGTTTGTGGGGTTGACAGGAATCACCCTTTCTGTCTGTTTGTCTGTCCATTTTTCTGTACATGTTTCTTGAAAATGCAACTTCTCCATAACAGCTCAACAGATTTTGATTGAATTTAAATGAAGGTTGGAGTGAAATGTCGAAGTTGATATGCATAAAGCAATATTATTATTCTTGGGAGACTTCAGAGGGATGTAATCCAACGGTTGTTAAAAGCTAGCCAGTGCAATTCCTCCTTATCCTCTAAAGGGATTTTATTGAAATTTTATAGGAATTAAGAAAACAAGACGTTGCACAAAATACTAAAGCTCTAGCAATATGAACTCCCTAAAACCAGGAGTGACATCAGGTGCACTGGAAGGGTAAACATGTCCTGCTCTGTGTATATTCAGGTAATAGTCTAGAAACAGTAATGCAGCTCCCTAGTCATAGAGGGGTCCTATCAAAGGCATTTAAACCAAAAGGTGTATATTCAGGTAATAGTCTAGAAACAGTAATGCAGCTCCCTAGTCAAAGGGGTATAAACCAAAGGCAAAAGTATATATTAAGACTTATGTGATTATGAATTCACTGACCCTTGCTAGGTCACTTAAGACAGGTTTAATTGTAAATATACATGAAGGAACATGATTATTATATGAGGACTGCAAAGGGAGGTAAATCAACTTGAGGGATAAACTTTAATTTATCTCCATTTTTCAGCGGATTATTTTCTTTTGTTATCTTGCTCTAAGTATATCTATTTCTATTTAGGATGTGGAGAATGGTGAATTTCCTAGCTTTATTTACCATAGAATGGACTTCTATGACAATGACACTTTGTTGACCTCTGAACTCTGCAGTAGAGATGATGGATTTGTTTTACAGAACAATGCTACAGTCAAGGTTTGACATAGTTGAGATGTACCATCTACTGTTTATTTTCATGTAGTTACACTGTATCAAATTTTCAATTTGTGTATCTGCAGATATTTTGTTGTATGGTAATATAAATGTATATATAAAAAAACCAAGGTTTAATTTTTGTCCCTTATTTTCCATCAGTTCTTTTTAAAAAGAAATGAAAAATGAAATAGAAATTACTATGAATTACTATGAATTTGAAAAAGTTGTGAGGTCAAATAATGGACTCTTGGAGTTATACAGAACAAAGATAGAATATCTGCTACTATGCCATAGAGTGACTGAAATATTACTTTTTTAGATGGTTAACAGGGTTACAATTTATAGGTTTTGTTAATGAAATATGTCCCAACATAGATAACTGTATTGCTTTGTAAAAATATGATGATGAAAATTAATATGACAGTATGTCTTTCTTGTTCTGTGAAAAAAAATAAATATGTGTGTTGTAGTTTGCACCTAGTGTGTATGAGAACCCAGTTAAGAGTGTTGAATATGAACAAAACATCAACAAAAGCTATCCTATCTATCAACATTTTAGGAATGCAAAGCTGTTTTCACAAGGGGCAGGTAATTACATTTATGTTCCACTGTTATACTATTCATAAGTATATATCTGGTTTTAGCATCAAACCCTTCAACACAAACAAAGGAATTTAATTGCAGATTTTATTGCTTTGAAAAATTGGAAGTCAAATTTCTAACACTTTAACAAGCCACAGGAGTTTAAACTTAAAGGACTGTAATTGTGTTCAATTTTAGAGGTATTTATTTTTCGTGAGTAATTAAGTTCATGTCATATTAGAAGTTATTGTATACTAAACACCAAATATGTATAATCCCTTGTCCTTATTTTCACAAAACTTTTGAAAATAAATACACCATGAAAATAAAACAATTAATGTAACAGTGTATGTTTTGTAAGACTCTGTGTTTTGAAGGTCTGCAATTTTAAAAAATCAGAAAGCTTTGTCATTATATCGACCTATGGTAAGGGACACAACTCTTGCAAATTATAGGGACATTTGTATTCAGCATTTTACATCAATGTCATGTAAGCATCAAAATAACTTTGACTGATTTCATTCTGTTTCTAATGAAAGCTTGATAGGCTTTTGTGAAACAGAATGTAATACAAACATACCACTAATTTCAAGACTTAAGTCCATAGGTCTACCTCCTTAAGAATAAAAATCATTTAACTTTTTGTAATACAGGAGAAAACTTATTTTGTAATGCTAAACTTGGTTATTTAACCTTTAGGTTTTTATGAGTAATATATTAATTTTACAGATATTCATCAGTCAGCTTCAAATGATATAGTCCTGACAAATATTACAGACCAACTCTGGAAGATGGATGATATCATTTGGAGGTGAGTATGCTGACAACTATTACCGACCAACTCTGGAAAATGGATGATATCATTTGGAGGTGAGTACAGATATTACTGACCAGCTCTGGAAAATGGATGATATCATTTGGAGGTGAGTACAGATATTACTGACCAACTCTGGAAGATGTATATTATCATTTGGAGGTAAGTACAGATATTACTGAACAGCTCTGGGTGATGGATGATATCATTTGGAGGTCAGTATGGATATTACAGATCAACTGTGCTGGATGGATGATATCTTTTGGAGGTGAGTACATATGTTACAGACCAATTATGGAATATAGATGATATCAGTTTGAGGTGAGTAGCCTTACAGGTGTTATAGACCAACTCTGGAAGATCGGTAATATCACTTGGAGGTGAGTAACCGTACAAATATTACAGACCAACCGTGGATGATGGATGATATTGATTGGAGGTGAGTACAGATATTACAGCCCAACTGTGTAACATGGATGATATCAGTTGAAGGTAAGTATTACAGGTTAATCTAGAGCACTTGGAATTTTCACGTTTTTCATGATGTGAAATAGAATGCTGGGGGAATCCCAATCTACATAATAGTCTTTAATAACTATAGGCAGGTTTAAAAACTACAGACAAAAATACATGCACATAACGTAAAGCATAGCTGCTTCCAATATTATGTGCTTAGGTAGGAAGATGATTATTGTAGAAAAATTTTTATAAAAGTACATAGAACTTTGTATTTGAATATTCTTGATAAAAGCATGGTCCTACTATAATTTAGAAAATTTAAGTTCTGTTATGTTTTTTTTTCTCAAACATTTCGTGGGAATTCCTTAATTTTGTTAGACTTTACAATATGAAATGTCAAAGTCAGCGAAAATAATATCTTCCAAATAAGTGTGAATTGTACATAGTTTTATTGCTGAATTGTAGCATAATCTTTAATGTTGTTAGACTGGTTTGTTATTTTTAGAATGGTTTGTTACTTTTAGAATGGTTTGTTATTTATTAAATATCTAATTCAACAAAAAATGTCCTATAATCAAATGTGAATATTACATCATATATTGTTGAACTTCTCCCTATATTTTTGTCCAATTAATCTCAAAATTTATTGCAGATGAAAGTATTTCCAATTCTCTAGGGTATGATAAAACTTACGTACTTTTTTCTTCAGAGTACCTTAATGGAGGTCTATTGTGGAACTTTATTTGTTGCAGGTATTTGGGAACAGGGAATGGTTTTTTTAAGATTTTTCCTGGTACAATGCTGACAGATATACACTATGATCCTCGGAATGATCTGTGGTACAAGAAAGCCTCTAACCATCCTGACAGCTATGTCTTCATGCCCATGGACACTGATCAGAACTCCTCTTATGTTACCATGGCAAAAGTCTTTCATCAAACAAGGTATGACCTAAATGAGGGTTAATCTAAGATGATGCCATCATTAGTTACTACATATAGATTTATAAAACATTTTTTTTTATGTTTGTGGTTTAATTATATTTCGTTTTTCATACTTGAAACCTTTTAATATCTTAGTGACAGACACACGGACATCTTTACCCATCAGTGGTGTTTAATGCATTAAGTCTAAGAGTGCTGAATAAACTTGGTCAAGTATTTAACATTTCACCAGCAGTGGCGTATACATAGCTTTGTGTAGCAATCTCTTTTTCATTAAGAAGATTAGACTTATATAATTTAAGTTTTATGATTGGTATAATACCTGTACTTCAGCAATGGTACAGTAAGTGGTGTGGCAGCAGCTGATATAAGTAGACATCAGTTTACAACTATCCTCCATAACATACTGTCAGGATGTCAACATTGTTATGTTCTAGATGATTCTGGGTAAGTATTGGTGGAATTGTGGAAAAAACTTTTTTTTTTAAATGATTGACAGAGATATTGAAAAGCTTTTAATCTCCCTTAGTAAAGAAGACTATTTTTTAAAAAAAGTTTTGTCTGTCAGTCTGTCACCATTCAACATGATCAAGTAGCAAATCAAACTCTTATTGGAAATTATTGAAATATTTATTAGAAATTATGTCTCCCCCACTTTGGTGGGGAGGCATATTATTTTTGCTATGTCCATCTGTCTGTCTTTACATGTTTGTAAACACAACTCCTGGGAAACTACTAGACCAAATTTAATGAAACTTTGTAGGTAGTGGTACATGATATGTAGTTGTGTATATTACCAGGAATTAATGATCCACCGAAAATGGTGGGAGTAATACCCTTTTGAGCTTTGGAACTGTGGGAGAAATATATTTTTGTAGACAAAAACAAACTTTAATTTGGTTTGTCGTCATAATTGGAAGAATTAATGATTAAGTTAAGTTCCTATGTAAATTTGATAGGTTAATACTTGACAGTGTTATGGGCCTTTCATATTTATTATTGAGACTACTTGTAGGGGACAGTTATTGCTTAATACTATATTTTCAGAATTGTGTTTGTTTATTAGTTACTGGTACAGATTTTTATTTTTTTTTAAAGAGACATAAAACAAAGAAGTGATGAGAGAGTATGAAATTTCTTAGTGTTGTTCATGAGTTATGTCTCAGTCAAGTTAGTAGTACAGTGACCTCTTCAGACATTCATACAATATCATGACTTTATACTAGCTTTTACTCTTTCTAATTTGTTCTTCAATTTAGACATTACTTAATTTTATTAGATTTGTACTTGCACAGTCCATATTCTTACATGTGGTTGAGAGGAAACATATAACAGAGATTGCTGGCCATGTGTCTTTTGTGTTAAAACAGAAAGGATTTTTGAAGGTAGCATTACTTAGTTATTGTAAATAGTACTTAAACCAATGTAAGAAAGCAGTCAAAGGTGTAACACACATAGAAATACATTCTGGTTCCAGTACTGTGTTACCCTATGGTGGCAAAGTTTGGTAGATGTAAAAGGAGTTGGTCCAGTAAGGGCAAAATTTGGCCTCATGCCTGTTCATTCTCATGCTTCATATATTTTTTGTATAATTGTCAGTTACAGCTCCTGTGAAAATATCTTGATTGAACATATGTGTGGCCACTTCTGTTCTACTCAATAATCATCTTTAAAATTGCAGAAATATTGAAAGTTTAAGGTTTATGTAAAAGATGTATATGTGTATACTGATATTTCTGGATAATGGTGATAAATCTTGTCAAAAACAGCTTGTATTCAGTGTTTGCAACTATTTTACTGCACTACTACTACCTAGAAATCAGCTTTAATAAAATTTTTTAAAATGCACAAATTAAGAGGCCAAACTTTCTTCTTCGGTGATTTTGAAGCAAAATGGTATGCAAATACTTTTGGGATTTCTAATTTTCATAAGCTGTGTACTAAGTACTGAAACCAATGGTAAATGTTTTACAGAATTTATTTTTGCAATACGGTATTAGCAAGAAAATGTGTAATGTTCTAAAATTTTTGACAACACTGCTTTTGATGGCTGACTAAACTTAAAAGATAGTCAGAAAATCAATATTTTGAATTAGAATAAAATATCAGGCATTTAATTTCAGAACAGTTTTTATAAGCTCACCTGGTCCAAGAGTCCAGTGAGCTTTTGGCAACATTCAGTGTGAGTCCTCTTCTGGCATTGTTAATATTTTACAAAAATCTTCTCTTCTAAAACTATGGATCGAATGAAGCCTATTTTTTTGTCACAGTCACCTTCAGAACATATAGTTTCAAAATTATATCAGACATGTTTTAACCAAGACATAGTTGTTGACATTGCTATATATAAAACATAGGGGGAAATCCCCTATTTTATGTCTTACCGGTATATCTAGTAGTTGACTTTTTGTTTATACTATTTTACTTTTTGTCAAAATTGTTGATGATCACTCTTTTTGCTCATATCCCATATCCCACAGATAGAGAAAATTTGTGAACTGGAGTTTTTGGAGCTACAATTGTTTAAACGTGTGAAGTTGTTCTACAACCTTGTCTGGGTTTTATATCATTATCCTTTTCTTATCAAAATTTACAAATTTCACATTTTTTGGGATCATGACTACAAAAAGTTAGTAGAGAGCATGAAAATTGTGTAGAACAGTAAAGTCATTGAAAGAGATATTGCGTTTTTTAACTCGCGTGGCTGTAGGCCATGTGACCTATTGCCATCACTTTGTTGCATTTTTGTTGTCGTTAACTATTTCTTCAAATATCTTCTCCTCTGAAACTACTCAGTTGATTTGGAGAAAACTTTGGATTGTTGATTTTTAGAGTATCCTGCACAAAACAATTGTTTGGATTTTTGATCAGTTAAAAAAAACATGGCCACCATTACTAAATATAGAAAATAGGGGTCAGACAGCAGATTTTTGCATAAATCTCCAAAACCGTTAGGTTTAACCAAATTCTTACATGGGTTAAAGTATTCAGCATGATGAGATTTATCAGTGGTTAAATTTTGGTGAAAATCTGTTGACCCATATTGGAGTTATTGCCCTTTTTGGATGTTTTTTTGCTGTTTTTGATGTTATTACTTTCAAAAATCTTCTAAGAAACTACTACACAGAATTCAGTGAAAGTTGGTATTTTTGTTTTTTAGGATATCCTAAACAAAATAACTGCCTTGAAAGGCAAAAAATTACATTTTTAGCAGTTTTCATCCAATATCTTGAAAATTATAATAGATAGAATGAAACTTTCATTTGTTGAAATGATCCTTATGATAAGTCCTACCAAAGTCAAAATTGTCAGACAACTCCTTGTTAGAGTTATGCCCTTGAAAGGCCAAAATTTAACCAATGTGATTCAGAGCCTCTTGTTTCTGTCAAAGTTTGGGGCGTTTTTTTTAATTTTACATATTGTATTTTGTAGCTGTAAAAGATGAAGATTAACTGAGTTTTGTCAGAAAGGCAACACCTTTTAAAACTAGATAATAATTGTACCATTATTCCATAGTTTAATTTTTATTCCTCTCTGTTGATTTAAAACTTATCAGCTTAGGTGAGAGATTTGGGCTCCTCAGTAATTTTGTTTGAAATCTTTCAGTCAGAAACTTGTATGAACTCAACATCTAGTGAGAAGAAATTGATCTACAACCTTAACCTTGGTGACTTAGGGTCTGATGTCAGACAGATTGGTTGTCATGACTATGTATTGACCAGTATAAACAGGACCAATTTATTTCTCCTCATGTACAAGCCTGACAACTGTAAATCAATGATTGGGGTAGGTTAATACTTGACTCAAAGTTAACACACAGATTTATTACTTATTTTCTTAATTATGAAATTTCCCATACTTCAAATAATATTCCCATACAAGATTATATTTATATAGTTTTAATGAATAGATGTAAAAGGACCATGCAGTAATGAATGGATTTTCGTCACAAAAATCTTGACTCCTAATGTACGGATTGATATCATATTAAGTGTGTGGCTTTATACATGTATAGATGGGGTGTATGTTGTAAGTAATTTTGGTTGTTCTACGATGTCAACTTGCTGTACGAGTTGGGGTATGCCTTTATTTTCATAAGCTTTTATTGGCCAATTGGAATGGCTATTGACCTCTTTCACAATTTTACCACTTCAGTTGTCTAACAGTAGTCTGTCTTCCTCTTTTGTGGAAGATTATACAATTATTCCTCAGTCTAAGGCTGAAGCTGAAGACTGCAGAGTTATTTATAGAATGGGATGTCATTTAATGTATGGTATGTGAGCTACTACATAAAAATTCTGGCTGTACATGGCATTCATTGGGTTTGTTGAATTAATCAAACATTCTCATCCTGAAAGATATGAGATTATTAACTACAGTCTATCAGTTTAACCAGTTACTGGAGAAAAATTAAGGACTTAAAGTTATGCTCTGTTTTTGACAATCAATCAAGATAAAGAATAAATGTAAGTAGTAATGTAAATCTGATTTTTTCCAGAGCTGTATCTGTCAGGAAAACTGCTTGTTCTGTGATAATCAGATGGATACTGTTTGTCAGGTAAATCTGTGATAATCAGATGGATACTGTTTGTCAGGTAAATCTGTCATAATCAGATGGATACTGTTTTTCAGGTAAATCTGTCATAATCAGATGGATACTGTTTTTCAGGTAAATCTGATAATCAGTTGGATACTGTTAGTCAGGTAAATCTGTCATAATCAGATGGATACTGTTTTTCAGGTAAATCTGTCATAATCAGTTGGATACTGTTTGTCAGGTAAATCTGTCATAATCAGATGGATACTGTTTGTCAGGTAAATCTATGATAATCAGATGGATACTGTTTGTCAGGTAAATCTGTCATAATCAGATGGATACTGTTTGTCAGGTAAATCTGTCATAATCAGATGGATACTGTTTTTCAGGTAAATCTGATAATCAGATGGATACTGTTTGTCAGGTAAATCTGATAATCAGTTGGATACTGTTTGTCAGGTAAATCTGTCATAATCAGATGGATACTGTTTGTCAGGTAAATCTGTCATAATCAGATGGATACTGTTTTTCAGGTAAATCTGATAATCAGATGGATACTGTTTGTCAGGTAAATCTGATAATCAGTTGGATATTGTTTGTCAGGTAAATCTGATAATCAGTTGGATACTGTTAGTCAGGTAAATCTGTCATAATCAGATGGATACTGTTTGTCAGGTAAATCTGTCATAATCAGATGGATACTGTTTGTCAGGTAAATCTGTCATAATCAGATGGATACTGTTTGTCAGGTAAAACTGTTGTCATTCTTAGGATACAAATTTAAAAAGGGTTTGATGAACTGTCATGTAAAGACACTTTAGTTTTTGTTCTGTAGATCCTTCCATTATTTAATATACAGATTCTTTGAGAAGGTTTTTTGTTTTCACTTCCTTGAATTTCAGAATTATTTCTTATTGGGTCCTTAACAACGAACTTGCACCCTGAAAGGGTTGTAGTGGATTCATTGTGTGCAGTTTACTTGATAGTTTTATAAAAAAATGATAGCTGAACACCTTTTGTTAATGATTTTTTTCACCATCATAGAAAGTTCCAGGCACAACTTTGTTGCAAGTTGTTGTTTTGTTCTACTCTAATATTTTGTTTAAACATCAACGGACCATCCTGAACTAAAAAACAATTACGTGCATTCATTATCGCAATTTTGTCTGTTCATAGATTCTTGAATCTGTTGATTTAACAACTCGAATGGGAAATTTCTTTTTTGTTGGGAACCAAATATTGTGGTTTACCAAAGCCACGAAAATCAGGAAAATGTGTACCCCATGAACAATAATAGATTGAAATGAACATCTATTTCCATCATTCCATATGTTTTGATAGGTGTCAAGTAAAGATTATAAAATGTTAATGTGATTGTAACTTTAACATGACTTAAGTGCTACAGCAATTTATTAACCAACTTACTGCAGTATGTATAGAAATGCCCATTCTTTATCAACTGAAAATTTCGACAACAGGTCATTACAAACCATAAATTCCTACAGCCGGTCATTATGAAATCGCAGCCATGTATTACGAATTTCAAAACAGGGCATCAATACCGGACCATAATGAACTAAATCAAAATGACGTACATTTCTTAAAATAAGTGACAACTTTAATTAAGAGTGACCTAATAATTCAATTAATTAGATTAGGATATTTAAAGTTGCTGAAAGATGATACTGGGACTAATTATATTGAATTATTAGGTATGTTTAATCTTGAGCTTTAAATTTACGATTTTGGGGGAGGGAACCAACAAAAATGAAATCTCAAAGCAGTAGCACATTCTTTTCTATACAGAAATGCTAAAGAAAAAAGGTGACTTAGTGATTTTCAAGGACGAAATGTACAGTCAAATCTCACTGTTTTGCACGAATCCAGGTGTTGAAATTGATCTTCAAAGTACATTTCTTTTCTCTTTTTAGTCACCTACCTGTGCGCTCTGTCAAAAGTGTTCCCACAACGTTTGAAAATAGCTTGATTCCAGATCAAAATGCACTTAAAAACACGATTTTTTCTGTAAATTATTATTATTTTTTTTTAATTTCCCAGGTCACATAGGACAGTATCAATAAACCTAAGAATGATGATGGAAACAACCCAAATATTCCATAAATTATGGATATCTGAAAAGTCATGGTTTTTGAGCTTTTTTATAAATTTACGACTTTTTTTTTTGGGGGGGGGGGGGTATTGGAAAAGGTAAGAAAGCCTTCATGATTTATTTTCATAAATATTTGATTCATTGAGATATGAACTTATTTTTAATAAATTTGAAATTATATGTATTGCTAATTGATTCTGACTATGTCCTGAAATAAAGTTGGTTAATAAAAGTATCAAAGAAAAAAGGTGACTTAGTGATTTTCAAGGACGAAATGTACAGTCAAATCTCACTGTTTTGCACGAATCCAGGTGTTGAAATTGATCTTCAAAGTACATTTCTTTTCTCTTTTTAGTCACCTACCTGTGCGCTCTGTCAAAAGTGTTCCCACAACGTTTGAAAATAGCTTGATTCCAGATCAAAATGCACTTAAAAACACGATTTTTTCTGTAAATTATTTTTTTTTTTTTTTAATTTCCCAGGTCACATAGGACAGTATCAATAAACCTAAGAATGATGATGGAAACAACCCAAATATTCCATAAATTATGGATATCTGAAAAGTCATGGTTTTTGAGCTTTTTTATAAATTTACGACTTTTTTTTTTTGGGGGGGGGGGTATTGGAAAAGGTAAGAAAGCCTTCATGATTTATTTTCATAAGTATTTGATTCATTGAGATATGAACTTATTTTTAATAAATTTGAAATTATATGTATTGCTAATTGATTCTGACTATGTCCTGAAATAAAGTTGGTTAATAAAAGTATCAATGCATGGCCTTTTCCATATTGGTGCTGTAACATGCCCTTGGTACTAATAATGGCTTCAGATGGCTGTAATGGCCCTTGGTGTTGCCTCGGTCCATTACAGTCATCCTTGGCCATTATTAATACCTCAGGCATGTTACAGGGCCCATATGGAAAAGGCCATACATTAATATTATAATAATGAAAATTTTATGAATGAAGTATAATTTTTTATGAATCATTTATAAATAGAGTTATATTTATTTTGCAGTGCCCATGTAGATGTCTTAATAGGACCATAGATGACTGTTCTAGTAACTTTACCATGTCTCAGGGTTACAAACCATGTCAAGGTAGGACCACTGTCTGTACAAATTGGAACTAGAGCAACATACCAAGTCATTTCTGTGAATATTCATTTTGTACTCTTTATATAAATATACAAATTATAATAATAATTTGCAGTTATTGAAGAATGGTAGATGCCAAAATTTTAAAAATCTAAGATATTACAAATAAAATTTAGAAGTAATTGACAGTAGGAAATGTATGCTAGTCTTTGAGGAATCTTCATTTTAACAATTTTGAAATTTGGTATGGAGATTTAACATGATAGATTGTAGATGCCTGTGTTTTATTTAGATCACTAATTAATCTCCAGCCTTATAGATACATGTATATCAGAGTAGGCTGAGACATCCTCGTCCTTTAGACAAAATTCTTCTTATTTGTTTTTTTGTTTTTGTAATACAATATTTATCTCTTCTAACATTTTAAACAATGACATCTTGGTTTTTTGTTATTTCAGATGATGAAAGACATTGGTCTTCAGTGAAGACATTAAATCTACAGCTATCTAATATCTCACAATGTCAGCCTCAGTGTCCTTCGTTGTAAGATTATTGCTCTTTAATACTGTTAACTAATATTTCTGTTTTTGTAAACATGACTTGAAATGGTATTACTCAAACACATTTTTACATAAATAAAAAAAAAATTATAAATGAACAATTTAAAATGTAGTTTTTGAATAGAGAAATTCAATTTTGATGCTTTTTAGAAGGGGGCAAATTCAAAACACATGCCAACAAAATTTTGACAGCAGGAAAAATGGTTTCCTAATATTCAAAATATCCCATTGAGCTTTGTTATTGATTCAACTGAACTCTTGAAATTCTCCTTTTGTGTACTTTCAGACAAAATGAGACAAGCTGCCTATCTTTACCAGGTTGTTCATGGTGTACACATGGACTGTACAAACATGTACCGCTTTGTACAGGTAACTGTCCGATGGATAGGTAGGTTTTCGCTTTTTTTTTTGCCAGGTGATCCAATAAAAATGTTTTACATATACACTGTGCTTAAGCAGAACTCCTTGTAAACTGTTCGAAGGATTTTAATGTAACTTTGTAAGAATGTTAGTTAATATATGTTGGTTGAGAATAAGGGAAATTTAATTGCTGCCCTTAATGGGAGATAATCTGACAAAAAGATTTTTTATTTTAAGGTGAAGTGAAGGAATCGTATTTGTAAGCTTTCTTGCAGTTGTTTAAATTTTCCTGTTTTGTTTGCTTAGAGATTTAACATTTTATTTGGCTTATCATTTGCCTCAGCAGACTTACTTTAGTACAGCCATGTAGAAGTTTGAAGTTTTATTGTATTTTTATACTACTGCAAAAAAAATATAAAGAAATAAATTTGATAGAAATATTTTATTGCTAATCTGATTTTGATGATTCTGTTGTCAATTTATTCTTTCTGAAATTCTTTTTTAAAATTGTTTTACAAAAAAGACTAATCTTTTATACTGTTTTTGAGTTATAAAATTGGGCCTTGCCCCCAAAAATTGACAATCCAATTTTTCATCCAATTAAAAAAAAAAAATTTTTGTAGAAAAAAATCAGTGCCTACACTTTTCAATTAGATATAAGATATTTTTACAATTTCCCAGATACATGGGACTAGAGTGGACCAAAACAATCAACTTTTTAAAAATTTTTGGTCCAATTTTGAATTTTTTTTATTACATTCCTTATGTGTTTTTCAATCATATTTCAGAAATCTCTGAAAGTTTTATAATTGTAATGATAAAATGCAAAGATCTTTGATGACAACCCTTTAAGTAAAACTTCTTTTAACTTGAATTGAATTTTAAATTTTGTGCAATATTGTGTCCAAACCAATTGTTGTGTACATGATAAACTGTAAGTACTTTTGTTTAAATGTGTCAAAATTTAATATTGTGTCTACACTTGCCCCTTGTGAACAGAGTTACACATGTTGTGGTGGTATCATGCTGGGCTTGGCAAAGCTCTTTATTCAGTAACTATTTAATTAAATTCATTTCATTTATTATTAAATGATTATCTCTTTCCTGTAAATTGAACCTTAAAAGCTTTTTTTTTATTTACTGCATATTGTATTTAGAAGTGTTTTTAACATAGTATCAAAGTCTGAGTCTTGGGGTGTAGTTTTCACAGCAAACAATTTATCTCTTGGTGCAGTTGTTGACAATTTAATATAATTTCAGCTTTGAGATCAGTTTGAGAGCCCCATGTAACAATCTTTCTAAAGTCAGTGAGCAGAGTCTCTTTTCTTCTATAAAGACTGCAGTGTCAGATTTGATACAGGATCCAAACCTTAATATAGGGACACCAATACTATTGGCTGAGGTACGTTATAAAGTTACATTGATGTAGGGACACCAGTACTATTGGTCGAGGTATGTTGTATTGTCACATTGATATAGGACACCAGTACTATTGGTCGAGGTATATTTTATTGTCACATTGATGTAGGGACACCAGTACTACTGGTCGAGATATATTTTATTGTCACATTGATGTAGGGACACCAGTACTATTGGTCGAGGTATATTTTATTGTCACATTGATATAGGACACCAGTACTATTGGTTGAGGTATATTTTATTGTCCCATTGATGTAGGGACACCAGTACTATTGGTCGAGGTATATTTTATTGTCACATTGATGTAGGGACACCAGTACTATTGGTCGAGGTATGTTGTATTGTCACATTGATATAGGACACCAGTACTATTGGTCGAGGTATATTTTATTGTCACATTGATGTAGGGACACCAGTATTACTGGTCGAGATATATTTTATTGTCACATTGATGTAGGGACACCAGTACTATTGGTCGAGGTATATTTTATTGTCACATTGATATAGGACACCAGTACTATTGGTTGAGGTATATTTTATTGTCCCATTGATGTAGGGACACCAGTACTATTGGTCGAGGTATATTTTATTGTCACATTGATGTAGGGACACCAGTACTATTGGTCGAGGTATGTTGTATTGTCACATTGATATAGGACACCAGTACTATTGGTCGAGGTATATTTTATTGTCCCATTGATGTAGGGACACCAGTACTATTGGTCGAGGTATATTTTATTGTCACATTGATGTAGGGACACCAGTACTATTGGTCGAGGTATGTTGTATTGTCACATTGATATAGGACACCAGTACTATTGGTCGAGGTATATTTTATTGTCCCATTGATTTAGGGACATCAGTACTATTGGTCGAGGTATATTTTATTGTCCCATTGATGTAGGGACACCAGTACTATTGGTCGAGGTATATTTTATTGTCACATTGATGTAGGGACACCAGTACTACTGGTCGAGGTATATTTTATTGTCCCATTGATGTAGGGACACCAATACTATTGGTCGAGGTATATTTTATTGTCACATTGATGTAGGGACACCAATACTATTGGTCGAGGTATATTTTATTGTCACATTGATATAGGGACACCAGTACTATTGGTCGAGGTATATTTTATTGTCCTATTGATATAGGACACCAGTACTGTTGGTCGAGGTATGTTATGTAGTTACAAATGGTGTTGATGTTCTTAGCTGCTAAATGAGTCTTAATGAATTATGAGTTAGATGCTTGAAAAATTATTATTGAAACAAATTGTTATGAACATTTGTAAGATGATTAAGGTTTGTTCTTAGATTTTTCAAATATAAACGTCTAATTTTCTTTACACTGTGAGACATATGTTAGGGTGCATACCTTGTAATAAATAGCACTGCACCAATTACTATATGGTAGAAAATATACTTACTTTTAAACACATCTTTCTGTGATCATAAGAAATCTACCTTTCTTAGGTGGCAATGTTATTGTGGCTGAGAAATCTACCTTTCTTGGGTGGGAATGTTATTGTGGCTGAGAAATCCACCTGTCTTGGGTGGGAATGTTATTGTGGCTGAGATATCTACCTTTCTAGGGTGGCAATGTTATTGTGGCTGAGAAATCTACCTTTCTAGGGTGGCAATGTTATTGTGGCTGAGAAATTTACCTTTCTTGGGTGGCAATGTTATTGTGATTGAGAAATCTACCTTTCTAGGGTGGCAATGTTATTGTGTCTGAGAAATCCTTCTATGGTGGCAATATTATTGTGGCTAAATTGCAATCGTCACAATACTTTATTTACTGCTCTTCCTAATATGAAATATATATCTACCTTTGTAACCATAATAAAGGATGAGACACACTTCAACATGTCTACTATGGATGGGACCAGTGTTCCAGATAGATGGATAGATATACTCACCAAACCTCTCCATATCAACATAGCAGACATTGTACTTGTTAGTACTGGACAGGATGATAATGTTACAATGTAAGTAAACTTTAATGATGTGTGGCAGGTGTAACATGTAAGTGGACGAAGATGAGTATATGGATACACTTAAAATCTTCTTGTCGCTATTTATCCCCTCTTTTTAGACATCTTGATGGTCTGTGTCTGTTCTTGACACTTCTTGAGACTTCTTGTTGCTAATTAAGGAGACCCGTTTTTCTTTGTGTTTGTATTTTAGACTTTTGTGCTAAAGCCAAAAAGACCTACTCTTATGGCATGTCCGAAAATGAAAAAGAGAGTATCTTAATTTAAATAACCATTGGAGACCATATAATAAATGCTGTTTTAGTAAAGAAGATACAAAAATACAGAACTTTTTATGGGAAGCTCTGAAAGACAATATTTCCTTTCAGACTGAAATCAGGCTTTCAGTGCTACCAAGCTATGACTTTATTTCACAATGAATGCTTTTATGAGGACTTCATCCATTTTGAATGCTACTATTCATATGTCTTATTTTGTAAATGCATTTATGGATTTAAAAAATGATTTGTCCAGTGAGGTTCTTTTTAAGCTCAGCTGGATTATGGATCCACATAAGCAAGATTATACTATCACTTTTTGTCCATTAAATTTAAGCATTTGCCTCATCTTTACCGAAGAAGGTGTCTCTAAAAGATTTTATTTCTTTGCCACTTGACTGGACAAAATGGCTTCGAATTGATCAAATTTCAAAGATTAACAGCTCTGAAATTGTAGGAAAACTTCTCATTGATGAAAGTCTCCAACTGGTCAAAGTTGTAGGGTGATTTCTTGTTAGAGTTATTGCCCTTGACAGGCAGAAAACTGTTTTTTTTTTTTCAGTTTTCAACAAATATCTTGAAAATTAAAATAGATAGAAAGAACTTTCAATTGATAAAATAATCTTTATAATAAGGTCTGCAAAATTCTTATTTTGGTTGAAGTTAAAGGATGACTTATATTTAGAGTTATTGCCCTTGAAAGGCAAAAAAAAAAGACCTTTTTTTTTGCATTTTTAGCAACTATCTTGAAATAATTAAGAATTAGAAAGAAACTTTCAATTGACTGTATGATCATTATATTCAGATTCAACTCAGTCTCAGTAATGAAAGACTCCTATTTGGAGTTATTGTCCCGGAAAGATTTAAAAACAGCCATTTTCGCAGTTTTTGGCGTATAGTTTCAGAACCTTAGATAATAGGGAAAGGTGTAAGGGAAATTGCTGAAACATTTTTTTTATATCTGACATCAAATATTCATAAGTCTAGAAATGATTTTCATATTTTTCATTCTTCTGGTTTGAGCGTACTGGTTTTACATCAATCTACTACAGATACTAATACTGGTAGTTATAAATGTTAAGAAACTAAAGACACCTTTTTATAATTTTTTTTTTTCAGGTCAAGGGTTATCCTGAAGTTTTCTAATATCAACTTTACTAATGAGCTGGAATCAGAGCTGACACTTAGAGACTATATAGAAACTCAAATCCAACATATTGTGTCACAGTTGCTGAGTGGTATAGAAGTTGTGGTATTAGATGTCTGGTTTGAACAGGTCAGTGGTAAAATATTCTGGTTTATTCAATTTAAAAAAAAAATTAGACTAAATTATTGCTAATTAGTCCTAGTTTTTTTTACTATCAATGGACATTGGGTTACAATAACCATATCAGAACTCAAATGGTCCAAGGATAATGTCTACTGAATATAGTTTTTAGCTCACCTGGCCGAAGGCCACGTTAGCTATTGCCATCACTTGGTGTCCATCGTCGTCCGTCGTCGTTAACAATTTTTCAAAACTCTTCTTCTCTGAAACTACTTGACCAATTTAAACTAAACTTGGTATGAATGTTAATTGGGGTATCCTGCATATAACTGATGTGGGGATATTTGATTTGTCAAAAAACATAGCCCCCATTACTAAAAATAGAACATAGGGGTCAGACAGTAGTTTTTCGCATATATCTCCAAAACTGTTAGGTTTAGCCAAATTCTGACTGGGGTGAAAGTGTTCAGCATGATAATATTTATCTGTAGTCAAATTTTCATTTTGATATGTTAAGCCATGTTGGAGATATTGCCCTTTTTCAACATTATTTATTTCAAAACTCTTCTCCTCTGACACCACTTGACCAATTGAAACCAAACTTATTTTGAATGTTCCTTGGGGTATTGTGCATAGAATTGATGTGGGGATTTTTGATCCGTTGAAAAACATGGCTGCTGTTACTAAAAATAGAACATAGGGGTTGGGCAGTAATTTTTCGCATATATCTCCTAAACCATTGGGTTTAGCCAAATTCTAACATGGTTATAAGTGTTCAGCATGAGATCTATCTGTGGTCAAAATTTGGTGAAAATCTGTTGACCCATGTTGGAGTTATTGTCCTTTTTGGACGTTTTTTGTTGTTTTTAATGTTATTATTTTAAAAAATCTTCTCCTCAGAAACTACTTTACAGAATTTAATGAAAATTGGTATTTTTGTTTTAAAGGGTATCCTTAACAAAATATCTGTTTGGATTTTTGATCTGTTATAAAGCATGGCCACTTTTACTAAAAATAGAACATAGGGATCAGACAGCAGATTTTTGCATATATCTCCAAAACAGTTAGGTTTAAGCTAATCTGACTTGGGGTAAAATTCAGCGTGATGAGATCTATCTGTGGTCAAATTTTGGTGAAAATTTGTTGACTCATGTTGGAGTTATTGCCCTTTTTGGACATTTTTTGCTGTTTTTGATGTTATTACTTTAAAAAATCTGCTCCTCAGAAACTATTCTGTAAAATTCAATGAAAGTTGGCATTTTTGTTTTATAGGGTATCCTTAACGAAATGGCTGATTTTTGATCACTGAGAAAACATGGCTGCCACTTCTGAAAGTAGAACAATGGGGTCAGACAGCAGATTTTTGCATACATCACCAAATCTGTCAGGTTTAGCCAATAGCTTTCAATTGCTGAAATGATCCTTATTATAAGGCTTACAAATGTGTCCGATGAATCAAATGTAGTCAGAATTGTCTGACAACTCTTTGTTAGAATTATTGCCCTTAAAAGGCAAAAATTTAACCAGGTGAGCGATTCAGGCTACTGGGAGCCTCTTGTTTAGTGGTGTTGTTGATGTTTGTTTTTTGTATGCAATTTTTTACAGTGTTTTTTCAGTACCTGTATGGTTCTTCAAAAGGTAAATGCCTCAGGGCATACAAATGTGCTTTGGTTCTTCAGGTATAAAAAATCTTGATATCTATGGATATGAACATAAGTAACTTATATTATCCTCTCTTCAACTGATTTCCTCCCCCATATGTAATCTTAACCACATTGTTAATATACTAGAATCTTAACCACATTGTTAATACTCTAGAATCTTATCCACATTGTTGATACTCAAAAATCTTAACCACATTGTTAATACTCTAGAATCTTATCCACATTGTTGATACTCAAAAATCTTAACCACATTATTAATACTCTAGAATCTTTACCACATTGTTAATACTTAATAATCTTAACCACATTGTTGATACTCTAGAATCTTAACCACATTGTTGATACTCTAGAATCTAAAACCACATTGTTGATACTCTAGAATCTTTACCACATTGTTAATACTTAATAATCTACTTTTGTCTATTATACATGACAAGTATGTTGTCATACCAGCAGACAAAGCCCAAAACAACATTGTTTTTGTCTGCAAAACGTTTTATATCCAATGTTTATTATCAGAGGTAGACATAGAAAATAATAGCAGTGATAGGACCTACACTGCTACCACTCTCTCCAAAGAAGAGATTGTGGAAAACCATAAATCTGTGCTATCCTCTTTTGGTCTCTCTACCAAGGACGATGATTGTGATTTACCGTCTATGTACTGGATTCCTAAACTTCACAAGAATCCATACAAACAACGTTTTATAGCTGGATCTGCAAAATGTACCACCAAACCTCTTTCAAAACTTTTAACTTCTATACTCACAACTGTCAAAGAGGGTCTACAGTCCTACCACAACACTTGTTACTCCTGTAGTGGTATTAATTCAATGTGGATCCTGATAAATTCAAAAGATCTTTTGGAGACAATCAGTTCAAGACTATTATCTGAATATAATAGCATTAAAACCAATGATTTTCAACACTGTATACTTCTATTCCCCATACTCAGTTAAAATCCTGACTTAAAAACATTATACATCGTTGTTTTTCCAAAAAAGATGGTACACCTAGATACAAATATATAGTTCTTGGTAGAGATTCCTCATACTTTGTAAGAAATAATTCCAAATCATCTTCCAAATATACAGAGGACGATGTTTACAAAATGCTGGAATTTTTAATCGACAACATATTTATCCAGTGTGGTGGACATGTTTTTCAACAAACGGTCGGCATTCCAATGGGAACAAATTGTGCTCCTTCACTTGCTGACCTATTCCTTCACTCTTATGAGGCTGACTTTATAGCTGATCTGATCAGAAAGAAAGAATATCGTTTGGCTAGATCTTTCAATCTCAGTTTCCGCTATATAGATGACGTATTATCTTTAAACAATCCTAATTTCGGGGATTTGATACATCGCATCTACCCAAAAGGACTTGAGATAAAGGATACTACAGACGCTGTGAAGTCAGCCTCATATCTTGACCTACACTTAGAAATCGATGGTAAAGGAAAACTATTGACCAAACTTCACGACAAACGTGATGACTTTTCATTCAGAATTGTTAACTTTCCTTTCATCTGTGGCAACATCCCTTCGGCTCCTGCATATGGAGTGTTCATATCACAACTCATATGTTATGCCAGAGCTTGCCGATACTACGCAGACTTTTTGTATCACGCTAGAACTCTAACAAATAGGCTTCTGGAGCAGGGTTATGTTGCTACAAAATTGAAGTCATCACTACAGAAGTTTTATGGCCGTCATCATGAACTCGTGGATTGTTATGGTGTATCCATCAGCACCATTAAAACTGATGTATTCAACGGGTCATAGTTTTCCTTTCCTCATTTGTCTACCCCGGACTTGACTTTTTATGAGCAACTTGGCGGGTGTTTCTAGAAAAGCAGAGGACGCTTACCCTATCCGGTGCACCTGGTCCATGCTCCCAGTTTTTAGTTGAGTCCGAGTTGCTCATTTACTGTTGTTACTTTGTATGTATGATTTTAGTTACTTTATGTTGTTCGTTGTGTATGTTTGTTTTCCATGTCTGGTCTTTGTCCCTGGATTACATTCTTTTGATTACCGCTATAACCTTGGTTCCCTTGATTACTCTTAACCACATTGTTGATACTCTAGAATCTTATCTACATTGTTAATACTCTAGAATCTTAACCACATTGAAAATACTCTAGAATCTTAACCACATTGTTAATACTCTAGTAGCTTAACCACATTGTTGATACTCTAGAATCTTATCTACATTGTTGATACTCTAGAATCTGAACCACATTGTTGATACTCTAGAATCTGAACCACATTGTTGATACTCTAGAATCTTATCTACATTGTTAATACTCTAGAATCTTAACCACATTATTAATAATCTAGAATCAACATCTGAAGACAAATAGTATAAGCTTGCTATGATATACTAAATTGAATCCTATGATATTGAAAATCAAGGACCAAGAGTCAAGGTCAGAGAATCAAATTTTCCAAGGTTATCTATTAAAATTTCTGACACTATTATTTTACAAAAATAAGATGATACAATGTATTAATTTTCGTGATTATCTTTTTGTAGAATGAGATTTCTTTCATCATAAGCCCTAAGGACACAAATATGTGGAAGACTGTTTTGGATTATGTAATGTCTTGGACCATATCATCCTTTTCAACTATAGATGTGTTTGGAAAGCAGCTATCATTGGTCAATATATATGTCAGAAATGTAACCAGTCCAGGATGTAAACAACACTGTGAAAAATTGTAAGTGGCTTCCTTTTTTATACATCTATTGTTGTCTACCTTTCATGAAAACTGAGGGGCTGTAATTCTGTTTTTTGTTGTTTTGTCTATTATCAGATTTGGTCATATCAGTTTAATTTTCCTTGATGGTTTGAATGAACTTGAACAGTTTGGAGCTTGAGTGGCAGGGAAGAAGTCTATTAGTTATATAGCTTAAAGGTCAAGTTCACCATCAAGGTCGCCATTTCAGTACAATTTCATGAAAATAAAACACATATAGTAATATCAACTATTTATAGAAAATCAATACTCTTTGTCATGCCATTGCT
This sequence comes from Perna viridis, assembly GCA_037379345.1. NCBI lineage: Eukaryota > Metazoa > Mollusca > Bivalvia > Mytilida > Mytilidae > Perna > Perna viridis. The sequence goes on along the minus strand of CM074511.1, from coordinate 7,203,119 downwards.
TTAATGTTTTATTATGAATAAAGTAAAAAAATGTTATTATTTTACAAGACTTTATTTGATTGAATTAAAATAAATGCAGGATGCATATCAAACTAAAACATTTTAAACATGATTTTAGTGCTATGATGAAACAATTCAATGAGATTTATCCTCATATATACTCATATACATAAGTGTTGTACATGTACATGTATCATTGTGGATTTCTGGATTACTCTGATAAAAAAGCAGCAATGAATATACGGATTTAATTTAATTTGTAACAAGCTTTCTGATTGGTTGGTCCTGTTTGAGCAAACTAGGTTGTGTTTTTTGTGTGTATAACCTGGCTTGGTATTGTAATTTTGACATTGCTCAGTCTGCATTCCATAATTCCAATACTAGTAACCCTAAACAAGTTATATTTTATTACAAATTAATTATTGACATTTGAACAGGAATATTAGAAATTAAATTATAAGGAATATTTCTATTAGTTGAATAGGTTACATGAAGTAACATGGTTTGGGTCAGTTTATTTTTTTTTTATAAACCTTGGAAATGTGTAAACTGTCACATATTTCGTGTAATGTACCTTTTAAAAAATTAGAAACATTCCTCAAGTATCAAGCTATTAACAGCTTCATATTTATCAGTATTCTCACTCTGAATGATAGAAATTACGTGTGGTAATTAAAGGGATGAAGTAATATTGTTTGTAGGATACCAGTATATGTCATTTTCATTTGTGAAGCCAAACATGATTCCAAATTCTCAACACATTGAAACTCAATTGCTGGAAGCAATGAAAAATGGAAACTTCTGTTATGAGTACCTTTCAATGAATAATAAATATCAAACAGTACATTACTCCAAAAACATTTAACAATTTATGCAATGTCAGTGAACTATGTTGACACATTTACTCATTGTAGTTTTATATGCATACAGTAATGACAGATTGATAAACAAATACACTCAACTATTCGATGTAGTGTAATGTTTAGAATGTCATGTATGTGGAGGTTGTAGTATATGCCAATCTACTTTTTAGGGCTGTATCCCACAACCATTTTTGAAGGTCAACAAAGTGGAATAGTTCTAACATCGAATTATTTTTAATACTTTTTGCTTTATACATGTACATTTGTATGTACCTTATTTTTATAGCAAAGCCCAAAAAATTTTTAATTGATTCCCTAACATAAATCATCAAAAAAGAAAAGTTTTTTTGTGCTCTGATCTTTGGCAAAAAGAAAAAGATGTATAAAGGTTAATTTCTTCTTATGTTACTATATTAAAGATTAAATGTCTTCTATATACATACATATATTCACATTTCAGTATTAAGTTAAATGGCGCATAATGAAGATCACTGTTGTATAACTAAAATACTGTAGAAATAATTTCTTCAAAGGGGCTTAGTAGTTCTCTAAGTCAAATTAATGATAAGTACCTTGTAAATATCACAGAGATGATACACTGCTAAGAATTTTCCGAATTTCCAAAATTTTTATTTTAAGAATTTTTGGTTGATGCAGATTTGTGAATGAACATTTGAATGATGAAAAAGCTAAAGTGTTTACCACTATTTGTTTTTTTTTTAATTCTATGAAATGTTTGTCCTGTAAAACCTATCAAAAAACCAAACCCCTTTTGACCTAAGAAGTTTTTTGTTCATTTAACTCAGGTATACAATGCCATTAAATTCACTTTATAATGAGTTAGACAGGTTTTCAGTATATGTTTGGGTTATACATTGTACATGTATTTTAACAAGTGCAGATAAAAACAAAAAAGCATTAGCTCCTTTGATCCAACCATGTTAATGTATGCTTGATTTGTTGACATTGATAATCTTGACAAATGACATTGACATTATTTTGTACGTTATCAATAATTTACACTTGACACTCCAAGAGGGAATAAATAGTTCCTTTTAAGATCCTGAGTTGGAAGTTTGTTGTAACAGACATTGTCCTTTTGGTTTGTGTGAAAGTGACTCTTGTGGAAATGAGCTGTTGTCGTTAGCACTTCGGCTTCATCATCTTTGAAAGCTGACACAAAATTTGTCGAAAAGTTTTCATTATGCACATGTAAATTGTCTAACGCCCATTGCATTTTCACATCCGAAACAAGTCTCTTCTGTGTTCTCGGTGTCCGCGTTTTTTTCATCATTCGCACAGCAGTGTCTAATGATTTCTTAAACTTTTCACCGTTTGGTCCTTTCACTGGAACAACCAATGTGGCTGAAAATGCAGTTCCTTTGTTTCGAATCATCAATAAAAATAACTGAAATAACCGTTCCTCGTCAATCCTAGGTGTGACGATATAGACACTAGCGCCACATCCAAACCAGTCATCTAGTATACTTTTCCATAATCTCATTATAAAGTCATGTTGCATGATGCCTCCTCCTTCTGGGATCATGTCTAATAGATCTTGTACCTGAAATGGAAAAGAAATTATGATTTAATTTGTAATTTCTATAAAATGAATGATATTGTCATGATATTAGTCTTCATATGTGAATGAAGCTGACAAGCTTTTTCCTGTAAAAGCATTGCATGTAGTATGATCCATTTGAAAAGTAATGTCAAAGTACTTTTATGCGTTTGTACCAATTTTCTTGGTTTGGGAAAAAATGATCTGTTCGTAGATTCTGGAATTTCCTGATTTGACAACTCTACCAAACAAACAAATGGGAAATTTCCTTTTCGTTGGGAACCAAATTTTGTGGTTTACCCAGCTCTCTCAAACCTCGAAAATTGGTGCCCCACAAACAATAATTCTTTCACAGTACTTTAAAGCCTTTCTTTATCCTCTTCTATAAGACAAACATCCTACTCCTATAATGTAGGAGGTTGGAATTCCATTCCTCCATACCCCCAACCTATGATGGCACCAAGTCACCAAGTCAGAAAATAGAGTGCCAGACAACCTCTAGCACTACTGGAGTAACAAACATTCATGAAAAATTTTGGTAGACTTTGATGGTAGTGTAGTTCAAATTAATGATTGCAATTCTTACTCAGACTTAATACTAATGAAGAACTGGGTGAGATAAAATCTGAATTTAGGATGCTTTTTTGGTGCTCAAAAGACATATTAGTTCCTTTTATCTAAGAAATTTGGTAAAAAAGTGATTATATGTCTTTCTGGTACTCATTTACAAGTACAAGTGGTGTGGGAAAAAATGTCGATATATTGACAATAAAGATGTCACATCAGCAATATTTATTAATCTGCATGTAGAAAACTGTCTTTTATGTTCATTCATGTGTATTAAGTCAATAGTCAACAGATTGAGCTTCACTTGTTCAGGTTATATTCTAAGGTTTAACAAAATCTTAACTATGACTTTTAAATAAGATATGTGCTTGTAATGATGGATTTCAGTGGCATCTATAAGAATTATAACACTCATCATTTAAAAGTCTGTATTCGTGACTATCTGAAGTGGATTTTCCCATAATCATTTCTATTTATAGAATGACTTTCACATGTTTACCAAGTTTAATATACCCAGATATAGGTGTTTATCCAGCTGTGGTTAGATATAAATTAGGTATGATTCAGATGTCTACTCAGATTTAAGCCTTCAGTCGTTGACATTTCATGATAATTCATGTTTAAGGTTAAATGTGAATATGGTAGATTAATAAAGAGGCCAGTCTAACTTTTGGATTGCCTCTATTCATGAGGCCAGACTATTTTTTGTTGAGAATAATAAATAAGTGAACAATATCCACATTTAAAAGGTAAAAGGGAACTAAATACAAATACAATACCAATTAAATGTATAATACACACGTAATATAGAAAGTGAGGCGCTAATTTTTTCGCCTTTGACAGGGCAGAAAGTTCTAAAGGTGAAGACTGTTGACCCACACTATAGAAACACAGCACTCTTCAAAATTGTTTTTATATATTTATTTTTTTAGATGGCTGGCTTAATTTGTTGGATTGTCTCTATTGCCTTTTTAGCAGTAATAGTGTGCAGGTATTATTAGACTTGAACCCCACAAGGATATATCAAAATATTGCTCTTGGCAAGTCTAGAACCAAGAGATTACAAGAGTAATCTTTTATCATGAGTTACAATGAAATCTTTTGATTTAACAACAAGCAAACCTTTTCTAATCAATGTATTTAGTGGCTGGCACTTACTGTAGGTAAAATCATTACATCTTGAGTGCTGGAATTTGTAAGAATCAGACAAAATTGAAAAATTATGAATTTGACAATATGGGAACTTAGTTTATAGTCTATTGAAGACAGATTGACAGTTCATTCATCTCAGAAATGTCAGAGGATACAGAAAAGTGAGTTTAAAGTAACAGTAGAATGATAGGGAAAATGAGTTATTTCCCATTGATAATGAAATAGCAATGCATTTCTTAAAATTAATACCTTGATTTAGTAATACTTAAGAATGGAATGAATGCTATCTCTGCATTGGGGATAACATGAATATGATTTCAGGGAGAGACTTGTGTGCTTTTTTTACCATGATTCAGCCACTGCCTGCCTTTTACAGAGAATAGTACTTAAAACCAGTTGCAGCTTAACAATTCTTTACACTGACATTTGTGAAAAGCAATATATTAATTGAATGTTCCTATAAGTATTTTGAAAAACTATAAACTGTAAAGTTACCTCTTCAACATTTTTATCAAGCTGTAGGTACCGTGTAACAGAGTTGTCAGAGACAGATTCTGTATCGGCTAACTCTTGCATGTCAGCGTTAGCTTGTTCCAAGATATCACCGAAATTGTCTATAAACCATATCCAATGATTTTTACCATAAACTTTCATTATTCCTGAACGTTTGTTAATTTTTACTGTCACACCAGGCTGAACCTTTAACTTGGTGATATCTGCCTTCTCACGATATGTTTGTTCTGGAAATATTCCTTTGAACACACGTAACCACCATTCTGTTTTATCGCCTTTAAAAGCTGTTGTTACCACAATTTCATTTCCTTTATCGAAAAAATCTACATCAACTGGTGTTGGAGTTGCCCAGATTTGGGAGAGTATTTTTTGTCTGTCCTTCTTTGACGGCATGTTTGGTTGTTATTGTCACATGATAGGAACCTACAATTAATACAACATAGCATGTATAAGGTCATTATAAATATCAATATCTACATGAGTTGTTACATGTATTTAGTTGAATATTTTTGTCTACATGTACTTCACTTCATCTATACATGTACTTCACTTCATCAAATCAAATGCTTCATTTAAACATTTCTCAGTTTTCCTTTTGTTAAGAACTGAACATGTGACCCTGACTTATTGAAGGAAATTCCACCATATAATTACTGCAACTGGTTAGATATATGTACATAGCTCTTCTTTCTTATAAACCTGAAAAACTTTAGCATGTGAATTTACATGAACCCCAACATGTAGGGTGATGTAAGAATTAATTGAAGTTGAGCAAAGGAACTATTTGATCATTTAAAAATCAATAGAGACCTTTATAATTATATAACTTGACATATATTTCACTTAATTTAATATCAGGGTAAAGTGTTGACATACCTAGGTAACAGAAATATTTCTCTTACCCCAGTCAATAGAAAACTAATCAATGTGACTTCCTACTTCTCAAAATGGTAGAAAACAATATTGAAATTTGAATTAAAATAGATTTTCAATTATTCTTAATTGAGAATCATTACATGTAAAAATTCATACCTTTGTTTTAGGTAGATTTAAATCCTGATGAATGTATAAAGTCCACTGGATTATAGTACAATTCTATTTACAATACACAACAATATATGTGTAATATCAATCTACAATTACGACACACCTGTATTTTACCTGAAGGTTAATTTTTTTGATGTCTTATTGGACAGATATTTTTAGACCTCCAATCAGATCTATAGATTGCTTGGGGCCTAGATAAACAAGAGGTGATCTTCTCACCCACTTGATAATAAAATTGTGAATAATTGTCAATTTACCTGACAGGTATTAATCAGAATTAATCAATTGTGTAATTATACTGTAATGTAATTATTGAGGGAAATTAATTGGATGTGTGTTTGAATTATGATCACTTGTAATAAAGAATTGCAAAATAAAGCTGATGTCTTATATAAGATTTAAGCAATTGCTTATTTCTTATAAAAAGCAAATTGAAACTGAAAGATTCAAATATTGGTTAAAAAAAAACGATTTTATCTGTATTTCAGAACTGACCATGATGACTGTAACAACTATCAAGGATGTCATTGGGATGTTTACAATGGAGGCATATGTACCAATGATTCAGCATTGCCAGAAAAGTATTATTAACATGCAATAATTCTATTTAAAAAAAAGTATTATTTATATTTCTAAGTATGCGTTTCATGTATACGAAAAGGTTGAAAATCTACATACTGCTTGTACATAATATCTTTGTTTGAAAAGCAATTTTCTATTGAAGACTGCATGTAATCACTTCAACCCATGCAGTTTCAGATGAAGTAGAAGCAATGTCCATATATACAATAAAATAATAAAGACAGTGTAATAATTTGTGTGACTAACTAAGGGGGTTTTTAATGTCCTTTACTACCCTGTCGGGTCTTGCACAGACAGTTAAATTTGTGTGAAACACAAAGTTCTTAAATATAGTTTCACTCAATAGTTTCAGCTATACATTACATCTAAAAAAAAATCAAAAATATTCAATCTTTGGATCTCTGATTACTGTATGCTATAGATGAAAAATCAAACTTTATTTATTTTTAGGATTGAGGCTACAATATATTTGCCATGTCTCAGTCTATACACCAATATAACACAACCTGAAAATGAAGTAGTGAGACTGTTTAGAGGAACATTACAGCAGTATGTACCTGAATTGTTACGAACACTTCACAGTGTCAGTCTTAAAAAGGCAGGTTTAATTATCTAACAATTAAACATTCAATAATTTATTTTTGAATAATTTAAAATTTGATTCTTTTAGACAATGATTATAACATGAATCATTACAGTGATCTATAATTTGATAGTAAACCACATTTTTTAAATCATTCAAGTGAAGTGAAAAAAAAAAAAAACTTTCATTTTGGATCAGCATCATTTTGAATTAGTTTCCATGTTCTAATGATTACACATCACCTCAGTGGTATGAAGGATATTGTTACATTTACATGCAATATTTTCCAGGACATCAGTCACATTGGAACTTCGATTGAGTTTGTCTTACAAGGCAGAGTTACCTCCCCTCCTGTGGCAGAATTATGGTTTGACTTGCAGCAGATTTTTAACCAGAACCAGAACACATCTCTTAAAGTTGATGAAGTTCATTACAGTATGAATTTACAACCTATAACCTACCAACAGTTTACTAAGTAAGAATTCAGCCATATACATATACACACACATATGGGTGATCATATGTTGTCAGATAATGACAAATTCAAAGTATTTAGCTCCCTGATGAAAGGAACTGGGACATAAAGAGTTATGTTGTGAATGTCTGTTTGCCAAAATGATGTGCCATACATCTGTGTTCATATAAAAATGATGTCCTTTTACCATGAACCGTGGTACATATTTGTGATATTAACTTATAACAAAAAATAGATGCTCATCTTTACAGAAGAAACTTATTGTGGTATACTATCAATCCATCAATCACTTTAAGACAACAACTCAAAAATGCTTCCAGGAATTTCCATGACACTTTCATGCATTGACAGTTTCTTTGATCTAACCTCCCTTTTGTGTTTTTTTTTATTATAAGTTTTCAATATTTAGACTTTATTGGTATGGAATCAATCGGAACACCTCAACCTTTCTAGTTACACAATAGAAAAACCGTGGAGGCACTAGGCGGATGGATCTGTCCGGAATTTGACCGATCTGATTCTAAAATTATAGTTAAACTGGTTGAATATTTTACCATTACTTTTTTTCTTAGCTCCTCGTTTCATGCCAAAATTTTTGGAAGTGTTGTTGTTCTTTATTTCTAGTGCTATCCAAATTTTTAGTACCACCTGGTGGATAGAACTATTTTGATTCGTGTATGACTACAATTCTGGCAATTTTTTTAAGAAGAAATTCTCCTTTCTGCATCCAAGGTTATTTTTTAGTGTAGCGGAAATGGCCAAGTAGTTCCGATTGAAATGGTGTGATTTTCCGAAAATGCTTTCAGCTATTTACATGACACTTTGATGAACTGTAAATTCATATTGATAAAAGCTCCCTTTTAATTTTTATTAATATAAATATAAAGTGTAAAGATGAGCTAAAAAGGGGTATCCAGTGTATACATCTGTGTAGTCTATATTTCAGTAAGTAACTCATGTGGTATATTTTCCAGTGTGTAACCCCATGTAGTCTTTTTCTCAGCACCAAATTTCCCAGCATGTAACTCCATATGTACTATTTTCTAGTTTGTAACCCCATGTGGTCTATATTCCAGCATGTAACCCCATGAGGTCTATTTTTTCAGTATGTAACTCTATGTAGTATATTTTCTAGTAAGTAATCCCATGTGTTCTATATTCCATTATGTAACCCCATGTTGTCTATATTCCATTATATAATCCCATGTGGTCTATATTATACAACCACAAAAAATTTGTGGTCCTATAATGTTGTGGTGGAGAAGTCGTTGGCATTGACCTCTGGGGACACTTCATTTCCGTATGATAACTTTAGTTGTTGTTGACATGTTGTTCTGAAATTTGATATAATTTTACTAACCACTAAAAAGGCTCCTTTCTATATAATTTGGACTTTGTGGCCCCTACTGTTTTATACAAAGGGGCCAAAAAGGGTAAAAATAGGTGTTTTATTAAAATGCATGCAGTATGTTTGTTTTTTTTCCAATTTAATTATTCTGTTTTTATTGTGTTCCTTATTTAATTTTTATTGAATGTATCTACAGATTTTTTATGTTTTGGACCGTTTTCTAATTTGATTTCTCATAAAAATCCCTGCCTTTATTTTATAATCAGATTTCAGATACCTCTTATGTTTATGAGACCTGAAAATATTGACTTTTTAAATTTTTGGTCTGATATTGAAAATTTTTATTTGAATTTAAAATTTTGTGAAACACAGTGTCCAAACCATTTGTTGTGTCCATAATGAATTGTAAGTCGTCATGCTTAAGTGTGTAAATAACTAATATTGTGTCCACACTTGCCCCAACTGTCCAGTGCACTGCAGTTGTATCATGCTGTGCTTGGCAAAGCTTTTTGTTCAGTACATTACTCCATTTTGTCTATTTTACAGCATGTAACTCTATGTGGACTATTCTCTAGTATGAAACCACATATGGTCTATATTCAAGTATGTAACCCCATGTGGTCTATTTTTCAGAATGTAACTCCATGTGGTCTATTTTCCAGATTGCAGAGGTATTTACTTATACAGATTTTCCGTATTTTCTACTGATTTTGACTGCAGATTATGCTCTATGGATTGTGAATATCTCCATAGTATCTTTGTTAAAGTTTAAGAAAGTTCAGGATTTTACAGATCATTTCCATAGAATGCTGTGAAAAATACGTATGTAACCCCATGTGGTATGTTTTCCAGTATGTAACTCCATGTGGTCTTTTTTCCAGCACAAAACTCCTGTGGTCTATTTTCCAGTATGTAACTCCATGTGGTCTTTTTTCCAGCACAAAACTCCTGTGGTCTGTTTTCCAGTCTGTATTCCCATGTGGTATGTTTTCCAGTATGTAACACCATGAGGTATGTTTTCCAGGCTGTAACCTCATGTTGTATAATTTTCAATATGCGTCTCCATGTGATCTTTTTTCCAGTATTTAACTCCATGTGGTCTATTTTTCAGTATGCACATTATGTTGATAGTAGAAAGGTTAGACTTAGAAAATCTTGTTGAACAGCATCCTTTGGATGGGAGAGATGAAATAAAATCCAGTGTTACAGATACTGTAATGGTGTATCTACGACCACAGGTTGTCAGAAGTCTAGGCAGTTTTAAACTGAATAAGGTAGTTCTGCCATATACAGTCTGCTGTATACTGAAATGGTAATGGGGCATTTTGGTGTGACCATCTGATATCATCATACACATTATTGCATAATAAACTTTTACATTGGAGTATCTAGGTGTAGTGCTCTGAGAGTTGGAACTCCAGTTATTCTAGAAAGATTTGTTAATTTTATGCTTTGTTTCTGAAATACATGACCAATATCCTACAATACCCTGGGACCCCTCTTTCCAAAATCTCTGGATCACACCTGTTACTATGTGTAACAATAAACAGTTGCCTGTTAAAAATGGTCATTAATTGTACCTGACAATTTACAACATGAATATAATTACAGTAACTACAAGTACAACCCAGCCACAAATTTGGGATAATAGATTAAGACACCACTTTAATATCTAAATTTATTGCATTGAATATTAAACATTCTTTTTAGAATGAGATAGCATTTTCTGTAGACAACAGCTTTGATAAAGGAGTGGATCTGAGATCGGAGTATGACATCCTTCAGACTGCTGTCACTAACAATATGGTCAACATTACAATCTATAGACAGATATATAAAGTCAACAATGTCTTTTTTGTGGGAAGCTTTGATCAACTTTGTCCAAGAAACTGTTCTCAAGGGTATTATTATTTCACTTAAGTTCATTCTTAATACTTAAATGAAAATTAAATATGTATACTGTAAAAGTTCTTCAATTCATGGATACCTGTTTTCGTGGATTAGAGAGGAAACACAAGTTTGTCGATTCTTGAATTTGTGGTTTGGTAGTTATAAGTATACACATCAATGAAAATCTCTTTTTCATTGGGAATCCAATTTCTTGGTTTGGCCTACTCACGAAAACCACAGAATTTGGTACCCTATGAACAATAGTACTTTCACAGTCGTTTGAACTAATAATACATAGGTTGAATATTTTAATTCAAGTTTATATTGTGAATGATGTTTTTAGAGGTGAAGTCAGTGTTCATTACAGATTATTGCCAATTTGTTAATTATGACTTATATTCAAAGATTCACACAGTTTTCCTAGGGTAGCTTAAACTAAAAATGTTAAGTTGGAAAATTGGTCAATTCCACAAGCTGTTGTACTTCTGTGAATACCTTTACAATTATTGGGGATGCACATGCATTGGTGTCAGACCTCATGATTTAAATCCAGTGCTGAAATTGCTTGGTAGTCGTACTCTCTTAGAAGAAGAAAGTTCTGAACATTTAGAGATTTACTATGTACCGGTACATATTGTACTCATTTAATTTTAGAAACCAGATCACATGTGACAGTATACCTGGATGTGATTGGTCACACTATGACCAATGTGTATCAGAAGTTATCTACCCTGAAAGGTTAGCAATGACATTATCCATTTTTATCAAAACTTTTTTTCATATATATATACTTTCAGGTAGGAAATTATATGAATGATCATCATGATAGTATATTTGGAGAGATTTTGTATTCATGCTTGGCTAGTAAGGGGGTGTAAATGGTGATTCTCTTGTCTATAACCCTAATGGTACCAAATGATGATTATAGAACAATCACAAAAAATCTTTTCAAACACAATGCCTTAGGCAATTAAATACAAGACTAGCTTGATTATGGTGTTGTTTGGCATGTACTGTTTATGAGTCTTGCCTTTTTTACTTTGAAAATTTGGATTATAAAGATATCTTTTATTGTCACATGCTTAGGTTGAACATTTTAATTTAAGTTTTTATTGTGAATGGTGTTTTTAGAGGTGAAGTCAGCGTTCATTACAGATTATTGCCAATTTGTTAATTATGACTTATATTCAAAGATTCACACAGGTTTCCTAGGGTAGCTTAAACTAAAAATTCAGAGAGGGTACCATGAGTGCAAGTGTGTCTTCCTTTGCTTAAAATATTTGAAATTCTAGAGAAAATCAGCTAAAATTGGATATGCTCCCACTTTGGAAGATGAAACTGTATACAAGTGCATGTCCCTTTCAAAATTTCTGGCTTCGGCTCTGGATTCCAGGATATACAATAATCATACAAATGGAATAAAAATATCTTTTCTATCAGAAAAATTAACCAATCTTGCAAGAAAATGCTAGAACAGGCCAATGAAAAAGAAAAAAAAAATATTGAGTCATTTCATGTATTTATTCACTATTCATATCTTTTTGCATAGGAAAAATGTCAGTGTAGTCTTCCCCTGCATAGACTTTAGCTTTTACTCTAACAGTGAAATCCTGTACATCCAGTCAGTAACTGAAGATATGATTTCATCATATTGGAAGAACAAATCTCAATCAGATGTTGTAGACAGTTCTTATGTCCATGTTGTAAGTAATTGTATATGTATAGTTACAATGAAATAGCATTTGTTACAAGACCATTTTGTATTTAATTGAAAGTAGAAGGGAAAACAGACATGTTATGTATTTTAGCATAGCTGTTTATTTTTCATACTACTTGTGAATGTATACAATTCTATTTTTATTTTAACGCAAAAGGAAATAACTCTTCAAAACATATCTATCAAACTTGAAATGATTTATTAACTTAACTGTTATTTAATATGTTTTGTGTCAATGAGATACACCTAACCATTTTGTAGGGTACATTTAATAGTATAACAATCAGCCTGCAAGCCACTTCTAAATCTCCTTCATTAGCAGTTCTGTACAGAGAAACTCAACAGTGGATTACTATACATAAAATACGGATACATGTCAATGGCTCTACCATTACTGGAACCTCTGGTCAGGATTATACAAGGTCAGTCAATGGTTTTACCAAAATTTTTAGGGCCACATAGGGGTCATGCAGTCTGTCTTTCTGTCGGTAAGAAAATGTTTACAAAAAGTCACTTTTTACTCTTCTAAGATAGGCTTTGGATATTTGGCATTTTGCTATGAGACTGTTTATAGATAATGTGTAGGATACAGTGGTTAATGACCTTTGACCTACAAGGCCTTTCATGTGATAAACTTCTGTGAAATTGCTTCCATGTGGCATCAGTCTGTACATTCTATGTGGATGGCACAAGTATGTTCTGTATATCTTATCTCTATTTCTATTTAGTGTTTCAGTGGCACTGGAATATAGTAACATTAACTTTACATTAGAGCCTATGGAGAGAAGAAAATTGTTTCTAGGAGAAATTATTAGTAGAACTAAGTTGGTGTTGTCTGAAGGTATTAGCATTACCAAGGAATGGTTAACAATGGTAGGTTTTGTTAGCGCCCTTCTTTGTTATTTTGGTAAATGGAGGAGATTGCACTGTAAAACCTACCTTTTATATTAGAGGAGATTTCACTGTAAAACCTACCTTTAATATTATACTGGCATGTTTCAAAAATGTAAATGTTTCAAATTACATTGGTGCATACAAAATAGGCATAAAATGACTACCAGTAATATAGCAGCCTCAAATTCCTTCCAAGTAATATTTTTTTTCTTATAAAACGTGCTAATCCATTAGCTTTGTTGTACCCCTACTCAATAGAGTGGGGCTATATTGCTATCACCTTGTCTTTCTGTCAGTCTGTCTGTTACACTTTTTTTATAACACTTCTAATCATTATATAGCTTTGTTGTATCTGGACAAATTTATGAAACTGTTATGAATTTTATTCCAGAACTACCTGCTTTTTGATTTTGTGAAGAATGAACAGTATCCTGGCATAGATTTAAACAATGAAGTTGAGAAAGTGGAAAAATTCATTGATCTTGGTGGGCTTAGGTTAAAATTAGAAAATATAACCATTGAGCCACTTAAAATTCACACTAATGGAAGTGTGGGTTGTTACCAGAGTGATTGTTTTACAGAGAAGAAATGTTTCTGGGATGGACAGTGGAGTTCTAATTATTGTCTTACTAAACGTTATCCTGACAGGTATGATATTGTTATAATCAGACTTCATGCTGTCAATTATCAGAAAAAATGTAAGGTTCAGTCTTGAATAAGTACTCAGTTACCAGGAATATAGTGTCTTAAATAGAATACTGACATTTATTTACACATATCTTACCTCCTGGTTATTAAGATGTTATTTTTTTTTTTGTGCAGTTAGTTTGCCTTTTTGTCTATACAAGCAAATGTTTGCCTGTAGTCAGTGAAACTGAACTCATATTTTTTTACACAGTTCAAATATTCAGTTGTGTACAGGTGACTACTGTCATTCTTTTGACCAGCATGCCTAAAGCCTACTTGAAAAGTGCGAACCTTTAATTTTTTGAACATCTCAAAATGTTTCTCGCCCAGTTTATTTTGACGCTCTTTACAGAATAGACACTTTCGTGTTTAATATAGGGTAGTAGATGAAGATGCTTAATTTTTACTTTTTTATATTTTCATTTTGTTTTTCCCTTAGTCCAGTCTGGCACAAGTATATGTTCATTGCCCATGCCATTGACTACCCTTCAGTTAACACGAAAGGGTTTATTGGTAATTCACAGCAAAATCAAGTTATAAATTTGATATTCTAAAAGGCATATAAATCTATGTCCATTCATGCTTTACATTATTCCTAAGTAGTGAACTGGTTTGTATGTATTGAGATGGAAAATTGTGGTTGAATTATACCCAAAAAGGTTAAGATCAATCTTGAAGAGTTCATTTTTTTTTCCAGAGAGAAGATGCAATTTCAAATTGAAATGATGCATCCATGTCTCGTGCAGTTTTTTTCATAGTGAAAATTGGGCCTTTTTTTTAAAACTGATATCAATATTTAATGTTTATATCATGTTTAATGACATTAATGCATTATATACTTCGGGGATATTACAGTTGACATGATTTCCTCTTATTTTGATAAATCATTTTTTTCCTTTTTGTTCACTTATATAAATTGCAGTTAATTTGTGTAACTTTCATTTTAATATCAACAAAACATGGTGTTTTGCTTTATATGAAAAGCACAACACTGCAGAAGTTCACCAAGAATGAGCTATATATGAAGAAACATATGTCATTAGAGAAAAATAATTTTACAATGGCTTTCATGTCAAAACATGTCTACACTCTTGATGGTTAAATTTTTCAATTTTGAATTGCTTGGCAAGCCTACCACTTTGAATGCAGTGCGAGATTATTTAGTTCTTATTTCACTGTCATAAACTTTATTTTATTATTTTAAGGTACACGTATGAAGCATATCTACCTTGTAATCAAACACAGCTTCTCACACCAGATGAAGTGAATGAAACTGCCATAGTCTTATTGAATAGGACCTTACAGATTCTAAATATCTCAGATCCTAGTGTTGTACTCTCAGTCGACATCACACCAGTATTTATTTTGTTTTTAATGATTAGTCAATTTGATAATTGAATTATTCCATAATTTTGAAATTTTGAAAAAATGGGCATCTTATTTATTCTTATTCTGAATGAAAAATATTCTCTTTTCTGTTTCTCTTAAAACATTTTGAGGAATATAAATATTTTGAGGCATACTTTCATGTTACATTTGAATGCCAAAATTCACCAGAACTTGAGTTCTACTTTAAGCCTACAATGACTATAAGTTTCTGTTTTGTGTAGACTGGAGCTGTGATAGAGGTACAGTCAACCCCCTTACATCCCTACATAGAACAGTATTCTGAGTTACTATGGCAAGAGATAAATTACAGGGGAGGATTCAGTTTTAGTCCATCTTCAAGATCTGTTCAGTTTATTCCAAGGCATAGAAGAGATTTTACCAAGTATGTCAATATTAAAGGATTTTTATAACAGAAATACAAAGGGTGCATAAGTTTTAAAAAATCGAAACTAGTGTATGTTTATTCCATATCCATCCAATTCTTACAGAATTAGTTAAAGTTAAAATCTAGGGTCATGACTTTCAGATCACAAATTCATGGTAAAAACTAAATACGATTTTGGGCTTTGACTATGAGGGTTGGAGCTATTTGTACATGTACTCATATAACAACTTAATAGTGCACTTTAGTATTGATATGGGTTATGTTTCCATCTATGGGAATATGCAAACACCCCTCTGAGCCTGCATTCAGTCATTTCCAAAAGTTTGTATGCTATTTCCAACAGAATGATTTTGCACCATTCATGTTTCCGACAAATATTTTATACTTATTGACTGGGTCTGAGGGAAAGTAAACTTACATATATTTTATACTTATTGACTGGGTATGAGGGGAAAGTAAACTTACATATATTATATATTTATTGATCGAGTATGAGGGGAAAGTAAACTTACTATTCCCTAAATGTACAGTCAGTGTTTTATTATACTGAAAGAGACAGTAGACACAAATCTATAGCAGAGACTTGAAAAGACAACATATTAGATCTCATTCTATATACCCATTCTTAGTAGTCACATACACAGTCATATTGTTTTTACATAGAGAAATCTAAGAGACATGCAAATTCATGTGCTGACTGGGCACCGCCCATGATGTTTCTGTCACCTGACTGAAGTTTAAATCTCTGGACTCCATCTTGAATAACAATGAATGTCGAGAATTCTGAATGAAGTTTTAAGAAACCTATCCAATCCCATAACAGAAAAGAAAATTCCGTGAAATATAATTACACTTGTGGTCAAATAGTTTTAGGGATGACAAATGGTTAGGAAAAAATGGACCAGTCAAAAGTCTTTTGGTGTGCAACTCATGAGATTAGAAAAACTGTTCAAATAAATTTTGTAAAAAAGATATACTGAGGTATAATAAAGGATGTTATTGATGCTCATTCCCTATAAGGGCAAGTTCTGGTGACACTAAAGTAAATCATTTACCAAAAAAAAACATTATGAAACTGTCAAGTGAGCACATAAAATTTAAAGACTTAAGAAATTATTCCAGTATCAAAATAAAATCTTTAATATTTTTGTTAATTTTGTTATTTACAATTTCATAAAATCATATTATTTTTTTTATTTACAGTGTGGACATAAATCTATTATTCAGAAGTATAGATTTTGATGCCATAGTTAACAGTGGACTTGCCAATAAACAGAATATAGCTTCCTTACTCCTTGCACAGATAAACTTATTTATGCTTGGTGAACTAGTTCAATCATTTCAATTACATGCAATTGAGAAGGTAAATAAATGGAATGGAAGTGTATAAGATTTATCATCTCTTGTTGAATGGTGTACAATAATTTGGAAGTGAATAAAATGCTGGGATGGATAAATGAATTGATATTTTTTGGTAGTAAGCCAATATGTTGTTCAAGTATGCATGTGAAAAAAAGACAAAATTTACAATTTGTAACAACTCAAAACACCAAATTCCATATTATTTACATAATTTTCATTGTTTATAAACCACTTCTTACAGAAAACACTGAAAGATAAAATAATTAACATAATTAAACAAAAGTGAGGGGATATGAAATCTTGTAATTCTTAGATTTCCCTTCATAAACGAATTTAACATTTTCACTCTGTTCATATGGCCATATATTTTCCATTAGGCTGGTTTATCATATTTTTTCTTCTTTTCAGGATTATATTAAATTTAGCATGAAGAAAAGTATAGAAAGCCTCCTGGACATGTCTATAGAAATAGGCAAGCTTTGGGACAGAGTGAATAATGGATTGTTGAAGTTAGATATAAACTATGTCAGACCAGTGATGGCAACATTCATATCATTACATGGATCCTTTCAGGAGTAGGTAGTAACAGAGTGTCAATCAATATGACTAAATATCCCTTTTGAATGTTCTGATTGAATTATACTTATATTTTTGTTAGGAAAACAAGAATAAGTTTTGGTAGGACACCCATAAAAATGTAAGAAAGATCTATGGCATACAGGTTATTGATGGAGGACTGAGCCAAATTGCTTACACTTGGTATCAACCTATCGAAGGGTTGCTGAAATTTTTGTGATGAAAATTAGGAACAGATGAAATTCAATGCCTTTGAAGCCTCAAGACAAAGAATTAAATTAAACCCACAGCTTACTGAATAACATTTATTAGTGAAAAGTAAAATGCTATAAATCTAATAGATTTTTATTTAATTTTTTATGATAATTTAATGATCTTATTTTCCAGAATATGTAACTCACTGACAGGGCATTCCACAGGCTCTAACTTGGTACCAACATTTTCTACCAACATAACATCACCAAAGGTATATACAAATCTATTACTGTAACTCACTGTACCTTATGGCAGACAGAGAAAAATTGAGATTTTTGTTAATACCCCCTTCACATACATGAATCTTTCTTACAAATCCTTACAAAGCATCAATTCTTAGTAATCCCCAGGCAATCATATTTAACTCGTGGTCATTCGTAAAAAAAATCTTAACAACTTATAGACCTTCCCTTGCATTCATGTCAATTTGCAAAACAGGACATGAAAATTTTTTGACATGTCAAAAATTTTTACTTATATGGCCCTGAATCTTTTTGGAAATTTTATTTGTAAAGAGCTCGCAAACCAATCTTAACCAATTGTAAAGCATTGTTAACTGATTGCAAGATCTCGTAAAGCATTTGCAAGAACTTTGTGGTATGCTATTTTATACGATTCATTTATGAATGATTGAATGATTGTGAGTTGTTTATGATATTTTTTTTAATGGATTTATGAATAACAACAAGTTCAAGCGAGCACAAAGTCAAAATAATTTGGGTATAATATTGATTTATTTCTCTCATGTCAAATAATCAATGGAAGAATGCATGAGGCTGTATGAGTTGAATTCCTATGACAAAATGCAACTCCATTAAAAAATCAATGCCGTTAGTAAACCACTTGTAACTTAGCTGCAAGTGTTTGTAAAAACTTGTTAATTGTCTTAGACCATTTGTTAATTATCAGTAAAGCGTGGACCAAGTCATAATAATTGGCATTGCACTCTCAAATATTCTTAACAATATAGTATGTGTTCTTAAATTGATCGTATATATGCTATGGTAATTGAACTGTTAAACATTTTTCATTCATTATTAGTCAATAGTAAAGTAATACTTCATACTCATAACCAGTTGTAAAGCACTCACAAATCAATGGTAAAAGTGGCTTAATTCACAAAGATAGGTGTTAGATTTAACATCGTGTAAATTTTGGGGATTCACAAGGATTGGTAAGAAAGGTTCCTGTGAAGGAGGTATTACATTTGATTATTACATAAATAGTAGTGTTTTATTGAATGTTCCCACTGAAATAAATTTCAATAACTCACACTGTGAAATGAATTTAGTAATTTCACTTTCGGACTTTCTCCTGCCAAAATGTCACAATTTTGAAATCAATCTGCCATTCACAAAGTTTGAAATTTATGTTGGAAGGAATAGTCAAGGAAATCTATATAATAAATAGGATAATCAATTGGTTATCGTGAATAATCAAAATATTATCAATCAAAGAACGCAGTAAGATTTAACTTGTGCATGGAACAAGTTCCGCACACTCGTTAAATCTAGGTGTTCTTTGGCACTCGTGATGATATTTTGGTTATTTACTTCTTCCAATTAATTATCCTATTGATATTTAAAATTTGCAGGTAAAAGTTATATTAAAAATTGATACCAGCCCTAATATTAACACTTTATTAATGCTGGTCAATAAAATTCCAGTAGAACTAGTAGATTTTTTCTACCAACTAGTCCGGTGGCTGATTGGATTGCAACCTTACTATATTTTTCT
This sequence comes from Perna viridis, assembly GCA_037379345.1. Lineage (NCBI taxonomy): Eukaryota > Metazoa > Mollusca > Bivalvia > Mytilida > Mytilidae > Perna > Perna viridis. The sequence goes on along the minus strand of CM074511.1, from coordinate 7,183,536 downwards.
TGTCAATAATTTACTGAATTTTAATTCAGGTACCAGTTGCCATGATACCAGTGCCTACTATTTTAGTTGTATATAACAAGTCGACAACCAGTCCTCACCATCTACTGCCAGTTATAGATACCCTGTATGTTGATGTATGTTTCATCCAGAGTCAGCAATGTCCCTCATGTGTGAATGATTACTCATGGGAGACATGTTCTATGAAGCCAAAAGTGATCAGAGATGGGGTTAGTACATATATTTGTGACAATTAAATAGAAAACATATATTGTAACTTACATTTGTTCACAAAGGCTAACCTGTTAATTTTACACAACAGAAGCCGTAGGTTTCTATTAATCAAAGTATGACTCACTTATTTGTTGTAAATGTCGAAAAAATCTTGCTTATTTTCATGAGGGGCCAGAATATGTTCCCTATATCATACAGGTAAAGAGTACATTATATATTCTACATAAATTGATTTTAAAAAAAGTGTTCTTTTTGATAGGAACACAAATATTTTTGGATACTATTGACATTATTTTTTTTTTTTCTATGTAATAACTTCAGTTGTAGTCTACTGAATTTCATTAAATTTTGATGGATTGTTATTAAAAAGAGTGTCATTGATCCCTACCATTTTGAAAAAAAAGGAGCAAAATTGGTAATGGTTTTTGAATTAAAGGGATCAATGGCATAGTGTTTGATAAACACCCTTAAAAGAAAATTCCTTTAACTTTATTCATGTATATGTAATTGAAATAGAAATATACAGAAATCAGTAAGCAGAATGAAACCTATTCTTGATCTATCATCAGGACAGACTCACATACCAAAAATCAGCTCAATATCAGGAAGCGATAAGATAAAAAGTGCAGAAAACTTAAATTTTGGTAAATTTTTCAGAGTTCAAGTGCCATAACTTGAACAAAAATCAGCAAAGCATAAATAAACATTAACTTGATAAGTAATTCATCAAGGTAGACTCACATATCAATGTAAAATCTGTAAGCTTTTAGAAAAAAAGTGTGGAAAACCTAAATTTCACTAAATTTTTCAAAGTTCAAGAGCCATAACTCAGACAAAAATCAGCAAGGCAGAACGAAACGTAAATTTGATCTGTAACTCATCAAGGTAGAATCACATATCAAAAATCAGCTCAATATCTGCTAGCGTTTAGGAAAAAAGTGTGGAAAACTTTTTTTCTGGACGGCACGACAGATGGATGGATGGACAGAAGGCAAATCTAAAGTTCCCTTCGGCTAAAGCTGGTAGGGGACTATTAAGTACTATATATCTATTCTATATATATTTGTTTCCTTTTTACTGTATTTAGGGCCCAAATAAACCTTTTGATGACATAGGACCAGTACAGTGGACTATTATTGGTGTTGCTGCTGTTTTTATTTTGGCTCTGGCAATAATGGCTGCTCAGGGATGTAAGTATGCTTTTTAAGAGTCTTAAATTTTATAACAAGGTTCCAAACCACAGGATGAAAGTTGGCATTGGTTTTGGGGGTTATGGCTCCAACCGTTTTAGAATTAGGGGCCAAAAACAAGTATTTCGTAGATTTTAAATTTATAACCCCAGTAAAAGTAAAGGAAGGTCTATGATTTTGTTCCACAATATTCTATACCACAATGATCAGACTTGTTTTGATATTGGGAGAAGACTTAAATATTTTAGTAATAAGGGGGTCAGATACAACCATTTTCCTTATGTCCAGACAAGACATGGCATAACTTTCTTTTGATTTCCGCTAGAGCCTTAGTTCCCTCGATTACTCTTTGGAATTGTATTATATTCGTGCCATATGACCAAAGGAAGGCTGGGATTGATTTGGGGGGGGGGGGGGTAAAGACTTAAGCCTTGGAGAAATTAGGGGCCAAAAACAGGCATGTCTTGTCAATAGCTTTAATAGAAGTTAGTGGATCTCTTTGAAATTGTATTAAAAGTTGCCATTTTAATTAGATTGGTATTGTACAGGACTGGGAGTCTTGGCTTCGCTACTTGAGGCTGAATTGCCTGACCCTACCCACCTCTCCCTATTTCCAGTGGCTATCAAAATTCATCGACCCAATTATTATTGTGTCTCATCCCATTTTTCTTTTCATCATTTCATGTTTATTTTTTCATTCATTTCATGTTCATGGCCTGGATATATCTTAAGTATTGCTGCTTGGGCAGTTAACACCAATCAATCGATGAATCTATAGGTAATTGACAAGAATGGATTTAAAATTATTGTGTCCTTATTATTTTGCTTTATTACAGTATATGAAGCAACAAAGAAGAAAGATCCAAAAGGTCCTGATAGTTATGAAGATAATGAATAAAGAAATTACAACATTTTTGTGAATAAATGTGCCTCATGACTATTTCTTAACTAATTGTACCCCTGCTCAGAAGAAGGGGTATTTGACACAGTCCATATGTCCTGAATGAAGTAACACCTGCTCTTGATTGTCATATCACCAACATATTTTTTGGGAAAGCTTTTATAGGTTGCCATATAAAGGAATGTTCGACAAGATAACCTCAATTTCCTGTTTGACAAAAAGAGGATGATAGTATTATTTAGCAATGAGTTTTGACTCATATTGCATCTTTTAACATCTTATGACATGTTTTGTAAATTCTCAGTTTCTAGAGCTAATTAATATATCCCTGCTAACAAGGTTGGGGTGTACATAGGAATCTCCTTGTCATTTTCTTGTATGGTAAGCATAACTCCTAAACTGCTTGCGGATATAGATGTAATTTTATAGGAAGGTTTGGCATCATATGTAGATGTGCATGAAAGAATATTGTTACTATTAGAGAACTATAAAGGGGTTGAATCTAAATTCAGGGCTTTTCATTGAACATCATGTAAAGTGTGGTATTCACTATGTGATCAAGCTTACTGTATTTCTAGTTATGAAAGGACTGTTTTTCTAGACCAGCTTTTTTTTCCATTTTCTTAGACAACTTGGAAGTAATTCAGTTTTTTTTTTGTATTTTGAAATACAAAGTTGATCATTTTTTTGGTGTTTCTTTTTTTGATTTAATGCTGCTAATGAGAAGTTTCTGCTGTAGCATACAGAACTAGTATTTTTATACGACAATTTTTTTCATGGTCATATAATGGTAAGGTGCTGCCGTTTCCCTCTATATTGTTTTTGTCATTGTCCTGGACTAACTTTAGTCATTGATCTTGATAAAATTTCACAAGGTTCTGAACCACCACTTCCTGTTTAGGAAAGGGGCCTAAAGAAAGCATTATATTGGCTTAACTTTATTACTTAAATAAAGGTTTATGGATCTCGACAAAATTGCATTACAAGTTTTCAAAGTCAGGCTTAGATTATATTTAGGGAAGAGGGGTTAACCCCCTCAAACAAAGTTTTTGTTCATGCCATGTAACAAGAAAGGTCCAGGCTTGGTTGCTACAAGTTTTACAAGTTTAAAAAAAAACTGAGTTTGAAGAATATTCTTATTTCAATGATGAGTTCAATCAAGGCTTTGGGGATTTTACAAATTCACTGACAGGAATATTCTCAAAGAATTTTTTCAAGTCTTAAAATCACATACATTTTGCTTTTAAAATGTATAACTACCAAGAATGTGTTGCACTACAACAAAATGACGACCTATCAAATGACTTGAAGGCTATTGAATCCGTCAGTAATCATACAAAACAACTAATGCAAGTATGTCATTTTATTTTTAACCTTAGTAACAGTCATAAACATTTCACATAAAATTATCACAATAGGAGCAAAAAGTATTATTTTCTCTGAGACAGTAAAATCTTTACAAAAACCTCCCTGATTAGTACCACTGACAGATACATAATACCAAGTCTTAAAAAATATACATAGAAAAAATACTGTTTGGAATGTATTCACAAAAATTAAATCTAATCTTAACTGAGGCTTATGAAAATGACCCATATAGTTTTAATGTCCTGCAAATTCAAAATACGTAATTCAGCAACATGTCAACAATACTGTAAATTCAGAATTAATGGAATGCTTTTTATATTCAAAGTGATTTGTTGACACTGCAAAATTTAAGTTCCATTCGGAAAACATTTCTTATGAGAAAAGCATAATAATTGATAAAGTGTAAAGCAAAATAAATCGCATATTGAAATTTTAAAACAAAATAATAAAAGCTTGCAAACTGACCCTAAATTAACAGTATGGAATTTGGAAACTCATGGAGTCAGAGAGAAAACAAGAGTCATACTGCAAGAAAATCATTGAAATTCAAAATATATCATAAAACTAAGAAAGTACTTATATTCATTGGGTACTAATTTCTGTGTATTTCATAGTTGACTCAAACCACGAAATTAGACTCCCGACAAAATACATATCTTCTGTTTAAATATACTGTGGAAAATATCAAACCACAACTATAAGAATCCATGTACCAACATATTGTCTGCAATCCATGAAAATTTATATCCATGAATAAAGGTACTTTTCCCATACATTAAGATAAAATTCTCCAGATTTTTGATATTTTATAAGGTTACTGATTCCATTAAGCAAAAAGTCTTTTCACTATAACTGTGTAATTTAATTATTTTAACATTAAAGGGAATAAATTTATCTGGTTAACTGTGAAACTCAGATCAAGAATTTGGAAAAATATGGAATCTGAAGATAAAAATCTACTATTTTCATTACAAAAAATATTCATCTAATTTTTATCAATAACAAATATTCACACCTTCAAATAGTAATCAATACATGTACACAATTTTTGTTCAACACTGTGTGTAGATATTGAACTCACAAAAATCTTTGGTGGAAATCCTCGAAGAAAACTAAAGGACACCTGCCTCAGCAATGCAAGGCCATTAAAAAGACCAAGTTTGCCATAATGTAAATTCAGACATTCAAGATTTATTAAAAACAATAATAAAAACTTGCATTATGGAACTTTTAACATTATGCAGGGTTTTTTTTTTCTTTTTCAAAAATTGCATTTAAGACAAAAATGACAAGATCACAATAAATAATGAACACAATAATTTTTCAATATACAGTATATCTTTGGTGACAACAATTGTTTTTCAGAAGAGAAAACTTCATCATAACATTTAAACGTATATGTGCTCAAATTATGGAGATCAAGTTGTGGTGAATTACAGTAAAGGAGATAAATTCGACAACATTGTAGAAGCATTACAATTAAATATGGATTTCTGAGGTCAATTTTAGAAATTATCAGAGTAAAATGTAGTGTAATTGATTTTGTCTTAATAGAGTATACTATAGCATTGTGGAGAATTATATACCTCAAACAAAATTTATACTTGCTACTTTTTGTGAAACTGATCACTGATTTGCATACCTGGTAGCTAGATTTTATAAATTTTGCCTGATTCTTATAAATAAATATACCTGATGAACACTGAATGGCACAGCTAAATTTTATAAATTTTGTCTGATTCTTATAAATTTTACCTGATAAACGCCACTAGATTACAACAGCATAAAAATAATATGATATGACAAACTTTTCATGTAAAATCTTAAAATTATATTTACGAGAATGCTTCTGATTGCCAGTAAAATTTTAATATTGAAATGAGTTAGCTCAATGATATTATACGAGAATGCTTCTGATCACCAATAAAATTTTAATATTGAAATATAATATTAAAAGATGAATATTATCAGTCAAAACTAATTCAAATCTGTTACTTGTTACTTGTGAGCAAAATACATATGGTGTGATATAATAGGGATACATACTTATCAATTATGTCATAAGTAACCTTCCAATGGAGATAAAAATCATGGTCACAAAAGACAGTCATAGTTCATTCTATTCAATAGATTTATCATTTTACTCAAATTATATAAATTTATCTGTATTTTCCTTTCCTCTTTCTATGTTTCTTTCGACCAGCAGCGTCCTGGTGTTTACCAGGTTCATCAACAACTGATGCTATATCTTCTACTTGTTCCTCTTCTCCAGATAGATTTTCTTCAGTTGGACCTGATTCTACAGGTGGCTTTCTCAAAATCTAAAACAATAACAGTTTTTAAGTTAAGGAAACAAGTATTGGTACTTTTGCCTTGAAATGGCACATGTTTTGCTTCATAATATTAAAGCTACTTGTGAAGATAGATATATAATTTATAATCGACAATATGTTTTCTACATTGTAATTTACAACCACAATAGAGAACCTTAACTTAAACATAAATGCATACAATGTTCCTTCAGTAGCTTTATCAATGCAATATTCAAATACTAGCAAAGGTTATTCCCCTTTTTGGGTATACCAGTAACTACCAGTTATCTTTTTATTGTAACAAACTTCCTGGTTGGTTGTTTCTCTTGTAACAAACTTTTGAATAACATGGTTGGTATTTTAATGTCATAAATGTTGCTGGTAAACAGACTTCTATGCAAAAAAACTCTGAGAAAACAAGAAAAAAAACTGAACAAAGCTCAACTTTTGATACACTGTCTCCCACCCCCAGAAACCATTTAAGAAAACCTATTGAGTCATTCAGATGGTGAAAAAAATAGGTGCACAACGGCATCATGTGATAAAGAATTTGTTAAAGTTTTATCAAAGTCTGTTCAGCAGTTTCAAAAGGAGTTGCGAATTAGAACTGGGAAAGAAAGAATATACAGCACAATCACTTTATACCTGCTACAATGCAGGGGGTATAATAACAATTAGATAATGAATCAATTCTAAATCTATAAGAAATTAAATCAAAAGTAATTAATCTAATTTATTAAAAGTTTATAAGCAAAAAACTAACAAAAATCCAAAATACTCCTTAAGTAGGGGAAAGACTTACCTTTTCCTTGTCTTTGTATCCCTCTATAACAAGTGGTTCAACATCATTCAAGTGACCAATCATTTCATGGCAATACTGCATAACCTTAGGATTATCCCATTCTTTATTATTTACTACAGATGCTACAAGGGATTCTACTTTTTCAAGGGAATCCACCAGGTCAGAGACTTTCAAGGAAAAAGCTTTGTAAAGGGATTCAACTATATATGATGACTGTAATTCATACTTCTGAATGAAGACAGAAACTTCATCAATGCCAATTTTAATTTCATTTATGTAATTATTTTGAAACCATTTGTACTGCTCCTGTTTTGAACGATGTGAATCCAGTTTAACATGAGCTTGTAAAGGTGTTAACCCTTGGATAGATGATGGACCATTTATGTTCATGTAACCTTCCATTCCTTCAAATATGTCATGAAGTCCTTTCTGTGGAGTTGAATTATCAGCATCCTCAAATATTCCGTTCTCTATACGTCTTGGATTATCTAGTTCCTCATCCTTGTCATTTTGGAATATTTCACCACAAAACCCACACATTTCTTCATTTACTTTGATATCCCTGAGTAAATCAGAACCTTCTGAGATTTGATTATAGAGTGCTTCCTCACAAAGTTTTTTCAGGGTTTTACATTTCTTTAAAAAAGCTACATGTCTTAAATATCTTAAAATTACATCAGCTGACTTCTTTCTCTTCTCCTCAATTTCAAATTTTTGTTTTGCGGCTCTGTGCATCTGATTGTGCTCCTCTGAAACATTATGGTCTTCCTCGACTTCAGGTTTATGTTCAGCTAGAACAATCTCAGGATTCGTAGCAGCCAAAGAAGTCTTTTCTGAGCAAAAACTACTTTTGAATAAATTAAAATTCTCCAACGACACCTTGATTAGGCCTTCTCTTTTATTCATCTTTTCATCCCATCGACAGAAGAGTAGATCATCTTCCCTTCCCTGTAGTAATTCTTTGAGACATTTGGCTAAGTCACCTGTTCCTTTAGATGATTTGACCTGATCAACTGCTCTGGTGAGACGAGGAGGGCACAATGATGGAAGATCAATTTGACAAAATTCTCTCATTACATTTGGTTCAAAGGTGGAATACACAGTTTTGTCCATGTTGATGAGGAAAACCAAACCACAAATCAGAACCCTTTCAGCAATGCCAGCTGCTGTCAATATCTCATCTGTAAACTCTGAAGTTGGCTCTTCTAGCTGATGCTCAACAGACTCAACCTTGGTTGAAACTTCCATTAAACCCTGGAAAGCTCTTCTGATGATGTTTACCCCATTGTCTGTTCCAGCCAATATTCCAATAAATCTGTCAATTCTATTTCTAATTTTGTCTTCCTCAGGAGCATACCTTTGCCTGGTAACAGATTCAAATGTAGATATTCCATTGTCAGCCTTATAACTAGAATCAATGAAGTAGACCAGTGATACATAGGATGATGGTATCACAAAGAATGGAGACTCCATCGTGGAGAACTTGCACTGCATACAGAGTGATGTTGTGGTGAAAAACTCAATCCACATCATAAGTAGACTGGTCTCAGGAACAAGGGCTTCATGTTTTCTTATCAGCTGAATGAATGTTGCAAATGACAACATAGCATTTTTTGACTTGTTATTAGAAGAATACATTTCAAGGAAAGCATCTTGAAAACGTCTACCTACACACATTACAGTTCTTCCTTTGTCAAGAAGAAAACCAATCTCTTTCATGCTAATTTTCATACCATTATCATATTCCATTTGTACATCTTTTTCAAACCTGTACAATGCATTGTCAACATCTATATTTAGTTTCATAAGTTTCTGTACGAAGCCCATCTTCATGAACAGTTCTACATTTTCCCCCCTTTTTCTACTTTTCTTGTCCATAATCTCCCCATATTTAGTTTTCAAGAATCTGTTGATATACTGTTTAGCATAATAGTATTGTGAGACTTCTTTTTGGGTAGCAACTGCATCTTGAACTGTATCAGAAATGCCTGCTCCATGCCCAGAGTTCTGGATCAAGTCATTCAACAACACCTTACAAGACTTGTACTTGTCCTCTATGAAATTTTCCAGCAGAAGCTTGAAGTCCTTATTAAGTGGGGCTCTCATTAACTCTCCTATTCCATCATCAACAATGCATTCTAGTTCTATATTCCACTGATCTAATTCTAGTAACACTAAAATGTCTCTATGTGTCAATTTCCTGTGTATGCTTTCACAACATTGTTCCTTTCTAATGCCAGCAGCATATAAGGAACATTGGACATGGTTCTTTCTTAAGGTAGCTATTTCTTCTTGTATTTTCTCAAACCAATTCTTCCCCCTCTTGATCAAAAACTCAGCAATGATTGTATTTACGTTATTAGAAGAGATTTCACCAGAAATGTCACTATCAGCATTCTGTCTTAGAAGTTCCACTATTCTAGGATGGTGTTGAAGATTATAGACTAATTTTGTACTTGAAGCAATTTCTAGTCCATAAAATGAATGGATATTTACCAACTGGTTTCCATCAGTAATATTGTCCTTTCCAGCAACTAGAACTTTTAATACCTCAAACAGAGTTCTAATACCATTCATAACTCTTTGTATATTCTGGCTATCAGATAGATCACCATTGTAAATCAACCAGTTTGTACACTCAAGTTGTCCAACTTTATACTTATAACTGAAATGTTTGTGTGTGAAATTGCCAAAAGCTGCTTTAATTCGATCAAAATCCCCAGTCAGCTGCCCGAGAAGGAGCTCAGCTTCACCTGCACCTATTTTTGGATGATTAAATTTGTAGCATTTCACATCCTTCAAGTTGTTGAATATATCTATAGCTCCCTTTAATTCTCTGCTAACTAGTTCCAAATCATCACATTTAGCAGTGCCATTGAATTCAACAGATGACATTGTTTTAGCCTTGAGAATGTGACAATATCCAACAAAGTCCTTCTCTTCAAGTTCAGTGAAAAGTCTAAGGGCTTCTTCAATCTGTCCTTGTTCTAGATATAGAATAGCAGCAGCTTTGACTTTACCTAAAAAATAAAAGCAAAATAATAAAAATAAGAAATAGGATTGTCATCCACACTTTAAAAATGATTGGCTCAATACAATACTTTAGGGTTATTAATATTCATGGATTCTGTCAAGTGGAGATATTTGGGGATAGTTTCAAAAATGATTATCATTATATAGTGTTAAAATTAATTCACTACAAAAATTTAAACATTAATATGTGAACAGTTATCCACTAAATTTTACACACAAACAATTTGTCAAAAGACAATCATGCAATAATAAATGAAGGTAATTAGAAAAACAGGTCAAGATATAAATGAACAAGTCTCTGAAACTAGAGGCTCAAGAGAGCCTGAATCACTCACCTGGTTAACCATTCGCTTATTTGAAAAACTTGAGGAATGAGACAGGTTAAGTTAAAATCAACTAAAATTATTCATAGCATTTTCATGACTTTAATCAGAATTTTGCAAAAGGCAACAATTTTTGAATTTTTTTCAAAAACCTGTCTTATGACCCCTAAGTTCCATTTTTAGTATAGGCAGCCATATCCATTCACGGATTAAAAATCTCAGCAGTCATTTTGAGCACAATACACTAAAGAACTATTATGCTTATTTTCATTCAATGATCTTAAATGGTTTTAGAGAAGATTTTCGAAGTTGTACATGTGATAAAAAAAAACAACAACAAAACTGTTTCAGGGGTCATAACTCCTACATTAGTCAATGAATGGTTTTGAAAATTTCGGCATAGGTCCTTCTCATGATGCTTAACAATTTTACCCCATGCCAGAAATTTGCTAAAGGCAACAGTTTTTGAGTTATTTGCAAAAAACTGCCATCTGACCCCTATGTTCTATTTTTAGTAATGGCAGCCATGATTTTTCATGAATCAACAATCCCATCAGTCAATTTGTGTGGGATACCTTAAGAAACATAAATGTCAACTTTCAATGAATTCTGTGCAATGGATTTTGAGAAGATGATTTTCAAAGGCACATGCGAAAAATGCAAAAAAAAAATGTTTCAGGAGCCGTAACTCCTACAGCAGTTGACCAATTGTTTTGAAAATTTAAGCCTAGGTCCATCTCATGATGCCAAACAACATTACCTATGCCAAAAATTTGCTAAAGGCAATGGTTTTTGAGTTATTTGCAAAAAACTGCAATCTGACCCCTATGTTCTATTTTTAGTAACAGTGGCAATGTTTTTTCATGGATCAAAAATCCCAATGGTCATTTTGTGCAGAACACCCTAAGGAACTATCATGTCAAGTTTAAAACCTGTCAGTCCAGTAGTTTCAGAGGAGAAGATTTTTTAAAATTCGTACACGACGACGACGATGGACGCCATGTGATTGCATAAGCTCACTTGGCCTTTGGCCAGGTGAGCTAAAAAGTACAGCCCCTTACTTTTGCAAAAGGTAATAGACAAATTTTTCATTTATTATCATGTAAGGTTTGTCAACTTTTAGGCTACTTGAAGGATATGAAATCTCAAAGACTGAGAAATCTATAATCATTTATACCATTTTCTTTGAGCATTTCTGCAGCATATGACATGTAGTTGTTTTGAGGCTTATGTTTCTGTTTTAGAAAGCTAACCCTCTTATCAATGCTAGGAAGAATGTTCAGAGATGCAAGCATCTTGTCTGGTTTCTTCAGCTTGTGGTAAAGATTGGCTCCAGCAAAGGCTAATTGTTCCTCTGTGTAGTGCTTGGCAGGTTTATGATCGATCAAGTGCTTTGGAACTGGTTTCCCCTCACTTTCAAATTCCTGTTATAAAATCATAAATATAAATGATAACAAAATACCATTTTCAAAAAGAAGAAAGATTTAAAGCTTTTACAATGAATAAGAAATGTATTTTACTTGATATTGGTTGAGTTATTTTTTATTTAGTAAACTAGATGTGTTTGCATGACCTGAATGCCTTCACCGGCAGTACAGTTTTTTCTAAGTTCAAGGGCATAACTCCATCAAAAACCAAAGAACCAGAACAGAACTCAACCCTGATGTGTAACTCTTCAATATAAACCGGTATCAGTTCAATTTCTCAAGGCATTAGGAAAAAAAAATGAAGTTTGAGGGACATTACTCTATACAAAATCAACAAACTGAAACAAAACTCTGACTCGATATCTAACTTGTCAATATACATCTGCATACAAAGTTTTTTAAAAAAATGTCAAAGTTGATCATTACAGTTACTTTACTAGGTTAAAGGAGCACAACTGCATCAAAAATCAAGAAACTGGAGCAAAACTCAGACTTGGTCTGTAAATTATCAATACGCACCTGTATACATAAATTGAGTTCAATATCACAAGGTGTTTGAAAAAAAAAGTCTAAAAAAGTGGTCATAACAATAATTTTTAAAAGTTAAAAGGGCATAACTCCAACAAAAATCAAAGAACAGGAACAACACTCAAATCTGTAACATCAATATTTTTACATACAATCAGTTCAATAATTATCTCGCATCCATGAGAAAAAGGTCTGCAATCTGGTTGTCACAGAATGACAGAATGACAGCCTAAGGTAAAACTGTCTGACCCGATCACTGTGTGGTGGGGCATAACAAATTAAGAAGCCTCCACAAGTTTATTTATATTGAAACTAAAGAAAACTGAGCAAAGCTCACTAACTGGTATCCATGGCTACCTACCCAGTAACCATATGGTCAAAACAGGAAGTTGATTTCACTTCATTATAAAATAAAACTAAATGATAAAACATCCCTATAGAAAGTTAATGTCAAAATATCCAGTGAAATGAATAGAAGTTGTACAGAAAACAGTAACAAACTGTGAGCTCACCAATTTGATACCCGACACCCTCTCATTTGATAACATGCACCTTTTAACCTCCATTTTGATTTGGTTCAAATTCTGAAATAGGAATTGCACACTGGGAATATGTAATAAAGATTCTGTGAAAGTTTCATTCAATTGGTCTAGGATTAGTAATTGATAAGTGATTGACCTTTGTCCTTATATTGACAAACGACAAAGTCCATGTTTTTCTATGTGAAACCCCCAAATTGATTTGGATCAAATTCTAATATAAGATGTGCACAATGGAATTATGTAATAAAGATTCTGTGAAAGTTTCATTCACTTTCTTTCAGTGGTTATTAAGAGGACTAACGGATAAGAGATGTGTCCCATCATTTATTAAAAAATGACAAAGTCCTTGTTTTGCTATGTAAAACCCCCAAATTGATTTGGTTTGAATTTCCTTAAATTGGAGGTATTCAATGGGAAAATTAATAAAGAATTTGTGAAAGTTTTATTCAATCCCATTCAGTGGTATGGGAGGAGTAATGCATAAGAGATGGATCCCCCTTGTGAAACAGAAGGAAGGACAGACAGACAGAAGGAGAGCAGACACCCCTATATATATATATGTATCCCCCACTGATATAAAAAGTTGTGGACAGACAAACTGAATGACAGACACCATGATCACTATATATCTCCTGCAAAGCAAAGGATATAATTAATGATTACTGTAATAAACACTAAAAGATAATATTACAGTAGTTAAATATGCCAGTTAATCATGCAATTTTATAGGTCAGATGACAGGGGATATGAAACCATATTGCCAAGGAGACCTTATCCCCTGGTCTACCATGAGGATATGGAAGCAGACCAGAAAACTTATTGCTTTTATGAAAGTGAAGCTAATATAAGTATCATATAATACTAATTATGTGGGAAGTCAACATCTTTGTGAAATAAAAAAAATAACTGTCTTCTTTCATCTTGTTAGTTTGATGTGTAACGTCACAAACAATATGCATATCTGACATTGATGATCTGAACTGATTTTTCGAAGATTATGTTACTAAAACAGATGAAAAGACACTCCAACAGAATATATTTGTTTTTCAGAACTTTCACAGGGGATATGGTCTCACATTTGCCTACCACTCGGGGAATATAGAACCCTGACAGGCAATATAAGCCTATATCCCTATGAATATAACATACCATATAATTTTCAAAAATTATGGAACTCATTTCTTGAATAGTTTTACCAAACAAAACTTGGAAACTATTAAAGCACTTCAAACATAAGTTTATATGAAAGTAGTACACAGGCTTGCAGGCAGAATTGATTGGAAAGAAACACCAGCACTTCATTAATACAATCATGAGGAGTTAAGAACAAGTATACTGGAGTCTCACTGTACCACAGTAGTTACCGGTAATTGTTATCTAGAATGAGGAAAAACAGGCCTCTAGAAAGTAGTGTTTGTCGTTCCTTAATTGAGCTAAACTTTTTTTTTCGAACGCCGCAACTTAGTAATTGCTTGCCAAAAAGTGAGGTAAATTTATGTACCTAAACAAAATTTCCCATTGTATCACTGTTTTGAAAAGAAAATTATCTAAAATTATTTCTTTCAAAAGTATTGCAATGGCAATTTGTAGGTAACTTTTCAATCAATCATGACAACTTTTTTATCTGAATTACATCTTCATTCAACTTGACAGCAGTTTTCTGAACATGACCATAACAAATTTGAAAATGGCTGAAAATCACATAAAAAATTTGGAGTTTGTTTCTAATTTTCCTGTCCTTAGGAAACTGGATAATTTGAGCATGATTTCAAAGTTAACACTTAGTTCCTATTTCAAACACAATAAATAAAATACTGGAAATGTGCATTGTTCCATGTTCTTGTTCTAGCAATACCGTGATACAGTGGGACCTGTGATATAGTAGGAACAGAGTATACAGTACCTTGATAAGAAGATAATATCTTTTCAGGGTGTCATTAGCCATATCAAATTTCTCATGATCATACAATGTGGTAACTGCTTTGTCGAAGTAACCTAATCTTTCATAACATGAACTGCACTCTACCGGTTTTCTCAGCCGTTTATAGGTCTCTGCTGCTTTCTCCAACTGAAAAATACATAAAAGCTGTTTTCAGATTAAGATAACATTATTCAATATAATTAAATGAGATGTGTCAATAAGACAGGGATGCCCCTGCATTCCTAAAATGCTAAGTAAAATTAAACAAGAAAGCAACAAAACCATTCAGGTATACAAGAAGTGAAAAAGCTTACACAGGGTACAACCTATCAAGGGGAAACTGCATACATTGTATGTTCTCACAAAGTAATGGTGTAGCTATGCTAAAAATTTATGAAACCCTTAAAAACTTTTTTGGCTAACAGGAATTACAGTGCAACTGAACAGACACGCTTACATACATCAAAGTGAAGCCCCATAAAACAATTCAAATCTGACACAAGTGAACACACAGTACATTCCATCATGCTGAAGCTCCATACCGGTATTAAAATTTTATTTAATATTTTACCTTAAAAAGTATATCCCCAATTTCAAATGTTAAAAGGTGTATAACTCCCAGAAAATTCTGTGGATCATAAATTCATGGTAATATGTACAACTATACATCATGTCCTAACCACCTAAGTGTGGAAGACATAATTTTCAGTTGTTCTCATGAATGGTAGCTGCAATTTATTTGTTGATAAATTTTATAATATCTAAAGCAGTAAAACATCATGTCTCTGATGACTAAAGGAGTGGGCTTAAGAAGACTGTCAAAAAATACTATTTTATTATTGATTGCATTTCGTATATATACCTGTCCCATTTTTTCATACAAATGAGCCAGCAGTTCTTTCTCCCTGGCATTCTGTAAACAGATGGCTGCTTTAACTGGGAGTCCTACTTCTAGGTATTGGTCAGCAGCAAACAGGAACTCATTTCTCATTCTACTTGGATTGTCCTTAATTCTGGTGGCATTCAGTGCCTTTTGATGGGTCATGGCAACCCTCTCCATGTATAGGTCTTCACCACATCTGTAACACTTGGCAGCTACTTCATACAAATTGTGTTTCATAAAGTCCTCTGCTCTTTCTATCCACTGTTCAGGAGTAGATTCTTCTGCAAACATTCCTTCAGCTGAAATTTGAATGGGATGAAGTAAAAAATATATTGATAATTCTTATGGCCAAAATAAAAAATATTCTATATTCTCATCCCCTCTTGACCCAACATTTTCACACTTCCCGGAAATATTTATTTTGATTTTTTGCTATTTAGGTCAATTTCTTTCAAATTGACAGCATTTTTAACTTAAATTGATAAAAAAATAAAAGAATTATTTTGTAATGTTGGATAAGAATCTAGGATTTTTTTAATGATGGCATAATGTTGGTCTTTGTACCAACCAGCCTTACGTGAATATCTCAAACCAATATTGTAAAAAAAATCAACGATAAGTGCTGAATGACAGACTGATAGATGGGAAGTACCTAAAACTTAAGA
Source organism: Perna viridis (assembly GCA_037379345.1). Lineage (NCBI taxonomy): Eukaryota > Metazoa > Mollusca > Bivalvia > Mytilida > Mytilidae > Perna > Perna viridis. The sequence continues at coordinate 7,167,410 of CM074511.1, read as the reverse complement.
TTCCTCAGCTCTATCCATACCGCACTAATTATCGTACAGGCATTTATATCATATAGCTTGAAAACAAATTCATGTTTTATTTTTTATTTACTACCGGTACTTTCTTAATATCCTATGACTGTAAGTTCAGAAATTATTTTGTATTTTTAGATATGACTTAACTAATTATAAATAATGTATCTTTTTGTTTTATGCACAATTAGAAAAAAAAATATGCTTGTTCTGAATAGTAAAAAAATTCTCTAAGGTCATTTCAAATATGGCTAAAATAAAAAATCATAGGAAATTATAATGACTCTACATAGAAATTAAAAACACTATATTTTAAAGCAGTTTTGGTATGACATGGGTTATGTCCTCATTGTATGACTAAGGGGTGGGGGGTCCAGGGCGCAAAGCCACCCAGAAGCTCCTGGATGTTAGCCTTTTTGAGATTTAAATTTTGACTTGAAAATATGGGATTAGGTCTGCAATATTTGCTTAAGTTTTGTTTAAAATATATGAATTTGAAATCAAGATGTATGATGAATCATAACTGATTTAGTCTCAAAACCCTGAAATCCAGCAGCTCCCAATGTTTTTCACCAAATCCATTTCTAGACCAATGTTGATAAACTTTGTTGACTGTTTGCCCGAAGTGGCCAATAAACAAAATATGCACATGGAAAATTTATGCTATTTTTCAATAGACAAAATTTTTATCATAGCCAATTCTTTTAAATTAATTTTAAAACATATTTTTATCTTTAAACATGAGAAAAGTAGTTCTGAATTTAACTGAATAGGGACGTATCAATATTTTTTTCTCCATTGAGATATAACCAAATTATTTAACCAATCAGATTACAGTATTTTGCTCAAATTAATTTATTATAATCAGTAGCAGTGTTGAATCTGGAGCCAACATTTTTTTTATATTCTTGTGAGCAAAGGCCAGACATTTTCTTTTCAAAGTTAGGGTTGCCAGAATATTTTTACGAAAACGCCCCCTCCCCGCCAAATCGAATGCCTTAAATCATATTCTGTAAAAATTTGTTTCACGTGTTGACTTGTTGTCAACGCTAAAAATTCCTGCACTCGTCCGTACATATCACAACAAATTCATGATGGGTAAAAAGTAGACTGTTGGGCTGACATTTTCATCCCAGTGAGTTGCTGTATCTTTACCATATACACCATACCTGTTCTCATGATATACTGTAATAAATTCATTCAAAACACTTCATCACATACTACATTTTATTGATTAGAAGCTACAAATAAGTCTTACAGCTATTCGCTTCACCACTAGAAATGACTTTGACTAATTTTCTAGCCTTGAAGTATTCAAACATTGGTGCTCGATTTGTCATGTCCTCATCAAAGATCCATACATTCACCCTAGCTCTGGTAACTGCTGTGTATAAATGCTTTAACTCGGAATTCAGCACTTTGTGTTTTTTCTCATCAAAACTCAAGGCTCTTGGTCTGCCCTTCTGCTGCATGAAGTCTAAAAAAATACAAATTCCAAACATGGTTGGCGCATTATTTCTTTATTGGTTATTGTCATACAAGTTTGGCCCATCAAAGCCTAAAAATGCCTTGCCATAATTATCCTAATCATAATAAATTATATGTCAATAACAGCAAATGCAACCTCATAAAAGGACTGGTCAATCAATTTTGACCCAATGAAAGCACTTATAAAGTGCTTAAAGCTGAACTATACACACTGACTAGCCTGAATTAACTCACAAGAAAAAATTGAAATCTGGTTGCCTTTTCATTTGATCAAGCTGAACAAAAAGTAAATCATTTAAAGAGATCCCTCCTTCCAACATTCCTGCCAGATTTTTAAACCTTTGCAATAAAGGCCAAAATTTCAATACTGTTTTAGAGAAAACTTTGTGTGGCTCAAACCATCCACTGAGCAACTTGAGCTACATAGAAAGAGGATCATTATTTTGGGTACTTAAGTATTAAGGTTAACAACCCTATCAAATTTCAAAATATTGGTACTTGTTGTTTCTGCGGCATTGTTCTTTGTCAAAGACATAGATTTATTATTTCTGTCAAGTTTGTTTACTACTAGCATCAGCAGAGATATACCCTAAAGTGTTTCCCTCAGCTATCCACTAGAACCACACAAAAAGTGGATAATTTGTTTGAGGTAAAAAAAAAACTATTTAATCCAAAAACTGTAGGCACATTTGATTTCACATGATAACTGACCAGTTAAGATAGTCATATTATTTGATCACAACAAGAGGCTCCCAGGAGCATGAAGTGCTCACCTGGTTAATTTTGCCTTTCAAGGGCATTAAATTTAACAAGGAGCTGTCCAGCAATTTTGACTGACAAGAAGATTTTGGTAGGACTTATAAGGGATCATTTCAGCAATTGAAGGCTTTTTCATCTATCATAGCTTCCAAGATATTGGCAGAAAACTGTAAAAAAAAAAACAAGAAAAAAACAACATCATTTGCCACCTTTCAAGGGCAAACTTCAACTTTGATCCCTTCAACATTTTTGAAGGCCTTATAATAAGGACCATTTCAGCATAAAAAGAACTTGGCTAAATCTAACGGTTTGGGAAATTTATGCGAAAAACAACTGTCTGACCCTATGTTCTATTTTTAGTAATGGCAGCCATGTTTTTCAATGGATCAAAAATCCCCACAACAGTTCTAAGCAGGATACCCCAAGGAACATTCATGTTAAGTTAGGGTCAAGTTGGTCAAGTAGTTTCAAAGGAGAAGAGTTTTGAAAGAAATCACATAAAAAATAACAAAAAAAAAATGTTGAAAAAGACATTTAGTCCAACTTTGCTGAACAGATTAAAACAAAAATTTGACCACAGATAGATCTCATCATATTTTTTGACAAACCAAAAATCCCCACATCAGTTCTATGCAGGAAACACCAAGAAACATTCATACCAAGTTTGGTTCCAATTGGTCCAGTAGTGTCAGAGGAGAAGAGTTCTGAAAAATTTTTAACGATGGATGACGAGGGATGTCGACGACGGACAACAAGTGATGGCAATAGCTCACCTGGCCTTCAGCCAGGTGAGCTAAAAAAGCAGACTAACAATAAAGGAGACAGACGACACTAATGTAAGGTAACTGATGCTTGAACCTTGGGCCAAAGAGAGCTACTGATGATGAAATGCTAAAATTATTTTTCATAAGTTAAATGATTAGTACAAAGAAGTATAAAAACTGCAATAAAACAAAGCTAATATACCTAAGCTGATTGGAACCAAACTCTCCTGATCAACCACAGTTTCTTCACATAAACTTTCCAAGAAATTGGTAACAACTCTCCATTCTTTTGATGCCTGTGAAGATAAAAAGTCTTCTGTAATCAACTAGAACTGTAAGTGGGCTGAGTGATACCCTCCACTTGTAACATGGGAAAACATGAAAAATGAAGATCAGCATTACAAAGTGGCACTACTTTGCGCTGAACAGGGTTCATGCTGAATCTGAAAATAAGCAAACAGTTGTGCTAATAGCAAATTACCTCCCATTTTTGGGTGCTAAGATCCCCATTATTATGAAATGAAAAATCATTTAAAAAAATCAAAAGGCAAGAGAGGTTCATTCCATTAAAACAAACAATGTGCCAAAAAAATACCAGTATTGAAACTTTTAGTTATCATTCAATGTGTAGATTGTGGAAGGACAGTAGTCTATAATGTCCATAAAATACAATGTCCATAAAATACAATCATATAAAATGTGCTATATAAGATTAAAACTACAAGGATTAAATATAAGAACCAAAAATTATAGAAATCACTACCACTTACGAAACATTTGAAAGAAATAATATGTTAGCCTAAGGACTCTTGGGATTAAATCTTCTTTTTGAATATACTCAAATCATAAATATATAAATACCTGAGAATCTTTGAAGAAATTGTACAAAAGAATGTCATCAAACTCTAAACCTTTGGATTCATAAATTGTTAGTATGAGTCCATATTGTAACTCCTCAGGGACGTTTTCCCGTGCAGCTTCATTTACCACTAAAATGGCCTGATGGGCTCCAAACTCTATGTGGGAGGTCTTCCGTTTGTTTCCTCTCAATAGCATAGCTAAGTCACTTGCACTACAAGACTCTAGTAATATAGGTTTTGGTCCATGGAAGAGTCCTTGGTCTTTGTTGAGCCTGTCAAAGGACTCTGGAAAGAACTTGACCATCAAGTCCAATATACTGGAAGCTAAGGAAAGAATGCCTGCATGTGATCTGTAGTTGTGTGTCAACTGGTAAACCTGCTTTGGAACAGCAATGCCAGAAACTTTACCCATTACCTGTAATTACACGTGTTAATTAATAACATAAAAACTCTCGAGAACAACGCTGTATATAAATGTATTAAGGCATCTCTTTGTCTCATCAAGGCAAAAGTTTGATATGATCAACCTCTACAGAAATAACAAAAGCCTATCTAATATTCTACAAATGAAATACCTACAAACAAATCAAACACACCCCTTAAAACAAATAATTTTACTTGATTCATACAGGTGTGTAATTAGTTGGTAAAGCAATTAACTGATTACCTGGAATGATTGACTGGCATAGTAAAACAAGGACTTCAGATCGTTGAATCTGAATGAAATTCCTCTCATGATACTCTGGGCTGTGTCTCCTGTCAGAAACATCTCATTGGGACTCTGGCAAAGTCTTAAGAGTAAACATAGTTCAGCCTGAGTAAAGTCCTGTGTTTCATCTACAAAAACTTGATGTATGACCCAATTCATTTCTTTCTGTTCACAGATACGGTGGTATATATCCTTTACAAGATCAGTTTCATCAAAGTAAAACTTCTGTTTCCTCACATGTTCATATTGCTTGAAGAGGGTGTAAATATGCTCCCTTTGCCCAGGAAAATTTGGGGCTCTTTTCCTTCCTAGGTCAAGGTATTCCTCTTCATTAAGATGTCCAGAGGATTTTGACAAGGCCTCATAGGATCCTTTGATGAATGACATTATTTCAGTCCAAACCAATGATGGATGGTACTTCTTCCCTACTCCTTTATTGATATGTGGCCAAATGGTCTCAGCAAACAGTTCATATGTCATCTCTTTCCTTGGGTCTACCTTTCTATGTTTTTTGTTCCTGTTCTCATTATCATCATCACCATCATTAACATTAAAATCAAGGTCACCTTCATCATCACTATCATCATCAGAATCTTCTTGTAGAAGTGGCAGAATACTGAGAAGTCCATCTCCATCTGTCCAGCCTTCTATGTCTACCTTTAATGACCCATCCTCAGCCCGATCAAAGAAGTATGGAGCTTCCAAAGAAGCATCAAGCATTAACAGAAGTTGCCTTGAGGTAACAAACAATGGATATTGGTATTCAGATAAATCTTGTAAGCGGTGGGGTTGTGACTGGCTTTCTACTTCTGTATGTTCCTTGGCAACATCACAGGCATGTATCAACTCTCTAAAGTTTTTCTGCACTTCACGGCACAACACAGAATTTTTAGTAATAAAAAGTTGATGAAGATGATCATACTGTTGTTCAAAGTCATTCTCACCACCTAGTACAGGAAACTCATCATCTTCTAGGGACATACAACAAGCCCCCTGTTCACTTCCAGCATTTTTCTGTCTCTCAAGTTGATGTTCTTCTTCCTCAACATTTTCTTCATCATCTAATGAAATAAAAACAACACTATGAATAAAAAATCAAAGAATCAAAGAATACAAGACTTAAATTGATGGAATTCTTTACGGATTCAAGGCAGTGACCGTTTCTTTTGTAAGTAATCCAACCAGGAGAATGACAACTGCCTTCTATTCCTATAAAATTTATCCACATGAGAAAAAAGCTAGCTAAAAGTTAATCCGTATGTAACATACTTTCATTTTAGCTACAGAACATTAATTTGGTGATCACATTTACCACCATAAATGAACATGATCTGTATTTTAAAGTTCAATACATGGTAAAATGAAAATTCTGAAAAGGGAAATGACCTGCTCCAGTCTTTTCAAGTTTTTCTTCTACATAATCAACCAAACATTACTTTAAAGCAAAAGTGGAGATGTGCTCCCTCCCTGCTTTCTGCCAATCCTTGGACCCTTCTATGGTAATAAAATACTCTGCATGGCACAACGATACGACTGCAGAGGTTGAACTCTGATCAGTTGGGGCAAGTTTGGGCATATACAGCAATGATTTTTGATTCCAGTAAAATATTTGACAAAGGATAAGAATTTGAACAGAATCAAAATGGTCACTTTTTGACCCCTTATTCAGAAGTGGTTCGAGTCAAAACCTTCAAAATAAATCCAAACCCTCCTTTGTGGAATTACAGTTGTGGAACAATTTCAAAGTCATTCATTTGCTTCTCCTGAAAATATTATCCAAAAATAACACAAGGGGCTCTCAAAGAGAATGAACTGCTAAGCTGACAAACCATGCCCTATTAACTAAGTAAGAAAAGGTGTCATGCTTTGTTACCATGTTTGACAAAAAGTGTTGAAAAAGAGCATCTACTGATGAATGCTGTAAGTTCAAGACCTAAGTACCTAAGACACTGTAAAATGTTGGAAATGCCTTTCAAAGTGTTTTTAGAACCTCTGGAAAAAAATTTGGGCAGGAGTCCCCCATGCCCTGTTATCCCACCAGGTGTGAGGGGCCATTAACCCACTATATATATTTGCTGAAAAAGAACATTAAATGAAGTAAATCATGGATATACATTTTCATCATCACTTCAACTCAAAAGACCATGTTTACTATATAAGGCAAATATTATTGAAATGAAAGCAAATGTACAAATTAGTGGAAAAATGACAGCCATTCTGAAAATAGTTGCCCAGAACAAGTTTTCGTCATTATCATTCAACTTATAACACTAAGTAACCAAATATCATTGGAATCCGAGCAACAGGTCAAAATGGCCACAAATTGGCAGTTATTTTGAAAATGGTTACCTTACAAAAAATTTCGATACTGTCAGTCAACTCAAAATATCATGTTTATCTTATGAGTACCTTACCTTACATCTTTCTTCTACTATAGTTGAGGGAAAAATAGCAAAAAAGCATTTTAGCTCCTATGTTCTACTTTAAGTAATGCAGCCATGTTTTTCAAACAATAACAAATTTTAAACAATCAGTTTGTGCACGATACCCAAAGGAACAAGTATGCAAACTTGCATTAAATTTGGTTGCATGGTTTCAGGGAAGAAGACTTTCAAAGTTCTACATGTCAAAAAACAAAAAAAAGCTAACGACAATAGACAACAATGAATGACAGACCACAACGGATGACTGACACAAAGTGATGACAATAGCTTACATGGCCTTTCGGCCAGCTAAACTAAAAAAACTTTATTCTGGCCCCTTTGTGCCCCCATAAGTCACAATCCCAAATCAATCCCACTCTACCTTTTGTGGTATGGCACCTTGTCACCTTGTAGAAAAATTTACATAAGATACCATCATTTTTGCTATTAAAAGTTATTGTCCGGACACAAGGAAAATGCTTGTTTCAAGTCCCTTTTGTAGCCCCTTATCCTACAAAAGTTCAAGTATTAACCCCTAAAAATCACTCCCAGCCTTCCTTTGGTTGCATGGCAACTTGTAATATAATTATTGCAAATCAGGAAAATGCATGTTTCTGGTTCCCATTTCTAAAACATTGAACCGAAAAAATCAATACCAGTCTGACAATTATGGTATAAAATATTGCTGAACAAAATTGTAGACATTCCTACGCAATTAACTGGGGTAATATAGTTAAATTCTATGATATGCTTATTTTTAGCTACTTTTTTGCTCATAATTCTAAGGAAGTTGGGGCCATAACCCCCAAATGCACTACCAACCTTCTTTCAATGGTTTGGGACTTTGTTATAAAATTTTATAAAGATCATACAACAAATATTCAATTTATGGTACCAACATCAAGCATCCAAGGAGGAGGATGACATGGACAATGACACCACACCATTATATGACCATAAAAGTTTTGGAGTTATATATAAAAAAACCTATGTTAACAAAGTCTACACAGTGCATTTAAATGGGACCATACTTTTGGTAGTCTTTACCACAAGCACCTAACTCACAAATACAAAATTTGCCATGTTTAGGTCTGAGTTTTGAATATACAGTGGGAAATTTGGCAAAACACATAAATGTAATAAAATTAACACAAACTTAATTTACCAACAAATTTTTTAAGACCTTCCTTCCCACAGAGAGGATGATACTACGCCTGACTGGTATATCTAGCATTTTTACATTAATTGTATTAGCTCAATCAACTAGATTGAACTCAAATTCATAAATACTTCTAAGACTTAAAGTCATCACTTTTCTTCAAAAATTCTACGGTCGTCATTGACAGTGGAAGATTAAATGGTCTATATAAAATTTGAATATTACAAAGGATGTGGTGCTTTCTTTCGTACATGCTTTTAAAGATTTTTTAAGATTATCATAAATTCAATTAAAAATTCAAAGTTTTCAAATCAAAATAAAAATGTTAATGAAAATCTAATTGAAATAAAGCATTTGGACCAATTTTTTTACCAATATTTAAAATCTAATTTTATACAAGGGAGATAATAAGACTACTATACACAATCATAGTAGCGATTTTATCATGGACTAACAATATATCACCATGAAATAAAAAAAAATACATAAATGCTCAGGGGCAGGTCCAGCCGAGGGTAGGGTACGGGAAATTTTATTTTTGGAATATTCCCCCCTTTTTAAAGTTTTTTTTATTTACTAACCAATATTAGCCAGGAACCCCCTTTTTTAACACGAGGCTCCTACTTTTTAAATTATACATTTTATTTAATTTGTTTGTTTGTTTGGGTTTAACGTCCGAGCAGCAATATTTCAGCTATATTCAGACAACATTTTATTTAAAGAAAAATGAATGAGTTGCTATGTAAGCAAGAAGTACCACTACATATAACTAGTTATAAACAATGAAAAAAAAAACATTTTAAATGTTACATATATTAAGGTACTGTGTTAACATTTTAAGAGTTTAAAGAATTTTAATTCCTACAGCAAGTCCAAATCAATGAAGATTTTTTACTTTCTCTGGAATTTGAATTGCTGGTTTAAGATTAAACCACAAAATACAGGATAACATACCACAATGAGTTATACTGACAGGCAAAGAGCATCACCAAGAGCAGCACAATGTGACCACAGCGTGTGGAACTTGGTTCATTTGGTGTAAGTGTGGGCATAATAATTGTTTTAGCAGTTTCTATCATTTCTGATGACAACACGAATTTTTCCCCATTAAGCCCATGACTTTTAAAAGGGGTGGGGCTAAAACTTCCAAAAAACTACAGGAATCTCGATCTGCAATGTTCTAAGGAACAATGTGCTAAAATTTAAAGAAGATCCCGTAAGTTTTAAGGGATACCATACTTTACATCTTTTACATATAAACATGTATATATCTTATTCTAGACTTTTTATTATTCTGATAGTTGTCTCATTGATGAATATCCCATACCCTTTCCTTTCCAGAAGTTCTCAGCTTTAAACATAAAAAAAATTATAATACAATTAATGACTGCTATACCCAAGATAATGTTATTATCACCAAGCCATAGGCCAAGTGAATAAAACAATTCAATGTTTTAATGTGCTTGTGTAACTCTACATTTAATTTCTATTTTTAGGTTAATACCATACACTTTTAATTCCACAAGACCACAGTTGATTTATTTTTTAGCATGTAACCATAACAGTTTTGGCGATATATGCAAAAATCTGCTGTCTGACTCCTATGTTCTATTTTGATCATGTTTTTCGATGAATTAAAAATGAAAGCATAAACTTTGTACAGGATATCCTAAAAATGAATCACACCAACTTCCATTTAATTCTGTCTAATAGTTTCAGAAGTTTGAAGAAAATGTTAAAGAGTATGACAACGACGGACACCAAGTGATGGCAATAGTTTACTTGTCCACAGGCCAGGTGAGCTAAAAAGTCCAAAACAGGTAGTAACTCCAACATGGCATAACAAGTTTTCACGACAATGTGGCCATAGATAGATCTCATAATGCTGAACCCTTTTATCACCAAGCCAGAATTTGGCTAAATTTCAAGGTTGTTGGGATATATATATAAAAAACTGCCATGACCCATATCATATATTTTAGTTACAGCAGCCATGTATGTCGATGGGACCAAAATCCCAACATCAGCTCTGGGCAGAATGCATACCAAGTTTGGTTCTAATTGGTCCAGTAGTGTCAGAGGAGAAGAGTTTTGAAGTAATGACATTCAAAACAGCAAGATAAAATGTCAAAACATGGGGTAACAAATCTTCATCAAAATTTGACTAGATAGATTTCATCATGCAAAACACAATTACCCCATGTCAGAATTTGGCTAAACCTAATGGTTTGGAAGATATATGCAAAAAACTTCTATCTGACCCCTATGTTATATTTTTAGTATGGCACCCATATTTGTTAAAGAATCACCACTTCTGTTCTAGGCAGAATACCCTAAGGAATATTCATACCAAGTTCTGTTCTAATTAATCCAGTTGTATCAGAGGAGAAGTGAGTTTTAAAAAATTGTGAATGATGATGGACAGTGATGAAATCAGATGCCAAGCGATAGCAATAGCTCACATTGCCCTATGGGCAAGGTGAGCTATAAAGGAAGAAGCCTCTACCCCTTGTGGTCAAAATAAATTTGATCTTCAATTTCTTGAAACAGTAGACATTTTTAATCTAATTTTCAAAAATAAATTCTAAATGTTCAATGAATTAAATTCACAAAAATTGAATGATGAGAAACATAAAAAAAAAATTGACTTTAAAATTTTCAATGCAATTTCTATTTGACCATAATCTAAATCCTTAACATAAATATCATCCAATAATACTTTCTTGAATTTTACCTTCATTGAATACTTTTGATTGATTGATTGATTGTTGGGCTTTAATCTCCAAGTAGCAATATTTCAGATATATTCAGGCGATGAACATGAAATGGGTGATAAAATGAACATGAAATGAGGATGAAATAAAAAATGGGATGGGACACAATAATGGGGTCGACAAATTTTGATTGCCACTAGAAATATGGAGAGGTGGTAGGGTCGGACAATTTAGCCTCTTGTGGCAGAGCCCAATGGTTCCTACTCCAATAGAATACCACAAAAGGATTCTTTAACATGTGAGGAATCTTCCCCAAAACCTTGCAGTCAGATTTTTGGTATCATGGCTTGACGACCCAAGCATGTAACATGCCAGCAGTAACCCATTCCACCTGGGGGGACACAACCCAGTTACTCTGTAGGCTGAGGGCCCTAGCCTTGGCCAGGGTTCTGAGCATTATTACATCGCCTTTTACGAAAAGCTAAGCACGGCTGCAAATCTATTCTTTTGACACCCGGACTTACATGGGATAAACACTTTTGAATGCACATAATTCAATTAATTGAATATCATTTATCCCTTTGATATTAACAAAGTAACACCTTCAATATTTCTGTCTTGTCCGTCTTTCCTGTCATTTGTCGTATAGAGGACAGTTCTTGGTAACAATGGACTGTTAGATTCCTTTGCTCTTGTCCAATACCGTAAAAATCTACTCCACAATCTGTACAAACAGCAGGTTGTTTTCCCTGTACCACTCCGACCTAGCAGCAAGATGGGAACATTGGACTCTAAATTGATGATAGCATGTTCCAAATCTGTCACACGGAATGGAAAGTCCACTTTTATTTCAATATTCTGCAGGATGTGAGAGACCAGGTTTGAGGAGAATGAATAGAATTTCAGAATATGATATTCTGTTTCATTAGCACTAGCAGGTGGATAGAAAGGTTCTATCTCTTCCAACTGACCCTTTTCTACATCAGTCTCCTCATATTTTCTTGGTATTCTCTTCTTTTCATTAGAATACTGCTCATGTTGCATGTTCTTTAATCTTTTTTGTATGATGCATGACTCTCCTCTTTCATGTGACTTGACAATTCTCTGAACAGAGCTAAAGATCTTATCATGGTCAAAAACAATATCCCAAACCCTGATGATTTCAGAGTAAATCCTGCCACTTTTTACTGGATCTCCAGACTTTTCTTCATCAGTTTTCAGCATGATTCCAGATTCACTTAGCCTGGGTGAAAATGCTATCGCAAGCTCCCATATGATTCTACATCCTTTAGAAAACTTAGCTTCATACAGTCGAAGAGTTTTTGGCACATGATTCAGTTTTTTTCGTATAACACTTGTCCATTCTCCAGCAGCTAGCAACTGTATTTTTCTGACAATTCTTTGTTTGAGTTCTGGAGTAACATGTTTATCTCTCAAGGCCTTCCATACATCAGCTGTACATTCAACTTCCCATTCTAAATTCTCAAACACTTGTGGATCAAACTGGAATAAAAATCCAAAACTATTTACAATCTTTGTTTTGCATTTACAGAAAAAATAACTATGTTAGCACAATTTATCATACTAATAATATTCAGATTCTTTAATTTCTTAAACAAATTAAAGAAGGAAATACTCATGCTGGGTTATTTTCTCAGATTGTTTCCCTGACCATGAATGTTAAAAAAATAATTAAAAAGTTCTTTTGTAAACCTAGTATGGTACCTCTGACAGAGTTCATTTACCAAATATAAACTTCTTGTTATTAATGTACATCATAAATGCTGAAAAAAAGTGTAACAAAAAAATATATGATTTGGGTGGAAAGACAGATGTAAAACAGCAACTATCAATTACTTGGAGCAGGGGTTTAATCAAAATCACATTTTTGGTCAGATTTAATAATACGTGTAATTCAAAGACCAATTCCAATTATAAATCATGCAGCAGTAACATCTTTTGGGTTATTAAACGGACATACCTGAAAATGTGCATCATTGTCATCTTCATCATCATCAGAATTATCTACACAATTAGGTATAATCTGAACACGTTCTACCTCCTTATCTTCTGGTTTTTCAACTTCTGTTCCATCTTCTTTGCAGCCAACCCTGAAGCTGTTAATATTACATGTATCACTCTCCCTCAAATATAAAATTGTTGTCTCCACATTTGTTTTGTTTTCCTCATTGTTATTTGATAACCTTTCATATTTGAACCCAACTTTCAGTTCCTCTGAAGTTGGTGATTCAGATTTTGGCTCAACTTGGACAGACTTTGAAGCTATATCATGTGTCTCAGATTCTTTTTCGGAAATGCTTGTATTTAGTACATTAACTTTTGGTTCACTCATTCTATCTTTTGTTGATGGTAAAGTAGATGAGTCCTCTTGTACTGGAACAGATTGAATTGCCTTTAAAAAAAAAAGAAATGTTTAATTGATTATATACAAAACAATATGAAATTGGATATCCTTCTTCATTTTCAAAAGCCATCATTTCTGCCATTTTTTTGGAGAAATGTCATTTATGAAAATCAATGAACTCAGTGGATTAATTCAGATTATAGAATCAAAATCACAGACTTATGAACCTGACCCTTTATTGAGATTCTTCATATGCCTAAGGGTCATATATGTTGCGATCAAAAGCTAAGGAAAATTTTCCATGAAAAATGCAACTGAATATTGAAATTTTCTGAAAGGACAAAATATGACATTAACAAGATTTATCATCCTATCACTCCAATGCAACATCCATCTCTATGTTTTATTCCATGGAATAAAATAAATAAAATGCACATTATTGGAATTTTTCTCTTGATTCACATGTTTCTTTTAGTATAATATACCTTTTGATCAACCTGTGCACTTTTTGACCTTTTACTTGACCTCTCTACTGTGCTTCCCCTGCCAGAATATTTGCTGTAGGCACTGTCATCCAAATTCCTAATCATTTCATCTATTTTCTTTCTTAAAGCATCTTTTCTCAATGGTTGACTCACTGCTGACTCTTTAATAACCTCTGGAATATCATCTGACCTTGAAAACTGCTGAAGGTCATGTTCTGCTTCAGTCTTACCTCTATTTTCTGAAATAAGAGATGCATCACTTCTTTTTGAGGACTTTTTCTGTTGTTTTGTAGTCTTAGACTTCTTTGATCCAGCTGACACAGTGGAGGCAATAAGAAAGAACTGTCGTCTGCGGTCATTCTTGGCACTCAAGTAATTCATGGGAAGCTTCCCATCTTTGTTTTTAATGTTAGAGGGTATTTTTCTATCACACAATATTTCTGTAGCTTTATGAACAGTAGAGCAGTACTTAGCCTTTGCAACCAGATGGAACAGACAATCACCATGCTTATCTTGCTGGGAGGGATCTAACAGATGGTACTTTTCTGGATCCTTGTCATACATTTGTGTTAAAGAGTTAAACAGGGAAAAGTTGCCTAAAATGGAAAAGAATATTTGAAATTATATTGCTGAATGAAGATTGAATGATAAAAACATGTCACAAAACAGAAGAAAATACCGAAGAAAATAAAAAAAATATCCATGCAGCTTCTTCCTTACATGAGTTAAATTTATTGGCTTTTCAAAATGATGATTTTAGTAGAGTTAATGCCAGCTAATCAATTAAACGTTTCTGCAAATTTAGGCATGTTTATTTCAAGTGCAGATATTTATATTAAGATTTTCAAAGCATCAGATGGTGCTTCTCTGAATCCTCAACATTAAAGAGTTCTAAAGGGAAAAGTTGTTTTAAATCGAAAAAAATTGAAACTGCCTAGATTATTCAAAAGATAATATGTTCTGAAGAAAGTGTCATTAAACACAAATTGTGCAGCTTTTTCATTGTATTTCTATTTGTCTTTCACAATGACATTAAAGCTTTATATAGCAAAGCATACCAGTAATGTGATTTTCTTGGACTTTCTAGACCAATGCATTCATAACAAAGTTCAAGATTTTAGCATATTAGGTATGTTAACGTAAAGTGACAATGCAGAAACCATTCCTGGTTTTTAAACATGCTTTTTTGAAGGAGGCTAAAGAATCACTTAGTCTTAACATTAAGTGGCAATGGAAGACATTTATTTCAACAGATATAGTATGACAGAACCAGTTATATGAAACAAATTTTCATAATATTGATCGATCTTTGAACTTAAAAAAATTAAAATTAAAATGGAAAGATACTATTAAAACTAATATGCTCTTAAAATATAATCACAAAATCTTTACTCAACAATAGTAACAATAAAAGGAAATCTAAGCAAAGTTATCAAAGTACATGACAACAACTTTGCTTCCAAAAATTACCTTTGTCTTTTTCCAATGCTATAAACAAAGCTGCATGGATTGGGGTATCTCCATTACTCAGGGAAAGGTGTGATGGACAGGCTCCAATTTCAAACAAGGTTTCTAATATCTTGAACTGTTCTTCATGGACCGCTGTCTCTATGCAATCTTTTCCATCTATAATTAATAACTGAATGATTAAAACAATTCAACAAATTCACAAAAATTTCTAAAAAAAAAAGCAACATGTAAGAAAGGCATTAAAATAAAGGCAGTGATGGTAGTGCTAGAACATATCTGCAATTAAGGGAAACTGGACACCATATGTAGCAAAAGAGTTCAAATAGAATGTAAGAAATATCATACATTTAGATGGAATTTGCTACCAACCATACATCAAACATCACATCCTGATCACAATATAAACTTAATCTCAACATATAAGATCTGCACACATGAATTTGAAATGAGGGCAATAGCAATGTCAACAAGTAACATACCATCCAAAGCAGAACTTGATTGTATTTGTCTTAGTCTATAAAGACAATCAAGATTTTAGCAACCCTTGTTAAAAAAAAGAAAAATTATAGGTATCATTATAAAACAAACCATTTTCCATAATTGCACCATTCTTTAACATAGATTTTATAATCTTGCTCATCAGTTGATGTGACTGCTTCAGTGAGGAATGAGATATAACACTTTGTATATTAATTCCTTTAGCATAATCTTTAAGAGCTGAACACCCGTAGCGTTTACAATATTCTTCTACAACCACACCAAGTTGCCTGAAATACTCTCCTTTCATCAAACCATTCACAATCTGTTCATAGAATCTGAATGGAATGGTAACCAACCTCTCTGGAATTTCTGGAATAACAATTTTAATTCAACATAATTTGTAACATGAAATTTTATTGGATAACATGTCAATCTATGGGTGTCAATTCCACGATTATCTGTTTCAAATTTTTGAAGCATGCAGACTTCAGTTTTAAAATATTTAAATTATTACTTTAACAAACTCGTCTGACAATTGCATTAGAATGAAGATAGCTTACAAGTTAACAGCAAACTCAATTTGTTACTGTAAAAAACACAATTGATGTCCCCAAAATTTTGGTACTTTTGGTGCTTTTTTTTAAATTATGAGGTTGACTTAATGGCTAGTCTGATCCAAAAGAAGGAATAATGCTTAGCTAGATTCTTTAATCTCAGTTTCCGCTATACAGATGAAGTGTTATTGTTAAACAATCCTAATTTCAGGGACTTTATACATTGCATCTACCCCAAAACTTGAGATTAAGGATACAACAGACACTGTGAAGTCAGCCTCATATCTTTACCTACACTTAGAGATCAATGGTAAATGAAAACTATTGACCAAACAATATACGACAAACGCAATGACTTTTCATTCGGTACTGTCAACTTTCCTTTTATCTGTGGCAACATCCCTTCACCACCTGAATTTGGAGTTTTCATATCACAATCCATATGTTATGACAGAGCTTACCGTAACTACACTGACATTTTGTATCACACTAAACTTCTGACAATTCGGCGTCTGAAATAGGGTTATGTTACTACAAGATTGAAGTCATCACTGCAGAAGTTTTATGGTCATCATCCTGACCTCATGGATTGTTACATTGTATCCATCTGCACCATGCACTTGGCTTGACTTCATATCAGCAACTGGGCAGATATTTCTAGAAAAGCAGCGGGCACTTGCCCTACCAGTGCACTTGGTCAATGCTCCTAATTTTTAAGTGGAGTCCAAGTTGCTCATTTACTTTTGTTACTTCGTATGTATTATTTTGGTTATTTTATGTTCTTTGTTGTAATTGTGTCTGTTTTCCAGGTCTGGTCTTAGTCCCCGGATTACTTTCTTTTGATTTTATAATTTAGGGCAAAAAGTTATTTACATACCTGGATTGAGAGTTTGAGCAATGGAATTGATGATCATTGTCAACATTTCATTAACAATAGGTTCATGTATTTCCTTAGAGTGATCTGTAATCTTGATGACCTTGGTCATTTCAATGTAAGATTTAGTAGGTCTGGATTTTATCAGGTTTTGGTTTTCTTTTAAAGCAGTCTGACAAAAATTACACTTATCATTAAGTTTTGGTTGGTGTAATGGTGGAATCCATGTCTGATCTGCACTTGTTTTCCTCCATTTCTGTGCTGAAATAACAGCATTCAAAATTACTAAATCAAGTCAACTGGAAGTTAGAAAGCTTGCATTTTGAACACCTTCTCACATTTAAAATTTTCTTTAGCCTTCTCAAAAATTTCATGAACTTAAATTGCAACCACAGAGAAAGTTCTTGTTTGTCTGAAAGTGTTAAACTAGCTTTTATCTGTCTATAAATCATATTGAATATCAATAAAATAAATTTAATCTACTAAGAATGATGAAAATGAGGAAATTTAAATAAAATGACTGATTGCTATAATAACATGACTCAAACATTTCATGCAAGTACATGCAAGCACATTATCAATATGTTAGAACAGTTGTATTAATATAACAGGTATATAATTCACAAGAATATACCCACAATCCTGTATGTAGACATATACATGCCAGAATTTCTATCTCATTCTGACATTTAAGTACGAACCCTTATTTTAATCCTAATTTTTATTACGAGTTATTCATATGATGAATGTTAAACATTCAAAAAGGAGTACCCACAAAAAAGTCCATGGTAAAGTTCATGTTTTGCCAATAAAAGCCCAAAATTGTTCAGAGCATATTGCATATACAAAACATACATTTTTACTTTTCTCATATTTTTTTTAAGGTTCATCAAATGGTTTAGGAGTATATACAGATTCCAAATTGGCAACCCTTTCATCTATTCCTGTCAGCTGTATTCAATATGACACTTAAGAGAACCATATACCATATATTTATATGAATAAATAGTTGTAATAATTTGTCCCACTTTACACTGGGTGGGCCTTATTTAAGTGAGTACACAACATTCAGAGCATATCAAGTAACAAAATTTTGAATTGTTTTTAAATTAATTTGGATCCCATTTATATCAATAATAAACATCCCCCTTCAGTAAGCTAGTAGTATTGGGAATTTAACTTTCTCTAATAAGATTTTTATCTGACTGTAGTCATGCACAAATCATTTACCACTAAAGCAAACACAAAAAAACTCATCACTTGCAACCATATTTCCATTTTAAGGCAGTTGAAAATAAGAGTATATAACACAATAGTAGACACAAATTTTAAGTTATATATTAACTCTGCAAATAAAAAAATATTAAAGAACCTTAGTGAGCGCACTCATATACCCCACACGTCCCCATGCTGGATACTCAAGTAAATTTGTTTTACATATAGAAGGACCCTGATAAAAAAAGAAATAAGAGAGTTTTTAGGCTTTAAACCTTTATCTTCTAACTAAATTCTGTTAGACAGAATGGTAGTTTTAAACTCCAGATTGTGATTTCTTTGAGTTTTAGTTAATCAAAAGTAAATATCATCGTAGCGGAACAAAAAATACACTTGACCTGTAACTTATCATGGTGAAAAAATATACAAAAAATATTGTCATAATCTGCAAACATTTAGAAAAAAAAAAGTCCAAAAAACTGTTATTTTTGTGAATTTTGCTAAGTTCAAGGCCGTAATTTCAGTAAAAATCAACAGAGAAAAACAAAAGTTACACTAGACCTGTAACATACCATGGTGAACTTATATACCAAAAATCATGTCAATATCTGCAAGCGTTTACAAAAAAAATTCCAAAAAACTGATGATGGACTGACGGACAGACAGAGGGACGGGTCAAAAACATTATATCCGTCGCAACTATGTTGTGTGGGGTATAACAACATTACCTAATAACATCTTTTATAGCATCCTAATTGGTTGATAGCAAGTGTATTTTAAACATATCTTTATTGAAGATTAAGGTCATTTTTACAGCTGGTATGGTAAATGCATGAAAAATATGCCTTTTTCCCCTCACAATCCCCATCCCGCAAAAATTCATTTGAAAGTTCATTTGTCTCATCCCTAAAAGTAATGTAACATGCAGCTTATGTAGCAGAAAGATATGGGAATGATAAAAACATTTGGTCACTTTTAAAATTGATATTTGGTTTAAAATTAAACAGATATAGTCCATGGACAGGGAGGATCCACCGTGCATCC
Source organism: Perna viridis (assembly GCA_037379345.1). Taxonomy (NCBI): domain Eukaryota; kingdom Metazoa; phylum Mollusca; class Bivalvia; order Mytilida; family Mytilidae; genus Perna; species Perna viridis. The sequence continues at coordinate 7,148,035 of CM074511.1, read as the reverse complement.
CCCACCCCACTCATCAACTTCATGGTGATTTTTAGATACCTTTATACCTCCCATTACCGAATCAATTTGTCCCCAAAGAATATTCTCAGATTCTTTTTCAGTATAAGCTTATATTTGTACCCCATTGGGTCAAAAAGCCAAGATTTTTGTGACTCAATTGTTTGATTGTCTACGTCTTCCTTGGATAGCATGTGTGAACAAACTAAATATATTTAGGTATTATCATGTAGCCCAATGTCACAGCTTTCCAATGATACCAAAGTAATTGCAATAACACTTAGAGTTTAGGAGTAAAATGAAAATAATGTACCCTTACCCGGCGAAAAACTGCTTAAATTGGCATATTTTTCAATGTCAAAACCCCTAGAGTATTTATGCTTCAGTAAAAAATGGTTTATTTGGTATTTTCTGTTTAGTATTATCACAATTTATAATTCCGGGGTTCTTTTGATGAATTTTGCCGATTTTCATAGTCAGAATTTATCCCAAAAATGCCAAAAATGGGATTTTCGAATTTTTCGTAAAAGTCAGGTAAATTCTTCTCTACAAGCTATTGCTCATCTGAAACGTCCCAAATTTGGTATCATTTGATAAATAATTTTATTTTCTACATAAATAAACCACAAAAACTAATTTTCAAGAAGGATTATTAATCTCAGCCCAGGTACTAATATATCAAGGCAGGGAGTGGTATTTGCAAAAAAACACCAGTCTTGAATATTAATATTTTTTTGTAAATACCCCGCCCTGCCATGGTATATCTGTTCAACATATTCATTTAGAAGTTTTCGGAAAACATGTATGTTATTGAAAATCTTAAAGGTACTGTAAACATATTAATTTTCAGGATGTCACCGTTACTTATTTTCGTGACTGACAGATAAGCATGAAAATACATGAAAGTACCCTCGAAACTGATTTTTTCAACACTTTGAAATACTAATCATTTTCAAACCTCAAAAACTGATACCCGCACATATGTTCACTGGACAAAATCCCCAAACATTAATCTGTTTACTGTAGTATAAATGATTTTTATACATATCTGTACTAGAAGCTTATAATATATACCTTTATCCTGTCTGGAAGGTTGTAGTACTTGGTATCGTGGATCAGCTTGAGTCAGGTACTCAATTGGTAGTTTATTAGCCATGTCTGGGAGTAGTCCAGAGCAGCCACTATCAAGGAGGAGTCTCAATAAATTAGTACGGAACCCTGCATAAGACATTCGTGATTTCACGACAACATGGACTGCTGTATCTCCGTTTTCATCAATCATATTATGCTTCTCAGGACTATCAATGTATGACCCTAGGAGAAACTGTATGAAGTCCAGGCTTCCTAGAAATGTAATGTCCAGGATTAACAATTAGCTACAGTTAATAATTGTTAATCCTTGGGGATTAATTGTGAGAGGAGTTAAATGGAGAAACAATATACCCCCTATTCCATCATTGTTAATCCTTGGGGATTAATTGTGAGAGGAGATAAATGGAGAAACAATATATCTCCTATTCCATCATTGTTAATCCTTGGGGATTAATTGTGAGAGGAGATAAATGGAGAAACAATATATCCCCTATTCCATCATTGTTAATCCTTGGGGATTAATTGTGAGAGGAGATAAATGGAGAAACAATATATCCCCTATTCCATCATTGTTAATCCTTGGGGATTAATTGTGAGAGGAGATAAATGGAGAAACAATATACCCCTATTCCATCATTGTTAATCCTTGGGGATTAATTGTGAGAGGAGATAAATGGAGAAACAATATATCCCCTATTCCATCATTGTTAATCCTTGGGGATTAATTGTGAGAGGAGATAAATGGAGAAACAATATACCCCCTATTCCATCAGATGGACGAACTGATGTACAGGGTTAATTAATATGCCCAAAACTGTTATTAGTTTTATTAGTCTTAAAAAAATTGTTGGCATGATGACCATGACAGACACAAACTGATGGTGATAACACACAAGAACATTCAGATTAAGGTGAGCTATAAATAAATGTGATGATCACTGAAATATTGGAAATCAACACCTTGTTGTATTGTGTATAGCCACAACTGTAATTACATGTTTACATGTAGATGTTCAATACATAGAAGATGGCTAAATGTGTAATGTAGACTTTCACTTTGTCCAAAATCTGAAGAATAGAGCAAGCAATAAGAAAACTTGTTCCATTTTGGCAAAATATTCAAGTTACATAATTCCTATTAAATGTCTTACACAAGCTCCTAAAAACTTTCATAAAATTTTTCAACTGATACAAGGAACTCACTCTCAAATACAGTTGTAGTTGTAAAGGATTAATACATGTGGGTATCTCTACCCTTTCCTTTATGGTAATATTCTACACAAAGCATGGAAAGCTTGATACTCATGCAATAAGTTAACTAAACCATTGAATATGCTCATTCATATGGGATATAGTTATGATACTGTTGCCAAATTGTTAAGGATAGAATTTTTTGGTATTAATATTGATTTGCTCATTGGGTCTTTACATAGAAATTAAATTACTATATTTTAAAGTAGTTTTTGGCATGACACAGGTTGTGTTCTTAAAATGTACCGTGATTCTCAGCCTTGCAAGGGAAAATATGGGATTGATTTTACATATGATTGGGACATAACTTTTTGTAGGTTTAAACTGGTCATGAGCTGGCATACCAGTTAACTGCTAGTAGTCCCTACTTTGTACATTTGTGTAATTTATATTCAGTTTCTTTATTTCCGTTTTAATGAGTGACTCAGACTTTGTTGAACTACTTTTCAGGTGTGTTTAGTTGTGTAATATTTTATTCACAGTGGCTAGATTTTAAAGGGGAGGGTTGTGATTACGCCAAAGAACTTTAACCCTACCACAGTTTTTGCACCTGTCCCAAAGAGTAATCAAGCGAACCAAGGTTATAGCGGTAATCAAAAGAATGTAATCCAGGGACAAAGATCAGACATGGAAAACAGACATACACAATAACGAACATAAAGTAACTAAAATCATACTTACAAAGAAACAAAAGCAAAGGAGCAACTCGGACTCCATTAAAAACTGGGAGCATGGACCAGGTGCACCGGTAGGGTAAGCGTCCTCTGCTTTTCTAGAAACACCTGCCGAGTTGCTCATAAAAAGTCAAGTCCAGGGTAGACAAACGAGAAAAGGAAAACTATCACGCGTTGGATAAATCAAATTCATGGTGCAGATCGATACATCATAACGATCCACGAGTTCATGATGACGACCATAAAACTTCTGTAGTGATGACTCCAATCTTGTAGCATATCCCTGTTCCAGAAGCCTATTTGTTATTAGAGTTCTAGCGCAATACAAAAAGTCTGCGTAGTTTCGGCAAGCTCTGGCATAACGTATGAGTTGTGATATGAACACTCCATACGCAGGTGCAGAGGGGATGTTGCCACAGATGAAAGGAAAGTCGACAATTCTGAATGAAAAGTCATCACGTTTGTTGTAACATTTGGTCAATAGTTTTCCTTTGCCATCGATTTCTAAGTGTAGGTCAAGATATGAGGTCGACTTCACAGTGTCTGTAGTATCCTTTATCTCAAGTTCTTTGGGGTAGATGTGATGTATCAAATCCCAGAAATTAGGATTGCTTAAAGATAATACGTCATCTATATAGCGGAAACTGAGATTAAAGGATCTAGCCAAACGATATTCTTTCCTTTGGTTCAGATCAGCTATAAAGTCAGCCTCATAAGAGTGAAGGAATAGGTCAGCAAGTAAAGGAGCACAATATGTTCCAAGTCAGAAATTTCTGGCCTGTATGTCTTGTTTCGTTTTCACCTTTAGTTTTTTAGTTTTTGTTACTTGAGTATATAGGGGCAACTCTTTCACTGTACCTGTATATAATGATGTTTTGGGGCCAGCTGCAGCCTGCCCTGTGGTACAAGGATTTCCTTGTCGCTCATTGAAGACCAATGGGTGGCCTTTGGCTAACATTTTCATCCAAGTGGGGTTGTTGCTTCTTTGACATATACACCGTACCTATTCTCATTATATTATTGAAGTATATGAGGTTTCATTAAATTTAGTTAACAACTTAAGAAGGGAGTGTACACTATATTCAAGTAACACAAAAAATAAACTAAAGGTGAAAACGAAACAAAACATACAGGCCAGAAATTTCTGCATTGACAAATAGATGCCATCTAAATCCTGTTTGGCTACTGATAAGTTAAGAAAGGGAAATACCCTTCACATTTGTTTTACCTGTTTGTAAAGCAGTCTGAACACCAATATGTATAGCTGCCTTCCCATGATTCATTTCCATCTGACTATATGATGCACCATTCTCCAAGAGATAAGCTGCCAAACTGAATCCCCATTTCACTAGCTGAGTTGGTTTTGTCTCTTTCAACAGATTACCAACTGGTACAAAGCTGTATCGAAAGGAAGGTGGAATGCACATGGCTAATTCATTGTTGTTCCCTGAACACCTTCCAGTCACCAAACAACTGACACATTCCCATGCTTTAAGGAAGATAAACCTCCCTAATATCTTCTCTAAAACTTGTTGACTTGGACAGTTCTGTAACTTGTAAGCCCCAAGCCTCACTGTAATTAGCAAGGTATTATAAATATTGATTTATAACCAGTTAGATTGTAATTTTTAAATTAAACAATTATGCATACTACTGTATTGGATCCATCTTTAGAATAAACCACATGTTAAGATCCTAACACAACAAGTGCATTACCTTCTAGTCTGAATTTTCTCTAATGCTGCAATCCTTATTTTGATATTGATATTGATGTGTGGGGTTGGGGTTAAAAAGTTGTTATCGGTACCAAGGATCACTGCCCTTCACATGCTAACAATAACCTACAACATGTACATGTCACATATACAAGATTAATTTTCCTGTATGCTGAAACTGTATTTGTTAAAAAAAAAACCAAAACATTTTTTATTGAAGTTTTGATCATTTTACATGAGAAATCCTGTTTTGTTTACATTTTGAATTATCATAAGGGGGGTCAAAATTTTGCTGTGATATTTTACGCCCAGAATCAATATTTCATGGGGGTCAAAATGGTTGATGACACTGGAGATTATTACTTTAGGAAAGAAATATTAGCATACACTTTTAAAAATCTTGTTCTGATAGAAATATAAATGATTCTGTTGGAGAATATTGCATGGCATTCAAATATCAATACCCCAATAAAAAGAGGAGGCTTGCAGGGTCTGAGAAAATTTGGAATAATTATCTTCCTCATATATGCAAGATTACATGTACATGAAGTACCAAATTATAATTTTCCAAATACTGATTGTTCAACACATTATTTCACTTCTAAAATTGACCTTTTCCAGAGTACTCAACTACCTTTTTATGATTTCTATAAACCAATTCATATTCTTATTTAATTCTAAATGTAATTGTCCTAACCTTTCACAGGACACAAAATAGTCACTAGTTCACAAAAAAACTTGATATAGCTGTCTTCTGATTGTTGCAATGTATCTAAACCAGCAACCAGTATTGAAACTGTCTCATTTGGTTGTCCCAACAGTTTAGCAGCTTGGGCAGCTTTCCAATAACCCTGATATTAGTACAAATAAAGACACAAAATCTGAGTACATGTTCTTATAAAAAATTTTTTTGGGTTTTTATAGACCAAAAGTTCTGTTGTTGAATAATATATATATTTGATGAGATACGTAAGTATAATTGTTTATATTAATACAGGCAAAACTTAGTGATTATAAGAATAAACAGATGATACCATTACAGAAAACTCAAGTTTCTGAAGACCCTGAATGGTTGTCCATGAAAAATTGTAATTTTTTTCTCAAGAAGAACTAAAATCATTTTTTTTTCATTTCAAAGGCAATTACATGTACTGCAATAAGAAGTTGTCATGCAACTTCAACTCAACTATTTATTTTCCAGTATCTCTCCTAGTTTTTGAGGTATTAGCAACTTTACCTCTGTGACCTAAAATTAACAGTAGTGATTAATCAGCATAATTAACATAACTTTTAAAGTATATACCTTAAGAATGCTGGTTACAAAGTTTAAGTACAATCCATTGCGAAGTTATATTGATTAGAGAAGATGATTTTAAAAAGTTAACATTTACAGACAAAGATGATGGTCACAAAGTGATGACAGAGACATTTGGTCCAGGTGAGCTAATGAGTGAAAATTATTTATAAAACTATTTAAGAAAATGTGCTTAGTCAAATCTTTCCATTTTTAATTACTATATTAGATTTTATAGGTATGAATTCAGATTGCTATGAAAAACTTCTGGATTGTTCAATTGTCAGAATTAAATGTTGGAAGTTTTCTTTTGGTTTATGGAAACTTTATTTTTATCAACTTGAAAGGGCAAGAGTTACATTTAGGAATGTTGCAATTTTGATCATTATATAGATAGCAGTGATTTACTGAATGTTCCCAGTGTAAAAAAATTGATAATTAATTCTGTGAAATAAATTTGGCAATTTCACTCTAACACTTTCTCCCGCCAAACTTCACAACACGAATATCAATCCCAATTCACAAAATATAAAATTCATATCGAAAATAGCAATCAATGATGAAGGATTCTATATAATTAATAGGATAGTCCATTGGTTATCGTAAATAACCAAAATATGATCACTCGTGCAAAGAATGCAAAAAGATTTAACTTGTGCATGAATCAATTTTGGCATACTCGTTAAATCTACGCATTCTTCGGCACTCGTGATCATAATTTGGTAATTCACTCTTTCCAATTAACTATTCTATTAGTACTATACTAATAACAAACTGGATTCACTTACATCGATCCAATACGGGAAATTGTCCATACATATGTAGGCATCTTGTAGGGCCTCACTATATCTTCTCATTTCCCACAGAACTGTTGATTTATTACATAGCTGTTTTGGTATCTCATGATTCAAAAATGGATAAGACCATGCTAAATTCAGTGCCTCAGTATACCCACCTAAAGCGGTTCTGTAGTGCTTAGAGTTGAAACTTTCATTGGCTTGAGAATTCACATGCTGAAAATAGGATCTCGTTTTTTCTGAAACTAATATTTAAGACCAACAATTAACTAAACTTCTGATTAATTTCCTAATTTCCTATTGGCCAAAGCCAGTTTCATTGACAAGAATGCCCATCCAAAAACTATACATGCATCAGAAACAGACAATTGTGAAGGCCATTGCTATCAACAATCCACTAACATTTCAATTAAGGTTAAAAAAGATTAGTTACTGTTGATTCTCAACATTCTGTAGGGAAATATAGATGTACCAGTACATAGGAGTAAAAACTACTGATTACTGGCTATTACATGATTTGTAGACACACTACTGTTAAACATTTTGAACTGGTGTGATAGCAATTTTGTCAGGTGCACTAATGTATTAGTTTTCTTTTACAGATTTAGAAAATTTAGAATCTTTTATAAGGTTTATGTAGAGTATGTATTAATGATTGTTTTCCATTCTGTAAATGACTCCAAGTAGTTATGACAAAACATACCTGGATGAAAAGACATTCTCAATCTGTCAACATTTTTCCCATTAATGATAGAGACATGAATTACAAGTACTTGTCTTCCCGGAAGTCTGCTATACTACATCTAAAATTGACAACAATAAAAGACTTAGCAGGACAAAGACTGATAACACTGCAAGGTCAAACACTGAACAGTTTGGGCATGAATGAACACATTGTTAATCTTTGTACAGCTCTGGGTTTAGATTGTGATTATATATACATTAGATACAAGTTCACCAGAATCCAGGAGGCTCCTTTTAACCATTAATTCCTAAACAGTTAAAGGCACAACCACCAAAATAAATCCCAGCCTACCTTTTGGGGTATGGCATCTTATGGTACAATTTCAGAGAGATATTGTCCATACATCACAAAAAAGCTTGTTTTTGGTGTTAATAACCAATTCGTCATGACCACAAAATTCAATCCAAGCCTCACTTTGGTGATGTATGTTGCACCTTGTAGTACAGTTTCATAGAGTTCTAGTCTAGATACCAAATGTATACTCTTCAGAGGACCACACCTGGAACAATGCTTCCATTGACAACATTATGATACCATAAAATAGCAGCAATTTTGTTTGTGATCCAATGAAAAAACAAGAGGCTTTCACAAAGCCTGCATCGCTCAGATGGCAAACCATGCCCTATTAACTAAGTAGGTATAGGTATCATGCTTTGTTACCATGTTTAACAAAAAAGTGTTGAAAAAGAGCAGATGTTGTAAGTTGAACTGAGTACCACTGTAAAATGTTGGAAATTCATTCAGTGTTTTTAAAACCTCTGTAAAAAATTTGAGCAGGGCTCCATAGTATAAATTGATGAAAAAAGAACAAAATGGTGTTAAACCATGGCTATTCAACATTTTAATCATTACTGTTCATATCAGAAGACCATGTTTACTATATAAACAAATTATTGTTGAAATCAAAGCGAGTATAAAAATTAGTGGGAAAATGGCCACCTAGAACAATCTTTCGTCATCACCATTCAACTTAGAACACCTATTTTCCCGAAGAAACCAAAAATCATTGGAATCTAAGCGACTGGTGAGATTTTACATTTGTATTTGAGGAATTGAAAATAGCAAAAAAGGCATTTTGACCCCTATGTTCTATTTTTAGTAATGACAGCCACATTTTTTGACTGATGAAAAAATTTACACAATCAGTTTGTGGAGAAAACCCTACAATAAAATATGCCAACTTTTATTATATTTTGTTACAATTGGTTTCAGAGATCTGTATATGTGAAAACTACAAAAAAAATCTGTTTCAGGGGCCATAACTCCTACAACAGGCAAGAAATCATTTAGAAAGTTTTGGCGAAGGTCTGTCTTCTGATGATGAATAATATGTATCTCCATGGGAATTTTGCTAAATTCAACGCTCTTAAGAGTTATTTACAAAAAAAATGTATCTCTACCCTACATGTTCTATTTTTAATAACTGTGGCCATGTTTTTCACCAATCTAAAATCAAGACAGTTATTTCGTTAAGGATTACCTAAAAAAAAAAATTACCAACTTTCATTAAATTCTGTACAGTAGTTTCTGAGGAGAAGATTTTGGAAAGTAATAACATCAAAAACAGCAAAAACCATCCAAAAAGGGCAATAACTCCAACATGGGTCAGATTTTCACCAAAATTACATCATGTATAGATCTCATCATGGTGAACACTTTTAACCCAATGTCAGGAATTGGTTAAAACTAATGGTATTGGAGACATATGCAAAAAACTGCTGTCTTACCCATAAGTTCTAATTTTAGTTACACTGGCCATATTTTTTAACAGATCAAAAATCTAAAAATCCGTTTTGTGCAGGATACACTAAGAAACAAGCAGCTCAAGTTTATCAAAATCCATTCAGTAGTTTAAGAGGAGATGTTTAAAGAATTGCCCCTTAAAGTGCAACATTACTCAGGTACAGGTAACAAAACCCATTTTTTATCTCAGATTTTATCTTTACTCAGGAAATTATGGTATTTTTATTGAATTAAATTTACTATATACAGAATAAATTTTAAAAATAAATTCAAATAAAGTAGAAGTATACCTATAATCAGTTCCTACCTGGCCAGAGTGTCACTAAGTTAACAATATCCCGGTAATATATCCAAATTAAACTAGATTTTGATATCAACTATCATTATCACAGAACAATTTTATAAATTTCAATATTTCAATATTTTTTATTTGTTGTAACACATTGACAGTAAATGGTTATAACACAAATAATAGAAACAAAGTATGTAAATTCTGACAACAAAATGCATATAATCTACCGGGTACATCTAGTTTGATTAACATAAGAACTTGTGTCGGCGGTGAATCAATTCTGCCAATTCACCTATACTACTATTTTGGTTTTGTAGGGTTTGATCACGGAGTCTTTGTTTAATATTAGATAAGACATTTTTGATATTGCTATTATTATCAATTAAGTAGCCAAAACCAAGTTTCTTTATCCATAATTTAATTATTGTTATCCATATATTTGAATCCGGGATATTTGTATGTATTTTGTTTCCCAATGTACTCACTGAATTGGAGAGATGTTCCCAAAAATTTTATTGCTAGTAGTTTTACTTCCTCTTGTAAAGGGTGTCCATTAAGCTAATAAAAGTGAACTTTTACCTTTTTCTCAGTTTTGATAATCCAATCTGATTGAGATAAAGTTTTAGAAAAAAAAACAAATTTCTACTTTCACTTTCACATATATTTGTCTTCTACGTTTTGTGACGGCTTACATAATTTCAGTCCTACTATTAGCAAAGTTCAGAAGATTTATGGCAGAATTTTTTTATCATCAGTAACTTTTTGACTGGTAAGATATTAAGATGATCATGAGAATATAAACACAGAACGGATCAATCAATGGATTAAAATGAAGGAAGTGGATTTTTTTCAAGTTATGATTTAGTGAACCATATAGTTGACTATTTCAGGTACAATCATAGACCAGTAGTTAAATTATTTTCAGGTCTATGATACCATTCATGTGTCAAATTTCCTACCTATTCAAAAAATTTCCGCAACTTCGGTTTATATCGGCAAGGAATCTAAACATCGTTGATGTTGGGTTAATATAAATCGATTTACCCGGCAAAGTGCCAATAACTCATGGAGTTAGTTCCCTTAAGTTGTGAAGAGTAACTATTATAAGTTTACATTCTTCTGACTTGCATTTATAAAAAAAAAAGTACAAGTGAACGTTGTCACTGAAACCATATCGATGTTTAGACTTGTAAACTATACGCCAGTCAAATTGCATATGTTTGTGAACTGTGGTAGCCTCCATGGGAGATACCTCAAACGTTAATATGTGTGCTTCAACCAAGGAGTAGGATACCTTCAGGATGCGGAAGAAAAACATTTGGCACAATGGCGGGAAAAGCGAACAGGTGATGTGTGTTCATGCGTTCTAATGTCAACAATGCTATACGATGTTATGCATGCTTTGTATAATTTAACATAGCGGTACAGATCCACACTGACAGCCCAGTATTATTGCAATTGAAGAGTTGTCTAGAATTTACTGTCGTATAGTATGATGTACGGGTGTTAAGAAAGCCGAATATGTCGATAAATTCTTGGTATCATAGTTAATGTGCGTCCTTAACCCTTTCTTTTATATTAAAATAAATAGTTTAAATGGTATATGTAATAAGTAAAGTGCACATTCTCGCTGCCTAAGTTAGAAGATGGACGCTATACTGAAAGTGAAAGTAGATTTGGAATTCTTAGAAATGGCTGCTATGTGGTAAACTTAGTTTGTATATTGCACGAAAGTAAGCCATTTTTACTAATTTTATCAAATGGGCAATAAATGAAATTTAATTTCTAAACTAAGCTGCTTTTACAAATGTATGTATTTTAAATAGTTAATCTGAAACTGACTATTTGTTGACAAATATTCCTTGAAGTCATTTATGGATATTAGAATACACCTATGTTATTGCTTTCATACAAGAAAACACTAGTCCAAATTTATTTTTTAAAATTGTTTTGCGTTGAAGTGGAGTTTCTATTTCTTAGGTAGGTTAAGTTTATACCTAATTGAAAATTTTCTGTTGGAAAAAGTTCGTCCTGTCAATATTTTGAATTTATTTCTAGACATATTTCAAGAACATATAATTCAAAATATAGCAAAATGTTTAAGCTTTAAGACTATGAAATAATGTTATATCAAAATGTGCTAATTAGTATAATCTTCAAGAATATGTAAACATTATTTGACAGAAGTGATGCATTTTATCAAGAGTGAGCTAAATTAATCAACATGCCCCCTTTTTATTGCCATTTTCTTGTCCAAAAGAGTTTGTCCTGTCAAGATTTTCACTTTATTTTTTGTCATTTTCCAAAAAAAATTATATCAATGAAAAGCGCTTTCATTCTTTGGATGTCAATTGAAATTTTTGCAGGAATGATTTTGAACTTTTTCAAATGGGTCCCCCTGAAGTCAAATTGCGAATTTTTGTTGCAGTTGGGAATTTTACGTGCACCATTTGATCAGTCTTTTATACAGAAGTGCAATTCACTGACACTTTCATAACACCAAGGCACAAGCATTGACCCAACCCTCCCCCTTTTATTTTAACAAAATTGACAGACATTAGTGTTATACTGATGATTTTTTTTTATCATGGGAACAACAGCTTCACTCCCATCCCTTACCAATTCATTGTAAGGTCACTTGTGACAGGACTTCCACAAATATTAGGCTTGTATATGTTTTGAAACTGTCGAAATTTCTGGGGCTAGACACTCGATCAAACTCAAGCTCATAATAAAGGTCTATCAACAACAAATGACTCTGCTACATATTACGCTAGAAGGTAGCATTGATAAAACAGTTTAATTATATTTGCAAACGTATCCATCAAAAGATCCAACTACCTTTCTCATTAATAAGTACGTTCACAAAATTTTATTACTTCGCAACCTCTTCCCTGAAATTGTGGTTCTATTGGAACTCGGAAACGGATTATGGACGGACACGAAAAGAATCCGGATTTTAAAATTTTTCACTACCGGCAATTGGGAATTTTTTCAGCTGGGGGAATAGGGCTGCCAGGCGGCCCCAAATACTACAGTAACGTCATCCCTGTTCTGAATTCCATTCAGTGAAACTAAAGTTATAGCCAAAAATTTAATAAAAAATGCCCACCTGTTTTTTTCTCATCCTGTTTATAGACCGACCCTGCTCCAACCAAGGAGTAGGACATTTGGCACAATGATGGGAAAAGCAAATAGGTGATGTGTGTCCATGTGTTCTAATGTCAACAGTGATATAAGATGTTATGCATACTTTATATAATTTAACATGGCGGTACAGATGCACACTGACAGAGCGATATATTTGCAATGGAAGAGTTGTCTAGTAAATGTGTGCCCTTTACCCTTTCTTTTATATTAAGAATGAATACTTTAAACGGTACATGTAGTAAGTAAAGTGCACATTCTCACTGCCTCTGTTAGAAGATGGGCTCTATACTGAAAGTGAAAGTAGACCTAGAATTCTTAGAAATGGCTGGTATGTGGTAAACTTTGTACATTGCACAAAAGTAAGCCGTATTTACTAATGTTAACAAATGGGGATAAATGAAATTTAATTTCTGAACTAAGCCTCCTGTACAAATGTATGTATTTAAAGTAATTCAATTAATCTGTGACTATTTGTTAAACGTGTATTCCTGTAAGTCATTTATGGATATTAGAATACACCAATGTTAATGCATTCATACTAGAAAATACTGGTCTAAATTGCATTTTTTTTTTAAATTATGTGCGTATAATTTTTTTTGTATTTTTGTTTAAAGCTGCATTAGCTGCCAAATTTGTTCAGTTTTGATTCTATTGAATTTTGCTGATTCAATGAAATAAGTTTGTAGTAATACAATTGAAGCAATTTATGTCGATACCTACAGAATTTTGTGGAAACAACGTTTTTTTAATCAGAGAAGATCGATAGGTCTGATCTAATTATTTTTTGCCATTACTTCTGAAGATTGCCAACAGGACATTCACCAGGGTTAAAAAAAACTTGAACCTTGGTAAAAAAAATAACAATAACGGATACACAGGTAAGCATGTGTCTTGTTTTTATTTCTTGATTAGATGAAATAAATTATGATCATATTTGAGGATCCTTGGGTTATATTTGAACTTTTTTCTGCTACGACTTGAGTCAGTCGGACTACCTTGCCGTTGAATAACCACTTGCTATGCAATCAGATTTGTTATTAAAGAAGGGACTCTGAAAGCACATGTGCGGATTAAGGTCACCAGAAGTCACATGCATACGAACTTATCTAGGTCAATTTTATGTCTTGCAAGATAATAAATACATAGACACTATTTCAAGTATTTAATGCATTTTATTTGTGGATATCAGATGAAATTGTACAAGAAAAGTACAATTTAGTAGAATTAATTTAAAGTTAAGGTATATTTCTAAAGAAACAAAAATTTATGAAAATGAGATACTGCAGCTTTAATTTCAAAATAGTTTCTACAGAGAAAACAAAAACTTGACAAAAATTTTTTTAAAGGTTTCTTCCAATTTCAAAATCATTGAAGTGTTTTCCTGATGCTTTGGTACAAAAACTTGCCTATTCAAGGGTCATTTAGGAAGGGATCCGTCATACTCTTTATTTTTACCAATGCCTCATCATTTTTGTAACTGTGCCTAAGGAAAGGACTTTTAAAAAACCTGACTATTCCAAGGGCATTCAAATCTTGAAATGACAATCTATACCCTGGTTCCTAGGATATTTGGCCCATGCAGTATACATGTATGTAAAGTGTATGTGTGTTCATCTTTTACAAAGCTTGGTTTACACAAATTTACATGTAGATTACTTTTTGTGTTGTTACCTGGCATGTCTGAAACTTCGTACAGTTTGTCTCAAACACAACAAAGGTGTGCATCTCTTATTTTTGGAAAGATGTGGGATTCACATGTATTTAAGATTTATAAACTTGCTCACTAATGTTTGGAAGTACACTTAGTTTACCATAACCCATTATGAAAATAAACCATATTTTACATACTATCAATCTGTCCCAAATCAAGCTTTAAAATGGTAAAAATGATGATTTTTTTTAAAATCTTCATGTATGTTGCTGTAAATCAAAAATATCAAACACCTGATTGAAAAAAAAGTTCCATTTTAACTCGGGTGTCATTACTATTGTGTTGGGTGTTACAAATTTACCAAATTTTTTCTGGTTTGGTCAAACCACAAATTTGGATTCCAAACAAAACATGAAATTTCTGTTAAAAACTTAGAGGCTCAATGAATTAATGAATTTAAGACTCCACAAGCAAAAATGTGTGGACGCGGGATGATATACATACATGTACATATGTATGTACAAACTGTACCCTACATGTAGTTTAGGTCGTAAAAGGTGTTAAAGAGTAATCAAGGGAACCAAGGTTATAGCGGTAATCGAAAGAATGTAATCCAGGGACAAAGACCAGACATGGAAAACAGACATACACAACTAAAATCATACATACAAAGTAACAAAAGTAAATGAGCAACTCGGACTCCACTAAAAACTGGGAGCATGGACCAGGTGCACCGGTAGGGTAAGCGTCCTCTGCTTTTCCAGAAACACCCGCCAAGTTGCTCATAAAAAGTCAAGTCAGGGGTAGACAAACGAGGAAAGGAAAACTATGACAGTAAGGACAAACAGTTAAGATAAAGTAATAGAAATTACAAGTTGCATGTGCAAACGTCGTGTAGGAAAAACAGACATGAATACTGTATTTGTATTTGATTTGATGAAACATAAAACCAGAAGAGATTAAAAAAAGATGGTAGGCATTTTCTCCGAAGTTTTGAATTGAAATATGTAGTAGACATTGCAGATATATCAGAGTTTAAAATAAGTTTTTTTCAGACATCTGCCCCATGGGCAGGTGCTGAGAACAAATAACTTGTCCTTCCTGCATGGACTTGTCCTGCAAGCAAGGTGCTTGCTAGTTAAGGGTCTAGGGCCCCAGAAGGCCCCAGTAGCTTTGGGGTATATGGTACAAAATCCTGCATTCTAGTCCTTTCTTGGCAGCAAATTTTTAGTTTTAAGGTTTGCACTTTTTTACTGAAAATTTAGAAAAACGTACTTACCTACTACATATTTCTTGGTGACAGGTATCAGCACCATTGTGTCAGAACATTTCAAATTAAAGGTTGCTTTTTAAAACTTTGCTCTTCTAAATTTATTTTTAATGAAAAATCTTGAGCATTGTATGTGACTATGAACTAGACTAAGACACAATTTTGAGTAATAACAACAAAATCCAGAAAATTATCAGAAATTACAGGCCAAAGGCATTACATTCTATAGATCATGCTAATCAAAAAACCTTGCAAGGTACAGGCATCTTAAACAAAATGTTGGATTACAATGGTTTATTATTAATTCAAAATGATTAAATCATCCCTAATGTCACATGTATTTCCACAATTTAAGGATTTTCAGTTTGTAACTAACTTGATACTGAAAAACATTTACAATGTACTTCATTCTTTAGAATTGTCACTAATCTATATTTATGTCTTGAGCAATTTAGTTATAGATTTGTGTAAAGGTGCTAGACATAATTTATACATGCTTCTTGTAAAATTACATGAATCTCTTTCTGAATAATGTAAGTGTCTGAGTAATTTAAATTTGCTCTATGCTATCTTTTTAACATCATCATAAATTGGAGAAAAAAGGACGTGTACATGTAAGTAATCAAGCATAAAATACTGAAAACTTCATTTTGACCTTCACTTTTGTCGACTATGATTGCCAACTGTTACATTCAAACTCGGACCTTTCAGTTTTTCGCCACCACAAAGAAATGTTAACTTTAATTTGAGAACGATGTAATAAAATCTTGACCCAAACAATTAAGTACTATCTTAATTTTAAAAAATATTTTCGAAATAAATGAAAACGCTCCGTAGAGTTCCATTTTTTTAAACTTGTTTTTAAAAATTTGATATGTGGTGATAAATAATGTTCCGAAAATTTCCAGAAAATAATGGCTGATCGGCGCCATTTCAGATATTATATTGATAAAATTAACTTCAGTTTTAGGAATAAAAAAATATAATTTACAGATACACACTAAAACATGTTTAAGTTTTATTTTGTTTGACATGAACCCAGAAAATATCAAGTGAGTACCATGAGCTTCAACATTCTTAATTCTTTTTTTTTACCCTTACAACAAGCAACTCCAGTTTAATCCTTTTTAGATTTAGCAGGTCTGATTCAAAATTGACAATTTTCAGATATTTAAAAGTTTTTTACAGACGGTGCGAGTATTTTACACCTAATTTTTTATTACAAAACAAATGCACATCAGACTGATGCAACTGGCATCTTCCCATTATTTTCCGAAATGATTGCATATCGTATCTTAGAAAAGCTATGCTTCAAATTAAAAATGCAAACAGAGCTTTATTCTAAGGTGGGTTATGTTCTTGAGAGCTAGTGAAACTAGAGAAAGATACCAAGTACTTGTTACATGCAACGTTTCCTGAACTTCTTGAAGATGACTGTTCCAAGAATTTTATGGTAAGGTAGGAAAAAATGAAAGGCTATTGTATATTTTACTGATAAAAATTTACACTTACCTATTTTTATTAAGTGAACCCCAAAAAGTGTGAATATTTTTTATTTTCTGACCAAAGACCTTGCAATTACTTGGGGCCATCTCATTGATGTTGTTTCATGCACATTGATGTTGAGCTCGCTATTTATTATCTGAGAATGGCAAAAATATTTACACTCCTCATCCCCTTTGTTAACCTTACTTTTTATTCATCTTTCAGAATAGACTGTAATAAGAGTGAACACTATGAAGTTTGTTACATGTCATTATTGAGGAGAAACAAATCAACTTAACAGCATGGAATTCCCTCCTAGAATGCCAAATCCTACTGCAGGTAATTATCCTCCTAGAATGGCAAATCCTACTGCAGGTAGTTATCCTCTTAGAATAGCAAATCCTTCTGCAGGTAATTATCCTCTTAGAATGGCAAATCCTACTGCAGGTAATTATCCTCTTAGAATGGCAAATCCTACTCCAGGTAATTATCCTCTTAGAATGGCAAATCCTACTGCAGGTAATTATCCTCCTAGAATGCCAAATCTTACTCCAGGTAATTATCCTCTTCGAATGCTACTGCAGGTAATTATCCTCTTAGAATGCCAGATCCTATTGCAGGTAATTATCCTCTTAAAATGCCAGATCCTACTATAGGTAATTATCCTCCTAGAATGCCAGACTCTACTTCAGGTAATTATTTTCCTTGAATGCCAGATCCCACTGCAGGTAATTATCCTCTTGGAATGCCAGATCCTACTGCAGGTAATTATCCTTATATTTTCAGCCATTTTTTTTTGACAAAGTGGAAAACTTTCATCAGGAGAAACATCCTTATTTAGGAGGTAATTTAAGGCAAACAATATCACTGCAAAAGATGGTAACAATCCCAATAGAATGTCTGAGCCAACTGAAAGTAATTATCTTTTTAGAATGCCATATCCAACAAAAGGTAACTATCCTCCAGTTTAAGAATGTTAGGTGTAACTAAAAGTAATTATCCTCCTTGAATGCAAAATTAATCTTCCTAGAGAGTCAGTTCCAATTGAAGGTAATTATCCTCTAGTCCAAGAATGCCAGATCAAACTGAAAGTGATTATTCTCCTAGAATGCCAGATCAAACTGAAGGGGATTATTTTCATTGAAAGTCAGATGCAATTGAAGGTAACTACCTTCTTAGAATTCAAGATCAAACTAAATGTAATTTTGCAAAATTTGTCCTCCTAGAAAGTCAGTTCTAACTAAAAGTAATTATCCTCCTAGAATCATGTCTTATCAAACTGAAGGTAATTATCCTCCAAGAATCATGTCTGATCAAACTGAAGGTAATTATCCTCCGACATATCAGATCCAAGTATGATAATGATCCTCCTTGAACGCAAATGCCAACTGAGGTTCTTCCTATATAGCCAAAACAAACTTCAGGGAAACTATCCTCTTAATATGCCAGATCCAGCAGTAGAAGCTACCTTCTGTTGAATCTCGCATTCTAGGAGAAAAATCACCTTCAGTTGGATCTTAGGTACTAAGAATTACGGCAATAAGACCATTTTATTATTTCTCAAAAAAGCAGAGGTTGTGGAAGATTTTCCTTTTAACCCTGAGCATGAAGGTGGACAAAAGAATAGATGGACGTATTCTGCTCTAATTTTGTCTGTTTGTTCAAGCCATAACTCTTTCTTCTTCAAAATAGGCATACCATATTTCCACCATGGTGTATCACCGAGAGACAGTAAGTTGCATACATTCATGACCACTACAACCTTAACCCTTGAACTCAAGGTCAAAATTATAGGTTTTTAGACAACCCCCAAAAAATTAGTGGCTGTATAATTGTAACACACTGTCATCGTCGTCCAGCATCTGTAGACAATATGATTGCCAGATAATAACTTTAATCTTTATGAAATTATACCACAAGGTGCTATTCCACAAAAGGAAGGCTGGGATAGTTTTTTGAAGTTTTGACGTGAACTGGTTAGGAATAAGGGGCCAAGAAGGGGCTAGAAACAAGCGTTTTCTTGATGTATTGACATTAACTGGACTATAAGCAAATAGATCTTTATTTCAGTGCATTGGATAAATGATTTTAATAATGGGATGAGAAAATATGGTGCTATTTAATTTATCTGCCTAACACACTTCTTTTTTTGCTTTAGATCAGCTTCGCTTCATGCTTTACCAGTTAAAAACAGAAGCAGAACACAATTTACAGAATGGGAGATTCCAGGAGGCTTTAGAAGGTTACACTGTGGCTCTGCAAACAGCATTTGCTTCACCCATACTTATTAATGAAATACCTAAACAGCTGTGCAACAGATCTATGGTCTATTATAAGATGGGGAAGTACCAAGAAGCATTGAATGATGCTTTACGCTGCATTCAAACATTTCAGCCTTGGATAAAGGTTTGAAATTAAGAGTGTTTATTTAGAGTGAATTGTAAGCACATCTCATAAACCATCTTATTGGATTTTCATGAAATTTTATTGGAGGCTAAGCATCATATTTTTACATACATGAAGTATGATAATTAATGGTAATGTCAGTTTCATGAAATTTGGTTCCCAACGATAAGGAGATTTCCTTTGATATTTATAGAGAAGAAATCTAAACCAGGAATTCAAAAATACATGAACTTGTGTTTCTTCCCTAACCCACGAAAATTAGTATCCATGAATTAAAGTACTTTTACACTAGATCATGTATTATTGTTAAATAATCCTAGTTTGGTGAATTTGATACATTGCATCTACCCCAAAGAACTTGAGATAAAGGATACTATGGACATTGTGAAGTTAGCCTTCTATCTTGACCTACACTGAGAGATCGAGGTCAAGAGGAACTATAGACCAAAACTATACAACAAACACGATGACTTTTCATTCCATATTGTCAACTTTCCTTTCATTTGTGGTAACATCCCTTCACCACCTGCGTATGGAGTTTTCATATCACAACTCATATGTTATGGCGGAGCTTGCTGTAACTACGCAGACTTTTTGTATCACGTTAGACTTCTTACAAGTAGACTTTTGGAACAGGGTTATGTTGCTACAAGATTGAAGTCATCACTACAGAAGTATTATGGTAGTCATCATAAACTTGTGGATTGTTACAATGTATCCATCTGCGCCAGAAAAACTGATTTGTTCAAAGGGTCATGGTATTCTTTTCTTATTTTGTCTACCCTGGACTTGATGTTTATGAGCAACTCGGCGGATGTTTTTAGGAAAGCAGAGGACATTTACCTTACTGGTGCACCTGGTCCATACTCCCTGCTTTAGTAGAGTCTGAGTTGTTCATTTACTTTTGTTACTTTGTGTGTATTTTTTTTTTTGTTATTTTATGTTCTTGGTTTTGTGTGTGTGTTTTCCATGTCTGGGCTTTGTCCCTGGATTACATTCTTTTGATTTCCGCTAGAATCTTGGTTCCTTTGAATATTCTTTCATTTGTTAAGCTGTTAGAAATAAGAGAAAACTTTACAGGTATTATTGTTTATGGGATTCCAGTTTTTGTGGCTTTTGTTGGTTTTGTTAACGAAATTTGGTTCACAAAAAAAAATGTCCTATTTGTTTGTATGATAGAGTTGTCAAATCAATGAATTCAAGAATCAAGGCATTGACCATTTTCTCCTAAACAACAAAAAATTGGTACCCAATTATGAAAGTACTTTCACAGTTATATAAGGTTATTGTATGCATACTGGGGAATATTATCCCAAGTAGAATGTTGTATTGCACAAGTTTATGAGTGCAATATACATTCTATGAGAGATAATATTCCCCAGTATTCATGCAGTAACCCTTTTATTACATGGCAATATAGTAAAGTCTTGATTAAAATGATTTTTGCCATGGGGTATGTGACAAATTTTAATTATATTTGACCTAGTGCAATATGGAAATTTATTTCACACTGATGTTGCATTGCTTTCTATGGAGAAATTATATTGCTATACAATTATTATTGTTATTGTTTTACTTGACCAACAAAAGTTCATATTAGTAGTTTACATGCTTAATTCTGTCAAACTTCACTGGTTTAAATGAAAATGGACCTAATACTAGTGAGTTTTATAGGGTTACTGGAGAGGAAGTCAAGCAGCAAAGGCTTTAGGGCAGACAAGACGAGCCATTGAAATTCTCAATGATGGGTTAGGTTCTTGTGTATTCAACCAATCACCAGTTGAAGACTTTGTTTGTATATACGCAGAAATAGCAAATATCCTCAGCCAGTTTAGAGGTAAAAAAGACCAAAAGCAAGCAATTTATAAAACTTATCTATTTACCTTAAGTATAAGTGTATGGATCTCTATGAAATTGTATCACAGAATTCTATACCACAAAAAGCAGCCTGGGATTGATTTTGTTGATTAAGACTTTTAACTCAGAAGGGTAGAACAGGCCAAAATCGAGAATTTTTCGGTTTTCTCTACAAAACCTTGAGGTAATGTGTATGGATCTATGTAAAATTTTATTAAATTGGACTACAAGCTTAAAGGAGAAGCCTATGTTATTTTGCAAATCATAAATATCAAAAATAATCTGTTAAATATTCATGAAAATTAAATTGAAACAAATTAATTTCCTTTTCTTAATTAATAAATCGAGATTTATAATTAGGAAATTTGAATTTCCTGCGCCTATGGGCGCCACCATGACCGGTTGAACTGTGACATCACAAAATCAGTTTGTAAAGTGAAAGTAAATAGGTAATTGATTACGATGTCTGAAGAAATCGCAAATTTGGGGCTTTTCCCCTATAATTTCAACTCAAAATAAATAGAAGAAGAGATTGAGGCACAACATGTATAAGCAAATGTCAGACATCATTGATGAACAACAGGATTTACATTCAGATGACTAGTATTTGTAAGGAAAATCTTATGGCTACTTCCGAAGAATGTTCATGTTGTTGGTAAAAAAACTTTTAGAGCATTTCTCTTTTATCATTCGTGCAATCGTAAGCTTGACAAGTCACCGTGTTTTGGTGATTAGATAAACATGATCATAGAAATATTTACAGAATATTCTTTGTTTACATATTATTTGCAGTACTTGTATCAGTACCAAACCGACTTAGTGACGTCACGAGCCAATTGGAAGCTATCAGTAAAAATCAATAAAATCTGGCTATGATCTTCCTTCAGATAGGAGAGTTCTGCAAGATGGCTATCCACTTATATTTCAAGGATTTCGAACTGTGCATAGCCTTGAGCATTTTATAAAAGCACATTTTGCATTAAAGGTTATTTATTTTTGTTTATGTGGGTATGATGTATCAGAGCCCAACTTAATGCAAAGGTGGTCTTTCCCTATAAGTACTACAAAAAAGGGTTTTGACTGAAAAATTAAAGGCCAAAAAGGTGCAAAAATTTCCATTTTCTTTAAACTGTAAATTGCTTATTTCTAATGTCTCATTGCAAATTTTAAACTTCTTGAACCACTTTCATTCTTTTCAAAAACATTTTCTGAATTAAAATTTTAATCATTCATTTAAATATAGGGCTGTATAAAGCTTGGATGTTGTGTCTATAATTTCCCCCAAAATGTTCTGGGTTTAACCTCTGTAGTTCTATTAAGCTGAACCCTGCAAAGCATTTATTGTCTAATGTTAAGACCAAATTTACATGTTAGTTCTTTTTGGTATAGTGGTTTCTTTGTAGGATTTTCTTTGACACTTCTTATGTGAAGAAATGACTCATTTGCTCCAAAAGAAAAAGTTACTTCCTGTTACTTATGGCTGCTGTAGTATAGAACTTTTATCAAGCAAAGGTTTCAGGATATCTGAGGGGCCAAAATTTGCCCTATTCCCAATGGAAAAAAGCTAATTGTTTTCCCGAAATGAATTCTAAATTCCCAATTGTGTGTGTAAAAAAAATAGCTGTAAAGTTTGCTGTTCAGACAGTTACAGAACATAAACAGAATTAGGGTAACATAGAAGTGTGACACGAATTCAAATTCGGATATCTGTAAAAGAGAACATCGAAAGGAATATGTTGAACTTTCATTAAAGGTGACTTGTAAAGTCTTCAGAAACAAAAGTGAAAGTTAAATGTGATTGTCGCCATGTTGTCCTCACAAAACAGTAAATTTTATGAGGAAAAAATCAATAAGGGTGAAGCAAATGGAAACAAAAAAGCTATGTTCCTTATTAACGAAGAAAACAAACTGAAAGGCATGAAATATTAAAATTTTGATAGTACTGTTGATTGTTTCAAGCTAAGCTTATGTCTTTGTAATGTAACAATGTTCATCCGTTGTATCAACTCCAACTAATTAAGAACGCATTGAAATGTTTGATGGTTTTATTTCAGGTCATAGTGAGTCATAAAAACAGTATAAATATTTTCATTTTCAAAACTACATATAAACAAAATATTTGATCAACTTTGTTGAAACAGCAATGTTCCATACTTTTACAGGCATTTTCTAGTGAAAATGGTCAGTTAAACAATTCCCAAAATACTGATAAAATATCAATAATTTTTACCATCTGGCCTGAGGTTGCTTTTCCCAATTTACCAACAAAAAAAAGAACCTGGTAAGCATTAAAATTTTCCATCTTCCTGTGTTTCCTTTTGTTAAGATTTCATATATAGCTGTTTTATTATATTACAGGGGAAGTTCTCTTGACTGAAAGAGATGCAATTCGGAGTCTCCCAAATGATATTGCCAGAGTTAAAGTGGTACAACGACTTGTCAGCATGAAATCATGGGAAGCAGTGAGTTACCTTGTAATTGGTGAATCCTCAGGGAACAACCATGTTCTGGATAAAGCTTTTGAACATCTAGACTTTTCTTTCATTAATGTTGGAAATCTTTTAAAAGAAAGTACAGACCTTCAGTTGAGAAACTGGGGGATAGATTTAGCCATTGCATTACTTTCAAAGGGAGCCACCTTCCATCAAATGGAGTTGAATCTTGGCAAGGCAGCTATACATATTGGTGTTTCATCAGCATTACGAACAGGTAGTATAAAACTTATTGGGTAAAAGTTATTTTTACTCATGGTTGATAGGTATAGATTTCTAAGACTGGCCTATTTTCACTTGCATTGCATTTTGTTATTTCTGAATTTTTTAAGTCATATTTGGAAAAGATTTTTTGAATCAGGGATGAAAGTTTTCTGTGGATCTGCAGATTTACACTTTTTTGGGGCAATTTTGATCATTTTTGAGATCAGTGTAAATTCAGTGAGAAAATTTTAGTGGGGGTTGAGGTCTGATTTTCACGATTTTTTGCCCAGTTAGCCCATTCAATAGGCTTGGTTGTGTCTCTGATTAATTACAATTCATCCAGAAAAATATGTCAGTAAAATTGACCGTTTTCTGGATGATTCTTGGCATATTCAAACGTGCCTACACGGCTTTGTAAACATTGTAAATTAGTTCCGTAGTGAATACCCTTATCAGATTCTGGTAACAACTGCATTGTGAACCAGTCCAGACAGGTTTAAAAATAGAAGTTGTTATCTCGGTGGTGATAGGATTATTTTTAAAAAGGAACCAGTTGACATGGTTCCTCATGGGTTAACAACCTTTCTGGAAGAAAAGTTACAAGGAACGAACATGTAAAATGAAAATATTAGATAAAAAGGACATACTTAATTGAAGGAGATCAATTTTTGTCTTGTTTCTCAAAGTTTCTTGATTTGACAATTTTAAATTGTATAAATATAAAAAAAATCCGTAGTTTGCATTTTTTTTTTCAAATAAATGCAAAATACTGTAAACAATACTCGGATCATGCCAAAAATGGGCTTAAAAAACCTGAAATCTCTGGATTATTCAGGGCTTTCCCCTTGGCCCCACCAGGTCAGATCTTCAGATTTTTCAATAAAAGTCACTGTCATCTCTTTGCAATGAATTGATTGAAATGCAAGTTTTTTTTACGTCTTTTATTATATTCCTTCATGCATACATTTTTCTATGAATTTTTTATAATTACCCATTTTTTGTTAGATGTGTCATGGTATAATGTTGTCTGCCCAGATGTACAATATCTTAAATGATTTTAGAGATTTATGAAGTTACAAAGGCGGAGACAGGCAAATTGCATTGTTGAGCCCAGTTGTTATTTTTAAGATCAAATACAGTGCCTTTTAATAATATCTTAGACAGGTGTAAAAATTAGTTTTCATGAGCATTTTGTAGGCATGTGATTAAGGACATGAAAGTTTAAATGCTGAAAACATGAAATCTCGACATGAATTACTCAGACAAGTTAAATCAGCTTTATTGATTCATTAAATGTATTTTCAGCAGAAAATATATTGTTTTTTTAATATCAATAATTATCATTTAATTTTCCAGGCAGCATAGAATTCTTGAAATTCCTTTTCTCAACCTATATAGACAGCACAGCAAAGAAAGACATGATTGATGAGAATGGAGATTCAGCTGTTCATGTGGTTGTTAAATCAGGCAGATCTAATTCAACCCTAGGTGAAGGTATCCTCAGACTGCTATTAAACAATGGATGTACAGCTTACCTTAAAGATATGGATGGAAAGATACCTATAGAGTACCTGAAACCAACAGACCAAGGATATACACTTCTACAGACTTTAAAACACAATGCTGGTAATAATGTAATGTGTGAAACTTCTATCAACCAAAACTTTTAAGGTCATACAGTTAGAGCTGTATAAAATGAACATCTTTTATTGTTATTATTATTATTATTATTATTATTATTATTATTATTATTATTTATAAACATGTCTATAACAGAACCCCTTTTGACTTTAGAATTGGTTTGGTTAAAATGGATGTTTGGTTTACCTAAGTTAAAAATGTTTAAATTGATTTAGAAATTAATATTGCATAAACTCAATTTTCCACACTTTTTTTGTCTTGAATGCAAACATTCACTTGATATTTGGTACATTGCTTTACCATGACAAATTACAGTTCAAGTTTTGAATTTTGTTCTGGTCCTCTGATTTTTAGCCAAGTTATGGCCTTGAAGTTAATTTCATGAACTCAGTTTTTCCACACGTTTTGGGTCATGCTTGCAGATAATCATTTGATGATTGGTACATTGCTTAATCATGACAAACTACTGGTCAACTTTAAATCTGTTCCCATCCATTGATATTTTGCTGAGTTAACGGTCATTGGAGTTAGACAATTAATGCAAAAATTCTGTTTTTGCACTTTCTTTCATCATGCTTGCAGATGTACATTTGATAATTAGTACAGTGCTTAAACATGAAAAGTTATAGATCAAGCTTATTTTTTTTCCACTCCTTTGATTTTTTTTTTAATGAGTTTGAAAATTAATGCTCTGTCTTTCTGCATTTTTCTTGTAACAAATTATGTATGATGTTTGCATTTTGTTCTCTTCAACAATTTTTTTTCAGTTGCAGACTGTATATCTATGCAAAACTCTCAGAATGCTTGTTACTTTTATTATACATATAGAAATAAACTTTTATCTTCTACTCTAACACTAATTAGTATACAGTATGTTTAACATACTTTAGATGAAGAAGTTAGGAAACAGGTAAACATCTTTAAAAACAGTGGAAATCAGGCACTGAAAGATAACAATTATGGTAAAGCCATTCAGATGTACACCAAAGGGCTGGAAACATGTGGAGATAACTCTTCACTGACTAGAGAATCTGCAGTTCTGTTAACAAATAGGTCAAATGTCTACAGCTCCATGGGAATGCACAGAGAGTCACTCAAAGATGCCAATGAAGCAATCAGGGTGGATAACTCTTGGTTTAAGGTATTGTCTGGTTTGCATTTGGTTGATCTAACTGTTATTACTGAATGTGTAAGTCTGTCTCTGATACATTTAGACTGAAATTTTGAAAACTTTTATTTTAGAATAATTAAGTTGTGACAACATCTTATTAATATTATCAGCCATCTCCATTGACAATGTTATACTTACTGTGGCCTCTCGGATGAAGAGAACAAGTAGAGTATTGAGGTCTTTACAGAATGTATTTCAAGTATCACATATTGCCCAATCAGGCTGGCTGTAATACTGGTTATTAATTCTGTCTGGATTATCATTATTAATACAGACATGATTTTTCCTTGTTTATAATGGAATTCTGCATTTTTTTCATTCAGGATTTAGCCATTATGACTTCAGTTATTATAGTGAATTCAACACAACAGATTTCAATTTTCTTATGGCATCATATTTTTTAAACAATTTCAGGGATACTGGAGGAAAGGTCAAGAATTGAAGCAGCTGAAACAACAGGTTGAAGCCTATGCAACATTTCTTGAAATGTTAAGATTCTGTACAGATGTTCAAACTCAGGATAAAATCAATTTCATTTTCGAGGCAGCTATATTATTTAAAGACATTCCAGGTGAAATATCTGTAAAATACTTAATAACTCTTTCCAATTAACAGGTTTTAATCAAGTGACTGTTTTGACTGAAATTTTTACATTGTTATTGTTTTGTTATTCTGTCAGCATTTGGTAGATATATTCTGTATTGATATAAAAGTGAGCACAGGGAGGATTTGTAGCTTGGTGTTCTATCTGTCATGTGTTAAAGTTTTAATTCAGTGTTTTTATACGACTGCACAGATTTGAAAAGAAGGCCAAGCATCATATGTAGATTAATGTGAAGGAAGATAATTTTTGTAAGCCTGTTAGATGAGTTAATTCATCTAAAGGCTTACATGTTTTATCATCTAATGGCAACTGCACCTAAATTGTTGAATGGATTTTGATGAATTTTAATAGGAAGGTTAAGCATTATTTGAAAATGTGCATGAAGGGCGATTACATTTGTCAGTTCTTTCAAGATAGATAATACCTAGCCTAACAATGTGAAAAACTTCATGGTTTGTATTTGAAACCTCAATATTGTTACGTATGTTGTTGTTTATTTAAATCATTGAATTTCAGATCATGATAGAAGAGAAAAATACAAGTTACTTGAAGAGGTAGACATGGACTTATGGGCAGCCGTTCTGAATAAATTGTCTAGATCTGCTGACTGGGTGACCATACAATTCTTTGTAATGGGACTTTCTACTTCTCTTTCACTTCCACCAGGTTTTAGAGGTACGAGTGAAGACAGCATCAGAATCTCTTTAATTTGTAGGCTGCTCTTTAGATTATAATTGATGTCCATAGTGGTCAAATTTTATATAATTTTGTTCGATTTCAGTCATTATGTAATATGTTGATATGTTTCCATTCACATTTTAGTTAAGAATGTTTTCCTAACTCAGCTTATGTTTGTATAAGGGCAATCATGGATTGTGTTTACAGTGTGGCTGTAATTTTAATTAAAATTAAATTAAATGTTTTTTATTAAAAACATGGCAGATTTTAAGAAACAGTTTTTGTGAGTGCAGTATTTCTAAAACAATACATTGCAGGGAACAAAGTTATACTCAGTGCTTTATTTCAAAACAAATAACAATATATTTTTTTTTCATAAAGGTTAACAGATAATGAATATTTTTGTTAAAAAAATCAAATTAAACATGAGTATCAGATTTAATACTATTAACTTGGAAGTTTTCACAAGGGGTATATTTGCAGTCCCAAAATATCTGAACATGATGGAGGGACCTTTAGTTTTTGGAGGTTGGACTGGGAGCTTGGACCAGGAGGACTTGTAGGGTAACTTTCTGCCTTGTGGGAAAATCTTATTTTATTGGTTAAGTAGTCCTTTCCTTAAAAAGTCAAATGCTGAACTACCAATGGAAGAATGAAAACTCTTCAACTGGCCCAAATCAATTTATACAGGCCACAATCTACAGGTTTTAGACAAGTACTGTTTCAGTCCTCTGCCTGTGATTTTTTCATATTCATGATTTTTTTTTTTAAAAGCACTCTACAAAAGTTTTCATGTTTACAGAAATTTATTTACTTATGTGTATTATTATCTATAGTTCATAGTTTATATGACTCTTTGTAAACCTTTCCTTTGGGGTAGGGATTATTTTAGTTTTTTTTCAAACAATGGACTTAACAATGAAGCTGAAGAAAATATACTAAAAAAGCAACTCTAAAATAAGACTCCTTCTTATACAGAAGCTGACTCCAATTCATGCAAAATATGTATTGATTAGATACAAAATACTATTGTTTCAGGAGGAGGTATAGCATCAAATGCTGACACAAGTTCAATGAGTTTCGGTACAGTGTTTGAGTTCCTGAAGTCTGTTAAGCACATGGGACTTACAGAGAAGTGGCTTACACCAACACTGTCAGTTTTACTGTATAGACATGGAGATAATTACCTTAGTTTTAAAGCAGATGAACAGGACACATGTGTACATGCTGCTGTCAGATATGCCCTCATCACAGGTACAATTATATTTATATCCCTCTTTAAAACAGGAGGTATGCTCCAAGAGTCCACAAATTTTGACAGCCTATGCCTGTCTTTTTATCAAACTTCAGCAGACATTTTTGTCAGTCTTTTTCACGCTCAGACTGAGAATAAACTTAAAAAAAAACTTTTTTTTGTAGCTATTTAGAGATAAATATTGGGATTTGTGTTATTTCATCACATACTTTGTCTTTTACAAAATATCTGAATGAGTGAACGAATTTGTTTTCCACCACACATGACGCCCTAACATGTAAACAAAACATCATATCTCATGGACTTTTTTATCACATCGGCAAACGGCCAAAAACTTCCGTGTGATGAAAAAAAAAATGTTGATTACTTGTAACAAGGAGTTAAATATACCTATATGTAAATCCTTGCTTATGAAAGAAAATCGAAAATATATTTTATATATTGATTTAAATGGGTTGTTGACTTCAGTGTTTAAAAAATTCAATCAATGAATTCATAATTACAAACTATGACCGATTGATGCTCTCAGCACCATTTACTTTCGCTATCACCAAAAGATCGGTGGGAAAATGATGGATTTGTCAATCCGTTTCTTAATTAAATCAAATAATAAATTTATGAAAATTCTCTGAGTCACTTCAATTAATTCGTTTATGCAATGGTGCTGCATGTGTACCATTAATTCAATTATGCAATCGCTAATCGGTAACAGGTAATTCAGTCTCAGGTGGCTGCACATCAGCTAAAATTGACACACACCTGTCAATTAATTTCCAATAAACAATTAGGAGACAGGTAAACAGGATGTTTATACACTAATACAATTATGCAAACTGTAATTTACAAGAGTTGACAATTTTGGTTGTGTTAGTGGTCTTTTTGCCATATACTTGAAAGCTTCACTGTACTGTATTAGAAATTATAGTCTTCCTGCAACATGTCAATTGGGAGAACTTCAGTGAAACCTGTCTAAACACTGATAATCTAAAAACCTGTCTAAATCAAACTGATAATCTGAAAACCTGTCTAAATCAAACACTGACTATCCATAAAGCTGTATAAATCTAACACTGGTGATCCAAAACCTGTCTCAACCAAACCCTGATAATCCAAAAACTGGTCATAACCAAACCCTGACAACCCCAAAACCTGTTTAAACCAGACACTTTTTAAAGTACCTATAACCAAAATGATTTGATTTACACTTGTTTCACTGTAGTAGGTTTATTCATGATGATCAACATTGTAATGTTTGTTACATTTTAGGTGGTGAGTCAGTCATACAAGAAATACCTATCTCAGGTACCCCCTTCCGTGATGAGTATCTAGATGGGAGGAGAGAGAACCCTTACCATGTTATCACCAAACATAAACATACAACCAATCTTGATGTTATGACGAAAGTTGCTAAAGTACTGATTGATAAAAGATTTACCTGCAGTATGATGGACACCGATGGTAAACTAGCTATTGATTATGTTGACCAGGATTCACAGAAGATTCTATTTGACATCTTGACTAAAGTTACATGGAGTAAGTTCAACTTAAGGCCTAATAATAAAAGATGTGTGCTTCCTATTAACCTATCCACCCATTTTTCAGCTAAATCGTGTCTGTTTTTTATTTTCCAATAAGCACTGTTTAAGTCTGAATATTTCTTCCTTTAAAAAAATCCCTATCTACCCTCCCTATTTTTTATATGACATCAACAAATTTTTTTCAGTCCTATAATGGTATCACCCTGTCATCGTTGGCATTGTTTGTGTCAGTTAACCTAAATTTATTTATGAAAACTTGAGTAAAACTTCAAATCATCTTGAAATTTTGAGGAATTGTTCTTAAGAATATGATGGAGGGACCTTTAGTTTTTGGAGGTTGGACTTGAAACTTGGATGAGGTGCACTGGTGTCCTCTGCTTTTCTAGAAACACTGGCCAAGTTGATCATAAAAGTCAAGTCTGAGGTAGACAAAAGTAAGGAAAACTGACAATTTGAACAAATCAGTTCTCATGGTTCAGATGTACACACTTTATCTATCCACGAGTTCATGATGATGCCCATTAACTTCTGTAGTGGTGACTTCAATCTTGTAGCAACATAATCATATTAAGACAATTTTATACAGGACTGGCTCATCTTTGACTGTTTTGGAAGTAAAGGGGTACAAAAATGGGCCATGCCCAAAATAATCAACTTTTTTTTATTTATGGTCTGATTTTAAAATTTTTTGTTTTTAATTGGATTCTTTTTAAAAATCCTGCCTGCATTCAGACTTACTTTTTTTAGCTCACCTGGCCAAAAGTCAAGTGAGGTTATGCCATCACTTGGCGTCGTCATCGTTGTGGACAAATTTTCAAAAATCTTCTCCTCTGAAACTACGAGACCGACAGGTCTTAAACTTGGCATGATTGTGGAATGGGGTACCCCTGGCGTGTTAAATGCTGGGGTTGTCAGGCTGTATTATGGAAAGCCTGACTGCAAACCATAGTGGTGCATGTTAAAGAATCCAGCTGTGGTATTCGATAGGAGTAGGAACCTTTGCGCTCCACCACAGGTTGCTAAAATGCCCGACCCTACCCATTCCTCCCTTTTTCTAGTGGCAATCAAAATTTCTTTACCCTATTATCCTTGTGTCCCATCTCATTTTTCATTTTATCAACATTTCATTTTCATTTTATCATCCATTTCATGTTCATTGCCTGAATATAGCTGAAATATTGCTCCTCGGGTGTTAATAATCAATCAATCAATCAACTGATGTAGGAGTTACGGCGCCTGAAACAGTTTATTTTGGCATTTTTTTGCATGTGCAACTTTGAAAATCTTCTTCTCAAAATCCATTGCACAGAATTCAATGAAAGTTGACATATATGTTCCTTAGGGTACCCCACACAAAATGACAGTTGGAAATTTCAATTAGTGAAGAAACATGGCCGCCGCAACTAACAAGAATAGAACATAGGGGTCAGAAAGCAGTTTTTTGCAAGTAACTATAAAACTGTTGCCTTTAACAAATTTCTGGCATGGGTAATATTGTTCAGCATCATAAGACAGACCTATGCGAAAATTTTCAAAATCATTTATTGACTGATGTAGAAGTTCTGGCCCCTGAAACAGTTTGTTATAAGGATTCAAAGAGGGCCATACTCCAAAAAATTGTACTGGATTTTTTAAGAATATTTCTGCCCGCATTTTTCAGTCAGTTTTCAGATATCTCTTATGGTGGGTCAACGGTGACAAACCCCCAAAAATCAACTTTTTTTTATTTGATTCCTAATGAAAATCCCTGCCTCTTTTTTTTTTTAAGATTTCATATATCTCTTAAGGTTTATTAATAAATAGGGGTCTAAGGTGCAACAACCCAAAAAATTGACTTTTAAATTTTGGTTCAATTTTATTTTTTTTTTAATTAGTTTTCAAATTTTGTGCTATATGGTGTCCAAACCTGTAATGAACTATAAGTCTATAGCTTAAGCATGTCAAAAACCTATATTGTGTCCACACTTGCCCAACTGATCTGGGTTCAACCACTGCAGTCTTATCATGCTGCTCTCCATGACACTATTTAAATGTATAACAGGTAACTAATATTATGATTTGTGACCCAATGCTAATTGAAAAGGAAGCATGGAATTACTGTATCCATTTGAATGATTTGGAAATACATTGATATAGCATTTTACTTATACAATATATTTATTAATTCTGAGGTGTAGAAAATGCATTTTACTTTAAAATTACGAGATTCCATAATGATATATAAAAACAATATTAGAATATTTATAAAATGGTACATTGTTCAATTTTTCCATCTAGCTAATTTGGATTGAACTGGAATTGTAAAAAAAATTATATGGCAATGTAGTGTTAAAATATGCACTCAGAAAAAGTTTCTTCATAAAAAATGCACTATAATCATCATAGATTAAATTAAAATACAATTTTACCTGATTTGTTTATGAACTTTTTTAGGTTGGAGATAATTTAATGTAATTCACTTGTAATTTTGTGGTGTTTATAAATAGAAGTGATTCCAAGGTCACAGCAGAGTGCATCAAGCCAAAAACCAAAGGAAATCCTGAAGCCCAAACTAAACTTACCAACTAATAATGGCATGCCACCAAATGATAATCAAGATATACCAAAACCTAGTCAAAAAGGAGATCAAGCTACCTCAATCAAGTCCCAACCAAAACCTGTAAATCCATTGGCTCTTAAAGATATAGGCAATATTGAGTTTAAAAGTGGTAATTACAAGTTAGCAGCATCACTATACACAGAAGCCATCCAACACATGACAGCTGAAATACTGCAGGTTCAGAAACAAAATCGTGATTTAGCTATACTGTATGGGAACAGGTCTGAATGTTATCTCAAGTTACACATGTTAGATGAAGCCATGAATGATGCCACGGAGAGTGTTTCATATGATGGCCATTGGTTTAAGGTAAAGTGACTTTGTTGAGTTCCTATGTTTTTTGTTACCCAGTTTACATATCTTTGGTACTTATGCCTTAACAGTAGTGTCAGGCACAGAGGTTCAAATTCACCTTAAAGAGAGGAAGGTCCTGGATGTTTCAAACCAATGGTCCACTTTAAGAAAACCAGAAGTCCACAGTAAAGTGTCAGTTGAAGGTGTTGAAGGTCATGGACCCAAGTAAATGAAAGTTCACAGGTCCCTAGTCAGTGGTTGAGGGTCCTGAACTTCAGATTTTAAGACTATTAATTTGAATACCTGCAAGAAACATTTGTTTTATTGTTTTCATTTTGTGTATCATAATTCTAGTTATGTGCATGTTAAAGCTCCCTTTCAATGAAGTACAAATAAAGTTGCCATAATCATGAAACTAGAGACATATACCCTTACTCTGAAGGAAAGGCGGTATAATGTCATACCCTCGCTCTGATGGAGAAGAGGTATATTGTTATACCCTTGTCCAGGTATAACAGTGTTTCTATGTTTCTGTATAACACTTTTTAACCTCACAGTTTTTTTCAGCAACTACTTATCACAGCAGCTTGAAATTTTAATACATTCTTCCTGTAGGTATGCCATATGATGAGATTTATTTTCGGAAAAATTCTGTGACAACTTCCTGTTTATCGAGGACTGTTTATTATACACACCTCCTTTAACTGGGTGTGTATAGTGATGGGGTGTCCGTCTGTCATTCCGTCTTTAACAAATATTTCTGTCCTAGATATTTTGTATATGGATAAAGCATGATGACTTGTACTGTATCTCCCCTTTCCAGCTTTCTAGGTCATTTTCTTCCTGTTTTCGGAGTGACGTAGGATTTTTACAGGTGAGGTATTTGAAAATATACTGTCACAGATTTCTCAGCACCAATTGGAAGGAATGGTAAGATTTTTGGTATATGGCTTACACGTGATGACTTGCACAGTGTCTCTCCTTTCCAGCTTTCTAGGTCATCTACTTCCTATTTTCCATGTGACATAGAATTTTTACATGTGTGGTATTTGGAAATTTTCTGTTGCACATTTCTCAGCTCCCTTTGGAAGGAATGATCAGATGTTTGGTGAAATAGTGATTATATGAGCTTTTAAGATAGTTCTATATTTAAATTACAGCTTTGCATAACATATAATTTAATTTATTGAGAATGTCTGTTATTAACAAGAAACCATGAAGACACTGAGGACATTCACTCAACCTGAAACACTTCAAAGATTACATTTACATAGCACATTAGTATATAACAAGAATGAATTTTGATGATAGTTAAAAGAGACAATGACCCAAATAGGATAAAAAAAAATATCTGAATATCATTGACACACTTATTCCCCAAAATTCTATTATTTTTATTTTTTTTTTTTCATTTCGTTTGTGGGGTGGGGGAGGGGGTCATACCTAGCCTTCAATTAAGATTTCTTAGTATATGGTTATTTTTGGGAATGGGGGGTAAAGATTTAGTGAGCATTTCTCACATTTTTTCTACTTTTTTCACTTTTTTTTTGCAAGTTGAAATTTTGGTCACATTTTTCTCAGCAATTACTAATCATAGTGGCTAGAAATATTTATACGTTCTTCCTACAGGTATGCCATAGCAGGAGTATCACTTGTGAGCCATTGCTCACAGATTTCTTGTTCATAACTTTTCATCAATGAAAATTATTTAACATTTCTAGTTATCATATATCAAAATGCATCTAGAATGGTTAAATGCATCCAGAATGGTGAAGATTAGGGTATTAAGAATAACTTGACACCTGAAAAAGTTTGAAATATGGTTTCATTCTTAGGGTAAAATAATATATCTCAAATAATGACTTTCTATCATATGAGTAAATGTCAATAACATGGCTTTTTGTTTGTAGGGTCACATGAAAGTAGGAAAGGTGTTGGGAGCCCAAGGTATCCATGAAGGTGCTTTGCAGGCCTACACCAATGCTTTGAATGAGCTTTCAACAGAACCATCTCCAGAGAAATACCAGAGAGAGATTCTCAGTAGTTACTGTATTCACTACATGAACTTAGATAGATACAGCTGTAAGTTGGCTTAATTTTTTTCTGTCATGATTTAAACAGTTAAAATGTCAAATGAGCTATTGTTTGATCCCAGTTACTTAATTATGACCAATTAGAAATAATCCTGTGTCCTTTCATTCGTCTGTCCATAATATTGGTTTTAAGAGTTGTTCTGTCAGAATTATTTAAGAAGATAATAACATTAAATAATTGAATCTAGCACTTTGACACTCAGTGGACAGGCACCCATTTGTTTATTTTCTCCTGGAGTATTGTTTATTTTAGACAGGCACCCATTTATTAATTCTCTCCTGGAGTATTGTTTATAACTATCATAGATCTTTTTATTAGTAAAAATCTTGTTTATAAATTTCAGACCCACCTGATAAGAAGGCAGATGTTAAAGTCAAACCTCACATATGGGCAATGGTGACTTATGATTTCATTGCCAAAGGAAATTTAGAGATATCTAAATTACCTTACATTCAGTTCCAAATCCATGGAATACCAACTAATGTGAGAGAGAAAGTAAACTTACAACCACTTTGTGTTTACCAGTGTGTCCAGAGATGTAGTTGGCTAACTGACCTGATAGAGTATTTCTTGAGTTGTGGTTCTGATGTGAAGACAATGAAGACAAACCCTGATGATAAATATTTTCATTCCACTGTAAGGCTGACAGTAGCTTCAGGTAGATAGTTGAATTTTTTATTTACAGTTTTTCCAATGCAGAATTGGTACTCAAAAATGCTACTCACCAACACTATAGACGCTCTCATGTCACACTTCTAAATGGATTTGTATACAACCACAACAATCTTGCTTGGTTTTTAAGTTATCAATAAGGGTCATCTATGAAGTTGTGGTGGCATATATGCAACCAAATATCTGGTATGAAGAAACAAGTTGGCATTCCACCATTATTAAAAAATGGTAGTCTCATTACTGATGAGATGGCCAAAGCGGACAAATTTAACAAATTTTTTGTTCTTCAAACTGAACTGAATGACTCTAACACTCATTTCCCAAATCCTATCATATGTGATAATGAGCTTACCAAAATTGTTATTATTGAATCCGAGGTAGAAGAGGTACTCAAAAACCTTAATACTGGTAAGGCATCTGGCCCTGACTTTGTCAGTCCGAGACTTTTGACGACTGTGTTTTACGAATTATAAGGTCCATTATGTAGATTTTAAACTAATAGCTCTTGAAGTTGTTTTTTCCCAATATGTGGAAGAGAGCTAACGTAACACCAGTTTTCAAAAACGGCAACATGCGAGAGGTTAGAAATTATTGGCCTATTTCTTTACTCAGTATCATATAAAGTGTATGGAACATTGCGTATACAAGCATATAAATTTTTACCTGAGAGAAAATCGGATCATCACTCATCACCAAACTGGCTTTACGTATGGCGATTCAGCTGTGAATCAGTTAATTGACATTTCTAATTTGTTTGGGCAAGCCTTGGATCATGGTAAGGAAGTTCATGTCGTCTTTTGTGACATATCTAAGGCATTTGATCGTGTTTGGCATAACAAATTATTATTTAAGCTACAACAGTTCGGACTAAACGGACGCCTGTTACTTATCGGATCGACTACAACGCGTTGTTTTAAACAGTGGTTTTTGTGGTTGGAAACCAGTGAGAGCTGGGGTTCCGCAAGGATCTTTACTTGGTCCATTATTATATCTCATTTTCATAAACGATGTCGTTGATGACATTGATGCTTATATTAAATTAATTAGCGATGACACTAGTCTTTACGTTATAGTGGAAACTCTGATGACACGGCACTAGCATTGAATAGAGATATTGAAAAAATCCACCAGTGGGCTTCACCATGGCTTATAGGGTTTAATCGTAAAAAGAGGGAAGCAATGTTATTATCACGTAAACATGTCAGACAAATACATCCTGCTCTACAGATGAATAATTTCGATCTTCAAGAGGTCTTCAATCACAAGCATTTAGGGGTTTACTTTTTGGGCGATTGTTCATGACATGATCATATTGATTATATTGTTAAAAAGGCGTATTCGAGGATCAATGTACTTTGGCGTGTGTGTTTGGTTCTCGACCGTTTTTTTACTTTGGAAAAGATGTACATGTCATTTATCAGACCTATTCTAGAATACGGAGATGTAGTTTGGGACAGAGGGTTACAGATTTTGATTAACAAGATCGAAGGTATTCAGATAGAAGCAATGAATGTCATAACTGGTGGTACCAAATTAATATCGTTAGACAGCCTATATTGAGAAACCGGATGGGAAAAGCTCGCAGATAGAAGGCGAAAGCACAAGCTTGTGATGTTTTATGTGATGATAAATGGTGACACACCTGAATATTTGTCAATCTAATGATATATCAGAGATTCGAACAAGGACATCCTTGTATTTGAACTATTTCCTGCCGTCCACTATTCGATTGTGGAATAACCTTCCGATCAAAATGCGCAATTCCAGATCATTACATGTCTTCAAAACACTTTTTTTGCCTTTCGAACAAATGCTGATGGCCATTATATTGTAACATTGGAAGGAGGTTAGGTCAGGTATTGCACAC
Organism: Perna viridis; assembly: GCA_037379345.1. NCBI lineage: Eukaryota > Metazoa > Mollusca > Bivalvia > Mytilida > Mytilidae > Perna > Perna viridis. The sequence continues at coordinate 7,109,507 of CM074511.1, read as the reverse complement.
CAGGTTGCGAATGAACAGTAGTTCACTCAACGAACACCTGTTCAGACGTAACCTTGTGGGTAGCCCAAACTGTGTTGATGGACAAATTGAGTCGAACAGCCATTTTTTAATTGAATGTAGTATTTATTCTGATTTACGACGTACCACTATTCACGCTTTGAATTTTCAGTTTGACATTGATATTCTCCTAAATGGGTCTGATGCTGTATCAACAGATCAAAATACTAAACTTTTTCTGAAGGTGCAATCCTATATTATAAAGAGTAAACGATTTGTAAACGCTTAAAAATATAATTTGTGTACATGCTATCTTTTGAGTGCATTTCATCTACTTTTTACATATTTTTTTTTACTATTTTTTCCTTTGTTTTTTTTAATTTTTTTAATTTTTTTTATCATTATTTTTTTTATTTTTTTTTTTTTTTTATTCTTTATAATCAATTTTCTTTCTCCTTATATTTTCTTCTGTAATTAATATTTCCCGAATAAGTTAACCCTTTCCAACTTCATTACACATATAGTACATGTATTTGTAAAAATTCCAGAGAATGCTTCTGAATGTATTGAGATGTATTTTTTCCTTTATTTGGAGACTGATTAGCATAAGCCATATGGCTTGTTTCCGAATCCTTGTGTTTTTTTACTACACTGTCATATCATTTATAATTTTGACGTATTCTTTGAAATAAAATATGTTTAAACTAATAAGAGTCAAAATTAAAAGTGAATCCAATAATGTATGGGCAAACCTGTCTTAAATGACCTGAGGAAGAGTAAAATCATGGTCATATAAGACAGGTGCTCTTTATGTAGGGGTTAATTTACAAAGAATGTACCACATACGGATATTGCAGAATACAGGTGGTCGCTGTAAGTTTTATGGTGTATAGGTTTTTGGCCATGAAATGTTAATGTCTGAATTCAAATATTAAAGTTCTGTGTATGTCAGAAACTTATGCTTCGTCAAAAATGCAATCCCAAGCAAAGTTAAAAAAGGTATTTAGCTGGGATATAGTTCCCACACATCACAGATTTAAAATACTAGTAGACCACCACAGCAGCCAAGTCCCAAGTACAAGTTCTTTAGTCAGGTCTTCAGAAGTCTGGACTTCATCACCCATTCCAGTTGGTAAGTACCCTAAATACAAACATAATCCCTGTAAAGGGTAACAGTGGGCGACCCTTACTTAAGTAGTCGAAGCTAAAAAAAATGCTGTCATTTAAACACATTCGACTATTTCTGAAGAGACTGAATGTTACACTTCCTATATATCTGCAGGTTCGCCACACTTATTGATATATGTAGCAGATCATTATGTGAAGCCTGATGGAGATGAGAATCTACAAGACAATAAAGGCAATACTGCTTTACATATAATCACAAGAGCTACTGGTGTAGATGGCATGCTAAGACTGCGTGTTATCTATCTGTTGCTGGAGTATGATGTCAACCCCACTATCAAGAATCATGATCAGAAATATGCAATTGGGTACCTTCCTGCCAATGAGAGCAGGGCCATAGAGGTTCTTACCATTCAAATGAAACAGTATGAAGGTAAGAAGACTGTTGTGAAACAACACCTTGAACAAATGTACTTGTGAGCAATTGTCATCACTTATTATAATCTGTGTCAGCTGATCTCGTCCTCTAACTCCATTGGATGTTGTCTGTGTCAGCTGATCTTGTCCTCTAACTCCATTGGATGTAGTCTGTATCAGCTGATCTTGTCCTCAAACTCCATTGGATGTAGTCTGTATCAGCTGATCTTATCCTCTAACTCCATTGGATGTAGTGTAACAAAATTTGAGCACAATCCTAATATGATGTCCTGTAAATGTCGAACAATATAATAACCTATATATTTCTTTTGAGATAGAAGAAATTCATGTTGGGTTTGGTGTACTCATTTACACATGGGTTAGCCTTCATTTTCGTATTTTATACTTCACTAAAGCTTGGTATAAAATATGCCAATATAAAGCAGCATGCCCACTAATCTTTGATCTGTGGGTTCATGCCCCCCCCCGACCTTTGCATTTGGGAGTGCAGAGGGGTTTTTTAAGGGTACACATTACCAAATATTTCACTCTTGGTGTAATCAAATATTATTCTCAAATGTTGGCATATTTTGACAATGAACATTCCATTCCAGAAGGTGGAAATAACGGAAGACCAGAAATGCAACGATTGAAATAAAAATAGAATATTGTTAATTGTGACTTGTGAAATCGTACATACATAATTTTTATTGTTTGTGAAAAAGTACTGCAGTACATGAATGGGCATGCTGATAAAGACCAAGCCCATGTGTAAATGTGTACAGCACCATACTCCCCATCAATTATTTCTAAAGCATTCTTTTTGTGTCTATCTTAAAATTTGCGTTTATTACGCAGATGCAGTCAAACTATGGCTTCTATCAATATTTCTAAATGACCATGATTTGTATTTTTGTACGAGTTTATTAAAAAGAGGGGGGAGTTTCTCAGTTTTCAGACTATCACTCAATAATGATTGCACCTATATTCATGAAACCTTAGTGAATTGTTTGTTTTGATTGATAAAAGCTCCCTTTCAATTTTTTATGAATTTCTGATTTTTCATTTTTGAGTTATATGACATTATTTATAAATCAAAGACTGAAGTCTTCAAAGTTGCTAATCGTCAAATATTCACTGTTACTGATTTTGGCATACTTTAAACATCCGAAATGGTACAAATGTGATATGCTCTAAAATCGGAGGACTTCCGCTGAAATTTTGGTTCCCTTGATATTATTGCATACTCTTTCTTAGCCATTATGACCCAAATGGCTATATATACAATGTAGTAATGAATGTCTGTATTTGAATCAGAAACTGGGTAATATTACATAAATTCAGTGCTAACTGATCGTTTCATCTATTGATGTAAACATCCTGTTCTAATACAAGCAAAAAAAACACGCATAGACATGTGTATGTTTTAAAAAAGATACGTTGTAGCGATCTTTGGGTCGCTTATGATGTTGACCGGGAACCAGTTTATGAACCTGATTTAGCAGCTGGCAATGAATATAACTGGGTAATGTCCAAAGCTCACTGGTACTATGACGCTTTGGTGGTGAACACGGCGAAGATTATGTGGCGTATGACAACACATTAATGCAAATCATATGCGAATATTAAATACAGAAATTACGAGTGCAAGAAGTCGCTAGCGCTATTAGTAACTTAAAAAGGGAGAGATATCCCATATTTGTGCAATAATTTGAAAAAGCTTCAAGTAATTTTCTTGAAACTTTTTTGAATAGTTTATTTCTATTAATGTAAGCTCCCTCTTGAAATATATAATTTGGACTTTACATTTTATAGTAATGCAAGTATGGGGCTATTTTCTCTTTTTAGCTCATCTGGCTGTAGGCTATGTGAGCTATTGCCATCACTTGGCGTCCGTTGTTGTCATTGTCTGTTAACAATTCTTCAAATTCTTCTCCTCTGACACTACTTGACCAATTGGAATCAAACTTGGTATGAATGTTCTTTGGGGTATCTACATAAACAAATTTATGTTTAGATTTTTGATCCGTTCAAAAACATGACCGCCATTACTAAAAATAGAACATAGGGGTCAGACAGTAGTTTTTCTCACGTATCTCCAAAACCGTTCGTTTAGCCAAATTCTGACATGGATAAATGTGTTGAGCATGATGAGATCTATCTGTGGTCAAATTTTCATTATAATCTGTCTAGCCATTTAGGAGTTATTGTCCTTAATCAAACTTTTTTTTTTTGCTATTTTTAATTTTATTTCTTTCAAAAATTTTCTACTCTGACACTACTTGACCAATTGGAATCAAACTTGGTATGAATGTTCCTTGGGGTATCTTGCACAAACCTTTGATCTGTCAAAAGAACATGGCCGCCATTACTAAAAATAAAACATAGGGATCAGACAGTAGTTTTTTGATTATATATCTTGAAAACCGTTAGATTTAGCCAAATTCTGACATAGGGTAAAAGGTTTAGCCAAATTCTGACAAATGGTAAAAGTTTTCAGCATGATGAGATCTAACTGGTCAAATTTTCATTTTTATCTGTTAAGCCATGTAATGATCCTTATGACAAGTCCTACCAAAGTCTTCTTGAGTCAAAATTGTTACACAACTTTTGTTCAATTTATTGCCATTGAGAGACAAAATTTAACCAGGTGAGTGATTCAGGCTCCTGGAAGCCTCTTGTTGGACTTAAACACAGAAACGCTTCCACCAAATGCCATGAGAAAGTGAACTGTATTTCTTTTTATCTAGGATTTTGATTTTAATAACCATACCCTACAGATACAGTAACACAATTCTGGGATCTATAAAAAGCACTTTGTCTTTCCATCTGTTTGTTCATGTTCTTGCCCCAAGTGAACAGAGTTCAAATGCAGTAGTCATATCAATCTGCACTCAGTGAAGATCTATAATACCAATGTTTTAGTACTTGGAATATTGATATATCACCTTGAGGTTGTATGTTCCATACTCTGATACCTCAATGCAATATCTTGAAAGCTTTGCATAAAGCTGAACTAAACTTTTGTTCATGTATTATTAACAAATATTTGATTTTTGTTGAAATTGAATTTTGTTTGGACCCTACTTTTTATTTGGTAAAAAAGTCCTTAATTTAAAATTTGTTTGACTTCCAAAATTTTTTAAGAATATAGAAAGTCACATTCAGAGTTAGGGATTTGGGTCCTATTTTCAAGTTGTCCTTATCAGGATCCACTTGTAGTTTGTTTTATTTAAACAAATTTTTTTTGTTGAGTTATTCAATATGCTGAATGCTGCTTTTGGGCCATAAAAGTTACATGGCTAATTTAAAAAATTGAAGTTCTTTGACCACATTTATTGTGAGTCGGAGTCCTTTGCACACATTCCTCATCAGATGATGCCATTGTGAACCTATTTTACTTTCCATCTGAATAACTTTTGGGGTTTCCTATATGGTTTCCTGCAAAGTGAGCACTGGTATTCACCTAGCTCACACTTCATTTAAGTTTTAAAAACAGGTTTATATTCTATGATAATATAGATATGGAAAGAAGAATGAAACAGCAGAAAAAACAACAACAGCAACAGAGACAACAAGAAGAAGCCAGGAGGCAGGAAAGTCTAAGAAAACCCACTGTTACTACATCATCCACTTCTAAACCATCAAAAACAAACACCAAACCAGATACATCATGGATTCCTAAGTCAACTAGACCTTCTATGGATAGATGTGGTGAATGCAGACGAGTGCTTGAGGAATGTAAAGAGAAAATAAAGAACAAGACATTCTATGCCTACAATGATATGGCAGCCGTGATGAAGAAGAAAGGTCACAACAGGGACATACATGAGAAAATCGTAGATCAGATGATTCAGATGATTATTGAATCTATTGGCAGAACTCTTAACCCAGGTATCCAATGTTCTTATATGAAAAGATAAGAGATTTGTCAGTAACTTTAATGCCCTGCCTACATTATCTGATATCCACTTGTTATAGAATGTCTTTTTTTTCTATAAATAAATGAACTTGTTTTAGGGTTTTTGATATCATATCTCACTATAACCTTTTTGCAACAGATTTTAAAGAAATTTGACAGAAAAGCTAGGTACCATATATATGTGCATAAAGGAATGTAATTAATGTTAGTTCTATGCAATGAGATATTATCAAATTTCAGGCGAAAGTATATTAAGAACTGCAAAAATTAATACCGTTATTTTTGCTGAAGCTAAATTATGAAATAACAGTTTAATTTTTGTGGAACTAAATTTTAAATAACTACTTATACAGTATGTTTACAGAAGTTTATTTTGTTTTTGAACATTTTGACAAGGCAATATTTCATAAATGTATGGAGATAATTTCATTGGTAATGTTTCACAGAAATTCCTGAGAGGTTGGCTAAGGTTAACTACAAGTACTATGAGAGAATTGTTAAAGGCTTGATAGAGGGAGAGAACTGGAGACAGCTAGATGTTGTTGTAGAGGAACACAGAAAGCACCATGGGCCTGCAGACCTAATGGATTACGCCAAGGGAATCAAAATACAACGGGTCATACTTCATTCATCGCTGAAACAGTCACACCAACTCATGAGCAAAATCATTGAATCCATGCTCAAAAGTGGTGCAATCATGGAAAATGGTATAATTATATTTCACTTTAACTGTTAATACAGCCATGGTAATAGAAAACATCAGATCAATAGTTGAATGGCTCAGAGTGTATATATTAATTTAAATACATATTTATTGATAAGAATATGTGCATTCTGTGATAAAACAATACAATTTACAAGATCTGGAAATAAATATAGCTTAACATCTTCTTCAATGTATTGTATATGGTATGTTAAATCAAAATACTAATATGATTTAAGGGTTTATTTTTGTACTCCCATATCTTTTGACTGTTGATAGTACATTGTAATGTTGTTACATGGTTGCAGTCTCATCCAACACGCAAGACTTCCTACAACACATGCTGTGTACTTGCATGAAGAATTTAAACAATCACATCCTACTTGCATACATTATTTCCAGAATATGTCACGTCAGACAGAATGATTTTGGACCATTCATGTTTCAGAGCGTTTACATATATACACTACATCAATGAATGGTTCATAGGTGGAATTTTTTTTTTAATTGCTGGTTGGTGTATAAAGAAATCCTGACTTACAGTTATAAAAAGTAATGTATAATTCCTTGAACAAAATTTTTTAAAAGTTGGGGATGAGGTTCATTGATATTCATTGAACTTAAAATAAGTCATTTAGAAGTTAAGAAATTATATGAATATCACTTTTGATTGGTAGAAGGGAAGAAGTGCATCCAAGCTGCCATTCAAGAAGAGCAGTTTAAGATTTTAGAGACACTATTTAGACATGGAGCTTGTCCATCCCACCTATCTGTGAACCAAGGTGACACACCCATTCATGCTGCTTTGTCTATAGCTGTAGAGAGAGACAGAGGTACGACCAATTGACATTTATAATTACATTTGAGTGAATCCATACAAATGCCTGAAAATTAATGCTTGTGAAACCTCACAGGTTTGGAGGGAAGTTTATATTGGTTGCACTAGATTTTACATCATCCCTTGTAAATTAAGTTTTGCTCAATTTCGAATTGAATACAGACATTTGGCTCTCCAAAATGAGCTATCACACATAGATTTTTGTTGAAAAAAAAAATTAGGTGATTGCATTGGTAAGAATTGCTTCTGTCATTTAATGATGAGATCCACTCTCAGATGCGGCTGTATCATAATTTTGAGGCAAATATATGGTAAAACAAATTATTCTTCATCTTTATAAATATCATAAACATTTTTCATAAGATGCAGTTGTGTCTAAATTTTCATAACTTGTATATTTTTGTTATCAGAGTATACAGCAGTTTTTTCATGGATATGTATGTTGTTTATTAAAATAGTAGTAAGCCACTTTTTTGTTATAGGTAACTTCTTAGTTTTTAACATGTTCTTGGAGATGTTTGAGAAAGACCCAGAGAAGTATGATATGTGTGATCCAAGTCAGTTAGATAGTAATGGTGATTGTCTTTTCCACCTCATAGCTAGAACTAAGTATAATTCTACAGTACAAAAGGCTACTGAATTACTGTGTGACAGAAAGATATCATCAAATGTCAAAAATAAGGATGGAAAGTTACCAATTCACTACCTGAATATGAAAAATGATAGGCGTCTTCAGTTTTTCAGACTCGCTTCTATTGGTGGATCAGTTAAATTTGGAAATAAGAAAGGAAAGGCAACACAACAGAAAAAAATCAGAACAGACATTCAAGGGGAGACAACTGTGGATGACGTGGCCATGGCAGAGGAGGAGGATCTCCAAGTATATGAGAGGTCAGAGGAATCTTCTGAGGTTGTGGAGAAACCTGTTGTTAAACAGCCATTGAGGAAAGAAGCTCTGAGAAGAAAGATTGAGGAGTTGATATACGAGTTAGATGATGCTGCCTATAGTAAATACTCCAGTAGGGCTGAGGATCTGGGGAAACTGAAAAGACAGAAAAAGAATGAAACAACTGATAGCGAGGTGATTATAACACAACTTCATACTTCTACAATTGTTGTATATCAAGATTGTTTGCATGATTTCATTTGGTATTAAATCATTACAACCTTGATGGGATTGATTTTCACAGGAATCTTTTCACATGTAATCATTTTTTAGGGGAATTGAGTGCCCAATATAAGATTTGATGTGATATGTGAACTTTCTCACTAAGGTTCTTTTATTTTTTTTCTTCTGTGAATTTATATTCACCTGGTATGATAAGTGAAATTCTTTGTGATGTTGACAAAATTTGGGAAATTCCCGTACAAAATTTTAAGTATCTTCACAAAATTAAGAGTTAGGAATTCTTTGTAAATATTGGCAAAAAAATACCTAAGCATCAGCAGTGAGATGATTCAAATATGTGAAAATCCCAAAACATGGCCTAAATCAGAGACGATCTACTTGCATAATGTAGGGAACTTAATAAAAAGATTACACATGAAAACTGAAGATAAGGGAAACAAGACATCACACAAAAAACTAAAGAACTAGCAATATGAAATCCTACATAAAAACTGGGCATGATATCAGGTACTCCGGATAGGTAAGCATGTCCTGCAGCTCCCGTAATATTACTAGTGAGTATAATCCTGTAACAATCTAGCAACAACAATGCCTCTCTGGGACACATGTCATTCACTATTCACACGAAGGGGAAATCATTCAATTCAACTAAGTATCATGATGTAAAAGTAGTAAATAACTTCAAAGTAGTGGAAAAATATCTGAAAATGAAAAAATTAGACCAAGGTAACAAAAAATAAACATAAACTGTACACCATTATCAATTATTTTTTTAAACTGCCAGAATCTGATCCCTAATCCAACATCACAGAGCAATAAATCATGAGATAAAAATCAACAGAGCCTAAAATTTACCTGAAGACCTTAAAAGAAATCAAATGTGTATCTCACAAAATGCACCAAAATGACACCATGACGTTTCCATACAGCAGACAAATCAAGTCCAATTGGAAACATTAATATCTATTTAGCCGAACCCGGGTATGGACACCTGAGTATCTCGAACATAGGACATATATTAAGAACGTCTTTTTAACTGAGTACAAATTTATAGACTAGATCTCAAAGTCAAAAAATGCAAAGCCATGGCATTGGTACAAGAGCACAATTTTAAACACATCCACTTTGGATAGAGCATAGAATATTTCTTATCTCTACAAACATGGACTTTAATAAAAACTTTGGTAATTTCAATGCACTCTCAGGATAGCAGTTTGTAATACATGTACATAAAATTAGAAAATTAATTATTTAAAGAGACACAGAATTGTTAATTGAGATCAGGTATAATTATTATATTTCTAGTCTCCAAAAACCTTAAAGTACTCATTAGGGACTTGCTTTCTTGCCTGTAGAGGATTCAGATTTAGAAGTTCAAATTTCTTTGGAGAAGTATAATTATTCATTGCTGGTAAAAGTAGACTAACGGGTGGATCCAGGATATCAGATTGGGGGATGTTAATAGATTAATAGAAATAAAGATCGAGCAAACATTGTGTAGGTAAAATTGTGTGAAATCAAGTTTTCATGCAAAAAAAAAAACCTACCTTGGGGGGGGGGGGGGCATAACCTCTGGTCAGCCCTCTATGAATCAGCACTGAATATATCTTATTGAAAAACTGTAACTTCCTATTTTTTTCCAGACAAAAGAACCTGGAATTGAACCAAAAATTGAACAAGCACAGGAAGAGGAGCCAAAGGCGGAGGATGAAGATGAATCGGATGAGGAAGAAAGCCTAGAAGAACAATTCCAGGTATTATGAATATTTCTATTTAGTCACAAAGTAAGGAAATTGATATGATGGAATGACACCATCTATACCATCAAGAAACTCTTTCTGGAATAAACTATGCATTAAAATGATATTTTCGGTTTGTATACAAAAGAAATATTATGCTAAAAGTAGAATTCAAAGTGGAAATATACCATCTCTGTAGAAAATGACATGATTTATTCATGTACTGTGAAAGTCCTGTTGTTCTTGGAAACCAATTTTCATGGTTTATGTGGGTAAGCCAAACCAAAATTTGGTTCCCAAGAAAAAGAAATTCCCATTGATTTGTACACTGAAAATCCCAAAACAATGAATTCAAGAATCCACAAACTGATGTTTCTTTCTTTATCCATGAGTATTGGCATTCACATATTAAAGTACTTTCACACTATTACATTGACTGTGCAAAGTTCAAATAAAGTGGTACAAAATGCACACTGCATATGCTTCAACAGTTCATTTCAGCAATTTTCTTCATTCATCAACAGTCCTAATCAAACATATCTCCCCCCTCTCCCTGCTTTTCATATCACTATCACTAGGCATCAAGTACGGAAAACAACTTGAACATTTATTGCATGATAATGAATGGAGATGTAGACTTAGTCACAGTCACCACAGCTATATCTGTTTTGTATTGAACAGATGACTAGAAAAATAAAGGTTTGTGTGAGCTACTGTCATCATTGGGCATACAACTTGTTTGTTTAAATCCTTAACTCAGAAACTACATGGTAGGTTTTAATCAGACAGTTTTAATAGTTTAATAGTTGGAATCCTGTGTAGAAGGTCATTAACTAGGAATCCACTTTTGATTTCATTTCATTGAACAAGACATCTTCCAGAGGCTATCCTGAGCTTCTGATTACCAATTTTTGAATGTTAATTCCTCTGGAACAGGACTGGGCTAATATTTTGAAACTGTATATAGTTGTGGATTTGAATTCTTTTTATATACAATCCACTTTTTGTGTGTCTCAGATGATGCAGCAAGCCCATTGTAGCCACCCATTTTCCATAGCAACATTTTAGGGAAACTTGTTTTGACTTACATGTCTGCCAATACTAAGCCAGTGGGGACCAAAATTGTCAGAAATAATGAGAATGCTTCTACATGTAATTTATTTTTTGTTCTGATAATTTAAACAGGTTATATAAGCTTATGGCTGGATATTTTTCAAAGAACAACTCTCCTGTAATATCAGAAGCTAATATTTTGAAACCTGATAGGGTTTTTGATCTGGATACCATTTAAAATTCTACTTCTTGTGTGGATCAGATGACCCACCAAATGTAAACATTATGAGGATGTATTTTAGGCCATGTACAGATCAGCACTAAGCCAATGGTAATCAAACTTTGGGGAAATGATACGTTGGCAGACTGCCACTTACAGTTCATTTATGATTCTTGTAGATTGAATAAGATGGCTGTAAGATGCTAATGTAAGCTTTTGTTGGCTTATTTTTAAAGGTCAACTCCTCCTGAACCCCTGAGCTCTTGGTTGAAGAATGATTATTGAACGTTGCACATGCAGTTTTCATTGTAAGGGCCCCATTACAATATGTGGCAGTCGCCCAAAAGTAATCACTCTGTCGGTTACAAACTCGTGTCCAGGCTGTAAATTTTTTGTCTTTCAATGTATGCTTTTAATATTTTGGATGAGGGTAGGTCATGTGGAGACAATGTGTTGTCTTCCATTGCCTATGACCTTGAACTTTGACCTCAAGGTCAAATTCCTGTTTTTTTTTCTATGACAAATTCATGTCTTGGCTGTAACTTTTTTTTTTGCTTTTCCATTTGGGCTATTGATATCTTGCATGATCACCTAAAGACAATGTGTCATGTACCATGAATAGTGGCCTATGACCTTCAGCTTTGACCTCTAGGTCTAATACCTGTTTATTTGGGGGAGGGGGGTTTGGTGACAAACTTGTGTCCAGAATATATTTGAACTCATGTTTGGGATATATTTGATTTCATACTTCTTTCTCAACAGGTGAATATTTCAATTGAATACGAGAGCTGTATTAAAAACTGAAAATTTTGAGTTGGTAAGCTTTCCCAAATCCATTTGTATATATGGCTGAATTGCCATGGCAGGGCCCACAGAGATGGTTTCCATCTCAATGATATCTGTTTTTTTTTTCTACTTTCAGTTCGATCCACAAGTTTTTGAGAATTTAGAATGGGAAGTTGAGTGTACAGCAGATGTGTGGAAGGCCTTGAGGGACAAGCATGTACTCCCTGAACTTAAACAGAGAGTTGTCAGGAAAATTCAACACCTTGCTGCTGGAGAGTGGACAAAACACTTGTGCAAGAAACTGCACCATGTTCCTGAAACTCTAAGGTTGTATGAAGCAAAGATCTCAAAAGGAGGAAGAATTATTTGGGAGTTAGCAATAGCATTCTCACCCAGATTGAGTGAATCTGCAGAAAGAATCTTGGAAAGTGATGAAAACAAGACCACAGATCAACCAGTCAGGGGTGGTAGAATTTATTCTGAAATCATTAGAGTTTGGGATGTAGTCTTTGACCATGATAAAATCTCTCCATCAGTGCAGAAAATTGTTAAGTCTCACACCAGGGGAGAATCTTGTATCATTCAAAAGAAACTAAAGGGTGTTAAACATGATCGTTACTCCAACTTACAGAAGAGGGTTCCAAGAATATTTGCTGAAGCTGAAATAGAAATGGGTGCTTTAGAAGAAGTGAAACATCTGTTCCCACCAGCTAGTTCTAATGAAACAGAGTATCATATTCTGAAGTTTTATTCCTTTTCCTCAAACCTGGTCTCCCACATCCTACAAAACATTGAGATAAAAGTGGACTTTCCATTCCGTGTGACAGACTTGGAGCATGCTATTATCAATCTTCAGTCTAGTGCTCCAATCCTGCTGCTAGGGCGTAGTGGCACGGGGAAGACAACCTGTTGTTTGTACAGATTGTGGAGTAGATTTCTATGGTACTGGACTAAAGCAAAGGATGCTGATGCCCCACTTCTTCCCAGAGCTTTTATTTATAGACAGCAGGAAACCATTGAGGAAGACGATAAAAATAGTCCGGTGGAAGAAGGTACCGGTACTAGAAATCTTAGTTTCTGGTTGATATTCTTTTTTAAGATTTATTCACCATGATGAAAATCAACCAATAGAATCATAAAAAACACTATATTTAATGTTTTTTGGGTCTTTTGGTTAAGGTACAATCCTTTTTTCATTTTTATCATATGACTATGATAATAATATATATATTGTTGAGAAAATTTAACATCTTTCATGGTGCATCTTGTAACTGTCGAATTCTTGTTAGGCATTTTGATCTCTTAATTGTGAAAAGCATTTTAAGCTGTAAATTCAGAATTTACAATGTAATGTTTCTTTATTGCCTAAAATGTGACTGATACTTTGTCACATCCAACAATTTTAATCTCAATATTGAATGATATTATTTAAACCCTTTATGGTACTATATTAGATCACCTGGCCTAAGGCTAAGTGAGCTATTGCCATCACTTGGCGTTGGTTGTCGTTGTCGTCCGTCGTTAACAATTTTTCAAACCTCTTCTCCTCTAAAACTACATGACCAATTGGAACCAAACTTAGTATGAATCTTCCTTTGGGGTATCCTGCATGAAATGATGTGTGGATTTTTGATCTGTCGAAAAACATGGCCGTCATTACTAAAAATAGAACATAGGGTCAGACAGTACTTTTTTGCATATATCTTCAAAACCATTAGGTTTAGCTAAATTCGTGGGTAAAAGTGATCAGCATAATGAGATCTATCAGCAGTCAAATTTTCATTTTAATCCATTAAGACATGTAGGAGTTATTGCCCTTTTTTCAATGTTTTTTGCTATTTTTAATGTTATTTCTTTCAAAAATCTTCTCCTCTGACACTACTTTACCAATTGAAACAAATCTTGGTACGAATGGGTATACTGCATAGAACTGAGGTGGGGATTTTTGATCCATTGAAAAACATGGCTGCCATTACTAAAAATAGAACATAGAGGTCAGACAATAGTTTTTTGTATGTCTCTACAACCGTTAGGTTTAGCCAAATATTTTCAATAACTGAAATGATCCTTATTTTAAAGACTACAAAAGTCTTCAGGCATAAAAGTGCTCAGATGACTCCTTCTAAGAATTTATGCCCTTGAAAGGGGAAAAATGACAGTTTCTTGAAAACTATGATAGATTGAAAGAAACTTTCAATTGCTGAAATGATCCTTATGATAAATCCTACCAAAGTCTTTTTGAGTCAAAATTGTTGGACAACTCTTGTTAAATTTATTGCCCTTGAAAGACAAAATTCAGCTAGGTGAGCGATTCAGGCTTCAGTGTATTTATAAAAATGTCTTCTTTTTTTTTTAGAACATGAAGAACCAGAGCTAATTCCAGTAGAAATAGAAAGACAGTTATCCAGTGGAAGTGGTGATGGTGCACGTGCAGAACAACCAGCCAATGAGGGTGAAGAAGATGTAGAGAATAATGTTGGACAACAATATGATCATCTACATCAAATTTTCATCACAAAAAATGCTGTTTTGTGCAATGAAGTCCAGAAAAATTTTAGAGAACTTATGCATGCTTGTGATATTGCAAAAAACCATGTTGAAATTGAGGCTCAAAATTTACCAAACAAATTACAAGATGTGTCAGAATACCAGTTTCCTCTGTTTGTGACATCTCGTCAATTATTGTTGATGCTGGATGCCTCCTTAGAACCCCCACATTTTTTTGAAAGAGCTGAAGATGGGTCATTAAAAGTGGATATTCAGGGCTGGACAGATGGAGATGGACCTCTTAGTATTTTACCGCTGCTTCAGGAAAACTCAGATGAGGAAACTGACAGCGAAGAAGAAGATGACCCTGACTTCCTGCAAGATGAGGAAGAACCTGTGAATGATAACAGTAAGTCACGTAAAAAGAAAGACCCCAGGAAAGAGATGACATATGAACTATTCGCCGAGACCATTTGGCCACATATCAATAAAGGTGTAGGGAAGAAGTACCATCCATCATTGGTTTGGACCGAAGTAATGTCATTCATCAAAGGATCCTATGAAGCCTTGTCAAAATCCTCTGGACACCTTAACAAGAAGGAGTACACTGAGTTAGGTAGGAAAAGAGCACCAAATTTCTCTGGAGAAAGAGAGGAAATTTACACCCTCTTCATGCGATATGAACATGCGAGGAAACAGAAGTTTTTGTTTGATGAAACTGATCTTGTACGGGACATCTATCATCGCCTCTGTATCCAGGGTGAGCTGGATTGGGTAATACACCAGATATTTGTTGATGAGACACAAGACTTTACCCAAGCTGAGCTCTGTTTGCTTCTACGACTTTGCCAAAACCCTAATGAGATGTTTCTGACAGGAGATACAGCCCAGAGTATAATGAGAGGAATTTCTTTTAGGTTCAGTGATCTCAAGTCATTGTTTTTCTTTGCCAGCAAGTCTTTACAGGTATGTTTTGAAGATAGATACTCCTACTTAGTAGTTTCTCTTAACCTTCCCATTGGTGAGATACACACTAGGAACATTTGCAACATCACAGAAATATGTTTTATGACATCCTTTTATTACAGAAAAATAACCTCAAGTATACTTTTCTGATACTTAGGCACCGACCATTTTTATACTAAGGGGGGCCTGGGATTTTCAATGTTGCTGAATGATTTTTTTTCTTAAAATAATTTAATTTTTTCATTAGCAATTGAGTTATAATTTTTTTTTTTAGTCAAATTTACGATAAACAATAAATTTAAAATATTATATAAATACCAAGAGAGGGATAACATATGAAAGTAAAGACTCAGATAATCAGATATTTTATTCTTGTTAAGGCCAAACAAAATTAATTAGTAGATTTACATTCCATCCCACTCCTAAAAAATGGTAAGGAGTAAAAAATTAAAAAAAATAAAATCCTCCCAACCACCCCATATTTTTGGTGAGGGTTGGATGAAATTTACTTGGCTTAAACAAGACAGGGCTTTGTCTGTAGCCAGAAATTGAAGAGGTGCTGCTTCTTTTTTCAAAACCATAACGAAGCATGAGAAAGTCTGGGACTCGTGCAGGCCGGGATTAGCTTCCCCTGCAATAGCATGAGAAAGTCGGGGACTCGTGCAGGCTGGGATTATCTTCCCTTGCAATAGCATGAGAAAGTCTGGGACTCGTGCAGGCCGGGATTATCTTCCTCTGCAATAGCATGAGAAAGTCTGGGACTCGTGCAGGGAAGCAGCCACATCACAATCAATTATGCATGGCCAGTGATCACCATGTATACATTGTCCTTTTACCACCCCAAAATATATCAATTAGGCAAGAAATCTATGAGTAAATTCATGATTGTATATTATATCTAATTAAGATTCTTGCACACTTATATAGAAAATAAGGGATGAGAGGAGACAACCTTGGTGTATTTCTTGTATGTTCATTGAAGGATGGTGAGAGTGTTGAATTGTGGATGACTGGACGTTTGGTGTTTTTGTAGAGTCCAGGGATAATCTTTACTATTTGACAGGGTTTCAACAGTGTTTATTTAAAGGGGTAATTGCCATTCTATTAACTCCTCAATGATTACCCGTAGCATGGCAATTTGATCAATTCATGATCGAGTGCATTAGAATCTTGAGAGTAGCTGAATTCCTCTCCAGTTTTTGGCAGTTGCTCAGGTCACCCTTCTTTGGAAGATTGATGTAACCTAAACTCCACTCCTTGGAGGGAGGGGGGGCACTATGACACTCAGAACACAGAGCAACTGGGTTGTGTGTCCCAGGTGGTGGTTTCGAGTAGCCCTGACATTGTAGGGTTGTTAGGCCATAATACAGAAAATCAATTTCAAGTGGCAATCAAAATTTGTCAACCCCATTATCCTTATTTTCCAATCTCCCATCCCATTTTTCATTTCATCACCATTTTATGTTCATTTTTTCATCTGTTTCTTGTTCATCGCCTGGACACAGCTGTAATATTGCTGCTCGGGTGTTAACCCCAACAATCAATTAATCAATCAATCAATCAATCAAGATGTTGTAAGGTGGGTTGATCTTCAAGACCTCAGGGGTAAATTTGGTCCGGCCTGGGGCTTTTCCAGTCCTTATTCATATGAATATTATGATTTCATCTTTCAGGATTGAGGCAGTATCAACATCAAGGTCTTCTCTAGGAGATAGATCAGGAGCATTTGATATATTTTTTCCATTTAAAAGTGGTCGATCTAGGTTTGTTATCACATTGCTATCTTTGTCTTTCACTGGTTTGGATGTGTTGGTCTTTCTACCTGCCAGTTGGTGTGTGATGTTGTACACAGTTTTTGTGTCATTTCTGCCCATTTTATTCTTTGCTTATGAAGCGAGCTCATTGATGTATGTTCTTTTATCCTGTCTGGTCCATTCTCTTTACTTCTTTCCTAATGCTTATATGTTCAGTCGTTAACCATTCTTTCTGCAATCTTGTCTTGACCTGATCAAGTTGTATCTTAACAGTCCTACACTTCTCAGTTGTCTTGATTGTATCGTCAAATAACCTTGGCTTGTAATCCTTCTTTGAGAATCCAAGTTCTTCTTAGCATGTGATGTTTTACTCTTTCCCATTGTTTGTCTACTGCGCCTCTTCCTTATGTTATACTTTTGCCCTCAAATCTGATCTTGCTAGTTGCCCTGGCTATCTTGATCTTAAATTCAGCCACCACAAGATGATGATCGGATGCTATATCAGCACCTCGATAAGCTCTAACATCTGTCATGCTCTTTCTCCATCTCCTGGCGTCTGTAATGTGGTCTATCTGGTTTCTAGTTTTCATTTCTGGAGATACCCAGGCTGTTTTGTGTATATCCTTGTGAGGGAATGGGATTGTCGTACCTCCTATGACCAGATTGTTCTGGGAGCAAAATCTGCATTCTGAGTTCTCCATTTTCGTTGATGTTACCAATTCCTTCCTTCCCTGTGATGAGTTCTCTCCCTGTGTTATCTTTTCCGACTTTGTCATTCATGTCACCCATTACAATCAAGATGTCCCAAGTGTTGTTCAATCTAGGGTAGCATGGAGCTGGTTGTAAAACTCTTCTTTGTCTTCTTCCTCTGCTACCTTGGTAGGAGCGTCATCATCATCTCGGAACTAATTATGTTGTGCTTGTTTGGGAACTTTTAATAAAGCTTATAAGTTCTTACACTTGTATGTCACATATGTCAGGGCTAGGGACTGTCCTCATTGCACATACTATTAAGAACTAATTCTAATAGAACAAATTATAATATTAGAAGTTCTCATTGCTCGAAAGTATAGCAAAGTCTTCGTTTTTCATTTCAAAGTAAACGTTTTCAGTCGCCGTAATTAGTTCCTTACTGAACATGCTTGTATACATGCTTGTCATGTCATAAGTACATAGGAAATGATGAGGGTACATAAGGCTCTGTAGCATCTACTAGAAGAAATGAAATTATCTCCCTTTAAACACCTTATTGTTTTTGCCAATATTTGATTAAAAATAATAAGTTTCATCTTTGTTTTAATAAAACAAAAAATAAAACCTGTTTATGTTTACGAAAAATTTAAAAAAAACATTATCTATAAATATTACGTGTGCATGTGTTGAATAAAGTATAAAACAATAACACCTTTGTTACATGTTTTACACTGTTGATTAAATACAGGTGTGAATTTGACTTAGTTTTGGCAAATTAACTGTAGATTGTTCTAATCTAAGAAAATAAGAAATTTATTATATTTTTATATTTAGTTTGTTTTTAGTACCCAAGCTTTGCATTTCATGGCATTTCAGTGTGTATGTGAAGAGGGTATTAAGGCTTGAATCATATCGTATTTCTAGGCATTAAAATGTTTGTGTTTTCATCAGTGATCAGTATAAGAGAAATCAAGGAAACCAAGGTTATAGCGGTAATCAAAAGAATGTAATCCAGGGACAAAGACCAGACATGGAAAACAGACATACACAACAAAGAACGTAAAGTAACTGAAATCATACATACAAAGTAACAAAGTAAATGAGCAACTCTTATTCCACTAAAAACTGGGAGCATGGACCAGGTGCACCGGTAGGGTAAGCGTCCTCTGCTTTTCTAGAAACACCCACCGAGTTGCTCATAAAAAGTCAAGTCCGGGGTAGACAAACGAGGGAAGGAAAACTATGACCCATTGAATAAATCAGTGTTTATGGTGCTGATGGATACACCATAACGATCCACGAGTTCATGATAACGGCCATAAAACTTCTGTAGTGATGACTTCAATCTTGTAGCAACATAACTCTGTTCCAGAAGCCTATTTGTTAGAGTTCTAGGGCGATACAAAAAGTCTGCGTAGTTTCGGCAAGCTCTGGCATAACGTATGAGTTGTGATATGAACACTCCATACGCAGGAGCCGAAGGGATGTTGCCACAGATGAAAGGAAAGTTGACAATTCTGAATGAAAAGTCATCATGTTTGTCGAAAAGTTTGGTCAATAGTTTTCCTTTACCATCGATTTCTAAGTGTAGGTCAAGATATGAAGCTGACTTCACAGTGTCTGTAGTATCCTTTATCTCAAGTTCTTTTGGGTAGATGCGATGTATCAAATCCCCGAAATTAGGATTATTTAAAGATAATACCGTATGTCATCTATATAGCGGAAACTGAGATTGAAGGATCTAGCCAAATGATATTCTTTCTTTCTGATCAGATCAGCTATAAAGTCAGCCTCATAAGAGTGAAGGAATAGGTCAGTAAGTAAACGAGCACAATTTGTTCCCATTGGAATGCCGACCGTTTGTTGAAAAACACGTCCACCACACTGGACAAATATGTTGTCAATTAAAAATTCCAGCATTTTGTAAACATCTTTCTCTGTTTATTTGGAAGATGATTTGGAATTATTTCTTACAAAGTATGAGAAATCTCTACCAAGAACTATATATTTATATCTAGGTGTACCATGTTTTTTGGAAAAACAACGATGTATAATGTTTTTAAGTCGGGATTTTAACTGAGTATGGGGAATAGAAGTATACAGTGTTGAAAAATCATAGGTTTCAATGCTATTATATTCAGATAATAGTCTTGAACTGATTGTCTCCAAAGATCTTTTGAATTTTTCAGGATCCACATTGAATTAATACCACTACGGGAGTAATAAGTGTTGTGGTAGGACTGTAGACCCTCTTTGACAGTTGTGAGCATAGAAGTTAAAAGTTTTGAAAGAGGTTTGGTGGTACATTTTGCAGATCCAGCTATGAAACGTTTGTATGGATTCTTGTGAAGTTTAGGAATCCAGTACATAGACGGTAAATTACAATCATCGTCCTTGGTAGAGAGACCAAAAGAGGATAGCACAGATTTATGGTTTTCTACAATCTGTTCTTTGGAGAGAGTAGTAGCAGTGTAGGTCTTATCACTGCTATTATTTTCTACGTCTATTTCTGATAATAAACATTGGATATAAAACATTTTGCAGACAAAAACAATGTTGTTTTGGGCTTGAAGGAGAAAAAAGATAGGTCGTTGAACAGTTACATATTGTAGTCCTGTACTTATCCCTGTATAGAATTGTTGGTAGTTTGCATTTGTACCTTTTCTTCAACGCTTCCTTGAGTTTTTATATAATATATTGTTTTCATTCAATCACTTTGTTTCCCATTCTGTTATCAAACCAGTCTAAGTATGATTTGTCAAAGAGTATTGATATCGCTTAAAAAAACAGCAATCATCAAGATGAGACCAATATACCCCGACTATAGAATACTTGTATTACCGTCAACACCCAAACTACATGAAAGCTCTGGGTGAACAATTGTTGTTTCTTTTGTTTAGTTTTTACTATCATAAAAGGCCTTATTTTTATGAAGAAATATTAATTATAAATTAATACATAGCCTTTTTAAATCACTAATATTGTTAGTGACTTCTTGCACTTGTAATTTCATTACTGCACATTCGTATATGATTTGTATAATTGTATATTACTACACCATCTTATGCTTCTGATCGGTGCAATGAACCGTCAATTCTAGCTTCATACGAGATCAAAATGTTTACCTCTTAAAAACTGTACATGGACATGTGTTCTTCGTGAGGTTTTTACTTGTATGAGAGTGGGAAGTTTACACTAAAAGATGAAATGATCGGTTAGCATTGAACTCTCTGTAATATAGCTAAGAAACGCCTTGCCTGCGAGTTGTTTTGATTGAGAAACATTCGGGTCATCATGGTTATGAAGTCACCCGATTTTAAAGACCACATCGCAAATTTGCTTGAAGTTTGCCTATCTTAGCTGATTGACAAACTGTTGTGTTACACAAGTAAGTTCAAAGTTCAAAAGTAAAGTCGGTACATATAAACCATTAAATCTAAAGCTTTTAAAACCTACATACGGTTTGAAATGTTCTAAAATGTCAAGTATAAATTGTTTTCAAAAAATGAATACACAATGTAATGTACAAAAGTATGCTATGTCAAAAGATGTGAAATGGCAAAGAAAATGAATGTTTATTATCAATCGACCTAAAATCTTCAAGTTTCAGCTCACCAAAAATTGTAATCTCATATTCTTAACCAGATCCATACATTGAGAAAATCACTGGTTGAATGTATTGGGAGTTCAGTTGAGTAGGGCAATGAATTCACCTGGATGTTGAAAGCAAGCCAAAATCAGTGGCATAGAATATTTGACAATTAGCGACTTCGAAGACTTCAGTCTTTGATAAGTATTGGTCTTGTTGTCAAGCCTGAGGGATGATGTCAATCAAAGGCTGATAACATGGGCAATAGGGTTTGTAAGTCTCGTTTTGGTTCAGTTTCCCTTTCGGAATTTCTTATGTAGAATGTATTGAAATCTGAAGACCAATCTGCATTTCATTGTTTACTTCCGGGAAATTGTAATGCTGCAATCACAATGCAGAATCTTCTATTTTATGCTTTCCATAATATTTTTTATAATGTAGAACTAGATGTTGGTCATTTTTTATCAGTATTTATACACACAAAAAATTTTGCTCTTAATATTGAACCCATTGATGTGTGAATGGCAAATGTCCATGTATTTGAATGTTAGACGAGGACCCATTCTCATAAAATCACGGAGTCATGTGACGCGACTTACATACCCTATATTAAAAAGTCTATGCAGGCACGAGACCGCAATTAATTTTCAAGTGCATTTCAATATACACATTTGAGCAGATTAAAAAAATTCCACCGGCGCAAACTGAATAAAACTTCTCTGGCCTAAA
The DNA here is from genome assembly GCA_037379345.1 of Perna viridis. Classification (NCBI taxonomy): domain Eukaryota; kingdom Metazoa; phylum Mollusca; class Bivalvia; order Mytilida; family Mytilidae; genus Perna; species Perna viridis. The sequence continues at coordinate 7,087,360 of CM074511.1, read as the reverse complement.
GATATGTACAAACAGGATTTTATATATAAATTGTAGAAAATTTTACCATCATTTTCTGAAATTAATACATATAATTCGGAGATGGGGTAAACATGACAAATGAACTGAGTTAAAAGTCCTAAATTTTAACCTTCTTCCACTGAACCAAATCACAACTTTTAGTCAGAATTGATTAATGAAAAAAAATCCCATGTAATTTTAACCCATTTTCTACCAATTAGAGGCAAAACTTCAGCAAATAAATTTCCAGTAAAATATGAAAAAATGTGGAAGGTACCTACTACCAAAGTTGGAACTATATTCGTAAACAACGAAAACCAAGGGGAATTAATTGTGTTTTCGTACCTGCACATTAATCTGTTAATTACATATTTTATACCAGTAATCAATTATATACTTCTTTTTTATTTTAAAGAAAGAAATATCATAAAAGACTAGCTTAGAATGTACATGATCCTACATCAAATCGACTGTGACGTTACCGATGAACAGGATAACGTTTTGAACAGTTGTGCGGAAGTAATGCCTGTAGAAATCAAGAGAGGGCAGATATTGCCCTCATAAAATGTAGTCCCCTGAGAGGGGTGTGGCGATAACATTAAGAAAACAATGCCTTTATTATTTATGCAAAAACGATGTTTTTTTCAATGAAATGTATGTTAATTTTATTTATTTGCAATCGTTACTAGATCCCTTATACCGCCAATACATCTCTAATAATAAGTTTAATTGTTTGGTGATCGGTAGTCTCATTGGCAATCATATCACATATTCTATTTTTTGCTGTAACTTAGATCATTCTGACATTTATGTGGTACAGTGTCTACTAGTATAAATCTTGGACAAATGCCAGAATATAGGCAAAGACTCATTCATTTTTGTTAGTCATACCAAGCTCTTTTACGATATCATGTCGAACACAACTCTCTTTTTCTGGCTTGTAACCCCTATATTTGATATAGATAATATATATTTGTTATCAATATTATGTGGAAGAAGGAAAGGCAACACAGGAAGTCAAGTCTCTTCATTTCTGTGAGCAGATGGCCCCTAGAATGGTTGTTTTTTTCTCGTAAGAACATCATGATAACGAATAACAGCAAATATTGAATGGAAAATGTGGGAACAAATGGTTTCCCTAATACAATATGGCATATTATAAACTTGGGTTCATATTATTAACTCAAGCTCAAAACCTACTTTCTCTTACAGCTATGCCATACATATATTCTAATCACAATGTATGTATCTCAAATGGTTAGCAGCCAGGCCTTGGTAAATATAACCTGACAACCCGTGCAACACTATTGTTGCAAGGGGCCCCCTATCCACCACCCAGGGGCGCCCCTGGGTTGCTCAAGAGACAGAGCGTATTTCCCAAGATTTTTTTTTTCTTTTTTTTTTTTTTATACACATATCATAAAATACAATATCGTACAAAGACAAAAATCCACTCGTGATGCGCATGACTTAATTGGAATACATTTCCATGTGACATACAATGTGCGCACTAGAATTTTGTATGTAAAGGATTCGATTTCTTATTTATAGATTTACACATGATTGAAAATCAAGATAACTGGTCTCATAAAACAGACAAGACAGAACAAATAAATGAAAAGGTTAAAACAAAATTTGTCATATTCACAAAATAACACATCGTCAGCAACGTTGCAAAATGTAAAAATACCTGAAAAGGCGTTTCTAAGACAATGCAGTGTATAACAAATACATGTATAAATAAATTTCAACGACAAACCAACATATTGTTGTTGAAAACTGGGCATTTTACAGTCATTTTGGAAATATCCAGAAAGTCCTTCAAATTAATATTTCTAAGGCATGAAATGTGCTTACCATAATACAGGTTAAAAAAAGAAGTATACATTAAAATACAAACAAGTACATTTAATTTCTACGCAATTCATGTGTAGTTCGACAAAGAAATTCGGGTAACAGTTCAGATAAACTTTGCATTTAATTTTCTGTCATTTTAAAAGAGGCATATAAATATTGGTAATTTTGCTTTCATAGACATATTTATGTGTAAAGATAGAACATTTATCTTGCATATGAGCTTTCTATACCAAATACATGCAGTAACATGTATGGTATCATTATAAGTATATGTACTGGATATATAAAGAAGGTATTTTAGTGTTTAAGTACACCAAAAAATTTTTAGTTATGCTATAGACATTGCAGCATCTGTTAGTTCTTTTGATTTGATACCAACACTAGGAACTGAAATCTGAATATACCTTGCTAGGCCCATATACCACAACACAGACGCAATGTGGACACAGCAACCAACGACACGAGCACCAGCTCTACATTGACAATACCAACCGACAACATCAACCTCTGCATTTGAGCAACCGGTAAGAATCCAAAGCTGGCATTGTTTGCTTGATACATGCAGTGATTGTATCTTAGCATGGTAAAGATTTTCTATGTCTTTACAAACAGAAATGTACTGTCCGTTGTCTTTGAAATGTTCTTTTGTATACAAACGTGCCTGTTTCAGTTGGTACACCCCAAATGTCAGTTCTCTCAAATAATCTTCAGTAAAACATGGAAATTCTGTCCAGACGTTGGGTGCCTGCATATTGTGGGAAACTGATCTTTTTTATCTTGGCCCCTTGATTTTGCCATATCTTATACAAGATTGGGCACCTTTACTTTTTGTAACATTCTTTTAGCTCTTGCAAGGTCATGTTCGTTGTTGGAAGCAAATGGTGGTCTATATTTGTTACAAATACCTGCAACGATACATACAATGTCTCCTATATATTTTAACATAGAATTGGGTACAACATTAGCCAAAAATTGCCATCGCTTAAGGCGACCATTCGCATACTCAACAACCCATCTGACTTCAGTTACCAATCTGGAGTCAGACTGGCATCAGATGTGGTGTGCTGTTTTTCAGACTGTGCCAGGTATGCCGGACTGTGAACTTGGTACCCTGGGTCGCGTAGGAGACTTAAAGAATCCCTGAAATCCCTATCCATCACAAAAACATCCTCTTTTGCCAGCCGGTTGTTAACCCTTTACTGTCTGTCTTAATCATATGCGTCAAAATAGACGCATCATTGTTCTTGCCATCTGCCAAATAATGTCCAAGCACACTTACAATGTAACCATCACTAGCAACAACAATCATTGGTTTTACAAGGGGTCTGTTTTTGTGCATGGAGTAGGACCTACGTTGGAAAAGGTAATCACTACCTTTTCTCAATGTACACATATGTTCCGTCCATGACCAAAACTGCCAAATCATCGCGTCTATCGGCAAGAAGTTCCCTGGCAAAGACAGTGGTATGGTCCTTAACTACTGTTTCACGAGACATGTGAGAAAAACCAACAGTCGAATGGACAAATGTTACAAGAAGGAATTTCCATACAGAATGAAATATTTTGGAAACAATTCTTTTTCCGGATAGAGAAAATAATGTAGAAAGTACTTTATTGGACAACCCTGTTCTTAATTTCTTAAGAAAAATACCCAGAGGTAAGCGTTTAGAATGAATGGAGGAGGATCGTATGTTTAAGTATGATACTGTCTTTGAATTGTATCTTGTCTATACCAGTGAGAGTATTATAATCAGCATCAGACAAAAATGATGGATTATCAAAAATCCAAGGGTTTTGATGCTGCAGATGTGCAGGCTTGTTGTCTACACCGTTGTAAAAAATCCAAGATATCATTGGTTATCATAATAGTAGAAGTATTTTTATATCGGTCTTTTGGCATTGCGAGTGATGGATCTAACAAATTATTTTTCAGGTGAGCAGTACAACACTGTGCGCCAGCTGGAACAATACTATTGTGCCTAATAAAAATATCCGTCCTGGCTTCAGCACTTAATGATTTCAATCAGGGTTTCTTTTTCAGACAAACAAAGCAAATGGCATTTGACCTCCCGACCTTCAAAATAGGAATCGGGAGAGAGTTGGAAGATTTATTTGTCTTTGATTTCAAGATGGTGTTTCCAACTTTGCCAGATCGCGTCAAGAAATAGAATGCGTTGCGACATTTATTGCAAACAAAGTCATCTTTAGACAGTGTGCTACATGTTCTTGTATGCAGATACTTGTACAAGTCAGTCTGTACATTTGAAAGTCTACGAGCATATCTCAAGTCTCTTATTCTTTTATGACAGTCAACGCAAATGTAAATCATAACAGAGGACAGCAGATTTTTTTTAAATAAAAAAGTAAAGAAAGATATAATGTTCAAGTGTGAAAAACAAAAAAAAGCCGCTTCATATTTTCATGAATACGGATAAGGACACAGTTAAGAAAAGCGTATGCACGTACATGCAAGCATGTGCACAGCGGTGGCTAAAACAAAATCTACAACTGGTTCAATAATAGAATAATTACATAAGAACATATATTTGATAATAACCACTATTAAAGTAAAGCATGAAGTAAATGAAACAAAATGATAAAAGCTCTACGACTTTCACGTACGTATCTACTCCATGTGTTTTAAGGTGTAATTAGGTTTCACAGGTAGCCAGGTGTATTGTCATGTGATAGTAAGTTAGGTCACTTGATACATGTACAGGTAAAGTTGGACCTAGTCATTTTTGAATCGATTTTAAGAGTGATTTTTGAAGGTTTTTTTCTAAAGAGATGTAGAGATCCAGCGTTAACCAAAAAATCCTTTCTCGTATAGAAAGTATAAGTAAATTCACACTTTCAGTTTTCATATTTTTTTGGTTAACGCTGGATCTCACTATGATAAGACACAAAAGAGTGAAAAAATGCAATTTTATTCACTGAATAGCCTTCCAGATGGTTTTCGTGCATTCGTCTCTCAATCCCTGCTTTCAGATTTGAAAGTTGATTTATCAAATCATAAAATCTATTAAATAATCTATATTTTTAATGAATTTTATTCCGAATTCATGAAAAAAATTCCCCATTATTTCAGTACGCAGAATAAGGTCTTATGGGCCCTCATCCTTTCTTGTCATAAAGTTCCAACTGTCTCGTACATAATTTCCTTGGTTTTTAACTATAGGTAGTAAAAATTAGTCGAGAAGTCTACGCAATATCCACCATGGGAAATAATAGGACAGCATGGTAGTCTTAATCTAAATTGGTTGTAATGTTTAGTGGTAGTTCGTGTATTTCTTGCATCTTTCTAATAGTTTGTTTAACAAACTGGATTAATATAATACAAAATATGAATTTTTCGACTATAAACCGTAAAATGTTAATATTAATGACATTTGTTACACGCTTCCTCATACATAATTTAACATGTTGAATGGCTGTTAATGGTATATCCACTACATGTACATGAGATTCCTCTCCTCTTCTATCCTTTCCTTTTTTTTTCTACCAATTTCTTTTTTTTTTAATAAAAAATGGAATACAACCTTTTTATTTTCACCATTAAGCAACTTCATTTTTTTTTTCTTTTTTGTGGCACATCAAAAATATTTTTTTAAATTTTTCTTCAAAGTTAAATTGATATTTATTTTTCAAAAATATCCCAGGCCCCCCTCAATATAAAAATGGTCTGTGTCTTATACTAATCGCAATACTTGTTTTAATTTTAATTAGAAGTGGTAAAAAGAGTCAAATGCTCCCTGACATTTTTTGGCGATTAAAATTTTTATTTCTTGCCCTCAAGATGTTCTATTTTTAATGTCTTTAGACTCCTAACAAAATAAGATAATTTTGATAGAATGCATACCTGATATAGCAATATTGCCCTGGTGTTCTAGGAGTATTCCATCCCTGCACCCAAAAAAATCTTGGTTTTCAAATTTGCATTGTTAAACAATGATCATTTAATATAATATGAATGTAGTAAGGGCCCTGCTGACTTGCAGACATCACCTTGTCAGTCTGACTATCCATCAGTGTAGTAAGGGCCCTGCTGACTTGCAGACATCACCTTGTCAGTCTGACTATCCATCAGTGTAGTAAGGGCCCTGCTGACATCACCTTGTCAGTCTGACTATCCATCAGTGTAGTAAGGGCCCTGCTGACTTGCAGACATCACCTTGTCAGTCTGACTATCCATCAGTGTAGTAAGGGCCCTGCTGACTTGCAGACATCACCTTGTCAGTCTGAATATCCATCAGTGTAGTAAGGGCCCTGCTGACATCACCTTGTCAGTCTGACTATCCATCAGTGTAGTAAGGGCCCTGCTGACTTGCAGACATCACCTTGTCAGTCTGACTATCCATCAGCTCTTTCTTTGTCATACAATAACTCAAGTTTGCTTTGACCAATTCAAATAGAATTTTAACACAACACACTAGAGCAGGGACTTTATATCACAGGGACTTGTCATTTGTTCATTAAACAAAGGTTATTTTATCTTTTAATTGGTAGTAAATTTATATGGTTAAACATACAGAAAGACACAATGATAAAACAGATTACTGTTACTGGTGTATAGTTTAGGAAAATGAAAATTTTGATATTTCTTTCTCAAGACATAGGTACATTCATTTAGCCATCAATTTATTGTTATTCAAAGCACACTTATTAAAATAGCCATAGCCATTCAGCAGATTTTTCTCTTTCATTTGATGTTAATTTCATTTTAATAAATGCAAGAGTTTTCACAAACATTCAATGACAAATCATATTTATGAAACTTTAATCAGTGAATTTTTTGCTTATTTTTCTAAAATGACCTAATTTCAAAATGGAAAATATTTATATTCCTCTTATTTGTTGCTATTTTCCAATCTTTTATCTTTAATTTGGGACATCATTCATTAAAATCCAACCACTGGTTTTTACAAACACCCTTAGCAAAGTTTCCCTATTTTCAACAGAGAAAATTGGCTAATAAACAGCCAAATAGCAGTGCAGTGTTCTATACAGATTATTACAAGTGACTTCTCCCTCTAATATACACTCCCTGACTAGAGCAGGTAGAGGAAGCTCCCTATTGATTTTAATATTGGACTTAGGACAGAGGGACTGGACCCTTCCTGACTTTGTCAGTTTTCTACCTTTACTATTACATGTAAGATAGGATGATAAATTAGCATCATACTTTTGATTGGTAATATATATATGTTTATATCTATGGTAAATGAAATTTCAAAAATATAACATTGTCCTAGAACATCGAGAACCTGCTATTTTTTGCTAATTATTGTTTCTATTGTATTTTTTCTTTTCCTTTGCTTGGCGGGAAACAAAACAATATCTTTAGAGTTCTATCATTGACTACATCAGTATCCCAATCATTTGATTACGTCTGAGTTTATTTGAATTTTCAAAATTTTTTAGTAGGGCATTTGTACCAATATTGAAATTTAGAGAGAAAAAAAACAGGAGAATTCAACAAAAGTTTGTAGGACATAAAAGTGAAACAAAAGGAACTTGATAGGAAAAAGAGAAAACTTCTTGATTGTAGTCTAGATTTGAAATGTGCCACTAGTCAGCCAGTCCAAAAGAAGAAAAATTAAATAAAACATGGAAAAAGTGAACTGTTTGTGAAAAGAGACAATAATACTAATTCTTTCATGATATTTTCCTTTATGTTTTAAAGAAATGTTGAGTTACAGCATTTTAAACAATTATCTAATATCATTTTTATAATTAAAAGGGAGGTGTGGTATATCTAAAGGGTGGAGGGGACCATACATTTAGGTTTAAAATTCACGAAAAAATACCCTATATATATCCTTTATTTTCAATTGTAAAAATCCTATTTTCCTATATAGTTTTGGTCAAAATTGGCTTGATACCCTTGTATTAGACTTGATGATGATGAACATGTAGTAATATTTTGTTTAATATTTTAAGGCAATGGGAAAAACTTCAGGAGTTTCCATTCCAAAACAGGTTTACCAGCTAACACACAACTATAGATCACATGCTGGCATCCTTTCCTTAGCTTCCAGTATCCTTGACCTTATGGTCGAGTTTTTCCCAGAGTCATTTGATAGACTTAATAAAGATCAAGGACTATTCCATGGACCTCAGCCAATCCTTCTGGAGTCATGTAGTTTCAGTGACCTAGCTTTGCTGTTGAGAGGAAATAAACGGAAGACTTCCCACATAGAGTTTGGAGCCCATCAGGCCATTTTAGTAGTAAATGAAGCAGCACGGGAGAACGTCCCAGAGGTGTTACAGTATGGACTGATACTGACGATATATGAATCCAAAGGTTTAGAGTTTGATGACATTCTGTTGTACAATTTCTTCAAAGATTCTCAGGTATGTTTTTATTTCCGCGGCAAACAAAGTGTGTTGGGGTATATAGGAATGTCTTGGCACTTCTTGTAACTCTTCCTAACCCTCAAGGGACTTGGATGATATTTTATAGGAAGGCATTTGATCATATCCATTGGTTTTCAATGAATGATGAGGAAACCCTCACATCACAGGGCAGGCTGCAGCTGGGCCAGAACATCATTATACACAGGTACAGCAAAATAGTTGCCCCTTTATACTCAAGTAACATAACAATAAACTTAAGGTGAAAATGAAACAAGACGTACAGAGGCCAGACATTCCTGACTTGGGATAGATGCAAAAATTCTACCTCCATCTGAAGAAGATATTCTCATCGAAGTAGTTTTAGTTATTTTATTTATTGGTACTATAGGAAATTGTTCTTAGCTTCTCTTCTGGGAGAGCAACTATCATATAATTATAGCCCACTCAAAAGGAGAGAGGGTATACTGTTTTATGCCTTTTTCTGTCACAGTTTTATCAGCAATTACTTATCACAGTGGCTTGAAATTTTAATATAATATTCCTTATGGTTGGTTTTATTTTTGGAAAAATTAGACAACATTTTTCTGTTTTAATACTGAGGACTTTGTTTATTTTTTTACTTCATATTTTTTAAAGTTGAAATTTTTGTCTGAATTTTCTCATTAGCTACTCATCGCAGTAGCTTGAAATTTTAATGCATTCTTCCTGTAGGTATGCCATATGTTGGAATTCATTTTCGGAAAAATCTTACCACTATATCCTGTTTAACAGGGGCTTAGTTTATTTTCTTAATATATCATGATTGAAAGCTGGGATATCACTAGTGAGCCATCACTTACAGATTTCTTGTTTAACATATAATTCAAATTCTTTTTTTTAAAGGGGTAAAAAATGAAGAATTGTTCATTTTATGGTGCTATCATTTATTTTAGGCTTCTAAAGAATGGAGAGTAGTGACTGATTTCCTTGAGAGGTTGTATGATAGTGAAAAGTCAAGGACAGAAAGCTTAGTAAAAGTTAGCTCAGGTATGTCTTATCTAGTATAGATATAACACCCATCCTTTAGCTCAGGTAGATCTTATCTACTATAGATATAACACCCATCCTTTAGCTTTGGTAGGCCTTATCTGGTATAGATACAACATTCATCCTTTAGCTTGGGTAGGCCTTATCTGGTATAGATATAACACCCATCCTTCGGCTCGGGTAGGTCTTATCTGGTATAGATATAACACCCATCCTTTAGCTCAGGTAGGTCTTACCTGGTATAGATACAACACCCATCCTTTAGCTTGGGTAGGCCTTATCTGGTATAGATATAACAACCATCCTTTAGCTTGGGTAGGCCTTATCTGGTGTAGATTCAACACCCATCTTTTAGCTTTGGTAGGTCTTACCTGGTATAGATATAACACCCATCCTTTAGCTTTGGTAGGCCTTACCTGGTATAGATATAACACCCATCCTTCGGCTCGGGTAGGCCTTATCTGGTATAGATATAACACCCATCCTTTAGCTTTGGTAGGCCTTATCTGGTATAGATATAACACCCATCCTTTAGCTTTGGTAGGCCTTATCTGATATAGATATAACACCCATCCTTCGGCTCGGGTAGGTCTTATCTGGTATAGATATAACACCCATCCTTCAGCTCGGGTAGGTCTTATCTGGTATAGATATAACACCCATCCTTTAGCTTTGGTAGGTCTTACCTGGTATAGATACAACACCCATCCTTTAGCTCAGGTAGGCCTTATCTGGTATAGATATAACACCCATCCTTTAGCTTTGGTAGGCCTTATCTGATATAGATATAACACCCATCCTTCGGCTCGGGTAGGTCTTATCTGGTATAGATATAACACCCATCCTTCAGCTCGGGTAGGTCTTATCTGGTATAGATATAACACCCATCCTTTAGCTTTGGTAGGTCTTACCTGGTATAGATACAACACCCATCCTTTAGCTCAGGTAGGCCTTATCTTGTATAGATATAACACCCATCCTTTAGCTCAGGTAGGTCTTACCTGGTATAGATACAACACCCATCCTTTAGCTTGGGTAGGCCTTATCTGGTATAGGTATAACACCCATCCTTTAGCTTTGGTAGGTCTTACCTGGTATAGATATAACACCCATCCTTTAGCTTTGGTAGGTCTTATCTGGTATAGATATAACACCCATCCTTTAGCTTTGGTAGGTCATATCTGGTATAGATGTAACACCCATCCTTTAGCTTAGGTAGGTCTTACCTGGTATAGATACAACACCCATCTTTTAGCTTTGGTAGGCCATATCTGGTATAGATATAACACCCATCCTTTAGTATAATTAATTTAGTTTTGGTATGTTCAGTTTAGTTTTTTGTATTCAACCCTTAAGCCTTGACGAAGTTTTAGTCTTACTGTTTATATTCATTTCGAAAAGAATGTGCAAGAAAATAATCTCATTTGTAAAGTTTTAAGTAAGATAGTACTTTCATATTTTAAAACAGAAAGTATGTGTTTGTATTTCATTTAGAGTACACGTATTTCACCTTTGCAGATATACTGCAACAGAAAGACAGACCAAGGGCATTAACCTTTGACCCAAACCATCATAAGGTGTTGAACTCAGAACTGAAGCACCTCTACACAGCTGTTACTCGAGCAAGGGTCAATGTATGGATTTTTGATGAAGATATGGATAAAAGAGCTCCTATGTTTGAATATTTCAAAGCTAGACATCTCATCAAAGCCATATCCAGTGATGAGGTGCAGAACTGTAAGTGTAGGCTTTCCAATCTAAATCTAATTGCCATTGCATTGTTGTAGTTACCTATTAGATATTTGATGGATTGGCACAGAAAAATTTAGTTTGATTTCTTGGAAAGGCTTCTAATAATACAATGAACCCCATAAATTGTGTCATGGAAAATCATAGCAACATTACTACTGGTAAGTATGTCCTTGTTCAATGTCACAGTTATTTGATGACATTGTCTAAGCCTTATTTCTATTGACATTTTCAACTTATTTGTGGTTATTCATGGCTCTTATGTGGTTGTGTTTTATGCTAGGGCAAGTAGAAAGAATATTGTACTATTTTAAAGTCTGTATTCAAAAGCCATGGAAATTTGTTAAAGTACACTTAGGTTACAAAAATCTGTAGAAATTTGCACAACTCTCACAATGGCTTTATGGAATTAAAACATGATGTTTTAAAATTTCTTGGAATTTGACTAACTGATAAATTTTTAAGTGTCAACTGGAGGGATGTTTGCTGAAGAATCCACACCACTGGAATGGACCAAGAGAGCAGAGGATTTCATGAGGCATAACTTGTATGAAGTAGCAGCCAAGTGTTTCCGCATGGGCAAGGACCCCTACATGGAAAAAGTTGCAATATCCCACCATAGGGCTTTAAATGCTTCCAGAATAAAGGACAATCCAGGTAAAATGAGAGAGGAATTTATGTTGGCTGCTCAGCATTACTTGGAAGTTAGGATGCCTGTATATGCTGCCAAATGTTTACAGAATGCCAGAGAACGAGAGCTGTTGGCTCATTTGTATGAGAAAATGGGTCAGGTAATTAGTCATTGAATGTTTCTATTCCTTATGTTAACTGTTTAGAATGCAACATAAGGAGACTCCTGATCATTATATTTGACCCAATCAACCCAAGTACAATTACATCACAGTCCACACCAAAATCTGTAAACAAAAAATACAATTTAAAACTCTTTTATACACAATAACATTTTTCATTTATAATAATTTGAGTTTGGTTTGTGTGAACATAAACTAAAAAAGTACCACATCTGAAAATTCTACATTGTAGATGGCACTGCCAACTTACTATATCAATTCCAGTACTAAAATAAAAATTAAATATTAAAAAAATAAAGATCAGAGAATCCAGGATACAGAGTATTTCATTAACTGAAAAGAGTGCTTTCTAAGTACTCTCTCATACAATAGTTTTTCTATGTCAATATTTTTCATGCCAGAAATAACTTTTAAATTGGTTTTGAATGGTGATGTTTATGTTTGCTTACTATTATGTCTGTACTCTTTTTAGCTTGAACAAGCAGCTGAGACCTACAGAAAGCTGAGGAGACCAGTGGAGAGCAGTGCTTGTTATGAAAGACTGGGATTTTTTGACAAAGCTATCGATACCTTACATGAACATGATATGTTTGATATGGCTATTGATACTCTGAGGAGATGGACTATGCAGAAAAAGGTCTGTACTTATTTGTTGTTAACGCCCAAGACAAATATTTGATACACATATTAATTTAAAGATAATTTAACATATATCATTTTGGTGGTAACAAGACTGTTCTTCTTTGTTTAAAGGGTATAAATTTATCATTAATTTTCTTCACCTCCAAAGTTGGAGATAAGTGATATCACTATCACATTAATGTTATATAGCAAAGAATTCAGTATGGTGTTCACACTAAAAACTCATAATGATTTAATTAAAATGCTTGAGTGTTCATATGCACAGTGCGCTTTATAACATACATGTACACATTTGCTGAGGACTATTTATCAACAGTTCTTTGTCTCCTACAGCGCTTAGAACTAAATAATACTGAAACTGCAGATGCTATATCCAACCAACAAAAGGGCTATTGGATATGTGTTTTTGTGCATTTTTCATTGCAGGTACCATATTGGAAATCTTGGTCCATTATCTCTGACATAATATAATGAAAGTAAAATCAATATTTTAGGAATTTGTTGAGAGAGGACAGAACATGCCCCAGCACTTAAGAGAACATGCACCTAAGGGGCATACTGAGGAGAGGTTGTCTTACAAAGCTGCTGAGATGTATCACAAAACCAAGAATATTGGGAAGATGTTAGCTTCCTTGAACAGACTTTCCAGTATCCAGGACAGAGTTAACTTTCTCAGAAAACATCACAATCACAATAATGAGTACATGTCACATGCTGCCAAGATACTTAGAGATAACGGTAAGAATATCCATCATTGGTACAGCCTTTCAGTTCTCTTAAGCTTACCAAGTTCCTGTCATCACTGGGCTTTCATTGTAGGCCATTAACTTGTATTATGATATTTTCTTCTCTGAAACCATAGTTCATATGAAACAATTTTTGTTACAATCTTTTTTAGCTCACCTGGCCAAAGGCCAAGTGAGCTTATGCCATCACTTAGCGTCCTTCCTTGTCGTCGTGGACAAATTTTCCAAAAGCTTTTCCTCTGAAAGTACTACACCAACAGGATGTAAACTTGGCATGATTGTTCCTTAGACTATTGTGCTCAAAACGACCGTTTGGATTTATGATTTGGAAAAATGTTGCTGCCGTTACAAAAAATAGAATATAGAGGTCTAAACGCAATTTTTGCAAATGACTAAAACCAGTTCCTTTAGCAAATTTTTTGAGGGGGTAATATTGATCAGCATCAAGTCGGACCTCTGCCAAAATTTTCAAATGGTCAACTGAAGTAGGAGTTGTGGTGCCTGAAACAGCTTTTTTGGCATTTTTGGCTTGTACAAATTTTGAAAATCTTTTTCCCAAAAACCATTTTACAGAATTCAATGAAAGTTGACATATTTGTTCCTTAGGGTATTGTTCACAAAATGACTTAGGATTTTTGACCCATGAAAAAGCATGGCCCCTGTTACTAACAATAGAACATTAGGGTTAGAAGGCAGTTTTTTAGCAAATAACTCAAAAGTTGTTGCCTGAGCAAAGTTCTGGCAGGGTAATATTGTTCAACATCTTGAGACAGACCTATGCAGAAATTTTCAAATCATTTGATGTAGGAGTTATGGCCCTTGAAACAGTCTTTTTGCCATTTTTTTATGTACAAGTTTGAAAATCTTCTCAAAAACCATTTTACAGAATTCAATGAAAGTTGGCATATTAGTACCATAGGGTATCCCACACAAATTGACTGTTTGGATTTTTGATCTGTGAAAAAAACATGGCCCCTGTTACTAAAAATAGAACATAAGGGTCGAAAGGCAGTTTTTTTGCAATAAACTCAAGAACTATTACTTTAAGCAAAATTCTGCCCAGGTTATATTATTCAACATAATGAGATGAAATGTTCAAAACAGTTAGTCAACCGATGTAGGAGTAATAGCCCTTGAAGCGTTTTTTGTTTTGTTTTTGTTTTTCACTTAATCTCCTTCTGTAAAACCATTGTACAGAGTTCACTGAAAGTTGGCTTATTTGTTTCTTAGTGTATCCCACACAAAATGACCATTGGAATTTTTAATCAGTGAAAAAACATGGGTGCCGGTACTGAAAAAAGAAGATACTGGTTAGAAGGCAGTTTTTGAAAATAACAAAGAAACCGATGCCTTTAGCAAAATATTTAAGGGCTATTATTGTTCAGAATCATGAGACCAACCAATGCCAAAATTTTCAAAATCATTTGTCTACTGATGTAGGAATGACATATCTGGAAACAATTTTTTTCTCCACATGTATAACTTTGAAAATCTTCTCTATAACCATTTAAGATCATTTAATGAAAATAAGCATATTGGTTCTTTAGTGTTTTGTGCTCGAAATGGCATGTGATTTTTAATCAGTGAATAGATATGTCTGCCTATACTGAAAACGGAACATAGGGGTTGGAAGACAGTTTTCTTTTAAATAATTTCAAAAACTGTTGCCATAAGCAAAACATTCCTCAAGTTTTTCAAATAGGCAAATGGTTAAGCAGATGAGAGATTCAGGCTTTCTTGAGCCTCTAGTTTTAATATAGTTTCAATATTACATCTTTTATGTTTGGGTGTTATCTCCGAAACTATAAGTGATAGAAAGAATCTGAAACTATACTGCCAAGGCAAAAAGTTTCTAAATTTACTTTATTTAGTCTAAGTTTGTAGGAGTTCATGTCTTTTTCTGTCAAAAATGACCAATGTAACTTCTTTTTTTTTTCTTTTTTGTTTTTTTTGTATTTTTTTGTCAAAATGAGTCAGTGCACCAGCTTTTTTGCAGTTAATTGTAGATTTACTGCTGCTTTTGTGTCAATTTTGACCTTTTCCACACATTGACGGAAAGAAATGGTGTACAGGCAAATTTTCTTTACATGAAATTCATGTTAAAGTTTACTTATGTACCATTGATATTCAATTACACACAGAAGAGCATCATTTACTTCTTTTAAGATATTCAAATTAATATGTATTGTTTAAATGTGATTTATGTTTTCTTTAGGCCAAGTTATTGAAGCTGCACAGCTGTATATGGATCTGGGTGAGATAGGACAAGCACTCTTATTGGCCAGAGATGTAGGAAGGAAGGATCTGATTGGCTATTGTTTGGTAATAGAAGCTTGTTTAGAGACTAATATAAGCTCAAGTGGGTGTGCCACAGCTGACAATGTAGAAAGCACAGCTAAAAAGGTACAAGAGGCTTTTGATATTTTTAAGAATCTACAGAATGAGAATTGTTACAAGTTTGTTCATCATCAGACAGGTGCTGGAGAAGCCAGCCTCTTATATGGGCAACTTACTGGTGACACAACATGGATCAACTATTCCTGGGGAGCCTTTAACAAAGTAAAACCAAGTAGAAATGAGGCTGCCCAGTTGGATTGTATGAACTGGATGGTGTACAACTCAGAGATGTCTCAACGAATGAATTTGGTCCAAGTTGTGAAAGGAATGGATAATTTATATGGGGTTTTAGAGGTACTAACATCAAAGAACATTGAATATCAGCAGAGGCTTAATCAGATTTTCAGGTTTTATGGTTTAGAGCCTTCCATTGAGAAGGATCTTGCTTACAATCCAACTCTAAAGCCAAGAATAGTTAACATATTAACCTCTCAGGGCATGACAGTAAATGAGAAACTTGTGGATTGCAAAATTACAGTTGACATGGCAAAGATGAAGATTGCATTGTATCTGCTTAGCAAAGGGAAGGAATGGTACATGAAAATAAGGAATCACATAAAACAACAGCATCAGCAGCTTGGAAAATGTCCATTGTACAGTGTAGGCATCACAAACCAATGCAAAGATCCATGTGATTTTGGCCATCACACAAGAATATTAGAGAAAGCCTTTAATGAACAGATAAGTTTATGTCTTCTTTTTATTGAGTTAGAGTACTATGTCGACTGTGGTGCAAGAAAAATACTGTCTCAAATGTCAACAGAATTAAAGAAGATTCAAGACTCCTTCTATGACCCTCACAATGCTGAGTATGCTTCCTGTCAATTACTACTAAGTGACCTGTTTAACAGATTCTGTAGAAGAGAAGGCATTGTTTTGACAAAGAACAGTGAAGTCTACCAATGCTGGAGAAAGTTAACAAGATATCGTGTTAGATTACAAGTGGAAAGAATGCTCAAGACAGGATATTGTGTTAGATTACAAGTGGAAAGAATGCTCAAGACAAGATATGAAAAGATCAAAGACAAGAACAACAAAATTAGAGAAAGAAGTACAGATTTCTTCATGAATATGGTATTTCTTGCCAGTTTCTTTAGACTTGACATCAATATTGGAAACATTCTCTACTCATTTGAAGAGACTTTGACAAAAGAGTTCCGTGACGGCTTTATTTTGGCCAGAAATTTGGAAGATTTAGGTTTCCTTGTTGAAAGAGATTCCGTCTATGGATTAGTAAGACGCTTTCTGGAAGCATTTAAACACTTATCTGGAACAAACAATGAACCACAGTATGCAGTGAGACAGTTTTCCAAATTCATCCAGCTGATTAGGAGACAAGACTATGAGCCTATGCTTCCTAATATAGACATGATGATGATGTGGATTGAGTTCTACATTGTCGTATCTTTCTGTTTAGACTTGAGGTACGCTGGTAACAAAAATCTCTCTTGCCTCATACCATCATCATACCTATCGGTGGTCAATTTAGTGGAGACCAGTTTTCTTGAAGAGCATGGTATTCCTACTTATGAAGCAATCAACAGAATAACCCACATCCCAGAGGAAGACTTGATTAAAAATAGAACTGAGAGACTTGTTGGTATCATTGCAGGTACAGATGGGAAGGTCAATATATTACGCCTGGCATTCCACCGTTTGTCAGAATCAATGGAAACCTGCCAATCTTGGGGTGGTGTTAACCCAGAACAACCAAGGGAAAAAGTAAATTACACTCCTCAAGCACTATCCTGTATTTCCCTTGCTGAAAGAGTGTTTGTAGCTAGCCTTGTCTTCCTTTGCAACATGAAAAAAACAGTTCACACTAATTCAGAAACACATGTCATGAAGGAGATTTGCAGAATCCAGCTACCAGATCATTGTCCAGAAAGACTTTCTATGGCAGTTAAAGGAGCACAAACTGCCACAGGTATTGGAGATATTGTTGTATGTTTGAAAACATTGTTGACTCAAAGAGATGACAATTTACTACGTTGTTGGTGGCAGCCAAGACAAACAAGAAGGCATGGAATAGTGTTAGAAACCAATATTGATATGGGTCTATTTAATTCAGGATTTTATTTTAACCAGACCTTTGAGGTGCTTCAGAACCCAGATGCTGTGATTACCACTCAACCAAAGGTTGATGATGAAGAGATGTCCATGACTGTTGAAGAAAAAGCAAAGATTGAAGAAGACCAAATGAAATATGAGGAAACACAGAGAAAAAATGAGTCTGCTTTGAAAATAATGAAATTCCTTAGACATATTAGGTTCCTTTCAAACTGTGGGAAATTGAGAGAACTCTGTGAAAGAGAAAAATTAAAGGAAACAAAATCTGGTGTGCTGAATATATTTAGTGATGTAATTGTAAATGAAAATATGTGTGGGATATGTGGCGAGTACTTCAAAACACCAGAAATAAATGAAGAGGACCAGGAAAAAGGTGAGATAACAGAGGAAAGATTAATTCCAACCATGACCCCTACTGCATCAACAGATCAAAATACCTCTGGAAATATTATACAGAAACTCTACTCAAATGTGAAAGGTTTGGTAACTGGGGTGGTGTCTGGACAGTTAGCTACACCCCCATCCCTCCTTCGGCCTCCATCCTTCCAATTCACTTCATCTCCAACATTGCAGCAGCAGACAAACTTACACTCAGAGTTTCCTTCACTATCTGATAGTAATTCAAGTCGACAGATGGGATGGACGCCACTCCAAAAACATGAAAGGTCCCTAAAACATTTGGACAAACAAAAAGACTTCAAGATGTTTCAACATAGATACAATACTGTCTTTAAGAAAGATATAGAGAGTGCTAGAGACTTTATTGAGAAGTATGAACTAAGAACTGCAAGGGCTGGAACCCTCTATCCACATATTTCTTTGGATATTGATCATTTAATAGGAGCTTTTGATAAAGTTGTGAAAGACATTACATCAATTAAACAGAGTCAGAATTGGAAAGAAAACATCCTTCACCAGTCTGTAAAAGAAATGGCAGGGTACCAGTCTCAAATACAAAGTTATGTTGAGGAGCAGTATAATCAACATTCAAAGGTAAGACTAGATCCTGTTTCAAAATTATCTTAACTTGGCATAAATACTTTCCATATATAAATTATTTACTTCCTTAATCAGTCAGTGACTAAATATGCACATACTTTATGTTTGTAATACTTGATAATACTCCCATTTAACAAAGACTTGTATGGACTTGGGTGAGAACCACCCTGTACATCTTAGTTCTTAGTTCAGATGGGTTTCTCTCCACACTCCTAGTAAGGCCCCCAAAAAATTAATAGTCTTGTTTCCTGCTTCCAGTAGGAAAAAAATAGGGTATGTAGGGAGGGAAAAAATTCAGGGGAAACCATCTGGATTTTAACAGTGCTTGAGCCAAAATGACCATAAAATGCGTAGGGTAGGTAGGATATTGGGAAACAGACATATTATTTTTTTGGCCTAAGCACAACTATTAAATGGCGTGATAGATTTTGATAAAAAAAATTATGTGATGGTAGGGCATTATGCCAGCGTGCATGTAGGAAGATAATTTTTGTTTGATGCTTGCAAAGGGAGGTAATCTAGAGATTTAAAAAAACTCTTTTAACAGCTGAAAGAATTTTAATAAAATTTTGATGGAAGGATAAAGCATCATTGTATTCATCATATGAATAAGGATGATTATTTTGGAGGAGACTATTCATGTTATGATAGAGTTATTCTTTTTGTGAACTTCCTATAGTTAACAAATTGATAAATTCTTGAAGGCATTGTTTAATCATTGGAAAAAAAACCTAAAATCAACTATTATTGCCTAAGCAGTGATTTCATGTATCTGTCTGATATTTATATGAAAAAAACATGATTATCAGATAATAATCATACATAAAACCCTTTTGACAGGTTTGTAGTGTGTTATTGACTATACATGTACTAGTAATAAGTTGTAATTTTTATGCATATTCCAGACACCAACCAAAAAGAAGTTTGTCCAACCTCATCAAGATGACGACTACTATGGGGATGAGGCTGACCAGATAGAGGATGTTGTACCTCAACCAAAGACCAGAGAATATGTTAATAGTAAGATGAAACATGGTCGTAAAAGAGGTGGTAGAAGATAATTAAACCAAGATCCACTATTTGTAACTTTTATGATAAGTTACTTGTTCAGTTTTTGCTCATTAAGCAGCTTTTTGATATAAATTTTGTATTATAATTATGTTTTGTTATTTTTTTGACAAGGCTTTACTTGGATTTAAATAATTGTGTACACCAAGTGCCTATATTGGTTCCAGTAGGTTAGGCTGTAAATATGTTAGTTCAGTGTTCTTTTTCATGTTGATTGTTTTTTTTTTCCAACTCTCTCATTTTCTTTTTTTAATTGACCTGAAAACATGTAGGATTCAATTTTTGGCCCAAATGAATTGGGTTGAGGGTTGTTTTGAAGCTTAATGCTTCAATAATGATTAGAATATACCTTAAGGAGGTAGATTTAGGGTAAAGGATACAACTCCTACAAATCACTGGAACGTTTGTGTTCACCTTTTTACATCAATCTCATATAAGCATCAACGTAACATGGACTGATGTCATGCTGATTCAAAGGAAAGCTTGAAAGGCTTAGGTGAAATTGAATATGATACAAACTTATCACTGATTTCAAGAGTGATGTCCCTTACCCTAGGTCTACCTCCTTAATGTTTAACATACACATCATAATATTAACTTTTATTTACTTTGATGGAAAATATTCTTTGGTATATATTTTTGTGGTTTAGATCATTTTTGTTGTATGTAGAAGTACTGATATTGAAGGAATATCTCATCTATCGTCATAAATCATTAGAGCAGTTTTCATGAAATTTTATTTGTGCATAGTTTAAGTTTTCAGCTGAAGTTCCAAACTTCATTGGGACTTTTACTTAGTGGTATAACCAACCTATCAAAATAAACAAAAAAATAGGTTCTTGATGAATAATAAGTCATCTATGGTATTCACTTCATTTACAAATGTGTATCTTATCCACAGTCAAAATTACCACATTTGAGGATGATTTTTTTTTTTTTTTTTTCAATCATATTTACGTAGGTCATTTACAAATCCCTACGACAAAATTGGTAGTTTATATTTTTAATGGAAAGCATATTGTTACAACCAAACAATTTTTACCACAATTTTTTTAATTGTTGAGGTACAAACTGTTCCCAGTACGTTGAAAGAATGCATATTAAGCATAGATAATGACCAGAACTTGAAACTGTTTGATGTTTTGTTCATAGGTAAAGTTCAGTTTCTGCAATGGCAAAAAAAAACAATAAATATATGTATTCAGTTGAGGGAAAACTTTCAATTAGTGGTACACCATTGCAAGTACAGCCTTATAACAATATTTAATATTTACAATAATATTATTACATGTAACCTTTTAATAGTTTGTATATATGCATATATACATGCAAAGTGTCAAGTTTAGCATTTTGTTACATATTCACTTCAAATCTTCTCTAATTAAACATTTTCATTATTTTGAACCATCATTTCGGAGTGAAGAATATTACCCTGTCATTTCATCAGTTGAAGGTTGTTATTATTAAGTGCTATAAGAAATCCATAAGACTTAATCAAACTGACTCCTGTTTGTATGATTTCCCATTAATTTTGTCAGCAAAATCTTTATACTTTGTTGGCAGTCTCACCATGATGGGTTGTATATGTTTTTTTACTTTTGTCTAAGTGCATGTTAAATATCGCTTATATCACTCATCAGATTTTTAGTGTTCAATAAATTTTGGTCTACCAAAACGACAATTTGGAATTCAGTATGGAGCATCAGATTGTACCCTTGTATTCAACTTCGTTCTTTGTCAAACATCAATTTTCTGTTTACCAGATAACAGTTTGATCTTACTTATTTTTACAGACACATTTAGTATACTGGTAGCATTAATGAAAGTCAAGGTCATGCTAATACATTTAATTAGGTTCCTTTCTTAAATTTTAGTATGGTTGCTTTTGTATAGATTAACTTGTAAATTCAACATTCTGTTTTCATTGAATGGATAAGATTCAAATTTTGTTTGTGGCTCTAAGTAGATGGGGCATAGATTGTAAGCGTTTTGGGTGCCGGCTGATATCAACTTCCTGTTTCGAAGTATTTTGCCAGTTTTCGTATAAAAATCATTGCTCCTAATAGATGGTTTCAAATTTGGCGTGTTGCTTTGTAGATGGGCCATACATTTGAGCAATTTTTGGTGCTCCATGATAAACTTCTGGAACAAGTAGGGGTATACCTAGCACAACAACAAGTGCAACTTCATGTTTTTATAGTAATAAATTTGTTGATACTTGTAGGTAAAATAATTTTATTATAATTCAGAGACTAATATGCAAATATAAAAATCTATGCAATTCTATCTAAGTTAAGATTATTCAGTATTAAACCTGCTGGGTTATTTTTGTTTGTTTTTTTTTTTTTCAATATTTTAAATGCTGTATATGTTTATAATTTGGTCATATGAAATGTAATAGAGGTAACAAAAGTCACATGACATGGAAGCTGATGGTATGTAAAGTCCAGAGAAAAAAACAATATTACAGTTTCTGTTTCTGGTTCTTTGTTGGAGGAAGTAGATTGAATTTCTCATAGTAACAGGCCTTCTAACTGTTTTGTATTTTTCAACCAGTTCTTAGCAAAGTTAGTCATGAGCAAGCAGATTATTGGATTTTTATGTCATAGGCATGTGGGTTTTATGACTTGTCATGTCAGTTCACATATTGTGACTCATGGGCAAGTAGATGATCTGATTTATAATGTCAAGTGAGTTTAGGTAACCTGTTCTTGCCAAGTGGATGATCTGATTTATAATGTCAGGTGAGTTTAGGTAACCTGTTCTTGCAAAGTGGATGATCTGATTTATTATGTCAGGTGAGTTTAGGTAACCTGTTCTTGCAAAGTGGATGATCTGATTTATTATATCAGGTGAGTTTAGGTAATCTGTTCTTGCCAAGTGGATGATCTGATTTATAATGTCTGGTGAGTTTAGGTAACCTGTTCTTGCCAAGTGGATGATCTGACTTGTGTCGAGTGTATTTAATTTGACTAGTATGGACTTCACTGCCATAGGCTAGTGAGTTGTATGACCTGTAAGGCCAAATATATTTAATTTGACTGTCATAGGCTAATGTGTTGTATGATTTTTTATGGCAAGTGAGTTAAGTTTAACGTTCATGGGCAAATGGGTTATATTCATTGGTTTAATTAGGCTGTCATGGGCAAGTTGGTTTATGACTTGTTATATCATGTGGGTTTAGTTTGACTGTCATGGGCAAGTTGGTTTATGACTTGTTATATCATGTGGGTTTAGTTTGACTGTCATGGACAAGTTGGTTTTATGACTTGTTATATCATGTGGGTTTAGTTTGACTGTCATGGACAAGTTGGTTTTATGTGTTAATCAATTTGATAAAGATAGTTTTGCAATTTTTCACCATTAATTTCAAAAATAGAAAAATAAAGTCTTTAACATTGTTCTTTGTTACTACACTTTTTCTGTTATAATTTGTTTTGTTTTTGTTAGCTTTAAATAAAGTTTGTTTGAATATGTTATCCAGTGTTCATTTATTTGTTTTATCTCCTACTTCCTCTGAAATATAGTACCCCAGAAATTGCTAGTTTGGTCAAATATTACAGTACCAGATATGATCTAGAAACAAACTAGTGCATTTATTCAAATTCTGCCTTGATCTTATGGAAATCAGAACTCCAATTTTTGCTAATTAAGTCAAGTACAAGACTGAATTTCATGACAGTGGACAAGAGAGTTTGCAAACCTGTGAGTTATTGGTGAAAAGGACTGGAACTGGGAGTACTTGGATGGGATTCATGGAGTTTTTAATATAACATTGTAAAATATTTGCAGTTGTGTGACATTAAGCCACTGTTAGTAACAAACAATACCATACTAGAAAATATCGCAAAATTCAAATTTTCGTTTGTTTCTGACATGGTAACCTATATTCAAGGTTCTCATAATAAAAAAATAACAGGTCTTATTTCTCTTGTATTAGAGAGTTAATTATATATTTTGTATCATTTAAGGAAAGCATTTATCTATGAGTACAACTATCTATAGTTGCAAATTGGAATTCAGCAAAAGTAGTATTCTTATATAATGCCAAAATGACCATTCTGAAAGGTATTTTTTTAGACTCTTTATTACCAAGAATATTTACATCAATTTTACTGCTCTGGGAAACAGTTGCATATGATATTAAAGTGTAGTTAATGCAAAACAAATTTATTTATTATCTCGCCCAAGATTCGAAACAACCTATAAATTTTCTGGGTTGTGGATCTGTTTCGTTCAATTATACAAAAGATAGGGTTTTTACGCAAAAGTCCTACTTTGTATTTATATATAGTAATTAAGTAAACTATATGTAGAGGCGAAATATATACATATATATATCATGCATGCAAACGCTTATACAAGTACATAAAGTAATATGACAAGAACATAAAACAAAATGCAACAAATAAATAATAAAGTCAAAATAGAGTATAACCAAACGGAGCAAACAAACGTAAGAAATGTGAGACAGCAACAGGTTGATATAAGCATTACGGTAACATTTTTGCCCCACACCAATCAATAATGAAAACTCTAAACTGATTGAAGGAGGTATGAGTTCTTGTCTCATTCGAAATCGAATTCCATATTTGAGTTGCCTCATATCTAAAGGATATCTTGCCGTAGGCTATGTTTTTTTTTTTTTTTTTTTTTTTTTTTTGGTTAAGGTACCTCTGCTGTGTTTGCATACCAGATATTATAGTTACTATCTTTAACAGTCACCAAATCTTTCAAAACAATGGACATCGTTTGTTCATACTTTTGAAGGTCTCCAAGGCAGCGTATGTTCTTCAGTGAATTTTAAGAACTTTATAAATATAACGTACTCCTACAACGTAAGAGGTTGGAATTCCGTTCCTCCTTACCCCTAGTCAGAAAATAGCTTGCCAGACAACCTCTAGCACTGCTGGAGTAAAATATAACGGAACACATACTATTGTATTTTCTAAATTTTTGAAGTATTTTGCTCACTACAGAAGTGCAGTCAAATGCTAAAATTTGACACAGTAAAGGAATTATGTACAGTGAGCTTCCCGAGCCTATTTTAATGTTTTCCAATTCTTTTTTAAAATGTAAAATTGCCTTGCAGCCTTCTTACAGATATTTAATGTATGTGAGTTGATATTTAATTTAAAAATTTAAAGTAACATTAAGTAATTAAACCTCTTCATCACAGGTTATATGTATACCATTCAAATAAAATTATGTATTTTTCTCAGGAACCCTTTTGCCAAATGAAATAGCATGGAATTCCTCAGGGTGTGCCTGCATGTTATTATCTGAGAACCATCTAATAAAGGATTAAAGGGTATTGTCATCTGTATAGTTATAAATAGAGCACTTATTTGCAAAGAAAAACAAATCATTTATTAAAATGTTGAAAAGAACAGATCCATATGTGGAACCTTGAGGTACCCCTTTGAAAATATCCATCCCAACCAATACTTACGCATTGTTTCATTTTAGTCAAATAACTTTCAAGAAGATCAACTGAAGGTTCTGAAAGACCATAATACTTCATTTTAAGTAATAGCAGATCGTGAGGGAGGCAATCAAAGGCCTTTGATAAATCCATTGATATTGCAACCAAATATTCGCAGTTGTCGAGAGCTTTTTCCCATCTATAGACCCACGTAAAAGGGTTGATTGACATCCAAAGCCAGATGGAAATGCGGCCAAAAATAGATTGAAAATTTTGTCAAAGTGTTCTACTAAGTGGATTTGAACTGCTTTTTCCATAATTTTATATGACAGGTAGAATACTAATGGGCCTGTAGCTGCCTTTCTCAAGAAAACTATTTTTTCTTATGGATAGGAACAATTTGTGCTTGTTTGAGACAGGCAAGGAATGTTGATGATGATATACATTAATTTACCACTGTAGTAATGGGTTTGGTAACGACGGGTTCAGCAAGATGAAGAAGTTTAGGGGATACCACGTCAATACCGGTTGCCTTTTTCACACTGATTTTTTTTCTAATATTTTTTTACATACATGTGAAAAAGAGAGAGGATTATCGGCTGTATTTGGGTGGTTATCTTTAAAAGCCAAAATACTGGGATAATCATCATTTATCTTCACTTGATTGTTACCTGTAATTTTAGCAACGTCTACAAAATAGTTGTTAAAAATTTCACCGACTTCAGATTGATCAGTCTTAAGTACATTATCTTCTGATACTATTATCTCCCTTCGGTTAATAGCGCCAATGTTCGTCAATATGTGTCTGTTTGTTTGTTTGTTAGGGTTTAACGTCCGAGCAGCAATATTTCAGCTATATTCAGACGATGAACATGAAATTGATGATAAAATGAACATGAAATGGTGATGAAATGAAAAAGGGATGGGACACAAGGACAATGGGGTCGACAAATTTAGATTGCCACTGGAAATAGGGAGAGGTGAGTAGGGTCGGGCAATTTAGCCTCCTCAATATGTGTCTGAGGCTATCAATAAATCAATCTTCATTGAAATCGTGAATTAATTAGAAATGATTTGGATTCCTTTAACGCGTTCTTCTGTGTTAACAGAGGTTTATCACGCACCCAACTTAAACATTACATGGAATGGCAGTATTATTTTGACAGCTTTTATTAGCTGATAGGTAATTAAAGTGACCATTGAGTATACTTTGTGACAGGTGAGATGTGTAAAATATATCAGCGGTTTATGTAGGTGCATTTAAAATTTTATAGTCAAAGGGTAATTTTTTCTCTCTTGACAATAATTAAGGAATAAAAGAGTATCTGGAATAAATGATAAAAATCGTAATTTTGCAAAGTCAGTTTGTCAGATATGCAGTAATATGGTAAGGACGAATGTTATTACTTTATAAAAAAAAGCAATGTGCTTAAAGTACGGAAGCCCATTGAGCTCATTTTCTTAGACAAAAAATATTTTTCGCCTTATAACGCGAAACTTGCGTGTAATAACGCGAAAAAGCGCGAAATATTTTATATATATGATGAAAAGTGAAAAGACGTACAAAAAAACCAATAGAGTTAGACCGAGATTTTATTTTGTTTTCAATCAGTTCCCTCGCTGTTATGATGGTCATGAATGAACTTCTCCATGAAAATGAAAGCATTTTGAATCAATGACAGGCAGGAACCTATTTAAAGGCCGTCATATTTAAGTCGCTAACAATGTTAGTGACTTCTTGCATTCGTAATCTAAGTACTCTATAATCGCATATGATTTGCATAATTATATATTCATACAACACGTAAAGCTGCAGATCTGTGCCGTGCCACAGGTACTTGGGGTCCGGATTTTTTTGTAAAAAAAATTATACTTCCTCTATACCAGTCGATCAAATATACCAGAAAACTTCAGTTGGATAGTGTAAGTGCAATATTTGCTGTTATAACACATGATTTCGTTTTTTTTTCTTTTTTTACAAAAAGTACCTATGGCTTCTTGCCGAGAATTTGAGTGTCTTTGTAGATATAAATCACTAAAACCCCACAAAATCTTTCACAACACAGTTCTAGCCAATCATTTGCACGATACGAGTGGCGCTGACCATAAGCTGTTTATATATATATATATATATATATATATATATATATATATATATATATATATATATATATATATACCCAGTACTGTTAGATCCGGTTTGCACTTGTATACGACCACATTCATTCATTAAATGCATTATCACGTGATCCTATGTATGACCTGAAAACGATAAATACAGCATTTGCCGAACCTTTCACTAAGCAAAATACTTTTTAGACAAAAGGTTTTCAACAAGTGTTAACACATCATAGACATAGATATAGACATTAAACTTTTACTTATAGTCGAACACTTTACAAAAACATAAAGCTCTATAGAGCTTTTTTACCGACAATTATCAACAATAACAATACATTCAATATTAAGACATACAGACATACACAATAAATATATAAAATGAGAAGAATGTTCATATTTGTCATCTGTTAGTAAGCGCAGGGTACTTAAACACCGCCGTGTACAAATGTGGTGGTTAAAAATGAAAATGTCATCGAGATCCGCATAGTTTACATAAAAGCTTTACCCGTGTCGTAGTTTGTATTCCGAAAACGTCATACTAGAAGAATTCGAAGAAACTATTTAATTTGTCATTGATTTTGTTGGCCATGGTACATATATCTTTGTCTAACACAAACACTGTGATTCAGTAATTTTGTAACATTAAATTGAGATTTACCTCAATCGGAACTACTCGGCCATTTCCGCTACACTAAAAAATAACCTCGGATGCAGAAAGGAGAACTTCTTGAAACATTTGCCGGAAATCCGAATTGTAGTCATACGCGAATTAAAGTAGATCTATCCCCAGGTGGTGCTAAAAATTCAGTAATATTGTAACATTAAATTGAGATTAACCTCAATCGGAACTACTCGGCCATTTCCGCTACACTAAAAAATAACCTTGGATGCAGAAAGGATCTGCCGGAAATCCGAATTGTAGTCATACGCGAATTAAAGTGGATCTATCCCCAAGGTGGTGCTAAAAATTCAGTAATATTGTAACATTAAATTGAGATTTACCTCAATCGGAACTACTCAGTCAATTCCGCTACACTAAAAAAATAACCTCGGATGCAGAAAGGAGAACTTCTTGAAACATTTGCCGGAATCCGAATTGTAGTCATACGCGAATTAAAGTAGATCTATCACCCAAGTGGTGCTAAAAATTTTAGTTGAATAGCACTAGAAATGAAGAACAACAACTCTTCCAATAACATTTGCGGGAAGCGAGGCGCTGAAAAAGTATTGTTTAAAAATTCAACCAGTTTAACTATAAGTTTAGAATCGGATCGGTCATATTCCGGATAGATCTCTATCCGCCTAGTGCGTCCGAGGTTTTCCTTTTGTGTAACTAAAAAGACTGAGGTGTTCCGATTGCGATTTACCTTTCGAATCCTATAAGCCAAAAAAAAAATAAGCAGAAATAAAATCTTTATATACAATTCATATACATACGTATGAGTTTCACATCTTGTTTATGTGATTTCATAGTGAAGGTTTTTGGGAGGCATTAAACTGAACTAGAAGTAATAATTGAGAGCATTTGTTTTTTGCTGTTGTACCTCCTCATATATGAAGTTGCAATGGGAATATACTTCATGCTGGTACGTACAATTTATATAGGCTAGAAACCACTAATTCCACTTCCCATAGGGTTCTATGCTAATTTCACAATATTCAATGGCTTCTCTGGACTTTACCTTAACTTTAACCTGCAGAGGACTATATATCAGCATGATTCTACATATGTCAGCTCACAATCCTCAGAATGGCATGTGGGGTTAGCAGACTTGCAGTGCAGTACTGGTCACCGGAAGTGAAGGGTCTATAAATAGCATGGGAAATCCCAGTGTTTTCACAAGATAGGGGTATCTATAGAAATCATTATGGAGATTAGGCTTCACTTCACAAGAAGCAAAATGCACCTATAAATTGTACAGAAATGTTTTTCCTTTCAGAAACTGTTTAATTTTTTTAAATAAGATGAGAACTTTTTTCACAGCACTATGAGGAACAGGGGTAATTTCTGCGTAGGACTATTTTTGCCTACGTTCCAAATGCTCATTGGTTAAATTGGTGGTCTGTAACCTATACTACAGCGGATTTTGACTTTTCTTTGTGCAAATGTTTGGTAAAGTACTTGGTCGAAATGTTATGAAAATCTGAAAAAAAATACTAGCCCACTTTAAATCGGATTTCTGCCATTTTATGGTAGGAACAACTTAAATACTGAATAAGGCAATGACGTCTAGTGTTAGTATAGAATATATGATTTGCACATACTTGTAACGGGTACTGGCTTACAAATATTAGTATAGTTGAAGATATCCCGGTGCGTTCATTGAAATGGAGATTTTATCATTCATAAAGAATTCTCACTGTCCCAAAATTTCATTTATACTGTCGACATTTGTAGTTTTCTGTGGTTGTTTGGGTCAAAATTGACAGACGATACATTTTGAAAATAAAATATTTTGATGATAATTATACTCAACTTTGGCAATTTTTTCCGTACTTTTGATTTTCTCAAGAACAAAAGTTGCTTTTATGATAACAGCCTCACTCCAGCGATAGAAACAAGTTTGTTTTCCCCCGTTTTTTCATATTTATTTTCACAAATAAACAAATGAAAAACAGAGAATGCAACTATTTCAGATCAAGTGTTTATTTTAATGTAACCTAAAAAACATTTCACCATTTCGTTAAGTTTGTGTGGTTACAAGATTTTTTTCGTCCTTAGCTGTTCATGTTTATAGGAAATGAAATAAACGGTTACAAGTTTCTACATATAATGTAACTTGACTTTGCAAATAATAGTATAAAATCTCGTAATGGCTATGTTTGCCTTTTTCAAGACTGGTTTTGAATGACGTAAAAGGTTGTGTTTTATATACAGTCCATGAAATTAATTATATTGATTATTTATGGAATTGAAGCGAAAACGGTAAATATTATTTTTTTCAAAGAAATATATTTTATTAGAACATCCACATCATTCGCCAATATAAAGAAAGTCTGTGCAAAGTTGTTGATTAATAGCACGTGAATTTATGCACTTTATATCTAAATTTTCCCTTACTTTACATGTTAGTAGATGAACTCTTTTGGTGACTGTGATTCTGAATTGCTGACATGGAATTTTTAAGGTAATCATGGAACGGAATCCTGTAACAAAAACGAGTGTTTATTATTGGGTCTTTTAGGATGAATTCTGCTGAGTATATTTAAATGTCAATAGAAATGAACATCCAAAAAACTATTTATTTTATCCGTGAATGTATCGGAAACCCCCTTTCTATATATATACATGTATATATGTGCTATATGTAGTATAAAACTACATTATTTATTAAATGATACTAAGTATTGGGAAGTTTTTAACAATTGGTAAGGTTCATATTCCACTTATTCCTTTCGAATTTCTTCAATTTGATTGTCACTCTCTTGATTGATTGTGTGTGTGTATGTGTATGTGTGTTTAGTTAACTTTTTAATCAAAATATCATTTTGTTGCTTTATTTAGAAATTTCTGTTTGAAGTTTAGCGCTATTCTCAAAGGTTTTCCATCAATTATTCTTCTTTTTTAATCTTTTGAATTTACCTTGGTACAATGCCTGAGATTTCAAATTCAACTTTGTTCATTTGATTTGAATATCACTGAGGTTTTCTAAACGAAACGGGAAATTGAAATACCACCAATGTGGTTCTTGGTGATGTATCTAAGGACACCTTAACAGTGTCGTTAGGTAAATATATTTGTTATGTGGGATTCTGTAACCCCACCCTATTCATATTATTTGTCAAAAAAGAGACCTAATCCCATTTTAAAATGAGCATTCCCTTGTTTATGATACACTATGAAATATAATAACAATATTCATCATGCATTTATTACAACAGATGATGGGACAAGGATGTTTTTGACTATCCATATAATTCGTAATGTTAACTTTCTTGACTAAGCATATAATTATTTTTGCTTTTTCCCACCTATTCACATATTTGCAAGCTGAAAAATGGTACCTGCTAGTATTATCATCTTATATATAGGAAGTCCCCCCAAAGACCCAATGATTTATATCTATACTTTCAGTTTCATTGCACTTTTAAGTAAGTGGTATACTTAAAACGCATCCGTCTAAAGGACATGTGCTGGTTTATACCGAGTCACTCCTTTTTAAATGGTTGTTTACATCCGAGATGAAACAAAACGAGGAGAAGAACTTTCATTTTTTTTCATTATCAAGTATGGACGTACACTGTTATTGCCCAAAGAGAAAATTCATTCAGTCTTTAATTGTTTACATTGGCAAGAAATCAAAATGTTGTGGTATTGTACAGCAACTGATGCCGGGGGAGGCTTGTGCGCTCCAATACTTCTTTTATAGAGTCTGTAACCCCACCTATTACTATTCAAAATATCCAATTTCCGCAACTAAAAGATTCTATGAAAGTTTCATTAAATTCCATTTAGTGGTGTAGGAGTTAGATTAAGATATTGGAACTCCTCTCCCTAACGGAAGGAATGGTGGACACCTCTATCACTATAGACCTCCACTAAAATTAGGGAGTAAAATGACTGAAGATATTTCCTCTGCTATACATAATTGAAGGAAATGGGGGGTATTTGTTTTTTAGAGTTGAAGTCCTATTTCTCAGAAACTAAGGTTTAGATTTATATATTATAAGACGTTATATACATATAAATTACAATGCTTCTTTTCCGAGGGTGTACTTGCATGAGTGTGTTGAATTTTGCTATGTCATGACCAGTTCGAGTAATGTAGGTTTGTTGTTCTAAATCTGGACTCGAACAGAAACTTTAAAATGTGGTATCTGTTCGTTACATTAAATAAGGATATTTCTGTACTGAAGTTATATTAAGTATATTAAGTCCCACAACTCTGCAAGGAAGCTGCATAGTTTCTATAGATTACACGAAGTTACATGTATTAGAACTTTTCTTACATGTTCGTGTAAAAAATCAAAAGCAATAAAATTGGTGCAATTTTTCTGACATTTTGTATCTTAATGAAAAAGAACGCAAAGAAACTTCTTGAAGGCAATAATTTATTTCCCAAGCAACAATTTCCTGTGCATTTCGTCAGTACTGGCTCATAGACTGCCAAATAAATAATAAAATTAGTGCAAGATGTTAAATTGTTCTATAACAAATGAAAGTGTAAACGTTAGGACCATCAATGGGTCCACACAATCAATGTCAGATAAGGTAAATTATTCGCACTGAAATCATGTTAAACTAAGGTATTGAACGCAATTGTATAAAAATATAGAAGTCACCTTTTCATATCCCTTGTACTTGCAAAGCTCTCTTCCGAATATTGCTTTACAACAAAGAGTGAGGGTATTCCGGATTTTTTTTTTTTTTTTTTTTGGGGGGGGGTATATCCACAAAGATAGTCAAGTTCTATCCTCGAAACTACGTTGCCTTAGCTTTATAATGAACGAAACAAAGGGCGCAACTAACGGTTATACGGAAAGTGCTATCTTTTTTTCAACTTTATTAATATATATATACAAAAGTCTCAGAATGTGACGACTCTATTCGCTACACTGCTCCATCGGATCAAATTGATACAGGGAAGATATGTAAACGTATAGAAAGGTCTGAAAAATTCCCAACCATGTTAGAACTCTCAGATTTGCAGTGCAAATTTTCGGTCGTTCCCTCCGCGGGACTCGAACTCGTACCGCTGTGACATCTATGGCAAGACCGCCTGCACAAAGTCCAGCGCCCAAGACCACTCGGCCAGCTAGGCTATATAAAAATATAGCTTTTGCTGGCTGGGTCATTCCTCCTCGTAGGATTAATCTAGGGCTGTAACTTAGTACACGATGTATGGTGGTACGGGAGTGTATTTTAAATAAGTAAATTTAAGCTTTTTTTCCCTTTGACATAATTCTCCATATAGGACATTTCTGTATATACCATGATTGAGCTATATTTACCTATCGGTTTGCACGTCTTACGTTATGATGTCAAAATTTTACAGGGATTAGTCAAACTGCTGACGAAACCTCCATATTTTACAGATAAGTCTATTTTTATAGATTAATTCTTTTCTTTTCTTTTTTTTTTTTTTTTTGCTGCTTTTGCAATTATACAATCCATACACAATTAGCGTTATTTTTGTACGTGAAGAAAACGTGAAACAAGCGATTGTATGGACTGTATAGATTAAGTGAAATAACTTATGACATTGGCTTGTTTTTAGACGGATGAGCATGTGAATGTTATATTATCACTTTCCGACAGTCTTCAACCAGTCCAAATATACAGGCCACTCGTGCAACTATCATGTATCCAAAATCAAATTAAAACTGCTGAGAATTAAGATAAAAGAAATATTCGAAAGGCAGTTGAAAATTTGGAATTTTTCCTGTGAAAACAAAAAATGTGTCATGCTGATTGGAAACGTGTAAAATGCTTGATCTTCTGCACGAAAATAAGGGTGAAAATATTGTAAAAAAATTAGGAATGATCAAACAATTTTCATCATCGGTTCAATTTAGAATAGCCAATAATATGTGTTACAACCGCGATACAATCACATTTTACCACGAAAAGCAAATAAGGCATCTGCACTTTTTAATTCTTTAGAAAAATAATGGATTAAGGGAATTTGGGGACATTTAATTCCCTGAATTTGGGGACATTTAATTCCCTGAATTTGGGGGTATTTAATTCCCTGAATTTGGGGACATTTAATTCCCTGAATGATCTCTATTATTGCTGGTTTTTTTACGTCGGTGTTCAAACAGCTTTTAGGTGCACTATACAGTTACATTTAGGCGCACTGTTTCGCACACCAAGTTGACCCGGTCAAATTTGGTAAAACTTAATATTAAAAGTTGCAATTTGGTGGATATACTGTTTAAATGTAGTTTTAGCATTTATACATAGACAGATGTAATATTTGAAATGACAAACAGAAATGAAGAATGGTATCAAGAACGTTTCTCAGTCCCTTGAGTAATTGGGTTCTCCACAGCATCAGCTGGCTGATTTTCAAAATACCTTATTTCGCATGAACTTCAGGAACTAAAACTGCGAGAAAATGAATCGAAAAGGGTGTAATTATTTTTACACTTTTTCCAGCTCCTCGGTGCATGCTTTCATCCTGTGCTAGTGCCTAAGTGCCTGATATTTTATTAACATAGTATTTGGCTGTTAGTTTTGGAAAGGTACCCCAAATTTGTACTAAAACTTAGTTATATTTTTGGCAGTATGTTACCATGGCTACTGGATTTTATGACATTAATCATTTAATTACTTATAAATTACTTGAACCTCCACACCAAGGATTAGAAAATATGGACTTTATGAAAAAAAAAAACATGAAATGTCTGTGTGGCTACCACAAAACAGTTTTATTTCAACAAAATGAGACCAAATTTGCAGAATGACTTACCGTATAGTATTACCTTATACGTTTCGTGTTTACATGCTTTTCCATTGTATCTCAAGTCTAATAGTCCGAATTTCCTCTGACCCTGCACCATCCTCTCGGATATGTCGGGTTATCCAAATTATAGAGGAGAATTACAGTGTCATTGGAAATTCAAGTCCCGTTCTTATTTTCGGAATAAGTGTAACTCATTTGTAAAGGAACCTACCATTTTTACTTTCATAACGCCTGGATGTATTTATTTGTTATGTAATTATTCTATCATAGTAATTCCAGACAAAAATTAGCTTTTACGATTTAACAGTATTTTGTGTTCATCATTAGGCTGGTATAATCCTATTTAATGATTCATGTAATTGATAGTGTTAAATCTATAATTACTGCATAATAGTATGTTGGGTTTCAACAGGTGGTTGTTGTCAAAAGTCTACAAGTTTGTCAGGATTGTCATACATTAAGGCAAAATGTATGTATAACTTTTAACATTTACATTAGGTTACTTAAAGCTGCATTAGCTGTCATTTGCATAATTTTTTGTTTCTGTTGAAATATGCCTTAACTTTGAGTTATTTCTACCAAATTGTATAATTTCATTTAATATCCACAAATAAAATGTGTTAAATACATAAAATAGGGGTCTATATATTCATTGTCTTCTGGTGACCTTAATCCACGCATGTGCTGTAAGGGTCGCTTTTTAAAAAACAAATTTGATGGTTGATCAATGGCAAGGAGGACCGTCAGACTCAAGCCCTAAAAGAAAAAGTTTGAATATAATGCAAGGATCCTTTTGAAATTTACGTATTGTGATATAATGTTGCACAAATATGGTCAGTAACAGTCATTATTTATTTGAAAACTAATCAAGAAATAGATGAAATGAAATGTAAACGATACACGTGTATCCGTTATTGTATTTTATTTTCACCAAGGTTAAAGTATTAACCCAGGCTAATGTCCTGTCGGCAATCTTCGGAAGTAAAGGCGAAAAATAATTAGATCTGAGCTGTCGATCTTCTTTGATTAAAAAAAACGTTGTTTTCACAATATTCTGTTGATATTATCGGCAGTTATTGATTCGATTGTATTACTACAAACTTATTCCATTTTATCAGCAAAATTCAGTAGAATCAAAACTGAACAAATTTGGCAGCTAATGCAGATTTATATTTTATGTGTTAAATGCCCAGACTCGTCCGGATCTTCTTTGGTTTCTCATTTCATCACACTACCATCGTGTGAGGGCGTTGAAATTACAGAGATATCATTATTTTGAAATATTCGACAAATTTTGGCACGTTGTTAATTTTTGTAGCACGATTTCTTGTTTTTATCAAATTCAAGATCAAATTCCTACGTTTTTTTTAAAATATTTTTGGCGATATTTTAATGTGTCTGTTTCGGATAATATTCCATCATTTCCGCATTATTTACTTTGTTTTCATCATAATACTTTGTTGAATTGAATGATATCTGGGAGCTGCATTATCATTACTGAACTATTACTTGATTATACTCACTTACAATATGACGGGTGCCCCTGGCGGAGCAGGACATGCTTACTACCTGGAGTACCTATAGTCAATCCCGGTCATATTGATTGTGTTTCAGGTTTTTTGTTCTCTTTATGTGACGTCTTGTTTTCCTTATCTTCAGTTTGTATGTAGACCGTCTCTGCTTCTGTTTTTTTTTTTTTTTTTTTTTTTTTTTTGACGTATTTAAATTATTCCACTACAGACGCTTTGGTATTTGCTGCCAATATTGAGACGACTTGCCTAACGTTGTTTTCGTAATATATAAAATTCGATATGATTTTTTTCGATGAAACTTGAAAATACCGCAATTTTTTAAAGAAGGTTGCACATCATTTAACGTCAACTTAGGTCAAGCAAGATAAACATGATGTATATATTTGTCTGTGAGGGACGGAGCTTTTTGTACTCAAATCACGTTTAATTATATTAATAATGCATTCATATGTTATATTAATATTGCTGATGTCTCAACCAACCGGAATATGCGACACTTCCTATAAATATGTTAAAAGTTCAAATCTACATCCTGCCTGCATACGTCACGATTTTAAGTCATTATAAAATCTATTTCTTTAGTAATATGATACAGATATTTTTTGTAACACTACAGACACATCTGGATTTTCATGCATCAAATGTATGCATTTGTACAATTTTTTTTTGACCATTTAACATGAAAAATAAACATGAAAAATAGTCACTTTTTAGTAATAGAGAGATATAACTAGCGTGATTGTTAGTTGTGTTACTACAATTGTCTGTGGTGTTACCGTTTTAATAGTCAATCTTAGATTTGTTTGAATAAAATCTAAACATAATTCATTTGTCAGTGCTTTCATTTAAGTTGTTGTCAGAACACGCATTAGTATATTGTCTGTTTATTTTGTTGTTCGTCTACTCTTGAAATAAAAGTAAAATATTATGTACTGATGTCTGTGGTGTAACAGTAATGTCTTTTGTGTTTTGATTTTACTTCATATGATTTAATAACAAAAAGAACATGATTATAGAACTTTTTATCCAGAGATCTACATCTATAACATAAACATGGCTATTAAAGTCAACCCCTTAAAAATGGAAAAAAATCGTCAGTCTGGGAAGGAATAAAAAATGATTTTTGTTTAACTATATAACTTTTCTTTTTTGACGATTTCCAGTGATCACGAGATTTCAAAAGTATTTTTAATATTTGATCATTGATAGTAACACCACTGACAGGAACTCCGGGCCTTCTTAGAAATGGTCTCTCATACAGGTCTACTTCGTATTAAATGATTGAATAATCATATATAACAATGTTACAGTAATATAGAAGGTCCTAAGGCACGAAAAGGGGAATTCATGTTAGCTCAGAAATCAAAACGTACATGTATTTTGAGAATGACCCCTATCGGAAATCTGAGAATTCTAAATGGTAACGTCTGATCCGCATTGGTTTCTGACAGACCGTCTTGATGTAAACAAGAGTAACAACCAAATTACCGAACAATAATCCGATCCACA
This sequence comes from Perna viridis, assembly GCA_037379345.1. NCBI lineage: Eukaryota > Metazoa > Mollusca > Bivalvia > Mytilida > Mytilidae > Perna > Perna viridis. The sequence goes on along the minus strand of CM074511.1, from coordinate 7,049,641 downwards.
ATCAAGTCAAAAATAAATCTGACAAAATAGATGTTACATCTCCTGAGTAGCTGGTACCGCAATAGCCCTAACTTGGTACGGGCGTTTCAAACGAAATAGTGGGTTAAATAAAGGTTCTACAGCGCGCCATGCCACCATATTCCATTGCGGCGTGAATATACTGGGCGGGTAGTGATTTAAGAAACTCTATTTTATCATTGTTTTACCACAGGCAGACCATTTATGTCGCATTGTTTTACCCCGAGCGATAGCGAGAGTTTAAATAACGATATAAATGGCCAGACCGTGGTAAAACATTGATAAAATAAGGTTTCTGTGATTTATTTCGACTCTAATAGGAGTACGTTCTTGGTATTTTTGAATAAACGCAGCCTATGTGTTGCACGAAATGTTGGTCATGTGTTTATCACTTTTTTTTTACCACGGCTGTGGTCTAAAGAGCTTTGAAGCATGTCATATTAGAACAGATAGCAATTGCATGCTTGTAGTGGCAAAAATCGGTAAATCGGTGGTCAAATCAATAGAAATAATAAATTACAAAAAGCAATAATAATACCATGTTTTAGAAAAAAAAATGAGTATTTTTCAACTTAGGACTGGTATATGAAAAAGAATTTGGTAAGAGTCCTTTTGAGGCGCATTTTCTCAAAACCCTGATTCAGAAGTCTGATACGCAGATATTTATGATTTTAAAGAATTCAGAGTAGTTAGTACTTGCTGTAGCGCAGCGATACAATTGTGAAATATATACACCATATGCAGGAGAAATGGTATTTATTGCTGCACAGTTTCATAAATCTTAGTGCTGAGATGACAACTGTTGTCGAATTCGAGATGTAGATCCAAAAGCTGTTTTTGTATATTCCTTTATCTCAAGATTAAAGGTAACAGTTTTCCAAAAGAAAGATTGTTATTGGACAATACATCATCAATATATCTGTATGTGACATTAAAGGATTTAGCGTCTTTTATATTTTCATTCTTTATGAGGTTCTTAGGATGTTCAGTCTCGTATGAATACAAAAACAAATTGGCTAGAAAAGAATCACAATTAATGCCCATTGGAATGCCATTTTGTTGCTGAAAAATAGCTCCTCAAAGTGTGAAAAATGTTTTCAATCAGGTAATCAAGTATGCTACAAATCGGCTTTTGTGTAAGAGCGAGAATTAGACTAATTTGAATTTTGTTTACATTCGTATAAGCGAATGATTGAGAAATCGGTGCACTTGTACCGCTGGGATATACAAGCACTGAAAAGACGGCCGTTTTAGCACCGAATGCTCATGCGTATCTATATATAATGATCAAGTACAATTTTCATTCATTCCAGTTATCTACTTACTCAACTAAACCGACGTTTCTAAGGGGCGCCGAATGGGACTCCTGTGGTTTTGTACATAGAGTTCAATTTTGTACAGACTAAAGTGAATTTTGTTCAACAAAAATGAGTTCTGATTAACAAAATTTATTTCATACTACACATTTTCAATTTTGTGTCACAAAATTCAATTTTGTGTCACAAAGTTGACTTTTCTGAGACAAAATTGTATTTTGTGTGACAAACTTGTATTTTGTGTGACAAACTTGTATTTTGTGTGACAAACTTGAATTTTTCACAAAAGTCTATTTTGTATGCAAATTAGTTTACAGAATCATTTGGATATGCAAATGAATTCTCTCATCACGATTTTGTAAGAAGGTTTAACCGCGGGTCTCGCAGACTCAGGTTTCCGATTACTTCGAGCAACGCGGAGCGGTAAAGACCGATTTTTAAAAGTGAAACTTTTAAAAATCTTATAAGTTGCATTCTACAGTAAAACTGTTCTGAAATTACTGAATTTGCTATGATACGTTTTTTATAAGATTTGTTTAATAAAACAGGGTTTAAAATACGCGATTTTTCTACTTTCGATTTATTGGAATTTTCCCTGGTGAATCACGTGATAATTTCCTGACATCTTTCAATTGAATTCTGTGACACAGATTTGAATTTTGTGACACAGAATTGACCTTTGTGATACAGAATTAAATTTTGTCTCACAAAATTGAATTTTATTTCACAAAATTGAATTTGGGACACAAAATAGACGTTTGTCTCTCAAATTTTTTTTTTTTTTTTTTGTGACGCATAATTAATTTTGAATACACAAAGATCTAGTCCCATTTGGCGCCCGTTTTCCGGCGTTGAAACCGTAAAATATGCGATAGGAGTTAAAAACGGGGTAGATATCCGCCCAGAAAATATCTGCAATTACAGAGTGCCTCGCAGTAAAAAACTGAATTGTTTATACTGGACTAGGAAAAAATCATTTTGAATTTCTGAATACTAGTATCTTTTAAATAATTTTCTATATCCTAATATTTTGATTGTATAGAGTTGTCTATGTATACCAAGGTTTTAATATCATTAAATTGTTTGTGAAAGAGGATTGCGTTCTAGATATCGTCATGAAGACCGTATGCGGTGTCAGAATGAATGAATGTAGGCTTAGCTTTCATTGGAGCATCTTCGGGCTTTGATTTTTTTCTCCGCATCTACTAATTTGATGCTCATTATAAACGAATTATTATATGGATCTTTATCTTTTGTCTTGTACATTTTGTTAGAATACAATGGTTGTTCAATCGTCTTCCCGTAGATCGGATAATTCCCTAAGTAATGAAGGTCTACATGATATCGCTTTCATGTCTAATTGATTTCTCATTCCTCAGTCGAAACGCTTTGATTATTGAATTAAAGACAAAGTTTAGAATTTTATCGCTTTAAAGTGATTTGTCACTATTTACTAGAGCTTTGTTTCATCTGAAGCTGTTATCTTACATGGTTTCTTTTTTCGCAGGTACTTTGGATTTTCAATTGTCTAAGTGAAGGATACCGAGGACCAGGATCAAAGCTATGAACAACACGACTTTATCTGCATTAGAAAAGGATGTCAGTGTTCTAGGAGTAGTAGCTGAAATGAGTGGCTCTGTTTTCATTGTACTTGAACACGTGTTTGCAGTGTTTTTAATATCAAAATGTCGGAATGTTCAATCATCAGTGAAAATTTTGGTGACCAATTTATGCATCATTGACATTATAGCTGGTGCTTGGGGATGTTCTCGGGGATACTTGAGACTAAATCTTGCTATGCAGAAAATGTTGTGTATGTTCGATGTATTGATTACAACGTGCATTTTTACTGTATCTGCTCTATTAGTCTCGGCAATTGCCCTCGATCGCTATGTAAGCGTATTCTTACCTATGCGCTATACACAGATTGTTACAAAAAGGTTGATAGTAATCATCTGTACGACTTTATGGACTTTTGCAGCTGTGATAGCTGTTTTGACTCTAAGTATCGAATTTTCCTTTGAAGAGGAGCGTGGTTGTGAAGTTCGAATGTCACAGGTTGAAGTATTTCCGTGGATTGTGGTGTTCATCAGACTAATATGTATTTGCATTATAGTATTTTCCTACGGTCAAATGTATCGTAAAATTGTCTCATTTGGAAAAATTTACAATGCTGAAATCAAAAACAAGGAACTGCGATCTATAGTGAAAATACTCTTCATTGTAACGCCCCATTTATTACTTCATATTATATATATCAGCATTTTCTTCTTGAAACCAGTTCTCAATATAAAAAGTGCTCTTGTAATCGAATCTGTTATGACTGCTGTGGTTATTTTAATTGATTCTTTTATATATGTGTTCCGTTTTAAGGAATGCAGACTTAACATTACCATCTATCTTTGCTATTGTGTAAAAGAATTTCGTAACAAGCAGTTGAAGAAAAGGACTTTGTTGTATGGGACATATTTGGACAAATGCAAAAGCTCAAGTATTCCAAGGCCTATAATAAGAAACAAAAGTGTTAATTAGTGAACCAGAATAATTTTCGTGGACACCGAATTTGTTAAAACTGAACGTCTGTAAGCATGTGTGGAAATGCAGGAAATCTGGACCAAGCAAAAGCGCTTGTTGGAGTATGGAAATGCAAGGATATACACACAAGAGGACGAAAGGTGCAGCTATACTGTTGGATTCCAAAACATGAGTAGACACTTTCCAACGACCTCATTGGTCAGTACAAAACACCAGTAGACACTTTCCAACGACCTCATTGGTCAGTACAAAAAAGCAACAACAGAATACAAAATAGAAAAAAAGAATAAGAGGAAAGTCTCAATGAACACTTGTGTATAAACGCAAAATCAGCAACAACAAAAATATACTAAGTTACTGTTACTGTAATTTCAAAATTGGTCAATAAAAACTATAAAGAAAGCGTTTTTTTTTTCTTATGATTAAGATGCGACGTTAAAATATTTTACACACATAGCACATCAGTTCCAATAACCAGTCAGAATTATGTTTAACATTGTCTAAAAACGATGATGAAATTTAGGACATAATATAATTGTATATCTATTTTTTCTACGTAAAAATGACAATTTCGATATTTACGTTTAAATGCAAGTCCAAATGTCTGTAGATAATAACGTTAAAAATAACGTTCAAAATGTTCTTTTAAAATTGTTCAGCATCAACAAACAATTTGAAATATAGAAGAAATAACATTAATTTTAAATATTTCACCACGAAAACATATAACAATTCATAAATAATAACAATTAATTGGTAAAATGGCATACTTCATATGGTAGTAAGTTGATTTCTTTAGAAGTTTCCCGGTTTCTTATTTTTCGCTACATTGTGTTCGCTAGCTTGCGTTTGGTTGCAAGCTATCTTAAGAGTCCGGCACTATTCTTAAAAGTTAAGGAACGTGTTTGCATGTCAAAAATACACCGATCTAGCAATTTATATTACTATAATTAGTCTTGACAACCGTAATGAGAATATTGACGATTACTCAAAAATCGTAAAATTTTCTTAAGATGTTGAAATAGTATGATATTTGGGTCGGTTACTCGCCACTGAATTGTTCATTTTGAGATTGTCATTTATTTTAATGTCAAATCGAGTGTTTAGTTCTGATGTTACACATAATGAAATAAAACTGGTTAAAGTGATTATTATCTTCTTGAGATTATCACAAGATTCTTGCTATGTAATCTAACTTATCAAACTTTAAAATAAAACCGACACGAAGCAAAATAACAATTTGTTTTACTTCTTCATCTCAGGTCTTCATTCCAGGTCTTCATTCCTAGGTCTTCATTCCAGGTCTTCATTCTTAGGTCTTCATTCTCAGGTCATCATTCCTAGGTCTTCATTTTTAGGTCTTCATTCCTAGGTCTTCATTCTCAGGTTTTCATTCTCAGGTCTTCATTCCTAGGTCTTCATTCTCAGGACTTCATTCCTAGGTCTTCATTCTTAGGTCTTCATTCTTAGGTCTTCATTCTCAGGTCATCATTCCAAGGTATTCATTTTTAGGTCTTCATTCCTAGGTCTTCATTTTTAGGTCTTCATTCCTAGGTCTTCATTCTCAGGTTTTCATTCTCAGGTCTTCATTCCTAGGTCTTCATTCTCAGGACTTCATTCCTAGGTCTTCATTCTTAGGTCTTCATTCTTAGGTCTTCATTCTCAGGTCATCATTCCTAGGTCTTCATTTTTAGGTCTTCATTCCTAGGTCTTCATTTTTAGGTCTTCATTCCTAGGTCTTCATTCTCAGGTTTTCATTCTCAGGTCTTCATTCCTAGGTCTTCATTCTCAGGACTTCATTCCTAGGTCTTCATTCTTAGGTCTTCATTCTCAGGTCTTCATTCCTAGGTCTTCATTCTTAGGTCTTAATTCATTTTTAGGTCTTCATTCTCAGGTGTTCATTCTTAGGTGTTCATTCCTAGGTCTTCATTCTAAGGTCTTCATTCCTAGGTCTTCATTCTTAGGTCTTCATTCTCAGGTCTTCAATCTTAGGTCTTCATTCTAAGGTCTTCATTCGTAGGTCTTCATTCCTAGGTGTTCATTCTCAGGTCTTCATTCTTAGGTCGTCATTGTTAGGTCTTCATTCTTAGGTCTTCATTCTCAGGTTTTCATTCTAAAGTCTTCACTCTTAGGTCTTCATTCTTAGTTCTTCATTCTTATGTCTTCATTGTTAGGTCTTCATTGTTAGGTCTTCATTCCTAGGTCTTCATTCTTAGGTCTTCATTCCTAGGTGTTCATTCTCAGGTCTTCATTCTTAGGTCGTCATTGTTAGGTCTTCATTCATAGGTCTTCATTGTTAGGTCTTCATTCTCAGGTCTTCATTCCTAGGTCTTCATATAGGTCTTCATTCTTAGGTCTTCTTTCTCAGGTCTTCATTCATAGGTCTTCATTCTTAGGTCTTCATTCTCAGGTCATCATTCCTAGGTCTTCATTTTCAGGTCTTCATTCTCAGGTTTTCATTCTCAGGTCTTCATTCCTAGGTCTTCATTCTTAGGTCTTCTTTCTCAGGTCTTCATTCATAGGTCATCATTCTTAGGTCTTCATTGTTAGGTCTTCATTCTTATGTCTTCATTGTTAGGTCTTCATTCTCAGGTCTTCATTCCTAGATCTTCATATAGGTCTTCATTCCTAGGTCTTCATTCTTAGGTCTTCATTCCTAGGTGTTCATTCTCAGGTCTTCATTCTTAGGTCGTCATTGTTAGGTCTTCATTCATAGGTCTTCATTGTTAGGTCTTCATTCTCAGGTCATCATTCCTAGGTCTTCATTTTCAGGTCTTCATTCTCAGGTTTTCATTCTCAGGTCTTCATTCCTAGGTCTTCATTCTTAGGTCTTCTTTCTCATGTCTTCATTCATAGGTCTTCATTCTTAGGTCTTCATTCTCATTGTTTATTTACCAATTATTTAAAAACCAGCTGAAGGTATCCGTAAGGACCCATAATGACCGTCTTGACAATTAGTTATGATAATCGAAAATATAACAAAGGCTAAATATATGCTTTATATGTTTTGCTTTATAAGTACAAAATATTCTGATAATAGTATAACAAATAGAAATGTAATGTGAAAGTCAAAATTCACAAATAAAATCACGGTTTTTTTTTTAAATTCAAAAGAAAGAACTATCTAATGATTTAAAGGATTAGTATTTCGTGTCTTTCTTCATTCTCTTAACACTAACATCTTTGGTACAGAGATACAAATAAACAACACATGTATAATTAACACCAAGTATGACAATAAAGCACATGTATAACGAGTCAAGTTAATAGGGGGTGCACTAGAAAATTTCGAGCTACAAACCACTAATTCCACTTCCCGTAAGCTTGAATGCTAATTTCACAACATTAAGTGGCTTCTCCGGGCTTTACCTTAACTTTAACCTGCAGAGGACTATATATCAGCATGATTCTACATATGTCACTGCACAATTCTCAGAATGGCATGTGGGGTTAGCAGATTTGCAGTGAAGGGTAGGGTTATATTTAAAAATCATTATGGAGATTAGGCTTTACAGCATAAGAAGAAAAATGTTTACATATTTTTCCTTTCAGAAACAGTTTTAATTTTTGTAATAAAATGAGAACTTTTTTCACAACGCTATGAGGAACAGGAGGTAAATTCTGCGAAGGACTAGTTTTACGTACGTTCCAAATGATCTTTGGTTGAATTGGGGGTCTGCAACCTAAATAACTGTATCACTCCTTTTTTAATTCTTTTTTTTTTTTTAAATAACACTATAACAATTCATTTCGTGCATTCACAGGCACTTGGGACCGGGATTTATTTTTTTTTAAATTTTCCTCAAAAATATCATTAAATCATTTAGTTTCCATATTTGAGTTATTATGCGTGTTCTCTAACATGTCCGCTTGCTATTTACTGCTGTTTATACTATGCCTAATTTTCATCTATATGTAACCAAATATGCAAAGACTAAACGACTACATTGTAATAATTTTGGACTTAATCCACGGCCAAATCTCTTTCGGGATTCGGCGCTTGAGATATTTTTTTTGTTTTGATGGCGGTGGTCTGAGCTCATTTTATTATGATATTGTACACATATGTACATGCAAGATAAAATACATTGCACATGCGATGTTCTTTAAAAATGTTTTATAGCCATAGTGATGTCAGATGATGTTTTACAGCCATAGTGATGTCAGATGATGTTTTTCGTAGAATATTCAATAGACATCGATTTTGAATTAGATTTACTGTATATGATTATAGATGTAGAGTAACACAATACACTCAATCAACAAATGTATTTTTAATTATTTTTGTAAAGTATTAAAAATAAATATCCACTCTTTTTCTTTTCTTATATTTGCAGGTAGGCAAATATTGATGAATTGCTTTTCTGTTAAAAGGGTGAAGGTTTTGTTTAGTATCAAGACATTAACACTACACACGTAAAAATAACTAAGTTTTATTAAATTGTAAAGGTTTACAGGGTTTTAATGAAATTAAGATTCTAAAGAAAAGTCAATGACAGTGTTTTGAAATGCTGAATGTATATACATGTTACGTTGGTTCTGAAACCAACCGATACTGGCACTGCCTCTGGATATATTTTGTACAACTGCAAAGCAAGTACTATAGTATACAATTTTTGTCCAAGGAAACATTTTTCAGGCTACAAATGTATATCAAAGTACTCATGTATTGCATCGATTTATATCGATCGTTTGAATTTTTACGCCTCAAATATTCGTCAAATTTCAAAAATAGGGTATAAAAGGAAAGTTCGGGGAACGAATTCAGACGTATCTTTAAAACAAGCTTATTGTTGTAAATGGTTAATATCATATTGAATTCTTTGATTTGTTTTTAAACTAATTCTGATTACGAAGGGCATATTAAAAAAAAAGCCGCGCACACCAAAATTCACGATGCATCGTTGCAGTGCACCAGTTTGCGTTATATTCAGGTTTGATGTTGGTTTACATGAAACCCTTTGATAAATGAACACAAACTCTCTGACATATTGCATAATTGAACTACACGCGTAATACCACCATTTCATGTCTCCATTACTTTCTATGTCAAATACAGCTATTTATCAGGCTCATAGCAAATTTTACATGAGTACAGATGGCGCTGGAGGGGCTGCAGGTCGAATCTGTCTGTTAAAGAGTAATCAAGGGAACCAAGATTCGAGCGGAAATCAAAAGAATGCTATACAGGGACAAAGACCGGATATGATATGGAAAACTGACACATACGACGAAGAACATAAAACAACCAAAACAATACATATTGTAGTAATACATAAAGTGACAAAAGTAAATAAGCAACTGGGACTCCACTAAAAACGTGGAGCATGTGCCAGGTGAACCGGTAGGGTAAGCGTCGTCTGCTTTTCCAGAGAGAACCGTCGAGTTGTTCATAAAAAGTCAAGTCCAAGGTAGACGAACGAGGATGGAAAAGTATGACACGTTGAATAAATCAGTTTTCATCATAAATATCATTGTTCATTGAAATAAACATGTCCTTATATGCACCTCAACTAGCTACATTTCTCAGTTGCTACGCTTTACAGCCCAAATGCTACAAGTTATCGCATAGATACCTGTGTGTCATGTAAAAGCGCTTAGTTTCTCGGCACCTAGTTCCAGAGACACATACATTGGTTTCGGGGGTTATACGACCCTTTTGTTAAAAGATTGGCAAAAATGAGCGGCAAATAATAGCCTGGAACAGGACGTGTATTCAATGCCTGGAACGTTCTTTCTTTATGTAGGTTTCTTTTCGGAACCACTACCCCATTTTTGTAAATACTTAGTTTATGGATCTGCCAGGGCCTACATGAAATATCTGAAACAGCTCTTCCCACTGGTACTCAGCATACCTTTTTATATTTCATTTCTATGAACGATGACTATTTAATATCTCGCAGGGTTTTCATTTCTAGCTAACCATCAAAAGGTTTATTATGCTTCAACAGGGATTATATATTTAACTCCTTGGCGTCTTAAACTAAGAATAAAGCATTTATAGGCAATTTGAATATATCGACAGTGAACGATTGGTTTATTCGGGTAAATGCATTGAGATAAGAGGTTAGATGTCAACTACTTTTAGAATCGTTGACAATTCAAACCAAATTAATTAGTTAGCAGTAAAAGTTGTTTATTGGCGTAAATGGAATCGAATTAATAATGATGTATTAGAAATACCTATAAAGTAGACCTAACCATCTGCATCTAAACTTTAATGAGGTAAGCCAATGGGACTATTTTCCTGCGGTAGTGCAAGATAATTGCAGATGCTAACAGGCTTTACATATCTAAAGGCTCTGGCGACTGCTATATCAATTCTGATCTTGGATCTAAATTGATAATAACTATTTGATTTGATTAAAATTGTTTGATACAAGATTTAGTTGGAATATTGATTTTCAAGTGTTAACTGTGAGCCAGTATCGATGGATTTAGTCTTAAAGTCCTTCATATACCGGTATTGTAATTTTGTTTCATAAGAATCTCGAATGTTTAACTAGGACTAATGTAAAAAATAAAGGCCTTATAGTCGTTAATTCTTAGCATATCACACACTACCAAGTTGGTCCTAAGAAAGAGTAATTGACAAGCTTTTTAGGGAATGGGAAATGGAGCATTCCCAAAACCCCGAATTAGCCAATATATTAGCCTCGCATTTCCTACTCATTCCGTCGCCTCATCACATATCTTCAATAATTTTCGACAATGTACCTATATTGTTTTTATCCTGTTATATCAATAGTTTTGTGCGTGTGTACATTTTATTAATGTAAAAAAATTAATACGCATGGCGCATGACTCAGTAAACATTGAAATTCAATCCGCACTATATAATCCGTCAAAGCTGTTTGAAGAAAATAAGCAATGTATCAAAGTTTATTGAATTCCAAGAGACAAATAAGTAAAATGAACAATAAATACAAATATTTTGAATGTTGTAAAGTCGATTTTAAGAACATTAAAGTTTTGAATTTCGCGAGGAAGGTGGAAGCTGACTTGTTTCTGTTTGGTATATGGCAGTAGATTTCAGGGGTGAAATTTGTGCACTAGTTTCTTTGGGATTTGAAATATTTGTTTGAGATTTTTGAAGAAGAGGAGGCAGTTGTATGGGCAGATCTATAATGTAGTGTTCCTCTGATTCATTATCTTGGGGTTTAGGCAGTAATAAATCCAAGACCACAACAGTTTCCTGGTCATTTGTCTCTTCAAGAGTTTTATCATATTGTAATGCTTCAATTTCTTTAAGTGGGGACCAGTTTATGTTGAATTGTGACGGACACTCTGGTTCCGAGTCCGACATGACTGAAATGACAGGGGAAGTCGTCTGCAAACTGATAATGAATAAAATCTGAACGAGATTTGGGATTTGCCATATATATGACGGTGAAAAAAATACAAACGAAATAATTATTTGGTTTACATAAAATATTTTATACCATTCAGCTAAAAAAGTGAAAACGAAACAAAACCGCGAAAAAAAGATTAACCGGATACGCAATCGCAATTTCTTTATATCGTATCTATGGTGGCGGCCATGATTAATTTATGCATACCAGAAAAAAGTAGTTCCGCCGATCACGTGAGTAGGAGGTTGGTTGGTTGGTTGTTGGGGTTTAACGTCCGAGCAGCAATATTTCAGCTATATTCAGACAATGAACATGAAATGGATGATAAAATGAACATGAAATGAAAAAAAAAAGGATGGGTCACAAGGATAATATGGTGGCGTGAGTAGGAGGAGGGAGAAAGTTGATAACCTGCTAATGTACGGATACAGCAAAAAAAATAACCGAAAATAACCGTATACCTTTATTCGTTTAACAAATAACATCATTGCAGAATATATATATATATATATAAGGGTCTGAAAAATTCCCAACGATGTTAGAACTGTCAAATTTGCCAAGCAAATTTTTGGTCGTTCCCTCCGCGGGACTCGAACTCGTACCGCTGTGACATCTATGGCAACACCGCCTGCACTAAGTCCAGCGCCCTAGACCACTCGGCCAGCTAGGCTATATTAAAATATAGCTTTCGCTGGCCGGGTCATTCCTCCTCGTAGGATTAATCTAGGGCTGTAACTTAGTACACGATGTATGGTTGTACGGGACAGTTCATCTATGCGTTATTATGTAGGATAGAGGATCAAATTAATGATACATGTCACAACAAATCAATATTATACAACGTCTCAGAATGTGACGACGCTATTCGCTACACTGCTCCATCGGATCAAATTGATACAGGGAAGATAACGTAAACTTATAGAAGGGTCTGAAAAATTCCCAACGATGTTAGAACTGTCAAATTTGCCAAGCAAAGTTTTGGTCGTTCCCTCCGCGGGACTCGAACTCGTGATCCTCTATCCTACATAATAACGCCTAGATGAACTGTCCCGTACTACCGTACATCGTGTACTAAGTTACAGCCCTAGATTAATCCTACGAGGAGGAATGACCCGGCCAGCGAAAGCTATATTTTATATAGCCTAGTTGGCCGAGTGGTCTAGGGCGCTGGACTTAGTGCAGGCGGTGTTGCCACAGCGGTACGACTTCGAGTCCCGCGGAGGGAACGACCAAAAATTTGCTTGGCAAATTTGACAGTTCTAACATCGTTGGGAATTTTTCAGACCCTTCTATAAGTTAACGTTATCTTCCCTGTATCAATTTGATATCCGATGGAGCAGTGTAGCGAATAGAGTCGTCACATTCTGAGACGCTGTATATATATATATAACGTCTCAGAATGTGACGACTCTATTCGCTACACTGCTCCATCGGATATCAAATTGATAAAGAGAAGATATATTAACGTATAGAAAGTTCTGAAAAATTCCCAACGATGTTAGAACTGTCAGATTTGCGATGCAAATTTTTGATCGTTCCCTCTGCGGGACTCGAACTCGTACTGCTGTGACATCTATGGCAACACCGCCTGCACAAAGTCCAGCGCAATAGACCGCTCGGCCAGCTAGGCTATATATATAATATTGTCACCGCAAACATTGTATATTGGTATGATGCCGTTGGCGGCGTCCATGTCGTCGTCCGTATTCACTTGGTTTTCGTGCGAGGACTTGATAGTTATGGTTGATCAATTGTTATGAAATTTGTATAAGATTTTACTAACTACTAAAGAAATGTTCTTATTTGATTTTGAGTTTATGGCTCCTACCATTTTAAAATAAAGGCCATCCATGTAACTGACAGATACCACACTGTAGGTTTCTAAAACTGAGAGCCCAGAATTTTATCCAGCTAACCTGTATAAAGTGACATGGCCAATCCTTAACATGACATAAATTCAACACACCCATGCAAGTACTCCTTCAAGGTAGAAGCATTGTAATATGTATATGACTTGTCTTATGGCAATCCATACTGGATTTTGTTTCCCATTTAGATGTGTAGTAACACATCTTAATGGATATTTATCAACATGTGCATAATTCAATTATTGATGACAATAAATGGAGAAGTTTTCTAGACAATGCAAACACGTTCAAGACAAATCGTATGTATGTTCAAATTTGCTCTTCGGGCAATACCAGTCTGTGTCCATACTTGCCCCTCGTGCAATGCCAGCAATTTAGAGATTTTGGAGAAGTTTCCACATTAGATTGGTCAATCAGTTTCTGCTTACTAAATTGTTCAACGCTGTTAATATTCTGAGTAAGAAATACGTATGAATAACCACATTCATGAAAAATATTGTTTAACCACGTAGTGATACCAGTGTGTTTCATTAAAGCAAATTGAACAGAATTGCAGGTATCCTGTGTTGCTTGCCGGTGATCTAATTTGTCCAATATTTTATCACTCTCAATTTAATACGTAAGTCAAAAGAGCGTCTCCCTTATTCCCTTATTGAATCATAAAATCTGGTGTAGATTTCTTTACATTCAGAAGAATTTTGCAAATTTTAAGTGAATCGTTCAATAATAGTATTGTCTGTGCCCCAAACTTCATACCCGTATATAAGATTCGCCTGGATAATTTTATCAAATATGAATAGATAGCTTAATGTAATCTTCCTTTCTTCAAAACAAACAGAACACTTCAGAATTTTGACCACAGTCCAGGTCGCCCAACAGTGTCGAAAGCTTTCGAAAAGTCAATGAAGGTAAATCATACAAAAAATGTAAAGTCAGAATGCTGTCTATAGTCAGATTGATTTTTTTAAGTATACAAAAAATTTCTACAAAATTACTCAACCTGCTATTTAGCACTGATGTAAAGAGTTTACCCATGCAACTAAAAATTGTAAGGGGTTTGTAATTTTTAGAATCACGCATATCTCCTTTACTTTTATACATCGGCAAAATATTACCTACTATTTAAACCAAGATTCAGGTACATTTCCAAAATTAAAAAGTAAATGAAGAATTTAACATATATGGGCATAAATATTGTAGACGCACTTTTTATATATTCAGTAATAACAAAATCTTCACTACAACCTTTCCATTAATCTTCACTACAAGCCTTTCCATTAATCTTCACTAAAAGCCTTTCCATTAATCTTCACTACAAGCCTTTCCATTAATCTTCACTACAAGCCTTTCCATTTTTTAAATCCATTAATGCATTTCAAGATTTCAGCCTCAGTGATCTCAGCATTTATGAGTTCATTCAAAATCAACTCTTCATTTCCACTGCTGTTTTGTAAAATCTCTTCATATCCTTCGGCATTGTTTATGTCTTAAAAGAAATTATAGAATTCATCAATTAAAATCTTTGATGAAGATCTCTGGTATTTTGTATTAATGATATTCCAGAAACCTAAATGCTATTCCTTTTTTGTAAGGAACTCATTTTTTTCTCATAATCTTTCTGTGATTGGGCATTGTTCTACAATCTCACGTTTATAAGGTTTTTTTTCACATTTTCTGAAAACATTCCCTGTGTCTTACTGAGCGATCATACCTACAACGCCTTTTTTCCTATTCGGAAGGCTTTTCTTGACATTCCTTATTAAACCGAGGTTTATGTTCAATACTACTTTTGCTATGCTTGTGTCTAAATTTCCTAGGTACCAAAAACATGTTCTTCAGGTTGAATAATGACATCTTTTATCTTTTAGGCCATTTTCATGAGAAAGGGAGTCTAGTTCAATAAACAATCTATTCACTTGTTCTATATCTATATTTTCTACATATTCTTCAGCCTTACTATTGTCCCACTTTCCAAATTTCTTTGACGTATTATGGTTCATATCATTTTCATTTTTGTTAACTGGCTTTACAACATTTGAAAAATTAGGAACAAGTGTGACAGGAGAGTGTACATTTGAAAAATAATGATGAAAACTCTTAAACCTCCAATTTATCTACATAGCACAATAAATCATACGAGCACAAAAAATAATCAGCTACGCTAGACTGTTTACAGGTGTTATTACCATTTGTGCACCACATACTCTACCATTTAAAATAAAAAAAAACCATTATTATTTTTACAGAATTCTAGTAGTTGATTGCCATTATTATCAAATTAGATGGAAGATCAGAATTGATATACCAGTCACCAGCCTTTAGATTTGTAAAACCTGATAGCATCTGCAATTAACTAACACTACCGCAGGAAAATAGTCTCATTGGCATTCTCCATTACGGTTCAAATACAGATTGTTAGATCCACTTCGTAGGTATTTCTAATATATCAAATTTAATTCTATGTTATTTACAAACAAACGAAATAAACAACTTTTACTGCGAATTAAATCTGCTGATTAAATAGATTTGTATTAACAACAATCCAATTAAAAATAGTTGACCTCCAACCTCTTATCAGTACTGTACCTGTTTATATCTATACATTTACCCGATTAAGCCAGTCGTTCAGTGTCGATATATTCAAGTTGCCCATCTATGTTTAGACGCATAATAAACCATTTGATGTTTAGCTAGAGATGAAAACCCTGCTGCGAGATTATAAATAGTTATCAATCATAGAATTGAAATATGAATAGGACTGCTGAGTACCAATTGGAATACCAGATATTTCATGCAGACCCTGGCGGATAAAAGGGGCAGTGGTTCCGACCAAGAAACTTATATGAAGAAAGGGTTTTCAGGCTATTACTTGCCCTCATCGTTTGGCCATTTTTCACAAATGGGTAGCATAACCACCGAAACCATCCTGACGTATCACCTACGGTGTCGTGTAGTTTTATCACGATTATTGCCTCGTGACATCTGAAGACCGTAGATGACATATTAAATTAAATTTTGCCTAGACGATGGCATAGGGATTTCGATAATGCATTTCTCTAAAATTGTGTTATAATTGGGGTCATGTGTTATTGGTTTTTGTTAAAATCAATCTACTTGGCTACTATAATAGAAATATAGGTGGTCCAGGACTTAAAAGTACATGGCTAATGTTTACTGCACCAGACATAATTGGTGAAATTATATTATAAAACATTATCGTTTATGTTAATGTTCGTGTCTGTGGAACTATAGCTAGGCGCCTAGAAACTAAGCGCTTTTACATGACACATAGACGTCTATGGAATAACTTGTAGCACTTGGGCTATAAAGCTTATCAACTGAGAAATGTAGCTTGTTGAGAGGAACATTTAAGGATATGATTTATTTAAATAATTGCGGATTAAGTTTAAATGACAGACAGTTTCGACCTGGAGGTCGATAAACTGAATTTCGACCTGAAAATTAAAAAGAAAACTGGGAATGGCCAACTAGTAGTTTGTAGTTCAAGTATGCACTATGTCCGAAAGATTTGTATTCATTCATCTAAGTGTTCTATGTAAACCGATATCGAACCTGAATATTACCCAAACTGGCGCACTGCTACGATGCATTTTGGTGTGTGCGTTTCGTAATCAGAATAGTGAATCTAAAAAATAAAACAAATAGATAGGTATTACACATTTATAATAATAATATCAAACTTGTGTTAAGATATTTTGATTTCGATCCACGTACTTTTCTTTTATCCCAATTTTTTGCAATTTACTATTATTTGAGGCATAAAAATTCAAACAATCGATATAAATTATTCAGTACATGAGTACTTTGTTTTTGGCATGATCTTGTCTATCACGCGTATGAAACAAACCAAACTCCTGTAAAGAATCAGCTGGAGTTGAACGCTGATATTGAATCGGCGATGAAGCTTCTGACAACAAGGAAGACTCATCATAGTAAACAACACCATCTATAAACAGAATGTCGTTTACTAGTTCGAACTTGTTACCCTGATCACGCTATTCTTTCATTATTGGGTATAGACTGCGACGGGCTTGTTCTGTTATCTCGGGGAGCTGTCGTTTAATTTTGAAAGGGTTTCCTTTTATGGCATTCGATGTGACAGCTTCCAGGTCATGATGATAGAGAAAGCGAGCAACTATATTCTAGGCCGGCCTTTGTGTTGTCAATCTGGTGGGGCTCCCTTGCCAAATCTGTGGACTCAAGACATTCTCTGAATTTTCATCAACAT
Organism: Perna viridis; assembly: GCA_037379345.1. Taxonomy (NCBI): domain Eukaryota; kingdom Metazoa; phylum Mollusca; class Bivalvia; order Mytilida; family Mytilidae; genus Perna; species Perna viridis. The sequence goes on along the minus strand of CM074511.1, from coordinate 7,032,303 downwards.
TGCAGTAAGTCCAGTGAACACAAGATTGTACTTCATAGATCTGCATTTTTTTTTATCTAAAAGCTGATTCTTTAATTCTTCATTTTGTTCTTTAAAATCAGACAAAACAACTTTAATTTCACGTCTAATTTCACACCCTTGATCTTCGAGGTTGTTGGCAACCTTAAAGACTTGAGGCCTTTAACTGCTTAATGTCTTTCACGTTTTCGTACTATTTTCCTTTAAAACCATCCACAACATTCCTTATTCCTTGAAGGTCTTGTGTGTTTTCATTAAAAGTTGATTTGAGAATTTTTTCCCTATCAATTCCTGAGTTAGCATTTTTTAAAGTCTTTGTTAATGTTATATATGTGCAGTACACCTTTTCTCCAGATCGCTTACACATTTTTCTATGCATAATATTCACGCCTTTTGAATCAACTATGAAATGTGTGGAAATATGCAAATTAGCTTCATGGACGTAATTTCTACATGTGAATTATAGCAAATCTCCGCCAATGCAAAATGGATATAATGCGCTTTAGTTTATATCGAATCTATTTGAAAAGACCATTATTTTATACCTGCATCCCTGGCTTTGCGCAGAAATTTTTCAATATAATCTTAGAAAAATGAGGTTTTGACAGAGTTATCTGCCCTTGAAATGTTCGTTTTCGGAGCATTTCAATGAAATTGTATCTCAATAGTCTAGCATGATATAGAAAATCAAAATGATGGTATTTTATACTATGTTGCACCGACTGCCTGATCCTTACAGGGAGTGACACTTAACATGTCTAAGTTGGTTTGAAATTATAAACACAGACTGAGTAGTAACAGAGACCAAGTCATTCACTCACAGAACGTTGTGCGCAATTTTTGTCAGTGCGCGATGTTTATTGCAGAATAATAAGAAAAAACAATGCATCATAAGCCTGAAAATATTTGCTTTTCTGTAATGATTGTGATTTTTTAGGTTGCGCTATTAAAAAAATAAAACGTGAATAAACAATCGTAACAATTTGGTTATTTGCAGAGAGAGCACATACGTGACTTTTGTGGTGGATACCAGTTAACACTCATTAATTCCGCTAAAAAATAATTAGTTGCTTTTCTGGGTTTGTATTCTTTGTTTTGATGCCTATGTCTGCACCGAAATCAGCCAAATGAGTGAGCTGATGGATATATTTACATTCAATATGTATAATCATGATAGGCATGGTAGTCTTTTGATAGACAGTTTTTCACCATTGAATTGTTACTATTTTTCACTGAAATGCATTGTTCAATGGTCAGCGTAGTTAAGATTTATGTAAAAAGTTTTATTTTAATACTTTTAAACACAATAATTAACCTTTGACTATGTAAAATTTTCCAAAAATGCATTGTATTAAGATATATCACAAAATCCGCATCAATTTTTTTTCATATAGATGTGTCGAAATGTCGATCAAACTCCAATATTTTATAAAGATGTGTAGATATGTCGAGCACACTCCACCAGTATTTACTGGCTTATGTCACTTTTAAACACTTTTAGAACTTGTTAGTAGAACTTTTCCAAGTTATTCAATGAAATTTGAATAGTGCGGAAGCGTATTAGGGTCATCCTTTTTTAAGAATTTGTTTTCAAATAGTCGACTTTAATCTTGGATTTATCAATATTAATCTTGGAATTTCCAATGAGCATCGGACGAATGACATAATCTCGGTTTTCCGTCACTAAATGACTGAATATTATGACGATTCAATCATACCTTTGTATTTAGGGGCAATATAATTAAAACTAGATCTTGTGGTTTGTCCACTAATGCGGGAACGTAGTGGACAAATTACAAGATCTAGTTTTAATTAGATTGTATTTATGGGCGGATCCAGGATTTTGTGACCGATTTGTTTCTAGGCACTGGTTTTAAGTCAAGTCATATTCCATATATACATATTTATTATATACAGATCTTTAAATATATAATGATTACTATGTCACATAATGTACATCCATTCACTTAAACCACTCATTACTAACTACCTTCAAGAACTAAAACTTTCACACACTGGCCAGCACATTCCCATACTTCTCAATATCACACACTGGCCAGCGCATTCCCATACTTCTCAATATCACACACTGGCCAGCACATTCCCATACTTCTCAATTTCACTCTCACATTATCAAAACAAACAAGGACATACAATTTTGCTACTTGCCTGGAGATTATAAAAACAAGAACTTTCATAAATAAACGTAACTGTCTGAATCAGTTAATTAAGATCAGCATCATGAGACACAACTAAGGATAATGAACTTTACAGTTAGAGATCAAAATAGATAATTAATCAAACTACTAATTTAACACTTTTGACAATTTTAAGGGGATGTACAATTGACCGCGGGGTTGTCCTTGACCTAAAAATAGGAAGAATAGGCAAAAAATAATAAATCGCCCGTAAAAATATTGATAACTTAAAACATATTAAAATCTGCATGCCATTGGGTACATCTGTTTTAAAAAGGAAATGAAGTATGATTGCTGGTGAAACGTTTTTTTCGCGCTAGTTTTCGTCATGAAGATATTGATGTGATATATAGTTTTATGATGGCGCCTTTGAATTTTGTTCAGGTTTGATGATGTTATGGATAACATCGATAGTCCGACACTCATAAGTCCGACACTCATAAGTCCGACTCATTGGTCTGACGCTCATTGGAAATTCCAATATTAAAGTTGATAATTCCAAGATTAAAGTTGACAATGTTCCTATAAATCAACCAAATTATTCCGACATAAAGGGGTGGGCCCAAGCCCCAACCCCCCCCCCCCCCCGCCTATGTGTGCATATTTGTGTATTAAATAAGAGGGAGTGATTTTCAAGTTTATTGTATGTGGAGACACGATATTATTGAAGTATTTTTTTTTTTAACAATTTACACTTCTTTTTCAATATATCAAATACATTGAAATACCATTTTTTTGGTTTGACACACAGTACGCCTTGTAATTGGAATAAAGTCCCGTGCAGGTCCGGGTGTTAAAAGAATAGGCCTGCAGCAGCGCTAAGCTTGTCGTAAAAGGCGACTAAATAGTGCTCAGAAACCTAGCCGGGGGCTAGGCGCTCTGCCCACAGAGCAACTGGGATGTGTGCCCCAGATGGTGGAATGGGGTACCCCTGGCGTGTTACATGCTGGGTTTGTCAGGCTATAATACGGAAAACCTGACCGCAAACCATAGTGGTGCACCGTGTTGGGAAAGATGCCACGTTCCTCGCACGTTAAAGAACCCTGCTGGTGTATTCGATAGGAGTAGGAACCTTTGCGCTCCGCCACATTGCTAAATTGCCCGACCTTACCCACCCCCCTTTTTCCAGTGGCAATCAAAATTTGTCGACCCTATTATCCTTGTGACCCATCCTTTTTTTTTTCATTTCATGTTCATTTTATCATCCATTTCATGTTCATTGTCTGAATATAGCTCAAATATTGCTGCTCGGACGTTAAACCCCAACAAACAAACAAACAAACAATTGGAATAAAAATATGGTGTCTTCCTCGAATGCCAACAATTTTTTATGTTACCTATTCCTTGAATGCCAACAAAAAAAATTCAATAGATGTTTATATTATAACAATAGGTGTTTTTGTAACAATTAAAATGATTTTATAAGTATTTAACTGTTGAGATTAATTAGTGAAGTTGGTAACATTTTATACCTTTTTATATGGAAAACAACCTATTTTTAAAAATGTGTAAGAATATAATAAAATTGAATTATTAAAAAGTAGTAAAAATACAATAAAATTTTAATATAATTTAAACTTTTCTTCTAAGAAATGTATAAACTATACACAAAAATATTAAAGAAATTCAGAAATTTAACATCAATAAACATGATTTCAAACTCTGAAGTTTATATTGATGATTTATTTCATTCTTTGTTATTCTAAAGTTTAAACTAATTAATATGAATATATTTTTTTTCTACTTTTCATGCCTCATGTGATTTTAAATTATAGTAATAAGAGTATAGTCCTTAAACCACTTACTGCAAAAACAGATCTTCTACATTGTGTTGCAATTACAAATATTTTATTTAACTGAACAAAAACCTCATACTTAGTAACTATTCTAGTACTAGTATTCGTACATAAAGTAGAATGATAGATTGAAATATTTTCAAGTTATTGGACTATACAAAAATAATTCAAAAGTCTTATATTGTGCTATACATATACATGTATGATTTTGTGAAAAAACCGCAAAAAGAAAAAAGAAAAAAAAATTAACAACTGGAATAAATATGAACTGAAATAAATCACCTGTAATTTACTTATCTCTTAATTAATATGAATGTTTTGATAAGCATGCACCTTTGTTGTGATAACCACTGATACCTATTCCTTGAACGCCAACAAAATTGTACAGGTAAATTGTCGGTAGATCAAAGGATGTTGGCATTCGAGGAATAAACCAAAAATATCAGTATGTAAAGTATGTTAATATTCCTTGGAATCTGTAACCAATAACAATTTTGTTTAATGTTAAGTGATATGTACTTTCCTCAGGTACTTGTTAAGTTTTGGCCAAAATCTGTTAAAAAACTACATAGGATAAAAAAGTATTCATAATTTCCTTCTTCCTCATAAAATTACAATTTGCATTGTCTATTATATTCCATTTTGTTTGGCATTATACTTTGCAGAAGTTTCCATTTCAAATTTCATGTTCATTATATAATAAGTGAGAGATAAATAAATGCAGTCCATGAGCATCATCGCATATATTGAATAAATTTATTCAATAGTTTACAGCTGTTGGAGGCTCAGTTTTTTTTGTATGAAAAAAGTAAATGTCTATATTTTCAAAGAAAGACATGCAAATCATCTTAGAATTCCAAAATATTTCATTTTCAATGCCAGGCATTCTAATTTTTGTTTGAACAGATCGTTCTGTTTTCAGTTGATTATGCGGCTAGTTGAGAGGTATATGTAAAAAATGACAGGATTTATATCAACGATTGTGCCTTAAGTCTGAATGATTTGACAGGCCTGTAGGTCGATAATTTGAATTTCGACTTGAAATTTAGAAACTGGGAAAGGCCAACTAGTAGCTTGTAGTTTAATTATGAACGATAGACGAGGGTTAAAAAAGATACTAAGGTGTGAGTAAAGGTCCGGGAAGTGAGAATCAAGGATTCGGGGTTGGGTAGATTCAAAAATAGACGTTATTAAGTATTTTCAACAATTCGAGAGTTTTATCATCAGGGATGGGGAGGGAAGCATGGATAATCGTCTGCCTTCATGCATGTACCCACATTCGTACCTCAATAGTAATCAAGGTTGTGTCTAAATGTAACTACAAAAATATCATCCATATCAATATTGCAAATATCTGTATGTTGTACACGTGTGAAACTTTCATCAGCAGCATTAAAACCAAATACTAAAGAAGTTAAAGATCCAAAAATAAAGTAAATACAAAATGCATTCGACTAAAAATATCGATATAGGAAGCCTAATCCAGCAACTGGTCAGAGTAACATAGTTCTTGCTGTACTGAGGTGCTCATATGGTCCAATTTCTTTAGAGAAATTTTAAGAATCTAACACCGATGAAGAGCACGACAGAGAAATCTCGGACACCCAAGAGTAAGATTACGAGTTACGTTATATTTCGGTACTGTAAGGTTCATCGATAATTACTTGATGTATTTGTATGATGAGTAATTCATTTACTTAAATTCAATTATCAGAGTTTACAGAAGTAGATTGTCATAATGTATAGACACATTCTACGTGTGTGAGAAGGATTCTGTGGTTAAATTAAATTAAATATACTTATTCTCTTTAAACAAAACCGAAGCTCAACGTTAACGATACAGTAACTTAAAATATGAATCATGTTATATAATCTATTTTTACAGAACCTATACCAATTTCAAATTTTATTATAATCCAATCATGGTCCCTCGGGGTGCATTTACATTCAATATTAATACCCATCAGATGATATAATAAGACAATACACAATAATACAATATAGAGATATTACATCTTATAAAGTATTCATATACTAATGGTGAGTTACTCAGTGGCGGGTCCAGAGTCTTACGTAAGTGGGGGGGGGGGGGGGCAACAAAATTTCTTGACAGGACCATTGGTGAGAATCACGAAGTGATCGAATTTGCTAGGAGGGTTTGGGCAATTTTGAAATATTAAACCTCAAATCCTGCATTCTGAGGGTCTTTTGAACAATTTTTTCAACAATTTTTAAAAATTGCAATTTTCTAAGGGGGCGAGCCCCCTGGGCCCCCTGGGCCCCCTGGATCCACCACTGTTACTATTAACCTTCATTACTTGATTCTCCTCCAAATTCTCATAATATCAAACCTTATGATGAACAATAAATTATAATACACGGAATCAACCTACGGATGCTGCTCCTGTATTAATAAAAACAAAGCCGTGTCATTATACTTACACGTTTAGGCTAGAAACCACTAATTCCACTTCCCATAGGCTTCTATGCTAATTTCACAATATTCAATAGCTTCTCTGGACTTTACCTTAACTTTAACCTGCAGAGGACTATATACCAGCATGATTCTACATATGTCAGCTCACAATCCTCAGAATGGCATGTGGGGTTAGCAGACTTGCAGTGCAGTACTGGTCACCGGAAGTGAAGTGTCTATAAATAGCATGGGAAATCCCAGTGTTTTCACAAGATAGGGGTATATTTAGAAATCATTATGGAGATTAGGCTTCACATCACAAGAAGCAAAATGCACCTATAAAATGTACAGAAATGTTTTTCCTTTCAGAAACTGTTTAAATTTTTTAGATGAGATGAGAATTTTTTTCACGGCACTATGAGGAACAGGGGTAATTTCTGCGTAGAACTATTTTTGCCTACGTTCCAAATGCTCATTGGTTGAATTGGTGGTCTGTAACCTTTATTATGACAGTGAATCCTTAATCAATAATAATCAAAGTAACAAAAACTAAAAACCCTCTTAAGGGCTTTAATATCCTTTACTATAATCAGGGTTAACACGGAAAGGGACATATTGAACCTTATTTTAGATTTCACCAAAGAATAGCCTATTAATTACATGTCTGCTAAATTAAGGTTTCTTTGATATCATGTTAAATGCAATCTAAAATTTGGAGGAAGTATACGATCTTGTGTTACGTGGTGTTTCATTTATACTGTCGGTGACATAAGGAATCTGAAAATATTATTCGAATCCTATCCAATTTGCTTTAATTAATAATTGGTAAGCCATTCATCGGTGGAATAACTGAATACATGCAAAATCAGTGAAGAATAGGACAATTCATCGATGAAAAAATAAGACAAAACTGTAACCCAATGAGAACCATGCCCACCGTGATAATGCAAATGAGAAAAGGGGCGATTTGATACTACCACTGTATTTTCAATCTAGTCTCTACTGTACACCCGGGTAAACCCATTCCTTCCAAAGCGGTGTTGATCACGAAAATTGACACTTGGAGTCCCCAGGAAAGTGGTGACTGTTTTTTTCAAGTAAGCCTTGCATCATTCCCTCGAGTCAAGGTTTTTTCATTATCAAATGATTCGAATATTGAAATATTTTCTGTAGATCGAGAGAATTTCTGGTTCAAAGTAACATTTGTTTTCATCTGAACTTTTCACAAATATTGTGCTTTTATCATAAACGGACAAGTCTAAACGAAAACATGGCTTTTATTTGTATCTTCTTTGTGAAAACAACTCATGGAAGAAATATTATCCATTCCAAGTTTGAAACATTGAAATAAACAACAACTTTATCAAATCACCTAAGCCGATAATGTGTAGCTTTTAATGCGGTTGATGTCGTTGTCTAAAGTGTTTAGAACACAAAAAATATTGTCGCGAATGCGGTTAATTTTTATTATTTTACGACATGAACAACAATGAAAAGTTACTGTTATGCTTAAAAACTAGCAAAACACATAAACCGAACTCTTTTTTAGTATTTATTTCCAACATATTGATATTATCAAGTTACTAAATGAGTGGAAATGGTCTACATGTGAAGCTTTCCCTCAATACCGTCTTGCAGTGAAGCTACTCTGCTGAAAATCTATCCCTTCACACTAATTGTGGAAATTTGTGTCAAAACTCGTTTAGGAAGGAAAGCAGGGGACCTGGGAACTTTTGATCTAAATATGTTGCAATAAATAAATATTATTTAAACAAGAAAAATATATGTCGTGTAAAGAATATCTACAGCAAGAAGGGGCGTCATTTTTTTCAGAAGGGTTTAATCAGCTTTAGATGGGGGAATACATATTTCTCTGTTTACATTTTGATCAGAGATGAGGAGACCCCTCTTTTGCCAGTTAAAAGATATAAGCTTAGCTCCTTGCGTATAAATGCAATGGATTTTTGCATATAATTTCAAAACAGTATGCACATTAAAACGCAAAGGTTTGTGTTTATATTCAGTGTTTAACTTTTTTTAACACATTGTTTGCGTTAATATTTTACATCTGATTCAGCGCACTAAAAAACGATTCGTAAAAATAATTTAAAAAAAAAAAGTATGATTCCTTTTGTTTCACTAAAAAACTACACTATTGATAATTTTACTATGTTCGTTTTTCTTAAACGTAAGTTACTTTTTTTCGTTATTGTTTACATAAGGATCGAAAATCATTACTGTCATCAGAAAACCCGATGATCTAAAAGCCTCACCTCATCCTTGAATATAACGCGCAATGGGTAATATTTGATATGTGTCTAACACTATCCAGTAAAATCAATCCGTATTATGTGATAAATATCTGAAAATAATTGCCGAGAATCTTCCTAACAAGTGGCATAATGAAATATCCACTCAGAATTAAGAACACAAATAATACAAAATATGCATACGTCTGACTTATCGTAGCATTTTACATTTGATCACGTAATCTAAATGATGAACACTACCCAATGCGACTATAATGCTGTTAGAATGGTTGGTGTAGTTGCCGAATCAATTGGATCAATTACGATCGTTTTGGAACACATACTTGCTATATTTCTAATTTCAAAGTGCAGGATTGTTAAAAAGTCCGTTGTGATTTTGGTTATAAATTTATGTGTTATAGACATCGTAACGGCTTTCTGGGGTTGTTTTCGGGCTCCATTACGACAAAAACGGCTAGATTTGGTAACTTTATGCAAGATAGACATCCTTCTGACAACCTGGTCATTTAATGTCTCGGCATTCTTCGTGGCAGCAGTTGCTGTAGAACGATATGTCAGTGTATTTTGGCCGATGGACTACGTCCACTTTGTATCAAAGCGGAAGTTCGTTGTGGTTTGCTGGACAATATGGATCTCCGGTTTTGTTGTAGGTTTCGCAACCCTACTTATCGAGTTTTCATACTCAGAAAAAGACGGATGCGATCTACAAATGTCACACACAGACGTCTTTCCTTGGTGCCTGGTGCTTCTACGACTAATTTGCATTTTCATCATAGCCTTTTCGTATGGTAAAATGTACCAAAAAATAGCCTCCATAGGCAAAATATATAACAAATCAATCAAAAGAGGTGAGCTGCGATCAATTTGGAAGATTTTGTTTATTGCTGCTCCACATCTATTCCTTCACTTGGCATACGTTATGATGTTTTTTATAAAACCGTTTTTGGTCACTCCAACCAGAGCTATTTCAATCGAGTCGCATCTTACGACCATTGTCATGTTCTTGGACTCATTTATATATGTTTTTCGTTTTAAAGAGTGCAGAGTTAATTTGTACATTTACTTTTGTTGCTTCAAAAGGAAGACCCGACAAGACAATATACGGAAAAGGACTTTATTTTATGGGCCATTCTTGGATGGTACCCCGAAGAAATAAGACATCGCATTTATTTATTGCAGACGCTTTTCCCAAATTCAGTAAAATAATGATTCACCATTTATTCGGCATGAAATTCATTGTTTATTTTTGTTTTTCTAATTTACAAGTTATGTTTAAGTTCGTGTTAATTCCTATAAGCGATGTGGCCTTGCTTCCCCGCTTAAAATCGAAATTACTCTTCCAAGTGAAACCCTTATTTCTATTTACACTTGAAGCTTTGCCTTTTTTGCCATCAATTGGCGTCCGTCGTCGCCGTCCGTCGACGTTAACAATTTTTTCAAAACTCTTCTCCACTGAAACCACTTGACTAATTAAAACCAAACTTGGTATGAATGTTTCTCAGGATATTCTGCATAGAATTGATGAGGGGATTTTATATCCATCGAAAAACACAGCCACCATTAAGAAAATAAAATATAGGGTTCAGACAGTTTTTCGGATACATCTCAAAAACTGTTAGTTTTAGCGAAATACTGACAAGGTAAAAGTATTTGGAATGATGAAATCTATATGTGGTCAAATTCTCGGGTTAATTCATTCAGCCAAGTTAAGTAATTGTCCTTTTTTCGACGTGTTTTTTTATGTTATTTTTTTTCAAATATCTTCTCCCCTGAAACTACCAGACTAATAAGAACGAAACTTGGTATGAATAATCGGGTATTCTGCATAGATCGGATGCGGGGGTTTTTGATCTGTCGAAAAACACGGCCTCTGTGGCAAAAATAGAACATAGGGGTCAGACAGAAGTTTTTCGCATATATATATATATATATATATATATATATATATATATATATATATATATATATATAGTTTATTTCTGTGAAGCCATGTTGGAGTACTTGGCCCTTTCTGACCTTTTCCCCTATTTTTAATGTTATTTCTTTAAAAAAAAAATTTTCCACTCTGAAACTACCAGACCAATTAGAACCAAACTTAGTTTGAACATTCCTTCGGGTATTCTGCATAGATCTGATGCGAGCAGTTTTGGTCCGTCGAAAAACATGACTTTTGTTACTAAAAATAGAACAATGGGGTCAGCCAGAAATTGTTCTCATATATCTCAAAAATTACTTAGAACTGATGTGGGGATTTTTTATCCGTCGAAAACATGGCCACCGTTACTAAAAATAGAACATAGGGGTCATACAGAAGTTGATCGCATATATCTCTAAAACAGTTAGGTTTAGTTGAATTCTATAATTTGTCAGAATGATCCTCATTATAAGACTTACAAAATTCTGCATTGGGTTAAAGTTGCCAGATGATTCCTTGTTGGAGTTATTGCGCCTGAAAGGTGAACAAATTTAGTTTTCAGTCAATGCCTTGAAACTATGAGACACTTTCGTTTGCAAGAATGATCCTTATGCTAATGCCTACAAAGTGTGTGGAGATCAAAGTTGTCGGACGACTCTTTGTTAGATTTATTTCCCTTGAATGGCAAACAATTTTAAGCAGATGAGCGATTTGGGCTCCTGGGAGCCTCTTGTTCAAGTTTTGTGGCACTTGGGCCAGAACCCAAACACTTGACTAAAACTTGAAATATAGACGATCCACATACATAAGGTAGATAACAGAATAAAATGAAATTACATATAAAAATTGAATGTAAGAAATGCAACACGCACACATACTGGAGTGAAATCGGGTGCTTCTGAAGTGTGAATATGCGCTGTTTCGCGGCAACCAACATATTGCAAGTGAGTAAAATCATGTGAAGCTAATTTGGTGGGTTGTAAATCCGTTAAGACTTGAAATCTAACTGGAGATATAATGTCTCGCCTTTGGGATATAAATTCCACACTGATAATCAAAGTGTGATATACTGTATTGATGTTATCAACAAAAAGCGAAAGACAATGTACATCCTCTTGTCACTCACGAAGTCATGAAATGGTATTTTCAATTAAGAAATATTTGCTTAAAAACTGAATAATAGTTCAGGAACATGCATACAATTATATTAAACGGGAAAATTGGTATAACCTGATTAACTTAACCTCACACATCTTTAGCTTATACGTTAAAAGCTTACGTTTCCATTTCATAGGTAAGAAAAAAAAAAGATATGTCGAAATAACATCGTATAACTCTATTGCTCATCGGCTTCCCTACTTTATGCCTCATCCGATTCTTTCTTTCATTAGAATGTCTATTCTCTAAGTTAGGTCACCACACACACATTTAAAAAGTTTAAAATATGATATTTAAAAATGCTAAAATTCTCCTATTTTTCCATTCTAAAATTAAGTTAATAAAAAAAAAGTACAAAATCGCTTCTCTACTTTTAATTGATTGGGAGATAAGATTTTTACAATTGACAGTTCATGTAAACTATCTTACCTATGACGGTAGAAGAATTTGGATCACTATTGTGATTTACTAGATATTCTGCTTCAAGATAATCAAGCAACATCTAGATAAGATTGTTTTTGATGGCAATAGCCTTATGTCAGATGAGCCAAAAAAAGTGGCTTGAGGTCATCATCTCTATCGAGTTTCAAAACATAAGCATCTATGGTTTCAGCGGAGTTGATCTTCGAATATTGGCCAATCAAAAGCTTTGATAGCCTCTGGCTGCTATTTTGTTAGATTAAATGGAACCAAATGTCGTTCCTATGCACAACCTCTCATTACATTGTACTTCATTTCTGCCAAGTTGTAAAATTGGACAAGGGATTTTCATGTAATTGAGCAAAATGTGAAAAGATTACACAGAACGGATGGCATAATCACACACAAACCTTTGGTCCAGGCGAACTAAAAATACATATATTAGTTGAATGTTGAACTTCTATGGACCCAGACTTTGAATACAGTTGTATTAGCCAATTTTTTCATCACGATCCCCGATTGAATGTAAGAAGAACATATCCAACAAAGGAAAGCTGTCTGTAGTTTGAATATCATTTATTTTCAGAGTTACAATAATTAAAATAAAGAACTTGTATTGCCTTGGAAAACACATTTCTGTGGTTATGCTACACAAAAAAGAGACACATTTTCACATTTTCAATGTGTGGCAATTGCACTTAAGAGAAAATTCAACATTTTCCCACAGTGGTGTATCTCATTCATTGTTTTAAATTTAAAAATAATGATACTAGTTTTCATGTTGCTGGAAACGCTGACAATTTAAAGGGAAACTGCTAGATACCAATTTCATCATTTATCTATTTATTGTTCACTTTGTCATAAAACAATGACTATCATTTTATCACTTTAAATTATCTCCTACTTCGGCTGAAATAGCCAATTTCTAAAACAGAAGCACTACCATGCCTTGAATAGGATCATGTCAAAATTTCCATGAGAATCAATATAGAAACAGTGGATATAATGTTTAAACATCATAACTACTATCAAATGGTCTATCAAGATACTTGTGAACAATACTTATCAATTATGTCAAAAAAAAAAAAAAAGAAAAATGTAAAGACATTACCAATTTTCTTGCCTAATTGATACAAAATTTCTTTTACTCTTCTACAAAAACGTTGAACATAAGTATATTCTTGAGATTTGCAGTTCTTTCTGATCAATTTTACAGCAGTTTTTCTAAATTTAGCTTAGCCTACACCATTACCAAAGCAGCACTGCTATTCATAGAGGGGCAAAAATGCTTTATATTGGAACATATGAATACCTAAAGGTTAACCAGAAAGAAAAAAATATTGACACAATGACCAAAAGGAATACTTCAGTGGAAAAAGTTCTAAAATGTTTTGACTGCTCCAACCAAATTCTGTGTATTTTAACAACACAAATCAGGATGACATTATCACAGTTGCACATGTAATGTTTTAAGTAATCTTTTAATAAAATAAATATAAAGCAATCTAATTGTCTTTCATGTTAGCTATCAATTTTCATATCTTGAACACCTTCCATCACTCCCCCTTTTTTCTTCTTTCCACCCTCTTTAGTCTTCTTTTGTTTTTTTGATTCATCTTGATCTATTGGTGCAGGTTTGACAAAAGGAATTTTTTCTTTCAGACCTGCAACATAAAACAACTTTCAGAATTAGAACAGTTTACAGACATATCTACTCCTTTAAAGCACCACTTCAACACTCAAGATCGGATCCAGAGATTTTTAAAAAGAGGTTTTCAGACCAATTATTTATTTTTACCCAAATTTTGCAACAAATTAGCAGTTTTCCAACAACCGGTAGAGAGAGTGAATAAAAAACAAAACAAAACAAATCCATACACAGTATAAAAAGAGCAACCTTCAGAGTAACGTATTGGAAGTATGTACATGTCCTGTACTTAAATGAAGGAGAATGACCTACCAGATTTCATAAACAACTAATGTGTAAAGCAAATATTCTTAAATCTCCAGCTGTCTAGAGCAAGATTTACATTTAATAATAGTCATTTAGCCTTCAGCATAAGGTAAAAATAATTAGCTTAGCATAGAATTTAACCCCTTGTTTAGCTAAATACTAGCTATTATTTCAATTTGACACATTATCACTGACATTTGGCATTAATTTAAGGGCATATCAATCTAACTTGAGAAGTGGATCATGCAAATAGCTTATACCCCGGTAATAACATTAATTGAACTCCATTTAGCTATATACATATATATATAGAAGGGTCTGAAAAATTCCCAACGATGTTAGAACTGTCAAATTTGCGAAGCAAATTTTTGGTCGTTCCCTCCGTGGGACTCAAACTCGTACCGCTGTGACATCTATGGCAACACCGCCTGCACTAAGTCCAGCGCCCTATACCACTCGGCCAGCTAGGCTATATAAAAAATATAGCTTTCGCTGGCCGGGTCATTCCTCCTCGTAGGATTAATCTAGGGCTGTAACTTAGTACACGATGTATGGTAGTACAGGACAGTTCATCTAGGTGTTATTATGTAGGATAGAGGATCAAATTAATGATGCATCTATATATATTTCGACGGATATTTTCAAATATCTTGTCATGTATGAGAGGTAGAAAAATATCTGTCAACAAGATCAAAGGAAAAATTACAGATTATTGATAAAATGGAGATTTGCTGATTATAAAAAAATGATAAAATATACCAAAAAAAAATATCAATAAAATATATTTAAAAAAATTCAATAACTGTAGTTAAAACATGTATCAATTTATCATTAGACATTTAAATGATGGAGTTGTGTTTAACCAGTATGACTATACTACTACATTTTCCCCCCAAATGTTAAGCAACCATTTTTAGTGTTAGAAATAACTATAATACATGTACCTTCAGGCATGTAATTCCGCAAAGCTTCAGGAACTATAACCCCATCTTCTACTTGGTTATTTTCTAAGATGGCACAAATAGTTCTTGTTGTTGCACACATTGTAGCATTCAACATGTGCACATATTCAGCCTGAAGGAAAAAAGGATTCTTTTTTAAAGGCAAGAATGAGGCAGGGATAACCTGTAAGAGGACAAAGAAGACAGCCCTCATCAACAGATATGTCACTTATCATAATTGGGTGACATCCTAGTATGTGTGCAGGCTGAGATGTCCCATATTAAGACACACTTTAAGTCTATCCCATATTTTAAACTTTCAAATTTGCAATTTCCACCCTGTAATAAAAACAGCAGATCATTTCCTGTCAGACTGAAATCAGACCCTCATTAGTTCTAAGGTCATAGGTCACTTATCAATTACCATTATGAGGGTTATTATTAAAACTTATTAAAACTAGAGATACTTTTAGAAAACACCCAAGGAAAGATAACTCTCACTTCACTTGGGCTGAAAACATGAAACATTTTCTTATGTTGGATTATTCCCCCTTGCAGGTATCGATAAAAAATTACCTATCTTCATGCATATCTACATAGAATACCAAATCTTCTCATAAAATGTCATTAGAATCCATGGATTAATTAAGGCGGAGTACTGCTCATAAGATGTTCACAAATAAACCTTAAGTGAGATGACCCCCTACTACAGAGATCTTTCTCTTTGCACATTATATAAAACCTCTAAACGAGATTATCTCTCCTTGTAAGTACCTGAAGACGAAGATAATAATTTTGCTTTAAGGAGGTACACATAAGGGACACAGCTCTTTCAAATCATTGGAACGTTTGTATTTATCATTTTACATCAATCTCATGTAAGAATCAAAGTGACTTGGACTGTTTCAAATGAAATCTTGAGTATGAATATGCTTAAATGTCCCTTGTTAATCACATGTAAATAGACAACCAACCCTGGTGTCATGTATTAATTAAGCCAATATAAGTAATACAAAATGTAATCACCTAATTGTAAATTCATTAATTTATGAAAATAGTGATGTGATAGATAATGACATCACAACAATTCAGGTGCTAATTATATACATATATCTGACAGAACAACAGAAAAACAGATAATCACTCAGAAAGTAGCAACCTCCAGAACCTAACATATAACCTTGATAATAAAATGACAGATAATTAGCTCACATAACTATGTATTACTATGCTTATACTATGTACTCCTCTACACAAATAAATCAAAGCATGCACATACTTAGCCAACCATAAATTTGAGTTAGTAATGATATTAAGATTAGGGTACAAATACATGTACAAATAGAAAGACACAGTGAAAGTGTTCTAGAACAAGAAAAAACAAATCATCAGAAACTAAACTTACCTCTTGATTCATTTTTTTCACTTGGCCATATCTGACCTTTAACCTCCTGGCTTGATAATCTAGACAATTTGAACACGAGACAAGTTCCCTAAATGCACCAGATCCAGGGAACCAGGCTTCAAGATCTAATTTCTTGGAAGCAGCATGATTCAATGCACCTACAATATTATTTGTTAATTGTTCAAGGCATATGATTTCTGGATTGAGTGGGATTTCTTTGTAATAATGTACCCAAACTAATTTCCATGCTTAGCACATGACAATAATACATTATCATTCTTAATTGTGGTTTAGTCTAAGAAACTGGCTTGTACAAAATTGTAGTGTGTAGAAAATGAAAAAAAACTGAAAGAATCATTTATCATGATAACACTAAACATAATAATATAAGAATATAACATAATTAAATAACATCACGCACCTCAATACTAACATATAAAAAACTTTAAACACACTGATTTCTAAAATTATTGACTGTTGAAATGAAGTACTACCTGAAACAATATTAACTATTCTATATGGTATTCCCAACTTTTTGTTGAATTCCTCAGCATTGTTTATCAACTCATCAAACAATTCCCAAGATTTGTTGTCATGTGGAGAAGTAAGAACAAACTGTTCAACCTGAAATCATAAGTTGTTCGAAGTATGGGGCAGTTTTCATTAAATTGACATTATCTAAGTACATGTATTTAATTGCAGAAAAAGGTCATTGACAACGTTTAGGATGAACAAAAACCAAAAAAAAAATATATGTGGTATAAGGGTACAATTCAACTATGGGATGTTAACTTAACATGAAAATACCTTTTCAAACTGATGAACTCTGAAGATTCCTCTGGTATCCCTTCCATGAGACCCAACTTCCTGTCTAAAACAGGTTGAGAAGCCTAAGTACTTAATAGGTAACTGTTCTGTGGGTATCCATTCATCTCGGTGGTATGCTGCTATAGGCTGCTCTGAGGTTGCTATCAGGTACTTTTCATCAATTGAGTTTTCTTCCTGTTTTTCACTTCCTTTTCCAACTACCTATTCATATAAACAAATTCAATTATATTCAATTATAAGGCCATGAAGGACAACACAAAGTAAGGCATCACCTCCCAATTTAATCACTCGATGACTTTGGTGATCAATGGTGTCACTAATTTGAATTAAAATGTGTGAAGTTTTGGGAAACCCACAAAGGATGTTGATTATCTAGTGTTTACAAAGAAATCAGACACTGCAGTATAAGGACTGGCCTTCAACAGAATAATGAATACATGTACAAAACTCTTTGATAATTCGCCCTATAGACTTCTCAAACTTAACTGTCACATTTTTCATTTATCAAAATTCTTCATAAACATTATCCACTTGCCACTGTCGTTTTTGATTCAACTGCTCAAAGGGAGGGAACTCAGTAGAAGGACAAACATTTTTGGACAATCAATTGCATTGTAGTAATGGTTAGATGTGAACAGTCCTATTTTATACATCCATAAATTCTGGAAATCCATGTTTATTCCTTGTAATTCCAATCCCAAATATTTTTAAATGAATTACTTTTTTCTCTCTCATTTAGTGAAATTGACACCTGAAATTGACATTGCAATGGTGACATCGTTGTCAATTTTAATAAAGTAAAAAGTGCCACTGACAGACATATTCTTTCAAAATTGTTGTTTTGAATATGTCATGTCAAAAATGAATGAAATAAAGAATACTGATTCTTTAATTGGTTTAATTTGTCAAAGCAAAAGAAGCCATGTTTGTTTACAACATAAACATGGAATTTACACTGTTGTAAAAACTGTCATTGCTGATTCCAAAGATGCTAAACAAATAGTCAATTGCATGAAAAAGACATATGCTAATTATGTTCAATAGTTGGAATTTTTATTTCATGAATAAAAATTTACTATCACTGTCACTAATAACAAATTGTGAAAATGAATCAAAAGATATTTGCACTTAAAATAAATAATATCAATCAACTTCTTAAAATTTCAAAGTCAAAGGCTTGAAAAGAACAAAAAAGATGAAACAATGTCATAATGCACTGAATTTGAAAAAAAAAACAGCAGTTTTGTAACCCTCTCCATATGATATGCCTACAAGTATTTTTCATTATGCAAAAATTAGGCATCATGCATGTAATGTGTTCAAATACATTTTAAGTCAGTAGCAATGTAGTTTCTTCATGTGAAGGAAAAAAACCTTAAAGATTGAGGATAAAGGGTAATAAAAAAATGACTGAATTGACCAACTGCAGAGGCTATAGCCAAAAAGAAAAAAATGACTGAACTGACCAACTGCAGAGGCTATTGCCAAAAAGAAAAGTTTGTATAATAAATGGCAATATCAAGATAAAAACCAGAAAGTTGGAAACCAACTGAAATGGTTCTGACTTGGGGATAATATTACTCTACTTTTGACAAGTTCCCTTTTAGCCCCTTATTTCCAAAGAAGGCAAAAACCTCCAAAAACTACAGGGCCCTCTGCCGTATCCCTAGAATCAATATGTTAAAATTTCAAAAAAGATCTGATAAGTTTTACTCATGTTTTGTATATAAACTCAAGTTAACAGACGCAAACAACAACAACAGCAGGGTGACATATGTACCAGTATACGGTAAACAAAAGGCTCCCAGGAGGCTGAATCGCTCACCTGATTATTTTATTCAAGGGCGATAATTTTAACAAGGAGTTGTCCAAAACTTTAGACTATAAAAAGACTTTGGTAGGACTTATCATAAGGATCATTTCAGCAAAAGGAAGTTTCTTTGTATCTATTACAGTTTTCAAGATATTGGCTGATCACTGTAAATAAAAGAAAACCTTCTTTTTTTCATCTTTCAAGGGCAATAAGTCTTACAAGGAGTCATTTGACAGCTTTGATCTCTTGGAGACTTTTGTAGGCCTTATAATAAGGATCTGTTCAGCAATTGAAAGAATTTGGCTAAACTTAAAATTAGTAGATGCAATAAGCGAAAAACTACAGTCTGACCCCTATGTTCTATTTTTGGTAACAACAGCCATGTTTTTTGGCGGATCAAAAATCCCCACCCAGTTCTATGCAGGTTACCCTTAGGGACATTCATACCAAGTTTGGTTCCAATTGGTCCAGTAATGTCAGAGGAGGTTTTTGAAAGAAATAACATTAAAATTAGCAAAAAAAAAAAAAAACCCGTCAAAAAAGGGCAATAACTCTTAACATGGCTTCACAAATTTACAAGAAAATTTTACCACAGATAGATCTTAACATGTTAAACACTATAACCCCATGTCATAATTTGGCTAAACCTAACGGTTTTCGAGATATATGTAAAAAAAACTACTCTCTGACCCCTATGTTCTATTTTTAGTACCAAATTAGGTTCTTATTGGACCAGTAGTTTCAGAGTAGAAGAGTTTTGAAAAAATTGTTAATGACGATGATGGACGACGACGGACGCCAAGTAATGGCAATAGCTCATGTGAGCTAAAAATCTACAATCTTAGTTTTATAGACCAGTCTTAAATGTAATTTTATCTTAAAGTACATGCAATGTTTGTGGGATGTATACACCAGAAAATATCATTAACATTTTACAACAATTAAATGCAAAATGATGACACAGTCAAAAATATGAACAAGGCCTGGGTTTCATAAAAAAAATTTCAAGTTGAGAATTTCCTGTGTTTTTCCTCAAATCTTCAAGTGGTCTAATTGGTCAAAATTTAAGTTAAGGAAGGATTTGAGGAAAATCTCAATTAAATATGAAACCAGACCCAGAAACTTAACTCAGGATAAAGAGAAATTTTAAAATGTTCCAAATGAAATTTCAAGAAAACTCATAAAAGTAATGAAACATTTCCTGGGAAGATTATTACACTACATTTTTATCATGTTTTCAAAAATTGTTGGAACAGTATTTTGATACAAATTTAAGGAGACAAATTTCCTGCCAATAGGATTCTTTTTCATACTGAAGTAATATTTGTTACTATGTAATGCATCTACTTATGATACTTACCTTGTAGAGCTCATCATCAAATTGTGCTAACTGTGCTACCTCCTGCATCACCTCTTTCCTCATGAAGAATGGGGTATACAGAGGTGTGTATCCTTTACTGTGTAACATATTCATTGCTAAATTTATCAAAGCTTGCTCCAAAAATACAAGTGGTCCCTGAAAATAAACATACTTAGTATAGTATTAAGGACACATGATTATACATTACAAAATTGTTCACTCAAAACAAACCTCTGTGCTCATTCATGATTTTCTCCAAAATGAAAGCAATTAAACCATAAGACATTTCCCAAATCTGTAACAAGAAGGATGAAGTATTAAAATTAAAGCTTAAACATCTAAAACTGTTTACATTTGTACAAACCTTCAGATAATATCCTCTACCACCTGATGTGACAGCTCCTCTTTCACCATCATATCCATCCACCATCACGACCAGGTCAACATGGGAGTATTTCTTCCTGGTTTCACAGTCACCAAATGTTCTTTCTACACCATTCTCATCCTGAAACATTCATACACATAATGCAAATACATTTAAGTGTCAGTCCCTGTCAGAATCAGGCAGTCTATGAAACATGGTATGGGAAAAAAACCCCATCATTTTGATAGTGTAATTTGACTATTTGCACAATCAGAATCAAGGGGAACACATAAGATTTTCCACATTATGTTGGACCATTGAGTTACAATTTAATTGAAATGCACTGCAGGGCAGATAACTCTGCCCAAAAAATTTCTGCAAAAAACCAGTGATTTAGAGATCAAATAATGATCTTTTTTTCAAATAGAGAAAGTATCCTTCAGTGATATTAAACTGTCAGATCGGTGGGGTTTTGACATGCATGTTTCTGATTTTTCCCATTTTGCCTAATTCTTACACACACAACTGTTAAAGAACTCAGCAGTTATAAAATACAGATACAGTTGCATCATCATTTTGTAACGATGTAACATTTCAAATAAATTTGAAACTGTTAAGCTATCTTGAACTGTAAAAGGATAGCAACATTTTACAGCATATTAACTAAAAAAAATAAAACTTGATGGAGACAATGGCTACTAGTGAGAATAGATACACCCACCAAATCTTAAATAAATGGTGAAAATAAAAACTAAATTGTTGTTGCTGAAGCCCAAAATTAAATCTAAAAATATGGCACACCTATACCTTGTGTCATAATATCAAGTGGCTGTGTCAAGTAGTTGCAGAGAAATGGATGAATTGATAGATGGTTCGAAAAAAGAGACAAACAATGATAAAACAGTAATATCCCCTTTTCCTTCAGAGCAGGGGTAAAAAGTAAAATTGTTGTTTATACATACTGAAAGACCATCTTACATGCAACAAAGACCATGGTCTCGTAAGCCCAATTTAGAAGGGCACCATGCTCTTCTTTCCCTTGGCCGTGGTTTTCTGTCCTTTTAACTTGACCAAAAATGCCCATCATTTTGTTGATTAGAAGAGCCATAAATCTGACAAAAGGTGTGAATTACTGTCTTAACAGGTACAGGAAACTTTTTATGACAGGTAGATAATCATCTGATCAGGGTTATCTGATGATGAATGGATCCCAATTGGATCTATTGCAATTTTGATTTTTACAAACACTGAAACAGCCAATCATTTGTTTAATAATGATAGTTTCTACTCCAAATTAATTAAACAAATATTGTCAATTTAACTGGTCTAAATTCTGTGAAACCACATGTGTAAACAATAATAAAATTACACATGTTTATCAAATTATCAGTTACCTCCCTTACAATTTTCAATTTTTCTGCATTTTCAACAGTACAGTATATTTACCAAAAGTTGTATTGCAATAGCTCTGAAAAATTCTATTCCATTGTGGAAATTTGGTAGCAGCAGTCTGGATCATTTGATATATTTCCTGAAACACTTTGCTTAACAGTATGCAGTAAAGGTAATGAACACAAACAGGATAAAGTTATCTAATGATATCTGATTTTTATATTTAATGTTTTCTTATGTCCACAAGCAGTGGGAAATGCATTGTTTACATTATGAGTATGAAAAAATTGGGGAAAAAATCTCAAATACAAAATGTGGAAACAATGACAAACAACATGAAAAAAATCTATGGTACATTGCAAAAAAGTGCCCTTCTCAAACTTAAGAAAGTGCCTTTTCCTCCACTGGTGTCTTAGGAAAAAGTGTGACATATTTACAACAGATAGACAGATATTAATATACAATATAACCTGACAAACATGGACATTAATAAATGTTTAAAATGATATATCATCCTTCTTAATTGAATTTCACAACATCAAACAAATTGGCCTACAAAAATGTGTCGGCAAAGCAGCAAAACACAACAGCCAGAACAAAAACTGATTAATTTTTTTAACAACAGCAATACTCCTTTGGAAGTTGAGAACACTTACCTCATCATTACTGACAATACATGAACTGTGAAGATGATTCCCTATTTCTCTCAATGCATCATTCCTTGTTGACTCATGCATTGTTACTTCCTCATCATTCTTCTTCATCATATCATCAATAACGACACGTATCTGTTTTATTTGTGTTACTGTGAATTTCTGCAAAATAGATTTCCATCTTAACTTTTCACACTTTGCATCAAACCATAATACTCCCACACAACTTTACTGAAAGTTTGCATTGGGCCATCAGGCTGTTTGCCTAACTTTGCACCAGCCTTTCAAACCAGCTGTTTGCATAACTCAAAGACGTCTATCAAAGAAAAGCATATCAAGAATGTTAGTACAGTTGATATTTTGCTTGATTTGTAAACTACCTGCATGAATACTGGGTACTAGTAAATATGAAAAAAAATACATATATACCTTCAATAATTCATAGAGAAAAAAGCATTTACAGCATTTTCACCCCTTTTTTCTGTCCTTATTTGATTAGAAATCAAATTTAAAATTACCTTGACCTCAACAGCAGTCCAGTTTTTCTTAACTTAGATTTTATCTGCAGTCCAGTTTGCAATTATTTGATCACAACAAGATTTCCCTTACACTGACCTCCTCAGCAGTTTAGTTTTTCCTTACCTTGACCTCCTCAGCTGTCAAATTTTCAATGCTTTGTTCAATACCATCAGGAAGTGTGGACTCATCGCCTTGCGGTTCTTTGTTCTAAAATTGAACAAAAATTAAAGTTATTTTTGTTTAAAACATATGTTTCCCCCCTGTCCCACGAACTGTTCTGAGCAAAATGAAAGCTATGTAGGTAAAGAAATGTTTCCCAATTTTAGATTATTTTCAGTATGAATTTCTATCGGTAAGCTATATTATAATATACCGTAGTTCCTGGATATTGTAAAGGCCTCTTAACAATTTTTATATAATAACACTGAATTTTTTTAAGGAAGTTGCGCTGACAAGGTAATTCATGAGGATTTTTGGTAAATTTCTAAGTTAGGGAATCAAAATATTCAGGCAATATGCTTAACTAAACATGATGTTCTTGCTACATACCATGTTTCATAAAATTTAGTTCAATAGTTTCAGAGAAATTGCACTGACAATGTAATTTATGAGGATTTTTGGAAAAGGAGTAAGTTTGGTCAGGACCCATTTTAGCCTCTTAATTTGGGCATTTTTGAAAATTTGATTAAAGTGGATTTCTAGGTAGTAGTAGAATAGTAAAATGGTCACAACACTGAATGAAGATGTTTTTGTACAGATTAATGACGTTATTCAAGAAGTAGCAGTATGCATTTATGTAACTTTTACAAAAACCTTTAACTTTTAACATTTCTGCAATTTTTAAGATGGTTTTTGTGTGGAATGGATGTGGCCACATTTCTGTTGACTCAAGATATTTTTACAGGAGTTGTAACTGACAATTATACACAAAATATATGAAGCACGAGAGTCAACACATATATGATCAGTATTTAAACAGTGAATAACTGCACAAAATTTTGTGTTTTCCAGCCTTTTTAACAGATATTCCCATTCTCAGCCAAGTTTGAAGGGCATATATAACAACATTAAATTTTCTTCATGTAGACTCTGTTTTTGAGGCCAAATTTTGCCCTGACTGAACCAACTTCTTTCTAAATTCACAGGGGCATGACTCCTACAAAAATTAGGGGACCAAAATTTCCTGGTAATATGCACAACTACTTATGATGCGCTTGCTACATACCAAGTTTCGTAAAATTTGGTTAAGTCGTTTCAGAGGAGTTGCGCTGACAAGATAATTTATGAGGATGTTTGGAATTTTTAATTTTTTTTCTCAGTTCAAAGGAGTATAACTCCTACAAAAATTAGGGGATCAAAATTTCCTGGTAAAAATCACAACTAAATATGATGTTCTTGCATCATACCATGTTCGTAAAATTCCGTTAAATAGTTTCAGAGGAGTTGTGCTGACAAGGTTATTTGTGAGGAGTTCAAAGGGGCATAACTCCTACACAAATTTGGGGGTCAGAATTTCCTGGTAACATGCAAGACTACATATAATGTGTATGCTACATACCAAGTTTCATAAAATTCGGTTCAGTAGTTTGAGAGGAGTTGCACTGACAAAATTTGTGACGGACAGAAGACAAGCTGAAAACAATATGTCTACCCACCAAAATAGGGGAGACATAACTGTAAGGTATGATACTACAGTAAATAAATATTATTGGCAATTTTTAAAATATTTTTCTTTGTTGCAACAGCTGAATATTTTGTCTAATTTTTTGTGATACTAAAAAATAATGGTAATTGCTGTGACTACTTCATAAGATGCTGTGTTGTCACCAATAATAACATCAATTAAGAATATATTGATATTAAGTATCACCATGACAACATCTGGTTCTTTCTGGCTTCCTTAGATACTTGTCAGTGACTTTGACTAACCCTGAAAGTTGTTCAATATAAGACACATAGTCATTTTAGTCTAACTTCTGGTCAATTCAAATTCAATAAATTTATGCAAATTATTTGTCTTGAAATAAAGCCAAGGGCAAACTCAAAGCCCTCTTACTTAAAAACCTTCTGGATAACTGTGTCTGTAAGTTGGAGCATTTTAAGGCTTTTGATTAAGTCTGTCAATAAAAACAATTCCTGTCAATTACACTTTCATTCTGACATTGATTGTCTTGAATTATCTTCTCTTCCCCCCAAAAAATAACCTCTTATGTCAAGAGTTGACTGTATTCATTTACTAGAACAACGAAATAGTACCAAAGACAAAACCATTTTGGTCTATACTACCTTTGGTTTAGTTATTGAGAGGGCTTTTTAAAAATACATCACACATTTTTCCTGTTTATTTTTCCATATCTTAACAGCAAGCTGAATACAGTGGGCGCAAGGAGGATTTTAATTTCTCGACTAAACGTGGTTGAGAAAAATTGCATTCTCAACGCTCTCTGCATGTCCCATCACCGGTTGAGACTAATTTACCAATTCGCAAATTTTGTGTAGACATACAATGTATTTTGTTATTAACATGATTCAAATTCTTTAATGCCAAACTTAAATGAAAAACAGTATCAAGATAATAATAAATAATTCAGTGAACATATATGTAATTTAGAATTGTGGTGTTTATTTTTAACTACTCATGTATTTAAGTATGATAAAAACCATGCAAACTTTTCCTAACTACATGTACAAAACTATCAGTAAGGAATTAAAATTCAGCTTATTCTCCACTCCACTCTCTATTTGTATCATTTGCTTTATATCATCAAAAATATATTTAAAATTCTGGTAAAACAATTCTTATTTCAAGTACAAAAAACATAATTTAATATTGTTGAACTGGATTAGTTGAGTCAGAAAATAGTCAATTTTACTCCACAGCATTTGTCTTGTACAGCAAAAGAATTAAAACTTCAGCATTGTAATCACAAATAAAGATTGTCAAGGAAAATCATCCATTTTAAAATATTAGATGTATCAAAATCTGTCAGACCTACTAAATTTGACTTGATATTCACCAGAAATCAGTGTTTTTTTAACTTACCTTCATTTTTTCTCCTATCACCTTACTACATATCTTCTTCTTCTGGTTAAGTAAGTCAGCAAAAAATCTTGCTGGAAAATTGAAACATGCAATTCGTTATTGTATATTATTATTGAAAAAATTAATTACTGACAAGAAGGAATAAGGGTATATGATAAATGTGTGTATTGACAGTTTGCTTAACCACAATAACAAAAACTTGGTAAAGTGGCATTAAGACAGTTTGTACATCTATGTTTGGTGAAGCTTAATCAGACAATACATGTAGTGACAGCCTGATCTGATAACCACCATACTTTAATTTCCATCACTGAATCCTGGAACAGATCTCTAAACAAGTTGTCATTATTTATTTACAAGTACTAATCCAGTTCATACTTCAAATTTCTCTTAAAATACTCTTCATTAAATAAACAAATGAAATGATTAGAGTGGGTGTCTTTAGTTTTCTAAATGACATCTGATCAATACTGAACATGTGACAAGTGGACCAAGAATCAATCAAACCAAAAATCTCTTAAAATAGAGGTTCTTAAAATGAACTTACATGTAGGCTTTCGTGTAAACTTTTTTTTCCAGATTTCACCTGTGTCATAACCTTATTGTTTCAATCGATAAAAGCTTATTTTATTTTAATTCAGTTGGCATGATGACTCACTTGTGACCACATATATGTACAACACATTACAGAGCCAAAGTGCTACATGTACATGTATACATTAGCTAGCACTGTGAAGTGATGTGAGCTCTACAGTTATTACAAGCACTATCTTAATTTTCCTTAAGGTTCCCCAATATACTAATGAAAAAAAGTCATGACCTGGAAGTTACAAAAACTGTCTTTACAGAGTAAAATCATCATTTCCTTAAAACAAACAAATAAAAAAATATATGTTAAGATAATAAAAATATACAGGTTAAGATTACGTTTCAGTAAAAATAACTATCTTTTCTGATAGTTTTTACTTACTAAAAAAAAGGGAATATGATGTTTTTAAAAAGTTCAGGAAAAATGTGGATGTACATTGTATGTATGTGTATCTCTGCTGTTCCGCTGTTGCTGTTGTCAAGAACCTATCCCGCCCCGGAAAAAATATAACTGTGATTGTATTATCCAAATAGAAGCATAAATTTTCTAAGATTGGAAAGGCAGTTGTTTTCTTTCTTGGAATTTGCAGCTGTCAGTTGCGTCTGAGTTTTGTTTACCTCACATAATATGTGTAAATTACTCCCAACATCCTTGGAGAACAGTAACATTTCCAGTATCTGTACAAATTTATCTGACCCAGTAAAACTGAAAAGGACGTTGCTAGAGATGCCCTTAAGGGTTAAAAATTTATATAGTATGGGGAAGTGCTACATTCATCAACCATTTTGAAAGTGTTGGGAAAAGGAAAGGTTAGGATCTTCTCTGAAAAAACAAAACAAAAACAATAAATTTTCAAATTTTTGGAAAAACAATTTTGTTTTACTCATGCATTGAAAAAAAAATCCACATCATTAAACAAGGCTGATTTTCAAATAAAAATATTATAATTTCACTTGCTGCTGAAGTATGAAAAAAAATTTATTGCACTTAAGAAACAAAAATTCTCATCCGACCCCATGCCTTTGAGCCAAAGGAGTTTGAATGTCCTTTACTATTCTTACGAGTCTCGCAATGACGGCACAAGTATGGTAAAGCTCATGAAGCCAGCTGAGAGGCAATGCTTACTCCATATTATCCTGATACAAAACAATTACTAATGATTTTGTGCGTCACCTTAAAACATACTGGGATCTGTATCCCCTCCATAACAGTTTATATAAATTCCTGTTCAGATGTACCTGAACAATAGTTGTTTTTCATAAGCAAGCCATTTTAACAAGTTTTTCAACACCTGACAACCTGGTTGGCAGTTGCATTAGGGAAAGGGAAAAAATAACAATTTTTCTTGGAAACAAAACTATTTTCACTTATTATTTACCTAAATGGTTAGAAATAAGTTATTCAAAAGTATCCAAGTACTTACCACAACTCTATTAAATTGAATACTTAAATTTTAAGTCCACTGCTGTCCATTGCTCCAATTTGACAGTAAATCAGTCTGTCGTATGACAAATTTGTAGAAAGTTACATGTACTTCCCTTTGTTTAAAATTCTAAGAAACGAAGCCATAGTAAGGAATATGAAAAAGGACTTTAGTTTTCTCTTTCCTCAAACTGGGAATCATGTACATGTAAACTGTAGACTGAAGTTGTTAATTTCCTTTGATTGCATCATTTCTTATGTTTTGACATAATGTGCCAATTTTGCAATTTTTCTGTTTGATCAGAAGGAGAAGTGACTTATTAGCATTTAACAGTTTTCGTGTTATTTCTTAATAAAGTTCTAGACCATGTAGCTACACGTAAGACAATCTTACAGCTGTAGCTAGTTTACCTTTCCTCCACTGTTTATCATGTTCCACGACTTTGTCCACTAATGTAACGTCTTTAAATCGTTTGGCTTGATTTTCTCTTATCTTCGCCGGATCCCCACCCTTGTCAGCTCGGAATAGTTCAATGTCTAATACCATTTTTACGAATAAGTTAGCTGTCAAATTTTGACGAACCGGTCGGTCAACGTGGGACTAATTTAATCAGCTTTGAGCTTCAATGGCTGTCAAATTTTGTTTCACTTTAAACACTTCAGAGATGCTGATGCAATTTCTATTTAGACTGGTTTTTTAATTTGAAAATAAACGTAAATAAGAGCATATTAAACAGCAAACCAGTCGTTAAATTTGCATTTGAACAAGGCATGTGCTACGTATATTTTTTATTTTCTAGTAATACATAAAAATAACAGCTATGGTAATAGGATACACGAATCACAAAAGGGTCCCATAAAAAATAATTCGCACATGGGCGATATAATTCAATTCAACAAAGTATTATGCTGTAAATAAAGTAAATAATGCTGAAATGGTGTAAATATATCCAAAATAAACAAATAATTAAGATAATAAAAAAATCACAATAATAAAACATGCGAGTATCCCAGCTATATATGTAAACACGCCAGAACATTTGACATTGAACTTAATATAATATAGCAATAAAGGATTAAATAAAAACCTGACACTCAGTGACATCATGTAAACAATTTACATGAAGATTTAAGGACATGAAATGCATCTCTATGTAATTTCCACGCCTTCAAATGGTGGTAGAGCGATTAATACATGTAACTGAGTAAATACCGAAGTGAATTATATAACCATGCTCATTTGACACGCTCCGATACAGTAATGTCAAAGGCGATATATACCACTGCAGCTAGTAATGGTCAATTTCTATAGATTGTCAGTCCGGTAAGACTTGGAATCTAATTGAAGATCTGGTCTCGATTGTGATGTAGAAACTTCTTATCGGTCAACAACAGTGACGATATGAACAATGGCTGAACGTATCCCTGATTAAGAAGTTTATTTGACAATATCCTTGTCTACAGAAAGTCAGTCTATACAGACCACAAACTCTACCGTAACGGATCAACTGTGAAACGTAAACTTCATAGCCTGGAGAATTTTTTAATATTACCAATAAGAAAGAAAAGTTGGCAATTTGGAAGTCAAAACCACCATATTTGTCATAAAGTTTCGAATTTTAACGTCCTGCATTATCATGTACAAGTTAAAGTCCAGAGATGTGGCAGAAGGTGTTTCAGTTGTCTCTTTAAATGTTGTCGACCAGAAATTCCAACAAGATAACATAGACTCAGAATACTTTTTGTTAGAATCAGGGTGGTTTTTTTCACAAAAGAAACCTTTTTGTTTACCTAATACGAGATGAAGACATCTATTAGTTCCATGCTTCGTATAAAAACATTAATGAATAAGATTTTAGCTTATCATGTAGCAGTGTGCATGGTGTACAAAGTAAACAATATCAAAGAGTAATCAAGGGAACCAAGATTCTAGCGGAAATCGAAAGAATGTAATCCAGGGAAAAGACCAGTTATGGAAAACAGACACACACACAACAAAGAACATAAAATGACGAAAATGATACGTAGAAAGCAACAAAAGTAAACGAGCAACTCGGACTGCGCTAAAAACTGGGAACACGAACCAGATGCACCGACAGGGTAAGGCAGCGTCCTCTGCTATTCTATAAACACCCGCCGAGCTACTCATAAAAACGATCCACAAGTTCGTGATGACGACCAGAAAACTTCCGTAGTGATGACTTCAATCTTGTAGCAACATAAACCTGTTCCAGAAGCCTAGTTGTAAGAAGTCTAGCGCGGTACAAAAAGTTGTGATATGGAAACTCCATACGCAGGTGCTGAAGGGATGTGCAGGATTTGAGGTTTAATATTTCAAAATTTTCTTGAGGGGGGGGGGGGCATGCCAGCAAACCCCCTAGGACCGGTGATCCTGTTAAGAAATTATTTTTTGGGCCCCCTTACCTAAGTCTGTTACCATTATACAGATATCGGTGTCCTGATTATATACATGACCTTTGTATAATTAATTCTAACGAACGAAATATTACATAAATTCAATGCTAACCGATCATCTTGTCTTTTAATATAGACTTCAGATATGTTTTTTATTAACATCAACAAAAGATTCATCTCATATGTATAGCTACATGTAGACCGGTCATAGTTTTGAAGATCCGATTTACGGTTTCAGAGAAGATTTTTTCAAAGTTGTCAGATAATTTTGCCAAAAGGTAACAGACGGCAACATAGGCCACGTAATAGCATTATATTACATAGCATGGACCCTTGGAACTTGCAGTCAATTTGGTTTAGAACTTTTACGTATTCGGTCGGAATGAGCGTTTTTCATCCAGCAGGTTCAAACTTTGGTTTATACCGTACAAGCCTTCCCGTGCATTCTTCGGTGCTATGATATATCATGTAAGTGAAAAAAATTAATAGGATGATTAATTGGAAAGGGTGAATAACCAAAATATTATCTCGCGTGTCGAAGAACGCCTAGATTTAACGAGTGAGCGGAACTTGTTGCACGAGTTAATTCTTCAAGCGTTCTTGGCACGAGTGATCATATTTGGTTATACAAATTAATTAAATTATCACGCGGCGGAGAACAAGATTCCCGGACCTTCCCACTTATTCATTAAACTACTTTTTCCACTTTTGATGAAATGGTCTAAAAAGATTTGTAGCATACACTCAGAAGACGTAAAATAGGGAAACAGATTTTATTCAATTATCTTTAAAAACAAAAACAAAAGAGTTGTGATAGGTATTAATTAATGTGAAAGATATGAATTTAATTTTGAATTATTTTCATTTTCGTAAAAATCACTTGTTTTCAATACTTCTTGCTTGTTTTGGCAGACAGAAAAATGGGTATGAACATGAAGCTAAGATATCGTAAAATGGGAAACTGATAGTTTTATTTCAATATTCGCAATACCTTTTTAGTTATGATCATTTAAAGTCAAGTTGTCATTGTCGATAAAGTAAGTACGAGGTCTCGTTTCCTGCCGCTTGTTAATGGGAGATTTCAGACAGTTGCAAATCTCTTATTTACAGGAAATAGTTTTTTGTTGTTTTTGTACATTTTTTGTGGTACTGCAAAGCATCCACCTCAAACGTTTCTAAAAACTGTTTGATTGAAATTATGCAACACTGACCCATCATTCATTTTCTTGTATGCTGATAGCAAATATTCCATTTTTAGCTCACCTGGCCCAAGGCCATCTGAGCTATTGCCATCACGTGGCGTGTCGTCGTCGTCGTCAACAATTTTTCAAAACTCTTCTCCTCTGACACTACTTGACCAATTGGAACCAAACTTGGTATGAATGTTCCTTGGGGTATCCTGGATACATATGATGTGGGGATTTTTGATATATTTAAAAACACGGACGCCTTTACTAAAAATATAACATAGGGATCAGACATCAGTTTTTTGCATATATCTCCAAAACCGTTAGGTTTAGCTAATTTTGGCATGGGGTTAAAGCGTTCAGCATGATGGGATCTATCTGCGGTCAAATTTTCGTTTTAATCCTTATGCCATGTTGGTGTCATTGCCTTTTTTCTATGCAGGGGTATCCTGCATAGAACTGATGTGGGGATTTTTTACCTGTCGAAAAACATGGCCGCCATTACTAAAAATAGAACATAAGGGTCAGACAGTAGTTTTTCACATATATCTCCAAAACTGTTTGGCCAAATTCTTTCAATAGCTGAAATGATCCTTATTATTAGGACTACATAAGTCTTCAGGGATAGAAGTTGTCAGATGACTCCTTGTACCAGTTTTTGCCTTGAAAAGGGAAAAAAGACGTTTTTTTTTTTGTTTGTTTTTTGTTTGTTTTTTTTTTTTTTAAAGTTTTCATTCAATATCTTGAATATTGTGATAGATAGAAACTTTAAATTGCTAAAATGATCAATATCCAAATGAAGAAGAGGAGGGTTACAGGGTCAAAGGAAAACTACACCCAAGTATTTTCACACCAGATTTCACATGTTAACCATTCAAAATGTCAGCAAACTGCCATTACGATGAAAAATGACCCCACTTCTATTAAAACAATAGGCTCCTTGGAGCCTGAATAGCTCACCTGGTAAAAGTTTGTCTTTCAAGAGCAATAAATTTAACAAGGAGTTGTCCAACAATTTTGACTCAACAAGACTTTATTAGGATTATCTTAAGGATCATTTCAGTGAATGAAAGTTTCTTCCCATCTATTATAGTATTCAAGATATTGGCTGAAAACTGAAACAAGAGGTTCCCAGGAGCCTGAATCGCTCACCTGGTTGAATTTTGTCTTTCAAGGGCAATAAATTAAACAAGAAGTTGTCCAACAATTTTGACTCAAGAAAACTTTGATAGGACTTATCATAAGGATCATTTCAGTAAATGAAAGTCTAAATCTATCATAGTTTTCAAGACAATGGCTGAAAATCGTAAAAAA
This sequence comes from Perna viridis, assembly GCA_037379345.1. Lineage (NCBI taxonomy): Eukaryota > Metazoa > Mollusca > Bivalvia > Mytilida > Mytilidae > Perna > Perna viridis. The sequence goes on along the minus strand of CM074511.1, from coordinate 6,998,913 downwards.
AAGAAACCTGTCATTTTCCCCTGTCAAGGGCAATAACTCTTATAAGGTGTCTGACAAATTTTATGCCTGAAGACTTTTGTAGTCCTAAATATAAGGAAGATTTCAGCTATTGAAAGAATTTGGTTGAACCTAACAGTTTTGGAGATATATGCGAAAAACTATTGTCGGACTCCTATGTTCTATTTTTAGTAGCGGCGGTCATGTTTTTTCGACAGATCAAAAATCCTCACATCAGTTCTATGCATGATATCCCAAGGAACATTCATACCAAGTTTGGTTCCAATTGGTCAAATAGTGTCAGAGGAGAAGATTTTTAAAAGAAATAACATTAAAAATAGTGAAAAAAACCGTCGAAAAGGGACAATAACTCCAACATGGCTGAACAGATTAAAATGAAAATTTAACTGCATATAGATCTCATCATGCTGAACACTTTTACCTGGTCAGAATTGGGCTTAACCTTACCATTTTGGAGATATATGCGAAAAACTATTGTCTGATCCCTAAGTTCTATTTTTAGTAACGGTGGCCATGTTTTGTGACGGATCAAAAATCGCCACATCAGTTCTATGCAGGATACCCAAAGGAACATTCATACCAAGTTTAGTTCAAATTGGTCAAGTGGTGTCAGAGAAGATGAGTTTTGAAAAAATTGTAAATGACGACGACGATGACGATGGACACCACGTGAGCTAAAAATATGAAATACCTTAAAAATTTAGGTACTGTGTTTACCTTTAGTACTTAACTTATAAAGTTCTCTTTTTATTGGTCCTTATCAAGTTCCAAAGGGTCTTAACTTATTTAAATTGCCCCGTGCCGGTCCAGGTGTTAAAAGAACAGGCCTGCAGCAGCGCTAAGCTTGTCGTATAAGGCGACTAAATAGTGCTCAGAAACCTAGCCGGGGGCTAGGCGTTCTGCCCACAGAGCAACTGGGATGTGTGCCCCAGGTGGTGGAATGGGGTACCCATGGCGTGTTACATGCTAGGTTTGTCAGGCTATAATACGGAAAACCTGACCGCAAACCATAGTGGTGCACCGTGTTGGGAAAGATGCCACGTTCCTTGCACGTTAAAGAACCCTGCTGTGGTATTCGATAGGAGTAGGAACCTTTGCGCTCCGCCACAGGAGGCTAAATTGCCCGACCTTACCCATCCCCCCCCCCTTTTTCCAGTGGCAATCAAAATTTGTCAACTCTATTATCCTTGTGACCCATCCTTTCTTTTTTTTCATTTCATGTTCATTTTATCATCCATTTCATGTTCATTGTCTGAATATAGCTGAAATATTGCTGCTTGGACGTTAAACCCCAACAAACAAACAAACAAACTTATTTAAATCAAAATCCAACCTTACCCTAAGGACTCGTGATATGGGACATTGTTGTACCATTCACTTGTGTGCATAAACCAGACAAATGTTCCCTTTGTTTCCGAACTCTTGGGTCATAACCCTTAAAGTACTTCTTTAGCATATGGTAGTATGGAACCTTGTAGTACAAATTCATAGAGATCTACATGCATTTATTAAAGTTATTGTATGAAAGTCAGAAAATATTTGGGCTTTTTCTTGCCTCCAATTTCTGATCAGTTAAAGTACTTTTGTGGTACAATTTCATACAGATGCAAATACTAACACACTCAAGTTATACTTAGGAATCAAATGTCTAAAGACAACATGTATGGCAATCTACTGACAAGGACAATGAAGAGAGCACCATAATATTTTTTTAACACTACTGGAAGTATTAAAGTCTACAGAATGAAAGTACCAGTAACAAAAGCTGTGAATTTTCCATAAAATTACAAAAACATGAATATTTCTAATACATGTATGTCATACAGCTTTCCATAGTTCCCTTCATATATAACTAATCAACAAAGTTCATAATAAAATGCAGTTCTTTGAATCACAGTTATTTGAAATGTTGATGAATTCAGGTTTGGAGAGGGAAATTTTAAACCTTTTGACTGCCAATTGGTCTTTTAAATACAAATACTTGGATGACAATTGTATGGCACATTTCTTGATTCTCATATATGTAACTACAATTAGTTTGCTTTATATATTTTTTTAACTTTCATGTATGTTTCTCATGACTTTGGAGAAGTTCAAAAATTGTCATTCCAGTATTCCTACAGAATGGTCCAAACCATTATTAAAATTTTTAACCAATTGTTTTCCAGCATATGTTCAAAATTGCTTAATTGTAACAAAATTGTTACAAAACCTATGAGATTCCACAACAAGTAAATAAGAAAAAGTTGCAAAAAAAGAAATCCAAACAATGTAAGTCTTAAATTACCTACATGCAAATAAATGAAAGTTAAAATATTAGCTACTCTGAGAGATGCATCTCAAAAGTTGCATATATTATTATTTTGTAACAAAATTTTAGACATTTTTGTAAAACAAAAGAAAACATGTAGCAAACTTTTTAAGTTTAACAAAACATTTAAAACAAAATGAATGTCTTCTAGGCAGCCTTTAACATACTTAGATTTTCCCTATATTCAAAGTTAGTTCAAAGTTCAAAGTGACAACATCTTTCTGTTTGCCTAATTTTTTATACAAAGAACTCACAGTGTGCTACCATTCAAACTATTAATGAAGTTTGAAAAGTGAAAAAAAAAAGAATATTATCAATAAATAAATAACTTTGTAAAAGTTTAATACAAAACGTTTTGTACAATAAAAACCATAAAATATGACATTTTTTTCTTCATATGAGAATAGCAATATTACAAGGATCATAACTGTTAAAATCTTAGGAACCATCAGTTGTAAAGACCTACAATGATTGAATAATGAAAATTGAAATTACTTACATATCTGTTATAACTAACCAAGTATTACAAATGGTGTTTAGAAACAAGATTTTGCATAAAATAAAAAGTATTTCAGACAACAACCAACATAAAAATATAAATATCAGTTTTAAGTTTAAAACAATTTCAAAAATTTTATAAGGTGAATGTTGGTATGTTAGCCCTCTTCATAGCTTAAATGTGTGAAAATTGATTACAATATTTATACATACACATTCAGCTGCCTAATAAAAGTCATAAAGTATTTATGAACACAAGTAGGATGTCAATTTCACACATTGTACATGACATAAAGAGACAGTCTTCAGTATTTCTTCATGTGAAAATTGCAGTAGTGCCTCTTGTGATACATGCCAAATCCAAATTATTATGGCTGGCATTAATGTATAACAGAATTTAGAGGTTCAGCTTTTATATCAGTAAAGTCTAATCTTTGGTCAGCCTCATCATCTATCTCTCCTATCAATGCTCTGTAAAATTCAACATATTCATATTCACTATATGTGCTTAAAAACATGTTTCCTTTTTCATTGAAGTTGAAATAAACTTTTTTTTAAATTCAGAAACATGCACTGTGATTTTTTACTTAAGGTTTTCCATTCAATACAAATGTGTATGAACCTTTATTTTCTTCACCTTAAATACATAAATTGAAATCTAATTCATTAATTGAGCAAGAAATTATGAATATACACTGGCCATACCAGTAACCATAACAGTTTCTTTGGTAAATGTTAGTTTTGTAGATGTCTTGATAAGGTGCAAAACAATTTATAATGATTGATTGCACATTTACTCCATCTATATGACAATCAGCTTGTTTACAGTAAGTATGATTTCTAATTTTACTTACACATTATCTCCTCTAACTATATACAACCCAAGAACAACCTGTTCAACTCCTTGTGAAGAACTGTAAACTCTTTCATGACTCTCATCCAAAATCAGATTTATAGTCTGGTCAAATCCTTTCAAGGTTCCCTACAAACAAGTTATGACATATAAATGTAAATTTTATAAATTAAAAAATGTAGGCACCAATAGTTACTGCTGTAATTAATTTTCTAGTCATCAGTTGATGGACAACAGGTGATATTTAAATGAGTCAAACATGCCAAGACAGTCTAAACTATATTTTTTTAAAACTTGAAATTTTAGAGTTAGGATATTTGATATAAAATTTATCTGGTTAGTACAGTAAATGTAACTGTTATTTAAAACAACAGTATACAGTGTACTATAGTAAATATTTTCTGTACATTAGGGTAAACAATTTTCTTACCAGTAGTTTACTTACAGTTTTTTCAACTCAGAACTCAGAAGAAGTAAATTTTAATACCATTTTTTAGAACTTAGAAGCAGTAAAATTTAATACCATACTTCAAATTTGAATGAAACAACAGAGTATATACACTGTAAAATGTGTATTAATAACTTTCTGTTATTCAGAGAAAAAAAAGCCAAATTGACTATTTGGATTATACACAATGCAGTTAATTGTTTAATCATGTTTGTCCTATTAAAGAGTTTTATTATATTCAAATAGTTTAATCAAATATTACCAGTTATATTCACAAATTTGGAAAACATGTATTGAATCACTTTCTTTTTAAAAGTGCTACTTTAGACTGGACAGAGATTACATACATTGTATTTTCTGTCAGGTAAGATCATGTCATAAATATTTTAACACATTATTACTTTACAGCTTCTTGTATTATATTTTAATACTTATAACAAAGTGATTTTAAAATCAGTACTACACACCTCTACTATAAACTTACCACTATGATCCTTCCATCAGCTGTTATAATGGAAACTGTCCCTGTTATTGAGTTAAGGATCATAAAAGTATTTTTGTACAATACTATATGAATGACACCAGAAATAAGTAACTAACTTCATTATTAACAATGGGATCAGTATGAATGAGTAATATAATGTAAAAAAGATTACCTTTTTTGACACTTCAGTATTTTTTTTACCAATATTTCAAATGAATGAAGTCCACTAACTCTAAAATGTAAAATAAATCTACAATATGACACTAGTGACTAGTACTTGGTACAGGAAATATATATTGATTCTGGATAAATACTAAGCATGCAACATGTTCACCACAATGGACTCAAATTAGGTTATAGTGTATAAACTAATCAGAAGTTGAGTACATTCATTATATTTTAATTAAAAATTAAAAAATGATATATCCATCACTGTTAAAATGATGTATCCATTACTGTTATCAACCCTGAGTAAACAGCAACTTTTCCCACCACGTAGTAATTCTAGTAAACAATTGGCCGTCATTTTAAAATCAGCGGCAAGATGCTGTCATTTCATCACTGGGACATGTTCAGTTATTTTCCAAAATTGAAGACATTTATCAAAGCAGGAATTTGACATAAACCCGGCGGACATAAAGTTAGATAATAATTTATTGTCACAAAAACGTTTCAATGTTACAATGTGACTGAAAATGTTGTTTCAGATGTTGACAAACAAAAAGTAGTTCCGTAAAAGGTGGGCGTGGCCTAAATAGCAAGTTAGTTTATACAATTGACACAATGTTGATTTTTGTCAACAAAACAATCAAATGGCAGGATTCTTCATCAAATTAAAATATATATATAATATAAGTCTATGCTAATAGTGGCACCCCAGACATTGGAGAGCTGAATATACATGTATAACAGATTTAGAAACATGGGGCCTCTTTGTACATTTGTCGTAAGAGCTTCATTATAATACATGTAGTACATAATGTATCTTCAGTCATGGACAATGAGCTCTTCAGTGGTTCTTGATTCTAAATGGTATGGGATCCCGCCAGCCCAAATGTGGTACAAAAACTAGAAAATGCGCTAAGGAGAGCGGCTTGTAAATGTCTAAACAACAAGAACACCTAGGTGTATAACAAACATGTTGATGAACTTGAAATGAACCAAACTAGAAGAGAGAGCAAAAACATTATGACTGACAATACTACATGGGATCTCCTGTACTTGGCGATCGCAATATTGGTATACCAGTATTGCTCACAATACTGGTATAAAAAAAATATTCCAGTATTGTGCTTTTTTTTCAAAATTTTGTACAATACTGGTATACCAGAATTGTACTTATTGGTAATGTAATCTTTAATTGCCATATAAACACACTTTGATCTCCATAACTGTACCAGCTCCACCATGATCAATAGGCAAGTTCACCAACTTAGTTATGCTGTAACTTTGGTCTGTTGACTCTTTATGTAGATGATGTATAACCATGTCTAACATGACTTGGTTCATTTCAAATAATGAACCAGTGTGTATGGTACGATATGAATGTCTCTTGATACATCTCTGATTTGTACACCTTCAGCCAAAACCATCGGATGTTGTACTGTTTGGTCTGCTGACAAACTCCATGGGTTGGGTAAAAGACGTACAATTACAGACTGCTACTAGTAAAGCATGCTTCTCCATGTAGTCTGTAACTGCAGTAGGTTCTTCGCTAAAGATGACTTTTGGTGCTAGATCTGTGTAGAAGCTTGCCATGTTTACTGAATGATGGACATGACAAATTCAATGGCCATTTATGGTCAAGTTACTCATCATGGCTTGTATTTTTCTAAAACATTTATCTTTAAATTTAACATCAAAGACATCATGAAGATAAAAATAATGAAGATCAAAGACATCAAAAAGGTTTAATTAGATACTAATAACTTAATTATCTAGATGATATAGGATTATTTAGAACTTCAATGAACTTTGAAATTAAATAAATTAATATAGTTAATAATAAATGATTAAAACATAAAGTAAAATAAATGACTGTTTACTGTAATGACCATTTAATCATTGTAATAGAAATTTTAACAATAACAAAATAATAACTTTATTTTGCAGACATACCCATGTAAAAGTTTTCATTACAATTTAGAAAGAAATGTTTTTCTTCATCAATTTTGTTGCATATTGAACATAGATGTTCTTCTCCAGAAATATTTTTGTATCTTAAAATTTCTAATGGAAGATTCTCCAGAAATATTTTTGTATCTTAAAATTTCTAATGGAAGATAACAAGGATTAATATTTTTATTCATATTATTTCATTTTTGACTGGTCTGGTATTTTGCAATTATTTATTTCATCTACATCAGTATTATACATCAATTACCATATTTTTGGAAAAAAATCACAATACTGGTATACCAGTATTGCGATTGCCAAGTACAGGAAATCTGCTACATGTATATAAGATCATGAAGATCTTATATACATGTAGACATGTATTCACATATTGACATCAACAGAGATACAATGAAGAAGAGACCAAAGAAAGCCAACACTGTTCTTCCAGGAAAGAGCTAGGTCTTAACAAACTCCTTCAAGAGAACAGTTCGAGATTGGAATCAACTGCCAGACTCTCTTGTCAACAAAAAGTTGCCAATTACAATCCAGTCGGGTAATTTGTTCCGTTGTAATTAGCTTTAATTGTTCGTAAGATAGACCTTTAGATGTATATTGTTTCTGAGACCACAACTACCTGTGTCGGGCATGCAAGACAGTCGCCGAGTCGGCATAGCCATAGGCATACCATAGCCATAGCCTAGGAGAAGAACATGGAGAAGGAGAATTTGTCACATACACCAGCCCCGTTCTCGAATCCTAATAGGGATTACTGTACAAGAAAAGTGATTCCTGCATATAAGTGTAAAGTTAAACCCAAACTTGCGCAAAAAGGCCACTTTAAAGGATACGATTCACGTACGACTCCAAAGCCGATGCCATTTTCACAATGTTTCAAATGTAAAGTCAATGATAGAAGCATTCCGAATGCAAAAAAGGTTAAGTCGTCCCATTTAAGTTAAGTCGCCCCATAATTAAACAAGTTCACAGAGTATACCATTTTTTTTACATCCGTTTTTATTTTTTACAAATCAAAAGCTATCTGAAGGTTTCAAAATTAATTAAAGTAATAAAAGTTAATTTATCAGAGATAGTGACGATGAACACCCCATAATTAAACAAGTTCACAGGGAATACCATTTTTTTACATCCGTTTTTATTTTTTACAAATCAAAAGCTATCTGAAGGTTTCAAAATTAATTAAAGTAATAAAAGTTAACTTATCAGAGATAGTGACAATGAACACATATTTAAATAAAAAACAGAAGTTTTGGGATTCTGACTACATTTTTTATATAGCCTAGCTGGCCGAGTGGTCTAGGGCGCTGGACTTTGTGCAGGCGTTGTTGCCATAGATGTCACAGCGGTTTTATAAGTTTTATGCTGAAGAAGGATATCAGTTATCCGAAATATTCAATGTAAATTTTACCATCATCTGGTGATGTTAAACATATATATATATATATATATATATATATATATAACGTCTCAGAATGTGACGACTCTGCACAAAGTCCAGCGCCCTAGACCACTCGGCCAGCTAGGCTATATGAAAATATAGCTTTCGCTGGCCGGGTCATTCCTCCTCGTAGGATTAATCTAGGGCTGTAACTTAGTACACGATGTATGGTAGTACGGAACAGTTTATTTAGGTATTATTATGTAGGATAGAGATCAAATTAATGATGCATGTCGTGATGACTTTGTACAGGCGGTGTTGCCATAGATGTCAGAGCGGTAAGAGTTCGAGTAGTGCGGAGGGAACGACCAAAAATTTGCAGCGCAAATTTGACAGTTCTAACATCCTAGGGAATTCTTTCGTGTGTTGCATAAAGTTGTGTGTATTTTGTATGAATCGTTATTGTTTGTACTGTTAACCATGCATCACGTGGGACCCTTTAATTTGGAAATAAAATCAAGATACAAGTTCTTTCCCACTTACTTGCATGCATTTCTGCTATTACAGGCAAAATAGATTTAACAGGCCAAGAAAGAGCTTCGTACTTGCGTGCTTAATGAAACTAAATAAAACGCACGCACGTAGGCAAGCACGTGCGTACACAGACACCCCAATACACGTACACCCAAGCACACATACCTGTCTAAGCAGATCAATGAACAAATCATATACGGCGATAGCGGATCAGCTATGAAATGCATACTCCATAGGCTGGAGATGTATATTTTCTCTACGAAGACAAAAGTTTGTAATAAAGTTTCGATTTCAAACGTCCTCGCCCCGTGCAGGTCCGGGTGTCTGAAGAGTAGGCCTACAGCAGCGCTAAGCTTGTCATAAAAGGCGACTAAATAGTGCCCACAGAGCAAATGGGTTGTGTGTCCCAGGTGGTGGTATGGGGTACCTATGGCGTGTTACATGCTGGCGTTGTCAGACTATAATACGGATAACCTGACCGCAAACCATAGCGGTGCACCGTGTTGGGAAGAATGCCACATTCCTCGCACGTTAAAGAAACCTGCTGTGGTATTCGATAGGAGTAGGCGCCTTTGCGCTCCGCCACGGGAGGCTAAATTGCCCCACCCTACCCATCCCTCCCTTTTTTCTAGTGTCAATTAAAATTTGTCGACCCTTTTATCCTTGTGTCCCATCCCATGTTTCATTTCATCATCATTTGATGTTCATTTTATCATCCACTTCATGTTCATCGCCTGAATATAGCTGAAATATTGCTGCTCAGGCGTTAAACCCCATTAATCAATCAAACAAACAAACGTCAGCATAGGCGGATCTAATGGGACCCCTTATCAATCAGCAAAATTTATGAAAATAGCGTATTTTCAGACCCCCTGAAGTAAAACCACCTCTGCAGGTCCCCCTTTGGTGAATCTCTAGATCCGCCACTGGTCCTGCGTCATCTAAGTATAGGTAAAGGTCTGAAATAAATGTATACATATCAGTTGATTCGTTAATTTTAAATAATACTAAGTCCCTGACTTGGGGAGATGATGATCAAATGTAAGTAATCCTTGAAGTCATATATGATTATATGCAAAGAAATAATGCATCATCTGTATAAAGGAAGCTGAAATTAAAGGACTGGGCAGTTTATCACCCTTTTTTTCTGTAGTAGTCCTTGTAAAAACATAGCTTTATACAATATAGAAACCTCACTTTGATGTTGACAAATATGTTTGTGATCTTGATAAAATTTAGGTTTTTACAAAATTATTGATGAGAATATAAATGACTGTAACCCGAATACCAATGATTTTGAAGAGAAGGTACTAAATGTTAGTAATGAACATGTACCAATGATGCAGAGATGTCCTTGCAAAGAATCATTCCCATATACATTTATGAACAGAGAACCGAGGAAAGCCGTATATACAAAACACATGTTACGAAACAAATTTGAAAAATGTAGATATAGCAGGACGTGGGTGAATTATAGAAAACAACGAAATCTTGCTACTAAACTTCTGTTCATACTTGTTTTCAAGAAAGATGTGCTGGTGGTAAAAAATCAAAACATTTTTACAGTACAGTTAAGCCATTTAAAAAAAAATGGGCAAAAAAAAAATTGTATTAGTCAAAAACGACAAAATTACTAATGATAACACAGATGTTTGTGATACTTTGAATGCCTTTTTTGTAAATGTTGCAAAAGAAAGCCAAGGAGTTAAATGTTTAACCCCTTGAAATAGCATATACAGAATTACATTTGGGGGTGGGGGGGGCATCAGGATGCATTTTTTGAGTTATAGTCAACAGACGTTGACACTGTTACTAAAGTACTCAGTATTAATAATATTTAGAAAGCCGCCAATATGTGTGTTGATAATATCTCATCTAAGCTTTAATAAATAATACTATTTGTAATAGTAATTAGCTAAAACAGGCTTAAAGAAGTTGCATTTTTTTTTAAATCCACTATCAGTCTGATGTAAACCGAACAGACCGATTGTAACAAGTGCTTTTTTATTGTTTTTTTTTTATTTGGACGACATTTGTATGGTACGAGTTAACAACAATAGGGAGAGCGGGGATGACCGAATGGGTTCGTAGATAAGCATGAACGTTCTAGGTCGAACTATCTTGAAAAGTCTTTGTCTTCATTTTACAGAATCTGTAGTCATCGTTGAAAGGTTATTTAAAAACTATACGTTATAATTTCCATGTCTCTGATTTCACATAGACCTGCACAATAGGCAATGCTCTTTTTTTTTTTTATCAAAATATCGTTCCGACTGAACTATATGGTCTGTAACTGTAAGTCAGTATAACCACTCTCATCGGATGTGACACTCTGTCCTTTAACAGGGGAAACGGAAAATTATAATTTCTGTCATCAAAACATGAACAGGGAGTATATTTAAGTGGAAGAGGTCAGTTGTAATATTCTTTATATAGAACACTTCCATTGCTATTTTGTAATATAAGTCCTAGGTCGAAAATATGGTAACTTTGCTAAGAGTTTTTGGAGAAACCGCTGGATGGATTTTGATGAGTGAGTACCAAATTAAAGATAATAGATTGGATAATGGCATCATTTATTTATTTACTTTATCTTATTGGAATTTAGAGGAATGTTAATTTTCTTCAATTCAAAATTATGCCTTTGTAGATAAATGAATGGCAATAAAAATGTACCAATGTCTTGAGGAAGAAATACTAAAATTCCAATTTTCAAAAAAATATACTCCAATTAGATGTTATGCAGTGTGTCTTTCTGATTAATCTTTTGAGTTAACTACTAATTAAAAGATTAAAAAAACCTCTTTAAAATGATATGATTTTATTGCATAATGATGAGTTTGAAATATTCAAATAACAGTTAGAAATTGACAAATTTCATTAATTTTCCCTGGAGCAATTACTGATAACTAATTCTTGATTTTTTTTTACATTTTTATAATATTTTAGTGTTTTGAAAACACACCCTTCTGCAGTATTTTCATTCTATTTTTGTCATTATAAATTTGTTACTTTTATAACTTATATAAGTAAAATCCTGAATTACTTCTCTCCACCAGTATGCATAAGTCAAATGTAACCTTGTAGGCTTTAAGTTTACCCAGTATCAAGACCAGGGAGGCAAAGTTATGTTTTTGCATTATATATACTTTGTTAGAAGTGACCAAGGTCCCTGTAATATAAAGAGATGAAGAAATATGTTGTATTAACTTCAGACATAATAAAAATCTGTTTTCCAAAGGTCTGTTTAAAAAAAGCCATTGTGCTTAAAATTTACATGTACTTGGATTGCAGGAAAAATCCTTGATGATGAAATTTTTTCATATTGACAATATCCATATAGATATCGATTACTAGCCATGACAAACTGGTAGGCCGAATAAAAAAATGCTTGAACTTAATTTTCAATTGCAGTTGAATGGTTTTGCCATGTATCAGTGTCTGTTCTCTGAAATTTAGTTGTCTTACTTCTTAAAGGTACAAATTTTAATTCTGCAGCTAAAGATTTTACACAGCTCAGCCTCTTCAAAATGGCAGAGAGAAAAAGATTTCATATTCCTACCTCAGAAGAAATGGATGACGGCAAGAAAGATGGAAGCAACAATTTCAGACCAACACAAATCTTCAAGTCTTATAAAGAACAACAAAGTGCATCAGATGACATTATTCATAAGAAAGCAAGAGTTGAACCAGCTACACTCCAAGGGAAAGCTCTTCAAAAACAGGAGGAAACAACAATAAGCAACTCAGAAAATTCAGAGGTTTCATATGTAGTAACATCCACATCTTCTACTGGGTCAACAAACTTATTGACTGATAATAAAACCATATTGTCGGATTCTGAAAAGAAAATTTTAAGTGCACCAGGAACATCTAAGTCAATACTTGGTCAAACAAAACAAAGAAATCAAACTGAAAATCATTCTGTAGATGTCTCAAAACTGGCCATTCCTGGTAAAACTAATTCCTTATTAGTGAACCAGAGACAGAGAGGAAATCCTATTCTTAAATATGTACGGAATATTCCATGGGAGTTTGGTGACATTGTCCCTGATTATGTAATGGGACAAACAACTTGCGCATTATTTCTAAGTTTAAGATATCATCAATTAAATCCAAATTACATTCATGAAAGGTTGAAACAATTAGGTAGAAGTTACGATCTACGCATATTATTGGTTCAGATTGACATTAAGGAACCACATCATCTATTGAAGGAACTGGCTAAGATATGTATTCTGGCTGATTGTACTCTAATTCTAGCCTTTTCTACAGAAGAAGCAGGACGATATTTGGAGACATACAAAGTGTATGAAAATAAACCCCCAGATGCAATTATGGAGAAGACTGACCAAAATTTTATGGCAAAAATGACAGAATGTTTAACTAATATTAAGTCTGTCAATAAAACAGATGTGTCCACACTTATATCTACATTTGGATCACTGAAAGGAATAGTAGAAGCCAGCCAGGAGGATTTATCATTTTGTCCAGGGTTTGGACCACAGAAAGCAAAGAGAGTGCATGATTTATTCAAGGAGCCTTTCTTAAGGTCAAAAAAGGACAAGAAATGATAGGTCTTTGAATAGTACTGTTAATTTTGAAAGCCTGCATAAATCATTTCATTCAGTGTAAAACCATTCTCTGCCTTTGAATTAAGACATAAACTGTTTAACATTTTGAAACTGCATGTATTGTTGAAGTAGCCTATAAATACTCTATAATCTTAATGTGTTGCACATGTTCATTTGCAAAGGAAAGAAATAAATCTACCATTTATCTATATTATTTGTCTGAAATATTACATATGTATATTTGAGAAAATTGTATGCTATTAAATTGTGATATTTTATGGACAAAGCTGACCTAGTATATGTTTTAAGTACCAGTTTATAAAACATTCAGACACTGTTTATAGAAGAGGTGATTCATGGTGCACAAAAACCCACAGTATAAATAGTGCTTTTCAGTCTACATGTTTGTACATATGCTACTGTACAAATACTTTTATTCATGGGTACCAATTTTCGTGATTTAGGGGAAAATTGTCAGTTTGTAGATTCTATAATTCGTGGATTTGAGAACACTATCGTAGAAACAAATGAAAATTTCCACACTTTCACTCTTGTGAAGTGCCAATTTCATACACAATCTATAGAATGTAACAACTGAATGCCGAACTAAGACTGGTTATGTGGTCTGTTCAAAGTTTTTTTATTCCAATTTAAGGTTAAACTCAACATTATGTCAAGGGATTTTTCTATATTTAAAGTGGATGACTCAAAATATATTTTCATTGTCCTTTTCATAGACTGAGACTTAATATGTACTGTTCATGCATTTTGTATTTAAAAAAAAATTTAAGAATTTAATACATATATGATATTTTGATTTGGTAGTTGAATTCCCATTCAAAGATGACAAGTACCTCAGGATTCTTACACAAATGTACATGTCAGTGTACATGTATGAGGTAGCTGTGACATAAAAACAGTCCTTGACTTTAATATTTAAACAGTGCATGAAAAATTATCAGAAGATTTAAGTTCATTCAGTTCAGGGCCTAATCTAGATGGAGAAATTAGCTAAAAAACTAATGTTTAGAGAGTTCTTTGGTTGCATCAAGCTGCACCCTTTGAAGCATGATATACAAACAAAGGTTTCAATAAGCCATTTTTGTATCTTTTCAGGACTGCCTTCCACACAACGGTTGTTCAAAGCAAATATAAAAAATACAGAAACCCTTATAGATGGGTACCTGAATTAATACCACAAGAGGAGATTAAGAACAATCCATTGAAACCCCTCAAATGTCACAAAACTGGAGGCAGAGGACCTGATGGTATGGAATACTAGTACTTTTTATTAAATGACCACAAATTTTACCAGTCTGCAAAAAAAAAAAAAAATGCAGTTGTATAAATGATATCATGCTGTTGTCATTGGCTGCTGCATTATCTGTAGACACTTCAATTCAGTTCAATATCATAATTAGGCTAAAGATATTCACAAGGTGCTATACCTCAAAAGGAAGCTTTGGATTGATTTTTGGATTGATTATTTGGGTTGTGACTTGAACCATTTAGGAACCAGGGGCCAGAAACAAGCATTTTCATGATGTTCATATGATAGCTTGAGTAAATGTGAATGGATCTTTTTTTTCATTTTAGCGCAGTGTGTCATTCCACAAAAATTTAGTTGTATTTGGGGGTTGGGACTTAAACATTAAAGAATGAGGGGCCTGAAAGGGGCCAGAAACAAAGTATTTTCTTGAAGTCTGGAACCAAGGTAAAAATACTTGGTTGGGATTGCACAACACACAAATTGTGCTCTTTTTAGGTCTTACTCAAGATACCGGTAGTTAATTTTGAGATGTAGTGAGGAAAGCATATTGAAACATTTTACACAATAATTTATACATAGTAATTTAGTGTAATATCAAAGTACTGTCCACATATGCCCCAACTGTTCAAGGTTCGACCACTGTGGTCATATTAAGCTGCCCCTGCAAAGCATTTTATTGATAGCTTGTTTTCAATGGATTTCGAGGATTTTCTTTTTGCTAACTCTGTTTTAGATTTTTTTTATTTAGGCTCCTTTTTCAAGTGACCTTATTGTCAATTCAATTAATTGCATTTCAAGGTTAAACTTATTTACTTTGCTTGCCCTAATTTCTATGATTATCTGAATTTAAAAATGTTTTAAATTGCTAAATCTATAAATGCATTAATGTTGCAGTTGTAACCAATTATTTAAGTGTTTAATGTTGGCCTGTTTTTGAAGAGGTTTAGTCCCACATTGTTGATAGATCAAATGAGTTCCTATACAAAACTTCATTAAATTCCAACATTAACGGTAGGCGTTCTTTTCTTTGACTGACATTTAATTTTCCTCTGCATATTCAGTCATAGTAGGGAAATGGCTAATTGCAAATTTTATAGTTCTTTAAAAACTTTCAGATGCTGTCCATGCACAAGTTTTAGCTCACCTGGCCAACGGCCATGTGAGCTATTGCCATCACTTGGCGTCTGGCGTCTGTCGTCTGTCGTAGTCGTCTGTTGTCGTCGTCCGTTGTCGTCATCTGTCATCGTCGTTAACAATTATACAAAACTCTTCTCCTCTAAAACTACTTGGACTGATTAGAACCAAACTTGGTATACATGTTTCTTAGGGTATCCTGCATAGAACTGATGTGGGGATTTTTTATTTGTCAAAAAAACATGGCGGCGTTACTAAAAATAGAACATAGGGGTCAGACAGTAGTTTTTCACATATATCTCCAAAACCGTTAGATTTTGCTAAATTCTGACAGGGCAAAAGTGTTTAGCATGATGAGATCTATCTCTGGTCAAATTTTGGCTCTAATCCATTAAGCTGTGTTGGAGTTATCGCCCTTTTTCAACGAGTTTAGCTATTTTTAATGTTATTTTTTTCAAAAATCTTCACCTCTGACACTACTTAACCAATTGAAACCAAACTTGGTATGAATGTTTCTTGGGGTATCCTGCATAGAACTGGTGTGGAGATTTTTGATTCGTCAAAAAACATGGCCGTCGTTACTAAAAATAGAACATAGCAGTCAGACAGTAGTTTTTCGCATACATCTCCAAAAACCATTAGGTTTAGGCAAGTTCTTTCAATAGCTGAAATGATCCTTATTATTAGGACTACAAAAGTCTTCAGTGATAAAAGTTGTCAGATGACTCCTTGTAAGAGGTGTTGCCCTTGAAAGGGGAAAAATGACTTTTTTTCAACAGTTTTCAGTCAATATCTTGAAAACTATGATAGATTAAGCTCTACCAAAGACTTCTTGAGTCAAAATTGTTGGACAACTTAAATTTATTGCATTTGAAAGGCAAAATTCAACCAGGTGGGGGATTCAGGCTCCTGGGAGCCTCTTGTTTGTAGAAATTAGACAGATTTTACTATTGGGCAGCACAGAGTAAATATATCTTGCCAGTTTTTTATTCCAATTTAAGGTTAAACTCAGCATTATGTCGAGGGATTTTTCTATATTTAAAGTGGATGACTCAGAATATATTTTCATTGTCCTGACAAATCAACGAAATTATGAATAGATCAAAGAGTTATTTCCCTTTATTTAAAATTTTCTAATGCTTTCTATGAGATTTATTTCATTCTTACCATTTCAGTCAATTAAAGACCAATATTATTATTTTTTTTTTAGATAACCTGAGTGTGATCACTTATCCATGATGAACATTTTTTGGAAACAAATTTTAGCATCAGCCTTGGTCTTTCATGGACAACCTTTGAATTCTTTGTTATTTATTTATGTCAAACATGTAATGACAATTCAGACTTTGAACTGGATCAAGCTTTGATGTTGTCTCCATACTCAGACTAATCCGTGTTGTTGTATAAAGCTGTACCATGTGAAGCATTTTATTTATTTTGAAGAAGCTCACAAGGTCATATGACATTATGTTTTAACTGATATTTTTTCAGGAAGGATCTGGAATAGGAGACGAGCAGGTGGTGACCCAAAGCGGTTAAGAGTTGTTGATACTACAAGAACAGACCTTGATGGAGAACCTAGAGTTGAAAGGGTTTTATTTATCATTGAAGACCAAGTTAGATCTGCACATTTAGCAGCAGTTGCTGGAGGTGACAGGAAACGGTATATTTTAGCCACAGAGAACATGCTGTCTGGTGACCTTATAACTACATCATGTGTGCTGACAGATATTCCAGGTGAGCCATTATGAAAAGATTGTAGAGTAGAATCATACATACATGTAACGTTAATTACATATATCAAATAGTAAATTTTAACTGAAACTGCTATTAAAATTTACCCTTTTCCTGAAATGTGATGCAGTGGGTTGAAAACTTTGAAAATACATGTATACCATTTCTGATGACATTCAGAATTTTAATGGGCTATCCTTATAAATACCTATTACGTTTTTAAAACATTTTTTTATTGAATGTGATAAAGATGACTTATCATTTAGTTTATCTCAGTGGAAAGTTTACACCTTAAGATTCATTACTTTGCTAATTTATCGGGTTTTTTTTGGGGGGGGGGAGGGGATAGAGAAGATTTACAATTTTTTGTATTGCTATATGTGACTTAATCTTGAAAGAGGGTTGATAGTAAAGTAAGGAACTCACAGCTAGTCATGTCTATTTTAAGAAGGGCACTTTGGGTATGAAATTAACATTTTTTAACCTTGTCCCATATGGCAAGTTAATGAAAATTCTATTTGCCAAAATTAAAAAAATTAGGCTTTCCTTGAGACAATGCTTTTTGAAAAGTACATAAAATTTGGTTGCCCTTTGGACAAGTATAATATAACTTTTTTAGGACAGCCTTTAACATCAGACCCTTGCACTTCTACTATATTAACACCTAAAGCTGCAACGTCTTTTTCCATATAATGGTAAGGCACTTCAGATAAATACTTCCTGTTAACTGAAGTTTTATAATTACTTGTTTGATTATCTTATATGACTAACATATTTTTGTAGTAGTATAGTGGTATGCAGTTGTTGTTTACTATGGACATTTTCTATGCAACAATTTTTATCTAGTTTGAATGTAGTGTTGGTGTTGAATTCAGTGCTAGACAAGTCCTGCAGTTATATCAAACTTCTCCACAGAGAATATTTTTAGTATGGTAATTGAAAGTAAATTTGAAAAAAAAACTTTAAGCAAGAGGTTTAAGGTGTTGATTTAACTTGTGGATTTTGTTGGTCAGTCAAATATACTATCCAACATTACACACACAGGTCATTTTTCTTCATGTGCAACTCAAATAAATTTCAAGTGAATTTCAAGTTTATTAATTTAAATTCATTTTTTTTATTAAGATTTACTGTGTATTTCATGTGAGCTTCATATTAAATTCACATTAAAATACCAGGTAGTTCACATGAAACTTTAACATGAGCTTCACATGAAATAATTACACGTCAACTTCATGTGATATTCAAGTGAAGAAAATTAGCTTATGTACATTGAATTCCAGTTGACATTTAAAGCAATTAAATAACAAAATAATGCAGAACTTTAAACAATTTGGAAAAATTGTCCTAAATTGTAGATGTAAAATGTTTTCAATTTATTTCAGTGAAAGCTAAAGAAGGAGATTCTTATCCTGTGGGTAATCTCCCCCTTGGTACGATTGTCCACAATATTGAAAGAGTACCTGGGGAAGGTGGTGCTATAGCAAAGGCTGCTGGTTCATCAGCAATTATCACCAAGCAAGTTGGCAACCACACCATTCTCAGAATGCCTTCAAAAGTAGAAATACAAGTTCAAAATACCTGTATGGCTTCAGTTGGTAAAGTTTCGAATGCTTTGCATGCAGAAACACCCTGGGATAACATCAATGAAAAACGACGTGCAGGTATCAAACAAAGAAGTGGACGTTATATTGAAAAAGGTTCACAAAGAAAACGAGATAGACCTAGAAAAGTTCAAGATGATTATAAGAAAGCCATGATGGATCCTCCTGAATGGTTTAGGTATTCATTAACTGTCAAAGATTTACAATAAAGCATAATTCTATCTTGAGTCAAATTATCTGCCTTTCACCATCCATACTTCTTTTTAAGTGCCAATTAGGCTAAATAGATTTTTATATTCACACATTTTTGTACCACAAGTATTGGTTTATTTACCATGATGGAGAACTCAGTGCCATGAATATAATGTAAAATGTACTCTTGAATTAGGTGAATGTATTATGTTACACAATCATTAATCGAAATCTGGAGGAAGTTATAACTGTCATAATGGTCCTGCTAGTGATTGAAATTCTTATCATTCTGAAAAAAAAAAACAAGACTGTCAAATTGACAGCAAACCAGATTTTTCCACTTTGAAAGAGTTATCAAGGGAACCAAGATTCAAGTGAAAAACAAAAGAATATATTTCAAGGATAAAAACTAGGCAGGGAAAATAGACACAGAAAACAAAGAACACACAACAATCTAAATTACACCTTCAAAGAAACAAAACTAGACTTACTCCACAGCCTGTTGAACCCTGTACATTTGGGGACCATTGTAGACACGTGATTCATATTGGACACAGTTTTTATGGGGGATAAACTAAGCACTTTTGACAAACAATTCTGCTGCCATTTCTAAACAACCAACTTCGCACCACAATTAGTAAATTGTTGACAACACTATGATGGAATATGACTGATGATTTACTTTAAACATATATTCCTGCAAGTTGTTGAAGAGTTGTGGAGAAGGCATCAGACCAAGTTTTGCTGAAAAATGACTAAGTACAAACAGCTAGTCATTTCTACAATTTTTGCCCAAAAATAAATTCCTGGCAATATGCACATCCCAATATGGTAATCTAACACCCCATTAAGTTTCACAATACTGCAAGTCATTGCAGAGGAATTTCGGACAATGCACGAGACAAAAGTTTTGATGAAAAATGCCCAAGTTCAAAAGCTGTCATTTCTACAAGATTTTTCCTAACATAAATTTCAGTGTTTTTTCCTTTAGTAGATCAAATGTAACATTTTATGAATTACTTCAAAAGGCCTTGAATGTTAAATAACAACCCACAAAGTTTCATAAAAATACTGCAATCTGCTAAGAAAAAGTTAGGACAGACAGATAAACAGGGTGAAACCTAAACTTCGCTTGCAGGGGTTTAATAAGCAACCCATACTCCACTTAAAACTGTGAACTTGGACCAGGTACACCAGAAGGGTCAGTGTTTTCTGCTTTTCAAGAAACTCCGACAGTTGTACATAAAATGCCACATCCAGGGTAGATGTAAGAGGAAAAGAAAACCGAGACAGTGAAATTAGATTTTTCAAAATAAACATAAAATTTTCTCCAGTCAGAAAATATACTAATTGCAATAGCCACAACTCACAAATGGCAACAGTGAAAGTAGTAAATAACTACTAACTACTACTTGAAAACTACAAACGAGACCCTTCACTCTGTCACATGGAAGAAGATATCCAAATTTGAAAAGAACCCGCTAAAACTTTTCAATTTATTGCACAAACAATGGCAGCCACCTGTCAAGCGTACATTTCCCAGTAACCATTTTTTTCTTTTTGGAAAATACGCTCAATATTAGATATTGGAAGTAGAATGATTGTAGAAACTATCTGTAACCATACACTATTACAGATAAGTTTGGATAAAATATATCTCCTAAAGTCTAATTAGTGGGGTAAAATGCATTATATTTACTGACAATAAAGTGATAACATTATTTTGATTCTACATTCTGATCTTGTCAACTTTGTTACATGTACCAGTTGTTAAAAAAAGAGTTTGGTGACACCTTACTAAGTTTTAAAAGGTATACAACAGGTATTTCAAATATTCACCACAATAAAAAATCACAAAAAGTGTAAGCAAGAATAATAGCAGTTATTGTAATGGCAATTAATGTAAAGCATTTGTCATGTAGGGTGTATATAGATTTTAATAAATAAAAATGTCAACAATATGTCATGAAAAAAAATCAACACAACATACATCCTAACATTCATTCACGATCACAACACTTTGTTTAAAATGTGGCCGAGTTCAATATAAAAAGACGAGTTTCTTCCTTCTTTATCCAGCGCAGAAGTTTGTTAATGGCTCCTATTGCAGTATGTTTGGTAATCAATGGTCCAAATACAGCGTACAATTCAAACTGTTGTGTAACCTAGACAAAAGAAAAACAAAACTTCTTCATGAAGAACTGAGTGATGGTCAGGGAAAGTGCTGTATATAATGAGATTAATGAATGAAGGGAAAACCTTATAGTACATACAGTGATGATATTCTGGGGTAAGACCTCTGGTGAGCTTCTTTCGTAGTAAATTATTAAGATGGAGATTTAAAATGTTTTTTTTTTTTCAAATATGAAATTAGATACCTCTTGAAGTTAAAATGTCACTCTCATTATAGTAACAAGTGAACTAGACATTTCCCCTAACATAGCCTGATGAACCCTGTACATTTGGGGACCAATGTAAACATAAGATAACTACTGAATCGTTAAGAACACTGTGTGTCCACCTATTATACAGAATTATGAAAAAAAAGATTTTAATAGGTTGTAATTCCCATCAGTCAATTGTTTTGAGGTAAAAGTGTGAAAATTTGATAAAAAATAGCTTGTTTTACATTAGCACTGCATACTTACCAATATGTTATTCTTAATTTTTTTTATACACACACCTTTAACATTAATTAAGAGAAATAATATCTATATCTTCCGAAAAACCTACATGTATGAACCTTTTTTCCAAAATAATTTAAATCTTGATCATAAGGATAAATATACAAATACAACTAAGGATACAGTAACATAATATAGTTCCCCAAACATGAGTCTCACTGCTAACTTCAGGGAATAGAATTGTACTTTTCCACAATCTGAAATGTCTGGGTTGTTAACTAAACAATTCACAAGGAGATGCAAACTTTCTATCATTTCATAGATATTTTAATCTCAGTTTGATAGAAAGTTTAAGTCTCTTTCTCCACTGGTACATGTAACTATATTACTCCCTGTTATTTAACTTACACAGCCTGATAAAATCCCATGCTTGTCGATTTTAAGTTAACTTACCCAACCTGATAAAATCTCATGCTTGTTGATTTTAAGTTAACTTATTCCAACTGATAAAATCTCATGCTTGTTGATTGTAAGTTAACTTACCCAGCCTGACAAAGTCTAATGCTTGCCAACATGGTAGAGGATATTAAATTAACTTGTTCAGCCTAACAAAGTCTAATGCTTGCCAAGATGGCAGAGGATTTTAAGTTAACTTACTCAGCCTAACAGTCTAAAGCTTGCCAACATGGTAGGTGGATTTATTTAACTTACCCAGCCTAACAGAGTCTCATGCTTGCCAACGTGGTAGGTGGATTTATTTAACTTACCCAGCCTAACAGAGTCTCATGCTTGCCAACATGGTAGGTGGATTTATTTAACTTACCCAGCCTAACAGAGTCTCATGCTTGCCAACGTGGTAGGTGGATTTATTTAACTTACCCAGCCTAACAGAGTCTCATGCTTGCCAACATGGTAGGTGGATTTATTTAATTTAACCAGCCTAACAGAGTCTCATGCTTGCCAACATGGTAGGTGGATTTATTTAATTTAACCAGCCTAACAGAGTCTCATGCTTGCCAACATGGTAGGTGGATTTATTTAACTTACCCAGCCTAACAGAGTCTCATGCTTGCCAACGTGGTAAAGGATCTTAAGTGGCCTAACTGTTGTGTGGATTCTGTTGTGTAGATAGAGGTATAAACCAAACAATCTCTCTTGTTCTTGATTGGACAGATAAGGTGCTTCTAATTCGGGACTAGTGTACTGTGCCATACTACGAGACTTGTATAGGAAGTGACGCAGATCAGATATCCCACATTGCCGACAACTGTAACTTGTCTTCATCAGGGAATCACTTATTGCTTGTAGACCATTGTATTTAATAAGTCTCTGAAACAAAAAAAAATTCATAAAAGAGGCTCCAAGCATAAATTTTAGCTCAATACATGTATGTTCTCATATAATGACATCAACCTATGGCAAATATTCCTAACAGATCAAAATGTGACAACTGTAGTCCTGTTGATTCTATTCTGTTGAGCTGTTTGCAGATTATTACTATAATCTAGTGGGGGGGGTGGGGGTGTGTGAAAACGTCGAATTTGATAAAAGGCAATAACTCCTTCAAGACAGCTTCATACGACTTTAGTCCTGTTGAACTAATTGAATTTGCAGCCCAAATTAATTGGTTACCATTTCTTTTATCAGTACAACATGTAATTATTTTTTAGATGTAAGCCAATTGCAAAATCATCAATTGTCTCATAATTTAGACAATTGGTGGAAAACAGAACAAATTCTGATGCATCATCTGCTTTTCACATGGACTAAAGATTCAGGTGAGTAAAAATTAAGATGCACTGTTCATGACTTTACAACAAAATAAATATTTAATAAATAAAAGAAATAATATATTTTCCTGTCGCAAAAAACTTTTCAATGTTAGTAACCATATATTATACATTACCTGTATCTACTGACATTTTCATTAGACCCATACTTGATTCAAGTTTATCATATTTAAAAAAGGGGCGTATATTGGTATGGCACTGTAGTCATTCGTAGATACTTGATTTCGTATGATTACTTGAGTATCAATTGTGTTAATTTTAAATGTTATAGTCCTGACTATTTAAGAATCAGGGGTCTAAAACAAGCATTTCATAGATTTCAAATATATCTAACTCCAGTAAAAGCATAGGAATGTCTTTGATATTGTTCCATAATATTCTATACCACAATGGTCAGATTTGAATTGATTTTAGGGTAAAGACTTGATCTTTCCAGCAATTAGGGGCCTTAAAAGAGGCCAGGAACATTCATTTTCCTGAAGTCCAGACAATAACTTGACTATTAGTGAATGGATCTCTTTGAAATTGAATTACAAGGTGCCATACCACCAAAGAAAGACTGGGATTGATTTTGGGGGTTTAGAATTTGATCCTGTAGGAACTAGGAACCAAAAGGGGGCCTCAAACAAGCATTTTCCATATGTCCATACAATAACTTGAATAAAAGTAAATGGATCTTATACATGAATAAGTTTTACTGCAAGGTGTCATACCACAAAACGAAAATTGGGATTGATTTTTGGGGTTGTGACTTCAGCCTAGTAAAAAAAGGGGCAACAAATGGACCAGAAGTAAGTTTTATTTTTCTTATTTCTGGATGATATTCAGACAACTTGAATGAAAGGGAATGGATCATTTTGAAATTGTACAACAATGTGCAATATCCCCACAGGAAGTATGGGATTAATTTTGCAGGTTTTGACTTGAACAATTTAGAAATACTGGCCAAAAAGTTACCACTTCAGTTCTGTTCCAGGGTTCGACATTAACGGTTGCCCGATTGCCCGGGGCAAGTAAATCGCCGGTCTGGGCAAGTAAAAACGACATCAAAGTTGCCCGACTGGGCAAGTGAAAAAAATATGTGCCCAAATCACATTATTTCTCATCATCGCAGCTCTAAAACATCGAAAATTACTTCTGTATAGTTCGCCGTTCTTCCCGACCTTGCTGACCTAGATTATCATTGGATAGTTTTCTGATTTTCCCTTTGCCAAAAATAGATCGTATGATATTAATGTCGACCAATCGGATGCGCCCAATTGTACATCTATTTTCGTTATCCAATTGAACATCGCGATTTATTTATGGAATTTCTTACTTTGGAAAACTGTAAGAAATCTGTACCGAAAACTTCGAAAATATGAGAGAAAAAGAGAAATAAAATTCTATTGAAGATAGTTATTGTTGTCCATTTGTTAAACTAAAGATGTGAAATAAAAACTCCTCACATGAATACTTGTAATTTCTTTGCTTCTTGTTTTACCCCTTATTCCCGCAAAAAATATGACGGCTTTTCGATTTATTTGGCTTGCAATTATTATTAAACAAGGGTTTCTGGTTTAAACACTATATAGTGACACAAAGTTCCGGGCAAGTATTTCAATATTTCGGGCAAGTGAATCACATATGTCACTTGCCCGACTGGACAAGTGAATATAAAAGTTAACGTCGAACCGTGTTCAAATTTTTATTCTGTGTCAAATGATGGTACCTAATCATAATCAAATTTCAAAGCTGTGTCTAGTTTGAATGGTGTGTCCATACTTGCCCAAACTGTTCAGGATTTGACTTATGTGGTTATATCAAGCTGTGCCTTGTGAAGCATTTTATTACATTTATGGTTATTACTATTTCTAAAGCAGACAGTACATACTTCTTGAATTCTTTTCTTGCATTCCGACAATATGAAGAAAGATTCCCTGTCAACTGATAATAACAACATACAGGTTTGGCAATTCTCATCCAAGTACGATATGTGTGCCTGTAGAAACCCACTAAAAACAAAGAGAACTGGTGATATTACTGATGTCTAGTTTCACAAAACATCTTAAATTAAGTTTTCCACAAATTCTTCCTCAACATAACCAGTGAGTAAATGGTTTGAAACATAATTTTTAGGTTCATGGATTTGTGAAACTAGTTTTGGGGTATAGAATATGTATATATGTATGGATCACTATGAAATTGTACATTGTATCACAAGGTTCCATACAACTAAAGTAAGGCCAGGTATAAATTTGGAGTAGTAACCATATCCATGAAGGAATAAGGGACCAAAAACAAATATTTTTGAATTTTACTATAAACTAGAATGGATCTCAATGAAATTACAATTGATTCCACACCACAAAAGCAAGCCTTTGATGGATGTAAAGGCTAATGTCCATTATCTTTTAAGAGAGTACAAAAAAATGGTCAACTTTGTTTTTTCTTATGTCCACACAAATTTCAAAGCTCCTAGACAATTTTCCTTCTGATCAGAGTTTTGTCAAATAAATACCAAAATGAAATGAGAACACTGTGTGCTTCTTATTAAATTGATACCCCCACTTCCCATGCTAGCGAATGACAAAGTCAATGTTCTGTGAGACTAAAAATGTTCAGATCAAAATTTAAAATAGGAGGTGTACATCTTCAGTATGTAATTAAGATACACATCTTCAATATCTAATAAAGATTCTGTGGAACCATTCAGTTATATAGAAGGAGTTGTGAACAAGAAGAGTGTACCCCAGCGTGTAAAAAGGATGGAAACCACTATCACTTTATAATCCCAATGTTGCTAAAACTTTTACTATTACATAATGAAAACATGACCAAAATTGAATTTTTTGTCTCCCCTATATTGCATATTGTACATATAAAATACTGTTATCTATAAAAATATCACTACATGTAGTAGAAAGGAAAAACATCAAATATGGTTCAAAGTTACATTCCATCTTATATTATCAAAGAACAAGTTATATCATCACTTTTTAAAAACAAGAGAGCTATGAATAAGTTTTCAAGAGTATTTATAAGGTAGTAATCCATTAATCTTATGTGCTTGATGAGAAGAACAAAGATACAAACCTTGCATCAAACTTAGGAAGACAAATGGGTGTCCATGATTCAGCCGCCTTGAAAGACTCAGATGCATTGACAAGATTAATGATAAGATGTAGATCCATAGGATGTAGAAAATATTTCTTCATTCGTACCAGTGTTACCAGCTGATTGTTGGCTAAAATTATTGCAAAGACTAAGTCCTGAAATATAAATACAAGAATATTGTAACATTTAAAAATATCTGGAGAGAGCGAAAAAGCAGTGAGGTAAGGTAAGTAATGCAAACTAAGTTTTTCTATTAGTAAATTATTTTTTTTACAACTGTTGACATCTGATATTTACATTTAACTATAATGGAAGCAAACAGCAAAGAAAAGATTGTGTTATATTGTGTTTAGAAATATATATTCACTAAAGTATAGATCTTATCCACCGCCAGTCAACCATATACATGTACTATACTATATTAACTCTAGGCTAAACTTAAAATAATATTTGTTTCCCGTTACCTTAACCTAGCTTCTAGCTTTGGTTTGGTAGGTAGGAAAAATATTTTTTTTTCCAAAGTTCATATGATTCAGTAAAAACAATGAGCAAACGTGAAAAAAGATGCTTGCAAAATAAAAAATAAAAACTTGTAAGAGAATGGCAATAAAACTTTTTGGTAGGGCCAATTGTTTGGGTATGTAGGGTAAAATACTTATTTTGGCCCTATAAAAAACTGTTCTTTAATTCTTCATGGGCATGGGGGATTTTCTTTTTCTAACCAAATGCCTGTGGTCTTACCATATTAGAATATCATGATAAATATCAAATTCATAAATAAATACAAGAAGTCTATACACCATTTTGCTGGTGGTCACGTGTGCATTTTCTTAATCCCTGATTTATCATATGTTCTTTTTTTTTATCACAATTCAAATCCTTGTACTCTTGATTTCCCTTTCCAAATATCCATTTCAACTATTTGTGTTAATTTACTCTTACATTTTGTAAACTTGAAGAATGCATATCATCTAATTAACTAGGAGAACCATTTCAGCTTACCTTTACTTTTGCATGCTGAATGATGGCTTGAGCAATTGAATCCCTAACTTGACTATCTAATGGTAAGCACCTAACAGCTTGCAGCTTAAAACTTGGGTCATGATCCATTAGATTTAACAAATTGTCAATGAATTTCTCTGATCCACTTAACATTCTTCGTAAGTCATAATTCCTCCTCTGTTTGAAAATTTTTTGTAGAGTGCTAATAGTCAGGACACTGAGAATTTGATTATAGACATATGAGAGTTGTAAGAGTAGCTGTTGAACTGATTCAAGGCCTTTGGAGACTGCCACAAGGTATACATGTTCTCTGACAAAGAAAACAAATCTATAATCCCCTGCTACCATGCTCCGTAAAGAGTCTTTTGAAGCAGAAACAAAGGACACTAAAGCTTGCATTACACCCATTATTGTCACAAGTTTATCTTCATTACCATGCCTGTAAAAAAATAAAAAATATGTCACAATAAGGAATGGAAGTGTACTTAGATACATGTATATTTTTGTACATGTAGAGTTCCTGGTTTCTGAACTTAAGATACTGGTAGTATTGTCACATATAAACATACATTGTACATATAACTATGTTTGATTTTTATCCATAAAAAAATCTACATGTGAAGTGTCCATCTCTATCAAGGGCACATCAAATCAAAGTCTCCTTACTTGACTGGATTTCTAAGAATGCAAACTTATTCTACTGGTGCATGCTACAAATATTTGGAGTTCTGATTTCTTCATTCAATACTAAAATCTTGAGGGGTATTTATTAGCTGTGTGTTTTGCTCTTTTTTTTTCGAACATGACACTGCTGAATTGTTTTTAACATACAATTAATGAAGAATGTCCTTTTACCCAAAATACACATGTAAGTTCCTGTACATTTGTATTACGGTGTATTATTTAATAGATAACCTTGAGTATATAGGTTTCCCTGCACTGCTCAAAATAAATATGTGTTTCTTTTCCTGTCTCCATTGGGAGCCTCTACCATACTCATCTACTTCAACTTCTTCCTCTTGGGCAGATAACTCTTTAACTGCTGCATCACTTAAAGATACTGATGATAGGTCCTTTGAAATCTACAATAAAATTAAATCAAATACTGACTTTATAAAAAGCTATGGACACTTTTGGTAATTATTCATATTATCACAAAAATGACAATGTAACTGTAAATGCATTAGTTTTGTTTTCATTAATTCAGTTAAATGAGTATCTTCATCGAAATTACTTTAAACTAGTCATAGTGACTTGGAAAATAGTGTTTCATGGTGTAAAAAACAGTTTTTGTCATGCATGTGTACTGGTACATGCATTTTTTTGCATTTATTTGTTAGCTATGACAATAGCAAATGTGATCATATCCCCAAAATGTAAACAGTTGATGGTAAGATGAAAAGGAAGACATTATGAATCTACCACTGCTGAGTGTGCAAGACAAAAAAATAGTTTATAAAATTTCCTAGTCTTACATTTTGTAGAAGTGCTCAGTTTGATTCTTTTTCACTTTAAAATAGATTTTTTGATTAGTACATGTATGTCAAGGAAAAAATATTGTGCCTACTGAAGTTCCCTGTACACAAAGCATCACACATCTTTTCATTGTGACGCTATAAATGTTGCATGTTTTACATTGTATCTCACCCATGGGTGAGAAAAGGAAATCTAACATGACTAAAATTATCATTATGGATACCCTTGTCTCATCAGTCAGAAATTGTTTTTATCTTTGACAGTATCTTTTTATGACACAAAGATATACATGTTGTAAACAAATTTTTGAGACTTGGTGACAAAGACTTCATCCTATAATATAGGCAGTGTCTCCCTCACATACATGTACATGTATATATAAATCATATCTTATTCTGTAGAAATGTGTTAATTTGTTTAATGATCAGTACCAAATAATCATTTCAAGCCAGCCAGAATTTTTTGTACCATGCTTATTTTCTAACAACTAAGCTATTGAACACAGTTATATTGATATGGTCATTACCATGAACTCATTGATTTTTAAAGTACACACATGGCTGTCTGCTCCATGTGAATAAAGGTGTAGGGGCTTTTGGCTATCAATAATGCCCAAACATGTCAACTATGTTACAATAACATTAAAATTGTTCATAACATAATAAAGTATATAAATACATGTATTAGGAAAGTGAATGTTTTGTTGCATTAGTTCATTGTAATGACCCATAATTGTGCCTACATTATTTAACAAAACTGCTGAACTGTAAATTTTGTTTTTTTCCCCAGACATATCTACATCCAGAAAACTATGTCCACACCCAAGAAACAACTTTATATTTTCACATATGATGAACTACGTACATATATAATAATGAAGGTGTTCACAAAATATGAAGTTGTTTTTTGGATGCAGACACCATTTCCTTGCTAAAAATATGACCTGAAAGTGATTAAAAATACAAAATTAACATAATATGGGAACTTTAGTCAACTTCAAGCAATTCTTTGGTCTTTGAATGCAAGAATTATCAGAAGTCTTCATGTTTTTTCATTTGTTATGGATTCAATTCTCCTACAAATGTAATTCACAATTAAATCCTTCAATACATGAATATGAAAAAGGGACACAATTAATGATAGTTTGCTAAAAATTTTTTCACTTGAAAAAAAAAAAATTATTATAAATGACTAATGGGTTTAGTTCCGGACTAAGACTAGAGCTAAAAACTGCTTTACACATGCATCAAGAGTGAATCTTGGGTACATGTATGTCATGAATGAAGAGGTTATTTTGATGAATTGACAAAGATAACTCATCAATGGATTTAATACTGTCATTTAAAAAAAAAATAGAATAATTAATTTTGAACACCAATTAAGGCATTTTGGGTCTAATTTCTGAAAATTGGCCAACAAAATTGGTAGCTGCCAATTTTTCTGGCAACAAAATTTTGGAAGGCAGAGCAGTCCTCGATTAATTATCAGTTATATTTTAGGCTAGGGAGAGCCTTTATTGTCCCTTCTTCATTTTCTTCACAATGTCATAGTTTCCCACTCTTATTCAAACAAGGATATTCTTTGAAAAGCAGAGGATGCTTACCCTACAAGTGCACACACTTGCCAACATTAAAAAAATTGTCCATGGGGGTTTTCATGCAAGAAATTGTCCTTAGGACCAAATGAAACCATTACAGGGCCCTCAAATTCATAAAAGTACAAATGTATTGTTTTCTGGCCTTTTTATGACAACATAAATCTAATGCGCCTCTTTTAAATTGCTTGTTGTAAATTATGGTCAATATTGCTCTTAGTAAATTTAAATTTTGGAGTGGTCATGGGGTAATCTCCCACAAATAGTGACACTTGGCAGGTTCATGTACAAAATGTATGCCAGTACACAGGGTTTTTTTCCAGGATTTTGAAAGCTTTAGTCACTTTCGCGTGAGAAAATGAGGACCTTTTTAATGGTGCATTTTTTTAAGTATGGTAGTATTTGCACTTGACAAAAGATATTTAAGAATCATCTGTTATTTACAGCACTTTGTAAGACATTAAATAAAACTTAAATGTACATGTACATTGCATATGAATAAAGCACATATTTTTTTTCCAACGTCATGCAAGCATGTTTTCCAGAGAATCCAAATAGCATGCCTGAGATTTCATTAAAAAAGAAACTCCCCAGCTTCTAAGAATCATCAAAAATAGAAATCCCTTTACACTCTTATACATTAATCAGGGACATACAAGTGTACATCCTTGGCATAGTTTTAAATGCACATGTATTTCATATAAAAAATGCTTTTTCTGCATTGCCACCCTTTGTAGAAACACAAAAATACATCTAGCACAGTGTAAATATAGAACTGCCTTAACATGCAGCAGTGCTACATTGGACAGATATAAATATTTTCAAATAGGTATTTCCCTATTGTTGCCTCATGATAATCTATTTTTAGCACAATTTTCAACTGTGCTTTTTGGGAACCAGAAGGAGTTAATGACAAATTTACGTCATTATTTTTCAGTTATATTTAGTATTGGTGCCTCAGGAATTCATTGATAGCATAAATGACGTCTTCAAGATCGTAAATATTGCTGACATGCAACTACAAATGTAGTGACACCGTGGTAGTGACAAAATTACCCACATTCGGTTTCCACTCAAGTTAGATGTACAAAAACAAATGATAAATTACTTTTTATGTCATTTTGAGACAAATTTAATGAGAAGTAAAGGAATTTTCAAAGCAGCAATTGTTACCGGCATTTGAACTTTCACACTTGAGTGGTCAGAGATTGACATTTACTCCTCGTGCGGTGCCTGATTAATGTAATTGGCCAATTAGGTGATTGTTTACACAAAATTTTGACACCTGTTGAGAGTTGTAATTAGGTTGGGGTAATTAAATTGTCACTTTTGCCACTTGAACCAAAGTTGGGCTTACAGCTCTTAATGTTTTTTGTATCTTCAAAGATTTCAGGTGACGATATGAGATTCAATTATTTTCTTCATTCTGAAAAGTTTTTCGTTATTGGGGAAAATGACGAGCACTAGAAAAATCACTGAGTACACCTAATCCATACAGGGAGAAGTTTTTGTAATAGACAAATAAATGTCAATATTGTTATTCTTCAAACAGAATTTTCTAAAACTTCTTGTCATTGATGTCTAGATTACTGGTCAGAGAGTAGATCTCGCTGTTTACAAGACAGAAGCAATTCTTGCCAATCTGATCACCAAAATTTTATTCCTCAATGAAAATCGTTGTATGATAGCTCTTTAGAAAACAAAACATCAGCAATATGTTAAGACATTTTTTTCTAAAATTTTGGGCATAAACTTGTTTGGCAGGAGAGGATGAAAAATTGCTTAGCGAGAATTACTTACTGACAAGAACTACTCCTTGACAAGTAGGCCCTGACGCAAGATGTGTATTTTTACATAAAACTTTTGTAATTTTAACAATAGTCAAGTAAGACCTCATTCTGATCTTCACTAGATTCTTCTCCTGTAGAGGTTTCATTCTGGTCAGACGAACTGTTTTGGCCCTCTTGAGAACCTGAACGAACAATTGCATGAATTACACCACTGGGATGAGTATCATAATCTTCATTCACAAGATCGTCAAAACCAATCTCTTCTATTTGGTCCCCTGCAACAAGAACAGGATTTGGAATTTCCTCAGGGGCGAATTCAATAAAATCTTCTTGGTCTGACGCAGAAGAAAGGTCCTGATTTCGTAAAGAAACGGGCACTTGTTCCGCCTCTTTGCCCTCTGCCATCACTCGGGTTCATTATTGAGGTACACAAACTTAACTTCCGGTTTCCGAGTTGTGGCTTGTGATACGTATACTGCATTGGTCGATGCAACTGACATATGCACTAATTATACCAATGAGTTTTTTAGCCAAAATAAACATACACAAATTTTAGTGCACATTTGTTATGTCACTGTGGAAAAAAGTGCACATAAAATCTGCACAAGTGAACTTGCTTATAGCAGAGAGTCATATTTCATTTATTGGAACTGACTGAATTTTAAATATTGTTGTGAGTTCTACATGAATTCTTTAAGAATTGGCAATAATAAAAATTATATCTATTGACAAATATGTGCATATTGTTAATTGCGCGAAGTGCGATAAACAAAATATGCACATGGAAAATTTATGTTATTTATCAATAGACAAAATTTGTATCATAGCCAATTCTAAAAATTAATTTTAAAACATATTTGTATCTTTAAACATGAGAAAGTAGCTCTGAATTTAACTGAATAGGGGCGTGTCAATATTTTTTTTACCCATTGAGATATAACAAAATTATTTTAACCAATCAGATTACAATATTTATCGCAAATTAATTTATTTGTGAAATGTAGGTGAATTCCCGTTCTATTTTAGCTCTAGGAGCCGCCATCAGACTGTTAGGTATAGTCCGAGATTGCAATGACGTCCGACGGCTGCTGGGGCCATGGGACGTCAGAGCTCGTCCCAAATAAAAAACACGGAATTTGGCTTGTCAGTCGAAATTCTGGAATTCAATGAAAGACAGTTATTTGTTGGTGCATGTACAACAGACAACACTATTAACGTGTTTCAACTCTATATGAAATTTGTACACTGCTTATTTCTACAAAATTTCACAATATTTGACTCCGTGATCTTAAACTTTACAAGTTCAATACCACAATATTTTGTTAATATTTTTAAATTTTCATTCTCTAAACACTAATTACTACAGAAAAGCATATCAAGGCAAGTAAAATAAACTTTATTTAAAGTCGATAAATCAAACAAGAAACATACGCTCTTGTAGAGCTATTGAAATTGACATATACATAATACTGTTACAAGTATAAACTTGTGTTATATTGCTGTGGAAAAAGTGCACATCAAATCTGCTCAAGTGAGCTTGTGTTTGGCAGGGAATTATATTTGTCTTCATTTCTACATAAAATGGTCACTGTAACTTACTGAATTAAATATTTTTATGAGTTCTGCATGAAGACCCCTTTCTGAGAAATGTAGGAGAATTCCCATTCTATTTTTAGCTCATTGCCTTCTAGGAGCCGGTATCGCACTGAAAGGTAGTAAACTCCACACATTTTCAGGGCTATCAGTGTACACATGCAGCTTTTAGGTGATGTATAGTCTTCTTCAGATTAACATAAGGTGGAAGCTCCATAACACATTGAACTTAGTGAAATTAGCATTGGAGCCTATGGAAGTGATATTAGTGGTTTGCAGTACAGGCCCTTGGGACTAGTTTTTTTTAGTATAAACAGCATTAAATAGCAAGCGGACATGACTGAAAACACACACAATAATTCAAATGTGGAAACAAAATGATTTAATGATTTTTTTTGTGATAAAAATATCCTAGTTACAAGGGCCTGTGGTTTTTGTCAAAAAGCATAGGAACTTGATTTTGGTATAATTGTGCCTTCATGTATAGGCGATGTTTAAAACATTTTATATTGATTCTTTTGAGAATTCGCCCTATTTCGCATAAAGAAGTAAACTAACATACAATGTAGAAGAGTAATAAAAAAAGACTACTGGAAATAATAATGTAGAATCACAAATCGCCGACCAAGAGATTTTATGATTATCTAAGGTTTAGAAAATAAACAGATATACAGAAAATATTGCAAAATTTAAGTTCTTTGTTTTTTTTTGCCTGTATGTAAGGGACCGTTCAATATTTATCAGATTGTTGGACCGGTACAATTGTATACGTGCTGGACAAGAACTTTTTAAAAATTGAATTGTTAAAAAACAAAGAAAAAAAATCAACAAACTTGATACATACGAATAGTTTATGCAAGTACGGAAGGAATTGAGCCTTTAACTTTGATGAAATGAAATTTTTCAATTTGTTTTAGGTCGGTTATGTCATGGTGCAAAACAGTTTAAACAAAATGAATCATTTCAATAAAACGTGTAAAATATCTTGCTGGATAATTATTTTTTTCTGCTTTCACACTTAACTAGGCATGTAGATTTCTGCAAGATAGATAGATATTTTAAAGAGGGATGAAAAATTGAATCGGCCCAGTACTTCAAGAAATGCACGTACAAAATGTGCGTAGCGATATCGTATTGTGCTTATTGGCATCCCAACAAGTTTTCATAGATTCATCGTATCAGTAAGTCATGCATTGGGATGGGACAAATGCAATAAATTAAAGCGTTTACGATACAAAAAAGTACCAAAATAGAGATACTACATTTATTCATTTTTTGTTCACATGAAACAACGATACAAGTAGGTGATTTTGGGTTAGAAATATCAACAGAAAACACAATATCATGTGACGTATGTACGTTGTATTTTCGTTCCGTTCTTAGTGAAACAACACGTATGTATATCGTCGTAGCAGATATCACAAGGGTGTCCACTATGTGTAACATGCTCATAATGGGTTAATCTTAATACAAAATAATAAATACTTTCAGAGATCACCAAAATGTCATCAACAGGTGCAAACACATATTTATGAAGATCTTAAAGTCACCGACAACAAAAGTATAAAATCCACGGTGACAGAATGATGACATTCTTCAAAATAAATTTAGGTTACAGACCACCAATTCAACCAATGAGCATTTGGAACGTACGCAAAAATAGCCCTACGCAGAAATTACCCCTGTTCCTCACAGTGCTGTGAAAAAAGTTCTCATCTTATTTAAAAAAAATTAAACAGTTTCTGAAAGGAAAAAACATTTCTGTACATTTTATAGGTGCATTTTGATCCTTGTGATGTGAAGCCTAATCTCCATAATGATTTTTAAATATACCCCTATCTTGTGAAAACACTGGGATTTCCCATGCTATTTATAGACCCTTCACTTCCGGTGACCAGTACTGCACTGCAAGTCTGCTAACCCCACATGCCATTCTGAGGATTGTGAGCTGACATATGTAGAATCATGCTGATATATAGTCCTCTGCAAGTTAAAGTTAAGGTAAAGTCCAGAGAAGCCATTGAATATTGTGAAATTAGCATAGAAGCCTATGGAAAGTGGAATTAGTGGTTTTTAGCCTAAACTAAATAGTAAAATAACAACACAAAAGATACATTAATGGTAAACATCTCCCGACTAGACAGGCACATGGCGTGGTGTTAAACAACAAAAACAAATGTAGTTTTAGAAGGCCTTAACCATAGTGGTGGATCCAGATGGATGTGCTGGGGTTTTCCACCCCTTTTTATTGCAAAATTAGTCATTTTCATGTGTAAAAAAGACTAAAAATGGTAAATAATGTCCTAGTACCCCCTTTTTCCGAGAAACCCCGGCAGGCATTCCTCCTTCCCAAAGTGTCTGGATCCACCCCTGGACCATTTCCTTCGATGTAAGGTAAAACACGAACACACCGTAAATTTCAATCAATAATACATCCAATTCTCTTCATGGAATACATCAATATACATCATATAAACAAAATAAGAAATCCAATTAAAGAACGCTCGCAGTACCGACAGCTGGCCCAGAACATATATTAAAGAATGACAATACAATCAAAACAACCAGCATTTAAAATAGTCGGTCACTACAGTGGACTGGATTGGAATAGTAACGTGAAGTACTAAATAAACGATATATGATGTAGTGCAATACTAAATATAACGAGAATAGGTATGGTGAACATGTCAAAGAGATAACAACCCCTTAAAATGACTTAAAAAGCTTTTTACATGCAATTAGTGGTCGAATACCTCTATTTACTGTGAAAACAATGTTCAAAGAATAGACAATTCGTATCCTTTACGAATGAATCTATTTAACGGCATTTAAAAAGAATGTGAAAATGTTTGAAAGAATGTGCCTCCGAAAAAATAACTGGTTGAGCAATACCATTTTAATTAAGAACCTGCAAGTGCTAATATATTTTTGTATATTAAAAGCAGAGAACGCCTACTCTACCGATGCACCTGGTCCATGCTCCCAGTTTTCAGTGGAGTCCGAGTTGTTCATATACTTTTGTTGCTTTGTACGTATGATTTGGTTATTTTGTGTCCTTTGTTGTGTTTGTCTGTTTTCCCTGTCTTATCTTTGTCTCTGCATGGATTACATTCTTTTGATTTCCGCCAGAATATGAATTCTCTTGATTATTCTTGTATCAAACTTTTATAACGGCGAAAAAACTTTGTAAATGTTCTCAATAGTTCGAAAATTCTTTATACGTAAGCACAGATCCATTTTTTTCTGAATTGTTTTGGCTACTTCTAATGTCTATGAGGGGGAAGTCTGAGGGGGACTAAATGTAACATTTTTTTAGAACAGCAATATTAATGGTGTACACATTGGAATTTATTACCCACGTTTTATTTCGATGTTTTAGGGTGATATTTGTTAATCTTGTTACATTTCTTTAGGCAATCTCATTATAATGTTTTAAATACTGATTTTATCTGTTGAGTTTTCTCAAGGCGAAACTTCAGTTACAATAATGAAATTTAAATCAATATTATGACACATAAACATTTAGACGGTAAATTTTAATTTCATTTCGATAACAGACAGTTTCATTCCATGTACCTTAACGAAATATCTTTGGTCATTTAGAAAAAAAATCATCATATTTTAGGTTCATTTTTAGTTTTTGATTTAATTTTACTTAAATTTGTGGAGAAAATTGATCCCATATTTGTCTACAGTTTATGATGAATCAATAAACAGTGCAACCATCTGAGAAAGCTAAACCGATACACACATATAACTGAAAAGACGGCATAAAGACTTGTTTTACTATTTCCGGATGACAAGAAAGATATGTTTTCAATTAATTATTTCTAAAGAACTTGAGACGAACAAACAACAGAGAAAATTTGACCTGAAAAGAATAAATTGTCTTCTATCTGGTTGAAAACGACGCAAAATTAGAATAACC
The DNA here is from genome assembly GCA_037379345.1 of Perna viridis. Classification (NCBI taxonomy): domain Eukaryota; kingdom Metazoa; phylum Mollusca; class Bivalvia; order Mytilida; family Mytilidae; genus Perna; species Perna viridis. The sequence continues at coordinate 6,960,852 of CM074511.1, read as the reverse complement.
GAACTTTTGTATACGAATTTGTAAGTTGCCAGAAGAAACAACATAGATGCTTAGATATCTTAAAAAAATAACGAATGTTGTTACGTATCTAACATATAATGTACACAAGAATATGTGTCATGAAAGGATAAAATAGCAAAATTACACATGTAAAAGAGAGAATGGTAAATTACACATAATCTATGTAGTAATAATTTTCAACGGACAAATAAAAAAAAAAAAAAAGAAAAGAAAAACAACAACTTGAAAATCAATAAATAACAGAAAATTTAAAAGTTTCAAGCATTTATTTGACGTAAACATTTATATAACAAAGATATATCGCAATGTTACATTTGTAGTATGGCGATATAAATTACATGATGTTGCTTTGTAAAATCTATTAAGCTTGGACCAATAGTTTACATTTGCCAGAGCAGTAATATGGAAATTGTATCTGATAAACATTAGTATTTGTAAGCAGGCGGTTGCGGGTACGCAGGGTCAGGGTATGCGCCCCCTGGTTGTGGATAAGCGCCTCCTGGTTGTGGATAAGTGCCACCATAAACTGGATATGCCCCTCCTGGGTTGGTGTTATATGGTTGTAACGGTACTAAAATAAATGTTAAGTACTCAAATAAGATGTTAAAGGATATAAAACGGTGATGTAGAGATTTACCGATGATAATTCACAACCGTGAAATATCCAGTAATTTACAAACGGGGTTTAGCCCCATAGTTTTCCTCATTTGTAAATTATATAAAACGAGTTTGATTGATTAATTATTGAACTTTTTTTGTTGCTTTCTGAGTATTTTTTTCAATGTTTTAATATAAGAAGTTTAACATTTGAAAGCCTACCTTTCCACCCATCTTTGACATGTATTTCCAGTAAATGGTTTAACACACGACAGCGTTACTCAAGCATAATTTGGTTTTAACTTACAGAAAACAGTCAAAGACAATTAATATGGTAAAATTGCTATACCTGGTTGTTGCTGTTGTTGTTGTTGTTGAACTATGGTAGTAGCTGCTGAACCTCCTGTTGTTACTCTAGTGCGAGCTCGGTTTTTAAGATGACAAATGACAGTGATTATAATCACGATTATGATGACTCCTATGATACAGCCTGCAACAGCCCCGCCAATTGTACCACTGTAAAATGACAATATGGAATATTGATTAAATTATAATTCAACAATAGCGTAAAAAACTCTGATAATTTGATAACGCAAGTTTTTATTATTTATCTGTCTTGCTATCTTCCATCCAACAAATACTTTCAAATGTCTTTTGCAAGAGTAAATTGTTACAAAAAGTAGTACCACGTTATGAAGATATATCGTACGCTCTTATATGACGTGCTTCAAAGCTCTTTAGACCACAGCCATGGTAAAAAAGTGATAAACACATGACTAACATTTCGTTGGCTGCGTCTATTAAACAATATGAAGAAACTAGTCTTATTAGAATACAAATAAATCAATGCGACATGCTACATAAATGGCCCGTGGTATAACTGATAAAATGGAGTTTCAGACTACGGGATCAAATTTTTTATCCTGCTTATTCATTTTAAGAAAATGTGGGTTCTGTTTTTTTTCTTCGACGCAAAGCTAAAGAGCCTGCCTTTTTATTTTTTCTTACGGACTGTCCTGCCTTTTTATTTCTAGAAAATTTCAATCCTGCCCTTTTATTTTAAATTTGATGCTAGCCACCCCCTTAAAATCAATTTGTAGTTCCCTTATCATGAATCAATTAAACTTCTTCATGTATTTTGAACTAAAATTACATATAACTGTATTGATAATGCACCGTTATGTTGTTATATTTTGATATCTCGACCAATTGGAATATGCCAAACGTCCTGTAACACATGATGTGCGTCTGCGTAAAAAGTTCAAACAATTACATCTTAACTGCATATGTTAATTTTAAGCCATTAATGTTTTAACAGAGTATCTACATATGATGCACCGTCCCTATACAAAGGGGTCAGGTACACTTAAAGTGTTTTGACCACAAGTCTGAATTTCTAAATATGGTAATGAAATTATATGAATTTGCATATTTGTGAAGAACTTGATGGAGAACGGCAACATCGCCATATAACACTTTAAATTTTAAAAGTCCAAAGTATGTAGCTAAAGGCTGCTAAATTTAGATATGAAATAGATCACATATTTAAAATGACGATACCTGTCCCAAGTAAGACTCACCAAATCTTCATTTATTAAGATATTTTGCAAGCAAAATGCAGCACAACAAACGCAATTAATAGCCAGAGCGTTAAATTCGGTTTTAATTTTGCAGAATTACATATATAAATAAAAAAGCTATTTCTTTGTGTTAAACATTGACGCGATGCGTAGGTACAGTTTTGATTAGATATGGTCTCGGAGAATTTGGTACGTCGTTACCTTCCAGTTTTTGTATGCTAGTATGTATTTTTATAATCAACCAAGGGATTTTTGTTTACAAAATCTAAAATTGCATTGTTTTTGTAATTTACGAAGCTGACTTCCATAAATCTTTTATAGAAGCAGAAGAAAAAGATGATTTTATTTTAAAAAGTGCCCCATATGAGACATGGTTGACATAACAAGCAATAACGATTCATAAATTATACATAACTGTATGCAACACACAAAATACAAGTTTCTAAAATTTGTAATGACGACAAGGAGTAATCAAGGGAACCAAGGTTATAGCGGTAATCAAAAGAATGTTATCCAGGGACAAAGACCAGACATGGAAAACAGACATTCACAACAAAGAACATAAAGTAACTAAAATCATACATACAAAGTAACAAAAGTAAATGAGCAACTCGGACTCCACTAAAAACTGGGAGCATGGACCAGGTGCACCGGTAGGGTAAGCGTCCTCTGCTTTCCTAGAAACACCCGCCGAGTTGCTCATAAAAAGTCAAGTCCGGGGTAGACAAACGAGGAAAGGAAAACTATTACCCATTGAATACATCAGTTTTCATGGTGCTGATGGATACACCATAACGATCCACGAGTTCATGATGACGACCATAAAACTTCTGTAGTGATGACTTCAATCTTGTAGCAACATAACCCTGTTCCAGAAGCCTATTTGTTAGAGTTCTAGCGCGATACAAAAAGTCTGCGTAGCTTCGGCAAGCTCTGGCATAACGTATGAGTTGTGATATGAAGACTCCATACGCAGGAGCCGAAGGGATGTTGCCACAGATGAAAGGAAAGTTAACAATTCTGAATGAAAAGTCATCACGTTTGTCGTAAAGTTTGGTCAATAGTTTTCCTTTACCATCGATTTCTAAGTGTAGGTCAAGATATGAGGCTGACTTCACAGTGTCTGTAGTATCCTTTATCTCAAGTTCTTTTGGGTAGATGCGATGTATCAAATCCCCGAAATTAGGATTGTTTAAAGATAATGCGTCATCTATATAGCGGAAACTGAGATTGAAGGATCTAGCCAAACGATATTCTTTCTTTCTGATCAGATCAGCTATAAAGTCAGCCTCATAAGAGTGAAGGAATAGGTCATCAAGTAAAGAAGCACAATTTGTTCCCATTGGAATGCCGACCGTTTGCTGAAAAACACGTCCACCACACTGGACAAATATGTTGTCGATTAAAAATTCCAGCATATTGTAAACATCTTCCTCTGTATATTTGGAAGATGATTTGGAATTATTTCTTACAAAGTATGAGGAATCTCTACCAAGAACTATATATTTGTATCTAGGTGTACCATCTTTTTTGGAAAAACAACGATGTATAATGTTTTTAAGTCGGGATTTTAACTGAGTATGGAGAATAGAAGTATACAGTGTTGAAAAATCATAGGTTTTAATGCTATTATATTCAGATAATAGTCTTGAACTGATTGTCTCCAAAAGATCTTTCGAATTTTTCAGGATCCACATTGAATTAATACCACTACGGGAGTAACAAGTGTTGTGGTAGGACTGTAGACCCTCTTTGACAGTTGTGAGTATAGAAGTTAAAAGTTTTGAAAGAGATTTGGTGGTACATTTTGCAGATACAGCTATGAAACGTTGTTTGTATGGATTCTTGTGAAGTTTAGGAATCCAGTACATAAACGGTAAATCACAATCATCGTCCTTGGTAGAGAGACCAAAAGACGATAGCACAGATTTATGGTTTTCCACAATCTCTTCTTTGGAGAGAGTGGTAGCAGTGTAGGTCCTATCACTGCTATTATTTTCTACGTCTACCTTTGATAATAAACATTGGATATAAAACGTTTTGCAGACAAAAACAATGTCGTTTTGGGCTTTGTCTGCTGGTACGACAACATACTTGTCATGTATAGTAGACAATGTTTTTGCTACATCGAGGACAGATTTGTTATGAAACAAGGACTACACCTAGGACCTCATGACTTAACCCCTACATTTGCCTGAAACTCAAAATACAATTATCATAAATCCAATGTCACTAAAGTACAAGTGGCAGCAAAGGACGATGCTCATTAAATATGACGTAGTTTATGTTATGCATAAATATGCATATAACATATATACTTTCATCTGTGCCAACATCCCTTCAGCACCTGCGTATGGAGTGTTCATAACACAACTCATATGTAATGCCAGAGCTTGCCGAAACTACGCAGACTTTTTGTATGGTGCTAGAATTCTAACAAATAGGTTTCTGAAAAAAGGGTTGCAAGATTGAACTCGTCACTACAGAAGTTTTATGGTCGTCATCATGAACTCGTGGATCGTTACGGTGTACCCATCTGCGCCATGAAAACTGATTTATTCAACGTGTCATAGTTTTCCTTTCCTCTTTCGTCTACCCCGGACTTGACTTTTTATGAGCAACTCGGTGGGTGTTTCTAGAAAAGCAGAGGACGCGTACCCTACCGGTGTACCTGGTCCATGCTCCCAGTTTTTAGTGGAGTCCGAGTTGTTCATTTGCTTTTGTTATTTTGTATGTGTGATTATAGTTACTTTATGTTCTTTCTTGTATATGTCTGATTACATTCTTTTGATTACAGCTATAACCTTGGTTCCCTTGATTACTTTTTAAAATTATAATGTCACCTCGTACCTCGTACCACAAGTAAAATAATATGACAATAACAGCAAAACATTTTATATTTTACTCTTCATGATCAAAATAGAAATAGCGGCTGAAATGTCCACATTTTCAAAGGCCAGAATAATTTATGATCCTGATTTTATCTATTAAAGTTTGAATATGCTTTATTAATTATATTTTGCATGGATATCCTTAAAGTAGGAGCAATCTTACATGAGAATAGAAAATGTGTTTACCGTCAAACTGTACACCTGAGGCAGTCTGTTTTGCCTGGAAATATCCTATACCGACGTCTCGCAATTTGTAACCTGTGGGTTAAAATACGTAATCCAACCAAATTCCTCCGTTGCTCAAAGGATCTCATGATTGTGAGATTATTTTAAAGTCGGTAGACCGGTTTAATTTCTTACAACTGTAAAATTTCCCTTCTTGGTTTTCTTATTTTTCCCATTTTTTATAGCACTTAGTTTTTCGTAAAGAAATTTAAACTTGTGCTTAGACACTTGTGCTAATTCTTTTATACCTACTAAACTCTTGTGTAAATACATGACTGCTCCGTATCAAGATGGGGTATCAGATTCATAAATATTTTTCGACGATGTATCGCACAAAACAGGAAATGCATCACCTTAGTTCTAAAGTTTGTACCAAAATCTAATCATGGTTTTTATGATATCAAAATGAACTGGGAAACGACCCAGGCCTAGTATAAATTTACTGAATTTGATATGCAGTTTTTATACATAGAAAATTTAGAAAAATCGGTCAATGGATATATTACCTTATTAGATATGAAACGTGCGTGTGATGTTATCTACAGAAATTCAATCCTACACAGTGAAACAAGAATAGTATAAAACAGTAATCAAGGGAACCAAGATTCGAGGGGTAAACAAAAGAATATATTTCAATGATAAAGACTAGACAAAGAAAACAGGCACACAAAACATGGAATTACCAAAATCAAACGAACATAGAAACAAAAGTAAATACTGGTAAGCGAATAGGGCTCCACTAAAAACTTGGAGCATGTACCAGATGCACATAAGTAAGCGTCCTCTGCTTTTCTAGAAACATCCACCGAGTTGCTCATAAGATTTTCGTCCTGGGTAGATGAAAGAGGAATGGGAAACTATGACACAGTGAATAAATCGGTTCTATACACCATACAGATCCACCAGTTCATGATAATATAACCATAGAACTGTAGTGATGACTTCAATCTTGTAGAATCATTCGTTTTCGTACAAAAACCTCTGAGTAAATCTTAAAGAAATAAGTCTTGTATAACTTACCCATCATAATCAGAATAATAGTAGCAGTAGTAGTAACTGTAGTAATAGGAATAACAGTAGTATCCTGCGAGGGTTTCGTCAACTGGAAAATCACATTATAATAGTTCTACCTTTTGTTGTAATCTACAAGGTTTCTATAATGTATACTAACTTTATGCTCAAAAACCTGGATTATCGTAGTGTTAAATAAATTACATTTTCTGTCGATTGCAATAATGTATTAGTAACATATATTTAAAACAGTCTGAAAAAAGTGATTTTAAAAAAGAAAATTCGATTGGAAAACGCATGACCGCAAATTTTACAACTTAAAACAAATCTATCTTTCAAAATATACAGTTTAAGTCACACGGCGTGAATTGTCAATTGTGTAGATATTGCAAGCAAATGAAAAAAAATGATACGTTAAAAGAAAGAAAAGAAAAAATACTTACTGAATAATAAATTCAAGAGAATAACGTTTACAACACCTCGAAGTGATTCCATTTTGAATCCAATGAGTGATTTCTACATTACTTTAGTACAAAGAACAATATAAATTTTAATTTTGAAAATTAACAATAATAATTTGTTAAATTCTATTGAATTTAGATCAAATTTCCCTTAAAGGTTAAATCTACGTGACCCGTTGTATCACAATAAAGAAAACAAGACAAGTAAACTGAGAATCCATATCCATTGTTTTTTATTATCTATGACTCGCAAAGCGGATATTGTTGTTGAAAAGAAATATTCTGTATAATTTGGAACTAAACAAATTGGCGTTTTGAATACGCTTATATTATCCAATAGTGTGTTTAGTCTTCTATGTGGCTTATTCTGTTGTTGTTTTCTTTATTTTTGAATCATTTTGTGTTGTTCAGATCGATCTCTCTTTTTTAACGTTCCACGCCATGTGCTCTCATGTTAAGAGTTACCGTTAGTAAAACCTTACCCTACACATTCTTCAGTTCTTCGCGAAAGTAACGCGGTGTTTTCAGTAAAATGCAGGAAATGTTTTGAATTCCCAGAAACCACTGAACTATCTATCTTAATGAAAAAGTTTTCGCCGCCACAGTTTTCGTCGTCTCTTTTATGAAATGTTCTTTCCCTCAAATTCAGGATCCTTTATCCAGCAAATGTGACAATTTGTTTTCAAAATGCCCCGGAGCAATTTCATAAAGAATTTCCTTCAGAAATAGAAGTGCGAACATTGGCAAGAGTTTTTCCTGTCTTGAAAATGAAAGGGTCCAATCGCTTGCTCTCGATGATGATATAGACTTAAGTTGTTTTTGTAGGAAAGGTCAAGACTGCAAAGAACTGGTATGCATTAAGTGATCCGACTTTTCCGGAACTTATTTGACACCAGAAAAAAGAACAATTTAACAACTGAATATTTTTAGAAAAGCATGAAGTTTAGTTGTTTATTCGTCTTTCATCAAATGAAATTTCAATGATACTGTTCTCGAGTTAAAATCAAGCGATCACAAGACCCTTAAATTTCTTTGTTATATGTTTCAAACTTCTTTCCGAATTGCATTGAAAAAACCCATTGTAGCCCCATTGATATTATTTGAATTAAATAATATAACTATGAACGCACGCATTGGACACTTTCTTTATTAACAAGTATATTTAACTAATTTCCAAATCACGATTAAACAACAACACACATAAATATAAATGTTACAGAAAAATACTATTTTATACAAATGATCAATACAAAACTTAAGTGTCTACAGCATGACATTTCTTTCGGTGAAGGTAGTTACTGTGGAGTAGGGTGGTGGCGGACCACCCGGTAATTCTATATCCGGTCTGAACAGTTTCTTTACACGCTGAAATATCAACAATTGCTACAAGAAACATTTATATCATTCATTTCAAAGAAATGATTATTTACTAAATGATCGTGCTAGTTTTAGTTAAGGCATTTTGGTATATCCAAAGTATCAGTATTTCGTCGGAGTACTTGCATTGGTCTTTTGGCGTTTATATACGAGATTAAAGAGTAATCAAGTGAACCAAGGTTATAGCGGTAATCAAAAAATGTAATCCAGGGACAAAGACCAGACATGGACAACAGACATACACAACAAAGAACATAAAGTAACTAAAATTATACATACAAAGTAACAAAAGCCAAATGAGCAACTCGGACTCCACTAAAAACTTGAAGCATGGACCAGGTGCACCGGTAGGGTACGCGTCCTCTGCTTATCCATTGAAATGTTCAAAAGAATAAACATTGCAGTAACAGTTACAATTCAACAATTTGCATTGTTTGTTGTATCAGTTGATTTTTGCCGTATAGATAGTAAATTTTGTTTTATTAAATAGTAAGAAAAACTATCATAGAGTTTTGAACAATGATAATATTTTAAAAGAAAATCAGTAAAAGAAAAGTTAAAAAATTCCAGCATTCTATCTACCTCTTGGAATGTGCCTGGAGTGCTCAGGAACTTGTAAACCATATAGATAGGTATGATTGACACTGATGACAATGCCATAAATCCACCAACTACGTGGGCCCATGTAGGATAGGAGTACTCAAGGTACTTCACTGGCTTGAATTTAACCAATGAAAATATCAAGATTCCCTGAAAATGTAGAATTTAACATCTGTGTGTAACATTGTCGTTCCAAATTCTTTTGCATAAAACACTATTTCCTCAGTTGATTAGAAAATTAATAGCCTGGCTCTTCTGATAATTTAGTATCGCAAAATATTTATGTATGAAATGATTGCTTTTCCTGTTAGTTTCTTTACTTACCAGCGTAAGGAGTGGAGTGGAAACAACCCAAGCAAACTTGAAGAAAACACTAGGATAATATCCAAACATACTTTTAAGGTTCTCGTAAAATCTATCAACACCTGAAAGTTGTAACAAAACACTGAAGTTAATTAAAAAAAACCTGTGGTTTCAATACAAAAAGATGAAACTATCACTTAAACATGACTTTAAAAAAAACCTTTTAAAGACAAATTAAAGATTAAGATGGTTCTTACCATATCCCCAACTAATAGCAATACACTCGAAGAATATAAGAATCAGTAAACAGAGCCCACTGGCGGAATAGTTATCAAAAAGTTGAAAAACATACATTCCTCCCTGTAATAGATAAAAACCATGTCATATTCAGTAGTATGTATGAATTTATGTGCTAATATAAGTACTTATGATTGACATTAATCAAAACACATGTTTTCTTTTGTTGCTTTGTACGTGCTATTTTGGTTATTTTATGTTCTTTGTTATGTATGTCTGTTTTCTCCGTCTGTCCGAGTTGCTTATTTACTTTTGTTACTTTGTATGTATGATTTTAGTTACTTTATGTTCTTTGTTGTGTGTGTCTGTTTTCCATGTCTGGTCTTTGTCCCTGGATTATATTCTTTTGATTACCGCTATAATCTTTGTTCCCTTGATTACTCTTTCATGAGTTTGATATCAAATTTTAAATGATGAATAAGTGATTGAGTTTTCTTTTCTTCTAGTAAAACTCAAATTCGACTATGATAGATGGTTATAAGTGCTTTAGTTACTATATGATATACAGTTCTTTAGTTTGTATTATTTACATCCCGTTTAAAGAAAAATTCGCACCTTCTTTAACTTTTGACTCTCCGAGTCTTTTAATGATTTACCTGTGTAACCATTGATAGTCCTACTAGGTAAGAGAGGAAACAAATAAAAGCAATGAATAATTCACGTCGTCGTCGTAACTTCTGTGGAAACTCGTCTATCAAGGCTGTGAAGAAACCTTCCATAGTACAAAACTGAAAACAAATTGGATGTTTGAATAAAGAGGAACCATTAAAGAGAACTAAAAACAAAGGGGAGACTTGTCAAATCTATTATCATAAGAATTATGAAATCAATGTTTAGATTCAGTCACTGAAGGTCCAATTGTATTTAGATCTTTTAAACAGCAACCTCTGCTCACAATGTTCCTTTATTTTTACTTTAGTTGATGAAAATTTATAAAACTTTTATAAGCCATTCACATTTATAAAAATGTATGGGATATATTGCAAATGATAGCTACTGCCTTCCCCGCGGAAATAAATGTATAAATTCGTATCATGATGTAAGTGTAATTACTTGCCTGACTATCCAATCCTAGTATGAGTATCATCAAAAAGAATAACACGGACCACAATGGAGAAATCGGGAGCTGTATAACTGCACTCGGGTAAGCAAGAAATGCTAATCCTGGACCTTGCATACAGAAAAAAATAGGCAATGTTACACCACATCTATACGGTAATGATGAGAGATTTAAAAAAAAAACGTCCCCGAAAATTAAATTCATTCGCAATGAAGTAGAACATTAAATTTTGATTACAACAAAATATAACCATCCTCTTGATGTTTATTTCCAGTTGAAATAGGAAGGACTATGCCGTGTATTTGACTCTGTTATACGTTGTGGACTTGCGTTTCCTTACTTCAACCTATGTAAAGCTTTTGAATATTTGAATCAAGGTTAACGTTATTAAATACTAGTACACAATTTTTGTTGTGACAATTTTGGATTATATTCTTTCCAAATATACTAACCAGAAGCTGCTACTTCCGAAACAGGTTGATTCTGTGAATGAGCCATAAAACCAACAACTGAGAAGATAACAAAGCCAGCAAACATACTTGTACAACTGTTCAGTATCGATATCAAACACGCATCTCTAAATGGAAAAAAAATGCATGTAACACAAGCTATCTTTATCGGTTAGGAGACGAGTTTGTGGAATTATAATTCGTTTTTCATTAAAAATTAATTTTATATCTATAACATAGTATTCAGATTGAACTTTTTTGTATAAATGTTTGAAATAAGCGATTTCTTTAAGGCATAGGACATCACAGCTTTTTTTTCTAGCAAATACATACCTATACACATTATTATTATATTTGTTATAACTGCCCAATGCAATCAAAGATCCTAAACCAAGTCCATATGAAAAGAATATTTGTGTGGCTGCGTCAATCCATACCTACCAATAAAGTATATACTTCATATATCTATATGTTAAAGACATAGAAATTTATCTATTTTTGCCTATTAAAAGTCATTTCACCCCAATTCAAATGAAAACATGTGCTCTTAATGATTGAACTAATCTGGTAAATGTTTGTTTACAAATTAATATTTAATGATAGAGTACCATATATTTATCTTTGAATTGGAAACACATGTTTTCCACGGTTTTACTAAACATACGAAACACACATGAAAACATATACTGTTGTACTTATATCTATCTATCTATCTATATAGATATATAAGTAGAAGAAGGATATCAGTTATCCAATATATTAAATTTAAATTTTACCATATTCTGGTGATGTTAAACATATTTAGACGTTTATATATATATATGTATATATATAAAGGTCTGTAAAATTCCCAACGATGTTAGAACTGTCAAATTTGCGATGAAAATTGTTGGTCGTTCCCTCCGCGGGACTCGAACTTGTACCGCTGTGACATCTATGGCAACACCGCCTGCACAAAGTCCAGCGCCCTAGACCACTCGGCCAGCTAGGCTATATAAAAATATAGCTTTCGCTGGCCAGGTCATTCCTCCTCGTAGGATTAATCTAGGGCTGTAACTTAGTACACGATGTATGGTAGTACGGGACAGTTCATTTAGATGTTATTATGTAGGATAGAGGATCAAATTAATAATGCATGTCACAACAAATCAATATTATACAAACGTCTCAGAATGTAACGACTCTTAACTGTCCCGTACTACCATACATCGTGTACTCAGTTACAACCCAAAAAATGAAGATTCACATTTGAACACCCGAAAGATTAAATGAGACTCATTACCACCTCAATGAATGACGAATTCTGTACACTTCATGTATTCCGAATAATTAAATGTCGTACCTTTTAAACGAATTAATCCTTTAATGCCATTAATTTGTCCTATTTTTCAGATTTTTGACGCAGATGACTTTGCTTCGTCGTCATCATCGTCAATGGAATTCCTGATCTAGTTTAGTTTCGACGTCACATCTCTGACTCATGAACTTTTGACGTCTGTGACGTAGGGCTCGAGACGTTGACCGGCAAAAAACATTGTCGATTTCCATTGTTATTTCAATAAAAACACCTTATATTTGGGCATCTGTAGGGTTCTACCAAAGGTAGTATCTTACAGCCGATAAAAAACACTCAAAATTTGCATATTTCACTATATTTTTCAAAAATACTTGTAAAAACGTCACATTTGCGTTACATGTTGTGTTGAAAATCCCCAGAAAATCGCCAGTTTAAGCTTGACCGTCATCTACCCTCCAGTATTACCGTACACCTTTCGGCTTTGCCTCAGGATGTACTTACGTACTTCAGGAGTTTAAAAACGGACACTAACGTAGATAACTTATAATATCCGAGACATGTTCATGTATCAAATACCGTTTGTATGTGAAATAATTTACCTGCGACTCTTTTAGTTTGTTGACGTCAGGTAACACATAAAACTTGATACCTTCAGCAGCCCCAGGCAGAGTAACACCTCTTATCAACAATATTATCAACAACACATATGGAAATATAGCTGTAAAATATACCACCTGAAATAAAAAAAATTAGATATATTGTTATTTGCAAACAATCAAACTATAAATATAAAAAATGATACATACATAAACAAAACTAATTCTTCTTCATAATGTATTTCCTTTATTATCTTAAACAGAAGACTAGCAAGTGAGTAATAGCCACCTTTTACAAAGATATTTCATTCATACAAAAGTATTCAGTTAAAATAAAATCAATCGATCTGTACGTTCTATTACTGAATATCATGCGTTATGCAATGGGTTATTATAAGTAAGCTGGACAGATTTTGGGAGACAAGAAGAAGACATATAAACACTTGGTCAATTAACCAGCTTATTTTCTGTGTGCACCACAAATGTCCATTTAAGAGGTACAACATTTAAATCCAATATTCAATTAAAAGACAGTTTTATTTTCTATGCCACATAGTAAATCTGGTCACAAACCTTTCCTGTCCATTTGACTCCTTTCCATATACAAAAATAACAGAGAATCCAGACAAACAGGAGACAAAGGGCCAATTGCCATTTGACCTCTCCTGGTTCATCCACACCATTGCTTATCTGTAAGACTTTGCGTCTGAAAATAAAAAAAAATGGATGAATGCCCAGGAATTCATTTAAAGAAAATACAAGTTTGAATACAAGACTTTTTAAGTTTGAAAAGAATTCGAAAAATATTTCAACGTATTTGTAATGTTTGTTATATTGCAGACATTATTTTAAACAAAAATGTATTGTTAAATTAAATCAGCCGGGGAAGTACTCTTTATCCTTACACAGGCAAATATTTTTCACGTGAAATATATGTTAATCAAGCTTCACGTAAAGTTCATGTGAAAGTCACATGAAATTAACATGATTTTCATGTGAAATTCACTAAACACAAATTTCATGTGAACATTTCGTGTGAATTTCACGTGATTGCTCCATTTACCCAGATTTCACATGAACTCTGTCACTTAGTTTATTTGCTCAATTCAGGTGAAAATCATGTGAAAATCATATGAAATAATTTTGCCTGTGTAGGGTTAAGTGAGAAGCGAAAGTTTACGACAGCGATTTCAAAACCTTTGACACACCTCTCTTCCAAAAGCTCAACTATAGAAAGTTTACTACTGCAAAAATACGTGTGATTGTAGCAAGCGAGTTAAGGGATACATATTTGTTTACAGAAATGTTATGAGTACAATTATTCAATTCAATTCTATATCAATTGATATACCGGAATGCGCAATGCGCAATACATATGATTGGTATCGTTTGTATTTGTCAGTGTGACATATTTGTGTGTACTTGGTACAACGTTTCTATGTTAATATTGAAATCATTATATATTCCAGATTTTCAAAAACCTAAGTTATATACTTTTACTCCAAGCAAAAATGTACATAGTACATAGTAGTTTCAGTACCGGTGTTTCATGCACTTCTTAGTAAAGCACGGATGTCTAATATATAAATTTAAGCTATTTGTATGAAATAATAATACTTTTTTCAATAGATCTTTAGATATTTTAATTAGTCTACATCTAGAGTAACAATGAAACACTGTGAAGGCCTTAGTTTGACAGCTGACAGTATAACTGTTAATTATCAAGAAAAAAACTTAAAGAAAGGATGGCAGTTTGCTTACTCCCAAAACTCACGAACCGGTGATGTAGCATTGTTTGCAAACGATGAACACATAGATACATTTGATGTTAGGTTTAGATACGTTGTTGCGTTATTACAGGTGTTTTGGTACTCCGATCTACAGGTATTTGTATTCCATGGATTGTTGCATGTTGACCATGGCAAACTTGCAGTGAATGAGTTAAACAGGTAATATGCTGCCCATGCAAGGATAACGATGTAGTAACTGTTTAACCACGCAGCCATGACAGCTGCTGCATACCCGACTCCTGTAAGTAGTTAAATATTTCCAAATTAGGATATAAATATAAATCATGGCATATTGTTTTGTGGAAAATAATGAATGAAAACAATATTTCGTTATCCCATAAAGTAATAATACGTAGGCAAATTTAAGGACAAGTCATACAAGTCATCATACAATGACAACTATGACCCAGTTTCAGCTTTACTGCTGAAAGAAATTATTTTCCTTCATTTTTTTTACTTTTAAGTCACTCTATCACATCATGATTTGCTCGAAAACCATTACCTTTAAATATAGGAGTAATTTTCCACACACCAAGACCTCCTATACTTAACCATTGTCCCACTGCCAGTTCTAAGAAGTACATTGGAAGCCCAGCAAACAGGGCTGTGAGCAAGTAGGGTACAAGAAAAGCGCCTGAAATAATGTTTTAAATAAATTCATCTTAAATCATTGATACGATAATCCATTGGGTTAAAAGTTGTTTTAAGTGTTAAACGAAAATATAATATAGCTGTTGAATAACACTATGATAAACCAATATACACATAACTGTTGTTGTGAGACTATCATCGACGATGGATACTGTAATATTACATTAAATCTGCCAGTCAGTTTATTTTGAGTATGTGTATGTAATTTTACACGTACGGTATTACATGCGTCTCTAGAATTTCTGATTATTGTAAAATGATAAAATATACATCAGAACATTTCATTGTTATAACATTAATAAAAAGTTACTACACCTTTTTGGAGGAAATATTATAAAATATATTAATAAATGTTTCAGATATGCCAATGTTTTAAAATATTATGTTAGTCTGAAATTTCCACAAGTAGATCGCAAATATAATATATATAGAAATAAAGTCGTTTGCAATACTACAAATTTCAAAATCCACAAAACAAACGAGTTTTGATTTCTTGTATTGTAAATGGTAGAACCTCCTGGTGATGGATTTGGCTTCATACTTCGACGTTTTTGGTTTTGAGTATTTCTTACATATGATTAATTTTTTGATTTAGATCTTCCTATATATTTGATCTGATGCTGCTGATGACAGGTTACTTCTTGAAACACATGTACAACATACCGGAATGCGCAATACATATGATTGGTATCGTTTGTATTTGTCAGTGTGACATATTTGTGTGTACTTGGTACAAAGTTTCTATGTTAATATTGAAATCATTATATATTCCAGATTTTCAAAAACCTAAGTTATATACTTTTACTCCAAGCAAAAATGTAAATCCAAATTCAATTTCTATCTGCTAGTACTAACTTCATCCCTAGAACGTACAATCTGACAGATGTTTGATAATGAAAAAAGTCAGTAAAAAATCAAAATTCACTTCAAGTAATTGTAATACAAACCGCCACCATTTTTATAGCACAAATAGGGGAATCGCCATATATTTCCAAGCCCTATACAAAATCCAACACATGCCAATACGAATTCTACTTTGTTTCCCCATTTTGTTCGTTTTATTTTCTTCTTTTTTTCTAAATTTCTTATACTCCAATTGTTATGAACGTCTTCGCCTTTCGACAGGGGCTCAATTTCATAAACCTGATTTTCCATTAGTTATCCTTTTACGATCCTATACAAATAGGGCATTCAGATACCGATGCAGACTACTATCCAACATTAACTTATACTATGAAATGTGTCATCACGTACTATCAAAAAATAATTAACGTGTGGCAAACAGAAATGAGACCCCTAACATGAAAAGCTGATATCAAATGACAAACATCGTACCATACATCACACGCATAAATTTATTTTTCATTTTATATACGGTTGTATAAACATTTATGCAGCCATTATGCTTCATTTAATTCCAATAAAAATAAACGCGAATTCATTCCGCAAACTCACCCACCAGGAATTGGTTTTGGAAGCTATTCGCGTCGGTAAAATGGTTTTCGACATTGCACATAATGCATTCGTCTTCTAGAATAGAATTGAAAAATGATAGTTGGGTGCTTAGTAAACGCGAATTAGAAATTATTGACATGTAAATGCAAAACAAATTCGTATTTGCATTGGTATATGCATTACTAGTGTTAGTAAGTCAGGACGATGTCACAAAAACGAATGTATATTAACAAAAAGCAACAACAACACAATTAAGAAAAAGGAATTACTGTGGAAGTACTTTAATTTGTGGATACCAATTTTCGTGGATAAGGGAAGAAACACTAATTCGTGGATTCTTGAATTCGTGGTTTTGAGGCTTTCAGTATACATTCAGTGAAAATCTCCGTTTTGGTGGGAACCAAATTTCGTGGTTTGGCCTACCCACGAAAACCACGAAAAAGTATTTTACATTAATACGTCGACATCTTATTTCCTTTGCCCTAATGCTAAATTCTCGTAATCGGTATTCATGTGTAAAGAGAAGAGGTCTTTATCACTCGATAATTTTAAACATCAGTATTTTCATAATAAGTTCGTAAGGAAAGTTGCAGACTATTTGCATGGAGTTTAGACAAGGTTCGGGTGTCTTTTTGTTATAATTATGGTTTAAAATGAAGCTCGATTTGAATATATGATCGTTCGATTGAGCAATGACTTGACCGTTTGCAAATATGCATATAATGATCAATCGATTTTCACTGGATTCATTTGGTTTGTTGTTAAACTATCGTGGTGCATTTAAATATGACATATGTTATACTTCGTGTCAATCTGCTTGTAAATACATATAGATACAGTCGCATTCATTATCTATATACAAGAAAACTTGGAAGAAAATAAAACAATAGTAATGAAGAAAAAACCTGCAAAAACCCCGCAAAAAACCGGAAAACAACCTGATTGTTAGGGTTTTATTCGAAAAAGAATGTCGAAGGAACATTCAGTATAATAAAAAAGCACATAGCTTTGGCTACGCCTCGGGTTAACAACGATTTCCTCAGGGGGGAGGAGGGGTAATCAAACTGCTCCATCACCCTCTTAGCTATTTATATAAAGTGAGTTTCAAATATATGTATTGAAGACTTAATGTTATTAAAATTTTAAAACGATCTAACATAGAAATCAAAAGGATTCAAGTGATTCTAACGGAAATCAAAACAAGCATAATCCATAGATTACGACAATTAAAAAAAGACACGCACAACAAAGAATATGATGACCAAATTATCATTAACAATAGTAATTTTAGTACTGAAATGTTTAAGTTCAAGTTAATTTACTTATTTTCTGATTTTTATTTTATTTTTTTTGCATATAAATTACTTGTCTTCGCTTGTAACATCGATGCTGAATTTAATTATAAGTCAAATCTTTATAAAACATTTTGGTACAGAATCAGTTATTTTGCTCTGCCATGAATACTAGATTCGAACGAAAACTGTCTATCCCCGATCAAGCTAATAAACAGTGATATGGGATCATCATGATATTACACTCAAACAAAGGATAAAAAGTTTCGAAAATTCTCAATATTGATCAATCCGCAAAGAGTTTGTTTGTTTGTTTGTTTGTTGGGGTTTAACGTCCGAGCAGCAATATTTCAGCTATATTCAGGCGATGAACATGAAATTGATGATAAAATGAACATGAAATGATGATGAAATGAAAAAGGGATGGGACACAAGGATAATGGGGTCGACATATTTTGATTGCCACTGGAAATAGGGAGAAATGGGTAGGGTCGGGCAATTTAGCCTCCTGTGGCGGAGCCCTATGGTTCCTACTCCAGGAGAATACCACAGTAGGGTTCTTTAACGTGTCGAGGAACGTGGCATCTTTCCCAACACGGTGCACCACTATGGTTTGCGGTCAGGTTTTCCGTATCATAGCCTGACAACCCCAGCATTTAACACGCCATAGGTACCCCATTCCACCACCTGGGGCACACATCCCAGTTGCTCTGTGGGCATAACGCCCTGGCCTCCGGCTAGGGTTCTGAGCACTATTTAGTCGCCTTTTACGACAATCTTATCGCTGCTGCAGGCCTATTCTTTTCACACCCGGACCTGCACGGGAAATCCGCAAACAGGACAGATATATTTTCTGAATTCGAGAGCTGTGTTGAAAATATTCAATTTTGTATTGAGATACTGTACACAAGCAAAAGAAAAATTTCTAAAAACCTACCTCCGCCATTTTTGTAACAAAGGTAAGGAAACCGAACAACATTTCCCAAACCAACACAATATCCTATACACGATAAAGCAAATTCAACTTTGTTAGACCATTCCGTCCTTTCTGAGTGAATGTTTCTATTTTCCGAAATTTGTCCGTTCCTTAAAACTAATTCATGTTTTTCACATTGCATGACTTATGGACTGATCTAGCCGTTTCGATAGACTATGAATCTATTTTAATTCTAATTGTCGTATTTTATTTTGTAAACGGGTTATCATATCATGCGATATCACCTGTAATCATCAGTCATTTTATGACAATTTTATAATGTCAGTCATATTTTAATCGCATAATAAACTGTGAAAATGTATCAAACATACTTCGAAATTTTGAACGATGGCGTTGCTGTAAAATGTATAATATTGAATGAGACCTAATCGGATAAAAGATTCAAATTATCACAACAATCATGACTTGTTTCTACACTTTGCTGGCGTTTTTTTTTAATTAGAGCAAAACCGATAAATAGAATGAAAATGAAATTTCATTTATTGAATATGTCACCTCGACCGAGCGATTTATAGAATAATCGTCTTAAGGCTAATATTATATTTTGCTTACCTCCACCGTTTTTGTAGCAAAGATATGGAAAACGAACGACGTTTCCTAGTCCAATGCAAAGTCCAACGCATGATAACACAAAGTTAATCTTCCCTTCCCATGTTTCTCTGGCTTCTTCGTCTTTGAGTTGAACAACAGACTGTTTTGCAGTAAGACTTTCTCTTTCATCATTTGCGGTTTTATTAATCACTTTTACTTCAACCTGCCTGGTTGCTTGAACTAAAACTGTTGGCTTTGTATTCTCTTGTGTTGCAAATATTTTCTCGTTTTTAAGATTATCTTGGAAGAAAAAGTCAGTCTGTATTGAATCATCCATTGCTACATTCTATTCTACTTTCAATTCGTGAACGATAAGGTCTTAATTTAATTTTGAGAGAAAGGTAAATATTAGCTTCATGTTAAGCCTACAGACTGAGCTTGTATTTTGTGGAGAACACATTTCTGGATTCAATAAAAACGTCCAACGAATTTAGTTAGGATCGTTGTACACATATAGTGCGAGACAGTCAATCATCTGTCATCGCTAATTTTGCAATTTTCAGCCGAGTTTTGATGCGGAACAGACTGTTTAATTAAGAACATTCAATAAAGGTTTCTAGTTCGATGTCTTCATTTACATATACAGTTTTAGACCTCTGATGTCGGATATACTTGCTCTCAGTGATCATTTACATACACAGTTTATACCTCAGATGTCAAGTATGCATGCCTGCAGTGATCAAGGACAAGATAAGATTTAATGTGTTCAGCATATTTGGAATTTTGATTATTTTCTCCATCTATTTGAAACTGGAAGGTTCATCAACTCAGTGCAAACTGTTTGATGTATCTTGTGTTATACACTGTCTTGATTGTTACGGTTTGTCGTTATCTCCAAAAATTAATTGATCGATAGATTGATTTATTTAGATACAAAAATAAGAATAACAATGACATTACAATTTTAATATGTCAAACATAGTACCTTTCTTGTTTTCCGTAATTATAACACTTATATAAACATATATAAATATAATCTAATATCACTGCTTAAAGTTTCCCCCCGGCACATTAGTTCTAACACAACCTTTAATTCTTTAACCTTAAAATGAATAAACGAACTCTACTTACATTGTGCAAAGTCATTTTGGTTTTAGCTTTCATTTAATAAGAATGATATAAACATTAACATTTACTAAAGCTTTTAACATTTGCTGAAGCTTTTAGACAAAATAGTGTAAAACAAAACAAAACAAACACCCTGTTCATACGACTACAGGGGATACTGTTAAATGAGATCTTGCATCATGTACATTTTGTTTTCTAATGGTAGCTTGTCTTAATGTATTAAGGAAAGTCATCTTTTTATGGTAGTCCCATGTTACCATATCAGTTAGTTCTTGTTTCAACTTCTCTTCTGTTGGATAAGGAAATATCTGTTTAAAAAAGAAATTCCGTATTTATTATACATCAATCAAAGTATTCGATTATCAAAATTAAAAAAAAAAGAAATCGAAAATAGGTTTTAAGTTATTGTATAACACACACACACACACACACACACACACACACACACACACACATTAATAAATAATTTTGAAAAAAAAACAAATGTCATTTTTAAACTAATAAATTTAATAATTACTGTGCAAGAAAATGCAAAATGTTTTTAAATAAGGTTTTAAGGCGATACTCAATACAAACAATACTCTTATAATGTCATTTCGCCTTGTTGACCTTCATTTCTATTATTTGTAATGTTAAAAAAAATAAATTCGATGTAAATTGACAAATAAAAAAGGTTATGTTTTACGACCGAAATTTAAAACTTGAATGTAATTCAGGGAAAAAGATCACACATAGAAAACAGATACAAAGAAAATAAAATAGCCAAAATTATAAAAAGTAAATGAGCAATTCGGACGCCATTAAAAACTAGGAGCATGTAGGGTAAGCATCCTCTCATTTAAAAAGTCAAGTCGAGGGTAAGTGAAAGAAGAGAGGAGAACTATGACACAGTGAACAAATCAATTCTCATGGTGCAGATGGATACATCATAACGGCCCACGTTCGTCATGACGACCATAAAACATCTCTAGTGGTTATTTCAATCTTGTAACAACATAACCCGGTTCCAGAAGCCTAGTTGTTAGAAGTCTAGCGCGTACAAATGTCAGCGTAAGTTACAACATAACGTAAGAGTTGTGATATGAAAATTCTATACGCAAGTGCTGAGGGGATAATAGCCCAGCCAGTGAATATGAAACTAAAAAATATTATCTGTAATATAGGTAGGCAAGTCATGCATTGATATTTCAAAGAATTACTACACGTCATCAAGGTACTAAAGATCTGTAATGACATTAATAATAACCTTTTCTCGTAGTCTGACAAACTGTGCTGTATTAAGTTGTTCAGTAAAGAATTTTTTATTTATCATGATAACTTCAACACCATTGCTGACCAGACTGAGGGAAGTCTGGTTGTCAAAAACTATGTCTTGTAGACCCTGAAAGGCGACAGTGTAATGATAAAAATAACATCTCTTTTGCATTCAGTGGTAGCAAGTAGGGAAATAATGATCGTTTTAATTTCTCTTAAACAAACGCGAATGGATTGTCTTTTTAGTGATGCGCTCGTGACATAAAGAGTATAGAAGTCTTCTTAGTTCTCATTCTACCAAATATGAAAAACGAAAAATTGATGCAAATTATCCTGTTGATAAATCTGACCTTTGCTTTCATTATTAGGAAGAGACTTGGGGTCAAATTTTATAATTTTTAACTTTACTCTCAGCTTTTTCATAATGTGTAATGTTCATCTAGTCTTCACAATTTGTTTTTAAAACATCATAAAAATCAGTCGTACCAACAAATGTGTTTTCAAAGTATAGTTTGGTGACATTTGTGCATATAGAACAAAAATGTTAACTTTTGAGTTTATCAACAATTAGATGTTAGGAAAAACTTAGAACATTTAAGTATACCAACACATTGAAATTTTAATTATAAAATTGCATAAAACGGTCTTGCAAGAGAGTATCATTTGTACACATTTTAACTGTGTATTTAAGTGTCTAATGGATACTTATATTATTTCATGTCTCGATTTAAAACCGAAATTTGTTTTTTTTTTGTAATTTATTGCAAAGCATAAAATATTTGTTAATTGATTTGTTGTGTTAATGGCATACATTAGACCAATTAAACAGATCCTGGTTTGTATTAGTGCTGATTCAGACTTACTTCATACTATTTTGCAACAATCATTTATGTTAAAAAATACTGGCCACATTGTCGAACGGATAATTGAATTACAATGACAAATTACGTACAAAAACTTGTCCTTTAGTTAAGTTAGCAACATTTACGAACAAGGGTGGTTTCTCAGGTTCTTCATCTTCGGAGAAATCCTGTAAAAGTCATTGTTTTAATACAAGTATTCCTTTAGACATAACAGTATATTGATTTATTCAAATACAGATAAAATTTTCATAAAGCTTGAAAAAAAAAAAAAAATAGAAGAACTAAGTCAGTTTCATTTTCACCCTGTATAGGTATTCTTACAATAAGGTATTATCAAAGCGATGTAATTGTTAATACACTACGTTGTGTTAATGTTAATACACTGATAAGTACATTATCACACTAACTTTGTTTTCAGTGTGAAATTAATAAAGGGCATTTTCCATTATTACATAAATTAAACGATAGAATTTTATAACGCCAATAATCATGCTATATTTAGCGGCCAAGATTAAGTGAAGATAATAAGTTAGAAACCTGTCTGGTATCAGCAGATGAAGGTCTTTCCTCTTCTTCTGTTTTTGTTGTAGGGTACGTTGTTGTTTCTGGTTTTCTCTCTATATAGAGTCAATAGTTAAGTTAACAAGAAACATTAAAAACTGTATTTCCATTTCACTTAAACGTAACATTTTAAATGAAACATATGTAGCATAAGTATAATGTAATACTTTATTAAGTTATTTCAGAAATAACACGCTTCCTGATTGGATAAAGAATTTTGTCCATCATCTCATAGATCAGTTTTGTAATTGTGTCACAATGACAGCATTTTTAACAAGAAAAATGTGAGTAAATCCAACGTGGTGATATCCCAGCCCCTCCCTGAACATAAAAAACACAAAAGTAATTCAGATGGAAATTACAAAATTTGAAATGCATAATGACATCATGTGATGAAGTTTCATCTTCATTCAATGGTTTAAGAAAAGTTGCGGATTAGAATTGGGGATAAATGGACGAACGGCCAACAGACAAACGGACGTACGGACAGACAAGAAAGAGTAATCAAGGGACAAAGACCAGACATGGAAAACAGACATACACAACAAAGAAGATAAATTAACTAAAATCATTCATACAAAGTAACAAAAGCAAATGAGCAACTCGGACTCCACTAAAAACTGGGAGCATGGACCAGGTACACCGGTAGGGTGAGCTTTTTTAGAAACACCCGCCGAGTTGCTCATAAAAAGTCAAATCCGGGGTAGACAAACGAGGAAAGGAAAAATACGACCCGTTGAATAAATCAGTTTTCATGGTGCTGATGGATACACCATAACGATCCACGAGTTCATGATGACGACCATAAAACTTCTGTAGTGATGACTTCAATCTTGTAGCAACATAATTCTGTTCAAAAAACCTATTTGTTAGAGTTCTAGCGCGATACAAAAAGTCTGCGTAGTTTCGGCAAGCTCTGGCATAACGTATGAGTTGTGATATGAACACTCCATACGCAGGTGCTGAAGGGATGTTGCCACAGATGAAAGGAAAGTTTACAGACAACATGATCATTAGATAATTCCCGCATTTCGAAATTAAGAACTGAATACATATTATGTCATTTACTGCCTGGCTTTGTTTCTTCAAAACGTGTAAAATGACAGTGTAGTAGTTAATGCTATTTACCTGTTGAGGCAGAATGTCCGGGCTTTATCATATGCGCAGGCTGAAAAAAGTCAACATGTGATTTTCAACAATTTTATATTTGAGACGAACGGAATTTAAGCATGAGTATGGAATTATATATATACGCTGTATTATTTAGAAAAAACGAAAAGTACAACGCTCCTAATATAGATTACAAAAATGAAAATATTTAAGTAACTTAAACGCTTAGATCGTGTATGGTATTAAATGAAAGAGTTTTAAATGACGCAAAATATCTAAACAAAATGTAATACCTGATGAATATAAAAAAATGACATTCTGTTTTTAGGTCGTTTTAAGTAACATTGACAAAAAATCATTATTCAAAGATGCATGTAACCTACCTTAAGCATGTTACTAAGGTCGTGTATAGACATTCTTCGTTTTTCGGTCGGAGGAGGCTTAAAAGAGCTTTTGGTTTCAACGACTGACTGAATCTGATCTTCATCGATGTTCAAACTCTCTAAATCATGTATTGCCCGTGTAATTGTATTCATATTTATAATCTGAAATTTCAAATAAAATTTGCTTACAAATTGGCCCAAAGATGCAGAATTTTGTTCTCAGGATTGTAATAACAGCACAAAGCAGAGTAAATTGATCAAACTTGTTAGATTACAGTTTGTAATGTAATTTGATATTGTAAATATTGGGACTAATGATCATCCTAAGAGGTATGTATCATAAAAAAATAGAATTGAAAATGGATTTTGCACTAAATCCTTACTTTCACCTTCCTGTAAAAGTGTGCACGAATGGTTAATATTCATATATTGCAGAGCGGTTGTATGAACGGCATATACAAACCATGGAAAAATTTTCCAGCTTTTCAAAAGGGAATTTATCAAAATAATCGACGTTTAGTAAAACGTCAAGGCTCTTATTCTTAAGTGCAATTTTTATCATGACATTTTCTGATCTAAAGTCCAATTGTTTAACATCTCAATCACATGAGTTATCATTATTATAAAACCATATACCATGATTCTTGATCAAAGAACGAGGACAAGACAAAACGGAAAAAATGTATAACGTCACAAAGGCACATAAAAGACCAACAGCTACGGACGTTTGAGAGGTTCATAAAACCTTAAAAGGGGGAGGAGGCTAAACTGTTAAGACAAGAAGTTGGACGACCATGCATAATTTTAACTGGAAAATGGTACCGTAATAACGCTTGATGTGCAGTACCTTTTATAGGGCACACCTTTTTGACCCATAAAATTGTGTGTGGAAAATAATTCAATCATTTTTCCTGCCACGTTTAGTTAACGAAAAGATACAATACTGAGATATAGAATAAAGTGTATTTCCAATGAAAACTTCGTGTAGACACACAACGGAATCAGTCACCCGTGTCTCATAAAAAGCGAATTGTTTGAAAGTTTATTTTTGTCAACATCTTTCAAAACATCAGCATTAACGTTATTAACCGAATTTAATAAAAAAAAAAGCCAGTCTGAAACTTTTTTGAAGTTTTCCATGGAATATTCATGCAAAGTTAAATGAGATTCGTTCAAGTGGTTTTAAAGTAGTTAAACCTACGAGGAAAAAATGCAAATGACGAATGACGACTAACGAACAAACGCAAAGTGAGCTTATTGGATGGACATGCAAGAAAATGTTTTTTTTTGCTTATTCATAAAATGTTCTAAAAAAACGTAGTGAAGGAAGGGATGAATCTACGATTGTTAGTATAAAGCTTTTATATGAAAAAGATAATATTCAAGCTCGACAAAGGAGAAAATGTTTTGTATCACATAAGCACGCTATATATGCTGGAATGGTTGGAACATCATGCAGGAAAATTACACTTCAAGCGATATATAAAGGAAATAACGATCTTACCCTTTGTGTCTCCTGAAATTATGTACATATGTTATGCGTTGGTATCTACCAAAGTTGTATATTTTCAACCCTTTGGATTGTGAAGGATTAATTGTCCCTTAGTGTTATAGATAAATCGTGAATGTCCATAATTCAATGATCAATTAAGTTTTCGTTTGATAAGATAGTCTCAAACTATAATAAGAAAAATCCTCATATGCTCCCCACTGAAATTCGCTCAGATGTAGCGCGTCATAAACAAACCATTTTACAACTATTATTATCACTTTAATCACAGTCCTTATAATACCATCCTGCTACATAAATTAAACCGTGTTCATCTACAGGGAATGTTTTCGCAAACACTTGCTTTAGCCAAATTACGACATATCTCTTGTTATTTCAGTGTAAAATAAATGATTTTGGTTAAACATATTATGATACATAACATACCCGTTCACGTTCTTCTCTAAGTTGAGTATAGGCAGCATTAGTTGCTATGTTAATCTCAGGTAGTGCGTAATAATGGATGTTTGTATTCTTCTCCTCCAGTTTCTTTATTTCATCTTCACATAAAATTGCTAACTGATCACTATGAGAGAGACTTTTATCTTGTTCGACTGCATTTTCAACTACAATATAAAAACAGCGTAATATTGAACATTTATAGAGTAAGTAAACATAACAATAGAAACATTATATATGTAAGATCTTCTATATTAAAATTCAGTTAATTACATTGTGAACACAAATACACATAACATTTGCACCCATTTTGGTCTGTTTAAGAACCTTTGTGGCATAACCATTCATTGTTTCTAAACTAAGTACCCAACGATTCGTCCTGCAACTATCTAGAAATTCGTTAATTATCCATAGTAAACATTTATTTTATTTTGAAAATACAATATTGTTCAACGATATTCTTTTTTATCCCACAACTATCAAAATTAATTTGTCTGTTATATTTCAATTTGTTAACCATTCTAATTGTTACTTTCTTGTTTAACCTTCGTAGTTATGCTGAATAACTTACGTCATTGATAATAAAATCGAAAATTTTAATAACTTTGAATTTATTTTAATATACGGTAAGCTGAAAATCATTACAATCATACAACTCAAATAACAAATTCACCTTCTTCCCTCCATGATCGTTTCTTTGCTGCTTTGATCATCGTTTTCTTCGGTGGTACTTTATCTAATCTTTTTAATATAGAACAACTGCCCTAGAATTTACAAATAAAAGCATTTGCAACAAATGCACACTTCAAATGTGTTATATTTATGGTTTTGGAAAATGGAATTCATGTTCTGATCTTAGTGAAGAAATATGTCTAATCATGTACACAAAAATTAGGACAAAGAGATGTAACTCTCATTTTCCTTCCTATCTTATACTGCACACTAAATTGTAGTTTTTCTAAAGGTAGTTGTTCGTTAAAAAAGACAATTGTAATTTTATCATAAAATGTACTTACAGATTTAATTATAAAAATCCAGTCGTTTTTCTGGCTGTCCGCGACTAGAACAGTGTTTCGCCTGCGAAAATAAACTTTATAACTATATCTGATATCCTTTATCAGTCAACAAGTGCATCCTTTTTTAATGGATAGCAATTAAACATCTTCAAATTTTACTTGAATTTTGCGCGAAAATGTTTTAAAGAAAAGTTCCTTGTATTCTTGGTCCACGTTGTTTCTTGTAATCACAGTTTGTGAAACTTATAATTTACACAAAAGACGGAAATTAACGCGTTACAAATACAATATACTTACTTAAAGTAGCTAAAAATAGCCTTTTTAGGATTTTCTGCCAATTTTTCGACAGGCCATTCGCTCAAAAATGCAATGGACCTGTTAAAACAATGTATATCAGTATACGCCATGCAAACAATCGACGCGATGTAATCATGATTGATGAAAAAGTAATCAAATAAGAAACTAAGATTCTACGGAAAATTTGTCCAAGTATAAAGACTAGACAAGGAATACAGACACACACAACAAAGAACGTGTAATGACCAAAATGACACCTACAGAGAAACGAGAGTAAATAAAACAATCAAGACTCAACTAAAAATAGAAGCATGGATCGGGGCTTTCTAGAAAACAGAGGTTACGTACACGTTGTAGGTTTTCTAGAAGACCAGTCAAATTGCTCATAAATAGTCAAGTTCTGGAAGACGAAGTAGGAAAGGAAAACTATGACACGGTGAACAAATCGGTTCAGGGATCAGGAGGATACACCGTAACATTCTACGAGTTCATGATGGCGACCGTTAAACTTCTGTATACTCCAAGTCACCTCAGATTGTT
Source organism: Perna viridis (assembly GCA_037379345.1). Taxonomy (NCBI): domain Eukaryota; kingdom Metazoa; phylum Mollusca; class Bivalvia; order Mytilida; family Mytilidae; genus Perna; species Perna viridis. The sequence continues at coordinate 6,932,271 of CM074511.1, read as the reverse complement.
TGCGTTTTTTTGCGTTTATTTTTGTAATTACTCGACGGTTCCTTTTACCTTCAGTAAAAGAAAAAACCAGAAGTTCCGAATGAAAATGCTACAACTGGTAATAAATATGAGACTTACCATATAAAGTATTGAATTAGAAGGGAACCAGAAATATAGCGGGAAATAATGGTATTTCAGCTCTTCAATTGTGAGATAATAGGGAACATTTCAAAATATCCATAGAAACAAGATGGCGGATAAACAATACGTTCAGTGCAAAATTCTCGTAGGAAAAATAAATTTTGAATTTTTTCAATCTCGGAGGTAAGAACGAGAAATAATTGTATGAGAATCGTAGTACAGAACGACATGAATAAAATGGCAAGTTTTTGAAAGGAACCGTCGAGTAATTAAAAAAATAAACGCAAAAAACCGCAAACAATCTGAGGTGACTTGGAGTATAGTGATGACTTCAATCTTGTAGCAACATAACCCTTTTCCAGAAACCTAATTTTAAGAAGATATTAAGGGAAGCTCTGGGATAACGTATGAGTGGTGATATGAAAACCGCATACGAAGGTGCTGAAGGGATGTTGCCACAGATGAAAGGAAATTTGACAATAAGGAATGAAAATTCAACTTATAGTTTGGTCAATAGTTTTTCCTTACTATCAAGTGTAGGTCAAGACATGAGCCTGTTTTCACAGTATCTGTTGTATCCCTTATCTCAAGTACTTTGGGGTAGATGGGATATATAAAATCCCTGAAAATAGGATCGTTTAATGATAATACGTAATCTATATAGCTGAAACTGAGATAAAAAAAAACATCTGGCTGAACTTTGTTCCCTCTTTTGGATCAGAATAACTATAATGTCAACTGAATATGTGTGTTCTTGTTCTAACGATTTAAATTACTGATTGAAAAAATCTAAATTATGTTATCAACTCGGGTTTTTAGACAGAGGGTAATACCTTACCAAACTCGTCTATCATTTGCGAGTTCCTCCTCAAGCTAAATTTGGATCTACTGTTTGCTTTGTTCGATCTCTGATTGTCATTTATAATTTCAAATTTTTGCTAGGCTTATTTAACTTTACTACTTTATGCCCCATGAAATTACAGAATATGTGTGTATGAAACTTTTAGTGCTAGCTGGTAATTTGTATTGAAATGCTGAATTTTATACGTTTGTATGTGATTTGGTAAAAAAAAAACTCTACAGGACTTACACTCACATTTATAAAAGTGTGCCGAATAAAAATAAAATGTTTTTTATCGTATCGTACAAGGTGATAATTTTCCTTGCCTTGTCCTTGTAGTTTTTCGTTCTCATTTTGGTAAATATCTTGAAGACATTTACAAGATCTTAATGTAAAAACAACGTAAGTTCAACCATTTCTTAACTCGTTGAAAGATAATTGTTCTGTTCCCCTTGTTATGGGTAATGATATTTACCTGATGAACGGGTCATTGGGGTCCCTCAGCCCTCCTGACATAAAGATGTCGACAAAATCCTGGATAAAAAGGAAATTGTATTATTCATTCAGTAATAGACGCAAAGGGTCAACAAAGTGTTGACGGCAGAAAATATTTTGGAGATTTTAATAGATACGATTAATTTTTCTTTTGCAAAAAAAGCTTCCATAAATATTGAAATAGGCAGGTAGTTAATATTTAATTTAGGTCTGTGTCGAAACAAAAATAAAAAAAAATTTCAATAGTGACTTAATTATGTACATTCAATACATATAAGAACCATTGATTAAATGAAATAAAGGTAATACTTCTTTGTATTATATATATATATTGTGTTGAAGAATTCTAACAGTTGTGAAATCTTAGATGTTGGTTAATATCTTGAAAAGTATTCATTAAGATCTTGACCGGTCAGTAATATTTCATACTTAGAAATGTTAATTATAACCATAAAATTTATTTATATATTTAATTCACATTGACCTACATGTTCCCGATTAAAACAATTTACTAGGCGGATTAACACAGAAGAAACGTAAAACTGATTTATTGAACAACCTAATAGCATTCATGTTTTTATTTGAGTCGAAAGAGATCTTTAAGGTATTTTCTCTATTGTAGTTTTTTTTTCAGACTACCATCGTGTGAGGCGTTAAAATCAGACATTTCTTTAAAACCTAACTGTATTTTGTTGTCTTTACACACTCAAGTCATGTGCTCGTATTTTGTTTTATCTGAATTGTCAAATTATTGAAGCCTCTGTAATATTTTTGCCGAGATACCTCTCTGAGCACCAATAACAAACGTTGACCCAATTGAAGGTTTAACCAGATTTTATAAATTTATTGTGAGACTATTAAGCCACAAGGCATATTCGAGGCATGTAAAGGAAAAATTTTAGACACAGGAAATTCTTCAACTTACAGTATCAGATATGACTAGCAATTCAATTTTCTCCCTAGATATAACTGTTGTTTGTCGAAGGGACCTGGTCATTATCGCTTGTTCTCCAAAACTATCTCCTTTAACGAGATACATTACAGTCTTTCGGGAATTCGTCTTTCTGTCCATGGCCGAGACTACTCCTACATGACAAAAATACACAACATATTATCAATTTTGGTAAAACCTTTCGCATTAGAAGACAACAAAACAGAAAAACTTTGGCTTAGATACTCATGAACTGATCTATGTTTTATTCTATAATATGTTTATTTCTTAAGATATTTTAAAATAGAAATCTCAACTGATCCCGTAAGATAGAAATCTCACCTGATCCCGTAAGATAGAAATCTCACCTGATCCCGTTAGAATGAAATAAAAGCACATTGGTACATGACCTTCGCGGACTATTAATCTTTTTGCGTCATATCTGCAACAGAAATTTTAAATACAAATGTGTTTAAGAAACATAGTTTCTCTGTTGTACTTTAAGATTCGGAGGCGTCTTCGATTGGAAACAGGCAAATTAAGTTTACTGGCGACCCGTAAAGGGATATAACAATTAAAAATCGTAAAAATTCAATCATAGAATAGACGTAATTTACGTTCTGAAATTTTTGGTCAAATTCCTCATTACTCCAATTGTTGCATTAGAATATTTTTCTTAAAACAACTATCATTATAATCTACTTTCATGGTTTTACAATTACTAAATTTAAAGAAGATAGAAATTCGAAACTAGAAAACAAACTCAAAGTATGCAATGATTACAAACGTATAATTTATACGTATACTTACGACTCATACCAAGCTCTTTGGGCCAACATTTTTTGCATGTGTACGGGATATTCGACTATTGACTGGTAATTCCGTAATGCTATTTGAATCTACAATCGAAAGCGTTTTTTTGTATTATATGATTGATCATATGATTTATTTTTTCTACAGAAAAGTGTCGGTTCATATAAGGTTTATTTGTGTGATATACATCGACTTCATGTGTTGTCTTAGACCATTGATGTAGTGCGAATTTTCTTTATTCAAATGCAAATTTTACATGATTTTTTTTGTAGCTGCTACATGCAAAACCTAATTTAATCTATGTGTTCATGGTATCTATTGATTGTGGTTAAGTTCAATCATTTTCTTCGGTAACTTCCTGTTTGTTTAATTTTACTCCTCCTCGCTGTTATAAAAATCTTTATTGATCTATTTCGGGGACTTGATACATCGCAGCTACCACAAAGAACATGAGATAAAAGATACTACAGACACTGTGAAGTCAGCCTCAAATCTTGACATACACTTAGAAATCGATGGTAAATGAAAACTATTGACCTATCTTTACGACAAACGTGATGACTTTTCATTCAAAATTGTCAACTTTCCTTTCATCTGTGACAACATCCCTTCAGCACCTGCGTATGAAGTGTTCATATCACAACTCATACGTTATGCCAGAGCTTGCCGAAACTATGAAGACTTTTTGTATCGCGCTAGAACTCGAACAAATAAGCTTCTAGAACAGGGTTATATTGCTACAGGATTGAAGTCATCACTACTGAAGTTTTATGGTCGTCATCATGAACTCGTGGATCGTTATGGTGTATCCATCAGCACCATGAAAACTGATTTATTCAACGGGTCATAGTTTTCCTTTCCTCGTTTGTCTACCCCGGACTTGACTTTTTATGAGCAACTCAGCGGGTGTTTCTAGAAAAGCAGAGGACGCTTACCCTACCGGCGCACCTGGTCCATGTTCCCAGTTTTCAGTGGAGTCCGAGTTGCTCATTTGCTTTTGTTACTTTGTATGTATGATTTTAGTTACTTCATGTTCTTTGTAGTGTATGTCTGTTTTCCATGTCTGGTCTTTGGCCCCGGATTACATTCTTTTGATTACCGCTATAACCTTGGTTCACTTGATTACTCTTTCATCTATGTAGATTCAGAACCTTACTTGTACGAATAAACTGTGTTATTAGCTTTTTATCTTACATAATATATCTCGTCTTTGGTACGCTCAGACGGCTTTTTGCAGAGTATTCTTTTCAGTTCCTTGGAAATTTTAGCCTGTAAAATTGTAACACCAATATACATTCCTATATTACTTCCTAATATAATTTCTTTGGAACAACATGTTTATAAGACAAAGTAAGGCAGAACTTATAATTTAGAAATCATTGCCAGTATCAACGTACATGAATTTAATTATTGTGAATATCTATGAATAAAGCGATGACAGATAAATAACACGTTACAAACTATGCGCATTATAAATGTGGTGTAGTGATACAACTGAAAAAATATTCTTAACGTTTATAGAAATAGAAATCCACACACACACACAAACACCGCGAGAGAGAGAGAGAGAGAGAGAGAGAGAGAGAGAGAGAGAGAGAGAGAGAGAGAGAGAGAGAGCGTTCGACCGAAGTTCTCTTTAATAACACTGCAATAACTATAATTATAATACCTCTTTTGATGCTTTGTATTCTGTGATATCAAACAGAAGTTCGACATCATCATCGTTTGTTCTCGTAACTGCGTCCAGATTATCAAAAGACAACAATATTTCGTGAACTCTGAAAAAAGCAAAAGATACTAGAAGTTTGTCCTGTTTAGGTCTTATGTTTTATCCATTATCTCTATCAGATTATGCAATTTTTCATGGACAATTATTAGTTATATTTTTTTTAATAAACCAAGGTCGAATGACCTTATAAGAAAATGTTTATTAAATTGGAGTTATCCTGAAACAAAAGTAATTTGCGATTCACTTCATGTCCTAAACACGGGTGTTTGTATGTTCGTTATGATTCACTTCATGTCCTAAACACAGGAGTTTGTATGTTCGTTATATTACGTTGATTTGACTAACAATTAGTAATAGGTTTAACTATGGTTTACTTACGATTGTGCATGAACTCGCCATGACCGTAACAAAATCAAAATAAACTTGGCAATTCTTTTAAATTTTTGAATTGGCTTTATCTAAAAAAAGAAACAGAAAAAAGCATTAAAAAGAAATATGTTAGGCAACAAGATTAATTGTTTAAATGATACCAGTATGTTGAATATGTATTAGTCATAGCGTTTGAGATAGTGAATTAAACTATTATATATATTGGCAAAAAAAAATACCGACGGGTCAATGATGGGACAATTCATATACGTTAAAATCTAAGTGCATAGTCAGAACGTAAAATCAGGAAACAAAGAGGTCTACATATACAATGTAACGAACCGAATAGAATAGATTACATATCAAAATGAAGAAAAGGAAAACAAACCCAAACACACAAAAGTAAAGCACTAGCAATATGAACAGCCCCAAAAAACTGAGAGTGACATTAGGTGCTCTGGAAGGGTAAGCATGTTCTGCTCCGCCAGAGGCAACCTTTATATTACAGGTGAATATAGTCCGGTAATTGTCTAGCAACAATGATGCAGCTCCCGCCACTAATCACAAAGGGGTTCCATCAAAAACATTTCACACGTGGGTAATATCATTCAATTAAAAATATACTAGTATAGACAAACTAAATTAAGATAATAAATAAAAACACCATTAAACATGGACACTGCTTACTTAATATGTAAATGCAGAAAATTTGATCAGGAACACACCAAAAATAATTATTGGAAAAAACTGACATCGTGTCAGATATTTACTTGAAATTTTAAAAGAACATGAAATGTATCTCTTTGTAATTTCAACTTCTTCACTCACATAATGGTAGTTTGAATAACTGTAATTGAGAAAACGCAACAGTGAATCATATGACCTAGCTTTTTTAACTTTTACAGCTGAAAGTATCTCTTATTTACTAGTTTATTTGACTTTATTCGTACAGAGAGAAAGGAATCAAGTCATCAAGAAAACCCGATTTTGCCTAAAAATAAGGAGAATGTAAATTTCAATTTCATTTTTTTTTGTCAGTAAAAACTTTCAAAAATAATATACATTTGTAAATAATAAATTTTGTGAAACATGAAATTAAAAAATCAAAAAAAAATCAGAATCACTTACAATTATGAGCTACAAACTTAATATATAAACTATTCATTTATCATAGCTTGAATTACGACCGATATTTTAAGTATTCCCCTATTTGTCAACCAAGGGTATACATATAAAAGCCAAAAAGCAGACATGACCTTAATAAATATCTTTTGTCGCTGTTTTTAATTCAGTTTTACACGAGTAGATGAGCTTTGATTTTGTCAGATAGAAATCATAGATACGTTGTTATTTCAGCATAGACATTCCTTTAGTTTGCAATTATATAAAATTATACAAGTATCAAACATCATTTATTAGGTTATAATTGTTTTACTTTATTTCTCAATACTGTCAAGTGTTTGAAGACACTTTATATTGTAATAAATTACATAATATAAAATTGAATGTTATCAAATGCAATTTTGAAAGAACCTTGACATCTAAAGAGAAACTATTTTGAAATGACATCATTCTGCTTTGAGCGAATGAATGCAAATTCGAGTTGAAATAATATCCATACTCAAGCGAGATTGCAATAATAAAAACTACGATTTAAAAATGTTTCGAAATCCGCAAAGGAAATTGATATTGACGAGCAGGATAGTTTTGAAAGAAGTATACAACTTACGGGCAGGAAAATTTTGAAGAGATCAGATAAAAAAATACAAAAAAGTACAGATCACATATATTGCAAACTATTTCGATATGCTGTACAAGTATTTTGCACCCTCGGCATTGCCACTCTGGTGTACTCTCAGGATAGCCACTCTTTTTTACCCACGATATTGCCACTCTGTTGTACTCTCAGGATTGCCACTCTTTTTTACCCTCAGTATTGCCTCTCTGGTGTCCTCTCGTGATTGCCACTGCTGTACTCTCAGGATTGCATCTCTTTTTACCCTCGGTATTGCCTCTCTGTTGTAATCTCAGGATTGCTACTCTTTTTTACTCAGTGTTGTTACTTAATTGTTTATCTTTGTAAAGCATAGTTGTAATGTTTTTTTACGGTATATGTGGTCATCTCTAGTAAACGTTCTTAGTCATTTCTCAATAGTTGACGCAAAGGCTGTCATATTGTTTAATACAGTTTAGATTTATTTTGAGTTATAAATTCTTCTGAATGTGTACATATGTTTGTAAATCACACGTGTTTGAAGAAGAATGTCATGTTACACAATGAAACAGAAATAGTTTACTTGATTAGTTTAATCTTGAAACAATGAGTTGTAACCAGTTGATATATGAAAAGTCCTTGACAGTCTCTATTTGAATTGACAAAGACAAAGATTAAAAAATGACAAATCAACTTTAAGCTTGGTTTTATTAACTTTTTTCTGAAAGGAATATTCGAGCGTGGATACTTTTGATATGATCACGTTTCACCTCCACGAAGAATCATCAGAACTTTAGACTCCATCTTACTATTATTTTTTCCATCAACTCAGATTAAAGAACTGTTCAAAAGACATTTCGGAAATTTAACTATCAAAATAAAGAACATCTTCTATTGTTTTAGATAAATGTGATTGCCAATTTAACAACCAAAATTCTATTTTGTTTGCTATGTTTACTAGATTGATAAAAACGTGAAATCATAATATTGTAAACAGTCAGATTTATTGGTCAACATTTGAAAAAAAAACATTGACCGGGATTGACTGAGAAAGATGACTATAGCAAATTTTTTTTAATGATAAAATAATCCCTTATATCTTTTGTTCGTTATTTCGTTAGCAAAACGTTAGGTCAGATTAATACATAAAAATGTAAGTGAGATGATTTGTTGAAATAACTGTCAGTACTGCTTACCTTTCTCCGTCTTATTCGCTTTTTGAAGGCTTTTGAGGCTTCCATACTAAATGATGTACCGGCTATTGAAGCTCTATGTTTTGATCTAGGAAACGCACGAATGACTCCAATGCTACTCTGGCTTTCTTTTGAGGACGGACGACTGTTTTTTCTCTTGAGCTCGTCTGATGAAGAAGCCGTTATTATTTCGCTGATATCCGTTACTTCCGTAACTTCTCTAATGATGTTTTCAAGGGGTGTTGGTGACGGTATTCTCTTGGTCTCTATAAGCTTTGTAGCCTCAAGCATTCTTGTTGACAAACTATGTTTTCGTCGAAGATGCATGTTTTCAATAATATCGATCTCGTTCATGGTAGGACTTTGTACAAGTTTTGATCGTCTTTTCGGAAACTTTATTCCCATAGTTTGTAAGGTTTGAAGCATGTTTATTTTTCGTAATTCACTTTCAGATAAAACATAGTCATTAGACGACACACTTGATACCGACGATCGCCGCCTCACCCTTGAAGTGTAGGCCCCGATGCTACTATAGCGCCGTCGATATCGCTTATCACGTGGCCAAGACATCCTTGAAGCTGCCATGTCGATTTCTTCTTTTGGTACATCCTCTGATTGTTGTCTATCAAAACTTCTTCTATGTTTATTAATAGCGGGGTTTGATTCGAGGGATACTAAATCCTTTTTTATTGCACCAAGCAGAATATTGCTTCGACTCATTTTCCTAAACAACTTTTTCTCAGGTTGTATGCTAACTTTCGAACTACGCCTCGAACTTTTTCCCGTATCAAATATGTTATCGTCCATATCGGACACTGACGGGAAACTACGATTAGAAGACGATACATCACCTCTAGAGATTTTCTGTTGGCCGAGGGAAAGCCTTGGTACAGTTCTTTCCATTTTCACCTATTTCTATCTGGGCTCCTTCTTTCTCACTTTACATACTAGCACAGTTCTAAAGTTTTATAGATCAATAGATCAGTAGTTATGAGGTAAATAAAACTGATTTAAAATTTGATCTTTAGATAAGTCTTTAATATTTCAATTGTTGGAGACTCAGGGTTTATTAAGATATTAATCCTAATATACAATCCAATTTCTTAATTCCATTTAATATGATGAAAAAATTATGCACTTATATAAGGTAAATTGTGTCATATCTTGTATAGGTGTTATAGATTTTGTATAGAAAATGTTCTGGCAAAACAGATTGACAAGAGCATAAATCATATAGATTTTCTGTCAATGATTACAAAATCTATAATTGTTAGATAATGAAATACCTTTCCCTGTTTATTAATTGCATTGCGTTGACCAACAAAAGAAGATATGTGGGGATGGCCTTTCCTCTGCAATTACTTTTATAACAAACTTTATACAGGAAAGTCAAATATCGACGTGTGAGCAAATTAAATGTATAACTCCTTATGTAAGAGTAATCAAGGGAACCAAGATTATAGCGGTAATCAAAAGAATGTAATCCAGGGACAAAGACCAGACATGGAAAACAGACACACACAACAAAGAACACAAAGTTACTAAAATCATACATACAAAGTAACAAAAGTAAATGAGCAACCCGGACTCCACCAAAAACTTGGAGCATGGATCAGGTGCACCGGTAGGGTAAGCGTCCTCTGCTTTTTAAGAAACACCCGCCGTGTTGCATGTGCATTTAGCTATCTTTTCAGATCAGTTGAAATACTACAAGGTGTCTGACCAAATCAGTCCAAGATTGGAAAGGGCAAAAATAAAAAAAAAAAACAAAAAAAAAACCCACATTTTGGTACTTTTAAAAGGTTATTTATTTAATTTCACTGTCAACCACCTATAGTAGTCCTTTATCATTTGTTTTGTAATTACAGCATTAGGGCGATATAAATCTGTCAAAATTATATCTAAACTACTTAGTTTTAATAGATCAAACTTTTAGTGGTACAAATCGGTCAAAAACAAAACACTTATAGAATATATACTTCAAGTACTTTCAATTAATCTAAAATAAACTTAGATTATGTATTATTTAAGGCGACGATAATATGAAAACCCATTTCACGGTATTTGATTACTCTGGATTATCGTCATAGGCATTAACCTCAACTTACCTTTTAATTGTAACAATTATTAATAGTATTTACGTACTAGTATAATTTAATATTGATTGAATATTTATAAAACAGCTCCGTATATACATAACCAATCACACGTATGTCATTCAGCGACTTAAAAAAGTGATATTATTGCATAAATCTATGATAGAAGAAATCCATATTTAAACGACAAAAAAAATCAAAATGTAAGTTCCACGGTAAAAACCTACAAATACAATAACACTGCAAATAAATTATTTCAAAGCAAAGTTACTGTTGTCCTGGGTGGTGATCAAAGGACTGATTTGATCTTTATCAAAACAAAATCAAACGTCAAACTTTACGCCAAAAAATATTCATATATGTTTAATATCATAATCATTTTAGAAATAAATATAAAGAGACCTCTTATTCTTCAAATAAATGTAAGATAATTAAAAAAAATATGAATGGTAATTTGCTTCAATGACGTAATACAAACCATCAAAAATCATGGAAATATTCAATTTCGTCGTATTAAAAAACTCCCAAAAGATTTGATTCTTCAATACTAAAACAAGAAATTGACTGAAAAACGGCTTACTATTCACAAGTACGTATTATTTCGTAATCACTTATTTTCTCACGATATAAACTGTTGCTAAAAAAAGATAATTTTAACCATAAGTACATACCTAATGCTATCGGCTTGTGTGTGAAACAACCCAACTGCACGAATAATGGGCGACTAAAAACTGGCATTGAAATGATGCCATCATCATCTACTCTAGTAATTTCTAAATACGCTGTTGAAAAATAGTATCAATTTATGGCATTTAAAATTTGATATTAAACATATACAATGCAGTACTGCATTGAAAAAGTTTATTTACATAAATAAACAAAGCATGAGGTAACTTAAAGTCGTTGATAATACTACAGTAATTTCTTGAATTAAATGAAATCGAAGCTTCTTTTTAATGTAATCTGTCCTCTCTCCGGGAAATATCAACCATTCTGACATCAATTTCAATTTACACATACAGTAAAACCTGCGTACTTAGTCATAACTCGGGGCCGCCTGACAAATTAAATATTCACTATAGTACTACAAAGGGCAGGTTTTAGATTTTTTACACTGGCGTCTAGTTTGTCTATAAAATAGTTCTTTCATTTAATTTGTGCTTTAAAGAAATTTAAACAGTTAGCATAAGAAAGAAAAGGGTTTAGGCATAAGACCTGGTTTGCCATTCACCAATACAAATCGAGGCGACCTTTTTGATATAGACATTTGAAAATCTAATTTGGTTGGTTTGAAAAAGATGTCAATTTCACCAGATGACGTTACATGCTAGGAAATATCTAGTATAAGTATTTTTTCGACTCCAGGTTCACCACATAAATATTTGAGATTCGTGACACTTTAACCTTTGCTTTTGTGTGTCTACATGAGTTAAATATAGTGTCATCCTGTCGTCTACGATGATATCGATGATGTGATTTTGACATTCGTATATTTTGCTTTCATTAACATGATATGACCAAATTACCAAATTATCTCCAAATTAAATGGACTTACCATATTCACACTTTTATTCTTTCGTACTTTAATTTTTGTCCTTTGGTATAGCATTTTTGCACTAAAAGTAATACTTCTAAATTGGAAAAAAATACAAGAGAGCCTTGTGGTTCATATATGAAGACTATGAAAGTACATATTATATAGAGCTAAAGTACAATCGCTTAAGATCAGAAGGATGCATATAATGGCTACAGAATGTTTTTAAATTTAAACAAACTGTCACCGTCATGTTTACATGATCTTGTTGTTTTTTAAAATCTCAATAATAATTTTAGCTGACTTTATAGCTGCTTTGATCCGAAAGAAAGAATATCGTTTGTCTAGATCCTTTAATCTCAGTTTCCGCTATATAGATGACGTATTATCGTTAAACAATCCTAATTTCGGGGATTTGATTACATCGCATCTACCCCAAAGAACTTGAGATAAAGGATACTACAGACACTGTAAGGTCAGCCTCATATCTTGACCTACACTCAGAAATCGATGGTAAAGGAAAACTATTGACCAAACTAAACTTTACGACAAACGTGATACTTTGTATGTATGATGTTTAGTTACTTTATGTTCTGTTCTTTATCTGTTTTCCATGTCTGGTCTTTGTCCCTGGATTGCATTCTTTTGATTACCACTATAACCTTGGTTCCCTTGATTACTCTTTTAGGTATTCAAATATTGTAGATATACCAAGAATACAAACAGCTACTTATGGTAAGAACTATTTTAAAATGCTGCTGGTGTTATATGTAATGACCTACCTGATAATTTTAGAAAAATTTTAAATTTTTTATCAATTTAAAAACATTATAAAATCTTGGGATGGCAAAAACCTGTAAATCCAGGGTATGTGCTGACTCCATCTAGGTCATTTCGAATATTTATACATACTTTATTTTGCTTTTACGCTTTTTTATCGCTATTTTGTTTAAAATCCCTTTGATCTTGCTATTCGATAATTTTCAATCTCACGTCAGTCGAGTGAGAATGAAAATTATCGCTAGTTTCTATGTCCTTGCGTGACATACAAGCAACAGCGTAGGGATATTTGACGGCCCAAATAACCATCTGTGTGTTTACTGCGTATGAAAAAATGGCTAATTTGTGGCAATATTTTCTAGTCTACAGGGGAAAATGATAAAATACAGTAACTTACCCGATTAGAATGAATAAATCCCAAAATTATTTAACAAATTTTAAACGCGATCGTCATAGATAACCGATTTTTTTTCACAAAATGTGTATCACCGCTGCACAACATACGCTACGTCACGTAGCACGTCGCTGAAAAAAAAAGTCCCGAAAAGAAGTTACATATTTAGATAAAGAAAACTGAAAATAAAAGAAAACTAATACCTTACAATGCAGCAAAACAGCGATAAACAGATTATTAATTTTTTTTCAACTCGCGGAAGTTTCTCATGACTCTAAATAAAACTTATTTATATGTAATTTATATTTACATGACGATTATTACAAAAAATATTAAAATACGTTTTGGTTCCCCAAAACACCCCCTAAAAATTCTGGTAAACTTAAAGACAATCCTTCTGACGAAATTACTTCTTCGGACGAATCACTTTTACTCAAATGCTGATAAAGCACAAGAGGAAAAAAGTAAACAATTCAAATTCCACGAAGTGTACAATTATTCAGTAATAGTCCAGGTACGTACCAGAAGTTCAGAGCTTTGCAGAACTTGTACCTAAGGGTTCATCAACGACCGGTATCGTTAGACCGAGGAAGTACATATCTTCCTGTCCGATGTAAGATGTTTCTCAGTGATCAAATAACATCGTTTAATATTCATTTAATGAATTCTACTTTTCACATATCATATGCTAAGATTCAACCTTTCTCCCATGGATTCATGATCAGTTGTCTAAAACACGTTTAGTTCCAATTGGCGCATTTCATTTGTAAATATACAACAGAAATCAGAATTATTCCTCTTGATATACAATTGATAATACAACAAATATGCCATAAATTTGTGGGTAAATACTTTTAATTACTGTAACATATTAAAAAAGTTCATTAGTAAAAAATGCTCAAATCAGAAATTAAATCTAAGAAACGATGACTCATCAATGGTGTATAGAGAATATTTAGTCATATTTTACCAAACATGCTATTAATCAGAACATCGATAGGTTGACTTGGTTCTACTCAATCACCAATCCATATTCAATTTTATGTTATGTTTCATTTCTATCATTTAATTTAAAAAAAAATAAAAAGCAGTCTTTAGCTTCGCAATAGTAAGTGTGCTTGTCAAGGAAACATCATTACACAGCCTCTTTGTTACCGTGTCCCTAACTGTGATCACCCATACGATAAGAATATACGTACGTTTTCGGCCTAATAATACCTGGTGTCCATGAACCCTTTGGTGCAAATTAACCTTCAGATACGTATATAGCCCATTACTTAAATACGAGTGCCCCATTTTGTTTAAAGTCTTCAAGGTTTTAATTTAATGATAAAGAATGAAATAAATGACACGTGTATCTATGATCGAGATTTATTAAGGACATATAAAATAATAAAAAATTGTAAGAAAAAAATGATAAAGATATTAATCATAAAGTTGCACATCAATATATAAGTATATTTTCCATTTTTAGCAATAGTCCCAAGGACAATGCAATATTAAATGTGTTATTTCGTCCAATTACAGAATATGCTGAAATGAATGGATTTATTTTCATATCAGTAATCTTTTATTAAAGAAAACGAGTCTAAAAATAATATGGTTGTACTAAAATATCCATGTATATAAGAGTAATCAAGGGAACCAAGATTATAGCGGTAATCAAAAGAATGTAATCCATCTTTACCATCGATTTCTAAGTGTAGGCCAAGATATGAGGCCGACTTCACAGAGCTATAAGTTATCTTACATGTTGAATGCTTTTATTTAGAAAGTAATCTTTTATATACCACAGAAGGTAGCTTAATGGTAGAGAATTCCGAAAGCATAAATATTGGATAATGATTTTTAGGATGATGTGTCGTATGGCATGATATCTATACATTTAAATGAGAAGACCTCATTTTGTGTGTCGCGTTTCGGCTTTCCATTTTCCTACTTCTTGAGGTAGGATGATTGTGCGTAAAGACAACAACACAAACTGTACCTTTTTTTTTTTTATCAATTTACACAATAGTTTTGTACATTTACAGACAACCTTAAATTTCGTACTTGATAACATGCAATTTTTGGATACATGAGCTACAGGAACCGGTATCAAACATTCTTTCGGTCCCTGGATGCGATAAAAATACGATTTCTTGGGACCTCTGGAACCGGAACATTGTGTATCATATGAAGTCATGGTTTATCAGGTCTGCACACCTCGCTTTGAAAAAACGACTTTTAACAAGACATTCATGGATTTATGGCTGGGTCCGTCTACTCTATTGTCTGTATAAAAAATAACTACAATACTCCATAAAGTTACAAAAATAACCTTCAAAATTTCTACCATACCACCTGACTTGTCAAAATTGATACAGGAATGGTAGCATATATTTTCTACGGGTCCTGGTAAGAATTGGCATATACGATTTTTACACTCAAGGAAGTCGTACAGTTACAAAAATTAACACTTGCCTTGCATGTTACAAATTTTAAAAGCAAAAACCAAGTCAGAATAAGATAAAAAAAGAACAACAATAATAATAAAAAAAACCAGATCACAATGAGTTCAAATGTTACAATGAGCGTTTTCATCATATTTAATTGAACGTGCACAATAAAGACTTCAGCGAAATGAATGCAGTTTTTCGATACAAAATAGCAGTAATGTTCATTCAAATAAACAGAAACCTCGGAAGTTGTACATTGTGTCACGTTCGAAATTTTGGTTCCGTTAACACGTCTACAGTTCTGCACAGCCGTCCTTGGAAAATCACATTTAACCAGACATTTACGGATCAAAGATGGTGTTCGTACTACCGACTCATTTTCATCTGATGTTTTGCCACATGCTTAATAAGGACTTCCATAAAGTAAATGCAACATTTTCCCGAAAAGTACAATAATACTCATAAAAAGAAATACGAAATTTTAGGATATTCGGCCTTACTGCGCATACTGCAGTCTATGCGAACCACTTAGAACCTTTGTCTGACATTCGGTCAGACGCCATGACAGTTTATGTCTGACCGTACAAGGTTTTACTGGACAAAAAAAATGTAATCCTAACAACATGTATCTCTAGAGTCGAAATGCAATCTTTAAGACCGAACAAACATGCAGGGAAGTTGCATTTTTGATTATTGATTTTTGCAATGTAGGGGGATCTCACTTCAAGGTTATCTAATATATGAATTTAAAAAATAAATAAATAAAATTCACTATTTCTACCAAATTTTATTATAGTCCATATTTTCATTTCGGAAATTATTTTGCTGGAATATGTGTTTTTAAGTGTTTAATTTGAAAATCACACAAGTCAGACATGTCAGTGCTCTGTATGACTTTAATATTCTCAAGTGGAAAAAAGTGAATAAGTAACAACCAAAAGTTACTTCAGAATTACAGAACAAACATTCATAAATGTTATCATTTTTGACATTGTAGGTTATAGTTAGAAATTGTGATATGAACACAAAACTATTATTTCATTAACCTTTTGATTCTCCAATGACCTTTGCCTACAATTACCTGTCGTATAACACGAATGTACTGGATTAAAAGTCTAGACGCTCTCGACAAAACAGGATTCTAACGCTGCATGATAGCTACCACGGGACCCAAACAATATCATCTAAAGGACATGTCCAATATCAAGTCTTAATAACATCATAGTCGATGATGTGCTGATACAATATAAAGAGTGTTTAAAAACAAACAATACAATGTGTAAAAAGTATAAAATGTGTAGTGTGTTTAAAAAATAACATATACAGCGTGAGAAAAAGATAAAATCTGAGGCAAATTTAATTCCTAATTCACTTCATTTTCGTTCTATATAACTTGCGAAATTTCTGTTTAAGGTTGAGCATAACTAGTTTTTGTGGTTTATAAATGTTCTTTATGTTTTTCTAAGACGATGTTGGATTTAGATTCTACAAAAAACCAATATATCATTGAAAATAATTTTCGAGATAATTCAGCCTTAATGTAAGTAAAGTTAAAAAGATTTTATAAATATTGTCAAGAAAACTCCATAACCCCAAAAGATAAATGTGCTTTCAATGTGTATTTTCAATGGTTATACAATCATAATCTACATTATTTTACCCTTAAATCCTAACTGAAGGAAACAAATCAAGACATGTTCTCCTATACTATGCATTACTGTTTCTCATCGGTTATAAAACGCTTATCATTTTAATTTTCTAGTACTGTAATTTAAATGCTTAGCATCGTTTCTCAGAGAAATAGATATTTTTTTCAGCAAATAGCAAGAAAAAGGAAAGGATATGAAAGGAAGTATAATGTTTCAATGCTGCATTCAGGCAAGCCCTATTAGAAATAGACAAAGATGCTTTTACACGTCACCAATATTGAAGAATTAATTATAAAGGATTTTTTAATTACTTCACATTAATAATATGAAATCTTTAAAAATAAAATTAAAATTCTACACGAACCAAACGCCATATATAACAGTGGCTAAGAAGTAATGACACAAAGTACGATACGGACAACACACGAAGAACTTCAATACACAAAAGAAAACGAACTGCACGATCCTCAAAAATGGGGGTATATATAGTACAAAATAGTAATGATATTAATAATATCAATCTAAAGTGGTTTCTAAAAGCACAATGAAACCCCAAAATGCCAAAATGGTTTTCATTCAAACCGATCCTAAATGATATTCAAGTAACGATCTCACCCAAACTACTATATGAATAATAGAATCAGACACAACATGGTGTTGACTCACGATCTTAAGAAGCACAGTAAATTCGTAGATGGGATAATGATTGTACAGATTTTATATCCGTGTTGTGTTTCGTTTTTCCGCTTCCAACATATATTATGATAAATACTTATGCCATCATTTCACATTGCATAAAAGGTATCATCGAATAACAAATGAAATTGAATATATATAAGGTTTAAAGATAAAAATGGTTAAGAGAAAACATTATTTCGATACGGAATGGTTATCATTTTCATTCCCTTAGATGTCAACGTTGTCAACATTCAGATGATTACTGAGAGAAGATTTGAAATATTTCCATCTAAGTTCTGGTAATTAAACTTTAATACGACACAGCAACGTCCTGTGTAAAGAAATTTAACGAGGTAGCACTTTGCAATCCTTATCGTATATCACTTTTAATGGATCACTATCTTAAGCGAGTAAAACAAACCTACATGATCAGCCAATGTGATAATTATCAGATACTTAAGGTATAATGACAAAAATCTTTTCCGTTTTTGAAACAAATTCGGAAAAGAAACGTTTGATATTGAATCTACTCATTGCAAGTATTGATTACCTGCTCCGTAAATACCACCGGTTTATTAAATGCTTCAGGGCTTAATTTAGAATCGTTTTTATAATTGAAACAATAAAGAATAAAAATGTTCTTGTGATTAATAATCAGAAAATAAGAATTTATTTATATGGATACTCTTGGGTTAATATTGATTGAAACCGTACGAAATTGAGACTAAACAATGAATTTGCTATTTCCTCTGCAACAATGTTATAACATTGCAGGTTTTCAATGAGGACGAATAAAATGGTATTCATTTTATTCAATGTTTGTTCAAAATAATTACTTCTCTTATTCATTGGAAAATCCAGAAACTTTACAGCGAGTAATATAGTAAACTTTATGGAATGAAAATGTTATCCCTTGGAAGACCATCAACTTATGAAATGTCTTATATAATAAACTGAACAATTAGTAAGTCTATTTATACTGTAATTTTATAGGTATTTTAGAAAATTCACATCTCTTTGTCAATTTTGTCCAGTTAAATGGTTACGTAATATGTACATCAGGTTTTTTTTCAAAATCAAGGGAACACCAACCCTATTCCCCGAAGTTAACTATTTTACTTGCTGTTATTTATTGGAAAGCCAAATTCATTAACACGCTGTGCGTGTAACTCCTTCCCATTTTAATGAGAACAAATAAAATTGTATGTTTACGAAGACATGGATATACTTTACCGTGGCCTATGTGTTATTCTGTAGAGTGTAGCATCCTTGTAGTCGATAGAATTGTATAACATCTCAGTGCCATCTAAGGAAACGCCAATCATACCAATCATGATCAAAGGTTGCAAGAAAAGTTATATCTATACAAGACTCAATTAATTATTGCAATTTTTAACAGGAAATGAGACTAAAAGTCAATTTACTGAAACGTACCTTAATATGATGCACCGTCACAAGTATTGAAGAAAAAAATAATCAAACAAAACCCTCAAACATGACACCAAGAAAAATGTAATGTGTTATTTTATTGCTTGTTTTGTTTCAGTTTGTTATCTGATATTTTATATCGACAACTGTCTTTATTGTTTGTTTCCTTTTGATTCTAGTATAATTTTACACAAAGGGTATCGAAAAGTAAACTGTGAAAGAGCGATATTGAAATCCTCTTTAGTTAGTTTTAGAAGTATTAGATAGCCAGGCATAAAGCATACAATAAAGGGAACTTGAAATAAAACATAAATAACCAATAGTATTTGAGCATCCTTCACTCTCTTAGATCTGGGCATATGTAGGAATCATAAACCTTAAATTTGTCAATAAACTTTCTGTTGATAATCTCCATGCTCGGAAGATTGTTAAATTCACAAGAACATGAAAAATACAATACAAAATGAATAGTCACGGTGTTAAGTAATGGGATGCGTTTTTGTATTTTCTACGTGTTTTATATATATATATATATATATATATCTGAAAATTCCTAACGTTGTTACAACTGTCAAATTTGCGATGCTGCAAATGTTTAGTCGTTCCGTCCGCGGGACTTGAACTCGTACCGCTGTGACATCTATAAAATAAGATCTATATACATCTTATAGTAAATTTAGCGCGCGAACATTAGCACTTGATGTAACTGAATATGACAACCTCTGATGGTATCGAGTAAGACAAAAGAGGATCTGTAACAGTATACAAATATAGTCACATCAAGTGTATAATAATTTAAGTAGTCTAATAAAATAAAATATATATAAAATAATATAGCCTACATAAATATATAGAACATTGGTTGCAATTGAATTTTTTAAGCCAAAATAAGCAAGCTTAACACGTTAATGTATTGTCATTAGCTGTAATGTTTAACTAATTGTTGTCATCAATTGTAGTGTGTAACTAAACAGTCATTTTTGCTACAAATACCTTTACCTTTTTAATTCACACGAGTACACCAAACCATATGTCCATTAACAGTCTGATATGCTTCTCAGCTAAAAGAGTAATCAAGGGAACCAAGATTCTAGAAGACATTTAAAAAATGTAATCCAGGGACAAAGACCAGACATGGAAAACAGACAAATACGATAAAGAACATAAAGCAACTAATACATACAAAGTAACAAAAGTAAATAAGCAACTCGGACTCCACTACAATATGGGAACATGGACAAAGTGCATCGGTAAGGTAAGCGTTCTCTGCTTTTCTAAAAAGACCCACCGAGAGTCATAAAGAGTCAAGTCCGGGGTAGAGGAAAGTGGAAAGAAAACTATGACACGTTGAACAAATCAGTCCTCATGGTGCAGATCCACGAGTTCATGATCACGACCATAAAACATCTGTAGTGATAACTTTGATCTTGTAGCAACATAACCCTGTTCCGGAATTGGAATGTGTTATATCTGACGATGAATATTGGCATATATATTTTGCCACCTGAATTGCATATAAAAATGCTTTTGAATTATATTGGAAACATATTTGTTTAGTTACATAACAGAAATTAAAAAGTTATTATCATGTTATATAACATGACAAAGTGTAAAATAGAAATGTCAACAAACTTTACATCAATCCTACAAAATTAATAACATAATATATTAATTCTATATTTTTAATATTTTTATGTTCGCTATGTCGCAGTAAGATATGTACAGAAGTACAGATTGCACAGGGCCAAACTTTCAACTTCACGTTTCAATGTGCTCTTTCTTATACTTAAAAGACAAAGATTCCCCTTTTACGTTGTCACGTTACATTAAAATGCTGATGAACTGATTACATGAAATGGTATATGATGTAAAATCAAGAATTGTCGAGAATTCTTTTAAGTAATAATAACCAAGTTCTTTTAGATTCTGCTTATGCTGGAGAATGATTCTTAAAGAAACATGAAGTTGTTTAACAACCAGCAAGGCCAAACAGTGATGTATTTTGACGAAACAATCTGTGACATAGCTGATGTAGATATTTGTTATTTAAATTTATTTTTTTAGCTATCTTATGAATGCATTTTCCTCATTTTATACATGAAAAAGAATAATATAATTTAATCTTAAAAGTATTATTTCATGTCACAAGTTTGTGGATCACTGCGTTAAATTATCGTTTTACATTAATGCCACATGATCTATGATCTTAATGTTTTTTTCCTGTCAATTTTCGAACATTAATGTCCAAATTCACTATGAGTACCACGTGATCGAAAATTCATGTGCTTTTTGAATTTTGAATCCTAAACAAAGATTCTTCGTAACTGATTTAAATTTGTTTAAGAGTAATCTAGGGAACCAAGATTCCATTGGAAATAAAAAGAATGTAATCTAGGGGAAAAGAATAGACATGGAAAACACACACAAACACAACAAAGAACTAATTACCAAAATAGTACATACAAAGTAACTAAAGTAAATGAGTAACTCGAACTTCAATAAAAACTGGGAGCATGGACCAGGTATATCGGTAGGGTAAGCGTCCTCCGCTTTTATAGAAACACCCACCGAGTTGCTCATAAAAAGTCAATGGTAGACGGAAGAGAGAAGGAAAACTATAACACATTGCACAAATCGGTTTTCATGGAATAGATGGATACACAGTAACGATCCAGGAGTTTTTGATGACGACAATTAAACTTTTGTAGTGATGATTTCAATCTCATAGCCACATAACCTAGTTCCAGAAGTTTAATTGTAAGAAGTCCAACGCGATACAAAAAGTCTGCGTAATTACGGCAAGCTATGACATAACGTATGAGTTTTGATATGAATCCTCCGCAGGTGCAGAAGGGGTGTTGCCACAGATGAAAGGAAAGTTGACAATACGAAATGAAAAATCATCGCGTTTGTCGTATAGTTTTGTCAATAGTTTTCCTTTTGCATCGATCTCTAAGTGTTGGTCAAGATATGAGGCTGATCTCACATTGTCTGTAGTATCCTTTATCTCTAGCTTTTTGGGGGTAGATGCAATCTATAATAACTATAGCAACTCGGATTGTTTAACGATGACACGTCATCTATACAGCGGATTAATTCATTCACTCTTTAAACTCCTGAGATAATTTTTTTCTTTGTTTTCACATAAGATGGCAGTATAACACATCAATATCTACAATTTTTGTTTTCGATTTTGATGGAAGCTTATGAGAAACACAACAAAAAATTATACTGTGGAAATATTATATTCTTTAGACATTATTTGAACCAAAATATAAGACTATTTCTATTACAGCATCATTATAAGTATGTATGAGTTTCTACCAATCGATTGAGATATTAAGGAGGCGTGACACAAACATTATTTTTTTATGACTATTTATAATAATAAAACCTTAGTATGTTTATTTAGAATTATTACAAATGTTTTCCCATCAGTTTTGCGTTTAATTAATAAACAAGGATTTATTTGTGTTTATAAGTGCTACGTCACTTGTTCTCAATCTCCATTTTGATGCGTTGAAACGAGACACACTTCCCCGAAAAAATACTTCATTTTTGAAAATTATCTGTACATAGTTTTGGTCACCCATGACACAGGTGTCGGTTTGCGGTTGACAGGCAGGTGTAAAACTTCGATTATAATAGAAATAAATGCATTTCTTTTGTCTTATAGAATTTAAAATAAAATATTGCAAACTTGAAATGATTGAACGATACACATAATGTATGACAGGAATGTTTTTACAGGAGCTTTTTCTGGTACGAGAATTTTTTTTCGAATTTGCTGACAACATTATGATTTTTAGCAGAAATGACCCTTAAAAGTAATAAAATAAAATTATATTAAACCAATGAAAAGAGAATTGCAAAACCGTAATTGAACAATTGCGGGAAGTTGCGTCTGATAATTTGAGGGGGGATTGTGAAAGAGTAATCAAGGGAACCAAGGTTATAGCGGTAATCATGCAATTCTAAATCTGAATAGGTAAAAAACGCTTTAATATAACTTCGTATATTATGTTTGTTCATAGCTTCCATCTTACATGACAGAACTTAATGAAATAATAATGAATAATGAATAACGAAATACTTACAAATATATCGGTACTATGGGTTAATCTTTGAACCAGCAGAAATGAAATTTTCTATTCTTCCTGACCAAGTCTATTATTTTCTTCTCAAAGTGGTTCAAATTGATACGACTGAAACTTCAAATAGTTTTTTTTCATATTTATTGAGTAAAACAGATGCAATTAAACAAAAACAATTTTTTAAAATATTTTTTTTTGTCACGTTCCCTTTAAATATCTCGGATTTGTCCTTCAATTGGTTTTACACTTAAAACTTGAAGTTTTCTCACCTGTTACGAGAGAATTATCCAGGAAAACAAGATTCATGAAGAAATCAAAAGGATATAATCCAAGGATGAAGACCAGAAAGAGAAAACAGACACACACAACAAAGAACATAACGCGTACAGAGAAAAGAAGCAGATGAACAACTCGGGCTGAACCAAAAAACTGGGAGCATGGATCAGGTGCACCGACAGCGTAGGCGTCGTCTGCTTTTCTAGAAACGTACGTCGAGTTAACCATTGAAATTTCAAGTCTATGACACATTGAACAAGTCGGTTCTCATGGTGCAGATGGATACACCGTAACAATCCACGAGTTCATGATGACGACCATTAAACTTGTGGGATGACTTCAATCTGTTGCAGAAACCTAACTGTAATAAGTCGAACACAGTACAAAAAGTCGTCCGCATAGTTACGGCAATGTCTGGTAGTGATATGAAAACACACGCAGGTTCTGAAGGGATGTTGCACAGATGAAAGAAAAATTAACAATACAAAATGAGAATTCATCGCATTTGTTGCATAGTGTGAACATAAGTTTTCCCTTTCCATCGATCGCCAATTGTAGGTCAAGATATAAGACGACTGACTTCATAGTGTCTGTAGTGTCCTTTATCTGAAGTTTTTTTTTGAGTAGATGGGATGTACAAAACCCCCGAAACAAGCGTTGTTTACAGACAATACATCACCTATATAGCAAAAAATTAGATCGAAGGATCTGGCTAAATGGTTTTAAATCTTTTGGTTCAAATCATTCATAAGATCAGCCTCATAACAATGAAGGAACAGGTTGGAGAGTAGCGGTGCACAATTTGTTCCCATTGGAATGCCCACTGACCTTTTGTTGAGAAGCATATTCACCATGCTGGACAAACATGTTATCGATAAAAAGTTCATTATTTTGATACAATCCTCTTCGGTATATTTAGAAAGTATTTTAAATCTTTTTTTTTACAAAGTATGAGGAAAACCAAGTACTGCGTATCTGTTTCTATGTGAACCTGGTGTTCTGGAGTAAAAACGCTGTATGATATTTTTGAGTATGGGTATTTACTGAATATGGGAAAAGGAGTATAAAGGGCTTAAAAATCTTAGGTATTGATACAGTTGTATTCTAATAATACTCTGGCAATAATTGAGGGTTTCCAGGAGATCTTTCAATTAATACCACTACGGGAGTCACGAGTGTCGTGATATAACGAGGCCTCCTTGAACAGCTGTTAGTATGAAAGGTAAAAGTACATTTTCCATTTCTAATTATGAAACGTTGTTTCTACAGATGATTTTTTGAGTTTTGGAATCTAGTATATTAAAGGTAGATCACAATGATCGTCTTTTGTAAAGATACCAATTATAGATGCTCTAACGGTGAATTGGCATTATTGCTTCATTTAAAAAAAATATCGTGTCATTCAAATATTGAAATATGTCGTGAAACGGTACCCATTGTTTTAAATATCACCACACGGGTTCTTTCCCCTGTTATGTCAACCTTAAATAATATCGGTTTACCTTACTTACCATTAGCAGGGAATTGTATTTCATGTCTTATAGACTTATTTCTCGCCTTTCAATGATATAATGTCGGTCTCTTAACTTCAATGTCAGTTTTTTATGTTTCTAATCAATTAGTTGTTTCGTCTAATCACATGTAGCCCTAAATGTATTTGTTCATGCAACTTACCTATTTTAATCATTGGTTTTGTCTTTTTCTCGCCAAGCGTTGTAATTATTTCATGACACACCAATTTTCCCGTTGGAAATCATTTGACTTTGAAAAGAGATTTTTTAACCTGATGAAAAGGAATTTCATTTTCACAGCAAATAAATGAAACGCACGGTTAGGGCCATATTTGAAATTAGAAAGTCAAAGAAAAAATACAATGCCATGGAAGGCCGAAACAATGAAAACGACAAAAATAAATTATAGTGAATGTCAAACATGTAAGCGACCCTTATAAGATCACTCCCTGCAGTCACACAACAGGTAGATCTAGGATATTAAAATCGGTCACTTAGAGTAATTTATCACAAGAATTGGCGATGACATTGCAAAGTTGCGATTTCAGTCGGGAATGACATGTTAGAAAAAGGTAATCACGTGTAATAAAAATGAAAAAAAAATATTTTTAATGAATCTTGATATACCTTTTACATTTATATATATCTATTTAAGATTTTTATTAATGCAATACTAAATTTCATTTTTTTGTAATACGACAACAAGAGAAAACCCGATAATGTTTTCTTTAAGTAATTCCGTGTCACGTTACACGGTGTAAGTAGACTTTTTCGTCATACTTCAACACCTAAACTCACGATACTTAATTTCTGCCAACAAAGGTTCCTCGTTTGAGCTTAAATTTACAGACTGTGGTATTTTACATATGAAGGAGAATCTGGACTGGACATCTAGAAAAACAATTTACACATCACAAAGTAACTGTAACATGTAGACAAAAAAAAGCAATAAATAACATGCTACTCGTTGAAGGTCAAGTTCGATGGAATAGGAAACGTATTTATCACAGAAGGAAATCGTTAGTCATTATGGAAACAATATGTAACATGGTCCCTAAGACGAGTTGAGTAATTCTTGCTAGATTATTACCAGATTTTACTCATCTGCAATATGACAGGTGCCCTAGCGGGGCAGGACATGTATACCAATCAGTACCTAATTTCACTACATCTGTCTTGTGGTAATCATATTGCTAGTGCTTTAGTTGTTTTTGTGTTATGTCTTGGTTTCCGTAATCTTCAACTTGTGTAATCTATTTATTCGGTTCGTTACATTGTTATATAGATCGTCTTTTTTTCCATGTGTTCACGTATAGGCTAAAATTTTGGACTTAGACATATCTTAATCTTCACACTGATTACGTTTTGATATGTGTTTGTCGATATTTTGCTAGTTTTTTTTTTAGAATAATAGAATATTTGAAAGTATGAAGTACGTAAAATAAAACACCTTTACGTGAGAGATCCTGAACTGGTCCAGTAAGGCACATTACGTTGTCTATAAAGGCGATAATGAATAAATGCATATTGCCGCTCTCGCTTAGATCATCGAGATGTATATTCAATATTGTTAATACTGCTGAAAGCATAGATATATTACTTTGTTTTACAATTGGTTAGGCAAGAATTTGGGGGTTACGTAAATAAACTATTGCATGATTTGTGGAGACTTCATATCAAACAACTGTAATGTGACTTGCTGATCATACCATTCTATGAAGTAGATTGTCATATTTGAGAGACTTTAGAAGAAAAAAGATTTATAGATCGTAAAAATCTTGCTTTGCATTATTTTTAGAAAATGTAACAAGTCTTTAGTTATATCATCTTTGTCATGCAATACTTGTATTGAAAGTATTGATACTATTTTCTTTAGTGTAACTTATCGTTAGTTAGAATCACTTCTTTGGAGAGTGTGGTAGCAGTATTGAAAACCGATGTAGCCTTGGCACTCATTGATCTACTTTTCAAAATGGCCTTTAACACCACTCTGACTGAGAATCAATGTCTTCTTGTTCTCGTTTTACCCATTTCCTTACATAGTCCTCGAAGGCATCCATAAGAACTTTAAAGTTATAATTCCAACTTATGGAGAGTGGTTCACAGTATTTGGGGCCTTTAGAAAGGATATTACGCAGAGATTTGTTTTCGATGATGGTTAAATCTCCCGTAACGACGTGACCAGAAGAACCATATTTGAATGGAGAGTTTTTGCAAAGAACAGTCAGTTGGTTTAGCCTTGGAAGTCCTCAATCAAAGCGGTTAAGTCATAGGATTCAATACGGTTGTCTTTTGCAATTTTTAATCACATCGCTATCACGAAAGTGCGTTTGAATTACTTAAGTTTCTATTAAAGTTTAGATGCCCATTTCTTGAGAGGTAAGATTTGTTGTATCCTCTACCGGAAGTGGATGTGTTTGATCAAAGCACGCTTCAACATGTAAATGAATTTGCACTTGTATCTATGTCAAAACACATTCTACTAATCTACGCTAGTCTATATTTATGTACTGGCTTCCCAAACTTACAAATCACCTTATAAATGTAGATTCATTTCCTCTCAAAGTTATTGCTCTACAATCAGACTTTCTATTTGACTTACTGGTGCACTCAATACCATATAAAACCTAATCTAAATTTTTGTTACAAAGGTTATGAAAGTAATGGTATTAATTATTTTTTGATAGTTAAAAACTCGCTTGAAAAAAAAACATAAAACTACCTTTTGATATGCTTACAACACTCGAATTCTTTGTACGATTTGGCGTAATGTTTATCGTCAACATATTGGAATTCCCATGGGGACCAATTATGCACCACTTATTGCGGACCTCTTTCTGTACTTTAACGAATCACAAATTACGGCTAGAACAAATAAAGACCATTCCGAACAACACTCGGTAGAAAAAAATAACAACACTTTTAAATATTTGGACGATATTTTGGATATAAATAACGATGTCTTCAATATTTATACTAAAATATATATCCTGTAAAACTGTCTTTGAATATAGCAAATATTGATAATGAAGAAAGTCCGTCTCTAGTAGATATTAGTAGTCACACTGATAATGGTAAACTTAAAACTAAAATTTACGTTAAGGGGGATGATTTTTAATTCCCTATTGTCAACTATCCGTCTTAAGATGGTGACATCCCCATGTTAACATCACATGGTGTTAATATATCATAATTACTTCGATTTGCTCGTATTTGTAACAACGTTTCGAATTTTAACGAAAGGAATATTTGTAAAATCGAACAAAAAATTTACATCAAGGTTTTTGATATCATAAGCAGGTAAAGGCATTCACAAAATTTTTCAACCGATTCAAGGAACCCACTCTAAAATACAGATATACCTGTAAAGGCTTAATACATACAGGTATCTTTCGCCCTCTGTTTAACGGTAATATTCTACACGGAAAGCTCGATACTCACATAATAAGTTAACCAAACTGTTGAATAGGCTTATTCGTAAGGGATATAGTTTTGATATGTCTGTCAAATCATTAAGGAAAACATTTCTTTTTGGTTTCAACTTTGATTGATTCATAGGATCTTTAGATAGAAATTAAAACACTATATTTAAAAGCAGTTTTTGAAATGACATGGTTGTGTCTTTTTCATACCGTGATTCTCAACCCCGCATGGGAAGAATTGAGATTTATTTTACATACGTTGGGAACAAAATTTCTTTAAACTGAACCGGAGTTGGCATGTCAATTAACTGCCAGTAATTCTTAGCTTGAAAATTTGTGTAATTGATATTCAGTTTCTTTATTTCCATTGTAACAAAGGACTCAGAACTTCTTGAGTGGATTGTTAGGTGTGTTTCCTTGCGTGATATTTTTCCACAGTGGTCCGATTTTACCAAGAAAGGGTTTTGATCACGCCAAAATACTTTAACATATAACAAATCAGGGATATCTTGCCTCTGTATGTCTTCTTTCGTTTTCACCTTTTATTTTTATGTAACTTGATTATAGGGCAACTCTTTAGCTGTACCTGTGTATAATGATTTGTGTAGCCTGCGGTAGACTGCGCTGTGGTGTGAGGACTCGTGCTGACATGTTCATCCTGATGGGGTTGTTGTCTCTTTGACATATACACCATACCTTTTCCCGTTGTATTAGAATAAAATGCTCTTAAAATATGTCCTATATTCGAGGTAAACGATTATCCGCAGGTACGGCTGTAATGAATTATATTTTCGATTGGACTCATTTTTCTATAATTTGGAAACTTCGTGTTATCGTGTTAGTATGTTCACCAAGATACACATTTTATTTCTTTTAAAAAGTTTTTGGCCCTGCGTTGTTTTTTATCGTACGATTTAATATTCAAATTCATTTTTTTCAACAAATGATTGATAAATAAGGCATATTAAATGGTAATTTGTTTCGCCTTAGTCAAATTTTGTCGATTTCGTTTTTTTTCCACTATTTCCAAGTTGTCCGCAGTTCTTGCAGCACGATACTTGATTAGAAATGAATGATCGCCCTAATGTCAATAGTGTTTGACAATGTTGGTCATTAATATGTCTTTGTGTTGTTATTTGATCTTTTAGTTTATTTTGAAGAAGTGTCATCTTTCTGTTACCGTGGATATTATTACTTTTGTTATCCGTGCCTCTCGGAACTTACTTGAAGGTGTGTTTACACTTATTAATGACCTTTTGGTGATCTATGTAAGTATTTACTATTTTTACCATCTGCACCATGAAAACTGATTTGTTCAACGTGTCAAAGTTTTCCTTTCCTTTTTTTCTACCCACGGACCTGACTTTTTATGAGCAACTCGCCGGGGTTTTTATATAGAAAAGCAGAGATCGCTTTCCCTACTGGTGCACCTGGTCCATGCTCCCCGTTTTTAGTGGAGTCCGAATTGCTCATTTATTTGTGTTACTTTGTATGTATTATTTAAATTCTTTGTGTTCTTTGTTGTGTTTGTCTGTTTTCCATGTCTGGTCTTTGTCCCTGGATAACATTCTTTTGATTTCCGGTAGAATATTGGTTCCCTTGATTACACTTTACAAAGGTTGTACGATGGTGCAATTTTTGCTTTTCATATCTGTCCTTTTTCTATTGTTATGGCTGGCTAGTTTTTGCTTGTATTTTGTTCATTTGTATTGTGTGTAACTTCAATCTAATTAAAAACCGGGAGCTCCGAGATCGGTTTATAATTAGATTGGTATGACTTGGTCCTTGGTTGTTGTCTTCAAAATAATTTCGCTTGTGCAATGTCTACGGATTTTCCATTTTGACATTTTAAAACTGAATTAAATTGTGCAGTTATCTTTATATATAATGATAAAGTTGGGTATTTACTGTGGCGAATAGTCTGACTTGGGTCATGTGACCATCTATGGTGAATACCATTTTATCATACGTATTTCTGTTCGTAGTTTAAATTCACATGCCACACAGACAGTTTTCATGTGAACGAAATGTACCAAGTATGACTTCAATCATTCTTGATTGAGTATTAAATATATTCGACACCTCATCACGGATAATGTAACGTATAAACTTATGTAGAAAATAGATTAGGACATTGTAAGAAAAGTGTTACTGGTAAGTGAAAATTCCAAAGAGCCAAGGTAGGATGGGATTTATAGAGGGGAAATCTATGGGCGAAAACGCGTTCAAAAACACAAAAACTTGCACAAAGATCGACAACAAGAGAAAAAAATAAACGCAGAAACGGTCAGGTATGATTTTGTATACCAGTTTATTGTGGAATATGAACCACGGCAATCAACTTGAAAACCACAATGCAATATACATGCCACGACAAGTTTGAGAGCTCATTATTGATAAGGTGCATTTTAAACCAATTTGTTTAGACAGTTTTAATTTCGTCTTTCAA
The DNA here is from genome assembly GCA_037379345.1 of Perna viridis. NCBI lineage: Eukaryota > Metazoa > Mollusca > Bivalvia > Mytilida > Mytilidae > Perna > Perna viridis. The sequence continues at coordinate 6,901,317 of CM074511.1, read as the reverse complement.
AGTTGTTATTTGGCAAGGAATTTCCTGAAAGAGTAATCAAGTGAACCAAGGTTATAGCGGTAATCAAAAGATTGTAATCCAGGGACAAAGACCAGACATGGAAAACAGATATACACAAAAAAGAATATAAAGTAACTAAAATCATACATACAAAGTAAAAAAGCAAATGAGCAACTAGGACTCCACTAAAAACTGGGAGCATGGACCAGGTGCACCGGAAGGGTAAGCGTTCTCTGCTTTTCTAGAAACACCCGCCGAGTTGCTCATAAAAAGTCAAGTCCGGGAAGACACTGGAGAAAAGGAAAACTATGACGCGTTGAACAAAGTAATTAGTGTAGTTGATTTTTACCGTTGCTACGTATCGAATATGTCTTACTTTTTTGTTTTACCTTATTTAAAGCCTGTTGCAGTAGGCAACATTTGTTGGTAAATTTAAGCAGACATTTCCTTGAAATACGGCAGAAATTGCTTTTACAAAAATGTTACATTTAGCTAAATGTTATAATGGCCAAAGAGACAGGAATAGTTGCGATCTGACTTCTAGTGTTTTTGTGCGGTTCATTAAAGTTAACATCTTATAGTACGTTACATATGCCTGTTGTTGGTGTCTGAATTGAGACCTAAGGATTTCCAGGTATTTCTGGATGATTGTCTTTTAAATAATTGACAATTGCAAACGAATTGACAAAGAAGCGCTTATTCAGCAAGTACCAACAATAATTAAAAATAAACACTCAAATAAGTTAAATAAGCTATAAAAATGATTTCTCTATTTAATGGATAGGACTTGTATGTACCAATACGTAGTACTTTGTTTAAAATATTAAAATTTAAGTAGAAAGTGGGAACATTTCATTCCTATCAATGCTACTAAGTAGTCTTATACGTTTTAAATGTTTGTGACATGCAAGAACAAAATCAAAATGTCATTAACGTCATATATTTCAGACATTCAGTAATTATTCCTGCATGATAAAACTGATAATGAGCCGAGAGAAGTACATATATTTTAAATCTGCATTTTGGTTAATGAGGGGTTTCAATAGCCAAGGATGTTAGCCATATACAATTATTTAATTACTATATGGGACAACAGTCATTAAGAGTTTATCTTCTAGATGATGCGGAATTCTGGGATGTTTTAAATTAGACCTTTCCATTTATGCATGATGAAAACTGTCAATTACATCTGAGCATTTCTAAAAAAAGGTATAAATAATAAGTAGTATTGGGAAATACCGTGTCGATTTAAATTTGACATTGCTCAAACATTCTGTAAGTGAAAACAAATCATATCAATAGAAAAATAACAAATATAGCATCAGCGTATAACCTAAGATACACAATAGTAAATACTTGAAGGAACTTTTTTTCAAATCATTAATGAAATTATTTTTTTGAATTCTTAGCATTAATGATTTTTTTTAAATTCACGGCATTGATTTAAATATACGTGGACAAAATCATGCTACAAGTACATTTCATATGTCTGTCCACACAGTGAAGAGTACCCCCCCCAAAAAAAAAAAAAAAAAAAAAAAAACAACCAACCAAACAAATAAACAAACAAACAAACATATGATATGTTCATTATTGTGCATCAAGAATATTTGAAGTGATTATTTCATTACACTTTATTACACTCCTTTTAAAATTAACTGTTTATGCTGTTGAGCTACGAACGCTCTAGAGTTGGGACATTTAATGAAAGAGTAATCAAGGGAACCAAGGTTATAGCGGTAATCAAAAGAATGTAATCCAGGGACAAAAACATTTGCAATTGATGAAAGCACCACAAAAATGAGAGAAATGTTTTTTTTTCAAATACTGTCGCGTGCATTCCATTATGCTACTACTTTTAATTCGAAACCTTGCAAACACATATTGCATATATACAGTTAAACGCTGTTTTTTAGCCCAACTGCACATAATTCATAATCTCTGTTTTCAGGTCACACTAATTTATTTAATCCTTAGTTTGGAAGACAAGTGTCCCAAAAGACCATTAAAATAGCTATAAGAACAGATTGTGTGTCTGAAGTCATGTTTCTACGAGGAGTACAACATAAAAAGGGAAGCGAATGGTTCAATCCTTCCATTTCAGTTTCCGTTGTGTATATAGAGCATTATCTCTTAATCCTATTTTACAAAATTCTAATGATAGCATTTAATGCATTTCTGCGTACCTCGGCAAACTATGTGCACGACACCTTAGTTTTTTGGGTGTTTTTGCAAAGGCAATTCCCATGATTGTCTTCTTTAAATATATGGAGTGTTGCATGTATGATTGTAATCAATAATTTTGTTATCACATATTAATACCATATGAGAAAACGTTAATTATTTCAATGATCATGTTTTGCTAGTTTGTTATTGGTACGAGACTCTATTGATTACTATATTTAACAGGAAATGGTGTACCAGAAAATAATATGCAGAATTTTCCCAATATGATGCATTTTGTCAATGATAACAAACCAAATAAACGTCCATTCAAAAAATAAATCTCCAGAATGTTGGTCAATGACAACAAACCAAATAAACGTACATTCAACATCTAAATCTCCTGAGTGGCTGTTGCAATCAGCAGGGGTGTACAACATCTAGCAAGAAAAAACGTTATTGAAACTCTGTTGATAACAAGCAATGCTTAGAACAGTTTCAGTCAGAAAAACCTTTCAAACTGATTCTAGATATGCATTAGCATAATCAAATAAAATAAAATTATCTTAAACTCTAAAATATGAGTCAAGGAGGACAAGGAAGCTGTTTAGAGGTCTTAGAGAAAGTTTTTCTTTAAATTAATTCTTTATACGATTAACCTTTATTTACAATTATCAAGAATATCAAGTGGATTTTTCATGATGTGTTATTCAAAGTACAACTGTTATCACAGCAAACGAAATCATTATACATTTTTAGTTATTTCTAATGTTCAAAATAAATTGACCGTTTCCAATCGTATTTTGTGAAATAAATCTGAATTTAAACATGAAAGGCAAATTAGTATAAAACACGTCAAATAACATGTTAAAGAAATTAAAACAATGCTGTTTAATGATTTTCCGCCGATTTCCGGATTTCAGTACATTAAAAGTGACATTAGTTGAAGGAAACATATTAATTGTACGTTAAGGATTTCGTTCTACTTTGGAGAACTGCCGGGAGGTTAGTAATAGAACACATGTATATGAAACATCGAATCGGAAATGGGAAATAAATTCCTTGTACAATATTTTTCGTATTTTTGAATTTTATAACGTTCAAAGTTTGAATTCTAATGCAACCGTTGATCACGATATGCACCTATACTTCAGAAATATATAATGCATTACAATTTCTGATCAAATTAATATATGCTATGAATCTTTTCTGTTATCTTCATTCAGTGCAAAATATTTTGACCAAATTAGAATAAAGGTGTTTCTTTTTTTATGTCAAATAATATATTTATGGAGTGACACCATTTACTTTTAGCTAAATTTTATGGTTAAACTTACCATCTAGCGTATCTATCAGATGCTTTCATGTCTAATTTATTTGTTTTTGGTGCTGTGTCCATGGAAGGATGTTTGAGTCGTCGTGTTTCTTTTTTGGGGCTTAACACTATTAGTGTAATAATGTAATTGGCATTGTAATGTCAAGCCAAATTTTTATCTACTCACTTTGTTCTCACTACAAGCATGTCATGTTTCCCTCTTTGAATTCACATGTATATAAGAAATTATGACACATTGCAAGAATCATTTGGTATTGTGATTGGTAGTTTTTACTTACTTTCCAAAGTGAACTTTATCATTGCAAGGGAAAGTTTTTTTGGCTTTCCACAATAACCCAGCAATCAATGGGATTGATTTTTTTTTTCTTTTCAACAAACTATTTTGAAGTATCAACCAATTAAATAAGCTTTGTTCTCTGCTTATGTCATTTGATTCATTAGTCATTGCTGGTATCTAAAGCTGTTTTAATCAAATGACGAAATGCGATCAATTACTTTAATAACACATAAATACACAGATACAATATACGTTGAGACCTACCATATAATAAACAATGTCATAATTTATATAATTATTGATTCATAAAAAGAAATCAAAGTGTGTATTCATCTTAAAATCCGCCATACGGTAATAGATAACAGATTAAGTCTTTGAGATGTTTTCAACACGCATAAAACAGTATAGATATGTCTACTTAATACTACCTAAAATTTGACTTGAAAGGAGAAAGAACTAACTGTTTACATAGAAAATGAAAACGATTTTTTTCATTGAGTTTCAGCTTATTTTCATAAATGAGTTTTTCCAAAGTACAAAGATCACCACTGTAAAATTAATAGGGTTGTGTCTAATGTATTTTATTGGCTTCTACTTGATTCTTACATGAATATGTATCTTATATTATAACTATAGGCTTCAAAAGTACCATTGTGTAAATGTGTCTTACAAAGGGTAGTCAAGGGTACCTAGATTCTAGCGGAAACAAAAATAATGTAATCCAGAGACAAAGACCAAACATGGAAAACATACAATTACAACAAAAAATATAAAATAACCAAAACAACACATACAGAATAGCAAAAGTAAATGAGCAACTCGGATTCCACTTAAAACTGGGAAAATGGATCAGGTAAGCGTCCTCTGCTTTTCTAGAATCACTCGCCGAGTTGCTCATAAAAAGTCAAGACGGGGGAGACAAAAGAGGAAAGGAAAACTAAGACACGTTGAACATATCAGTTTTCATGGTACAGATGGACCATATTTGAATGGAGAGTTTTTGCGAGACCAGTCAAGTGGTTTAGCCTTGACGTCCTAAATCTCGAGGTTATGCAATAGCCTTTTATAATTGAAAATTTTGGATGCAATTGGCAAAGTATAGGAATATTACATACTTGTTATTGATTTGCCCTTTAAATATGGGGAATTTTGTTGGTAACGTTTTTTCGATGGCGGATGTTAGCCAAATTAATTGCATCTATACCATTGTTGACAAAAGGTAGTGGAAGAAATGATCGTTTTTCTTGATCTTGACCTTTTACACAGACTGGTTTTATGAGTCTGTGGAAACCGATATCCAAAATTATGGCGACAAGTCTGTATAATGATGAGGTAGGTTCAGAAACAGGTTTGTCACGACTTATTTTGTAAAGGGAGTGTGGTAGAGTGAGAGGTTTAGAATAGAGTTTAGTTTGAAGTCCAAGCGGTTTTTGTATGAAAGGAAGAAGTATGTATCTTCGGTGACATATAGTGGCGATGGCCATGACTTCTTTTCCGTCTCGGATTTTTGTCAAATAAATTCATCACATTTATACTATTGTTATATTGACTGGAAAGGTTTCGTATACTTTTGATGTTGTCATTGAACCTGCAAGGTATTGCATTACCTAGACTGCATATCCAGTATTCCTCTCTTGCCCTACGATAGTTTTTTACTTAGGACGGGACTGTTCGTTGGATGGTAAATTTTTTTTTTCGAGAATACGAGCTTTCATAGATAGGATTGAACGATCTTGTTGATTAAATCGTTGAAAAACTGTCGGGAATTTGTTAGTATTAATTCCCGAATGATGACCGCACATTCGTTTGTTTAATCGTTCTTGTGTTTCACCGACATATACTAGACCGCATATAATCCATATATCAAGTTTGTCAATTTGCAGCTGAAGTCATCGTGACTGCTTGTGTGAAAGGTTATGTTCGTAAGGGTACTAGTGAAGAAAAAGTCGGTAATTAAAACGTTGCAAGTTTTAAAATGTATGGCATACTTCATTAAATCAAACACGGGTTGATATATTCATATTTTCAATGTTGTAGTCTTTTCGCTTTAAATTATGTAAATTTGAATTTTCTATACTCTCTGTGTTTTCAAAGTTACTATCCGGCTTGGACGAAACAGTGGTAGACTTTGTAGCCTTTGTTTTTCTGGTAAGTTGTAGGGAAATCCTCTCTGATGTTTTTTGAGAATTTGATTCGATACATATTTAAAATTCGTTCATTGCATATGTATGCTGCAAATATCATTATCCCTTGCATACTATTTAGTCCCGATATGGCCACGTACAGTGCAGTATTGTTTACAAAGAAGCTTACAAGAAGCAAAATCCATGAACATCCTGTTGTAATGAACAGTCTAATGTAAATCAATATCTCCTTTCGATTAGTTTCTGTGTTTTTCGTTAGTTTGGCAGTTAATTAGATTTTTCTTTTTAGTTTGCAAAATATAATTATGTATAATGTGAAATTTATCAAAAATGTTAAAACTAAAGGAACTAACACTGTGATTATAAAGCTATTAAATGCTGATACGAAGCATTTTCCATTTCGACCATAACCTAATGATGTCCTACCGGAAGTTCCGAAGAAAACAGCAATATTTGCTGATACAATGAATACCGAACATCCGTACACGCATAACAGGTAAATAAAAAATAAGCGACTTCCTTGTTGGTTATTGGCCATTGAAGTTAGTAATGTAGTTCCAAATATTTTGAACATGTGAACAGTACATACGGTAAAACTTCCAAAGCAGGACAACATAAAGAAATGAGTCATAGCACCAACTAACTGACAAATGATGTCGACTACGTCCTTTATCAAAATTAATATGAGATAAAACGTATGATACATGAATAACGAAAAGGTCATATTCATTAAATTCTTCCCGGGCAACGTTCCTAATATAGGAAAGAAGCAATATGTCATTTGTGTTAACAACAGGCAAATAAGCGAAATGACTGTGAAAAGTAGTATAATAATTGTGTTAACGTTATATCTGCTTTCCAGTTTGCTTAGAATGCGATCAAAATGCTTGATGCATATCCTAAGCTTTTTATCACTATCTATTACATACTCATAAAACTGTAAATCTTGTTCATATTTCAGCAAACGGACTTGATGACTTTCAGTATGAACCGTATACTCGTTTGATGAAAATAAAACATGTCGACAAGTGAGAAGCTCGGTAACTAAATGCTGTCAAGAACTCGGAAGACTTGTTGAGTTGACGGTTTCCTTATCAGATTGGTTTAGATAAAGACTTTTAAAATACAATTCAACTAAAATGTCAGCAAATGGTTCTTTCCGCAGACCATAAGTAATATTGACAAGAAGATTTTTCTGTGCTGATAATATCCTTTTCGATTTTAACTTTTATAAGGGCTACTTGGTTAAATGATGTTGTGTAAAGCATAGGGACCAATGTTATACAAAAATCAGAATGAACTTTGTACCTATTAAATATAAAGTCTTTCAGAACACCTGTAATATTAACAGCGTTGTTGATAGCCCTGAATGATAACGGGAGAATATATTGTAATTCCTTAGGATATCTATTCGTAGGAAGGATCATTTGACATAACTTATTCCGCCATTGTTTACCAATATAACAACCAATAGTCCTGCAAATATTCTGAAAAAAATAATTCAAGTAAATCATATTAATACACAGGCAAATGTGCCACACATTAGAATCATATGGTTTGCATCATATGATCATCATATGATCATCATATGAATCGAGCACCATATGATAATCATATGTTTCATATAACATATGATAATCGCATGGTTATCATATGATAATCACATGTTTTTTTTACAAACATATGATAATCACATGTTTTTTCACAAACATATGATTATCATATGTTTTCAAGCCCATATTATCATATGAGAATCATATGAATCGAGCGCCATATGATTATCATATGTGGCACATTTTGCTGTGTACGTATATAAATGTAAGCTTTATTTAAAATGCATGGACTGGGAATGAAAATGGCGGTGGAGTAAATTTTTAGAAACGTATTCATGATATATTTTTTAAACTACTTTAGTTCACATTTGATGAAACACAAAGAGATGTATGAGAATAAAAATATTAAAAAAATTCTATATTGCTGTTTGAATTAATTATTGAGATCAAAACTAAATGAACCTTCTTTTTAAGTGAAGAAATAAATAAACAAGAAAGTGATTCGAATGATCTAGTTGCACAACAAATACACAATTTATCGTATGAAAGTCTTGTTCACTTAAGTCTATCGTTATGGAAATGGGAATATCATATCTTCAAGCAGATCGAGGTGTCGACTAATTAATTTTCGGAGTAACACTGTTTATGTACAGGCAACATATCTTGTCCGAATAGCTTCTGTGTAAGCTTGTGAGTCTTATCTGGAAAATCAGCGAAATGGTCACAATTTCTTGAATAACAGGTTGACAGAAAAAAGTCTATACGATGGAGTAGCTGGAATGTTACTTAATTTGTACATAAGAAAGGACAACGGAAATATCAAAATAATCGCGTAAAAAATGAAGTTGAAGACTTCTATTTTTTGTCAATTTTGAGATTAAGGTCAAGACAAGAGGAAGAGGATGAGTGTGCCTATAGTGTCAAACTCTATGGGTTGATGAAATGCATAAAGCAACAACATAACCTATATGGTTAAAGCCAATACTATAGGATTGACGAAATTTCATAGCTGATGTCTGAGCAACTTTAGGATGGAGTTGGCCTCTTTCGAGTGTAGAAAATTATATGCGACAGATATGCACGATTGGTGATAATTGTGCTACATATTACTGAAAAAAAAACACGTCAATTATGTGGTCGTCACAAATATGTGTTTTTGTTAAAGACGTTTTTTGTAATAAGTTCAACTTGACTCGACTTTACACAGGACGAGTAATCAAGGGAACCAAGGTTATAACAGTAATCAAAAGAATGTAATCCAGGGACAAAGACCAGACATGGAAAACAGACATACACAACAAAGAACATAAAGTAACTAAAATCATACAAACAAAGTAACAAAAGCAAATGAGCAACTCGGACTCCACTAAAAACTGGGAGCATGGAAATTTGTACATCCGTTTTCCGTCCACATGGAAAAACAAGCATTGAACTAAAGCATTCAATCTTTTCGTTTCATTTCAGATGTGAAAAAAAAAAAAATAAGAAAGCTTTCAACAAAACTTAATGACAAAAGCAACGGATTTGTTTTTCCAAAATCAACTATCATTTCTTTTATCTCTAAATTTATAAGCTTTTCTGGAAACTTTCCTTAATACACCGATTTTCCAGATAGATTACATACATTCATAAATTTCCTCTTCGCTACAGTCGGGAGAATAAAAGTTGTTGCTAAAAATTGCTGGAATAAAGGACAATGACTTCCCAGTATCTGAGATTTCTCCATAACAACAGTCACAAAATGCGCGAACGTCATAGGATACAAAAACCCTCTTTCACTGCATCTAACCGTGTTACAAATTAAATTGATATTTTTATCATAGTATCTATACCCTGCAATATCAGCACATTGTTTAGAAACAAAGCCGTATTTACTTATCAACTGCACATCTTTGTCGTATGTTTCACATGCCCAGGATATTTCTATATCGGTACCATTAGTACATGTGAAATTGCTATCATTTTCGCAATAAGTGGAATCATCATCTTCTATCTCAGTTATATTACAATCTTCATACTTGCTTAGTTCAATTATATCGTTTGCGAAATTTTTCGAAAATATACTCAACGAAAGTGGGCGACTGCATTCCACATTGAACTTTACTTTTGCATCATTCACAACGCACAAATCATATTTTGAAATTATATCACCACCATCGTATTCATAATCTTTATAATGCTTTGTGTCTATAATCATGTATATCCTTTTGTTGAAATGGTGCATGTACATGGAGTACGGTCTTAATCTGTTTACCTCATATTTTGAATTGCAAACATAGCAATATATATTCTTATGAGGGAATGTTGCTTCAGATGTACCACCTTGCTTACAGGCGTATTTTACGTCATCGTTGGAATAATTATATGGACATGTACTGATCACTTTGTCATACGACTCCAATTGCATCGGTGGGTTGCACATGTAACAAAAAATATTTTATACGGATAAAATGTAGTACTAAATAAACGACAGGCATAATCGATATTATGGTTGTAATGTGTCCATGACCCTGTGACATTACACTGACTTATCAAATGCTAGTTCCCACATGGCTTTACATAGTTACAAACATGTGCATCTGGAGCAAAAGATATATCACAATCTTCCTTAATAGCAACATCGATTATTTCATCAAAAGTCAAAGAAGGATCGAATTCCATATCCCATTTCATATCTATCTGCCAAGATATCACATTATTGGCGCCATTACATAGAGCGCATTGGTTATTTTTAAAGGTGAGATGAGTGTTAGCTGATGTAACTGGTGGATTACGAATTTTATCATATATATATTGTTCAATGTTTCTGAACATTTCCTAGTCAGGTAATTGTCTGCCCCTTCTGGACACGATTTGATAAAATTGTATTTTTCATTGCTAAATATATGGTCAGATCTATTTGGATAATATATGATACTATCTAGACATAATTTCTGTGGATACTTGAATTCCGTTTCCGGACAACAGTTATCCTTAATCCAACAGAGTTCATCGTTAAAACAAACTGGACACGATCGTATATCATTAGATGACAAAGGAAGCTGAAAGGGTTATGATCATAGTCTGATGGTCCACACATTAGGGCGTAGTGGTATTGTATGTCAGACATGTTAAGTGTAAGACTTGTATAACCTAATGATGACACTACTATGGTTAATGATACTACAAATATTGTATCAATCTTCATATTGGAAACTTAATTCCTTGTATCTTATGCCCTGAAAGAAATGAGTGAAAAATAACCAGAATGTTTTTTTCAAGAAAAAGTTGATAAAGTTCTAAACTTTGTACATAAATCATACTTATGAAATTATTGTTCTACTTTACAACTGTCGAGACTTTACCTTTTATTTTTGACGATGAATGAGGGAAAATAACAAAATTACCGAACCGGCAGTCTAGGCAGTATTCAAAAGGGAAGTCTTTATATGTAATAGTCATAGTTTTCATTAAAATATTGTATTCCCGGTCATGCCATTGTAATAGATCTAGGAAAAAGTGCCGTAATATCCTGAGGCTGGATATTTCTTCGATATCCTAATGGAAGTGGACGACGAAAACGAACAGACGAAAATACTGTGTTGATAAATCTCTCAATGAGATGTTTATCAGATGCTTAATTGTTCATATATGTTTCAAAAGTGGTAGACGCATATTTCAAAGAAAAATTATCGGCATTCCAATCCAATGAAGATGAAAGCCCTCAAAGACTCGTGAAATGTAACTAGAAGACAAAAAAGTAAACTTACACTACCTTGGCACCAGGTTCCTATTCCCAGTTTTAATTATATACGGTCTGGATAATTTTTTTTTACGTTGTGGTTTTCGTTTCTAAAAATTGTTTTATATATACTGCCTCCCTTTGTCTTCTAGCTTTTTACATCGGTTTTCAAATTGCTGTCCTGATTAAGTAACAGGGAAATCAAGGGGCCAGAATTAGATCTGTTATCTAAGAAATATAATCCAAGGATAACAACTAAACAGGAAAAAAAACCAAACACAAAACAAGGAGCAAGAAATAACCAAACTAACAGAAATAAATTTAACAAACCGGACATTAACAAATGGGATCGTAGACTAGGTGCCCTCTGCTTTGCTAGATGTACCCACCGATTTGATCATAGAATGTCTCTCTCTCGGGGTAGACGTACGAGTAAAGACAAACTATGACACGGTAAACAGATTTGTTCTCTGGTGCAGATGAAAACACCATAACGAAGTACGAGTTAATAGTGATGACCCTAATACTTTGGTAGAGATGACTATAATCTTGTAGCAATATAAGACGTCTAGCATGGTACAAAAAGTTTGCGCAGTTTTCGGCATATCTGGCATATTATACGAGTTGTTATGAAGGTATGTTGCCACAGATGATAGGTAGGTTAACAATATGGAATGAGAAGTGATTCCTGCTGTATATTTTTGTCATATGTTTTCCCTTTCCATCTCTACGATATGAGGCTGCCTTTATAGTATCTGTAGTGTCCTTAATCTCATTTATTTTGGGATGGATACGAAATGCTAAATTACCGTTGATTATCCTTAGTAAAAACCAAATGAACGGGCAGACATCTAAATCTGCTGCAAACGGTTGAAAAATTAATTAGACTATTTAGAAAAGCTTAACCGTTTAACATATGAGGCATTAGTACTAAAATATATTTTTTTGATAATGATATATGCTTACCCATTACAATTCGACACCTACATGAAAATGATTTTCCGTTGCTGCCATTTTTCACAGATTTAAAAAACCAGCTTTCAGGACAATTTTAATAGCCATACATTGTCCTTAGATAAAGGTTTTAACGACAACTGATTGATTTGATATTTCAAATAGTCTTGTTTGCTTCTTATTGACTTTTAATTGATGGAAGAAAGTTTAAATGGGGCGAAATAAAAATAACACTTATAAACTTTTGTTATACTCATCCTAATCGATGTCATTGAATCGTTCAAAATTTACTATCAAGTCAGGGCAAAATAACAATCGTTGTTTTATCAAGGATCAAACAGGCTTTTTTAATGTTTGAAGTAAAGCAATGATATAAAGGGACTTAGTCATTGCTTAGAAAAACCAGATACAACACATAATTGTACTGGAACTTGAAACAAATAACACCACCGGGACTAAGTTATTACCAAAGTAGACCAGAACATCACGCAATTTTTGGAACTAAAAACAAAGCCAGAGAAACTAATTCAACGCCTACATGGTCTGAAACTAGCAATCCAAAAATACCGGTATGCTAAACCAAGTATCGCGCCCTTCTACTAGAACCTGCAAACAATGATTTGACATATATAACTAGACAAGTACCCAAAGAATCGACACAAAAAAAAACAAGCTATGTTATGTGCATCTACTAGTCCTAGCATCCAACAAATCGCCTCAGAAATCAAGATTAGCGCATCACGAAGGAACGCAGGTAAAAAATGAGAGTTGTGAGTTTCATTCAACTTCATTTTCGTGTTCATTTTTCTTCAGCAAGTGCTTACATGTGGCCTAATTATTATAATGAGCTATATCATGTCCAATACAGAACGCGTTGTTCAAACGAATGATTTGGAAATGATACGACTTTCAACGTAAGTTTAATACAAAAAAAATACCAATCAGATATATTGTAAATTTCCATATATTGTATAGGTGTTTCAACAGTAACCAAGGGAACCAATATTCTCGCGGAAATGAAAATCAAGAAAATATAATCAGGAACAAGGACCAGACAATGAAAGCAGATACACGCAACAAGGAACATAAAATAACAAATATAATGCGTACAAAGCAACAAAAGTAAATGAGGAACTCGGACACCACTTAAAACTGTTAGCATGGACATGGTTTACCAGTAGTGTAATCTAGACACTTGCCGAATCATTCATAAAAAGTCAAGTCCAGGATAGACAGGAGCAACCTCTCATCAGCAGCATTAGAATAAATATGGCTGAAATACAGACGCACTAATACCATTAAAGATTCGATCAAAATGATGTTTCAATTCACAAACAAGATAGATTGATTTCTTTTGTAATCACTTTTTGTTTTGCATTCTACTTGGCATTATATTAGTAAATTAGCAGGTTTCTCTTAAAATGCACCTAACATAAGCGTCTTATATCTGTTAAATCTGGCCATCAGTCTTTTTCACTTCACCAAAACACGTGTAAGTTGAAATAAAATTTCAAGGACATAACTCTACATAAAACACCCTTTAGTTACGTGCATAAAATGATCACATTGAAACAAACAAAGAAAAAAACATTAAAACAAAACAAAAAATAAAAAATAAAACAACAACAAAAATTAAAAAGACTAAAACACTAATTAAACAAAATACATTTAACAGTTAAACTTTATCTGACTTACCGTATTATAATACGTACCTACATGGAAATCAGTTTGACGTAATTCTAAAGTATCATTCAATAGTTATTCACTAAACACTTTCATCACTTTGTGTTTATTTTGATAAAACTAAAGTCATACCTGATATTTTCGTCATGCAACAAATAAAAATATCACTGCACCAATGATGTCGAAGGTAAATAATTTGTTAATCTTTGTATTCTTCTACATGTACACCTAAGAATCGTGCAAGTGAAATAGAATAAAGAGCAACTAGATAAGTAACCAAATATCTTCCTGAGGGCAATACTAAAGATAAAAATAGCTGTTCTTGATTATATTTAGCAATGAATATAGCATTTAACAGAGATTTTCAAAGTACAATGACCTAAAATGTTTTATTTTTCCTTTAGGCATACAATGTAGATTGAGACAACGAAACCCACAATTTATAACATAGACCCGAAGATACCAAATATAAAATATGTACAATAATAAAAACAAGAAATAGGACATCATTTCGGAACAACATATACAATATAGCAATCATTGAGATCACATTTTCAATTAAAAATGTCATTTTTTTTAATTTTGAATTTTTGAATTTTTAATATTGTTAACTATTATTGAAGTAGGGTAGCGATTTTCTTTTAACATAATAAAACTTAACACAACTCAAACAACGTAACGGGTTTTAGAAAAAGTGTGATGTACACATTAAATAGGTTCCATACAAGATTAAATATCTTGAGACGTATTACTTTTTGTTATAAAATATTTACTTTGCAGTAATTGCCAAACAACAAACATCTAAAGTCTGAAAAAAGCATATTTTAGTAGCTTAAAATCCTTGTCCCATGAATTCTGCAAGGGAGGTTAGTGCCATGGACTATTGATGGTTGGGAAAGTTATTGAGTTTGTCTTAATAGTATAGTATTAATTATATCGATAATATATTCCACTTTCTTTATATCATAATCACTATATATTTTGCCCATCCACTTTCCAAACGACAATAATTTTTTATTGGTTTTCAATTCATTTACAGGGATCACTGGTTGCATTTACACTTGGCTTATTACATTTTGCATGATTCTGAGGCAAACCTGTGTTTATGCCATTTAAGTATTTCCCTTGGTAGTTGAAGCAATTATACTGTTCTATTTATCTTTTGAACAAATAAAGCAAACAATCAGATGCAATCATCTTTAGAAATTAATATACAGAAACATATCTTATTTATTAATGCTTTGCATGTTTTGCCATGGAATGACCTATCAAACTTATTTGAATCTTGAATTTCTATTTGATATTGATAATATATCCACCATTGCTTAAACGTTTTAGTGGAGTCCGAGTTGCTCATTTGCTTTTGTTACTTTTTATGTATTATTTTAGTTACTTTATATACATTGTTGTGTATGTCTATTTGCCATGTCTGGTCTTTGTCTCTGGATTACATTTTTTTTATTACCGGTTTAACCTTGGTTCCCTTGATTACTCTTTAAAGGCTTAATTGTTAATGAGTAACATGCAAATAATATGTAAATAATAAGATACTAAATTGGAGGGACCGTATAATCAAAATATAACCTCAACTACCGAAGAATGTAACAATTAAACGAGTACTCAGAACTAACACAAAATAATTGAATTATTAGCATAAATGAAGAAAAACAATATATATATTGCATTTGTTATCTGCCGAGAATCTTGACAGCTGAAACAAACAAAAGATTATTTAAACAATATAAATGTATTGATACTTAATTTAAGCGGAAGTATCAAAATATTTTATGACTGCAACAACAATAATTTAACAACCATAACAAAATAAACACTAGTAAGTGACATGCATTTCCTGTCTAGAATGGTCACATTACTTTCATATTCGTACTGTCTAAATATTCTAATTATTATACAGATTTATAACAACGAATTTTGTTCATTCCTTGTTCAAACTTTTGTTTGGATAACACAGCAGTCCCAAAATGGATGGAGATTTGACACGTGAAAAACCCTGAACACTGTATTTATCTTGTTATGTGTGATTTCAAAACATCGAATTTCTTCACTTTAAGATTACATGTTCTTGTTTACAGACCGACAGCTAAG
Organism: Perna viridis; assembly: GCA_037379345.1. Taxonomy (NCBI): domain Eukaryota; kingdom Metazoa; phylum Mollusca; class Bivalvia; order Mytilida; family Mytilidae; genus Perna; species Perna viridis. The sequence goes on along the minus strand of CM074511.1, from coordinate 6,885,380 downwards.
ACTAATAAGTTTGTGTTTGTTGTTTCTGTTTTAACTTTTTAGCACTCCACGTAAGAATCATGCCAAGTGTGATTCATGGTTGGGAAGCATCTTGATATTTTGAAATGTTATAGTTAGCAGAAATTAACATGTGGCTTGTCATATAACTTGTGCTCATATAGAATGTACTGTAGAATTCGAAATTAAGGGAGATAATTCAATAAATGACACTAAAAACTATTGAATTTTTAGAGTGTATTATCTCCTATGTGCAGAGAGATTAGAATGAATGGTAATACATTTCATCATATAGAGCCCCAAAAAACTTGATAACAAAAATAAAAATGTGTAATCTTTTCAGGTGTATCACATATTACAGAATTTTGCATGAATCTTACAAAGACTTCTACTCAATTGCTGCCAATCATATGCGATGACCGTTTTGTTTTAACTCATTCAAAATATTTTGCTTAAGTATATGGTCATTTTCAATTGCACTGGAATCACTGAGTTTCGACCCGTTATACTATTCATTGTTCATGTTATATACTCAGTGATATTCGAAAAGTCCTCGTTTTAACTATACTCATAATCAAAATGAAGTGTTTGTTTTTCAGTAAGACATTTTTACTTACTGTAATAAACTGGAGTATATTTTAAAAATTGAGTTGAAAAGTTGAAAAAAAGTTTTCCAAAACATGATGTTATCAGATTAAATTATAAAGTGAAGATTAATGGAAGGTAAGGTGTCAAAGCTGCATCTTTCATGCTTCCCGTTAAAGGTCGATTCCGGTGCAAGAAGATGTAAACTGTCTATGAAACATGGAGATTGGTGACCATATTAGAATAAATACTTCTTATCGGTCAATCAGTTTGATCATAGAGACGTCCCCTAGAAATTTTCACATGACCATTTAATCCATGGGCAATGTACCTACATTGTCTTTGTGCAAAAGTCCCCTATCTAAAAAGTCGTCGAAATGCTCCGAATTTACAGAAAAGCGTATGAGTATGACAAGCTAAAGTGAACAAAAATGAGTGTTTTCTAATATTAAACAATGATTTTTAATATAACGAATTCATTTTTTTTATATTACAAATTTGATTTCTAATATTACAAAACTAATTTTTTTATATTAAAAATTCAATTGATTTTCTAATATTAAAAATGATTTTCTAATATCAGAAAAAGGATTTGTTGTATTCAATTACAATATTTTGATGTTAAAAAAATAATTTTCTAATATCAAAAAATGTGATTGACTTTGCAATATTGCAATGTGATTTTTTAATATTAGAAATTCATTATCTAATATTACAAATTCATTTTGTAACATTACTAAATGTGTGATGTTTTGTAATATTACTGAATCAGGAATATGTAATATTAGAAAAGGAATGTTTAATATTGTGAAAATCCAGAATGAATGGCCAAAATTTATGCTAAAAGTTAAAGAATATTTCGACTCACAAGAAATAAAATCGCTTGATAAGTATTCAATATAAATAAAAATATAGCCGAAAATAAACAGTTGTCGCTATTTCGCGCGTAAGACACAGCTAGACCCCAATATATTCCATATTCTCCTGATTTCCCTTTTAGAAATCCCCTTTCCCTTTTAATTAGATGTGGATAGATCAACACGCTTACTGAAATTAGATTTAATGCCACTTTGTACGCGGAATTTTGTGGAAAAAAATCAAACCACAAATATAGATTATGAAATCATTACTAACATTTTAATTAACATACTTTTGTCTTCAGTGTGGTGGTAAAGTGGTGTACACATTTTGAGAGAACATTTTTTATATCTTTTTTTGTGAAATTCAAATAAATCTAGCTGCAAATGTCTGCTGAATCCATCTTACAATTGTACTGTTATTGTTGTACAATCTGATTAATTAAAAGTCAAATTATTGTTAAAATTGCATGAATCACTTATTGTCTACCTTCGCTTGATTATCTACGATTGGAGACTATCTTCAGTGATCTACATAAAAGAACTTGAGATTAAAGACGCATTTATATTTTTTTCAACTCATATATGGCAAGCCAAAGTGGACAAAAATCAATATTTTGTAATATTAGAAATTCATTTTGCACTCAGAAAAATGTTTATGGTATAATTTTCTGAAATACAAGTGTCTTATCTCTTTATGTCTCCATCTACATCACTGTAATAGAATGAGAGATCGGGATCGTATAACAGTCGTTAATGTAGTAGTCTTAGACTGGGTCAGACACTGGTCACACTCCCGCCGTTCTGATGTTTTTGGTTGAAGGTTGTGCTTGACAACCAAACCGCCGTTTGCTTACATGACACTACATGTACATATATCTTAGGAGGAAGATGTTCCGATATAAATCTGAGACAGCTGTACCCCAAAATGTTTTTAAGCAGTTAGTCACATATAATGGTAGCTTTAAGCTTATCATATTATCTTGTATAATAAAGACATAAGTTTATTATATACCTTATGTTGCCTTTGTATATAAAATAGCGTTTCAATAAAAAGAACAAGTTGGTCATGGATAATAGACATGCAACGTCGGGGTTTTGATGTCGCTTTTAAATCGTTGACTTTAAATGAACTATGGTTTATTAATAATCTTCGTGCTTTTTTCCCGTGGGGGTGGTGGTGGGGTGAGGATTTCCTTCCGTTTCTGTTTTAGTTTTACTTCTTGTCTGAATTCTAAAATAAAATGATAAATTCTTAATTTGTTTACTATATTTTTATCGAATTTTCCGCTCTTACAAGCAATTAATGAGTCCTTGACATAAATCTACACATTATTTTTTCCAGCAATCTTGGTAATTCTTATGTATATCTTAACGCAAAATGCAAGATATCGACCATAAAGGGTAAATGTAATCTCTTTCGAGGGACATTGTACATAAAAGCTCTTTAACATTCATGATTTAGACTTAAAGGATCGAAGCTAGTATTAAGAAAACAACCATTATTTTCTTCCAAATTAGCAATTTTAAATCCCCGATAACAGACCATTTTAACACTCTAAAAACTTTGATCGAACTAATTTCTGGATGTTTTGAAAATATAAACAAAAATAACTGACATATAGCTTTTACATTTGTGAATTTAAATCAAGCTGTCTAGATATTCTTAAATGATTGATTTGCTAAAATTTTAATTGTTTTGAGATTTCTTTATATATGTTCAAATAAAAACAAATAAAACTCAATTAAACCAAAAACAAAACTAAAACAAACAAAAACAAAACACTAAAAACCCAAGCAAAAAAAAAACAAAACAAAACAAAACAAACAAACAAAAACAAAAATAAAAACAAAAAAACTTCAACTTCGCAAGAGTTACTAATTAAGATGATAAGGCATATTTATCAGAGAAAATCAATCTAATTCCTGGAACAAAATCAAATTATCATTAAAAGCAATTAGGAAAACTGGTCGGTATATTTGATTGTTTGTCTTTGTTTGTTTCTGTGTATACCCAAATTAGTTTGTGATTGTTTGTTAGTATCCATCCTTATAGCAAAATTATATTGTTAAAGACAACTAAAATTGTCATCTATTGCAACACCGCCTGCACAAAGTCAAGTGCCCTAGACCACTCGACCAGCTAGGTCAAGTTCATATTACTTGCGTTCTTGTGTGTCGTCTTTTTATCCTTATCTTCAGTTTTTTTTTATTTGTTTTTTTTTTTTTATCAATTTGACATATTTGAATTACCGAACTGCTGACACTTCGCTATTTTTTGCCGATATTTTGTTTGATTTTGTAAGTTCCTGATCGGACGTGTTTTTTTTCTTTCTTTGCCCATGAATTTCCCTACTATTTGTTACTCTAGTACATTTTTTAAAGAATCGACCCATGATTTGAACAATGTGTGTATTTCTTTTCTTTCATTACGTACGTTTCGTTTTATTTTTACTTAAACGCTATTATGATGAAAACATTTCAAACATCTTACAGATTAAAATGCCGTGAACATTCTCTAATGCAGTAACCTGTAAATGTAGCTTACAACCTGTTTCTATAATTAGCCTTAAACTATATTCAAAACATTTTCCATTAATGTAGAGATTTAAGAATTTATTATTCATTCCTTGTGAGTTGGAAAATTCAGCGTGTAGAACTTTTTACGAGTGCAGTAATTTAATTAGAAAACTAAATGCTCATGGCAGCTTTGTTAAAATTGTGAATTTAAACGTTGAATTATGGTTGCTCTTACGCCATTAATTTGTTAATTGTACTTGCTTCATATAAAAACACAAGGGCTTACCCTACCGGTGCACCTGGTCCTTGCTCCCAGTTTTTAGTGGAGTCCGAGTTGCTCATTTACTTTTGTTACTTTGTATGTATAATTTTAGTTACTGTGTGTTCTTTGTTGTATATGTCTGTTTTCCATGTCTGGTCTTTGTCCCTGGATTACATTCTTTTGATTACCGCTATAACCTTGGTTCCCATGATTACTCTTAAACTATTCAATTGAATTTTTCCCCTTTATTAATTTTATATCTAATTGTAGAAATAAATGTATGAAAATAACTGGGTAAAATGATTTGAAAAACAAACTAAAAGCCAAAAAATGAAAAAAAAAACACAAAATCCAACAGACAGGCAAATAAAACAAAACAAAAACAAGAACAAGAATTGAAACATAAAACAAAAGTGAAATGTCATAATAAAACAACACCTTCGCCATAGAAACTCCGCGCAATCATTACAAATGATATTCTTCACAAGTAATGGCAACATTAAATAATGATATCCAGACGTTTTAACAGATATTATATAATGGTCGTGGTGCTGATTACACACATTTCCTAGATAATGATATACGTAGTCTTAGACCAATTTGCACTTATTTCCATAATTTACATCATCAATATTTTACCACTGAATTGTGCATCAGGAAAGGATGTTACTCGATTAATACACACATTGACTAAAGTGCTACACGAAATATTATGGGTTTTCGGTAGATTATTCAAATCGTTGCAAATATCTATAAGATCTGCAAGTAAAATGTAAAACAATATGCATTTACTTTTATCATAGGAAATGCCGACCTTTCCATTGATCACTTTAAGTTCTCAAACGAATAAAACATTTCTTAATCATAATCGTAAGACAAAGTTGTCGGAATAAGGGTAACAACAAAATTACCGAAAATAATCCAATCCATGATCAAGTCCAATATAAATCTAGCAAAATAAATTAAAATCAATGATCCAACTTCTATAACAATTAAGTAAATTTAGCACATTAAAATAAAAAGATGTTTCCTCTCCAAGCACAAACTCTAAAAACTAATTATAGAAAAATAGAATGCAGCAGAAGTTACACCCTTTCTTAACTAACACTCATATTGAACCTATTCATTGTCTGTTAAATTCAAAATGTCACTGTTGTAGTCACGAACTCAAGATGGCAACCAAAACTGCAAAAGATTCTGTCAACGTTTATAATTTCAATATTAATTATAATGTAAACTTTAACTTAATGACTCTTGAAAAGATATATATTTCATCAGTGCAAGTTATCAAAAATTTGACCAAAATTTACTTTTAACAGATGGACAATACATCATAAACATATCTGTATGTAAAGTTAAAGGATTTAAAATCTTTTATATTTTTATTCTTTACGAGATTGTGTAGAAATTCAGTCCTGTATAAGTATAGAAAAAAAATCGTCTAGGAGAGGAGCACAGTCAGTGCCCATTAGAATGCCAACTTCTTGTTGGAAAGTAGCTCCTCAAAATGTGACATATGTGTTTAAAATGAGGAATCAAGCATATTGCAAACTTGCTTTTCTATATAGCACACACTTTACCCTTCTGTGATGTCTTAGAAAAATGTGTGGATTTGTAACCAGGAACAACGTATTTTATCGAATCAGCAAAAGATTTACGAATGAGGCATTTCTAACGAGAATTTCAATTTATCATGTGGTAAGGTAGCGTTAAGAGTTGGGAAGTCAAAAGTTGGGAGAAAACTTATTTTCGAAAAGCCACTACGGCAGGTATTGCAACTAGATTGCTGTCCATCCTTCACTACGGAAAATACCTTTTGTAATGTGAATTGACACCCCCTTCGTGGAGTAGGATGAAGATCCAAATATATACTTTAGGAATCCAATACAAGTAAGGTAAGTCCTTACATTTTATTTTGATGTATAGAGAAGACAAGAAGGACTTATGGTTGTTTAGGATTTCATCTTTATTAAAAGTAGTGCGAGGCATTACCTGGGATATTGCTATCAATGACCTATTCCTTAATAAGGCAATTAAGGTAATGGGTTTACAAACAAATTCATAAATATACCATGGTATGTACAAACATAAAATACAATTGTCTGATAGGAGAGAAATCAAGGGAATCAAGATTAGAGGTCACATCCCAGCCTCTAAAACAACTAAACAATGAAAGTAAACACATACAATAAATACATGAAATAACTTAAATAATACACACGTCAAGTCAAGTAATATTTATTTATGAGTCGCTACATAATTAAAACAAGCTACAATGCGGTTTTAAAATCAATATTACATACATAACACTACATGACATAGAAACATTTAAGACAAATAAAACGCATACAAACATAGACATATATAAGTAAAGCGGACACGTGCTATAAGGCATGCCATACAAGAAAAAACATTTAAGTGGCAGTCTTTCTAAAAATCAGACAGAAGGTGATTAATGCATGTCAAAAACCCACGAAATTCAGTTTTATATCCTGTTCAGAGACAGTTACTGGTTACATAATCAGTCTTAGTTTTTCATTTGGTTGTTGCGCTTTTGAGAAAGAAATTAATATATAGATTGTACATGGAATTTGCAATTTGCAATTTGCAAGAGTTATCGTTCTTGATTTGGCTACATTTGGTTGATTTTAGTGGGGGATGAATGTATGATTTTTTAAAAAGTGCAGAAAAGCTAATCGTTATATGAAAGTAAAGCATATGCAGACTGAAAAAGCATCTTTTGTTTTGATGGGTTTTTCTGCACCATGAATTACTTAAGCATTGGCAGTGTCTGCATTTTATATGGAATGGTATTTAATACAAGCTGAAATAAAGCATGTAAATAACAAAGACATGTATGATCCACCTGGTATGTCCTAGAGTCAAAACGATATGTGATATTTAAAAAAAATGTATTTACATACATCCCCTCCCACTTTCCAATGAGTCCCTTAAAATACTCCAACGACATCCCTTCCCTTAAGTCAAGGTATTTCCATAATCTTTTTGTATTTGGTTTGGATTGCAAGACGACATAATCACCTGATCTTCAGTTGTGGAATATTAGATTTAAGTAACAGCTGTTCATATGTTGACATGCATCATTATAGACAAGTCTTTATGCTCTTTCCTGAATGAGTAATCAAGGGAACCAATGGTCTAGTGGAAATAAAAAAAAAATGAAATCCAGGGACAAGGACTAGACATGGAAAACAGACAAACACGACAAAGAACATAAAATAACCAAACTGATACATACAAAGTAACAACAGTAAATGAGCAACTCAGACTCCATTAAAAACTGGGTACGTTTGGTGAATAGCTTTCCTTTACCATCGATATCCAAGTGTAGGTCAAGATATGACGTTGACTTCACAGTGTCACCCGAAACTAGGATGGTTAACCATAATACGTCATATGTATAGCGGAAACTGAGATTAAAGAATCTAGCTAAACAATGTCCTTTCCTTCGGATCAGATAAGTGTCATAAGAGTGAAGGTATATGTCAGTAAATAGCGGAGCAAATTTTGTTTCTATTGGAATGTCGACCGTTTGTTGAAAAACGGGTCCACCACACTCCTCAAATATGTTATCGATAAAAAAAATCCAGCATTTTGAATACATCTTCTTCGGTATATTTGGAAGATGATTTGGAATTAATTTTCACAAAATATGAGGAATCTCTACCAAGAACTATATATTTGTATCTAGGTGTACCATCTTTTTGGAGTTACAAGATGTATATTGTTTTTGAGTCGGGATTTTAACTGAGTATGCTGAATCGAAGTATAAATAGTTGAAGAATCATAGGTTTTAATGCTATTATATTCTGATAATAATCTTGAATTGAAGGTTTACAGAAGATCTTTCAAATTTTTCAGGATCCACATTGAATTAATACCACTACGGGAGTAACAAGCCAAGTGTTGTGTATGGAGACCCTCTTTGACACCTGTGAGTATAAAAGTATACAATTTTGAAATAGTTTTGGTGGTACATTTCGCAGATCCAGCTATGTTTTTATGGAGTTTAGGAATCCAGTACATAGATAATCACAAGCACCGTCTTTGGTAGAGCGACCGAAAGAGGATAGCACAGATTTATGGTTTTCCACTATCTCTTCGTTAGAGAGTGTAGTGGCAGTATATGTTTTATCACTGCTTTTGTTTTCTACGTCTACCTCTGATAATGAACATTGGATGTAATACGTTTTGCAGACAAGACAATAAGCAATTTTGTCTGCTGGCACTATAACATATTTGTCATGTATAATAGACAATGATTTTGCTACATCAGGGTCTTTGAAAACTGATGTAGCATTGCCATTCATTGACCTACTTAAAACTTTCCTATATTTCAGAACTAAAGACATCACAGCCTTTACCCACTCTGACAGAGAAAATACATTTTTAATATTACTAAATATTTTTTTGATATAAGAAAATATTTTTAATATTAGAAATTCATTTTGTAATATTAAAAATTAAATATTAAAAAAAATATAACAAATTAAATTTACAATATTACAAATTCAGTTTTTAATATTAGAAAATGAATTTCTAATATTAAAAAATCACTTTGCAATATTAAAAAATCAGTCACATTTTTTTTTAAATATAACAAAATGATTTCCTAATTTTATCACTCAATACAACAAATCCATTTTCTAATATTAGACACTCAATTTCTAATATCAAAGAATCTTTTTTTATATTTGAAATTCAACTGATTTTTTATATTAAAAAATCATTTTTTTTAATTTTGAAAACACTCATTGTTGTCAACTTTGGCTTGCCATATTCTTCCATGTTATTTAGATGAGTTCCAGTCCTTTTTTAGAACATTTAGCTGTTGATATGCTTATTGATATATTTTTGACACACGAGATTTGAAATTTAGACAAAAAAAGTTACCCCCAATTAACAGCTTTACTTCTTCATCAAATTTAATAATGTTACTATATATATCAAATGATATGTTTCGAAAGCCTTTTTGCCAATAGCTATTGCTTGTAATTTGTCTGGTTTAGTTTGCATTTGATTGTCACAGAACCATTTGATTAGTTCTTTGCTTTCATTTTCAAGAGTATGTTCTGTCTACAGTTTCAGCAGCACATGATAAGGTCACCTGCATAATTGTACTGATATAATTTACATAGAACCATAGGTAAATAAAGGTAAAAACAAAATTACCGAACACTGATCCGATTCATAATTAAGTCAAGTCCAAATTAAATCTGGCAAAATACATATTTCACCACGGGAGAAACTGGTACCGCAAAGGTCAGGATTTGGTACAGACATTTCAACTTAAAAAAATGTGAGTTAAATCTAGGTTTAACAGCGCGCTAAACCCCCTTCTTCCATTACGGCGTTAATATAGATGTGCTGATGAAATAGCATTTGCATGCTATTGCGTCATCATCGGTAAATCAGGGATCACATCAGCACAAAGAACAATTTACTAAAAAATGACACACTAGGACTCTATTAAAAACAGGGAGCATGGATCCGGTACACTGGAAGGTAAGCGTCCTTACTTTTGGAAAGTATACTCCGTAATTAATGATACATTTATCACGAAAATAGTATTTTGTAAACATGTAATGTAGACAAATCTTTATTTTCTACCTGAAAAAGTCTATGGAGACAAATATGTCCTAACTCAGGTGGCTAATCGCATTCTTTTTTTTAATCCTTAATAGTCGGATTCTGAAATAAGCTAAACATGAAATAGCTTGTACAAAGTTCCGTTTCCATAAGAAGAAACCTGCGAAAAGGCTAAATAAATCAAATGTAATGTGGAATGTTGATAATGGAAAAAAATGAGACTAGAATAAATGAAATTACAAAATTAATAAAAAGAGTCAGTACATGAGAACCAGGCATTTATGAACATTTTACTTTTGATAATAAAATTCTGAACTTTTAGAAAAAAACTCAATTATACATTAACACTAACAGGTACATCAAGTTCGATTGAAAATATGATTTCATTTTGTAGTAAAGTGTACTTGGGGCAAAAAGCAAAACATGGGAGGTTAATTCGACATGACCATAGGTGCAACTATTTGAGATGGAATCATAAAAAAAATCATTTATTTGACCTTGAGGTAAAAATTTAGGGCCAAAGGTCACTAACAATGGTACTCAACATATCGTTTGGAACTGATATACCCTTGCTCATGCAAAATATCAGAAGCCTACATTAAAAGACAAAAAAAAGTTACAGCCAAGGCTTTTCATGGCGAGGCCCTGATAGGGGACATTACAAGAATTACTACGGAACAGATGTTCGTAATGTGCATCACTGTTCATTAGCAATCTGGCATCATCGCGTACCAAAATAGAACAGATTTGGACATTTTAGCAGATGTCCCCGAATCCGATCTCTAAAAATTTGAGTGGAGTTTAATTCCCGGAATCTGTGGAAGTTTGTTCCACAGTTTAACTGATGGCGGCGGAAAGTATTTAGAATAGAAGTCTGTTCTTGAGCGAATTTCTTAACTGTTTTATGATTGTCTATTATATCTATTGCACGCACAAGGAAGGCCGACATTTAATTGTGTCCAGATCCCGGATCAAGTCTATCGAATGAAAGCGAAGAAGGGTATTTTTCCATTTTATCATTGCTTGGTTTATTATTAAATAATTACCCGAACTTGAATATGAATTTATTGAACACTGTTTCTGTTGCATATTTACGTGGGTTCTACAACTAGGAAGGAAAATTAGATGGAGACAACATATCATATGTTTCAACAGACATTGTGAATAAAAGCTAATTAACATTCATGATGAAGATTTAAAGGCTTGGAGAAAAGATTAGGAAAAGGCTATTTTATCTTCTCCTGTAGTAGTAGTTCTAATCCATGATAACATCATATTCCTATCACACTAAAGTGTTTTATTAATTGTCAAGGTATACTAACAACAAAGGTTATCAAATAGATTTTGTGGAAGCATGAAAAAAAAAATCAGTAAATAATATGGATACCCTAACATTGGATTCTATCTATCGATTCAAAGCACATTTATCGATATTATAATAAATAATATCCCTTATCCAGAAAAATTCTGTGTAAAATTAATTGCTATCTGCAAAAATGTCAATCATATGTTGATAGACAGTGATATCAAGGAGATTGGGGTTCAAGGACATAGGATTGGATGGATTAATGCTGATAATTTGATTAATGCCTCTTTTGAAATTGATCGAATCTTATGATTATATAGAAACAGTACAGCACGCATGTTTCAACCATAAAACTAGACTAATACTTTATTTTAATTGTTTGTATGATATAATATAAGAAAGACCCAATAATGAAACAAATTAATTTCAAGAAATTATAGATGTCCCTATAATGAGAAGTTCTACCAAGAATAATACAAGGAATGATGCATCAGTGTTTTACAGCCTTTGAATTACGTAATAATGCAAATTTTAAATATATAATTTGTAAATTAAATCAGGTCCCACGAGTCACCAGCAGTGGCATCGATCAAATTGTAATACCACTCATTATAATAATGAAAATTGCGATATAATGTACATGTGTTTCAGGAAGTAACCTCTCATCACCTGCATAATGATTACCAACAAAAATATATTTTAGAATGGAATTAGGACGTTTTTCTCTGGATATGTTTCGGTTAGAATTTCAATTGATTTTTTGCAATAGAGTGTCCTTTAAAACTGAGGGGAAAGATTAATCCTAGAAGAATATATATTTAGCAAGGATTTGTATATTTATGGTTCATAAAAAAACACAAGTCACTAATTTTGAGCCTCCTTGTTTTTAAACCAGTCAAAGAATGTCATATATCAAACAGAGAAATGAAAAGAACACATAATCTCTTCCTTGCCTTTAACTCTGTTTTTCATGTGCCATTCTCCTTTTTGTCTTGCATTATAGAAAGCCGGGATATTTTGTGTCCTTTAAATTTGGCATATTTGCCAAAACTGTTCGAAAAATAAATGAGTACAGGAAGATCGTACAAAGAATTGTTTTGAACCTAAACTGTCAAAATTTGTCAAAAATTGTATTTACTTCATACAAAAGTATCGCATTCTTAAATTTTTAGTTATGATTTAAACAATCAATTACACCTTAACCACAGGAATACAGAATTATCAAATAGTGGGAATACGTGGATAAAATCCTTGTAAATAAAAAGGGTGACATAGGAAGGATAAGTTACACATATCACAAATACACACAGAAATGCACATAGTTCAACCAACTAAAAATCAGCATACACTTCCGAAACCGTTAAGTACCAGAAGTACATCGCTGAGTATAATATCGAAATGTTGAAATTTTCTATTTTCTTATTTACAGATTTGCCAGTATGATAAATATGTTTTTTTGGTGTCCCTCTCTTGTCGATTTGATTTTACACTCTTTTAAGCGAACTTCATAGCAGGTTATGTTCAAAAGAAAGAACGACATTTCACTTAATCTATCAACCTCAGTCACGGAAAAATTGATAATTCGTTCACAGTGACTCTTTCCTTTTTGGTGAAGTTGTATAATATATAGAGTTTAGTCTCTGTTTTCTTGGTCAAGTCAATTTTCTTGATTATGGATACTATTTTCCTCGTCCTTGCATTTTCTTGCGAGATACAAACTTTAAGAGTGGAAATTCACAAAGATTATAATTGTCATGATAGACTATTGGAACCTTCATGCTGGTCAGGGTTAAGCTGATAAAGTGCATAGTAGATAACAACAAACGTTTGGCATTGCAATGGGAACAAATTGTGCTCCTCTACTCGCTGACTTATTCCGTCACTCTTATGAGGCTGACTTTATAGCTGATCTGATCAAAAAGAAGGAACATCCTTCAGTACGATCCTTTGATCTCAATTTCCGATATATAGATGGCATATTATTGTTAAAGAGTAATCAAGGGAACCAAGGTTATAGCAGTAATCAAAAGAATGTAATCCAGGGACAAAGTCCAGACATGGAAAACAGACATACACAACAAAGAACATAAAGTAACTAAAATCATACATACAAAGTAACAAAAGTAAATGAGCAACTCGGACTCCACTAAAAACTGGGAGCATGGACCAGGTGCACCGATAGGGTAAGCGTCCTCTGCTTTTCTAGAAACACTCGCCGAGTTGCTCATAAAAAGTCGAGTCCGGGGTAGACAAACGAGGAAAGGTGAACTATGACCCGTTGAATAAATCAGTTTTCATGGTGCTGATGGATACATCATAACGATGACGACCATAAAACTTCTGTAGTGATGACTTCAATCTTGTAGCAACATAACCCTGTTCCAGAAGCCTATTTGTTAGAGTTCTAGCGCGATACAAAAAGTCTGCGTAGTTTCGGCAAGCTCTGGCATAACGTATGAGTTGTGATATGAACACTCTATACGCAGGAGCCGAAGGGATGTTGCCACAGATGAAAGGAAAGTTTACAATTCTGAATGAAAAGTCATCACGTTTGTCGTAAAGTTTGGTCGATAGTTTTCCCTTATCATCGATTTCTAATTGTAGGTCAAGATATGAGGCTGACTTCACAGTGTCTGTAGTATCCTTTATCTCAAGTTATTTTGGGTAGATGCGATGTATCGAATCCCCGAAATTAGGATTGTTTAAAGATAATACATCATCTATATAGCGGAAACTGAGATTGAAGGATCTAGCCAAACGATATTCTTTCTTTCTGATCAGAACAGCTATAAAGTCAGTCTCATAAGAGTGAAGAAATAGGTCAGCAAGTAAAGGAGCACAATTTGTTCCCATTGGAATGCCGACCGATTAAACAATCCTGGTTTCAGGGATTTTATACATTGCATCTTCCCCGAAGAATTTGGGATAAAAGGTACTACAGACAGCGTAAAGTCATCTTGACATACGCTTAGAGATCGATGGGAAGATGACCAAACTAACCGACAAACGCGATGACTTTTCATTCCGTATTGTCAACTTTACTTTCATCTGTGACATCCCTTTATTGTCCCTACACAACATTTGCCATATCACGACTCGTATCTTATGTAAAAGATTGCCTTAAATACGCAGACTTTTTGTACCGCGCTAGATTTCTTAATATTCGGCTTCTTTAATAGGATTTTGTTGCTACAAGAATGAATTCGTCACTACAGAAGTTTTATGGTTGCCATTAGATCCCAGTTTTAGTGGAGTCCGAGTTGCTCATTTATTGTTGCTTCTCTGTACCTGTTATTTTGGTAATTTCATGTTCTTTATTGTGCGAGTCTTTATTCCTGGATTTCATTATTTCCGCTAAAATCTTGGTTCCCCGATTATTCTTTTTATTCTTGTGAATATAGGAGTATGAACAGAATCACAAATATTATATGATCTAAAATAAAACTAATTATAAATTTTTATTTTCAAAATTAATACAGGTTTTTTCTTATGTTTAAACTGAGGTCAATCTTTATTACTGATTTCAGAAATATAATGCGTAGATCAATAACTAAACATAACTAAAAATTTCATTTCTCATTTTTCACAAACCCGTCCAAAATTATTTTGCACTCGTACACTGTAATTATACTTAAATGATAAATAGACACTTTTTATCTATTTGATTTTTTCTCCATTTTCACTTGGTTAAATTTACTTCTCTTCACTTCCTGTTTGAAATGATTAACAAGTGTGTAAAATGGAACAAGCTTAACACATTTAATGTTTTCGACACATTCCGCAAAGCTCACATTTCCTAAATGCAAAGTATTACTTAACATTTAAAAAAAAGTAATTGATTTGAAGACGAAATCTTAATTTTGTTCGCAGCATCAACCTGAATAATTGCCCAAAGCATATTTACTGATTTTGAAAGAGTTAATTATACTTATCAAAATTTGCAGTATTACAAATTTCAAATACCAGAATCGCTGAGGCCTCATTGCTTGTATTGAACGTGGTAAAACTTTGGTATCCTATATCGACATTTTAAGTCTTGAGTATTTCTTGTATACAATTTTTTTTGGGGGGAGGGGGGAATTTAGACGTTCCTATATATTTGATTACAATTATTTTTTTTTGGATTCAGACGTTCCTATATATTTGATTACAATTATTTGGGGGGGGGGGATTTAGACGCTCCTATATATCTGATTACAATTATTTTGGGGGGGGGATTTAGACGTTCCTATATATTTGATTACAATTATGTTTGGGGGGGGATTTAGACGTTCCTATATATTTGATTACAATTATTTTGGGGGGGATTTAGACGTTCCTATATATTAGATTCAGAAATAACTTTTTCAGATCTATAACATAAGGTATTTTGATCATGAAGGAACCTTCCTTATTGTCAAAATCGCGCTTATGTTCAAGATCGGAGCTTTTTTAAATAAATGACCTGATGATTCTCACCTAAGAAACTGTGATACATTCTTGATCAGCATATTTGTTTGTGCTTTGCTTGTTGTTTATTTAAAATTGTCTATAAAAACCGTTAAGTCTTCTTCTTCCCGATTTTTTTTGAAGAAAAATAAGCTGTGTGTTTGAAATGTGAAATAAGGTGATAATTTTTTTTAGAAATACCAATGGGGGTTAAGCTAATACAAATGGCAATGTTCTTGGATGCATTATCTACGTGTACAACACATTTGTCAGGAGTTCGTGAAGTGTTTCATTAATATAATGACCTTTAAAACTGTTGGTTTTTTTACACTCATAAACTTGTTTATAATTAACAATAGGGCAATGTTTTCACACGCTCAAAAACGAAGTCAAATCCTCTTTCTTTTTTGGATACATTTTCTTCCATATTTCTCTTCTAAAATCTTTAGGATTTCAAACTTGATATAGACAACTACACATGTATATACCGTAGTTACATCATAAGTCTAGACAGGTATATGGCAGCAACATTCAACTAAAAATCTAATTTTATTTCCTTATACACTACTTCCATACAAGACTAATACTTAACAATGCTACACAAACAACCATTGAGACCGTAACAATTAACAATATCACACAGTTTATGATTGTTGCATTGTAATCATTCAAATATAAACAGGATGGGAATGGATGCAGTAAATGAATGTTTACCTCTGATCACTAATGAAGCGATATGTTTCAGCATGGCAATGTACAACATAATGAGGACACATTTATACCACTCTCAAACAATGACTTCATTCAACTTGTTTTTTTTTCTCCTCAAACTAAACAGGTTATTGTCCTTACAATTCTAATATTAAGCACATAAGATTGTTCCCACTGCTCACACTTGATGCAAATAAAATACAACAAATAATTTCTTTTAAATAAAGTTCCTAATGTTAGCTTAAAAATTACTTAAAATTCTTCCTGAAAAAAATAATGTCATTTTTTAGTAACTTTGCAATACTGATATACTCTAACTTCTTATCAAGCTAAGTTTAAGGTGTAACTCTATTTTGAATGAATGCTCTTTAGACTTATACTTTACAAAACAAAAACATAAAACAATTTAAACCATAATCATTATAAAAATATAATTGACACAAAATATTCTTGAGGTAATTTGTAAAAAATTAACATACAGAAAACAATTTACACAGCTGATAAAGATACAAACATCATTAATAAATTCTAAAGAAATAACAAAGAAAGAAACTGTCATGAGCACCAAGCTGTCTTCCCAAGACTAGAAATAATTTTGATTAAATCACATTTGAAGAAATGTGTCAATATATTGCTTTTTAAACTAAAAGTGTTCGTAGTATTTCAAGAAACAATGATGGATAAATACTTTACTTATTAATTTGTTTTCTTTAAATTTAATTCAAACAAGCAAAATTGATTTCAGTTTCACATTTACTATTTCCCTGTTGATAAATTCAAAGAGAAATAAAATTGTTCTTATTTAATATATCAATCACATGACTTCATTAATGTTTACCATAAATTAAAATGTTACATTTATACAATAGAAAAGGCTAAGCTAGAAATTACAAACATACTACAGTTAACAATTCATGAACAGTAGCTAATGACAATGTGTTAACATTGCTTCGTTGGAATGCATGACTTGATAGAAAAACTTTTTTAGTAAGGCTGCCAAAACATTAATGAAAAATATTCATGCACAATAATGAAATAATGAGACATGATGTTTACAAGGCAAATACAATAACCAAAATAAACTAACCTAAGCTACTTTAGCCTTGGCTAACATTTTTTTTTTTAACTGCCACCAAAAAGGGCAATTATAGTTTTCATAAAGATGTATCTAGATTCCTACCAGAAACATTTCTTACCAGGGGTAACAGCATGCTTTAGTTATATTTTTTAACATGTCAATCAGTCTACAGTTATGTACAAAATATTCACAGAAATCGTTGATATGTAACTAGCAGGAAAACTAAGTAATATATAACTATGATGTACCGACAGGAGGAAAACTATGTAATTTGTTACTATGATGTACAAACTTATAGGTTACTCAGCAACTAATTATGAGTAAAATTATTAACATATAACTTAAATGATACCTGTATAACTGGACATGTTTCACGAAACCAGAACAAAATTTGTTCAGTCTTCAAACAAAAAATCTCTTAAAATGATGAAATAATGTGATACCTCTATAAAAAATTAACAGATTGAAACATGAGAGTTGAATTTCTCTTCAGTTATAATATAAAAACAAGTTTTACATATCTTCTTGGACTGGAATGATTTTGTTTGTCATATTAGACTGTGTTAAATACCATTCTTTGTAAGAATCAGGCAATGGGTGGCATACTATTTCTTTCCATTTGGTGTTGTTAGCTTAAAATATATTCAATACATCTGGGAAACAACCAAAAAGCTATTTAAATTTATCCTGAAGCATCATCAGTGACAAATATATTTTTTACTGCTAATATAGGGAAAAGGTACAGAAAAATTTTCCAGCCATTCTTTCATAGCACATTTCAACTAAATATGACCTATCAATATCTTAAAAAGGCAAGCATTACAAACACGGTGGAGCTTATTTCTGGACGTTATGTGGTAAAAATACTTGGACAATGCAATAAAATCTCTGCATTTTTTTCTTCATGTGCCACACATTTTGCTGGACAGAGACATACTTAATTCCTTTTGGTTTCTTTCAAAAAAAGAGATTACAAAGTATTTGAAAAAGTACAGAAGGAAATTGATAAAACCATCTTCAATCAAGGGTTCACTTATCAAGGGTGTTAAAAATAAGATTTTACACATTATAAAACATCACACTATACTATATTAAATCTATGTTTAACTACTGATTAGAGTATCAAGTTATGTATAATATAGATTAACCAAAATAATGTAAATAATAAAATATAATGTGGAAGATAAAAAGTCAATTATCATTGACTTGGTGAGAAAAAAGTAGCTATTTTGTCAAAAAGCTAGCTTTCATTTATATTAACAATTAATATATATATATATACGACCACCTGTATATATGACTTTATTCTGATAGAACCATAATTGATAAAAATAAACTGATGTTTTAAACAGTTGTTGCGGTATATATTTTTTAAATTTACAGACTACAGTTTATCAAACCATGTTAAACAGTATCCAATATGTCATTAATTATTCTAATAAACTGACACAATTTTTTTAGTTTATATTTCTTCTTGTTACTGTTCTAGTTCATGATACTTCTATATTTAATTGTATTGCCCTTTTTGAAAAAAAAATGCATTTATAAATCTGTGAATTGGGCCATTATAACATTTTGTGCCTTATATGAACTTAATAAGAAAAAATAAACAAATAAGTAAAAAATAAACAAACTTAATAAAATTAAAATGAAAATACTAAAAAGGAATCTATTTTTTTACTTGTTTCTAATGTTAACCAAAAAAAATATTTCTTAATTTATGATTAAGAAAAGTTGAGCAAAACTTTAATGCAATATGTATTTTGTGATTGTCAATCATGAATTCACAGTAGAACCCACATACTCTAAGAAAATTAATTTAAGAGGAAGTATTGTGTAGAGAGTCAACATAAGAATGATCCCAAAGTCATATGTTGATAGTAATGTACAAACTATGTACAAGACAATATCCAAAAAAAGATGTCAATGCTTTCATCATGATTGTTTAAAATTCGAAATTGAAGGAAACGTTAAAAACTGTTATTAAAAGAAACAATGATGTAAATCAAACTCATTTATTATCTGAATTTACTGACTTGAGTGCAGACATTTGGTTGTTTTTTAAATTTCATAACAATCAAACAGGATAATAAATTCAAATTCAGTTCATTGAAAAGTTTTTCAATATGAAACCATTTATAACAAAAGGTATAAAAACTACACAATCTGCTAAATACAATGTTCTACATCAAATAAAAGATGGCAAGAGGGCTATAGTACAACCTCCATAATGTTCTCACTGTGACCTGTTTAAAGTCTTTAAGACATTTTTTTACATAGTAGACTTTGTAAATGACACATTTATACAATGTATACATGTAAAATAATTAGTGTTTACAATAACTTAGGCACAACCTTTAAATAATCAGATCACAGTGTTTACTTTTATGTAACATAATAGATACTTTTTCCTAGTGATACAAATCATACACAACATTAATCATGATACATATATCATCTTTTGCCAAGGTTTGTAGGAATATTTACAACTTACAAAAATCATTTTTGCCAGAAATCCAGACTGAGGTCAATATACAATCTTTGGATAAATACTCATATTAACCGTTGGAAAAATAAAATACTTGTTTGAAATGGGTTTTCGTTTACATGTATGAAATCAAAAGATGATATAATTTTTTGAGAATGAATATTAAGATTTCAAATGAGAAATTTGTCAAAATAGCTTTTTTTCCTTAATGGTATACAATTTTTGCCTGGGTCATATTTGATCAATCACTTCCTTTTAATATTTTAATATACATCATGTGTATATGTAATATTTTGATGAATTGGAAACAAATCAATGCAAAGTAACATGTTTAAAATTCCATTTTAACGTTGCATGCTAACCATTGAGGAAAGCAAATTTTTGTTTGTTTCATGATACAAGTCACATGCAACTTAATTCCACAGCATTGTGTCAATATCAATTACTTAGCCTCATGCAACAATCCATATACATAATCAACATTGCATGTATTTCAATCATATATCAATTTGTAAAGACAATTAAAAGTCCAACAATAAAAGAAAACAAGATGTTATAGCTTTCACATAAAACCATATCATCCTCAAAATACAATGAAATGTAACTTGAAACTAAACAATGAACTTTTCTTTAAAAAAAACATCATATCATGAATACACAGTATAAATACTAAGAAACAGCTTTAATTTTCTCATAAAATAAAATCAAATAGTTTACTATTGCTTATAGTTTAATTAAAACTAAAGTGTAAATTTATTGTCTTAAAAATCTAATACAAAATAAAATTGTACAATAAAATCACTTGTGTCGAGTGAATAGTATATAACATGTAACAAACATTCACTGAGACAATTGATGTTATACTTAAAATAGGCAGAAAAAAATGTAAAATTATAAGAAACTAAGCACAAACATCATTAAGCATTCAACTTAAAGAACTTTTCTTGTATGACATTTATGAAGTGTTCCCGTAACTTAGATTTAAAATTTTCATACCATAAAATGAGCTCTTTTCTTCTTTTTATTTTGTCCTGAGGACTAAGTTTTAATTCATTTGATAACACAGATCTTAATTCCTTCCAGTCTTTTACATAAAGCAAAGGAGCCTTCTCTTTTTTCAATAATCTAAAGGGCACATTATCTGAAAGTGAGCGTACTCCACAATTTCCTGGTGTCATGACATCCTCTACAACAGGAAGTGATCCTAGGGCCAAGGCTTCATATATTCTGTAACTTTCTGAGTTTATACCAACAGGACTAAGAGTTAGATCACTATTCTCCAAAGCTCGCATGTAATCTTCACTGCTCTGGTCTGTTTCTTGAGGTAACCACCTACAACATGATGTAAGCAATTAGTATAACATTAAGCACTGGCATATTACCAAACAGTGGATCTTTTTAAGCAATTCAAATCATAACAACTATTAAAATTGCACTAATCTGAACTGATACTTTTAAGTTCAACTTGGTAGAAGCTCCTCCTTTTAAATTGAAAAAAAAAAACAGTTTGTTGATTGCATGCTGCTCTCTGATAGCATATTTACTAACTGATGCTGTAGAGTGAGACTGGTGAAGTCTGATTTTGATACTCTCAGGTTAAGTATATGGATATTTTAGTATCATATATAATAAAGATACACTCATAGCAAATCTACTTGAAGTAATTTGAAATAAAAACAAGTAGTTCCGACATGTGAAGAAATCAACCCGCACTACTCTGTCCAAACTCTATGACCAAATGGAGTATATATCAAAAGTCACTTGAAAAATAATCTATGTTGAACTATGCCTCTGCAATTGAGTTGTTTATCGAATCATTTTCTCATGTTTCTGATGAAAATAGGTGTTTGGATTCTAATAAAAGATATACCAATTGTAGAATTTCAACAAAATAGCATTTAATCATAGAAAATTAACTGATGATTTTTTAGTTAACCCTAAAATGAGTGGGAAGATTAACTGGATAATTAATTGGAACATGTTGCAACATAATATCAATCTAATTAGCATATGCCTTTTTTTGCATTATGATTGTTCACTTTTTATGACCTGGGCCATGACAGTTTATACAACAGCATAAACTCTATGTACAAACCGAAAGCAAACATGGCTATATGGCTACCATCGCTTTGACAAAATATAGAGCCAATTTAAGGTGTGGAGTGAAAGTATCTGATTTATTCCATCAGCATCATATTTTCGAAAGGATATTTTCAATAGAATTTGGGTATCAGTAGCCCTATTAATTCGATTATTGAAATTGCCAATCATGTCACATGCCACCATTTGCAATGTCAATTTCAGGTTTGAATATCACTCAATGAAAAAACTATAAATATGTTGCAGATAGTTTTATCCAAAATCATTTATGGACGTGTAAAATCATACCATTCACTCACTATTTGTTTTGTTAGCAAGTTGTAGGATTTTATACATTAATTAAATCTGGAAAAAAAAGTATTTAATCCAATACTACAAAATGTACTTACATTTGTCGGCCTTTTACAGTACATAAGCTATGTATCCTGCTGCCCCTCAGAATATCTAACAAGACTTCTCTGGAGGAATTTCTATACACTGTTCCCATAAAATTACAGACATATTTTCTCTTGTTATAAATTGGTACCTCAGATCTCTGAAAGTTTGGGAATCCTCTGTACCTACAAATATAAAATCATACTTTCATAGTTCACAGAAACAACAATTTAATAAAATTGACAATGGAAAAAAAATTTCTATGTCAAAATTTTGATTTCATGTTTGATAAAACAGCAGAATTTTAATGAGGAATTTTCACTCAAATGTATTTGGATTTCCAACACGTCATAATTACTAATGCATATTTTTAGGGTGCTAACTCACGGAGGAAACAATGTACCAGTAAAGTAAAGAGGTTGAAAAATTCATAGTTTGCTCCATGAAATTAAGATTTGCTACAGTTTTGTGTGAAGACTGAAATGAAAGCCAAGCTTTTTTGACATCCAAAAATACTTAATTCTGAACAGGACATACAACTTTGTCCACTAGATATTCTCTAGCATAACAAAGCTTTGTATTGTGTGTTAAACCTCTTTACTTATGTTTATATAAAAGGGATTTTTGAAACTTACGTTGCAACCCCGAGGGGCCACTGATAGAAGTTTTTATCATCTATCTCAGGACTGTCATAAACAAGAAAGACATATTCCAACAGACCACCTTTCATCTTCATATATGGCTTTATCCAATCATTATTGCACTGTTCGTTGCCAAGCAACAATACAGCCACATGCTGCAATTCTTTAAATGAAGGGAGATAATCCAACCATTCTTTGGCAGAGGAAATTTTAGACTGTTCACGACCATTCAATACAAGTATCAGATTAACAACATCTTGAGGAACTCCATGTTTTGTGACTCCATGACCAACTTTATATCTGCAAAATATCAATACATAATGTTCAACATTTGTGTTTATAATAGTGCATATCTGCAATAAACATAACTCATATCATATATCACATTAAAGTCACAGAAAAGAATCTCTTCAGTCTGTAGAAATCATGTTTAATAAAAATATATTCTACACATACATGGCATATCAAGAATTTTCTTTGAAACAAAACTGACATACCACATATAAGATCAGGAAAACCTTTTATTGCAGAATATACTAGTAAATAAGTAGATCTATACAATAAATGGCTTTGTAGAAAAAATATTGATGGTAAAATATTTTTGTAGACTTGATACTAAGTATAGCACTTTAGAACAATATCATTTTCAGACAGCTATTTTTTATCATAATGATATGAAATCAAATGTATTCTAAATAGACTAATAATCATTAATTCTAACCATTAAAGCTCTTGGGCATAGTATAGTTTACAATACAGCCAATTTAAAACCATATTATTTACCTCTTATGGGTTCAAGTGCAGACTATTACTGCTATTATTTAAATCGTGCTGATACGATATGAATTTTATCAGAAACCCATAGAGAATAATTCATGGTTAACACAATCAAACATCAAACAAAACACAGTTTTCTCCTGATACAAGCTGAAGTCTGTCTTTTTTCAATGATAACAATAGCACCAATTAGTAAGTGAAATCATGATTTCTTTTTTTGACTAAAGTGGCAAACGACTCAGTTTCTGTACAAACAACAGGACTCGGAGGCAATATAGGCCTATAGGCAGTACAAATCTAATTTGTGTGAACAAATACTTGTCAAGCAATAAGAAGTTTTCCTCAGTAATTAGATCCTGGCGTAACCTAATGACAGTTGATGTGGCTATACAATGAACACAACAGAAAATTGGAAAATTCTTGAGAAATTCATGCATTATTCAAGTCACTCATCTATTCTGAGAAAATTAGCTAAATTTTTTCTTGCTTGTATATTAAGTCACAGCTTAGATGGACATATCAATTACACACCGACCAAAACAGAACATACTGTGAAGAAATTAATTAAAATGATATTAAATAACATAGAATGTTACAACTGACAGTTTATCAGGTATAAAATGACATAAATAAAAGCTTTGACAGGCCTGGACATCCTGTAATAAGTGTCTAATTGCAAGAAGAAAATGTGCCAAAAATGCAGATGCTGCCACAAGTTTTGACATAATTGGACACAAATTCTTATTTATTTTGAAAATTCTACCACCAGTATGACAGTGCTGGTTCTTAATTGGACATTTTGGATGCTCTTAAAGCCTTAAATTGAAGGTCTTCATCGGAATGAAAATTTTATTGAAAACATTAGCCTGACATTAAAGTATCAAATTTAATGCCATTTTATAGTTATTTGAAGACAGAAAACATTAATTCCGCTTGTCTGATACTCAGAAAGATAAGCCCTACAGTACTGATAATATCAAAGTACTGAAGTACTGAGTCAATGAAGCCTTCATATTTTGCTCTGTTTCTTACTGCACAATCATATTTCTAATCTTAAAAAAGGATTATAATATTTTAAACTATGGAAAGTAATATTTTTACCGTTCTTTATTTTAGAAGAATTTTTTTTTTCAAAGACTGTTTATTAGCTGAGTAGCCATGGCTTCTTGAGTTGACAAGACGAATGGGGAAAAATGACTCAAAACCTTTTCTTACTCTTCACACACACAGATTTGACGATACACATTTAAAAATTTATATTTAATTCTCTTACATGTTTTTTTTTGCTTTTTTATATCACTTCACTACATAGCTTTTGCTTTTACTTATCATAGAATTGAAGCAAATATTTATACAGCTCCAAGTTCTCCCTTAGTCATACATGGACAAAGACTCTTTAGTTAAACCACTGTTGAATCCTGTGTCCCTGTGTCAAAGCATGTAAATTTGCCATTTTTGGTGTCCAATTACTTACAAAATGAATTATGACCATACAATCAGACCAAAGCATCAACATAGTAGTTCACCCAAAACAAAGGTTCTTTCACCTCTACTAAACAGAGTTACTAACAAAGTCATAAAATGGAGCAGTCCTGAGAGACGCAGAAAGGGTATTCAAGGCTGTGATAGAAACAATCTGTATTTTCATGTCATTCAAATAACTTGTATCTTTCAGTACTCATGGACCCCATATATTTGTTTAAAGGCTAAATCAGATAACTATCAAGTCCTATCCCTATTAAATACAATGCTGTCAAAATATTCTAAATAAACAGAAACTGAAAACTTTTGGAAAATAACATTTTTACTATCTATTCAAATAGACTTAGACAAAAACAAGTATGTTACACAGTTTTCAACATGTATTGTTAATTGTAAATATGTGTATATGTATTAAGATGACAAACAATGATATGAATACATCAATTGAAACTAGATGTTTGTACTGTTTACAAGTAACACACTGTAAACAAGTCTTATCTTTCAAAAAAAAAGATAACCAACGCAGTAAAATTTGTTCTTTTTACTTATAATTTTCTACATTTCATTCTGGAAATACCTGCGTCGGAAAAAGAATACATGTTAGAAGTATATTTTGTATTTGTTGGTACATACAATGTATGTATTTCCTACTTGCAGAGCTCGGGATGCAGCCATATTTTATCCTGTTTTTGCAGAGTTACCTCCTGTAAGAGCAGGTGTAATTTCGAAGTCTCCCTAACTGATGTTCGGATTCGGGTGCAGAAAAAAGAGGTAACCCGGCCAAAGAAAATTTATGGCAGGGTCAGTAGAACAAGAAATTCCCTTTTGACTTTCAAGATTTTCTAAAGTATCGTCGATATCGGATGGAAAATCTTATGTGTTCCGAATAGACACCTGCTCCAAAGGGAGATAAGTGTTGACAAAATGTTGGTCCGCAAGTCTGGATTAGCATGCAATACCTATACTTTAGCTGTTGTTGCATAATTATAAATTGATTCAAAAAGTTCAAACCTTCTTAAGTTTGTAACATGAATATAACCATACATTACACAGCAAAAAAGGGTAAATTATCAGGACTATGAGCTCACGATAGATTCATACCTATTTATCATAACCTAACAGAGTACAAAGAACATTTTACAAATATTGTACATCAATGATAAAAAAAAAAAATTAAACAGGATTAATACAGGGTTGACTGGCAGAAAAAAAAGTATTCATTTTCCCTTCAATATTAAAATATATAAAACTTTGTCTCTCAAATACTATTTTCAGTTATTTTAAGTCTACATCTAAAAATTGTCAGGCAAATTAAAGAATATATTTAGATTTGTCATGATGCTCAAATGGAGAAATCCAAGATGGCGGGATGATGTGAGGGTACTAGCCGGGGCTACAGATACAGAAAAAAATATCCATTCTTTCCCTCAAGATAATCAAAACTTGTTCGCAAATACATTAGGGAGTGCTTTCGTGCAGTAACCTACCTTATTTAATCAAACTATTTCCCGAATGGCTTCCCCTTCACCTTCAGAAACTTTTCTTCTAAGGTCACGTGAGATATTCATACACATGAGTTAGCCGGTGACTGTAACAATTTTTCAAGATTTCGGAATTTGTTTCTTGGATATGTTCGTCCATACGACATTCTATCAAGTGACTGGGTCTGGTTTAATAAAATTATAATTAAATATTTCTAAAATCCTTTTGCTACTGAAGTTTTGACCAATCAGGACATTCTAAATGAAAAGATTTAATGAAAATTCAATTTATTGAAATAATCATTTTTTAATGAAACAAAGGCCTGGTTGTATAAGTATCTCAAGTAACTTTTTCCCCCCAATCTGAGCTCATCTTATTTATGTTTTAGACAAAACAGCTTTGCTTGAAGAAATAAGTAATTCCAAGTGATAAATCAATTTTAAACAGATATGTCACAAAAACTCCTATGATGCCTTTTGTATTTCAAATTTCAGTTTTGGATCCTGACTTTTTTTATTTGAAAAGTTTCTGCTTAAATAAGTAGTTACCGTGTTAAATATGCACTAAACCAGATAGAAATATACCTACCATAGAAAAGTTCAAAGACTTAAAGATGCAAAATTAATAACTAAGAAAAAAGGAAATAATTTGAAGAACTGGCATTTGATCAAACTTATTATTGAAGACAGATTAACGTTCTAATTACTTCCAATTAGGCTTGCAGACTTCAAAATTTGATTATATCATAATGGCTATTGCATAAGCTTCTAGATTTTTAACAGCCGTTATTTCTTTTACAAACAAACATTAAAAGCTTAAGAAATGTTTCTGAAGAGTCCTTGAATGACCCAGGTAACTAGTAAGACAGGCTTGGATATTCTATCTGCACATGTACTTTATTTCATAGATAAACTTAAAGGGTATTCTGAGTTAAATTACTCTAAAAATAGGGTCTAGGTCCATATACAGTGATACCTGTATAAACAAAACACTTCCTTTTAATCTGTTAGTTGTTTGTATTAGGCAGGTGTTATGTTTACATAGGTAATTACTTAAAACATGGTGCCTTTAAAACAGTCGACTTATCTAAAACTTTTTGGAAAATTAAGACTTAAGTCCATATTGCAAGATTTATTCAGGTACTATAGTACATGTAAAAGAAGTGGTTCTAGGATATCATCAAAGGGTATACATGTTCCAATTATTTGAAAACTAAATAAAAAATCTAGAGGGAAATTCAACTACCAAAGCCTAACTTTAGTTTCAACTCTATAACATCTCAAATCGCAAGTGTATTTGTGCATTTGAAGGTCATTTGTGCTTGACAAACTTTTGACACCAAAACAATTTATAACTGTTAATGAGATTTCAGCCAATATCAGTATATATCTATGAGAAAGTTAATTTCTAATTATCAAGTTTGGAAAAAAGCAATATAAATTATTGATAATTCAATGATAAATTTTTCGCTTGTTTCATTTTTCATGTAAAACATATCAATATCCTATATAGGAAGTTTGTCAGTAGACTAACAATAAATTGGCTATCACTCAATATAACCAACATATATCACACAATGTTTGACAAGTCTATGTACAGCATGTAAATCATATTTGTACTTTTTTAGAAAGTAAATTGGGAAATAAATGGTTTTAATTACCAATGTCAAACCTAGTATATATCACACCTTATCAGTTTTAAAGTACACATTGTTTCACTGATATTTGTATCCAATGCTATTTGATCATAGTTATCTAACAATATCAATGGAATAGAAGTTCCAATAATACTATGAAACAAGGTTTGTGAAGCATGGCATTATCTCCATGTAAAAATTATTCTAAGTATGTTCCCAAATTTGGTAAAAATATGTCGAACAATGTCGTGTTTCTAGACCTGTATTCAAAGGGTGTTATATGCATAAAGAATTACTGATGAGTGGTTTGAATTAGTGTGGATCTGAGGTGTAGGATCCTCAATTTCTGACCTAGTACCTTTGAAATTTGATTGACCAAAGTCCTTGATCTTCAATCCTTTTCACTGACACTCTATTGAGGACTTGTATGTTTTTTTCTAAAGTTGACCATTGATTTGAAATTTGGAAAAGACCAGTAACTATTTGAACCCCTATGACCATCAGTAGCATCATTCTTTTGTAACTTAGTCAGCAATGGATTATAATCTACAGGTATCTAAACATAACAGTTCACCTGAATTCAATGTTATCAATCTTTTTGACACCATAACTCCACTTTTTGGCATTTCCAATCTTCAGATCACCATCCAAGATATGTTCCCATAAATACTGACCTGGAAATAGAAACATATTTTCTACTATTAGTAATATATGTCTTATACATTAAAATGTAGGGAAAACATAAGTGAGGTTAAAGGTTCATTCATGGTTATAAAAGTACACAAGATGTAATAATTAATAGTAAGTAAAGGGATGATATTTATGTAAAGTAACTAAAAAACTCAGTCCAGAACTGTCATCTCCTTATATTGTGATGTATGTTACAACTACTTCTGGCTCTGCTTAAAGTAAAACAACAATGCATTTTTAATGTTGAATTGCACGAAGGCAATAAATGTGCTTCAACTTCAAAGGACAACCTGTCACAAATAGACCATAATAAAAGAATTTTATTGAACACATTCTTAGCACAATTACTTATTCAACACATATTTCAACTGCATATAAAATAAACAAAAGTGTATTTCAAGGGTGCAAAATTTATTTTTGGTCCAGCATATATTGTTTGTGTTGCTGATCAGTTGGCACTTCTTTCACATCTATTTCTAAAAATTTATGGCTTCAAATTTAAAATGAATGCAATGTTACCAAACTCTAACACAAACCCCAATGATACAACAAATAAATGTTCTCCACAGTATTATTCCAATAGAATGATCTTAACAATTAAAGTAAATATGTTTCAGCTGTAGTTGAATATAATCATAAAACACAATTCAAGAAGACAAAATGTTGGAAATAGGACCAAAATGTCAAATAAAGACCACGGGATGCTTTATAACTTATAGAAAAAAATTGTAAACCTTTTCCCTTCTGACTGCTACTTAAAGGTTTAGTGATAAAAATTTCTCTTCATGCATCATAAGTATTAAATATAAATAATCTTACACAACAGCAGCTGAGAATTTTCTGGATGACATGACACATGAAAGAGTTAATACGTTTGGAAAAGTAGGATATCAGCAAAATACATGTAAATATTTGATTAGTCAGCTGTAACGGTAAAGATAGACTACTATCTCAATAATAAAACATCATTAATAATAAAATGATATTACGTATCATTTGTATTTATACATGTAATTAGTGATGATTCTTCTCCTGTAATGATCTGCCTCCATGGAATCTACAAGTTCTAATTATACAACCAGCAAGATTGGTCTACAACTGAAGCTTAGCTAGACAAATGAACAGTTACTCAATTTATCCCAAAACATGATTATCTAAAACATAACAAATTAACTGAGGAAATATCTACATCCCTGACAAACTACATCAATTAATCAATCTTATAGAGACTGAAAATATCAAATTTATTTTGATTATAACAGGTTCATGATTGACACAGGGCATCTCTACAAAAATAAAAATCTTCTTTAATTTAGGTGTTTGGTTATTGCCCTAAATGTCTATGTTTGATTAGCTGGATGGACTAGACAAAATTAAATACATGATAGTAAGGTTTCCTTTCAGGCTAACAAAAAACAAAATTAAATTGAACTGACTTTTACAATAGCAGTTTTCATGATAATTTAACCTACAACAATATCAGCTGCATAAAAAACTGTTACTTCTAATAATTTAATTGACATTTGCACTGAAGAAAGACAAAGTTTTCTTCAGACAGAATACAACAATATGTTTGTCACAAGAAATGTCTATTTAAGTAGCTGAAGCAAATGTATTTCATAGCTCACTATTCTTAACTTAAAGAGACAGAATATATTCTAAGTAAAATAAACAGAAATGTACATTATACAAATTGTCACAAAAAAAAAAAACAAACATGACTGCTTTCAGTCCTCAAACATGGTCATCAACCTCATTTACTACAAAGAATCAATATCTATGTGGTATCCAGCAGTTAAAAGCCAGTTACCTAAAACAAAGGTCATGTCATCTATTTCTCCATTACACATACAGGAATCACATTCCAAATCCATTACTGCTATTATGTAAAAATATTTTGTCATTAACTTTTTATTTATGAATTCAAACTGAAACTATGGGGTTCTCCAAGCTCAGACATAGACTTAGTTTATACTTTTAAACATTAAGATTTTCAGTCAAGCCTTATCAATTTTAGTTCAAATCATTAAGAAACAAACTAGAAAGTAATTTGATTTGATCTGAAATGATACTTACATCCTCAAACACTTCCTTATAAAATGTTTGGCTAAATTTTATTAAGGAAATTCTCTGCTTCTGAAAGCATGTCCAGACATTTCAGTCTGGCTAACTTGACAAATACATCAGGAGCAATATCAGTTGCCAATAGCCTCTATGCATACATCCTATACATCCTTGTAATCAACAATTAACTGGATATTTATACAACAGAAAATGATCAAATCCATTTATCAAGCTATCAATTTATATTTTCCTCATGATAAATGATATATTTGCTCCTATTGACAGAGAATTCCTATGAGTAATGGCTGGTCACACCCTTAGAGTACACTGTGAAACCATCAATTTTACATTTAAGATAGATTTAGACAACAAAATTTACATACTAAACAGAAAATTTGAATGCTGAAAACATATACATTGTACAATGTATATGATTTGTCATCTTAGTATAAACCATAGGTGATTGAAAAAAAAGGTGATTATTTTTACAAAGTCAAATCATTGTCAACTCTACAATTGTGTGAAAAGACTTTAACTCTGTTTTATCAATAAATAAATTTGAGCTATGAAAGTTCAAAAGCAGTTTCATAAGGGATACATGAATCATCTTCTATTCTAAGTCTAGTGTGAAAAAAATATCAAGTAAGTCAAGAAATAAAAAAATTGGAAAAAAAAAATAAATTCCAGGTTTGATAAACTTCCTTCACCATCTACAATAAGTGCAGTCGTATCTCTGGGTCCTTCACATAGCCCCCCAAAAAATATGAATTTAAATTTTAGACATCAAACTTCAATTTCAACATCAGAGATAGACTTATGATATACATGTACATGTACCAAATGTCACCTGTAATACCAATACCTTTTTACTTACAAAATTGTACCTACAGAAAGCAGGTTTTTCATTATTTTTTTTCCAAATAAACTGGTGTAATGTACTAGAACAAAGTTATCATCTGTCCACTATCATCCTTGTACCAGAACAGGAATAAGTCAATGCTCAGAAATCAGAAGCATTGTCCTTTAACCAGGACGTTAAGACATTGTCCAAGAAGAAACCCTATGATAAGAACTAATCGGTCTTCAGACAACTTATCACCATTAAAAACAGCTGATTAACCAATAATCCATTAGCACCATTAGACTAAACCTCTCCATTTGACAAACCAAACGAGTACAAAATGTCTCGCAATCATTTGATTCATCAAATGGAGTGTATAAAATGGCTTGTTATACAATTATTTGATTGAATAACTTGAAAATATTAGTCTGTCTATGTCAGCAAACATCTGCTTGTTTATGTCAATGTTCATAGAATTAAGAAATCAATCAATGGTACTAAAATGATCAACTTCAAAATCAGCAAATGTCAGGAGTTGTTGTTATATCCCTTGGTGCTATAGATAGACTTTAAAAATATAAGAAGAGGACAAATTCCTCTGAAAGATTACAGAGATCACCATCTTGTCTGGGGAAAGATAGTAAAAAAAAAAAATTTGCACTAATAAAAAAGTACAAATATCAAAATCTTTTGGCAAATTTTAACATTTTTCCATCATCATTCTTATAGC
The DNA here is from genome assembly GCA_037379345.1 of Perna viridis. Taxonomy (NCBI): domain Eukaryota; kingdom Metazoa; phylum Mollusca; class Bivalvia; order Mytilida; family Mytilidae; genus Perna; species Perna viridis. The sequence continues at coordinate 6,852,720 of CM074511.1, read as the reverse complement.
CTGTTATTTTGTGTATCATTTCCATCATCGTTCTTATAGCCTGTTATTTTGTGTATCATTTCCATCATCGTCCTTATAGCCTGTTATTTTGTGTATCAGCTGGCTACTATCATGATACAAAATTTTCAAATGGGTTCACTGTGATATTCTACATGTATCTCAACTTCAAGACTCGGCCAATATTCTGTATATACATAAATGTATAATTAGAAGATGTAAGAGATATATTTTCAGAAACACTGACTGGTGATCAAAGAAACTAACATAACAGTTTTACTTATTATACTATCTCTCATTTTGATAATTGGAAAAGAAAATGTCCTTGTAATCAATGAGACTTCCTACATTTCTTCTTTGAAAAACTGATTACTTTTTTCTGCATTTAGACCCATAATTACATCAAAGTGTCTAAACATCTCCTGAAACAGAATTAATTATTGGACAGAATGTATTGTCATCAATCAACTCACTACAAATTACAGTAAATTGTATAAAGCTTGCAGAAAAGTCATTCTCTCTTGAGAGAACTTTCATCATATTTGGAAACTGCATAACATCATCAACTATCTGAGTGGTTCTCTATGAATTGTTTGACGTACTCAGAACAGAATGAATTGCTTTAAGGAATAAAATTTTAACATCACATGCAGTTATGTCGCAATAAAATTCAGAAATGCCATACTTCTCCAAGGCAAAGACTATAAAAGTATTTATTGCATTACGATAGTAATTTCAGCATCATTAGTGAACAGAGCAACTCTCAGAAAATCTTGTTCTAAACTAAGTACCTCAGGAGTGAAATCAAGAGAAACCATAATTTATTACAATAATAATAAATCATGACAAATGATAAATACATCTATGTATCATATGGTGCTGATAGAATTTCTTCATTTATTTCTCAAAATTAACTTCTACATGTCTAAGAAATAACATAGGTTTTTAGGCACAAATTAGTAAGAATCAATTATATCAGATAAGAAACAAAAAGCTGAAACTAGCAGAACTTGCAGATTTAAAATGTAGAAAATGGTATGTATGCAAATTGATCTACCTTTAGATTTCTAAATTAACACAGACAAATACCACACAACAATGCAAACTAAACATGAAAAAGAATTAGATGAACAACTGTTGACTCCATCAGAACCTGGAAGTACAGTAGTATGATTTTAAGAAAGAGAAGCATTTCTTCATCCTGTGCAGCTGCACTGCAAAATTATACAAGATGTTTCAGTTACAGATAATGGGTAAGAACTTCAGGAGATTACAAATATACTAAGGAAAAGATAAAAAACTAAAAGCATCTTGTTTTTATTGGCATGAGAACAACTATAACAATGACCATTACATTGTTGGGGTCAGGGAAGAGCCATGCCAAGATCTGTTTCTACTAGAAAATGACAGACACCAGGACTACCAACAGGCAAAAGAAACCATAAAGTACCGGTACATCTTATCTTAGATGGTGTAGTCATATACATGTACAGCATCAATTTCACAGAATCAGGTTGAGAACAGTGATATGTGTCCACCCCTATAATATATGTACCAGTATATATGCCATACTTCAGGATAATACTGTTTAAAAGTCCAGATTTTGTCATTTTATAATATATGATCTTTGTTAGATCTTTTTTTTTTTTTATGAACATGTCTTTTTTATTGCCTAATAAATAAAATTTAAAGGGAATTGAACAGAAGCACTGTTTAAAGATTTGCAAGCATCAATCAATTAATGCATTTTGATGTTATTTTTCTGCATAATGTGCAAAGATTCTTGTATCTTTTAATTTGTGCCCTTAAACTGTAAAGCAATCAAGGAAGTAATAAAAGACAATTCAATCTCCAAAAGGAGATAAACTTTTTCTTTCTCATAAACTGATATGATGAAAGTCTATATACATGCCATGAAATACATGTACATTGGTTACTTGAATCCGATCATTAAGTTTCAATGGTGATGAAGTGTATGTCTGCATTATGGGCCGGAGGTGTTTGAAAATCAATTATCATAAAAATAAAGTAGAATCATGTTACATAATGAAAGTTTTAAAAGTGCTATAACTGCATTCATAACATTACTATAGAGATGCTAAATATCACAAATAAGACCTAAGAAAAGAAAATATGTAAAAAAAGATTCTAAACAGCAAATCGATATTTCTATGCTGAGCCTGAAACGGCTCATTAAGCTGAGAGGAAGAACCATTATAACACTTCATAGATGATGTAACTTTACTTATTCAGATAAATTGTGTCTATTACAGCAATTATCCTCTTTAGATATTTTATTTTATCTTCAACAAAGTGAAAATTGTATGAAACAGAAATATATCTTTTTACCTTTTAGAAAGCTATGTGTCATTGATAATGGTACAGAATGCCATCATTAAATAATTAAACAAGAAATAACACTTCTTAATCAGTATACTATATGTGAATTGTATTTTTTTTTCTATTAACTGGTGGTTTTATACCAATAGCTCATTTTGGTAATCATGAGGTAAACAAGTATATGCTTTTCTGAATGATTAATTAAACTGTGCCCTCTTGTAGACTGATATAATATAAAAAATATCACTTGTATCCTTTTTACCTATCATTTCTCTGGCACATCATTTTATGAGCATCTTGAATTGGTACCTTAGAACCGGACTAAATGAAGTCTGTTTTGTCATAGATGGGCATATGGTAATAGTAAGTACTTTATTACTTCAACCAATAAACATCAAAGAAGTGATGGTACCATTTTCATCATATCACTATATTGGCCAGTACAGAATACAACATCAATCTTTTTTTTATATTATTGTGTATTATTACTTAAAAAATGATCCGTTGCATAAGGTACTGTATAGAGCAAAAATATAAATTCAAATTTGTAGTAGTACAATTGGCATTTGTTATGGTTTCATAAAATCTATATTACAAAATACACTTGTCTACAAAATAAAGAGATATAATATTTGAAGCTTTTTTCAAGCAAAACATACATAAACCATTAACCCACATTTACTGTCAATTATTCATGTTTTTAAATCGTAAAGTTTTCCCAGATGAAATCATAAGTATACTGGGAGATAAAATAAAAATGACTACAGTAAATTATTATTTGAATTAAAATGTGAAAAAGTTTGAGTGTAATACTGTTTGTGTAATGTTATTTTTTACATTTATAAATGGAGAACTATTGGTCTTGTGAGAGTTTAAATTGGACCCAAAGACAAAACATTAAATGAAGAAAGCCACAACATTTTCTTTAAATGAGGACAAACTTGGTAACATGTTTTTTTAAAATGTTCCCTCAAATACATTTAACTTGAAACTAGCAAAAATAGTTTAATCAGAATAAAAAGTCTTATTTCTGTTATTTTGAACAGACATGTTGTCCGAAATAAAGTATATATGCCCATAATATTTTAACTACTAGCCCAATCAACAAGTAAATTAAAAGTTAAACAATTTTGACTGAAAATGCTTAAAAGAGTTAGGTAGTTTTCCTACAAAAACTGAGCAATTTTCATTGGCTACAATAGTAACTACAATTGAAATTTTAGTGGATTTTATTATTGAAGGCCTATGCTATACATTTAAATTCCATATGATATCTTCTTACATGTTTTTCGTAAATTAGTCCAAAACATGTTTTTCATTAGTTCATGTTGGTCATAAATGTATGAAAAACATGTTACAATTTTGCCTATGTACAAAAATTCTGCATGTACATGTATCAGTAATTCAATAATAGGAAAGAGATCAGGCTGTTTTTCTCAGTAAAAAACTTTTGGGGAGTGAGAACCCATACATAGATATCCTTGACAACATTATAAGTCATTTCAATTCTTAATTCTCCAATATGATATGATCTGTTAAAATACAACATTATAATTTGTTTTACTGATACATGTCTGTACCTTTTGCATATAAAAAACATTATTCAGAAAGGTTAAAATGGCCAACCCAGAATTAAACAGAGACATCCACCACTATCTCAGGTCATCACGAATATTTAAAGAGAAGTTTTATGTTGATAGTGTGATTTATAGTAGATATTTGTATTTTTATGGGCTACTGAGTCCATACTGTGAAGAATAAGGTTCTCAATTACCACAAACAATATTGGTGTATTCAGCTGTTAAACAGTCTATCGAGAAGGTCAACAATTGGCACATTGTTGTTTAATAGTCTATATTTGATATAGGCAAAGATAACGATGTTTTTACTCAAGTTACATATAAGTGACAAACATCACAAACATTGCTATTGAACAGCATCAAAACGATCAATACTAAAACAGTTTTTTTTTTTCACAGAGAAGTCATTTTAATTCAAAAATTGGATTTTCTTAACTTTTATTCCAGTAAAAAATCCCTTCATTATGCTATAAAATAAATTTTTATATTATTGTATTTTCAAGAATGAAAAGTGTACCAACATGGCAATATTTATTTAATTGTAGAAACTATAACAGCAAAAAAGTCTTCATTTCCACATGTAAAAAGATTTATGTGCAATCTGCAGTCAAGCTATAGTGCCATAAAGATACGAAAAGTTAAGAGGCAGTTACATTAAATGGTAAAATAAGTTTCATATTTGAAACATTTTTCAAGGAGATTTATGATTTTTAGAACTGGTGTTACAAAATTGGTGTGTATTATCCTTAAATGAGTTTGGAATGCATGTTACATCAGAAACTGGTATTATGTCCCCAAGACTCAAGTAACAGTATCTTCTGCTGTGGTAAATTTGGTTATGCAATTTCAATGACTTACCAAACATTGCTATGCCATATACTTGTATGTCTGCTCCATGTGAAGCCTAATGTTGAGACTTACCAATATCTGCTATGCATATATACATGTATGTGTACTACACATACATATACTGTATGCATAGACTTCAAATGAGACTTACGAACAGCTGCTATGCTACATATGTCTGAAATATTTGAGCCTCAAATGCATGGGCTTTAACTGAGACTTACTAACAGCTACTATGCTACACTTACCCTACTGGTGCACCTGGTCCATGCTCCAAGTTTTTAGTGGAGTCTGAGTTGCTCATTTGCTTTTGTTACTTTGTATGTATAATTTTAGTTATTCTATGTTCTTTGTTGTGTATGTCTATTTGGTCTTTGTCCCTGGGTTACATTCTTTTGATTACTGTTATAACCTTGGTTCCCGTGATTACTCTCTCCTACAAATGTTTAATACATTCAGGCCTCAAGTCGAGACTTACCAACAGCTGCTATGCTACAAATGTCTAATGTATTTAGGCCTCAAGTCGAGACTTACCAACAGCCGCTATGCTATTTATGTCTAATAAATTTGAGCCTCAAGTCGAGACCTACCAACAGCTGTTATGCTCCATATATCTACTATATGCGTAGCCTTTAGCTGATTTACCAATATCTGTGCTCCAAGTCTACTATATGTGTAGCCTTAATTTGACTTACCAACATGGCAATATTTATTTAATTGTAGAAACTATAACAGCAAAAAAGTCTTCATTTCCACATGTAAAAAGATTTATGTGCAATCTGCAGTCAAGCTATAGTGCCATAAAGATACGAAAAGTTAAGAGGCAGTTACATTAAATGGTAAAATAAGTTTCATATTTGAAACATTTTTCAAGGAGATTTATGATTTTTAGAACTGGTGTTACAAAATTGGTGTGTATTATCCTTAAATGAGTTTGGAATGCATGTTACATCAGAAACTGGTATTATGTCCCCAAGACTCAAGTAACAGTATCTTCTGCTGTGGTAAATTTGGTTATGCAATTTCAATGACTTACCAAACATTGCTATGCCATATACTTGTATGTCTGCTCCATGTGAAGCCTAATGTTGAGACTTACCAATATCTGCTATGCATATATACATGTATGTGTACTACACATACATATACTGTATGCATAGACTTCAAATGAGACTTACGAACAGCTGCTATGCTACATATGTCTGAAATATTTGAGCCTCAAATGCATGGGCTTTAACTGAGACTTACTAACAGCTACTATGCTACACTTACCCTACTGGTGCACCTGGTCCATGCTCCAAGTTTTTAGTGGAGTCTGAGTTGCTCATTTGCTTTTGTTACTTTGTATGTATAATTTTAGTTATTCTATGTTCTTTGTTGTGTATGTCTATTTGGTCTTTGTCCCTGGGTTACATTCTTTTGATTACTGTTATAACCTTGGTTCCCGTGATTACTCTCTCCTACAAATGTTTAATACATTCAGGCCTCAAGTCGAGACTTACCAACAGCTGCTATGCTACAAATGTCTAATGTATTTAGGCCTCAAGTCGAGACTTACCAACAGCCGCTATGCTATTTATGTCTAATAAATTTGAGCCTCAAGTCGAGACCTACCAACAGCTGTTATGCTCCATATATCTACTATATGCGTAGCCTTTAGCTGATTTACCAATATCTGTGCTCCAAGTCTACTATATGTGTAGCCTTAATTTGACTTACCAACAGCTGCTATGCAACACATGTCTACTATACATTGTATGTGCAGTCTCAAGTTGAGACTCACCAACAACTGTTATGGTCCATGTCTACTATATGTGTAGCCTTCTGTTGACTTACCAATAGCTGTTATGGTCCATGTCTACTATATGTGTAGCCTTCTGTTGACTTACCAATAGCTGTTATGGTCCATGTCTACTATATGTGTAGCCAACTGTTGACTTACCAATAGCTGTTATGGTCCATGTCTACTATATGTGTAGCCAACTGTTGACTTACCAATAGCTGTTATGGTCCATGTCTACTATATGTGTAGCCTTCTGTTGACTTACCAATAGCTGTAATTCTCCATGTCTACTATATGTGTAGCCTTCTGTTGACTTACCAATAGCTGTTATTCTCCATGTCTACTATATGTGTAGCCTTCTGTTGACTTACCAACAGCTGTTATGGTCCATGTCTACTATATGTGTAGCCTTCTGTTGACTTACAAATAGCTGTTATGGTCCATGTCTACTATATGTGTAGCCAACTGTTGACTTACCAATAGCTGTTATGGTCCATGTCTACTATATGTGTAGCCAACTGTTGACTTACCAATAGCTGTTATGGTCCATGTCTACTATATGTGTAGCCTTCTGTTGACTTACCAATAGCTGTTATTCTCCATGTCTACTATATGTGTAGCCTTCTGTTGACTTACCAACAGCTGTTATGGTCCATGTCTACTATATGTGTAGCCTTCTGTTGACTTACCAATAGCTGTTATGGTCCATGTCTACTATATGTGTAGCCTTCTGTTGACTTACCAACAGCTGTTATGGTCCATGTCTACTATATGTGTAGCCTTCTGTTGACTTACCAACAGCTGTTATGGTCCATGTCTACTATATGTGTAGCCTTCTGTTGACTTACCAATAGCTGTTATGGTCCATGTCTACTATATGTGTAGCCTTCTGTTGACATACAAATAGCTGTTATGGTCCATGTCTACTATATGTGTAGCCTTCTGTTGACTTACCAATAGCTGTTATGGTCCATGTCTACTATATGTGTAGCCTTCTGTTGACTTACCAATAGCTGCTATTCTCCATGTCTACTATATGTGTAGCCTTCTGTTGACTTACCAATAGCTGCTATGCTCCATATATCTACTATATGTGTTGTTGTGTTTGTCAGCTTGTCAGACTTGATGTCCTCTTTGCTCCACAGAATCTTAGGAGGCTGATGTCTGTGGAGGTAGGAACCTTCCTTCTCAAATTCTTCTCCCCAGGGATTCCAGCCATTATCATCTTCCTCTGTAATTTCTATAAATGAAAATAGAAATTAAATGTTTAGTTCACAAGATTGCCTATGAAACTCAGAAAATATATTAACCAACTGTTGAGAAACATATTGCACCATACCTGCATCAGTGTTTAACAAGACCTAAAAAAAAACAATGTTATCATATTGCAACAATACTATATCCAGTATGACACCCCCCTCCCCCCAAAAGAAAACATGTATCACATTGTCCATGTTTCAAGGGTAGGACAATATCTGTTATGAATATTATAATTTCTAAGCCTTCAAGTAATACAGTGTATTTTGATGATAAATGAGTTTTTAGTCACCTTACTTATGATAATAACATATAAAACATGTATGAACATTGACCTATCATTAGTATAACTGTGTGCTTAAAGCATGTAAACATGCCGAGTACATAAATTCAAATAGCAGTATACAATATAATAGAAAGCAAAATTATAAGTTAAATATATATGTTAACAGATTTTTTTAAATTTAATATTCCCAATTTTTTTTCAGATTTGTGGACTCTTACATGTTATACTTCTGAGTGTGTGATATAGAACAGTGCTTTACTTTAGTAAGACAATACGATGGTGATAGAACAGTGCTTTAGTTTAGTAAGACAATAAGATGGTGAAAATGTCTTAAATATGAAAACAATCCCACGAAGAATAATTTTGTTGTATAAGTGTTAAAAAGTTTTAGTATATAATATTAATTAAAATGCAATAAATTTAATATTCTTTAAATGAATGTCTCCAAGAAATGTTTTTAGCAAATAACAATGTATGACAGTACACTAGTAGTCTGGCTTTTGTTAGTTCCATACATACATGTACATACAGTAGAAACAACAGATACATGTATATAGCCAAAAACTATATCTAAACAACTTGACCATTTTTACTGGAACCAGAATGTGCTGTATCAGTACCTGAAATATATTTTTTCATATGCCTTCATCAGAGTTAGAAATAGTAGTCTGCCCACCAGGCCAAGACTGGCTATTTTTCGGCAGGGCTGGCTAATTTTTGGGAAAAATTTATACAGCCATATAGTAAATACATGTGTATATTGAAAATTTGTATTCAGGGCTGGCTAGAATTTGAGTGAGTGTCCTACCCTCAGCAGCCTTCATTCATTATTATAACGACTCTAAGAAATTCTTTAGCCCTAACTATATATTTGATCTGTGTTAATTTTTTAAATTTAATTGCCAGGTTATACACAAGGTCTAAATGACCCAACTTTTTTAAGTTAAATACTTGAATGATGTCCTGATGAAATATTCATATCAACTCAAAATTATCCTATAGCTTTCACAGACTTCCACATGAGATAATTGCTTACATATCCAATTCACGATCAGCGTTTTACTTAATTTTCTTCTTGTATATATAGATGTACAGTACAGTATATACACATAAATGTCTTCAAAGATTTTGATTAGTATTTCATGTACAGTGTTGGGTTCAAGCTACAATTTCCTTGGGTTATTGTGTGATTTGATGAAAATTAAAACCCAGACATAATCTTGTAGCAGTAATCATAAATTACAATTGACACACTAAGATAAAGGCTTTCAATGAGAATTACCCTTTAAGAAATACAAAAATCAAAGAGGAAAATTTCAATGTTAATTTGAAGCACAACTTTTCATAAATGCTAAAAGCCATTCTAATTTGCTCCAATAATCCATGACTTGAATTTGAAATTGACTTCAAATGAAAATTTCCATTTTATTTGCTTCAGTCCAAACTGACAAGATACAAAAGCACTGTAATTCATTCTAGCTTAATTGGATGTGACATTTTAACGGAAGAGACATCAGAAGATCTACAAGACAGATAGATTAAAAGTCACCTTCATCCAAGAACTCATTTAAATGCAATACATCTAGGATTCATTTTTAGCAGAACTTTTATTCCTGGTGTTTTGAGGTCCTGTCATTCTATAAGGAATGAAATCAAATTGAAATGATGAAGCAATTTCCTTGTAGAAGTATTTTTTATGAGCACAATGGTAGTATCTTGAGATAAGATGATCTTATTTACAATTTATTTGATATTTATAAAATCAAAGCAAAAATCTTCCATATTAAAGAATGTACTGCAAATATGTGGTACCTCTATTTTTTTCCTTTATAACTCTATAAATATTCACCCAAGAGTTTATTATACCAAACCATGAGTACCATGTAAGAGCAGTAATATAACCTTAAAAACAAGTTAATGGATCTTACTCATTGGTCCATAAATTCATGTAATACTTGTCAGTTTAATGGGTGGAATTATGTCCCCTTTTTGTATGTTATCAAAATGGTGGAAAATTTAATTTTCTGCCTGCAGAAATTTTGATGGTTTCTACACACTAATTAAATTTTATGTTCAAATCAAATTAATTTCTATCTTTTCAGAGAAAGTCTAGACAATTTAAAAATAGAAATTAACTGGTTTTTAGGGACAATGTATGAAAATTTGATAAAGAAATTCACCCTCATAACATGCTTTTAGGTAATCAAATAAATGCATCCAAGGCTTTCATTAGTCTGTTTAAAAGTTTTTCTTCACATTAAAAGACTGTATAAAGGTTAATAAAACAACTGCTAGTGTTTTTGATTTACCATCACAACATTTAAGTACTATATCAAGTCTACAAAAAAATATATGTCCTGATAATGTTTTCATATTGTATTTTTTTCCGAACAAATATTGTCCAGATGTAGAGTATGTTTTAAAATAAAGAATTACATGTAACTATTTGTTACTTAATTTAATATTTCTATAAAATATGTTCTGGTAGTTGTTTCCGCTGTCTGTGGTTTGGTACAGACTTTGTTATACTATCTGACTGTGGTATGAGAAATTCAGAATATTTTTTTTTATCTATAGAAATTTACTGATATATATGTTTTAAACCTTTGCATAGATTGAATCAGGTTAAATTTAAGTTTAAAAATACGAAATCAAAACCAATCAGTTGAAGACATGTAGAATCAAAAAGTAGAATTTGATTTCCAAGGATTGAAGAATCATTGCATGACTGAAGTGACTTGTGGTGTTGTCATTTCCTGTGACAAATAATACTTCAACTTGCTCTATCACACTCAGATTTAATTATCGGTCAATACAAAACCAGGAAAAGCTGTCAAATATGAAAATTAATATTGATTTTAAATGCAATTTAGAGGAAAACTGTCATCAAATTTAAAGAAAGATCATGAAATCTAAGTATTTAGCAAATAAAGTAGGCTTATATAAATTTATGAAGTTAAAATTGAATATTAATACACTGATTGTGTCAATACCATTTGATAATGCAGATAAATAATTCATTACATTAACAACTCACATCTAGACATGTCTTACACAAGTATTATTCAAAATGAACAAAAAAAGACTGTGCATGCATATTAACATAAATTTCTGTCTGTTGAAGTAAATCATAGTTCCCTTCAATAGACAAATGAAATATACCCCAAAGTGTATTTACATATATGTAATGTAAGGTTCCGTTTATAATTGCTCCTCAAAATTGTGACACAAAAAAACAAGTGTTACATGTACTATTGGTATTACATATATGTAACATGAAGACAACCAATTAAATCTTGTCATTGAATAGCACTGAAAACTAAAATCAACTCTTCGAATTAAGTAATACATATATTGCAGATACATGTACATTGTTCCCATCCTTCTGAATGGATGACAATAGGACTATACATATACATGAATAATGTAATAGGACTGCATACATTGAACTGAGTGCTATCAAACAAATATTGCATGAAATCAAGATCATTCTGATGCAGTCAGTATACATTGTAGTTTCGCTTTTTACCCTTGACTTTAAAGATGCTCTTCCGTTCTGTTTCCCAATTGGCCAAATACTGATAACTTAGTTGTGTTAGAAAAAAATGTGTTGAAAATTAAAATTGCGTGCCATGTGTTATTTCCTGAATGAAATGTAGAAAATCATAAGTAAAAAGAACAAATTTTATTGCGTTGGCTATCTTTATTTTAAAGATAGTATTTGTTTTGGTTTTCCAAGCCTTTACCCCCTAAAAGTTCCATTTTCTTTTCCCTATAATACAGTCAATTTATTTCTCACTGCAGGTTCATGAATAATAAATGAAATTACAAGATATATGCAGCACAATTTCCTTTGTGATATCTCATATTTTCCATCTAGAAATCTGATCTTTCACTCTGTTATCTGTAGTAACCTGACCAAACTTAATCTTACTGTCATCACATCAATTTTTAATGAAATTAACAATGTTTATTATCTATTTTTTCCCTAATTCACAGTGTTATATAAGTAGGAAACATATAGATTAACAATATGAATCTCTCTGTATGTTATTACAATAATGTCACTTAATAATAATGCTTTAAATATAATATAACCACCACCAGAGTAATTTAGCCAGGGATCATGGAGATTCATTCTGTGTAATGACAGACATAAATAGACTAGCTAGAGGAAATTGATTCTGAATGCCCTGTCTCCATCATGGCCTTGTAATGCCAATGTTTGTTCTTCATCAAAACTAACAAGTTGGTTTGAGCCTTTACTATGTTTACTTTGAAGAAAGTTACAAACAAAGATTATAAACAGACACTAAAAAGTTACTTAACACAATGTAATTTTTAAAACAAACTATGACTTAATAGCACCACTGTGTATAAGTTGTCAAGTACATGTATGTACATGTATATCTTCATATTCCTGTTATGTACATGTATATTATCATATTCCTGTTATGTACATGTATATCATCATACTCCTGTTATGCACATATAGCAATGTAAATATAGGTCAAGAAGGACAATAGCTTTTATAATTACAACAGATTACACTTTTAAAAATAACATACATACAAAATGTACAAACTGCAACAAAATTGTAAAGAAATGGATTGTGTTCAAGGACATTTCAAGTATAATACTTTGTAATTAAATATTATATCAAAAAAGATATTTACAGCTGATAAGGAACTACATGTACTTTTTCATTAGTGCATTGAATGTGAACATATTTTTGCATTTAAATTTCTAGATAACAACAAATCAGTTCATAGGTGAAAAAGTCTTTCCTTCTGTGTAAGATTGGTATATATGAAAGTCACCTTAAAATGTTATGTAATCTAAGTCTTAAATTTAAGCTACTGTAGGTTTTACTTTTCACTTAGAGTTTTCTTTATATATAGTGATTTTATGCCAGGTAAAATACAATAAAACTGTATAAATATTTTTCTTCCCATCTACTTTACTATTTCAAAACAGTTTAGTCAGACAAAGGACTTTACTGAGATAAAGACTTAATTAAAATATGACATCTACATTGGTACATTAACAATGTTGATGTTATTGTACATCTACCAAAAGCCTTCCAAAGTACCGGTATTATTCACAGTACTTATTAATATTAGTTTAATCTGTCTTAAAATTTAATACATTTGTAGGTATCCAATATCTCACTTTTAGAATTTTTAACAACAAAAGGTTTAAGACCATCTGACATCTGTAATATTGGCCTAAAGGGATACACTGCATTCGGTATGATGACCCTGTTGGTATTTTTTTAAACTGTTATTTCATCCCAACCTGAATGCTTTGATTTTGAGACTGGAGAGATCTACAATGTACTGTACATAAACTGCTATATTTGCAGAGTCAGTACATATACATTTTGCCTACAATGGGCATTGTACAGTATGTCCTGAAAGGAGGCATTCTGGAATTTTAAGTACATGTACAATGTATGTGCAATGTACATTGTTTGTACATTTTCTCAACAAGTTAGTCTTTTTGAAATTTTATAAGGCAAGACCAAAGACAGTTTTCAGGAAGTCAGATAGTAAAGATATTACCCTTAGAAGTCAACACTTTTTCAGTTTTCTGAAGCAGAGAAATCAAATCGTTCATCCCAGACAGTAACATAAAAAACAACAGCTGCTGAGTGTGGTCATGAAACACCCACCTATCCCCAAAATCAAGAATAAATAAACCTGATTAAAACATGATTCATTATACATCTGTGTAAATAATTCAAACACAAGCAAATAACAATACTACATGTAATACTTATTATTATGATGCACTAAAACAACAAAATGGATTGTAACAAATTTGCACATTTGTCCTTATAAATACAATGTATATGAATCAAACGAAAGATCATGTTATTACATATAGAATCTACAACGATAACGAGTTGATTATGGAATTTCTCACCTCGAGTGAAATAGATTTTATAGTTTTAATCGCAAGGTTTGCCGAGCTATTCAAACTAAAAAAATTATTTCACGAGATGTGAGAAATTCATAATCAACAAGCTTTGAGTGTTGATTCTGTTTCTCAAATGCCCTAAAAACATAAAAAATATCCAAAAATGAAAAGCGTGCAAAAACATTATGATTCTGATTTGTAGGAAACATGTTGACGTCACACAAACGCAAATTTCAAAGGTTTTTTCACATCAAATCTTCATGAGTCCCTTCATAATTCTTATTAAAGGTAAGAAAACACCCAAATTATTTCATTTAACTGAAATAGAACTACAATGCCAATTGAGGCAATTCAAGATGGAGTCAAAGACAATCGATTTCTAAGCCAATTGAACTCTGAGAACAAAAAAGTCACTAGTGATGAGAACATTCATTTCCACACCGATCATGCGGTATGAAAATTGAAGCAAAATTAAAGAATGTGTTTTCCAGTACATGTACTATCAAAATAGTTTATTTTAATCCGTTTAACAGACTTTCAAACTATATATATAGCGGTATACGGTGTATATATATATCTTATCAGATTGTTCACAAACCAAAATAATATTTAATGTACATATTGAAACAGACTCTGCTGTAGGTTTTTGCTGCATTTATAATTGCAAATTTGTTCTTTTAAATTCTACAAAAAAGAGAAAACCTGCCATTCATTAAAATACATGTACAATGTACAGGTAAGAAGTTCGGAAATGCCAGTTTTAATTATTATGTGTCACCTATTTTGCTGTCTTACTAATTTTTTAATTTTAAAAGAGACTAAAAATTAACATGTGTTAATACATGTACATATATTAAGATAACATACATGCATTTTCAATTGTCACCTTTTTAAAAAAAAAATCATGTTTTAATTTTATGAGATGCTTTCTTATTACAAAATTAAAAAGCAAGTAAATAGTTAATTCTATTTATAAAGTATGTGCTCTAAACAACAGAAGAATTTGGTCTATTTAACAGGCAGATAATAAATTCTCCTATCTATACAACTATTACAAGGCTAACATAGTCATAAAAATGTTAAGTTTAAAACTAATTCTACATGTACATGTCTTTCTCTAAATTAAAACAAAGTATGAAGATCTATTTCAAACTACTTTCAAGAACTTTACCTGTTAGTGCTCTTATTCTCTGTAAATCGTATGTAGACTTTTCAAGTCTGTTAATAATCAACAGGTATCCTGTATAGAACGACACCACAAAATATGTGAAAAGGACGAAAAATGCCAGAAGTTTACAGTTCCACCTCATTTCGGAGCCATTAGGCTCGTGTATTTTTGATCCAGTCTTTTAATTTCACTTTTTTAATTCACATGTCGTTATGAATTCACAGTTATTTGTCAAACAACCACGTTTGAAAGTTTTTGTACCTGGCTTTGTGTATCGATTGTTTGGAAGTGGAATTCCCCCGGAAGTAAAAGGTGATAGTGTAAATCACGTGACAGCGTACAACACTCCAAGATGTCTGCGCCCATAGAGAAAACAACCGAGAGAAGCATGGATGACTGCTGTGAAATCGAAGCTACTGTCACCACAGGGTTGGAACCTACTGCTTTGGAAGAAGCTGTTGAGAAGCTTAATGCGGATGTTACGATTACGAGAGGTCGAATCATCATGAAAGTTCCAATGAAAAAAGTGAAAAAGGTCTTCTTGTTTTTATCATGATTCCATAGTCTAGACTCTAGTCCAAATAATTGTGTTGTGTTGGGAGGCTAATCATTTTTTTGTTTGGTCGTTTCCCTTCATGGCATTTACATGAAATTAAAAAACATGCCTCAACGAACATCAGGATTAACTGGACTAGCATGGTTCATTTGTGGTGATTTTGTGGACGGGTAGCCTCAACAGGTTAATCGTCCACACATGTGGTTTGAGTCAATAACACATGGAATCATGACATAAACGGTTCATCAACATTAGTGATGTGGAAATTGTGAGAAACTCTTTTTATATAAATGTATGCAAAATGATGCAAATACAATTAAAATTGTAACTGATGTAACAAATAATGATTAAAATTCATTCAGATTTAATACAAAATACACATTTAACAATCTTGAAAGACTATTTTGAACAAAGTTTGTACATTGAGAAAGAATGTTTTGGCACATGATTCAGTCTGGCACATTTTAAATCATAATGCCGCCATTCTAGACGGCAGATGTGAAACATATCCATTCACACTGGTTCTTCTTTTTAGAAACTAAAATTTTAAGAATATTCCATGTGTTTTTTAACACATGGGATATTTATATTTTCGACCAAGATTTAATTTTTTTTTTTTATTACATCTGGTAAAGACAATGCATTGACTTTGACACCAGTCATCATAACTTCTGTAACTTGTTCTTGTCTGACCAACATAAAACCTGTCCATTTTCAAGCACAAGGGCTTGCTCCCACTGTCAAATATGCAGTCAAACTTAAGTATATAACAAGGACAGGAAACTGTTCAGTTTATGAAATGTGAACACATTTCGCGATGACATTAAGAGTTGTACATTTGCAGATATTTTCGACAACATTTGTATAATGAATCATATGTTTTCGTCATGTTTCTGTATGTTTTTGACGCAAACCGGATGTGTGGACTATTAGCTTGAAGAGACTCCCTGCCACAAATGTGTGGACAGGGAGTCACTGCCATAGAACATTAACATAGAATAGACCCTTTTGTGCTAATTGTGGGATAGTTGATGAGCATGCCTAGAGCATACACTTCAGCAAGGAAAATTCTTTTGTTCTATCAAAGTCCTACCTTGCGGAAGTGTATATTGGGTATGCTCATGAACTTACCACAAAATGGTCAATTTCAAGTTTATACAAATCTTTTCAAAAATTAGTACACGTTACAGCTTTGCTAGAGACAGATTTTGAATCATTCATACATACCATATAATAATTTAACTTTTTAAGTCCCCAGGCACCTTATTTACAACTACAGATAGATAAAATAGGATTTACATGTTTGAATCATTCATTATATATAATATTTTAAAGTATTGTTGAAGATGCTGTACATAAATGTACATGAACTCCCTTTGTGCTTCTATTTTAACTAGAGTGTATAAGCATATGGGCATGTCATGTGCAGGAGAATCAAGTGAATTGAAACTTAGCTGTAGCAAAATTCCTCTAATCAGGGCTCCCAAAGCAAAGTTTGGGAACCTTATTGATTTTGTTCTATTTTTTCCACTCCGAAATTTTGTCCGACTGGGATGTCAGCAGATGTAAGGCGTGGTCTCATGAAACTTTGTACACATATGCAGTACCACCTGAAGTTATGTCTAAGCTTATCTAACAATATTTTGCCATTTGCCATGGAAACCGACTTTCCTGCCAAAAAGAAAAAAATTCCCTAAGGGTTAAAATGAAATGGTGAGTGAAAATTTGTTTGTTTTGAAAAGATTTAAAAGTCCCTAATGCCATGGCAACAGATTTTACCACCAAAATTTCAAAATGCTCTGATATGAATAAAATTTGGTTTTCAGGGGGAAATTAATATGCAGTATCCAAATATTTAGATTTTGAGTTTGGAGTCACAGATGATGTTGGTTTTGGGAGTCCTTCATGATCTTTCAGATTATAATAATCTCTTGTTGATAAACATTTTACTCAATATCCAGTCTCCTTTCAAAATAAAGTTCCTTTGAATTTGGTTGTCTTATTCACCATATCCATTCTCGTATTATTGACACAAGTACATTGAACATGAACATTATATGAACAAAATTGTAAATTCTGATTGCAGACCCATATGAAATTAAGAGTCCTATTTCACCAAGTTTTGGGCAAAATGTTATGCTGTTGTCTTTTGCATGTACCTGATACACTTTATAATGCAATAAATATACCAGTACAGGATATGGATTTTTTCCTGATTGAAAATCCCATTTGGAAATGAAGGAACAATTCCTGGTAAATCTATCAGAGCTATCATGTTTAAGTCTTTTTTTCTGTAGAGTTTTTTAGTTGGAGGGAGGATTTGCTTGTGTTACTTCTTCGATCTATTTTGCAGGTTTTGGAGCTTGGATGTGTTGATAATTGCTATGTCTTGATGACTAAAGAAAAAGATTTCCCTTTTAGTGATGATGAGGTACTCATATTATATACAAACAAAATACGAAATAATTTTCTTCCTCATCAAAATCAAGTGTATTGCCGGTAGGTCAGTTAGCAAATGAAAGTTTTTTCTGAATTCAGTCATCTATAATTGATTTTCAGTGTCACTTATATAAGGTTATATTGATTGACTAATTTTAGAAAAAAAGTGGGTTTCAAATAACTAATGTACATTTGTAGGAAACAAAAATGTAAAACATTCAAGTTTGAAACCAATGGTTTGTTAATCTTCAAAGATATATTTTAAAACACTTGATAAATGAACGCCTTCAATTAGTATTGCATTGAGTAACTAAACACATTCTTACAGTTCATGCATACTTTTAACAATTTGCCTAATATTACTAGGCAAGTTGTTAAATTCTTTGTAGGAAAAAAAACAAAGCTTACATTTTTGATAGAGGATGAACTCCTCATATTATCTGACTTTGGCAATTTTAGAATTTACATTAGCCCTTTGGATCACTAAATTTTGTTCTCAGGATGAAAAAAGTTGCAAATCTAGAACTTAGGCTGGATGATGCCATTTTGAAATCCAAATAAAAGTGGACAGGTATTTCAGCACCTGATATTTTTAAAAAAATTAATATTGTACAAAAACAGATGTATTTATTGCAAGTAATTGATGTCAAAACTCTTGATTATGACACTAAAACTTGTATGTTTTATGATATGTGGTAAAATGAACAAAACTTGTCTTGGCTGTATACTGTTTATCTTATATTGCATACCCTACATCACACCCCTGAATTAGCCTTATAAAATCAAATAACATATACTGAATGTTGATATCAATGCAGTGTTATTTCCTCAAATATTGTTTATTTAGATTTAAATATAACTTGTTTTTATATGCATTATAAATGACTGTGTAAACTCTATATTGTTTACCTTATATTGCATACCTTATATCATACCACTTATTAGTCTTAAAATGTTTAATAATACATACCAAATATTACATGTCAAAATCTGTATCACCATGGACCTATAGCATCTCACAGACTGTTGGCCTTTGGGGTGATACCGGAATCTCGGGTTGATACCACATATGATACAGAGTTTGGGGTGATACTGGAGTCTCGGGTTGATACCACATGTGATACAGATTTTGGGATGATACTTGAGTCTTGGGTTGATACCACATGTGATACAGATTTTGGGATGATACTTGAGTCTCGGGTTGATAGCACATGTGATACAGATTTTGGGATGATACTTGAGTCTCGGGTTGATACCACATGTGATACAGATTTTGACATGTACTATTCAGTATATATTATTAGATATGTAGCATAGAACATTGACAAACAGTCTAAATTAAAGAAAGTATTACGTTTATCTTACACAGCTTTAACAATACTGTTATCTTTTATAAATTTTTCAGCTTGAAAGTATGAGAAAACTTCGAGAACTTGTCAAAAGAGTAGATTGGGAAACAGGTTTGAGAGCATGGAGGGAAGTTTTTTCATTCAAGAATCACATCCCACACAAGCCTGATGTCATCCCAGATGTTCTTGGTCAACCTGAGCTGTCATCTAGAATACACAAACCTAAAAAGGGAGATAATGGTGGGAAAAAATCAAGGAGACAAAAAAGACAGGAAAAAAAAGAAAAGCGATTAGAAGAGAGAAAAAAGAGACAGGAACAAAACCATGAAAATAATGAAAATCATAGTTGTACAGAAACTGAAAATTTAGAACAAAAGTCCAACCATAATAGTTTCCAAGAACATGAGTGCTCAGAACATAGTGAAGAAAGTAAGGACATTGTTGATAAAGACCCCAAAACACTATCCAATGATCTGTCAAAAAGACTTGGGAATGAGGAATATGAAAGTCAAAGAAAATCAGAAAATTTGAATGACAGTTCTGCATCAAAGACAGATGCTATCTCTGAACCAGTGAACAAGAAACCAAAGCTGACAGAGTATAACCCAGAAAAACCTTCTTTTAGAGTGACTTGTCATAGAACAGGAGAAGGCCACAGTTTTGACTCAATGGGAGCACAATCTAACTTCGGAGGTGCTGTGTACAATTATTTTAAATGGAATGTATCTATGAAGGAGTTTGATTTTGAGGTGATGTTGTATATTGATGGCTCTGATGTAAAAGTTGGTTTAGCACTGACTAAACACAGTCTTCATCGCAGAAATACTACAGCATTTGGACCGACAACGCTCAGACCAACTATAGCTTACAATATGTTGAGGTATGGTTATACGTAATAGTAATTATCAGTATCTACAACTGGTAATTTACAAGCTATTTTATTTATGGAAATAGATCTCAAGTAAGTTGCTTACAATGTTATAGGTATATATAACAGATTTTATTGAAACTTTTTGAACTCTCTGTATCAGTACAATACGTAAAGAAGCCTTATTTTTTTTTTAAATTCAACGTGTCCTTTCTTAGAAAGGTATTATTAAAGTGATAACTTTTGTTCTCTTTTTTGTAGAATGTGTAAGATAAAACCCTATGAAATTGTCTGTGACCCAATGTGTGGTAGTGGAGTTATCCCTATACAGGTATGTGTTAATTATTTGTTTATATCTTTACATGTTATTGTTTTGTATAGTACTCTAAATTTAAGACAAAATGTTGTATTGTAAAAAAAACACAGTTCCTAAAGAATGGTAATGATTGATTTATATTTATGATTTTGCAACAAGAAAAATGTTCTCATTTTTTTATCAATATTGTAAAAAGGGGAAAAAATATTTTGAGTTCATAAATATCATAAATAATCTGTTACTAACATTTCGTGATTTTCGTGACATTTCTTACAGTAAGTTCTTCAGAAGTTTTTTGAAATTTATATTTAATTTTTTTTGTATTCATTTGGGAAATTGTAACGTTTCTTTCACATTTGAAATGGAATGTATGTCCTTATTGTTTAGCAGTTATTTTCATGTTTACTCTCCTTGGGTGAGAAAAGCAATTATCAGTCTTTAAGATCAAAATAAAAATCTCAAATTATCTGTCAGGAGTTTTATCCCCTGCTAAATACAAAGTGGCATAAATGTGTTAATGAGTAACAGGTAGAAATATATATGTATCAGCTGTTAAGGTTGGCATAACTATTGTATCAATGTTGATGAAGTTCCGACTAATTGAACAACTTGTTTAGAAATATACTGTTTGCTACCTAGAACACTAGAATTTTTCAGTGTATCAAACTTGGTATGCACTTGAGACTTCTTACCAAAAAAATAATTCATTAAATTCTTGCCCAGGTAATAGACCCTATGTTCATGTACCTGTGTGTTTATGAAATAAGGGTCATAATGCTGAATTAAAAAAAAAAACCATTTTAGCTATTTGCATATACCCCTGGTAAAATTGATTTTTCTCAACTTGTTTTCCCCTCAGTTAGTATAAGTTCCCAGGGGCGGATTCAGGTGGGGGCTTGGCGGGTGTGCATGTGCACCCCCCAATCTAAAATCCTGGATCCGCCCCTGGTTCCCTCATCATTGTGTAAAGATTACGATTCCTAATGAAAATGCTATGAGAAGTTACATTGGAAGGTTGGTTTGGGTTTAAGGTTATATGTATTTTTGAAAACAATTTTAAAAAAAAAATATTGTACAAGCAGGCAAACAGCAAACTGCATAAACACCAAAAGATTACACGTGTGTAAAAGAAATTAAAACCACTATGGTAGCATATGCATGCTGGCTCTGCCACTTTGAATCTGCACTTACAATTCTGCACAAGTTGATGATAGAATTTTGTGACCTATATATCAAACTATGTCAGACTTATTTATCCTCTAGTTCTGATCTTTTTATATCACCTGCAAACAAAGTTTGGGGTATATATGATTCACCCTGTCTGTCCACATTTCTCGTAAGCACAACTCAAAGCCAGCTCACAAGTGATTGTGATGACATTTTATAGGAAGATTGGGCATCATATATAGATGTGCATGAATGAATTCAGTTACTGTTGGAGCACTCAAATGGGAGATAATCCTACTTATAGTTTTATATGAAAAAACTTTTAAGTACAACTCATAATCCCCGCAATAGAACAATGACAGGTATAGTGAAACATAACAAATACACCAGCATAAATACAAATTAGTGTTTCAGAGAACAACCATAGGGAGTTAGTATAAGAAGGTTGTAGATGTGTTTGGTGGAATATAATTATTGTTGGAAGTCTCCTAGGGGAGATAATTGAGCTTATTGATTTCTCATTTAAGTGGACTTGAAGTAGTATTTTTAGTTATATATATTTTCAATTCATATATCGTTACTTTGATATTTTTGTCTATTCTTCTAAATTGTATTTCTCAGTATTTGTAATATACTTTGTAACTCCTACTGAGCAGAATTACTCCCATTAACACCCATATGATAGGGCCTATGTTTTCTCCCTGTTTACTTCCTGTTTGAATCCTTTCTGGTTTGCTTAACTTTAAAGAGATATAGAAATGAAACATAAATAATCTACCAAAAACATTTAAAAATATATTAACTATGAACCATACACAGGCAAATGTGCCACACATGAGGATCATATGGTTTGTATCATATGATTATCATATAAATTGAGCACCATATGATAATCATATGTTTCGGTTTACATATGACGACCACATGAGTTTGATTGATTGTCATATGTTTTCAAGCCAAAATTAACATATGAGAACCATATGACAATCATATTACTATCTATCATATGTTAAATATCATATGATTGTCATATGATTTCCTTATGATTATCATAAGAATCGAGCACCATATGCTTGTCTTATGTGGCACATTTGGCTGTGTAGATTGATACAAAAACTACAATGGCATACAACCAGTATCATTCAGCTCTTTGAAAACTATCTAACCAATAAATATGTAGAATTTGACATATTTTAATACATGAATGCCTTTTTTATACAACTGAAAACATTTGCAGATATTTATTGCTATTGTGATATCATTATCATCCTAGTCATTATGGTTTCCAGGCAATAACTTTAGTGTAAATATTTGTATTTTTAGACTCCTTTCAAACAGAATTCTCAAGGGATTTTGATGAATTTTATAGAAAGGTTTTGCATCATGTGTTGATGTGTATAAAGGAATATAATTACAGTCAGAGGACTCCAAATGGAGATAATCAAATTTAAGCATTTTATATATATATATTTTAATTGAATTTGGGATATTTTATTTTGTAGGCTTGCTCACAATATTTGTCTCAGATATAATTATTGTTTTAGGGGATATTTTGTTTACCATTTATTTACATCACCTTTGACCTCTGTCTTAGAACAGATTTTTTCATTTTTGTCCTTTGTATCAGTCTGAAAGTAACAGTACCAGAACATATAGAGTAATGAATTTAAAAGGATTTTTGTAAACATATCAATTTTCATGGATTTTTGTCTTGTGAATATATTTGTGGGCATCAATTTTTACATTTCAGAGTATGATGGGAGTTTTTTTTTTTTTGTTTTTTTTTTTATGAAGTTTTAAAGGTCAATTTCATGGATACCATTTTGCATGCTTTTTTGGTCCAATCCCAAAATAGAAAACAGTATAATTTACAGTATATCAGTTTTATCATATTTGTCACTGTCTTAAGACCAACCTTCAGATATATAAATATAAATAAAAGGAATTCAGTATCTTTGGTTAATGTGGAAAACATATTAAATATCAAAATAACTGTCATTATAAAAAGTATAGTGTATTCCCATGCCTGTCTGTATCCTGTGTCATAAAATGTCTGACTATGTATCAAATTATTGAAATTATCAAGTTTTACACCCATTTAAAGCAGAAACTGATCTTTGCTATCTTAGATAATGGGTTAATGATTATGTAGGATGACTTATATGAAGATCTATTATATGTGAATTAGGATAATGATGTTATTATGATATTTCTCTCTCTGTAGGGAACAGTAGTGGTGAAATTTGATATCTATTAGTATAGACATGGTATGGACATGTAGGCATCTTTACTTAATACTTATCAAGTCATAAAATCATAGACCAATCTTTATATTATAGTGCTGGAAGGTTAAGGTTCTGGTATATGAAAAAGTCTGAAAATATACATTGGTTCATTTATAATATGCATCATAAAAAACAAATTATGGTCTGTCTTAGTTTAACAATGCATAACTAGAGGCAACTTTTTTCTTCAGAAAACCATAATCTGTATATGAATTTGGTCTAAAATCTTTGAATTTAAAAGGTTCATTTGATAAAAGCTTGATTTCTAATTATAATACCCCAACCTCCCATTTCAAAAGCAGCCAGTAAGTGTATGTAGTGATCATGGTGTCCTTCTGTCTGTTTGTCCATCCACACCATTATTGTCCCATTTGTCTTGAACTCCTTATCCCTGACAGTTGATAAAATTTGGGAAAAGCTTTATACAGGTATGCTCTATTGTGTGATTCTATATCAGACTTGAATGATATTAACTTTTTTCTTTTGGAGCAATATGTGTGCTTTAATTGATTGGTTATTGTAAAGTTTATAAAGACAGTGTGGTTGACAGGAATAATTGGGTGTATGGTTTTACCATTAACATAAAATGTTCATTTCTGAAGGTGACATTTTCATCCGAAACACAGAATGTTACAGCCCCAAGTTGACACTGTCATCCTTTCAAGTGTCATTAAATTACATGTGATTTATGGATATTCAAAAATAACATGTTCATTACAGGCAGCTGTAGATTGGCCTGAGAGTATACACATCGCTGGAGAGATTGTTCACAGAGGTCTTAACAGAACCTTGGAAAATATAGACTTTGTCAACAAAGAACAAACAGACAAAGAAAAGTAAGGGGTATATTTAACAACTATACTGTCAAAGAAGGGGAGATAATTGTAAAATGTTCTTTAATGTAGCTGATTTTATAAAAGAATTTGCTTTTCCTGGAAAATTTGACTTAGTGGGGTATACATTATGCAACAAAGTGTGCAACTTCAAGTTGTATTATTTCTTGGAGAGCTATTAGTCATAAGAAGATTTTAGCTTACCTGGATCCAATGGTCAATGTTAGCTTATTACATCATTTTACACCTGTTGTCTGTCGTCTGTAAATTTTCACATTTTTCTCATCTATATGAAAACCAATTACCAATTTTAACCAAACTTTGCAGAAATGATATATGAGTTTTACAATAGATCAATCAAGCAAAATCTATCTAAGTCTCTGATTGGCAAATTTTTTCAAAGATCAACTTCTGAATCCATAGAGCCAATTTTAATATGACCACAAAAAAAATTTGAGGTTGTATATTGGTAGGGCACTGTCATCGTCATCCCTATACACTTGGTTTTCGTGTTACAACTTTATATCATGGTTCCAAACCACAAAAAGGGGCCTTTAACAAGCATTTCACAATATTCTATACCACAAAGGTAATGAATGATTTTTTTAAAAATTGTATTACAAGGTGCCATAATACAAAAGGAAGATCGGGATTAATTTTTTGGGTTGTGACTTGAGCCAAGAAAGATTAAGGCCACAAAGGGGTCAGAAACAATTATTATTTCTGATTTCTTGACCATAGCTTGTTTATTTCTGGTCTGATTTTGAAATATTTTTATACTAAATTCCTCATGAAAGCTCTTACCTGTGTTTTTTTTCTCAGATTTCAGACCCTTTTACAGTTTTCAAGGGGACTACCTTAAAAAAAATAATCTTTTTTTTTAATTTTTGGTGCAATTTTGAAGATTTTTTTTATTAGATTCCCCTAGAAAATCCCTACCTGCATTTTTGATATCAGATTTCAGATATTTCTTACAGTTTTCAAGATATAAGGGGCCAAAGGGGACCATGTCCCAACATTTGGACTTCGTAATTTTGGGTGCAAATTTTTTTTTTTTTTTTTTTTTTTTTTCTTTTTTTTTTTTTTTATCATTGGTTCCATATGAAAATCCCAACCTCAATACAAGAGCTTCAAGAAGTATGCTCACCAAATAACCCTATTATTTACTAGTATTTAGATTATGTGGTTTAAAATGACTCATGAATGCACCCTGAAGCATACCTTTATACTTAAACTGAATTTCAAAACATTGTGCAATATTGTGCCCAAATGAGTTGTGTTCAAAATGAACTGTAAGTCTCTTTAAATTGTGTCTACCCTTGCCTCAGGGGAAAAGAGTTTAACTGGTTGTGGTTGTCACATGCTGCCTTTGGCAAATCTTTTTATTGATACTTGGTAGGGTTGATGACCTCAATGCCCTCTACATGTGGTCCTCATTTTGTGTGGCTCATGTGGGTCAGCATTCCATGACGAAGGCATGTGTACCATTAGCATTCCACAAATCAGTAACAGATAAATCACAAAGTCATAGTTGGCTGCACATCTGCTGTTAATTGATTGGGGCTATTGGCACACACCTGTCAATTTCCAATACACAATTAGGAGACAGGTAGACCCAGACTGACTGCAATTTATAAGAGTTGACAATTTTTTATGTCCAACATTAAAAAATCATCATTGGTATTTGAAAAATTTGTTGGTCAATGACCAGCATTTTTGATCTCATCGGAGCCACGATTTCTGGATTCTGTATGCTCTGATTTCACTTTCAGTTTACTTTTATGTACTTCAGTATATAGGGGCAACTGTTTTACTGTACCTGTGGACAGGTGCAGCCTGCCCTGTGGTGTTAGGGTCTTCTTCATAGTTCATTAAAGACCCATGGGTGGCCTTGAGCTGACATTTTTCATCTTGGTGGGGTTGTAGTCTCTTTGACATATTTATCATTTCCATTCATGTTATATTGTTTTTTTGTTTACAGTGTATTATAAAAAAAGCAGTATATAATGACTGTACATCTTACCATTAATTGTTCTGTTATACTTTTGTTATCAGTGAGTCTTGTTTTGGTATGTGAATTTAAAAAATTGCATGTTATAGGTTTGATAACTAATTGACAGTCTTTCATAGTTATTGGTATCTGTTAGGATAGACATGCAAGAAAAAGACAAAGCATTGTTCTATTTATATTGAAGAGATATCTGGATTAACAATCATAATTGCTTATTCAGATATGTTATAATAAGAATGGAGAAAATCTCACAGGTAGAATTTTCACTACTGTTGAATCGTTCATGTACAAACCCAGATCCCATTGTGAAAAATATTAAAACAATAACGAAGACATGTAATAATTATAGATTTTTATACCATAAACATATCAATTTGCTTATTTTAGCAGATTCTCTGTAATGAACGTATTGATTTTGCAGTTTTTAAATAATAACTAGTGAATCATTGTGTTGCAGACTTTTTAGCTCACCTGGCCGAAATTGCCATCACTTGGTGTCTGTCGTCCGTCGTTGTCCGTCATCGTCATCGTCATCATCATCCATTAACAATTTTTTCAAAAATCTTCTCCCTTGAAAGTACTAAGAGGAATTATATGAAACTTTGCACAGATGTTCCTTAGGTTATCTTGCAAAAAATTTGTGTTTAGATTTGTAATCTGTTTGAAAACATGGCGACTGTTACTAAAAATAGAACATAGGGGTCAGACTGTAGTTTTTCGCTTATATCTCCAAAACAGTTAGGTAAGCCCAATTCTGACACTATGTAAAAGTGTTAAACATGATGAGATCTATCTGTGTTCAAATTTTCATTTTAATCTTTTCAGCTATTTAGGAGTTATTGTCCTTTTTCGATGTTTTTTTTTGCTATTTCTAACGTTATTTCTTTCAAAAATCTTCTCTGACACTATTTTTGATTCATCAAAAAACATGGCCGCCATTACTAAAAATAGAACATAGGGGTCAGACTGTAGATTTTCGATTATACATCTCCAAAACCGTTGGGTTTAGCCAAATTCTGACTGGGTAAAAGTGTTCAGCATGATGAGATCTATCTGTGGACAAATTTTTATTTTTATCTGTTAAGCCGTGTATTGATCCTTATGATAAGTCCTACCTTAAGTCTTCTTGGGTCAAAATTAATAGTAAAATTCTTGTTAAATTTATTGCCATTGAAAGACAAAATTTAACAAGGTGAGCAATTTAGGCTCCTGGGAGCCTCTTGTTTATGCTTATGTAATAAGCCAAAATTATATCTATCTCATAGATGCATCAAGTTATTTTCAGTTAGTTTTCACATCTTCTAGATTAAAATTCCATCAAATTGATGGATACTGGATTCTCCATACTTGCAGTGTGACTATTGCTGCTAGAGGAGTATGTCACTCACAGTTCTTTTATTGGAGTCCATAGTGTTAGTGCTTTAGTTTATTTGTGTGTTGTCTTGTTTTCCTTATCTTCATTTATTTATATAGTTGTATTTTATTCTGTTGGCTACATTGTGTAGATTGCTTCTGTTTCATCATTTCATGTTTTGGACATGTACTTAGGTTATGATATCCTTATTTTTATATGCTTTGGTATTTTTTTTGCCGATGATGTGTTCACCACTAAAATAAAATTACTTCACTATTAAAAAAATAACATTTATGTTTACAGTATTTTTATAAGAACTATAACATGCCATGCTATTCAATGATTTCAGACCCAAGATTAATGTACATGCCATCAGATGGGATGCATGTAATCTACCATTTAAAGATGACACAGTTGATGTCTTTATTACAGATTTGGTAGGTTTAAATTAAGATTATCTACTTGATGTGTTTTTCTTTTTATTTCTAAGCTCTTTATTGTGACTCTCTATATCCTTTATTTTGAATGAGGGATATACTGGATAGTGATGCTCATTTATGTACATCCCTCAAAACTTTTGGTTCCTGGATGATGTATAAATGACATTTAACCAAATCTTTCTTTAATTACCATGTTCTTTAAAATCAGATTAAGTTTGATTGTTTGCATTAATTATTCAGGAATTATTGCCTATTTCACTTGAAAACTTGGGATTTAGAATGATGAGTAATGTATAGTTCTCCTATTTAGATTTATCTTTAAACACTTTTTCACTCAAAATTTGGAATATATATATATATATATATACAGAAAACACCAGCACTCCAACAACATAAGTGTGATACCGTGTATTCATGAAAAACATTTAAAACCTTCTTCCTCCTGTATGACTAGATACAACAGTTTTTTTTTCTGTCTCTGTAAGCCAATAAAACCTTGTTATCTTAGAAAATTTCTTTTTATGTGAACTACAGACAGATTTTACATCATAATTCTATAGCATTTGGTTCTTATCAGACACAAACTAATTAATTAGTCATATGAAACGATTTCATCAATAATATTTCTGATTACTATGCATGAAAATATATTTGTTTTCATATTTTCCCTTTTTTTTATCTTATTCTTGGAAATTTCCTGAAAGTATTGAATGCTTAGATTCAGGCTTTCTGGAAGAAGGATCTTATTTAGATAAGACAGTAATTATAGAATTAATGGCTGAGTGGAGAAAAATTCAGAATTGAGATGTATATTGCACTAGTTCAAACATGTAGTCTTCATCAATATTAGAGGTAGTACAATATTAAATAAATTTCTAAAAGATTGCATTGTACCTATATAAAATTTATTACTATATAATAAAAAGAGTTATCGCATTTATATTGGTGTGTATTGCCCCTTGCAGAGTAATACTATTGCACTCACAAGCTTTTCCAATAATAATATGCTCGTGACCATTATTAACCAATTACCCAAAATACATTAAAATATGTCAAAAACTAACCAATTGATATGAATTCAAACAGGGCATCTATACAGGGCCAACATGAAAAAAGAGGGCCAATATGGATCAAACCAGGGCCAATACGGCATTACAATTTCCGGTCATTTGACACAGCCATTTTGAGTTAGAATTGGATTTCATGAACTTTGATCACCAGGACTAAAAGCTGCAGAAACACAAAAAAATATCTTCCATTTTATACAAAAACAATATTTAAGACTGAATAATGCAAATAAACCTACATGTTCTTGGTAAAACTCAAAAACAACTGTTCTACAAATCATCTAGTTGAGTAGGTTAATAATATATGTTAATAGATATGTAATTTCATATTGGCCCTGTTATAGGTTTGAGGTCTGTCATATTGGTGGAGATGGTCGTATTGGTCCCGAAGCATTGCCGAGGGCCAATACAGCTGTCAAGGCCAATGTGATTGACCGAAACCTATAACAGGGCCAATATAAAATTACATATTTATTGACAATTTTATTAACCAACTCAACTAGATGATTTGTAGATCAGTTGTTTTCGTGTTTTACCAAGAACATGTAAGTTTATTTGCATTAACCAAACTTTATGACAAATGTGATGATTTTTCATTCAGAATTGTGAACTTTCCTTTCATCTGTGGCAACATCCCTTCAGCACCTGTGTATGGAATGATCATATCACAACTCGATACGTTATGCCATGGCTTGCCGAAACTACGCAGACTTTTTGTATAGCGCTAGATCTCGAACAAATAGGCTTCTGGAACAGGGTTATGTTGCTACAAGATTGAAGTCATGACTACAGAAGTTTTATGGTTGTCATCATGAACTTGTGGATCATTATGGTGTATCCATTCGCACCATGAAAACTGATTTATTCAACGGGTCATAGTTTTCCTTTCCTCATTTGTCTACCCCGGACTTGACTTTTTATGAGCAACTCAGTGGGTGTTTCTAGAAAAGCAGAGGATGCTTATCCTACTGGTGCATCTAGTCCATGATCCCAGTTTTTAGTGGAGTCGGAGTTGCTCATTTGCTTTTGTTACTTTGTATGGATGATTTTAGTTACTTTATGTTCTTTGTGGTGTATGTCTGTTTTCCATCTCTGGTCTTTGTCCCTGGATTACATTCTTTTGATTACCGCTATGACCTTGGTTCCCTTGATTACTCTTAAATATTCTTTTTGTATAAAATGTTTGTGTTTTTGCAGCTTTAAGTGCTGGTGATCAAAGCTCATGAAATCCAATTCTAACTCTAAATGGTGATGTCAAGTGACCGGAAGTTACGATGCTGTATTGGCCCTGGTTTGATCTATATTGGCTGTCTTTTTTCATATTGGCTCTGTATAGATGCCCGGTTTGAATTCATATCAATTGGTCAGTTTTTGCCATATTTTAACATATTTTGGGTAGTTGGTTGATAATATTGTCAATATATATGTAATTTCATATTGGCCCTGTTATAGGTTTCGTTCAGTCATATTGGCTTCGACAGCCATATTGGCCCTTGGCGATGCCTTGGGACCAATACGACCGCCTCAATCAATATGACAGACCTCAAACCTATAACAGGGCCAATATGGAATTACATATTTATCAACATATAATATAATTGCATTAACTCTGTGATATTTTCTGGTAATATGCATTATTTCTTTTTTTTTTCTTTTTCAGCCATTTGGTATACGGTGAGTTGTCTTTAACATTTTGTATGTTTTCAGTCTGTTAAAAATTATCACATGTGCATTAAACACAAAACAGAAATGTCATTTAAAGAACATCTGATGCCAAAAAAACACAAGACAAAAGAGGCATGATAAATACCTACAGTGATAAATATCTTTCATAAAAAACACAACAAATGTAGCTACATGTGATCTTTGAATAAATGTGTTATTTGACATTAGCAATTATGCTGTATTAAAAAAAAGAAATTACCCCATAAATGTGTGTCTCTTTCAATCTAGAAATCACTAGATTCTTACTTAACTCCCAAATCATGGTTTTGGATTTAAATCCAACATCTTATTAAATTGGACATGTGAGCTACGTGTATTTGTTTTAGTCTAATTTCTGCTACTGTATAGTGGGTAATTTTTCAGGGTTCTATAATTTTTGCATATTTAAGTTGTCTTGTCTGAAAAAAAAAATCTGCATAATATTTACTGTGAGCTTAAGTACTTAATAAACCACTAAGCATCTGTTTAATTTAAATTAGAATCTGTAAAATTTTTGTATACTTTTCCCATTAATACTTGTGTGTTTTGTTCTAGTCTTTAAGTAAATCTGCTATTTGACATGTTCTCATTTTCACAACTTCTGTTGAATAATTTAGATTACATCAGATCATTTGGGATTTTGACTGTAAAAGAAGCATCAATATATTACAGGTTAGGTTCCAAAGCAGAGAATTCTACATTGTATCCCAGAGCATTGTATGAGATGTCTAGAGTGGCCAAAAGAAAAACTGGCAGAGTATGTCTCCTTACACAGGACAAAAAAGGAATTAATAAGGTATTGATTGTAAAGGTTGAGACACATCTACTGGTAAAACTGTTAACAAATGTTTGCTGTTTAACCAATAGTGATATTGTGCTCCAATGTGACATAGTTGTGGAGGGTAAAATGTTTTTGATGTCTGTCAATCTTTTTTCATTGCAACTCCTCTCAAACTACTGAACAGAATTTCATGAAACTTGGTATATAGTAAGGTAACAATATGTAGCTGTGCACATTTGTAGATGATTTTGACCCCTCAGATTTCATTTGAGTTATGCCCCTTTAAACTTACACTGCTGAAGCACCTTGTCATTGTAACTCCTTTCAAACTACTGAGCAAAATTTCATGAAACTTGGTATGTTTTTAGAACATATTATGTATACAAAGTATTACCAGAAATATTTTAGTTTCCTATCTGTCTGTTCTGCAAATCAGTTGTCCATACTTTTCTTTTGGTCGTGCTTACAGATATTCATTTTATATTTGGTACATTTTGTACACTGCTTAACCATGTTAACTTAAAGATCAAGTTCTAATTTGGTTCCACTTCATTATTTTTTTCGGCTAAGTTATGACTTTTGGAATTAGAAAATTGATGAAACTCAGTTTTACATAGTTTTTATTTTTTGGTCATGCTTGCAGATATTCATTTGATATTTTGTACATTTTTCTATGATGACAAATTACATATCAAGTATGAATTTTGTAGTGGATCATTAGTTGTATGCTGAGTGATGGCCCTTGGACTGTGGACTTAATGTGAAAACTCAGTTTTTCACACTTTACACACACAAGAATTATTCATGAATTTTACATTCTATTATTCTTCCAGTAAGGGACTTTGTATTGCATGGCAATATTCTTATAATGCTTGCTTACTCCTTATATTTTGGGTATGCTGATGTACTTATAAAGTTCTTTATTTGATAAGTTATTATTTTAACTTCTAGTTAGTAATATTCTCATTTTATTATACTTAATGAATGCTAAATACAGAAAAATTATCAATACAAGAACAAAAGTCAATATTCAATTACCACTGAAGTAAGTGCTAAGTGACACCATTTTCCTGTTAATCAAATATACGTCAATAAGCTAACAGTATTCCATTCTTCATCACAGGCCATGCAGATGGTATCTAAGTACTGGAAAAGGACAAATGCTGTTGGAATAAACATGGGAGGATTAGCAGCATGTGTGTACATGATGTACCGTAATATGGAGGTGTTTGACAAATCACAGCCTCTTGTATTTCCAAAGGAAGATACTTCACCTTTCAAAGGCAGCACAAAATCATGTATTCCTAAAGATGAAGGGCAATTTTATAAACAAGAAGACCTTAAAGAGTCATCTGAGCACTAAAATGAAGGTGCATCTAACCATTGGTTGTTAAAGTTTAAAAAATGTTTTTTTAAATGTAATCTCATTGGATACCAGTATTAAAATCTAGTGCGGATGATTTTTTTTCTTTTTGTCTATTGCCAGTAATAAAAATATGTCTGAATAAATATTGGACAAAGAAAGAGGGAAAATTTTGAAATGGTACAAAATTCAAATGTTTCCAACAAACTTGGCAGGTGTACAAGAAAAATAATTTTTGATAAAATGTTACAGTTCAAGTTTCAAATACTTTCGCAAAAATATGGATTTGAAACAAATGATATCATGAACGGTACAAACATATCCATGGCTCAAATCTAGTCTAATTTTTGGCAATAGTAATTGCCTTTAATACCTTACACATTTATTTGTTAAAGATTTACTTGTCCATTCTGATTTCTAAGTGTTATAAAAACATGTATCTTTGGAAGTTTGGGCCAGCTCCTGAAAGCTAGATTTTTGGGTTGTTGTACAGAAGAGGTATTGTGGTAGGTGATCTATTTTGAGTAGGCATATGGGTAGAATGTTGTGAATCATTGTCAATAAAAAGGAAACAAGTTGAGGGATCAGTGATAGAAAGTAGAGGGTATCAGTACATCATGCAGTGTTAGGTGGGTCCAAATGTATTTATGTTTAACCAATGTGACCTTTATTTTTCATTCAAGATATATAAAATATCCCCTTGGTCTATCCATATTTCTTGCAACTCTTTTCAAGTAAATTCATGGAAATGAATTCAGCGTTATACTAATGTTTTATATCATATTCAGATGTGCATGAAGTAAGATTTTGTAAGGTTAGCTGTTGTCTTTTTAAATCATGACTAAAGATAAGACACAATTTTTAGCAAGTTTAATACTTACAACCATAACTAACCATTATTTCCTCAGCTTTATTTGGACTTGTGTAGAATGGTATTGTTATAAGATTTATTGGTTCAATGACTGCTCAAACAAGGATGGGTCTTCAATGACACCCTATATAGGGGTCATGCAATATGTATATATGTAGGAGTCAGAAACACAAATGGATCAAAATGTGTTTGTCATATTAAGGAAGTGATGGTCTGAACTTGTAATACAGGTGTACAGCAGTTGTTCTAGGAAGTATAAAATATTCCTGATACATTAGTCCACTTGAAACATCACCCATAACACATCAACAAATTCATCATTTGAATTAAATAGCTGTGACACTCATAAGTAAAGCCAAAAATCATATTATCCATTAACAGAATTCATGACCTTCAGTATGCTAACATTTGGACTTTCTGACAACTACTGCTACATTCTATATAAATGCATAAAGCCAGCATTTTTATCACCACAGATACTGCATACTAACAGAAAGGCATGTCACACCCAGGTACAACCACTCAACTAATACCCAACTAGTCTACCACAGAAAGGCAAATCACACCCAGGCACAACCACTCAACTCGTACCCAACTAGTCGACCACAGAAAGGCATGTCACACCCAGGCACAACCACTCAACTTATACCCAACTAGTCGACCACAGAAAGGCATGTCACACCCAGGTACAACCACTCAACTCGTACCCAACTAGTTGACCACAGAAAGGCAAGTCACACCCAGACACAACCACTCAACTTGTACCCAACTAGTCGACCACAGAAAGGCATGTCACACCCAGCCACAACCACTCAACTCGTACCCAACTAGTTGACCACAGAAAGGCATGTTACACCCAGACACAACCATTCAACTTGTACCCAACTAGTCGACCACAGAAAGGCATGTCACACCCAGCCACAACCACTCAACTCGTACTCAACTAGTCGACCACAGAAAGGCATGTCACACCCAGGCACAACCACTCAACTCATATCCAACTAGTTGACCACAGAAAGGCATGTCACACCCAGTCACAACCACTCAACTTATACCCAACTAGTCTACCACAGAAAGGCATGTCACACCCAGGCACAACCACTCAACTCGTACCCAACTAGTTGACCACAGAAAGGCATGTCACACCCAGACACAACCACTCAACTTGTACCCAACTAGTCGACCACAGAAAGGCATGTGACACCCAACCACAACCACTCAACTCGTACCCAACTAGTCGACCACAGAAAGGCATGTTACACCCAGACACAACCATTCAACTTGTACCCAACTAGTTGAACACAGAAAGGCATGTCACACCCAGCCACAACCACTCAACTTGTCCTCAACTAGTCGACCACAGAAAAGCATGTCACACCCAGGCACAACCACTCAACTCGTATCCAACTAGTTGACCACAGAAAGGCATGTTACACCCAGACACAAACCACTCAACTCGTACCCAACAGTCAAATTTTTTTATGACTTGTTTATTTTCTCTGGCGGCACGCTCAATTTTTTGCTTAGTAAGGATTTAACTAAAGTTATGGTTTTTCTTGAGCGTTTATTTATTTCCAAAATCTTTTTAAGCAATGCAATTTACAACAGAGTCTTCTTTAAAATGTAAAACAGCTTTTTTTAAATGAGTTCCAAAAGAAAAATTCCTTATGTATTATAAAAAAGCATAAACATATCCAAAAAAAAGTACCACCATAATAAAGTAAGCTGGAAGCCTTAACTGAAGCACATGTGTAACAACTAACATGTACATAAAATTACAAAGAAAACATTTAAAAGCGAATTCAGTTGGTCACTCAATTGCTCAACATTGAAAGTTCAGCTTTTATTTGTACATTCTATAATTTTGTGACTTTCTAGAATAATTTCTATACCCAAGAATATTTTATTTTTAATTTTTAACAGAGTATTCTGTTTTGTATTTAAAAACATAATTAGAAGTAAAGTATGATTTGTATGATATTTTCAGTCCATCTCAATACAGTAGTCTCCCCTGAAGACAAAACAAAATAAGATTCTTCACTAAATCACTTAACAAGTTATGTGAGTGTATAAGCAGTATTGAATGTACCAGAAGATAATATGACCACTTTCTAATATTTATTGTCAAGCAATGTTAACATAAGCCGTATATGGTTAAACTGACGAAGCAAGATTCCCATTATTTTCTATATCCTTCATGGTTTTTTATTGTTTATCTCTTGCTCAAAAATTTGTATTTGTTGTGATAAGTTCTCTCTACTTAATTAAATATTACAAGTAGTGAAATATTTTTTAACCAAAATGTATTTGTGTGGCCTTAGGCATGAAAATGAAATACTGTTCCAACTTAATTTCACTTGAATTGAAATATTACTGCTTTTATTTTCAAAATCTTGCACGTTTTAAATACATTGCAATCACAAAGTCTAATATTTGCTTATTTATAAATGCAAGGATACTTTTGCCTGAGTTTTATATAAGAACTTATGTATACATGAAGAAAATATGTAATATTTTATGACCCATCTAAATTGTCAATACAATAATATGCACTTCCCAGTATTATTATTGCATAAAATCATTTCATTAATTTTTTTGTGTAAACATATGTACCTGTATCATATATTCTCAATCTCTGTTTCTGTCTAATTTTTAGGAAGAACAATATTTCACACTTGTTTAAATCTTTGAATTGAAATAGTAGATATGTGATATCTTTGTAATAAAATACTACTATATAAAGCTTGGTGTACCATTAATATCACCAATTAAAGTATCAATATGAACACAGGTGTGTATTACAAGACAATATTTAATTAAAACACTTACATAATCTTATTCAGAGGCTTAAATGTCGCCTTAAAAAATAAAACTGAATAAATCCGAAATAAAAACAACTTTAAACTTTAAATTAATACTACCATTGTAAAATGATCATTCTAAACAAAAACTGAACTTGAGTACTGCTCCTTTTTAGAGAAAATTATAGCTATAACAAAAATTGAATTGGACACTTGTGTTTCTGATGTAAAGAAATATCTGTGAGTTTTGAATTTCCATGTACATATATATGCAATATTGTTGGAAATGAAAATTTACAGAAGTATTGGGAACTCAAACATGTCTTAAAAGCTGATAACCAAGATCAAAATAAGTACATAAATACACATTTACATTTGTAAAAATTGGCTCTTAAAACTGCTTCCCTGGAGAAATCACAAAGAAATGTATAGTAAAACCATCTTTTATTATAAAACCATTTACTAACTTTGAATGGTATTTCCAACAATATAAAACAGTTTACACTTCTGACAGTATATACAGTATAGAAGACAGATAAATTAATCACATTCAAGTACCAGTCATAAAACAATAGTAAAACAATAAAACAGACAATAAAATATAAAAGAAACAATATTTGCACCTATGAAATGACTAACAACTAAGACTGCACCATTCTCCATCAACTATATCTAAAATGCTGCTGTAGCTGAGATTCTCATCTCCCCTTCGGTATTTACAGTATGTTGAACTGGCCTGAAAGAAAAGGTCAAAGGTTAACACAGTGAACATGATAGGACCATAAGAGGCTACAATAAAATTCAATCACAAAGTACTTAAACACAATTGCATAATACTAGTACATGTATATCTAAGTCATTAAGACCTGTATAATAGTATAGTGTGCACAAATAAAATAATTCTAGGGGACGTAACTCATCTTTATTGGAAAATTTTGTTAATTTCATGCAAATTTAGACAAAAATAAGAAAATACTAGCCTGGAACCTCCCTTTTTCTGGACCCCTCCCTTCTGAAAATCTGTGGCTACGCTCATGATAAATGTATGAGTTTGGAATGTTCCTTTACTCTGTTATGACTTAACTTTCTCCTAAATAAATGATTCTCAGATTTTCTTTCTGGTTATACCTACCCTTTATCAGGAAATGACACACGATTTCTTTTTTTGACATTTGCACCTCTCTTCCTCAGGGACATCCTCTAAAACAACCTCTATGTGCCTCCCACATCCTGAAAAAAACAGTATTTTTTTGCAATAGACATGATAGAAAATGAAAAAAAAAGTGCATAAAGAGAATAAAAAAAAAAAATAGTTCATCCTTCAATAGCAGAACTAAGATAAAATAAGATGCCTTGTGGATCACAGTTACCTGGTAGATGTGCCTGCAGAGGCTGAACCCTGAACAGATGCAACAAATATTGACATCATCTTTCAGGTTGATAAACCTCTGAGTTTTGATTGCTCTTATATTTTTGACACAGGATTAGATTTTGAACAGAATGGTGAAGGTCAAATATCATAAAAACATGCAATAAGACTTATAAAAGATTTATTAATGGACAGACAAACAGACGGACAGAAAATGTTATTTCTATAGATTCCAAAAATTTGTTTCTGGAAAGTATGATAAGATAAATTAAAGTGCTGTTAGCACTGTTTTTTTTTTATTCTAATTGATATTGTAGCATGAACAAAGTTTCAAAGAATAATTGTCAGAAACATATTTACAGGATATAAAAGATGAATTGAATGATATAAAATGAATTGCATTTGGACTATATTTTTGTGTAGTGTTCAGAACTAATAGGGAAGTTCCTGGCATGAACCGGCAACATGAGGTATTTTGATCATAAAGGATCAAAACCCAAAAACCTATAACAATCGAAATAAAAAATTCACAGTGATGTGGCATTGTGTCAAAGTTTCATTGAGTAACAGTTTAAAGATGGGAAACTGCTAATTCTTGTATGAATAAAGTTCCATATTCCAAAATTTTATGTATAATCCTAAAATGTAAAATCAAAAAGGAGCTTACATCTAATAGAAATAAACAATTCAACAAAGTTTCATGAACATTGCTTTCAGTGTTATTGTGAAAATATTAGAAATCTCCTCTTTCATTTAAAATGAAGACAAAAAACTTGAAAATGGAAAATCAGAAATTAATTACAAGCTTACATCAGTAAAAATATAGTATTTTACTACATGTATTTTTCAAAGGTTCGTGAAAAAGAATGCAACCACTATTGATTTATAGTCCCATATACTGTGAAATTCCCCCTATCTTTAAATCCCATGACTCAAAATAAAAAAAAAACGATTATAAAAATTAAATGGGAGCTTACCATCAAAATCAATAAACGACTCACCAAAGTTTCACTGGAATCACTGCCAGTGAGTTATAGTCCAAAAACAGAAATAACCTCATTAAAGAGTGAATGAAGTCCCATTAATCAAAATGAAAAATTGGAAATTTATAAAAAAAAAAAATCAACAGGGAGCTCATATCAATTAAAGGAAACAATTCACAAAAATTGGAGGAAGCATTTTTGAGTTATTATTGTGCACAGTGGGAACAAAGGAAGAATGGACATCTGTATACCATAATATGTCCCATCTAGAAAGATGGGCATATTATAATAAGAAATTTCAGCCAGGAAAAAATACAAATATTTCAAACATTAAATTTTTAATGTCATCTATGTACTTGTGAAACAGGGATGGGGTAATTGTAATCAGTAATCGTAATCTGCTGTTATTCATTACACTTTCACAAGTAATTGCATGTAATTAGTAATCATTGTTATTCATGATTATATGTAATAATATATAAACGATTACTGGGTGAAAAAGTGGTGTGTCATGATTACTTTTAGATTACATTTTGATTAAATTACCAAAAAAAATCCTGTAAAAAAAAAAGATTATCAAGGAGTATTCCCCTTTTATCAAACTTAACATTTTAATTGATTTTAGCAACTGAAAATGGAGATTGACTATTAAACATCCTATTTAGTAGAATATATACTGATACAATGTAAAAGCTTTTTCTTAAAGAGTAATCAAGGGAACCAAGATTATAGCGGTAATCAAAAGAATGTAATCCAGGGACAAAGACCAGATATGGAAAACAGACATACACAACAAAGAACATAAAGTAACTAAAATCACACATACAAAGTAACAAAAGCAAATGAGCAACTCGGACTCCACTAAAAACTGGGAGCATGAACCAAGTGCACAGTTAGGGTAAGCGTCCTCTGCTTCTCTACAAACACCCGCTGAGTTGCTCATAAAAAGTCAAGTCCGGGGTAGATAAACGAAGAAAGGAAAACTATGACCCGTTGAATAAATCAGTTTTCATGGTGCAGATGGATATGCCATAACAATCCACGAGTTCATGATGACGACCATAAAACTTCTGTAGTGATGACTTCAGTTTTGTAGCAACATAACCCTGTTCCAGAAGCCTATTTGTTAGAGTTTTAGCGTGATACAAAAAGTCTGTGTAGTTTTGGCAAGCTCTGGCATAACGTATGAGTTGAGATATGAACACTCCATACACAGGTGCTGAAGGGATGTTGCCACAAATAAAAGAAAAGTTGACAATTCTGAATGAAAAGTCATCACGTTTGTCGTAAAGTTTGGTCAATAGTTTTCCTTTTCCATCAATTTAATTTGGTCAAGATATGAGGCTGACTTCACAGTGTCTGTAGTATCCTTTATCTCAAGTTCTTTGGGGTAGATGTGATGTATCAAATCCCCGAAATTAGGATTGTTTAAAGATATTATGTCATCTATATAGCAGAAACTGAAATTAGAGGATCTAGCCAAACGATATTCTTTCTTTCAGATCAGATCAGCTGTAAAGTCAGCCTCATAAGAGTGAAGAAATAGGTCAGCAAATAAAGGAGCACAATTTGTTCCCATTGGAATGCTGACCATTTGTTGAAAAACATGTCCACCACACTGGACAAATATGTTGTTGAATAAAAATTTCAGCATTTTATACAAATCTTCCTCTGTATATTTGGAAGATGATTTGGAATTATTTCTTACAAAGTATGAGGAATCTCTACCAAAAAATGTATATAATTAGGTGTACCATCTTTTTTGGAAAAACAATGATGTATAATGTTTTTAAGTCTAGATTTTAACTGAGTATGGGAAATAGAAGTATACAGTGTTGAAAATTCTTAGGTTTTAATGCTATTGTATTCAGATAATAGTCTTGAACTGATTGTCTCCAACAGATCTTTTGAATTTTTCAGGATCCACATTGAGTTAATACCACTACGGGAGTAACAAGTGTTGTGGTAGGACTGCTGACCCTCTTTGACAGTTGTGAGTATCGAAGTTAAAAGTTTTGAAAGAGGTTTGTTGGTACATTTTGCAGATCCAGCTATGAAACGCTGTTTAAAATTGATAAATCCTAACTATGAAAATCACCACTATTCATCAAAAGAACCCTAAAGTATAAATTGTGATACTATGTACTTAACAGGAAATACCAAAAAAGCAATTATTTCACTGAAGTATAAATACTATATGGGTTTTTATATTGAAATGTATGTCAATTGAAGTGAATTTTCAGTGGAGTAGAGGTACATGTTAAAATGCATTTGAGTCAAAACGTTTAATATGAGTGACTGCAATTATCTTGATTCCGACAGAAAGCTTTTATTGCTACATGATGATGCCTACAATTTTTAGTGCATCATTTGCAATATTCCAGAATTTGGTGTTGGAAAAATTGAGTCACAGATATCTAGACTTGTGACCCTGTTGGGTACAAATATAGGCTTTAACTAAAGAAGAATCTGTGGATATTCTATGTCAACAAATTGATTCATAAATGGGAGTTATGAAAGAACTTGAAAATCATCTTGAATTTGAGTAGGAATGGACCCTCTTAAACTAAATGACTATTGTTCATAGAAGCATTCCAGAAATTAAAAAAAAAATCATTGAGAGCCTTTGTCATACGGATCATTTTATTAATTAAAATTTACCGACTTTCTAATACAATTTTCAAATTATAAGCCCCAAAAGTATGACAATTGTCAAAAATAACTCTCTTAGAGAGGCAGAAAGAGTAATCAAGGGAACCAAGGTTATAGAAAACATCATTTATATGCCATGAGGCACTATAACATTTGCCATTAATTATTCATATTTACTGTTCTTTTTATGTCTATTTATACCCCCACAAGTTTGGGGGTATATACATGTAGGTTTCACCCAGTCTGCCTGTCCGCAACTATTTTCTTAGCAGCTTACAGCATTGTTACACATGAAACTTTGTGGGATGCAATATAACCACATGGAGATGTGCAAACTGTCAGGAATTTAATTTTGGGCAAAAATAGTAGAAATGGCAGGTGATGGACTTGAGCATTTTTCAGCAATATTCGGTCTGATGTATTGTCCACAATACCTCCTCAACGACTGGCAGATTTGTTATGAAACATTGTAAGTGTTCATCTATCAATCAAGCAACTAAAATTCAAGATGCTTTTATGTATACTCTTGTTTACCCATTCAAGAAAAAAATGAAAGGCTAGATTTATCCTTGTCCTAATATTTTTTGTTTACATATAAAAAAATCATTTTGGCACTTTGCCCCATAGGACAAAAAGGCAGGAACTATTTCCATTTAAAATAAAAAGGCAGGATGGAAAATTTGATCCTAGCTCCCACTAGAAATCAGATTGCTGCTCCCTAACATTTAATTTTTTTTTTCTAACTTGTACTTTAATTTACATGCATGGTTTCTGAGTAATTAAAATGACTGCTTGATTTAAATGCATGTCACTTAACAGAAATTCAAACTCAAAATTTGTTTCAACTTGTAATACATATATTAAATTTCTCAGTTATACTTGAAAGCTGTGAAATTCAGGGAAACAAATTTTATATAAATTCATTGGCCA
The DNA here is from genome assembly GCA_037379345.1 of Perna viridis. NCBI lineage: Eukaryota > Metazoa > Mollusca > Bivalvia > Mytilida > Mytilidae > Perna > Perna viridis. The sequence continues at coordinate 6,809,402 of CM074511.1, read as the reverse complement.
GAACTCTTAAATGGGAATTCATGATTTTGAAGTTGTAGACCTTGCCATTTTTGGTCAATTTTACACCCTGCTAGATTTTACATATCTGCTTCCATACTTGAGCAATTTGCAAAGAAATAGAAATACAGTATGACCCCTATGTTGTAATTTTTAACACTGTTGGCCATAGTAGAGTGGTTATTTAAGAACAAATCTTGTCATTTCATTGCAAAATCAATAGTGGTTTCAGGAAAGAAGATGGAAAAAGTTAACAATTCCAGATACCAAGTGAGAGCAATAGCTTACAAGGAACTACCATAATGGCTTAGCTTCAAGTATTTTAAATTACATGAAACTATGTGACTTTTGTTCAAAAACTTCCAGGTATCATATGCTCAGCTCATTTTCAGTGATGCATATTTAAGCACTTGATCATTTTCAACTTAAATTTATATTAACCGGAAAATGATCCATTATTTGGTATTTGAAATTTAAATTCATGCAAGGGTAGAGTTATAAAATATCCTATAAAAACGGTAAACTTAAACACACCTTTCTTAGGTTACATCTTTACTGAATGACTTGATCAACTGTCACATCTAACACAAAGACTGACTTTTCGCTATTTAAATGCCAGAATTTTGCCCAAGGCTAAACAATGATATATTGTACAAGTGTGTTCAACATTGCTATTGACACATATCTAAACAAAAATATATCAGATAGCTTTATGTACCAGTACAGTTTTGTCACTAAAAACTAAAGAGTTTTGTATTCTGTTTCAAATAGTTTTGCTGTTCAAAGTGACACACCTTTATTTTTTTTTTTTGGGGGGGGGGGGTAAAAATAAAAATAAAAAAAACATGTTAAAGACTTAGCTTTCATATAACACACCAAATTTTATCAATAGGTCAAGCAAACAGAATCATATATGTAGATAATGGACTTGTACAAAAGATTAAACAAGCTTAAAATGTTCCTTTCAGGAATTATTAAACCATGTCAAATCTTGTTTACTTTAAGACTCTGTAATCAAATGGTTTTCTACTCTATTCTTTTTTGTACAATGTACATTTGTATTTAAAACTGGATAAATTCTTTGAGGTGTAAGTAATGTGGATATAAAATATTGTAACACCTCAGTATTGATCTAGAAGAAAATTATGCTGAAATATAAAGTTCTGGACTCCAAGTTTAATATAATGTATAACTTACACACTTAAGAAGGGTGTTCACATTAGCTGCTTGTGGTGCTGTTGTATAGTTAAACCAAAGAAAGTCCTTCATTCTTACAGTGACTGATTTAAGGGAGTCTGGGGGTTGGACCCCCTTTTTATTGAGAATTTTGTTAATTTGTGTGGCAAAAATTAGCAAATTAGTCTGGATCCCTCTCCAATTTTTAAAAAAAAAATATGAATCATTAACCCATCCCCTTATTTAATAAATTCCTAGACCACACCTGCACTTCATAGAAAATCTTTTTTTAGAACTATTATAAATTGAATCAAACACATGATGTTCAATTTTTTTCTTACAAATGTGTATATATACCAGTATATATGTTCTTAAACCCAAAAAGGAACTTGTAAAAGTATTAATTATTACGGTTATTTTACACAAAAGTTAAGGATACAGGATTTCAGGTTTTGTGTGCATAATATTTGAAAAATCAGGATTCCATACTAAACATTTTTACTCAAGTTTAGGGAGGGGATATGCCTGCATGGATATGTATCCATGCCTGACTTGAACTGTTAATGTGTACATGTATGTACAGTATAAAAATGCACATTAAGTTTTCTTTATTTCAAAAACAATCAAACTGGGATTCTCTTTTTGTAAGTTACAAATTATTTTTTCTGATACTATTTTTTACTTTTTTTATTCTTAAAGAATAAAGCATCATTTTACAAAATCTTCAACTGCACTCTGTCTCTGACTGCACTACTTATCAAATTTAATTTTAAATCATTTACCTGTCCAGGTCATCTTCTGACATTTTTTGCATCTCACTTTAACACACATCCTTTACTCTCTGGCATTGCACCCAGTAGGATATAACCAACCGATCAACCTGGTTGAGGTCACAAAATAGGACGCTCTAAATTTTTACCTGACATGTGCACATGTGACAGAACAGGTGAGAACGGTCTCACTAATTACCGACAAGAAACGTCAAGAAGCAACAAGAAATTGATTTAGCGACAAGAAGTTTGAATTAGCGGCAAGAAACTAAAAAATACCGACAAGAGGAGAGAGACTATATTTATTTGCTGTTTGAATTATAAAAAAAAAATGAAAAAATAGAAATAATTGTAAGAAGTTATAAATCCCTGGTTATACTTTAAAAAAAATTGTACATGCAAAGTTGATAAAAACAGACATTAATACATATTAATGTCTGGTAAAAATTTGCCATATCAGGTTTAAAATTTCGAGAAACTAATATTAATCATATAGATCATTTTAAATGACATTTTAAAATACAATAAAGAAATAAATTGATGAAAAGGGTGAAAAATAACGTAATTTGCAAAGATTTTAGTTTAAAAATGCCATGTTTTTATCAAAAGATTAAGATATATATTATCTATTTCTTTGATGTTATATGCTATTTTTATTTTCAAAAAATATTTGAAATCATTCTTAACGAATGAAGATATGTCAGGATTCTAGATCATTCTAAATTCCGATATATTTGTATATTTACGCATATCGGCCGATCGGATTACTTAAGTTATGACATTCATCCACGTGCCGGCCAACAAGGTGTTAATCACTGACTTGTGGTGGCACGTGGGCTTTAACCCGGCACATGGGTCGTTAAATTGTTAATTGAGGTAGTTATTATATTAATTACCTCAAAGAAGCCACTCACCCTTTCATCTCACAATCAAGAGTTTTGGTAGCTAGAATTGTTGTGTTAACCTTCAGAATCAAACACACTGATTCTTTTGATGTAAAAATTAAAAACAATATTGGCCGTAATAAGTTTTTTCTAGCATTATAATTTATGAAGCCATAGACCAGAAAACTAAGTAAAGTAAAAACACTGTTGATGATTCAAAGTGTGGTTGTTTTGTTAGTCATTTACGTTAAAAAGGTTACTAGTACAGGACCTGTTTTCCTACCAAGCTGACTGAAGCCAAAACTTAACTGATCTTATACATGCATTCAATACACCCAAGATGAATATAATGGTGGGCTTGAAGTCATATACTAATTCGTCTCATTCAAGTTTATTCAGTATCAATCTTCCAAAGGTCTACAACAAAGATGAGATACCCGTCTCAAGTACACATATTCCTAGAGAAGATGAAATTTCAAAATGGAGTCATTTGTCGCACATTAAATGGCAGTCACCGGATTGTGAAGTAGGTCTGATGATTGGAAATAACGTTCCGAATGCATATATGCCATTAGACATGGCTACAGGTTGCAGTGGATCACCTCACGCTACTAGAACTAGATTAGGATGGATCATTTGGAATGTAATCAGAGACTTTGACGAAACAGAACAGGTTGTGAAATCGAGCGCAATTGATGACTTTTATTTAGAAATTCTTTGAACTATGATTTCCGGGAAAGAATCATCGATGATAAATTGGAAAATTCTGTCGAAGATAAGAAGTTCTAAGAATTAGTGAACAAGTCACTCAACTTCAAGAACGGTCACTACGAGATAGGTTTACCATTTCGAGATCCATATATGACTCTTCCTTCCGAATAATGCATATCAGGGAAAGAAACGTTTGAAAGGACTGAAAACAAAGTTTGCCACAAATCCGAAATTCAAAGAAGATTATATCGAGTTCATGAATAAGCTCATTGAGAAAGGTTATATGGAAATCGTCCCACTAGAAGATTTGGACAGAAATGGTGGCCGAGTTTGGTATCTGCCTCATCACGGAGTGTATCACGCACAGAAAAATAAGATCCGTGTAGTCTTTGACTGCTCAGCAACCTATATGGGCATTTCGTTGAATTCACAGTTACTCCAAGACCCAAACCTGACGAACAATTTACTTGGCGTTCTTTTACGATTCAGAGAGGAACATGTGGCTATTCTAGGAGATATTGAAGCGATGTTCCATCAGGTTAGAGTTCCTGTGATAGATAGAGATTGTCTTAGATCCTTTTGGTGGCCGAATGGCAATGTAGTTGAAAATCCCGTTGAGTACAGAATGACCGTCCATCTGTTTGGGGCAACGTCCTCACCAACATGTTGTAACTTTGCGTTGAAACAGACTGTTGAAGATTATGCACACAGATATCATCCGTCTGTATCGAAAATTATGACAAACAGTATGTATGTCGATGACTGTCTTACATCTGTGGAATCCGAGGGCAAAGCAATCGATGTTATTAGAGATGTGACTTCTATGTGCAAAAATGGCAGATTTAAAATGACTAAATGGATCAGTAATATGCCGTCCGTTATAGACACGATACCTGAAGATGATCGAGCTAAAGATGTTCAGCACTGGAACCTTGATGATGACTTACCTGTAGAACGAGCTCTCGGTGTACAATGGAACATGGAAACTGACTGTTTTGAATTCAGTTAATGAATGAACTTAAATGTAAGGACAAACCAACGACTAGACGGAATGTTCTATCGATTACAAGTTCAATCTACGACCCTATGGGAATGATATCACCATTTGTGCTCACAGCGAAGTCTATTTTACAACGATTGTGTACGAAGGGTTACAGTTGGGATCAAGAGCTCACTGGAGCCGAGCTTAAACAATGGACTGACTGGCTAGCTCAACTTAGCGAACTAGAAAATATACAACTACCGAGATGTTACAAGTCCACAGATATAACAGAGATCGAATCTTGTCAACTGCATTGTTTCTCCGATGCTAGTGAAACAGGGTATGGAATGGTTTTCTATATTAGACTTGTTGACAATGCGAATAGAATCAATTGTGCATTTGTACTTGGAAAATCTAGAGTTAATCCCCTCAAGAAAATTACGATACCGCGACTTGAGCTCGCCGCCGCTGCGAAGGCTGTCAGGTTAAGTAAAGTTATTGTTGATGAATTGAATTACACAATCGACCAAATTCTATTCTGGACAGACAGTATGTCCGTTTTGCGTTATATTCACAATCTGAAATCACGATTTCAAACTTTTGTTGCTAACAGACTAGAAGTTATTCAGGAAGTAACAAAACCTGAGCAATGGAAATATGTCAATACGAAAGTCAACCCAGCGGACACTGCGCCTAGGGGAATGAAAGCCTCACACTTCAAGACAAACACGGCATGGCTAAATGGTCCGGATTTTCTTTGGAAAACGGAATGTGAGTGGCCAAAACAAGAGATAGACATTTCAATTCCCGATTCCGATTGCGAAATAAAGGAAACAGTTAATACACTTATAACGGAACCGAATTATGACATACTTGACAAATTGATGACTCGATATTCAGATTGGATGAAACTAAAACGAGTAGTGTGTAGAATTTTGATATTCTTCGATCTTCTGAAAGGACGATGTGACAAAGCGAAAACTGAAACGAAACGAAACCTGATCATGACGTATATGATTAAAGAAATGTATTATCCGATATATCCAGAAACAACATTTCGCCGATGAAATAGATTCTCTATCTAGTGATTCGAAGAAAACTTTAAAGAAAACATCCAAACTATACAAACTGGATCCGTATATAGATTATGACGGCATATTGAGAGTAGGTGGTAGATTAGACCGAGCGGAAATACCTTACGATATGAAACATCCGATTATACTGCCAAAGAATTCGAATATTTCGATGTTGATTATCAATGACATTCATCGTGCGATAGGACATCTTGGCAGAAATTCGATTCTATCAGAACTTAGAAAACGATACTGGATAATCGGTGCAAGTTCACTTACAAAAAGAATGTTATCGAAGTGCGTCACGTGCAGGAGATATCAGGGACCATTACTCGAACAAAAGATGGCTGATCTGCCAGCAGAGAGACTTCAACCGGATAAACCTGCGTTTTCTATGGTTGGCGTTGATTTCTTCGGACCGTTCTACATCAAGAAATGTAGGAATACTGTTAAAAGGTATGGAATGATATTAACTTGTATGTCTGTACGTGCAGTACATCTGGAAATAGTACATTCAATGGACACGGATTCATGTGTCAATGCAATAAGACGTTTTATTGCCCGGAGAGGTGTACCCGAACTTATCCGATCTGACAACGGAACGAATCTGATAGGTGCAGAACGAGAAATGCGAGAGGAAATTCTTAGATGGAACATTGACAAGATTGAAAGTTTCATGACTCAAAATTGTATAAGATGGGAATTCAATCCACCATCGGCTTCCCATTTCGGAGGAATTTGGGAGCGGCTAATTCGATCAGTGAGAAAGATCCTGTATTCAGTAATCAAAGAACAGAACATCAGACTAGACGATGACGGACTTATGACATTTATGTGCGAAGTTGAATCAATACTAAACAACCGCCCACTTACCGGCATATCCGACAGTGGGAACGACATCAATGTTCTCACGCCAAATCATCTGCTCTTATTACGCCCAGGAGAATATTTTCCTCCTGGAACATTCTGTAAAACAGACAGTTACGTACGAAGACGTTGGAGACAAATACAATACTTGACTGATTTATTTTGGAGAAGGTGGACATCAGAATACATACCATCCCTACAGAAAAGGCAAAAGTGGATTAATGAGAAAAGAAACGTCGAAATAGGCGATGTTGTAATAATACAAGACAATTGTCCGAGAAACTATTGTAACTTAGGTCGAATAATCGAAGTGTTCAAAAACAATGGCGGATTCGTACGTTCAGCGAAAGTGAAGACAGCTACGACATTAACTAGACCAATTGCGAAACTGTGTATGTTGGTAGAGAATGACCAATAGAACAGTATAAAGACTATTAAATGTTTGTGCACCAGAAACTTTTTGATTTCTGACTTTGATTAAGAGTTTATTTTTTGTTTTAATTGACTTTTTCACTTTGGCTCGTATTAATAATTTTGATAATTGTGTTTTATGACCACAATTAAGGGGCCGGAATGTTGAGACCAAAGTGTTTGATTTTGGTGATTGATTGATTTCACACAATTTGCATAGAATTATATGTTACATTGGTTTATATCCCTTTAAAAAAGCTTACTCTTAAATGAAAACAATGAAGGTCACGTATCTATTTCGATGAAGAATTATCAGAATGATCACTTTTGAGGGTTTATTGAGTCTACCAATACGGTATGTACATTTATGTTTCTTGAAAACCCGTTTGATATGTGTATTTTATATATGCATAATGTTTTTGATATATTGTTCTAGATATTGACTTGTGGCTATATTTATCCGAGGTGTCCTTTTCCATGTAAATGTTTAAATGTCCAGAGACAATAACAACACCAAACTTATATTTTGTCATTCCACACAAATAATACATATTTATTTCTAAAGTTACTCTCTCTTAAACGGGTCACGTCCGATTTTTCCATCTGTGGACTTGTAACATCTTGGTAGTTGTATATTTTCTAGTTTGCTAAGTTGAGCTAGCCAATCAGTCCATTGTTTAAGCTCGGCTCCAGTGAGCTCTTGATCCCAACTGTAACCCTTCGTACACAATCGTTGTGGAATAGATTTCGCTGTGAGCACAAATGGTGATATTATTCCCATAGGGTCGTAGATTGAACTTGTAATCGATAGAACATTCCGTCTAGTCGTTGGTTTGTCCTTACATTTAAGTTCATTCATTAACTGAATTCAAAACAGTCAGTTTCCATGTTCCATTGTACACCGAGAGCTCGTTCTACAGGTAAGTCATCATCAAGGTTCCAGTGCTGAACATCTTTAGCTCGATCATCTTCAGGTATCGAGTCTATAACGGACGGCATATTACTGATCCATTTAGTCATTTTAAATCCGCCATTTTTGCACATAGAAGTCACATCTCTAATAACATCGATTGCTTTGCCCTCGGATTCCACAGATGTAAGACAGTCATCGACAAACATACTGTTTGTCATAATTTTCGATACAGACGGATGATATCTGTGTGCATAATCTTCAACAGTCTGTTTCAACGCAAAGTTACAACATATTGGCGAGGACGTTGCCCCAAACAGATGGACGGTCATTCTGTACTCAACGGGATTTTCAACTACATTGCCATTCGGCCACCAAAAGAATCTAAGACAATCTCTATCTATCACAGGAACTCTAACCTGATGGAACATCGCTTCAATATCTCCTAGAATAGCCACATGTTCCTCTCTGAATCGTAAAAGAACGCCAAGTAAATTGTTTGTCAGGTTTGGGCCTTGGAGTAACTGTGAATTCAACGAAATGCTCATATAGGTTGCTGAGCAGTCAAAGACTACACGGATCTTATTTTTCTGTGCGTGATACACTCCGTGATGAGACAGATACCAAACTCGGCCACCATTTCTGTCCAAATCTTCTAGTGGGACGATTTCCATATAACCTTTCTCAATGAGCTTATTCATGAACTCGATATAATCTTCTTTGAATTTCGGATTTGTGGCAAACTTTGTTTTCAGTCCTTTCAAACGTTGTTTTCCCTGATATGCATTATTCGGAAGGAAGAGTCATATATGGATCTCGAAATGGTAAACCTATCTCGTAGTGACCATTCTTGAAGTTGAGCGACTTGTTCACTAATTCTAAGAACTTCTTATCTTCGACAGAATTTTCCAATTTATCATCGATGATTCTTTCCGGGAAATCATAGTTCAAAGAATTTCTAAATAATTGTTCAAGTCTCGAATTGTCTTCATCAATAGCTTCAATAGACATCAATTGAACTGGTGAATCCTAAAACAAGTGCTTGTGCCAGAAAGCCTGGCCAGAGGAAACGCATAAGGTCGGCAAAAAAACAATCAGCTAAGAAGCAAAAGCTTCATTAGTACGAGAAAATGGATGTGGCAAATACAACTCCTGCACCCTTCAACACAATCAGTGAATGTTGTATATATGTTTATATGTAATTATTAATAAAAATAATAATAAAAAAAAATAAAAATAAAAATAAAAATAAATAATCGCATGACAAAAGACAAATATACAAAATTTAGAAATCCATAAATGATATTCGCAAATTTTAACATGAAAATGATTTGAGTAAAATTCAAAGCTTATCTTTATTAGTATAATTTAAAATTCAAAGAAAATGTGTCTTTGTTTTTTTGTTTTTTGTTTTTGCTTTATACTCATTCCAAATTGGTAAAGCGCTCCGGGTGACACTAACAAAAATAAAATAAAAATTATAAAACACAAGTTACTTCAATATCTAAATTAAAAAATTGAACAAATTACAAATTCATAAAACAAAGATAATCCGAAGAAATAATTTGGTCTTTTAAATTTGTATTTAATTCCGCTATTTTTTGCAAAGCATTACTGATGATACTTCAAAAGTCGAAACACGTGCCTCAAAATGTTTTAAGCATTTTTATTTCATTTTAAAATTTAAAAATGAAATTGAGAAAAAAACAAAACAGCAATCATTTTAGAACTTTGGTCAACTTTAAGCACGTGTATAAAGCAAAAACCACACTAAAATGATATAATTCCGCTATTTTTTTGACAAAGCGTTACTGATGAGACTTCAATAGTCGATCAACGTGCCTGAAAATTTTTAAACACGTTTCCTTCATTTTAAACAAACAAACAAAAAATAAATAAATTAAAAAAAAAAAAAAAACAAAAAAAACAAAACACACACAACAATCATTTTGGAACTTTGGTTAACTTTAAGCACATGTATAAAGCTCAAACCACAATAAAATATAGCATCGGAAATTTTGATATATACAGATGGGTAACTTCACTATTAAAGTCACAAAATTTATTTGGCTCAAAGAATCATTTCCTCTTCATTCTTTTGTCACTAACTTTTGTATTTTAAACCTTACATAGCAAATTCATATCAACTATGCATGTACAAAAGTTTTTTTTAATATAACTTCTTACAATCTTCTCCATTTTCAGTTCTCCTATTTAAAAATATACATATTTTTTTCATCTTTTTATTATTCAAACAGCAAATAGATATAGTCTATCTCCTGTTGTCGGTATTTTTTTTAGTTTCTTGTAGTTAATTCAAAGTTTCTTGTCGCTAATTCAAATTCCTTGTCGCTTCTTGTCGGCAATTAGTGAGACCCGGTGAGAATAATAAAAACTATAGTCTCTAAACAAGGAGATAAATATAGTCCACTATAAAAATTCTTGTGCTCTAAACAACTTAAAATTTGCATTACAACCAACGTAAATAACATTTTAATTTTTGTTTAGCGCATATATACATTAAAATTACCTTTAAATTTGAAGTTTATTTATACGAATTCGTTTAGAGATTACTAAATGAAAATTATGTAAACAGTGACATGTGCCCGGAAAAATATTAGTTAATCAGTTACTGTAACAGGTTCTGAAATTTACTAGATTTTAGTCTGTAACGCACATGTATGCGCATGCTGTTTTGTTATATATATATATATCCAGTATTTCCTTAACAAGTGGTGTATTTTACGGCGACAGAGAATTGGGGAAAGGGGGAGATAATCCCAATGTGAACTGTGAAAAGATTTGTTTATTTACATGTATCAGAAACTTTGTTATTCTCTTTTTCAAACATCTTGGTACTCCAAGATCTAGGAGGTGAATCTTTATATGTGCCTTTGGTTTATTAATTATTTATTTCTATTTACATGAACACATTTACAATTTACAATGAATAGTTCAAGCACATGCAGTGGCTTGTAATAGTTGTATACATCTATAATCTAGTGAGTATTCAAGCCTCAAGGTCTTGAATAGGGTTTGTAAGTGTAGTTCTAGTTTCAGTTTCCTTTCCAGAATTTCCAATGTAAAATATATTGAAATCCAAAGACTGATCTATATTTTATTGTTTACTTCTAGGAGATTGAAACACTGCGCCACAATGCAAAATCTTGTATTTTATGCTTATATTAACATTTTTATCCTGTTGCTTAGGTCACTCATTCAAGGATTTCCTTGCCGGAAGAGTTATGGATACAATCCAGCATAACTCATAGCGATCTGTATCGTCCCGTATCTTACCGTATTATATCCATAATGATTCGTAATGGTACATAGTAATACTTCGTTTTCTGTGACAAGTTTTGAACACGTTCTAAATTTTACCATGGAAGAAAAACCGTAGCATAACCCTACTTTACCGTATAAGCTCGTACTAACCCGTTTTCATCCCTTTTAAAACCGTATTGTTCCCTACTAATTCGTAGATTAGTAATTGTCAAGGACTTGTACGGTTACTAATGAATAAGTATGTACTGGCACAGTTACACTACGTTATTGCTAAGGACAGAGAACAGTGTTCAATGAATGTGTAACGGAAAGGTACGACCCCATTACATTGAATTACGGATTGCTGAGGGTCAGAAAGGTTTCCCAAGTATCAGTCCTAAATGAACCATCAACAACTCATATTTGCAGTTAATTGGATTGGTCTTGATATTAATATGAATTGAAACGCAAGAACAATGACTGAACTTCTTGATGACACATGTAGTGAGGACCAGAGGCAGAGAAGATGGTGGAATAGGGACTGGCTTCTCAGAAGACCTATCCATGGGCAGTATGGCTGAGCTTAGATTAGAAAATCCAGCGGCATATAAGAACTTAGTGAGGGTAGATCCACAATTGTTTCAGGAATTTCTTATGTCATTGGTCCTAGGATTACTAAGAAGAACACCTGGTATAGGCATCCATCGATCCTGAATTGAGGCTAGCAATCACATTGAGATATTTGGCTACAGGGGACAGTTGCTGAACATTGATGTATGGTTTGGGGTTGCTCACAACACAGTAAGTTGTATTGTTCGAGATATTTGCGAGGCTATTGTTTCAATATATACCGAAGATGTTATCAAGACCCCTGTTGAGTCTGAACAATGGCAGGCTATAGCTTAGCAGTTTCAAGCAAGATGGCAGTTTCCCCATACACTTAGTGCTCTGGATGGCTAACATGTGGCCATACGGTGTCCTCCGAAGGGAGGTTCCCTCTACTACAACTACAGAGGATATCATTCAGTAGTTCTGATGGCTCTCATTGACACTGGTTACAAATTTCGATGAGTGAATATTGGTGCACAAGGTAGGTGCTCTGATGCTCAGATCTGGAATCAATGTGATTTGAAGAAAGCTATTGAAAGAGGATTAATTGGCATGCCAGCTGCATCACTTCTGCCAGATCTTCCAGGGGAATCGTATCAGACCGTGGTTTTCTGTAGTAACCCTTACCTATACCATAGCAACACATTGTTTCACTGTAGTGAATACATCCTGGCATGTATCCAGGAGTCTGAGTTGTTTATTTGCTTTTTTTACTTTGTAGGTACATTGTATTATTTTAGTTACCGTACTTTATGTTCTTTGTTGTGTAGTATGTCTGTTTTCCATGTCTTGACTTTTTTCCTGGATTACATTCTTTTGATTACCACTAGAACCTTGGTTCCCTTGATTACTCTTCCATTGGTATTAAACCGTGTTATGACCGTATTGTACCGTGTCATTCCGTATCAATTATAGCCATTTTACTGAATTGTCCTTGATGGGTCCATCCAAATCCATAGTCCCACTGTCCTTTAGTTGTATTGGATCCGTATCGAACAACGCCAGCTGGATTTTCTGGGGTCACTAAAAGATATTTGGCTTTAAATATTGAAGCCAATAATACGTTAATGACGAATCTCCATGCATTTGAATGGTAGATGAGAACCCATTATCGTGAAACCACAGATTCACAGGACGAAACTTACATATCCTATACTCACTGAACTTGAGCCACTGTGGTTAAAGCAGTCAAAATAAAACATATCAACAAAGAGACAATACATATATCACACCCGGAGTGACCTTGCATTTATTTTAAAAAGTGATATTATGGGACTGAATTTCAGAATTTTATCCTTAAGCTAAATTAAGTAAGTACTGAAAATTTACACTTGCTAAATTTAAGTTTAGTTATTTCTGGACTTAACATATATGACATATAAAATTCCACTAGCAAATTTTAGCAATTGGAAATAATTTTTACTAGCAAAACTGAATTTCAACTTGCATTTAGCAAGTATTTCCCCTTATATTTGATCCCTAAAAATGACAAAATAAATTCTGTGAAATATTTGCTTAGGTACTTAGTGCACATCTTAGCATCTGCCAAAATTAGAATCACCAAAATTTGTCACATACTTTTTTGCCCCAAAATCCCCAAATTTTACTCTTGCCAAAATTATCTGATATACAGTAATTTGTCTTAATTGAAGACATTCTTCAATATAGTTGGAGAAATTTAATATAACAACTGAATCATTGTTAAGCATTTATAGCATACATTTTATAATAGATGAATAACTGTGATATTTATTTATTAAACATTTTGTTAAATTTAAATACCAGCTTTTCTCTTGTATCTTGACAAGCATCACATTTTATAAGAAAATGAATTTCGTCTTCAATTTCACTATTATTACAAATGGAGACAACATACATAGAACCCTGAATGATCAATCAAATCCTGTAGCAGCTATCTTCTTTATTAGTAAAAACTCTTCTTTTAAATGATCTTTTGATCGGATAAACCAGAGCATTTTAAATATTTTTTTTATTTTCAAAGGTATTTACAATTGAAAAATATGGATTTTTCCATCTGGGTAGTTTGCATGGCTTCCAATCAATTTAAATTCCTTTAGTTAACCAATCTAATTCAAGTGTGAAGTCACACCGAAAATAAGAATATTAGTCCCTGGGCTGGGAGGGTCCACCGTGCACCCCCCACTCATCAACTTCATGGTGATTTTTAGGTACCTTTATACCTCCCATTACCAAATCAATTTGTCGCCAAAGAATATTCTCAGATTCTTTTTCATTATTGTCATATTGAAACCGAAAATAACTTTCATGAAATGAGTAAATTTGTTAAATACATCGTTAATTAAAACAATGGTACCCAAAATGTCTTTTTTACATAAATTATGTGCTAAAAATTTACATTTTGGTTCATGTTTAGGTATTCTTGTCATGGGTTGGGGTGGCAATTTTTCACCTAATTGGACTTGGAAAAATTCAAATATTTATTACATGGGCTCATTACATAGCTAAGACACCATATAATTGTATTTAAATATACAAAAGCTTACTTGAAGTACGGTATTTGAAAAAAAATGCCAATTATAGGTGAAATGGACAGAAAAATGAATATTATTGTCATATTGAAACTGAATAATACGCACCTGAAATGATAAGATATGTTGAATACATCGATAATTAAAACAACAGTGCCCAACTTGTCTATTGTACACCGTTTATATATCAATAGTTAACATTTGGGTTCAAGTTGAGGTATTTTATTAATGGGTAGGGATGGCAATTTTTCACCTAACTTGACTAAGAAAAGTTCAAATATTTATTACTTGGGCTCATTTCGAAGCTAAGATACTATATTAATATACACAAAATCTTGATTAAAATACAGTATTTTGAAAAAAGGGAAATAACGTGTGATATAGAAGAAATTTCGAAATTCTGAAAATTCCCCTTTTTATGATTTTATAGTTATTGTAACCCTAAAACCTTTAATTGATCAGATATATTGGGAACATCATTATCTTAATTGTGAATGCCTAAAATTGTGAGTTTTTGAGTGTCAGTATGCTATGAATAAGAATTCTGTTTGATACTAAGACCAGTTTTGTAGGGGTAGGGGTAATATTTTCAACATTTTTGAAAATCCTTTTTTTTTATGTTTTTTATGGTTTATTTCTGTAGAAAATTAAATTATCTATCAAGTGATACCAAATTTGAGACATTTTAGTTGAGCAATAACTTGAAAAGTTGAATTCGTGTGACTTTTGACCGAAAAATCGAAAATCCCATTTTTCACATTTTTTGATAAATTCTGACTACGAAAATTTTCAAAAATCATCAAAAGAACCCCAGAAGTACAAATTGTGATAATACTAAACAGAAAATACCAAATAAGCCATTTTTAACTGAAGCATAAATACTGTAGCAATATTGATATTGAAAATTATGTCAATTTAAGTGATTTTTCGGCGGGGTAGGGGTACATTTTTTTCATTTTACCAATAAACCTGGTAAAGTTGAAACAAGGGGCTACATGATGATATATACATATGTCTGTTTTCTTCATTCTGTAGAAATGAGAAGTACAAAGAATAAAAAAACTTAAAAAATGATTTTTTGCCTCAACAAGGTATAAAAATTAGCCAAAAAATAAAAAAAATGCTTCAGTTCATTTTTTGGCGACAAAAATATTCTTAAATGGAGATATAAGGGTACCTGAAAATCATATTTTGGTTGATGAGTGGGGGGAGGGGGTGCACAGGGGGTTATCTCAACCCACGTACTATATCCAGGTTATTTCAGAATCTGGGTCTTGTTCGCCCTAGTACCTGTTTGCTGTATTACTTTTTTCACCCAGAGTCTGTTTGCCAAATTTTTCTATGATTTATATTATTATATATATTTGTTGTTGCATTTGAAAGCATACTTTGCAGTTGCAGTAACCATGAATATTGAAAATAAATCGAATACTATACTGTACATTAATTTGTATTATCAATTAAGATAAATGTTATTTGAGTATAAATACCTCCATTCCTCATAGGGCAAAACCTAATATCATGTTAGAAACAACCCACTTATCAAAATTAAATGACAATAGGTCATCTATTATAATTGGTAATAAATTTGCTTATACTTGAAGGCAGTTAGATGATTGATCTCTTTGGTCTTTTCTTAGAATTTATTTCTAGACAACAGCAGTCCTTTTTCACAAATAATCTGAAGTGTAAAATTAGTCGTATGTTACCACATCATAATAGATCAAAGTATTGTGACATCATAACTTAAGAAAGATCACTTACGATTTTTTGTGAAACTAACCACAGACTTTCATTTTTTAAGATAGAACTATTTTAAAGTAATGAACCATACATGTTGTTTTGTCTTAACCAACAGGAATATGCTCAACTTCCTATATTACAGCACATCCTAACTGCATACATCATGTTCCTCTCAACATCACTTCTGACAGAAAGATTTTAAGCTATCCATGTTTTGACAGATGATCTACATATTTTGTATTAATATAGGAAGTTGCTGAAGCCTTGTTTGTAGCGGTATTTCATTTAAAATTGATTACCCATACTAAAATATTCACAGGACGGCAGTTGCTTGTGTAAGTGTAAATGTCAAAATAATGATTAAAAAATAACTTAACTGTTTGTTTGTTTACTTATTGTCAAAAGGTACAAGGCACCTGTAAGCCTTTGTGTAGCATGTGATGTTCCTTCAAAATTGTCTAACCATTTACAATATTGTCTTCATTTCCTTTTCTTCACTTTTTCCAAGGATGAATGTTCTAATAGCTAACATATTTTATCATAGATTTAATTGGACAATTGGCAAAAAATTGTAATGAATTGTTAATTTGCTATAAATGTTTTCATTATAATCAAGTTTTGCTATATTTCTTTGTATCATAAGACTGTAATACATTTTAGAGTTATCTCTATTGGTTAAGAAGAATGCCTAGTAAGAAAAGAATCACTTCCTCAAAGAAAGAGCAGGAGTTTAATGATGCTTTAAAGGACACAAGATCATCCCCTATTAATGGTGTAGGTGGAAAGGATAAACTTCAGAAGCATCAAAATGTGGAAGAAAAAAGCATAAGTGGACTAAAAGATGGTGATAAGAAGAGAAATAAAAGAAATGATAGAAGTAGAGGAGATGGTGGAAATTGTATGTCAAATGAAACAAGTAATGAAGTTTCATCAAAATTAAAGAAAAAAAATGATATGTTAACTACTGGTAATGGATGTATCAAAAAGAGAAAAGTGAAAAGCAAAAACTTAGATCAAGAAGGCAAAAATGATATTGATGGAGAATGTGTACAGATTAATGTGATCTCTGATCAGAAATCTGAACTTCAGCCTTGGCCTCAGAGGAAAAAAATGGAAGATAAAAACCCGATACAATCTCAAAGGAATAAAAATCGTAATTGTGGTAAAGCTAAAAGTTCTGATAAATTACTTTACATGGAAGAAAAAAGGCAAAAGTTAATGGGAAATAAGACAAGTCATAAGACCAAAAGGTCAGATGATCTAGAAGATTTTGAACCTTCTAAGAAACCAAAGTTAGAACTGAAAGATGGAGTTGGTGGTAAAAGGAAGAGTGTCAGTAAGCAAGATGTTGTTTTGCTCAACACTTTGAAAGAGAAAAAAGAGAAACGGAAAAGTACAAATAGTGTTAAGAACAAGGAACCACTTTATACTGAAAATGAAGATGTCAGTGTCTCTGATAAGAAAAAGAGGAAACTAGGTAACGATGAACCAAAGGAAAAACAACGTGGAAGAGTAAAGAGTAAGAAAAAAGGAATTGCCAGAAAGAAAATAAATGATTTCAATATTCCCAGTGGAAACATTGAAGTCATGTCTGATAATCCCTCCGAAGAGGAACTTGGGGGAAGCAGTAAATGTGAAATTATTGATTCACAAAATCAGATCCAAACTAAACCTAAGGTAAAAGTAGACATGGGAGATGTGACGTCTGTCTTACTGATGATGGAGGGTAATTCTAAAGACCAGTTTGGTAACAAAGCAGTTCCAGGTCCCTCAGGAATACAGAAAAAGGATGATGAATTGATGGAAGATTCCAGTGAAGAGGAAGAGTCTGATTGGGAAGAGGTAGAAGGTACATGTACATGTATTTTTTATAGCAATACATTGATTGACTTAGTGAATATTGTTTGTAACATGATTCTGAATTATTAATGTATATATACATAGATCTAGAGCTACTCTGGTATAGTATTCTATTTATTATTCTATTATGTATGAAAAGTTCATTGTATTTTGTGTCAGGGAAAAAGTCATGTTTAACATTGATTCTGTGACATTGTCAAGTAACTGTGTCAAATTTTTCTTAGTAACAGTTTTTAGTTTTCATAGTAACTATGAATGTGATATACATTCAATTTTATCTGTAAAATTAGTATGGTAATGAGTTATTTTAATGTGATCAAAATAGTTTTAATTGGAACATTCCCTTTTTACACAATATCATGTTAATGTACAGGAATAGATTTCTAACGTCTGTAAATCTTTTAGCCTTACAAGATCATGACAGCCCAAAGAAATCCCAAATACCTTCAGGACCTATTGAAATAACTCTTGATGCACCAGAACTTATCAAGAGAAGGTATATATGTACATGTAATTGTATTCTTAAACATATAAAAACGAAATCGTACTTTTTATTAGTACCGGTATATAAGTATCAATACAAAAAGAAATTGTGCCATCAAATATATGTAGCAAACTTGCAAATGTAGCAGGGTAGGCAAACAATTACAAAATCAGCATTATTTGTAGTTTACATGACCTGTATGTGAAGTAGTTCAAATCAGTTCCAAATGAAGTTCTCAAATTATAATGTGTGAGCATTTTTATTTCTTTTATTTTCATGATGACCAAAATATGAAAATAAATCATTTTATTTAAAACATAATTGTTGTTTTAGAAAGAAGAAAAGTTTTGATATAAAAGCATACTTTCAAAGACTTGCCAACAGATTTGAAAAAGAACAACGGGAAAACATTCACAAGGTATAAAGAATGGTATAGTTAATTGCACAAGGTATAAAGAATGGTATAGTTTATTGCACAAGGTATAAAGAATGGTATAGTTTATTGTACAAGGTATAAAGAGTGGCACATATTTATGTATCTTAGCATTATGCATCCAGATACTACAAAATAGATCTCATTAGTTTGATAAAAAAAATACTCCCTAAGACTAATGTATAAATAAGTCCAATTTTTTGTGAGGTATTTTTCAATTTTGAAAGCAGTAAGTAGTCTGTCTTATATGTTTCTAAGATAGGAGATATTGTATTGTATTGTAGATTTGGAGGCATCTGTTGTGTCGTATATTTGACAGAACTTTGCAAACGGAATTAACTGAGGATGCCTCAGGGGAGCCAGTATATAGATATGGCTTTGTCAACTCTAGATTGAGAATGACACATCTTCAAATGCACTACATTTTTCTCAATTCTTATGTAACTTGTCTGTGGAAAACAAGTAAAATATCTTAAAAACAAATTCTGTGCATGCATAGGAAGTTTGAGACAGACAATCATGGACTTGATGCCCTGCAATTTATAGTGTTATCCAGTGACATTCTGCGTTACAAAGAATTTTGCAGTAGAATTTTAAACATTCGTCTTAAAATATTATTACAGTGATTGTTTTACATGTACCAAACTCTATTATTATGAATTTATCACTGTAACTGTTTTGCAGGTACACCTGATGTGTTTGTTGTGTAGAGGAATGTACGTGAACAGACTATTAGACAATGATCTACTGAGAGCCCAGGCTCTGTCTGTTCTGCCACACCAGTTTACATCAGTACCTAAACACCAATACACACCAATGATGTTGTGTAAAGTTCTCACATGGTTTCAGACTAGGTTTCCATTCATGACAAATCATGATAAACATCTTTTGAATCTGGTCAGTGTATTTTAGTGTCAGTATCTGTAAGAATCAGGCACTGGCTGAAACATGGTATGAAAAAAAACACACCATTTTATAGTTTAATTTGACTTTTTTCATTATTTTTTCTTGATAATTGGAGTTCGGGACCAAACAGGGTCAGAATCAAGCACTTTTTCATAATATACAAAAATAACTTAAAGGTGAGTGAATCTCTATGATTATTTTATCTTGATTATTTAATAATCAAGGAAAACAGACAAGATTTTCCATATCGTGCTGGACCATTGAGTTCCAATTTCATTGAAATGCACTGAAAATCAGCATTTCATGGGCAGATACCTCATTTTTCTACATTTAAGATTCTATTGAAAAATTTTTGAGCAAATCCAATGCTGAGATCAAGTAATGGTCTTTTCAAAGAGAGAACGCATCTTAATTTTCAGATCTGTAGGGTTTCGACATGCATGTTTCTGATTTTTTCCATTTTGCCTGATTCTTACAAATACTTACACTTAAACAAGAAAAAAGTCATTTAAATATTTGTATACTTTGCAAACTGTGTCTTGCTTATTTTTGCTTACATTTTCTCTATTTTATTTCTACCAGAAGGTTCATAATTAATGAAATTAAATTAATCATATTTTTAGCTCACCTGGCCAAAGGCCATGTGATCTATTGCCATCACTTGGTTTCCGTCATTGTTGTCTGTCGTCATTAACAATTTTTAAAAACTCTTCTCCTCTGACACTACTTGACTAATTGGAACCAAACTTGGTATGAGTGTTCCTTGGGGTATCCTGCTTAGAACTGATGTGGGGATATTTGATCCAAGGCTGCCATGACTAAAAATAGATCATAGAGGTCAGACAGTATTTTTCTGCATATTATATGTCCAAAACTGTTAGGTTTAGCAAAATTCTGACTATATAAAAGTGTTCAGCATGATGAGATCTACATATGGATAAATTTTCATTTTAATCTGTGAAGCCATGGTGGAGTTATTGCCTTTTTTCAACTTTTTATTGCTATTTTTAATGTTATTTCTTTCAAAAATCTTCTCCTCTGACACTATTTGACCAATTGGAACCAAATTTGGTATGAATGTTCCTTGGGGTATCCAGCATAGAAACGATGTGGGTATTTTTGATCCATCAAAAAACAAGGCTGTCGTTACTAAAAATAAAACATAGGGGTCAGACAATATTATATGTCCAAAACTGTTTGCTTTAGCCAAATTCTTTCAATTGCTGAATGATCCTTATTGTAAGATTTCAAAGTCTAGAAGGGATCAATGTTGTCAAAACGACTCCTTGTAAGAGTTATTTCCTTGGAAGATGAAAAATGATGTTTTTTTTCACAGTTTGCAGCCAGTATCTTAAACTATTAATTGCTGAAATGATCCTTATGATTAGTCCTACCGAAATCTTTTTGAGTCAAAATTGTTGGACAACACCTTGTTAAATTTTTTGCCCTTAAAAGACAAAAATAAAAGATAAAGAAAAGATAAAATACATCCAGAAGAGGCATAAATGATGCTCTAAAACGCTATCTCCGCGGAGCTTTGGGGGGCTATGCCCCCCTGGGCCCCCTACCAGGGCTCCCCCAGACCCCCTGCCATAATTTTGCCTACACTTCAATTTGGCCTCAGCTACGCACCTGACTGCTTCACCAATTGCAATGAAACTTGGTGTGGTTGTTTCTTAAGGTATTCTGCACTAACTGAATGTTCAAATTTTTTAAATGTTGAAAAACAGGGTTGCTGTTACTAAAAATGGAACACAGGGGTCAAAATACAGGTTTTTGCAAATAACTTAAAATCTCTTGAATATAGCAAAATTTGACAGGGGTAATTATATTCACCAACAGACCTATGCCAACATTTTCAAAATGATTGATCAACTGATGTCGAAGTTATTGCCTTTGAAACAGATTTTTGTTGTTTTTCATGTTTATAACTTTGAAATTCTTCTCTGAAACCATGCAATAAAATTAAATGAAAGTTGACATCATTGTTCCTTAGGGTATCCTTAGTTTTCTAGTACATATATTATTCTTAATAGCATTCCACTGAGCAGTTAAGTGCTATATAAAACTATATATGTAGAGTAGACAAAGTAGCAGTTTCTGTTCCTTGGGGAGAAATTATTTTTAATTGGTGCAATGTTTATTTGTAGCGAGAAAGCATTGGAGAGAGCTTCAGATTATCAACAGTTGTATCACACTTAGAGAGAGCACTGGTTTGTATCAAATAATCTTGTGTGAAGTTAATGGTTAATATTCTTTACTGTCATGCTTTATTTTCTTGTTTTATTACATGATGATATGCTTGTTTATCTGGTTATTTAAGATGACATAAATCTGTTTTATGTTGAAATGATTGTCAAAGACCGTTAAAAATAACTTATTGACAAAAAGTTATTATATAATGGAAACTGTTTCATCTGTTTACTTCCCTATACAGGTATTGATCGTCTTACTGAGAAGTCTTGGACTAGTGACAAGAATAGTTATGTCTCTACAGCCTTTTCCACTGAAGCCAACAATTGCAAAGGTAGGTCACTTTATTGTACAGTAAGTCAGGTGTGGGTATCCTAAAAAAATTCTTTAATTCCTTGAGTTTTTTTCCTCAAATCTTTAGTTCCAAGTGATATGACAGGTCTAAAATTTGGGCTGAGGAGAACTTGAAGAAAATTCGATATTTTTTCTATTAACTGAGCCTTAAACTGTGATATAGACTTCCATCCATCGTTGTTAATGTTAAAGGTATTTTAACATTTAAAATGTCATTGAAATGATTTTTGATTCAATCTTGGCTTCTGCACATAATTTACCAAATGAATAGTGAGATATCAGTTATAATTTTCATTACCTATTTCTATATATAGTGGTTGAATTCAACACTTATTATATGATACCTAGAATTTCAGAGAGAAAACAAATTGTTTGAAATATCTTGTTTACCCTTAAGGTTTTTGGTAGACAAGCCTCTAGTAAAAAGAAACCTATAAATTCAAAAAAGAAACCGTCCAAGGTTTCTAAAGGCAAGGAAAAGAAAACAAGTGTTAAAAACACCAAGAACAAAAATGCTGAGGAAGAAACAAAGTCACAGTATTTCAAAGATCAGGACAAATCTCTCAGGTCAAGGGGTTCGAAGGTCAAGCCAAAAAGTTACAAGGACAGTGAAGAAGATTTAGACTCAAAAGATGAGTTTATTCCAGGCAGTGATGATGGTGACGGAGAGCTCGTTGTAGACTACAGTAATGGAAAGAGAAAAAAAAGCAAAGGAAGAAGGAAAGAACCTAAAACCCCAAAAACTAAGAATGAAAATACAGGGTGTGTATTTTTTAGTTTTATTTAATAGAAAATTTATATGAGTTACATGCATAATTCTAGAAAAGTGCTGATAAATTCATTAGTAAATTAAAGTGCCTTTATCACAAAGTATACAGTGATGAACTTTTTAAAAATGTGTTGAGATTTTATATATTACAGTTAATAATTGATAGACACTTTAGACAAACCAATTGGATTATGTCACAAGTAAACTACATACACATTATTAACTTTACTTCACAGGTCAGATGAGGATTTTGAAGATGAGCAGTTCACTCCTCGTAGTCCAGTGACTCTAGTAAAGAACGTTATTGCGAGATCTAAAAACAGAAAAATTCTTTCTGACGATTCTGACGTGGAAGAAATTAATGGTAATATTTACTGTACTATTCCTATTTTAAGAATTTGAAGATGTACAATGGTAATTTATGAATACCAAGAAATGTTATCCCAAGAAGTATTTTTATTGCAGTATGTGTTCTACCATGGAAATATTTTCTAATATTGGTGCATACATTTTTTTATGGTATGTCCAAGCTAGTTGTAAGAACCTGATGTTTTTATGTTGTCTATGGCATCATTATTTTGTATTTGTAATAATGCAATATTGGAATTTATTGCTTATTATTAGTTCATTCCAGAAGTAAATATGATGGTGCTATACAATACCTTTTTCTATTATTGGCAGTATTATATCCATTTCTTTTCATTCATTGGCTGTTACTAATGTGTGAACATTTTGACTCAACCTGTATGTAGGGACTAGTGATTCAACTCATTTAAATTTAAGTGAATCACTTTCATGTATAAACAATTGCTTAAGTTATTTTTTGCAATATTTTCATCCAGCAAAATACTTCAGTTGTGTCTTCCTAAAAATTAACTTGTACTAGGCTGTGTTTTATTTTATATTTCATTGTTGTACAAATATACAGGTGGAGATACGTGGACCGAAGTGTACCTAGAAAAAGAAGATCAGTGGTATTGTAAGTAATTTGTACATGATATTGTGAGTGTTTTTTAACTGTTATAAATGATTTGCAATATTGTATAATCCCAAAGTATATACAAGTATTTTGAGTGGGGCTTTACATTATTTATTGTTTGTTGGTAACATAATTGCTGTTATTATTTGCATCATATTGAAATGGGCATGTATCCTAAATGACAATGTATGAAACTTATTTCATTGTCATTTCAGTGTATATGCCCATTTCCTTATGATACATCTCCCAGCCATCAACTCCCAAAATACTAACAGCTATGTCACCAGACATTTGACAAAACCATTCTTATTTAAAATACTGATTCAATTACATTTCTGCAGACAACTCAACTAAAATATAATGTACATGAAGTGCTAGACCTCTGTCAATAGATCTGTTATTATTGTTCATGATTTTACATCTTTAATATAGTAATGTTGTAAAACTCCTGACTTCACACTATTGTTTCTGTGATTCTTCTAAGAATCCTACATCTCTGTGTAACACTGGGGAAACTATTTTATGTCTTTTAGTTGGAATTAAAACTTCAAAAATCAAGTATACACTGCTTTGTACTAGATTCCCAGTTTTTATCATCATGTTTACTTGAAATTTCTTAAAGAAGCAGATTATTAGAAGTCTTCTGTCCCCTTTCTTAGACTGAGGATATTTTTGTTCCATTTTGCCAATAGGTGACAACCACAAATTTTAAATATTTTGGTGTAACTGCACCAGAAACCTCCTTTTAAAATTGTTTTACTAATATAGTGTAATAAAGAGGAAGCAAATTAGTTTTCTTGATGAATAAATACACAAAATTGAATTATGAAATAAGAACTTGAGCTGTTTTGATTATCCTAAATACAATATTTTATAAAATAGATATAGTTGAATATTGTTATATCATGTATCAAAATGTTCTACATTGATAATTGTTTTACATTCCAGGTATTAGTTCCTTGAGTGGCACAATGATGAAACCTCATGTTATAGAGAGCCAAGCAACAAAACCAGTTCAATATGTTTATGGCTTTGATAATGGTATGTTCTGTTTATTTTTCACTAACTGACTCTTGTACTAAACTTTTGTATAATTAAGATAGTGGTTATTGAAACATTTTTTTTTTTAAAATCTGGACATTTAAAAAAAATATTTTATGTTGTCAGTATGATAAGCAAGAAGGACTTGTTGACTACTGTATTTTAATTGGCACAGATATTAGATATGTATTATTTACTGTACAATTCCCTAACCCCATTCTCTATAGACATGCTTGATTTATATAGACTTGAACTGTAGGATTATCTCTGATCTTTGTGACTGTTGTAAGTGTTGCCAAATATTTGTCACTATTAGAATATTATTAACACAAATTATCACTAAAAGGTTTTACAAATATTTGTACAAGGTACAATAGCCTTTGTAACTGTTTAGGATATTTTATTGATTGTTAAGTTGTAAGATTTGTTCAGAATTAACTTTGAAGTTTTGTTGTCTGAATTTATTTTTGAATTGTTTTACTCAAAATTTTAGATGGTTACATTAAAGATGTGACACCACGTTATGCCTCTAAATGGTTGACGGAAACCAGGAAACTGAGAGTTAACTCTGATTGGTTGGAGGAGACAATAGAACCATATAAGTGTCCAGATTCTGACCTTCATCTCAAAGAGAATAATGCTATTCAAGGTCAGTTCTTTAAGCTTCAGCACCTACGTATGGATTGTTCATATCACAACTCATACATTATGCCAGAGCTTGCCGAAACTACGCAGACTTTTTGTATTGCACTAGAACTCTAACAAATAGGCTTCTGGAACAGGGTTATGTTGTTACAAGATTGAAGTCATCACTACAGAAGTTTAATAGTCATCATGAACTCGTGGATCGTTATGGTGTATCCATCTGCACCATGAAAAGTGATTTATTCAACAGGTCATAGTTTTCCTTTCCTTGTCTGTCTACCCTGGACTTGACTTTTTATGAGCAACTCGACGGGTGTTTCTAGAAAACAGAGGACACTTACCCTACCAGTGCACCTGGTCTATGCTCCCAGTTTTTAGTGGAGTCCGAGTTGCTCATTTACTTTTGTTACTTTGTATGTATGATCTTAGTTTCTTTCTGTTCTTTGTTGTGTATGTTTGTTTTCCATGTCTGGTCTTTGTCCGTGGATTACATTCTTTCGATTACAGCTATAACCTTGGTTCCCTTGATTACTCTTTAAGTATAACTCCATACTTCAAATTTGACATCTGCTTGAAAAGAAGTAATGTAATTCAGGCTTTAATTTTGTTCCTACATAGTATTGTGGATTATCATTATCTTATATACTTGAAAGTTTGCTACAAAGGGCTTTTTAATGGTAATAAGCATATTTGTAGGTTTTTATTGTTATCTTGTTAAACATGTACCACGTTAAAAACACTCAATCTAACTCTTAGTCAGTATTAATCATTTTACATCAAGTTACAGCAAATGGAAATAACATCACAGAACCTACACATATTATTGTTGGTGGGTTACCAATTGTTGTGGAGTATTATTGATATCAATGAATGGACAATTTTATTGTTTTGTTTTACAGCCAAGCTTGTATCACAACCAATGCCTACTAGTGTGTCTGAGTTGAAAAATCATCCATTGTAAGTATGGTATCAAGTTTGTAATTAAAGTTCTACATTTTACATCAATTCTTCACTATAGTAGTAAGAGCTACTTTGAAAAAAAAAATTGATGAATCATGATAAGAATAAATTCTAAATTGGGAACAAATGATTGACTTAAAAACAAGTTGTGTTAATACTTCATGAAGAAAGTCAAAACTTTATAAAACAAATGGCATTTTTATTACTAAGGTTTGTGGACAGATATGACAAAAATAAGGTAACCCCATTTTGCTGAAAATTAACTACGTTTATGATATAATGAACATTTTAGATATGTTTTGAAAAGACATTTGTTAAAATTTGAGGCCATATACCCTAACTCAGCCATACCTGTTGGATACATTAAGAATGAACCTGTATATGCCAGAGAATGTGTTCATGTTGTGAGTATTCTCTCTAATATACTCTACTTCATACGATGGATAAATAATAAAATTAATTCTGTTTTTTCTTTCATGGAAGACTGTAAAATTACATCTTAATGGTGGAAGTTTTTTTTTTAGCTCATAATAATTATAATTTTGGCAGTTGAAATAATTTATAAAACTCTGGTGTTTTGCAAGGAGCAGAAACTGCTCATTCATCCAAGAGAACCTGAGTTCATGGCTGGTTTTTGTTTGGGTTCATGATGTTTGCTTTTCTTTGTTCCTGTGTGTGTTTTGTAATTTTGTTTTGGGTGTCGTCTTGCCCAAGGATTTATGTCCTTGTGTCGTCAGGTTTACTACTGGTACTTATTCATAAAACCATTTTCTTACAATGTAAAATTTCATTTAATGTCCTGACTTATGCTCTTTTCAGACCCTCAAATATGTAGTCACTTGGGGGTTGTAATTCCAGTTATAAGTCTTAATTCATAGTTCATTCCATTTCACTTTTATCTTCATCAAATTCATAGTTAAAAAAACTTACTAATTTCCCATTATCTGAATTGATTTTTTCCTCAAATTATGATCACATGTAAAATCTGAAATGTAATACTGTGAATATTTAGCTTCACTCCAGAGAAAACTGGCTTAAAGAAGGAAGAGCAGTTAGGGTGAGTATTTAAGAAGATACATGTTTTTTCGGATTTACTCTTAATATATATATATTTTGCATAATGCATGGTTTTGTTATGTGCAGAAGACTTCTGACAGTTAATTTGGTTAGGTACTGGTGAATTCTTTTGCTCTGAAATAAATGCTTACAATTTCCATCGTCGAAGTAATGTTATAATTAGTTAAAATGTTCAAGTGTTTTTTCATTTATATTCGAAAACTAAATATCATTTCAGATTGTAGTTTAATCATGCTACAATTACACACATTTCTGAAATTTTATGCTTGAATTTTCAATATCAATAAGACAGAGAAAACAAAGCTCCAATCATCTGTTTGTGCTGGTGTTAGTTCAACTTGATTTTTTATATCAACACAGAAACTATGTAAAATTCAGGAGTTGTCTCCATAAAGTTTAGCAGCTTGTAAAATCCATTTGATATGAAACCTATTCCCATGATTTCTATGAATTAATGCTAATTTTGGATGCAATTGTTGAATGGTTTATGTTTTACAGGTTGGTGAAGACCCATATAAGATGGTGAAATCTAGAGCAAGATGGGTATTGAAAAAAATTTTAATAATAATATTATAATTTTAATCTGAATAGCTTCCAGTCTGTTGGTCGGTCATACTCGGGCTAAGCACACCAGGCACTTGTTTAGTAATTATTCATGTATTTACTTAGTACCTTTAAATAATGAAAGGTACTTATGTTTAAATTTTGACATCTCTTATCTTCCTTTTTGACTCACTTGATGGATGACAATATTGGTGTTAACATATATTCATTTTATTTGATTTATTTACAAAATGATGTGTACTAGTAACATGAATACCTTTAATTAAAACTCAGTAGTCTAATTGGGTATTACACATATAATGTATGACTTGATCTTTCATCAAAAAACTTTAAAACAAAAGTTCAATTACCTAGTAAATGTATTTCCACTTTCAGGTAAACAATACATTATGTATGTCTATTCTTAGCAACAGAATTACCAGTAATCTTATGTAGTTTTGAACACATCACAGTACATTTTTGTAATTCGTTAATTTCGTGAGATTTAACTCCAAATGCAATTTATCATATGAGCACAAGCTATGAATCACATCATTTTAGTATATACTTGTCAATTTTTCCATTGTTTTTAGAATCGTAAGAAAGAGAATCCTGATGCATTGGACCTAGAAACATTTGGTTATTGGCAGACTGAGGAGTATATACCCCCACCTGCTTATAATGTAAGTAATTATACCAGCTTGTAATGTAAGAAACACAGCCTGCTTGAAATATAATACTACCTGCTGATAATGGAAGTAATACTGGAACTACCTGCTTGTTATTTAAGTAACACACCTTGCCTATAATGTAAAACTGTCATAACATTGGTAAAGCATTACAAATACTTGTTAGGTACTGGATGTTCAAATATCACTAAAGCTGTGGATGCAATGACCACTTGTCAGAATATCAAAACATGCACTTAAGGTTTTTTTTATTGTAAAGTTACAAATTCAAAATTGCATGATTACTCTTTCTATTTTAATTTGACAGGGAAAAGTACCACGAAATGGTTATGGAAATATTGAGCTCTTCAAACTATCAATGTTGCCAGCAGGGTCTGTACATTTGAGATGTAAGTTACTTTAAAAACAACAGTATTTCACGAAACACCATAGATATGTGTCACGTAAACTGTTTTGACCATCTTGAATGCCTATATGTACACAGCCAAATGTGCCACATATGATAATCATATGTTTGTGAAAAACATATGATTATCATATGATTACCATGCGACAATCATATGTTTACCAAAACATATGATTATCATATGGTGCTCAATTTATATGATTAACATATGATACAAACCATATGATTCTCATGTGTGGTACATTTGCCTGAGTACATGTATTTAAAATTATCTGAGTTAATAGAATTGTTGATAAGCCAAAACTTCATAACCAATTATGGCAAGGATTTGAAGTTTGGTACATGTATACATCTTCATCAGTTTTAGTTGAATTTTAAGGGTTGGCAGGGGCAATGTTTTACACAATATCTGCCAATGCTAAACAGAGGGAATTGTTCTTGAACTTCCTTTTTCATGTTTCTAGTTTTAAGTATTCTTAACAGACCTCATGATTATTTTGATACTACTTTAAATTTTCTTTTTAGTACCTGGATTAAACAAAGTAGCAAAGAAACTGGATATAGACTGTGTCCCTGCTATGACTGGTTGGGACACTCATTGTGGATATTCTCATCCCATGTAAGTTTTCAGTTGTTTGGTTAAAACATATTTTCTTTTGTTCTATTAATCTAAATAATGATGTACATTCCTGCCTGAATGATCACTTAGATAGATGTTGCTTATTTTGATATTAAAGTTTAAAATACTTTAGTGATTTTTGGATTAAGGTCATAATGGGTTTTGATTTAAGGTCTGCAAAGCTTGGAATTAAAAAAAAAATGTCCATGCTTGGAATTTCCATGCCTGTCTGTCTGTCCGTCTCTCCCTTGTCGACAGATCCTGTAAGTGCAACTCCTCCTAAACTGCTTGATGAAACTTCATATGTAGATACAGATAAAGAAAGATAGTTAATGTTTTATGCAATGCTAATCCACCTCATTTTATATTTTTTATAAGGGTTGATATAAAGTAAATGAATATTTATAGATTAGATGGGTTTGTTGTATGTGAAGAGTTCAAAGATCTGTTAATCGCTGCTTGGGATGAAGATCAAGAGATACAGAAACAAAGAGAAGATGAAGTAATCATTTTGATTTTATGATTGAAAGTCTCTAAATCAGAATGCCTAGTACATTTGCCAGATTTGTCATATTTTACCCGAGTTTTAATCCTGAGCTTAAAAATACTGTTTTGGCATTGTCTTTCCTAAATGTGTTCAATTTAGAATATGGTACACAGCCAAATGTGCCACATATGATAATCATATGGAGCTCGATCCATATGATAATCATATGACAATCATATGATATTGAACAAATAATAGTCATATGATTATCATATGATTCTCATGTGGTAATTTTGGCTTAAAAACATATGACAATCATATGTTTGTGAAAAACATATGATTATCATATGATGCTTGATTTATATAATAATCATATGATGCAAACCATATGATTCTCATGTGTGGCACATTTGCCTGTGTATCCAGTCCTATAAGTGCTTCTATGAACGGAATTTTTTTATTTCCAAAACCTTTTTTTTAAATTTAACTATAATAAAATGACTATTTGAATACAAAATACCATTGCCACTGGAAATTATTCAGCACTTAGACGAACTGCTTATTATGAAAGATTAAGCATTGTGTATAGATTGTTGTAAAAAAAACTTGTCTTCTATATTATATGGAATTAATACCTTAAAATACATGTACATCTAGGAATTTCATTTGTTACATTTTTTTTTTCAGAAAAGAGAAAAGAGGGTGATACAGAACTGGACTCTGTTGACAAAGGGATTGCTTATTAAGGAGAGGTTAAAGAGAAAATATCTTTTACAATCACATTTACAAGTTAGTATATTTATTTTTGCTGATATGCCAGTCTTTTGATGGATGTAACCAAGAATGATTTTCCTTATGAACATTTACCATCATACTGCAACACATTTCTACAAGCATTCTGAGAGTATTGCATTAATATGAAGTTCCCCAAATGAAGAAAACACTGTTGATGAGAAAACAATTTGAACTTCATGCGCAAGTTGTTAATGAGAAAAATGTCAAAAACTGAGGCTCTCATTTATTTTTTAAGTTCAAGGGTCACAACTCAACAAAAAATGATTGAACTGGGACAAAATTCTAACTTGATCTGAACCTTGTCAGTATAAAGAAATGTACCAAAAACCAAATGAATGTATGTAAGCATTACAAAAAAAGTGTAGAAAACTTACCGGTAGTTCTTAGTCCAAGGGCCATAACAAGATTCTAACTTGATCTATAACTTATTAGGATAAAGCAATGTACCAAAAAATCAAGTGAACATCAGCAATCATGACCAAAATAAGTGTGGAAAATGAATTTGCTGGACTGACAGATAGATGCCAACCTTAAATCCCATTTAGTGAAAGTTACAAGTTAAAATAATCACAGAACTGACTTTTAGATCTATGTTTTCAGAACTGGTATGCATGCTCCATATATGTACTAAGACATTAAAATAGGCTCATTGCTGTCACCGTATCATTAAAACTTACCTGTATATAGAGCTTATTAAAGATTGTCATTGATACCTCTCCCCCTAAGAAAACAAAAAACGAAAAACAAACATTACCTAGCCAATATAGAATATTTAATTTTTTTTTTAGGAGAGCACAGAAAAGTCCAACCAAGAAACTGGCTGTGGTGAAAAAGCTGATGATGTATCTCTTGCATGGCCAATGAACAAAGCAGGGAGTGAAGCCCTCAGCAATGCTAAACATTTTAAGTCAGAAACAATGTAAAGCTGGACTTCCGACAGATATATTGTATGTTTTAATTTTGTAACTTATACATTGAAGAAATATTTTGTTATTCATACATTTTGAGGATTATAAATCAAACATTACATTTCATTGATTTTTCAACACTTGTTTTTAAGGTTGTATTATGGTATACCAGAATCCATCCTTTGTTCACACTACCACTCAAAAATGCTGCCTCCTATTTTTGTGAAATTATATTGAATTGTTTAGTTTGATTGTTGTTAGCTCCCTTTCAATTTCTATAGATGTCCAATATTGGTTTTTGAGTTATGGGACTCAAATTTGTAAAAAAAAAAAAATTTCTGTGATTTTCTGTTTATGGACAATATGAACTCAAAAACACTTGCAGCTTCTTCTTGTCATTCACCATTACACCGCCAGTCTCCTCAACAAATCTGGCTGTCTTCTGTAGGTCTTCCACAGGTCCATACAGTTTCTCTGTAATGAGGGTTGGTTTATCCCATATCTTCTCTCTCTGTGCCTGGTGTAACTTGCATGTCTGCAGAAAGTGTTCTGTATTCTGCTCTGCTTCTCCACAGGGACACATAGGTGATGGTAATACCTTCAAAACTTTGTACATATGTCGGTTGAGTTTGTTGTGTCCTGTTCTGAGCCTGAAGATTGTAGTTTGCTCAAATCTTTTTAGTTGATGGTAGCTACCTTGCTTCTGAGGGGTATTGTGCAGAGACTTGATGATGGTCTTCATCTCTGTGTAGCAGACAGGATTTTCATCTTGCTGTTGTTGAGTGCCTTCCTTTGCTAGCTTATCTGCTTTTTCAATTCCATTGATTCCACAATGTGAAGGTATCCTCTGTGGCAGTTTTATGGCTCTTGATGGAATTAATAGGTCTTTCAAGTTGTGGTAGTTTGTTGTTGGTCAGTGCTTGTATTATGGAGAGGGCATCTGTTAGGAATACTAGTTGCATATTTTCTGCGGTTTCCTTGATATAATTTGCCGCATGGATGAGTGCTTCTTCTTCAGCCTTGTAGTTGGAGCAATGTAATCCTGTTGGTATTGCCATTGACTGTTGTACTCAATTCAGGTATTCTATGTAGATACCGGCCTCTCCTTTTGTTGTCGCATTTGTGGCTGAACCGACTGTGTAAACTCTTGTCCTGAATTCTGATGGATACTCTTCTTCCAGCATGCTCATTGTTACGGTTTTTCTGACGATGTTTGATTGTTCATCTTTGGCACTGAGTAACAGAACTGTTGTCTGAATGGTTACATTGTCCTCCTTCTCTGCACATAGATTGTCATTCATTTTAAAATTGATAGGTTTGACATGCGTAGGTAGATGTTCTTGGTGTTTTCTTTACAATGCTCTTGTTTCTAGAGAGAAGCTGGATCTTTTGAGTCTGCCTGAGGATAGTTGTTTCAGTCTCTCATTCATTGGGTGGTTTTGTAAGCATTGCTATTTGGTGGCCTGTATCATAGCTTTACGTTCTCTTCTTTTACTTAATGGTGGTGTGTTTGTAATTTCCTCCATACTAGCAATAGGTGTTGATTTCATGGCTCCTGTGATGATGCGGAATGCCTGATTCTGGATTTTATCTAGAGTCTGATGGTGAGACTTAGCTGCTGTCATCCAAGCACTAGAGCCATATTCTAGATGTGGGCATACATTTCCTTCGTAGACAAATATCAAAATTTTCTCATTAGCACCCCAGTTAGTACCAGCAAGTTTTCTCATGATGTTTAGTTTTCGTCTGGCTTTGGCTTCTGCTGTCATTATATGCTGTTTCCATGTAAGTCTTTTATCGAAGGTTATATAGAGATATGTTTGCTGATCTTGCATTGTGATATGGATGTCATCCATGGTCAGTTTGACAGATTGGGTTTTAGATGAGAGTGTAAAGAGGGTTGCTGTTGTTTTCTCACTATTGATGGTAACACACCACTCATTGGCCCATTTGACTACCATATTTAATGCTGTTTGTATCCTGTACCTTGCAGTAGTTGCATACTCTTCAGAGCACCGGAGGACTGCGTAGAGTGCTGATTGTACACCATTTGGTAGCTCTGGAACTAGGTCATTCATATAGAGTATGAAGAGAGTAGTTGGCAATACTCCTCCCTGTGGTACACCCTGTTTTAGAAGTATTTTTCGGCTATGCTTCCCATCTACAAGTACTCTTGCCCTTCTATTGTACAGATATGAGTTGGTCCATTTGTACAAATCTAAGAAGTTTCACAAGAAGGTCATCTTTCCAAACTTTGTCAAATGCTCTCTGAAGATCTACAGACAACTAGCGTTACTTTCTTTGATTGAAATGCATCCTCGACTACTTGAGATAGATGTGTTGTCTGATCTGTGCTCTTGTACTGTCTAAAACCATCTTGTTCATGACCAAGAATGTTCGCCAATTCCAAGTATTTCTGTAGGCACTTGTTGATTATATGCTCCATTAATTTGCAGCAACTGCTTGTTAGGCTAATTGGGCGGTAGCTTGAGGCTTTTGACTTGTTCTTTCCAACATTGAGGGACTTGACCTTGTCTCCAGCACAGGTTGAGAATCTCTAGCAAAGTTGTTAATGCTAAGGTGCCAAGGTGTTGAAGCATTTCATTGGTGATGTTATCTGGACCTGGTGCCTTTTTCATTTTCATTTTTCTGATGGCTGCCTTCATCTCAAACATGGTGATATCTCTCTGCAAAGTGTTGGTACCTTTGATCTTTCTCTCAATTCAGTTCTTACTTATTTTTTCTGTGATGGTGGTATATCAGTATTGCTTTCTTTCTCATAGCCTTTAGCAAATTCATTTGCTGTCACATTCGCTATGGTTGTTTCTCCTTCAACTTCTAGCGTGATTTTTTCACCTTTGCTTCCCTCATCATTCAGTGCTTTTGTCAAGTTCCAAAGCTTTTTTGTATCTTTTTCCATATCCATAGATGATGTTTTCTCTCTCCACCCTTTTCTTTGACATTCTATCTTTATTCTTAGATGTTTTGCCTTGCACTTTCGGAGTTTGATGTTATTTTCCTGACTGGGATTTAGTTTTGCTTCATCCCTTGCCCTTGTGAGTGCTTTGTGTGTTGCCTGTATCTCACTGGAACACTTGCAGCAATTTCAATGAATTTGTCTCTTTTAATACTGTCAGAAGAAATCTCCCTTTTTATTTTTGAAAATTTGTGATTTTAAGATTTAGTGTTGTAGGATATTACTCATACAGAAGGGAGATTTCTACAGTTTTCAAACTATAACTCAATATTGGTTGCACTTTTTTCCTGAATCTTTAATGAAATGTTTCTTTTAATTGCTGTTAGCTTCCTTTTAATTTTTATAAATTTCTGATATTTCATTTTTAAGTTATTGGACTTAACTCATGAAAATAATTTTCATGGAACTTTATTTATTTATAGATTATTTCTATTAGTGCAAGCTCCTTTTAGATTTTTTTATAATTTGGATTTTACATTTTTGAGTTATGGAACTTAATTCATAGAAATATGGGGCTTTAACTCAAAAACGCTCCCATTATATGTTACATTGTTTTTGTTGATTTATTTTTATCTTCACTTTGACTTTTGTTCATCATACCTTACTGAAACAAGTCTGTGATGTTTAGAAAGCACTTTGTCTGTTCATGATATCTTCACATATGAAAGTTATTTGACTGCTTCAATTCCTGTCAAAATATTATCCTGTGTTATATATTTAATCGCATTCAAAATTGAGAGTTGCATCAAGCTAGAATTTTGTGCCCATATATGTCCTGTCTGTTTAGGGTTCAACTTCTGTGTGCTGCTTAGTCTGATAAAATAACAGCATTCCAATTCTCCACGAAAAAAAAGTGTGGAAAACTTTAAATTAACTGAAATTTACAAAGTCCAAGGGCCATAACTTTTGTAAAAATCAATCAACCGTAACCAGAGTCGAACTTACTGAAACTTCTTGTAGTAAAACTACATACAAAATATAAAATTAATTGGTAAAAGCATAACAAAAAAAAAAGTGCAGAAAACTGTAAATTCACTGAAATTTTCTAAGTCCCAAGGGCCGTAGCTTCTGTTAAAATCATTCAACCATAACCAAAGTCAAACTTAATCTGTAACTCTTCATAATAAGGCCACATACCAAAAAAAAACTTATTTGGTGAAAGCATTACAAAAAAAAGCATGAAAAATGCAAACGGATGCCGGACATATTCATTTCTCCTTGATGTGTAGCAGGGGACAAAAAATTAGTTGTAGCTTAAAAAATTAGGAGATGTGGTATGAATGCCAATGATATGTTCATCCACCAAATGCATTGGAATGGTACTTTTTATCGATGCTGTATTGCCCTTGCCAATAGTATTGTTGATGTTAATCGTGAAATGGTGATGTATTGTGTGGTACCCTGTTTTTATTGACAAATGTTTATCCTTCTGTTCCTTCTCAAATGATTCCCAGGTGACATCTTTGGGAGGATGAGAGAATTTTTTCATACTTAGCACAATCGTCCAGTACAATAATGTCAGATGGGTTTTCAACACAATCCCAAAAGTGGTCTTCAGAGAAATATAAAACAATTTTCTGCCAATCAAAATATTGTTTTTTTTTAAATCTTCATTTAAAAATTGTGGAACAAATGACACTTTTGTGAAAAATGTGATTGACTGCAATTAGACTTCCCAAAAGGAATGTAAATTTTATGCAATGACCTCTACAAAATCATTTGAAAACTTCTTACACAAAAGCACTCAATAGTTATATCTTATGTAAAGTCAGCTAAACCTTGGAAACCTTTTTATGAAAGTGATAACAAATTTAGAATACACAGCTGCATTTTTATGAGTCCTGTAAATTGTACGACTTGTGTCTTGATCAAACATTTACATCCTGCTTACTGATAGTTACATGTAAGGAAGGTAGGGGTATTTTTGTTCACATTTCTTTCAGCTTGAAAGTGATTCATAACAATTAATTTTCTTTTAAAAAACAATTTTATTATTTTAAACTTTGGATGTGCAGAAAGATGTTTTTCACCTATTCATATTTTATTTTCATACAGTTTCCATCTTGTAAATTAAAACGGGTAAGAAGCTACACGTATGACTTAAGTCTACAGATAAGTTCATCATGTACCCTTATGGTAAATGTCCACTAATTTTCCCAATCTATAATGGTACTGGGTTGTCATATGAATATGAATGTACATCCTTCTGCACCAGCATATAAGATCCATCACACACATAAATATCATTCACTAAAAATATGACATATTCACAAAACTATGATATAGTTATTATGAATGTAAATGACTTGGATGACTACTTTCAGGAACCAGCTTTTTCCATAGAGTTAAAATTCTTGGTATCCTGAAAATATATAAATAAATCATTGTACTCATATTAATACTTATCAAATGAAATGCTACTGGTACAAAAGTTATGGTAATAAAATCTTAACTTTTAATTGAACATGGTATATCTTTCAACAAATGTGGACTCAATTTCATATCAACCTTCCATCTGACAGTGACTACAGACAAACATGTGTATCTTAAAAAGGTATAAGGCCTAGCATGCCCTAAATATGATACATAAATATTATGTAAAATTAAATCAATTTAATTACTTCTGTTGAACCCTATACATTTGGGGACCAATGTGGACACAAGATTTATATTGGACACAGTTTTTATTATGGACAGACTATGCACTTTTAACACACAATTTGCTGTCATGTCTAAAACACCTAACTCAAAAAAACAATCAGTACTGTTTTTTGTTTACATTAAAATAACAGATCACGATTAATCCCTGACAATGTGCACATTGCCACACTGAGTTTCATAACAATCCTGCAAGTCCTTGCGGAGGAGTTGTGGACAAAGCATCAGACAAAGTTTTGCTGAAAAATTTGTAAGTTCCAATGGTCATCATTTCTACAATTTTTGTTTAAATATGAATTTCTGACCAATATGCACATCTCTATATGGTAATCTAACACCCCATAAAGTTTCATAATAATCCTGCAAGTCCTTAAGGAGCAGTTGTGAACAACACATCAGACAAAGTTTTGCTGAAATATGTGTAAGTTCCAACAGCCATCATTTCTACAATTTTTGTTCAAACATAAATTCCTGACAATTTGCACATATCCATATCCATATGGTAATCTAACATCCCATTAAGTTTCATAACAACCCTGCAAGCCATTGAAGATAAGTTGTGAACAACACATGAGACCAAGTTTTGCTGAAAAATGTTTTAGTCCAACAGCTGTCATTTCTACAACTTTTGCCCAAACTTTAATTCCTGACAATATGCAAATCTACATATGGTAACACCCTATTCAGTTTCATAATAATCTTGCAAGTCGTTGAGGAGAAGTTGCGGACAATGCATCAGACCGAGTTTTGTTGAAAAATGATTAAGTTCCAACTGCCTCATTTATACAATTTTTGTCCAAACAATAAATTCCTGATAAAACGCACATCTCCATATGGTAATCTAATACCCCATTAAGTTTGATAACAATCCTGCAAGTCGTTAAGAGGAGTTGTGGACAACAAACGAGACCAAGTGCTTTAGTTCAACAGCCGTCATTTCTACAGTTTTTGCCCAAACATAAATTCCTGACAATATGCAAATATCCATAAGGTAATCTAACACCCCATTAAATTTCATGACAATTCTGTATTCATAAAAGGCAAAGATCATATTGTGCTAGGGAAACCCCTAAAAAAAGACATTCAAATCAACAGAAATAGGAGGTTCACATTTTCAATATTTGATAAATGTACATGTATAAATGTTTCATTAAATTCCATTTAATGGTGTAGGGGTAAAGGGGTTTTCTATTAAGAGAAGTTTACCCCTTTGTGTAATATAACTACATGAAGAAGTTTGACACCCCTATCACTGTACATTGTAATCTATAGTAAGGGGGCAGGATGGCAGAGTATCAAAAGTTAAGGGACTGGACTTGAAATCACAAGGTCGACACTGCTGTGGGTTCAAGACCCACATGTGTCCAGTTTCCAGGCACCTACTCTTGCCTGGGGGTTTCACCAAATTTCTAACTTGGAATATCAGGCTTTTTCCCCCAAAGCCTGATGACCATGGGAAAACTCATACAGGCCACATTATCATACATCTCTGCATCAATGAAAATGCTTTACAGAGATTCAGTTAATTGTTGACTTATACACACAAATGTATTCACAGACATTAAATAAAATTTACAGTTACCTTAATACCACCACTTAGCAAGCGGGGATATAAAAATTGTGCTGTACAAACTGGGTATCCACAGTTCATTTTAGTTACAGAGAAGTTGACATAGTGAATTATTAATTGGATTATTAAGTGTCAGTCTCTGTAAGAATCAGGCAGTGGGTGAAACATAGTATAAAAAAACCACCATTTTGAAAATTTGATTGGACTCATTGCACAATCAGAATCAAGGAAAACATATCACTGTGATAAATGTCATTGAAATGTACTGAAAATAAACATTTCAAGGGCAGATAAGTCTATTATAAACCTCATTTTTCTAACATTCTATTGAAAAATTTCTGGTCTTTTCAAATAGAGAAAGCATCCTTGAGTGAAATTATATTATCAGATCAGTGGGGTTTTGACCTGCATGTTTCTGATTTTCCCCATTTTTCCTGACTCTTACAAAAATTACACTTTAAAGAATGTTATTAAATAGTACACAGGGCTTAACATTAGAGTGCTGAATTTAGTAAAGAGCAGTAGCAGTCATTTTGATCAACACTAATATGATACAGGTAAACAATACCCATGTACAACAGAGGTCTTCTTCTGTTTCACATATTATGAAAATACATTCATGAGTTAGTAGTTACATTTGTACATACATATACATCAAATATGGAATGCTCTTACGGTATTTTCATGTTGGTAGGATTATAAGAAATAAGTTATTCAACATTTAAGAATAGCTGGGTTATGCACAATAATTAACAAAATGGCAATTACCTGCTTTCTTGCTTCCTCTGCTAAAAGTTTTCTCTTTTCTATTTGTACTAAGAAGTCCATATCCTGAAAAAATCAAAATGTACTTATCCATAAGACACTTACAGGCATATTACCTGTTTATAACCACTGGGTTCAAAGAATTGAAAGACAGGGAAAGATATAATAAATAGCTTGTTTGTTTGTTTGTTGGGGTTTAACGTCCGAGCAGCAATATTTCAGCTATAACCAGTACATTTTACAGCCAAGATTGGTGTCTTTTCTTAGGCTTAGAATTTTTTTTAAGAATAATGTTTACTGAGTTCTAGAAAATATGTACAACAAACTTACATCCAATGGCCTATATATAGCATGAACCATCTGTGACCCTGCAGCCATTGATATAACAGCACCCAAGGTTACTTTGAAGTACTGAGACCAGGTAACCCCAAGTGGCATTTCTTATTCAGCAAATTTCTTTGCCTTCCTCTCTGATTCAATTTCTTCCAAAGCTTTCTGGTGTGCTTGGTTTCTCTTATAAACTGTGTCTGAAATAATCATAATAAATGTAATTTGATGCAGACCAGTTTAAAAATATGGAGACCATACTACATAGTAAATAAAATGCTTCACAGGATGTGGCTTGATAGGACTACTGAGGTCAAACTATGAGCAGTCAGGGCGACTAGAGACACACCATTCAAGCTTCATATAGAGCTGAATTTTGACTGTGATTAAATATTTGACACATGATAAGAATTTGACCAGAATCAACGTGGTCTCTTTTACATAAATTCTTTCAGTCATAACCCCCAAAATCAATCAAAGCCTTTCTTTGGAGGTACTGTATATGTACATGTATGGCACCCTGTGGTACAATTTCAAAGAGATTCATTCACTTTCATAAATATTATAGTAGATTTATGATCCATAGAACAGGAAAATGTACTGGTGAGTCTGGCTCCTTATTCTTAAACAGCTAAAATGTAAGTAACAACCCCAAAAATCAGTCCCTGCCTTCATTTGGTGGTATTCCACCTTGTGACCTCAGCATCTAAGATATCTGTTCCCTTAATGTCAAGTTATTTTCTATACATCATAAAAATTCTTGTTTCAGCCCCTTAAATCCTAAATGGTTAAAGTTGCAACCCCCAAAATCAATCCAAGCCTTCCTTGTGGTACAACTTCAAAGAGATCTATTCAATTATAGTCAAATTATTGACTGGACATAATGAAAATGCTGGTTTCTGGGCTGTTTTGTCCCTTAATAAGACCGATCTCAGCCTTCCTTATTAAGTACGACACCTTGTAATATAATTTCATAAAATCCATACATTTACAATATATACTCCAGTGAATATGAAATACCACATGACCAATGGACACATCTGGTAAAAACGTCTTTGGTCCTGTAAAAAAATTGGTTTTTCTTTAGTTGCCCAAATAAAAGAAAAGTTCAAAATATGAGATTCGGTCTGGTAATCTTAAAAGCAATTTTGCATACACTGTACTCAAGTTATTGCCTGGAAGTCAAATGTCTATGGACACCAGAGAATGATGACATGATATATGTACAATCATACCACAAATTTTTGGTGGTCGTATAAAACTACATGTATATAAGCATGGTTAAAATTCGTCCTATTGAACATTCCCAAAATTTCTTCTTTTTTTATGTGATCGAACAAAATTTGTTTTGCACCTTTTAGACTAACTTGAAAAATAGACTGAAAGTCAATAGTCATACAGTAACTCTAATCAGTGTGAAGAAAAATACATCTGTCACAGAATACATTTAATTACATCCAAAGTGCCTTAGTATAACACACAAGTCCTACTTAAGGTGTGAAATATTGGACATAAATTATATGACTGGTTAAAATATATTTTTAAAAAGTATTTTCCCCTTAGTTGTAAAATATTTTTATACCGGTACTTGGACTCTATTTTTAATTTAATATTCAACTGTTGGTTTCATTGTAAATAAAAAAAAAAATATGTGTAGTACTGGTCACTTCTTTGAATAAAATAGGCTTGGTAGGTTGGAATTTGTTTTTAAATCAACTCACAGGGTTGGCTTGAAAAGTGGCTAAATACTGCAGGATGAACGCCCAAGTTTTCACTGAAAACATTGATTACAACAATTGATCACCTAGACAATCATCACAAAGAAGGAATGAAACATCAACAGGCTGTAAATTTATGGCTTTCAGTTGTCTAATGGCCATAGCTGCAAGAGTGCACAGCCATTGTTGTTTACTATGTAAATACCTAGTCTAGTCCAGAAAAGTCATAAAAATATCCAGATTATCCAAGTGGGTAGAGTCGGTTGGTTTTTTTAATTTATTTTTTTCATTTTGGAAATAGAAGTATAGAGTTGACAGTAAAAAACTAGGATCGGTCGAGCGACTGTAACACACATATTTTTTTCATTAGGCCTAAATACATTGAAGCCTTAAATTTATTGGGAAGCTGACCCTGTTTATACAGTGAAAAATTAATGTAATAATAATGCTTTGCATTCATCTCAACTTTCAAGATCATAAATTACCAACAATGT
The DNA here is from genome assembly GCA_037379345.1 of Perna viridis. Taxonomy (NCBI): domain Eukaryota; kingdom Metazoa; phylum Mollusca; class Bivalvia; order Mytilida; family Mytilidae; genus Perna; species Perna viridis. Next base: position 6,766,838 of record CM074511.1, on the reverse strand, counting down.
ACCTGTACTATAAGATGTATTGAAAAAAGTGTTTAAATACTGCAACTTAGATGTACAAATATTACAGATAACAAGATAAGCTTTAAAAAAACACACAGCTAAGTTTGAATAATACTCGTTCAAAATACTTTTCAGTTACAGATTAAAAGAAGTACAAATGTACATGTAAGTACCATCTAGGGGTCTACAAAATAAAGTGACAAAAAATGACTAAGTTTAATATGCTAAAAAGGCAGGGGAAAAAATTATCAAGTTTCTCCGCAGTATATGCACAAATCCGTATGAGGTGCATATTTTAGATATGTACATTTGTATTTAAACACTGTGCAAAGATTGAACGATATTGGTTACATACTTTTTGAGTCATACATTAAATAAAGTACATAATAAATGAACTTGATGGAAATTAAATCAGAAATATTACAGCATATACTGTATAGTGGAAACTCAAGGGTATCACTATGGACAAAGTTGAATTGGATAACATACATGTATTTCCACAAAATAGAGCTACAAATACAAGAAGGCATGAATTCAAATTACACAAATATATGATATGGCTAAAATATTCTAAATGCTGAACAAAATGTAGAAGTTTTTCTTAAAGTTCAGAAGTTTATTATCAAAAGTAAAAGGTTTATAAATGCTTGACTTCCATGTACTGCATCTCTACACTAATTTTGTAATTCCATTTTTGTTTTTCTATTTGTTTGTCTTATTTACTAGTCAATTATAAAAATCATTCCACATGCATCTTATTTATAAGAATATTCTTGCAAGTTTACTCTTAAGGACACAGAACTTTGTATAAGCTATCTAGCTTCTTTCCAAATCCTGCCATGAGTTTGTATGTACATGTAAATGTGTATACAGTATTTGCTTGTGCTTATATACTTGAATAAATATGTTTAAACTAAATTATACAAAAAAACACTACCGGACAAATAGGAGAAAACTTAGTTCTCCCAAGGAGTGGTGGACCATTTGAATGCATTGCCACTGTGAAATACATTATGTAAATGCAACAACTGTAAATAGTTTTAAGAAAAGGCTAAACTCCTGCTGGAAACATATTGATGTCAACTTTGTTCTGACTTTTACTAACCAGTAGCTTGAATTAGTAATAGAAATGTAACAGTGATGGATATGAGAGGGTACAATAAAGAAATGTATAAGTGATATCTCAAGAAAAAGGAACAAGTACGTAACTCCAACCCCCTAAGCATGATAGAAAAAATGCTGTTCGTTATATTACATGAACACTTAACTTACACACAAAATTGCTCGCATGAGAATTTAAAAATTTAGTTGAGAACCCATTCTATTCTACATTTTTAGCATGTTGAATTTAAGTTAACAACTTTTGTCACAAGTTACGTACAATTCATAATTGTTGTAAACCGTTTCTTTCTTTTTTTTTAATCCAACAACCTCTTTGTAAGTCTGATAAACAGAAACATAAGAGCAAGGAGTTAAATAAATAAATCCTTGATCAAAGGAACTACAAATGCACATTATCAAAGCTAGCAAAATGGTGGCATCAGAACAAGGGAACCTACAGAAGTTCGTCTCTCCGACTGTCCAATTTATCATACAAAATTCGAGTCCTGCGCCAGCGAGAAAAAATACAGGTATTATTCTATAAATTCCTAATCTTTCCTTTCCCGGTATAAGAGAAAATAATTGTGTCAGTAATCTACTGCGAGAAAAGGCCATTTGAGAATCAAAGTGACCTTCGTAACAATCCTCCCATGGACGCAGCCATCTTGCCAATAGAACCGAAATTAAGTAGTAAACAGTTTTCTCATTGGTCAATGGACATCAAATACACCAATCATTTGATAAGTTCCTAAACATCCCGTCGACAATATTATTACGATTTTGTCAAACGCAAATTGATTGGTTTCGTTATATGACCTTTGCCTTGACCAATCCAATGAAATGAATGGAAAATTCGGAAACAAAGCGACCAGAATATTGACCAAGCTTTTTATGGCAGTTTATGTTGGAAAGATGAATGATTGAAACGACCAAGCTGTTTGCTAACGTAATTCCATAGAACATTTCTTTAAGTCATGGCATTGCAACCCATTTCATATCTGAATTTGCAGCCAGTGCTGCTTTGAAGGCAAGATCTTTCTTTGTTGACAATCAGAATCACTCAGTTAAGTTTTACAAATTCATATTAATGCACAGGCATTTGTCCCAGAAAAGGTTTAGGGATATATTCCTTTTCTGAGACAACTTCCATTGATTACAAGTGTACTGCTTATGACAGAACCATTTTTTTAATCACACAATAGTCAATACTGTCAATGGGGTAATTCAGAGTTCTTGAAATTACATAGCCTCAAACTCTAGGAAAGTCACCAGGGTTCGCCATGAGCTGTTTTAGCATGACAAACCGCCATGGTTAAAAAGTCAGCACCATGATTAACTTTAATTACCATCATCGGCATAGAATTATTTTATGCCTGAAAAACCCATCAATTACGGACTCGGTGTATATAAACCATTGACATATTTATGACTGAAACCTATCAGAAAATAATTATGACAGTGCCGACAAGATTATTAGTTACTCTACAAATTAATTTTAGGGGAAGTTTCAATCAAATGAAAATATTTATGGTGAGCCAATCAAAACTGATTATGGTCAAAGGTAACTCAAACTTGTCCAAATGCATGTGGCTATTTTTAAATGCAAAGTTGAATGAAGGTTGAATATAAAAGCATTTTCAACATGAAGAAACTGATTTACCTAATCAAGGAACATATAAAATCCCCCGAAAAATGTTTATTCCATCTGATACTGGCTAAAACACTTTGAATTGAAAATAAAATGGCTGGCTTTTGTTTACAATTCCATGCTGTTCTTCCTCAAATGTCACATGTTTTAGCCGGAAAATAGAAACTAAAATTCCCCAAGTCTAGTTATAGTACAAATATCAGGATGAAAAAAGTGACTTTTCAATGTATATATGCTTTGATTTATATAAGAGCTGGTTTCATGACTGTAGATGGGGTTTCTGTTATGAAAGAACTTTATATTTATTACCCTCCCCCCATGTCAACTTCTTTGATTCATGCACATATATTTTTGTTCTAACATATATATGCTGGTTTCATTGTAATTGGCAATTTACACTTTTTCCAGCAACATATTTTTTTTAAGGCCAGGGTAATTTATTAACAAAATATTTGTAATGCTAAAGAATGAAAGTTACAATGACGAGAAAATAGGAAAGAATGCACTACTGAAATAAATATCATATTCTAAAAAAATCCAAAAATTATAAAAGGGAAAATTTTTACATCTTGAATGCTTCTGCATCAGCAAAAATTGTGATGTAAAATTTTCCTCAATGGTTAAATTTTCATCCATGGAGAACCCAGAGTCACTGGAAACCCGAATCAACAATAAACACAATACTACTAGCAGTTTCTGACATGTTTACTTAATTTCAAATTTTCTTGCTTTTTGTTTTGCATAATATATGTATCTGATCATAACATTTAAGGAATATCTTTTGGTTTAGTTCCTGTTCTTATACCATCACAGGTTCATTTTTTTTTTCAGAATGAATGTAGCCAATTTGTCAGAAGGTATGATGCCATATCCAATGCCTGATATTAAAACAGAAATAAAAGAAGAATGTGATGGGTATGTGTGACTAGATATTTAGTAAAACAGTCATTTGCTTGAATAAGACAATGCCTCAGTCTCATTAGTACCTGTACAACAACAGGAAACAACAAATGAATTAGGTTATCTCTCTCCTGTATATATCTGTGAAATTGTTTCAATTCCTTTGCAAATTAAATATGAAACTTACATTATATATTAGACATGATGACTTTTTGATGCATAAAACTTAAATGGACCATAATTTATAACAGTTGTTGCCATTTGGTCATAAAAATTATTAGTGTAAGGCTGATTATAGTTAGCAAACTGATCAAATGTACTGTACAATAACCTCATACTATAGAAGCATTATATCCATTTTTCTTTTCATGCAGAGAACCTCCTAAAAAGAAAAGAGGAAGGAAGAAAGGTAGCAAAAATCAGAACAAGAAACAAACAACCATTACTGACACCATGCCTATTAGGAAGAAGAGAGACAGATTTAACGGGATGCCAGAGGAAGAAGTCGTCAAACGAGTCTTGCCAGATCATTTGACTCCTGATTTAGATATTGTAATTGTAAGTTTGTACTTAAAATGAGTGCAAGTTTACAGCAACTGTAAGGTCTCTTACATGCTGCACAATATCAAAGCAATCTATTGATGACGGTACAGTACACTCAGGCACATTTGTTTCTTCAACACTCGTCAGAGTTTTAAATCTTTGTTAGTCAGAGAAACATGGTGTCAGTCAGATTTTTTCTCAATGAAAAATGAGTTTTACACCCACCCAGCTGGGACATCGTATATTCTGGTTGTTAATTGTGTTAAACAAAACTTATCATTAAAGTAAAGATACATGTAGGTTGTATTTGAAGCATACTTTAATTAAGAAATGTATCAGAGTTAACTTGAAGCATTTTTAGCGGTCGAACACTACCGGCCGAGGTCACTGTCTCCTCATTATTTGGGTGAGTAATCAAGGGAACAAAGATTCTAGCGGAAATCGGAAAAATGTAATCCAGGGACAAAGACCAGACATGGAAAACAGACAAACACAACAAAGAACATTAGTAATTAAAGAACAAAGTAATTGAGATAATACATACAAAGAAACAAATGTAAATGAGCAGTTCAGACTCCACTAAAAACTGGGAGCATGGACCAGGTGCACTAGTAGGGTAAGTGTCCTCTGCTTTTCTAGAAACACCTACTGAGTTGCTCATAAAAAGTCAAATCTGGGGTACAAGTGGACAACGTGTTGTAACTTATAATTATTACTGACAATGTATGAAGTCCTGATTATAGGCTTTAACTTTGCAATTCTTATGTGCATACTATTTAGGTGGCTTGGGACCTGTGAGTAGTTTCTTTTATTTCTGGAAAAGCTGTTCAATTGTTTCAATCAGAAACAAAAGGCGTCACCAGACTGTTTTTTCAAGTCCGTCACTACTTATTTGCTCATAACTAAAAGAGCACCTTGCTTGTTGGAAATGTTCCTGATTAAGGTATTTGTTTCCAAACTCACGACTAATGTGATAACAGTTATAATGGTAACATTTCCAATCTAATATACCAGTAACAATGTAATAGAGCATTTAATGTTTAATGTTATTTTTTTTTAATCAGGTTGGTATAAATCCAGGGCTTTGTGCTGCATATGTTGGTCATCACTATGCTGGACCAGGAAATCATTTCTGTATGTACAACTTTCTTAAAAATACTTAAAATGTCCGGGTATGAAGTAATATGAAAACTAAAGATGCTTAACTGAGTCTTTGGGAAAAAAATCTACATCAAATTTTCAAAATTTTAATGATATATTAAACTCCTTTATAGCCTAGTAGTTTTTTTTATCTTGCATCTTCTCATATTATTAACAAAATAGTCTTATCTAGTGTTACAAGACCTAAGACCTAGTCCAAATATTAGTATGCTATTTAATCATTCAAAGAACTTGGGAAAATTCCCATTAAAATGTTTTACAGATTTAGCAAATTAATATGTAAAATATTAACTTTTTTGTATTGCCAAGGTACTGTGAAAGTATGTTAATTTGTGGATACCAATTTTCGCAGATTCTTGAATCGTGGTTTTGAGATTTTCAGTATACACATCAATGAACATCTCCTTTTCGATGGGAACCAAATTTCGTCGATTGGCCTTCCTACAAAAACCACAAAAATTGGTACCCCACGAACAAAAGTACTTTCACAGTATTACTCTTTAAGTCCGTGACAGCATCCACGTTTAAATTTTCATGTTCAGTTTTCTGATTAGGTTAGTTTAATATGAACCACTTGTATTAGGTCAATCAGTTACATTAGCATCACTATACGACAATTCTGTATCCATTTAATGCATCTGCAGTCATCGTCTTTTGACTTCGAAATTTCTAAAATTTCATGTTAAGATTTTATGTTTAGTAGTCTGATTTAAACATGAATCACTTGTACTGGGTCAGTTATATACATTCTGTACAGTCGAACTTCACTCGCTCGAACTGGGATGGCTCGAACACCCGGGATTTCTTGAACACAATTCAAAATACCAAAATTTTCTCCTATATAATCAATATAAATAACCATGGATTTCTCGAACACTTGAACTGACTAGTCAGTCCATTCGGTAGTAAATCTTAGAGAATAACCATCACTAACTCGAACTCATTAGCCATTTTGTCAGCTTGGATAATAAAAGGTGTGAAAACCTGAAACCCTATCATCATTCAGTGTCATTTTAGTTAATTACAGCTAATACTTGAGTCATCACTAATTAGGTAGTTTTGATCTTAACATAGTACTGATTAAAGTTCGAGAATGTTCCGAAGTTGGGATGATGAAAGCATGAAAGAAAATCTGATAAAAACAAATTATTGACCAAGGAACTCAAACGTCTTTCAAAGCTAACACAGCATTTTTAATGTCCACAAATCAACATAATCTTCGGAAAGCAAATGAAAAGGATCCACGAACTAACACAATTTCATAAGAAGTAAGCAATTTCTAATGATAAAGTTGAACTTAGATTGGCAACGAAAAAAATTCGGAAAAAATATTCGAACTTCAATTTCTCAAACTCCCAATAACTCGAACACATTTCAATGGTCCCTTGGAGTTTGAGTTACCGAGGTTTGACTGTAGTTGCATAAACATATGTCACAGTATCATATTTCTTTCAGGCATATGCCCCCATAGTTACAGTCTATTTTCTTCGAAATTTCATGTTACTGAAACATATATTCATCACAGTAATGCAAACAATAAACTATACCTGAGTAATCTGTCCTGTTTGGTGGGGCCAAATTGTTGTATTGATAGTTTTCCATAATATTAGAATGAGTAACCATATCACCATCAATAATATTTGACAGACTAGAAATGTCTCTGTGATAACAGATATTTTAAAGATATCATGCTCTTTTACTATTTTCTTCAGGGAAATGTATGTTCTTGTCAGGACTTATACCTGAGCCTTTAACAGCATATGATGACTATAAACTGCTGAACTTTGGAATAGGATTTACTAACATTGTTGCTAGAACAACCAGAGGAAGTGCTGATTTATCTAGGTAAATTGAATATTAATACCACAATGTACAGATGTATGTAGGTATATCTAATAAGTAATAACACAATGTACAAATGTGGTTGGAGAATATATTTTAATGCAGTAAAATTCATTAAAGTGTTTAGGCCCGGTCCACAAAACTTGGAAGAATACCTTTTGTCTGTGTATATTTAAAACTCTTGTTCTATCATGCAATCCTTTGATTGTTTTTAAACCTTTTTTTAAGTATTTTTGTTCCCCACCGCAAATGGTGTAAGTCTTGTGTGCATTCATCTGTACGTCACATTCAACTTTGTGGACCTATCTCATCAGATTTTGATCCAATTCATTAGGATTGTTAGTCACCATATGTAGTTTCTTATGTTGCGTCCATCAATTTGATTTGAGAATTATTACAGGAGTTATGGGACTTTGTTGAATTTGTACAATCACTATAGGAACACGTTGTAGACACAACTCCTCTGAAACTGGTTGACAGATCTTGTTCCAATTTTGTGGAATTGTTAGTCACAATATTTAGTAAATTTATATTGCACTGCGATTTTGTTTAAAATTTTACAGGTGTTATGGTACTTTTGCACTACATTTTTTTTTGCGACAGCAGGGGATGTGATTACTCGCAGCAATCTTGTTCAGATTTATTGGCAATGGAGAAGTTTCTGAATGTCTGCTCATTTTTTTCTTGAGGGTTTTGATATCACAGAAGGTGTTTTAAATGCCAGGTTATATATACATATAGTAGCAGGGTATTGTCTAAAGTGATTGCTTATATTATTTTTGATAAAAACCTGACATTTTTTCCTAGATTATCTTAGTCTTAAATTACTCAATTTACCTCCATAACTTGAGGGTTTTCTTAAAATGAGAAACTGGCTGTTAATTTTACTATGTTGCTCTAGTTTCACTGTAAAATAAAACTAATTTATTATAATATCAACAAATCTAAAAGTTGTATAAATGCCTATTTAAAATTAGGAAGGAGATAAAGGAAGGTGCTCAAATTTTGACAGAGAAATTGAAGAAATATAAACCAAAGATTGCTGTTTTCAATGGGAAAGGTTTGTATTTTGAATGATAGAATTAAATTAATTTTAAAGACTGGGTTCTGAACAATTTTTCTGCCATACCCCTTTTGGTGATAAGGGGCTAAAAGGAAAAAAAAATGTCTTATCATTAGCATTGATAGGAAAAATTTCTTGTTGATCTGATTTTTATGATGCAGATGTCAATCTGTTCCATTTGAAATTCTATTTTTTATTTTTTAACTGGGTAGGCTTATCTTTAACCATATAACAATCCCTGCCTGCATTTTTCAATCTGAACCTCTAGAAATAATCCATAGATAGCATTCAAAATAGAAAGGAGAAATGGTTCCTTACTTATTATGACATTGTTTCCATAATTTTCAGGTATATATGAAGTATTTGTTGGACATAAGAATTTTGCTATTGGTAAACAGCCTGAAGTCTTGCCAGGGACTGAAACTGTAAGTGTAAGATTTACCAGACCATTCTTATATACACATGGATAAATTTCAATCTGTTAATCTTCAAGATTTTAAGTACCATTCTTCATAAGAATCAGGCAATAAGTGGCACATAATTTTTTTTTTTATAATTTTGTCTTTTTTGCCTGAAATCATGCGAATATATTAAATACATCTAGGAAACTACCAAAAAGCCATTAAAATTAGTCCTGAGGTATCAGTAATGTAGATTTTTTTTTCTTCTTATACAGAAAAAAAAACCGCAGAAAATTTTTGTCATATTTCCACTGTGCATTTCAACTATCAAGTTGACCTATCAATATCTCAAAAAAACAAACTTTACTAACACTTTCTTGATTATTTCTGATGGTTTCAAGATATAAGTACTTGGATAATGCAATAAAATTTCTGCTTATTTTTCATGTTTCACACTTAATACATATTTTGCCTAATTCTTAGAGAGTGGATTACTTCATCCTTCACATGCTGGGCCTAAACATGTCAAAAATATATGTTGCAACTTTTCCTGTGTATGTCTTTTTGCAGTCTTGCATCTCAAGTTTCTTAAACAGCACACATTTTCTGACATGGTGAATGAACATAAAGCCATAATTTCTGATAGGGCATTCTTAAAATAGCGACTCTGTGTCATAATTCCAATTTTTACTATGAAGTAATAACTTCAATAAGTCATGTTGTTAATGTAGAGACATAATCAAAAATGCCTTTTTTGTTGACACGTGAAACAACTCCATTCACTTCTTGAAAACAGAGCATTATGATCTACATTGTACTATTATAGTAGTATGTTGTGAAATGAATGAGAAAAAAGGATATTTGAAGTTCCACTTTGTTTTATTGCCTTACTTTTTTCAACAGACTGTATATGTGATGCCGTCTTCCAGTGCCAGATGTTCACAACTTCCTAGAGCAGTAGACAAGGTGCCATTTTATGCTTCATTAAAAAAGTTAAGAGATTACCTAAGAGGAGATCTGAAAGAACTTAGTGACTCTGAAGTATGTTTTCCTGATTTGGAGTTAAAGATTGTGAAGAAGGAGCCTAAACAAGAAATCAAAGAAGACATGGAGGAATCATGTTGCATGCAAAACATTCCAAATTCTCAAAATGGACATGCTGGTTACCCACCAACAAACATGCACATAAAACAGGAAGCAGGTTTCAACCCCATGAGTACTTCATCTCAGGATTGTATATCTACCTCCAGTCAACAGTACTATAACAACCAAAGCAATTATAGTAACCATGGAAATGAACTTGTTTCATATCAGATGAATCCCCAATCAAGGGGAGATCAACCACAGAATTATATGGGGCAAAATTCAATGGGAGCTAATTCCATCCAGATGTCTCAGGTCATGGTTCAAGGTCAAGTATCTCAACAGAATTTCCATATGTATCAAGGCTCTGCACAATCATACAGCACTGGTCATTCATCAGGGGCATTTGCATTCCAACAATCCATACAGGTCAATGGCATTAATCATCAGGCTTCTAGTCAGGTTATGGTTCAAAGTTCTTTCCAAGGATCACAGTATCCATCAACAGGTTACAACCAAAACATGATGAATCAAGGCAGCTATATGAACTACAACAACCAGGGACAGCCAATGTATAATCAGGAAAGTTACAGTCAGAACTCCCAAGGATCTCAATTCAACAATGATGTGACTTTTATGGGATTTTCTCATGGCCAAGAAGGACAAGATCAGACAAACTATAACCAATCATTTAATTTTGTTAAACCTGAGCCAAAAGACTTCAGTGACCACCAATCCAGTAGTTGTTGTAATGGTCAAGGTCAATATACTAGTTCATCCCTACAACATGACAGTCAAATGACAGGATATCATGATCAGCAAAGTCACATGACTCAGAACTGTTTGCCAGTAACTCATATCAAAGAAGAACCTAAAGACTTAAATGATCTGACTGGCAACTCTTGTCAAAGTATAAACCTGTAAAATAAATGTTGACATATCTTGATATCCTTTAATTCCAGTTTGTTACCAGTATTTTACTGATTAGAATACCTCATTTAATAGATATCCATGGCAATATTATTCATTACTGTTCCTAAGTTTGGATCCATGATTTGTATAGTTGTCTAAAAATTAGAGGTTGATGTTTACATTCTTTAAATTATTGTGCATTTAATCACATACGTAGAATTGATAATTCAAGAATGTATTAAAGTTGAAAAGTATGTGGATTAAACAGATCAAAGAAAAAATTATGACTGGATATGATGATTTACATTAACGATGTTTGCTTCTCATGTTTGGCCATTTTTGTAAGATTTTCGAACTCCTTACCATATACATGTACTCATGTGCATGCATGATGTCAGTAAAAATAGTTTAAATACCATATACATGTGCATGCACATGTGTACATGTATGTGGTATTTGAACTATTTATATTGACATCAGACTACAAAGCTTTATGATTTTCAAATTGCATTCAAAAACAAATCATCAGCTTGTGATAAAATATATATTCAACTTAACATGGATCCAACTTTGCTTCTATGAATTAATGGGTACTTAAATGATCTCAACTTTTAAACCGTATACTATTTATTGTAGTAATAATTCTGAAGTTAATTAATTTCTCAAGAAAAAGGCTATATGCTGTCATTAGATAATTAGAGAATGACAATGTAATTTAGTGGTGTAAGAATTTGTTAACACATATGAATAATTTAGTCAACAAAAATATAATTGTTTGATGATTCTCATGCCATTTGTCATTTCTGTTTTGGGTGTTTGCAATTTTCCTTTTTAAGCACATTTTAATACATTTTGTAAGATGAAAGCAAACCACATCCATTATCATTCTTTGTCTTTAAATAAGAATTTTTTTTATGTGCTAATTACGCCATTAGAAATAAAAAAAAAAGATTAAATTTTTAATGTGATTTTAATTTGGTTGTGTCAGAATGTTGTTGCTCATTTCAGTAACAGTTTTAAGTGTGACAGTTGAATCAATTGGCTCTTTCCAATATATGAGTGTGTAAATGGTATGTTATAAATGGTGGTGTTTTGAAGAAAATTTTCTCTACTGTATATTCAGAAATTGTTTTAAAAACTTTATTGTTGATTTTGTGTCAGGAAGTTGAATAATTTGATAATCTTCAACATTTTTTTCCATAGCATTACATTAATGCAGTTCCATTTCAAGTTTGAAGAAATGATCCCAAATAAAAAAAATAATTTTTGAATTTTATTGTAGATATATTTATGACTTTGATGTATATTTAATCATTGTGGTATAATTTATTTAAGGTGCTAGTTAAAAGTACAGTGTACTTACATTACATATATTTGAATTATTTGCTAGTTATGTTTTATTTTGTTTTTGGCTTTTTTTTTATTGTAAATAATTTGTGTGTCATTTTTTTACATGATAATGCTGATTTATTATTTTTTTGTTATATACAGGCAAATATTTTTCATGTGAAATTCATGTTAATTAAGGTTCACATGAAATTCATGTTAATCAAGCTTCATGTGAAATTCACATGAAATTAACATGATTTTCATGTGAACATTTTGTGTGAATTTCATGTGAAGGCTCCATTTACCAGAATTTCATTTGAACTCTGTCACTTAGTTTATTTGCTCAATTCAGGTGAAATCATGTGAAATTGGTGTGAAAATCATGTGAAAAAATTTTGCCTGTGTAACATTAAGTTATTATGTCCTCTCCAAGTGTCTGCTTGTAAATACACTGTAAGTAAATGTAGTTTGTATAGCACAATGTGTATTGTACCTCAGCTGTTTATTGCATTTATTTATTGAAAATGTCACTATCGATTTTTGATATTGACACAGAATATTTTGAAATATTTATTATATATTCAGCATTTTTTCTCTAAAGTTCTATGATATTTATATCAGAGCATTATGTTTCTGAAGAAAAAATCAAAGTGAACATGATTTAATATTAAACAAAACTTATATCTAACAAAACAGTTTGATTGTGTTTCATTTCCTTGGTTAAAGTCATTTTTGTTTGATCAGTTTCTTGTATTTTCAAAAAAGTGGACTTTTAAAATTTTAAATTTGGACTTTAAGATGAATTCTGTCACAAACCAGACACTACATGGTATGTGAGAATTATATATGTACAATGTCTAATACGCTAAGTACAAAATAAATGAGGAAGCAACCATTTAAGGAAAACATCCATATCAACACAAAGCACAATGAAAGGACTGCCTTTCATCAAACACAACCATTGTCACATGTGCATATAAAATAGATGTGATTATGCAGTTTGAGGATGAACTAGAAGTTCAAATTTGTAGGGCATGTAAAAAGTTAGCTACTTCTAAACACTCGTGTGGTTGAAGTTGTATTCCTCCAATATCCAGAAACGGTCAGTCCAGTTTTTCTGTTAATTTTCTTTACCACTTGAAGAGATACGAATTTGTTTTGATCATAGAGATAAAAATTTACATGCACTTCAATGTGTTATTAAATTGAAAAAAAAAATAGAGTTAAATACTATGTATCTTCCTTTTACACACTAGCTATTGTTTCTGTGTGACCAACTTTTAGCACCAGCCAAGACGAAGTTGATGTCTCTATCACAAATGGTATGGCACATTAATTGTTTATGGCTTTGTGGAGACAGGACTTGGATATTATGTTTTAAAGTGATAATACCACTTGCAGAGTTGAACGAACTTAAATTGCTTAAATCTACACAGAAAAGAAAATACTGTATTAGAGAAGTACATTACACATTATGTCTAGTTCATTTATATCTTGTCTTTCCTCTTATCATCGATGTAATTAGTCAACATTGCATTACATAACCCTATATCTGTTATAAAATTTTCCCCTAAAAAAGAAACACTTTTCTTAAAAAAATCTTTGACTGAAAGTGACGACACATCTACAATCTTTTTGTGGCAATAAAATACTAAGGAGATCTACTAATACTACAGTAAATACTTAAAAAACTTTATTCATCTAAGTAAAAATGAAGTTTTTTCATGTTTAAACTGTATGTATATATTGGCCCTAGATTGTCTACCCAATTACTGTTGAGCGTAATGGCGGATATCTTTGCACGGTTGTCTGTTATTGCTATTACTATCCAATTATAGAAATATGTCTATTTCCCCAAAAATGTTTAAACAAAACATTCTGTCCTTTACATAAACATGAATTAAAACCACCTGTTTTAAGTTTTAACTATGTATGTATTGACCTAATCAGATTTAGCCATTTACTGATTTAACGTAATGCCGAACATACTCAGTAAGATAACTGGCAACGTCACTGCCTTTGTTATAAAATGATAAAAATACACATCTCTTCAATTATGATGATAAGACAAAACACATTCAGACCAAATCATCGCGAAATTGACGATACCTACCAATGTTTGATAAGAAAGAAACATAATACGACGACAAGACCCACTGTCACAGACAAGAAAATAACAACCAAAGACTTTACTGAAAAAAGAACATCAACACTTATCCCAAAAGAACTTGAGATAAAGGATACTACAGACACTGTGAAGTCAGTCTTATATTTTGACCTACACTTGGAAATCGATGGTAAAGGAAAACTATTGACCAAACTTTACGACAAACGTGATGACTTTTCATTCAGAATTGTCAACTTTCCTTTCATCTGTGGGAACATCCCTTCGGCACCTGCGTATGGAGTGTTCATATCACAACTCATACGTTATGCCAGAGCTTGCCGAAACTACACAGACTTTGTATCACGCTAAAAACTAACAAATAGGCTTCTGGAATAGGGTTATGTTGCTACAAGATTCAAGTCATCACTACAGAAGTTTAATAGTCATCATCATGAACTCGTGGATCGTTACGGTGTATCCATCTGCAACATGAAAACTGATTTATTCAACGGGTCATAGTTTTCCTTTCCTCGTTTGTCTACCCCGGACTTGACTTTTTATGAGCAACTCGGCGGGTGTTTCTAGAAAAGCAGAGGACGCTTACCCTACCGGTGCCCCTGGTCCATGCTCCCAGTTTTTATTGGAGTCCGAGTTGCTCTTTTGCTTTTGTTACTTTGTATGTATGATTTTAGTTACTTTATGTTCTTTGTTGTGTGTGTCTGTTTCCCATGTCTGGTCAGATATGAAATTTAATATGGAGGGTCGAATTCATAAACCTTTCCAGATTCAAACTTCGTCTTTGTTAAGACCAAATAGTAGTCGTTTTCCGTAAGTGTGTTAATGATTCTTTCAATTTTGACTTCGGTGTAGGCAGATTTATTTTAATTGAGGGTCTCCGTGAAATGACACAGAGCAAGGAGTTAAATGTAGAAGGATTACAGTCTACTATAAAAATCCTTGCACAGGGTTATTGAATAAACAGATTAAGCTCTGCCGAGAAAAAAAATAATCTACATCTGTACTTCAATAAAAAGCTTGCTTTTTATGATGTCACAAACAAGAAAGAATATTCAATGTTGTATCGGAGCCTGAGTCTTTCAGTTGAACGAAACCGTTATTTCTGACATGTAGGAAGTAAATTTTAAGTGGACGTCTGGTAAATTTTATGTCTTTAACATAAATTAACATATTACGAGGTAAAGTGCTGTCTACATACCATGTTGACATATATTACGATGAAAACCATCTTTACAGTAACATTTCTTGTCCTTTCCTACCATACCACAATATCCACCGTCAGAACAGTAGGGCAGTCATCTGTGATCAAAAGTTAGATGCATGCTTCTCATACATATATACCAATTTTAATATATATATACTGATAATACAGAGACAGTATTGGAAGAGGAAATTAATAATAGCAAATTTGCGAGGGCATCACGTTTCACCTTGTACAGACCTTTGATCGGTATTCAACTATGTGTACTTTTGAAAAAAGGGCCTTTATTAATCGATGATCAAGCAGTTGTTTGAAATTAATGTTTAACTATTGATCAGAGGTAAATGACAACACAGGAAATCAATCACAGATATTAAAAAAATTAAAAAAAAAAAAATTGGTACGCAATTTACTGCTTCTGTGAATCGACCATAACGTTATGATTAAGATTGCCCGTCTGTGAGAAAATAACTAAGTGGTGGTCGAAATAAAATAAAAAGGTCATGAATTAAAATACTTTAATCTCGGTCACTACTTTTAAAAGAATAATCAAGGGAACCAAGGTTATAGCTGTAATCAAAAGAATAAAATCCAGGGACAAAGACAGACATGGAAAACAGACATACACAAGAAAGAACACAAAGTAACTAAAATCATACCTACAAAGTAAAAAAAGCAACTCGGACTCCACTAAAAACTGGGAGCGTACGGCAAAATCTGTCAAGTTACATGCCCTTCGGCATGCTGATTTGTCCATATCACCACAACATCTTAGTGTCCACGGAGATGTTTCTCCTCCACATCTATTTTCAAAACGTTTGGTCGGTGAGAATTTCATTATTATTTCACACAAGTTTATTCCATGTACGCATTCGTTCAAACATTTTGAAACTTTTAAACAGATAAATGTTACCAGGAGGCACAAAATGAATTTCATTTTCATTCACCGAGGACGTATTAAAAGTAAAGTTTATGTTACAACATAAGTGTAACTAACTTTTGAAGAAGAAAAAAAGATGCATACTAACCTGAATAAATGAAATGCATTATTAATTGTGATTAATGATTGGACAATTATTTTTTTAATCAATATTAGTAAATATACGTATCATTTGTAAAATGTGCAGTTGGTGCTACTTTTATATGACTTTAATAATTAACATCATTTATCTTACTGGTTTATTACTTGCTGTTGATGTAAGCCACCATTCACGATACACCCAAACTAGCTATTTCAATAAACTGCGGGTTTTTTATATTGTGCGCAATTGTAAATTATATTAATTATGACTAATCTGACAATAGTTGTATTCATTTTCCTCTTTTAAACTTTCCTTTGCAAAATTTTCAAATTGATTATGATCAATGGCGGTAAACATTGTACGTGATATGCATTTTACAGCATATTAACAAGGGACCTTACGACATTCCTGACTTTGCAGAGATTGTGCTAACCCCGGAACCGGTAGTTGTTATACATAGTCAGATTTTTTCCAATGATTATGTTTTATAGTGTACATCGTAAAGCTACATTACCTGACTTATAATACAAACTAACGAATACTATACTTTCCTAATATGAAATATGTTTTGTCCCATTTAAACAAACTATACACATATATCAATGTCAATATTCGAACGCGAATGAAACAAAGCCAAGAAAACCCAAAAAATCTTATTATCTTAATATCAGAAATTTATGTATGATACTATTTGCTAAGAAATTTATAAATGTGTATTAATATGTATTAATATCGCTTTAATTAACAAGATCTAGTCCAGACACTGAAAGTCATACACCTCCTTTAAACAAAAAAAAACATAACAGAAACTTAACAGATAGTTAAACTTACAAATGCAATATAGAGACGCAACCCAGGACAGAACTGCTTAATTAAACTGGTTAATGGCACCAGATCTTAATAAGTTAAAATATTTAGGTAATAATTAAAGCAATATTAATTTGATCTTCATGTCTGTAGGTCACATACATAGCATCATTTAACACACATCAACTTAGGGTAGTGATCAAATATCAAAGAACTAAACCCATTTGAAAAAACAATAGAAATGACAACTTTAACCTGCTATTTAGTTTTGAAATAATCAATATTGATATTGAAGGCGATGGTCAAGGTCATATGAAGAAAATCATGGTACCCTACACACTGCTTTTCATTTATCTATAGTGCTCAATGAAGACAAACATTGTCATACAAGTAATATACTAGTTAGCTAAAATCATACTTATTAATTTTGTTTACGACAGATTGAAAATGTTTATAAAAAGTATACATTTTCTAGAAAAGAGTAGAATACCCAAATTGTTAAAGGAGAGGAAATAATGCCACAAACAAATAAATTATCACAAAGAAAATTTTCCTCTCACACACAAGATAATATCAACTAACAGAAAATACCCGAGAGCACATTGAAACCTTTATGTAAACAAAGGATTTGACCTCATAAGTTCTTGCTGTTTTTCCCTTAGGTAGTACAATAACGATTAGGTCATTTCTGAAAATTTGGTCTCATTTTGTTGAAATAAAGCTGTTTTTAGGCAGTCCACATAGAAATTTCTCGTGTTTTGTCATACAAATGTGCATATTTTGTAAATACGGCAGGGGACTGAAACATTCCGGATACCGTTTTTCATTTAAATTACAACTGTTTACCATAACATATATTACATCTGTCTATGTATAAATGCTTATCTACATTTAATCAATATA
Organism: Perna viridis; assembly: GCA_037379345.1. NCBI lineage: Eukaryota > Metazoa > Mollusca > Bivalvia > Mytilida > Mytilidae > Perna > Perna viridis. The sequence continues at coordinate 6,748,797 of CM074511.1, read as the reverse complement.
TCCACAAAATTTCAACTTTTAATTTTAAGTTTTACAAAATTTAACGGGGGCAACTTGGTGTGCGAAACAGTGCGCCTTAATGTAACTGTATAGCGCACCCTTAGTGATTGGATTACTGTTTGTGGGAGACATCGTCTTCGTGTTGTGTTCTGTCCCTAGAGTGTTTATCCCCGTTATTGGTTCTACAACAGAATGATTGTTCCGAGCAGTGTCTAGAAATGTTGGGGTTTTTTTTGTAACTTTATTGTCGTTTTTTTTTTTTTTTATTATTTCTATTTCATATTGTACACTATTGAATACACTGTCGTTGTTATTGTCGCAAATGACACAATTATGAAAAAGTGTCAGCATCAGAGTTGGAGGTCAAACGGTCATGTTATCAAATGGGGAGTTGGGGTGTATCAGAGTAATCAAGGGAACCAAGATTATAGCGGAAATAAAAATAATGTAATCCAGGTACAAAGACCAGACATGGAAAACAGACAAACACAACAAGAAACATAAAGTAACTAAAATAATACATACAAAGTAACAAAAGTAAATGAGCAATTCGGACTCCACTAAAAACTGGGATCATGGACCAGGTGCTCCTGCAGAGTAAGCGTCTTCTGCTTTTCTAGAAATACCCGCCGAGTTGCTCATAAAAAGTCAAGTCCGGGGTAGAGGAAAGAGGTTTATCAGGTTAGTGAACAGTGCTCACACGTTTTCTATTTATTTTATTTTTTCTTCGGCTTTTTTATCGGCAATAATTTGTGTGTCATTTTGTTACATGATAATGCTGAAATTCTTTGTCATTGCCTATTTAAAAGAAATGAAGTTACTACTCCCTCTTCATGTGTCTAAGTGAGTAACCCTGTCCTCTACTTTCAGCTTCTGTATATAGATGATGTATTATCTCTGGTTTCAAGGATCCCTAGGTTTAATCAATCTAAAACTAAAACACCTTCGTCTGACTCATTTTCTTTTTTTTTCAGTCTGTAAGGAAAATAATTTTATTAATTATTAAATCATAGTCCTCTTTCCGAAATATGATTTTGAGTTTTCCAGTTTTGTTAGTACTTCTTGCATGTTTTTGGAGGTTCTTTCAAAATATGCCACACAACATTTTGAAAATTGGATACTAAAGAAAAGGACAGCCTAATCAAATGGACTAGTTACAAACAATGTGTAATTTATGTAATTTACATATGATTCCAAATTAGGTGTAAGTCATGTAACTCAAGCTAGTAATAGGAGTATCATTTTCATTAAATTTAAATACAACTGGAAAAGATTTTACTGTAAATCTTTAACATGTATCTGTTATCAAAGACTATCAAAACACCTATTGTATTTTGTTTTTTGCATCCCTTGGATACTCATATATTTGTTCGAAAAAGTGACATCAATGTGACAACAAGTAAACAAAAGATAATTCCCTAGGGGATAATCCGACAACAAAGGAAATCAGAAACAAAAATATTAAACAACATACATAAGATACACACAAAACAGATACATGGACGCGTACTTGCCAGACTTTCAATTGGAATATTTCCGTTGGTTTTGTATGGAAAGCCATATGTATTTGTGAACTTGATTTATAATATTGTATGCTATTTTACTGAAATTCGGACTACCGATTATGACATTCTGTGGGTACCGCATTGTAGTATATTTTGGTACCTTTGCAGTTTATCATATTCAATAGCACATTAAACTTATGATTGTGTTTTTCGTTTAAACCTCTACCGCTAGTTTCCCTGCAGTTTTACATTGCGTTACAGGACTTAGATTTTCCAGATACAACCGCAGAATGTCATGTGTGATGTGCAGTATAATGCTACAGAAGAGAACTATGATGTACCACAGAGAAAAATCGGTGGATGGAAACATCATTTCTGTCGACTTGCCTTTAACAGCGGAAATAATGGGATTTCAGTGATTGATTTATTACTTTTCTATGAATAATCCTTAAGAACTGAAACCGTTTACTCCTAGTCGAAAAAAATATTTAACTATTTTTAGTTTCTTAGAAAGTAATAGCTTCTGTTTATTAAAATATTGAAAAAAAACTAAAAATCAAAAAACAAAAACACCAAAAAAGCAGAAAAACCTTAGACATACATATTATGGTATATATTCTGATTAATATTTGTATTCCTTAACTTGACTGTGAAATCAAATTCCATTTTAAAAAGGGAACACCAATGAAGTGTCATAACTTCCGAATCTGTGGACGAAGTTGATCTCGCCGCCTTTTATTCGTTTCTCCAACGTAATTTTGATGAAATGTTATTGACTTCCGGTTAATTGTTAATGGTATCACCTTATTGACGTCATCATCTTTGTTCCTGGAATAAATAAAATTCAAAAGCTTTATATTGTTAATCTAACACATAGTGTAAATCCCATATCATGAATCAATCAACTAAGTATATCCCAAACCTGCTTCGGTAATTCATAAGATTCTGATGTATTAAACTCAACAATAAATTTGCATTTTATGTATATGTTGCATACATATAAAGATAATAACAGAGGCATTTCGGGCAAACAGATTTATCATGTTTATAAAATCAAAATGTATGTTATATTAAGAGATTATATGCTCTTAGTTCTCCTTATGTAAAGTTTTGGCAACAATGCACATACATCTTATTCTTCATGTAATTATCTCAAACGTTACACTATTTTCAGTTGTCGGAGGTTATTCAGTTTACCATGCATACCTATATAAAGAGATCCGTTTCTTTAAACACTGTGTTTTAAGTTCTTTTTTAACTCTGATGTCAATCTATAACATGAAGTGGCATTTGTAGAGGTAGTATTTTGTTATATGGTATTGGCATTTTTGTAAGTGAGCTCAAAGAGTATTTATAGAAAAGCTGATTCTACTACTTAATATTTGCAAACTTTTTACCAAAGTTCTTCGTACACGTCTAAATGACTTTTTGCATAAAGCAAACATTTTATGTGAAGAACGAATTAGGTTAGGTAAAGGTATGCGTACCAGCGATCACATGTTCGTTCTAAAAACACTTTGTGATAAAGATACACAAATTAAATAAAAAAATGGTATTCCTGTATTGTGAATTTTCGGAAAGCATTCGATATAGTTAGACATGAGAAAATGTTCTTAAAATTTAGACAAAATGGAATAAGTGATTTTTCTTATATTATCATAAAAAAAATATGTATGCAAATATAGATATCTGGGTTAAGGCTAGTTCCTTACATGCCACTAGCAGATTTAAGTCCCACATTGGTGTACAACAAGACGACAACTTGATTCCTAACTTGTTCAACTATCTTTTAACGATCTTCCAAATAATTTTATTCCTTCGTGTCAACCTGTTAATTTAGATCAATCTAGTTTCAACTGTCTTATGTACGTTGATGATGTCATATTACTTGCAGAGACAGCAAGTGGTCTACAGGAATGCTTGAAGTCTTCAGAGGGCCATTGTAAAAAATGGGGATTACAAATGAATATTAAGAAAATTCAGAATAAGCTCTCATCAACTGGAAGTAGAGTGTGGCAGATATTTTAATATACCAGCACAGCAGAAAACTTGTAAATTATGTAAAAACAATGTTGAAGATGAGATACAAAATGTTCTGTTCTAGATCTTGCTAGGAAGAAAACACTACATACTATGAAAATGAATATGCCAATTTAAAACATTTGGATGGTTTAAATGAATTTACATGACTTATGTGAGACGATGATGACTTTGTATACAATCATTTATTCAATTCAATAAACAACTTGTTTTCATAAGAGACGAACAGCTGAATTAGATATAAATGTTATCAGTCTTAGTCTAGAATTTTATTATTTTTTCATTGATCTTTGTTATTATCACATGTTGTAATTACTGCCTCTTCGTATCATACACCCGAACACATTGTGATCACTGTGATTGTTGTGCTACTTTATTCTGTCTTTCACACAAGTTTGATATTGTAATTAATTGCAAAAATCAGTTTAATCAATGTAATCAATGTATGAAATTCTTGTTTATTGTTTTGCCGTAACTGGCGTCTTTAATTGACAATAGAAAAATTGTATTTGATTTTGTATTTGTAAGATGGTACTTCTATCAAGTAAAAAATTGTTTACATTTAATTGCATATCATATTTCCAATGTAAGTACTTTGTTCAGTTTCTTTCAAAATCGTATTTTTTTCTTGTTGTTATTAACCAATGCAATTTATAATAAACTTCTGGGTAAACCGACATGCACCATAAAAATACTCACCAAAATTTAACAAGGTAAAAACAGCAAGAAAAAAGTACAACAACACTGGCAATGGGGAAGAAAACAACAGCAAAAATCTTTACTGAAATAATAATACGATCTTGTGAAAGTCAAAAAAAGAAAAAAATCGCTACAATAAAAAAATCAAATCATATAAATATCGGCAAAGAATACCGATGCGTCAGTAGTAGAAGAATTTAAATATGACAAAATCCCAAAACATGGCCTGAACGTAAACACAGGAAACAAAGACGGTCTATATACAAAATGTAGATAACTAAATGAAATTAATTACACGTAAAATTGCCTGTAAATACTGCCAATTTTGGTGTACTGTTCACGTAATACAACGGGTAACATCTCATCAGCAGTATAAGAGCAAAATGTATAGAAAGAGCGACATATAACCCATTAAAATAAAAGAAGAATTAATATCTGCAAAAAAAATCTTGATGCATCAACACAGAGAGACCTGGCCAAAATGTGAAAAGCAGGAAACAGGGTGGATCAACATACATAATGTAGACAAGAAATTAAATTATAATTACATATAAAAAAAAATGAAGATTAGAAAAACAAAAATTTCAACAGCAACTGTTATATTAATAGCTTGGTTGTAAAACATTTTTTTATTTGTTTAAAATGGTACTTTTTAATTAAACCTGTTATTATTAACAGGATATCTCAGCTCGGTTAAATTAATATATCAATATACTTGCACTTCTAACCTGAATCAAAGTTTGTAATTTCTTTTCGCAAAAAGTTTTACTAACCTAAGTTAGACGAAATGGTCAAATATGCGTCTTCTTTAACAGTAGTACTTTCCCGGCCAAGTCCGGTAGATGTCTCAAATGACTTTGTTACGATTTTTGGCAATCTTTCCCTTGATGAGCTCATTGAAGAAAATTCAGTTTTAAATGCCGCATTGCCAGTTGTCGATTTCGTTGTCAATATGGGTGATATAAACTGGGCTGTAGTTGCTATATTGGGAAAAGTTGGCCGAGTCGTATAAGTGGTCTTCGATGTCGTGGAAGTGATTGCCGTCGTGGGTTCTGTTGTAGAAGTGGTCGATGCTGCTGTGAGTTTTGTTGTGGAAGTGGTCGATATTGTTTTGTCCGTTGGTGAAGTGGTGATCGTCGTTGTGGATTTTGTTGATGTACCGATCGTTGTTCTTTTTGATTTTGTCGTGGAAGTGGTCTTAGTCGTTTTGACTTCTGTTTTAGAAGTGGTGGTCGTAGTTGTGGGTCCAGTTATAAAAGTAATCCTATTTGCTTTTGGTTCTATCGTGAACTTTGTGATACGACTTGTCGCTTTTGTATACATGTTTGTTGTTTTGGATTTTTCTGTTAAATAATATGTTTGTGACGATGAATTGTTATTAGATTTGGTAGTGGTCTTCTGTGCAACTACAATACAGGGAACACAGGTGAAATAATTATATATCAAACAAATTATTTAAACCGTTTCTTTGAAAGTTTAAATTAATCATATTAGTGTTACATAGTAATGCAGTTTCTTCATAAATGACATTTGTAAAAGTATATACGAACTTCTACCCTTAATTGCAATTGACATTTACATACCATGTTGACACTTGTCACCATAGAAACCATCTTTGCAATAACATTTTCTTTCTTTGCCCACCAAGCCACAATATCCCTTGTCCGAACAGAAGCTCTTTCCACCGGGACAGTCGTCTACAATAATAACTTGGTTGCCAAGTATAACAAAGTTAAATACGGATATTTCTTTTTTTTTCAGATTATTATTGAAAATAAAAAAAAGTAATGGAAATATCATGAAGCTTTTGTGCGATTTATTTGTAGTTATTCGCCTTTTTAGTAATCATAAAATATGAATGATTTTAAATACAGCACATATTTCCTGTGTCAATCACGAGATCGACAAAATATCTTAAGAATACATTGACAGCAAAAGTATTAAATTTCACTTAAGGACCAAAAGTACAAATAATTGAAAACACAATGTCTAATAACTTTTCAAAAATTAATTGCGATTCTTGTATAGCACAAATATTCTTACAATTTAGAATATTTTGATGCATTTATTCTGGTGATTTATATCTCCATCTTTTTCCAATAATTTCATATTTCATATTTTATATTTTATTTGTTGATTGTTCATATTCGTGTCTTGTCTCCTATTCCAAACCTTTATTAAAAATAATTTTAAGTTCTCTCGTTTGTCAATGAAAATTATTTCTAAAACTACAGTTGAAGAAAATGAGTACACTTTACGACATCTTTTCGGTATGAAATGCTTCAACAATATAAAGTTTTTAAAACCAAATAAGGTCGATCTATTTGATATTCAGATGCTTACAATATATGTAAATTCTCCATAGCAAGATTCATAGTGCTTACACTCTTTTTATCCCTCAATTAATTTTACATTAAAATAAATTTTATTTATTTCTATAGTTAATTACGAACGAAGCTTTTTTTTTTAGCAAAAAGGGCAAGATATATAAAATATTGCGTCATTCTCTTTTTTTTCTTCCTTTAGAAATACTGTTTTGCTCGTTGAGTTGGAATAAGGAACTTTTAGCCAAAATTACCGCAGCAATTGCCAGTAAATCCTGAGTTACAGTGGCAAATCCCATCAGCACCTCTCTTGCCGTTCACACATCGTGGCGAACACGGTTCACGCACAGCAAAATCTGTCAAGTTACATGCTCTTAAACATGCTGCTTTGTTCAGATTACTACAACATCTTAGTGTGTACTGAGATGTTTCTCCTTCGCACTTATTTTCGAAGCATTTGGTTGGTATCATTTTCATTGTTATGTCACACAAATTTATTCCGTTTCCACACTCATTCAAACAGTGATGCACAGAAATGAACAAAAATGGTATAAGTACACATAAAACTTTTCTCATTCTAACACGGTGAACAAACAGGAGTTCAGCGAAATGGATTTACATTTAGTTAAAAGTTACAATTCTGCAGTGTATAATCAAAGAAAATTAATTATCATGCATTAATTACGTGATAAATGGACATGCAAGATAAAGATGTAATAAATTACTCTCTTAAATATACTTCAAAGTGAAATGTATACCGCACCTATAGATGTAAGTCCTACCTTTCAACATAAAAATCTTTACAGAAATACGGAAACTGTTGTATCCTGACGTTTGTCAAGTATAAAGCACACACACACTGTGGTCAACATCGTATTCAATAGATAAGGATGCCTATGAAAATTACTTTTTTGATCTCTAAGTCAATAATACGTCGGCATAATCTAATCTTTATGTCAAACTTAATTCCATAAATAACAAACATGTTCTCAGTTGATGGTTTTCTTTATAAACTATCACAAAAAACTTCCCACTGTATATCAGGTGAAGATAAGTTAATGAGAGGAAAATTGATAATGAATTCTTTAATGTTGTTTTTCTATTACAAGGTCGGACAAGGGAAAATTATTTGAACCCACAGGGAAGCGTATATAAAAGGAAAGTCAAAGGTTGTTAACAAGTCAAGTTGTTCCATGACTTTTTATTTTAAATAACCTATCGCTTATCCAAATTAGCTGGCAAACTAATAAACCTAAAGGAACTATACAAGTATAAATAAACTAACATTTATATATCAAGTCATTACAAAATAATCACCAATGCCGTTATATGTGGGAGACATCAATATCACACAATATAACCATTAAAGAAGGAAAACAGTTTAAATCTACATTATATAGAAGAAAAAGTATTTAAAACCCAATAGTATCTTCCTTTAACTGTTTATATAAGAGGAGCTCAACATGGCTAAGTAATATTTTTTTTCTTCCGTCAATGAGCTTCATGGACATGTAATTATTAGCTGCTTTCATTTTAAAATATCTATGTATTCCATTTTTATGGTTTTATGCAAGCCATGCCAGAGCTACTAGCAAATATTCTGACGTCTAAGGTGCCATTCTTTGTAAGCATCAAAAGCAGCTTGAAATATGGGATCTCAAAAATCAACAAATCTTAATTTATTTTAGGAGACCATCAAAGTGTACTAGAATTGCATATTTCATTTGGTTATCATGGAAACCATATCAAAGTGTGCAATTTTGCAAATTGTATCTTTATAGATTCATTCTGTGAAAATTTCATTCAACAAAGTCTAATAGACAAAGTAATCAAACTCAAACAATTAATTTAAGTATGTCTTAAGCATTAAAAAACAAGTACTTTTCTCATATATACATCACAAGTCGTGAAATTCTAACGTCTTGATTGAAAATCTGGGTGAATTACGTTTGTGCACGCTTGCACGCTTGCCCTAAATTTACCTGAGAAATTGTTCTTCGGTTGAGCACAGTCAATGTTCAGAAATTTTCTACGGTTGCGCACACTGACATAAATTTTGCTTTCATAATATGTTTGTATGATGAGTTTTATTCATTGTATTGTTAAAAATAAAACAAGTATAAAATGTCAGTGAACACAAAACGTCAGTCTTGATATATCTGTCGAACAGAGATAATAGGGATACCAATAAATGGAAACCAGGAATACTGTACCAGGGTTTTCAATACCGATATTTCAGAGAATCAAAACCAGTAAAAACCTGGAGATGTACAATTAAAAGCTGCAAGGCTATGTACACAACATATTTACAAGAGTTAATGGTAATTGACGACCGATTCGAACATAGCCATGATGAGCCGTCAGACAGAAATGTCCAGTCGCAGAAAATCAGAGACAGTTGCAAATGGCAGAATGGCAAAAGTAGAGCCGGCCATTCATCTTTTTAGGAAAATCAGGAAGACACAGCCGAAGTTACCACATAGTAGGGAGGCGACACATAAAACATTAAGCCAGTATCAGTTGCTATTGGGTCAAGATTAAAAACATGATTAAATGAAACAATAGTAAAACCAACATTATCATGTTTACAACAGACACGAACCTGAGATTTCTTTGTCAGGATGAGGTACATTTATTTTGAGATGGTACTTTCCAATACTGTCCGAAATTTTATTATCAGTTATATAGTATCCACGTGTTCAAAAATGGACAATATGTTCCGTGTATGTTCTCCTTGTTACCGGACAAATCCAAGCAGTGCTACGTCAGCATGTTCAGGTAGCTCATTGTTTCATGTTCCTGAAATCTTAACATGACGTATTTGCATTCGTATTTTGAAATGGCCGTTCATGATGCTGCTCATGAAATTTGGCCATACTTATCAGTTTCATCTTGGACAGGCTTGGTACCGCAAATCATTGAGTATAACGACCGAGATTCGGATGTTGGTAACTGGCTAAAACTATTTTTCGACTTGAGCTACTTAGAACCAGGCGTTGTTATGGGGTGCTTTGCGTTTGACATTTTACAAGTGGCCCCAGAAGATGAAAAAGTATGGAGTTCGCAGATTATGTTCTAAAAATGTATGTTGACGAAACTGCCAAATTTCTTAGCACTATTTGGGCAGATCCCAATTTTAACACCATATGCACAACAAATGGCTGTGAGTTTTCACAATGAGAAATGAAGGGAACCAAGATTCTAGCGGTAATCAAACGAATGTAATCCAGGGACAAACACCAGACTTGGAAAACAGTCATACACCACAAAGAACATAAAGTAACTAAAATAATACATACAAAGTAACAAATGCAAGTGAGCAACTCGGAGCAAATGTCAATTCTATGCATTAAAATTTAGCATTTCCTTCTTTGAATAAACTATTTTGGTGTTTGTATCATTAGACATATTGTACCAGTTAGCGGGCAAACTTTGAGAAAAGCACATTCTGATTTTGTTGAAAAATGTCCCCCATCAATTATATTAGTAGTGGATTTTTTTTTGGTTTTCTTAAATATACTTGAAATAGACCATATTATAAAAACCAGAAAGATAATACATGTAAGCGCAATTCACTGAAAAAGCAATATTTGGCTAAATCGGTTCTGCAAAGAAGGCATTGCACTTGATTTTGATAACAGCATTTTAATTTTGTACAATGGTAAATTGTTTTGTTTTTCTTAAATGTGTAAGCTGCAGTGTAGATAATTCATTACCAACTAAAACTCATTTTCAAAGCCATCTTCAAATTAAAAAAAAGGCCGTTTTATTTCATTTGTGTGCAAAACGTTGACAAAAGTTACTTTTCCTTATGTATATCTTATGAATTAACCATTATGATGATGGAGTGTAAAGCTTTGATCTTTGTATTTGAAGTTTTTTTTCTAATAATTTAGTTAATAAAACAGGTTACTCCATTCAAATTGATTGAAAAACAAATAGTAAGAAAATCATAAAATACCCTTAATTTGTAACATTTATTTAATGAATTCATTGTGGAACAGAACAAGACTAAAACATGTTCTTCATGGTCACAAATAAAATATACGATATTTCATTTTTTTTTTGTATGTGAAAGTGTTAGAAAACCTAATCAAAGCCATTTATTTCAAAATTTACATTAAATATTAGTGTCCTTATTCTGCTAAAAAGTATATTTTGTACAGAATCAAACAAATACATAGCAGAAAAGGCCATTTCGAGGGCATTCTCATACCAATTTCATTAGTATTAAGGAAACAGTTGTCATTTAAGAAATACAGATGATCATTTTCACAAGAAAGAAAGAAAATTTTGTATTTTTTTTACCAAAGTGTTAAACTAATGATGGCTAAAATAGCATTCACAGGTTATGTGTTATTTCAATATGATGTTGGATTTGTTTTCAGCATAAATTTGTTGTCAACATTACGCATCTTGTCAGAAAAAAATTGATCTCTTAATAAATTTGTAACAGTTTTCTTGTTACCACTAAGTTAATGATTTAAATTGGGCACCAACATGAATGGAACTCAAGTAGCACCATAAAAAGACCTCGAGGATCAAATAAAGTAAAAAGGCCATATTTTGATACTTTAAATTTTGATGTATTCTCTCTATTTACTTTTGTTCATTTTTTCCTTAAAAAGAGCAAATTTTGTTTTTTATATCTTTCATGTAACTTTTCATGAATACCAATAGAAACAACAATGATTATTTACTGAGTACACAAATTTCTATTTATTTTGAAAATCCTGTGCAATATTCAATTTGTAACATTTCATTCGAAATGTAAATGTAATATAAAAAATACATAAAGGAATAGTTACAATTTTTATCATTTAAGGTCCAAATATGGTCACATCTGTTTACATGGCAACCTATTATTGTAATTTGAGCCAAATCCGTGACAAGCCATTTCCAAAAGGAATCCTTGCGTTCCTCGATTTTTACAGGAACGACTCTTAGTGCGTCGTCGTTGGCTGAGACAGGGTTTGGGACAAAGGTTATAAAAAATACAACTCATACGCTCTCTCAAAAAGTTTTATTTCCGATATTTAGATCTTATTGAGAAATATTCGGTTTCTGACGACTGATAAAAGATTATGGAATTTTATAATATCAACAAATTTCTTTTTGTACTTTCTACTTGTATCCTATTATTGTCAACTCGAACTTGACGCGTCTTCCCCACAAAGTTCAAGACTCATTTTGAAGTCGGTGCTTACTTTGTTTTTTTTTATTATTATTATTAAATAAGTTCCTTTTATTTTCCTGCTGTTTTGACGACTAATTTTACCAATTGCACTGGTAGCTGCCCCTTTATATTTTGATATACCGGAAATGATTAACCGTAATGAAGCAAGAGGTTAAGCGCGTTATGAAACCTGGTTTACCCACCATTTCCTTCGGGAATACCACGTCAGGACCATTGCGCCAGAAACCAACTTTCCGGTATTTATTGCCATTTGTTATACGGACTTTTCTTTTTGACTATTTCTTTTGACCATTGCCTTGAGTTTGTCAGTTCGGTAATTTTGTTTTTACTCTTCATCTACCGTCATTTAACTTTACATTTTGTTTTTTTTTTTCTTGTCTATAGTACTTATATCTGTCTAAGATGTAATAATCTTTTATTGTGTGTTTGTAATGTTGTCTTTATATTTTGAAGTAAGAGTATATGGTTTAAGATAAGCAACAGTCACTCGTTGAATGTTCAGTTCCTTTTCTTGTCCCGTTCACCGATAACAAACACTTTCTGACTTTTTCACAGTTGTATTGTTCTAAGACCAATTTATTTCACTTTATGAACTCTTTTGTGGTATTAAATGTACATTTCTTGGAATCATAATGAATCTTCCTAAGCAAATATATTACTTGCCAAATATCCTTCAAGACCCACTGTGAAAAATTATCAATTATAATACGAAACTATCACCTCTACTAATGTTTCAAGAAATCTCTCGTAAACAGCATTAAAAAAATACACAGGAAGATCTACCGGTATATCCAAATTCAAATTGTAGTTAAGAAGTACTCAAAACCAAAAATATTGAAAAGGAAGACAAATCCAGCACCAAGAATGTCTCCAATATAAGGAATGGAGCCTCAATGTTTAAGGACTTCTTAATTTCGTGATACAGCAAATTTCTGTAAAAAAATCTACGACATAAATCGGTTGAGACAAGCCTAACTACTGAATACGAGAATACCCTCAAGGACCTTTGGTCCAACAGCAGAAGCATGCACCTAGTAAATAAAAAAATACCTCTCCCAACATTGCAGAATGTTGTATATAGGTGTGTCTCAACGTTTCTAAAATTAATGTGGTCTGTTTAGGTTTGGTTTGTTGGATTGGGAGAATCGCACATGGTCAGTCTTGTAGCATCTGCTGTGCATAGTACTTATCTTCGTCGTATAAAAAGCTATCGTTATGGTGTTGCATGTGGCCGTAGCCGTTCAGACAATACCTGCGCTGGTAAATAAATATATCAGTAACACTTTATTGGTCCAAAACGTATATAGTGATATCGGGGATGGGTTGAGAGCCCTTAAAAATCCAGCATCTCCTCCTGTCGGATCAATTTTTCTTACTTTCGACTGAATTACCATTATCAAATTATTTCAGCTAAAAAGCAATTATATTTATTTCCGAACTTTGCTCAATTATATAAACTGTTACAGATTAATAGAGGAATGGTCTAATTAATATTAAAGTATATACATGAGTATCAAATTTTGTAAATACAAATTTGTTTAAAATATTAAAATCATTGTTCACGTGGTACAGCTGCAAGTGTAAAGTTCATTACTTGAAAAAGGGGATTAACATTTGATTCTGAGGGGAGACTGGCAAATTTTGTGGGGTCAAAATATTTACTTCCGAAGTTTTGAGGATCAAATTTTATTTTCAACCACAACGGGTATGAAGTATCTGGACTGAGGTCAGAAAATTATTTTTATTTTCTAGGAAGTGTGGGCCAGAATAATTTATATTCCACATTACAGAGCCAGAATATTTTAGTTAAAAAAACAAACCAGTCCATCCCAACCCTCAGAATCAAATGGTCGTCCCCTAAATTATATTTCACTACCTTTAATATAATAGTTTATAATATGTATGTAAATCAAAAGCCACAAAAACTCGCATAAAGTTTTAAAATTTTAGAGTTACAAATATAAAAAACATCTTAAATATTAAATACATAAATCCTCAATGTACACGTTATCACAAACAAATGTATAAATGATTTGGTGTACGAGTGTGAATCTCACGCGTAAAACATTCCTACAAGTAGTTTACCAAGTATGTCACAATACTGTCACAGCTATCATTGTACCAATTAAACACTGCTTGCTATTTCGCTACTTAAAATCATCAGGTGTTTCTATGTCAACAATTTGAGATTAAGGAATGTAACAGTTTATAGAAATAATGAATCTATAAAATATATCTGTATCTATAAAACCTTCACATGCTTTAGGTATAATCATCTAACATATCATAATATATTTTCTATATATATTTATATATAATATATATTCAGTCCTATGAATTTTACTGTCATAAATATATAACTATCTCAACACCAAATCATGCAGTAGTGGTAACACCTAATCTGATGAAGTGGAAGGTTGACTTACTATAGGCTTCTCAGAAGCCATGGCTTCCTCATATGACGGCGGTTGAGTTGTAACGGCGCCATTTATTTCATTCATGGATTCTTCATTTGAATTCCTCTGATTTTGACGGCTATTATCTATCTGATTGACATTGTTCATATTGGTGAAATTGGATGACACAAGCACCGCTGCGTTTTGCCTTTCACCTCTACGTCTCCTCTCCCGATTGCTTTCTTCACAACAGTCCCAATCCGATGATATGCAACAGAAATATAATGGACCACATCCCCCATGGCCGTTGTGATCACCATCACAGCAATCACAACCACAACAGTCACATTGGCACCTATTGCAGGTAAGTACCTTACAGACATCACCACAGCAATCAAAACAATCACAGTCACCACAATCACAGTCACAGTCACCACAGTCACAATCTCCACAATCACAATCTCCACAATCTATATCACTCATTATCTGAAATGAAGTAAAAATCTAAAAATCAAGCACTGCAGTAATCTCTTCTTGGTCAAGCAAAGACAGAAAATATTCCATATCAAATGCTTAAGTATCATTCTAAAAATTACTAGAGATGCGAGTCAATCAAGGAGGTATGAAACTTTATAATACATTTACTACATGTTCCAATCAAAATTGATACACGTACAAAATCATTTCTTAAAACTCAGGTATGATTGATCTGAGGATATGTGTGTGAATGTGGTCGCCTTCCGCTATTTCATTATGTTTTTATAAATAGAGGTTTGCTTATAAATCCTTACCTAGTCGACCCAATGTACATAGTTTATAGTGTGTATACGTGTATATGTGCGACACAAATTTAAAAAAATAAAATGTTTTTCATAGTTCCTACTTCCTGAAGATCGACGGAAGATGTAAACACACTTCACGTTCTACAATCTCCTGATGAACTCAACACGCTGAATATAATGTCACTTTTCTCAGCGCATCTATTTACAAAATTCCAAACTTATTTAAACATTTAACAATAGCGGTGAATCGATCCTCGTACTTGAAAGACAGATATTGATGAGATGAAATAACACAATTATGGAAATATACTTACTGGTTGAATTCTTCGTCGTATTTTATTTGTTGACTATATAGGAAATCCACATTGATTGTTGTGTTCCTATCACCACACAACAGGTATGGCATTGCTAATTACGCATGTGACGTTAACAAATATTTACTATGATCGAGGTTTTCCCCGATCTATATTTAGAAAAGTGACTTTATTTCAATGCGCCCACCTTCGAAAGGTGGGTTGGATCACAGGTTACATATCTGCTCGCTAGGCAATGGGAACATAGACCGACTTTCTTTTGACCTTGCAACCTCCCACATTTTTATTTCTATATTGATATATCGGGAGAAACAAGGCATGCAGGGTCAGAGGAAATTCTGACTAACTCGTCCATCATCGCGACACTCGCAACTACAACATTCACAACCACATCGACTACATGTAAGAGTTATACAGAAAGATGTCGACTGGATTTTTTTTTGGGCCTGTCCCAAGTCAGGAGTTTCTGTATGTCGAAATAACACCAAGTTCTTACAGATCAAAATTATAAGCGATAAAGAGGTTAAGTATCCATCTTCAAATGTAGGTGATGATCATCAAGGTCAGACCTTATTACCTTAGACAAAGTTCACGTTCTATAATAAGAAAGTTTTCTTTATCAATGAGTGTATATACATAGAATAGGCGAGTTGTTTTTGTGTGATTTCTTCACATAGGTTTAGCGATGCTCGTCAGATCAAGTGATGTCCAAATTTGACTATGAAGACACTTTGGCAAACTTCAATTAACCTCATGTGACCTTGAAATTGAGGAAGCACATTTATTCTTTCTCCATTTTGGTCTTCAAATAAGGATTGTAAATTAGAGTATGTTTCGGGGATTTGGTGTCTGGGCGGATCGGAACAGCAGGTTAAACGTCAGGTCCCCATATAATGGTTAGTTTTGGACGTTTCGGGCGTTTGGTACCATCTACTCTCTTGAATTATTATTTAAGTAAAATATTTTAATTCAAAGTAAACTTCATTTACTTTTAATAATGTTTTTTTTTCTTTTTTTTTCCTAATAAGTGTATCATATTTTATATATTGAATTAATTGAAGTTATCTTATTATGTTGTTTTATGGTATTACATTTTGAATATTGGATTTTTGTATCCTTAGGATTTTTTTATTGTTACAACAATTTAATAATCTAATGTTTAAAATTTAAAATAAAAGTTAATCATATATATTTATGAATTCAAACGAAGAAATAAGTGATTAATTAAAGTCTGGTTCCTACTCTCTTGAATTATTATTTTAGGTGCCTTGGATAACAGATACCAGTCCATATTTTGACGGTGTGAGCTTACCACAAACACAACAAAATTAGTCTCACGGAAAAGAGTAATCAAGGGAACCAAGGTTATAGCAGTAATCAAAGAGCAATCAGGGGAACCAAAGTTATAGCGGTAATCAAAGAGTAATCAAGGGAAACAAGGTTATAGCGGGAATCAAAAGACATGGAAAATAGACATACACAACAAAGAACATAAAGTAACTAAAATCACACATACAAAGTAACAAAAGCAAAATATCCAAAACAAAATTTCTACCCATAAAATCCATGTCACAATACTTGTTTAGTTTTTACCTTTAGTTTATTTTATGTTGCTTGAGTATTAAGGGGAAACTATTTCGCTGTACCTGTGTATAATGATGTTTTGGGGCCTGCCCTGTGGTGTAAGGGTTTCCTCGTCGTTCATTGAAGATCAATGGGTGATTTTCCATCCCGGTGGGGTTGTTGTCTTTTTGACATATTCACTATGCCTATTCCTGTTATATGTAATGTCACGACTATAGTCACTGAAGACTCACTTCTGTAATGTCCGGGTCTCACCAACGATCACAAATCAAACAACAACATGATTACAAAAGGAAACATCTACTACAACATTTACACTCACATCAACTACATGTATGACTTTTGCAGCATTCGCAGACTTCTGATTTAAATATATTTTTCCCGTTGTCAGTTTTATGCAGCCTGTTTATACCGGAAGCGCTATTTATCTGGTTAAACCCGTCATTTCCAACAGATAAGCCTTCACTAAATCAGGATCATTGCGCTTGTTTTAATTCCCACATTCCGGTTCTTTTCCTTGATATTGCCATTTGTCATATATGCAGGCTTTCTTTTTTACTATTGCATGCCATGAGTTAAGTAGTTGGAAATGTCATTAGTTACCCTTTATGTATCCATCAGGATATTGAGTTGTACAGTTACTTTTTTTTGCCATTGATTTAAGGAATGGTTCAATTTTGTAATAAGTGAAAAAGGCAACTGTGACAGCCTTAAGCAGATTGAACTAAGTTAGACAACCATTTTTTTCTTTTCATTTCTTGAAAAATCGAAAACAACCACTTTGTTTCTTTTGCAAAAATAACCAAAAAAATGAAACGAGACAACATCGCGGATATGTAACGAGGAGTGATCACGCCTTGTGATTTTTCTCACATCCTGCATAGCAGAGTCTATAAGTTAGCGAAATGATGCATTGTAAATCAGGAAGCGGTTTTTACGGGTCTGCAAACGGAGTTACTTGGCCATTTCCGCTACACTAAAGGTTACAAACCAATAATGTCACTTCCAATATGCTTCAATGCTTATTTCACTAAGTTCGATGTGTTATGGAGCTTTTACCTTAAGTTTAGCCCAAAGAAGACTATACATTGACTAAAAGATGCATGTTTACACTAATATCCCTTAAAATATTATGCGTGGTTTACTACCTTGCAGTGCGATACTGGCTCCTACAAACGAGCTAAAACAAGAATGGGAATTCCTCTCCATTTCACAAAAAGGGGTCTCCATGCAGAAATCATAAAAAAATAAATTTTATTCAGTAAGTTACAGTAACCATTTTATGTAGAAATGAAGTAAATATAATTCCCTGCAAAACACAGGCTCACTTGTGAAGATTTGATGTGCAATTTTGTCCACAGCAACATAACACAAGTGCACTAAAACTAGTGTAGGACTATATTAGTTCATGAGTGGTATGTAACCATAATTAGAACAGGATCAGTAAATAAGTGCATTAAATAGTACATTAAAAACATGGTTAAATCACAAAGGACAACAATTAGTCCAACTAGTAATCGGCAAAGCAATACAGAAGCGTCTTTATGGGACACTTCAGATATATCAAAATTCAAAGACATGACCTGAACGTGAAACACGAAACAATATAGCGAACAGAATAAAATACAATCGTGACAAGTAGAAACTGATGATAAGGCAAACTAGACACCACACAAAAAACTCAAGCACTAGAAGTATGAACTTCTGTAAAAACAGGGAAGGACATCAGGTGCTCCGGAAAGGTAAGCATGTCCTCCAGCGGTACCTGTTATATTGCAAGTGAGTATAATTCAGTAAGAGTCTACTAACAATCATGTGTAGCACCCCGACACTTAAGACAGTCACTTTTAATAGAGATCAGTTTAAAAACTCACTATTTTAGCACAACGACTGTACCTAGAGGTCCATAACAATCATGGACTATATAACGAATTGAACAAAATCTAAATATCATAACCAACTAAAATATGACAAGAACAACATATAACATATGGAAATCAAATAATAAAAAACACCAATTTTAACATTATTTTTCTATATAAGTAGTTAATCGTCTTAACTACTTACTTTTAACGTTGGGTTTTTAAATATTACCATAACTTACGAGAAATGCTGTACAATATAAAATGTCTCCTTCTTCCCTTGTTCGATGGATTCCTGATGAAGACCTTGTTCACGCTTTGTTTTATCTAAAGTCCTTCTATAAGGAAGAAGACTCATAAGCTTACAATGTCCCACTTCAAATTTTAATATTTCTTTTCACATTGGAAAAGAAAAAGGGATATATATTTGATTAATATAAATTACGACCGGACCTACTTATTAGTGTTGTATTGAGTATCGTAAGGTTTTTCAAATGATGAGGAGTACATTTTTCTGTCCAAGAATAATTTTCTACTCGTTATGTATTTGCTAAATTCGATTACAGAATTTATACAGCTAGACGGTAAAAAAGTAAATACTCGAAAGTTCGGTATTCTAACATGACCTCTTACTGAGGTTATAAACTAGTGACCAGAGCCGTAATGCCATAGCGACGGCTCTGACAAATTCAGCATTATATTTGAAACTTCCAAATTGAATGAAGTCAGATACCTAAAATCGCTATCGCTATTGGTAAAATAACTGAGATTAATCGCCACCCATGATAAACCGAATGAAAAATTTGTCCTCTGGAATTTTTGTTAAAAATTATCATAAACACAATTTAAAGTTCGGCTGTATCACACAATTTAAAGTTCAGCTGTATCCACTTTATTAAGTTATAAACTTGACAGTTACATGCCGATCTATATATGAAAATCATAAATTTGCCATGCCTCACAAAAATATATTCAGCTCGCGTGCCTTAGCCTCCTTTCGCAAATGTCATAAAGTTCACACGATTTTTTGACGGACACCATCATATTGTCGGAAGGATGAATAATGTACGGATGAGTGACTCCTTCAAATGTATGGAACAAGATTGTTATAATCTTAGCGGATGTAGATGGTTCAAATTATCTTTTGTTCTCAAAATTTGTGGATTAATAACGGAAATACGTCTGTTCATCGGGCGAAGTGATTCTATAGCTTATTTTCAATTATTGTATTTTGGCTTTAAAACCAACTTCTTTATAAAGCACATGATCACGGTGTAACATTAGATCAAAGTGTAACGATACGGGGTAAAAATAACTGGGTAATTGAGTAGTTTAACTGTAAAATGGCCTCACTTTTTATCATGTCTCATTCACTTACCAAAGTTTAATCTAACCCAATTACAAATGAACTACTAACACACAGTATATCCCATTTAGGATTTCATCATCCGCCTTACAAAGAAAACAGTGCCTGACGTGAATCGAATAAGAGGCTCAGGCACTGTGAGGAGATACCAACAGATCTAATAGGATACTAAATAGTGCCTTTCATAATGAAGGAGTAAGCTACCCGACCAGCTTTGCAGTGAGATTCTAACTTGCTAGTCAAAAGAATCAGCACTCTGCAGAAAGGAAAGTCTGCCACTTGGACAAATTATTCAGACTCTTAAAGCTATCAATAACACCACAAGGTAGCGACAACAAATCTCCACAAAATTGTAATAGAGTTGAACACAGTACTTCAAGAAGATTGAGACGAGCGCGGTACAAATACTCCATCGAGTTAAGCGTGGTACCGCTAGACCATTGAATAAAAGACAGCATCGAATCCGGTATCACCAGTTCATTGAGTCGAACGCACTACAACCACTATACTGTCAAGGCGAGCGTAGTTACCACTATACCATTGAATCGAAACCGAGCGCTGTCCAACCAGTCCAATAAGTCCAGCACGTTACCACTGGACCAAAGAGTCGAGCGTAGTCCTAATAGACAATCGAGCCCAGCGCTGTGCCACTAGAACATCGAGTCGAGAGCAGTACAACTAGATCATTGAGTTCAGAGCGGTACTTCTAGACAATCGAGTCCAGCGCGGTACCACTAGACATCCAGTTGAGTGCAGTACCATTTGACAGAAGAAGCGTATAGGCTTGATTATCACTTGTACTCCAAAGTACTTAATTGTTTTTTTACTACCGATGTGTGGAGATTTGAGTAGCCCAAAATGAGTTACTTTATGTATTATTTTTGTTATTATTATTATTATATCGAAACAACCTTCTTTCAATTATATGTATTTTTAGATTTCAATGAGACATTGAAAAAAAACAACTATACTCATAATAATGTTGTTACATGTATAATTAGTAAGATGTTGTCACAACCATGATTCAGTAGGGGGATTTAGACGTCAATTATACGATTACTGAAGTTACATCCTTATACAAATTAATACCTTAAATGATAAACAAAGAGCAACTAATTCATAGTTTAATGGACTTACAATTCATGTCATGAAGAATCTTAAATTTAATTGTGTTTTTATTTTATTACAAGGAATACATGTCATTCTTGGTTCAGGTAAGAACTAATCTATTAATAAACTAATACAAGTTGAAAGTCATTCTAAAAAATCTTAAATTACATTGTTTAGTTTTGAATAAGATTATGAACAGTACATTTAGACATTATTTGTCTGTGCCAGGAATCTTTCGATACAGTGTTTTCTCTGCAACTTCGTCACTTTGACAGAAGCTTCATATAGGTATGCTATATCGTGAGAATTAATTTTGGACTTGACCGACATTCATGTTTGACGACCTTGTTCTTATTTTGACGATATGATTTCTGGTTTGAGGATCTGGGATATTCTTAGGTTATCTTTGCTTACAGTTTTTCTGGTTTAATGATTTTTAAAGTGCTGTTGTTATTGTGTAAGACAAGCATACAATGTTTGTATAAACAAAGTTATAAACAATCACAGCAATGTATAATCGTAATAACATACATTCCCTTGCTTTACCACTTTGTAGCCCGAAGCATTTCAAAATTAATGATATGTTCATTTTGGTTTAATTTAGAAAATAAACTACATGCCCCAATAGCCATAAATACGGATACGTATCTAAAATTTAATCGACAGTGTTGATTTGGTATCATTAAATTATTGATTAGCTGATCCACAGATTTTGAAAATGGTGTTCCAGAAAGAGTGGGTTATATGTTATAATTTGCAAATTTTTTGCCAAAATGTGGCAAGAAATTAACAATTTTTTCTTTCAATACAATGGGGGGGGGTGTGTCCAACCCCCAGAATCTCCCATTTCCGCAACTTTTATGTCATATGAATACATATTAGAGACAGTGTACTATACAGTTAACCTTTACGTCTGACACTGTATCTTTATTATTTACTTTTTTATTATTAATTCCAGTTAATCTAGCTTTTAAAAAGCCAGCACGCTTAAGTTCCAACTTTATTGTACCAAGTACAGGACAGATTTTCTACACCGCCGACAGAGCCGTTGACGAGAACACCAGCAATGTGTTCGGGACACCGGAAGCGCCCGCGGGTACATGTTGTCACGCTCAGTCTCCGCGTACTGAACAAGTGGTTTATTGGGAAGTGGATCTCGGACAATCTAGTATTGTAACAAGCGTTCTTATATCATATAGACGAACTCGTAAGTAAATAATTGCAAATTTAATAGTAAATAGTGAATAAATCAAGTCGTTAATTATTGGAGAACTCATTAGCAGATCAAATAATTCCAAGGTGGAAAGAGTAGCAATTCAATTTTATAAGGAACACGCCTTCTTGGTTCCCTTGATTACTCCTTCTTATTCGATAAAAAAAAATCGTCCATCTCATATTCCCTACTTGCGGAGCTTGGGATGCAGCCATATTTTATCCTGTTTTTGCAGAGTTACCTCCCGTAAGAGCAGGTGTAATTTCGAAGTCTCTCTAATCGATGTTCGGATTCGGATGCAGAAAAAAGAGGTAACTCGAATGAAAATGGAATCCCCAGCAGACAAACACAACGGTGTTTCTAAAATTTACATGGTGTTTCAATTTGTTGGTAGGTTACATAAGGATGATTTCCATTTGTATCCTGGGTAAAGAAAATTTTTGACTTTTGAGATTTTCTAAAGTATGATATCGGATGGAAAACCTTACGTGTTCCGAATAGTTCCATGCTCCAAAGGGGGATAAATGTTGACAAAACGTTGGTCCGCAAGTCGGGAATATCAAAATTTGTAATATGACTGTGACGTCAACAGCATTTTTTTTATGTTGAAATCGTTCAGATTTGATACCCAAATTAAATTATAAGGAATCTTATATTTTCTGTCTACAATAACCACAATGCAAGTGGTACACATTTGAAAGTAACCGGCTTCGCTGATTATTTAGCGTGACCACCTGATTGGAGTTATTGTCTTCAAAGTCAGACGAAATATAACAGTCATTCCTAAAATATCTCATATGCTCCACATGCACTTTATTTCTTTTTTAACGAAAAATGACAAGCGAGTGGTCCCACTAAAGTTACCAACTTTATCACTAGAAAAATACTACTAAGAGTAACTGCGACTCTTTACTGGAATTATATATCTCGACATGATGTAGTTAAAGAAGGTGACACTTCTTAATTGACTTGGGGTAATTTATTAACAAGAGTGGAAATCATAAAGGGCCATTCAGATAATTGTAAATGGGCACTAAAGGGGTACTCAATAGGGGCAGAGGGGCGCGGGCGTGATAGGGGCGGGACACGGCACCCTCCATTTTGCCCTAGCTAGGACACTGGCCGGTACATAAAGTGAAATCTGTACAAATAGAGCCCTGAAAACATCTGTAATCCAAAAAATTATTTAGTCTCTTCCTAATGTGAACCCGTGTAAACTTGTCTAAACCGAACAAACGAGGTTCCGTTTAGGTACGTGTCACTGTAGTGTTACTAGATAATGTTACTTAACGTAGGCGCAGACAGAATGAACGGATATACCCTGAAGTTCTCAAACGAATCACTTGGCGTTGGAAAAGTTTGTTACCAAGACGTATACCCGGGGAACCCTCAAGTAACAGAACAACATGACTGTGTGCTTACTGGTCGGTATTTCCGCTACGAGAACAACGTTGGATTCGCTGAAATATGTAACTTCGAAGCCAATGGTGAGATTCCTAATAACACAGACCTGAAATTATAGAGATTTGCAACTATATGAAATCTCATTTTAACACGCGGCCGGGAACGAGATCTCGACGTTCTTATCTAATCAACAATAACAACTTTACTTTAAATGATCATAAATAAAAAAGTATTGCGAATATTGAATTAAAATCTTCAGTTTCTAATTCAACGATATCTTATCTTTATATTCATACCACATTTTTGTTTCTACCAAAACAAACAAAAAAGAAGTATTGAAAACAAATAACTTACACCCCGAGTTTTACGAAAATGAAAATAATTCAAAATTAACTTCATTATTTTTTTACATCACCCCTATTACAACTTTTTGTTTTCAAAGATTATATCTTCAGTTTCCCATTTTTACGTCTTTTTGGGTGTTTGCTACAATTTATATCATGGTATTTAGCACCATGGAAGTAATTAAAGAATTACAAGGCCATGTAATCTTTTACGTTCATTTTCCCTTTAATCACTTGGATTTTCTATAGAACGTTTGGTGATCCTCGATCTGATGCATTCATGTACGAAATAAGGATGTAATGATATTTACTAAACTGTGTAAAGTTTGCTAAACTGATGTTTCTGTGTCGTACGATTTCCTTAGCTCCAACTTTGTTTAAAGCACTGCTAAAGCTATTACTTTTACATTACAGGTTGTCCAGTTAATTTTTATGGTGGAAACTGTTCAACTCAGTGTCCAAAAAACTGTTTACAGTCTCCGTGTAACCCAGATAACGGATCTTGCATAGGTGGTTGTCTGCCGGGATGGCAAGGCTCCCAGTGTCAGCAAAGTATGGCTATTTGTATCATTTCATAAAATACAAACACAATAATTTTCCATATGCCAGTGACTTTGCATTAGTATGTAAATGTTATGAACATATAATACCATACAGAGCCGATCGTAACCAGGTTTTCAGTCTTACAATCATTTAGTCGCCTGTGCACGTCATTAAACGTGAGATGTAGTTACTCAACCAATGAATTGATTAAAAATATCATCTTTTCATTTTCTGTGCCCAATATGACCCTATTTGAATGAAATGAATCCTGTTTTTGAGATTGGGAGCCCCCATCAAATAATAAATGATAAGTCCTTTGAAATGATAAACTTATCATTGCGAGGGACAGATGTTCGAATAAACAAAAAAGAAGTTTTTTTTTCTTTTAAATGACTTATATGGTACATGCAAAATATATATAATACACAAATACGGAGTTATAATCTCAACACAAAAAAATACCTGGCAGTTGTGTGACTAAAGTTTATTGAGTTGAACCCTTTTTTTTCTATCAAAATTAATGTTGTTTTGACATTCACAGTCAACTGAGTTATCATTCGTTTGCCATTCACAAACCAAAATAAGTTCAGTATAACTGATACACAAAGTTTGAAATGTACTATCAAAAATGGACTAGCAACAATACAATGTAGATTATTTATTTTCAATTTTGATATTATTTTGATTAACTACAATTTAACCTCTATACGACCGATCCAGCATTGTCAACTCGTACGATTTTGTACTCTGCATATCTGACTTTCACGTGTATTGATTTTTTGTATTTGCTTCGTTACATAACGAAGATATCATTATATACGGTCTAAATTATTGGGGTCTTTTGCTAGCAGAATCGACCACAGTTTTGGCCTTTGGTATATCTTTAGCCTGAGACCGAAAGTTCAAATAAAAGAACACTCATGATTAAGACACATCTATAAATATATTGAACTGCTTCTATTATTCATCTTAAGGGCTAATTTGAATGTGACAATTAGATTTTACTGGACATTTGTTAACGAACTGTTATACTTACAGTGTGTTTAGAAGGAACGTTCGGTCCCGGGTGTACAGAGCGGTGTTTCTGTCGTTTGTCTACCTGTGATAAAGCCACGGGACTTTGTCCTCCAGGTGGTTGTCAAGCGGGATGGGACGGTCCGTACTGTAATCAGAGTAAGATTATTATTAATAATAGAATAACTGAAGCAGGAGTCTCTTGGTTGAACCAAGTTTTAAGCATATGATAAGAAAAAAGTAGTTAATGTGCCAGAGAAAAAAAAATTAAAATACAAATCATATATGCAAATTTCGATATGCTGCTCACGTGTTTCCTCTCATCAGCAGCATTAGAACCAAATACATCGATTAATTCTAACTAAATTATAAAATTACTCAGAATTAAGGTAACTGTATTAGTATTGGACAATTTTTTCAGCATGTACTACCAGAAGGTTTGGTTTGGCTTGTTCGTCCATCTGTAATTGTGCAGAATCAACAGAGTGTAACCCTATTAACGGAACCTGCGCTAGTGGTGAATGTCTGCCTGGCTACTTCTCGCATTCATGCAGCCAACGTAAGTTTTTATACATTTTCCAATTCTTCATGACACCTAAATACATAGTGATTTATAGGAGAAATTGATATTGAATGGAACACCTTATAATGACTGCTTCGTTGCAATTAGGTCGATATCTTCTATAATTTTCAAATATAATAATTTGAACTATGATCCGCTTTTTCTTGTATTGTTAGGTTGTCCTGCTGGAACATATGGACTTAGATGTAACTTTACCTGTGGTAACTGTGCGGAAGGTCGTTCATGTAATCACGCGACTGGTTTCTGTGACAACGGATGCGCAGATGGGTGGTTTGGATTGTATTGCAATAATTGTAAGAGAAACCTCAAAATAGTTTACTTGTATTTGTATTAGCTATCATCTATAGGTTTCTTTTTGATATGTCAGTTTGAATGTTACCTTTCCAGGAAGTGCGTGTAGTAATCATTTAAAAAAATGAAAATCTTGTCCTCGAAGGGACCACCAATGTAACGATGTATAAGCAGAAAAAGCCAAATTAAAAATACTTATGAACATTAAGAAATCCCCTGTTGAGCTTCTTTTTAAAATGAAGACTACGTGAGTTAAGCTAAAATCTTTTTCCTCTACCTATAACCGTTTCGAAATCATTCTTGGCAGTTAAAATCTTATATCAGACACGTCCCTTTTCAGCATGTAATCCAGGGATGTATGGATTTAATTGTTCACAGGAGTGTGGCAGCTGCTTTAATAGATCAGTATGTGATTTCAGAAACGGTGACTGTCCGTTCTTCAGATGTGAGCCTGGATTTTTTGGGCGACAATGTAAAGGTATTATCAGTATATTACTGCCCGAAGTTATATCATTAACCTTTCTGAGGTTTTTGTCTAACAAACAAATGAATACGTACAAGAACATTTAAGTATGGAAAGAAAAGATCTTAAAGTTTCTTTTGTTTATTTTTGTTGCAAACTGTGCACATTGGCATTCCAGAAAGTATTTCATGCAACTATGTACAGTTCCTTCGTAAGATTTTGAGTGGTAACAGTGAAGTTGTTGATTTCAATATGTTTAATTTACCTTTAGTTTCCACCATATCTATAGCATATAGTTAATTTTTTATTTTACTCTTCCAATGAAGTCCTCCTTTTACATTTTTAGTACATTCATTCTATATATGCATGTACTTTATTTCTGTACTTGAAGCTCTTACCCAAGGAAGAGCACCAGAAAGTGGGTCATCTTCAACTGTTACAGTAGTGCTAGTCTTATTAATTTTGGCAGCTGGAGTCGGAATTCTTATTTTTGTCATTAAAAGGTACGTGATGAAAAGGTAACAAATATGTCATCAGTGTTTTACTCATAAAAGTTTGTGAAACAATTAGCTAAGTGCAGATTAAGAGGTTGTTGATTATGTGATCAATTTTCTATTTATTTATCAGGACTTTATTTTGGCATTCCGCGGGACTCGAACTCGCACCGTTGTGACATCTATGGCAACACCGCTAGGGCTGTAACTTAGTACACGATGTATGGTAGCACAAAAGTTACAGCCCTAGATTAATCCTACGAGGAGGAATGACCCGGCCAGCGAAATCTATATTTTATAGCCTAGCTGGCCGAGTGGTCTAGGGCGCTGGACTTAGTGCAGGCGGTGTTGCCATAGATGTCACAACGGTACGAGTTCGAGGCCCGCGGAGGGAGCGACCAAAAATTTGCATCGCAAATCTGACAGTTATAACATCGTTGGAAATTTTTCCGACCTTTCTATACGTTTATGTATTTTCCCTGTATGATCCGATGGAGCAGCGTAGCGAATAGAGTCGTCACATTCTGAGACGTTTGTATAATATTGATTTGTTGTGACATGCATCATTAATTTGATCCTCTATCCTACATAATAACATCTACTTCTATAACATATTAACATAGTACTTATATATATATATATTTACTTGCCCAAGTGACAATTGTGAAATGCACCCTTATCAAAGAGTATATTGTGATCGGGTGTCTGTCCTTCCTTCCGTTACACAGGGATATTCATCTCTTATCCTTATACAACACTGAATGGAATTAATAAAATCAGTTTACATACTATATAACAAAACGTAGATTTATCTATTTATGAATATAAGGATATGGGATTAATCCATCTACAACACTAAATGGAATTTAATGAAACTTACTGAATCTTGATACCAAATTCCAATTGATTAGGAGGTTTCACTTAGCAAGACATGGACGTTTTATTTTAGGAAGAAAGGTTTAAGAAGAAAAATAGTAAGGAGAGCAGTTAGTATCAGACATGCACGACCGTTTATGGAGTTGAAGTCTGATGACGAAAACAAAACTAACCAATTACAACACACTGAATCAATTGATGCCAACCACCCAAAAAAGAAATTACAGGACGGAGTACACGACAACACTGCTTTCTGTGATGGTACTGTATAGTAAAGCCTAATGTCATTGTCAGGGGTCGAGGTAAAAGGACACAAGCTTTTTTTATCTGCCCAATAGGACACAAGCTTTTTTTATCTGCCCAATAGGACACAAGCTTTTCTTTTCCATCCGATACCATAGCATGCAAGTTTCTCTAATCCGAGATCATATGGCACAACCTTTTCTTATCCGTCCGAAATCATAGAATACACGGTTTCCTTATCCGTCAGAGATTAAAGAGCACATGCTTTTCACATATATCTGATAACATAGGGTTCACTCCGAGATATTGGGCACAAGCATTTCTGATCCGTCTCATATCATAGGGCTCACGCTTACCTTATCCATCCGAGATCATTGGGCACCAGCATTGCGTATGCATCCGTCTGAAACCATAGGGCTCACGCTTACCTCATCCATCCGAGATCATTGGGCACAAGCATTTCTTATCCGTCCGAAATCATAGGGCTCACGCTTACCTTACTCATCCGAAATCATTGGGCACAAGCATTTCTTATGCATCCCTCTGAAATCATAGGGCTCACGCTTTCCTTATCCATCCGAGACCACCGGGCACAAGCTTTCCTTATCCTTCAGAAATAATAGGGCACAAACTTTTTTATCAGTTTGAAAACAGAGGGCACAATTTTCTCATCCGTTCGAGACTATAGGGCACACGCTTCTTTTTTCCAGCCAACATTATAGGGCACACAATTTTTTTACCCTGTAATCCATACTTCTAAAAACGAATGACAAAAAGAAATTTTTGGAGAAAAAAATACATTACTTAATTGTTTTCTTGAACGGATCGTTTATTATGGTGCATTTTTTATATAAGATCCGACACAAATATCAGTACCTTAGTATGTAATGTAAAACTTCCTGTCTCAACATTTTCTTAAAATACATATTCAATCTGTGTTGTACTTTTTGTGAAGGTGTCTTTATTTTTAGATGAAGTTGTGTATTCTAATGAGCTCGATGCAGAAACCTATTCCACCACATCCTTTCAAATAGAAGACTTTTCTGATGTTATTCAAAGAAAACGAGAGGGAGACTTTGCAAAGGAGTATAATGTTAGCAGTGACAGTACTTACTACTAACACATCTTTATACAAATCAATCTACTTAATATGATAAATAATTTGCTAAGGAAAACAATCAACTATAATGTACTTTGAGTAATGATGCATTTAAACATCCATAGGCACGTGAATAGTTAAGCTACTACACTCATTTGGTATTGATGATAATATGAATTTACAGATATAAAGAGACTTGTTAAATGCCAATGCAAAGTATATATATGCAAAAAAAATATCCAAGGGCTACTTAATTACCAAAGATGTAACGGACTTTGTTTTTACAGCTACTGCCAGTGGGAGCTAAGTTTCCTCAAGAAGTTGGAGAGAATCCGAACAATAAGACCAAAAACAGATTTTTAGCTACTTTTCCATGTAGGTGGTATATGAAAATAAAAGCAAAATACCTTGAATAGCACAAAATAAAAAAAAATGAAAACACACAACGTATAGACAAAAATGAGCAAGCCATATTAAAAAAAATCTGGCAGTCTGGACCAGTGGAACCTGCAAGGTAAGCACCCTTTGCTTTTATAGAAACATCCAAATAAGTTAATCATTTGATTCGAATCTGGGTTAAGACGAAATAGGAAAACTGCGAACAAGAATGTTGTTATGGTGGTGATGGTCACACCTTAACGACCGACATGTTCATTTTTTCAAGTTATAACTTTTTAAACAATGACTTAGTCTTGAGACAATATAATCATGTTCGAATGTGTATGAAGTTTACATGATACAAATAACCTTGTAGCTCCCGCTAATAATATTAATTTTTACATCTTAATTCCAAATGTCCATACGCATGGACTGAAGAACATTATCACAGACGAACAGTCGGCAGTTTTATATACAAAGTCATCGCGTTTGCCTTATAATTTAGTTACGAATTTTTCTCCTTCTCCAGTCTCTAATAGTTGGATAATATGAGAGATAGATCGTTTAGTGTTTGTAGATCCTTTATCTCTAGTTTGTTATAATAGATGAGATTTAAAACAAAATCACCGATTCTAGGATTATTCAATGTGACAACGTCATTTAACCTGATCTACCATGAAATGTGGGTCATAATACAAAAACACATAAACGAGCAGGAGTAGACATTTGAGTTAAGAATTAGTTCCGATGGATATTACGACTGTCTGTTAGAAAATATTTCAACCGCAGTAGATAAATATGTTATCGATCAAAAGTTCAAACACTTTGACAATATCATGTTTGGTGTATTTAGAACACTTGGACAATGTCATGTTTGGTGTATTTAGAAGATTGTTTAAACTATATCTGAAAATAAAGAATTCTGTTAACATTGTTGTGGTAATACTGAAAACCATTTTTGACAACTGTAAAAATGAATATGCGAAAGAGGCTTGGTAGTGCACTTTGCTATTCCGGCCGTTTAGCGATTTGTGTGTAAAGGTATACCCAATTTGATGAGATAAATGAATCGTGTCAATGGTCATGATTTTTCTCTTAAAAGATTTCGACGAACACTTTGTATTAAAATTAATATTGTACTGACTTGGCAGGTTTCCTATACGTCTGGCATTGTCTTTGCATTCAAAGGGAATGAAATTGCAGTACCCAATTTGCGGAATAAACACTAATTTAATCATGTTTAAGTTTACATCAAGCTTAATAATTCTTTCACATCCGTAGAGAAATCATATTAGAAGACATCTATTGAAATATGCACTACTTTTACTAGGTACTGTGAAAAAAATATTCTAGAAACAGTAGAAATGTATCTAAAAACCGTATTGTAACAAGCTGATGTGATGCATGTTTTTTTTATTTAAAAAAAATAAAACAAATAAAATGATTATTATATGGAGTTAGCATTTTGATGTTTATACTTAACATTTGACATATCAGGATATATTATTTAAACTTGATCTATCGAATTCATTTTTCAATTTCAGACGATAAGAATAGAGTAATACTACCTATGATTAAAGGGTTGGAGTATTCGGATTACATCAATGCCAGTTATATTGATGTAAGTTAATATTTAAGTAGGTGTCTGAAATGTCATAACACTTAACACAAAAATTGTGTAAAACATACTGGTTTTTACTAGATGATTATGCCCATGAATAAATGTCTTGTTAACCGATTCAAAAATCAAAATGTCTTGTATATTGATCCATAGATAAACAGAACTGAAACAAAATAAATTCGTCAGTGACGTGAAGCCAAATCAGTTTAATATTCCTCTTCAACTTCATGTTTCCTTTTATTGGTTACAGGGATTGGAGAGAGACAGCGCATACATTGCGACGCAGGGTAACTTATGTTTATTATCTTTTAATTATTATAAAAAAGCCTATAGGAGGACTTCTTGCATTTGTTTCTAGAATATCATTCTCTATTACAAAGATTTACAGGCATCAATATCATGTTAAATTTTAGCGTTGTTTTTTACAATTGCAATAACGATTCATTTAATGTATATGTGAACTCCGGTATGAGTGATTGTTTTTATAAGATATTATGAATCCTATTATTAAACGACGTAGTTACTTTACAGCAATACTAAAATGAATTATGTTACACTTAAAGAAAATATTTCTTCTGATATTGTTTATAAATATGATAAACATAACATTTTGGTGTTTGCCCTTTTCCACTTTATGAAATGTTTGCTCGTTAAAAGCTATTACTGTACTTAAAAACAATTATATTGTTTTCAAGGTTTAACGAAGATGTTGGCACTGATGTCTGTTTATATATTTTTAAACAGGCGATAAAGACTTTGCTCATTGCATTTCCAGCATTGATCTTTGTATCAAACCTCGAACCTTTAGGTTGATCCAAATACTTCATAATGAAGCCGTGGTTTGATAAGCAATGCACTAATGATTTTCTTTTGTATGTGTAGTTTTCCGCATTTGCGATTTTCTTATGAAAAAATTATTTGATTCATTTAAATATAGGTCCCAAAAAATCGACAATATCAGATTTTTGGCGAATGGTTTGGAAGGAAAAAGTTTTCAAAATAGTTATGGTCACCAATTTAGTAGAAGGTGCTAAGGTATGTCAATTTTTAATGGGTTGAGTTATTTAGTAAATAAATTTTGTTTTCTTTCCTTTTGATCATTCTGATGTTGAGTCTGAAGTATGGAGACCGAAACACAGTTATTTATTATATACATTTTAAGGTTTGTTAATGTACACACAGTCATATCAAACATATGTATCGTTTGTCCCATGACACAATAAAATTTAGTATTAGACGTAAAATTATACTCACCTAACCAGCTTTTTGGTACCTTTATAATGTGTTAGAACATTTCCCCATTGTCAATTCAATTTACGTTTTCATATTATTTGACCAAACTGATCAAATTATCACTGTCATATCACGTGATAAAACATGATTTAATAACTGTTCGTGTGCAGTAAAATGTCCCGAAAACTACAATGTCTTAGAACAGAGAGAGAATGATAAACCATTGAATTTGTACTGATTCAAAATCAACCCAAAAATCATTATTATCCATGAGATAGGAAAGAAAATCGATAAACAGCCATGTGAACATTTTTATTTCAATTTTTCTTTAAACGCTAAAAAATAAAGCCATTTTAGGTGAAATGTGAAAAATATTGGCCAGATTTTAAAGATACAATGACGACAGGACATTTGATAGTAGAAAATAGAAATGAAACACAGTATGCTGCTTTTGTAATCAGGGAGCTTAGAATCACCAGTAAAAAGGTAAGCAGGGCAAGTAAGCATCGTTAGATTGGATTGAAGATCAAATTTCTACAGCTAATATTGAAAAGAATTTTTTAAAAATAGGGTAGATTCACTACCACTTGTTTCAGGTCTATCATTTTGTGAAAATTTCAACTTTTTTTTAATTCGCCATTGGCATATTCTGAAGTTAAAATGATATCAAAATCTTAATGGTACACTTAGATATAAATATATAATTCTTGGTAGAGATTCAACATACGTTGTAAAAAATAATTCCAAATCATCTTCAAAATATAAAGAAGAAGATGATATCGAAATGCTGGAATTTTTTATCGACTATATATTTGTCCAGTGTGGTGGACGCGTTTTTCAACAAACGGTCGGCATACCAATGGGAACAATTGTGCTCCTCTACTTGCTGACATACTCCTTCACTCTTATGAGGCTGACTTTATAGCTGAACTGATCTGAAAGAAAGAACATCGTTTAGCTAGATCCTTTAATGTCAGTGTCCCCTTTATATCTTTAAACAATCCTAATTTTTTGGGACTTGATACATGGCATCTACCCCAAAGACAAAGATAAAGGATACTACTGTGAAGTCAGCCTCATATCTTGACCTATATCTTGTTTAAGTTTTCCTTTCCCCTTTTGTCTACCCCGGTCTTGACTTTTGAGCAACTCGGCGGGTGTTTTTAGAAAAGCAGATGACGCTTACCCTACCGGTGCACCTGTCCGAGTTGCTTATCTGCTTTGTTGGTTTGTATGTATTATTTACTTGATGTTCTTTGTTGTGTTTGTTTCCACGTCTGGTATTTCTCCCTGGATTACATTCTTTTGGTTTCCGCTAGAATCTTGGTTTCCTTGATTTCTCCTTAAGTATTTTTGTAATAGTAGAGGGATAATGACGTTATGAAATACTGTTTCTTTGTATTGATGAAAGGTTATAGGTTAGATTTTCAATAGTAAAAAATAGAGAGAACAAACTTTGAATGTTAAAATATTTTACCAGAAATTAAATGGAATGCTAATTGTGTATAAATAGGAAAGAGTTCGACACATGCATTTCTGTTTTCTACATTTAATCATGTATCGTGATATAAGCTTGTTTTTTTCCCTCAAAATTTGAGTTTATAGTTTATTTAACTTTCGTTTTTAGCTTTACCGAAACGCATGCATTAACATTAAAAAACACTTTTGATTTCGATGACAACACCAACTTTACAAATTATGAATTTCTCTAGTTATATCTATAGCTTCATCTGTAATAGATCACTGGACAATTTAAAGATGTTGGCCAATTAAGAAGAGTTGACTTATTAATAAAACATTCATACGTAAATGTTTGCATAAAGTGACACATAAACCTGTCGTTTCACATGTTTTTACCAATATGATAGCATCTACTTCATTTATTTTTTTATACTGAGAACTTAATTTAAGTTCAGGAATCCGTTGTAATGTTGACATAATCTAAATGGCCATCGAATGCATGGCATTTTGTAGAGTGACAAAGAGAGATTGGTGTACCACTATCATTTTACTAAATGGCCTGACCATGGAACGCCAGATGTGTCTCAACTCGTTCATTTTGACAGCAGATTAGAGTTGCATCATACCCCAGAACTGAGTCCCTTACTTGTACATTGCAGGTAAAAAAATCAAAACAGGAACATTAAAATGTTCAATCGAATTGAACAAAAAAGTTGGATACAGGTTTCATTAGAAGTGTGTGGTGAATTCTTTTGTGAATTTCATATTTCATATTTTAATATGTTATGTTTATTTTCACTGAAAGTAATTTTTTTTCGAATACTATGTAAAATGTGAAAAACAGACAAACATAACAACTCTTGTAAAATCAGCTCATGATTAAACAAAACTTACTAAACAGATTTTACAATCTAAAGATGAAGTTAGGCAGAAAGAATAACATAATGTCATAATATATGACAATGGTACCGAACTGAGCAACTCGCGTTTTTTAGGTTAACTCTTCCAGTGAAAAAAAACGCAGTAAATCAGGATAAAAAAATTCTTTGGAATGACCTCGCTAATAAATAATTATAGAGATTGTGTTTGAAGAGTGTTTACAAATGTATAACTATACAAATCTGAACTTGAAACATTTCAGTGCTGGTATTGGGCGAACTGGAACTTTCATTGGTTTACACGAATTAACAAAACATGAGAGAAAAGCTAAATCCATCGACGTGTTCAAATATGCAAATACTATGAGAAATGGACGAATGAATATGATACAAACCTTTGTAAGTAATCCTCACGAAGCAAAGTCCTCACTAGACCACTTCTAACTCTATGAACTATTTTTGTTTATTGTGTTGGTTTCATTATTTAATTTGTAACTTTTCTTTTTGTTTGATTTCAACCACATATTTATTGAATGAAAATGAAAATGCAAAGAGTTTGTTTAAAGTGTCGATGTTAATAATTTCATTACACAAATATCTCGAATTACTCCTTAGCTATGTTTTTTTTTTGCATTTTTAGGAACAGTATGTTTTCCTTCACGAGGCTTTGTTAGAGGCTATTGACAGTTCAGATACAGTCCATCTGCGTGAAGATTTTTCTACAGTCAAAAGTGAGCTTCTAAATGAAGACAAACCCGAAAACCAAACCATGTTACGAAATCAATTTGAGGTAAGCCCTTCATCTCCAACATTAAATATAATGCAAAGATTGAATACTGCTTTCATTTTTTTTTATACATTTAAGTGTTATTTTGTGTTTTGCGATTGATTCTCCGTATTCTACCTTTTCTATGCACACTCGTGTGAATGTTTGGAATTTATTCCTTTTCTTTAGTTCCTGGTTTATTATTTTAATATAGTGTAGGCATATACATTGTTTATAGAAGCGAGCATTAAGAGATTCAACATTTTTGAACCCTCGCTTTCAACTAATCGAGCATCTCTGGCTATATCACTTTAAGATTAAGCGGGTCAAATACAGAATATGTATAAAGTCAGGAATGATAACAGTTCTCCTCGGATAGTGGGAATATTTTACACATAACTTCTGACGTAAACGCTACTGACAGTATAACAGAAATTCCAAATGAATATGATTGATTTCCCAATCTTAGAAAAGTTATAATGCTTCGATTTGAACCATACAGTCGAACGCTTGTATAGTTTCAATGATAAAAAGGAATTCTTTTCTATTTTTGTTTACTGATCCAGATTAGAGTAAATTTCTGATTTTTTTGCTGTGGGACTTCTATTTTATGGCTATTTCTGCTGACTACCCAACGAATTTCGGTTAGGCTAATAGCTATCACTAGAAACCATCCAAGAATGCTATTTTCACGAACACATATGTTGCTGTTGAGCTCACTTTGTGCTAGTTATAAATAAGATAGTGTTTGAGAAGCAAATCATTTCTTTTTAAATTATGCTAGACGAAACAACACTTATATCAAAAATTACATTTTACTGTCGTGTTGAAAACAATAGCAAATAGTTATATTATTTATTACGACTTTCTACGTAATGTCCACAGAATAAACAAGTTACGTCTCAAATACTTTCTTGAACAAATTTGGACGGATGGAAACGATTATCAGGACTTCCAGTTTGCAGACTCAAATAGCAAGACTATGACATCTTGCTTCTTCCCCTCAATATTGGTGTAACGACGATCAGGTATTCCCGGATCGTACTTTCTGCATCAAATGCGTTCAAGACATATTATGCATTTCGTGACATTTGTCTGGGATATCATTTGGTGATTCAATGTTCGTCCGACGAGTCATTAGTCTTGAAATTATTATTCTTTTAAATATTTGAAAATAATTGGTGACGTATGCGTTTGTTAACCCACCTCGAAAAATATCTTTTGTCTTTTCGTGCCAATTTTAGAGTAATCGTGGAATCCAAATCTGAAATTATTTTCCTTTTTTTTAGATGACAAATTGATACAGTAGCCCAAGTATTAATACCAAATAATTTCAATTCTTTATTTACTCACGACAAAGTTGATGAACGGATGGGAGGAAAACTAACAAGCCGGATATTTTTTACGGTATTTTATACGTATCCGTTCCGGAATAATTTTGAAAAAAGGATAAACAGACGCATTTTGGTATTGTTTACAGAAATAAGTTGTTACAGAAACGGTAAATTGAAAAAATATATTGACCTTTGTATCGTTTCATTTGAAGACTAATGTTTAATTTCAGTAACAGAAACAATCATAAGAAAATACACGTACTTTTTTTCATTATAGGTCATTCAATCCCACAAGCCTGTGTTTGATTCGAGCCAGAACTCTGATGCATTAAAAGAAGAAAACAAATCGAAAAATCGGAATTTAGATGTGCTTTCTCGTATGTATTTTTGTGCATTTGCATTTAGCTTTCTTAGATTTTATGAACTGATATAAAAATGTGACGTGTATTCCTTTAAAAAAACTATCACTACTTTCCGTTTTTATTCACTTTTGTATTTCCTTCGGCGTTGATCAATATTCTTGCCAATGTCGAATCGTAGAATTTCTTTTTGATGGTTTTTCTTAAGAATACATACACTTTTTAAAACTTTCTGTGATCCTGTGTGTCACCAGTTTTCTCAAAAATTATAAGAAAACAAGTAGAAAATATCAACACAATAATGATTTATTTTGCAGAAAACAAGTACCGGATATTCTTGTCATCACACCCCTCCCCAGACACAGCTTATATCAATGCAGTTACTGTTCCTGTTAGTATAGGTTTGGTGAACGATGTCATTGTGACCATTCGTATTTCTGTCGATGATTAACGATACAAATTTTAGTTGAATAAAAATTAAATAAACATTATAATGAAGCCATATTTAAGTAACACTGAACTAAATGTTCAAGTACAATTATACAACTGTTGTCATTAGAAATTAGACTACGCATATAAATCTTCTATGTGTGAATCGGATACAAACTGAAGTACAAGTTTTCGATAGATGTGATTATATTCCATCTTTAAGTCATGCCTTTTAACTATATCTAGTTTTTTATTCGATTTTTTTTCAACAAAATAACCAAAACCAAAACAACACAACACAAAACAAAATAATAAAAATAAAAACAAACGTGTAAATAATGCATACTAAACAAATGAGTTTTGGCTAGCAACTTAATGAATATTTTTTAAACATATATAGATTATCTTAAGCTTATGATCATTATCGAGAATTTTATATTTACACGGTACGTGATGATTAGACATGACAGTTTCATCTGCTACTGCGTCAGTGCAGTTGTGTATTCCGAAATAGACCACACAAGGAAGTTCTTACCCCTGCTTGACAAACGCGATTTTGTTTGAAATGACAACAGAGAGATTAGAAATGAATAATCAATTTGCAAAATATCATAATGCGCCTCTTTGATGTGTAGTGTATACGTTCAGTAAACGTTTTACAATTTCAAACAATCGCGTTCAGTTGTAAATAATAATAGGTGCTGTTTTTATTTCTTCTCTTCAGCAATTTACTTAATCTTTTTCTTTTTACATTTCACTTAATATTTCAGTCATACCATAGCCTTACAGAATTTATAACAACACAAGTACCCTTTCCAGATACAGTCAACGACTTCTGGACAATGGTGTACGATCATGATTGTAGTCTAATTGTCATCCTTGATAAAATTCCAGAGGTATGGTTGGTTTTATCATGTTATGTAATAGTTCTATTTTTGTCTTAAATTTGTTTTTTTTTAATTAGTACATAAATTGTCCTTTTAAAATCAAACTCGCCGTTGAAGTGTAAACTTGTTGAAAATTATGCCTGATCAATGTTAACAACAAATAAATAGAAGTATGTGGCGGGAGAAAATCAAATAAGTTTCTGCACATTACCAGTCAATGGTTTTAAAAGCAGTCTAAATTTCTAACATTCTGATTTATAGATCTCATTTTATGGCTACCGCTGAAAGTCTGTACTGATGCGGATGCTGTTTTTCAATGTTGTTATTCGTATTGCAATGTCAGCGTATTCAGAACATAGATGATCATTTTATCGCTGTATACGATCTTTGCATTGTTTAATCAAACCATGTTCCATCACTTTAAATGATATATTTGACTACAACGATGACGAACCACATTGTACTGTATCAGAATGTTTTATTAAAAATTGCAAAACATGCAGCTTTCTTATAACCGACTCTTACTTCTCCAGATCTCTTACAAACAAAACCTTTCACACAAGAAGTCACGATGACTTAAGTTGCAAATCAACAAACTTAATATATGGATTAGAATGCAACTTAAGTGGAAATTTTTTATGTCGGTGAAACACAAAAACGATTAAACAATATAATGTGCGGTCATCGTTCGGGAATTAATACCACCAAATTTATGGCCATCACCACTATACGTCACCTAAGTTACATGATGTCTCCATAGATGGTCTCCTTCCTTTCATACAAAAACCTCTTGGACTTCATCACATTTAAACCAAACTCTATTCTATATCTTTCACTCTACTACACTTCCTTTACAAAACAAGTCTTGACACTACTGTTTCTGAACCAACCCCATCAATATACAGACTTGTTATTTTTTGGATATTGATTTCCACAAACTCTTTAAACAAGTTTGTGTGAAAAGTCAAGATGAAGAAAAACTATCGTTTCTGCCACTCCTGTTTGTCAACAAAGGTATAGATGCAATTAATTTGGCTAACATCCTCCATCACAAAAAATGCTACCAACAAAATTCCCCCATATTTCAAGAAAGACAAACCCATACCAATTATTTCATATTCCTATACTTCACCCATTGCATCAAAAATTTTCAATGATAAAAGGATATTGCAGGACCTCGAGATTGAGGACTTCAAGGCTAAACCACCTGACTGTTCTCGCAAAACTCTCCATTCAAATATGGTCCTTCAGGTTACGTCTTTACTGGATATTTATCCATCATCGAAAACGAATCTCTGCGTAATATCCTTTCTAAAGGCCCCAAGTACCCTGAACCACTTTCCACAAATTGGAATTATAACCTTAAAGTTCCTTTGGACCCATGAGGGACTACGCAAGAAAATGGATAAAACGAGAAGATAAAGACATTGATCCTCTGTCAGAGTGGTTAAAGACCTTGAGGTTTTAAGTAGATCAATGAGTGCCAATGCTACATCAGTTTTCAAAGACCCCAATATAGCAAAACCATTGTCTACTATACATGACAAAAATGTTGTCGTACCAGCAGACAACGCCCAGAACAACATTGTTTTCGCCTGCAAAACGCTTTACATCCAATGTTTATTATCAGAGGTAGGCATAATAGAAGTGATAAGACATATGCTGCTACCACACTCTCCAAAGAAGAGATTGTGAAAAACCATAAATCTATGCTATCCTCTTTTGGTCTCTCTCTACCAAGGACGACGATTGTGATTTACCATCTATGTACTGGATTCCTAAACCCCACGAGAATCCACACATACAACGTTACATAGCTGGATCTGCAAAATGTACCACCAAAGTTTTATGGTCGTCATCATGAACTTGTGGATCGTTATGGTGTATCCCTCTGCACTATGAAAACTGATTTATTCAGTGGGTCATAGTTTTCCTTTCCTCGTTTGTCTTCCCCGCACTTGACTTTTTATGATCAACTCGGCGGGTGTTTCTAGAAAAGCAGAGGACGCTTACCATACAGGTGCACCTAGTCCGTGCCCCCAGTTTTTAGTGGAATCCGAGTTTGCTTTTTTTACTTTGTATGTATGATTTTAGTTACTTTATGTTCTTTGTTGTGTATGTCTGTTTTCCATGTCTGGTCTGTGTCCCTGGATTACGTTCTTTTGATTACCGCTATAACCTTGGTTCCCTTGATTACTCGCAACGATTGTAGCATTGTAATGCATGAGGTATTTTGACAAAACGCCTCTAGTTTGAAATACAAAGTTGGTGTCCTGTTTCGTGGTAAGAATAAAATTCATTTTTATTACTATCAATAAATTAATAGAATTACGTGGTTTATTTCTGATAAAACGATCTTAACTAGAAACTACGATAAACAAAACAAAAGATGACAGATTGGTGACTTTCATTCAACGACATAACACTTATTCAGAATTTCTAGCAACTAATCGCATTTTGAACTCCGAAATTAATTAAATCTGGTCTAAAGATTGGTCAAAGATTGCAAACTGTTTAACGTACCCTAACAAAACAACACCAACTTCACGAAACATTCCTATTTATTAATTTAGCCTCGGCAAGGTGTGAACGAAAGAGTAATCAAGGGAACCAAGGTAATAGCGGTAATCAAACGAATGTAATCCACGGACAAAGACCAGACATGGAAAACAGACAGATTTTAACTGAGTATGGGGAATAGAAGTATACAGTGTTGAAAAGTCTCAGGTTTTAATGCTATCATATTCAGATAATAGTTTTGAACTGATTGTCTCCAAAAGATCTTTCGAATTTTTCAGGATCGACATTGAATTAATACCACTAAAATTGGCCTTTTAGAAGTTATATTAAAAGGAATGATTCAATTTTTATTTATGAAATCGATCTTGTGATACTAAACGGTTTGTTACGCAAGCATAATTTGTTAAATAATGATAATAAAAAAAGAATACTTATATTTTCTAATAGATTCCAGACCAAATACAGAATGAAATTTAAGAAAAAAACATTATCCACAAAAGGCTAACCAACAAATAAGAATTACAGATCAAATTTAATTATTGATGTACTATTTTGCAGTCTGTTAACTTGATGCCACCTGAGAATGAGTTCATGCATGCTGCTTCCTTTGTTGTATACACAGAGCGTATATTTCAAAGAACACGACTTGTTACGGACGTTGATATCGTACTAAGTCATAGAGAAAACGTATGTATTTGATATACATATATACAATATAGGTACATCGAAAATTATTGAAGATATGTGATGAGGCGACGGAACGGGTAGGAAATGCGAGGATCCGCATAATATAACTGTACTTTGAGACCATTCTTTAATCATTCAGTAAAGTTTAAAATCACCTCTCAGTTCCTATAAAGCCATGTTATTGAAAAATAAATATTGCATTTGCACAAAATTTAGCAAACTGATTGTTTCCATTGATTTTAAGTATGCTCTTTTAAATGTTTCCACATAATGTTTATAGTAAGATCATTAAACAGTACAAGGTATTTCGGTACATAATTTGGTAGTGAAATACAAAGTTAAATGTGTGGAATTTTTATGAATCAAGAATTTATTTTTTAATTTTCATGATATTTTTTAGAAGACAGAAACTGACCGGAAAATAAAGATATACATGAGTTCAGTAGATGAAACAGTAGTAGTGCCACAGAATACAGAGATGTTTGTTTGTCTCTGTGAATCCTATATAGAAAGCAAGAAAAGTTCAACATCTACAGATACCCCTGCTGTGTTTGTATGTCGGTAAGTCAATGTCATAATGGATATGATTTTTAAGATTCAAGAAGATACTTAAATCCCAGTATATATCCCTGCAACAAAATAACTATAATACATGTAGTTATGCACAGTATGCCTGCCTGGATATCAAAGACTTTTTTAATCATTGTTGCAATGTTAAAGATAATGTAATTATTTTAAGTAGCATTTTGAAATTACTTCACTTTATGATGTTTTAAGCTATGATATGTGTTGGTTTAAGCCAAATTAGTGTGTTTTAAGCTATAATATGTGTTCATTTGAATCATAATATGTGTTGTCTGAAGCTATATGTGTTCATCTAAGCTATTATATGAGTTGATTTAAGCTGTAATATGTGATATGTGCTGATTTAAGCTGTAATATGTGATATGTGCTGATTTAAGCTGTAATATGTGTTCACCTAAATTATTGTATGTGTTGATTTAAGATGAAATTCTAAATACAACAGTCATAGACACGTTAAAATGACGAATTATCTTTTGCTCAGATTTTCAAACGATAACGCAGCCATCACCTTTTGCAACTTGCATTACCTACATGAGATATTCACTCACATTGTCTGTTATAAAAAAAAAATACATTGACATGATGAGTAATAAAAACACGTTTCTAACACAGGGATGGTGCAGCGAGGTGTGGTATGTTTGTTACTATGGTTACAACCGTCCAACGAATTTTGACGGACAAAGACATCGATATATTTGGAGCTGTCAAAATTATTCAACAGCGGCAACCACGATTTGTTGACTCATATGTACGTATTCAATTATTAAATATTGATAATGAGTAATCTCCCGCTATATTAAGAAACATTTTTAGGCACGATGAAACAAGACAAACATCGTGTGATACTTTTCATGAAATTCATTCTCTTTCTGTGTAAGAAACTAATGAATTGCCATAAAGAGCAATCGTAATTAACAAACAAAAATTATTTGTGGGAGGTGCCGAAAGCGATGTAGGACATAATTACCCTTCCGGAGCACCTGGCCCCAGCGCCACGTAACTTGAAAAATTAAGTCGTAGAAAATTCTCAAATGTCTGTGACGTCATCAATTTCAAAGACTTTGATTGGAGTTACCATGGAATTTAAAAACATTCTCAAACTTCATTATGTTTCAACTTTTGAGGCGCTTGGTCCTGTTGTTACTCCTGTTTTTTCGTAATGTAGTGATTGAATTTTCTTTTGGTGTGAAGTTTTGTTTTAGTCATCCTCATTTATTTTTGCAGTTGAATTTTATTCTTTTTCAAATCTCGTTTTCGTATTTAAACCATATACTAGGATTTTGATGTGTCTGTATTGACGTATTATTGACGCTTCAGTATGTTGTTGACGATATTTGACACGTGCCAAGTATTCATTGGCAGGTGTATTTACTGAAATTAATTTTCACTACCAACCATGCGATGATTGTTATATTACACATGATATTATATTTATGAATATTTCTATTGCAGGAGCAATACAAATACATATATGACTTGGTTGACGATTTCATGGACTCGAATCAACTCTATGTAAATGTGTAAATCCATCACTTATTCTTTCAAATTGTTTTGTACTTTCATGTTTATCGGACAATAAAATATATACATATAAACCATATTATATTTAACGTCAGCGTTATTTCATTCCTGCCAAGTGTCTGCTTAACACTGTAGATTTTACCCGTTTTAAGAACGTTCCCATATAAAAATATATCAAAATTTATAAGGGTAAGTGGTACCTGATGTTTTCCAAATTTTAATGTTTATGTCAATGAATTAAAATAACAGTAAACAAATCATCTGATATATCATAAGCTTTGATTATAAAACATATCTTAAAATAGCAGAAATCTAAAAAAAGAATAGCACAGTGAAACACATCAAAGTAAGCATATCTATGATATTTAACAAAAACATTTTGCACAAAATACTCACAGACGAGTTAGCCTCCAATTTTTAGTGGAGTTCGACTGGCTCATTTACTTTTGTTGCCTTGTACGTATCATTTTGTTTATTATATATTTTTTGTTTTGTGTGTCTGTTTTCCATGTCCGGTCTTTGTCCCTAGATTACATTCTTTTGATGAGCAACTCGGCGGGTGTTTCTAGAAAA
Organism: Perna viridis; assembly: GCA_037379345.1. NCBI lineage: Eukaryota > Metazoa > Mollusca > Bivalvia > Mytilida > Mytilidae > Perna > Perna viridis. The sequence continues at coordinate 6,703,819 of CM074511.1, read as the reverse complement.
GCAGAGGACGCTTACCCTATAGGTGCACCTGGTCCGTGCTCCCAGTTTTTAATGGAATCTGAGTTGCTCGTTTGCTTTTGTTAATTTGTATGTATTATTTTAGTTGCTTAATGTTCTTTGTTGTGTATGTTTATTTTCCATGTTTGGTCTTTGTCCCTGGATAACATTCATTTGATTTCAGCTAGAACTTTGGTTCCCTTGCTTCCTCTTTAAAAGAGAGATATCAAAGTTGTGCTACCAAAACAAACAAATTTTGCTTTCAAGATCTTATTTAAGCGGCTTTATTTAGGCAGTATTCTTAAAAAATAAAGCAACAATATTATAACGATAATATAACAGTCTGCCGGGAACTGAAGATTGAAACGTTTACTTTTTCAAAAGTGGCATAGAACAGGTGCACTTATGTTGAGTTGAACTTTCTTGTGTGTGTCCAGAAAAACTCATTAGCCGAATTTGTAGCGTGTAAGTAAATACAGAATACTTTTATTATGAGTGTGGAAACTATTAAGATATTTATGATCATTTATTAGGACGAGGCCAAAACAGAATATTTCCATTTTCATGAGAAAAAACTAACCAATAAAATGATATTTCTAATCAATTAAATAACCGGGCAGCATCTGGGAGGCGTCCATACTTGTGGCGAAACGGTATGATTGGATTGTTCTATAAATCATCTATTTCAGGGATAATACCAACAAAAAATAAAAAAAAATACATTAGCGAATCCCACTTAACATAATCGTGTTAATTTGTCATGTGAACGTTACTGTTTTTGATCTTTGCATTTGCACGAAGACTGTTTTACTTTATGATATATTTTCACTAAATCCTATTAAACGTCTGTTCTGTATTAATACTTTTGTTTGCGTAAACAAAGTGTGCTTATCAGCTGCATTTGGATTTGAACTTGCTAACATAAAAAGCGAGTATTCTTCCGAGGTAGATACAGCTTGTCGTCTTTTGTCCTATTTGTTAAAGTTTTTGTATTCTGTATCGATCTCAAGAGTTAAATCCGAATTCAACAGATTTTTTTGTTCGTTTATCAATGTGTTTTTCCAACCATGTCCCAGGTTAGGGGAGGGTTAAGCGCCCACAAACATGTTAAATCCAGCTACATACTTGATGTGCCTATGTCGACCAAGGGACCTGTAGTTTAGTGGTTGTCGATGTTTTTTTATGTTCATTGTTATTCGTTTTTCGTTTTTTTTATAGATTAGGTCGATTTTCGTCTTGTATGAATAGCTTCACTTCATTTATTTTTGGGCCTTTGACGGCTTGCTGTATGGAATGTGTTTTGTCCCATTATTGAGGACCGTGTTGTGACCTGTAGAGTTTATTTGTTCGTTGCTTGAATTTTGGTGGATTACTGTTTCATTGGTAATCATACCACACTTCCTATCTCATGGTGTATCCATCTGCGCCATGAAAACTGATTTGTTCAATATGTCATAGTTTTCCTTTCCTCTTTCGTCTACTCCGGACTTGACTTTTTATGAGCAACTCGGTGGGTGTTTCTAGTAATGCAGAGGACGCTTAACGTACCGGTGCATCTGGTCCATGCTCCCAGTTTTTAGTCCGAGTTGCTCATTTACTTTTGTTACTTTGTATGTATGATTTTAGTTACTTTATCGTTTTTGTTGTGTATGTCGGTTTTCCATGTCTGGTCTTTGTCCCTGGATTACATTCTTTTGATTACCGCTCTAACCTTGGTTCCCTTGAGTACTCCTTAAGATCATTTACTTATTTTAGTAGTTTGTTTGGCAACAAGTTTGTTCAAACATGTAGTGAAAATGCATCACAATTAAAAAGATAAAAATCAGATGAAAGTGACATAGATACATAGATATACAACATTGATTTTGTAATGGTTTCTGAAGTTTTCTTATGTAATAACGAAAAAAGGATATATATGACTAGTCGAGCCAAGACCAGTACTAAACGTCCCTGAAATGTCTTTTTCGGAAGAATAAGTCTTATTTCATTCTAAAACAAATCCTTCCGATAAAAAGCAATAAATATTTGTTTGAATGTTCAGCACTTTATTCTAAGATAGAATGTGATTAATTGAACTATTGTTTACATGTGATAAATCAGGACCATGACCATTTATTCACCTTCACATATTTAATCACTGCAATAATTTGAATCAATTATTAATCGTTAATACGCTTTTGATTAGGTATATATGATTACCTTTGTCTCTGCCCCCCACTATATCATTGGTCCCCAGCCGTTTGATGGATTACTCACGCTTTAGTTAATTTAGTATGTTCTTGGTGTAACAATTTTCAAAGCGTGGACGGGAGAATCATACGCCTAGGCGCAGTTGGTTATAAGTTATCAACTGATGATATGCATAAAATCTGAAATTAACTCTGTTTTCTTTTGTTGGAAAAAAATCGGATGCATGTACCCAGTAGAAACACTGACTATAGCACCCCAACAGCACTCGAAATGTATACCCTTACGTTACACTTATGACCACTAAAAGTATATTCATTCATCAGTTTTCTTATTGTTGTGAAATATTCCGCGGTAATTTGTCGACAACTTTTAGAATATTGCACGCGTTTCACATGTATGTTCATCACATTTGTTTCCATGCCATACTGTATGAAATGACCAAACAAAAACAAATTGACATTATCAAAACATCTAAATATTTATTTTACTGATATCCCGCTCCCATTAATGAAAATTAGATGGAAAGATCACGTAGTTCGTCATATCAATTTATATCTGTTTCATATTTGATAAAATCCATTCATTTTTATCATATTTCACGTTGTACTTAATGTGCCCACACATTGATGCATGTTTAAACAACAGACATTCAAAATGGATACTCCGCGAAACCGCTCAAAAAGTTTCAGTGATAAAAATGAGGTCTTTTTCCTTGCTGATGAATTAAGGTAATCGTTTGTTTAAATAGAGAACAATTTATATTGTAGTAACTTATAACACACTTTACCTTACAGATATTTATAAATGCTGGTTTAGTTATCTAAAATGATAAATTATTGATATAAATAATTAATAGAAAATACCCAGTAGTACCTAAACCACAAACTAGCTCACTATCGTGTTAAATATGCCAATATTTAATATTTTTGAAATACAGTTTATTGAATTAACAAAAACGCTGCTTTATAACAATCGTGATATACGCAAACTATTGATTCCGTTTCTTTTTATTTCAGAACTCGCATCAATTTTTCAAACTTGATAAAGGATCGAAAATACCATTTCAAAACATATAAAAAATGCTTTATTGGAAAAGAAGTGGTATCGTGGTTAGTAGGTTGCAAGCTTTGTGATTCCCGGGGGACAGCTGTAAAAGCTATGCAAATTTTACATGACAACTATATAATTCACCATGGTAAGTAAGACTACACTTTTTGTATAATTTATATAATTTTTCATAACATGAGATAGCATTAAAAACGTACTGGCGCGATCGAATAATTATAATATAATTAACTACACACTTGTACGAAAATTACGGGAACCAGGATTCAAACAGTTATCAAAAAGAACATAACCAAAGGATACTGAGCAAACAGGTAAAACAGACACGAATAACAAGAACAATAACAAAGAAGCAAAAGCAAACGTACTAAAAACAAAAGTAAATGTGCAATCAGGACTCAACTAAAAACTGGGAGCATGGGTCATGTGCACTTCTAGGGTGATAGTTGACTAAAACTAAATTTTGAAATTTGATATCGTTTTAGTATGTGATGATCACAATTTCAAGGATGACATGCTCTTCTATAGATTTCGAGTTGACGATGGAACACTTGAAAACGACATGGATCTGACAATATTCTACAAAGGCCAACAAATATACCGATTGTATGTCTATATAGGTTCATATAATAATTCGTTGAAATGATACATTTATCACAACGAACTTTAACGAGCAATACTCTATTAATTGATCTACTCGTTTTAGTTAATACAAACTGTGATATTTAAAGGTGAGACTTAGAAATAAAGACAACGAGTATATCAAGGATTAGCCCTAAATGAATTTCCTTTGGTTTCCTAAAACATACATAAGAATATTCGCAATCATTTTAAACATACAGGAAATAGAGTTTTGTTTACCAGTTAAGTGATGCAAAATGTTTAGAGAGAAAGTCTACATTGTCAAAGACATCAGTTATAATTCAAATTTAATTTTGGTAATTAAATCCATAGATAACCGTTTGTTTATATATTTGATTTTGTGTGTTTGTAGATTGTCGGTCAAAAAGAAAGAAATAATACGTGATTACAAACTAAATTCCCATACGTACAAAGATGCGTTTATTGGCTCCTGCTTTGTTGAGTGGTTGGTTCAAACAGAGCGTGTTCCACAGGAAGATGCTGTTGAATTAGGCAAGAAACTGTTAGACTTCAACATTATAAGACATGGTTAGTTTTTGCGCAGAAAAAGGTGCTACTTATGCCTTCATGTGTTTTGGTTTTTAAATATATATAGAAAAATAGTATAAAAATATATGATGTTTTGCATATGGAACCACATTTATATAATAAAAAAGAACATAATCCAAGGATAACCATTATATTAAGAAAATAGACACACGCAACAAGGAACATTAAAAAGACAAAATAACACGTAGGAAGAAAAAAATAGTTGATGAGCAAGCTGGACTCCACTAAAAAATCTGAGCATTAATCGGTGCATTGGTAGAATACGCTTCAGGAGTTCTTTCTTCCCATCAATTTCAAAGAGTAGTTTAAGATGTGAGGCCGATTACATAGTGCCCACCTTATCCTTTATATCGTTCTTTGTGGTAGATGAAATGTATTGAACGAGCATAGGATGTTAAATAATCTTAAGACGTGTTTAAGTTGGAGAATTTGATCCTGATCCCATTGTCGTTGTTTTGACACATAAATTGTTTAAATTTATAATCTTTACACGCCCCTTTACATTTTTGTATGTTTACTTTAATATAACACAAAGGTAAAAAATAAAGTCGATCTAAGATATATGATCTATTAGTATTTAATATTAAAGTGTCTTTCTCTCTTTATAGTTACAGATGATCATCACTTTAAACATGATAATTGTTTGTTATATCAGTTTTCATTTGACTATGAACAGAAGTTTTGTTTCCAAAACGTTTTCAAATACTGTGTTCGTTCCGACAGTCGAAATGTATCAGACTCCTCAATAGATCTCCCTGATTTCATTAGAAAATCATCGACAAGCAGTGATAAATCTTACTCGTCACAAGAATCACATGAAGCAGACTGGCATTGGAGTAGGCGGTTTTCGGAACAGTTGTCTTGTAAGCATTTAACATAAAAAAAAGTCTATTTTAATGTTATAAGGAACCGATATATGTTTCCTTTTCAGTAAGATTTCCTAGATAAACACTAGAGTATTCTTAGAAATATTATAAACAAATATAGATAACGTTAGCGTATAACTTCCCAAGTCCAAAACATTCATTGTATATCTTTCGTGTAGGTTCTTTGAATGAGAAATCATTTGGAAACTCTTCCGGTCATGAAAGTGACGGGATGGAAAGTAACGATGGTGATAGCTCTATATCATCTCCTAGATCAGGTAAAATTTAGTTCGGTTGATGCATAATCGAAATTTTCGTTCTTTGAATCATTTTTATTTACTATATAAAGTTGACGTTTATCATGAAATGCCTATTAATAGAGGCTTATTTGTAAACAAATAATGCGGTATGCCTTAAAATCTGGTGTTTTATTATCGTATTTAGGGTTGAATCGCTGGGTCGGAAATATCAAATACTCAACATATATGCCTTTTCTTTTTCTTTTTGTAACAGTATTATTACGGCATGCAACAGTTACCGAACTGGAATCACCAGAAACTCCATATATAAAACGAACATTACGAGTATGTATTCAATGACATTAGAAAATTGAATATGTGTTACGGTACAAAAAATATCAACTTTGTATTTTTACCTTAATATTTGACCCATGAAAACATTAACTCAAGCAGTTAAAAAATTCTTAAATGTCATTAAATAAAATAATATTGTTAGTAAGAATATCAAAAAAAAAAAAAAAAAGTAGTGAATGACAAAAAGCACGAACTAAGGGTCATGATAATGTAAGGTTCTCTGTATTTTTAAAACCGAAGTGTCCCATTGATGTGAATGGTTAAAGATTTTTGACGAGTGTTGCTTTCTGAAATGGCGACAAATTGACTTGTCCCCCTAAAAATATATATATCAGATTCAGGTTCATCACTGTTAAATAGATTTCCATCGACCATATTTTATGTAACATATTTATTATCATGAAGGGTTATGTCAATACCAATAATAAAATAAGGTCTTCGCAATATTCAGAAAACAAAAATTGAAAATTGTGAACATGTATCAAAGTCCAAGCGTACTTGTAAAATTTTCGTTTTACTTATCATTTCTGTATATATTTTGAAAAGACTAGAATGAAGAACTGCAGGACTTGTTTAATTGTTAATATACTCGGTGTCACATAAATAACATACTGTTAAAATTTGAATAAAAATATTTTCTACCACTTTATTGACACCTACCGTCGTTTAAATTGTCTTAAATGACTTGCTCATTCGTTTAGCCAAACGGCTTCTCCCTACACATTGAATCGTTAAATTCCGGTCAGATTTTAATTCTCGGTGCCAATATTTACATTGTAAAAAGTCGGTCATGTTTACAGTGATCGGGTTGCTAGGAGATGTTGTTTACGTTTAAATGGTTTGTCCAAAAACCGAAGAACCCAGAATGCATTTCGGCGTTATTTCGGATATCTCCGATTTATTTTACGCGAACAACGTACAATACCGAGAAGTTGATCAAGCAGACGATTGTCACCGGAGTTCGACGGGAACCTACGAACTTCGTTTGTAAACAAATCGTCCCGTAGAAACCAACATGGCGGATATTAGTATGGGATTTTCCCGTAAGGATTTGTTACGCATGATTTAAGCTAATAAGCGACTTGTTTAGGGAGAAGCCGTTTGGCTAAACGAATGAGGAAGTCATTTAAGACAATTTAAACGACGGTAGGTGTCAATAAAGTCGTAGAAAATATTTTTATTCAAATTTTAACAGTATGTTATTTATGTGACGCCGAGTATAGTGAATCTGAGCACAAGGTTGATGATTTGTCATAAGTCTAATATTATTTATTGAATTTGTTATCAAGAATTTTTCTGTTTACATGATACAGCAGTTTAAGTGTGTGTTTATCTAGTGAACTAATTGCGTTAGTAGTGATTGTGATGAAATGACAATATCTTTTCAAAAATGGAAGTAAAGTATGAGCATATTTATACAATATAATGATCCTGTGGATAATTCAATTCAATGAAAAATGATGACTGTGGCATCGACATCTTTAGCTAATTAGGTGTGCATTCAAGCAGTTGTTAGCTATATGGGGTTTGACGTTGTTCTGAGTTTCTTTTTGAAAAAAAACACATTAATGTGGTTTCTTATCGCAAATGTCATGGGAGATATATATAAAACTAATTAAATACATCTCATATCATATCAGGCTATAGTCAATTAAGACAACCTTAATATGTAGGTGTTAAAATTATTCCCATTTAGATGGATGATATCTTCATTGATGCTATGTACGCCATACTGTTTTATCAGTTTCTTACGTATAGTGCTGCGGACGGCTGAGGATTTTTCTAACTTTAATGGGCCTAGAGGGTATACGGCTATATCATTTGTCAATGGAAAGATAGATCAATGTATTTTTTGAATATCATTCTTTTTTAACCGAAAAGTGGTAAAGTGTTCTGCTATTTTGCATTAATTAGAGGAGGGGTCAAAGATCAATCGACCCCAATACACTTTGATAAGTGATTTAAGTGAAATCGTTCATTGTAGGTAAGGGAAAATAACTAACATGTAAAGATCATACGTATGGAATTTCAAAAAATGTGAAAATGATTTTTTTCCGTCAAAAGTTGACTATTAAATCCCAGAACAAAGATGCCCCTAACATTGATTGCATTTAGTGCATTTTCATTGACTAAGAGATAATATGACGCCGTAGAATATTACAATGTATATCTAAGTATTCTTTACTGAGTAATGAATAAAATAAACACGAAGTTTTCGATTCAATCTGCAACATGGGCTTTGCAAAATGAGTTTGAACCTGCAAATTTTCACATATTCAAACTACTAATTGTACTAAAATTGTATAACACGGAATCGTTTCCGGACTGTTTTAAGGGAGACACATGTAAAGTATCTAGTGTACCTTACGTTTTGGTGATAAGACTTAAGGTTTTGAGATTTATTTTTGTACATACAAAAATCATATATATTTTTTTGTTGTTGCATCTGTCTTTATATGTTTGAACTTCATATAAAACGTTAAATATTAACCATGAATCAGGGATTCTCAAACAAAAAAAATGCGACGCGGGGGTTCATGATAGGTCTGGTTTTCGTAAAAAATTTGACAATACATAAACTGGGAACTTTGAACTGTGCATGGAAGCATGTGCAAACATGTACATGCATGTTGTCACAACATTTATGTCTTATGATGTTAACCTGTGCGCCATGCTGATGCTTGTAATGCAATATCCTCTGCAATGGCGGATCCACACTGTAAAAAGGAGGGTGCCAGCCGGGGTTCCTTATAAAAGGGGGTGTGTGCTAGGATATTTTTTACTATTTTTGTCAATTTTACACATGAAAATGACAAATTTTTCAATAAAAAGGGGGAAGCCAATCCCATGCACCCCTCTGGATCCGCCGCTGCTCTGAACGGATTATACTGAACTAGTTGATAAAAACAAACCAGATTCCTTCTAAAAATTCTAACGCAAAAATAAGTAAGAAGTTCAGACGCAATAAAAACTTCTAAGATTTTTTTACCTCTCAAAAACACTCCAGTTTTAGTAGCCGTATGAATAGGACACAATGGTATCATAGTTGTTATAGAATATTAGTTCAAAGGAAACATCATTGTCCAGGCCAGGGGCGGATCAAGAATATTAAAACGAGAGAGGGGCTCTGATTAAGACGTTTAAAAACAAAGGAAACAATCTTTACTGTCTATAAGTTTATATAAACATTCTCTTTTTTTCGCGGCGTAAACATACATGTACAGAGCAGTTGTAGCTGTTTGTGCATATTGAATTGTTCGTTACTTTTGTTGTCATATTTTGACAAGGTAGAAAAGTTGTTTTGAACATTTACAATATCATAGTTTTAATTTTCGGGCAGCTAATCATGTCCGTCTGCTTCACGCAAAGAATGAATAAGTGAGCCACTTTATGGTTCACTCTAGTTCTGATTTGTTATACTCTAAATACCAATAAGAATTAAACTGAATATGGGATCACAACTGTAAAGCCACCTTCATTACCCTAAGGTTACGGTCTTGCACCCTCCCTTCACGCACTGGGAGGTACAGGGCCGTAGCGCTTGTCCAACGAAGATGCTGTAAAATATAGGAATCGGAAATAAGCCACTCATAATTAAAAAAAACTTGTCATCGGTCTATATGATAGTAAAGGCCGATTTCATTTGAAATAATCAATTTACAAAAAAAATCTTTGTAACGTTGTCTTTTTCACCGTCACATACTAGATGACATCATTTATATAAGGACAGATCGACGGGCGCTTAAGGCAAAACAGAGAAAAGGCGTTAAAATTAATATCCTAGCAATGAACCTGGTCCAAACCTCCAGTTTTTTTTTAATCAAGCCTGGCTAGGTAGTTATTTTTTAAAAATTTATATATGTTTTTCTTATGACTATTTTGGTATTTTTAGTACTTTGTCTTGACTATGGGTATCCTATTCTTCATTCCAATTTCCTGAAAACGAACATTGTTGAGAGCTCGATTATTGAATAACAGAAAAAAAACATGTCAAAATTTTATCTATCTGCTTAAAAAGCACTTAAAATCTTGATCATGTCAAAAAATAAATTACTTTGGATGATATCCATGCTTTTCTGTTGTACCAACAATTCGGAAGCAGAACAGGTTGTCCGGGAATTGATTTCATATTTTACAATTTTAGTATTCCCGATTTGCGGACCAACATTTTGTCAACGTTTATCTCCCTTTGGAGCAGGTGTCTATTCGGAACACGTAAGGTTTTCCATCCAATATCGACGATACTTTAGAAAATCTCGAAAGTCAAAAGGGAATTTCTCGTTCCACTGACCCTGCCATAAATTTTCTTTACATGGGATACAAATGAAAATCATCCTTATGTAACCTACCAACAAAATGAAACACCCTGCAAATTTTAGAAACACCGTTGTGTTTGTCTGCTGGGGATTCCATTTTCATTTGAGTTACCTCTTTTTCTTGCGCCCGAATCCGAACATCGATTAGAGAGACTTCGAAATTACACCTGCTCTTACGGGAGGTAACTCTGCAAAAACAGAATAAAATATGGCTGCTCCCCGAGCTCCGCAAGTAGGGAATAATTAGTACTTAAAATATGTGAAAATTTGTAACTTTAACTCATTTTGCAAAGCCAATGTTGCAGATCGAGTCGAGAACATTGTGTTTATTTTATTTGTTATTCAGTAAGAGTAATCAAGGGAACCAAGGTTATAGCGGTAATCCAGGTACAAAGACCAGACATGGAAAACGGACATACACAACAAAGAACATAAAGTAACTAAAATCATACATACAAAGTAACAAAAGTAAATGAGCAACTCGGACTCTACTAAAAACTGGGAGCATGGACCAGGTGCACCTGCAGGGTAAGCGTCCTCTGCTTTTCTAGAAATACCCGCCGAGTTACTCATAAAAAGTCAAGTCCGGGGTAGACAAACGAGGAAAGGAAAACTATGAACCGTTGAATAAATCACTTTTCGTGGTGCAGATGGATACGCCATAACGATCCACGAGTTCATGATGACGACCATAAAACTTCTGTAGTGATGACTTCAATCTTGTAACAACATAATCCTGTTCCAGAAACCTATTTGTTAGAGTTCTAGCGCGATACAAAAAGTCTGCGTAGTTTCGGCAAGCTCTGGCATAACGTATGAGTTGTGATATGAACACTTTATACGCAGAAGAAAAAAAAAAAAGAAGTAAAGAATGTTCAGATTTACATTGTAATATTTTGCGGTGTCTTATTATCTCTTAATCATTGAAAATGCACTAAAACGCTACCATGTTTAGGGGCAACTTTGTTCTCTGATTTAATAGTCAACTTATGTCGGAAAAAGTTCTTTTTTACATTTTTGACATTGTATACATGTGATCTTTACATGTTATTTGTTTTTCTATACCTACAATGAACGATTCCACTTAAATTATTCATCAAAGTGTATTGGGGTCGATTGATCTTTGACCCCTCCTCTAATTAATGCAAAATATCAAAAAACTTCACTGTATTTCACTTCGATCAGTACAATATTCAAAACTACATTGATTTATCTTGACATATGATACAGCCGTATACCCTCTAGGCCCATTAAACTCGAAAACTAAGGCACTTTTTGATATCTGTCCGCAGCACTAGTACAATCGAGTGATAATAATGTGATAATTAGTACTTTTCTAAAACAAATACCGCCATAGAAATGCAAATCGATGAACTTAACACGGCTAAAAATCGCACCTTGCACACATTTTAATCAATTCATGATACACATCACAAATGCTTGAAAAATAAATAAACTGAAATATGCCTGGACAACCAGTCCTTAATGGAAAAATAAATATATACTCTCTAACTTCTCGTAATTCTCGAATGGCATAAATTACCAAATTCACACTTTTTAACTTAAGATACCAAGTGATTCCGTTGGTTATGGGTTTGTGCTACGAGGAGATGGGCCCACTTATGTACAAACAATAGACCCATCAGGGCCAGCTGCTGCAGCAGGACTAAAAGTAAGTTCTTCAGGAGAGCTATCTTTATAAAAACAATAAAACAAATACAAAAACCAGAATCTCTGGTTTTAAAATTATGGTTATGTAAAACTGTCTAGCTTTTAATTGTTCCCTTTGTATTCATTGCGGGGAAATTATAGAATAAGTCTTGGTAATTGCAATAAACGTAATTAATCTTCTGTTTGTTCAGATGTTTAAGTGTAGATTCCATTTGTATTGTTAACTATATGTATTTCTTCCTCGTGAATCTTCTTAAGGAGGTAGACCAAGGGTAAGGGACATAACTCATGAAATCAGTGATATGTTTGTATCACATTCAATTTCAAGTTAATTTGATGCTTACATGAGATTGATGGAAAATGCTGAATGCAAACGTTCCAATGGTTTGTATGAGTTGTGTCCCTTACCCTAGGTCTACCTCCTTAAATGTACGTTTACAAAGGCATAGCCGCCTGTTTTGGAAATTGGTATGGCGTGTCGGACAGCCCATGAAAGGGGAAAATGTCGATGCACTTGCTGTAAAATCTGTAAAGTGCATATTTTTAATAGTTGTCTCATTTCAGGTCAGACAATACATACATGCAGTTAATGGAGAAAATGTCCTTCGCATGGATCACAAACAAGTTGCAAAGATGATAGTCGGTGCAGAACAGTTTCTGAATTTGTCTGTTATGGTTCATAAGCGAGATGCATTGTTCACTGACTGTTTATAACTGTGGTTTCTAAATATATAAAAGAACATACTTAGTAAACACATTTAAATATCATTTTTTTGCTGACAGTAACGTTTTTGGTTTTTAATGACGTAGACAATTAAAATATGATATACTTATCTGTGTTATTCATTATTGATGTACTAAGTAATGATGATTAAGCATGATGCCTTCCTGACAAAACTGATAAATGATAATGATATGCCAAGAAATTTGTTTTTATTTTAAAACTTTCGAACAAAACCTTATAACGAATGCAACAAGTCTTTCATTTTTCAACTAATAGTTCCAACTTCTCCGGTGAACAAAATGACTTCATTTAAAAATTATGCTCACATTTTTATTAGATATTGAGACTATAATGCCGATTTTCTGGAAAGTGTTCAAGGTTTCCATAGAAGCTTATCGGATATTACTACATGTAGTACTAGTCATCCTCCCAAACTTCTGCGGTAGTTTGATCAGTTCTGCAAAGTTCTGTTTTATCGGTCATGAGAACAAGCATAATGACGAACTCAAGCAGAGAACAAGAACCTTTTTTTTTCAAAGTATATAGTATCATCCCTATTTTAAAACGGACTTCATATTTCTTGCTCTGTATGTATGTTTAGTTTCTTAATATGCCTTTGGCAACTTATTTTCTTTATGTCTTTTTTGTTCTAAACTGTTCGAGTTGGTTTTTATGGATGTCCAGTTAAATGAAATGTGCACTGGGTGGATTTGTTTAAGAGTAATCAAGGTTATTACGGTAATCAAAAGAATGTAACCCAGGGACAAAGACCAGACATGGAAAACAGACACGCACAACAAAAAATATATAGTAAATAAAATCATACATACAAAGTAACAAAAGCAAATGAGCATCTCGGACTCCACTAAAACCTGGGAGCATGGACCAGTTGCACCGGTAGGGTAAGCGTTCTCTGTTTTTCTAGAAACACCCGCCGAGTTGCTCATAAAAAGTAACGACGTGACCGGAAGGGCCATATTTGAATGGAGAGTTTTTGCAAGAACAGTCAGGTGGTTTAGCCCTGAAGTCCTCAATCTTTAGGTTCTGCAATAGCCTTTTATAATTGAAAATTTTGGATGCAATGGGTGAATACGAAATAATTGGTATAGATTTGTCTTTGAAATATGGGGGGATTTTGTTGATAACGTTTTTGTGATGGAGGATGTTAGCCAAATTAATTGCATCTATGCCTTTGTTGACAAAAGGTAGTTGAAGAAATGGTCGTTTTTCTTCATCTTGACTTTTCCCACAAACTGGTTTAAAGAGTCTGTGGAAACCAATATCTAAAATGATGGCAACAAGTCAGTAAAATGATGAGGTAGGGTCAGAAACAGGAATGTCAAGACTTGTTTTGTAAAGGGAGTGTGGTAGAGTGAGAGGTATAGAATAGAGTTTGGTTCTAATGTGATGAAGTACAAGAGGTTTTTGTATGAAAGGATTGAGACCATCTATTGAGACATCATCTAACTTAGGTGACGTATAGTGGCGATGGTCATGGCACACGAAATATTTAATCGCGATGTTAAAACATGGAAGTCACATAAAAGTAACAGATATGTAACTGATGAAGAAGAGCATTTGATGATGAACTAAATATCACACAATAAACGATTATATACCTGAAATATCAGTTACATTTGTTTCCAAATAATATAAATGTTCGAACCTTAGGGCATTTAATGTTTTAGCTCACCTGCCCGAAAACTCATGTGAGCTACTGCCATCACTTGGTACACGTCGTCGTCATCAACATTTTTTTTTCAAAACTCTTCTCCTCTGACACCACTTGACCAATTAGAATCAGACTTGGTATGTATGTTCCTTAGGGTGTTCTGCATAGAAATAATGTGAGAATTTGTGATCCGACCAAAAAACATGCACGCCGTTACTAAAAATAGAACAGAGGGGTCAGACAGAAGCTCAAAAAGCGTGTAGGTTAAGCAAATTATGACATGGGATAAAAATATTTAGCATGATGATATCTACCTGTGGTGAAATAGTCTTATAGGTTTATTTGTTAAGCCATGTTGGAGTTATTACCCTTTTACGACGTTTTTCGCTATTCTTAATGTTAATTCGTTAAAATATCTTCTCCCCAGGCCAAACCAATTAGAACTTTGTATGAATGTTCCTTAGGTATGAGCGTTAGGAATTTTTATTCAAGAAAAAACATGGCCACTTTTACAAAAATAGAATGTTGCTTATCGAGTCAGGTGAGCGATTCAGGCTCTTTAGACCCTCTAGTTTTTTTCTTATCTTAATGTCGATAACACCCTTTAGGCGGAACGGTAACAGATATTGGTATGTGAGAGATATAAAAAATCCGAAAGTAGGTTCAAATGCTTTCATACCACGGACGCAAGATGGTGAGTAAAAAAATGGAAAACCAGTGCACCGGAAGGATAAACTATCAGGCTGACATTTTCATCACGGTAGGTTGTTGAATATTTTTCACCGTACCTATTCTCGTTATACCATTTTTTTTTAATATAGCAGCTGATGTAGAAATCAACTGGTTAATTTTATCTCTTCTTTTAGGTTCCGAAATTTATCCTTGCTCAAGGTTAATTTTGCAAAAAAAAATTAAAATGGATACAAAAAGGCACGCATAATTTGTTTTTAAACTAAATTGCTGTTAAAGTACGGCATGACATGTTTATCGCCTGGTATTGGTTGTGACATCACTATCTTCATGTTTCCAATGCAAAAATGTCAATAGATATATATTGACGTTTGCCAATAAACTATATAAAGTGTCTATGGTCATATTTACTTCCATTTAGTAATAAGAACTGGAAAGGCAGACGTTGAAATAAAAGGTAAGAAATCGCGCGTTTATCTGATAAAAATTTAGAAAACATTTTAAGTTTAATTGAGAAATATGTATCAAATAAAATTACCTTTCCAAATATTTTCTTTTTTCTTATAAATTAGCTGATAATATCGTATGTCCAGTTTAAATTCTGATTGAAATTATCAGAATAATTTACGTATGTTTTTTTTGTTTTTTGTTTTTTTGTTTTGTTTTGTTTGTTTTTATTATTATTATTATTATTGTACTAGTCGAATGTAGTGTATGGGGTTAAATCAGAATATTGTTTCGATTTTCATAGATTGTCATGAAAGCAGTTATATTTCTTGTGTGCTCACTCTACATGTAAGTATTACAAATTTTATAATTTATACATTGTCTATGAGAATGGATTATTATTGTGCTTTCTGGGAAGTTATGGTGTGAAGGGGCAAATAAATATGTTTTAGAAGTTAAATCACCCAAATTATTTAAGTGGTTTAGTAGAAATACAAATGTTTTCATAAAGAGATAAAGGTTATTTTTAACATCAAGATAGTCTGTCACTTTTAAAAAAAATATTGCAGTTTTGAATTTCGAAAAAGAAACGTGTATACTTTTTCACTAGGATACAAACATTCACTGATTCATTTTGATATCATATTCAATCATTCGGATGATTTATTCCTTTGTGGTATTAAGTTCAAGATTAAATTCCGGTGTCTTCAAAACTGATAACGACGTATGTTTTATGGTGATTTTTTGTTACTTTAATTAAATTTTGTCAATTTCGAATTCCCCTCTCTGTTTCCAAGTTATTTGATACGTTTACATCATGATACTTAGTTCAAATGATTGATTTCGCCTTCGTGTGAATAGTGTTTGGCACGTGTCGCGGAACTGCATTATTATCAAACTACTAATTTGCTAATTGGCGGGAGCCGCTAGCGGAGAAGGACATGCTTTTCCTTCAGGAGTACCTGAAGTCACTCCGTGTTTTTAAGTCGCTAATAGTGTTAGCGACTTCTTGCACTCGTAAATACTCTGTATTTACTATTCGCATATGATTGCTTTAATGTGTAGTCATACGCCACATAATCAAGCAGATCGTCGCCATTATCACAGCCACACCGTCGTAATTCCAGATTCATACGAGATAAAAATGTACCTCTTAAATATCATACACGTGTGTTCTACGTGTGTTTCTTGCTTGTATGAGGACGGGAAATTTACATGAAATGACCAGTAAGCTTTGGACATTACCCGGTTTCCGATTCAGACATTGTGGCTAGTTACAAACTCTATAGATCATGTACATTAGTACGCCCCGATATATATGAATATTCATTGCCAGCTGCTTAACCTGGTACATAAACTGGTTGCCGGTCAATATCATAAGCGACCCAAAGATCGCTACGACGTACTTTTTTTTTTAAACATATCAAACATGTCTATGCGTGTTGATCAGTTAGCATTGAATTTATGTAATATTACCCAGTTTCCGATTCAAACACTGGCGTTCGTTACAATTAATAAAATAAAAGTCATATACATTATCAGTACATCAATATGTATAGATAGCCATTCGGGTCATAATGGTTACGATAGTGTAGGCAATAATATCAAGGGAACCAAGATTTCAACGGAAGTTCCCCGATTTTAGAGCATATTGCAATTGTACCATTTCGGATATTTAAAGTCGGCCAAAATCAGTGACAGTGAATATTTTTTTGTTTTTGTATTATTTTTTTTTGTGGGAGTTCATAATGCTAGTAGTTCTTTTAAAACGTCTTTTAAAGGTGTAATCTTTTTTATTCGGTTCGATATATTGTGTTGGTAGATCGTTTCATGTGTTCATGTTCAGGCAATGTTTGCGGATTTTGACGTATTTGAATCATCCCACTGGTGATTTTTCGGTAATTTTTTGCCGATATTCAAATGTGATGTAAATGATAGAAATGCACAGAAAATTGTTATATAAAAGTGTTATTCTCTGTATGAATCACCCAGTCGGTAAATCATGGCGGAAAACAAGTACATATCTTTCCATGAAAATCTGAAAAGCTGAAATCGCATTCATTTCCTTTTTAGTGTCAGTAATTCTACTAATATTATTTATATGAAATGCATTGCAAATTTATCATCAAAGGGAGATAATTCGCTTTCACCAATCGTTCTATTATAACTCTGAATTTCTGACACTTCCATGATTGATTGATTGTTGTTGTTTATTGCCGTTTCGGCGACCAGGGCCATATCACGGCAAGAACATTTGTGACACTTCCAAGACAAATAAACTGTCAATTCATATTCAGTGAGATCATAAACAATGAGCCCAAATTATCAAATTGCATTTGTTTTTGTCAGAGCTTTATTCATTTTTTTACAATTCAACTGATTCTTACAGACTGTAATTGAAATTCCAATGTACAAACATCTGGATACACTAGTAACTGACTATCAGAAGAGATAGAACTATACTAAACTCTAAACGACAACAAAATAGATATGCAAATGTTTACTTATAATAGGATGACCATTCACTCATAAAATAAATAAAAGTCACTTCTTTTATGTCAGGTTTGTGAGCGAATGGTCCGATTGTACACATCCATAAATTCTGGAAAAACAGTGTTGAATCCTGAACTATCTGAAATGTATCAATAGTTTTTTTCTTGTAAACTCATTAAATGATATTGACACCCAAAATCAAAATGGCAGCATTCAGTTGAAAATATAACATGGGTGTCAATTTCATATCCAAAGCATTTACGTGCTTCTGATAACTATCATTCTTTAATCAAAGACTGAAGTCTTCAAAGTCGCTAATCGTCAAAAATAATTTGCAACTGATTTTGACTTACTTTCAACATCCGAAATGGCACCAATGCGATATGCTGTAAAATCGGGTGACTTCCGCTTGATATGATTACTCTTTCGTAATCGTGATGACACAAATGTTTTCAGTCAAAACAACAGGTTACCAGGAACCAGATTTAACAACTGGCAATGGCTATATATAGATATCGGGGTCCTGATAATGTATATGACCTATATAGTGAATTGTAACGAGCCCCTGTATTTGAATCGGAAATTGGACAATGTTACATAAATTAAATGCTAACCAATAATTTCATATTTTAATGTAAACTTTCAGTTCTCATATAAGCAAAAAACACGCGAAGACATTTGTATGATATTTTTAAAAAGTGGTACATTTTAGCGATCCTTGGGTATGTTATGATATTGACCAGGGAACCAGATCTAACAATTGGAAATGAATATTTATAGATATCAGGGCCCTACAAATGTATATGACCTATATAGTCTTGTAACGAGCCCATGTGCCTTCATCGGAAACCGGGTAATGTTCAATGCTAACCGATCATTTCACGTAAAGTACCCGTTCTCATACAAGCAAGAAACACACGTGGAACACACGTGTATGGTATTTAAAAGGTACATTTTTATCTCGTATATATGTAGCTAGAACTTCAACGCTGTGGCGGTAAACATGGCCCAGATCTGAAGCATAACGTGGAGTAGTAAAATCTAATTATACAGTACTGAAACTACGAGTGCATTAATTCGCTTACAGCGACTTAAAATTGTTGTTTTGAATATACAATGCCGAAAATGAATGAAATAAAGCAGATAGTGCCGTTTTAAGCCTCCAAATGTCTCCATCTTTTGTTGAGGCGACGGTAGCCACTTTGTTTACACTTGTACACTGAATTTACACGGTTGTAACTGTCATCGCTTATGTCAGTCAAGGTAAACAGCCAATCATAATGCACGATAAAGGCATATGCTAATTAGATTGTAATTATTCTACCATAAACGGGTAATCATCAAATCAATTGATCACACTGCATGATACACAGTCGTCAGCTGATAGAAGAATGTTTGAATTTGAGGAATTAATTCTTGTCTTAGTTATTGTAGTAAACCTTTGAGCGTATAGATACCCATTCTGCATAGATTTTGTAAAATATGAATATGAAATGTAACGAGAGTAGGTATGGTATGAAACACCATCGGGATGAAAATTTCAGCCTGGATAGCGACACTTTTCACTTAGTAAACCGGCGGGAACAAAACATTTCGTACAACCTTTTCAAACAATATTCCTTATAATTTTTCAACACACTCGTTATTTTCATGTTAACTGTTTCCAAGGGAGATTTGTTCCGTTTATTACGTTATTTTATTACATCTTCATACAAAACTATTAAAAATAAAACACAAAGTACATTGTAATTTATAATATTCCTTCGATAGCTAATTACTTCTAATATATTTTTCCCACAGATTCTGTATACTTCTTATGATATCGTCAGAAGTCTCGGCAGCTCCAACCAGCGGAGACACGAGCCTTTATGGCAATATACAACCACAATACCGATCATTGACAGAACCTGAAAAACGAAGACGTGTGCTCAAGTTTGCCTCTTTGAAAAAACTACTAGAGGCACTTCGACCAAGAGGACTGAGTATGAACTATCTTGGACTATTCAGAAGGATATAAAAAAGGTTCAGAAATATTACTGACCATATTCATTCAGATTATTTTTAAAATAAAAGATGTGAAAAAAAAATAGAGCGGTATTCCTATACTGCTTTCATTTACGTACAGAAATTATCAGAGCCCACATCAGTAAGCCATAAAGAAAAAAATACATATAAAGAGCATGAAACATCTTTAAGGACAAACACATCATATCGGACACCATTAATGAAACATAAAGCTGCTGTGTTCATTTGCATTTTACAGTGTTCAGCAAGTACACTGTATATCGTGTTTAGTCATTTAAATTCATGTTATAATGTTTGTATTCCAATAGCACAGACACGAGAGCTCCTAAAAAAAAAGAGGATACTTACATAATTAACAAACATCCTGAACAAAATGATTAACTTGCTCAAAATGTTGGTGGCACCCCGACGAACGGGTAGTGGTAGCATTATACGAGTCGCACAATGGACGATGAATAAAAACTGGAAGAAGTTCGATCTAGGTTATCATCACACACTCCTTGAAACTGTAAGGTTTCTGGTCCTTTTGACGCCTTGTTACTCAAAAAATGGTGAGAAATGCCTATTGAAAAATCAAGGTACAGATTTCTACGAGGAATCCAAAGAAAAAAAAATCAAAATCGGACCAAAAATAAACATAGTTTTCCAGGTACCCCGGCTCGCAACAAAGGTGATGTTTCGTGGATTGTTAGTAATAAAAAGTTAAGTTAATTTACTGTATCAATATATTGGGTTTCGTGAAATTCTACGAATGCGTTATGCCCAAGAATACCCAACAGACTTTTTCATTAAGTACATGTGACCTTGATATTGACCTACAATCGATAAGTGTCTTTCTTACATTATAAGCTTTCAACTGTGCAAGTTTGATTGAGGCATAGGAAGGTGTTCAAATGATATGTCCCGGAAACTAATTTTCGGTCCAAAAATGTATTTCATTCTGTAAGTTTGACCTTAACCTTTGACCTACTGACCCCAAAATTAAAAAGATGTCTTTGTTACCTCATAAGCCTTCAACTGTGTAAGTTGAATGAAAGTCTATGAAGGCGTTCAAAGTTAAACCCCGGAAACAAATTTCGGAACGACGGGCACAAATCAAATTCTACTCCCTCCGCTCCGCGAAAGGCGGGGGATCATGAAGTTGATTTGTAAGGTGTAGCTCCATTTTGTTGAAAACGCTAAATACTATTTTAAAATTTTACAAGTAATAAATAAGAAAAAGAATTGTCACTATTGAATGAGAAATAATACAACGAGAATAGGTATGGTTTATATGTCAAAGAGACAACAAACCGAGATGAAAATGTCAGTCCAAGGCCATCCATTGGTTTCAATGAACGACAAGACTATCATCATACTACAAGGCATGCTTCAACTGGCCCCAAAACATCTTTATACACAGTTACAGCCAAAGAATTGCCCCGTTTTACTCAAGTAGCATATAAAAAATAAACTAAGGGTTGAAACGAAACAAGACATAGAGACTTTGGCGCAAAAAACAAAAAAAAAAAAAAAAAAAAAAAAAAAAAAAAAAAAAAATGCAGCGGGGTTAAAGTACTTTGGCGTGATCACAGCCCTCATCCTTTAAAATGCGGCCACTGTGGAAAAATATAACACAATTAAACACACCTAAAAATCAGTTCTGAAGGTTTCAGTCCCTTGTTACAACGGAAATCTAGAAACTGAAAAAAAATACACAAATGGTACAAACTAAGGACTATGAGCAGTCAACTAAAATAACACGATCGCAATTACGGTCGTATAAAAAACGCTTCATTTTGTTTAAACAAACCACTTGTCGTTTTCCGGACATGCAGGTTAAGTTGTTACAGTAAAAAAAATCGCAGAAAGAATATGACTTCAATATATCTTTAATAATAAGGATGTGACGTTAAAAAGTGTAGTACGACGAAACTCACTTCTTAAGTCAAACAAAGACAAAACCAACAAACAAAAATAAAGCAACGAACAATTAGAAAACTCAAATTAACTCAGCAACTCATACATTATAACACAAACAGGCAAATCAGAGTGTGCTGATTATCAACTACTTTAACAACCCAAAAGATTCTCGTCATGCCAAGTTAATTTTGAAGGATCGAGAAAGAAGTACACAAGAATGAACAAGTAGAATAATTTGCATATCCTGATAAACTTACGTTCATGTAACTGCGGCAAATTCAGGCAGAATTTACTTCAAACAAAGCAAACCAAGCGAATGGAACGATACCAAAATTAAAAGAAAAAAAAATAAGCATACAATAATCAGTGGTCATCGCGTTTTTCGTTCTGTAAATATTTTTTTTAATTCTACATAATTGGCAGCATTTGAAAGTGATGTAACCTCCAATCGAACCGCTTAATTGTAGGGTAGTGATAAATAGCTAGATGTGTACTAATAAGCATTATTCAGGAATTAGTACAAAAACGGAACTATCATAATTACACACCGTATAGCCTTGATTTGTCCACTGACAGCACTACGATTGTAGTAATCACAATATACAGAATGACTAAAAACGGTGAGCTAAGTCTGCTACGTGATGCCCCGCCCCGTTGTGAACCCATTCGATCTCAAATCTTCATCTTGACTTCCAAAACCCTGGATCACTTATTGGGTAGCGTAAATAGATAAAGATACCTGTAGAAAGGTCTACCAACTTGTGTATTTTTATTTTAAGTGACCCCGGCTACATCAATCGCATGCTTGCTTGCTTGTCAGAACAGGGCACTGATGTTTACCATCCTTTTACAGAGACATAGTCAGAAATTTTGAAAGGGGATGCACTCGTATACAAATTCATTTTCCAATTTTAAATGTTTTTCTCCAGGAATTTTAAATATTTTAAGCAAAAAGAGGGTGCCCATGTTAAGTTTCAGAACTCTTGCCTAAATAGCTTAATCCAGGACACAAGAACTGTTTTTTTTTGCCAATATTCCATTAACACTAAGAAACAAGAGGCTGCCAGGAGCCTGAATCGCTCACCTGGTAATTTTTCAACATTCAAGGGCAATAACTCTTCCAAGGAGTCGTCTGACAACTTTAATCTCTGTAGACTTTTTAGGCTATACAAAAAGGATTATTTCAGCAATTGAAAGAATTTGGCTAAACCTAAAGGTTTTGGAGATAAAATATGCGAAAAACTACTGTCTGACCCCTATGTTCTATTTTAATAACGACAGCCAGGTTTTTTTGACGGATCAATAACCCCCACACCAGTTCTATGCAGGATACCCCAAGGAACATTCATATCAAGTTTGGTTTCAATTGGTCAAGTAGTGTCAGCATAGAAGACTTTCGAAAGAAATAACATTAAAAATGGCAAGATACGTTGAAAAGGACCATAACTCTAAAATGGTGTATCAGATTATAGAACGAAAAATTGACTACAGATAGATCTCATCATGCTGAACACTATTACCCATATCAGAACTTAGCTAAACCTAATGGTTTTGGAGAAAAACTATTGCCTGACCCCTAGGTTTTATTTTCAGTAACGCTGGCCATTGTTTTCAACGGATCAAAAATCTCCACATCAGTTCTATGCTGAATACCCTAAAAAACATTCACACCAAGTTCGGTTTCAATTGGTCAAGTAGTGTCAGTGGAGATTTTTGAAAGAAATAATATAAAAAATAGCAAAAATTGTTGAAAAAGGAACTCCAACATGGCTTGACAGATTGAAACCAAAGTTTGACCAGAGATAGATCTCATCATGCTGAATAATTTTACACGTCAAAATTAGGAGATATATATGAAAAAAACTACTGTCTGTCCCGTTTTATTTTTCGTAATGGCGTCCATGTTTTCGACGAATCAAAAATCCCCATGTCAGTTCTATGCAGGATACCCCAAGGAACATTTATATCAAGTTTAGTTCTAATTTGTTAAGTAGTTTCAGAGGAGGAGAGTTTTGTATAATTGTTATCGACGACGATGGACGCCAAGTGATGGCAAAAAGTGTTTTCTGCACATTTAATCAATGGTGAGTTTTAATTAACTAATACAGAATCACAAAAAAGCCAAATGGGTTGCATAGAAGCTGTATGTAATAAGAGTTCCATATACACCAATTCTTGACTAAGCTACATAGCAGTGTTATGACAGTGATAGGACTATCACTTAATGGATTGGAACCTATAGTTATATTTAAGAACTTAATGACCGAAATATCACATGGCCAATTTTGGTGTTCAGAAGGACTTTTGAATATGTAAAGTCAATGGCCAACATTGAAGGCTTCCTTAATGAGTTAATCAGTTTTTCAAACTCATACTTCAAAAAGATCTTCTCTTCAGATTATGTGAATGTTCAGTTTGTATTAACATTTCATTTGTGTATCAATACTATTCCTCTTTTTTATTTTTCATCAGAAGTAGATGAACAGAAGTAGATTTCGTCTATTGATTATAACTTTAAATTTGAAAGAGAAAATAAATATACACTGTATTCTTAGTCAGATATACGCAAGTCATACTTCACAAAAAAATATGAAACCAGTCCATATTTGATAGCAGTCAATAAATCCACCACCTTTGGTTAATTCTATGTTCACTATCAATGATTACTATATATATCACTTTAGGCAGGGGGAGGGTATAATTGTAGTTCACTGACCGACTGGATTATTCATGCATGTGTATCTCTTCAACCAGTCCAACTATCTGTTTTTGTGTATTTAAATTAAAAAAAAAAACTTTCTATAATAATATTATGGCTTCATTAAAGACTGGCTACTTTAATCAATATTTATTTTCTACAAAATTTGTTTTCTGGAATTGAAAACCTTGACGCCATTTTGCATTGAAGATCTGGCATATTTGGTTAACAGACCACCAACATCTAACTTTTCTGTTGTTAAATCTCTACAATGCAAAGCAGTAGCATTATTAATCACACCAAAGACATGAAGGTATGTCAAATAATGCAGAAAATAAACGAACTGTATGTGGTGATGTCAATCATAAATGGTATCAGCATTAATTAAGTGATTTGTA
Source organism: Perna viridis (assembly GCA_037379345.1). Lineage (NCBI taxonomy): Eukaryota > Metazoa > Mollusca > Bivalvia > Mytilida > Mytilidae > Perna > Perna viridis. Next base: position 6,678,881 of record CM074511.1, on the reverse strand, counting down.
GCACACATTTACTGCATCTTGAAATAAAATTTCTTCAATTTTCTAATCTAATGTCTAATTTGGCATTAGGGTTAAACTTAAGTTAAACTTAAGTTTGATTTAAGTCCCTGATCCTTGTTTACATACATAAAGTGAACTGTAAACACAAATGATATGTATATCTCCAGGAAGAAAGGTACTCAGTGACACTTTAACACCTTCCCTTTCTTGACACATGCTATTCAGTCTGTATGTATACAATAATGTTGGTTCCAATTAGGACTACATGGTTAACCCACATAATAGCTTATTGTTCTACTTGTGATATTTATCCTATTTACACCCTCAACTTTGTGCAGAATAAAAAAGTAAAAATCCTCATTTTTATTTATTCATGCACATGTAAACTACCTGTACAAAAATTTTTTCTTAAAAAATCTATTTTGATGGAAATATACGGTAAATTCTTTATGCTTAAACCTACTAGAAAACAGACATTTCAGGCTTATATACCTTATATATGGTGAAATTTCTTCTAATGACCACTTCTCCTTTGTCCTAAAGAGTTCATCAAACCTTCAAGTAAAAAAAACAAAATGTTTCATTACTAATTACCGGTACACTACAATCAATAGAAGTCCAATATTGGCCCTGATATATGCCTGAATTTTCATCTTATTGAAAAAAAAAATCCAGTTTTTACACTGATAATTGGATTTGAAGCGAATGCATTAATATTATGGGTACGACATCATAATGGTGTAGCAAAATGTACGAATCTTATTTTTTTAATGATTTAAACATTTTTACATTGGTTCTAAGCATAAAGTTTATTATAACTTTTTGACAAATAGCGCCCCAATTTCACCACAAATTTCTCTCTGACACCAGATTACCTGTGTATCTAGAACAATTTTAAGGAATAGCATCCCAAAGATATGAAAAAGTTACTTCAAGTTTAAGTAAAATTATATCAAAAACTGACCTGACTTTTGCAGGGTTAATTTTTTCAATTCTGCAGAGACTGCAAAAATAAACAAACACCTAACATTCACTTGTTATGGTTCACTCATTTACACAGTTTAAATCATCTATTGTTTATACATGTAGGTGGCTATTGTCCTTTTATTAACCAGCATGTCAGTGTGGATAGAGTTAACCTGTAATATATAGGGAACATTGGAAAACATTATCCAGACATAGTTCATTTTCGCCCTCTATGCAGAATCAATAAAATTAAAACAGCAAAAGTGTGGCCAGTTTTTGATATAATTTCACATAAAATGAATAAAACTTTCTCATATCTAAGAAAAGCTATGCTTTAAAGTTCTTCCAGATACACAAGTTTGTCTGTAGTCAGATGAAACTAGAGGTGAAATTAGAGGCCATACTTGTCAAAGGTAATGATGAAGCTTTGTCTGTAGTCAGATGAAACTAGAGGTGAAATTAGAGGCCATACTTGTCAAAGGTAATGATGAAGCTTTGTCTGTAGTCAGATGAAACTAGAGGTGAAATTAGAGGCCATACTTGTCAAAGGTAATGATGAAGCTTTGTCTGTAGTCAGATGAAACTAGAGGTGAAATTAGAGGCCATACTTGTCAAAGGTAATGATGAAGCTTTAAATGGCCGCATGCCTTGACCATTGTAACAATTTGCTAATCTAATGTGTGTCCAAATAATAACATGTATCTATCACAAAATTTATTTGGTTGACAGGTGCGGCCAATGTTCTTGAAAAGGATTTGTTCATGGAAACCTCTGAAAAATGTCATAAATTATGATTTCCAGAAAATAAGGCCATTTTCTGGTCAATCACCATCCTCATTGTGTACTATTCTTGACTTTTTATAATTTGTTTCTTAAAATATGGAGACTAATGACTATCCCAGCAATAGATTTTAGTGACCATATCAAAGTTGAGATTTGGACCAAATTTGGACCTTCCTGAACCTACACCTTTCAACATCTAAAGTGTTCACCTCTTTCCTTTACTGACAGAGGGTTTTCTTTTATGTCCTTCACAACCCCTTTGGGTCTCAGACAGATGGAAGGTTATCAATATTTTTATTAAGGTAGATCATACCTATTACTTAGAGCATTCTTTTCTGTCATCTTGCAAAATAAAAAGGACATATATTTTCGACTATCAAATGGTTTTTTAAAAGACATCAAAATAATATGTTTAAATTACTTTAAAAGAATTTTTGACAAAAAAATGATTTACAAACATTGACTGTGAAAAGCCTCTCAAAGGGGAGATAATTAGCCAGAAAATGATCTGTAGAAATGTAATGAAAGTTCTTATTTTTGTAATATTAAAATAAAAAAAGTTCAGTGACCCAAAATTTTCTTTTCGAAATATGAAAGAATGTCAGTTAAGTGTTCTTTATATAAATGTATAAGGAATTCTATATACCAATTTTTAATGGTTTGAGGGAAGAGAAAATTCCCTACAGAATCCATATAAAGCTTTAATTACAGATCAATTATCATCAAATTTGGTGAGTTGTATAATCTAACTTAGATACTAACATAAGTGTACAGATGCTTTGGTTTGGTCAGATTCTAACTCCCAAACAACACGTAGCTTGCCACATTTTTCAGAAACAAAACTGAATACAACATATATCTGGAATAAGTCCATGAATAACTTCAGATATAACTGTACTACAATAAACACAATACAGTGGGCAAAGATCAATAAGTTTTTTGAAATAGCATAAACTATTCAACCATGCCATACTGAGCTAGAAAATAAACCATCAAGGAAACAAATTATAATTGTTTGAGATGGTTGACAAGTTGAGGTCCATTCAAACTTAATAAATCAATATAAAATATATGAATGAGAAAATGTGTGGCATTGAAATACAACCCAAGTCCTAGGATGAGGGCTCACTTGCACTAATTTTTGGTTCACTTTCAGGATCAGTGTGAGCTTTGAGAATATACGTATTTCTGCTAAAAAGTCATCTGACCATGAAGATAGATTAGAGGCACTAGTTGAGGAACCTGTTACAGACACTTAATGTTCAAAATTTTACTGTCTACAATACATAAAATTTGAAATTATCTAAACAGCATAAGCATCTCAAACTTGGGACATTTTCATTCAGTGAGTACACTTGAAAACAATTGTTTAATCTCAAAAGTTTTTAAGTTGGGCCATTTGACAAAAAGCAGCTGGGAAAAAAAATACATAAATTAGAATACAACTAGGGCTAATATTTGTATATACCTGTCTCCAACATCCTCTGGCATATCATCAACATTGAAGTAGGTGATTGTCTCCAGCTGACTCTGTCTGTCTACTAAAGCCATGCCCTGTGTACACAAAAAGTTCTTTAAAAATAAATTACCCATCTCAATTTATATGAAGGTACAAAATATTTGGTCAACAAAAAATAACCTTATTGTTAAAAACGTGTGCAATATATTCCAAATTTTATAAGATAAATGTGAATAATTGTACTTAGTCTTCCACACACAAATACAAGTCATTAGTAATGACCTCCATAATTCAAACTCATTCACAAATATTTTGCACATACACATCATAATCAGATAAGAAAATTTAAAATAACAATCATCAGACGACTTCATTAGTAGTACAGAACACACAGAGACGAGATGTGTCCAATATTGATGATTCAGCATGCAGCTACCATTGGGGTAACAGATAGCTATCGTTAGGGTCAGTGTTCTCCCCAGACCATTATAGGGCAGTACTTTCCAGCACTATGATTTCTTAGCATTGTGCTATCAGTAATTAATTTTAGTTAGAATGCACTATGGGCACTGTGCTATAATTTTGAGAAGGAAGGCCAAAGAGGTAAGCCATGCAAGTAAGCAATGTGGTATTTAAACATTATGGGGAGCACATTGGGGGTAACATTCAGCTACCATTGGGGTTATATTTAACCCCTTTTTTATTAATTAATACACATGATCAAAATGCAGTGTGTGTGCTGCAGTAAAACATTTCTACTTCTATAAAAAGACCAACAATTTTGGTACCCCAAACATATTTTAAATTTCTTTAAAAAAAAAATAATTTAAATTCTCTTAAAATGTTCTTATTCAAGGTAATCCAAATAAACTTTACTGGATTGCATCCTTTAAATAGGATTATACTTTAAAAAGTAGAACTCTTTGCATCAATAGCTGTAAACTTTGAAGGTGTTTAATTGACATGTGATTAGGCTGGCTGAAATTAAACCCTGGTCAAAAGAAGAAGTAAAGGCATTCTGAAAAGTGATCTACATCCTATATACACCTTTTCAAATGACTTGATCAACATTAGGAATTTTGATCCTTTGAAGAAATAATTATTTCCCTTTTTAGGTTTCAGTCAGCATCTTTTATTTACTTAGTAATTAAGTAATAAAGGTTTGGAAAAATTGCAAAGCAAAAAATAGTACAGCATTCACTATTTAATATAGTAAGTTGAGAAAAAAATTCATTTAGCTTAGCACGAGCAAAACAAACAAGAAATTAATGTGTAGAGACATATTATCCATGTTCTGAGAAAATAAAGAAAGCAACATGATAAAACCACAGCATATAGCACTCCATTGGCAAGTGTGGACACAATATTAGTTTTTGACACAAACATGGGGACTTACAGTTCATTATGGACACAACAACTGGTTTGGACACAATATTGGACAATATTTGAAATTCAACTGAAGTTGAAAGAAATTCTGCTTTAAGCCTGGTCATTAAAAACTTTACCTTCAATCCTTTTATTTCGAAAAGCATAAGATACATGTATATCTGACATCTGATTGAAAAAAACACAGGCAGGGATTTTCATGAGGAATCTTATAAAACAAGAGGCTCCCAGGAGCCTGAATTGCTCACCTGTTAAAGTTTTCAAGGGTAATAAACTTAATAAAGACTTGTCCAACAATTTTAACGCAAAAAGACTTTGGTAGGACTTATCATCAGGATCATTTCAGCAATTAAAGTTTCTTTCTATCTATTATGGTTTTCAAGATATTGGCTGAAAACTGTAAAAAAAAAAACCTCAAAAATGTCTTTTTTCATCTTTCAAGGGCAATAACTCTTACAAGGAGTAGTCTGACAACTTTAATCCCTGGAGACTTTTGTAGGCCTTATAATAAGGATCATTTCAGCAATTGAAAGAAATATGGAGATAAATGCCAAAAACTACTGTCTGACCCCAATGTTCTATTTTTGGTAATGGCAGTCATGTTTTCCGTTTTTCAACAGATCAAAAATCCAAAAACCAGTTCAATGCAGGATACCCCAAGGTTCATTCATACCAAGTTTGGTTCCAATTGGTCAGTAGTGTCAGAGGAGAAGATTTTTGAAAGAAATAACATTAAAAATAGCAAAAAAAGTCCTCAAAAAAGGACAATAATTCCAATGTGGCTTTACATAATAAAATGAAAATTTCACCACAGATAGATCTCATCATGCTGAATACTTTTACTCTAAACCTAATGGTTTTGGAGATATGTGCGAAAAACTATTGTCTGAAGAATTTGTGACCATGTTTTTCTATGGAAAAAAATTCCCCACACCAGTTCTGTGCAGGATACCCAAAGAAACATTCATACCAAGTTTGGTTCCAATTGATCAAGATGTGTCAGAAGAGAAGAATTTTGAAAAATTGTTAATGGACAACGAAGGACGCCAAGTGATGGTAAAAAGAAGAATTTTCAAAATCAGACCAATAAATAAAACAAGAAGCCCTAAAGAGCCTGAATCAATCATCTACAATATAGCTTGATAAGCTACATTCTATTTTTTTGTGTAAAAGCAGTCATGTTTTTCAAGAATCCAAAATGCCAACACTCATTTTATGCAGTAGATCATAAGGAACAAATTTCAATGAATTCTGTCCGGTTATCATACAGAAAAAGGTAATAACATAAAAAAATAGCAACAACAAAAAAAATGTAAATAAAAAAAAACTCCAACAAATGTTACTGGATATTTATATGTGCATCAGAGTAAAGAAAACTTCTTTGTGTGAGGTAGAATAAAGAGAACTTCCTTACGTCGGGTAGAGGAAAGAGAACATCCTTGTGTAGGGTAGAAAAAAAGAGAACTTCCTGATGTCTGGTAGAGTAGAGAGAACTTCCTTGTGTAGGGTAGAATAAAAAGTACTTCCTTATGTCAGGTAGAATAAAGAGAACTTCTTTGAGAGGGGTAGAGTAAAACAACCTTCCTTGTGTCAGGTAAAATTAAAGCAAACTTCCTTGTGTAGGGGAGAGTAAAGAGACTTCCTTGTGTGGGGTTAAGTAAATAGAACTTCCTTATGTCAGGTAAGAGTAAAGCAAACTTCCTTGCTTGTGTGGGGGAGAGTAAATAGACTTCCTTGTGTGGGGGAGAGTAAAGCAAACTTCCTTGCTTGTGTGGGGGAGAGTAAAGAGACTTCCTTGTGTGGGGGAGAGTAAAGCGAACTTCCTTGCTTGTGTGGATGAGAGTAAAGCGAACTTCATTGTGTGGGGAGAGTAAAGAGACTTCCTTGTGTGGGGGAGAGTAAAGAGACTTTCTTGTGTGGGGGGAGTAGAGAGACTTCCTTCTGGGGGGTAGAGTAAAGAGATTTCCTTGTGTAGGGGAGAGTAAAGAGACTTCCTTGTGTGGGAAGAGTAAAGAGAACTTCCTTGTGTGGGGAAGAGTAAAGCAAACTTCCTTGTGTGGGGTAGAGTAAAGAGATTTCCTTGTGTAGGGGGGAGTAAAGAGACTTCCTTGTGTGGGGAGAGTAAAGAGAACTTCCTTGTGTGGGGGAGAGTAAAGCAAACTTCCTTGTGTGGGGTAGAGTAAAGAGAAGTTTCTTGTGTAGGGGAGAGTAAAGAGAACTTCCTTGTGTGGGCTAGAGTAAAGAGACTTCCTTGTGTGGGGGAGAGTAAAGAGACTTCCTTGTGTGGGGTAGAGTAAAAAGAATTCCTTGTGTGGGGGAGAGTAAACAGACTTCCTTGTGTGGGGGAGAGTAAAGAGAACTTCCTTGTGTGGGGCAAAGTAAAGCAAACTTCCTTGTGTGGGGGAGAGTAAAGCAAACTTCCTTGTGTGGGGTAGAGTAAGAAGCAGCAATATTTTATAATTGACCTTATGAATCATAAATAAAACTACTATTTCTAGAAATCAAAAAATATTAACAAGTGTCAATTAAAAAAAATATAAACATAAGATACGTCATAAAGAATTATTTTACAATCCCATAGTGCTGTCCTCTGTAACTTTACAATCAATATTGTAACATCTTGATATAGAAATAACATTTAACACCCAATCCAATCATATGTCATTAATTAATAGGAATTGTGATCACATCATAACATGACCAGCACATCACTGGTGAAAAAAAAAAACAGGTGGGAGAACAATAATCTTATACAGGATTGAAATTCTAAGAAATAAGAGCCTTGGCATTTCAGACTCCTACATCATACTGGCTTCAAATAATAATCAAGAAAGTATATGGCTTTAGCCTTTTAGCCCTGTATAATATTACTTTATTAAGGACAGAATAGGCAAATTCAAACAAGAGGCTCCCAGGAGCCTGAACCGCTCACCTGGTTGAATTTTGCCTTTCAAGGGCAATAAATTAAACAGGAAGTTGTCGAACAATTTTGACTGAAGAAAACTTTGATAGGACTTATCATAAGGATCATTTCAGTAAATGAAAGTCTAAATCTATCATAGTTTTCAAGACATTGGCTGAAAACTAAAAAACACACCTGTCATTTTCCCCTGTCAAGGGCAATAATTTTTATAAGAAGGCATCTGACAAATTTAATGCCTGAAGACTTTTGTAGTCCTAAAAATAAGGATCATTTCACTAATTGAAAGAATTTGGATAAACCTAACGGTTTTGGAGATATATGCGAAAAAACTACTGTCTGACCCCTATGTTTTATTTTTAGTAAAAGTGGCCATGTTTTCTCGACGGATCAAAAAACCTCACTTCAATTCTATGTAGGCCAGCACTCCACAGGATTGTAGAATTGCCTAATTTTGGTCTTGTAATCTGATGGTTTTTAACATTTATCACTTTAAAAAAATGTCAAGCATCCGTCAGTCTATATATCTAAAAACAGCTCAAACCAAGGCCTTCAGGGTGCAATGAAAATTTTCTGGAAAAAAATTACCCACAGCAAATAGGGTTACCATAGAAACCATGCAAAAATATGCGAAAATTTTGCAAAAAAGTTAATAAAATCAGGTTTAAAAATATCAAATTTCCCGCAAAATATCTTTTAATTTTTATTTCATGCCCTAAAACTGTCCAAATTTTTTCCTTCGAAAAACCCTTCCTCATATGGGCATCGCAGGTTAGATTTTGAGCTATTTCACTTTGTAATCCACTTATTATATATAGCATGGTAAAAAACTGACTTACTTTCACTTTCACAATGAAGTCAAATTGTCATTGAAAAAAAGCCCCTTCAACATTGAAAATATATAAAACATTGCAAAATACTTTGAAAAGTCCCTTTTTTCAGAAAATGTTTTATCATTAATAGATTCTTCATTTTTAATCACTATAGCAACCATCGGTTTCCATTAATGTAATTCTTCATCCCTAGCCAAAAGTGCGAAACTAAACTAAAACTGTAGAGTGCTGGCTAGGATACCCATGGAACACTTATAGTGAGTTTTGTTTCAATTGGTAAAATAGTGTCAGGAGAAGATTTTTGAAAGAAATAACATTAAAAAGAGCAAAAAAACTTTGAAAAAGGGCAATAACTCAAACATGGCTTAATAGATTAAAATGAAAATTTGACCAGAGATAGATCTCATCATGCTGAAAACTTTAACCCCTTTCAAAATGGCCTAAACCTAACCGTTTTGGAGATATATGCAAAAAACTATTGTCTGACCCCCATGTTCTATTTTTAGTAACAGCGGCCATGCTTTTTCAACGGGTCAAAAATTCCCACATCAGTTCTATGCAAGATACCCAAAGGACCATTCATAACAAGTTTGCTTCCAATTGGTGAAGTAGTGTCAGAGGAGAAGATTTTTGAAAGAAATAACATTAAAAATAGCAAAACAAGAATGCTACACATAGCCATATGTCCCCTGCCGCTGTAGAAAGAGTTTAAATACAAATGTTTGACACTTGTATAAATAGCAGATTCAAAACTTATGTGCTTTCATAAGTCCATGTGGTGATTCAAGGTTAATGTATCTTAATGAATCAAATTAAGTTAGGTTAAGAATTCTTCATACAACAACAAAAAATCCGCAAAAAAAGAACTTGAAAAATGAAAAAAGTCCCATAAAAATTGTCAATTCAAAATAGCGGTTAGGTATGATCAACTAATATGGTGACAAACAATCCTACAAAATTTGGTCAAATTCCTTTCAACGGTTTCTGAGGAGTTGCATCCACAAGGTGTTTCTATGCATGTGAAAAATGAACAAAGTCCCATAACTCCCGTAAAAATTGTCGAATCAAAATAGCTGTTAAGTATGGTGAACTACATATGGTGAAAAACAATCCTACAAAATTTGATCAAATTCCTTTCAACTGTTTCTGAGGAGTTGCATCCACAAGCTTCGGACGCACGGACAGACGCCTATCAGCATTTCTATGTCCCCGCTCTGCATTGCGCCGGGGGACAAAAACGTCAAAAAAGGGCAATAACTCCAACATGGCTGAACAGATTAAAAAGAAAATTTTAACCGCAGAGAGATCTCATCATGCTGAACACTTTTACCAAGTCAGGATTTGGCTCAACCTAACCTTTTTGGAGATATATGCAAAAAAATATTGTCCAACCCCTATGTTCTATTTTTAGTAACGGCTGTATGTTTTTTGATGGATAAAATTCCCCATGTCAGTTCTATGCAGGATACCCTAAGGAGCATTCATACCAAGTTTGGTTCCAATTGGTCGAGTAGTTTCAGAGAGGAAGAGTTTTGAAAGAAATAACAAGAAAATAGCAAACACCGTTGAAAAAGGGCAATAACTCCAACATGGCTTTATAGGTTAAAATGAAAATTTGACCGCAAATAGAACTCATCATGCTGAACACTTTTATCCCCTAGTCAGAATTTGGCTAAACCTAACCGTTTTGGAGACAAATGCGAAAAACTATTGTCTGACCGCTATGTTCCATTTTTAGTAATGGCAGCCATGTTTTTCATTGGATCAAAAATCCCCACATCAGGATACCCAAAGAAACATGCATACCAAGTTTGGTTCCAATTGGTCAAGTAGTTTCAGAGAAAAAGAGTCTTGAACAATTGTGACGGATGACAACGGACGCCAAGTGATGGCAATGAGCTAAAAAACTACATGAGATCTACATTTGGTGGATTAAAATTCTTGTTAAAACTTGGAAATATTGTGAGCAAGCTCACAAACAAAGTACCACCTAAATTCCCAACTTTGCTATAAAATTCATCAAAATCCCTTGAACGATTATGAAGGAGTTGTGCTTACAAGAAATGCAAACTGATGGACAAACACACAGACAGACAGGCAGGGTAATTCCTATATACCCCTTCAAAACTTTGTTTGTGGGAGTTATCATAAAAGGGCTTGAAGAACCCTGAATGGCTGACCATGTATCTGACAGACTTTTAATTACTAGCATGTATGGGGGAAATGTATTCAAAATTAGAAGATCTAGTTTCAGAAGAGATGCTCATGAACATCCTCCCTAGTCAGGGTCTTGAGTCCACCTTTGCTTCCTCAAACCCCTGACATTACTCATTCATATTTAGCAAGCATCATCAAGTGCCATCTAGTGAATTACCTAAATTGAACCCGGATCCAACATCCAATCAAATTACTCATAATAGAAATTCTTCGATATAACCAACAAAGTGGCTACACATAACGTCTATTTTTTTCTGTAAAGACTCTAAACATAATCTACAGTTATCATTTTTGTTTACATTGAAAAATTTGTGACATCTTACAACTATCAGTTACTATATCAGATCGTATATTACCTCATGTTATTGTTTACCTTCCCACTGACATTATATTAAATCCATTTTCATTGGTGCTTCGTACCAAAAAAGTAACCAATCAGAATTGGATGGACGGTACCTACTAAATGAGTGATGTCAGAGGTAAACTCAAAAACCGTGAGTTGGTAGGATGCTGATGAATGACAATAGAGAAAAGTTGATAAGCTCACACAAACTTATGATGCTCTTGAGCTTATACGAACAGCTGTTTTAAAAGTCAATTATCTAAGTTCAAAGTCAGGTCAAATCGCATTTACTTGATTGATTAGTGAACAATAAGACAGATGTTCATTCTTTTAAAAGGCCTCACTTAATGAAATCATTTTCTCATATAATTTGTTAACAGCATCAAATCAATATTGATAACTAAAGGCTTCAGAGTTCAAGAGTAAATTCTAACATCAGCCTTGCAGAAGAACTAATGGAAATTACTCCTTGTAATCAACTGAAATTCATCTGAGTTCATCTTTCTTTACAATTTTTTTATCCCCTTAATGGGAGGTTCACATGATGTCCACTGAGATAATACCTTTAACTGGACTGCTGTCCTTTAAGAACATGATTCTTCAATTACTTCTGTTGATTTTTTTTCTATACTTTGGACCCTTCAACAAAACTAGAACAATTTTAAGCAAAGCTCAATTCATGATACCCACTGCTACCCTCACCAGAATTCATATTGGAACTCTAAAAATCATTCAAAAGGAAAAAACATCATGTGACAAAGAATTTGTAAAAGGTTTCATCAAATTCTGTTCAAGTTTCAGCGAAAATGAAGGACATTAGAACAATCAGGAATAAACCAAAATGCTAAGTCATGCTAAAGACTCAAAATGCATGTTTTAAAATTTCAGATTAATACATGAATCATTGCTCCAAAACAAAGTGCATTTACATTGTACAAATTCTATACATATACGGTATAAACATATAGCTGTCAAAAATATGAATACTGTGAAAGCAATTTTCCATGGAGTACCAATTTTCATGGGTTTGTGTGAGTAGACCCAACCACGAAATTTGTTTCCTAATGAATAAGAGATTCCCACTGATGTGTTTTCTGAAAACATCTAAACCATGAATTCAAGAATCCACAGACTTGTGTTTCTTCCCAGATCCACAAATTAAAGTACTTTCACTGTAAGTTGTCAGACCATCAAGGTTTATATCATTTCTTACGAATTTTTTTTTAATACACAATGTACAACCATTTTGTTTCGGCAGTTGAAAAAGCACCAAAATTAAAGAGATACATGTATACTGACACTGACAGAATTTAAATATATTGTGATGACACAAAGGTGATATTTTTTTTGAAGTTGACACTAATTTTAATAAATGAATTTGGCTCCAAGTAATTCATCAGTTTTGTAGAGCATTGTATCTGCCTGTTGTACTAAGCTTCATGTGTATACAGTTAAATATCAAAACATTGAAATGTTATTGTCTATTTCACTGTTTCAGACACACAATTACATGTATTCTGTAGATTAAAAAATAACAAAATATGATTGAGATGGGATCCATCACCATGGGTCCTGCTGTGGTAAATTTGCTGTACATCAGCCATGCATAAAATCATATTTTTTTTCAAGGTCAAGGTCAAAGGTTATCAACCTTCATATCTGACACATCACCTTAAGCTGGTTTACCCTACCACATTTCAGATGTCTACAACAAAGGACAAAAATAGGGCTTCTAATTAGAAATCACATAAAATTATGCCATGTTGAGTTGGGTGTCCATGGACACATGCTAAATTACAGAACATCACATTGAAACAATGGATCAAACTCAGATTCAAATATCCATCTTTCACCTTTTGTCAGAAATCCAAGAAAGATAACTCCAATTAATTGAGAGAAAGAATAATTTCACCTAATTATATTACAAGAAAGATAACTGATTCATCATGAAAAAAAATCTGGCAGGAAAAAAGACTGAAAATGAAATCTAGACTCCATAATACCCAAAAGAACTATCTTTCACAATTCTAAAATATTCAAAGAAAGGTAACTTTAATTCATCAAAACACATATTTGGAGGTAAAAACAATTTAAAATGGCTGTAACTTGATCTGTATTTTATGATACTCAATCTCTAAAGTTATCAGTTGGGAACCATCATGAGAATGGAAGAAGGAATACAGTTGAAGGTCAAAAGTGATCAACTACAATATGTGTCACATGATTTTGAGCTGATCTAACCTTATAACCAGTACATGTATTAAAATTGTTCAATAAAAGACAATGATATTACAGCCTGAACAAAGTTCATATATACAGATAACAGAGTTACCAATAACCAGTACTATAGTCTGACTAAGGTTTACATTGACTACCCAACTTAAGCAAAGAAGGCATTTGTTAAGTCAATAAAAAGAGATAATCCTTGTCCTTGAAAAGAAAATCACTCACATCATGCAACTCTAAAAGTTTGTTGACATTATTTTAGCCATTAAAGATTTTAGGAAAATAAGTTTTTTCCCTCTCATTTTCCTAATCATGAAACTGGAATGATTGTTTTATGACCAGCTGATATGTAGAATTACATGGGGTTAAAAGAAAACATTTATTACTGATCTTCTCTGAGACATTATCCTACATACAAAACTTTTGATGAGATAAAAAAAATTATCAAAGGTCAACAAGATGTCATGTAAATCTGTTTAGAATGTATAATCATAAAAAAACAATTTCCAGATCAGCATCTCTGGCTAGGTTGTTGTCAAGGTCTATTTTAATTAGTAATTTTATTATTGAAAGTTGATAAAATCAGACTTTAATTGATTTGATCAAACAAGAGCCCCTTATCACCTGACAATATAAAACACTAGAAATAACATTACTTTTTTTACCTATCCCATAAAAAATGTATCTGTAATACACAATGACACATATCAACTTAGGACTGGTTGTAAGCAACATTTTATCTATTTAATGTTTTTTCCAACATTTTATTGTTTTAATGATAGAAAATATCAAGTTTCATTGACATCAAGGGCAAAAGGGGTAGGGTAAATCGTGTGCATAGAGGTCATTGCTGTCAACAAACCATTTTAGTTCTTTTACATTTACACTGTTAGTTTACAATATTTGAAATTCAGCCAATCAAAAAGCTAAAACATATTCTGGAGGCCCTTTTGTTCAATCATGCAGACCCCAAAATGTGAAATATTGGAGAAGTCATCCAATACAGATACATGTAACTCCTGTAAAGTTCGGTTGAATCAGATAAAGTTTATATTACTCTGTACAGTGGTTTCAGTGGAGAACAAATTAGAATATATTGACTATAGTCTTCACTGTGAACAATTTTAACTACAGGCCCAAACCATATTTTGGAAAACTAGAGGCTCAAGAGAGCATGAACCACTCACCTGGTTAACCATTTGCTAATTAGAAAAACTTGAGAATGAGACAGGCTAAATTAAAATCAACTGAATTGTCAAATGCAGGAAATGCTTTAAATAGTGTTTTTATGACCTGAACCAGAATTTGCTAAAGGTTTTTGAATTATTTTCTGTCCCTTACGTTCCATTTTTAGCCCACCTGGCGTCTGTCATCGTCAACCATCGATGTTAACAATTTTTCAAAACTCTTCTCCTCTGACACTACTTGACCAATTGGAACCAAACTTGGTATGAATGTTCCTTGGAGTATCCTGGATAGAAGTAACATGGGATTTTTGATTTGTCAAAAAACATGGCAGCCATTACTAAAAATAGAACATGGGGTCTGACAGAAGTTTTTTGAATATATATCACCAAAAACCATTAGGTTTAGCGAAGTTCTTTTTATTTCTAAAATGATTCTAATTATAAGGCCTACAAAAGTCTCCAGTGATCAAAGTTGTCACACAATTCCTTGTAAGAGTTATTGCTCTAGAAAGGTGAAAAATTATTTATCTTTTTTTTTTTTTAAGTTTTCAGCCAATATCAATATATAGATAGAATGAAACTTTCAACAGCTGAAATGATCCTTATGATATGACTTACAAAAGTTTGTGGCGATCAAACATGTTGGACCACTCCTTGTTTGAGTTATGCACTTGAAAGGCAAAAAATTATGTTTTTTTGCAGTTTTCAACCAATATCTTGCAAACCATAATAGATGGATTGAAACTTTCATTTGATAACATGATCCTTCTCATAAGTCCTACCAAAGTGTTTATTGAGTAAAAAATGTCCAAAAACTCCTTATTAGAGTAATTGCCCTTGAAAGTCAAAAAAATAACCAGGTGAGCTATTCAGGCTCCTGGGAGCATCCTGTTTGGTATAGGCAGCCATATTTATTCTTCTTTATTTCTATGCATATCTTAATTAAATGATCTTAAATGGTTTTAGAGAAGAAGATTTTCAAAGTTGTACATCCAAAAAATGACAAAAAAAACCTGTTTCAGGGGCCATAACTCCTACATCAGTCGAAGAATCGTTTAGAAAATTTCGGCATAGGTCCAACTCATGATGCTGAACAATATTATCCCCAGCCAGAATTTCACTTCAGGCAAAGGTTTTTGAGTTATTTGCATAAACAGCCTTTTGACCCCTATGTTCTTTTTTTAGTAACAACAGCCATGTTTTTCAGATAAAAAATCCCAACAAAAATTTCGTGGGGAAAACCATATGCAAACTTTCATTGAATTCTGTACAATGATTTAAGAGAAGAAAATTTTGAAAGTTGTAAATAAGAAAAACGCCCAAATAAAACTATTTCAGGGGCCCCTACTCCTCCATCAGTCAACAAATCGTTACATGTAGGAAAGTTTTGATATAGGTCCATCCCATGATGCTGAACATTATATCCTCTACCAGAATTTTGATGAAGGCAAGGGTTTGTGAGTCATTCGCAAAAAATTCCTTCATACCCCTACCTCCTATTTTTAGAGACAGAAGCCATGCTTTTTCACTGATCATAAATCCTAAATGACATTTTGTGCACAATGCTCTAAGGAACAATCATGCCAAGTTTACATCCTGTCGGTCCAATAATTTTTTGAGAAGATTTTTGAAAATTTGTCCATGACAACAATGACAACAGATGCCATGAGATGGCATTGACTCACCTGGCCTTTGGCAAGGTGAGCTATAAAAAAACAACAAATATTTCCTTCTCAAACTTTAACTTCTTCATCCACTTATTGAAAATTGAAGGCATGCCTTCAGTAGCCAGAAGAGGAAATCAATTTCTACAACTTACCTCCAGTTGATGGTCCATAGTTTTCATGTGGGAAGGAACAGTCTGTTGCCATGTGTTGGTAAAATCCTGGTAGCTGAACTATAAATAGAAAAAAATAAACAAAAGTGCACGTGATTATGTACATATATTCTACATGTATTTGATACAATTTTGCAAATAGGAATTCTTAAAAGGGAAGTCAGTTGTTGCAAAAATAACAAGATTGCTACTAACAGCCACATGTCTCCTACAGAGAAAAGAGAAACCCCCACAAAATTGAAATGGTGAGCCTGGATGGATGAAAACAATTCTTTTAATAAAAATTAAGAACTTTGTCAAAGAGCATAAATGCACTAAGAGAAAAAGTTAATATAAGAGCTCATTAATTGATGAAATAATTTAGAAACAATCATTACATTACAGAGTTGATACAGATATTCAAAGAGTTTAGTCCATAAAGAAATTGAATTACTCAACTGGAAATATTAGACATCTGGAGGCGATATCATTTGATCAATAAAAAAATATTAAATCATTTCTACCTTTACAGAGACCTATCAACACTTGAAACTATTGAAGGCCAAATCACAATGGATTCTTCACTCAATGGAAAGTTTCTTTTTATTGATAATGGTTTACAAGATAATGGATAAAACTTAAAAAACATCACTGTTTGCCTCTCAAAGGCAAGAACTTAAACAAGGAATTATCCTTTCACTTTGGCCTGCTGGAGACTTTAGTGGAGCTTTTAAAGCTATAGAAAGACAGATTTTTTTTTTTTAATTTTCTGTTATCATTCATAGCCTTTAAAAAAATGTTGAAATTAGCAACTTAATACAAGTGTTCTAAACACAGCTGTTGCCACCATATTTATGGATCTACATCATAACAAAAATCCACAGAAAGCTAATTACCAAACTTGCTAACAATCCACTGAGCTGTTTCAGAGAAGAAGATTTTTAAAGAAATGTAATGAAAATAGTTATGGTGTATATGTCAAAGAGAAAATAATCCCACTGGGATGAAAATAACAGCAAAACATAAGGCCACACATTGGTCTTTAATAAACAATGAAGAAACCCTCAAACCACAGGGTAGACCACAGTTGGCCCTAAAACATCTCTATACACAGGTACAGTGAAGGAGGTGCCCTACCTAATTAACACAAACAAGAGGCTCCCAGGAGCCTGAATCGCTCACCTGGTTCAAGTTTGTCTTTCACGGACAATAAATTTAACCAGGAATTGTCCAATAGTTTTGACTCTAGAAGACTTTGGTAGGACTATCATAAGGATCATTTCAGTGATTGAAAGTTACTTTTTATCTATTATAGTTTTCAAGAAATAATAATAATAAAAAAAAAATGTCATTTTTCATCTTTCAAGGGCAATGACTCTGACAAGGAGTCGCCTGACAACTTTGATCCCTGACGACTTTTGAAGGCCTTATAATAATGGTCATTTCAGCAATTGAAATGAAAGCTTTGGAGATATATGCCAAAAACTACTGTGGACCCCTATGTTCTGTTTTTAGTAACAGCGGCCATGTTTATTGATGGATCTAAAATCCCCAGAATAGTTCTATGCAGGATACCCCAAGGAACATTCATAGCAAGTTTGAATCCAATTGGTCAAGTAGTGTCAGAGAAGAATAGTCTTGAAAAATTGTTAACGACGACAGACAACAACAACGGATGCCAACTGATAGCAATAGCTCACATGGCCTTAAGCCAGGCAAGCTAAAAAGGTGAAAATAAAACAAGACATAAAGGCCAGAAACCAGTTTGTTTGTCATATGACAGGCATGTATACTGGTTTCTAATAGCAATAGTAAATCTGAATGTATTGTAGCAGAAGGTTAAGCACCTCCATAAAACCAGCTTCAACCCATCTTTTCCATCAGAAAGACCCGTATTAAGTTCAGATCATTGCGGTCGTCTAACTTTCCAGTTTTTGCCTAGATATTGCCATTTGTTATACAGACTTTCCTTTTGACTACAGTGGATTCCACATTATCACATATCTGTTTATGGCATAGAAACTCAAAAAACGAAAACATTTACCATCTCATCCATGTAAAAATACCTCTTATTTGCATAACATCAGACCAAAAATTCAAAAATTCCTCTTAATTACATCAATATTTTTAAAAAATACTAAAAATAATCTAAATGGGTAAAATAACAATACATCACTGGTGAAATACCTCATTTTTCTAAATAACTTTTTTTTAACAACAATGTTTCCTCTTTCTTTTTGACTAGACACTACAACAGGAATCTAATTAGACATGATAATACATGTATTTCCTACTTAAACAATCGAAAATATTAGGTATTTTCCCTTGAAATGATCATTTCTGTAAATCGTAAATAGTCAATGTGATTAACAGGAATCCAGATTTTATTTGTTCATTAGTTTTCCACAAAATGTACCTCCAAACCTCTTTCAGAATTTTGAACTTCTTTACTCATAGCAGTCAAAGAGGGTTTCCAGTCCTACCATGACACTAGTTACTCCCGTAGTGGTATTAATTCAATGTGAATCCTTAAAAATTTTAAAGATCTTCTTGAAACCCTCAATTCAAGATCATTATCAAAATATAACAGTATTTACACCTATGATTTATCAACTCTTTATACTTCTATTCCCAAAACTCAGTTAAAATTCAGACTAAAAAGCATTATACATCATTGTTATTCCAAAAAAGACGGTACAATTAGATACAAATATGTAATTCTTGGTAGAGATTCCTCATACTTTGTAAAAAAACAAATCCAAATCATCATCCAAATACATCAAAGAAGATGTTTTCAAAATGCTGGAATTTTTTATCAAAAACATGTTTGTCCAGTGTGGTGGACGCATTTTTCAACAAATGGTTGGCATTCCAATGGGAACAAATTGTGCTCCTCTACTTGCTGACCTATTCCTTCATTCTTATGAGGCTAACTTTAAAGCAGATCTATACTTCCAACTGAATGACTTTTTGGGATTTCCTGATGCAAAACATGGACTATGTCATTAGTTGACTGATCTGAATGCCTTTAATCACTTAAAGAGTTTCCTGTACGGTTTCTAGAGGAGGGGTAGGGGTATCACCAAATGCACTTTGCTCATAGTTTTTCTAGTTTATACAGAAATGTTTGAAAGAAACTGACAAGGGATAAAGTAGTGACTGAACTTTAAAAAAAATGCATATAACATAAGGAATAAACGAACTATACTAGGTGCTAATTTCCTACCACTATTTCAATTTTAATTCCTATCCTATAAGCACCATAACTCTTTTATTAGAACCTATTAGTACATTTTTTTTTATTTGTTTATATCAAAGTCAGGATTTAAACAAAAAGAACACAAATTACAATGTACACTGACTATTAATTTTATAACAATCTATATAAATTTATCCAAAGTAAGTATAACAAAAAAACAAAAAACAAAAACAAAAATAAAAAAAACTGATATATCACACATACACACAATCAATTCACATATAATTTTTGAAATCTCAATAGTTTGATAGTATTGTTTGCCATTTACATTTTTATATGATCTATCAAAAATAATAAAATAAAACATATTCATTAGGAATATGGTAAAAAATTTCTGAAAAATGACATTGAGAGGGGCCCAAAATCTCTCATGATTCATAATTTTACCATTTTTAATTGCTATCTGATATTCTAAGGATTTATATTTCTCAATTTTGCACTGAACTCCAATAATGTTCGGTCAAGTTACATTTAATTTACATTTATAAATATACTTTTTTTGCAATGAAAAACAATAAATTTAGCAGAAGTGATTCCTTGGTATAACCAAGGAGAATGTTAACTTTATTACGAGTACAATTCACAAAAAATAAATCTTATTATGAAAGCATTTCCAGAACTGATGAGTCACTGTACAACTATAAAATAAATGTTCTACTGTTTCCTTATCAGTTTTATAGAAGATGCATAATTTGGATTCCTTAAGTTTTATTTTATACAAAAAACTATTTGTCGGAATAATTCTATGTAAAAATTTATTCTGAAAGTTGTATAGGTAGGAATCTTTACATGTCTTTTTTTTCACAATAACAAAATATTCAGACCAATTAACTATTTCAATATCTAAACATTCTTCCCATTTCAAAATTTTTTGTAAAGGTATATTTTCATTCTTATTAATTAAATAATTGTACACAAATTTAGGTTTGTGACATTCCATTAATTTCTCTACAAATTTGTCTGTAGCTAATACAATACTATTAAAGTCATATTGACTATTTTTTATTGTGTTTTTGATGGCTTTCGGAATATTTGCAAGTAGACTATAATATCGCAAAAAGTTGGCATATCCTAGATTTTGTTGCAATTGGGCAAAAGTGCAGAACTCCCTAGACTGCTTGTCAAAGATGTCATATAAGCGATGAACACCCTTTGACTTCCAAGCAGCATAAAATAACATATCTGATACTGGACAAAAGTTCAATATATCTAACGATAGTAAATCTTCCACATTATTATCATTGTAAGGCTTTACTCTCTGTAAACAGGCAAAATCATCACTTCAAAAATCATTTTTTTATTTTTGGAACAATGTCTTTTAACTTGTCTTTTTGCAGATAAATCAATCGTTCTCCTCCATAGGGTTTCAACAATTTTAAAATAATTTTCTGCCAACTACCCTCCATGTTGGAAAGAAATCGCTTTATCCAGCCAAGTTTCAAACATAAGGTGAATGACTCCAGTTGAATCATTCGTAGTCCTCCCTGGTTTATATCACCAATAAGAGTGCTACATTTTATTTTATCTGGTTTATTACTCCATATGAAGCTATAGAATATCAAATGTATCTCCCTTACACTGTTTTTTTAGATAATCAAGTTATTGATCAGGAACCAGAAATGTATTGGTTTTTGGATCTCCCAATTCCATCAAGGACATGGTAAATACTGCAAAAATCCCAGTCTGACTATTTTGGTATAGATTACTGTGATACAACTACATAAAGATTCATATACATATAAGTAAGTTGTATAGTTAAGTATTAAAGATGCTTGCTTTTAGGCTCCTTTTTACTCTTTTTCCAAACCAATATGAGTTCTTAACCAATATAACACTGGAAATAAATCAAAACTTCCTTTTATATTATAAAAAATTATAGTACCCATACACTTTTGCTCATGCCATTGTATGGAAGGTCCTATTCAGCCTTAATTCCTAAACAGTGTAGGCCAAAATCCCTAAATCAATTCCAGTCTGAAATTTGTGGTATACAACATTTCAGTTAAAATATCAGAGAGTCATAATCCACTTTATCTCACCAAAAATTAAACTGTGATGAAATTACATTACTATTTCAGCTGAACTATTTTTCAATTTTTTGTATATATTTACAGTATACAATCCTCCCACTGTCTTTCGCCCCTCATTTTATTGCCATCCTTGAATAATTCCATCAAAGTCATTTGAATCTTTTTCCTGCATTGAAATTCCCGTTAAACTGCCAAATCCGCATAATGCCATCTGCAGCATATTTTTAGAAGTCCAAAAGTCATGTTAATCCAACTTAAACACTTGATTACATAGCCTAATCATCTGTGATCTACATGTGTACTACCGGTACATGCATTACTTTTGATTGATAGCCTGACGGTCACTGATTTAACACTAATGATTGTCTGAACAGGATGACAAGTTTTTACAGATAAATCGCATACTTGTGATGATCTACAAAAACGTGAGTTATAAGTTATGCAAAGGGACACTAGCTCAGTATCATCAGCAACAGGAGCCCCGCAAATGACAATTATCAATTGGGACATTATTCAAATCTAATGTTTTTTGAAAATTAAGATAACTTTTTCATGACATTTAATGCATGTTTGATAAAAAGGAATAATATGATACTTTTGTACAGGTTATTCTGATTGGTCATAGAAAAAACACTTTCACTTAAGAAATAAGTCACAGTAACTCCATTTAGTCCTCGTTTTATTTGTATCGCATTGTATTACCCCATGAGATAGTGAGGGGTTAAATTACAACATAAATGGCCAGCCCATGGTAAAACAATGATTAAATGGAGTTTCTGTGATTTATTTCCATTCTAATAGGACAAGTTTCTTCATAGCGAGCGCTACGAGGCGGTGTGAGCTCTACGGTTATGTCATATACTTTCTTAATTTCCCTTATGGTTCCCCAATATACTAACGAAAAAAAAAGTCATGTCCCGGAAATAACAAAAACTGACTGTCCTTACAGAGAGAATTCATCATTTCCTTCAATCAAACAAATAAAAAAAAATAGGTTAAGACTACTTTTCAGTAAAAATAAGTTATCTTTTCTGATAGTTTTCAAGTTTTTTTCTATATTTTTTACTTACATGTATTTAAAGAAGTGAATGTTATGTTTATAAAAACTTTAAGTAACACGTGGATGTGTATATACGTGTATCTCCACTGTTCCACTGTAGCTGTTGTCAAGAACATAACCTTCCTTGGAAAAAAATACAACTCCGATTGTATTATCAAAATCGAAGCATAGGTTTTCTAAGACAGGAAAGGCAATCATTTTCTTGTTTTGAATTTGCTGTTGTCTGCATTTTGTTTACATCACACGATACGTGTAAAATATTCCCACCATCCGTGGAGAACTGTAATATTTCCTGTATCTGTAGATTGATCTGACAGGCCAAAACTGAAATGGATATTGCTAGAGATGCCCTTAAGGGATAAAAATGTACAGTATTGCGAAGTGCTATAAAGTTATTGACCATTTTGAGAGCGGAAAGGGGGTATGAGGTTGGAATTTTGGGAAAGAAATTGTTCAAGTTATTCATTTTTTGTTGTCCCTGGATTGCATTCTTTTGATTACCGCTATAACCTTGGTTCCCTTGATTACTCTTTAAAAAAACTCCCCCATTAATAAACAAGACAGATTTTCAAATAGAAATATTGATTTTGCTTGTTGCTTAAATATAAATAAAAATATTGCACTTGCAAAACAAAAATTTTCATCCGGGTTGACTCCCATCTATGTAATGTCCTTTATTATTTTTACGAGTCTCGCACTGATGGTATACATATGGCAAAGCTCATGGTGCTCGCTGATTTAGGCAATGAATACCCCATATTATTTTTGAATAGACACAGCTTATGTATTGCAAAAAATGTTAGTCATGTTTTTATCACTTTTTTTACCATGGCTGTGGTCTAAATAGCTTTGAAGCACGCCATATAATAATTGGTTTTTATCATTCCTCACTTTATTATCAAAACTGATATACTGCTATTCAAGCACTTGAAAAAAAGTGGCTGAATGTACTTCTTGTTAAACTAACAGAAAAATATTAAATATGTTATTGAGCTTTTGCAATAAAAGACAGCTATAGACAAAGTGCTATTCATATAATGACTCCAGTGTGTTACATGTATGTGGCGAGACTGTGACTCAACTTCACCTCCATTGTGTAGAATGGAGATATTAAAATCTATGCTGATAAACGTGTACTTAAAGTATGTAGTTAAATTCATAGAATGATTGCTTTTGCACCTTATCAACCCCTTTTCAAATTCTTATTCCAATACAGTTGGGACCGTTACCACAAAAATTAATACCAATCTTCCCTTTTTAATTTTGAAACATTGCTGTAACGTTTTATCAAGAACCACAAACTCATACCATATTCAAGTTCTTTCACAAAATCTAGTGACTGAAGATGACAAGAACACTGACAAAAATGGTGCCATACCATCATATGCCTAATTTTATGCTGTCATATAAAAACAAAACAAAAAATTTGGCCTATTAAAGGCACTTACTCTAAAAGGAGTGGACCTACATCAACCCAATGGAGACCCAAGTAGAGCTCCTATAAAGATTGTCACCTTAATTTTTCTCTTTCTCTCATAGTTTTTTTATATATATTTGAATAAATGGTTTGATCCGTGTATTCTATAGACAGACATGTTGGCTATGATTGTTGGCTTTTCAGTAAAATCCCTCTATGTGTAAATTTTCATAATCAACATTTGTTATAGATTCTATATTTCCTGGCATATAAGCTGTTTCTTTTCTTATCATGAGATAATAGGCATGTGTGCTGTATCTGTGTACTATTTATCGTGAAACAGCAGTCCAATCACACTTACTGTATTAATTATCACATTTTGTTGTAATTTGATAATAAGTTGATGACGTTGCTTTGTCTTGTTACCTCAAATTGTACTTTTGGTGAAAGTGTGCTAAAACACAAACTATTACTATCTAGACAAGTAGTTTTTAATTAGAAAGTCCTATACATAACATTAACATGATGCCTATTCAATACAATTTGGAGGATAAATTATTGAATGTTTTGTTTTATTTATTCTGATGATGTCATGAAAAGTAGTTTTTCCTAAAGTAAAAATAATTGAAATTATCACCAAGTTTGTAGCAAAAACGTATTATAATTCATGTTTTACATAATTTTTACAAAAAAAAAGGTAAATTTTAGATGAAGTTGTGTTACAAGTATAAAATTATTTTGCCAAGTACTTGCTTCAAAAACTAGCATTCAAAATTGTTTGCAAATCAAACTATTGAACAGATACAGTAATTGTAGTATAGCTCCCTCTGTATGACTGGGGTTATAATATAAAATTCATTATTGTGGCTACTGTCTACTTGTGTTCTAGGTAGCTTAATGATTTATTTTATAACGTAAATCATGCAATCTGGTGTCAATCTGGTACCCAACTAAAATTCCACGGAGCTTTGGATACCTATTGAGCCAGTTAAAGTCCTAGTATGAAGACTCTTCAGGATGGTGGAGTGTGACAGAACAGTCTATGTGAATGGTAGTAGATTGTGAGATTTAAAGTCAGTAAATCTACTCGTATGAAGGCTTACTTCTTTAGCCAGATACTTTCATCAAGAGGTCACTGGTTTAAATCTCCATGGCCAAGAAGTGTGTTTCATGTTCTCAGGTTACGAACTGGTTTCCTAATTTTACTCAAACTACATGTACACGTTATTAGAATTAATATTTCAGACTCAAATGCTTAGAGTCTACATGCCACAGAGTAAGTCTTACCTTTCCTCTAGAATGTTTCAATATTTGTTCAGCAAAGAATCTACAGACTTTGTCCTCACAAAGATAATAAAAATCTGTGTCTGAAATATTTTGAAATATCTATCTATTAATAGCAGCAATTTCAGAAACAAACAGGAAATTTGCTCAGATCTTAACCCGTAATAAAAATTGAATTGAAGAAAAGTGGTGAAAAAAATCATGAAGCCAGCACTCCACAGTATTGTAGAACTGCCTAATTTTGGTCTTATAATCTGATGCTTTGTAAGATTATTGCTTTAAAAAATTGTCCGGCATCTGTCAATTATATATCTAGAATAGCTCAAGCCAAAGCCTTCAGAATGCAGTAAAAATTTTCTGGAAAAAATTTACCCACAACAAATAGGGTTACCATTGAAACCATGCAAAAATAAGCTAAAATTTGCAAAAACGTTGATAAAATCAGGTTTAAAATTTGTCAAATTTCCTGCAAAATATCTTAAATTTTTACTTCATGCCCTGAAACTATCAACTTTTTCTTTGGAAAACCCCTTCCTCAAATGGGCATCGCCAGTTACTATTTCACTTTGTAATCCACTAATCAAATTTAGCATGGTAAAAAAATTGACTTACTTTCACTTTCACCATGAAGTCAAATTGTCATTGGAAAGAGCCCCTTCAACACTGGAAATACATGAAACACTGCAAAATACTTTTAAAAGTCCCTTTTTTCAGAAAATGTTTTATCTACAATAGAATCTTCATTTTTAATCACTATAGCAACCACCATTTTCCATTTATGTCATTTTTCATCCATAGCTAAAAATGCTAAACTAAACTAAATTGTGGAGTGCTGGCAAAAGATTTGGTTATCATACAACTTTTAACTAAATAATGATAAGGACTGCTGATAGAAATGTTATTATGTTCAGATTGATGAGAGAATAGACCCATTTAACTAGCGGTAGTATAACTAAGTCCACTAAAAAATCAAAGGGACTGCTGACAGAAATATCATAATATAAATTTTATAATTTAAATACTATGTTTTAGATTGAGGAGAGAATAGGCCCACTTAACAAGCGGTAGTATAACCAAGTCCACTACAGACTGAGAATAATAGGATAATTAATTGGAAAGAGTGAATAACCAAAATATGATCAC
Organism: Perna viridis; assembly: GCA_037379345.1. Lineage (NCBI taxonomy): Eukaryota > Metazoa > Mollusca > Bivalvia > Mytilida > Mytilidae > Perna > Perna viridis. The sequence goes on along the minus strand of CM074511.1, from coordinate 6,652,552 downwards.
GAGTGCCAAAGAATACCTAGATTTAAAGAGTTTAATCTTTATGCGTTCTTGGCATGAGTGATTATATTTTGATTATTCACGAAAACCAATTGATTATCCTATTTATTATATAGATTCCCTCCGTTATTCATTGCTTTTTTCAACAGAAATTAAAAATTTTGTGAAAATCAGATTGATATTCCTGTTGTGACTTTTTGGCGAGAGAAAGTCTGAGGGTGAAATTACAGAATTTATTTCAGTGTGAAACTGAACAATATATACCTTAAGCTCGATACAGCACATATATTTCCTACTACATGTATTTCAAGCGATTAGCAATGTTTGCATTAAGGCAAACCATTCAGATTGAAATGAAGTGCAAATAGTAAAGAATCAGCTAGTAAAATTTCTATTTAATTTTGAAAGCATTTTACATTTTTTTTGGACATATTTGGGAAATACATCAACCACAACACAAAATTGATTTTCTAAAATCATCAACTATAACAGGAGTAAGGGAGATAATACCTATTTCCATTCTGTCATCATCATCATCATCATTACCAGCTGTACGTTTGGCTTTATCTGCATAACTCTTCAGTACATGGTTTATAACTTCCCTACAACAATGTCATACTTTTATGATGAGAATCATTACATTACTTACTTAGTCCAAAAGAATGATGTGCGTTCAGGATTACACCTTTGAAAACAAAATGCGCCAAGAAGCCTGAATTGCTCATTTTAATTTTTTGTCTTTCAAGGGCAACAACTCCGACAAGGAGTTGTCCCACAATTTTCACTCAAAAATGACTTTGGTAGGATTTATCACAAGGATCATTTGATTGATTGAAAGTTTCTTTCTATCTATTTATTGAGTTTTCAAGATATTGGCTAAAAACTGCTTATAACATTTTTGCCTTTCAAGCGCAATTACTCTAACATCTAACAACTTTGATCCAATGCAGCATCCATGTTTTTTGACAGATTAAAAATCACCACATCAAATCAATGCAGAATAACTTAAGATACCATCAATCATCCAAGTATGTTCTGATTGGTCTGGTAATTTTAGAGTAGAAGAGTTTCGAAAAATATTAACGACGACGATGGATACCAAGTGGTGGCAATAGTTCACATGGGCTAAATGAGCTAAAAATAGGGTAGGTACATGTAGGTGTAATTTTTTTACATTGAGTCTATTAAAGAAACATTTTGACTTCAACAGTGCTTTCTAAAAAATGACCAAAATTAACTACTGGTACACTATTTTTAGCTGCAAAATAAGGTGGATGGGTAATAGTAAACATTCATTTTCATGACACAGTCAGTATAGTTAAGCTTTTTACCCTTTGACCTTAAAGATGCTGTTCCATGGAAACGCAAGTCACCTAATGGCAATTTCCTTTCCCGATTGACCAAATACTGATGAGTTAGTGGTGTTGCAAATTGAAATTGCATGCCATGTGTTATTCCCTGAATGAAATGTAGAAAATTATAAGTGAAACTAGAAACCCTGTTTGTCAAAGGAGCAGCTGCGTCATTTGTTAGTGGTGATCTTTTGTTTCATAAATCAAATGTGTCTGTAAGGCACTAATGATGCCCCCACTCACTAGATTTGCCAAATTAAGAACACGTTTATTTTTGTACGAAGACATGGTTTGCGGATTCAGAAATATACTGTTGGCTGATGCAGTAAATATTTGGTATGTTAGGCTAAGCACTGCAAAAATACTTGCGATGACAAATAAAGGACTGATGGACGAACTGACAGACACATAAAAAATGTTAATACCCCCAATAACAAATCCCTAACTTTGTTGCTTGGGGTATATTTCTGACAAAAATTACAAATTATCATCCAGTTCCATAATATTCCAAAGTCCAACTACCACCCAGTTCAGTAATATTCCACAAAAATCAAGATCCTATGACCTTGCACACGATCATTATGTGTAGAAACATCCTGTAAAAAATATTTTAGATGTAGTTCAAAAACTACGAGAGGAGATGGCTGGACAAGCCATATAGCTCCATTTCTTATGAAAATGACTAATTTCCGTAATATTTCATGAAAATCAAAATCCTTCGACTCTACACACCTTCATCATGTGTATAAATAACACATCCTGTAAAATATTTTAGATGTAGTTCAAAGTCTGTACGAGGAGATTTGGCTGACAAGCCATGATCCATATATTTCTGAGTAAAATAAATAAATCTAACACCAATTTCTGTAATATTTCAAGAAAATCAAAATCCTTTGATCCTGCACACCTTCATCGTGTTGAAATATCCTGTATAATATTTTAGATGTCGTTCAAAAACTGTATAGGGATAATGTGTAATTCGAACGGACGGACAGGGTAAATTAATATGCCCCCCCCCCCCCGGACTGTTTGTCATGGGGGCATAAAAAACAAATTTTACTGCTTTGCTATCTTGTTTAATTCGGCCTTACTTATGTCTCCTAAACTCTTTTTAGCCTATTAAAATTTGGCTCCTGTGGTAATTATAGTTAAACCAACAGTATAAGAATAATGCCAATGATTAATACACAAAGAATTTACATGTGCAATGTAACTATTGTAATTTATTGACAGAAAAAATAGTTTAAATATACATTTTTAAAAAGTACTGTAAAAATACTTTAACAGACAACTTTTTTCTTCAAGTATTCAATACTCAACTTGAGTAAAATATATTTTCAAACTTTAAAACACTTCTTACTTAGGAAACAGTTCAGCCAATGTCTGTATACACTCCTCATAGGGAATACCAGCCTTAAACCAGTCATTCTCGTCACATAGTTGTATGATATGACTAAGGACCAAAGACAAAAATTGGAAATCTAATATCCGCCAGTACCCTAAAAAGTATACGTTATAAAATTTGAGAACATGCACTTTATATATCTTCAATATTTAAACAAAATCTTTAATACTATTTTGCAACTTAAATAATCAATATTATACAATATGAAACCAGTCTTCAATTTTGTACATCCATCAATGAAATCTATAAAACTAATTCTACAGTAAAAACCACCCAATATTTTCCATGTACTCCAGTATATAAATTGTCATGAACAATTTATGAAGGAGTCCCCAGATAAATTTAGCATGGCACTGCACCAAGCTGCCCTCATCATAAAGTTTACCATGTACCCCCAGTTGGCCAAACCCAGCTTTCAATTTTAGATAAATTATATTATTTCTTACCTGATTAGCAACGAAATATATAATCCTGTGGGGTTAGCAAACCATTTTTTTTTTACACTTTTTTAATGTCACACTAGGGTGAAGGGTATTTAATGCAGATTTTATCAAATAAATTACCCCCATGTTTAGTACAGGTGACCCAAAACAACATATTGTAAAGGTTTAGTACCCTCTAATTACATGAAGTACTATGCCTCCACAAATTTCTGGGGGAAAACATAAATTCATATATGAAGTTGTTTGTTACCTAACGTTGTCAGCATTGACTCTTTAAAGTATTTGAAGAAAATGATCTAGATATTGCATGCTATGGCTTACTAAGAATTCTTCTTGAGGTACAAGTCAACAAGCAAAGACAATAAATACCTCCTCCAATACAAATCTGTTACATAAAAGTGGACAAGATGTTATAAAAATATATTCCTTAAAGTATACTTTATTTCCATTTATCAGAATTACCTTCAATTTGACAAGCTTGTAACTTCTTTAAAGCATTCCGTATTTCTGTACTACTGGCTTGTACAACATTCAACAGATCTTCATATGTATACTAATAAAAAACATATACATGTAGAACAACACTCACTCATGTCAGCATATCTTAGTTTTCATTACATGTATTAGTAGTTTACTGAAAAGGGAATACCAACCATTCAGACAGGTTACATTTGCATTTTCATTATCTTTGGAATATATTAATTACAGTAAGATGTTTTGTCAGTGAATGCTCAAGCTTTCAGATTAATGTTGCATTCTCAAATTCCCACTTCCCCTTCAAGTTCTCAGCAGATGACTGATTTAAATTTCATATTGTAATGTCACCATAAAACTCCTGTAGTGATGAGTCTTCAATTTTGTAGCACATAACTCTGTTCCAAAAGCCCAATTGTAAGAAGTCTAGCACGGTGCAAAAATCTGCATAGTTATGGACAGCAGATTACCATTTAAAGAATAAACTGTTCTACCTACATGTAAAATTAAGTAGTTCTTGATAACAAAATTTGCATTTTTTGACGCAAGAAAATTTATTGTCACAATGAAAAATACCCTAAATGTTGCAAGTGATAACCCCCCAAAAAACTGACTCCATGAAGTATTTCAGTACAATCTGTATATGGATTTTACTTTTCAGCCCTGATTGAAAGTCCTGTTCAACCCAAACCATTAAATACATATTGACAAATCAAAAACTTCATGGACAATAGCAATCTTAGAATGCCATATAGTGTTTGAATCAGTCCATTGTTACAACAATGAAAAGTTGAGATCAAACTGAAGAAACTGAAACTGGAAAAAGGTTGAATATTTAAGAAATAAATCCTATTAGAATCAAAATAAATCATGAAAACTCTATTTTATCATTGTTTTACTTCAAACTGACCATTTATTCCACATTTTACCCTGCGCTATCACTTAGGGAAAAATAATGCTGCAAAAATGGCCAGTCCATGCTAAAACAATGATAAAATAGAGTTTCCACGATTTATTTTGATTCTAATAGGACAATAACGGTACTTTTTCACATTTATGTGACCTATTACAGTAACCTTACACCCACATTTGTCCATATTTGGCTGGACACTTTATGCTATGTCAGTTGAAATGGTTCTAGTGAAACTTTGCTTTGTATTTTTTTTATAATGAAGGAAAGGGCAAATTAAGTAGAAGAATGTTAGATATAGCAGTAGTTGTCTGCATTATAAGGTCACAGTGTTCAAACATAGACAGGTACAATGTTTCATTCATTGACGATTGTTATTGTTTTGTTTCATACATGATGGCGCATGTGGCACATGGTGATGGCTACCGAGTATGCGTGCAATTGATTTTAATTGAATATAACTTATTTCTTAAACATAACATTTAATATCTTTATTAAATATGAATTTCATGTTCATTCAAGCTACTGAAATGAATGAAAACAGCTGATACACATCGGAATGTTACGAGTGTTTGTTTACGATTGAGGTGGACAGTAATTTACACACATACAAGTCACGCCCAGTAAGTTGCGTGCTGCTCATATAGCAATCAAAAATCGGCCACAGTTGTGGACTCAAAGCCTGTTAAGAATGTCATATTAGAATTTCCTATAGACTGTTTCGTAACTTCAGGCTAAATTTGTTGAAGAATTCTATAGTGTTTACCATGAAAATGAACAGTAGCATTATAATATCCTGGGTACAATTTGTTAGCAAGAGAATAATATAAGTTTTATTTAAGAGGTCTCACCTTTTGCCCTTGATGTTCCTCATCCTCCTCACACTCCTTCCCACTGTACATATTCTCCTCTAATAATTTTCTTAATTTCTTCAGTCTTGGCTTTATATGTCTCAGCTCATAGTAATTATGTATTGTCGAAGTCACCTAAATTTATGATGAATGATCAAGTACAGGGATAAATATATTAATCTTAACACTTAGTTTAAGGGATCAATAAAGCTTATACATTATACATATACTTTGTTATAGCCATGAAGGGATGCTCTGGAAAAGTAGGAACTCAAGAAAAAATTTTTGACACTAACTGTTTGGTCCTGGCATAGCTAATTCCTTCATTTAGCATCTGTTATTTTGGTATCAGATATAACTTCAATGTAAATAAAAGAACAGCGTTCCAATGTCCCCTGCATAAAAAAAGGTGGTTAAATTCACTGAAAGTTTTTAAGTCAAAGGGCTGTAACTTCTGTAAAAATCATTAAACTATAACCTAAGTCGAACTTAATCTGTAACTTCTCATAGTAAGACTACATACAAAAGATAAAATCAATTGGTGAAAGCTTTACACAAGTGTGGAAAACTGTAAATTCAATGAAATGTTGTAAGTCCAAGGACCATAACTTCTATAAAATTAATCAACTGTACCTTCATAATAAGGCTACATACCAAAAACAAACTTACTTGGTAGGAGCATTGCAAAACAAGAGGCTCCCAGGAGCCTGAATCGCTCACCTGATTAAATTCTTGCCTTTCAAGGGCAATAACTAACAAGAAGTTGTCTGACAATTTTGACTCCATGAAGCCTTTGGTAGGACTTATCATGAGGATCATTTCATCAATCGAAAGTTTCATTCTATATACAGTCAAATATCGGTAGCTCGAACTCCAAGGGACCATTGGAATGTGTATTATAGTTTTCAAGATATTGAGTCAAAACTGCAAAAAACGTAATTTTTTGCCTTTTAAGGGCAATAACTTATATGGAGTTGTCTGACAACTGGACTTTTGTAGGCCTTATAATAAAAATAATTTCAGCAATTGAAAGTTTCATTCTACCTATCATAGTTTTCAAGATATAGGCTGAAGACTATATATAAAAAAGTCATTTTTCACTTCTCAAGGGCAATAACCCTTACATGGAGTCATCTGACAACTTTGATTTTGTATCGCGCTAGAACTCTAACAAATAGGCTTCTGAAACAGGGTTATGTTGCTACAAGATTGAAGTCATCACTACAGAAGTTTTATGGTCGTCATCATGAACTCATGGATCGTTAAAATCTGCTGTCAGACTTCTATGTTCTATTTTTAGTAATGGCAGCCATGTTTTTAACTGATCAAAAATCCAAACAGTCATTTTGTGTGCATGATACTCTAAGGAACAGTTATTTTAAGTTTCATGCAAATCTAGTACCTAGAATTCAGTAGTTTCAAAGGAGATGATGTTTGAAGAAATTGTTGATGACGACGACGACGACAACAACCACGACGACGGACGCCAAGTGATGGCAACAGCTCACATGGCCTACAACCAGGTGAGCTAAAAAAGTGAGGACAACATGGACGGACAGACGCCTGGCATTTCCATGTCCCTGCGAAACTAAATAAGTAGTTACACATGTACATATTGTACAAATTGATTTCCAAGCTTTCCTATAAGACTACATACAAAACATGTACCTCACGGATACTTAACTCCTGTCCCATACTTTCACTGACTAAATCCTTCCCTGTCTGTAACTGAGGTATAATTAACATAGAATTGGAAATCTCAGCTTCTTTTATATCATATGTCATGTCCTTGGTACATAGAACAGCCATTTCATCTTTAGCACCCCTAATTACCAACCTTTAAACAAACAATATCTTTACTACACTGTTACAATGTAGATATTGGCACTATAAAAACATCTATGAATATTGTTTTAATCATGTCTCTGCAGCCATGAGTTATTCAAATAGTTAAAACATCATAACAACTAATAAAGTTAAGATTTACAATGTAAGATAAGTATTGTTACACTTCAAAGGTTGCAGGGTTCAAATCTAATTTCAAGAGTAAGTTATATGTCCAGGACTTTTTTGCATCCTCTATAAGAAAGTGAAAGGTCTTCCATTTTTCTACCTATGACAGACAGTCCATAACAGACAGGTGCATGTGACTGCCACTGTAATGGGTAAAATAGCCAATCCCAACACACAATGCAAAGTAGTCCAGTAAAGTTCATAGGATCAATGAATTAATTGATCTAACTTATTGTACACAGGTCCACATCTTTATATGACAAAGTATGTTAATCTATTCAAATTATGCATTTACTTAAGAATTAATTACTATGTTACAGTAGAATTTTCGGGATGATTACTGTTCATCCCATGTGGTTAATTGGCATCCAGTAATATGACACATATCTTATGAAAATTACTCAATGACATTTAATGTAATCTACACTTTTGGCTGTTAAACAGAAGAAATCTGTTCTGAACTTCTTACACTTATCACCTGCTGAAGAGCTAGAATTTCATCCACTTGTGTGAAGAATTATTTTTCTTTTCACTGCTGCAATCCACTGATAAACAGACTTGTGGCAGAAATCCCAGATCTTTAAAAGAGACTAGTGTGAGAACCTATTAGTCTTCAATAAGAGAAAACGCAAATACATGAATAGGTAAATGATAATTCAAAGGTCCTACATCAGGAATTAAGGGTCCCAGAACTTCTGAACCAGTGATAATTTGAATCCCTGGGTTGACTATTGTTAGCTTGCTGCTGGTTTCAAGTTTGGGAGGTTCAGAGATTGTCAAATGATTGATGGTTTAAAGGAAAGGACCATGTTATAGTGCAAGTCATACACTGTAAATATTTAAACAAAATTGTTAAATGTTCATGAACATTAAATTTAAAAAAGATAGTTTCCTTTTAACAAATTAATCACTATTCATAATAAGGGAATTTGAATTTCCCATGCTTGTGGGGGCCACCATGATGGTTTGAGGTGTGACGTCACAAAATCAGTCTGTAATGTGTAAGTAAATAGGTAATAGATTATAATGTCGGAAGAAAGAACAAATTTGGGACTTTCTCCCATAATTTCAATCCAAAATATACAGAAAAAAATATTGAGGCACAATGTGTAAGCAAATGTCAGACAACATTGACAAACTGCAGAATTTGCTGCTAGAAAGCTAGTATGTCTGAGGAAAATCCAATGAGTATTCGTGTTGACGGTCAAAAATCTTTTTGAATAGATCTCTTTGTGATCAGAAAAACAGGATCCTACAAATATTTATGGAATATTCTTTGTTTCAACAAACCATATATATGTGCAGTACTTGAATCAGTACCAAACCGATTAAGTGACATCATGAGCTAATAGGAAGGTATTGGTAAAAATCAAAAAAGTCTGTATGATCTTCCTTCAGATGTAAGAGTTCTGCAAGATGCCTATCCACACATATTTAAAAGATTTCAAATTTTGCAAGCCTTTTTTTACAAAAACGCATTCTGCAATAAAGGTTACTTATTTTTGCTTACATGTACACGAGTATGATTTATCATAAGAGCCCAACTTAATGCAAAGGTAGCCTTGCCCATTAACCAGTAATATTATTTTAGTAACTGTTGCACTTGCAAGGGTTCAAATTAGTGGTCCAAGGTCCAGAATCCTCAATTTCTGACTTACGACTATTGAAATTTCATTTACCTACAAGTACATGTAGATCCTACTTTACTGAGGACTTTAGGCTTTCCTCAAGTGGGCCGATGATTTGAAATCTGAAAAAGTTCTGAACTTTCCACTCTTGAAATTTAAATTTAGAACTCTAAAACTTGCTGTTTTGATTATTTTTTTTTTAATCCCTACTTCAGTGCCTCATTCAGTTGTTAAATCAGAATTCTGTTGTCCTGGTCTTTGTCAGATGGTCATATCATTTACCCGACGTATATCCAAGACCCACATCCATGTCCAGTTCCACAAAGGTGTCCGATTTTACAAAAAGGGCTAATCATATTGTGACTACATCAATTCAAGTCTCAGAAATAGCAAAAGATCTTACATACTATTATGTATTACATAGTCAATTTCACGCATGAATCAATTTTGATCGCAGAAGCATGCCCAATTTAGAAATATCTTACAGTGTCCATGATTCAGTGATTTTCCAACCCTTAGGTCCAAATTTCGGCCCCATTCCCAATGAGAAAAAGGCTCTAAAAATCCCAATCGTTGGTTTTAAAATTCCCAATTGCCAATAGACGTCCAGTCGCCTGGAGATCACGATCGTGTTGTTTTTTTCTTCCGTATCATACTTTGTTTATTTACATTTGGATCGTCTTTTGGGGTGTTTAGTTAGTTTTCCTTATACTATCAATACCTTGATGACTGCATTGCAATCTATTCGATTCTATGTTATTGTTGTGCTTGAAGGGAACTAAAAACAGTAAAACAGACAAGCCGAAAAATTACCCATATAATACGTCAATAGAATATTTCTGACTAGGCAATTCAATTGCTGGTGCGGCGATGGCTCATAATTCCTAGTTCTTTTAAAAAAAAACTGAGCTCAGCTGATACTGCTAAATGTCGGAAATTAGATTCATTTGGCAAAAAAAAAATAAACATGGAAGAAAACTTATATTTCAATATACTATTAAATGATTCAAATGACAAATGTTTTATTGGTGTTTGAAACTGATGAAAAAGGAAAATATGCATTCTTAAAATGAATTTTTGATGAGAGATGTACATGTTCAAACTTTTCTTCAGTCTCTGTAGTATCCAAGTTATCTCCCAAAGGAGATCTGCACTCTTAAATACTGAGGGAACTGTAGTGTTTCTCATTTATATATCATTTCCCAAATTAGCAATTTTACATGCTTTTTTTCCCAATATCATGGGCCCTGGACCCCTTCCCAAAAACTGTAGGAAAATCACTGTGATTAATTATGAATTTTTTGGAGCTTGGAGATATTGTATCATTAGTATCTTCACCATGCTCGGGATTGACCAGTATAATACACGGTTTATATTCATCTTTTTTGAGTCCTGAAATGTGTCCCAAGGTATTAAACTAAAAAAAAAACATATTTTAAATTGTTAAAACCAATATCTATTAATTGCAAATTACAGCACCTACTGATGTAATGTACATAAAGAATCATAGGAACATACACCCCAGACCAACTTAAAGATTTAAAGAGCAGTAAATACTAAGATTAGAATATTAAAAAAAAAGGCAACAGAAATGATATCCATTATACATGTACCATTAAATATAATAATTTCCAGTTGAGTTGTTCAAAATGGACAAAGATATGGTACATTGTATTTCTTAGTTGTTCAAAGTTGACAATAATTCATTTCATGCTCACATGTTCAATTTATTAAATTTCACTTTTTTGTTTTAAATTGGCATCAACTGACTACTAAATTTATGGTGCAAATAAGTTCAGTAAGGCAAGTGGCACAAATGTAACAGTGGTGCAAACAGATATCTCATAGCCACAGCTTCAGAGTTTATACTCCCAAGTTTTTCCTCAAAGCACTTGCATATTCAACTCAACAACCTGCAGCACTAATATACATTTGGATAGCACTGAATGCTAAATCCATAATTAGTAATTAAGCACTGAATGCTAAATCCACAATTAGTAATTAAGTGCTGAATTATTATGTTTCTTGTTATTGGTTGGTTTACACATGGCATTGCTAAATGTTATCTAATCGTCAGGAACACCACTGTCCCTCCTGCTTGAATATCAGACAGTGTTTATTTGTATCTTATATTCCCTCCTGCCTGAATATCAGACAGTGTTTTTTTTGTGTCTTATGTTCCCTCCTGCCTGAATATCAGACAGTGTTTTTTTTGTGTCTTATGTTCCCTCCTGCTTGAATATCAGACAGCGTTTATTTGTATCTTATTTATTACAATAATGAAGTCTACATGTACATGTATGTTTGTGGAAACAATTAGTTTGTGAATATGTGACGTACAATCGGACAAGTTTGTGAACTCGAACATGTTTTTGGGACAGGACAAATTTGTGAGTCCTATAAATGTATATGTACATGTGTATACAGCTCATACAATGTACAAAAATGTACATAAACATGTATAAACTGTATGCACCTTGTACTTCAACACTCACTAATAAAGCCCTGTAGATGTACAAGAACAGTTTCAAGGCTTGGCTTTTTTTTCAATAAGACTTACTCATCTCCAACTTTAATTGTATCCAGTATACAGTTGTCAACTTCCATCAACTTGATAGCATCATTATCAAGTTTCTCAGAGAAATAAATACTTTGTATTGATGGCTTTACTTCAGACTTATCTAGCTTGGCAAATTCCATAACCAAGTTGATGTCTTCCAAAGACCTACAATAGAGATAATAAATTAATGTACAATTCAAATTTATATTGACAAGGTATTTCTTTAATACATGTACATTTTTATACAGCATGTGGCATTTATTCTGAATAAATTATTCACTAAACTTCTGTTTCAAAGATTTTAATTATTATACTACTATTTAAGCTACATGTTTAGACAGGCTATGAGCTTATCTTTGTTCCAAATAAAACAGCTGAAGTTCAGTGTACATATGTACATGCATGGACAAAATGTCCTTAAAGAACATTGTATCTACACAATTGTTAAGGGAAACTATATCAAATTAAAAAAAAAAACTTTATAAATATAGTATGAATACAAAATTAAACCAGAAATCAAACTACATTGTATAAATATATGCCCCGTGCAGGTCCGGGTGTTAAAAGAATAGACCTGCAGCAGTGCTAAGCTTGTCGTAAAAGGCGACTAAATAGTGCTCAGAAACCTAGCCGGGGGCTAGGCGCTCTGCCCACAGAGCAACTGGGATGTGTGCCCCAGGTGGTGGAATGGGGTACCCCTGGCATGTTACATGCTGGGGTTGTCAGGCTATAATACGTTTCCTCGCATGTTAAAGAACCCTGCTGTGGTATTTGATAGGAGTAGGAACCTTTGTGCTCTGCCACAGGAGGCTAAATTGCCTTATCCTGCCCATCCCTCCCTTTTTCTAGTGGCAATCAAAATTTGTCGTCCCTATTATCCTTGTGTCCCATCCTTTTTTTCATTTCATCATCATTTCATGTTCATTTTATCATTCTATTCTTGTTCATCATCTGAATATAGCTGAAATATTGCTGATCGGATGTTAAACCCCAACAAACAAACAACAAACAAAAAATGTATAAGTACATTGTCTTAGTGTACATTTACATTTACAACTGTAATCTATCTTAAAGCACATTGTACTGTATGATCATTCTACCAAAGCCTGCACCCAACCTATACACAATACGTGTACATGTATTTGGAGGGGTAATAGCTCATTTACAGATTTGGTGGTCACAAATTTGGTTTACAGGCCAATATTAGCATCAGAGTCACTTGTCAAACGATATTTGTGACCATTTCATCCTAAGCGACCCTTTCAAATCTACAAGTACACATGACTACACTACAAAGTACAGTTACATGAAAAGCTTTAAATTCTACAATGAAATGTACACATTCACTGTGTGCACTCTTGTACAAGTACATGTACATGTATGTGATGTTATTTAGAAAAATGTTACATTCAAATTTTTATTCAACTACCTGTACATGTACATTGACATGAACACACTACTGTTAAGCTACATTTTATGTACATGGCAGTACTTCTGTAAATAATCATGTACATGTACATTGTACATTGTTATTTACAGAATCATTGTACAAAATTAGTCAATGGTAAACTTTTAATGTACATGTCATTTTGGTTCAATTTTCTGTTCTTACTGGATCAAATGAAGTTTTACTGGTCATTGTACATTGTACTATAAACTAACAAATTCAGAAAAATGCCCCAGATCTTCCATAAAAGTACATGGGAATGAAAAACAGTCCAACCAGTTTTGTATAAAATGAACGAGAAATTTGGAAACTTATGCATGTACATGTACATGTATTCAAAAGTGAGAATTAATGTACATTTGTACATGTATAGCAGAAATGTTTTTTATGGTATACATGTATGTACATGTACATGTATTAGTCTTCTGGATGAACTAAAGGTTTCTTACCACTGATTATCTAAATGCATTTGTACAAAATCAATGAATAACTGTTTTAACATATTCTTTTCAGGGTATACATGTACATGCAAAGATTTTACATGTAAGTATAAGCACTAGCTACAGTACATTGTAAAATATAAAAATGAAAGCATGCGACATAAAAATATATAAATATGCATATACATTCTAAATACTGGTACCTTCTGTTGGTGAGATAATCACTGCAATGATAACAAACACAACTACATTGTACATGAAACATGTTAAGAAACCTTACAGAAACTACAAATAATACATGTAAATTATATAGTGTTTGAAAAAGACAGAATCTACAATAAAGAAAGGATAGAGGAACAAGGTCATGTACATGTAAATTATATAGTGTTTGAAAAAGACAAAATCTACAATAAAGAAACAATAGAGGAACAAGGTCAAGTACATGTAAATTTTTGTATGTGTATAAATGTACATGTAAAGGTCACATATATTCCAGTTGTACATGTGTGAGTAAAACTGTATGCAAGAATTAAAAAATAATTCTACCATGGTATACAAAATGTGGTCAAGCCAGGACATTCAATAAGTTTTAAGTTAACACAGGGTTTAAGAAAAGTAGAGGTGGCTACAGATCAGTGCCTAAGGTACACATATTTTTGGGTGGGATATGGGGAGGTTCCCCCCCTGAAAATTTAGAAATTCTAGATGCAAAATCCAGCATTTTGGTGAGTTCTGAGAGTATTTCAGGTACTTCTGGTGAGTTGATTTGAAGGGGGTATTTATTTAACTGCTTTTTTTCAAATTTTTTTTCAGTGTTGTAAAAGATAGTAATTTTTCCAAATGTATTTTGGATTCCTTTTTCTTGACTATACTCGGCGTCACATAAATAACATACTGTTAAAATTTGAATAAAAATATTTTCTACGACTTTATTGACACCTACCGTCGTTTAAATTGTCTGAAATGACTTGCTCATTCGTTTAGCCAAACGGCTTCTCCCTGAACATGTCGCTTTTAGCTTAAATCATGCGTAACAAATCCTCACGGGAAAATCCCATACTAATATCCGCCATGTTGGTTTCTACGGGACGATTTGTTTACAAACGAAGTTCGTAAGTTCCCGTCGAACTCCAGTGACAATCGTCTGCTTGATTAACTTCTCGGTATTGTACGTTGTTCGCGTAAAATAAATCCGAGATATCCAAAATAACGCCGAAATGCATTCTGGGTTCTTCGGTTTTTGGACAAACCATTTAAACGTAAACAACATCTCCTAGCAACCCGATCACTGTAAACATGGCCGACTTTTTACAATGTAAATATTGGCACCTAGAATTAAAATCTGACCGGAATTTAACGATTCAATGTTTAGGGAGAAGCCGTTTGGCTAAACGAATGAGCAAGTCATTTAAGACAATTTAAACGACAGTAGGTCTCAATAAAGTCGTAGAAAATATTTTTATTCAAATTTTAACAGTATGTTATTTATGTGACGCCGAGTATAGTCTTTTTATTACTGAATTAAATTTGATAGCTTTCATAATAAATATAAATTACAACATAATTTTTAAAAGCCATCATCCATTCAGGCATCACTATAAGTGAACAACCATTTGAAATTTTTCCTCCTCAAAACTTAACATCACTTTTAGTTCAGTGTCCTAAGATTTTCAATTCACTTTGCTTAGCTCCATTATGATACCTCTTTGCTTATATCCACTTCAATCCTGATCACCCAAAAGCTGGACAGAGTATCGATTTTTTGCTAAGCAATGTGTAAATCATAACACTGATCAATGTCAACAACAAAACATTATTGCATAACAAAAAACTTTGTTTTGGATTAGTATGAAACAAAAATGACTTTTTGGGGCACAAATTGTCAACAAAAACTATTTTGCAATATTTTTTTCATATTTTTTTTTTTGGCTACCAGAGTTTGAATCCATGATTTCCCATTTTCCAAACATCCACATTTTTCCAGTTGCCAGCTCTTAATGAAACCAGTGTAGTCAAACTGTGCATATACAATGTACATTTGAACATGTATATATACATGTATGTGTGTAACTGAAGACACACTGTATTTTCATTATCTCCTGAAAGACAAGGGAGCATATTATACAGTTAAAGGTCGGGGGAGACTCTGTGTATGTACATGTACATGTTGCATATAAAATGTGCATTGTATCTTTCAAAGCTAAATGTACATGAACACTGATTCTGCATCCCAGTTAATAAAGCCACATCAAATTGAGTTATAAATTCCAATACAAAATATGAATTATTTAATCTAAATGAAACATTTTACAGAAACAAAATTGGCTATAAAATAACAGTTATAAAGTTTTGAAAATTTGGATTCTAATCATGAAATTGTTAATTGTTTATTAAGTTGTTTACATGTATTTCCCAACCAATTTGACACTTTATGATATGCAAATTAGTGAATATGACATCACTATTGAGATTTACAACTCTCCTATTCTTAAAATAAAAAGTGAGCTACAAAAAATGTACACACACTGATATTTTGGACCAAAAACCCAGAACATTCATCAGTTGGTTACCTAGATGCTCTACCTCTTCGGCCCTCTGGTAGGGACTTCAATTTGGACTTGGTAGAAAGTTTACAATATATGTGCATCTGCACAAATCCAAACACCAGACAGAGAATGTGCATTACATGTATGTGTGATCAAGGATTTATATATAGCAAGGATTGGAATCTTGCCCAATTTTTAGATAGTTCGATAATAAATACATGTACTGTATGTTGCGTGGGGCAATATATAGCGAGATTACCCATGGTGCATTTCATTGATGCTAAGCGTGCCCTGTTAATGGCGGACGATTTCCATCACTTCAACATTTCATCACGATAAATGTACATTGTAGGTACATTTTTGTACTCTGACCCATATAGTTTGAAAAACAAATTAAAATACCCCACCTCAAGTAGCCTCCAGACTTTTTCAAGACGTACTTCCCTCCTCATTAAAAATTAAAACTCCTCTTTCCACACCTGATCAATCATCATAAAATTTGTAAAAAATTGATTAGAAATAGTACGAGGGTGTATATAAGTTTTATAATTGTAGCTTTCCCTGTATTTGTGATATCAACGTTTATACAAGCCTTTGTTTTGACTCCTGACTGTGTAGCCCTGCCCTCAACGGCAGTTACCCTTCTCATTTAAAAGTTCTTTAAAACCCGATCTATCATCATAAAATTTATTTCAAATTGATTAGAAATGGTCCGAGGGTGTATATAAGAAATTTTGTAGCTGAAGCCTCCCATTCTTGTGCGATATCAATATTTTCATTTGACCAACTGATGATATAAAAAAAAGTCACGCCCTAAAGAAAGGCATTCCCTCCTGAATTAAAGTTCTAACACCTTCTTTGAAACCCAAACTAATCATCATAAAATTCTATTTAAATTGATAAAAATAGTCCGACCGTGTATATAAGGATGTTTATAACTGTAGCTTCCCCCTGCTTTTGTGATATCAATGATTTAAATGACCCAATTTTGACAGTATAGGTGACAAGAAGCTGTGGCTAGTGTATTGAAATCTCGCAACACGTGGTATTGCGATGATTTACGAGATGCGAATCCTTCTATACCTAACTCCTTGGTGAAATCTCTGTATTTATATTTTTTTTGTTAAGGTTATATGATGGTGCATTTGTTGTTTTCCACCCACACTGCCACGGACACTTGTTTCATAGCAAATGGACCTGGCCACGCAATATTTTTTTTTATATTTTCTATGTGTACAACTAAATTTTACCCAATAGTTTGGTAGCCCAACTTAATATCCATTAGCCATGGGCTACTGGGCGACACTGAAGGAGGTAAAAGTTTAATATGAAACAAGTACCTATGGGTACACCATATCTGTTCCTTTCTCTATTAAAATTCAAATTATGTGTTCAGGGTGGGCATCCATTTAATTCGAATTTCCTCTGACCCTGCAACCCTCCTCTTTTTTATTTGGATATTGATATGTCGGGTTGGGGTCTGAACGATGTGCCATACAAAAAATTTGAGATTTAGCGGTACCGCTGAGTACCGCCCTTCAACCACTTGTAACGACTTCCAAAGTTGAAATTGTGCATGTCACACCTACCTAGTTCAATTCCGGAATCATTTTCCTGTATGCCGATACCAAATTTGCTTCAAAAGTTACATTTAATTTTGAAGTTTTGATAATTTTCCACGAGAGACCCTGTTTTGTTGACATTTTAAACCGTAATAAGAGTAGGCGGAGCCTGTTACCTTTGGAACGGAACGGAGAAGAAACGATTTTTAAAACCGGAATCTAAGAGAATATTTCAAAATTCCACTGAAAAATTACGAGTCGGCTACCCTTCCATTCCAAAAGTAACAAGCTCCGCCTACTATCTATTACCGTTCAAAATGTCAACAAAACAGGGTCTCTCGTGGAAAATTATCGAAACTTCAATAATAAATGTAATTTTTGTAGCAAATTTGGTATCAGCATACAGGAAAATGATTCCGGAATCGAACTACGTAGGTGTGACATGCACAATTTCAACTTGAAAGTCGTTACAAGCGGTACCGCTAAATCTCATACTTTTTGTATGGCACATCGTTCTGACCCCAACCCGACATATCAATATCCAAATAAAAAAGAGGAGGGTTGCAAGATTAGAGGAAATTCGGACTAGCATCCATTCTGAAAATTTTCTTAATAATTCAACATGCATGTTTTTCGTTGTCATTACCTTTTATAAGCAAAAACGTCCGGTTCCATAATATCTAATTGTTTACAACTTTTTGGCGCTAAAGTAATGTATTTTCCAAAACTAAATCGGAAAAATTCCGTCAAAATTTGGAAACGACTCTTACCACGTATACTGATTCTGATGCATATATTTGTTTGTTTGTTGGGGTTTAACGTCCGAGCAGCAATATTTCAGCTATATTCAGACAATGAACATGAAATGGATGATAAAATGAACATGAAATGATAAAAAAAGGATGGGTCACAAGGACAATAGGGTCGACAAATTTTGATTGCCACTAGAAAAAGGGGGGATGGGTAAGGTCGGGCAATTTAGCCTCCTCTGGCAGAGCGCAAAGGTTCCTACTCCTAGGTTACAGACCACCAATTCAACCAATGAGCATTCGGAACGTACGCAAAAATAGTCCTACGCAGAAATTACCCCTGTTTCTCATAGTGCTGTGAAAAAAGTTCTCATCTTATTTAAAAAAATTAAACAGTTTCTGACAGGAAAAACATTTCTGTACATTTTATAGGTGCATTTTGCTTCTTGTGATGTGAAGCCTAATCTCCATAATGATTTTTAAATATACCCCTATCTTGTGAAAACACTGGGATTTCCCATGCTATTTATAGACCCTTCACTTCCGGTGACCAGTACTGCACTGCAAGTCTGCTAACCCCACATGCCATTCTGAGGATTGTGAGCTGACATATGTAGAATCATGCTGATATATAGTCCTCTGCAGGTTAAAGTTAAGGTAAAGTCCAGAGAACCCATTGAATATTGTGAAATTAGCATAGAAGCCTATGGGAAGTGGAATTAGTGGTTTTTAGCCTTAAGTTGAAGCCATGGCAAAATGAAAAGTTTCTTGAAATAGCTTTAAACTACTTGAAGATCTTGTTAACTTTGCCATGAGAGGAATACACTACAAAAATCCTTCAAAATATGCATTTTTTTAAGTTATAGGTCCAAATTATGGAAAATTGGTCTTTTTGGCTGATTTTTATGTCCTATCTTGTAAAAAGCGTAGAA
This sequence comes from Perna viridis, assembly GCA_037379345.1. Classification (NCBI taxonomy): domain Eukaryota; kingdom Metazoa; phylum Mollusca; class Bivalvia; order Mytilida; family Mytilidae; genus Perna; species Perna viridis. The sequence goes on along the minus strand of CM074511.1, from coordinate 6,633,243 downwards.
AATTTAGTAAAAATATCAAATATTAAACTTTGAGGGCTATATTTACCTAAATATGGTGGTAATAAGCACTTGAAATCAAGTTTTGTGTAGATTTGAGCAAAAATTAGGTTAGAAATGAGGAAAAACTCACTTTCATTACTGCGGTTAAGGCCATATAAGCATTCCCCTATGGCAACATGGAAAATCCATTATTGAGCACTTTTTTTGCTTTAGGTGCCCTTTACTGGTCATGTTGTAATGTGAAAACACTGTATTTACAAATTTAAAGCCAAATATATCACCTTTTGTGAAAATTTAAAGATTTAGGATTTTTGACATGTGATCCAGAAAAAGGGGGAGGCATGTCAGAAATAAATTTTTAAAAATAGACCAATTTCTCAGAAAATGATTACTTTTAAAACTATTTCTTCATTAATATTGTTAAAAAACAAGTTGTGATTGATATTTTTTATTTGAAAAGTCAGAAAAAGTTCTTTGCAAATATTTAATGCATTTAAGTATGGTAGAATATTGTCACTTTTTTGCTCGCACAACTTGGTTACCCTATATTTAAAAATCAAATATTTAAAAAAGTGCTTATCACATTTCACTGAAACTTTGCAAATGCATTCAGTATGTGTGTAGGAAGATACCTGTATAGTGATTTATTTTTTCTAAGACAAAAAGTGACTCTTTAGGTTACAGACCACCAATTCAACCAATGAGCATTCGGAACGTACGCAAAAATAGTCCTACGCAGAAATTACCCCTGTTCCTCATAGTGCTGTGAAAAAAGTTCTCATCTTATTTAAAAAATTTAAACAGTTTCTGACAGGAAAAACATTTTTGTACATTTTATAGGTGCATTTTGCTTCTTGTGATGTGAAGCCTAATCTCCATAATGATTTTTAAATATACCCCTATCTTGTGAAAACACTGGGATTTCCCATGCTATTTATAGACCCTTCACTTCCGGTGACCAGTACTGCACTGCAAGTCTGCTAACCCCACATGCCATTCTGAGGATTGTGAGCTGACATATGTAGAATCATGCTGATATATAGTCCTCTGCAGGTTAAAGTTAAGGTAAAGTCCAGAGAACCCATTGAATATTGTGAAATTAGCATAGAAGCCTATGGGAAGTGGAATTAGTGGTTTTTAGCCTCCTATCGAATACCACAGCAGGTTCTTTAACGTGCGAGGAACGTGGGTGATGCATATAAGAACAGAAAATGAAAAATGAATATACTATAGAAAAGCCTTTGCTCAAGATATTTCTGAAATGTCACAAAATAAATTTACGAAATTCATTTTTGGTGTTAATAGAAAATTAAGCATAACCTAATTCTGATGATAAAAAAAAAATTGGTACTTAATGTAAGTTTGTGAAAAATAAATTATGCGACAGTTTTCTTAAATACTGGAGTCTTCTCAAGTATCAATCAATGAACACTGACAAAGGCGACCTAGTTGACACCTATTTTTGATTTAAAGATTGTTCTGAAACGAAAAATATTTAGATATCATTATTTAAAAAGAAAGGCAATCATTATGTAAATTAAAGATCACTGCTCACTCATTAAGAATTGAAACTGCAAGAATGTTTGAACTGTACAAATAACAAAGCTGAGGATGGGCACCATTGCTTAATTGAATGCTCCCTCTTTAATAATTTGAGGCATGAACGCTACATAGTTGGATCTGCAAAATGTACCCCAAAACCTCTTTCAAAACTTAAACTCTAATACTCACGGCTGTCAAAGAGGGTCTCAAGTCCGACCGCGACACATGTTACTCCTGAAAATTCGAAAGATCTTTCGGAAACCCTAAATTCCAGATTATTATCAGAGTACAATAACATTAAAACTTACGATTTTCAACTCTTTATACTTCTATCCCCCATACTCAGTTAAAATCACGACTCAAAACATTATGCATCGTTGTTACTCAAAAAGACAGTACACCTAGATACAAAAATATAGTTCTTAGTAACAAACAATTCCAAATTATCTTCCAAATATATAGAAGATGTTTTCAAAGTGCTTGAATTTTTTATTGACAACATATTTGTCCAGTGTGGTGGACGCGTTTTTCAACAAACGGTCGGCATTCCAATGGGAACAAATTGTGCTCCTCTACTTGCTGACCTATTCCTTTACTCTTATGTGGCTGAATTTATAACTGATTTGATCCAAAAGAAGGAACATCGTTTAGCTAGATCCTTTAATCTCAGTTTCCGCTATATAGATGACGTACTATCGTTAAACGATCCAAGTTTCTGAGATTTCATACATCACATCTACCCCCAAAGAACTTGAGATAAAGGATACTACAGATACTGTGACGTCAGCCTCATATTGAATTCATCACTACAAAAGTTTTATGGTCATCATGAACTCGTGGATCGTTACGATGTATCCATCTGCTTCATGAAAACTGATTTGTTCAACGTGCCATAGTTCTCTTGTCCTCTTTCGTCTACCTGGACTTGACTTTTTATTAGCAACTTGGCGGATGTTTCTAGAAAAGCAGAGGACGCTTACCCTATCGGTGCACCTGGTTCGTGCTCTCAGTTTTTAGTGGAGTCAGTTGCTCATTTATTTTTGTTACTTAGTATGTGTTATTTTGGTTATTTTATGTTCTTTGTTGTGTGTGTCCGTTTTCCGTGTCTGGCCTTTGTCTTTGGATTACATTCTTTTGATTTCCGCTAGAATCTTGATTCCGTTGATTGCTCTTTCAGTATATTCCTAAAACTTGTCAGAACTTTGATAACCTAGATGAATATTCACAATTTTTCTGGCAATTAACACAAGAAAACTTGTCTATTGTGAAGAAAATTGGTGAATTTATTAGTAGCTCCTTTAACCTAAGAAGACCATGCCTTGATACTGTTATTATTTGATATCTGTTCTGTTCTGTCCTGTCCTGTTCTGTTCTGTTCTACCCTACCGGGATGAAAAGTGTCAGCTCATTGCCACGATGATTACGTAATGTGTCTTTTTTTCCCCTTTTTTGTGAGGATGTATTCCATTTTTTATCTTAAGTCTTCGTGAACTTTGAGCAAAACAAAACAAAATTAGAAACAAGACATATGTATAGTTTAAACTAATATGAGAACGAGTATGAACATTTCAATGGAATAATAATTGAAGAGTTAAACATTGGTAAAGGAAAACTAACTCCACCAAGAGTAGTTCATAATTATATTGCAAAGAATAAATTGAAACTTGAGAAATTGAGTATATTCATCGTGGGAAGCTCCTTTTTAATTTTTTGGAAAAAAAATCAGGTTTTTTTTTCGTTTTGGAAACCCTTACAGCAGCTTGTCTGATAAAACAGAACTTTCTTGATGATATTTAGTGAAACCAATTTAATTTCATAAGTATAAGACTTTTTTCATTAAACATGTTAAATTTCATGCACATATATTTTTATTGGAGATTAGGATTGATAGTAAATCCACTTAGCAGCTTAGCAGCTTAGCAGCTCAGTGGAAAGTTGTTTATTCATTGTGCTGCCTAAGTGTCAGGCAAACTTTCATGTATAAAGGCATTTTCTGTGTCTCTCAAGACAAGACAAGATTTTTGTATTATGTATTATTTTGGTTATTTTATTTGTGTGTCTGTTTTCCATGTCTGGTCCCTGGGTTATATTCTTTTAATTTCCGCTAAAAATCTTGGTTCCCTACACTACTCTTTAGAAATTAAGCAGCACTCGAGCTAAGAATCATGCAAAATGTGACACATATACACGGTTGGAAATTCAGCCTACATATTTTTATTTTTGATTATTTGTTTAAAATGCTTAAGAAAAGAGAACATTACATGTGGCTACTCAAAGAACCCTTGTTCAGAGATAAAAAATTATAGAGAAAGCACAGTGTGATTTAGAACTAAGGGAGATAACTCTGTAAATGAACTAAGATGCAATAGAAACTGTTCGATTTTCAATGTGAATTATCTCCTAAGAGCAGAAAGATTGAAATGAATAATTATACATTTCATCATATAGATGTACAAAGCGACTTAATAACAAAAACAAAAATGTGTAGCCTTTATGTTTTGGGGTGTAGCACATATTACAATGACTGCTACTTAAATTTACATGTATTTTATTTACTTGTAATTTGATCGTTATTTCTTGACGATCTTGTACCTATAAATACAAAAACAACGGATCAAGAAGCATAATCTTCCTCTAAAACATATTATACACAGTCAAAGACATTCAATACTCTTGATTATTGTAACTGATTTATGATTTGTCAATAACATTTCGTTATTTAAGTCACGATGACTTTAATGGCAAGTAGGGTAATGAACAAGAAGCTAAATCCGATAATTACCATCTTAAGTCATTATTCCATAAATAAGTTTATAGATTTATAACCTTTCACAAATCTTTTTTATACTTGAGTGATATGGATTATAGAAGTGATTAATAATAAAAAATAAAGATTAAAAATAGTTCAATTTTCCAAATTGAACCACTGAAGTGTTATAAAATTAAACCGTTCGTTAATCACCATTACACGGTGAAAACATATAACTGACCTAGCGGACATTCTGTATCCAGCTGACCTAGCGGTCATTCTGTATCCAACTGACCTAGCGGACATTCTGTATCCATTTGGGTTTTACCTCCATTGATCATGGCAGCCGAGCAGCCTAGTTTGTGGAATTCTGTTAGAATTAAGGCTAAATGTATCGGGAGCTTTGCAAAGCACTGCAGAGATCATGAAAAGGAACGTGCTGAACTTCTGAAGTTTGTTGAGACAATGGTAAAAGACTTAAAATCAGAAGAGGAAGAAAAGGAAACCAGTGATGATCAACATTACCAATTTCGTGTCCGTAAATTTTCTCTCATTAAAACACCTAAGACTCGTTATACAGATAAGGATATAGAATACACGGTATGTTCAATCTGAAATACAAGTTCCACTGAGAGTATCGGTTGAAAACAATGTCATTGAAGACAGTTTATCGTAATGAATGATGGGGTAGCAATATGGTGTTAACAAACTTTAAATGGTAAATGATTTAGTGAGATAAGAAAAAATAGTTTTCATTGCATTGTTTTATATGAAATTGTCTTGCTTAGTATCGTCAAAACATTTTTAACCAAAATCAAGTATACAGTTATGTAGAGTGGAAAACTTACATTTATGAACTATTGTCCTAAAAACTCAAACTCAAGTATTTATGAACTATCATAAAATGGTTCAATTTACTTTTGTCACTTGTACAAATTTGATTGTGTTATAAGAATTAATACACAAATGCTATTAAATCTAGGTTCAAATTTGAGAGATTCAAAAGAAAAGCTCCTATAAGATACCTGATTTTCCCCTACTCCAATCTACTTAGAATTAAATCATTGATTACGCCACTGATAAACATGTCAGAGTGATTTTAATCAGGTAGCCCTTTTTTCCCGCGAAAATTCCAAATTTCATATATTTTCACCAGAGATGTTATTTATGTATTTCATGCATTATCTTCTATTAAACCTGAAATATTTTCTTTTACAATTTGTATGTTAAAAAATCCAGGTGCACTTATTGCTACACGAAAACAAAATGTAACACCTTGTTATTATAATGTTAAACCTTATGATTTTAAGCCCGTACCATCTATGTTTTAATTTGCACGATACGGGAAAGTTGACGTTTTGATGCACCGTCTTCATGTTTTTTTTATGATTTTCATTTCAGTTCTCCAAAGAAGGCCACGACGAGTTTTGTTTTGTTTGTCGAAAACAATTCCCCCAGTTCTCGAAGGACATCTTCCCGTGTCGCGTATGTACCAGAGCTTTCCATAGAAACTGTGTACTTGTTCTGAAAGATTCCGAATGTTCTCAGTTCGACAAAGACTGCTTAGACAGGGGAGATAACAACATTGGTTGGAGTTGTCATTTTTGTGTAAGTGAAATTCTCCAGTCATGAGATTAGTTATAAGACAAGTCATAGTAGCACATAGTCTCTTGTGTTCGAATGATTGATTATTCGACCTGTTCAGGAAGTGTATATAATACCACTGATCTATTTAAATGTTTTAAATCTTTTTGAAGATGTGACTCAGGAAAAATGATCACACGACTAGCTAATACACCCAAAGCATGTTTTGTAATAGCCTATGAAGACATTTTTTTAAATGGCAACATTTTTGTTGCAATTAAGTTTTTATCTTCAGATGTTTTTTGAATGACTAATGATGACGATTTTAGGTCAATATGGCAACCCTTTTAAGAGAAGAAGAGATGAGATATTTAGTGGAAAGATTTGACGAGATTGACAGTAACCATGGTAACTTTACGTCTTATAAAATACATTTTAAAAAGCGCTTCATCATAATTTAAGTACAAGTGCAATATTTCCCGATGTGTAAAAAATCGTTTAAATCCATGATTATTTTATATATTGAGTTCCTTCGATTGACTTATTTTTATCGTATTTTTTGTGATTTTCTTTTTTTTTCTCTGAGACCTAACATTCACTGAGATATCTGAGCGTCCTTGCTCATCAACTCCAGTTTTTTAGGTATCCAAATGCATGCTATTTGTATGAATAAATATGTCGGCAAAGATAATCTGAAACATTTTTTTTCTGGCTACCTTACCTTTTATGCACCTTTAATGTTTCTATTCTTCGAATATCCAAAGAATGGCTATTCTTGCTTAAAGAAATCAAATGTCTCAGTTATACATTACTAACACCAGGGGTTTTTACGTCGTTGACGGTAATTTGTTAAAGGATGTCGAGTAAATTGCCATGCTAGTTACGGTTTTCGAGTTATATGCTAAATCATTAGCCAGAATGAAAAATTTTGTTAAAATGTTAAAACCCATACAGTATATCAATCATCAGAAAATAAGGTCTAAGAAGGGATAATCAATGGAACAAAGATTCCAGCGGAAATCACAAGAAAAAAATTCAAAGGATAAAAGACTAGACAGGGAAAACAGAACCACAAAACAAAGAACACGAACACGCACAAAGGAACAGAAGTAAATGAGAAACGCAGACGCCATTGAAAACTAGGGGCATGGACCAGATGCATTGGTACGGCAAGGTCAAGGAATCTGTGAATTACAGAAACATTTCATTTTATTTTAACAAACAGATTTTACGAACAATTAAGTATGTTTTTGTAAGAATCAGGAAAAAGGGGAAAATCATAAACATGCATGTCAAAACCCCACCAATCTGACAATATAATTCCACTCAGGATGCTTTCTCTATCTAAAAAAAAAACTATTATTTGATCTCAGCATCACTGGCTTTGCTCAGAAGTTTTTCATTAGAATGTTAGGAATAAATGAGGCTTTGAGAGGGTTAAGTTATCTGCCCTTGAAATGTTCATTTTCAGTGCATTTCAATACAATTACTATAACTCAGTTTTCCAACTTGATAAGGAAAATCTCGTCATTTATCCGTGATTCTGATGGTGCAAATAGTCAAATTAAACTTTCAAAATGGTGTATTTTCTTACCAAGTTTCACCCACTTCCTGATTATTACAGAGACTGACATTTAATACGGAAATGGGGAGTATAGATCGTAGTAAAGTTGATTTTAGATGCACAGGGATCCCTCTCAAGCCAGTGTCTAAAATAGCGCTGCCTAGTCGAAGCCAATCATGTTTCTAATGCCATTTTATTATTTTTTGCAGTGCTTTATTCTCAAGACATTTCATATGATTTAGGTCTGTGTGTTTAAAAGAATCTGTACGTAACATTCTGCCCCTATTTCAGATTGTTTTATAAACCTCGAAGAATATAAAATGTACAAAACAGCAACGATTCACGATGGAACCTCAGAAAACGGACAGAAACAGATAGATTTACAGTTCAAACAGATGGATACGGACAATGACGGTTTGATAAAATGGTGGCAGTTTTTGAACCATGAGGCAAAACTCGCATTGGCCAAGCGATCTACGGTAAGTAACTTATATCATATTCTTCCTGAGTAACAACAGTATGAATCCTCGCTATATACGCACTGAGTAACAAAAGTATGACTTCTCGCTTTACGAATCGAGAATACTTGTTGACCTCATTATACATACCGAGTAACAACAGTATACCTGCTCACTAGATGCTGAGTAAAAATAGCATACAGTGCCCCTACTCGCTATGTGAAGCGAGTAACAATAGTATACCTTCTCGTTATGTTACTCGTTACCGAGTTACAACAGTATTTTTGCTATACGTACCGAATAACAGCTCCTACCCGCCATAGTCAATTTAACACTTTTTTTCATGTAAAGACTTTATTTAGGAAATATTTTAATGACGACCACCATAGTGTCTGTAAAAAATCCCCTCCATTTAGGGGACGACCATTAGATGCTTAATGATCTTATTCTCCTAAACATCTTCCTGTTCCTATATAAACAATTCTACGGCATTGATTTAACCAACATAATGTAATTACAAACAAAGAAATAAAGTTATATGGCTTTTTGACTCAATTTACTATAAAACACAATATAAAACAGTTGAATTATCTGAACCTTTTAATTGAGTAATTATAAAAATACATCATTAAGGCCAGAAAGGGTAAATTTTTATAACATTTTGGAAAAAATATTATGTAATAAACAGGAATGTCTGTTTAGACCTATGCAATTAAGAGGAATGTTTAACGTGAAAGAGATGGGAAATGATTTGGTTCTTGAAAATGCTATGCAAATAACAGAAATATGCAATAATCAGGTATGCAATTAAGTGGAATCCTCTGTACATAAATGACTTTACTGGGGTAATGTGTAGTTGAATATTGTAATTGTAGAATTCATTCATATATACAGATAAGCGAATCTGTCCCCTAAAAAGTCCCGTAACATTTCCCGCTAGATTTGGGACATATTTCAGGTCCAGGAATGCCACCTGTCGGATATAGCAGAGACTATGCCTTGTATTAAAGAGAATTAACTTCATTTCATTATGTCTATAATAATAAACATAAAAAGTAACACATGTTTTGATATAGAACACAAACCACATATTTTGGTAACCCGGATATGCGCATTTAAATTTTCATAGAAAAAAATTGCTCTTTTATGAGTATGCAAAATAATCTAGCCAAGATTATGATGAAAACAAATAATCTGACTTGCGTCAGGCTGGAAATAAAATTTCTGACTTGAAAAAAATTGCCAGCCCCCTTAAGAATCTACTGGTCGTCCTCTTAGCCGAACCGATAGTTTTGTTTTGGGAACATCGCATAAGTTAACAAATTGATTAACCCTTCATTCTTACTAATAGAGCAACGTTTGGTCGTGATAAAAATCTTTGACCATGGAAATTCCTAATTTCCTTAAGGAATGTAATGAACAATGCTTAGAAATAGACAGACGGACGGACTTCATACCCTTCGCAACTAAGTATCGGCGATGATGATTAAATTTATTTATTTATTTTTGTTGGAGCAAGCTTTCATGTTTTATGTTTGACAAAACTATAATCGCACGGTTTTCTTGTTTGTTACAGGATGATTTGCTAGACCTACTTACAGAAAAGGAGATAGTCCATGCCAAGGCATTCTTTTCACGTATGGATGATGATAGTGATGGCTTCATATCTCATACAGACGCTCTGATAGCATATAAAAGCTGGTATCGAAAATTTGACGAGCTTGTAGACGGGTATGTCGTACTTTTAGTATGCATTGTACAAATACCAGTCTCTAAGACTCAACATTTACAGATAATAAGGAATTTCCTTGTATTGTCCCGAGATTTAATATCAGGAACATTACGGAATACACATAAACGATAATACGTAATTTATGGTTCGGATAGAGCTTATACCGCTATATCATGGTCCGGATAGGAGCTTATACTACTATATCATGGTTCGCATAGAGCTTATACCGCTATATCATGATTTGGATAGAGCTTATACCGCTATATCATGGTTTGGATAGACCTTATACCGCTATATCATGGTTTGGATAGACCTTATACCGCTATATCATGGTTTGGATAGACCTTATACCGCTATATCATGGTTTGGATAGACCTTAAACCGCTATACCATGGTTACATTTTAATGCTCAATATTTCGTCCATTTTTTAAATGGAAAAGCAATGAGACGTATAAAAAACTAGACAAAGCGATGCCTCCGCACTTTTGTATATAAAGAATTGAAATAATTTTATTGAGATCACAACAATCCTTGTACAGACATTCGGCATAAACGAACCTTTAGGCACTAAACTGTAGAAGAAAAATAAGAAAAATACTATTTGCTTTTTAGGCACAAAACTAACATTATGACATGTTGTATCTTATTGGACAACTTTTTAAATCTTCAAAGTCGGTAATCGTCAAATATTCTATGCCACTGATTTTGGCTTACTTTCAACATTCATGCGAATTCAATGCTCAAATAAACTTAACACCCAATCAATCAGTGATTTTCTCAATGTATGGACTTGATTCGGAATTTTTTTAAAAATCACTTATTTTAGTGAGCTGAAACTTTTTTTAGGTCGACGGATAATATCATGTTCTATTCATTTCACATCTTTTGACATTGTATATTTGTACATTACTAGCAAGATAAATGTATACCTTTTTCGAAAATAATTTATACTTGACATTTTAGAACGTATCGAACTCGGAGACTAGGCGTTTCTCAGCTATATTACAAAAAGTTCAATACTAATCGATCATTTTATCTTTTAATGTAAACTTCCATCTCTCATACAAGTAAAAAACACACGAAGAACACATACTAATACATGTATAGTATATAAGGTACATTTTGATCTCGTAAGAAGCTAAAATTGGTTTTTCGGCACTGATCAGCTGCATAAGGTGTTGTAGTAATATATAATTATGCAAATCGATAGACGAATGTGTAGTACTGAAATTACGAGCGCAAGAAATCGCTAATAACAAAATCGACTTAAAAAGTGATGATCCTGCAAAGGCTGAAACTAAGTTTTTGGATTTTTTATTTTTGCTTGTATTCATGACGAACTGTCTGGCAAGTTGTTATAAGATAAACCTCTCAAAGTTGTATTTTATTTAGGAAGCAGTTTATTTGGATTGTTTTCCTTTCTTGGCTCTGATAGGAAACATATAGTACACTAATATCTATCAACTGCAACTTACTGATATTGTATGTTTCAAGGTTGGCGATTCTGGTTTCATAGAACATCTAGTTAAAGGACGTTTTACTAAAGTTAATTCATTCAGGTGAATACTAATTTCGTTTTAAGTACAGTTTTTTTTTTCAGACGTGACTCATCTACCTTAGATCTACATGCCAACGTTGCAGCCAAAATGATAATGGATCATAATAAAACAAACACTGGGTAAGCTATCTAATTTTTATTTTTAATATTCAATAAAGTTTCTTTTCTTATTTGTTTGTTTTTTTTTTTGTTTTGTTTATTGTTCTAAATTGTTTTTTCTTATTCATTGATAAAAAAAAATAATTAAATAAATTTCAATTTCAAGATCTAGGTAAAGAGTTAGCTTCCTTGTCCTTTGATAATATAGTCTTACTTGGATTTTCTGCCAGGTTTTCTAGCGAATTCTCTGTAATAACATATTGTAGAAAGTATAACCAGATACAATTCCTAGAATAATTTATAATTTATCATTTTAATTCACTGAGTATCTATCCACAAAACGCCCTACTCTGAAGCAGTCTGAATTATAAAAAGAGAACATCGAAGTCTTTTCTCACGAGATTCATAAACTAGTTCCACAATACATGTACGTTATTGTACAAGTGTAGTATCTTTTCTTGGTTTCCCAAATAAATTACATAATTAAAGTTGTCTTAAAGAAAGTTAAATGAAGGACACTATTATATACATGTAACAGTAAATAATTGAAATTATTTTTATAACTCTCTTCGTTTTCCGTACGTCTGATTTGATTTAAAAAAAAGAGAAAGTTTCTAATAATTAATTTCACTTCAATTTCTAAGCCAGAACACCCTTTTTGTCATTGCTCAGTTAGAAGTTAAAATCTTTGTAAAACCTTGATCGGTTTCTCTTAATGCTGTCGTCATTAAGTTTTCTATATAAAAAAATGCCTCTCATAGTCCATGGATTGGGAGGGTCCACCGTGATTACCGAATCAATTTGTCGCCAAAGAATATTCTCGGATTCTTTTTCAGTATAAGCATATATTTATATCCCACTGGGTCAAAAAGCCAAGATATTTGGGACTCGATTGTTTGAACGTCAAAGCCTTCCTAAACTCATTTAGGTATCATTATGTAGCCCAATGTCTCAGCTTTACAATGGTACCAAGACAGTTGCGGCAACACTTAGGGTTTTGGGGTAAAATAAAAAAAAATGTAACACTACCCCACCAAAAAATCGCTTATTAATAAATTTATATATTTTTCCATGTTAAAACATCTGGAGTATTTATGCTTCAGTAAAAAAAAATAAGAATTTCGGAATTTCTTCTATATCACCCGTTATTGTCATTTTCTTTTCAGAATATTGTAGTTTAAACAAGTTTGTGTGTAATACGGTACATGTAGTGTCTTCTCTTCCAAATAGGCCCAGGTAAAAAGTTCAAATATTTATTACTTGGGCTCAATTGGACGCTAAGACACTATATTAATGTACTGCAACGCACAAATAACGGGTGATATAGAAGAAATTCAGAAATTCTGAAATTCCTCTTTTTCGATTTTATAGTATTTGTCGTCCCAAAAGGAAAATCATCGGTTATGTTGGGTATATCATTATCTTAATTATGAATGCCTACAATATCAGTTTTACGGTGTCGGTATGCCTAGAATCAGGATTCTATTTGATACTGAGACCAGTTTCTAGCTCTAGGGGTAGTAATTTTAACATGTTTTGAAAATTCGTTCTTGAAAATTAGTTTTTCGTGGTTTAATTATGTAGAAAATTAAATTATCTATCGAATGATACCAAAGTTGAGACGTTTTAGTCGATCAATAACTTGTAGAGTCGAATTTATGTGATTTTTTTTTCTGAAAATCGAAAATCCCACTTTTCGCTGCCTTTTCTTTGATAAATTTTGACTACGAAAATTGTCAAATGAACTCCAGAAGTTTTAATTGTGATAAAACTAAACAGAAAATATTAAATAAGCCATTTTTTACTGAAGCATACTCTAGGGGTTTTGATATGCAAAATATGTGAATTTAAGCGATTTTTCGGTGGGGTTGGAGTAAATTCTTTTTTTCATTTTACCCCAAAACCCACAGTGTTACCGCAACTTTCTTGTTACCATTGTGAAGCTGAGACATTGGGGTACATAATTTACTTCATTTTATAGAAAGAAGAAGTTCGAAGAATCAAAAAACGTAAAAATGGATTTTGGCCTCAATGAGGTATAAAAAGTAGCCAGAAAATACAAAGATGCTTTAGTTTATTTTTTGGCGACAAAAAGATTCGTAAATGGGAGGTATAAGGGTACCTGAAAATCATATATTGGTTAATGAGTTGTGGGTTTACGGGGGTATCTCAGCACACGTACTATCATGCCTTTAGGATCTTCTTGATTGTGTTGTATAAAAATTTGAATTCAAAAATAACTTATAATGACATTTGAATTTTTAAATTCAAATTTATATATACAATTATACCGACTTCTCCTTTTCTTTCATCAGTGGGATCGAAGTACTGTCATAATAGAGTACCTTTCATAATAAACATAACAACCATTTGTTTGTTTTTGCAGTTTAGTTACATGGGAAGAATTCCTTGCAGGACAGGCATTGTACATAATATGTGCCAGACCAAATGTATAAACCAAAACGGAGAAGAAAGTTATATAAAATACGAGGTCGCATTTCACAGAATGTACCTTAGATGATTATTTCGAATGAAAATACGTTTTCATTCGATAACACGTGGAAACCCGGAGAAAAGTGTGTTCTATAGGCTAGAAACCAATAATTCCACTTCCCATAGGCTTTTATGCTAATTTCACAATATTCAATGGCTTCTCTGAGCTTTACCTTAACTTTAACCTGCAGAGGACTATATATATCAGCACGATTCTACATATGTCAGCTCACAATCCTCAAAATGAGTATCCCCCGTGCAGGTCCGGGTGTTAAAAGAATAGGCCTGCAGCAGCGCTAAGCTTGTCGTAAAAGGCGACTAAATAGTGCTCAGAAACCTAGCCGGGGGCTAGGCGCTCTGCCCACAGAGCAACTGGGATGTGTGCCCCAGGTGGTGGCATGGGGTACCCCTGGCATGTTACATGCTGGGGTTGTCAGGCTATAATACGGAAAACCTGACCGCAAACCATAGTGGTGCACCGTGTTGGGACAGATGCCACGTTCCTCGCACGTTAAAGAACCCTGCTGTGGTATTCGATAGGAGAAGGAACCTTTGTGCTCCGCAACAGAAGGCTAAATTGCCCGATCTTACCCATCCCTCCTTTTTTCTAGTGGCAATCTAAATTTGTCGACCTTGTTGCCCTTGTGTCCCATTCCTTATTTATTTCATCATCATTTCATGTTCATTTTATCATCCATTTCATGTTCATCGTCTGAATGTAGCTGAAATATTGCTGCTAGGACGTTAAACCCCAATAATCAATCAAAATGAGTAGGGTTAGCAGACTTGCAGTGCAGTACTGGTTACCGGAAGTGAAGGGTCTATAAATAGCATGGTAAATCCCAGTGTTTTCACAAGATAGGGGTATATTAAGAAATCATTATGGAGATTAGGCTTCAAATGCACCTATAAAATGTACAGAAATATTTTTCCTTTCAGATACTGTTTAAATTTTTAAAATAAAATGAGAACTTTTTTCACAGCTCTTCAGCTGTTCTGAGGAACAGGGGGTAATTTCTGCGTAGGACTATTTTTGCGCACGTTCCAAATGCTCATTGGTTGAATTGGTGGTCTGTAACCTATATGATAGAGAGATTGGAACATTTTTGTAATAACGGAATTCATTTTGATATTTAGACGAATGCATGGGTTAAAATGATTAATATTGTTACTTGATATGGTTTGAATGTATGACGTCAATGTTTACATATAGAAAGTTGTTTGTCGAATCATTTAAGTTACGACGTATTAAACATGTAAAGTCATTATTGTGTTGTTCATAAATATCTGACCTACAGTGCGCGTGGTTATAGCGTAAAAAACACCTATATATGACCTACAGTGGTTATAGCGTATACTATTAATCCATAACCTATTATGTTATATTTATAGCATAGTATTCCGAGTTAGACAAATAAACTTTCGAACGCGCAGCGTGAGAAGTTTATTTGGCTAACGAGGAAGGCGTTGCTATAAATGATTTGTAACATGAATGACACGCCCATGACAGTCCGTGCAGAAAAAAATAACGTTTGGCGGGAAAATCTAATAACCCGCACAGTAGGCAGTATGGCAGACGCATTCTCTCTCGTCAACGGACCACACCAGAAATCCTTAAAGACGTTACAAATACTAAAGGGGTAGTTCAATTTTCAAATTGCAACTTCAACTTTCACTAACTTTTAGCTCTGTATTTGAGCAAAATTTCATTTCGATACATTATGTTCAACTTGGGGTTTTTTTTTTTTTTTTTTGCTAATATGTTTCAAAAGTAAAGAAATGTGTATTTTTTCGGTTCTATCTTTAAATTAATGAGTAGACATTATATTTTTTGTTCTCTGTCTGGCAAAGAAAACCTGCAGAGATTTAAAGATTTGTATTTTATTATATGAAACCTAATAAAATTGACATTTGTATGTGTGCTTTTTTGTAGGCGTAATCTTTTCCCAAAGAGGCGGAGCTTACCCATGCAATATTGGTTTTAGTGCTTTGGTTATTTCATGGCTGTTTCCTCATTGCATTATATAGGCCCATGTGACTTTTCATGCAATATTATTTGGTTGCTTCAATTTAGAGCATACATTTTGGTACATGCTTGTCGTCTCTATGTTATTCCATAAAAAGATCAAAGGAAAAAAGAAGATTCATGTTACAAAACAGTTTTATGTAATAACGAAGACAAAAAACGCTAACCTAAAAATGGGATTAATGAACAGAACCTTTAAATACCTAGACAAATAAATGGGTTTTTTTTTATAAAAGCTTAGTAAGACTCCACCTTGATTATGGTACCACAGTCTGGTCATTTACAAATAAGAAAGAAGTTATATTGGTTGAAAACGTTCCATGACATCCACGAGACTACTAAGAGATATCCAAAACCTCAGTTAAGGTGAAAGATTAAAATATCATGAGTTACCATTACTGCAATAAAGGAGACCATGGGCAGACCTTGTTGAAACATACTAATTACTCGGAAGTCACGTGAGTGGCTTCGAGTATTGTAATTATAAAAATGACAAAAAGGCTTCCGGCAGATAACTTCAATGACGGAAATGCTTTCTTCAAATTAATGCATGGTTCTCTTTTAAACTTTAAATATTTCACCGATATCCAAAATGAATGATATTTCAAACATTTATGTGTTAATTTTCAGCTAAATATTGTCGATATCCAAAATGAATGATATTTCAAACATTTTAAGTGTTAATTTTCAGCTAAATATTGTCGAACTGGTAAATCGAGACGCCAAACTATTTTTTGCCGCTTGGCCGCGTAGTAATTTCATAGAAGATAGTTAAAAGCCAATATAATTTAATTGGAATTATCTCTCTTTGGGTGGTGTTGGATTTTAACTAGCCCCGTGAATGGTATTATAATCAAAATTATTTTATCAAGAAGCGTCACAATCAACATCAAGTTTGAGGTCTCAAGAACGCAAACAAAGGCAATAATCTTATTTTCACGATATTTGTGTACATCTTTGTTTTGTTTTGCTGCAGGTTGCAAGGGAAACATGGGTTCAACACCAAAACATTCTCAAACTTTAGTCCGTGTCATGACCGGCACTCTAGCACATTGCTTCAAAAATAGCCATCGGGAACCTATCTTGCAGGTTGCACGCCAAGCGACTTCCGAGTTTCAGCACCTTCTGTGCTTTGATCGTAAACGGCATACTCAGTAGACAAAGTAACCACTACAATACAGGAGACCATGGGCAGTCCTTGTTGAAACATACCTAATCGTAAACGGAATAGACAAAATAACCACTACAATACAGGAGACCATGGGCAGACCTTGTTGAAATATACATAATCGTAAACGGCATAGACAAAGTAAAGTGCACTTACATGTTCCCTCAAATACTAATACCTGAGGACACAAGTACAAAATTTAAAAACAAAACAAAACATGTTAAACAAACAAAAGGAAAACAGCTTGTTGCAGAGGGTAGTGGACAACTTGAATAACCTACCAAGTTGTAGAAGCCAGTTCTGAAATTTTTTTAAAAAACGCTTTTAACATTCATTGGAAGAATAACCCACTGAAATTTGTCCGATTTTTTTGGAACAGTAGCATGTATTAGAACACACCAAACTCCGGAACATTGGTCTCTTCCATGCCGGCACTGCTTTTGCCATTCCAGAATACTAGAGGAACTTAAACGTTTCGGAACTGGAGCTGCTTTGGAGTTTGAGAACACACTTCATCGAAATGGGTCAAAGACGGTGACGTATATACTATCCGGAAACTCAAGTAAACTCAAGGTTAGAATAATTGTTTTACAACGTACTTAGTATCAACTGATGATGTCTTTAATACAAATGAAACCGGCCTGTACAATCGCGTCCTATCCAATAGCAACTTTACAACAAACTGAATACAACCTTTTGTCAATTAGTAACACTTAACATAATTGGAAAGCTAACAACTGGTTATCGGCTGGACTGACAAACCCAGATGTTTTCATGCAAGACGTCTCTTTCAACCTTTTAACAAACAAAGGTCGTCATCGAAAGACAACACTTGATGATTTAAGTAACACTCCACATAAGAATCATGCAATGTGTGATTCATGGTTGGAAGGCCTACATATTTTTATTTTTGATATTTTGTTTAAAATGTAATGGTAAACAGAAAGTAACGTGGTTTTTCATATAACCCATGTTCATAGGAGATAAAAATTATATAGAATACACTGTAATTTCAAACTTGGAGGATATAACTCTGTGAATGACACTCCAATACAATAGAATCTATTAGATTTTCAATGTTGATTTTCTCCTAAGAGCAGACAGATTTGAATGAATAATAACACATTTACAATATAGACTCATAAAACAACTTAATTACAAAAATAAAAATATGTAGTCTTTTGGGGGGTGTATCACATTTTTCAGATTTTGCATGATTCTTACAAAGACTGCTACTTAAATAAATAAAGAAGGATACGTTGTACACCGTTATTGACCTATGTTTTATTTCTATAGCTTTTATAATAAACTGAAATACGGAATGTAAGTTGATACAGTGTAACCCTTTCCGATAAATGTTGAAGGCATATACTATTGTCTTTTTGAAAGAAAATCTTCTACATTCCAAATGCTTCAGGGTATGTAATTTTGTCTCTATGTTTCCGAACAAATTTTCCAAATTGTGAAAAAAATTGTATTTAATTTATGATGTAAAAAATAAAAAAGTCAAATAGGGAGCTCATGTTTCCTTGCTCAATGTCTTATTTTGTCATATGGATCATATGTAACTCTTTCTTCTTGTATACTCACAAGCATATATATACTTGTCTTAATGCGATTTGAGCTCTATGATAACTTCTTATAGTTGTAGGTGTTGTCATGGGAAACTGAAGAATTTAAGTGCTTGCTTTGTTTTATGTGATTGGAATGAAATTTTACAGAAACCTTTTTGTTGCAGTTATCACACTTGAAATGCAACAATGTTTTTTTTTTATGACCAGACCTTCTGATTGTTTCAAAGTTTTAGGATGAATCTTTGAAGGAGATTATACCTAGTCATTTACTATTTGATGACGTGTTCAGCAAGTGTGACTGACATGTTGTTTCAGCCAGTGTGATTGACATGATGTTTCATATTCCAGAATCAGATTAATTTGTTGGAGTTTTTATGTAAGCTTTTCAGAAGCCTTTAGTGATTTGCAGTCGTGTGAGCTCCTTTTGATATGAAATAACATTTTGTAGAAAAACGCTTAAAACACCTTTAAAGAAATACAGTTGTCAAATTGCCGACTTGATTCTTGCGGCAGTCTATTTCCGATTTAAAACGATAATTGCCAAGTGAACAAATAATAATAATTTCATGACACTTTCTTTAAAGAAAGTCCATCATTTACATTTAATTTACATTTAGATTCAGCTTTACGAATTCCTCGAAGGATTTATAGAACAACTTCCTTCTTTATTCATCTATCATTCACAAGTTGTAGGTCTCATTACAGAATGATGAATATACATTTTGGATTTTTATGGAAATCTACTTTCATTTTTTTGTTTAGAAAAAACAGACTTTTATGCATTGCATACTTGAACAAATCATTATTGGATGTTTATAAAAAAAAAGTTGTTTGAATATACATGTTGAGTATATTTTAACTGTTCTCTTCGCGTTAAAAAAATAAGATAAATCTTGCTTATGTAGCATAAAGGAATATTTCCAAGTACCGCGAGGCTGTCAGTGCATTTTTAATATTTATTCATCAATAAAACTAGTTATATGAAAAGATTTGTGATTTTAGAATCTACTAAAGGCTAGAAACCACTAATTCCACTTCCCATAGGCTTCTATGCTAATTTCACAATATTCGATGGCTTCTCTGGACTTTACCTTACATTTAACCTGCAGAGGACTATATATCAGCATGATTCTACATATGTCAGCTCACAATCCTCAGAGTGGCATGTGGGGTTAGCAGACTTGCTGTGCAGTACTGGTCACCGGAAGTGAAGGGTCTATAAATAGCATGGGAAATCCCAGTGTTTTCACAAGATAGGGGTATATTTAGAAATCATTATGGAGATTAGGTTTCACATCACAAGAAGCAAAATGCACCTATAAACTGTACAGAAATGTTTTTCCTTTCAGAAACTGTTTAAATTTTTTAAATAAGATGAGCACTTTTTTTCACAGCACTATGAGGAACAGGGGTAATTTCTGCGTAGGACTATTTTTGCGTACGTTCCAAATGCTTGGTGGTCTGTAACCTAAACACAAGGTCGCCAGTGTTCTACTAAGGCCTATACTTTTAGCCGGTCAAATACAGACATGAGAGTTGTACTTCTCAATTTCCGAGACACTACAAATTAGTAACATGAAATCATGTTAGAGAACCCTTATCGAATTGTTTCGGGCAATGGCGAGACTATTCAAAATTTAAAGAATAAAAAATAAATTTGTAAAATATCTGAACTGAACCTTTCTTTGTTTTGATACTTTCCAAATGTAACTTAAGGCGTTCAAAGATCTGCTGTCCATCGATAAATGGTACTTTTGGATCTTTGAAACTTGAAGCCAACTGATCTTTGCATCATGCAAAGGCCAGAAATACGGATATGTTTGACTCAAGTGTCTTAGAAAAAAAATGTAGAGATTTCTGATGAACGTATATTACTGAAGTCTCAAGCCATTGAACTTTTATATTTAAAAAAAATTGCTACATTTCTCCCAAGTCCTTTTGATAGCACTGTAAAACTCAACTGGTAGTTAAGCTGGTGTTAATATACACACTTTATCTTCGGGAGGGTGCACATTGTTGCAAAAAAACAGTTGAGCGATTTCAAGATGCTACCACACAAAATGTAGAAGGAATCTGTTGTGATGCATGATGTAGACAAGAATCAAGTCTCCATAAGGTGAAGTTGTCAAGACATATCTACAAGATTTTACTAATGTAATGTACAACTGTTTTGTTATTTCTACAAGTGAGATGCATACTGGCGAAAACTTCAAAAAAATCTACCATTAACAACACAACTTAAAAAGCTATTTTAACAAAACAAAGCGTAAAACCAATAAAAACAGTAATTGAAGATTACACAGTTTCTACAACTGTTGATGGGAATGCATTGATGGGAACTCCAGACTAGCAAGAAATGCCATTGCAGAGACTCCAAATAAAATAAATCTTGCAAACCCTGTGTTTTAATCCTACACCAAATTCTTTTCTCATAGTACTTGTACATTAATTTGCAACTGGTGCTTAAAAGTCCCCAACTGAGACATTTTTGTCAATTTTTTTGTTTTACTGAACTATATGTAAGCCAAGAACTTAGGAAGGGGAGACACGGTACCCGTCATAATGCCAAACGGATACCTTTCTAGAATGCACATGATTAACGACGAACGTTGCACTTTATGTAATCTTGAAATGCGGAAGACTTCGAGCATTTTTTGTGCAATGAACAGAATGTTATTAGGAAACATGATTCACGTGTGTGTGTATTAGGAAACACGATTCACATCTGTGTGTATTGTCCCTTAATAAATATGCTTGAAAATAATACTATATTAGACGCACCGTTACTTCTACTAAGGTGACCGGTGCCTCCGATGTAGAAGGTTAACTTCTAAATAAATATAGATATAAAGGAACTACACCTACAACCAAACTTAGCATTCTTTCATAATTTCAACATCTTCCAATGTTCATCACGTAAAAGTTACCAAGTCGTATGGTAAAATTCCTCGAAGGATTTATAGAACAACTTCCCTCTGAGTTCATCAATCTTTCAATAGTTGGAGGTCTCGTTACAGAATGATGAATATACATTTTGGATTTTTACGGAAATCTACATATAATTTTAGAAAAAAAAAACAACAGATTTTTAGGTATCTGCTCTCTCCGAGTTAAAAAAATAAAATAAATCTTGTGTTTATGTTGCATAAAAGGGTATTTCCAAGGACCGCTAGGCTGTCAGTGCATTTTTAATATTTATTCATCCATTAAAACTAGTTGTGTGTAAAGAATTACACCAACATCCAGACTTAGCAGTCTTTCATTATTTCGAAATCTTCCATTATACATCACCTAAAAGTTACCATGTCATGTGGTAAATACAAAACCTGTAAAAAAAGTCATCATGTAAATAACTAAAACTGTACAAGTCCTCATGTAAATATCTAAGACGGTACAAGTCATCATGTAAGTATCTAAGCATTTACTCCAAAAGTAGAGTAGGTATCTGCGAAAAAAAGTATGATGGACGGACGGACCGACCTAGTACTACTGGTTCTCGTTATTTTATTCATTTAACTTCAGATGGCTGCATTCCAATGACATTAATTTGGTATATAATATAGAGAGATAAGAGAGATATGCAAAATACGACTTGGTTATTCCTGTCGTTGGACTAGGACTCAAGGTGACGAATATGGTAAACTCATTTACAGAATGCTCTGTGATATATTGTTTTTAGACACAAAGTTACAAAACTCAAAAATCACTCACATATGCCAAACGCTGCTCAGTTCAACCTATTGCTCATGTATATTCTAATTTTAATATACTAGCTCTGACTTGTTACTTGTTCACTGCGTCCACCATTAAGAAAATTCCATCCTCGAATTAGAAGAAAAGACGAGAACGATAACAAAGCAATATCGCAGCTTAGAGACATGATAGAAGAAAATTTATCAGCTTTACCATTACATAAAAATGTAAAATTTTGAAAAAAGAGAAAATGTCATTTTAGATAAAATATGGAAAAAAATCTGTCCTAGTGGATTTGCTAGTAACTAGTCTTAATTGTATTGGACACCGACACAGATGTTCCCAAACGTTCCCATTGTCACTGGAGCTCCGACACAGATGTTCCCAAACGTTCCCATTGTCACTGCAGCTCCGACACAGATGTTCCCAAACGTTCCCATTGTCACTGGAACTCCGACACAGATGTTCCCAAACGTTCCCATTGTCACTGCAGCTCCGACAGAGATGTTCCCAAACGTTCCCATTGTCACTGCAGCTCCGACACAGATTTTCCCAAACGTTCCCATTGTCACTGCAGCTCCAAAAACAGTTTCTACCGCTCCATATTTTTCGTCCATTTTTTTTTAGTTTCGACCGGTGGCAATCTTGGAACAGCGGCCAATATTACAATATGGGCAACAAGAAGCACTTGTGGTTACATTTTTTACTTAGATATCCGGTCTCTGCGATTTTTTTATGATTTTTTTTCGTCTTTAAACGGCGGCCATTTGAAATGCCGGCCGTGGTTGAAAATGTTATGCCTTATTTTTTTCTGCCAAGTTTGGTTCCAATGCGTTCGGCTTTGTTTTCAGAAGTTACGCGGATAAAAGTTTAGAAGAATTATAAAATTTAGAACAAAAACGGTATGCACCCCCCCCCCCCCACTACATTTGAGGAATATAATGAACTTTGACATGATACAATATATGAATAGTTTTATTTTTAGTATACTATACAAAGCATTTAACCAAATGTATTTTAACATCTGTTGTAGAGTTACAACTATCAAAATATATATTTATAAAATGACTGTCTATCAACTGTCTTAAGTATTTGCAAGTTAAGTGAGAAAGAAAAAAAAATGAAATATTAAGATAAACAGCTACACTACTATTAATTTAGCCTCTACTGATTGTAAACACTTGCTTCCAAGCCTGCTAAAATGTAGACAGCCAAACGATGCGTTGAAAAATTTATTTGTACGATACATTTGTTATTCAAAGTCAGAAAAATGACCATGATCAAAGTATGTAACCCGAGTGACCAGTTGATAATGTACCAAATAAGGGTAACAACAAAATTGCCGAACACTAAGCCGGTTCACAATCAAGTCAAATCCAAAATAAATCTGGCAAAATAGATATTGCACCACCGGAGCAGCTGGTACCGCACTGCAACTAAGGTAAACAATAGAAAGCTTGATTTGTTTTGCTTCAGCACATTTCAATATATAACGAGAATGAATATGGTGAATATGTCATTGAGACAGCAACCATACCAGGATAAAAATGTCAGCTCAAGGCTCAAATCTACCCACACATTTTCAGCAAGGCTTGTTTACTTCAGACTATAGAGTTGTCGGCTATACATTTCTTACAATATACGAAAATTTCTCCAAATGAATGCTAAATGTTAACATAGATAACCCGTTATGTTGAACGAGCGAAAAATGTTAACTATACGGAGAAAACGTGTTACCTTGGAATATTTTAGAACTTGCGTATACTACTACATTGGTGTACCTCCACGACCACGCTCCCAGACCGACGTAAAGTCCAAGCCAGAGTTTCAACGTGTTAACTTAGCGGTTGCAGGATATACGCTCTCGGTGAGATATCATACAGGCTGGGTATCACCAACAACAGTTGGTTATCTACTTAAGTATTTGGTTCTAATGCGGTTAATGATAAGTCACTCTTTGAAACATGTAAAATTTTAGTTGTATTAATGATTGGTATTTTGGTATAGATCTGCTACTAGAATCTCTGTAAGGGGTGGTCGTGCGAGATCTGCACTTTAATAAACTGGAAGCAGCACCACTGCACGATTTAAATCCTTGAACGATATCCTTAAGATCGATGATAAATTTATTGGCTATAAAATCGAATTGTACATCTCAATTTTCTCATATGCAAGCAACAATGTATCGTTTGTTAGTCCTGCTGTTTTTGGCTCTAAATTTCTGTGAAGGTCAGTGTCTTCCTTTTACATGTATTTATACTATTTAGATCAAGAAACAACTCAGGAATTTGTTTTTCAATAAGAGAATTCATTTTTTTTCAAAATGAGAACAAAATAACAAATATACTCTTGACATAGCGCATGCACTTATAACAATTATAGGTTTTCGACATTATGACACAGATGTGGAAATACAATTTTAATAAATGAGACTAAAAACATAATTCTATCTTCAAATTAAACAACTTAATATTTTTTACGCTTTACTGTTATATTTGAATGTTATTTCAACAAGTATTTTTCAAGTCTAAGTCCTGTTTAAATAAAACGTTCTTAGATCTAGTTCCGGTGGTAACACCCTTTTCAATAACATACATGAGCCCAAAGAAAACTAAACATGAATAATTACACACCCTATTACCGGCAACTGGGACTGCAGATGCTAACGATACCACAGACCGTTACAGTCCAATGTTCGATATGACAGGTAGGTATTTTTTTCATATTTGCCGCTTTCTATGAAATTTTGGAGCCGTTTTTATGGTCCTATGTGTCGACCATACATTAGGCTGTGTGTCTGCCTAATCTCCAGGCACAACTTTGACTTATAATAATACCGAGAAGACTTAAAGTTGTAATTCCGCCGTTGGACATGTCAGTATTGACTTTCAATGTTTATTTCTATGAAACGCCTAATTCCTGGTAGCGATCTATATATATATATATATATATATATAGATCGCTACCAGGAATTAGGATCGCTACCAGGAATTAGGCGTTTCATAGAAATAAACATTGAAAGTCAATACTAACATGTCCAACGGCGGAATTACAATATATATATATATATTGGAAAAATTTAGGATGATTTCTATAAGTGTTATATAAGAGAACCTTATCTGACGCTTAATTACTTTGAAATAAAAGTAAATTTCATCGTTGAGGATTCTTAGGCTGTCATGAAGAGCAGATTTAAATATGCATTGGCAAACAACGTCAGCAGCCGTTGGCAATCGCAACCAAGTATGTTAATAATAGCGAGCACAAAGTGAGCTCAACAACAACGTTTATGTACATGCAAATAGCATTCTTAAGATGGTCCCGAGTGATAGCTATCAGCCTAACCGGAATATGTTCGGTAGTCAGCAGAAACAGCCATAAAATAAAAGTTCCGCAACAAGAAAATCAGAAATATTACACTTATCTGGATCAATAAACAAAAATAGATAAGACTCAATTCTTAACATTGGAAATATACAGTCAATGCAATTCTTTAATTTTTTCCTGCTTCATGAAATATTCATGGAAAAGTTCTGGAAAGGTTGCATGTACTGCCAAGTGAACCTACGTGTCTCTCTTCGCTGTTCCACTCGCTGTTCAAGAACCAAACCGCCTTGAAAAAAAATATAGCGTCGACTGTAGTCCAAATCTAATCATAGCCTTTTTAAGATAGCAAATCAGCTGTTGGACGTCAGAGCAATCTCGGACTAGCTTCATAGGTGCCTTGGTTAATTTACGTAGAACCCCAAAAGCTTATTCAAAATCTATTGCAGCTATCTTCTTTTTTGATAAATAAACTGTTATCACAGAGATAAGTCTCGCCCGTTCGATATTGTCAATAAAATGGTGTGTTTATTAAATATTTTTTTGTGATGCTTTCACATTTTGTATAATAATATGAAATTACAAAATTACCATTTTTGTGTTACCACTACAAAATGCACTAGGCGACAGATGGATGGACACTCAAGTAAACTTTTCTGGAGGCCATCACAAAATACCTCGCCACTTCGTGTGGCACGGTATAAAAAGTGGTCACATAATTACGTGTTTGATGACTAAATAATGTATATAATATTATGACATAGGAAAGGGCTGAGGAATTAGAATATCTGACAAATTAAAGATGTGAAAAACTTCAATTGAAAAATCTTTTTAAAATAACATGTGATTATGAATGGGGAAATGTGAGTACATGGGTATTAATTGTTTTTAAGTGGCTAATATTGTTAGCGACTTCTTACACTCTTAATTTCAGTACTTAATATTCGAATATGATTTACATAAATATGTAGTTAAACGCCACGTAATGCGGCAGATCCTCGCCATAGTGTCATAGTTCCAGCTTCATACGAGATAAAAGTGTATCTCTTAAGTATCATACACATGTGTTCTTCGTGTGTTTCTTGCTTGTACGAGAACGGGAAGTTTACATAAAAGGTAAAAAAAAAAAAAAAACGGTTCCCTAGTCAATATCATAAGCGACCCAAAGATCGCTACATCGTACTTTAAAAAAAAACATGTCATACACGTCTGTGTGTGTTTTTGCTTGTATTAGTACGGGAAATTTAAAATACAAAATAAAATGATCGGTTAGCATAGAATTTATATAATATTAGTACCCAGTTTCCGATTCAAACACGGGCGTTCGTTGCAATTGATTATATAAAGCCCATACATATTATCAAGACACCGACATCTATATATAGCCATTGCCAGTTGTTTAATCTCCTTGAAAACATTCGGGTCATAACAGTTACGAAAAAGTACGCTATAAAATCAAGGGAACCAAGATTTTAGCGGAAGTCACCCTATTTTAGAGCATTTCGCATTTTTACCATTTCGGATGTTAAAAGTAAGCCAAAATCAGTGGCAGTAAATATTTACCGATTAGCGACTTTGAAGACTTCAGTCATTGTTTTATTCATTGCATCACATTGAAATAGTAGGGATTTAATTAAAGATGGGATTCAAATAAACATGTCTACATGAACTTAAAGGAACTTAATGTTAAACTTTTAACATTAAATTCTCTAAGTCAACAAATCAAGGCTGCGGGGGTATGTGCATAATATAGGCATGAATTTGTGATGCAATGATGGTAATGCATTTGCACACCAAATATCATTGACTTTGCATATGGGGTTCATGTTGAAATGAACTTATCAGAAAACTTAACATTAAACTATAACATTAATTTTAATGTTAAATTATCTAAATCAACAGACCATTGGACTGCGGGGGTATATGCGTAAAATTGGCATGAATTTGTGATGCAATGATGGCAATGCATCTGTGTACCATATATCATCGACCTAGCTTAAGGGGTTCATATTTAAATGAACTTGTCAGAAAACTTAACGTTAAGTTTGTGGCGCCGCCGTCGCCGCCGCCAAAGGAAAAGCAAACCCTAATTTCCATATCTAATAGTCCTAAGTTTCTCATATCTAATAGTTTTATGCAGTCCATAATCAGATGTTGAATTATATTATTTGAGTAACTTTCACAAAGATAGCAGTATCCACTTTTAATTGCTAGCATTCCAAGTTTTACCATCAATGCAATGTTTTCATTTGTATGCGATTTCAAAGCAGTAAGTCAAAGTAGTCTGTGTGGAGTCAAACGGTCATGTATTTGAACATATCTATTGAGTTCTCCTCTCCGTTTCAATGAAGCTTCCCACCTATTCTCTTCAACTATTTCTATTGATTGAGTCACAATTTTCGACCAGAGTCTTTTGTCAGGGATATACGTATCTGACAGATAATTCTCAAGAAGTGGTACCAAATCATATTTTATTATAGTTTTAATTAGATCATATGTGATGGAATGTTTATCAAGTTCCCAAAATATTATTTGACTTGGTCGCATATCGAATATCTGCTTGTGTGTGGTATTGAATTTCGCCCTACATAATCGTCCAAATAATAGCAGTTTGAATTTGTCTAATAAACCTTGAAGAATCCATAGGCGAAGAGTGCTGATGCACGAATCATTTGGCGGTGTTTTTTCTATTTCTAGTATTAATCTAACGAAGTATCGCTGAACCAACTCAAGTTTCCTATTTCATGAGAAGACGGTTGGTCCCATTTCGAGTAAGAGTGCAGTCGGAAGAACGAATCGTTTCCATATGATAGAGTTTGTTATAGGATTCATTCCTTTCGGGTTCACTCCAATGTTATATAAAGAGTGCAAGTTCTGTTTAAGTTTTTAAAGGCATTTTCGGTTCTTTCTAATGTATTCAAGATTGAGTCAATGAGTGTTCCGGCTTAATGACACTTTTCTTATCTGGAATTTTGATTTCCACTAGCCTGAACTCCAAGTCAGTTGCATTATACTTTAGCTTCCATGAAGTCACATAATTGTTCACTACGTTCAGCAAGGTTTGCATTCCAGATTTCGTACTGCTCAGAATGCTTATATCATCTGCAAGTATAAGGACAGGAATATGCAAGAGTCCAATTCTTAAACCGAGATATGTTTCTAATAGTTTCAATATCAAGTCATTTATGAAGAGGGCAAATAACCAGGCTGAAAGAGCCGCCCTTCCTTGTCCAACTTCCTGTTGAATCCAGAAAGACTAAACACGGCCATTAGCTTGAACATGAGCAGTAGCTGTTTTGTACGAAATGAAGATTATTTTTCATATTTTTCCTGTAATTCATATATTCCATACTTTGTACAATAGTCCGTTCTGCCAAATTCGGTCAAAAGCTTTTTCGTTATCGGGAAAAAATGCATATACTGTACTCAGACGTTCAATATAATATCAAATCAATTCTGTAAGAGAATATATTGGAGGTATAGGGCCATGGTTTTTAACAAATCCAAACTGAAGAAAATGAGGCATGACACAGTTCTAAGTTTCCAATTGTTTTTGAAATCGTGAAAGAATTATTTCTTCGAATAGTTTTCCAAGAGTTGATGTTAGAGTAACTGCTCTATAACTATTAGGAGCGGTTTTGTCTTTGTTGTTTCCTTTATAAATGGGTATTATCATTCCATGTCGAAAATATGATGGTAGGTAACCGGTCTTAAGTATTATAATGTAAAGAGTTTGTAAGTATTTTATCACATGTTTCCTCCATATTTTAAATGTTCATTGTATATTCCATCTCGTCTCGGGGCTTCTTAGACTTCAATTGTTCAAAGATTTCATCGGTTTTGATATTCGTTTCAAGTTCCGGAATTGATTTGTTACTGCAATTGTTAATATAAGATTGCACTTCAGAGTCTATACAATGTGAAAAATCTTCGCTTTTATTATTGTTATCATTAGGTATATACAAGTTACTGAAGTAGTCGCCCCACAATTTACCAATAATATCATCTGTGGTTGCCAGTTTTTCTTTATAGGATAATTTTGTCGATGAAGAGCTTTTTTTTCTTGTTTTACGTATTGTACGGAAAAATTCTCCTATGTCGATTTCGGCTGTGCTCTTAAAGTCTTCATATTTCTCTTGTCACGATCTTTCTGCTGTCTGTTTCCTTTTCCTTAACTCTTTCTTTTTGTCTTTATATTTTATTTAACTTCCATTTTATCCCGATGTTTATTTTGTTCTTTCCAGATTCGTCTAGCCTTTCTCTGTTCATAATGAAAGTCTTGGAGTCGGTTTCTTATCTAGTAGGGCTTTGGATACGGGCTATATTTTCTGACAGGAATAACAAGCATTCGCAGATATATGTAACGTTCTTGTAAAAATATTTGAGAATCATTCTACATCATTATCTGTTACATTTGTACTATCCACATCAAAGTTTAATAATTTGTTCATTTCGGTTTAATACATTTTTCTCTCGAAGTCATCTGCTTTCCACCATTTTAATGTCCGATTCTGCAACTTAGTTGATCCAGATGCACTACTCAGTAGATCAATATCGCAATAGATAATAGTTGGATAATGGTCAGACACATCATAAGTACAGTTTAAATTAACTTCTACAGACAAAACACTATTATTCATAAACTAAACATATACAGTTAAGTAACGTTCTCCGACTATAATCTTTTGTTCTAAAGATATATAGTGTAAAGGGACAGGACACAAATTACGTTTCAAAAATAAGGAAAACGTTATTAAAGCTTAGCGCTAACAATACCACTAGTTAAGTTAATACTATAATGTAACACACCAATCACTATACATATCATAGTGTAGTATTTACATATTTCATCTAAATAACTTAAGTACACATCTGTGTCGTAATTCGTCGATGGTGATAAAACGGAGAAAATACAAAATGTTTGGTACTTTTCTGACGTTAGTTTTACACCATAAATTCTCTTATGATCAATATTTAAATCAGACATTTTTATTTCAATTGACTTACGAACCAATATTGCAGTACCACCAGTGCCTTTAGTATGACTACAGTGATTTGACTCAATACAAAATACCAAATGAAAATATTTTGCAAAATTGTCTAAAAATGATAGATACGTTTTATTTAACCACTGCTCAGTCAAAAGGCATAAATCAGATTCACTAAGAAGAGTTTGAAAATACGAAGTGCCATACATAGCACCCTTCTTATTCCACGTGGTTATTATAAACAAAGTTGTACACACAGAGTACAGTATCAAAACAGGTGACATGTTTATATTGAATGTTTCCATTGTGAACCTTTATTATAGTTATCATAAGGAATATAGCCCTTATTATTACCTAATTATAAGGTTTTATCTTGTTTATTAAATATACACATATTTTTTCTCTATTTTCAAAATTTATTCAGGACAGGGCGATCAATTGCACTGTCGATGTAATATTGCACGGTGCAATAGTCTCCTTGAGGAGTCTAATGCATTGACCCCATAATGACCTTTATCTAAGCCTTTTGATTGGTTGAACTTTTTTTAAGCGCTTCATTGAATTGGAATTTACACACAAAAAACTCGTGTGTAAAAACGTAGATGTGACTCTCGTCTGCCATTTCGTAAACGAGCGGTCAATTTCCTATTCCTGGTCGAATGGTTGTCTTTTTGACATATTTCCCATTTCCATTCTTTATTATATCTCATAGACAAATTAGGTTATAAAACAGTTATTAAATGGGTTGGATGCAATAGACCAGAATGTTTGTCCTGAGGTACTGAGAATGATCAATTGTTCTAATGCACGAGGCCAATGGCCATTTAATAACTATAATATGCACACCCTGCGGCCAAAACTGATCATTATTTTCTACTACATTCATGTAACTATTCTCATTTATATTAACCTTCATTATATAGGATGGTCTACCCCTACGTTCATACCTTTTTAACAGTTATGTAAATGTTACTTGAGCACCTTTATTTTCTTTGTAAGATCTAACAGTTTTGTCTACTAGTTCATAATAGCTGTCAGCACTGACATTGTAAAGGACGATACGTTTAGTGCGCATCCCTTTACTCCACGAAATATATACAAGGTTCATCGTATGTGTTTCTTGATTCCCTTTCTTCTTTATATCCATAGTCATCTCCATACTGATTACCAGTATCACCATAGTAGGAGTGATCTGTGTTTTTTCTATGAACCTGCTTGTCATAATCGTTTGATTCATAATCACTAGCAATTTGAACACCTACATCTGGTGCTCTAGAAGAGTAATCATGTCCTGCTCCGCCGTCGACATCCGCCAAAATGCAAGTGAGTGAAATCCAGGTATAATCTAGCAACAATTATGAAACCCTACACTATTGACATTAGGGGTATGGATGGATTGATTTTTTATTGACATATGGCTTTTATAGATAGGTCTTGCGTTGTATGCAATATTGGTTGTTGATTTGAACGTCCTGAACGAGTGAGAGTATTCCAAACAAGACAAAGCGTGCGTTTTGTCCCTTGCCGCAACGCGGAGGGGACAAAGAAATACTGGTGTCAGGGCGTCTGTCCGTCTGTCCGTCACACTTTGTGGACGCAACTCCTCGGATACCGATCAACGAATTTTACAGGAGTGCAAGTTACAAAATGTAAGTGATCGTATTGCGACGCCATTTTGATTCAACAAATTTTACAGGAGTAATGGGACTTTTCCACTTCGACATTTTTTTTTTGCGGCGGCAGGGGAAATATGGCTACGAGATGCTTGTTAACATTTATATTTTTCTTGTAAATTTCTCAGTGTTAATAGTCGGTCCATACAACCATTTAAATAAATAAATATATTGGAAATGTATGTCAAGAAAATAAGGTATTGGTCAGATTTTAGTCACATTTCTGCTGATCAATAGCCGTGTCCTGATTTACTTAATGTAATTCTGTAAGCTTATAGTCTCTGCTATACATAATGTAAAACAAACCCCACAAAGATGGACGAAGGCCGGACGCGTGCCTGCCCGTTTTTCAGGGAAAAAATCTTTGAAATGGATGAAATTCACTGCAGCGTGATTATCCGCGCGTCCTCCCGTTTTTCATTTTCTGTATCCGCCCTTATACAAGGCATGTGCATTACTCATTTCAAATTCGCGATGTAGCTTTCGTTGTACGGTACTAATTTGGACAAAGAGGCGAAGTTTATTACTCAGGATGGCAGATGTGTAAAGCTTTGAAATGGCGAAACATTTAATATATCCATCTAAAAATTCTGGGGGAAACAAGTTTAATTCTCATGATTCCAATTACTAAAATATGTCAAAAGTGTATTGATCTTAATTTCGTTGAAACCCTCCTTAAAATGCAAATAACATTGAAAATTCATCGGGTAAATTTCTAATTGGATATTTTTTGTGGAATTCATAGCGCCGTAACATTTAAAAAGACGAATAAGCGGTACCGAATATACAAACAATATTCTAATTGGATATTTTTTGTGGAATTCAAAGCGCCGTAACATTTAAATAGACGAATAAGCGGTACCGAATATACAAACAATATTCATGAACAAAACTGGTAGATGTACTTTAAAAGGAAATAGACCAAAAATATGGCAACTCTATAAAACATTACAGTACAAACTAAAAAAATCAACTAAAACGGAAGATGAACTCTGGTGTTCTGGGGGAGGATACTTCCTGCGTTGTGCCAGGCATCCCACCGTGCTGTCTGATACAGGACAGAAAAAACCGATAAAGAGGAATATCTGATTGAAAAAAAAATAACAAGATATTACAAACTTTATGTTATTCCATATCGTTTATATCCCCTTGCAAAATTTCTTACGAAATTATAGGAGGTTTACATGTGGTTTTTCGATATTTAAACTATTCTTAGCTGAAAATGTAACATTTCGAAGCCTAAAAAATGTTGGATGTATGTTATGCCTAGTAAATAGTTGCTTCATTTTTTAATTCAGAGTTTAAAATTACCAAGTACGACAACAAAGGTGAAGACTGAAACCTGTAGTTATGATAAATTTTGATACTACGGACAGAGAACATTTTTTATATGTCACAGATTTCTTCGGTAACCCACCGAAAATGATAGGGATATCTCGTCTGCTTTGAAATTGTGTGTCAGTCATGTTAACCTCTAGATGTGATAAGTTCTAAAACCTAATGTTTTCTGTTTTTAAGAACTTCTTGTAGCGTAGCATGTGCCTGTTTTCAGTGTTATGTCTGTTTCTCTGTACACCACTTCATTTTTTGTACTACCCCATATTCAATTATTAAGAAATAGCATTTGACACTTTGCAACTGATATGTTATATTTTTGTTAATTATTTTATTTTAACATGCCCAGCGTCATTTTTTATAAAGAACTCTTTCTTAATGATATGAGATACTATGCTAGGAATGTCATTTTAAATGCATCTTGAAAAATGGAAGTTTTCAACTTCTTATAAGTCAAACGACTTTCACCTACGCTTTTGTATAACTAATAGAGGAAAATTTGGAATATGTCACCATACACTTTCAAAATCAAATCAAAAAAGGTTTATTTTAAGTCGGCAAGTTAATTACAACAATACAACATAAGCTCTTGAGAGCTTTTATTACCGACATAAGGTACATAAATAGCTATACAGAGCATGCATACATGTAATATACATTGACAAAGCAATAAGACAATTATAATAAGATAGACACATACAGCACACCGACATAAATAACAATATTTAAAAGAGCAAATCAAGCAATGGAACTAAAAGCAAAACAGACAGTCAACAAAACAAAATAAATAAAATCAACAAAAATATGGTTTCGGTGTGGCTGCTCCAGGCATGGATTAACAGTCGCTGCAAGCAACACAAAAACATTTTTTCCTTCCCAGCTTGAAATCATGGTTTGAACTGCTTGAAGTTTGAGCAGTGCCTGAAGTTTTCAGGCAGAGAATTCCACAAGGTTGGATCAGCGTACCTGAATGATTGTTTCCCATACCTAGTTGTTTTAACATGTGGTATCTGTAATAATAATTGTACGAGCGATTTTGTTTACATATTAAGTAGCATTCCAGCTAAGAATCATGCAAAATGTGATATATGGTTGGAAAGCCTACATATTTTTATTTTTGATATTTTGTTTAAAATGCTTCAGTAAACAGAAATTAACATTTGGTTTTTCGTATAACCCATGCTCATAGGAGATAAAATTGTATAGAATGCACCGTAGAATTCAAAATTAAGGGAGATAACTCTGTAAATGACACTCAAATACAATAGAATCTATTGGATTTTTAATGTTGATTATCTTTTAAGAGCAGGTAGATTTGAATGAATAATTACACATTTCATAATATAGACCCATAAAACAACTTAATTACAAAATTTGACAATATAAATGTGTGAAAAATAGTTAATCTACTTAATTTACATAGGTTTCTGCCAATTCTTTTTTTTAAATATTAAGTTGTTGTACAGCTTTCTTGCAGATAGATTTAATATGGTTGCCAAAATTTAACATAAAATCAATATCTACACCTAAAAGTTTTATAGTATCTTCACAGAATATATTAATATCACCAATATTAAGAGTTGATGCTCTATCTGCGGTCTTTCTTCCTAGAGCTATCGCTTGGTTGAAATGGAACCAGTCTATTAAAATTTTGCTCTCTGATTCTAAAGTATTTAAAAGTTCATTCTAGTTATTAGAACAAGATAATGTGCTGTCATCTGCATAATTATACAAATGTCCATTGTCATTAAAGTAAAAATATCATTGATAAATACATTAAAAAGTAAAGGTCCCAATATTGAGCCTTGGGGTACGCCTTCATCAATATCTGCCCATGGCTTACAATACCACTAATCTTTATTTGCTAGAAAGATATGACAACATTAAATTACAGGCTATTCCAGACAGGCCATAGGTGGACAGTTTACAAATCAATATATCGAGGGGGAGGCAGTCAAACGCTTTTGATAGATCCATAAGAATAGCAGCCAAATATTTATTTTCAAGTTTCCAGTCTACCAAAAGTTTAAGTAGAGTTGTTTGACAGCCGTGTCTTTTCCTGAATGCACAGAGAAATTTATCAAAAACATTTTCGAAATATTCTGAAAGTTGCTCTGCCAGCACTTTTTCAAAAAATTTGTTCGAAGTGTTACGCGAGGTTTGCATTTTTTAAGTCATGTTCTTTTTGTTGATTTTTTTTTTTTAAGATTCTTAACTTGATATTTTGACATAATTTTATTAGAATTCTTTATCACAGCGCTTCCTCCTATAAATAAACAACTACCTTAGTTCAACTGACTAATCCGCTCTTTATTGCCTGAAAAAAAAAACAACACACACACACACATTCGTTTAAAAGACCTAGTTACAAATAATTTTCTTGCTTAATCCTTCATAAACAGTTACAAGACAAATAAGTCATTTTTATTTTATTTTATTAAAACAAAATAACACGTGTAACGAAACAAAATTAAATTAGAAACCTGAACTCCTAAAAACTTGGAGAATGAACCAGGTGCACCGGTTGAGTAAGCGTTCTCTGTTTTTCCAGAAACACCCACCCGAGTTACTCATAAAATGTCTGGGGTAGATGAAAAAGGAAAGGAAAACTATGACACGATAAACACATCGGTTCTCATTGTGTAGATGGATACACAATCACGATTCACGATTTCATGATGACGACCATAAAACTGTAGTGATGATTTCAATCTTGTAGTAATATAAACTTGTTCCTGAAGCCTAATTGTTAAAAGTCTAGCACGATACAAAAAGTATGCGTTGTTACGACAAACTATTGTATAACGTAGGAGTTGTGACATGAAAACTTTATACGCAGGTACTGAAGGGGTATTGTCACAGATGAAAGTGTAAAGTTATCATGTTTGTCGTTTAGTTTATTCATGAGTTTTCCTTTTCCTCCGATTACTCAATGGGTAAAGGTATGAGGCTGATTTCATAGTGTCTGTAGTGATCTGGGGTAGTAGCAATGTCTAAAATCCCCGAAACTTGGATTATTTTAAGACAATACGTCAACAGAATAGCGGAAACTGAGATCAAAGAATCTTACCAAATGACGTTCCTTCTTTTGGGTAAGATTAGCTATAAAGTCAGCCTCATAAGACTGAATAACGCAAGTCACCTGATCGCAATTCTGTTTCCGATTGGCCAAATACTGATAACTTAATGGGGTTCGAAAAAAACTTTACCGAAAATTGAAATGGGGTTTGTAAGTCTCGTTCTGGTTTCAGTTTCCCTTCCGGAATTTCTGATGTAGAACGTATTGAAATCCAAAAACCGATCTGCATTTTATTGTTTACTACCGGGAAATCGAAACGCTAAAATCACAATGCAAAATCTTCTATTTTATGCTTTTCTTAACATTTTTATTATGTAGAAGTAGATATTTGTCATTTTTATCAGTATTTTTACCCCCCCCCCCAAAAAAAAAAATTTTGCCTTTAATATTGAACCCATTGATGTGTTATTGACGAATCTCCATGCATTTGAATGGTAGACGAGGACCCACTCTCAAGAAATCACGGAGTCACGTGACGATACTTACATACCCTATTGCGTGCCATGTGTTATTTTCTTGAAAAAAAGTACAAAGTTATAAGTAGAAAGAAAAAATTACTGCGTCAGCTATCCCTTTTAAAAAGGTAGTACTTGTTTTCATTTACCCATTGTGCGAGTACTTGTTAATGGTCATATTTTGCTTGACAATGAAACGGTTAATTTCCATGACCTGTAAAAGTGGAAGCTTACCCGCTATCAAATACTGTACTGTGATGTCCTTCTGTAACAACATAAATGCAATGTAGTTTATAACGTTATTTAATATAAGAAGTTAGTCGGATAGGTCTAGATGAACCATGCTCCCAAGTCAGGGTTTTGAGTCTATCTTCGCTCCCTCAAACCCTTTACATCACTACTTCATATCTAGAGGGTATCGTCCAGCGTTATCTAGTGAGTTACCTGAATTTAACCCGGATCAAACACCCAATCAAATCACGCGTAATAGAATCTCTTCGATATAACTTACAAAATAGCTACACATAACGTCTTTTTTTTTTTCGGTAAAGACTCTAAACATAATAAACAGTTATCATTTTTGCTCATATTGAATCATTTGTGACATCTTACAACTACCAGTTAATATATCGGATCGTCCATTATTGTTTACCTTTCCACTAACATTATATGTTAGATCGATTTTCATTGGTGCTTCATACCCGAAGAAGTAACCAATCGGAATTTGCCGGACGATACCCGTCAAATATGAATGAGTGATGTCAGAGGTTTGATGGCGCGAAGGTGGACTCAAAACCTTGATTTGAGAGGATGAGATGAACACACTTAGTTAATTAATCGATTACCCTACCGGTGCACCTGGTCCATGCTCCAAGTTTTTAGTGGAGTCCGAGTTGCTCATTTACTTTTGTTACTTTGTATGTATGATTTTAGTTACTTTATGTTCTTTGTTGTGTATGTCTGTTTTCCATGTCTGGTCTTTGTCCCCGGATTACATTCTTTTGATTACCGCTATAACCTTGGTTCCCTTGATTACTCTTTTTTAGTTTAACTTGTTTTAGCACAAATAACTCTAAATTGGTAATTTCGGTGTATTTTGTTTAACCGTGCGAAAGCTGAAGGATGAAAGATGTAAATGAAAATATTTTTCTCTTTTTAGGATTTGTTTTCTTTTCAAAACAATTTTCTTTGCAAAGAGACCCGACACGTCATGATTTGGAACCACAATCCAACGTGATTGCAATATCTGAATCAAAAACAGTATTGGAGTGTGCAATAGCATGCAACCACGTCAACTATTCATGCGGTACATTTGTCCACAGAGATGATAGGCGATGTTTGTGCAGTACTAGGCTGTATAGACCAGCCAATTCTTTACTTCCTTCACAAGGCACCAGGTATTTCATACCGGGTAGGTATATTATAGCAGTTTACAGCCTCTGCTTAAAAAGAACAAAAATAAGAATCCTCACTTCAAGAAAGAATGTTGACATTGGTGTGTGTCTCAGATTGTTTAATTAGATGCACTAGCTTCGGGGTTATTAGACTTTGAGTGAAAAAACCTGACCGGAGATCATGGTGGACCAGCGTTTGTGGATATGTTCTCGCTTAATGACTGAGTTGGACTCTATCCGTAGATTTCTCTCAAAGTAGGTTCCATTAAGCTGCTACAGATGGCAGAATGTCAGCACTAAACTACATCTTCAATTCTCCTGTTGAAGTCAGTTTTAGCTTTCCCTTGTTTTTTTTTTATTTATTTATTTCAAAAATTTGTGTTTCGTTAAAACTTGTTCTCCTAGAAACAAAAAATCAATCTGTCAAAATACCCATATTGCTACTCTCTAAAGGTCAAGTACTGTAAAAAGAGAAAGAATATCTTTGGAAGGTAGAAGTCGTTATTGGTGAAATGGTATCTCCATATCGGTAAATCAGGTCATTGGAGCGACCTTTGAACTTTTGTAGTGATGACGTAATGTTACTAGACAGACGCTGAAGTTTTCACAGACGCATGCGTATTTTATTAAGGCTTTTTCCTGCTTGTTTATCTTAAACTTGCTATTATATAAAATTGTTTTTGTTATGATCAGTTTCATCTATGATGATTTGGTGTTAGTATACGGATATTTTATATACCTAATACAAAACGAGATATTTTAATTAGACTAGGACTAAGTATTTAACCTGTATGACATATGATGCCGATAAACCAAGTAAAATGTACAATGTATAACAATTACGATTTTTTGACCTGTATTTTATGTGTAGAGAATCATAAAAAAATCATCGTATCTTTGAATGCTTAAAAAAGACAGATTTTTTTTCAGACTTGGCGAATATGTACAGTTTTTATTCGTGTGTTAGATTTTATAATTCCAATAACATAAAATGTTCAGTTATTGGTCAATATCTAAACAAGTAACAATTATAAAAGGGCAAACGTACGGTTCATACTTCATACTTGTGTTTTTGCCAATATGACAAGATAGATTGGCTCTATTCGAGACTTTATTGACTTATTTTTAAAAGGAAATGTAAGTCATATGAAAGATTTTACTATTCGACAATTTTCCGTCTGTCTGTGAATTACATGCAACTATGACTTTTTGCAGTCATCTATTCTTCCATCAAACAGATCACAATGAACTGGGATGTGACTCAGTTGGTTACACAGGTTAACACGAACTGCATCTGCTGGAAACATCTCAGGAATAAAAATGACCGATATGTACCCTTGAATATGGTCAGCATCTCCAGTTTCCTGTTGGTTAGAACTTTAAGTCAGCGTCTCGAGTTTCCGGATGGTTATACTTTTTAGTCAGCTTCCTGGGTGTCCTGTTGGTAAGACTTGTTGGTCAGCGTTGGTAAGGCCCCGTGCAGGTCCGGATGTCAAAAGAATAAGCCTGCAACAGCGCTAAGTTTGTCGTAAAAGGCGACTAAATACCACTCCGAACCCGTACATGCTTCATACTGGGATTGTCAAGCCAAAATACGGAAACTTGAACTTAAACCATAGTGGTGCACCGTGTGATGAAAATGCTACGTTTATCGCACGTTTAAGAACCCTGCTGTGATATTCGACAGAAGAAGGCTCGGCTTCGCTACAAGAGACTAAATTGCCGACCATTCCCGCCTCTCCCAGTTTCCAGTGGCAATCGAAACCGGACGACCCTATTATCCTTGTGTCCCACCCTGTTTTTTTATCCTTTCATGTACCTTTTATTATCGATTCATTTCATGTTCATCGTCCGGATATGGCTGAAATATTGGTAAGATTTGATAGTCTTTATGAATTAGAAGTGAACTACACTTAATTTATTTTCGCACGTTTGCAACGGCCGAATACTTGATATGCCATCTCAATTTAAATATGCCAAACATATATATTGCAAATTTTGATATGCTGTTTAAATTGTCAAATATTTGTCTCATTTGAATCATTTAGAAATGTGTGCAGTAGATGGGCACTATCAGATACAACTGTCCCTTTGTGTAAAGCAGTACGAATTCAATTTGACATATTCTGATTCCCATTTACACTGTGGTTCTGAAGGAGGAAGGCTAGTCCGAATTGAGGTAGAAGAAAGGAAAACTATGACACCTTGAACAAACCAGTTTTCATGGTGAAAATGGAAATATTGGCATTCTGGAATAAAGGAACTGTTCATTATATATGACGCATTCATTTAAATCTCAGCCTTTTA
Organism: Perna viridis; assembly: GCA_037379345.1. Classification (NCBI taxonomy): domain Eukaryota; kingdom Metazoa; phylum Mollusca; class Bivalvia; order Mytilida; family Mytilidae; genus Perna; species Perna viridis. Next base: position 6,592,447 of record CM074511.1, on the reverse strand, counting down.
TCCAAAGATCACACAGTTGTTATGTGCTCAAACTAAGCGTATATCGGTGATTATGTATTTCTTAATTTCTGAAATTGCAAGTTTACTTAAAGCAAATACTGACTGTTTAAGAATGTTTTAGATAGGGTTGCTTTTGGAACAGAACTAAAAAAAACTTTAAATCAAGGCAAAAAGGCAACAATGATTGTCTTTTCAAGAAAAAGTTTGTAGAAGTTTTCATTTCAGAATCGTCATTAATATAACTTTTCAGCGAAACCTGGTATGGTATATTATATTGATGGACTCGAACAAAGTAGTGAATGGGTCTTCAGTAACAACAAAGCGATTCCACCTGATGTATTCAATTGTTCTAATGGTGAACCAAATTATGTCGTCCACAGCTGCTTGAGTCTTTTTGAAAGCTTGTTTTATCATGGAGATACTATATGTTCTGGTGCTGCGACTGGATTTAACTTTGGTTTTATTTGTGAAAGAGTCGTTGTTTAAAACGCAATACTATGTTTTCATAATGTTGTTATTTTATAAGAAGGTCCCGTGCAGGCTAATCTTGACGTAGAAGGCAACTAAATAGCATTCAGGACCTTGTCCAGGGTGCTTTGCCCACAGAGCAACTGGGTTGTGTAGCGAACGGTTGAAAGGGGTAACCCTGGCATGTTACATGCTGGGGTTGTCACCTGACTACAAATCATAGTGTTGCAACGTGTTGGGAAAGATGCCACATTCCTCGCAAGTTAAAGAACACTTCTGTGGTATTCGACAGGAACCTTTGCTCCGCCGCATCAAACTAACCTTCCGGATCCTACCTACCTCTCTCTATTTTCAGTGGCAATATAAATTCGTCGACCCTATTATCCTTTTTTTCCATCCCATATTTTCATTTCATCATCATTTTATGTTCATTTTATCATCCATTTCATGTTAATCGCCCGGATATAGCTGAAATATTGCTGTTGTGGGGTAAAACACCAATCAATTAATCAGTTGAAAACATATTGTAATGCGGACCATTCCCTTTTATGAGTTGGTTTTACATTGTCATAGTTTTTTACTTCTTGAATGATGTGGGGAACAAAGTTGTTCATGTAGAGTGACTAGTTACCCAATAAGACAAAAGCTCGCCAGATCTTGCCATTGAAGGACCAACAACAAATCAATTTACATACTTCTTTTAAACTGACTGGAAACTGAAGTTACTTCTGTTGTGTGTAAACTTTATACAAAGTTATAAATGAAAGGTAATAACAAAATGACCGAACTGATAACCTTTAAATAATAGTAAAAAGGAAGCTTAAACCAGCTTAACAGCCCACTTCCATTAGATTTAATTATATCCAGTTTGTTACATTATAAACAGGCAGCATAGAATCGTCCTTGGGCAATGTTGGTAGTCAATAGTCTTAACAGAACAGAAGATAAGAATAAAATAATACGTAATAAAACAAAGAAAGTCAGGTCCAAATAAGGCTAGATTTTGATATTTGTTTCCGTGCAAATATCCAGTGCTTATGTCGGGCGCAATTTGTTGGTGTACATCTTTGGTGCAAATTCAAGGTGAAAATTTTGCTATAGTAGTCCAGGTACAAATGGTCATTACCTATCGTAAAGTGATTATCAGTACACGTATAGAGTGCCGCGGACGGCTAAAGATTTTTGTAACTTTAATGGGCCTAGAGGGTATACCGCTATATCATATGTTAATGGAAAGATAAGTCAATGTAGTTTTGGAGTATCATTCTTTCTAACTGATTCTGCTACTTTGCGTGAATTAGAGGAGGGGTCAAAGATCAATCGACCCCAATACACTTTGAAAAGTACTTTAAGTGAAATCGTTCATTGTAGGTATCGGAAAACAAGTAACATGTAAAAGATCATATGTATAGAATTTTGGACAAAAGTTGACTATCTAATCATAAAACAAAAATGCCCCTAAAATTGGTTGCATTTTAGTGCAATCATTTTCAATGATTAAGAGTTAAAAAGACACCGTAAAATATTACAATGTATATCTAAGTTTTCTTTACTGAATAAAAAATAAAAAAAAACACAACGTTCTTGACTCGATCTGCAACATGGGCTTTGCAAAAATTTGAAGTTGCAAATTTTCACATATTTAACTATTAATTGTACTAAAATTGTATAACACGGAACCGTTTCCGCACAATTTGTCTAGTTTCCGGACTGTTTTATGAACCGAGTGAGTGAGTGTTGGGGTTTAACGCCCGAGCAGCAATATTTCAGCTATATTCAGGCGATGAACATGAAGTGGATGATAAAACGAACTTGAAATGATGATGAAATGTAAAATGGGATGGTACACAAGGATAATGGGGTCGACAAATTTTGATTGCCACTGGAAATAGGGAGAGGTGGGTAGGGTCGGCAATTTAGCTTCCTGTGGCGGAGCCCTATGGTTCCTACTCTGGGAGAATACCACAGTGGGGTTCTTTAAAGTGCAAAGAACGTGACATCTTTTCCGACACGGTGCACCACTATGGTTTGCGGTCAGGTTTCCCGTGTTATAGCCTGACAACCCCAGCATGTTACACGCCAGGGGTACCACATTCCACCCCCTGGGGCACATAACCCATTTGCTCTATGGGCAGAGCGCCCTAGCCCCCGGCTAGTGTTCTGAGCACTATTTAGTCGCCTTTTTACGACAAGCTTAGCTCTGCTGCATGCCTATTCTTTTGACATCCCGACCTGCACGGTTCATTATGAACAGAGACGTGTAAAATATCGAGTATACCTTACGTTTTGACGAAAAGACTTAAGGTTTTGAGATATATTTTTGTATATACAAAAATCACACATATTTTTTTGGCATTTGTCTTTATATGCTTGGACTTCAAATAAAACGTTAAAGATTTAACCATGAATCAGGAATTCTCAAACAAAAAATGCGACTCGGGGATTCATGATAAGGCTGGATTTCTTAATAATTTGACAGTACATAAACTGTGAACTTTGAACTTAGCACGGAAGCATGTGCATACATGTACATGCATGTTGTCACAGTATTCATGTCTTACGATGTTTAACTGTGCACCAGGCTGTTGTTTGTAATGCAATTTCCTCTGCAGTGGCGGATCCACACTGTGCAAAGGAGGGGTGCCAGCCGGGTTTCCTAAGAAAAGGGGGGTATGCTAGGACATTATTTACCATTTTTTGTTAATTTTACACATGAAAATGACAAATTTTCCAATAAAAAGGGGGTGCCAATCCCCTGCACCCCTTCTGGATCTCCCACTGCTCTGAACGGATTATACTAAACGAGTTGATTAAAACAAACCAGATTTCTTGTAAAAATTCTAACGCATTAAGAAGAAAGAAGTTCAGACGCAATAAAAAACTTCTAAGAGTTTTTTTCTCTCAAAAAGACTCCAGTTTTAGAAGCCGTATGAATAGGACACAATGGTAACGTAGTTGTAATATTAGTTCAAGGGAAACATCATTACCCAGGCAGGGGCGGATCAAGAATATTAGAAAAAGAGAGGGGCTCTGATCAAGACGTTTATAAACAGGAGATACTATCTATCGTTTGCTATTAACTGTCTATAAGTTGTTATAAACTTACTTTTTTGCGGCGTAAACATACATGTACAGAGCAGTTGTAGTACATGTGTAAGTGGTTTGTGCATTGAATTGTGTGTTACTTCTGATGTCATATTTTGACAAGGTAAAAAGTTTTTTGAACATTTACAAAGAAAAAATGAATGAAAGAAAGACGTCATAAAATACATTTATTTACTAGACAGTAGTTAATTAAGAAATAAATCACGAAAACTCCATTTAATCATTATTTGACCATGGGCTGGCCATTTATGTGGTATAGCGAGAGGTTGTAGAATATCATCTTTATTAACCGAAGTCAATATAACTAAAGGTTATACAAGTATAAAGAATGTTAATTCAATACATTGTATACACATACATAATAATTAGTAAACAGAAGGTAATGTTGAGCAAGTTATAACATGTCTGATCGTAGTTTAATAGCTCGGAATATAAATTTACCCAAATTACGAAGTTCTTTAACATTACAAGAACCCATTAATTGAACATATTTATACATAGATGGTTTTTTCCAATAATAAGGTTTAATAAGATACGACCTAAAACTACGGTAGAGAGGACATTTGAACAGAAAATGCATCTCATCCTCGATGTCATCTTTACATAATAAACAAAGTCTATTGTTTCTAGAGATTACGAAAAACGACCGCACTCAATAGCTAAATTATAACTAAAAATGACCGCACTCAATAGCTAAATTATAACTAAAAATGACCGCACTCAATAGCTAAATTTTAACTAAAAATGACCGCACTCAATAGCTAAATTATAACTGCTGTCTAAACTTGGTAATACATTTTTTATATACATCTGGTAAAGGTTTACATAAATAAGATTGAAGGCATAAATTCTGAACCATGTATTGATAACCAATACATTTACTTGGATTTCTCAAGAGACTATCAAACTCTTGTTTCTGACAATCATATAAACGTTGTTTGATCAAAAATAAAAGAACATTGCAGACCTTTGTGTCTGTGAAAGATTCCTGGTTAAACCAAATATCACCAAGACCTATAATTCTGAAAAACCCATTCTTGATAAAATGCAACCAATTAATGGTATTACTAGGACATTTCAACAACTGTTCATGTAAAACTACATAACAATTTTTCAAAATACAATTTGAAGTACATAATAATTTGAACCATTATTTGAAAATTCTGCCTTTTCAAATATACAACAACGGCATTCTGCCTAGCTCATAGTAAACCATGACATTATTCGTAGAGCCTTTTACTTTCAAAATAGTTTTACAATATTTCAAAAGTATTCTCTCTATAGCTGGAGCCTTGTGAGCGCCCCATATTTCGTAACTATAACTCAGTACACTATTAATATAAGTGTCATGAAGTGACAATAAAGTTACAAGATTCAAAACATATCGTTGGTAGTTCTTCTTAAAGCAAATAAAGCTTTTCTACCCTGCTCAGAAAGTTTCTGCTGTAACATGTTATATTTACCATTATAATATAAAAGAATACAAAGATAGATAAATTTATCTACAGTCTCTAATTCCTGATTATTGTAATACCATTTCTCATTTTCTTTTATATTACCACCATTTCTAAAAACTACAATTTTAGTTTTTGATATATTTACACTAAGTGACCATTTTGAGGTGTATAAAAATAAAGTATCAAGCATCTCTTGTAAACCAGATACAGTTTCTGAAAAAAAATGACCATGTCATTTGCATACATGAGTAAAAACAGATTCAACTCTCTAACTTCAAATCGAATAGAGTCACTGTTTATGAAAGCCATTTCGCAGTCATTTACGTACAAAGAAAAAAGATTAGGTGATAAAACTTCACCTTGCATTAAACCAATTTCATTTCTGAATTATTCAGAATTAAAACCATCAACAATAATATATGTGCTAACATTTGCATAGATTTAATAACAGGTAATAGTTTTCCTTGAATACCAATATTAGATAGCTTATACCATTACATATATCTTTGAATTGTATTAAACGCCTTGGCACAGTCTAAAAACAGCAATACAAACCCTTTTTAGCTGACAAAAAATTACAAATTAAAAGAGGTTAAATAACGACATATATGGCCAGCCCGTGGTAAAACAATGATTAAATAGAGTTTCCATGATTTATTTATTTGGATTCTTTAAGGAATATAGTTCCTTCATATTTTTGAATAAACGCAGCCTATGAATTGCACGAAATGTTGGTCATGTGTTCATCACTTTTAATTATGGTTGTGGTTGAAGCACATTATATTAGAAATGCAATTAATGATCACTTATTATAAAGTGAAGGAATTCGTATATCGTAGGTCTATTCTAGACCCACGTCTTCGGGACTTTATGTCTCATAGTCAGGATTTACTTAGCATGACATCCTGTACAACTCCGTTTTATTCGCAAAACATTTATTATGTTCTTTTTTTTTGGCAAGACGACGGGCATATCATGCGCTTGTTAGCACAGCTTTTATTAACAACTGCCATTTAGCATTAAAACTGTCTATGAATATTGAATTGTAGTAAGGACCAATATGCATATAACATGGTTTATCATTAAAATTATCTCCGAAAGGTTAATACTAATACATGTATTTTTTTGTATACAGGTGGAATTGTCATTTTAAACTATTAAACACTTGAAACATACATAAAGCAATTTTATTTTTTTTGTACATATGTGTGTTACGTGCTTGTGTTTCAAGATATCACCTACTACAAGACAACTGATGCCTTTTAAAAATGGTAACCAGAATAGATTCATGGTCACATAAAAACAAGTGCAAAATAACCTATTTATTTATTTATTTATAACAAGAACAGTCAACAAAATACAGGAATGATTGACTAATTATTCACATTATTAGCCCACGTTGAACATCTTATTTAGTGGAGTCCGAGTTGATCATTTACTTTTGTTACTTTGTATGTACAGTTTCTGTAATTTATATCCTTTATTGTATTTGTCTGTTTTCCATGTTCGGTCTTTGACCCTTGATTACATTCTTTTGATTTCCGCTAGAATCTTGGTTCCCTTGATTACTCATTCAACGCATTTATAGTACAATCATACATTAAAACTTGATAAATACAAGACCTGATGGAGAAATAGACATTTGAGTATTTGGCTGTAAATGATAGTCGGAATTTGTCATACAGTTGGTCAAATGGTTAAAGGCTAAACTTAATATCAAGATTCACTGGATCTGGCAAGTGATGTAGGCTTTCAAAAAGGTTAAACACTGACATGCAATGTGTAACTTCTTATATCTTTACTTACACTATCGAATAAACTATAGGACAAACACGATGGCTTTTTATTCCGTATTGTCACTTTTCCTTTCATCTGTTGCAACATTCCTTCAACATCTGTGTATGGAGTTTTCATATCACAACTCATACGTTATACCAGAGCTTGCCGTAACTACGCATACTTTTTGTATTGCGCTAGTCTAAGACTTCTTACAATTAGGCTTCTGGAACAGAGTTATGTTGCTACAAGATTGAAATCATCACTATAGAAGTTTTGTTGTCATCATCATGAACTCGTGGATCGTTACGGTGTATCCATTTGCACCATGAAAAATGATTTGTTCAACGTGTCATAGTTTTCCTTTCCTCTTTCGACTATCACGTACAGATGTTTCTAGAAAAGCAGAGGACGCTTACTCTACCGGTGCACCTAGTTCATGCTCCCAGTTTTTATTGGAGTTCGAGTTGCCATTTACTTTTGTTACTTTGTATGTATTATTTTGGTCATTTTATTTTCTTCGTTATGTATATCTGTTTTCCATGTCTTCTCTTTGGGAAATTTTCAGACCTTTCTATACGTTTACTTTATCTTCCCTGTATCAATTTGATCCGATGGAGCAGTATAGAGAATAGAGTTGTCACATTCTGAGACGTTTGTATAATATTGATTTGTTGTGATATGCATCATTCTCTCCGCGGCAATCGAACTTGTACCGCTGTGACATCTATGGCAACACCGCCTGCACAAAGTCCAGCGCCCTAGACCACTCGACCAGCTGGGCTGTATTTTTATGTATTTATTTGTTTGTGACAAAACGCCTACATATTTTTGCTAATAACGTGTAGTAACAACAGAAGTCAGAGAACGACATTTATAAACATTAACTTTATACGAACAATTATATTTTGTTATATTCGTGGTGTGACGTTTTTGCGGGAGAATGTCCAAGTCCCTAAGTGAAATTACCGTATTTCAATAATAGAAATTAATTTCACAGGTAACATTCGACAATTACTGCTATCGATATAACAAAATAACAAAAATGATTTTCACTGTCATATGGTTTTCTACTTATAATTATTTATTTGCTACATGAACAGACGAATTTTAAATAAAATTCCACACATCCATGAGAAGCAAACGAGGAGGTATCGAATTTAATTCACTAACCTTTCTTTATGATAGACAAAATAGACGTCGAAACAAAACGAACCATTTTTACGTCGTCTACTTTTTGACAGTCTTCTTCAGTTCCTACAAAAAAGGTCATTAATTAATCGAATTTAACAGAAAACAGCACAAATACATGTATGTGATGCTTGGTAAAACGTTGGGGTTTAACGTCCGAGCAGCAATATTTCAGCTATATTCAGGCGATGAACATGAAATGGATGATAGAAAAGGGAACGGATATGATGAAAAGCAATAAATACACCAGCGTATAACCTTTGATTTGGATCAAATTCGGTACATTTTACCAATACCATATACTGAGATAATATATCACCTAAATATAATTTAAGAATAAGTGGTTCTCAAAAGACGCTAAAAAATGTTTAAAATTACTGTTATGTGTTGTTTTCAATATTACACTAAATTATGATTAAAATGTATTTTAAATTCTCAACCATATTGCCATATTATATTAACAAAAATTCTGTATTTAACTGCATATTTTACCTATTAAACCTATAAGAATAACATGTTAAAATAATGTATTATACTTTTATGTAGCATTTATAAGGCCCTTTTGAAAATAATCATTGTTATTTCTATAGGTATTCAGGAAAAATTATACAGAGATACCAGAGATACCAATTTAACAAAAATACAAAATATGCACGTTTAAAGAGAAAAAAGGAAAAAAAATAATTACAAAAAAGTGGATACATTAAAATTCAATGCGATATTATATGGCATTTGCACTTCAGAATAATCTTCGTTTTCACCCTTGAGAGCTGTTAGCCATATTCGGTAATGAAGTAATCAAAGATTGTGAAAAATACATTCTTTTTATAGTGCAATTTGAGATTTAAAGTCATGTTGGTGCCCTATTGAAATCAGTAACTAACTCATTACAAGAAAACAGTTATTAACTTATGAAGATGCTCATTTTAAGCTCGCCTGGCCAAAAGGGCCATCACCATCACTTGGCATCCGTCGTCATCGTTAACAAATTTTCAAAACTTTTCTCTTCTGATATTACTAAACCAATTGGAATCAAACATGGTATGAGTGTTTTTTAGAGTGTTCTGTGTATAACTGATCTGGGTATTTTTGATCCGTCAAAAACATAGCCACCGTTACTTAAAAGAAAACATAGGGGTCAGACAGAAGAATTTGCATAAATCTCCAAAACCGTTATAGGTTTAGCCAAATTCTGAGCATGACGAGGTCTATCTGTTGTGCTAATCTGTTAAGCTATTTTTAATGCTATTTCTTAAATATATGTCATTTTGCCACAAAATGGTTTGCGGTCAGGTTTTCCGTATTATAGCCTGACAACCCCAGCATGTAACACGCCAGGGGTACCCCATTCCACCACCTGGGGCACACATCCCAGTTGCTCTATGGGCAGAGCGCCCTAGCCCCCGGCTAGGGTTCTGAGCACTGTTTAGTCGCCTTTTACGATAAGCTTAGCGCTGCTACAGGCCTATTCTTTTAACACCCGGACCTGCACGGGGCCGTTATTAATAGAGTACATTTATAGAGTACATTTTAGAACACCCGGACCTGCACGGGGCAAAAGTGAACGAATAAATACTTCTCAAAATCAAGAATATAACTTACAAATAGTATATATGTAATGACAAAGTTGGTACATGTGACATTTATAGCGAGCTTTCAACCATGAAGTACTTGATATCTTGGCCACGGCTGTAGACTTTGTAGAAATTTGAGAACATGATTTTTTTCTACAATTATACACCAGCAGAAGATAAAAAAACCTGTAAGCTTTTTTCTTGAAAAGGACTCTGAAGAACTTGTATTCCCTGAAGTATGTATTTATCTTAAATCTGCTTTTGTACAATTATCCTACAACCAACACCCGATTTTGATGTTCAAAATGATATGTCACCTATTTACTATCAGAGAATTTTCAAAGCATTACATGTTACATTTCAATTGATTTGAATTATAATAATGATTTTTGAAAAAACTCACCCTTAACACATACACATTTTTTACCTCTTTTTCACGATTTTTGGTGCATATACTTGTACATATCCGCTTACTTTACTTTGCCAATATTCATGGATTTCTAGGTTGAGAGAAAAAAATAATTCTAGTTTGTAGGTTGCTATGGGGTTAAACAAGTTATTAATGTAATATGTTTGTCCGCAATACACAGCTCGTATGACTTATACTGCTTAAATCCTTATTTTGAATCTACTCATCATGGATTAGTACTCTTGAATTTGCATTTATATAAGAAATATTTGACTGTTATAAAAATGAGAGTAATTTTGCTCATTACAGAAACTGTTTCCGCAAAAGGTAAGTTCAGCATCATAAGTTTTGTAGTTGAACAAATAACCAATAGTTTTATGTGATATGGCAGTCGATCAAAAATGTTCTTCAGTTCCTTCTTCCCTGCCTCACAAAAAACATTAATTAATGGCTTCAAAAGTTTAATCACATATACAAAAGAGTTTGTTGGCAATATCCTACGTAACAATGTATACTGATTTTTTTCAAATAAGTATTTTCACAACATTTATATAATTTCAATACATTTTGACAACTCAAAGAATTTTGTTTCAAGAATCTTTTCCCATATCAGAAATTTTTTGGAGAGGGAAATCAAGAAAACCAGGATTCGAACGGTAATCAAAAGAATATAGTCCAAGGATCCAAGGAAAACGTTTAGGTAAAGGAAATGACGCATACCAACAAACAACATGAAAAAACCAAACAAACATGTACAAAGAAACAAAATCAAGAACAACCCGGACTCCCCTAAAAACTGGGAGTACGGATCATGTGCATCGATAGGGTAAACGCCCGCCTAGTCGTTCATAAAATGTCATGTCTTGAGTAGATGACAGAGGCAAGGAAGACTTTGTCAGGGTGAACAAATCGTTATTTTTTTCCTATAACGACATTACCTTTAAAAACACAATTCCATTTATATTGTACTAAGTTACAGGAGATAAGTTCACATTTCTTTAAGCTATGACAAGACATGCTACTCCACTAGGTTTTTTGGTAATGTCAATGATTAAGGAAAAAAGTCTCTGGTTAATGTCTTTATTAAAACGGCGTATAAAATAACACAGAAAATATGTACATATATATACATTAACCGGGAGTATGAAAATAGTAAATATGACACTATATAACAGATAAAGTAAATTACTCACCATAAAAATTTGGGAAGTCTCCTTACAACAACAAAGAGAGATGGCATTAAAAACGGTCACTCCCAGCAATTCTTATATATGAATAATACACACAATAACATAGCAGATCAAAGAAAAATGTGGCAGAATGGAGTGGTGGTGGGTTCAAAAAATTCACCAGTAATAAAATTAGACTTCTACTTGATAGAGATAAATTGTAAGCGTCATGTCTCCCCTTTCTAACAGGGGTTTTCTTATTGGTCAACTCACGAAATGACCAATTACCTCACCATAGGGGAAACTTTGGCCATATAAATCATTTTATTTTCAATAAATTGTTATTTATATTGTACTAAGTTCCAGGAGATAAGTTCACATTTCTTTAAGTTATGACAGGACACGCTACTCCACTAGTTTTAAAGACTGTGGTCAAAACCTAATTTTTGCAGCTGTTATAGTAATAAATATCGCAATTTCCATCAGGATTTTAGTTACGTTTAATCTAATATAAATCTAGATGATTTAAATAAGGACGTTAAGTATATCTGCGATAAAGGTGTACTTTTTAATTCAGTGTATCTGGTTTCCTTTTTCATATACGATTATGTAGCACGACCTCATTTCATTTAACTGGGAGTGAGCTTACTGAGGTAGTGCATTTAGCAAAAAATATTTCAAAAAAAATGTTTCAGTAACTCCAGTGATTATCTCAGACATCATAAATTTTCCTTATCTGTGAAGCAATATCATCTCCTGCATATGGTGTTTATATTTCACAATTGATTCGCTTCGCTATAGCAAGTACTAACTACTGTGATTTCCTTGAACACCATAAATATTTGTGTAACAGACTCCTGAATCAGGAATAAGCGGAAATGCGTCTCAAAGAGTAATCAAGGGAACCAAGGTTACAGCGGTAATCAAAAGAATGTACTCCAGGGACAAAGACCAAACATGGAAAACAGATATACACAACAAAGAACATAGCTAAAATCATACATACAAAGTAACAAAAGCAAATGAGCAACTCGGACTCCACTAAAAACTGGGAGCATGGACCAGGTAAACCGGTAGGGTAAGCGTACTCTGCTTTTCTAGAAACACCCGCCGAGTTGCTCATAAAAAGTCAAGGTTAAGTCCGGTGTAGACAAACAAGGAAAGGAAAACCTTTTGAATGAAAAGTCGTCACGTTTGTCGTAAAGTTGGCACAATTTTTTTCCCTTTACCATCGATTTCTAAGTGTAGGTCAAGATATGAGGTTGACTTCACAGTGTCTGTAGTATCCTTTATCTCAAGTTCTCTGAGGTAGAAGTGATGTACCAAATCCCCGAAATTAGGATTGTTTAGAGATAATACGTCATCTATATAGCGGAAACTGAGATTAAAGGATCTAGCCAAACGATATTCTTTCTTTCGGATCAGATCAGCTATAAAGTCAGCTTCAAAAGAGTGAAGGAATAGGTCAGCAAGTAAAGAAGCATTCGTCTGAATATAGCTGAAATATTGCTGCTCGGACGTTAAACCCCAACAAACAAAAGTAAAGAAGCGCAATTTGTTCCCATTGGAATGCCGACTGTTTGTTCAAAAACACGTCCACCACACTGGACAAATATGTTGGCGATTAAAAATTCCAGTATTTTGTAAACATCTTCCTCTGTATATTTGGAAGATGGTTTGGAATTATTTCATACAAAAGGTCTCTTACCACATTATTGTGGTATCAGCTGCTCCGATGGTGTAATGTTTTTTTGCCAGATTTATTTTGGACTTGACTTGATTATGAAACGGATTAGTGTTCAGCAGTAATTTTGTTGTTACCGTTACTTACAAGTTCAGGCGGGGAACACGGAAAACTGTACTCTCAATTATTTTTTCTTGATTTCCTTGCAGTACTTTTATCCTGTATTCGTGGGAGTATTTTAATACAACGATGCAACCTGTTTGTTTCCCAATAAATTGTTTTGCTTGAAATATGTTTATACGACACCATTTGTATAGTTTAATTTATCACAAAAACTGAGAAGTATGGCTGAATCATCAGTTGAATTACAACAAATAATCGCTATTTCTTGATTGTACGAATTTAATCATTTTTTCCATGTAAAGTATGTACTTCGATTTTATTTCTCATATAACAACATCTGGGTAATAAAACATATTGTTTTGTTCCTTGTCTAATCGAGAAAATAAACCATCTGATTTCTGAAAACAAAAAAAAGAAATACATTATGTAACATACGTCATATATAAACAAATATTAATTGTGAATTTTACATTATCTATTTTAATAAAACCATTAATATCAAAATTTGAGCCCCTACTAAGATTTGTGCGAAACTTTTATGAAAAGATATGACTTAGAAAAAACATTCTGTACTACTATTGTTCAATAATTGCGATTGAGGAGATATAATCGGACACGAGACATTTTCCACTTAGCATTTATATACAGCATTGGTCTACTTAGAGTTAGGTGAAGTTTTACTGTATGTTAAATTGTGTATGTAAACATTATCCTGAAATTTAAAAAGTAAGTATGTATTACTTTTGGTCACCGACGATTTTTGTATGATGTATATTGCAACCTACATTAGATTGTGTACATTGCATCGCGCATTGAAATTTACATTTTTACAATAGTATTATTATTTTGATAGATTAATAAAATTTTGTCTCTGTGTAGTGTTATTTACACAACTGAGTAAAAATATTCAAAGAGCTGAAGACCTTTATACCTTCTATACATATTAAATGTATTGCAAATCTGGAAAAAAATGGTCTGATTTCATTCTGAAATGAAATACTTCAATGCTATTTTACTAATTGTTATTTATAGTTTTTGTTGTGATTGATTACCTGTTTGATACTGTTTTGATAAATTTGAATTAACCACTGTTAATGAACGTGACATATAACTTTTATTTGACACTAACAGCTTTACATTTTATTAAACATATCAATTTGATCGAAAGATGCTAAATGAAATTTAAGATATTTCTCAATCCGTTATCCGAATTTCAAAACGTATGTATTGTATGATAAATTACACATTTATGAACATTTACTTTGTTAATAATATTCTCTTTATATTGTTATTATTCACTTTCTTTCAATTCTCTTGTCCTATAGTAAAAAGTCATTTTGTATAACACATCTATACAACCATTTTGTAACATTGAATATATGCTCACAAAAAACAAATGCTTGAAGTTAATATGTTAATGCAATTTCAAATTGCTGAAGCAAAGTTTAAAAAATTTAGTTTCTACAAAATTGTAACGGCTGGTGGAACCCACAATGGTCTTTTACAATATTATCTCTAAAAGGAGTTTATTTAATTCATAGAGGACTCCGAAAGGATTGATAGTGGTTAAAGAATATGATAATTATTGATTTCATAAGCCGCTGTTGTGTTTTCAAAATAGTGTTTAATATTTTGGATAATTTGGATAAGCATTCTTAATACTATTCATAAAGAAATCAAGTTTTTGTTTTCCCTCGTCAGTTAATTCATCTTATATTTTCACAATCAAAGCTGTGGTTAAATCCAAATCTGTTTTGAAAAAAAAAGACTACAAAATAAGTGTGAATTTATAACGAAGACAAATATCTTTAGTATCTTATTGATCCTTAATTCTTAATTTTCTTTAAAAATTACCTTCTTACACTAATATTCTTTTGCTTGGACAACTAACTTATTTGTCGCCATAAAAGATTCTCAGTAAAAAGAGTTGTCTACAAGAACTTTCAGTTAAAACAGTCATATACGCATCAAAAGTGTTCTTATTTATTTCCATTTTCTTTTTCCATTTCCCTAATTTATCCTCATGAACTTTAACAGAAACATTGTGTACCATACGTAACATTAATTTTAAACATAATCTGTCCTTTTCACAATTTTGCAAAAGCCATCATATTTGGATTTCATCATTATGCTCTATATACAACAAAATTTGTATACTTCTCAGACGTACAATCGTGTGACGAAATTGACTGTTTTGCCTTTGTACCTTCCATGATGTTCAAAAGTACTCCAGAAAGCCTGACAGACAATGTTTTAAATTTGAAGTGAAAATAAGGCTTTGTAGATGTTCAAAGCTTCCTAATATAAACGAATACCGGAATAGTGTACACCATTTTACAATACACCGAGCAATACACAATTTTGCGATAATTATGCCATAAAAAGCCAATATTTTACTACATTTTATATGAATTATGTAGGGAATTTTCAATATTTCGCAAACTTCTAAAAAATGACTGGCAGATAATTTTTTTTATAACGTGATATAAAGAACACTCAACTGACATTCTTTCATACTCCAGAACAGAAACTGGGGTTCACCTTACTCTTTTTCTTGCAATATTAAAAACAAAATTATAATTCCCTATTTATACATTATATTAAAACATCCCGCCCATTATCTTCCCATGAAAAAGTCTTTAAAATTAATGTTTTGAATTTTACTATTCTAATTTTTATATAAAAATCATTTGAAGTAATTATAACAAATTACATTTACATCATTTCAAACACTACTTGTTCATAAATAATATTTTATACCTGTATGATTATGCAAGATGACTTGTTCTGATGACTTGAAATACAAGATTGAAGACCCAAAGACATAAGTGTATTACTCACTATTATTTTGTACATGTGAAACTACATGTTTTAGCATGTGTAATTAGTGAGTGTCATTTCTTATAATTCATAAGTGTTTTAATCATGCAATTTGCAACCAAAACTTGAACACGACGCAGAAAGAGATATATAATGTCAGTATAACGGCCTTGTATGTTCAAAAAGTGATCAATCGAATTTATTGTGAAATACATAGCAGGATAAAACCGCTTTCGTGTAAGACATTAATAATATAAAACTGTTTACTTGTTCTTTGGTTCGTTCAACGTGTCATAGTTTTTCTTTCCTCTCTCGTCTACCCTGAACTTTTATACGAAACTCGGCTATTTTCCAGAAAAGCAGAGGACGCTAACCTACCGGTGCACCTGGTCCAAGCTCCCAATTTTAATGGAGCTCGAGTTGCTCATTCATCTTTGTTACTTTGTATGTATTAGTTTGGTTCTTTGTTGTGTGTGTCTGTTTTACATGTCTTTGTTTTTGATGTTTGGTTTCCGCTAGAATCTTGGTTCCATTGATTACTCTCTAACGAGGCTCAGCAAATGGTAGATTGGTTTGATCAATTTAAAAAAAATAATGATTACTACTAAATTTTGAATGCTGAAATTTCTTTTCAATTCACTTAAAGTGTTTGATGACATCTTCGATTGTAAAATGCCCAGATTTTGTATGAAATACAACTACTACTCGTACCCAAGGATGTCTGATATTTCCCCTTTCTTGCATGGGAAAAACGGGTGTTTGATTCTTTTTCTATCTTTGGGTTAGTTTTGGGTTGAAATGACCTGCATTTAAGGAGGTAGACCTAAAGTAAGGGACACAACTCCTACACATCATTGGAACGTTTGTATTCACCATTTTACATCAATCTCATGTAAAGTTACTTGGACTGATTTCATTCTGTTTCAAAGGAAAGCTTGAAAGACTTTGGTGAAATTAAATACGATACAAACATATCACTGATTTTCAAGAGTTATTTCCCTTACCTTAGGTCTACCTCCTTAAAAGTTGGTCGTGACGTATTAGATCTGGCGTCAAGACAAAATGTAAAATTTAGTTCACATCAAAACAGTTCTGCAAGTGTTCTGTCTCAACCCGAGGGTGAAATAAGATTTTGCTCGAATTAAATAGGAATTTTCTTGTCTCTATAATGAGAAAACTGCTTCCCTTATGTTTGTATCTTATAACGTATAATTTTTTTTTATCTAAGCCGATATGCAAGTGGCAAATAACAGCAAATAATTAGCAGGACATGAAAAACAATCTAGGGGAAATGCAATGACTAAAAAGTATTGGCTCAATCAAAAGAACAAATCTCACAACACTAAAACTAGTTGTCTAGACAGAAAAAAACAAGCTCAATAAACCCAAATGAAACCGGGGTCAACTAAGGTGCAATGGAAGTGTTAACACATCTGCCTTATCGTTCAGCCAAGTTAAAGGTTTGTTACAAACAGAGGTGAATACCTGAGACAGATTGAAGGCATTGTTATAGTGAAAACTGTCTCTCCATAAAAGTCATGCGTGTCTGTTTCAAGTTAAGTTGCAGGAAAATTTCTATAAAAAGTCTTTAGAAAATTAGTTTTATTTGTCTTAGAAAACATGTTTGTTGACCTCTGATTTTATTTTATTTTTTTTTTGTTTCAATTTGAAAGAGTGTCACATAAATGTACTTAATAGATTTTTAAGAGAGTTTTCAAAAGCTAATGACAAGTCAAAACTCACTGCAGAATCTACGTAAAAATCAAGTTCGGTGAGCTTTTATTTTATATTGTTTCATCTTTGAAAAATATATATATATATACCAAAATATTACGTATGATCTACCTTAATATATTGTCAATATTTGAACATTTCCTGGAACTATTACATCACTGTCAAAGCAGTTTATGATAACTATAGCGATCTAAGACAGATAACTCCAGAAATAACTGACACAAAGCTGTCACTGAAAAACAAACAAGTTATGATCAATATTTTTGTTAAGATAAGAACAGAACAGAATATTTATGTCATTGTAACATTTTACTTTCGGGAGCAAATTATGGTTTGCACATTATTTATTACCGGTAATTAGCGATACAAAATGCATTTGACTACAGGTAATTATATCATACAAATCTAGTTTTTATGCTAATTTAATAAGATCAGCACCAGCTAGGTTATACGCCAATAACTCCGTTTATTTTCTTGTCAAAATTTGTTTTGGGCGGTAAAGTTTTCATAAGAAGATACTCTATATGTAATTCACTTTTTTTTTATCTTTAATTGTAGATTGTTTCCTTCCTCTGTGATGTATTTCTGGTCAGTTTTTATACTCACAGTTTGCACGGTTTTGTTGTATAATAAAATTAGAACTGGCAATGTAAGTGAATGTTGTTAAATACAATATTATCGGGAAACTTAATTAATAAGTTTGATGTATCCATCAGCACCATGAAAACTGATTTATTCAACAGGTCATAGTTTACCTTTCCTCGTTTGTCTACCCCGGACTTGACTTTTTATGAACAACTCGGCGGGTGTTTCTAGAAAAGCAGAGGAGGCTTACCCTACCGGTGCACCTGGTCCATGCTCCCATTTTTTAGTGGAGTCCGAGTTGTTCATTTACTTTTGTTACTTTGTATGTATGATTTTAGTTACTTTATGTTCTTTGTTGTGTATGTCTGTTTTCCATGTCTGGTCTTTGTCCCTGAATTACATTCTTTTGATTACCGCTATAACCTTGGTTCCCTTGATTACTCTTTGATATTTGGTAACTGGTAGGTTTCATTATCTGAATACAAGGTATGATTTGTTGGTTATTTTTAATCTACAAATTGATCCCTATGTGATAAAATCAGCAGATATGGGTTGCTTTTTCGTAATAGAAAATGAAATGCTTGACTTTGATAAATAGTGGAGATAAAAATCATTCTAAATTATAATCACAAGATGTCTCCTGTTTCTATATTCACCTCTTTACATTAAATTAAATGTCGACTTGATACGCTTGACTGAATCTTACAATGTACTTACTTACTTGTAAACATCTAAGAACATTTACTAAAACACTAACCATATCTACTTGTTCACATGACATTTTATAAGAGGACAAGGCTATTAGTGTTATTAAGTGAGGCCTTAAGTGCAGGCAAGTTTTCTTTATGAATTAAAGTGAGTATGTTGTAATCTTTTTTGTTTGTTTTATTCTTTATAATGCATTATGCTTATTTTATGTTTGTTTATTTGTTTGTTTTTTTGTTTGTTCTATCTCCAAAATTATTAATATATTTGCTATACAATTGGCATTTGTCAGATTTGTTTATTTGGAAAATTCTAAACAATTTCAGGTAATCTTTGATCAAAATCTTTGCCTTTTGAAGTAGCTTGAATAAAACTTTCGATATCTTCACTCTTATACACATCTATCACACAGCTTTACAAAGACTTAAACGTAAATAAATGCTGCTGTATGCACATGGTCATAGACCGCGAGAAATCTAGTGAAATATAGTACAACGTTGAACCGTTTGATTGGCTACATTTTTGTTCAGTTTGGTGGATTATTGTTTCAAAAGAAAGTAGTGATTCCTATGGGCACTCATTTTGTAACTTTGCTTGTGTATCTTTTTCTCCACTTTTTAAAAAACAAAACTTACTTCCAAAAAAGCTAGACAAGTCTTTTAGTTTCATTTTTGAAATATGTATATGATGTTTCATCACTAATTATCATAGATTGGGTAACTTTCTTAATCTCAATAAACCAAAATGGTTAGAAATTAAAGCCTCACAAACACAGTGAGGTCCCGAAATTGACAAAGTGGAAAACTGTCAACTCTCTATGAAAGTTCGTATTTTAGAAAAAAAAACAATTACCATCCTATGAACAGTCCCGTTCTAAATAAAAACTATCGTAGGGAAACAGAGGAGTACTGGATATGCAGACTAAGTACTGCAATACCTTACGGATGCATAGACAACATCAAAAGTATAGGAAACCTTTCAAGCCAATATAACAATGATATAAATGTGATGAATTAATTTGACAAGAATCACATTATATCACCGTGGACGAACTTAAATGAGCATAATCTGCTCATACTGAGTTCATCCGGGGTTTGAAGTTGAATTTGTGCTGTTTTTTGTAAACACATGAATTTAGATTGGTTAAAGACCGTGAAAGTTTTAAGTAGGCCAATGAGTGCCAAGGCTATATCAGTTATCAAAGACTTCGATGAAGCAAAAACCTTGTCTACTACACATGACAATATTGTTTTTGTCTGCAAAACGTTTTATATCCAATTTTTGTTATCACAGGTAGACTTAGAAAATAATAACAGTGATAAGACCTATACTGCTACTACACTCTCCAAAGAGATAGTGGAAAACTCTATATTTGTGCTATCCTCTTTTGGTCTCTCTACCACGGACGATGATTGTGATTTACAGTCTATGTACTGGATTCCTAAACTCCACAAGAACCCATATAAACAACGTTTCATAGCTGGATCTGCAAAATGTACCATCAAACCTCTTTCAAAACTTTTAACTTCTATACTCACAACTGTCAAAGAGGGTCTGCAGTCCTGCCACAACACTTTTTACTCCCGTAGTGGTACTTTTAATCCCCATACCCAGTTAAAATTCCGACTTAAAAACATTATACATCGTTGTTTTTCCAAAAAAGATGGTACACCTAGATACAAATATATAGTTCTTTGCAGAGATTCCTCATACTTTGTAAGAAATAAATCCAAATCATCTTCCAAATATTCAGATGAAGATGTTTACAAAATGCTGGAATTTTTAATCGACAACATTTTTGTCCAGTGTGGTGGACGTGTTTTTGAACAAACGGTCGGCATTCCAATGGGAACCAATTGCGCTCCTTTACTTGCTGACCTTTTCCTTCACTCTTATGAAGCTGACTTTACAGCTGATCTGATCAGAAAGAAAGAATTTCGTTTGGCTAGATCCTTTAATCTCAGTTTCCGCTATATAGATGACGCATTATTTCTAAACAATCCTAATTTTTGGGATTTGATACATCGCAACTACCCCAAAGAACTTGGGAAAGAGGATACTACAGACACTGTGAAGTCAACCTCATATCTTGGCTTACACTTAGAAATCGATTGTAAAGGAAAACTATTGACCAAACTTTACGAAAAATGTGATGATTTTTTCATGCAGAATTGTCAACTTTCCTTTCATCTGTGGCAACATCCCTTCAGCACCTGCGTATGTAGTGTTCATATCACAACTCATACACTATGACAGAGCTTGCCGAAGCTACGCAGACTTTTTGTATTGCGCTAGAACTCTAACAAATAGGCTTCTGGAACAGGGTTATGCTGCTACAAGATTTAAGTCATCACTACAGAAGTTTTATGGTCGTCATCATGATCTCGTGGATTGTTATGGTGTATCCGTCTGCACCATGAAAACTGATTTATTCAACAGGTCATAGTTTTCCTTTCCTCGTTTGTCTACCCCGGACTTGACTTTTTATGAACAACTCGGCGTGTGTTTCTAGAAAAGCAGAGGGCGCTTACCCTACCTGATCCATGCTCCTAGTTTTTAGTGCAGTCCGAGTTGCGCATTTGCTTTTGTTACTTTGTATGTATGATTTTAGTTACTTTATGTTCTTTGTTCTGTATATCTGTTTTCTATGTCTTGTTTTTGTCCCTGGAGTACATTCTTTTGATTACCGCTATAACCTTGGTTCCCTTGATTACTCTATAATGAACGCGACTACTTTGATTCTCCATACTCAAATATCATTTCCCAGTGGTGACATTCTCATTGCTGCAGTGTGTAAAGTTTCTTTCTGTCAAATCGCACGCTTTTCTATGAATTGCAATCATTACCCTCCTTAATCGGTCTCGGTGATTTACAAACATGATATGTTGCCCAGAGACTGAAGTAACTTCAAAAGCTCTATGGTCGTCAAGATGACCTGATTGAACGATATGGAGTGCCCTTTTCTGATATTTTGATTAACGACCTTTATATATGATGTATACTCTTCCTCTTTCACCGTGGACAAACTTAAATGAGCATAATCTGCTCATACTGAGGTCATCCGGGGTTTGAATTTGAATTTGTGCTGTTTTTTTAAACACATAAATTTATTAACAATTCCTGCAAAACATTGATACCCCCTTACAGCCCAGGGGAGCTGGGTTCCCTGCTATTACACCTCTTGTATCCATGGACAAATCACACCCGTTTCTGAGGGTTTCTTTTTGTACACGGAACAATCTAAATGTATTTCTTTTGCTTTTTTGTACTGCTATCCTACTTTTAAAAATACTGCATCACTTATATGAACCAAACGCTCTATTAATTATATGAACTGATAGAGAAACATACATTAACAAATTAAGCAATAGATCGGAAAGTATCAATAACTGACCGTTATCTGAGGTACACGGACTTTAAATTTCATGCGTCACTAAATTTGAAGTGTAGTTTAGAGCACGTGACTGATACTTTTGAAAGTGTGTGGATATATTATTTAAAATTATGTAAGTAAACTCTATATAAATGATGATGACATACAATAAGATGTCAAAAATGCACAATAATTCGTTATGCCTTAGTTGAATAAATATGGTTCCTACTTGGGTTCTTTAACGTGCGAGAAACGTGGCATCTTTCCCAACACGGTGCACCACTATGATTTGCAGTCAGGTTTTTCGTATTATAGCCTAACAACCCCAGCATATAACACGATAGAGGTACCCCACAGAATATGTTAATGAAATGAAAACATACTCTCGGCCAAAAAAGCTATTCAAATATCGTACACAATGAGGGTTTCGTGTATCTTAGTTTGGAATTGGAGTGGAAATAACCACTTTCAGAAGTTTTCATAATTTAGGTAGTTCGAGTCATTTTAAAAAACAATGCATAAATAAATGAAAGTTTAATTTTACGAGTATTACGATTTGTAGAAAGAAGACACAAGATGAGTCTTTCTTTAAGGAGAGTTGCTAGAACGATGGGTACATTTATAAATATTTAAAAAGCACTTCGACACAATTGAATTATTTCCTTAGTGAAACCCCAAAATATCTATTTCAAGAAACAATAGTTGAGAAGTCAAGGATTTTTATTATTTCGGGCTATACTTCCTGTACCGGTTGACGTAGACTATTTGACATAAAACACTTCAAAAGTATATATCACTTCCTTATAATAAACACAAAAAAGTTTTTCCGGAGTGCGTCCTTTTCTTATTAATAGTAAAGTAAGTATTCTTGTCTTTTTATTGCATACATGTAAAATGTATTTGTTTACTGTAACTTCAAACGGCATTTAAACGATTGTTTAAATTTCTAATATAATCTCCCCCTATTTTATGCATTTCAAACTTTAAAGGTATCGTGATTTTATCAACCGATTTGGTATGTCGATAGTCGACTGATATCAGGTGTATATATCCACCATGAAGACAATTTCATTGTCTTACAAATAATCAAGAACTTTCATTGTGCATTTTTTAATATATTTATTCGATATTGCAATAATATAAAATAATATTCCTTTCAGGACTATTATTTATTCAGCATTATGTTTTCATGCGCATTTGACAGATAAATAAAGTTTAGGACAACCCACTGACCCTTTGTGGCAATATTCTGTCGGCTATTTATTTTTAGCCGAGCGCTCTTGAAAATTATCAAAAATATGGGGGAAATTTGATTTGTCAACACTTTTCCAAGAAATGTATCAGAACGGAAAAGGGGTTAGACAAAAGACAATTCAAAAGAATTCGACCTGTGTTCACTATTTATCTGATGTCTAATAGGTCAGTAAATAAATAGGAATTTTGTCATTCTCTATTGTCAACTATCCGTTTTTGGATGGTGATGTTCCCTTGTCAGCATCATATATTGCTCTTATTTGTAACCTTGTTTCGGATTTAAACGAAAGGAATCTTTGTATAACCTAAAAATTCCTACATAAAGGTTTTCGATATCACAAGCTCGTAAAAATGTTCACTAAATTTTTCAACCGATACAAGGAACTCCCTCTCATATTCAGATGTTTTTGTAAAGGATTAAAACGCGTGAATAACTTTCACCCTTTGTTTTACGGGAATATTCTACACAAAGCACGGAAAGCTCGATGCTCACCCAATAAGTTATCTAAACCTTTGAATAGGCTCATTCTTAAGGGATATAGTTATGATATTGTTGTCAATTCGTTAAGGATAACATTTTTTTCGGTATTAACAATGATTAGCTCATAATGTCTTTACATACAAATTACAATAACATTTAAAAGCAATTTTTAGCATGACATGGGTTGTGTCTTTGTTCTATGACTTACATGTATTATGTTCCGTGATTCTCAACCCCGCATGGGATTGATTGATTGATTGATTGATTGTTGGGGTTTAACGTCCGAGCAGCAATATTTCAGCTATATTCAGACGATGAACATGAAATGGGTGATAAAATGAACATGAAATGATAGTGAAATGAAAAAAAGGAAGGGACACAAGGATAATAGGGTCGACAAACTTTGACTGCCACTAGAAAAAGGGGGGATGGGTAAGGTCGGGCAATTTAGCCTACTGTGGCGGAGCGCAAAGGTTCCTACTCATATCTAATACCACGGCAGGGTTCATTAACGTGCGAGGAACGTGACATCTTTCCCAACACGGTGCACCACTATGGTTTGCGGTCAGGTTTTCCGTATTATAGCCTGACAACCCCAGCATGTAACATACCAGGGGTACCCCAGTTCACCACCTGGGGCACACATCCCAGCTGCTCTGTGGGCAACCCGGCTAGATTTCTGAGCACTATTTAGTCGCCTTTTACGACAAGCTTAGCGCTGCTGCAGGCCTATTCTTTTACACCCGGACTTGCACGGGGCACCCCGCATGGGAAGAATTGGGATTCATTTTACATACAATGGGGACATAACTTTTGGTTTAAACTCGTCTTGAGCTGGCATGTCAGTAGTCCTTAGTTTGTAATTTATGTTCAGTTTTTTTTAATTTCTTTTAATTAAGTAGCCAGATTTTAAGGGAGGTTTGTGATCACGCATTTTGCCTTGTACCAATATCAGGAATTTCTTGCCTCTGTATGGCTTGTTTCGTTTTCAACTTTATTCATTTGTGTTTCTTGAGTATATACTCCTACGCTGTACCTGTGTAAAATAATGTTTTGGGAGCAGCTTCTGTCTGTCATGTGGTATGAGGATTTCCTCGACGTTCATTGAAGACCAATGTGAGGCTTTTGACTGACATTTTTATCCCGGAGGGTTGTTGTCTCTGTGACC
This sequence comes from Perna viridis, assembly GCA_037379345.1. Lineage (NCBI taxonomy): Eukaryota > Metazoa > Mollusca > Bivalvia > Mytilida > Mytilidae > Perna > Perna viridis. The sequence goes on along the minus strand of CM074511.1, from coordinate 6,567,371 downwards.
TATAAACCGTACCTATTTTCGTTATATGTAACCTTCCTTTAGCTTCGACGTATTCTGACTTGTCAACTATGAGAAAACAGATTTGTTAATCATTTGCAGAGTAAAATAGTTCGAAAGGAATATTTTTTTTTATTTTTGACCAGGTTGTACGAAATGACCATCTTTGGGACAGTTTACGTTTCATGAAATGCAAAGTGTAAATTGCCCCCAAAGTGTTGGTCATTTTAGTATAACTTGGTCAAAAATTAAAAAAAGAAATTCTAATCGATTAAGGTCAAAAGTCAGATTTGTCTCTTCATCAATGCCTTATTTAATTGCGTAATGCGGAACGATCGATATTAATAACGTCACAGTACCAAAATAGTTAATGGAAAATGACCTATCTTGTCCAGATGAGAAATAAACAATTAATTAAATTATTTTGTAATACAAACGAATTAAAAGTGTATTATTTTTAACTCAAGTATATTAATTATTTAAAATTGAAAAAAAGTTCCAAATCTTTAATGATATAAGCAAGTTGAAAGCGTGTTATTTTTTAAAATTTAAAGTATATCAATTATTGACATAGTAAAAAAGTAAAAATATCTTTAATGATGACAGTCATGTTATTTTTTAACTTTATTATTAACCTAAAACGTTTTATTTACTTTGGGAGTATTTCTCGTATATGTTGTACTTGATCTTCATGTAATGTATTTTCATCACTAATTGAACTTCTTAATTATTATTAAAGGTAAATCTATGAAAATAACTTATTTCACTTAAGACTATTTCTTTTTACATTTTCCTCAAGTGTATTACTGCGCGTTTGGTAAACCATTCTGTATATAAAGCATAGTAACTCTTTCCTGTATTGTGGTTACTGTGACCTTCAAAAAGCAGTTTTCATAAGTGTTGTTTGTGTTAGTTTCTAAACTTAATTAGACCACGTGTCTACCGAACTACAAATGAAAGATGTATGGTAGTTTAGTCTTAAAATATTGAATCCTCTCTACAGCATCTGTTTGTTTCATATGATGGATTAATATGTCAACAACTGTGAATGAAATTTCTGTGGGTTGTTTGTTTTTTTCTATGAAAGGAATTTATCTATTCTCTGAAAGGTAAGGCTATGTTCGTCTATTGTGTGGGATTCATTTGTTTAACGTATAAGATTTGTACTTCCAGAAGATACAAAATATTACAAAGTTCCTTTATTAGAGATTTCATACAATTATCGTTACCCTATTCATCATTTGTTTTACTTGTACTATCGTTTTGGTTCTTTGAATTTTTTATTGTCCTGTTCAATCTAATTTAAAACTATCCTTATTAATATCTATAGTGACTTAATGCATGTTCTTAATGTTTTAATTCATGTATTGTATATTATTACAGGCAGACGACTTCATCAGTTCCTAAAACTTGTGTCCTATAACTTTTATTAATCATAACAAATAAAATTATCGTTAACAAACTATAATTACACGCCCAGAAGTTTTTGATAAACTTAATTAAAATCTGTAAATATGGTTGGTGTCTATTGTTTACTTATATCATTACAACCATATTCACATGGGCGAGCAATTTATAATCTTAAGCAAGTTTCGATCACTTGAAAACAATTCAGGCTTTGATTCGGGCTTTGTATTTCATTCAGATATTTTTAATCTTAGTTATCGGTTTTATCTGTTTCCCTTACCAATGTCCTTAAAATTAACTTATTTGTCCGCTAAATGTCTGACTTTTTCCATTGTTTTCCCCACATAAGCATCTTTTTCCGCTTTCTATAATGAGATCTGTCAGTGGCGCTTGTCCTCAACTTTTGAAATAGAAACACTAAATATTTCCTTATGGAATATAACAATCTATATATATGTAGTACATTTCTGCGATAAAAAAAGCAATTTAATTGCAGAAATGTGCATAAAAGCATATTTCTGCAATTAAAAAAAACAACTTTTTAATTATTGAGTTCTGAAGTTATCCTATTTAATTATGATAGAAATTTAAATGCAAATCTATTATTAATACAATATGTGCAAGCAATGGAAAACCTGTGGTCAAATCTGGAAACATTTAAAAGAAAAGAACACATTGTAATGCATGTTCGCAAAAACAAACGATGACGACAGATCGGAAATATTACCCTTGTTGTCGGGATTAAAATGAATGGATCGACAAGTATATGTAGATGTCGGTCAAAATAACTGATTCATGAAAAAAAATCTGTAATGTGCTTAGCCCTACGAAACGACCTCAATTTGATTTGGGAAAAAGAACATAAAAAGTAGTTTAAAGCACACGTATCTGTCTGTATAGGGTGTAACTATCGTCTTAACATCAGCCTCTTCTATATGTATTCTGAATAGTTTTCAAGAGTTTAACCTTTTTACTATACTCTGTAACTTAACAATACGATTTTTTGGATTTCAGAATAAAAGGACAGAAACAATTAAAGCCATTAAATGTATGGGACATTCTCGTAGGGACTTCTGATAGATTAATAATTCACCGTTAATTTTAAACGAAATGATTCCAGCTCATTGAGGAATGCTTTATTAGCTGTCTATGACAACAGTACTGAAATAATCAATTGTTGTACAATAGTCCGACTGTCTGACTTAAATAACATGTATTGAAGAAGCAGAAAAACATTAGAGGTGTAAGTTGTATCACAGATCGTGTGAGAGCCACTTCCCGGCGGAGATAAAACGTTGTAAAATGCGTAAAAAACACGTAGATAAGTAATGGAATTCATATATTATTCATTAAGTTTACGGAACGGGATTCTGGAAATAAATGTGGGGATTATCCAATAAAAAAAGGAAATACATTTAAGCAACGAAAGGAGAGTCGTGATTTAAACTAACATGCGCTAGACACGCACGCTGTAAAATATCATGGAATGCTTAAGATGTTTATGGGATATGGAATAAGATCGTTATTAATGTAAGAAGGTGACATTACTGTGGTATTACTTGTAATATGGAGGTAAACTCAACACCACGAATCTTAGAAAATACCACACTTATAACAACGAAATCTGCAACTTCTTTGTCGCCATTGGTACCAGCATTGATGTTCTCAAGTGGAGCTATAGGAAACCTGGCAGCTTTAGTTATATTACTTAAGTCAAAGAAAGAAAGTCGACGGACGTTATTTTACAGGCTAGTTGGACTTCTTGCATTTGTAGATTTGTTGGGAACAATAGCAACTTCTCCGGTTACATTTGTACAGTATGCATATTTTCCAAACTGGTATGGGGGTCGGGAGTTGTGTAGTTACTTTTCTTTCATGTTGATATTTTTTGGTTTGGCGACAATGTTCATCGTATCCGTAATGGCTTTGGATCGTTATGTTGCACTTTTACATCCCTATTTTTATGCAGGTTTTGCGTCGCAAAAAAGAGGAATTTACATTTTGTTTGCTTTATTCGCATTCTCGATATTAATGGCTATTTTGCCTCTCACTGGTGTGAACAAAAATGTTATACACTATCCTGGAACATGGTGCTTCTTTGATTTCCGGAGTGAAGATATGGCGGGGAAATCCTTCGCATATATTTATTCTCTGACAGGAATAATTATCATAGTTCTAATAACTGTTTCAAATGTAGCTGTGATAGCCGCGTTGGTTCAAATGAGAGAATCATCGAAAGGAATATATTGTAACAAGGATGAGATATGTCGTATAGACAGAGAAGTCCAAATGATGGTGTTCTTGATAGGGGTGGTGTCCATATTTATCATCTGCTGGGCCCCGTTAATGGTAAGTTCTTTTTACACTATTCAAAAAACTCTATTCCAGAAGATATGAATGTGATGTGGTTCTTTTTACTAAATACGGTTAGATTAAATGGAGAATCTGATTTTTATGTTATGAAAGGTTTGTACCTCTGACAATATTTTTATTCTGCTTGATATTAATGAAAAATATATCTTAAATGCTCTTTCAATATCAATTTTGTCTAACTAAGAGTTTCCAAGTATATATTGTCGAGTAATTTGAACTGTTTAACATACCAGTGACCAAGCTTTAAGTTTGCATAAGATTTCAGTTTTTCTTTACCTAAACTGTCCTGTGTATAAATCAAAAGGTGTATTAACGCTTGTTATGTATCAAGCAATCAATACTCGATATAAAACATGTCCCCAGCTACGTTTGCATCCAATAGCCCTTTCACTCCCAAGTGATGCTAAATAGTCGTGACGAACATCACGCAAATTGAAAGTTTAAAATAAAATAGTATGTTAATTACAAAAAAAACATTGAACCTTCTCTATGATTTACGGTTTAGGAGGATCACAGTGTCAGGTTTTTCAAAAGAAATCATGTAAAAATAATATAAGCTTTACATTTTTACGATTTTTCCGTCTTTTACGACAATGATATTATTCATTAAGTCCCACTAGCGGCAGCTATAACTGAGATTACAGGCATTTTACCGGTATTTCTATACAATAAGCTGGCATACATTGTAATCATTCAACCCAGGTATCTGTATTAAGGGTTCTACTCTTGACAATGATTTTGATTGCAATTCTATAAGACCTAATTAGTGAGAGACACTGGAAAATAAATGGAACCTACAGTTAAACTAATAAAGTTATATAGAAACTAGGGAGTCTACGAGCGAAGTTAAAAGAGAAAATCAATTCACATAATAAAACTGTGAAAAACGTTGGAAATGTCAGGAGAAAAAAACGTATTGTTACCGATGACAGGGCCCAAAATATTGATTCAAATAATGAAACTACACAAATATTTCATCAACATAAAACTCTTCAGCTTCAGCAGTGGAGTGAAACTATATGAACAATATATATTACCTCCACTTTAAGTGTATGTATAGATCTCCCTTAACTGAAGTTGTATACCATCTTAATACAAAATGTAACTTAACCTCTTTATATTTTAGGTTATAGTATTACTTTGTGCTACTGACACTATTACACAAAGTGATGAACTGGACATTCTTGTTGTTAGGCTGGCTTCGTTTAATCAGATTCTAGACCCATGGGTTTATATTATTCTCAAGAGAAGACATATTCTGTTCTGTATGCGCTGGGTGTCTAAATTGATCAGAAGTGCTAAAGGTACACTGACGTTACAAACAACAAGTACCAATAATGAACAACCGGAAGCGAAACGACTTTCGGTAATAGGGTTGTCAGACATTAGTGTTTCCTTCGAGAAATCACTATCTTCAAGTTATCGACAAGAATGTACACGATTATGATTCATTTTTTATAAAAATTAAATTGTTGATTTAATTGCAGTGTGTTTTAGATATATAGTTTTTCAATGAACACCACGTGAAAACAGATTTTTAAAGATACACTATAAAACAACACCATTTGAACCTTTAATGACCTCGTCCTTCCATAAAATGCATTGTTATACAATATCGTATACAATCGAATATTTCTTTAATCAAAACTTTGGTACGAATTTCTCAAATATAGCGTTGTAACATTGTCTAGCAATGTAATTGTTTACGACTAGCATTATTTGTGTCATCTGATGGTCTCAGGTGACTACTGGGTCATAAATAAAACTGATGAACATTAGCCAATAGTCAAAAGGAAAGTCCAAATAACAAATGGCAATATCAAGGCAAAAATCGAAAAGTTTTGCAAACAACCGCATTAATCCTGACTTCGTCTAGTATATTTTTTTCATTTTTGTTTTGCATTTTACGAAAGTCAGTAAAATTAATTGTATAAAAGGTGTACAGTTTGTAAAAGGTCGTGGGTTATGAACTAAACACCGCTTTATTTCATGTTTCAACATAATCACATTATATAATATCCGCTTAAACCATAAAAAATGTGTGCAATTTCTTTAAAGTGTACTTTAACGACTTCAATCACGTATCAATATACGCAACATACAGGTTCGTTTCTACATGTACATTAATAATGTTCCATTATCTATGTTATGTATTGACTCGTGAAGTAATTCAGGTTGTGGTAGAAAATTTACAAATCATAGCAAAGCCACCTTTCGAAATCAGGATGCACGTAACTAGGGTACTGTATAAATATGAAGTATGCTCCGACAATGCCCTAGATGTGTTTCCTTGGTAAGAACAGCAACATTCACGTTATCTTCACAGGAAAGAAACCCTGAACACAATTGAATTGACGGACGGTCTCGTATTTTAAAGGCAGGGTGTTGAGATGAAATATGTCTTTATTAGTTAATTCTGAACTATTTATTTTTTGTTATATATAATACAAAAATATTGCAAATTTCGATATGCTGTACACGTGTTTCAAGGAGAAACTTGTCGTCTGTTTTAATAACGCACAAAACTATCCTACCTAATTACTATGACCAGTTAATTCTTCATCCTAGCCCCTTCCTATAAATTTCAAATCATTTTCCCCAATACATTTTTCCGGGCATAATTTCTTTGATTCGAATTCATTGATAAAAAAAAATAGTATAAACTTTATTTCACTATTTTTCCAGTGGTCTGAATCTTTGACAAATAAAATTTCAAGTAATTTCATTATGTTTCATGAAGTGATTGTACCTTGAGTTCAAAGAGTTAGACTTTATAATATAACGATATAACGATTTAACGCGAATGGATATGAAGATGAAAAATGTCAGCTAAAGGCCACCCATGGGTCTTCAATGAACGACGAGGAAACCGGCAGACCCAAAACAACATTATACACAGCGGAATAGTTGCCCCATACTCCAGCAAGTGACAACGAAACAATAAGAATGAGGCAAAAAATTAAAAAAAAAGAAAGAGAAATACTCGCTTTGCTTGTGGTAATCCTTTATTTATTTCCAAACGTAACAATACATCTTTTGATTGATAACGAAGTTGATAAATCTACTGTAATTGTTCCTTAATGAATTAAGCAGCAGTCCCTGTAAGAATCATGCAAATTCTGTAATATGTGATAAACCCCCAAAAAGGCTACATATTTTTATTTTTGTTATTTAACTGCTTTATAGGTCTATATAATAAAATGTATAATCATTTATTCCAATCTGTCTGCTCTTAGGAGAAATATAATAGTTTCTATTGAATTTTTGTGTCATTTATTGAGTTATCTCCCTTAATTTCGAATTTTACAGTACATTCTGTGTAATTTTTATCTCCTAAGAACAAAGGTTATATGAAATGTTCCATGGTACTTTCTCTTTACAACAACATTTAAAACAAAATATCAAAAACAGAAATATATAGGCATCGGCAATGTATATAAAGTTTCAAGCGAATAAATCCATGTACAAACCTTCTGTCATGACTGCTTTAATTTAAAAAAAAATACAATATAATTTAATCATATTGTGCGCATGGGGTTGAACGTTTGGAAAAAATAAAAGAATTGCTTTACTACTTTCCCTAATGTCAGTAACATATCTCCAAAAACAACACGATGTGCCTTGAGACACACTGATTGATTCCAATAGAAATTTTAAACTCACTGAAAACACAAGCTTTAATATTATAATTATAGTATTTCCGTAGTATGAGTCAGTTTATGGTTACTTGAAATGGGAAATATAATTAGATCAGGTACCTATTTCTTCGATGTGCTAATATAGTGTGCTCAATTGAACAATTTTAGAGATATTACGTATGACGTATTTTATCAAGCAATGCAATGTATGACACTTAGCTCGAAAATGTAGCAAATGTTTCTTTTTCTAAAAAAAAGTCGGCATTTATGATGACGTACTTATTTTTTGATATGTCGCGAACACTTTACTCCTAATAGACAACATCCAAAACTTTGTTTGTTTATCCTTCTGACAAAACTGCAAATAAAATTATTTTTTATGACGTAAATCTTATATTGAAAATCCACAAGAAGAAATTAGGAATTCACCAACATTCCAACTTACTAAATTTTCAGGAATTAAAATTGTGAACAAACACAAAGTCGTTGAAACCTCTTTACAAGATGAGCCTAGTAGCATAGACCTTTCTACTGTTTACTGACTTCCCAAACTTCACAAATCACTTTATTAGTATATAAATCATTGCTCAAATACTAGACTTTCTATTTTACTTACTAGAGCTGAATACCATAAAAAATCTTATTATTAATTTTGTATCAAAGCTTATGAAGATAGTGGATGAACTATTTTTGGAGTGTTGAAAAGTCGCTTGGAGTGGTTGATAAATAGCATGCACTTATGGGTTCTTTCGAATCTGTTCAACGTTTTGATTTTTCAACTTTATACAATACACTTTCACATAATCTCATACATGAAACAAAAATTCACGTATCTTATCAAATTGTCATATAATAAATCGGGATTTGAATATTTTTGTTCAAATTCTTTTACATCATTTTTAGTAACGAGAAATATAAATTATACGTTAATTGGACTTCTTTTAATATGCTTAAAGCACTCGAATTTCTGTTATTTTTGTACGCTTTGTTGAACCAGTGTATCGTTAAATAATTGGATTTCCCATGGGGACCAATTGTTCAACACTTATTGTAGACTTCTTTCTTTATTGTTACGAATCACAATTTATGGCAAGGAAAATAAAAACCCTTCCAAACAAATTTGGTAAAAAAATTAACACCTTTAGATATTTGGCTCTAAACAACGATGACTTCAATATTCATACTAAAATATATATATCCTTTAGAATCTTTGAATAAAGCTAATATTGATTATAAAGAATTTACGTTCCTTGATTTTAAAATTCATATCGATAATGGTGAACTTAATACTAAAATTTACGATATAAGGGATAATTTTTCGTTCCCTATTGTCAACTATCAGCATTTAGATGGTGACGTCCCCTTGTCACCTTCATATGGTGTTTACATATCATAACTGGTTTGATTTGCTCGTATTTGTACGATGTTTCGGATTTTAAAGAAAGGAATCTTTATATAAATGAGAAATTACTACATCAAGGGTTACGTTATCACCAGCTCGTTAAAACATTAACATTTTGTTTTGACCGATACAAGGAACTCATTCTCAATACAGATGTCAATTACTTGTGAAGGTATTTCTCACCCTTTATTTTAGGATAATATGCTACACAAATCACAGAAAGCTCGATACTCACCAAATAAGTTAACTAAACCGTTAAATAGGCTCAGACATATTCACCATACCTATTCTCGTTATATGCCTTAAAAGGTTTTGTCATACGATTTATGACTGGCAATGTTCGGCAATCCAGGCATGTCTTCGAATGGTGGATAATGGTGGTCCTCCTCAATGTTGTTGGGGCGTCATACAGAAAAAGTTTCGTAATTGACCATGTTTTATTGACACCCTTAAAGTACCTGGTGCACCTGGTCCATGCTCCCAGTTTTTAGTGGAGTCCGAGTTGCTCATTTACTTTTTTTACTTTGTATGTATGATTTTAGTTACTTTATGTTCTTTGTCGTGTATGTCTGTTTTCCATGTCTGGTCTTTGTCCCTGGATTACATTCTTTTGATTACCGCTATAAACTTGGTTCCCTTGATTACTCTTTCAATTTATATATTTCAATTCAGTCTTTATATAGGTTGATTTTCAAAACGATGATCTGAATTTATAATGAAAATACAAATGCCTGTTATTTCGTGATTGCTCAATATACATGTAGTTTTGACATGTACTATTATGTAATTCAGATCATCTTTTAAATCTAGAGCAACAAACTGGAATTCCATATATGCTGATAAGTTATCCGGCACATCATTGAAAAGTCATAGAGAGGAAAAGTGTACTTTAATATCAAATTGTGCACTTTTTGCTGTGACCTAATCTTCAAGTTCAAACTTTTTGATATGATTTTAATCTTTATTTTTAAGGAAATCTATTGAAAAACAATCACAAGATTGTTTTTAAAATATTTAAGAAATTTTCGATAAAAATAGATTTTTCATCATGTAAACTACCTTTTCACATATTGAGTTTAATTACAGATGAAAGTATATATACATCCTAGTCTTCACCAGAATACAAGGAAGAAGCAACACAAAATTATTATTGTCTACGTAAGGTTTATTGCATAAAATAAACTACGACAAAAAAAAACAAAAAACAATTCAATTGATATGAAAACGCAGAAATGTTAGTACAACATCTTTAATTTACAGTCTACATTACCCTTAATTGTCGTCCGCATGTTTAAAATCCTCATTCTAGTGGGAACAAATGAGTGCTACAGATGGGTACACTGTAACGATCCACGAGTTCATGATGGCGACCATAAAACTTCTGTAATGGTAACTTAACCTTGTAGCAACATAACCCTAATCCAGAAGCCTAACTGTAAGAGTCCTAGAGCGATAGAAAAAGTCTGCGTAGTTTCGGCAAGCTCTGGAATAACGTATGAGTTGTGATATGAACACTCCATACACAGATGAAAGGAAAGTTGATAATTCTGAATGGAAAGTCATTACGTTTGTCGTAAAGTTTGGTCAATAGTTTTCCTTTACCATCGATCCCTAAGTGTAGGTCAAGATATGAGGCTGACTTCACAGTATCTGTAGTATCCTTTATCTCAAGTTCTTTTGGGGTAGATGCGATGTATCAAATCCTCGAAACTAAGATCTATTGACGATAGTATGTCATCTAAAAAGCGGAAACTGAGATTAAAGGGTCTAGCTAAAAACGATGTTCTTTCTTTCGGATCACATCAGCTATAAAGTAAGCCTCATAAGAGTGTAGGAATAGGTCAGCAAGTAGAGGAGCACGATTTGTTCCCAATGCAATGCCGACCGTTTGTTGAACAGCGCGTCCACCACACTGGACAAATAAAATGTCGATAAAAAATTCTAATGTTGAAAAATCATAGGTTTTAATGTAATTATATTCTGATAGTTATCTTAAATTGAGGGTCTCCAAAAAGATCTTCCGAATTTTTCAGGATCCACATTGAATTAACACCACTACGGGAGTAACAAATGCTGTGGTAAGACTGGAGACCCCTTTTGACAGCTTTGAGTATAGAAGTTAAAATCACGGCCTTTATCCACTCTGACAGAGAATCAATGCTTCTTCTTCTCGTTTTATCCATTTTCTTGCGTAGTCCTCCACTGCATGCACAATGACTTAAATGTTATAATTCCAATTTTTGGAGCGCGGTTCATGGTACTTGGGACTTCAAAGTATCAAAATCTGGATATTTAACCCACACACAACTTTATGTGTATATAAAGGTAGTGCGTTTAGCACACTGTACTATAGTTTTACACAGCAGGTTTATCATATGACATCAATATATTTTTGAAGTGTTTATTTTAAGATCGACTACAATGTCCACCGTCTAATTGTATATTTATTAATATCGAAGCTATTATATTTTAATTTATGGGAAAGTACATTTGTGTATTTATTTCTCATAGCTCAACCTATGTGTTATTTATGTCAATGCAGTTGTACCTGGTACTTCCAGTTATCCTACATCTTCTGCATTTTGAGATCAATTCTGCTTTCAACACAATTGTTTTTAAGTGTTTTAATGCTTTCTTCATTTTCTTCACCTTTATGTTGGCATATGAATTTTGACAAAAACATATTCGTTTGTTCCAAATTTGCACAAATATCTTAAATAAAATAAAATTCAAAAACCTTCTGGTAATTTTGTACAAAATAATCCAGTTTCAAAACAATGCTTATATGCAGTTTTCATGGATTCATCCAAACACCAGCTGTGAGTTTTATTTATACTTATCTTTATGGTTACCAATGATGCAGCTAAATCATTCTGAAGTATAAAGTTATGTAATTGTAATAGAATTGGTGACATATTGTCTGTGGTATATGACGGGTACATAACAGAATTAATTTCTACAGCACTATTAGAATAAATAAACAACATATTTCAGTCCATTTGTACTAAATTAACTTTAAATGGAGATTTATGAAACTTTTTGAAAGAGTAGTCAAGGGAACCTAGGTTATAAAGATAATCAAAAGAATGTAATCCAGGGACAAATACCAGACATGGAAAACAGACATACACAACAAAGAACATAAAGTAACTAAAATCATACATACAAAGTAACAAAAGTAAATGAGCAACTCGGACTCCACTAAAAACTGGGAGGATGGACCAGGTGCACGGTAGGGTAAGCGTCCACTGCTTTTCTAGAAACACCCACCGATTTGCTCATAAAAAGTCAAGTCCGGGGTAGACAAACGAGGAAAGGAAAATCATGACCCGTTGAATAAATCAGTTTTCATGGTGCTGAAATTTGCATCGAATGATGCAGAATTTTATAATTCGAAAATGATTAAAAACATGAGACTGCAATATGCTGTAACTAAAGTTTGAGTGCAGATAAGTCAAAGGACATAGCGATATAGAATTATCTGGTGAGATTTAAGCAATAGAATAGAATAGAATATTAGACCAAAAATCAGGGCCCACGTGGGACATGTTACAATGAAATTTAATTTAACATAAATAAGAACATTTACGATTATACACAACATTGAACAAAGAGATAACATGAATATAATGCAGGTCAGAGAATTATCAAGGGAACCAAGGTTATAGCGGTAATCAAAAGAATGTAATCCAGGGACAAAGACCAGACATGGAAAACAGACATACACAACAAAAGAACATAAAATAACTAAAATCATACATCCAAAGTAACAAAAGCAAATGAGCAACTCGGACTCCACTAAAAACTGTGCAACGGTAATGAAAGCATCCTCTGCTTTTCTAGAAACACCCACCGATTTGCTCATAAAAAGTCAAGTCCGGGAAGAGAAGATGATGAAGCAAATCAATATCAGACAACACTGAAAATTATACATTAAACTAGCAATCTTGGACTTTGTCAATAAAGGAATCTTCTAATTGCTAATGTATAGGTCGGTAGAAATCGAAAAATTATAACTATAACAAATAAAATGAATTTGCCTTCATGTCAGAGATGTACATATAATTTTGGTGGACGATTTTATGATACTGACTGTTGATGTTATAAATGACCTTTGGATTGGAAGAAACCAAACCTTCTCTACAAATCACATTTGCACGAGTGTGATAGCAAACTGTATGATTTCAAATATAAACACTTCTTTAGGCGAGTGTCCATACATAACCGCCAGAATCAACATTTTTGTGTTTAAGTTTGTTGGTTTTTATTCGATAAGTCAAGCTTGACCCAGATCTACTATGAAATCTACTCACAAGAATCAAAGAAAAGATCGGTAAACAGAGGGCTAAATATGTTTACATCGGTATTCTGGATGTCTATTAAAAAACAGCACCAAACTTTCCATGGTGAATGCGGAACATCTTCGAATGATTTTTTTTTCAAAAGAAAAATTATTCGTTTATACGATTATACATATCGAATGTTTAAATTTAAAAATGTCTTTTACTGTTCTAGCAATAAACCAACTTTACAAAACAAGATTGTTAACATCCAATACCTGATTTTTTTTTCTCAAAAAGCCGATTATTGGGTAACATATAAGGCAATTCTTGTATAGTGGTAAAGAGGAATAGATACGTTAAGACTACTGTTTTCGATCAATTCTTCCAATTCATGTAATCCAAATTAAATGCTTTTACTTTTTGTTTATTTTTAAGAAGAAAAATAATTTTTTTCCCTTAATATGTTGTGCCTTTATCCGAATAACGGATTCAAGAAATAAATACGAAATAATTCCTCATGAACCCTTGTTTCCAATGACTTGATTCCTTGAGCTATTACATCCCCTTAGGAATTACATCCTAGAGTATGATATTCGATAACTGATTGTATGAGACTGTCGTCATTTCATTTGTTTACTTAGCACGACGAATCGGGTTGTAGAACTATACTGGTCACGCAGAGTTCTGCTGATTTAAAATGACCTAAACTATATAACCTTTCGGGAAAAAACGAAACGTAAAAAATATGGAAATAAAAGAAAGAAAAGATGGTAATGCGATTAGTTTTTTCTTGCATTTATATTTTTTAGTTGTTATAATGGCAAGTCGCGGATAGAATTTACCTAAATTGCATTTTATATATTTATAAAGAAAACTCGATTAACCGATTGAGATTCTTGGCAGAGACTGTGACAACCAGAATATTACGTCCTTTTTGCAATCAAATTAAAACATTCATGAATCTTTACTGAGCAACACAATCTACCTCAGGCTATTGTTGTTGTTATAGAACTGTACGAATATTTGACGTTAATTTGATGGCGTTGTTGATTCTATTGTATTAACCACCCACAACAAGTCAATGATAATTCTACTTGTATTTATGATATTTAGAAAAAGAGATGTATCAAGATACTCATATACTGGTAGTAGGTTTAGCTTGATAGCAGTGTTTTCAACTTTAGCATATTAAACAAAAAATCCACTGCTTTCAGCAAGACATGTTTACAAATAATATCTTTTATACATTGAAACTTTCCACTTAAAAACACATTTGTATGATCTTTGCATAGACATTAAATCACTATGTTATATGCATGTTACAATGGACGGTATATCAGAATTATTGTGAATTCACATAAAACTGCATATTTGTTTTACTATATGGTATTTTATTTGTATGTTGAATCTTTTTTTAACCTTTCGCCAAGTTATCATACAATTGACAACTTATTCAGAACAAGTTGAGTGCACAATTAGACGATAGTTTTAGCACTCTTGAGATGATTATTCTTGAAATGTTATTCTTTATTTCTTCCTTGATTCTTTGTTTAATTAAAATTCAACAAAATTGTATTCAAATTTTTGAAATATTATGCTGTGTTTTTGTTCCCCAAAGGCGTGAATGCATTAATTGGTTAATTGTATAGTAACAAAATATTAAAATTTATTAGTTAAATAGTGCAATTATTATGTTTGGGTATATCAGTGTTTTCACAAAATCATTCAGCTTAATTTTTGATGACGTATTTTATTCCTAAGGGTATACTTCCCACGACAAAGCATGATTTATCATTTATCACTACATGATAACTTCATCTGTTTCTATATTAGACATTAATACAAAGTGGATTTAAAGACTATGCACTATAGCAGTGTTTTATACAATGGGCTGCAGTATATTGGAATTTAATGCATTAGGTAATATTGTTATTACTCTTCTATTGCTGATATTTATAACAATTAATACAATTATTGTGTATTATTCAGCACATGTGGACTTCTTCAATTGGATGGCTTAGGTTAATGTTTTGTTGGTTTTTTTTTTTGGGGGGGGAGGGGTAAAAACAAACATGAAAAATAAAAGATTAATGAAAGATTGTTGATTGTTTTCCTGATCTGACAAATAAGAAGGGCATATTGTTTCGAAGTATAAGTTACACATAAAAGTCATCAACAAATGTTGTAGTTCTTGTTTTGTCTATTACTTTGTGTACATTGACTCTAACGGTAAATAGTCATATCAACACAAAATTCACTTTTTCGAAATCTAAAAGACTTCATTTTTCACTTCTTGTTTTTGTTTTTATCAATGCATTGAACATTGAGATATGTCATTTATCCTAATCAGTCTGTCCTTTTGATATCTATATTAGCCCCAGATAATGTCTAAACCACTTGGATTTTTCCTCTCCCTTTCATCTACCCTCTTGATCCATATCAACTCTCGAATGAGTTCTTTGGTTGGGACTCTTATGTCATACAGTAGGGAAAAAATATGACACAACAATCCAATTATAACTTTTATGTTTCTCCGACCATTGCATACCACGAATCATGCATTTTAAAAATGAATTCATCATATTTAATCAAATGTATTATCAATGTAGTAGTATATGTATACCAGTCAAATTTCCACCGACAGACTGGATGGAAAAAGAATATTACTTGACGATACCATGATTGAGCAGGGCTACCTATTTCTTATAAACGTGTATAATTAAATAACGCTTTCATATATCCGAACAAACTAGACTAGAATGAACTGTATTGTATATTGTGCCCTTCTTCCGGTCAATCAAAATCAATGTCTCATGATATGATAAACAACCTGCTGATTGATTAAAGATTACTTGAACATTACCCTCTCATGCATTGGTGCAAGAAATAATAACGTTGAGCAGAGTAGTTAATTTAAAACCTAATTGAATCTTTAAGAAGTCAAATTTTATGGCTTTTTATTTTATTTATTTATTTATTTATTTTTGGAAAAAGACATTTGTCCTGAAGATTTAAGAACTAACATAAGTTGCGCACTATTTTCTGGCGTACCATATCTAAATAAAAAGAAACATAGCATGGATTTGTGTGGCATGAATCTATGGTATTTTTATCGAAAATAGGGTCTTTGTAGGCGTAAAATTACTTATGAAATTATAAAAAATCTCTTTGAAATGTGAGTCTGAATTTCGGAATTCCTTATTTAATGCCATAGAGATGTTTACTATAATATTATATGAACCCAGGTAAATAACATGATGATTACATATATATTTTTTTATTCATACACGTTAGTGTATAAAAAATGTAAAACTTGATCATTCTTTAATCTAAAGAGATTTGTTTGATTACGATAGATTTGTATACTTAAACTCCCAGTTTTAGTGGAGTCCGAGTTGCTCATTTACTTCTGTTACTTTGTATGTATGATTTTAGCTACTTTATGTTCTTTGTTGTGTATGTCTGTTTTCCATGTCTGGTCTTTGTCCCTGGATTACATTCTTTTGATTATAGTTATAACCTTGGTTCCCTTGATTTCTCTTAAACAAACATAAGTTTCACAGAATTTATTCAACAATCTACGTGGTAGCCCGCATGCAACTAATCAAGAAAAAACAAGTCTTCCATTACTTTGCTTTGTCAGCTTTGCTCAATCCAATGAGTTAAATATAGAAGGATTCGCAGCTCATAATTTATCGCAATATCCCGCGTGGCGAGATTTCATTATACTCGCCACTGCTACTTGCCGCCTATATACTGCTATTGCAGTCAAAATTAAGTCATATAAAACATTACTATCACAAAAGCAGAGGAAGATACAGCTAAAACATCCTTATATACTCCCTCAGACCATGTCTTATCAATTTAAAACAAGTTTTATGATCATTGTTCGGGTTTTGAAGAAGGAGTTAGAATTTTAAGTTAAGAGGGAATATCATTCTCGAAGGCGTGACTCCGATCGCCATTATTTTTTATATCAACAGTTGGTCAAATAAAAACGTTGATATCACGAAAGACTGGGAGGCTACAGCTTTAAAAATAATTATATACACCCTCAGAATATTTTGTTCAATTTAATTAAAGTTTGTGACCATCTTTCTGGCCATCTTTTCAAAAGTACGTCCAATAAAAACGTTGATATCTGGGGAGCTACGGTTATAAAACTCCTTATATACACCCACAGACCATTTCTGATCAATTTGAAACACATTTTATGATAATAATTCGGGTTTTGAAGAAGGAGTAGGAATTTTTGAGGGAAACCACCCTCAAAAGCGGGGCTACGCAGCCACGAGTCAACACCAAGGCATATAAAAACGTTGACATCACACATGCAGGGAAAGCTCTACCGCTATAAAACTCCTTGTATACACCCTCATACCTTTTCTGATCCATTTTAAACGAATTTTATTACGATTGATCGGGTTTGGCAAAAGGAGTTTAGTTTGAACTTTGAATGAGGAGGGAAGACCGCCTTCATAGGTGGGACCAGGTTGAAAATTTGATAAGATGTTATGGTCTCGAATCGTGGTATTGATCAAAACAAAACAATGAAAAAGTCTGGAGGCAACTTGAGGCGGAATATTGTATTTTTTTTTATAAACCATATGTGCCAGAATGCCTACATTTATCGTGATGATATGTTGAAGCGATGGAAATCGTCCGCCATTAACAGGGCACGCTCGGCATTAACGAAGTGTATCATGGGTAATCTCGCAGTATATCGCCCCACGCAACATATTTATTATCGTACTATGTAAAATATCGCGATCCTTGCTATATATAAATCCTTGCTCAGTCGTTGTACATCTAAGCAGTGCATTTACCTTTGAATGGATCCTCTATCAAACTATTTAATTTTCTCAAGAAAATCATTATGATATAAAAATGTGTTGGCTCTCAAATGTGATGCCAAATATTTTTTTATCTACATCACAATATTTTGTTGCATTAAATGTGACATCGTGATTTATTTGTTTTCATTTGCTAAAATAATGAAGTCTGCAGATAAGGCAACAATGTTCTTTATTAATCTAATTTAGATAGACATAATTAATAAGGATGAGGTTAAACTTGTAAATCAAAATAAAGTATTCAGCTTACTTTAATTGCACGTCGTGAGGTTTGAGCCCCGTACATTGCGCTGGCTCTTTGTTCATATTGCTTTTTTGGGGGCGGGTGTACTGTTTTTATTTTATATTTCATTGAAGAATGCATTTTTTCTTTTACCTCTATTTTAGAAAAATTGCTTACATGACATGTTCCATCTTTTGTTGACCTTACATTAAATTATAGATATGTTCCTACTGAAGTTGTACTGTAGATACAATTCCGTGTCAGCAATGGTATGTTTATCTATAATTCTAGTATTGTTCAAAGGTTTTTATGGAGAAACATCAAAACCCGTCTAATGATCGTTGTCATACTTCATTACCTCAAAAACAAATTGTATCCATTTCACATTATGAATTGTTCAAAATAAATTGTGCTCAATATGGACTACTTGATTATGGCTTAAAGCGACCTAAAAAAAAGTGGTAACGGTAACAATATTTTATCGATAAATTTCACTGATGATACAGTTTTAATATTTGCAAGGTTTTTTTTATACCAGCCTTACGAGCTTTATTTTTTTAAATTATTCTTTACATTAATTTACATTGATTTAATTATACTATATTTCATCTAATAAGTAAAGTTATATTGTAAGAATCGTCATATGTATTTCGTTATTGGATTTTTTTTTCTCTTAAATCATTTCAAGGAAGAAGTAACCACTTCGGTAACGACAGTGTCATTAATTTCATGATAAATATGATACCTATGACAATATAACGATTTCATGTTATTATAAAAAAAATTGAACGTCTCCTTCTCGTGATCTACGTTTTTCAATCATAAAACGGAGAAAGAAGATTTAGAAATGTAAAACTAGTTCATGAAAGAATAGCATGATATGACTAGTGCAGTGGCGTTTAAGCCTCATTATATAATAGCAATTTTGCTACATAAAAAGTACAATAGTGTGATCAAAAGAGAATGATGGATTGATGAACGAAATATGGCATTATACATTACTTCTCGCTTACTATTTTGGGACTCGTTGTACTCCGAACATTCTCTTTATTGTTTGATTATTAACATTAAAACTCGATTTCGTTTCAGGGAAATACCAACAAGGAACATAATTCAAGGAATCACAATTCGTGGAAAGTATATATCTAGAATAACATCATGATTTTACATATGATTTAACTAATCGTTGCAGTTTTTATAACTTGCGTACAACCAATTTATTTCGTGGTGGTTAGATTACAGCGTCATATTCTAACATTCATCTATATTTATGAATAAATTGCTTTTATCAATTAATTACTTCATTTTGACTCATTATAAAACTGAAAATAAACAATAATTAATATATCAACGCAGGTACATAATACTAACATCATTTGTGGCGATAAAGTTTTATTCCTGCTTATAATACTACAAATAATGTTGTTGTTATTTGATGTAAATTTTATACTAGAATTCTACAAAAAGAAATTACGAATTCTTATACTTTCCAACTTACTAAATTTTCAGAAAAAATTTGTGATCAAACACAAGCTCTTCGCCACTTCTTTACAAACTGAGCTTAGCAGCATGGAAGTTCCTACTATATACCGGCTTCTTTTGATTTCCACCAGAATCTTGGTTCCCTTGCTTATTCTTTCCCAAACATCACAAATCACCTTATGAATATAGATTTCCTCTTCAAGTCATTGCTCAATAACCAGACTTTCTATTTTATCTACAAGTGCGCTCGATTCCATAAAAAGAAATTATTACAAATTTTTGTAAGAAAACTAATGAAAATAGTGAAATTTACTATTTTTGGAGTGATATAAATTAGTTTGAAGTGCTTGATAGTCACATGCCCATGTGCGAACGTTCGAATCTGTACCTAATTTAGATTTTTGACCCTATATACTACATTTCCAAATAATCTTATAAAACAAAATTTTGCATATCTTATCAAATTGTCATTTGATAAATCAGGATGTGAATATATTTGTTTGAATTCTTTTACATCATTTTAAATAACGAAAAACATGAAAACTACTTTAATTGAACTTATTTTGTTATGATTTCAACACTCGAATGTTACACAACATTTTTCTTTCCATATGGCAATGTCGTTTATCGTCAAATTATTGGAATTCCCATACGGAACAGTTGTGCACCACTTATTGTGGACTTTTTTTGTATTGTTACAAATCACATTTTATGGCTAGAATAAATGAAGACGCTTCCAAACAACATTTAATAGAAAAAAATATGTTAAAAACGATGAGGGAATAACATTTTGTAGGTTTAAGTTCTCTCGAGCTGGCATGTCAGTTAACTGCTAGTAGCCCTTTCTTTGTACATATGTGTAAATCATATTCAGTTTGTTTCTTTATTTCTGTTTTAAAAAGGGACTGGTTTTAAGTTTGTTTGATTATGTAATATTTTGCCAGATTTAAAAGGGGAGGGTTTCGATCACACCAAAGTACTTTAACCGCGTTGCCTTTTTTGCGGCTGTTAGGAATTTCTGGTCTCTGTGTGTATTGTTTCGTTTTTACTGTAATTTTACTTTTATGTTGCTGGAGTATATGGGGCAACTATTTCGCTGTACCTACGTATAATGTTGTTTCGGGGACAGAGAGCAGTACGTACTAGTTTTGCATACGAGGTCACATATTTATTTTGGGACCGGCAAGTGTTTACTTTTTGTACTTTGTATATCTTGAGTGTTTGCCTTCACTTAATCAAGCCAGCACACAATACAAAATTACTAGACAAGGCTTGATTTTTACCAAGTGATTACCGCCTTTTTTCTGTTATCGGTTGGGTGATATTCTCTGATATGAAGCACCTTATAAAGGTATGAATGAGGGCTTGTGAGTAAAAATGTATTTTGCAGATGAAACTGTGCCACATTAATTTGTTCGCAAGTAACTTTTTCTCCGCTCCAAATCCAACTATTCTCCACTCAAAATCAGGTGCATACTACCTTTTAGTGTTCATAAAATCGAATAATTTTCATCGTAGAAAAAGTATACAAGATTGGTCAAATTAATTATATGATGCAATAAAGTATATGGAATGAATTTCTTTGATTTTGTCGTTTGGGGCACATGATTATGTTAACGTTCCCCTTGTTTGGAACGAGTTTGCACATACACTACAGCATTGTTTACAACAAAGGCACCGTGGATTTAAATGGTATATATAATTTTATATTGGATGAATATACCTACCTTAAGCATGCACTCATAACACAAACAAATGCAAACTTCGTGTTCTTTTTTTTTCTTACATTACTTTTAACTTTGAAGTCAGTCTCATATCTTGACCGACTCTTACAGATCGTTGGTGAAGGAAAACTACTGACAAACGCGATGACTTTTCATTTCGTATTGTCAACTTTCTTTTCGTTTGTGGCAACATCTCTTCAGTATCTGCGTATGGACTTTTCATATCACAACACAAATGTTGTGCAAGAGATTGCCATAACAGCGCATTATTTTTGTATAGCGCTAGACTTCTTTCAATTAGGCTTCTGGAACAAGGTTATGCTGTTACAAGATTGAAGTCATCATAACAGAAGTTTTATGATTGTCTTCATGAACTCGTGGATCGTTACAGTGTATCCATCTGAACCATGAAAACTGATTTGTTTAACGTGTTATAGTTTTCCTTTCCACTTCCGTCTAACCCAGACTTGACTTCATATGAGCAGATCGGCGGGTGTTTTTAAAAAAGCAGAGGACACTTATCCTACCGGTACACCTTGTCCGCTAGGATCTTGGTTCCTTTGATAACTCTTTCTCTGAAGCGGTTTTTCTACTTTGATTTTTGTACTTACTCAAAAAAAGACACAATTGTTGTCTCCTCTCCAAGTTGCCAGAGTTAAGGTGTAACAAGACCTTCAACATGTTAATGTATAACTAAGTACATGTAATAAAACGAGTTAAGGTTTAGTTCTATTATTGCGATCAGTACACTTTATATGTAAATCGGGATAGTATGTAATAATGTAATCCGTCAATATTTTTTTAACACCCTTGGTGGAAACATGATTTTACTGGTATCAATATTTCAATAATATATATTTAGTCAGTTTGAACCGTATTTTTTTCAAACAGATTTTAACATGATGAGAAACGGCAACTGAGGTTTTTTTTCCATGAT
Organism: Perna viridis; assembly: GCA_037379345.1. Classification (NCBI taxonomy): domain Eukaryota; kingdom Metazoa; phylum Mollusca; class Bivalvia; order Mytilida; family Mytilidae; genus Perna; species Perna viridis. Next base: position 6,545,052 of record CM074511.1, on the reverse strand, counting down.
ACAAGATCATAACATAAGTTTACTATTACAAAAGTACAGTTGAACACTTGAGAAGGTTATTTTGATGTGTGATCATGGGAACCACAATTAAACTTTTACTGTTTTCCTTCATGATTAAATGATACAGGAAAAACATGAGAAAGTACATCAAATATTAAAACCAAGAACAGTGTTAATTAATGGTTATAATATATAACGAGATCAACAAGTAAGATTCTTTGTCAAAATCATAGTATTTTCTCATGACATGACGATAGAAATGGTGACCATTCGTTGCATATGACACAGTCATCAATTGACTAAAGTTTATTTTTGTACTTGGTGGTAACATTTTTATTCACACATAGAATGGGATTTAGTAAGGTTATCATATTTGAAAATGTCTGCAGTTGCTAATGTTACAAGTTTCCTTTTAACAACAAATATCTTCACATCAGACGAGTACAGAAAAACGTTGTACAAAAGTATAGATCTGAATTAAAAAGGCATTACAACTATATTTAAAGCTTGTCCTGTTCTTTATGCTTAAAAATGCCATTTTATTCAAATATCAAAATGCACATGGTTGCTGTGTGTTGATGAACGCCATCATCCTACATCAAAAATTATTCAAAACAATGAATTGTAAATCAAAAAATTGGAATTCAAATTAAAAACTCTAATTTTCCCAAACCTATTTTCAATGTGTATGACATCAAACAAGGTACATGAAAATCGTGTTTCATATACAACCTTACAAATCTTTGTACTTGGTGGTAACATTTGTATGTATGATTTTAGTTACTTTATGTTCTTTGTTGTGAATGTCTGTTTTCCATGTCTGGTGTTTGTCCCCGTATTACATTATTTTGATTACCGCTATAACCTTGGTTCCCTTGATTACTCTTTCCAACAATGCACTTTCCACTTGTATAAATGAAATACGCGACTTTCACAATCTATGTATTTCTTGCAAGTAAAAATATACAGAGATCTGTTTGTCCATTACTACTTTGACTTTTGTAACTTTATCAAAATGATTTATACGCATAGAGCTCTACAAAACTTTTTGTTATGTTTTACTCAATGGTCATTTTAACGGGAATAAACATACAAAGATTGTTCCAAAAACTATTATTTTATTTAAGTTTCTATGTATATTCAAATAATCTTTTTAGCTTCAATAACATTTTCTTAGACGCAATAGCTATCAAGTTAGATGAATTAAAATTTATTTGTCTAAGTGAGATAATGACATTTATCATCATTTTGAGTTATTATTATATAATAATTTGTCGGTTTCCGTGAAAAGATGTTCCAGACAAACCAATTATCTTGTCAGAGGATTATTATAGTAATGAATGATAAATGAAATGGTGCTTTTTCTGTCCTAGCTTTGTCTGACAACTTTTATTTCTCGATACCAAATTTGCATGAAAACAGCTTTTAAACCAAGAATCCCCATTACTTTAATGTGATCTAAATGAAACCTATGTATAAAGCCATATTAAATCCATCGAAAAGATCAAAATTTCGAAAAATTATTCAACGGAAGATATGTAATTGCTTGAACAGAAATTGTGGGTTGTTATGCAATCTGGACAGACAGTTTAATTAAGTAAATGGTAGGAGTCACAACATGCGTACTTCTAATTCTTCTTCGTAGGAAGTTATTTTTAAATAGGATTTAGAGAATTTGATAGGAATTTTTCAGAAAATATGTTAGTTTAAACATATTCATTCAAATATAAGCACAAGCAAATACAGTATACACATTTACATACAAACTCATGGTAGAATCCGGTAAGAAGATAGATAGCTTATACAAAGTTCCGTGTCATTAAGAGTAAACTTGCAAGAATATTCTTATAAGTAAGATGCATGTGGAATGATTTTCATAATTGACTAGTAAATAAGACAAACGAATAGAAAAAAAAATGGAATAACAAAATTAGTGTAGAGATGCAGTACATGGAAGTCATGCATTTATAAACATTTTACTTTTGATAATAAACTTCTGAACTTTAAGAGAAACTTCTACATTTTGATCAGCATTTAGAATATTTGAGCCATACAACAATACATTTACAGTAATAGGTACATCAAGTGCCATAGGAAATATGATTTCATTTCGTAATAAAGTATATTTGAGACAAAAGAGCAAAAAATGGGAAGTTGATTCGACATGACCACAGGTGCAATTAGTGGAATTAACAAGGTTACGACTGAACAGATGTTCGTTGAATGAAGCACTGTTCATTCGCAGTCTTGCATGTAATATTTGCCCTAGTCGTGTACCAATAAAGTACAGATTCGGACATTTTATCAACTGTTCTTTAATCTTATTTCTAAAAATGTTAGTGGAACTAGAACTCTTGGTATTCTGAAGAAGTTTGTTTCACAGTTTAATTGTTGCTGGCAAAAAGTATTCAGAATAGAAGTTAGTTCTCGTGCGAATTTCTAAAATATTTTGTGATTGTCTAGTATAATGTCCATGCAAGGAATCAACCGAGTTTGGAATTAACGATTGCAAATACTCTGAAGTTTCCTTGTTGATAATCTTATATAATAATATGAGTCTATGATTTCCTTTCTGTCCGAAAGTTTTTCCCATCCCATTTCCTTATATAGTTTAAACAGAAAATATGTTAAATCAAACTTAATTGGACATTTTAAGGCAACACGGTCACACATATTGATGTTAAATGAAACATTTGTATTACTTTAATCGAGATGCAATAACCCTTTTTACCCATGGTGGTTTCCTAATTAAAGAGTTCTATACATATCATTACATTTCGTATTTCTGACATACCCATGTTTTGTGATATTGCACTGCTGTTATCGGTTGATAAAAGAGATACATGTAGCAAATTTATCAATAGGTCAAATATCTGATAGGTATATTTGCCTATATTTACTCACTTTAAAATAGGACATCCAAAATCAAATATATAGGAAAAAATGGTTATACATGTACTTGACTTGACCAAATTAAATGAATACCAACATATTTGTTTGTTGTACTAGGTGATAAAAAACAATAGTGTCTGCTTGGTGCATGCAATATCATGTTTTATGTAACACTTACAACAGATATAGATCTCTTTCAAGTGTTCCAAAAAAACATGATATCGCGTGCACTAAGCTGTCATAATTGTATGTTAACAATTTTTTTAACAATGACATGTTACTTTTCCAGAAGGAAGAAAGTAAATGGAGTTGTTTACGTGTACGGTTGTAATTCTTTATTTGCGTAAAAATCTTATCAATACGTAGGAGGGCAAAATTTAAATAATTTAAGAACCAAAAGAAGTAACTGTAACAATGCTACTTTATGTCATACCATGACCTTGGGACTAATTTATATGCTGGGGTGAAGGAATTCGTAACAGTATACGAAAAGTTAAGAGAATGTTAGAAAACTAATATTTCCAATACAAATACCACAGCATCAATGAGTAATCAAGGAAACCAAGATTCTAGCGGAAATCAAAAGAATGTAATCCGGGAACAATGACCAATTATAAAAAACAAACACAACAAAGAACATACAATAACTAACAATAATGCATATAAAGTAACAAAAATAAATGTGCAACTCGGACTCCACTAAAAACTGGGAGCATGGACCAGATGCACCGATAGGGTAAGCGTCCACTGGTTTTCTAGAAACACCCACAGAGTTGCTCATAAAAACTCAAAACCAGGGTAGACAAAAGAAGAAAGGAAAACTAAGACACATTTAACAAATCAGTTTTCATGGTGCAGATGGATACACCATAACGATTCACGAATTTACGAATACGACTATAAAACTTCTGTAGCAATGACTTCAATCTTGTAGCACATAAAACAACAATATAGAAACATTAAAATTCAAGTACATGGCTAAAGCGTAGAACATTTAGGAAACCGAGACAATTTACATGCACAATGTAGATACCGTCACTCTTAACATCATGGCAGTGTATCATCAACAAAATCAAGTCAATCATAATGTAACTTTAATGAACTAAATTAATTAATAAGCTGTTTAATTTTTACCTAAGTATTTTTGTCGATTTTGTATAGAAATAATGTAGGTACTCTAAGCCTTTTTCCACAATTTTATTTATCATCAGCATAAATCAACAAATACAAAAAATGGACAATAAAAATGAGATTACAACAAGCTATAAAACCTGGTGCAAAATTCTCTGCTGAAGAAAAAAATCAACATAACAAATACAAAAAAAACCTATCTAATCATCTAGCAATAAATGCAGTTTTCGCATTTATCATACAGTAATATGTTCATTCATTGCATACTTGAATTTAGTTTCTAAGTAGTTACCAGCAAAACTGTGTAATCGTTTAAAGTATCTAGGAATCGCGTAATTCAGCTCAATTACAACAATGTAATAATTGACATCTAAATAGGTTCGCCATAACACACAATACTTTTTTACAGATACTTTTCTTTCAATAATCGATGAGTTACAAGTTCATGAACTAAAAGCATATTTTTCGATAAAAGACCCTGAAATTGGTTTTACAATTCACTAAAAGAAACCATCTGCCTCGGTAACCATGGATAAGTTCACCAGGTCAATCACCCTATATTACTTTGTGTCTTGAAATGATATCACTTTTTTGCTTTTGGATTTCGTTTTCCATTGCCTATAACTACGACTTTCATTCAAGGTTGATGTATATGTCTCGGGAATCAATGAACTCAGATACCATTTCATACAAGAATTCATATTGCTCCTGCAAGTAAACAATATAACTGATCCTGAATGTATCCATATGAAGGATAATAACAAAATTATCGAATTGATAAAATCTGATCAAAATGAATAGTCAAAAGGAAAGTCCTTTTAACAAAATGCAATATCAGGGTAAAAACCCGAAAGTTGGAAACCACCGCAATGGTTCTGACTTGTTACAAGCATTCCCGATATGAGAGATGGATAAAACTAAGATCTACGGTACTAAACCGCCCGTTTACATTACGGATCATATTTCCAAAACAATATCAGAATAAACACAAGACATACTAAAGACAAAATGCGTCATTTACCAAGGCAAGTTAATTCCACTTCAATGTCTAAATTTCTACACATTTGACTGTGAATGGAGAATTTTTTGGAACATAAATATAAAATCTAATATAAATACATATATTGTTGCTTTTAGAAACATGGTTCTTCATTTGATTAAAATTTCTGTATGATTGCTTCTTTGCGGTACATTTTATAAGTTGTCGTTGTCCATGCTACCTTAATTTTACCTTAGATCTATGAATGGTCATTTTAATAAAGACCAAATTGCTGAGTACCGCCATTGTGCCCTTAAGTACAGGACTGCTATATGGTACTTACAACCGTGTTAACAAACTGTGACCGCCTTGACTGTATTTTCTGAACAGCATGGTAAACATCAATCTCTTGCGTCAGTCTTAGATTGTCTAGAACTAAGCTGATGGCACAATACAAACCACTACAATGGGCACCATTCCTATAGATGTTCCAATAAAGTCATTATATTGATGGATCTCAAAGTTAGAATAGAAGGTGAAATGTCTAAGCTTGAGGAAAGACATTTACACTTAATCTCAAATGGAATATCTTGCAGTTACGATATTTCTTTGATAGTCTTTAAACAATGAGGATGAATTTCCACAAAAGTTTTTTTGTAGATTTTATATCAATCAATATTCTTAAATGTTGAAAAGAAAACGATTACGGGAATTTTTGTTAGCTTTAATAAAATGCATTTCAATGAACATATCATGCTAATTTCACTTATATAACCGAATAAGTTTAAGTATTTAGAACTGAATCGTTTGATTTCTTAATTGATTTTTTTTTCAACCTTCTTTACCGATTCTAATGTATGTTATCCATGTTATTAGGTGATTTAAAACTATTCATACCAGACTATATTGCGATGACTTCTCAATATCAGAAAACGATCTCGATTATATATATTTTAGAACTTTGTAGTATTTATATTTTTAAAAACATACATGCATTGTACTACAATACTCTCAGAGCAAATGTCATTTTTCCACCTTTCTACAGCATCAAGGAGCGACAAAAGAGAATGTTTCGATACCGGAAGTCTGGAGTTTACTGGCCATTTAGTAAAGTGGAAAGATCTGACAGTGCGAGGATCTCCGTAATTCTGTAATTGAATAAAACATTAAACAACTAATATAACAACAATGCGTTGTATCAACTGAAAAATATTTTGGCATTGTCAAGGATTGTCGATATTTTTATTGATGCTAACTGTTCAGAAACCTTTAAACTGTATCCGTTTATAACCCTCCTACAACGAAGTATGTTTTCATTATAGATCTATGTACAATGTAATTATTAATTATAATTCATCCTGTTTATGTTATGTGGGAAGTATCAGATAGATCACTTACTCTTTTAGTAATTGAAAATGTCCTCTGTGTAAACCCATCATGGATATCGGAAACCGTCTCTGTTTTTATTTTTAATGGACCGTATGATATCGATTCTCCTTCAGAAGGCCACCATACGCCAGTTTCCTACAGGTCGTAAAAAAGACCATACAATTTAAACTGGTTTAAAGGTATATTTATGAATAAAAAGTCTCAATTTCAGCATTTATATACTGTTAAGATTATTTCAGTTTACACTGTTAAAATAAAAATGATATCGGTATACAATTTCATATTATTTTAAACAACATGTTCCATGTACATGAAAATAATTATGGGTTAGTTCTTGCATTTCTAATACAAACGTTTTAAAAATATATGGAATTTTTCCAGTATTTTTTTCTATTTACAATTGCAACTTGTTCGTCTTCTTCCTCATCCACCAGATTCAGAGATACAACGGTTTTGCATTCATGATCAAATAACAGTCTCCAGAAATCAACCACTGTGTTAGCCAGTGGTGTCTGTGTCACAATGTAGTTACTTCCACGGGAGTAAGACTAAAACAAATTACGTAAAATCAACAAAACATGTCTGAAACTCCAAACAGCCTCAAAATAGATAGAAGTTTGAATAATTTATTGCAGAAGTGATAAGATTCCACGTACAGTATGTCACATATCATAATACTAATAGTGATGATGTAATACTAAACTTTTTTTTTTAAAATCCCCACTTGAATCTTGGTCCCTTAATTACTCTTTCAGCAGTAACAAATAAAACTCGAGTGAAACAATCAGTGAATCCCAGTAGTTTTAATTAATTCTTCAACTAAGTGTATTTTGTCATTAATGTAAGCTAACGAAGAAGAAGGGTAACAAGTCAGATGATACTCACAGGAATAACAACGGCATTGATGTAATTATTTGTACCATGTACATGAGTACTTAGAAATGGTCGGTACTTGTCAACTGAAAGTAAATAATTATCATACAGAAGAAACTAATGCATCATATTTCTGATCTGTAAAATTTAAGTATTTGATTTTCTTTAGCTGTGTTTGTTTATTTTCTGTTACTGTGTTTGCGGATGTAGATAATTTTGTCAAAGTCATTTGATTCTGGGTTATTGTTTCTCTTCTGTTACCTTTGATGCCATATCTTGATGCTTTCATTGAACTAAAGGTTTTCCTAACATCATAAAACATTTAAATAACTCTGTTGTAAATATAATACAATAAAATATAGTGCAAATGATGTTATGGAGATAGGATATACCTGGTAAAACATCCAAAGCTCTATTTTTCTGAATGTTATCTTGACAAAGAGAAACGCTGCAATTTACATTGGAGTGGTTTGGTTTAATGTTCTTCAGTGCCTGAAAATGATATTGTTTTGATACAGTTAAAAACCTCATTACTTTGTCCATATATCATTTAGAACAAGATTTTTTTAATTTATGTTATCCTTGTTATCTGGGAACCATGTTTTGTTCGTTTAAGTATCAACCAAACTATAAAGGGATGTTTCATATATGCCCCAAATATATAGTAACTCACTTTCATAATGGTTAAGATCAGGAAACTTAATATTCTAATTAGCATCATTGTACTTAAGGGGGTTTATTTGGTCATTAATGTTTCTAACTCTATACTTATCGTCCATAGACGGAACGAGATCATTAGTTCTTATGTCATCCTGTGAGTATTGACTGATAATGAAAATTCTCTTTTTGGTTAACAAAAGGCTATGGTAATAGCAGTTGAAATTACAGTACAGATCTTCAGCCGGAAATCAACGTCACAAAATTATAACCTTAAATTCTTCTTTCAACGCCTTTCTACTGTCATGTTTGAGTTGTTCGTACATAGAAGAGAATTGTTGCCTGGTGATTGACGTCTTCCTGTATGTCAGTGCCTCCAGTAAAGCAAAGTGTAGAAGTCTGTATTGGTCCTGTAGACAGTATATAGTACTATAAACATGCATTATTAACTAACTACAATTAAAATATGTCAAACACTGACCAATTGATATGAACTGCAGACAGTATATAGTACTTTAAAACATGTACGAATAGATGTAAAACTTTGTGTTATCATACAGTTATATAATGTTATGTACAATAAAAATAAACTGTGATGTGTTTATTCGAAAATCAAATGTTACAAACATTATACCATATAATGAATAAGAAGAACGAATCGAACGCAACCAACTATAAAATAGAAGACAGACCATTTGTTGAAGCAACATGGACGTAAAAAATGTTTGAATAGATTAATTCGAACTTTAATATAACAATATGACAAAAGAGTCCCATTTCACAGGAGATTGGTGATTTAAATTAAAAATGAGAGTCTATTTAGAAATCCAGTGAGTGCTAAATAATAATTCAATTTCCGAAGTAACGCGGTTTCTGATTGGATCAGAAATGTCGGTTAGCATCTCATCGACTAAATTTTTTTAATGATAGTGGCGTCATCAAACTTTTTTAATGATTTACTCTTTGAATTTTGGTACTTAAATTAAATTATAAGGAACGATTGTTATAATATGTTATCCGCTTGACATGACAATGTACACAAACATGTTTACTTACTGCGTTCTGCACCATAGTCATTCTGCTTTCTCTCATTTTCCTAACAAAACCTTGAATGTCGACATGAGTTGATTTCTTTCCATATTTATACAAGGCATCTAGAGCTATGAATGTACCGGTTCTACCCACTCCAGCACTATAAAACATTACCTCGTTAGGTACAAACGTACATTACTGTCGGTTTATTATTTAATAAGAATTTTTTAGCTTTCAAATGGTTTGTTTAAGTTTTTTAACATTTCTTTCTTGTGACTTTGTATTTCGAAATAACGAATCGGAAATATTAACTAACTGCAATTCACAAACAAGTACTATTTTTAAACTCAAATTTTACACAATAGTTTTATATATTACCTGCAATGGACAAGAAGAGGTCCACTTTGTGGAGAATCCATGTTCATTACTATTCTGTGGAATTCAACTAGTTCCATCGTGTCTGGAATTCCATGGTCAGGCCAACCGGTGAAATGATACTGAATCACTTTTCTTGTTTCTGATGTCTGTGAAAATCGTGTGTAATCAAAATACAAAACTTTGCTTTTAATAGTGACAGGTAAGTTACATCTAGGAGTTAAAAAAATGTTAATAATAAGAAAATCAGACTTCATCAAACCAAGAGCGCTCGTACACTCAGTAAACTGCTGCATTTTTTATAAATACCATTTGTTTATTTTGAGTTGATGCTATTACTTTTTATTATTATTATTATTATTACAGAGATGATGTAAGCTCAAATTTTAATGAAAGCGTTTTAAATATCGTCAAATAAATTAATGGCAAAATTGCAGTTTGATTTTGATAAGGACATGTGAAGTTATATTTATAGCATGATCTTACGAGTTATTAAAATAGACCTTGAGCCCGCATGATGAGAAGTCTATTCGGATAACGAGGCAGGCGGTGTTATAAATTATTTGTGACATGAATTACCCACACCCATTAATCGATAATTGACAAATGAGAGATATACATGCACGAGTAGCTCGTCCTCTCGTTCTGGGTGGAGTCATTTTCGTCAGAGGCGGAATTGTCAATGTGCAATATTTATGATAATGAGGTTAAATATTGCATGATTGATTTCCAATTGAGTTAAATGGGAACACGTGACATGTCATGTTACATCATTCAAGATTTCTAATTAAAGCACACTTGGTCTTCCTCTCATATTTATTTGGGGGAAAGAACAAAAAAATCTTAATTCATGTTACAACCGAGGTTACCCTCAATTGTGGTCCTTGAAAAAAAAATCAGGTTTACTAGATAACACCTCTTAACAATTTTACATAAATACCTTAACGTTTCCGACAGTCACGTGACGAACTGAGTAGGTACTCAATTGTGTACATTCATCTAACGATATCAGGACATCACAATAACGTAATGGTTTATTATCGGGCCAATATTTTTCACATTTTAGCTGAAATGAAAAGCATAAGTTGCACATTTACCTTTAGCAATATATCACTCAAACGCTACATAGTTGCTCAGAGTGATTGAATGATTTTTTTTCAGTTTAAATTAGTGTAACAAGTACAATGTCTATATTTCTGTTTGAATTGAATTAAAGTGTCGCATGACTCGCAGTAACCTTTTCATAATTATGAGAAGTTCCATTCTTTGCTGATTAAATCATACAATCGTTAAATGCTGAGCTTTTTTTTTGTTTGAAGTTTGTCAGTCTTGTCAATTTACTTTGATCACGAGTTCCATTCGTTTTAATTTGCCTCAAGTTGAGCAGCTGCATCAATATATCTTCCGATAAAATTTGTTTGATTCGAATTTATAGCTACTAAGCTCTAATCAGTCATTGGTTTTTTATTCAATATCATTCCCATATATAGCATAATCTCAACGTAAATAATTGTTTATAGACTTAATGCCCATCCAACCGCAATAGTTTCTCTCTCATACATAGTACATAGGACTGTTACACGCAAAACCACAAATTCCAGCAAGTGCAGAGATGAAACTTCCTTGAAGGGTGATGAACTCCGAAGTTGTGTGAATTGGTGCAGATAAAGGTACAAGAAGACAAAAAAGAGCAAGAAACGATTAAAACATGTATATATAAGTATACCTTCCCGTCTTCGTAAATATTGGCTAACATAACAATAATTCCGACCCCTTCTTGCCATATCATTCTCCAAAAGTCACGGACAGTAAGACGATTAGGGCCCTGTGCAGCTATATACACCTTCCTAGATTCAACACTCTGTAACAATTAGTATTACAATTAAACTCTAAAAAAAGTCAATGTACTTGAATATGATTAAGTGTAAGTGTTTATAAGAATCAGTCAAAATGGGAAAAATCAGAAATTTGCATGTCAAAACCCCACCGATCTAACAATATAATATCACACAGGGATATTTTCTCCATTTGAAAAGACCGTTATTCAATCTTTGCATCAGTGACTTTGCTCTGAAAAAAAGTACGGTTTTTGACGGAGTTATCTGCCTTGAAATGTTCATTTTCAATGCATTTCCATGAAATTATAACTCAATGCACTACCATGATATGGATTTTTTTTTCTTTGATACTGATGGTGCAAATAGTCAAATTACACTATCAAAATGGGATTTTTTCATATCATGTTTCACCAAGTTCCTGCTTCTTACAGAGACTGACAATGAAGTGTTATCGTGGCTTATGCTTTTGTATGGGTCTTCAAACAGATTTCAAGATTGAATTATTACAAAAAAGTGTCGTAGCAATATTTATTACTCTAGGTATAAATGTGTAATTTGTTATATATGATTATGGCCTTTAGGCCCTTTGTGGGCAAATAAGCACAAAGATTTACAGATTGAAAGTTACCAAATTTATTTATCTGCTAGACGATTAAGCAATTTAACAGACAATAGCTTCTGACATTAAAACCTTAGAGATTTGTATATTTATGTTTTATATGTTACTTTGTATGATTTCACTATGACAAGCATCTTTTCAGTTTACTTTGTCACCTAGGAATTCTGTAAATGTCTGTTTGACACATCATTCAATAATTTGATCTACCAAAGGGACAATGTGTCTCACCACTATCTTTTCAAACGTAAAATCTGATGGCTTAATCGGTTATTCAAAGTGGAAGCTTAATTATTGTGACAAGTAAATAGATGCTCAACAACCATACTTTGCATTGCAGATTGACAATTAATGTTTTAATCATAATCGTATATCCAAAAAAGTATTGGGAATACACAAATGTATATCATCATCCATTCAATAATACTTCCAAACCATTGAGTACTCACGTCAATAAAGTTAGCATTGATGTAGTCAGACTCAGATTCTCCCTGTATTGGCTTCAGCAAAACTCTAGAATGATCATCTAAAAGTATATTTGTCTAGTGCTCAAAATGTAATTTACTTTTATCAATAGTCATCATTACGAATATCAAAGCATTTTTTGTTTAATAATAGATGGTATGTTATCAGTTTCCGATTGTTTTAATCATACTTTGTCAAGTGTTATGTAAGGTTTGTTTACATCGAGAGGTAAGTACTACCACTGTGGAGTTATCTAGCAAATACTTGGTAGCATGAAATTGAATCATAACAACAATACTAGAATACATGAAAAGCAAAATAATTTAACAAATGCAACCTGCAAGTATTTTTTTTCACCGTAGAAGTGTCAATGAATCTAGAGCTATACATACAGGGAAACGTAGTGAGAAATCTGTTCTTGCATTTGTTTTCTGGTTTCTGTCCTGCAGTGTGTGGATACATAGGAACATTCCTCAGTTGCTACGTTTTATAAAATAAAAAGAACAGTTACAATTGTAAATATATGTTTAAACAGATTAACTTTAGGCGTTATAGCAAGAATATAATAATAGAGCAGAAATTGATTGGTCAAGAAAACTCACCATTTTTTTCTCAATTGTCAGAAAGAGAAAAACATTATACATCAAACACCTATTGCACTTCATTTTGACTACTTTCACAGTCCTCACCTCAAACTCATGTTGATAAATTGATTCTTCTTGTCTCTGTAGGTATTCTTTCATGGTTGCTACAGGGATTCCCCTCGGATCCCTTCCTACATTATAGTAGTCATGTTCTTGGCCTGTGAATGTCACCTGCATGTGTACTCCCGTGCTACCTTCTGAAACAGCAACATGTGTTTCTTTCACATTTTATGTCGTTATACTGATTTACAAATATTTTGTGTACCTGATATTTTCTTTTCAAGTTTTAAATGAGCCACTAATTTAAGGAAGCTCTGTCTCGATAATGAACCACTATTGTATAAATCACAAAAATCAAAATGATTTTTTTATCAAAAGATGTGACTAATGGAATATTACACGAAAGGTGAAATATTAGTCATAAAATCAATACAATATACAAAGCCAAGATCAAAAGCAAAGAAAAAACAGAGAAGTGGTTTACTATTGAAAGAAATCTTTGAAGTAGTATACTCTGATTAATTGATCGATATGGATTTACTATAGACATTCTGACAGTCAATTGTTTGAACACATGGAAGAAAACGTTTTGTCAAATTTTACAACAATCTACAGCTACAGCCACTTAGTTTCATTTTTTACTTGATTGTGAATTAAAAAGGTGACAAAAATGTTCAGATGAAAAATAGTTTTACATATGGCACACTCTACTGTCATGGTTAGCCCACCTGTTATCATATTTTCAGTGTTGTATACCACGTTTGTCTCTTTATCTGCTGTTTTACCGTCTTTGTTATTCTTGTAACGTCTGGAAATAAGATAAAGTAGAATTTTCAGTTTACAATATCTTTTTCGAAGTATCAATCAGTTTTTCTCGTCAATTCTTGTATCAATGACAAATATGAGGACGTGAAAGTCAAATGAAACCGAAAAGCTTTCATTCTGGCTTTGAAAATATTTTCAAAGAACATAACAGTAAATCTTAGTAATGAGTTAGAAGAGACCTTGAGAGAAATGATTGATGGTGATTGTGAGATTCCAGATCCTTTGTTGTCTATAATTATGGACGTATTTTAATTACAAACAATCAGCTGACTGTACCTCAAAGAACATGCGACAACAATCAATGCAATTACTACAACAGCAGCCACGAGACATCCAATTACACCGCCAGACACTCTGATATCCTCGCTGTTAACAGCCCTACCTGTAAACATTAATTGATTAATGATTTGCGAAGTTTGGCCTTCCTTTGCATTAAAGTTATTACGAAATAGCAACAGTCCCTCGTAATACATATTTTGCATTTGCTAAATGGAAAAAGATATTTTTCAATTAAAATAAGACATATCACTCAAAATTGAACTTTTTCCTTAAGGGACTTTCATTATGTTGAATAAAACATGATATGCTTGTCTGGAGAGTAATTTCAACATAAATTAACCAGCATTATGCTACAAACTATTATGGATATAAAGTACTTTTCTGACAGGACTAAAAGTGCAATGAAAAGTTTTCTCGCGTAAATTGAATGGTTTTAATTCGATTATGTGAGGCTTGGTTTGTGAAACGTACATTGCTGTCCATGGTAGCCGTCCTGGCAGCCTATTAAACATTGTCCTGAAATTGGATCACATGCTGTTTTGTTATGACAGTGTCCGCAAAGTTCTTTACAGTCATCACCGTAGAACCCATCAGAGCAAGCTGTAATGAAGTAGAAGACACCGTGGAACATGACAGAAGTATACAAACTGATTATATTAAGCTGAACAAAACTTCGTGAATAAATCAAAATGAAACCAGTTTGGTCAGAAATTGTTATATACCATTGAAAGAATTTTAAATGGGAAATTACTTTTCGTGGAAAATTTTACTTTAAGTTGTGATCAGAAATGACTTTTCGTAAGTATTTTCAGGTATCATTATCAAGATAAATAATTTGAAACAAGTTAATGCATGTAAGCACTGCTCAGCTATATTAGAAACCTACGTATATTACAGTGAGTCCCTCTCCACCCAGGACTACACTCTGTCGGACAGTGTCCCATCAGTGGGTCACAGGACAAATTATCAGCACACTGACCACATACATGGATACAATTACTTCCGTAAAGGCCTGCTGGACATTCTATTAATATAAATATCGGATGGAAATTTGTTATAATCAATTTGTTATTAAGGAAAATTATTTGCTAGCTGTTCTTGATTTGTCTTCTGAACCATTGCTCAATGCCAGAGAAATGAACAAACTATGAAATACGTGTTCCGCATTTCTTTATTCTAGTGCTAACAAAACCTGTTCATTCTAGATGGTCTACTCTCTCTCTCTCTCTCTCTCGAGAATCATAAGTTCTGTTCTACGTATAATTATATCTCACATGATAGTTCGGCGTCACGGTCACTCATCCTAGTTTTGTAACTGCTCGTCAGAGAAGACTCATAATTGTAAAGAATCGACATTTTTGTCAAAGAATTAGTTATTTAGCAATAAAAAGCCATCTGTATTTCCCACGAGAAAATTCTTTATTAGTTACAGACTATTGGTTAACTAATAATTATGTTATTTTCTTCCGACATTAATATTAAATTAGTGAAATATATTAGCATTTTGTAAGATTTATTTGTTCCTGTAAGTCAATTAGTAGTTATTTGTATCCTTACTTCGGTCACATTTTGGATCTTGGAATCCTGGTTTACATCCATGCTTACATTCGCCAGTCACGTGATCACAGTGTTCATCTGTGCAGGTGCTGCATTCTTTTGCACAATCATAACCAAAGGTGCCATGTCTACATGCTGCAATTGATGAGAAGAAACTGTTCAGATTTGAAATAGTCGACGAATGCACGATTTTTATACCCCAATTAATTCTTGAAGATTCAAAATGTTTCTAATGAAAATATTGTTAACAAATAGTTCAGAAAAATAGTAAAATACTCAAGACAGTCATGAAATGAAGCCTAATTTTAAAAATGGTCATACAACTATTTAACAATATAGACAGAATGTCAAAATATTATTTTTACGCTGATGTTGATAGTTACGTATAACACAATGTAGACCACTGTAGCCTGGGCTGCATCCTTCAGTACACTCTCCAGTGACATGATGACAGGGTTCATAGTTCTTACATCTACCACACGTTCCTGTACAGTTGGCACCATAGGAACCAACTAAGCATGCTGAAAACGGAAATCCATGCAACAGTTCATCTACATTCTACACACAAAACATAATGTGTTTGTAATGAATTTTTATTTAACTTTTTTTCATTTTCTTATTATTAAAAAGCTTTTCATAACGACGAATTATTTTATTTCATGTATTAGCCTTGGGTCGTGAGTTATGTAGCATTCCAGGGCATATATATTCAAACAAATAAAATCGAACAGACGATCGCTGTGTATCCATCAATAAAGATAAAGTGGGATAGAGTAGAGAATAAAAAGCAAATAGGGAATGTGTAAAAAAGCAACTACCAGACAACCAAGGATAAATGGTGAAAAATTTTCCACGCGTTCCGATGTGTGGGGGGGGGGGGGGGGGTTATGACATTTGCGCCATTTTATAAATCTTCGTTCTTTCACTTGCGCCTATTTTATTATTTTTCATTTGAACCGATTACCAGGTAAAGCAGGTTATTACATGTATAATAAGGTACTGAATAAATCTCGAAATGAACGAGCAAAGGAGTTTGTATACTCAATGGAACTGTAGCGAACTTTGATATTTTAATGTTTTAATAAAGAGATCTTGGTGACATGTTCAGAGATTAAGTGGATGTAAATAGAGAGACTTATCCTCTTCGAAATCTTTCTACCCCTCCATGTGGTAAGCTGGGGGGCATAATAATATGTACACAACTGGCGTAAAAAGAGGTATATGTTGATATTGATAAATAAAATAAAGAAATAACATACTAGTATCTCGAAAATTAACTTTATTGAACTGTAATTTACTGAAAATGGAAATGGAACAATCTTCTAGGGGAAGGTTTTATCTTACTTTTAAAACATTTTTCAAACTAGAAAAATACCAATCTGTATTAAGCAATGCAAATCGTATATAACTTTTTGCAAATTCAGATGCTTAAATTTTAAATTGCCAATTGAAGTAGGCCGCTTGCATAATGTACTCTACCAGGATAAGCAATGCCCTATGTGTAATTCTCAAGAATGAACTTCAACTCATAAAAATATGAGTTTATTGCGAAAATAAGAAAAAAAACATTTAACAATGAAAACGGAACTACCAACTGCTAATAACATGCCAGTTGTAGACCTTAATTGAACTGGTCAAGAGACAACACATCACCAAATAATACCTCTTCATAACACCTCACCAAATAACACCTCTTCATAACACCTCGCCAAATAACACCTCTTCATAACACTTCTTAATTTAGGATTTAGTATAATGAAATCATAAACTGTGTTACAAAAGATTATTCCGTTTAATGTCAGGAACAAAATCAAAATAATTTGTTTAATTTTGATTAAAAAAAATATGCCGATTTGTAAGGTTAAAAATAAATTTATAAGCGTTAATAACATGACCCCGAAATATGCGAAATTAATGCAAACTATACAAGGAGATTATAATTTGTGCAATGTAAACAATGAGGTTCAAAATATCGTACTGGGTTGACCACATTTAGAACACTCCCTTGTAAAAGAGTTTATAACTCACCATCTCGACAGAGTGGCATAGTGTAGCCCGGTTGACAATACTTAGGACAGTTCCCTGTATGTGAGTTACATGGCTCTCCGTCGGCACACTTGCCACATTTGTGTTCACACGTTTTCCCATATGTCCCAACTGGACAATCTAGAAAATGGTTGATAATTTGGAAACGTTTATTTTTTCACCAAAATTTATACAATTTTATTTATTCTGATTCTCATACGTTTGAATTTCATTTATTTATTATTTTTGTAGACAAATTAACTTTTTTCTAGTATCTTTTTCTTTCATGCAAAGCATAAAATTAAATATAATGCAAGAGAATGGTTCTACGTATTTTAAATTCTGTCGTTAATAACGAGACATGCTTATTACTATTTGAGAGGAATGGCGTCTAAATACTAAATACTGCATTTTTGTTATTTATATTGTTAGTGTAAAAACTTAATAATGTGTACAAGCTATTGAAATATGATAAGATACAAAAGGCATGTATATAAGACATACGATGAAGGCAGCGCTTCCCAAAATATCCCTCAGCACAGCCAAAGGTACACACTCCTGTTTGTTTGTTGCAGTCAGTCAGGTTAGCACAATTGAAACATGTCTCTGAACAATTCAGACCATATGTAAATTGTGGACATACTGAAACAATGAACAATTCAGACCATATGTAAATTGTGGACATACTGAAACAATGATTAGTTCAGACCATATGTATATTGTGGATATACTGAAAACAAAATGAACAATTCAGTTCAGACCATTTGTATATTTGGACATACTGAAAAAAAATGAACAATTCAGACCATATGTAAATTGTGGACATACTGAAACAATGAACAGTTCAGACCATATGTAAATTTTGGACATACTGAAAAATGAACAGTTCAGACCATATGTAAATTGTGGACATACTGAAACGATGAACAGTTCAGACGATATGTAAATTGTGGACATACTGAAACGATGAACAGTTAAGAACAGTTAAGACCATATGTAAATTGTGGACATACTGAAACAATGAACAGTTCAGACCATATGTAAATTGTGGACATACTGAAAAAATGAACGACGAAGACCATATGTAAATGGCAAACTGAATACTTGTACATATTTATCTTGTACTGTATGGAAGCTGTTCATCATACCTGTAGATGTACGTGTACGATAGCAATGAAAAGTGGACGGATGATAAGCATTTTGTATGCGATCGTAATAAATTGTCTGGGGAAATTTTGGCGGTTGAGCTTTACTAAAGAAGGCAACATCAATTAGACTACAAGCCCTTACGTTCCCGCTGTATTGGCTGGGATTCGGACCTTTAAAATTTGTCATCTTGAGGAATATGTATGTACATCATTTAGCTAAGCTGATTTTCAACAAAAATTGATATGTTTAATTATGTGACAATATATCATTCAAAAACATTTGCATACAATTAGTCATTTCTTATCAACATGCTTTGTTATAATTGTTCATATTCAATCACTCAGGTATTCATGCACGTGTTAACTGTATATGTTATAATTCAGTACTACATGATTAAAACAGCCAAAAATAGACATCTTTAAGAATGGTGTGTAATGTAATTTACATTTTTTACACTTATCTCCCATCCAGCCTGCCACACATCCACTCTCACATTGGCCTGTAATTCGGTCACACGTTTCTCCGAAGGCACATTTTCCACACATACTGTCACAGTTCTCTCCATAGGTCCCCGTTGGGCATTCTGGAAAGCAAAAATATAAATGTTATATAGGATTATCATGATACAAGCTTCAATAATCAAAGCTCTATGGGTGTTTTCAGAAAAGAATAGAGTACCTTTATGTCATACGTGTACATATACATTGTAGTTGATGCTCCTAATTATTTGTTGAGTAGGGGTCGTTCTAGTGTCTTTAGTGTCTCAGTTACTTAAACTTCTTGACATTTGACTTTTGAATTCTTTTTCTACATTTTACTTTATAAAACCATTTTTAGTCATTAAAGAGAGGGTCACCAAGGGAACCAAAATTCGAGCAGAAATCAGAAGAATATAATCCGAGTATAAAGACCAGACAGGAATAAGAGACACACATAACAAGAGCATGGATTAAGAAATCAACACTTACAAAGAAACAAAAGCAAATGAGTAACTCACAAAATAGAGAGCATGGACCATGTGTACTGGTAGGGTAAGCGTCCTCTGCTTTTCTAGAAAAACCCCAATTTCTCATAAAATGTAAAGTCCGGTGTAGACGAAAGAGGAAAGGAAAACTATGACATGTTAACCAGTAGGTTTTTATGGTGAAGATTGGTACACCATAACGATCCACGAGTTCATGATGACGATCATACAACTTCTGTGGTGATAAGTACAATCCCTTAGCAACATAAGTTATATTCTGCCATCACGTCCAAAATACGATCAATATACTATATGTAGTATTCAAATACATATCTATACTTAATTATTACCAGTAGTTCATATTTACCCATATCACATTCCGAACCAGTCCAGCCGGGCATACATCCAGCTGGACACAGACCTGTCCTCTGGTCACAAGTATCGCCTTTACAATGACATTTCTTATCACAGTTTGGTCCAAATGTTCCATAGGTACAAACTGAAATGATAAATTAATAGAAACAACCATTTATGATAGCAAAGTACTCCTGTGAGCAGTTAGTAACATTAGCATGCCTACTTTTTCCTCCTTCTAAAGTTTGTTAACACTTTACTAAATCTTTCCATGTTGGGAATATTTTTCTACATTGTAGTATTTATTCTTGCTTGATTGTTCGTCTTTAAAACATTTTTGTAAGTATTTATGATGGCAAAATTAATTCAGTTCAGTGAATAGGCAATAGAGTTACCGTAGACTTCCACTTCACAGATTTCTAGGTTAGCCCAGCAGGAGTATGAAGTCTTTGGACATTTGGTGGAATCTACAACTGGCCTCTGGTTGTATATTACAACGAACTGACCACGGTGTGTACAGTTAGTCAGATCTAAAACTGATGGTGGCTGATAAAGTACGTCTCCCTGAAAATAAATACAATGTGTGATGGCGATAGTGTGTAGGAACACTTCACTTTTGTCATCTTATGAAGGACCATGACAATCGTTTTACTGAAGCTTTGTAGATAATTTCCACAAAAGCGAGCTGCATCTAACAATGAAGACATTTTTCCACACTTTTAAGTATGGAATTCATTGAAAATTAATATCAAAAGGATCAAAAGGTAGAAATATACATATCTATGTTGGTATCATTGGTGTTAATCCTTCTTTATTGCTTTTGGGACAAAATGAAGCAATGAACATCATCTTGTAAATTATGGTTCAAGTACCATGGAGAAATATTCCTGAAATGTACTGGTATTCTATTTCATTGTCAACAAAGTAAGCACAATAAAGGTTTTTATTTAACGTTACGGTGACTAGATGAAAACTTCATAAATTCGATCCAGAAAATATTAAAAGATATCTTTGTTAAAGTTAAAGCCAATAGAAACAAGTTAAAAAATAAAGGATGAGCCCACAAGAACCAACCGAAAGGGATAATTAAAGTGGAGAGAATTGGCCAAGGTATGTGCCTTCTGCTTTCAAGATAAAATTAAGAGAAAAAGACGTGTTTTTTCCCGTAAAATGCTACTATAGGTGAACCATGTAGAGTGTGTTATTAGACGTGTTGAGTTTTCCCTTTGTATTATAAAAACGATCCTCTGCTTTCATTACAAATATATTGAAAATTCGTTTACCTAGGCATGTCTTAATTTTAACTCTTCATGTAAAGATTTGTTTTAAATATCTGAAATTTTAATAAATCCATTTATTGTAAGCATTATCTTTACTAATATAAGTTCCTGTAGGCCATTTAAGGTTATGAAGTCGAAAGGTTTTGTATTGTGTTAGATTCTATTCGGGAGTTAAGTGACAGTTCAGGATGGAAGGAGTTGTTGGGAGTTTGGATTCTAGGTTGAATGATGGGATCAGAACGTACACTTTGATCGATCAGTAATCCTTTTCTTGTTGTTACGTTATGTACCTTCAAATGACTGGTGTAACAGACGGGGTCCAGATGGAATTCCTCCGTCTTAGACACGTAAACACGTGCTCCATATCTCCGGGATCCACTCACGTTCGCTGAAATGAAAATTTGTACATATAGTTATCTCACATGATCGCTATGTCTTATATAAACAAACTGACATTGTGACATCGTTGACAATTCATTCATAACTTGATATTATACGTTATCATTAGCTTTCCCACTTGAATGTCATTTGTTAATACAATATAAGCTTTAATAAAGCGCCCACTAGTATAATGAATAATAATAACTCGTCTACATTTTCATAATAAATCAAGAAAATTAATGTTTTCCTGTGCCTCTATGGTTGACAACATTGTTTAAGGGCAATATAACCTCTTTGGCCAGGCTTATACTTACTAATGGATAGTAGTAATTGCATGAAGTCGGACAATTACCTATACTAGTCACCCAAGAATGTGGTGACGAATTTAAGACTGTCTTCTATTTATATCTCGGTTATTAACGATAAGTTTTCTGTTTGTATGTTTCTTTGGTTTTTTT
Organism: Perna viridis; assembly: GCA_037379345.1. Classification (NCBI taxonomy): domain Eukaryota; kingdom Metazoa; phylum Mollusca; class Bivalvia; order Mytilida; family Mytilidae; genus Perna; species Perna viridis. The sequence goes on along the minus strand of CM074511.1, from coordinate 6,522,889 downwards.
CTCTCATTATTTTTATTTTTATTTTATTTGTCTGTTTGTTTGTTTGTTTGTTTTGTTTTGTTAAGTTGATGGGTAGTCCCATTATAGTAAACCTGGTTATAACAAATCTTTAAATACGGTGAGTTGTAAAGTAAAACATTGTTTAATTTTGCCTTGTTAACATAAACATATTTTATCTGCAATAAACAAAATGGATGAGACACAAGTAAATGAGATACTTATGAAGTTTCTCTGAAATATATATCTATGAATACAATAACACATGACCTTGGTATGATGTTCGATGATTAATACTTGAAATGTCAATCAAATCCATTAATTACAAAATAAAGTATTTACAAACAAAACATACAAGATGATGACGTGTGACGTGTTAACGTTGAAAGAAAAAAATTGCGAAATTTGGTTTGGGACCACCATCCGCTATAACTGCTGATAATCTTGAATACATACTATCATTTTTAAAGAACACTTTGATTTCGTTGATACTATACATGTCTTGTAAATCAACCCTCCATAGTGTTCTGAAGGGATATCTAAAATTAACAGACCAGGAACAAGAGTTGTCTGTCCCTGTTTGATTTCGTTTCCCATCTACAGCAAGTGCCGAGTTATCCGTTATAGAAGTCTCTTGATAAGTTGGCTTCCCGATCGCTATGTTTTCTACAGTATAAAAAGTATTTATTTATCTTTAAAAAATATATATGAACCAATTAAGAGTAAGACATGTTCAGAAATTAAAAAAAAAACAATACACCGTATCAAAGTGACAACTTGACTAAAAGAACTAACTTTTTTGAAAGAAAAAACTGATTTTTTTTCATATGTCGTTAAGTTCTATAATACTGCCAGTCGATAGTTAGAGTATAAAATGTTAATGATTTTAACCATCTTGTTTGGTTAACAAATATTACATTAAAGACACCAAGAAATTGTACAGAAGATATTTCCTTTACCTGCAGGCAACATTGTACATACAATTAGGGCTAAATGTTCTTAATTACCTAACTGGCAATACGGTTTGCCGGCGAATCCTGGTGCACATTCTCCGAAACAGGCACCAGTGTCTGGATCACAGGGAGTATTGAACGCACAGTGGCAGGTGTATGAGCATAGGTATCCAAAAGTGCCAACAGGACAAGCAGCTAAATAAAAAAAAACATTCATAAATGTCTGAAACATTAGACATCGAAAAAAGTCTACGCCGTTAAAACCGATGCATATCCTCTCATCTTTAAACAAAATCATAGGGACGGTCTGCATCTATTATTGATATTATTATTATTGTTGTTGTTGCTGTTGTTGTTGTTGTTGTTGTTCATGGCATTCGACACTTGGCTTTGAACACGGCCGAATTTTTGTGCCTGTCTCAAGTCAGGAATTTCTGGGCTCTGTATGTAGTGTTTTGTTTTCACTTTCAGTTTACTTTTATGTTCCTGGAGTATATGGGGGCAACTATATCGGTGTACATGTACCTGTGTATAATGTTTTTTGGGGGGCCAGCTGCAGCCTCCCCTGTGGTGTGAGGATTTCCTGGTCATTCATTGAAGTGACATTGAGCTGACATTTTTCATCCCGGTGAGGTTGCTGTCTCTTTGACTCGTCTCTGTATCCATTTTCGATATTTTATTACTATCAAATGGTGTGTTGGATTAAGTTTGTTTCTCCGACCATTATGAAAGATGTAGTTTCTGTTTTGTTTATTTGTTTTGTTTTTGTTTTTTTAGTTCAGCCGTTCGTTCGTTCGTTTGTTGGTTTTGTTGGTTTGTTTTGTCTTGCTTTTTTTGTCATGAAATTTATTCATACTATTATCCATAGAATATCCGTAATTTTTCATTTAGGCAGTCAACTATATAAACAGCTGACAGATAAACATACATTAACTAGATGTAAATTAATGTTTTACAACCAGAATAAAAATGACAAAAATATTGGGATGAACCACAAGTATTTGTAGTGTACATTATTTTCTTTGAAACTACCTTTACCAAACAATCATTTTTATTAAAGAACGAAATTTTAAAAAAATAAAAATGATTTTATTTTTGTTTCGTCAAACAAAACATTGAAATGTTATTGATACGAAGAAAAAATGTTATGATATGTTAATTGCGATAAAGGTCAAATCTAATTTCGTTGCTAAATTAGGAAAATCCCAGGAATCAAATACAAATGTTATCGGAATTGAGGACATCCTGGTGCGTACATTTCACCAACTTGTAATACATGAGAAATTACTAATCGATTATAATTCTAAAAATTGTTCTTGTAACCCCTAGGACAATATTTGAATTAATCATCGTATGAAGAATTCTTATATGAGATTCTCCATCTTTTCCTATCGTCGTAATGGTGTATCCATCTGCACCATGAAAGCTGATTTGTTCAACTTGTCATAGTTTTCCTTTCCTCTTTCGTCTACTCCGAACTTGACTTTTTATGAGCAACTCGGTGGGTGTTTTGAAAAAAGCAGAGGATGCTTATCCTATCGGTGCACCTGGTCTATGGTCCTAGTTTTTGGTGGATTCCGATTTGCTCATTTACTTTGACTACTTTGTATGTATTATTTTGGTTATTTTATATTCTTTGTTGTGTTTGTCCGTTTTCCATGTCTAGTCTTACAATCTTTTGATTTCCGCTAGAATTATGGTCCCCTTGGTTACTCTTTGATTTCCGCTAGAATAATGGTTCCCTTGGTTACTCTTTGACAAAGTCATTACATTGCTCAACATATAGAAATAGTGTATTGTCAATTACATTATTAACGAGGAGGTAGGCAATGTTAACCATTCTTCCTTCTCTTATATATAAAATTCCTGGTCGCTGTCACTGCGATAGAAATGGAGGTATTCAATCTATATTTAAAACTTGCAAATTATTCTTTCTATTAGTGAAAAGGTTTTGAATACCAATAATCTGCAAAAAAAATAATGAAAAAAAGCAATTTACATCATTACGAAAAATCCATCACACGTAGTGTATTAAAAAAAACAATAACACTAAAAATAAATTTAGAAAATAATTGTAAAATTTATGAGTTGTCAAGTATTTTAAACCAGGGACTTTATATTATAGGCCCCTCTAATATACACTCCCTGTTAAAACTTAGTATCCATAAACACAATATAGTCAATAAAACTTACCATAAGCAGTAAAGTTAGCCATCCAAGTGACAAAAAGCCACCATAATGTTAAATCAGCCAGATATGTTCCTTCTATGGCTATTTTCATATTTTACAATCAAACTCTTCCCGTGTCAAAATTCCATTACAAGAATAAGAAATGAAAAGACTAGAAACTAGAAAAGGAAGTAAACACATGTATTACTAACTTCTGACCTAAACGTAAAGTGAATTCGCCTGAGGTAACAATGTCAAAAACATACACATAAATGCATCATTCATCTTTTAACAAGTATGTGACGGTAGTAGAAGTATGTAATATATTTTATAATACATGTACTTCTATTTTTTTTAATTAGTTTTAATATCTTTAATCATTGTAAAGAAACGATATGTATTTAATCTTATGTATAAGGGGTTATATTCGTATTTTGTACAAGTTGTCCCCGAGAAGTTAAACTAAAACTTCTTGTACATAAGCCAATAATGTTGAGGTATTAACGAAATTTTCCCATCTTCCTCAGACCTGTAAAAGCGTTTCACACAAAATTTACTCATCCAATAAAAGAAATAAAATAATGATTCTATGTTTCCCCCAATATTTGATGGGCAGATTTTCAAGTAAAATATTGATTTCGGTTGCTGCTGAAAAAAAATATGATAGGCCCCAAAAAATTCTTATCCGACATTAAATCCCATCCGAACCCCTCCATCAGGATAAAAATGGTCGGTGCCTTGTGCTTTAAGAGAAATATTAAAACCTTTCAACAAAATATACCACATTACCCCCGTATCGATTCATCCCTGGGGCATCGACAATGTGAAAATGCCCCACATCTCAAGGGTAAGCAGCTAAATGACAAATAGTTCGGAAAGCAAAGAGCAAAACGGGGGAAATTAGCTATATACCATGTCTTATGGAAATTTACAAGGTATTTTAAGTTTTTTTTTCAAGATTGTTTCGTTTATCTAATGTAACATTTACATTACATATTTATCAATTCATTCTTTATTGTCAAGCCTATCGAGCTTATTCTTTTACTAATTGTTTCTCTATAAAAATTGAATAATCTTGGTATTAAAAAATCTTATAAGAAATAACATAAATACGATATTGATATGTTTATCCTGATGAGATCTGGATATTTATAATCTCATAAACTAGTAAATATTAATGTTTTTGCTCATAGCAAAGCTTGATGAACTCTGAAGTTTCATTTTTGTCATAAAAATTACGCAAGTATTTCAAAACGTCATTTTCACAGTTAAAAATTGCTAGGGGCAAAACAACTGAAAATTATGTCACTAGGTAAACTATGTCCATCAGCGTCTTTTCCATGTAATTTTTCAATAGGCTATACATGAGGACGATTCTGAATAGTGCGTACTCCAAGTCCGTCCACGTTCGTTGTAAGCAACTGACAACGGAAACTATGTCCGGCAAAACTTTACGTGAAGGTGTAAATTTTAATAAAATCCAAATATGCAAAATCTGGCTGCATTTATGAGCATTCACAAATATTACTTGATACGAAGTTAAAATTCGAATACGTTGAAATCACACAAGACACCGGCGGTGGTCGTAACGTTTGGTTGCAGTATGGGACTATGTGGTCTCGTTATTTGACTTAGTCATTTATAAATGTCTTCTCACGTCTTGTCACGTGTCAAAGGCTAACCAGTTAAACTTCGTCAATAAGCCCTTTGGAGATGTGATTGTTACAGTACCTAACCAGTAATTTTTAAGTTCAAATGGTCAGCTTCAAGGTTTCCTTCAACTCTAATAACAACCACTAGTGTCAGGTCCAGTAAGTTTTTTTGTTGAAATTCACATTAAAAACGAAGAAATGGATAATGCTCATGTATACTTATATTTTATAAATGCAGTATAATTGATTTTGCATTTTTAAAGCAGCAAACATATATCAACATTCCAGAAAAATATTGAAAAATTAAGTTTTAGACATAGTTCAATTTATCATTTAACTTTGCCTGTAAGCATTGTAAAGGACATTTAACACTTCTGCAGCTGCAGTAATCATTGCTTATGACAATGATAAATTAAGGCAAGGCAGAAAATATATCCGTCAAGAAAATACACACCATAGAGCACACATGTAAAAATATGACAGATGTAAAATCCATGGCTAAAGTAACAACAAAATTAGTGACCAAACCAAGCAAAAGTATCTTTCTGGATATGCCAAGGGTAAAAAACTGTATAGTTATACATTTGTATAACCATTTAAGTTCTAAGTATGGAGTATCTATTCAAACTTGAGGAGTTTTAGTCTATGTAGTTCTGATGCTGAGCAAAAAAAAACAAAATCATTACAGACAAACAGACAAAAAACCAGACAAAACATTATACTCTAGGAACTATACCTCATGCACTTAAAAGGCTATGAACAGAAATGAGACTAGTTTTCTTTATCTGTTTTAATATTTCAATACATTTAGGAAGCTGACATATCACAGTTACTAACTGGATTACAAACATAATTGTAAGTTAGGACTAAATGTATATAAACATGTCTACAGATATACTAACATCATTGGACCAGGAATGGCTGAGATGGTGAAACATTTTTTTTTAAATTCAATACTGTATTAAACCTTAAAGAAAAAAATAATTAAAATATTTAAAAAAAAAGTGTGGAGTAATCAATGAAGAATTAAAAAGAATGACAATCTAAGAAATTTTAAAATTGTATTAAAAAAACAAATATTTTATGCCAAATCGAATTTGGTAACTACATGGCTGATACAAATCATTTAGTTACAAAATAAAATACAGAACAATTCACTTACTTTTTTACTTTCATTCCTGATTCAATGATTATTTTTTTCTAAAAAATGCTTAAATGACATGTAAAAGGGGAAGACACTTATAATTTAATCTTAAAGTATAACAATTCATAATTGGATTTCATAACAAAATACAGACTGCTATTAAAAATTAATACAAGAAATATAAATGAATTAGAAATAAAACATTAAAAATTATGAGGTGTTCAATATTTTCAGATCCTAGAAAAATCAATCATTCAAAATATTTCATATAAAAATACATAATAAAAAGAGCATTTCAAAATTCAGGATTTTTTTTATTTGTTTTTTTGAACAGTTTATCCCTAAATAGTTCAGTACTATACATTTGTTATTTCTAAATGTTTAAGACGTTATTTCAAAGCACCAAGATATCAAAGCATGGTATTATACATATCAGAAACCTTCATAATCACTCCATATATATAATATCTAGGTGTTTCAATGTTTTCAGTTTTCTCCTTTAACACATCATAACAGGGAGTAAGTCATGCTTTATCAACAACCTTTCATTGAGAAAAAAAAAATCAAAAATTAAAAATTGGAGTCAAGTTTTTTTTCTTCTGATTTTCAATTCTTTTCATAATTGATCAAATGAATGAAACTGTATTTTAGTTTTTCTTTTAAATGTTTTAAATGCAGTAATATTTAAAACCAATAAACATTACAAAGAGGCAATCCAAACAAATGTTGTTGTCAAGATCATTTCTAAACACTGTTGATAAAGCAATTAAAAGTAGGGGTCAGTTGAAGTAGTTTGAATACAAAAAAAAATAAAATTCCAGAGATTAAGAACTTAACTGTCCATAGTGGATGATATGTTAATAAAATGTGTACTATAATGATGACCAAAAATACACTGTAACATGTTGTCTAGGCAATTTCATCAAAATAATATTTTTAACCATTTCTATTCAATTTACCAATTACTTAAATTCTGTCAACAGTTATTTAATTTTCATCAATATTTAATTTGATTAGGTTTAAGAGTGATTTTAACATCTTTCACTATTTAGTCTATTTTTTTGTATTCAAATTACAGGTTTTCAATAAATCAATAGTCAAATCACAAGATAATGATGATCCAAGCAGAGAAATTCCTGCCATTTTATCAGTCTATAATATGTAAAATTTATTGCACATTGTCACTTTCAACATTCTACAGAAATACACATTCAACAATACAATGCATCCAATACTTAGCACCTTATATCACTGAGATTTTCTACAGTGGCCTAATTTACAACTACACTTTAAACAGCCAAATATCTTAAAAAAAATCAGTGTAAATATTTGCATAGATGAGTTTTAGAAATCTTCAATTTCTAGATGATAAAAATTAATAATCAGTTGACAAATAAAAAAGACAATATCAAATCACAATCACTGACATGAAGTTCAAGACCGTGTAAAGTTCAAATACATGTATCTTCAGAAAAAGTTTTTATTTATGCATGCTCTTCATTCAAAAATTTTTAATTAACTCGAACAGTTTTATGAAATATAAAAAGGCTGAACATATAACACAGATCTACAAATGTACATAGAAAATAAATCTAAGAATATACAATGTTAACTATTGATTGTCATGTTAACATAAATAACAAGAAAATGTGCATTTGTTAATTGTGAGCATTATTTATAAGTTACCCTGAATTAGAAGAAACATCATCAAATAAAATATGAAATTGAAGATCAATCTTCAATTATCATAAAAATAAAAAAAAACATGAATAAGAAATTGTATTGATCATGATTTGTTCCTTATAAAATAAAATAATAAATATAAAACGGTGTATAGATCTTAGGTTTCATTTGATTGTCATCATATCTTCTGCTATTTTCTGTTTGGATCACCATGGTAACACTTCTCATTAGTTGACAGGACAGGCATCGAGGTTGACATCACCAAAGGCCACACCAGCAGATATGTACTTAGGTTGTTTGTTGATCATAAGGTTACGCATGCATCCAATCAAATTGCTGTTTGCTAGCATACCATCTCTGTTGAAATCTGAAATTGTGTAAGGAACAAGATATAGATACATACCTAAATCAACTCAATGTCTTCAACTGATTAGGAAAAGTGTTTTAAAGACAGCTAGTAGCAAAATGATTGACCAATGTCTATATGCCCCATTATAATGTGCATTGCCATGAAGTTTTTCTTAAAATTAGTTGCATAATGAAAAGTGTGATGTAGTTTGATGTATTTCTACTGCTCTGTTTTAAAAAATCTTTAAGCATATCATACCTGGCACCCCTCCAATGTATAATGGATCCTTCGTGTCAGCAGAAGATGATCCTGCTTTACCTTCACCATGTGGTACATCCTGTCCATCCACTTTAAGCAGTAAAGTATTCTTAGCTTTGGTGGCTGAAAACAGAATAAAAAAATAACTCATTTAATCAATATTAAGCCTTACATATGACTGACAAACTGCCATAATCTTCAAGCAATAAAATTTCTGAATTTGTACAAACATGAAAATCATATCAATATTTGCAATACTGTTTAGCAGTAATTTTTACAGGGAGCTAATTTTGGCATATTTTAAGGAACTGTCTAAAAATTCCCAAATAAATTCTGCAAAACATTTACACCTGGCTTAAGTACTTAGTGCACTACTTATCATCTGCCAAAATTAAAAAACGCCAAATTTTTTCATACGTCCTTTTGTCTCTAAATCACCTAATTTTACACCAGCCAAAATAATCCACAATACAGTATTTGAAGCTAAAAAAAACTGTGAACTAAGTTCATTGCTCCCCTACCCAGTAACCACAAGATCAAATCATCAACAAAGTCGCCAAAAAAGAAGTTGATGTTGTTCCAGTCTGTAATTAAATCCTGTGATATGTGTGTGTGTAATATATATACAGCTTGTACTTACAGATTGTAACTAGTGGCAGAGAAAATTGTAACAAAAAAGTTGTGGTTGGATGAACAGACAGACACATTAATATATATATATATATATACAGTAGATTCCGCTTAATTGCATAGTCTATTTGCCAGTAAAAATTATGCAAATAATCGGAATAATCTTATAACCGAAATTACGATTTTACCAGAAATGTGAGTTCAGGTAAGATGACGATACTGTGGATCAACCAGGGATATCACTGTTCAACATTTCTGATCTGGTATTTAATTGTTATAGACCTTCACATTGTATTGTTCTTTTATCAATAAATAATAATATATATTGTGTTTATCTTGTTTGTTGACCTTCTTTATGTCGTGTGTATTTATAAGTAAAACCAAGTGTTTCTCATCTATAAATAGTCAAGTAATTTCCTGACCTTTCTATGAAAGAAAATCCCATATTTCATATTTCAGCCAGGATTCAGTGTAATATTCATCAATGTTTGCAGTTTCTGGGCTTTTGAAATGGTCTGTGCGTTTTTATTCCTTTGTTCAATCACCATTGTACACTGATAGTTGTGTATTATACGTGTCATTGACCTCAATATATTCCTATGAAGTGTGGATAGTATGAGGCACCTTAGGGTAGTTGAATTTCATTAGACATTGTACTGAATGAATGATGACTTTTAATTTTCGGTTGATATTTATGCCTAGTAACCCAAGCTCACTAAAAACTGTTCAGCTCATTAAAGAAAATTAAATTTACATTGATAATCATTTGTAGTCGGAAGAATTTAAATAGGCACAAAAAATACCCCAAGCCGAACCCCAAGCCACATCATAAGGTGATGTTTGGCATGTCGTCAGAAGTCATTGTTGACCTAGGTGCTTGTTTATTTTAATGCAATTAGAAATCATTTAAATTGTCTTTTATGTCCATTATGTTTTTAATCCATAATTAACACCTCCTGATTGATGATAACCTAGGTTTTTACAACAATAAATATGACTGACATATTTATGACCCGAAGGCTTAAAATAGAATTTGGGAAACCCTGTCTTTACCTCGATGAGGCAAAATTTTCTATGCAATAAACCGAAATGCACCTGCAAGGCCTATGCAAATAAGCGATTTTTTCCCTAATAGAATAATAGGAAATGGTTTTGTGCAGGAGAAAATTATGCTAATAACCGAAATATGCAATAAAGCGATTTGCGATTAAGTGGAGTCGACTGTATCTCCAAAAAAAAAGAACTCAGAAAATGGTTTATTGAATGTTAGGTAAAACAGTATGCCACAGGTACTTTGTGGACGGGCCACAAAAAAAGAAAATCAAAATCCACCATAACAAGTGATATATGTGAATAATCTTGAATCAAACATATATCTGAGAGACAATACCTTCAATCTTATGCCACTGTCCATCACATAGAGCATTGGCTACAGATGGTGTAAATCTTGTGGAGAAATCACCACCTCCATTATCAGCTGTTAATACAAGCTGTAATAAAAAAAAAGCTGATAAACAAGTTGTGGGAAACAATGCAACAACAAGGTACATAACATAATTAACTGTTATCACATAGATAAGTCTCACCTGTGGGATACTGTCAATGTCACAAACAAAGTGTAATCAACTGTTATCACAGAGATAAGTCTTGCCAGTTTGATATTGTCAATATAATATAATTAACTGTTATCACAGAGATAAGTCTTTCTTGTGCGATATTGTCAATATAAGGCTGTGATTGTAAAAAAAATATTTTTTGTGTTGTTTTCATATTTTGTATAATAATATGAAATTACAATTTATCATTTTTGTGTTACCATTACAAAATGCACTAAGTGATAGATGGATGAACACTCAACAAACTTTTCTGGAAGCAATCACAAAATATCTTGCCACTTCCTGTGGCAGGGTATAAAAAGTGGTCACATAATTACAAGGTTTGATGACGTATGTATGTAATATTATGAAATAGGGAAGGACTAAGGAATTTGAATGTCTGAAAAATTAAAGATGTGAAATACTTCATGTGGAAAATTTGTTTTAAAATAACATGTGATTATGAATGGCAAAAATGTGTGCAGCTGAGGATTAATTTTTTTTATTGTATCACATTAAGGTAGTAGAGATTTAAGCATGAATTTGTGATGCAATGATGGTAATGCATCTGTACATCAAATAACCTTGATTTAACATAAGTGGTTCACGTTGAAATGAACTTATCAGAAAACATAAAACTTTAACATTGAATTTTCCAAGTCAACAGACCATGACTGCAGGGTAAATGCATTAAATTGGCATGAATTTGTGATGCAATGATTATAATGCATCTGTACATTAAATATCATTGATGTAACATAAGGGATTCATGTTTAAAGACAAATCACACTATTGTTTATGCACATTGTATGGCGCAAACTATTATACTGTCGTCAATTTGTGACATCGCTTTTTGCGTGACATTCGTGATTTATCTCCCTTTGACTGAAGAAGCAATATGACGTCGAGATTCAAGGGCTGCTTTGAAGAATCTTCCGTAAATGCCAGGCGTTCATCTGTATGTCCGTCTGTCCTACACAAACTCACAACTACAATTTCACAACAGATTCCGAGGAAACTTATACCAAATGTTACTAAATCTTAGACTTAGAAAAAATGATTATCAGCATAATGGCATTGTCCGATTGCTTTAGAGGGAGTTAAGCCAATTTGATTATCAATCATTTTTTTTTGTATGAAATCATGATTGTTGTCCATTTGCAAAAAATCTATGCAGTATCAGAGTAGGAACAGTGAAAAAATAATATAGCCTTACAATCAGGATGTATTATGTTTACCGACAAGGATGGCCTGATAATTTATTTTCTTGGTTGTAGGATGCAAATGAAAAATATAAGGACATTAATAGATCATGCCTTTTTATTTCTTGAAAATTTCAATCCTGAATTTTTATTTCAAATTTGACACATAGTACGCCACAAGAAGACACAAACTCAGTTGTACAAGTACATATGGGAGATGCACTTTCCTACATGTAAAAATACTTCAATGGCAGCTGTTGTGTGATATTTTCTTCCTGTTGTTTAGTAAAAATATTACTACTAACTGTTGAAATGCTCCACGTACATTTGATGGGAAACAATAAAAGGTTCTTTTTAAGCGGATGAAACTCATTGTATTTTGTTTTTAATGTTATGAATGAAATACAGGCAATTTCCAATCTACTGGTGTATGGCATGTGTCATTCGTAAAAATATTGGCAAGATCAGTGACATCTAAATTGAATTTGGAAAATGACAAACTCCCAATTTTACGCATTTTTGAACTGCTATACCTTTGTTAAAAGCACGGTGACATATATTTTTTAGAAGTTTATTTCAATGCCTTTATACCACGAAATTCCTAATGTCAGAACTGGTTAGTATGATTTGTCTTTAAATGAATTTGTCAGAAAACTTAGCGTTAAGTTAGTGGATGCCACCACCGCGTCACAGCAAAACCTAAGTCTCATTTTTTTTTTTATGAGGATGTTACTATTTATAGAAATTAAATTCAGTAAGGATGACCTACCTCTCCATTAACCAATTGTAGCAGCAAGAAATCAGCTGCTCCTTCCTTGTGAACAGACATTAAGACACCAGTCATACTTCTGGGACGTACTTCTAATGAGATGGTGATGTCATTACCAACCACAAATTCATCCTCTGTTAAAACAATAGAGTCTTCAACTTGTCAAAATAAGCAGTTAAAAAAACACCTATTTCACATACAAAAAATACATAGAAAATCTTTCAACATCCAATAAATGACTTAATGATCTAGTGAAATCTTTATCAATAATAGATACTTATATATAATGATGTTACCTAATTTAACATATCCTCCTTCATTAAAGAAGAATGATCCCTCCTCGTATGCATCTGTGAAACATTTATGAACATCATTCTCGTTACTGGGGTTACCAAATGGTGAACCACCCAATGTTGGGTCAGCAATACAGCCCTGGAAGGATGTCTTCAATCCCTAGAATATAGTAGTGGTAAAGTTAATGTCAAACACTTAACAGGACTAAATTATTCATAAGGTGTGTGACTATAAATCAGAGATAAAGGTTAACATATTCATTTGATGTTGCTTGTGCAATAACTTTCTCAGCTACTAAGTATACAAGGTTTATAAATGTAACAAAATACTGGATTTCTGTATTGCTGCCAGCAGCAGGTTACCAGTTTCCGTACACATTACAGACATTACTAAGCATCAGCTCACATTTTAAAACATTTGATTCTTAATAATCTAAAAAGATTCACAATACATGTATCTTTGCATAAATGAAGTCCTTAAACTTGAGATACTTTGAGAAAGAATTTTAACAAACAGGTTTTTTTTCAACAGTTGAAATAATATATCCAGAAAGTTATCAAGTATTACTAGCTTAGTTATGTATACCAGGAATGGAGTATTTTAGAAGACTTATCAGATAAATGACGTACATGTATTAGTGGAGTTTCCTTCTGACAAGAAAGATAGGTACAATATATTAAGAGAAATAGTGAAATCAATAGATAATAATGGTTAAAAATAGAATTTGGTTTAAAAATAAAATGTTTAACAGGAATAAAATGTTGTGTAATTTATGACAGGAGAACTGGACACAATTGTTTATTATGGTATATTATTTATTCCAGCCTTTCCATAATAATTGAATTTCATACATAAAGAGACCATAACTCAGCACACTACAACATAATTTAAATATCTGACACCACAATTTTTAATTATGCTCGACCACCACATGTTGGTTTATTTTTTACTTTTCGTTATGTAGCCTTTCAATGGAAGTAAATTCTTGATGGTGTTCAGTATTTTTTCTCATATCAGACATGTATCAAGGTATTTACAGAAATTTTTTTTGCTGGGGCATTTTGTTCTAAAATGCCCAGAAAATATATGAAAATTAGAGACATGTTAAACTATCCTGAAGTATTCTATAATCATGAAAAGACTGGAAGTAAAAATTAGAACTGTTAAAATTGTTTACATTGGCTAACCAAACTTACATATCTATTTAGAACCTACAAGTTATATGTTTTGAAAAACAGGAAATTACACCACTGATATAGAACAATTGCTTGGGGAAAGTATAGATTTATCTGTGCTTTCATTCAACTGCTCTTTAGTTCAAAATGACTTCAACAAAAAAAAAAAACATCACTTCTTTAATTCTGCACATACGTGTAAAAATCAATACACCGCAAACAATTACATCGAAGATGGACTTTTTTCTGCCTTTTATAAAAAATACATTTTTAAGTTGAAAAATAATTAAACACAAAAATCAAATGTTGATATTTGTAACTGCCTCAGCCTTACCATAAGATTCCTGCTAGCTAACTTGCCAGTGTCTTGAGGTAAACCTCCTATGTAATATGGAGGTTTTACATTGAGTGACCTAGCTGGACCTCGAGATAAACCATCTCCATCTATAATTTGTTGTCCATCGATTGTCATCACACCCTGTTTCAAATTCCTCATGACATTCACCTGTTACAAAGAAATATTTTATGGAAATTTAAAGAACTGTTAAATTTTTACTAGTTATGATGAACTAGAAAAGTTCCATACAATACGATTAAAGACACTCAAACCTTAATTGTCATAAGAGCAATTTGGAAAAACTTTACTTAAGCTATGAGAGAAATACTTGTACATACTCAAAGATAAATACACAATAAACTGCATTAAAATTGGTAACTTTAACATTTTACATTACATTTTACATTACATTTTACATTAATTCATTCAGCTTGTGACCATTCTACTATTATATCTCAATAAAAAATATTATACATGTACAAGTCAACAAATCTTTGCACATGTATATCTAAGATAGTAATCTACAGACATTAGTTGACAATCTGTTCACCCAATACTTTACAAAAAGCCAGTAATTTTAAAGATAAAATCAGTACATACATTATGCCATTCTCCATCAGCATAGCTTTTAGAGCTTGAAATAACAGCTTCTCCTGTACCACAATCAAAAGAGAAGATAACTTTTCCTTCTTTCATAAAAAGGGACAGGAAATCTTTGTGACGTGTGTCTGACACATAGAAAATGACTCCATTGCCTGATGTCGTTTTAATTCTAACACTGAAATCTACCCTGAAATCAGAAGTCAAAATAACATGTCAATTGTTTAAGGAAACTAATTGTTGTATGCTGAAACAGATTGTATCTTTATTATGATATTACACAATATCTACCACTGAAAAGAAAAGGAACAGATGTGGTGATATGCAAAAAACAAACCATCCTATAACCCTAAAAGAATAGTAAATACTTACAGAGATCACCAAAAGATCTTCAGTAGTGTAAACACACCTTTAAGTAAGCTCTGAACAACGAAAGTAATTATAAAATCCTTGGTAACAGAACAATGGACATTAAGGAAATAACTAATGGTACAGTTTAATCTTGATCAGAATAAATAATTCATACTGTATAATCTTTATACATAGAACAGACAGACTTTAAGTTCAGTACAATATTGGATATAAATATCTTAAGTTGTCCTTCATTTTCATACAATGGTTACTTTTCTAATAGAAGACCATTTCATGAAGCTCACATCATTGAACACCATATGGATTTGTTTTATAATTTCTATTATCAAGCTAGCACCCCAGTTCTGTTTAGTTTTGTATTTTTTGCTCAGGATAATAAAAGTCTAATGATGTAAAGTTGTCTTTCTTAGTATGCAAATCTACCAGACTTACTTGACCCTCAGACCTGCAGGTAAAGCTCTATATTCAAAATAACTGTATGGAGTTTTTCCAAAGAAGTTGCCCTCTCCCATATCAGATGGTGTTCCCAGGCTGGTAGGATTTGGCAAGGCACATACTGGTTGAGATGGGATACCTGAAATGACGTTTTAAATAGGTTTCTAGGATGTAAAACAAACATTCATCATTTACATATTAAAAACATCTACACATATTGCAGAACAATATCTTAATAAGCTCATTCAAGACTGAAAATATGTACAGTAAAAAAATTAAATGTTTACATAATTTATCAATTAAGCCAAGGTTTAGTTATATGGGGTTCTCTAAAAAATGTAATGTAAAGAATATCATTTTTACTGAATTTGATATCAACATTTCAAAATAATTTCCCCAAATAGAACAGGAGTACATAGAAAGCACTCAAGCCCTACATGGGAGGATTAGAAATAAATTTAGTGACGAAAGTGTCAAAATAATAATGTACACTTTGTCATTTCCTTACTGTACATCTCTGTTTAAGTTATTTTGTGAATAAAACATTTTTGGTTGTTACTTTAACTTACTTGGTGTAGTTTGATCTGGTCCTGGTCCAAGTGTTGGTGGGAATCCAGTAGCCTCCTCAATCTTATCTCCTGGCTGTACCATGGGACAGTCACTGAACTTAGCTCCTCTAACATTCTGATTTGGTAAGGTGGCAAAATTCAGAAATCTGTGATTAACAAATCATATTTATAGGTCAACTGTAAACTGCTGTTATAAACTTTTGTTTAATCGACAATCTCTAAAATTGATTTGGCCAAAATAAAAAAAAATACTATATTCTCATCCCCTCAAAATTTCTTCACCGTCATCATAAAATTTCAATTTGATTTTTTCCAGTTTGGTTCAATTTCTTCAAAATTGACAGCTTTTTCACTCAACTTGATAGAAAATAAAATTTGCCCACACTGCCCTTAATTTTGAAAAATGTTGGACGAGAACCTAGGAAACTTTTTTTATGATGACCTCACAAGGGTTTCCTACAAAATGCTGACAAAACTGACACCTTCAGTTCCGGAATTCATGACCTGTGACTCATAGATAATACTTTACATGATTCTTAGATGCCATGATTCTTTCAGTTATTCCATTCAAAAGCAGCCATTCATACAATTGTTTTGAAATGATGAAAAAACACTTGACAATACTTTAGGCCATACAAAAAATGCTCGGATTCCCAGGCCACTTTTTTTTTTTAAAAATTGATGTGAGAGGGAGGCTCATAAGCAAATTTTCTTTTTTTTCCATCGAATTGAACAATCCTGTAAACGTACAAGATGTTGAGAAGTTAAATAAAATACTCCCTGGCATTATATCTTAACTGGAATATGAGATGTGGCAAGAAATAAGAGCCATCTCTCCGCCATCAGACATACCTTCATTTCTAATAATCAATGTTAAATAGCAGCCTCAATCGCATCATATTTTTTGCCTTTCTGTCAAGTGTGCAGACAAATCTGTTAACTAATTAAAAATTTATTCCAGACTGGCTATGAAAATTTGGGAACACATATGAAATTTCCAGATTTTACCGTAACAAAAATCGCAGATGCCGGAGGGTTTTTAGGGAGATGGCGGTGCCTGAGAACCTAGCATATTTTTTTTTAGCCTTATCAACACTGAAACACTCTTCTAACTTCAGAACTTGAAACAAATTAAATAAGCCTAAGTCCATCAGCATCATTCAAACCCATACTCTACATTAATTATAATTTTACTTTTGTCCCACCTTGTCTGTTAACCTTGATTATCAACAGCAGTGCCTCAAGTCTGAGGTTTAAGTTAAACCAAGTAAGCATGTACTGAAATTAACAACAGGTCAATCATGGTACAACATACTTTGTCTAGAGAACACGTACTTATTGTTTACAGTAACATCCGAGATACATCCAATGAATGGTCTGGTGGATCCAACCAAAGTTTCAGGAACTACTCCGTTATATCCACCAAAAAACAGAATAGGATCAGTTGCTATATCAGAGTCATCTCCCTTTGACATCCTCTCCACCATCTCTCTATCATCTATATTCATCATTAATCTGACAAATGGAACATAAGCAACCTTAGACATATCTGAGTGCATCAAGACAGATATTCACTAAATATTTTTAACAATCAAGCACTTTTGCTTTTCAGCTAAATATCTTAGTTCTTTCAAAACAAATTACTTTGTCTTAAATAAGTAAATACATTTACATTTATAAAAATAAAACAGTTATTTTTACCTAACATCGACATAAAAATATCCGACTTTTTACCAAATCATTGCCACCTACTTTCTGCCCATCTTCATAAGAGAAAGGTAATGCCACTTTCCATCGTTGTACTGAGATGTGGCATCACTCTCCAGTGTAGTAAGGTCACCTCCAGCATCACTTGTGACTACAATACGACCATTCACAACTGACACAGAGAATACTTCATCCTGTAAATTATTGAACAATTAATTTCGAGTATCATCACTTTGAATTATGCTTATTCATTTACAAATACATGTAGTATCATCCTTAGTAATTAATCTAAAATATGCAAATATAAGCATAATTATTGTGCTACAGTATTAAAAGTCATTAAAATAACCTTTATTCATTAAGGTTCCAAAACATCAACCATACATGTAATTTATTCACTGAAGTACAATAGATACTGCTCCATTTTCTCTCTCAGAATCATATCATAGTACATGTTGATTATTATACAAAGAACTATCTGAGAATGTAATCCTACCCTATCAGCATTTCCAGCATATAATAACAAACTGTTGTTGGAAAATGTTTTCATCTTGAAGGTCACATCAAAGTTATCTCCTACACTATCAGTTACCATGGAAACAAATCCAGCTGCACCAAAGTTTGCTGTTCTCCTGACCTAAAGTAGCAGTAAATATGCAGTTATGTACATGTACAGACAAGAAGCTGAATTTTGATTAGAAGCATATTTATAAATAAAAGATTCTAAACAAAGAGGACAGTATTATTACACAAAGTGAGTGTGAATGTATATGAAGAATGATAACTCCTACTGACCTTATCAGGACATCCTGGCAGTACACCTAGAGCTCTGGTATTCTGGTTCAGATCCCACTTAGTAGCATCAAACTGCACATCCTTAATACAACCATCAAATCCTATAGATCGCACGTATCTGTTAAAAACAAATACAAAATTAATAGAAAAACAATAAAATGATGTATAAAAATATCTGCAGTGAACATACAAAACTCTCATCTCTCAGTAAAATAATCTCCTAGGAAGTGAACTTGAGAAACCACAATTAACGACCTTGTTCTATACTTAAACAACAATGTTAAGTAAATTGCAATAAACATAAACATCATTAATGTTTTTGTAAAATTGAAAGTTTTAAGTTTATGTTTCACAAAGGATCTCACTATTATTAGATAAATTTGAAGACTCAATTTTTAATTGCCATTTTGCCTGATATATTTGACAGATGGATGTTATCTTCTAATTGCATCACCTCAATCCTTTCATTATCTGTACAGATTGATGACAGTATAACACAGTATATCTGTCTGTTGTTTTGTAGAAAGGTTTTATTGATGGTTAGCTTTGACAGTTTTCTTGGTTTCCTATGAAAACTGTATAGCAGGTAATTTTCTGGGGTTGTTAATTTTGGCTTATTTTAGCAGTCTATCTATGCCAAAATAAATTCTGCTAAATATTTATTCTGGGCTAAAGTACTTTGTGCACCACCAAGCATCTCCCAAAATAAAAATGCCATAATTTTTCATATACCTTTTAGCCTAATAATTTCCAAATTTTACACCCCCATATGGTATTGAATCTGATCATGAAAAACTCACTATCACTCTGTATAAAAGTGTTATGTTATATCTTACTTGACAGGCATTAACAGTTCATTGTAACCACCAATGAAGATCTCGTCAGTATAAGCCAATTCTTTTAGTCCCCCTGGGGACTCTCCAGTTATACCTATGATGAACAAATTGCATACAGAATCAGTTAAAAATAGACACAATTTAAAAAAATTATGAAATCATACAACTGAATGTAAATTATTCATGTTTGAGAAATAAAATCAACACAAGCCTATTAAATAATGCTAAAATATTTCATCACATGACTTTTTATGTTATATGTAAAGATAAAAAGTAGATTAGGTTTAATGACAGTGAATACAGATGCATGATTATAATTAACACATTCTGTACATCTTTTTACCAATGACAAAATTTATAACCATTTGGGTAATATGAGCTTTTTGCATGGTCGCCATGCTTGTGCGGTAGAAAAGCCCAATATTCAAGATTGGAAATTGTTGAAACCACATACTTGGGTAGGTGCCTGGAAACCTGGGCACAAGTGGGGCTTGAACTCACAGCAGGGTCAACCTTGTGATTACATGTCCACCACCTTTACCACTCAGCCATTATCTTCACAGTTTATAATAAATTTTACACATAAATTCATGCATACATGTATATGAATTTACTAGTTAAAATATTTACCATCATCATTATCTACTTTGAGAAATCCCTGCCTTTCAATTCTCTGAGCCTGGATTGTGTGCCATTGTCCATCATTGTATGTCTTATTTGTCATCAACTGGGCAGGCATACCACCAAGATCGTATTGATAGAACACACGTCCATCACGTAGTTCCAGAGAGATGAAGTCTCTGCCTTTACCCATGAACAGAAGAAGTCCATTCTGTGCATAGGTTTTGAACTTCATGATAAGATCTCCTTCTTTGTTTGGTCTAAAACTGATTTCTTTGGCACTTAATGTCACATAGCCACGACCATCAAATCGGAATCCATTGGATATTACCCTTGTCAGCTTGTTCCTGAAAGAGATAAAAGTATTGTGTGAAGCATACCTTATAGAATTTTAAATCCAACTTAACATGTTAGACCATATTTAAAACAATAATAATATACTATATATTAACAGAGAAAAACATTTTTTTTCAACCAAAATGGTGTTCAGCATATAAACATGAAGATGCACCCATTGTTGTACTCATACAAGGAAGTTGATATCAGACAGCAACCAAATTCAATCACGATATTTTCCCTATTCTTACAATTATGGTTTGTTGTAATTATTGCACGAAAGTAATGTCCACATTTTAGTACATTCCATTTGTCAAGGCTGCTGTTACAATGAAATTGGCTTGGGCAGAAGTTAGATTCAGACGGCAATACACATTCAATGAAGTCATTAGGAGTTGTTCAATATTCATTACATTAGTTCAACATATTCCCAACAATACTCTTTCTATGTAAAGCCTAACATCTTATTTGCAATCAATCATCCATTCAGCTAAAAAAAAAAAGGTAGTTGTGTCAAAGAATCAGACGTACGAACAGACAAGGTGATTCCAATATACCACACACTTGTTGAGTGGGGATATGATTAGATACCATATTATTACCTCTCAAGTGCTCCAACATAGTTATTTTCTCCATCAACAAAGTTCCAGAGTCCTACTGGTTTGTCATCGAACATGACCTCCTCCATTACGCCCTCATAGGAAGTGTATGTGTGTCCTGGTGGTAACTGCAAATTATCAATTATCAATTTTAATTTAACCCAACATTTTAAGCCCTTTTAAGTCACTCAGATTTGAACAAAATAAGATATGAATATTGGTTCTCAGATTATTTTACTACCTGTAGTAACACATCAGGAAAGGCACATAGGTGACTTGTTTATTATAACTATAGCATCAATATTCTATTTTAAGGATAGCCTTTTATCTACAAGTTTTAGTTTTCTAGTTCTTCTAAGTATTGATACACAAGCACATATCCTGAAGCAGTATGGTTCTTACATCAACACCATATGGCAGTCCACCAACATAGAACTTTGAAGTGTCTTTGTTGAGTTCTAACACAGTAAAGGTACCAAGTACCTCTCCAGATACCTCCTCCTTTACCTCATTACCAAGTTCTCCCTGTTTCCTCACTGTCAGTTTACCAATCTTACCAGTCCTAAAATAAATATTTTTACGAGCAGGAGAATACAATGCATGTCATTAAATCACTAATGCCATCACTAACACTGAATCTCAAAACTTAAGTACAAAGTATAAATAAAAAAAATTGGTAATTTAAATATAGTTGAGAATTGGTTCATATTCAACATTGTTAAATGACATTAACTACTGCAGTTGGAGGTAACATCTCTCACAATCTACTAACAGCTACCCTCTTTGACAATTATCACTGATTTGACACTAGTCCTTATCTAGTCAACTAGTCCAACCCTGACCTTTTAAAACATGTACAAACCTCTCAGCAATAATGTGGTACCACTGGCCATCAGAGACATCCCATGGATGAACAATATCAGCTGGTGTTTCCTGAGATCCAAGATAGAATCTAAATACTGGCTTTCCATTTCTAAGCTGCAGGGAAATGTAATCCTGGAACAAAAAGTCAGTGTTTCTTAAATAGTTGTTAAAAAGTATTGTTGAGAATATTTGATTTCATACTTGTAAAACATTAAAGTCACTCAACAAATCATTTTCTAATAACATGCAAAAAAAGACAATCATGGGTTTCAATTCAAATGTCCAGTACAGTTACAACCCTTCTACTAGAAGTGATTACTTTTGGCTTGGTATATCACCTTCAGAACCCTTCAGGTCAACCTTGGCATCTCTGGCATGTTATGGTAAGTAATACTAAAATAAATTTTAGTGGTCCAATACATACTATACTGGTTTTACTAGAGGTGATTAGTTAATGGTCATGTACAATGTATATCACCTTTGGTGGTACTTTTATAACTGTATTAGTTAACTAAAGACTTACACTGTTACTTATTATTTTCCTTCCAAATTTATATTCACTTGTATGTCAAAACTTTGGCACAGTTATTTTTAGCCACCAGCAAAAGGTATGATAACAACCATGCTAAAATTAAGGCAGTGATGATGATCCATCATGTATAATCAATCAATATTTTAATGAAGACAAGTTAACCAATTGACAGTATTTACCTGGACAACAGGTCTACCAGGAACATAATCGCCACCAACATAGGCCAACATGGAATCACTTTTAGTTGTCCTGATGTACATAGATAGTCTGCTAAATGAACCAGCTTCCTCAATGTTCTGTGGGTTACGTAACGTTACTGTTGTGTTCCCAAGGAATTCAAGTCCAACACGAATCTGTGATATCATACAAACACATATATGTACAACAAATAACTAGTAATATCTTTTGAGCTTCAATAAAAAAAACAAAAAAAAACAAAAAAAAAAACAGTAGGAATGGTTTTAAATTAATTATCATTTCTGTTGTTAACTGTCAACACTTATAATAGTATATTTAAAGAGAAGAGAAAAAAATGTGTAGCATACAATATCTAAGCCAAAATAAGATCTAAACTCTGAACTTTAAATCATTGTACATCATCTTGATTGAAATAAATCTGCAGTAGTTTAATACAGTGATACAACATCCCTTTAACATTTTTATTTCAGAAGTAGGCTAACTTGACATACCCTGTTAGCCTCATCTCTGGCCAGTTTTATTTTCTCTTTCAATTCAGTGATGTTAACAATGACCCTGTCCTGTAATCTTTGGACAATCTCTTTCTGGTTACCAATTACATCCACAAGTCTACGGATCTCTGGGACATTGCCAGCTACATAGTTAACTAGAAAAATCAAAGTTGTTGGTTTGTTGTAAAGGTTTGTGTAAACATAAACTTACATTTAACATGTTTTTAATGTTTAAAATAAGTAATAAATACATGCAAACAAATATCTCATTTGATTTCAAATTGCCATTGCCAAAGGATAAGTCATGAAAAATCTGGGAGTTTTAACACTGCCAAAACTGAGTGTAATTGTAATGATACTAATTAAGTGTACATATAAAATAATTATCAAATACATGTGCTAATGAGATAAGATTTTCTAGACTAAAACTAATTTAACTTGAAGTATGCATAAATGTGTTAAATCACACCAATATATGTTGGTTTTATAATTCTATCACTTACTCTGCTCCATGGCATCATTGGTGTCTTTATTGGTGTTGACAGTATCTGATGCAAGTTCCTGGATATTTCTTTTGTCCTGAGGTAACCTATTTAAGATATAGTTCACTTTATCATGGGCAGCTGTGGCTCTAACTTCTGCATCTGTAGCCTTCTGTTCAGCATCCATGACTCTCTGGCCAACTTGACCTGTCAAAACAAGTAACATTCTGAAAAGCTTCCAATTCCAGAAATTCATACACAAGTTGCCTATTTTGAACTATTACAAGTATATCCCTCATATCCTATCATTTTGAACAATATCAGATTACTATAGAATCTACACTGATAGCTTGCTGAACAGTAAAATTCTTGACATGTGAGAAATTTCATAATCAACAAGCTACACTTGTAGATTCTGTTTCTCTAAATTTTTTAAGACAAAAACGTAGGTATCATGGTGGAAATTCTAGCCATCGTCTTCCTATGAAATCACCAGTTGTTATGGGAGAACCATGTAAAAAACATGACAATGTTGCTTTTGGACCAAAAAAATTTTATAAACAATGCGACACAATCATACAACAACCAATCGCCCCGTTGTATTTTGACCAATCAGAGTCTAAGAATTTGAAACTCTTTAGAGACAATTAATATTTTTCAAACATCAGTCAAGAGGTGTGAAAATTTTACAAAAATAAGAGAAAAGTAAATCCTGAACTTAAACTCCCTAACAATGACATAATATCTCATTTAATCACAATAACAATGTCTTTTATAACATTAAAAATTGCCAGAATATTCTGTATAATGTTTGATTAAATCTGTTACACAGTATTCTGCCTTTTTAAGCATAAAATACAGTGCGCCATTCAAAAGTGTATGCAAACCAAGAGTACATGATCTTACCAAACGGTAAGTCATCTCGGATTATAGCGAACTCATCTGCAACACCCTGATGTAATGCCTGGACTCTTTCTGTCTCTGCTACGGCATCATTCAGTCTGGTTGCTAGTTCTAGAAATATACACAAAAAATAACTAGATAACTTGATACCCCCACTCACTCATTTGATAACTTGATACCCCCACTACCTCATTTGATAACTTGATATCCTCACTCCCTATAATTCCCCTTCAAAACAGCTGCTGTATCATTTAATGTAACAACTAGGTTTAGATAAATACACAAGAACAATAATTAATTATTGTATTCTTAGGTATTAAAAATGTGAAAATATAAAGCTACAAAAATTTACATGAAATATTCAGAAATAAATGGAAACCTTGGCTCAATATTTTTTAACATGATGCAAGATATTTACCTGGATCAGTGGTATCCATTCTTTCCTTAGCATCAGCCAGCAAGATCATACTCTTATTCTTAGAATCAGCTGATGTTGCTCCAACTCCATTGGACTATAATATAAAAGGGTAAAGAACTTATACATTTATATCAAATTTCCATGGTTTCTCAAGAACATTTTTTTGTTGTTAGGATATGAACATCTGAGGTATCATTGAAATGCTTCTCTATTGACATTATATTCTGCTAGAATATTCCAAGTAGTATGAACATTAGACTAAATCATCATCACTATATACCTCCCACTACAAAATCTGGATATAATATCTTATTCACATTTAGAGTACATCATCATTCAACTAACATCTATATTTTCCATAAAAAAAAATTGAAATTGATCCTAAGCAGTACTGGTTAACCTCAAAAAGTATATTTTAATATTAGTTAACTCTACTTTGTATTAGTAATAAAAGCATGCATGTAATCTTATACCTATAGTCGGCGTCACATAAATAACATACTGTTAAAATTTGAATAAAAATATTTTCTACGACTTTATTGACACCTACCGTCGTTTAAATTGTCTTAAATGACTTGCTCATTCGTTTAGCCAAACGGCTTCTCCCTAAACATTGAATCGTTAAATTCCGGTCAGATTTTAATTCTAGGTGGCAATATTTACATTGTAAAAAGTCGGCCATGTTTACAGTGATCGGGTTGCTAGGAGATGTTGTTTACGTTTAAATGGTTTGTCCAAAAACCGAAGAACCCAGAATGCACTTCGGCGTTATTTCGGATATCTCGGATTTATTTTACGCGAACAACGTACAATACCGAGAAGTTGATCAAGCAGACGATTGTCACCGGAGTTCGACGGGAACTTACGAACTTCGTTTGTAAACAAATCGTCCCGTAAAAACCAACATGGCGGATATTAGTATGGGATTTTCCCGTAAGGATTTGTTATGCATGATTTAAGCTAATAAGGGACTTGTTTTTGAGAAGCTGTTTGACTAAACGAATGAGCAAGTCATTTAAGACAATTTAAACGACGGTTGGTGTCAATAAAGTCGTAGAAAATATTTTTATTCAAATTTTAACAGTATGTTATTTATGTGACGCCGAGTATAGTTTAGAAAGTTTGTGACCAACCAGTCATCCTTTAAATTAATCTTCCCAGAGAAAATATATCAATGTTTACAATGAAATTATAATGTAATTCTGGTGACTACATTGTCACACGAATGACTTACAAATGTATGCTTAATCTGGAAAAAAATTACAAGCAAATAATTGAGTAGTCAAGAGCAACAAACAAACATAGAACAATAAACAATCCTTATTGAAAATTCTTATAAAAAAAAATAAATAAAAACTATCTTTTGAATATTTATGAAGGACACAGTTGGCAATATGTATTAAAAATCTTTTATAAACTTGGTGCATGTTATGGTCAAACCCATCTAGAATTGTCTATTCAGTAAAAATATATGTGGACATAATCTGAATTCTTCCTTACCATCATGAAGGCATCATTTGAAGCATTAGAAGCAACAAGAGCAGCAGCATAGGCATCATTTATAGCCATAACAATGTCACCATAGGCTTGAGCAGCTTTAATGGCATTCGATGACGTCTCACGGGTGTCTGTGTAGATACTGCAATGAACAATTATATCATGAGAAGACAAAATAACAAGTGTGACATACATTTCAGAAATTTTGGCATTGTGTTATATGAAATGAAATCCTGTATAAAAATAGGAGATGTGGTATGATTGCCAATGATATAGTTGTCCACCAAAAGTCAAATAACAAACTATAAAACTTCTCCAGGTCACCACACAGTATTCAATGCTGAGCCAAACCCATACCATAAAGCTGTAAAAGGCCCCTAAATAAATGAAGTGAAATTATTCATAAAAGATGAAAATCAACCTAATCTATAGAAAAAAATTTTAAAGAATAACAATGAACAATACATCAACAACCCCTGGACTACAGATTCTTGGCTTGGGACAGGCACATAAAGTATGTGGCAGGGTTAAACATGTTTGTGTGAGTGCTGAACCCTCACCTAGCCTGGGACAGTGGTGGGAAAATACATCAATAAAACAAATCTCTTTAATTTGGATTTAACTCTTAAGATCAATACAGAATACAAACACTTAAACAAACAGGACAGAAGATAGCAAACTGTTCCTACTTTGGAAGATTACTCACTTTTTCTGTAAGCTAGTTCAAAATCAAAAAGCAACTAATAAGCACACCTTGTTTACACAAACAAAAATATCAAAAAACACGTCCAACAGGATTTAGTGAAAATATATCATAAAATGTCTAAGTAAAACAAGGTCTTTATGCCAATGTCAATGTTAGAACCAATAAATGTTTTATTTGTTCTATTTCACAAAGATAACTTCAAAGTGCACTGCAGATGCATAACAAGTGCAATGCAGAACATTATGAATACCATAATGAAGAATGAAATTTTTCATTAGAGAGTAAAATTTTTATTCAGTTGCTGGTAGAGGAAAAACAAAAGGAATCATATGTTTGTAAAGGAAGGGTAATCAAGGGAATCAAGTTTCTAGCAGAAATCAAAAGAATGTAATCCAGAGACAAAGACCAGGCATGGAAGAGTAATCAAGGGAACCAAGGTTATAGCGGTAATCAAAAGAATGCAATCCAGTGACAAAGACCAGACATGGAAAACAGACATGCACAACAAAGAACATAAAGCAATCAAAATCATACATACAAAGCAACAAAAGTAAAAGAAGAACTCGGACTCCACTAAAAACTGGGAGCATGGACCAGGTGCACCGGTAGGGTAAGCGTCCTCTGCTTTTCTAGAAACACCCGCCAAGTTGCTCATAAAAAGTCAAGTCCGGGGTAGACAACTGAGGAAAGGAAAACTATGACCTGTTGAATACATCAGTTTTCATGGTGCTGATGGATACACCATAACGATCCACGAGTTCATGATGACGACCATAAAACTTCTGTAGTGATGACTTCAATCTTGTAGCAACATAACCCTGTTCCAGAAGCCTATTTGTTAGAGTTCTAGTGCAATACAAAAAGCCTGCATAGTTACAGCAAGCTATGGCATAATGTATGAGTTGTGATATGAAATATGTAATATGCAGGTACTGAAGGGATGTTGCCACAGATGAAAGGAAAGTTGACAATTCTGAATGGGAAGTCATCATGTTTGTCGTAAATTTTGGTTTTACCTTTCTAAGAACTGTGCTTGGTCCTCCAAAGAATTGGCATGCTTTATAGCATCATCAACAGGACCTTGTGTCATATTAATTCCCATCTTTAAGTCATCTATCTTGATCTGGAGTTTCCCCAAGCCATCATCCATTTTTGTTGACATTTTTTCTACCTCTCGTGTCCAGTTCTTGCCCTGCATGAGAGCCTCTCTTGCTTTATCAACCAACTCTTCTGCTAGCATCAAGATGGTCTTCGTATCAACAGCTTCAACGTTCACATCAGTTAATAGGGTCTTAAAATGGTAATTAAAATCAATATTAAATCAAATTCATTGATAGCAAGACTTTCTATAACATTTGTTTCTCATGCATTTCTTTGACCAAAGTCTACTTCTAACAACAGATCAGATCTTTTTCAACAAGCAAGATAAAAAAAAGATAAAAGATAAACTTTATTATATAAATTTTATGAACCCAATGATATTTACATTAAAAAGATATATGATGTTATTTGCTTAAAACATTGCTTTCCAAGGCTATTTTTGCATAAAACTACATAAAATTTCACAATAATGTTATCATACATGATAATTCAGCATGTATTAAAAGAAGAATTGCAGGAATGTAATATCTAACAGACAGACAGAATGAAACCTATTAAATTCCCAAAACTTTGTTTAAGGAGTACAATACATTAGAATTACTAACCTTCAAGGCAGTCATGACCATTGTTCTGATATTGTCAGCCATGTCTGTTGCATCCTCAGCATCAACAACAGAAAGACGACTTCCATTCTGTAGGTCATAGAGACGTGTCACTAGCATCTTCACTGCTTTACGTGACATTACAGTATGGTTTGATTCTTCACCAGAGTTAACTACGTATTCTCGCAGACTAAATGTCACTGGAATTTTAATCAATAACACTTGAGAACAAATTTTAACATTGCAACGATGAGTGAGGACAAACTTACAATTACAATTTACAATCATCAAATTACAATCTTGTCGTCCCTTTCACAACAAAATCGTAAGTGTAAAAATATTTATAAGTGATGATGTCATAATAGAATTAAGTATTGTGACGTCACAACTTATGACTAATTTTATTCTTATGATTTTTTGTGAAAAGGGCTGCTGAATTAATTCATCTCCAAGCTATTGTTTGTTTATCTATTTAAGAAAGTTGGTAATATTTTGCTTATTCAAATGAGTTGTTGCCATGACACCCTACTGCATTGACCTATAGTATATAACTATTTACTAGTATATAAACTGAAATCCAAAGATTTTCAACTAAATTATAAGATTACATGTACATATTGAAAGTAAAACAATGCCTCTCTTACATAGATTGGCATTCATTTGTTCGACTTCACACTCAGCCCTGTCATTGGTGAAGTTCCTGGATAGAATCTCCTCCATAATTTCCTGGGAGATGGTTACATAGCTGGAGATGTTGGTTAACTTGATACCCTCTTGGATCCTGGCCAAAACATTCTGTATATGCTGTACTGTATCTACATGAATAAAACCATGAAATCCCATCAGCAAAATGATTCAAAGAAAAAAACAAAAACATCTTACAACTCACGTCATTTTTAAAACAAAACTACATATTGTAATTTTTTGTAGTATACATAATTTAATATTACTTCAAATAAAATTCTACTTTTTTCATTGGTTTAGAAAGATGATTTGTTCTGGTATACCATCCTTCCTTCATAAACGCCAGCTTCCGCCAAGAATACTCTCCATCTTTCTGTTTCATTATCCCTTTTTTAAAGATCCACCAAAATACAAATAAATCAGATGCTATTTTTTGAAAATCAATTTTGTAGATGTTAACAAAGAAAATGTGAATAACTTATTGGCAAATAAGGATTGAGACACAATAAATTGTGCAAAGAGGACTTGGATTGTTCAGTTTCTAATAATGGTGCATCAGATCATTTTTTTTTAATTTGTACTAGATCGCCACACTCAGAAAAGAACATCTTTTTCTTAGACGATATTCTTCCTTCATGTGGTAATCTTGTAAACCACCTTGACCTTATAAAATGTACATCATTTTAAGAGCACATGATCTAAACACAAACCCACCACTTTTGATTTGATTGACTTCAGCCATCATTCCTTCAGTTTCCAAGGCAGAGTCCAAGAGAAGGTTACTCTCATCCTGAACTGCTTTTCCTGTCAATTCTAAATTAGATGCCTGTAAAAACAAAGAAAGAAAATACAATTATTGTAAATACAATTCAAATCTTAGTGCAAGTCCATATAAAATCATATGGTTAAATTCTGTTTCTTTACCAAGCATAGTACAATAATCATTAAAATTGAGGACAATGTTTCGTACTTTGTCAAACTATACAACAAAAAGCAACCTTAAGTTATAGCTACATTAAAATTGATTATGCATAATGCTGTTATTTTAGTCATGTTAAGTTCTTTCTTAAAAAAAAAAAAAAAAAAGAATGAAAAAGAATAACTTTCCATGTTTACAATACCTTTCCAAGCCCTGTATCAGTCCTCACTTCCATTTCACTTAAATCCATCCTCAACGGTGTGAGGTCATGGTCACCTTGATCAGTGTAGAGTGCAGTAACTTCAGGCTGAAATTAAAACAGCATTAATATTAATGTAATTTTAGTACATTAAGAAACTAGAAATACTGTGAACAAGCTCACAAAGAGAATACCCCCTGCTGCAAATTGAGTACAATGTATAACCCTTAACTCCAAATATCTCCCTAAGGAGTCCCCAGACAGTAACTATAATCCTTCATGTTCATCTAAACAAAATACTCAACCCTCCTATAAAATTTCATCAAAATGCCTTAAACAGTTTAGAAGAAACAGCATTTACAATGCAATAACATTAAAAGCCCTTATTGAATATCCCTCTGAGTACACTAACAGTTATTCTATTCCTTCATTCATATCTATATATGATGCTAAACCTTCCTATAAAATTTTACCAAAATCCCTTGAGAGGTTAAGGAGGAGTTGCACATATATATAGTGTGAACAGACAGACAAATAGGGATTTTTATATACCCTTAACTACATGGTACTGTTTGTACTAAGTATATAATCATTGAACTACATGGCATTAATTGTGTTCAGTAAGTACAGATTCCTACTAAATCCCAACTAGACTGTCCGTCGAACCAGAGTCTTTCATTCACTCCTTTAACTCACCCTAAGAATATAAACAGTGTCATTTATCCTCCTGAGTCTGTTGTGAGCGCTGACTCCAGCTGATACTCCAGCAAGGTTTTCTTCCAAACCAGACTGATTCCTTTCTAGTCTCTCAACATCATCAATCAAAATATCGATACAATTGTCACATTCTGTAAGGCAAAAACTTAACAAGCTATTTTTTATTATTTTAACTGAATATGACAGATATGAAAAGACAAATCAACAGTAAATCAAATAACCAAATTCAAAATCACACAAGGTGTACAAAAGGTATAAAGGTTCACTTCAGACAGGCATAAAAGATGATAGGGGATTGAACTTGTCTGATAGGACCCGAACATTTCTCCTACCTCTAACAAATAAAGTCTATTTCAATGAATTCTTAGTGACTAACCTTGACATCCCTTTTGTGGTATGAGAACCCATCTATCAAGACACCTGTCACAGGTAGGTCCAGTAACTCCAGGTAAACATTGACATCTACCTGTCTGTCTGTCACAGGTTATAGCACCATCAAATTCACAATTACATTCTGCAAATAAAAATTCATATTCTAAAATATTTTTTTCTTTAAAATTCCTGTTGTCATTCATTTTAAACATTTTCACCACAGACTCTTTCTTCTAAACTTAAACGAGGTAAGCAGGAAAAGGATGCTGGAAGAAGTCTCTGACATGGTTAAATTCACTATGCTGAAGTATATTCATATTTAAAGTAATTCTCACAATTTTTTTGTAAGTTTTGAGTAACTAATGAAACAGATGCACCTATTGACAGCAGTTAAACTTAAAACCTGTTACATACAGTTGGATACTTCTGAAATATGTTTTCATCAATCATCATGAAGGAATAGACGAGCTACAAGTACTGATAATAAAATATTATCTGGCCACTACATGTATTTTGAATTCTTGAAAACATGAAATTTCATTTTCTGAAAATATGCTAAAAAGGAGACATGTCTCTTCACTCCAAATGTTAAAACAGCAGGACCAACATGTTATATCTGTAGAGACTGGCTTGTCCCTGAAGCCAACCTTCATTCTATTTATGTTAGGCATTCTAACTTACTCTGACAACCATTTTCTCCATAATTCCAATATCCTTCAATGCAGACATCACAATATCGTCCCTCTACACCAGGCTGGCAGGTACATACTCCGGTATACAAGTCACACTGAGGACTAACAGAGGCTACTTCACAGTTACAGTCTCTGCATCCTTCACATTGGTCAAAACCATATGTGTTGGGCTAAAAAATAGATTGAATAGGCTAATAAATACAAAAAACGACAGTTTTGAAAGAAACATGAAGATTACAGGGTGAGATGTGATGTTCCATTTAAATGTTCAAAACTCAGGTTGTTCTGTTTTTTTTTTTTAACCATGTCATGTCGTCACTGGAGATTGTTGATACTAGCAGTAGCCTGAGACATAAAATCAAGGATAATTGTTGAAATTTGTGATAAATGTAAAAGAATGTCACATGAGCACTGGCATGATACTTCAAGATACAAGTCTCTACATAGACTAAATTATGAAATAATATCAAAATTTGAGCTCATAACAACATGTTGGCATTGGCACTGAACAATATCCTCAATACCAAACCATAGTTTAACTTTATCCACTATCTGCTCCAATCTAAACAACAAAAATGCTTACAGCACACTGTTCACATCCAGGGCCAATGACGTTTGGTTTACACTGGCATTGTCCATTATCTCTGTCACAAGAATCAGAACCACACTGGTCACACTGACATTCTAAAGAAAACATGTCAACAATAATAAATTTGTCAATTTCAACATATTTTCACAAGAAAAAATCATATAAGAAGTGACTGGAGAAAAGAATACTTCAAAGTTATAAAAAAGATAAGTATTCAAAGCACTGTAATCCAAAATTGTCTACGATCTGATTACTATAAGGAAATTTGGAATTTACTTATTACTTTTTTATTCATTTCTGAAAATGCCAAAATAATATGTTATGTACAGTTATTGCCAGTATAAAAGACTTATGAAGATAAACACAACATATAAGTAGTCAATATCCCATACCTACTTAATATCTAAACAAAATATCACAGTGTGAAGTTGTAATATATCTACTGTTTGACATGGGGAATAAAATATTCATGAAAGTATTTTACTTTACACCATGCAATGATAATGAATAAAAAAAATTGATTACAGACAAAAACAGAGATATAAAAAGAGCTGTCATGATTCCAAAACATACCTTGACAGTTTTTGTCAACAACAGCATCTCCATACCACCAGTCTCTACAGATATTACATGTTGATCCTGCAGTGTTGTTGACACAGTTAAGGCATTCTCCAGTCTCAATATCACAGGCATATCGGTCATTTAAGTCAATGTTACCAGAACACTGGCATGGCTGACAGGTACTGCCTTCCTCATTGGGGTTTCCATAGTAACCAGGAGCACACCTATATATAGATGTATGACTCATAACCTTCACTGCTCATTTACATCGTGGAATGTTATAAGTTAAAGTAAAAATATTGAAAAAAGTTCTGATTACATGCCATGAAAAATGCTTAGCACAGCATTTTCCCAACAGAATATTCATAGTATAAAGAGTTAGTACTTACCGTTCACAATAAGTTCCAATATATCCTTCTTTACAGGTACAATATAACTGATTACCATAGACATCACAAGTTGTGGCAAAACTGGAAAGAAGTTGTTTGTTGATAGTGTGTGTATGAAAGCAATTATAAATCTATATATTTAAGTTTTATGATCCTATTAACATTAACCGAACCCTTTTCTGTTTTATTTTAAATCAACAACAAAAGAATGTATTAGTTATTTATGTATTAGTTTTTTCAGTTAAATCTATTATAGAATCAGTAGGTATTTTTTTATACTTTTGAAGAAGAAATTTAATCTAATTAAAGAAACTAGGTAGCTACATGTAGTGCAATAAATGTGTTTTACATTTTACTTACTTGTTAGATGCAATGGGCAGTGGACAGCTACAGATTTGACAAACTCCTGAAGACGGGTCACCATAGTGACCAGGTAAACATTCCTCACAATGATCGCCCATTGTATTGTCTCTACAATTCTGGGAAAGAAACAAAATTTATCATTATAAAGCTTCTTGCAAAAATCAATGTCAAAACAAAAATTTAACCCAGTTTATTAGTTCTTCCATTAAATGTTCATTCTAATGCTATAGGTTTTAAAAAAAGGTTTGTTATTTGTAATTTCTTATTTTGCTTTTTTTTCAAATATAAAAATATCCTACACAATTAAAAGGGAACCAATTAAATGCAAACTAATACTGGTCTATGTCAATTTTTATAATTAAACTATAGCACACACAGTTATGTTTGGGGGAACTTGATTTACTTACCTGGCAAACTCCAGTCAATGGGTCACAGGTATCAGCATGTCCATTACATCTACATGGTACACATGTACCCAGGTATGGGGTGGATTTGATTCTATAAAATCCTGCAGCACATTCCTAAAAAATAATTTAATAGATGAGTAATCACTTTTTTAAAAATCAGATGACCAATGATATATTCAACCAGACAAAGACTGCATAAGTAATTATTGATTAACAATGAAACCACAAAACAACATTTATAATACATGCAGTACCTTGTATGTATCTTAAAGTTCAATGATATAATCATTTAAGATGTTACAAACAAAGCTACCTGTTTTCACCAAACCATTCAGTGAACTTCTGATACTAACCTCACAAGACGATCCAGTATATCCTACAGGACACTGACATTGTTCTACAGACACAGCCAGACCTCCTAATCCATCCTCTGTGGCATACTCAAGCCTAACCTTCATTAGTCTGGAACATTAATGAATATCATAAAAAAAAACAAAAACCATAAGATCCCATTTTCATAACATCAAGTATGGTATCCCCTGCCCAATGACACCAAGTATGGCATCCCCTGCCCCATGACACCAAGTATGGCATCCCCAGCCCCATGACACCAAGTATGGCATCCCCTGCCCCATGACACCAAGTATAACATCCTTTTCTATGACACTATTAAACCAAGGCATTCCCTTCCCATGGCACAAAGCATGACAAAAAGCAGGGCATCCCCCATGACACCAAGCATGATATCCCCTATCCATGTAGATATTTGATATTGGAAATCAAAAGCACTTTCTTAAATTAAGTAATAAGTTTAAGTTGATGCTTTAGAATATCCTCAGTTTTGATATAACAGATGGGAGGGTGAACAGTGGTATACAATCTAACTTTGCAACTTCATCACACAAATGATCTGAAGGCCAGCAAATGAAAAACTAACAATTTCATTTCACTGCATAATTCAACAGTGTAGCCCATCATGTGTATTAGAACTACTGTGCATGGATATCTCCATTTAGTGAGTTATATATCATAACATCTATCACTAGAGCTCTTTAGAGTTTACCTGGCCTCTCCTGGAGTAGAGTAGTGGTTAGCAGCAATGTGTATAGCATCTAGATCAACCAGCATATGATACAATTGTTCTCTTGTTATGTCCAGTCCAGTGGCAGCATCCTTAAAGTTGCTCTGCAAAGAAAGAAATAGTAAACATACAATGTACCTTTATCACTAGTAAGTCACCGAGCAGTTATAAATCAACTAATGTACAAGATTTGTTGTCAAATTTTAGGTGTAAAATCTGTTGTAAATATGATGATCACAATGCTATTTTATTTGTTGACGTCACAACTTAAGACTTATTTTACATATATGACTTTTTATGTGAAATTGACAACTGTTCATTTTTGGTTCTAGCCCTGAAACAATTCTGACACCATTACTTAAGTTTATTATTCAGAGTATACAATATTTATCTCTTTATGTCACTATAGATCTAGGACTGGTTATTTTAGTCATTACATACCTCAATGATATCAAGTTCCAGTGTATACATGTTACTTGGCTGTGGCATTACATTGAAAGTATGGTATATGGTCATGTTGTGTCCCTGCAAGGAAAAATTATATAACTTTCTGTATTTTCCTATACATTCAAATGACATCCAAGACAAATCACATGAGATTTCATTCTTTGATTCTAGTACATGTGTAACTGTATGATGTAATGTGATATTTACAAAAATGTATTACATCCAGTATCATAGAAAATGTGTTAGCCTTAGCAAAAAACCTGTACTTGGCTATAACCTGTCAAAATGTGTACGTCCTAGCAACAACCTTACTTGCCTATGACCTGTCGAAATATACAAGTCTTAGCAACCACCTCATTTGGCTATGACCTGTCGAAACATGTATGTCTTAGCAACCACCTGTACTTGGCTATGACCTGTCTAAAGAGACCATGATTAATATAACCATGTGTATCCATTCTATGTAAAATTAACCTGTATATAATGACTACCTGTCTTATGTGACCAGGATTTTGCTCTCCCTTGGAAGGTCGCCTAAAAAGGTTACACTGTAATTAAATGGAGAGAATATTCCCCCTGTTGGTAAGATTTTTCATTTACCTTGATGATGATATCCATAATGTTATTCATTGGTTGAGAATCTGTGGGATCATCTCTGGGTAGCATGTATATAGACTCAAACTTCAATTTACCTCCATAGGAACGGAGCTATAATGACATCAGTTTAGTGGACAATAAAACTTGAACTGCAGTTTATAAGCAAAGGTATATGAATGCAGGATTGGTAATATCAATATATTATCATTTATCAACTTCTCTACATCTCTACATCTCTTCTTCAGGGATGATGTTCTTTCAAAGCTTGAACAGGCTTGTTACCAATATTAATTCAGTAAATACGTATATTCAACTTTCAAGAGGTTTATTTTTCAATAAAATCAGTTTAAACTAAGCTCAGTCTCTTCTGCATGCTTTTAAAGAATGCCATGTAGACAGAAATCTTTACATAAGAATTAGCCATCACAATTTTCCTTCTATGAAGAAGTGTCCTCAATAAAGGGGTGTTCACAAAAAAAACAAACAAAAAAAATATTTTTGTATTCAACCATAATGAGTAACTCATACAAAACCATTGATAAATTCACTGTCACATAGTAAAAATTAGGTTGATGGAATTTCTTGTTTATCTGAAATAAATTCGGGGAATGTTGAACAAATCCTTACCTTATTGCCCAGATAAGGAGCTGGGGCTATCCAGTACATGGGTTGGTCTGGGTCAATAGTTTTGTTGACAGCTTCCAGAACAGCAATGATATCACCAGCCTCCCTAAGTGACCCCTCCTCTGTGTTGGTCACCTCCCAGCCTGTCATGTCAGTTACCTGAATAATATATGAGAAGCCATTTCAAGACATGAATGTGTGAGTAAGGATTTATCAATATTCTACAACTAAAGTGTCAATAAATTTTAGTAAATTCTGTAAGGATTTGAAAATTTCTACAGTGTATGCTCACATACAGTATCAGATTTCCATGTAGTCATTTAAATAAGCTCAAACTCATCAGAAAAGGCTTCAAATTATTATAAATCTTTAAGGTTGATAAAAGCAATCAAATTTCCCTGAAATTATTCTGTACTATCTTACATCATCCCAGAACATTCTAGAACTGTAGCAGGTTCTTGTGGTACCAAAACAGAAACATTGGGTACAACCTCTAGGGTTCATCGGGTCAATGTTGTATGACCCTGACTGACATCTGTCACAAAAGGGTGGGGCAACATTAGTCTGCAAAAAAAGAAAGAAATTCTTGTAATAAAAGAATATAAAATGATCTGTTGGTCATACACTACATTGCAATTTGCAAATAAGTGGAAGGACTAAATAGCTGTGTTTTTTTTTCTTCTTCACTGCCAGCAATAATATGATTACATTAGAAAAGAGTGGGATGAAATAACTTTTGTTCAAAAACAGTGTTCTTACCTTACAGAATACAGAGCATCTTGCAAATAGATGGAAAAACTAAAGGAATGATTACCAACTTAAATTACCACCCTTACCTTACATAGACACTGCCCAGACATGGCATCACAGACCGTTTCTATGGTTCCCAGTTCATTACAGCTACATTTATCACAGATTGGGAAAGTATGATATCCTATTTTGCATGCATCACATTTACGATTCACTACATTTTCTTTGCACCTGAAAGAAGCAACACTTTTGATCTTATGTGAAATATTTATTGCAAAGACAACTACCATGATAAAAGTTTTTTTTCAGTAAAAATTCTATGGTCAGCTTTTCATTTTCCAAAATTTTTTATTCAAGATAACTGACAGTATTTCAATTAAAAAAAAGATATAATTACATCTATGAGTTTCTACACATTATAGAATTGACTTACTGGCATTCTCCTGTATCTTGGTCACAAGTCATGTCACCACCAGCAACTCCATCAATGTTACAATTACAGTCCTGTTCAATTGAACAAAGATCAATTCTAAAAAAATCTTGATCACCTAATTGTTAAAAAAAACCTAATAATTATGGTCAGTGTGTAATGTAAATTCTCCTTTTAATTTTATTATGTCTCACACATGCATGATTTTAAACTTCTTTGTAACTGTGGTTACAGCTGGGCAAGTTTATTTATTTATGAAATTGTGTTTGAAAGTTATTGTTCATACATACTGCCTACCACTGACATATAAAATGCATTACAAACTTACAGTACATCCTACCATTAACTAACAGTCCACCCTATAAGTTCATTACAAACTTACAGTACATCCTACAAGTAACTTTAAGTACACCCTATAGGTTTATTACAAACTTACAGTACATCCTACAAGTAACTTGAAGTCCACCCTATAAGTTCATTACAAACTTTAAATTACATCCTCCAAGTAACTTACAGTACATCCTACAAGAGCATCATAACCATAGGTCCCAGCAGCACACTGATTACATCTAGCACCCACTACATTTGGTGGACAGATACAGTTTCCAGTAACTTGGTGACATGTACCAAATGGACAATCACATTCTGCAATAAATAGTAATGGAGTGAATCGATAACATTTCAATCTAAATCAAGCCAAATTAAAACAAAATTATTTTTTTTTAAAAGATTACAGGTAAAATTATGTTCCCACACAGTAACCTAAATCACTATATCTATATTTTTCCATTTTAAAGTAAATAAAAGAGTATAATTAGAGTAAATCTAAGGTCTCATATACAAATAGAAAATGCTGGTCATTGACATTAAAAGAAATCATTCAACTTTGTTTCTTTTATCAGTTAACAGGGAGGTAGTTGTTACATGTACAACTTTTAAATTGAAGTTTTAATTGATGTACATGTATCTCATTAACTTGTTAAAATATGGAGACTTGTATTCTGTAAAGAGGAAAATAAATGACATTGGTTGTCAAAAGGAGTAAAACTTAAACAAATAACCAATCAAATACACTGTCATAATTACAATGGCTTGTAGAGAAAATAATTAACTACATGTAGAAATACTGTGAGCAAACTTGAAAAGAGAATACCCCCACCCATCCATCTTAAAAATGGGAATTAAAACGCTTGTTGCATTATCTCCTTTTGGCTTTATGCAACAACAATAATATTCCTTTATGCACATCTACATTTGATATCTAACCTTCCCGAAAAAATTGCATCAAATCACTAGAGTGGTTTAAGTCAAGTTGAACATAAGTTGGATTATCTCCCTTTGGACTCCTCCGACAGTAATTATATTCTTTTAAGCACATCTACATATGATACCTAACCTTCCTCAAAAATGTCTTCAAAATCCCTTAAGGAGCTTGTGAAGAGTTGTTTTTACAAGAAATATGGACAGATGGAAGGACAGACTTTGTTTGCAGGGGTATGATAATGTATTTAAATCATCCCTGTTCAGGTAAGATATAAAGTTATCATGCAATCAAATCTCAACACTTACTTCTGCATCTAGGGAAACCATAGTAACCCTCCAGACACCTGTTACAAGTACGGCCTATGATGTTCTCACGACACTGACACTGTCCACCAAATCGTGCACAATCAAAACTGAGGGAGCCATCAATATCACAGTTACAGGAAACAGCTCCATTGTTGAAGTCTGTAGTCAAAGTAAAAACTCCATCTCTACAGAACTGTGAGTCACTACTGCAAAGATAAAACAACCATATTCCATTATAGTGGGTAACAATTCTATAACATAACTAACATAATAACTAGATACAGACTCGCTGAAGGCAGAAATATATGCATCTTAGTTAACATATAAATGGAACTGATATTCCTAATCTCATCATAAAACAAGAATAAGTTAAAGAGATACACTAGTAACTTTAAGCATTCAACATGTAAAGGATAAATTACTTACATAAGTTCAAAACCTGGTCCAATACACTTCTTAAGGAATTCAACAGAATGGTCAATTGGCTGTAAGTTAAGTTGTTTGGCATCATAGCTACTTGATGGTACAACCAGCACATAATCCTACAAAATATTAACAACTTTATATTAACTTGCAAATTTTACAGAACAAAATATCCTTTATATATATATATATCTTTTAGAAAATACCACAATACAAAGAGTGAATGATATATATAACCTTGACTAATTTTTAAGTAAAACAGTTGATTAGTGAAATTAACACTATTTGTTATCGCTATTTGATTTAAAATCACTTTGATCCTGCTATATGATAATTTGCATTCTAACACCAGTCAAGTGTGAATATAAATCATTGTATAGCTATAT
This sequence comes from Perna viridis, assembly GCA_037379345.1. Lineage (NCBI taxonomy): Eukaryota > Metazoa > Mollusca > Bivalvia > Mytilida > Mytilidae > Perna > Perna viridis. The sequence continues at coordinate 6,481,819 of CM074511.1, read as the reverse complement.
GTGACATCAGTAGCACTCTCCCGAAAAAATAGACCAAAAAGGAAACTTACATGTTAAGGTTAGGAAAACTGAAAATAAAAGAAAACTAATACCTTACACTTCAGCAAAACAGCAATAAACTAATAATAACACCAATGAAGAGGAAGCTAATGAATTTACAGTATCTCAGTGAAACACTTAAACTAGCAGTCTATAAAACTCAGACAGAAGTCATTCATGCATGTCAAAACCCACCAAATCACTTTTATTTCTAATTTAGAAACAGTTACAATGATTGATTGTTGGTGTTTAATGCCCAAGCAGCAGTATTTCAGCTATATCTATGCAATGAACATGAAATGGATAATAAAATGAACAAGAAATGATGATGAAATGAAAAATGAGATGGGACACAAAGATATTAGTGTCAACGAATTAGTGTTGCTACATGAAATTGAGAGAGGTGGGTAGGGTCAGGCAATTTAGCATCCTGGAAACAGTTACAAACCATATTATAAGCAGTGTTAGGCCATACAAAATTATGCCGAGATTCTCAGGCCAATTTTTTCTAAAAATGATGCAGAAGGGAGGCTTATTTTTTTTTTTATTTAATCAGAAGCAAGTTTTCTTTTTTTTTTTTTTTTTGAAATTTCATCGATTGAACTATTCTGTAAACATACAGGATGTTGAAAAGTTAAATAAAATACTCCATGGCATTAAACTTTACTGGAACATGAGATGAGGCAAGAAATAAGAGCCATCGCCATGAGACATACTTTGTTTTTAATGATCAATGTTAATTACAGCCTCATCCGCATCATATTTTTTACCTTTCTGTCAAGTGCGTGGACATCTCTAATTAAAAGTCGATTTCGGACTGGATATGAAAATTTCCGGATTTTACCTTCATAAAAATCGCAGATGCGGGGCCTGTGAACCTAGCGTATTTTTTTTAGCACTAGTTTGTTATTTGTTGTTACACCTCTGATATAAAAAATATATACATATAGATTACGGATGAAAGGCAAGGGTTATTGTTTTTGTTTTGGTTGATGTAAGTGGAAGATGAAGGTATAGTTTTCCCTAAAATACAGATCTGAATAGAGAATGGACTATCATTACTTTAAAATACAGTATATGTTAGACTGTAAAAGTATTGATTGTTCTGTGGGTTTTTCTACACCATACATCACTTCTACCAAAGGCAATGTCTGAATTTTATATGACTGGAACTAAAAAATAATGGCACCATACCAGCCAGATATCTTTGCCACTTGTGTTATTAAAACTGATTCGGATTTTGCCATCAGTTTGGCCAATAATCTTGTTTCTCAAGTCATCATCAAATGTAATAAGTCCACGACAACCAGCTACTGTTGGACAAAATCTAGGACGGAATACACCTGAAAAATATAATTAATTGTTAACAAATAAGCTTTTATCTCTAAGCAACAGACAAAGACCAAGTTCAAAATTTTGTCTGAAGAGTCATACATGATTAAAAGGTGGTGATAGTGTTGTAAATAGTACATGTATTAACTGTAAATAGTACATGTATCAACTGTACATAATACATGTATTAACTGTAAATGGTACATGTATTAACTGTAAATAGTACATGTATTAAATGTACATAGTACATTTATTAACTCTACATAGTACATGTATTAACTGCAATTAATTAAGAAATTAATGCATTTTTAATTTTTTTCAATATGCATAACACCACTTCAGTACTGTTAAAAATTTCTACTGCAAGTCTGATCAAAACAATTAAAACTCCTTGACATTTTCACAGTAACAACACTTCAAAAACTTTTAAATTGATAAATTGACAGAATTTTAATTCTTTGAAGAAAGAACATTTGACAGATCAAAATTCCCCACAACAGTTCTATGCACAATACCCCAGGAACATTCATACCAAATTTGGTTCCAATTGGTCAGATGGTGTCAGAGGAGAAGATTTTTGAAAGAAATAACATTCAAAATAGCAAAAAAATGTCGAAAAAGGGAGATAACTCTGACATGGCTTAACATATCGAAATGAAAATATGACCACAGATAGATCTCATCCTGCTGAACACTTTTACCCCGTCAAAATTTTGCTAAACCTATCGGTTTTCAAGACATATGCGAAAAACTACTGTCTGACCCCTATGTTCTATTTTTAGTAATGGCGGCCATGTTTTTCATTTTTTTATTGGTTTTTGTTAATTTTAGCCAGTTTGAGACTACCATTTTCTTACCTCTAAAATCTTGTCCATCAACATGAAAGTTGACAGGTATGTCCATTCCAACTTCTCCTGGCATGTAGAAGTGGACAATGAAATAAAATCTTCCAGGATTACGAATCATTCCTTCAATATCAATGTTGGTCTGAAAAAAGATAACATAACGAGTACATAAAGCTGATGTAATGAAAAACATGTCTATTTACTCTAAGTTTTGATGTCTATCTAAATAATATATTGTTAGTACAACAAGATCAATACTCCTTATATATGTACTTCTAAAATTCTTGTTTAATACATGTACTTCTAATATTCTTGTTTAATACATGTACTTCCAATATTCTTGTTTAATACATGTACCTCCAATATTCTTGTTCATCATGGTAAGGCTAGTTTACTTTCAATATTTTTGTTTCGTTCATCTAGGTCAATGTCCATACTTACAATACTCTTGTTGAGTTTGACAAGGCCGATGTCAGGATCAATATCATAAACACCTCTGGGGAAGTTTTCTCTATCAACTTGGAGATCCTGGTTGGGTGGTTCCTCAAATTCTATCCTCACAGATCCAACAGGGATAAAGTAACGAGAGGTTATACAGCTGGAATACAAAAACAATATTTCAGAGTGCAGAACATTGCATAAATATAGGTGGAATACATTACACTAGCTACTGGTTTGTCCTTCACGAGTATAGAACAGACTCAGTGATTTCTTAAACTATCAAGATCAGTGATGACTACAATGTCATATTGTGGTCTAGAGAGCAATGACCATGTACTCTTACTGCAGAAGTTGATTAAATCTGAAAATATCATTTGCTGTTTTAGAAATCCCACATCTTTGTTAAAAACTTCATTCTCGATATCTTTATAGACTTGTTAAGTGAGTGAACCTCTATAAGAACAATACAGTGTACTTACATTCCATTGATTCTTATACATATAATCTGAGGTCTGACAAATCCATGGTTCCACTGATCATATGGTATAGCTGTAACTGACCCCTGCAAATTAAATTAATACGTCAACTAAACAATCATATGAAATGGATACAGATAGTAACTTATATACAATCATGAAACCAAATATAAAGTCACAAAAATTGCTATGAAGAGATTGAAAGCACACTGATGACTTGAATTCCTATACATTATCCTATTCAAAACAAGAGGTTCCTAGGAGCCTGAATCGCTCACCTGATTAAAGTTTGTCTTTCAAGGGCAATAAATTTGACAAGGAGTTGTCCAACAATTTTGACTCAAGAAGACTTTGGAAGGACTATCATTAGGATCATTTCACCGATAGAAAGTTTCATTCTTTAAGTTTCAAAGATATTGGCTGAAAACTAAAAAAAACCCTGTCATTTTTCATCTTTCAAGGGCAATAACTCTTACAGGAGTCACCTGACAACCTTGATCCCTGATGACTTTTGAAGGCCTTATACTAAGAGTCATTTAAGCTACAGAAATAATTTAGCTAAACCTAACGGTTTTCGAGATACTTGTTAAAAATTATTGTCTGACTCCTTTGTTCTATTTTTAGTAACAGCAGCCATGTTTTTTGATGGATCAAAAATCCCCACAACAATTCTATGCACGATACCCCAAGGAACATTCATACCAAATTTGGTTCCAATTGGTCAGGTGGGGTCAGAGGAGAAGATTTTTGAAAGAAATAACATTCAAAATAGCAAAAAAAAATGTCGAAAAAGGGCAATAACTCTGACATGGCTTAACATATCAAAATGAAAATTTGACCAGATAGATCTCATCATGCTGAACACTTTTACCCATTTAGAATTTGGCTAAACCTTACGGTTTTGGAGATATATGCGAAAAACTATTGTCTGACCCCTATGTTCTATTTATAGTAGTGGCGCTCATGTTTTTCGACGGATCAAAAATCCCCAGATCAGTTATATGCAGAATACCCCAAGGAACATTCATATTAAGTTTGGTTCCAATTGGTCAAGTGGTGTCACACGAGAAGAGTTTTGAAGAATTGTTAACGACGATGACGATGATGATGACGGACGCCAAGTGATGGCAATAGCTAACATGGCCTTTGGCCAGGTGAGTTAAAAATGTGATCAACATGGTTTTTTGTTCTCCAAGTTTCAGACATTTTTATGTGTTATTGTTGTTCGTTTGGTTAACTGACAGTTTGCAAAATGGCAGATGCCATTAGGACAATTTTGAACAAACAATGATCGATTACTCTTCAAGGTAGATAACAAATCACTATAATTCATATGTAATGTTAACTCAGGTTCTTCTTCTATAAAATTATGTCTGTTCTAGGTTAAGTTTTCATGCTCAAATATATTCAAGAAAAAGTTAAATTATCTTTGAATAGAGGGTTAGACTGACTAGCATAATGATTTTAGGTTGGAAACTTACAATAGCTACATTGACATTTTCATCACCAGTCAGTAAGATATTGGCATCATCATCAATGTTGACAACCATAGGCATACCATTATCATCTGTGATAACCTGACGACACAACACACTACAAACCAACAAAATATTCATGGATAATAAATAGCAGTTGCTCAGCAGTCCATGGCTATTAGATTTTGAGCTGGGCTACCACACTTTTGGGTAAAATTTAGTTGAACATACAGAAAATATCAAAGAAAATATGGCTTGTATTTCCCAAGTTTTACCCCTGTTTTATCTGTCATGCATGTCATCTAACAGCAAATTATTTTTGAACTTTTATCTTTCAATTTACAGTTATATTTTAGTATCCTCAATTTGAACTAAGGGAGACAACTCGACATAACTAAAATTTCTTATTCTCCAATATTTAGCATTATCTTCAATGATAAAGAAATGATTTACCCTTTAGATTAGTAAGTAATCTTAATATCATTCTACCTTATTGCTGAATTTTCCCTAACAAGTACATTTACTAAGCTTTTTATGAAATCTTTTGCTGATTTAAGTCACAGAGCAAGTAGAGGTATAATTAAAAGCACCTTAAAAGCAATACATGTACATGTATGTAAAGTATAAATACTGTCCCATTTAGGCTATTGTATCACTGTAAATCCCTTAGAGGCAATAACAGTACCTGTATTGACATCTATATATGCCAACTTCACCATCATAATTGTCGACACCTGTGTCAATCTTAACATCCAGATTCTGAGAGTAGTTAGCAAAGGTAAAGTAGTTCAGAACCAGTACGTAGTCTCCTGGGGATGGTACCTTCAGGTTTAGGTTCAGAGTTCTCTGTCAAGTACAGTATGATGATATCAGACATAAGAAATTTCTTTCAATAAGAAAGTGCTTTGGAGTAAGTAATAATTGTAATCTTTAATTGTAATACTTTCGAAAATTTGATTGTTCATGGGGGGAAATTATCTTGGCTTAAGACATTAAGTTTTATCATAAACTATAAGATATTATTGAGATATAATTGATTAAAATAAAAGATAAAAGTCAACAATTAATTTATCATAAGTACCATATACCTTTATTCATTACAAACCTGACTATCATCCAGCTGCCCTAGAGCATTTAGACCAAGCTCATTCATGATAATGGTATCAGAGAAGACCTTTGTTGGTACTTGATTGCCATCTACATCAATGGTATATCCAGTCTCTCCAAACACAGTGGGATACTGAGCAATGTCTGTGTAGTTGTATAGTACACATCTGCAAAACAATAGCACTGCAGTTTTCTTTCAAATTTTACTGATAGTTTCTTACATGTGTTACTAATCTACTCAAATAATGTATTGAGCTTACAACAGTAATTAATTTTTATGTAAATTGTGTGTAATTCAATTAATATGCAAGAAACTGGAGTGGCTTCATTATTCTAATTATAATCCTTAATAATAAGGAATACATTAACCTTTGAAAAATTAGTACAAGTAGCTTGTTTACATGTGACAACAATCTCTACTGTAAGGCATTACAAGATTGTATAAAACTCAAAAGGCATTAAGAAAATCTATTATCCTAAATTAGAATTTTTGAGTCAATAAACTTAGAAGTTAATACATAAGCAAATCTAAATAGGTTTTTACAGCCCTCAGTAACTTTCCTACCATTTTGGGGAAGGTGCCCAGGGCCCATGGGCGTTTTCCTTTTGCGCCAAAAAGGACGCCTTTTGTGCCAGTTTACTTTTCGATTTTCATAGTAAAATTGCGCCAAGAAAATCAATGATTATTTTGCACCAGAATACAGGTAAATTTATATTTGATATTGTTTTAGTGCTACATTAGATATGTGGTGTGTTTTGTTGTATGTTATTTACCACTTCTAAAAAAATCTCTTTATAATTGGTTGTTCATATCTTTGGCAAGTATAATTATAAAAATATAAGACTTTTATTTTAGTTAAATAATGTAAATATAGACCCTCCTCATTTTTTTCAGGCTTGGGATCAGCAGGTTTCGCTGGCGGAGTAAATGTTCATTTTTTTTTTAAACAAGTTTCTTTAATATAGCATGCAGAAAAAAGTAAAACTATATACACTGTTCCTTCAGCACCAATCGTTCTGATTACATCACAATCACTTTTAATATCAATTTTCACTTCATCAACAGCTAAAATTTGTAACTAAGAGTATGCACAAATTGTCCCCGAATGAGTTCTCTGGACAAATATTTTTACCATTTTGATATTTAACTTCCTTGTTTGCATTTGGTGAGAAAGGTAGTCTTTATCTGGTCAAAAAGGACTACAGAAAATTTGTTTTTGGAGTAATTTAACTACAATTTTTTATCCAATTGGTGTAAAAAATATGATGCCTGGGCCCATGCAGTTGAGGAAAAATGGGCATAAAATCTCGCACTTGGGAAAATAAGTATATAAATAAGATATACCACAGTTTCCTTTGTATTGAAGAGCTAGATATGTCCTTAGGGTGGCAATTTGGGCCCTTGTACACTAAGACAAAGATGACTTACGGTCCTTGATCACTTGGAACTGTACATGGCCTAGTTACATCTTCAGCCAAAACGGTGGCTTCATAGTAGGCTTGTGGAATCAGAACCATGTAATCCTGGAAATCATTCAATTAATATTCCTAGACCTTATATTTGATGCAAACAACAGTTTTTGAAATAACCAGTTATAAATATACAGTCAGAAAACAAAGCAATTTTAAATGGACCATGAAATTTGTATTGAAAATGATACCAGCCCATTTCAAATTGCTTAAAAGCAAGACAAAATCAGATCTGTCATCTTAACATTTCCCCAGTCAGTATTTTATAAGTAACCAAATGACGACTGGGCTCAGAGTTTTTAAGGAAGTTTCTCTTTTAGTTCATCTATGAGCTTTTGTTTATTTTTGGTTTTTGATCTGTTTATTTTTTTTTTGGTCAGACTTCTATTATATTTTTTAATTCAAACTCAGCTAAATTAAAATGAATCTTTTTTTTGAAGTGGTAATTCCAAGAATGTGAATGTTTACAAAGTTCAGAAGTCATTACTTTATATATCTTACCAGCATGACATTCTCAGAAGATTTTAATGAAACCATCCAGTTTCCTGGGTCCAGTACAAAGTCATACATAGAACCACCACTACCCACAGTTACAAAGGAAGGTTCTGTATTCTTTGGAAAGATAACTTCACTCGTCTGAGGGGTGTTGATTACCGATGATTGTGGTTTCAGCATTACTTCCCCTTTCACATCCTTGTCATTCAAGTTAAGATATCGGTAGATGAGGCGATAAAGACTGGGCTTTCTAATTTGAAGGTCAATGATGACTTCAGGCTGTAAAAACAATTCGTATTACAAGTTGGTACATAAAAAAAACCAAATCATACAAATGCCATATACAGGTCTTTAAATATTGTTGAAAAACATAATATATCTGTCAAAACTGTCTTGAAAACAAATTTCATAAAAACTCCTTAAATGCTGTCTGCAATAAATTAGTTCCTACCGGTGCACCTGGTTCATGGTTCCAGTTTTTAGTCGAGTCCGAGTTGCCCATTTACATTTGTTACTTTCTATCTTTGTATGTATTATTTTAGCTATTTTATGTTCTTTGTTGTGTTTGTCTGTTTTCCATCTTTGGGGTTTATCCTTGGATTACATTCTTTTGATTTCCATTAGAATCTTGGTTCCCTTGATTACTCTTCCATACCATGTGTGTCTCAAAAATAGTATCTTCAACCATGAGATTCCATTAAAAGACATTTCAACACATTTTCAACTATAACCACCAATTACCTGTACAGAATTAAGAATAGCATATCCTCTCCATGAGAAATTAGGGAAGATAGTCTCATTAAATCCATATCTGATACGAGATCCATCAGGGGTATATCCATCCTCTATCTCATACAAAAACTGGTGCAGGGAGGGTATGTAGTGTAAATCTGATGGACTGAAAAATCAATTATCAATAATATAAATCTGCTGAGAAAATAAACCATTGCATTAATCACAACTTATGAAATTATCCACTGGAAAGAAAAAGTATACATTGATTCATTTGTTACAACTTTATATAAACCAAATACAATTAAATATACAATGTTGTGCAGGACTTGATACCAATGCCCATGCTAAAACCCTGAACAGTTGGGAGAACAATACTTTGGAACTTTAAAATATCTCTGAATTTTTATTAAATCTATAACACAGATTAGGATTCTAATGAATACTGAATGAATGCTGTCATAGAATTCATTGAAATGAATGTCATATACATTATGTTTTAAAACATGTGCTGTTGGTCCTTTAAACCACTAGATCTTACCAGTAAGGGTTATAATTCCAAAACTGAAATAAAACCTTCTTTTTGTGGCATATCATCTTATGGTAAAATATCATTAAGATCCACACTCTATAAAGTTAATGTCTAAGGAATAAATCAACAGCACCATACCATCATATGACCCAAATTTTTTTTGCTGTCTATTGAATTTTTTCAACAACAAAAAAATCACGTTTGTATCTAAAATTCTTTCATATATGGAATCAACAAACATTTTTTTTGTTATTTAAAAATATTCCCATTGCATGGTTTGTAAGTTGTTAAATCTTTCTTTGTAGGCATCAGACATCATATAATTTTATCAGAATGTTTTAAGCAGCATAGGAGTTGTGCAAACAAGATATGTTGACATATATGGACAGACAGGATATTTCCCATATACACTACACTCAGAGTGGAATGATTGTCTAATACTTAAGTTCAATCTGAGTGAAACTCAGTGTTACACTGACATAGTCAGTGTTTAATGCCCAGATTCCACCTAGCCAACACCAACCGTTTGTATATTGTAATAGTCCTAAAATTCAATGAGGCATAGTGGGGAATTCATTATAAGATGTGATGAATATTTTGTTTCTGTTTCTCAGTTGTATATTGTCTGTTAATACAGAGCTCTCCAGTTAAGATAAAAAATTATTTGTGACAATAAAACTTCGGTACATTCAATTTTTTTTATTTTGTACATTTTTATCATTTGTTGATGTGTTAATTTTTATTTACAGCTACGTCCAAGGAGTGGGAGACATAATGTAGAAATATTATTTCATATCTTTATCAAGTAATAAAGCAATCTTTTGATATTTTAATTCTGCACTTTTAAATTTGTAATTACTATAACAATTAAAAATAAAACACTTTGAATGTATTGACTGATTTTGATTCAAGTAACAGACATATAAAAACAGTCTGGTAACACTTATTGTTTATGACAGTTCTAATAATTGAATGCTTCTCTAGAAATAAAAGAAACTACTTACGATCCCAAGCCTTCCAGATAATGTGTACATAAGAATATCAAAGAAGCCCTTAATCGGGAATGTGAATAATATCGCTTATAAAATATAACACTTGTCCAAACAAGGAATAGACAGCATCTGTGTTCAGTCAATTTCAACCGCTAAGATGCTTCAAATTTAGTCGGAGACATTTCTCATTTACAGTACATTTCAAATACAATCTATATATTTCTTTATTTTAATGATTAATGTTTTGTTAAACGATTTCAAACTTAAATTGATGCCAACTTATGTTTACTCCCATATTAAAACAATCCCATGACAAACCTCGCACATATTTGTCTTTTTTTTTAAATTCTAATAAATACATTGTATACAATGTCTCCGCAGTGTACCTGATCATCAAACAGACTTCAGTTAATATATAACTCAATATGGTACAGTAATGAAGTATTAACCAACGATAAATATCTATTTTATGATTTTCTTCTTATCTTTCAAGTTATATTTGTCAGTAGTTAATACCATGTGCTTATAGTCTCAAACGCTGTTTTTTTTTTGTGCCAATGGCTTGGATTCGGCAATTGACTTGTACTACTAGTGTAGATTTTGGCAATTGGATTCAGATTAATCACAAGTTCCATGGATTTCCTGTTGATTTTCCAGGGGTCCCCAATAAATTTTGGAGGTCAGGTCCTTCAGAACAACACCAATGTCCATAATGTCAGCAAAGACCAATTAGATTAACCTACTGTACTGGGTGGATTTTACACCCATGTCAGGACACCAATAACAACTGAAACATAGGATGTTGGGCAGGAGTAACACTCATATTTCACCAAGAGAAAATCTGAGTGACACAGTTTTTCAACCACTAACACAGATGTAAAACTCTGACTTGAGTGTTATAGAAACAAATGTACCTGAGTGTACTATACCTCCCTTTCCTCAATTTTATTTGCCCAGGTATCAATCAATATTCTTGATTTCTACTGAATTAACTCTGCCAAGCTGAATTTTTAGGAAAATTGTTTAATTAAATTAGAGGCTCTTAAGAGCCTGAAGTGCTTACCTGGCTTGATATTTGTAAAAATGGCCATGTTTTTTCTTGGATAAAAATTCCTAACGCTCATACCTAATGAACAATCATGGCAATGTTCATTCAATTGTGTCCAATAGTTTCTCAGGAGAAATTTCTTTAAGTAATAACATCAATATTCACGAAAAAATGTTGAAAAAGGGCAATAACTCCAACATGGCTTAATATATTTAAACCAAAAATTTGACAACTGATAGATGTTCATTGTGTACATTTTAACCCATCATAGAATTTGATGCAGAACACCCAGAGGAACATTCATATCAAGTTAGGTTCTAATTTGTTAGGTAGTGTCAAAAATAAGAGTTTTGAAATTGTTAACAGTGACGGACAATGACAATGAAGACAATGGACGCCAAGTGATGGCAAAACCTCACATAACCCTATAGGCCAGGTGAACTAAAGAGTAACATAAATTCTAATGATGTATTGGTATATATATATACCTACCTGTCACACCGTTGGCCTTGGACTCTAGGTTTACATGGACACTGACCAGTTCTCTTGTTACAGACAGGACTCGTAGATCCTCCAGTGTCACAGTTACAAGCTGTTATCATACAAAAAATGGTAAAAGCAATGAATATGGTTTCCAAGGACACCATGAACTTTATTATCCTGATACAAATTCTATTTTCAGACTTAATCAAAGTGGGATTTTAAGTTCAGCAATATTAATTTCTGTTAAATATCAAGCCAGTTTTCCTCATTGGGATAACAGTCCTGGTGCATTTTCCTAATTATAAATACATCACAATAGTTTCAAAAAGGATGTATCCTACCTACCATTTTCAGGCCCTATTATTATATCAGCGGTTGCGATGGGCTTCGCCAATGTCGCAATTTGTGATTTTTTATTTGATCTGGCGACAAAAATAACCAGTTGGCGACTTTCTTGGCGCCTAAGTTTTGTATATTAAAATTGATAGGAAGTTAATCAGCAAGGGATATTTTCTCTATTTATCAAATTATGTTGACACCTTGTCAGAGTTAACAGACCATGACCAATTTACAACTGAAGGCAATTAACGGTAATTAGACCAGACAACCGTGAGTGACAATATCATCATGGGAGGTGTCAATCAAATGTAAATATATTATTGAGCCAATCAAAACTGGTCAAAGGTAAACACAATTATGGCCATGTGCACGTGGCTACATACAAGCTTCACAGCCCTGTTTAACCATGTGATACATTCAGAAACAGACTTACCTAACAACAGAATAATAAATTAAATCCACTTAACAATGATTATCCCATCAGAAAATGTCAAAACACTTAGAAATGAAAGAATTGATGAAAGAATATGGATGACATTTGTTCACACTTTTGCCATGTGACTTTTTGGTGGGAAAATCGGTAAACAAATAGAATGGGGATTTCCAAAATCTAATTATTCAGATACCAAGATAATTAAACTGGGACACAATTAATGGTCCATGGTACAAAATGTATGCTAGAAATTTTATCACTAGAAAAAAAAAAAAAAGAATCAAAAAATTATACTGTAAGATAAAATAGACCATAAAGGACAATGGTGAACATGCTTTAAAATCAGGGACTATGTGAGAATAGTAATATAAAGTCCTTGATAGAAATAAAATACCTGTTTCTGGAATAGTACTTTATTATTTCATGTAAGTGACAGACTAGAGCTAAAAACCTGCTTTATACATGCATCAAGAGTGAATCTTGTGTACATGTAAGTCGTGAATGGAGAGGTTATTCATCAGTGGATGTAATACTGTCATATTTTAAAAAAAAAAAAGTATGATTTTTTTTGCCCCCCCCCCCCTCTAATTTTCTGGGAATTGGCAACATAAAATGGCAGCTGGCAATTTTAACCCTTTATACCATGACAAGACATACATAAAAAAGTTTTTTTTATTTAAACCAAAACAATCTTAATAGACTTCTTACAAAGTATAAGCTGAATTCAAGCAATCATCCACAGTATAAGTGCTCTACTCACCAACACATCCAAATGGACTTTCTTCATCCAAACTGTGGAATCCATCTTTACACAGGTCACACCTTTGACCTTTGACATTGACTTTACATACGCACTGTCCAGATGATGGGTCACATACATGTAAAGCTGATGCAGTTCCTGGGGCATGACACTCACAGGCTGCAATTTAATCATTCATCACATCAAAATACAAAATACAATATGAAAATTTGTGTTTGCTTTGTAAAAATTACTAAAATAATTGAACCCTTGATACCATGAAATTCTTAAGCAAAATATATAAATTTTGTGGATATTTGCAACAAATTCTTCCATCAGTAATAACATAATATCCCACTAAAATTTTAGGCTTTAATTCAATTCATTAGACATACAGAGCAACAGTAGTTTTGAAGTTGACACAGAAAATATCACAGTGAGCCCAGAATGATGCTTTGTCAAGACGTTAAGAAAAATTGCATTATCCTGTTTATATTTGGTAATGTCGGTCAATTCAATGCAACCATGTTGACATGGCAGTAGCCTGAAATAAACATATAGTTGCATGTGTAGTGCTGCAGAAATCTGATATCAAACAGCATTAGAAATTGTTACAAGTAGGCCCCATCTACATCAAGCCACAAACTAAATTTGAATTCAATCCAACAATTGGGAGCCTAGACTTTTGTGACAAAATTTTTTTTCTATCATTCCATATGGTGAATAATGGCGAAGTCCAAGAAACAGGGAGTTGATACTGAACATAAAATCTGCAAGTGATGACTCAATAGTGATACCCTTGCTTTCAATAATAATATAAGGTTATTAAACACAGACCTTAGTAAAACAGAAATTGTAATCAAATTTTCCTGAAAATAAATCCAACTATATGACATAACTACAGGAAAAATGTGTTAAAATTTCAAGCTGTGATGAGTAGTTGCTGAGAAAAGTCTGACAGAAAAAAATTGTTATGGACAAGGATGAACAGTATACTCCTTTCCTTCGTAGCAGAGGTATAACTACACACAAAGTCCCTTGCAATATAAGCCCCAACTATACTGAGCCACACATCAAATATGAAATAATTCCACCCGTTGGGACCTAAGATAATTGTGACTGGACAAGACGACAAAAGGACAAGGTATCTTCCAAAATACAACCCAATTGTTGAGTACATGTTATAAATATCAGATAGTAAGAACAATGGATAAGTGATAACATTGTCAATAATTTTGTAGAAGCTAGTATGTTACTTACATCTACACCCATAAGGATTATTCCTATCAAGACCATAGAAACCAGGTTTACACTGATCACAAATATGTCCCATTACATTTGGTTTACATTCACAAAGCTTCCCTACTGGCACCTGACCACATCCACCTAGGGGGTAACCTGGAACCTCCATAGCTCCAGCAGGGTTACAGTTGCAAGCTAGAAAAATATCATACTAAAAATTTATAAATAGCTTTTAATACCAAGATACTAAAAATACAAATACTGCAATGTTCAACAATGACAGGCACAACTGATTTCAACTTCTTTCCCCATTTGAAATTGCAAATCATATAAATACATTCAAATTCATTGCAGTATCCAAATTATCTCCCTTTGTCAAAAAAATAAGAAGATAAAAAAAAAGACTTACTGATTAAGTTACTTTGTTATATGCATTTTATTTCATAAATAATGGTGTTTTTTCCAAGCAGAAAGTATTTTCAATGAAGTTTTATTACTTTTTTTTTCAAATAGGATTAGACACTAAGAGCTCACATCAAAACAATCTTACAGTGAAAATGCCAATGAGACAAAAATACTTTATACCTTCGCAAACAGGGTAATTGTAGAAATTCTCTTTGCATCTGCTACAAGTCTGTCCCTCAAATGTTTCCCTACATTCACATTGGCCACTTGACTGGTCACATGACTGACGGTAAGATCCATATCGGTCACAGTTACAAGCTGAAATGTACAATAATTTAACTTCATCATTTAATGAAGAGAACAAGAATATGAAAGTTTATTCATAATTTGAACAAAATTATTTGTTTTGCACTTACTGAACAAGAATGTTTTGGGTCATTCTGCAATAGACATAGCAGTAATTATAACTTAATACATTTTTTTCAAAATTTTATTTTCCATATTTTACACAACTATTATAAGTAATTTTTCATAAACATTTCCCCTTAATCGTACAAACCCAGGTTTCTACATTGATGTTTTACCTGCAAATGTTTACAGACAACAGACCCATGGGAAATTACAATTTTCTATTTGTTTTGGGGCATCTTTTGAATGAGATATTCACTTGATTAAGAACATTCTCCATCAAAATATTTCTAGTCTTTCCATATATTTATAGATTAAGAATTATTCAACAGGTACATGTACTAGACTACTTTAATCTTAAAATTCATGTTGCCAGGATTAAACTAAATTTCAGGAAGTCAGTAGTGTGGAGCTAACATAGTTGCCAGAAAAAAAAACATAAATCTTATTCTTGTTATTTAAGATTGACACACTAGTTGTTCTAATTTGTTTGTTTTGTCTTTTTTTTTTTAATTATTATGTTAAAATGAAGTTTATTCATGACAGAACTTCCATCACACCTGTGGTAATATTTGCAGACTTAAGGAATTTACTTTCTATTTCTTAACTTATTTTCCTGCCAAAAACCATGTGCAGATGAACAAAATGGTAATGTAAACGAAGGACGGCCATCTCCTTTTTCTTTTCAAAGTAAATGTTGAAAACACCTTGTGATTATGCTTCATTCAACTTTGCATACATGTATATAAATAGCCATATGCTTTTGGCCAGGGTTGCGTTACCTTTGATCATACTCAATTTTGATTGGTTTAGTTTGTAGATGTTTGTATCTGATTGACACCCTCCTTAAAATTAATTTGTGGCCAGGTTGGGTGACTGATTAAGAATCTTGTTGGCAATGTCATAATTATGATAGGCTACAGACACCTGTGTGGTCATGCAGTGATCAACAGACATTAACATGTTTACTGCTATTTGTTCAGCTAAATACCTTGTAGAATGCCATAAATGACCTCATGGCACACATGTCTCGTCTTAACTGATATTTATTCTTTATATTAAACTTTATAGTGTAGCACTGGTAACAAGATAGCACAGTCAATAGTGCAGCACTTAAACTCGATAGCGCTTCAAGGACGTGAGGAGAACACTATAGTAGCACATGAGCAATATGGAACAAATCATATCTCAAGATATCGTTCATCGATCAAAATACTTCGTGTTAAGTCTCTTCTTAAAAGAACTGTTTAGCTATACTATGACACAAAGCAAATGTTTTTTCTTTTAATTCAAGGATCAAAGGGATCTTCATTAGACTGTCAAATAGGCAAAAAAAGTAAAAATTACTTAGGATAAAAGTATGTTATGAAAGTGTTATAAGATTTGAATACCCAAAACTGATTTTGTATATATTTTGATTTATCTAACTGGAGTGCTTAAAGATGGTCAATGCATGTATAATATCCATAAATGCTGCAAACTTGTTATTTCTAACCACATTTTGAATGAAATGCATGGGAGATAAAACAAGAGGTTGCCATTGTCGCTACTGTTTGACCCTATGTTCTATTTTTAGTAACAGTGGCCATGTTTTTTGATGGATCAAAAATTCCCACATCAGTTCTATGCAGGATATCCAAAGAGCATTCATACCAAATATGGTTCTAATTGGTCAAGTTGTTTCAGAGGAGAAGTTTTGTATAATTGTTAATGACGACGACGGACACCAAATGATGGCAATAGCTCACAAAGATATTTAAACCATAAGCAGTGTATCTTTTTCTGATTAAATTTTGGTTTTGTAATTTCAAAAATACCAATTTATAGACTAAACTTTACAAATTAAAAGAAAAATCCACGAATTCTCTACTTTATCATCGCTTAGAAAGTGCTGCACAAGTATACTGGCTTCAACAAAATATGCTTTGGTCTCTTTTAAAATAAGCTATTGTGAAATAATTTAGCATGAAACAAAGTTAGGATTTTTCTAGACGTATTTTATTTCGTAGGGCCTAAATTAGGCCTTAATGCCCCAACCCATTTACAAATTAATAGCCAATTATGATTTTTGTATTAAAAACAAAGGTACTAAATGATAATCTAAGGCAATTTTTTGGGTACATACGTGCACAGTCTGGATATCTGAAGAAACCAGCAGCACAATGTTCACACTGGAGTCCTGCAAAGTTTGGATTACACAAACACTGTCCTGTGATACGATCACATTCTTCATTATTTGATCCTACAGAGTTACACAGACAAGCTGGAATATAACAAAACAAGATTCATATAATATTAAAAACTGTAAGCTCAGACATGAACAAAAAAAGCAATAACCTTTTAAGTAAAACATCGATTCTAATGAGACAAGTCTAAAAAACAAAGAAAGCATAATGTAACTGGGTAAGAATGCTACATGTGATATCTGTAGTTGAAACAGATGTTCTGCACCAAACTTAAGATTACAACAGAAAAGAATATAGACCAAAGTGTTCCTCAATTAAATTGCAGACAGAAGACAATCAATTACCTTGACACTGTGGGTAACCATAAAAGGTAGATTTACAGGCATCACATCGAGGCATTACAAAGTTATCTTTACACATACACTGTCCTGTGACTTTGTCACAGATTCCAGGTTCAGCACCATTCTGGTCACAGTCACACACTACAAACATATAAATGGTTAATATTCTAGTTATATTCTCAGTTCTGCAAAGGTCAGGGTCTAAGTTGTCCTTAAATGTTTTTTTTCAGCAATATATTTACTTTATGTCTGAAAATATCTGTCTAAATACTGGAAGCTGACAAAATTCTAAGTTTTATTTTCGCTATTTTTGTGATTAGTCCTGTATCACAAAATAAATTTGTTGTGAATGTTTTTATCAAGGAAGACTGTCCTTATTTTTGTTGATTCCTAACTACACAAAGGTAGATTAAAAAGGAAAAACTGCAAACAAAGAAAAACAACATATATATTTCCAATTTTCAATGTCATTAAACACAACAGCATTTGTTGTGTTCTAAATTAAATATTTGATGTAAACAACTGTTATTAAAATAAATGAACAGATTTTCTTTTTGAGCCCAAAGTATTTTGTAACATAGATACAATTGCAAAGCAAGCTACCATTTGACTAATATAACACACCTGATTAAATTAAATAAATTTTGGATTTTTTGGGTGATAATCAACTGCTTAGATATCTATCGTTTCCTATAAATTGATAAACAAACAAATTTCTGATAACTTACAGGTACACCTAGGGAAATCATAGTATCCATCAGCACATTGATCACAGTTATGTCCAGCGAAGTTAGCCTCACAACTACATTGTCCAGTTTCTGTGTCACAAACATTGTTTCTAGATCCTCTACTGTCACACTGGCATTCTAAATAATAAAATTATTCTGACTGAATTTTTACTATAATACATTTCTACAAAGAAAACCTAAGCTGTCACCGAAATAACCAGATATTTTTTTTTACATTAAAAAAAAAACAAATGAACATTCATGACAATTACGATTTAAATATATATGCCCATTCACTTCTGCATACCAATTCATTTCTAGACAATGGTGTGATGGTCAAGCGTGATCTCATTAAAAGTAACATTCAAAAATAGAAAATAATGAAATCAGAAAACTGAAAAACTCCTTAAAACATACAACAAAAATATTGACCACATTTAAAAAAAAAATAAAAAAATTTGAACTGCAGAACAAAACATTGATCTCCTTACGTGTACAGTTTGGGAAGTTGTAATACTCCAGTTCACACATATCACATCTCTGTCCAGTGTAGCTTGGTTTACAAGGACATTGTCCAATGCCATTGAAAGGTGAGCAAATGTTGTCCTCAGTACCATAGAAGTTACAGTCACATGGTTTACAATCTGGGTAACCATAGTAACCAATACTACAGCTACAAAGAAATTAAAAATCTACATGTATCAGGGAAATGCAGAATGTGTAATATTATCCTTCACAGCCTATAATTGATCAAAATGCACCTGTATGCTTTATTTTGAAAATTTGTTCACATCTATCTAAACTTAAAACAATAAATAAAAGGTTATTATTCCACAAACATAATTGTAAAATTAATGTTTAGGAAGCTAAAATTGACAGTTAGGTCAATGTACATGTATTAATTAAAGAAACTTGTCTCTATTATAGAAAATTGTTTGTGGTTAGTCCTGTTTATTAAAAGTTACAAACCTGTCACAGTTTTGACCTGTGTACTCTGGTCTACATTTACATCTGCCAGTTTCATCTTCACAATCACCTGTGGAGAACTTCAGATCACATACACAAGCTGTAAAAACATATAGATAATGCAGTTAATAACACTTTGATGTTCTTGGTATATTTCCTGTGAACACATACATCCCCTTCAAACAAAACAAATTTACAGTATTTTTTACTTCAAGTACACATATATCTTAAAACATTAAAAGTTATGAATTTCTAATGTCTTATGAAATTTATTAAGTGTAACTTAATGTCTAAAATCTTACGTCTGCATGCATCTCGTGCAGCTTTATCTACTCCAAATGGTCTGTAATAACCTTCAACACACTGATCACAATTTATTCCCATTGTATTGTCCTAATAATAAACAAATTATAAATGATTACATTGTTTCTGTATTGTTTACACCAGGTACTTGCTCTGTGGTTGTTTCGTCCATATTTTGTTATTTGTACAGTTCTCTTGTTTGGTATTGACTTACAATATTTCATTTTGCACAACAATGTGAACTTTTGTGTCAATACTAGTTTTCCTTTTTAGCGATATTCCTATTTAAAGACAAGTTAGTTAGTTATATTGTCTTTGTACATAACTACCATACTAGGGCAGACAATTCAGACTGTCTTAAGACACAAAATGTCTAGAAAATGGAAATACCTCAACAAATTTTAAAAATACATTACAGAAAAGTTCTCCTTTAAGAATTTTTCAGGGTTTTCTATGACAGTTTCCATAAAATTCAAAGAACCAAGAATATATTTACCCTACAGTTCTGGCAAACACCTCCCCCTTCATATCGCCCATGGATGTCTATACTTTGTTTTAATCTATCAACTTGTGGGTCATATGTACACTCATTAGAATGTCCATAGCACTGGCATGCTGAAAAAGATAAAAAATAAATAGTAATTATTATATAGATAGCAGTGTTTTATTGAATGTTTCCATTGTAATCAATTTCAATAATTCATACTGTGAAATAAATTAGGTAATTTCACTCTCAGACTTTCTGCCGTCATAACATCACAACTTTGATATCTCTCTGCTCTTTGCAGTGGAGGAAGTCTATATAATAAACAGGATAATCAATTGGTTATCATGAATAACCAAAATATGATCACTCATGCCAACAATGCTTGAGGATTTAACTCGTGCTCAGAACAAGTGTTCTGCATACCCATTAAATCTAGGCGTTCTTTGGCACTCATGATCATATTTTAAATTTTTCACTCCTTCCAATTAAATATTCTATTATTCTATCACTGTGTTTATTACTTGTATGAATACATATTAAAAAGCAGGTTTATAGGGATATATTTCCCATTAAAGTGGATCTTTTACAACAATGTTTCAAAAACTCACCGTAAAATTATTAATATTACTCTCTTTGCAGAACAGTCATAAAGTCTTAATGATTAAGTTGTTACATTATCAAACCATGTGGCTTTATTGTATGTTGGCCAACCTTACTGGGCTCTGCAACACTCACAACTATATAGTTTTGCACATGTCCTTTAGTGTCTGTTTCTGAGTAATTTTTTTTATTTCTGCAGTCAGTTTCACAAAACATCATACATGTAAAATATTTTTTTTAAGTTTTGACATCATGATACATTCTCCTATAGTTCTTTCATTAATTACATTCGATTTTACATTCACTACTTTTGTGAAATCAACAACTGGATGACAGTTAAAAAAAACATTCAATCAAATATTTAAAAACTTAACAAAATACTTCAGACAGTAAATTAAAAACCAATTTGCAGATTTGATATTGATACATTCAATATTCTGGTATTGAGGCCATCTCCATTTCAAACACTGAGAATGCACGAATCACTTAGATCACCATCTTAACTACATTGTAACTCTTGTTTTATCAGAAATGATTAAGAAGTTGTTGATATAAGATAACTTGTGTTGAGTTACTTCATGGTAACACCATGATATTAAATACTAACGTTCACAGACAAATGGGTGTCCAGCTTTAGCAGCCATCCATTGCTTCTGTACAAATCCAGGACAACATGTTTCACACTGTTCTCCACATGTGTTGTGTTGACATTTACAGGTAAGTATCCTGGGATTGTTAGCATCTCTAGAACACGACTCAGCATGGCCATTACACACACAACGACCACCAAGGGAGATGTCTTTGATACTGTAGAAATACTGAAGTAAACAAACAGAAAAAATTCAGCTGCAATGATTTATATTTTTAAACCTGTCAAAAATTATAATCATGATAAATAAAAACAAAAAATACAAGTCCTTTCAACAGTAAAACATATAAAATAAAAAGTTAGACATTTTTCAAACTCAATAATTGCATAGAACCTAGTACACATGTAAAGATACTTCATAGTACATTGTATAATTGGTTTACTTGGATTTCATTTCAGTGGGGTTTTTTTCCAGAAAACTATAACCTGTTACATAGTACAAATAACTGGAACTTCAGTATACAAAATGCTTGATAAATTTGTGTGTGTATTTAACTAAGCATTATGTAGGTCTAGAAACTTTTTTAAAAGGTAAAACACAGGTTGTATAGACATTTGTGAGCACCTCATACACCTACTCTTATCTAAAATACAGCTTAAAATGCTTTTAATCCTGTACATATACAAAATACTCAAACCAAACTCATAAACTGGCATTTATTTTCATTTGATGTAGGCTAAAAAAAACTTATTCCCCTCTTCATGAATTGAATTCAAATAAAAATAACCTACTCTCCTGGTGACAGTTGGGTCTTGTCTTGCCACAGCCATCAAATGTCCTAACAGGGTCTTGGTCCTCAACAGACGTAGTCTCACGTTAGTGGCCTGGGTCCAGCTTTGTAACTTCTCAGCAAATGTGAAATTTCTGGCATTAGGTCTATTGTTCACCAAGGATACAACAATCTAAACAGTAGTAACCATGGAATCAAATTTTGGGTAAAATTTTATAACTATGAGCTCAAAGCTAATAATTCAGGTCTGATACATGTATGTGGTTCAATTTCATAAGTATGAGACTGGAACTGTAATTCAGGACCAATATGTGGTATTTCTTTTTAAGAATTAGCCAAGAGCTACATAATATGTAACAGATCAGTGAAATTTAAAACTTTATCTTATTATCAACCATTCATAATATCTATGGTTTCAAATTATGCCTTTTCAAAAAATAGTACTTAAAGTTAGTTTTTTTCTTTACAGTACACAGTTGAAGCATCTAAATAAATTTGGGTGGTAATATGACAGAGCATGAAAGACATAGGTTTCATGCATTGTACATGTACACTTGTACTTTTTAGGGGAACAAATTAGTGTGGGTTCTAAATCAGAGATTCTCAATTTCTGACCTTGATCCTATGAAGCATTTACTTACAATGTATGTTACATAATTCAATTTTTTACAATGTCTCTTATGTGAGGACAATGGGTTTCCCTCAAGAGGTCGGATGATCAATTGATTTCAAACTTGGGAATCTGGATTTCATAACAAATTGAGAATTGAGATTTTCCTCAAATCCTTAAGTTTTTCCTAAAATTCAATTTCAAGTAATTCAATTGGTCGTAATTTGTGTTCTGGAATGATTTGAAAAAAATTATCAATTAACAGATTCTTATTGAAACATGATCCTGACCTTCAACTCATAATTTTATTATTTTTTTTTTAGCAACTTCAAATCCAAATTTCATTTTTCAAACTGGATTATATGGGGAATCAAAAATTCCAAAGGAGCACTATACAACCTGACCCAATGTCTTTCAGATATTTATGTTACTAACTTATCAAATCATTTTTCCTTCACCAAGAACATTTTAAAGTTGAGTAATTTTGTAAATCAAACAGAAGAACTTTATAAAATGCAAGACATTCGTGTATACATATACATGTACATGTATCAACGATTAACATTTTTCAGATTGATATGAAAATTAAAATCATTGCAGTGTTAATGTTGTGGTGACCTAAGAACCTGCAACCAAATATATTTACAAGTAGTCTGTTTTGAAGTATTATTGACATAATGAAGTAGATTTATCCTAATACCAACACAAAGTTATCAAATGTCTTTTGTCAACACTTGTCTTGCTATTTAAATCATATACATGTATGTTAAGTTTCTATTGGGTGGATTTTAAAGAAAACTGAATTAACGGAGAAAGATCATAAAGTATCTATTGTTAATGTACAGAATAAACACTACGATTAAAGCACCAATTATTTACTAACTCTTTCCCCTAACAGATGACCAGCAATGATTATAACTGGTTTGTGGTTAAGAGAACCAGCCAATAAGTGCTTAACATGTTGCTTTATCAAAACCACAAGTACTATACTGACTATTGTAGACTGAGTAGTCCTTTATCTATTTGGAAATGCTAGGTTAAGATCCGGAAGTTAAGAAAAGGTGGTTCAGAATGAATAGTTCCAATCCCAGAACACTCAACTGGAACTGCTGTGATACAGATGTAATTATCACATAGAATGGATTCCAAGCTTAAAATACCATAGAATACAAAATTTTAAACATATGATGTCTCTAATCCTGTGAGATGATTGATAGAGAGCACCAAGAAAGACATATTTCTGAATCAACTCTGGCAATTTTACGCAGGTCTATCTTCTGCTTAACAAGCAAAATAAGTTTTTTGAATTATCTCATAAATATTTTGACAAATTGAAGTGTATAGAAACTCAAATATTTTATTTCAATTTCACTCTAATACAAATCAAGTGCAAAACAAGTTCTACATGTTTGAAATTTGAATACGAACCGGCATGAATTCTCATATCTTTGTTTATTAAATATTTTACTAGTATTCAAAGGAAAAACTTGGGGAAGTGATTACCTCGCCATTTTCAAGTGGTACAATTTTAGAGAACTCAGTCGTACAAATGACACTATCATCAGCTGTGATTTCCTGGTCTGCCTGGGTGTTGAAGAACTTCATACAGTCACTTGCTGTGTCAGCGAAATACTGCCACGCTTGGAATGTCTGACCAAAATCAAGTGATCTTTCCAAAGCCCAAACTCCTGGTCTTGGGGAATTTGCCATCTTGATGAAAACGTAAGCAACATGGAATTCCTGTCAAAATACATGAATTTAAGTTTCATTAGTGAAATATTATGTTCCCATGAAGTACTAAAGACATGCATCTTAATTTTTTAAGTGAAATGTTATCTTCCCATATATATGTAGTGCAGTGTTTTATACATTCATTGTATAATATAGGTGGAGTGTCAAATTGATCCTTGTCCATTCAGTGCTACGACTGGGTTTTTTTTTTTTTTTTGGCATGGCAAAAAAAGCAATACTAATAATAAAATACATGAAGGAACGCATAGTAGAATTTAAATGAATAATACATGTATGTGTATCACATCACACAGCTACAAAACTATTCAAATATAGTAAACTTATCAAAAATATCCTCTACTGACTGACACATACATGTAACTTCATAGAGACAAGAAAGTGGTGGATCACTGATCGGTCAACACTTCATAAATAATGACACATGAGATGGCATGCACGGCTAATTTAACATGATAATCAAGGGTTAGACACATTGATTTCACACCTGACCACCTTCCACTTTAAGTTCAATTCCATCATGTAAGATTTACTTTGTTTGTGAACATGTATAAGTTACGGACATGTCTATAATTAAAGCACTTTGTAAAGTGCATGAAAACAATGAATACAAAACAATAACAACAGCATTACCATTGTCAAACTGTAACTCATGGTCACCATTTTTCAAAATTTGATAGTGACTGCAGGGGCATATGCATAAAAGTCAGAAACAGATATAGAAATGTAATGTAGTGATATTAAGTAAGTAAAACACAAGTTGTTCATGTTAAAATGGTCTAATCAGAAAACTTAACATTTAAATCTTAAAAAAGAAATTTCTACGTCAATATGATGTGAGTGCAGGAGCATATAAATGAAACAGACATAATATGTAATGTACATGTAGTGATGCTAAAAAACTGATATTGACCAAGCACAACTAGCTCATAAGAAACTGATGTAATAAATAATCTTAATGTGTATGTGATGCCAATGCCAACAAAGCAATACCTAGGTCTCATCTTCCACACATTAAATCACAGATGAGACAAAAACTATGAATTGACATGGAGTGTATATCAGTGATATACATACAGTAAATATATGTACTCCCATAAACAACTACTGTCTCTTACTTGTTTTATTTTAAATATTCAAATACATTGTGTCTCTGATTTCTGATCAAATGAATCAATATCCAATTTAGTTGGGGTATGCTAATTCATAATTAACTTATTACATAATTGATTAGAGAGTTGTAATCCACTGAAAATGAGAGATTAATCCTGACACCTGACCCTCTTAATATTTTCTTCTATGGCCTTATAATAAGTTCAAATTTCTCGCTGATAAATGACTAAATATATGAATGAACTACTATTGTAAGGTGGCCAAAATATCTCATTTTTGACACTATTCACACTGAACAAGAAACTTAAAGAAATTTGATTATAAATTATTTACACAAATATGAAAATTACATTCAACAATTGTACTTATTTTAAAACCAAGACTTAATGTAAAAGCCTAAAATCATATTTCAAAATTTTCAAATGAAAAGATTCATTTTACCATTAAAATTGGACAGCCAAGCATTTTTTCTTTTATTATCTGAAAAGAATTTAAGACATTCAAATATTTGAAAATAGTTAAAGAAGAGCTGGATCCCCAAACAATAATGACTACAGTTCAGTCTGATAAAGCACATGTATATTCTTGTGAACTTTAAAATATAATAAAAGGCCAGGATAAAATGTACAATTCTAAGGTCAATTAAATGTAACATTTTTGTTTCATTCTGTATTTTATAAAAGTACTCAAAATCTACATTGTATGGAATATTTGCAAGTGTTAATAAAATTGTTTGATGATAGAATAAAAGTATAACACAGTGGCTGTGGATCCAGAAATTTCAAAAGGGGCAGTGACTGACCTAAGTACATATAGGTGGCCCTTTTATGGATCTACAGAGAAATAAATAATATAACTTGGTAACATGGAGGTACGAATCCAAAGGCATGCTGGGTGTACACCACCCTCCCAAATAGGTTTCTTTTTTCTTAAGACTTTATTTTTTTTCAAAATTTCTACCATAAAAATTGTCTTGCCTTCCTTCCCTCACCTGCTAATAATACATGTACATGTATTTACAATCCATCCTTAACCCAAAATCCTAGATCTGCCCTAGAAATGCCATGTAACTACATGTATCTATGAATTTATAACTTTTCTGACATACATGTACTCTGTAAACTATAAATTGTACACATACAGTGTACTTACATGTAGTAATACTGTAACATTATAAAATGTTATCTTGTTACACCTTAAACATGTGTATTTTGGCAACTCAGCAGTTATAATATCCTAGCAGTTACTATGGTTACTGATTTGGTAGCTGCACTCTAGATCTTTATCTGGAGTATACAGTAACCTTGAAACAAGTTAACTTAATGTTTGAATTTCTATTAAAACTCTTAAAAAGCTCAGTTATACAAATTTATTGTCAATTACACATTGTACATATAACTTGTAGTAGTCAATTTTACATTCCAATTTTCATACATTGTAGATGGATGATTAGATGAAGATTTTACCACATTACAAAAATATTGCATACATTGTACATCTTGGCTTATATCATTTCTATAAAATATGTGTACATGTATATGTACAAAAAAGGTTCATTTACTGTACATGCATACTGTAATTTTGTTTACATGTGCATGTACCATGCACTTTTAGTATATAAACATTATGAACTTATTTTCGGAGAAAACAAACAATATAGACAAACTAAACCTATCATATAACATCAATAATAACACTGCTTTTAAACTGAGTGGATAATTAACATATAATTTCCATAAGTGTTGTTTTATACCAATACATGTCTATAAATGTGAAAGATAATTGTATCTAAACCATCAGGGAATGTTAAGAGGTGGTCACGCATACATGAAAATCATTGAGAAAAATTGTGCTCAGGAAGTACATGCACTTGTAAAACAAAGATCTGTTCATTAAAACAAGAGATGCATATGAATCTAATGAGTCATGCTGTCTGGCATTGTAGCTTTATGGTTTTTGTCTAAAAGTTATTTCATACTTATCAATTTTTTATATCTAAATCATGAATACTAAGTACAATGTAACCACCTACAGTGTTTTATCTACATGTACATAATGGTACATGTACCTATCTACAGTTTTAAGTTACCACATGTTTTATAGTATTACACTGAAAAATTAGGAAAAATGATTTTACAGTCCTGTATTAGTACAGCATTAGAAATTCCTTCCCCCTTTTCTCTCAAAACTCCTCTTGCACAATTTTTGCTACTATGTGGGCCACTTTTACAATTGTAGATTTTTTTATAAATTATGTAATACAATGTAATAAGGACATATGAACCTCTGCATCACTCATGCAATGTCATTTGTACATGTATAAATGAACAACATCAGTACATGTACAATCGCCTAAATATAGCTGAAATATTGCTGCTCAGGTGTTAAACCCCAATAATCAATCAATCAATCTGTACATGTACAAAGTCATATGCAGGCACGTGTACATGCACCATGATGGAAGATCCTTTAAAAAGTTCAAGAATACAATGAACATGTATATTTATAAGGTATACTTTATATTTGTAGAACTGACCTAGCAGGAGTCTTATATTTAGATACCATTGACTGAAAATGTATTTGTTCCTTTATTTTATGTACATGTACTAAATATTTTTCAAATGTCCCATCTGGCCCAATGACTGAAAAAAGGTTTCACCTTTTATTCAGTGTGTGAAACCATATTTTAATTCAAAATTGGTAAACTTTACATTTCAACTCTCTAAAATGAAGTTTCACTATCAAGTATAGTTTCAGAGCCTTATCTAAAGAGAGAAATGAGCAAAAACCTCTTCTTGTCTGTGCTCAATTCTTCCATTTGTCTTTGACAGAGAGAATTTATGGGAGAAGTGTGTATTAACAAGGACAAGCTTTTGCTCATATCTCCCTCTTGTTCTGGCCCCAAGATAAGTTTCATAAATCTACAAAACTGCATGTGCAATATTACATTTTTACATCTTGAACCAACATGCAATTTTACTGCATGTATCTGTATGAAGATGGCATAAATACATTTTGCACATGCAAACTTTTCTTAACTTTAAACATGGGCTGTCAATACAATCAAAGAGATGACTTCAAGAATTTATGAAAAGGATAGGTTTCTGATCCAGACATTTTCAAAAGGTGTTTCTATTGTTAGATTATTTTTTGCCAGATTTTACACAAAGGTAGAACACCTCTTTTTGGACCCTATAGTAGCAATTTTAATAAATGAATACACAGGCTATACAGCAATCGGAAAATGAAATAATCCAAAAGTTTACCTGTCCTAAGTTGATCGTAACGTTAACTTCATTGTATTCCATGTCTCTGGAAAGAGGGGGGCTTTGCCACCACCTCTCAGTTCCATCTATCGCAAATTTAGCAGGATGTTCTTTATTAGATGGGATGCTACCTTCAGGACTGGGAGGTCTACATACATCACAATTCTGGCCTTCTACAATCCTCCCTTCACTGCTAGATGAAAATCGAGTATTGGCATAGTCTCCGGTAGCTCCAGTAAGTTGACAATATAATTCTGATCCAGAAACTCCAACTCCACAAGTTGATGTTGCTATAATTTCTTGTTCTTGTGCTAAATTAAAATAAGGCGGTGTTAAAACCTCATCTGCAAAAACTAAAAAAGTTCCTCCTAAAATCATCAATAAAAGCACTACGGGGTAATATTCCCCCACCGCCATTGTCAAAATTTTCTCATTCAATGAAGACAACCAGTGGTGAATGAGATTTGGACTGTTCTATTCATTAGTGAGATAAGTCCATTTATTGATTTTTACAAGACGCTTTTAACCAAGGTATGTGGGTAAAGGGTCATTGTGTAATCGAGTGACTCTTATCTCACTAGTAATTTATTTCTTTAATCCGCATGTTTACGTTACATAAATAGAATTACGCAAGTGTCAACTTTGCCATCCCTCCAAATAAATGGTATCTTCCGACACGGCCAGATAATCACGTCCAGTCCTAGATTCCACTAGGCATGTTTCTGTATCATCCATGTATTGTAATTTCATTAATTGACCTGTAGCCACCCGTGGCTGACCCCGAGATTTACAATTTGGGTGGGGTTGGGATCCGCTTTAAAAAAAGGGGGGTAGAATTTGTGAAAAATCAAGATAACATGCACTTTTCCCATTTATAAGGGGCACTGGCACGCCCGTCCTTGGATCCGCGCCTGATTTGGAATGATGTTTGCCTTCCTATGGATAGTCCGAGATTGCTCCGACGTCCAACATTTACCAGACAAGCTGGGTCGTGTGACATCAGAGCTCTTCCAATGAAAAAAAAACGGAATTTTGCTAGAAAGTCGAAATTTAGTAAAATCAAAGGCAGCAATTTGTTGTTGTAAACACAGACAAGATACTTAACATGATTTTCACTCTTTATGAAATTTGCACTCTGCTTAATTTTACATAATTTCACAATATTTGACTGTGATCCTGAAATTCATAAAGTTCAAGATTACGATATTTTGCTATTTTTTTTTATCATTATTTAATTTCCATTCTCAAAACACCAATTACCACAGAAAAGTATAAGTATGATATATCATTAATAGTATAAACTTTCATTACATACCTAGTTTTAACTTTTCAAGAGCCAAAATTAGTAAATCTCGAAGCGCGCACCAAAATTGGTGCGCAAAACATCGTGTTTTTGATATGGGCCTAGCTCTTACGTTCCACTCCTTAAGCTTGCCTGCCAAATCAGACGTTGGACGTCAGAGAAATCTCGGACTATTCAATGGGCTACTGGATTGATGAACTAGCACATAAAAATCCAACTCAGCGTGACTAGGATCCTCGATTGTCTTGTCTGATCATAAAGACTGCATGATAATTAACAGTTTGACTAATAATATCAAGCATTGTTTATGATCCGTCTGAGCACCTCTTACTTTTCTATAATTAATTTTAATTGTATTTTTGCAAATTTTGTAACAGATGTTCCAATTCCATGTGTTAAACTGAATTAAATTAATGTTATATAAATCTTTTACAATCTAT
This sequence comes from Perna viridis, assembly GCA_037379345.1. Taxonomy (NCBI): domain Eukaryota; kingdom Metazoa; phylum Mollusca; class Bivalvia; order Mytilida; family Mytilidae; genus Perna; species Perna viridis. The sequence goes on along the minus strand of CM074511.1, from coordinate 6,451,314 downwards.
TTTACTTTTATGTAACTTGTTTTCATTCTGTGCAACAACAAAAAATATGGAATACATATTAGTTTTTAATTTTGCTATATTTTATAACGGTAATATTTATATAAAAAAAGCAGATTCTTTAGATAGTCAAGCAAGATAGGGCATAGCGCCTGGTACGTCAGGTACATATTTTTCGTTGGTACTGCATACAGTACCTAAAGTTCTGGTCATTTTTTTAAAGGGTATTTTACGACTCCCTCCAGAATCACAAAGCGTCATTCTCGCCGCACCAATCCAGATTTGGATGCTACGCCTTTGGCAAGTATTTAGCGCTGGAATTTAAAAGGAGGACATTCTAAGGTGTTTTTTTCTCTTTCTTGATCAATTATGATTTGTACAAAAAGGCCGACTTAACCCTTTTGTTTGTACATGTTTTGCACAAATTCAAGGTTCACTTTGTTTAAAAAGTATATGTATGATGTATTCTATATACTCAAATTATGTGTGACTTTGGTCTGTTCATTTGTTTACGATAAAAATCCTTGATCTTGTGCACAAGTACTACTACTGAGGTTTTTTTTTTATCGTCCTTGACTTCCCTGCCGGATCTCGCACGAACTTTTGCACAAGTATAATTGATCAAATTTTATATATCATTATGTATATGCGTTAGTGTAATTATATATTGTATATATTAAGTTTGCTACCTGTCTAACTGGTGAAACCGCTGGAAGGGAGATAACGCCAACTAAACATATGGAAATATATTGGCCTATGTCACAAACAGTACAGTATACGTACATGTTTTAAAAGCTGGACCCCTTCGTTTCTAGAAAAAAATTAACTTCAAATCAATTCTGAATACATCTGCAATCCATGATATTCGCCTTTAGCTCATTATTGAAGGCCATTGACCGCTGCTTGGCTTTTGGTGATTGACTGTCTAATTGGCAATCATCTCCTTTTTTCATATTTTGGTGCCTGGTGATTGTAGCTAGCATAATTACTTATACATTTTTTTTTCGAAGGAAAGCCAGCTTACATATCAAAAACCCCCCACTTTATTGGGTACGATTTCGGAGCGGTAAAACAAATTAAGATTGTTTTATTTTGACTAAGTAGATAAATTTTTCCCTCAGAATTAAAATTCATCATTCTAATACATGTTTGGAAGTCTCAGGGACATATTAAAGATTTTAAGTAGTCAAGTCAGGCAATATTTGATTAAAATAAACGATCTGAGAAATGTCAAGTCAGGAGACTTGACTATATGAAGAGTAGCCTAATCAAATATTTAATTCTAATTAGGTAGGTCGGGGCACAAACAAAATTAAATGGTGAAACAGGCAAGTAACGTCAATTTTTGTCTTAAATTTTATTAGTTTTTCTCCTTTAACTGCGCATTTTTTTCTAGATAAGGAGAGTACTCCTTGTCAATCCATATAAATCTGCGCCTGAGTTTATTAAATTCTCCAATTTATTTCGAAAGTTCAGATAGATTCAGGTCCATTCTTCAAAATTGACCATTAATGTCCACGCGTCTTCCTAGGTTGCGTACTTCTAATCTGAAGTAATAACGAGTTTTTGGGGTTAATAGCAATTAAGGTTTCTAGTATTTGAACTCTATTTGTTGCATACAACTTAAATTAAACCTTAGATGTACATTCAAAGAAGTATATTGCTTATGAGTGACGGTGTATGTCAAAATAAGAATACGTCCATCATGTTACTTGTTCCATCGCGATGGTTTTAAAAATTATTACGATGCTTCGAACAAGTATCATGATACTTGTTTAAAGCCACACGACGCTAGTCAGAAGTATAACGATGGAAGTTCAAAGTATCATTATACTTGTAAAAAGCATTATGATACCAGGGGCGGATCCATGATTTTAGATTAGGGCGGGGGGCGCACAGTTTAAAATTTTTTTAGGTTAAATTTTTGAAATAGTCTCAATGTAGATATCTAATGTGATAAAATTAGCAAGAAATTAAAGTGTCAACCAAAACCCGCCTAAATCTACCCCTGACAACCCATGCTTTGCAAATTTTACGGGCGCGCACGCCCGCCACGCCCCCGCCTGAATCCGACCATGGATACAATTCTGATGACTAAGTTAGAAGCATCCTGATGGTTGTTAAAAGCATCGTATTGGACGTGAAAGAATCATGATGGGAGTTAAAAGCATCGAACTTAATCAGTCACCAGAATTGCATCATGATGCTTTTTATAAGTATCGTGAAACTTGTGCGAAACGCGCAGCGTTGGAAAAAAAAACCATCATCATGATGGAAGTATCCTTATTTTGACATGAACCGCCACTTATAATTGCTTATAGCAATAACTGTATTTTGACCCAATGCCAAATTAACTAGCTTTCGATCGCGATCATATGTTATACCGACGACTGTCAAATGTTACTCGAACGTATAAATGTATACAATGCGAGCGACTAATGGATTCGCTGTTTCCGAATGAACTAGTTCAAAAAACGAGGCAATATCTATAGATGAAAGTCCGACAAAACCTCATTTCTTGAGTACACTAAAATCCCTAAAATTTTTTCTCAGTCTTGTATTTTTTTACAATCCAGGGTGGATAACCTTGGAAAAGAACTCCCCTTTTTGCTAATGTTGTGTAAACTTTGGGCGAAAATGAGCAAATGTTCGTCTGAAACCTCCGCCCCTTTGAAATATAATCTGGGTGGGAATACCTTTAAAAAAGTCGGGACCGACCATAAACTCGCAGTCTTTTTTTCTCGATGAATGGATTTTTATGACGGATGTCAATGAGATCATCTGCGAGTTTTCTTTGACGTCCGCGTTGACGACATGTAACGGGACGTACGAAGTACACCCGGAGTGCTAAAGGTTCCTCTAACACAATACTGTGCAATTAGTTTTATTTAGCATTCGTCAGTTGTGATTATTGTTTGTAATCACTATCGACATACAATTTGTAGTACACTACTTTTCTTTGCTTAGTTAATTTTCCCGTTTTTCTATTTTTTTAAATTACCGTCTACAGTTTGAATTCTGCCTCGGCTTGCAGATCGTTGACGTCATCAATAAGGCTCAGCATAGGAATAATCTTACCAAATTAAACAACATATTTGTTGATTTACCTGCATAACATTGACTAAAAACAATTCAAATATTATTGTTTGACAAATCATATTCAATTCCTTGAGTATCACTTTATCAAACAGATATTTCTTTTGAAAAATATCTCTATCCTTCAACTACCTTGATAGTTCCCATAATGCAATGACGGAAGCTAGATTTTGCGCAAGCGTAATTGATTTTTGTTTGGAAGAAGAAAGAAGACTTGTCGCATAAGAAAAATATATTAACAGTGGACGATCTAGATCAGTATGCCAATCGCTAAGTACAAAACAATTATCCTTGAGTGCATAGACCTACTACGTCAACGAAAGGCGCGCCCAGATGCACTAGGTATCGCGCATTTAGTTGCGCGACGGCATGGCTTAAAAGTGTCGGAGACGGAAGCCTACCTTGAACAACTTGTCGATTCTGGTGATGTTTTAAAAGTAGATTTCAAGGGAAACACTAGCTATAGGGTACCATCGAGCACAAAAAGTATTAAGCATGGCAAGAAAAGCTTGAACTCTGACGCAACGAACAAAAACATATTAGACGCTCTTGCCGCACTGTGCGACGGATCGGATGCGACTAAAGGCGCTAGTGTAAAAGACATTGAGAGATGGTTCGCTACCAATTCCATTGAGCCACGTTTGACTAAACAGCAGCTACAAGTAGCCCTGGACAGAGAAGCTGAGAACGCTGTTATACAGATTTTAGAAAATGGAAATTATGGCCCTATTTCTGACGCTAGTAAGGACAAGAAGGAAGAAAAACAACAAAAAAAGGCTCTGAAAAGAAAGTTGTCTCCAAAACCTGCAGTTAAAGTTGAACCATCTGATGATGCATGCCAAATTAAAAGAAGCCGACCATTGTCAAAACGAAAGGTTAATATTGGACTCGAAATGTTGCTTTTGCTATCCAAGGTTTAGGATTTCTATACTTGTATGTGGGTGCACCAAGTCAATTACACCCAACATGTATATGCATAAAGTGTTATGGAACATGATTTATTATAAAGTGTAGATGCACAAGATGATGGTCTTATGACTAAAGCCTTTTTTCATTATTTACCTAGTATGGCAATTATCTCATCGGGCAGATTTCTTGTCACGTTTTTGTTGGTACCTAGTGCTAAGATTAAGGACATTAATATTTTTTTTGTAGTGTGTTTTTATGGATTTTTATTCTGCATTTCATTTAAGGGACCACCATATGAGCTGACATCTTAAATGTTGTGTACATATTTTATAAGAATCACAGTATATGACTTAGTCACTGATGATGTGTATTAAAGTCTTGTTATAGGATTACAAGTCAGTTTTTAATACATGTGACCATTTAATGTAAAAAGCAGACAAATTTAGCATATGATTTAATCACACTACTATTTTTTATTAAAGATTGTGATGAAGAAGTAAAATCTTTTTACATGTTCTTACTTTTTAAGAAAATTGAAGCACTTGTATTAGCACTATTTGAGAAGGAATTCTCACATAGAATAGTTGAAAATGTACATGAATTACAAATGAAATGAATGATATACTTGATTGGCAGCTTATGAATTAATTACCTATTATATATTCTTTTTTTTTTTTTAGAAAATAAAGAAAAACCATGGTCCAGATTTTGAAACATTTTATGAACAGAAAGCAAGTTCACCAGGATCAAGTCCTTCTTGTGATTATTGTCTTAAGTCAACAAAAGAGAATGAGAAGGGGGATTTGGAAAAAATACTAATTTGTAAAGACTGTAATGCCCAAGGTAGACCTATTACTTTCTCTAAACACAACTTCCTTTTTTATAAGTCATGTATGAACAAAACAAATAAAATTACTAATGGTTTGCAACTGTCCAGCTTTTGTGTACACAACTTTACAAAAATTATAGTTGATACATCTGCACACAAATTGTGATTCTTCAAATTTAAAACACCAACAGAACAAAAATGCATTCATGATGACCCTTGAATTTTAATCAGGAGGTTTTGATTTTTTTTTTTTTCAGAAGTTGAGACTACAGTTTTATTTTTTGTTAATTTATATTTTGAAACAGAGTTTTATCTCCTGATTAGAAGGACTGGAGTTGACAACATGGGAAAACATCAGATTTTAACAGAAGCTTGTTTGACAAATGGTTCCTCACAATAACTTTTATTTTAATTATAAAGCAGCTTTCAGAATTTGACCAATTGTTATTCAAGGATTATGCTTATTCACGGCCTGTGTGTTTTTTAATAATTGCATTTTTTCTTCTTTAGCTCATCCATCTTGTATGGGCTACAGTACAGTGTTAGCCAAGAGAGCTTTACGTGGTCCATGGCAATGTAATGACTGTAAAATATGTATTGTTTGTGAAGATGCCGGTGATCCAGTAAGTTTAAGAAAAACTTTCCAAAAATTAACTGTAGGAAGCATATTTTACAAAATGTTTTTTGACAAGGGAGATAATTTAATACTCTGAAAGGTGTAACAGTACTTTTGCTTTACTTTATTTTGATAACTGCAAAATAACAGACAAAAGTAACAAAAAATTTATTGACAGCTGTATGATAGAAAGACTAGCTTTTGCTTATATGTAATGTATTTTCAGGATATGATGCTGTTTTGTGATGCATGTGATAAAGGGTTTCACATGAATTGTCATGAACCTGCGCTGGATAAAAAACCTCAAGGTATTAAAATTATTTTCCTTTTCTAATGTTTGTACATCATCATAAAATTTTTAGAAACTGCCAGCTGATATAGAGGAGAAAACCCAATGTGGTGGAGATGCAAATCTTTCCTGATAGCTTTAATGTTGCATTTCAAATTATACTTTTTTCCGTTACAAATAATATATAAATGCTCTATTACATAAAATTATTTTTCTATGAAGTTTCATTCTTATTTTTTAATTTTTATTAAAACCAACCTCAAACTCATTGTAATTGTAGAGTGCAACCTTTAATCAACATTTTTTCAGTCTAAATACACATTACAAAAGTACCATTCCATTAGCATGACACAAATTCACAGTAAATGGCAAACAGTTTGGGTGAAGATAATTTCTCTATTTAGGGAAGTGGGTGTGTAATCTGTGTTTTTCTGAAGGAACGGCAGATAACAGTAATAATTTAGATAATGCACAAGATGAAGATAGTGTAGCAGGTAAAATTTTAATCTGTAAGGTATTTTATGCTGTTTCAGATCTTCTTGGCGCTTTTTTGCCATTTTTTTGTAGTTTACCTTGTTAAAACATTTGTGAAACATACCAAGACCTGTCATTTTTACTAGTAGTTACCTAATCTACCTGAAAATGGGGTACTTCAAAGTAGGTTTGATCAAGGGTTAATTTTTTGTACAAAACCCTTACATGATTTAATATGTACGTTATGTATATTGGTAAAAGTTCTATTGTGCTTTGCTGTACATGAGAAAAGAAACTGGACCTAAAACTTGAAGAAACAAAACTGTGGCATATCCAAGTATTTTCTCAGGTTCAGCTTAATGCTTACTGGCCATTTCTGTAATTATATATCAAATGTTTATAAAACCTTATTAAATAATTTAGCTTTCTAGTTGTCTTTTTTTTTCTGTTATGTGTCTCAACTATTATACATATCTGACAACTTTAAGAATTATATTCAGTTGTACATTCTTTGTACTGTCATCTGCTGCACATCTTGGGAGCGGAGTTCCTGAGGTCAGAAAATTTTGTGAATTTGATGCACAATTTGGACAAAAATGAGTGAATATTAGCCTAGAACCCCTTTTTATGGAACCCTTCCAGAACCCACTACTATCATCTATTATTCTGTCAATATTTAGAGTATAGTCTATTGTTTATTGTAGAAGGAGGTGGGGCATCATGTTTACCCACACCATGTGATTCTCCCGCTTCAGAAGAGGAGGATGCAGATAGGTTTGTTCTATATACAAACAATAGATTTAATTTAGATGATTGACTGACTCAGGGCTTAATCTAAAGGGAGAAATGGGCAAAAACCTCTCATTTGTGCTCACTTTTCCAATTTGTCTTTGACAAGGTGAAGTTTTTGTAATACATTTTATACTGTGAAAGTACCTTTTATACTCCATGCAACAAGGTTGCGAATGATGTAATGTTTTTGACCCGTCTGTCAGTCAATCTTCAGTTTTCCGTACTTTTTTTTAACGCTTGCAGATATTGACATGATTTTTGGTATGTAAGTTCACAATGATAAGTTGCAGGTCAAGTTTAATTTTCATTCTGCTCTGATGATTTTTACTGAAAATTACGGCCTTGAAGTTAGCAAAATTCACAGAAATAACAGTTTTCCAGACTTTTTTTCTTAACATTTGCAGATATTGACATGATTTTTAGTATATAACTTCACCATGATAAGTTACAGGACAAAGTTTTAGTTGGTTCCACTACGATTAATTTTACCGAAATTACCAGCCTTGAACATAGCTAAATTGACAGAAATAACTGTTTTATAGACTTTTTTTTTAAAACGCATGCAAATTATGACATGAATTTTGGTATATAAGTTCTCGGTATGTTAAAGGTCAAGTGTTCATTCGTTCTACTATGATGATATTTACTTTGGATTGACTAAAACTCAAAGAAATCACAGTCTGGAGTTTGAAACAGCCATTCTGAGTAACAGAATTAGTTACAAGATAAAGGTCTAAAGCCTGAAAAACACTCTTATTTCTTTTTTTATCGGGGTCCTTCTACATGTATTTCTCTTACGAACAAATTTACTTGAGTATCCAACATTGGGACAGGTGGGGTATGTGAGCACTAAGGATCTTTAATATTCATGGGTATCAATATGTGTTTAAGGGAAAAAGTTAAAGGTCATGAATTCATGGTTTCGATGATCCTCTCGTACAATTTAAAGTAAATAATCCTTTTTGTTTGGAATCAAATTTTGTGATTTACCTTACCCACGATATCCACGAAAATTGGTACTCCACGAACAGTAGTACTTTTACAGTAAACAAAAATGTCAATACTGTTATCTGACAGATTGTTTTATTATCAATGTAAATATTCTTCTTGTTTCTTCTGAACTTGTGGTTCCAAATTTTTCTTGGTACTCAACAATCAACATCATGATAAATAACTGAATGTTCATCAGACTAAATGTGTTAAGCTGTTCAATAAACAAGGTTTCTACTGAAATCAATGTAAATGGTAATTGTGAAAGAGAGGCAGGAATAGAATAGATTTTACAATTTGATTTGGTATTATGTATCAGCTAATAAAAAGTTTTTATCTGCTCAAGAGAAACAGAAACAGAAGATAAAACCATTTAAACAACTTGATAGCAAATAGTGTAATTCTATAGACAATTTCACAAAAAAAATCAGAAGTGTAAAATTGACTGTATGTAATGATGTCGTGACTGGACCTCAATGCATACAATCAATTTTACTTGTGTGACTTTTTGTGAAACACTTATTCAAGATATTATTATTAAATTCAAATCAGATCTTAAGTTCACTTTGATGTTCATATTAGATGTAAACCTCCTCCTAAGAAGATGAGGAAGAAAAGTGAGGTAAAAGGCAGTGCAGCACCATTACCCAGCTACCCTGATGCTTCTAAATGGAATGTTTCTGATGTCGTCAACTTTTTTATGAAGCTTGGCTTCAAAGAACAGGCTACTTCATTCCAGGACCAGGTATTTTTTACTTTCTTCTTAGATGGATAAGACTTCATACAACTGCAAAAGAAATACCAGTATAATGGCATCACACTGTTGTTGATGTGGGTGTCTGTATATATTTTTGTTCAATGACTTATTTATAAGTACAGTGGAATTTCACTCAACGAAAAAAATCCGGAAATATGCGAATTTCATTTTCTCCAACTCCCGATAACTCAAACACATTTCAGTGGTCCCTTGGAGTTCGAGCTACCCAGGTTTGACTGTATATTGATCTTGATGAAATTATACCATAATATACAATAGTGAAAAAAGAGTACTAGGATTAATTTTTTAGGGTTATGACATAAACCTTTAGGAATGATAGGCCAAATGGCCAGAAACAACCATTTTCCTGAAAGATACCATACCCCAAAAGTAAGGCTGGGATTGATTTGAGGGATGTGCCTTAAACCACTTATGGATAAGGGATTCTAATTTTATTCAATCTCCATGGTCATCTCAAGCTGCAACCTCCAGAACTTATATTATAGCGTTAATCTTAGTTCCATTTTTTAGCTCACATGGCCAAAGGCCATTTGAGCTATTACCATCACTTGGCATCCGTCATGGTTAACAATTTTTCAAAACTCTTCTCCTCTTATACTATTCGACCAATTGGAACCAAACTTGATATGAATGTTACTTGGGATATTCTGCATAGAACTGACATGTGTATTTTTTATCCTTAGAAAAACATGGCCGCTGTTACTAAAAATTGAACATAGGGATCAGTCCAAGGATCTGGATATGGGCAAAAATGCCAGTCATTGACAGACAAATTTTGCAAATGACCGACGAGCGTTTTAATCCAGCGGACATAAAAAATTGTCAACCCTTATAAATTAGTCATTGTGGTTTTATTACTGCATAAACATCCTGTCTGTCTCCTAAATGTTTATTGGAAATTATTTGACAGGTGTACATCAATATTAATTAACCGGTGTGCAGCCACCTGTGACTGCGATTTTACCTGTAACTGATTAGTTGATTGCAGAGTTAAATTAATGCTACACATGCAGCACCATTGCATATACAAATTAGTTGAAGTGACTTGGAGAATTTTCATAAATTTATTACTTGAGTTAAATAAGATCTTTCTGTGGTAACGAAAGCAAACGGTGCTGAAACCACTAATCAGTCGTAGTTGGTAATTATTTATTCATCCATTGAATCTTTTTAATAGAGCGTCAACGACCCATTCAAATCGATATACAAAATGTATTCACGATTTTATTTTTGCAATAATTTTTTTCATTACTCAGAAGTATTTAGGCTCTTTGCCGATGTGATGAAAAAGTCGAGAGACACAATGTTGTTTTATTTACATGTCAGAAAGCCCACATGTGGTTGCAACTGAATTTCGTTCACTCGTTCAGATATTTTGTAAAAGACAGAGTACATGATGGAATAACACAAATTCCAATATTTATCTCTAAATAACTACAAAAAAGTTTATTCTCGATCCAGGCAGGTAAAAGGCTAACACAAACGCCTGCTGAAATTTGATAAGATGTCCGACATGGGCTGTCAAAATTTCCGGACCCTTGGATTTTATTGTCATTGTTTTCAAAAATCTTCTCCTTTGACATTATTTGACCAATCAGAACTAAACTTGGTATGAATGTTCCTTTGGGTATTCTGCATAGAACTGATATTTTTTATCTTTTGAAAAACAATGCTGCAGTAACTTAAAATAGAGCATAGGGGTCAGACAGTAGTTTTTCGCATATATCTCCAAAACCTTTATGTTTAGCCAAATTCTGACGACGAGTTAAAGTGTTTAGCATGGTCAAATTTTCATTTTAATCTGTTCAGCCACATTAGAGTTATTACCCTTTTTTCATGTTTTATCCCTAAAAAATAGGACATTGGGGTCAGTCAGAGGTTTTTCTCTTATATCACTAAAACCGTTAGGATAAGCCACATTCTTCCAGTTGCCGAAATGATCCTTGTCATAAGGCCTTCAAAAGTCTTCAGGGACCAAAGTTGTAAGATGACTCCTTGTTAGAGTAAATGTCCTTGAAAGGTGAAAAAGGAGGTTTTTAGCAGTTTTCAGGCAATATCAAGAAAACTATGATAGATAAAAAGGAACTTTCAATTGATTAAATGATCAGTATGAAAAGCCTACCAAAGTTTTCATGAGTCCAAACTGTTGGAGAACTCCTTGTTAGAGTTGCTGCCCTTGAAAGGCAAATATTTAATCAGGTGTGCTATTGAAGTTCCTTGAAGCCTTTTGTTTAGGAAGTGAGAAAGCAATATTTTTTTAAATTCAGGATCTATATATTTTAAAATATATGCTAGATAATGTCCAAGCTTTGTAATGTTGGCAGCAGACAAAACCAGTGGGCTTTAAATCCAGTTTAAGTTTTTAATTGTAGAAGAAAACTTGGAAAAGCATGTTTTTTTTCTGTTATGAGGGTTTCCCCATTGTTCATTGAAGACCAATGGTTTGCCTTAGGTTGACATTTTCATCCCATTGGGGTTGTTGTCCCTTTGACATAAACACCATACCTATTCTTGTTATATTTGAATAAAATGGGAAAAAATGGAAACTGACTGACCAGAACTTAACTGTTAGTGTAATAGCAACCCTTGTTATGGCTTGAGGAAGCTTTGACTAATTTACTATTAAAGGAGAAGACGATGTTATTGTGCAAGTCATAAATCTGGAAACTAATCTGGGACTTTGGGACTTTCCCCCTATAATTTCAACCCAAAATAAACAGAAGAAGAGATTGAGACACAACAGGAAAGCAAATGTCAGACATCATTGACAAACAATGAGATTTGCAGCCAGATAACTAGTATTTGTCTAAGGAAAATCTTATGGCTACTTCCAAAGAATTTTCGTGTTGCTGGTAGAAAAACTTTTAGAACATTTCTCTTTTATCAGTCTTGCAATCGTAAGCTTGACAAGTCATCATGTTTTGGTGATTAGATAAACAGGATTGTAGAAATATTTACGGAATATTCTTTATTTACATATTATTTGCAGTACTTGTATTAGTACCAAACCGACTAAGTGACATCACAAGCCGATCAAAAAGCTATCTGTAAAAATCAATAAAGTCTCGCTGATCTTCCTTTAGATAGGAGAGTTCTGTAAGATGGCTATCCCCTTCCATTTCAAGGATTTCGAACTGTGCATAGCCTTGAGCATTTTATAAAAGCGCATTTTTCATTAAAGGTTATTTATTTTTCTTTACATGGGTATGATTTATCATAAGAGCCTAACTTAATGCAACTTTAATGTTTTCTGTTATCTTTCAGGAAATTGATGGACAATCATTACTGTTGCTCAAAAGAACTGATGTGTTAACAGGTTTAAATTTAAAATTGGGACCTGCATTGAAAATTTACCAGCATGTGGCTAAGCTGCAAATGGTTGACATTGATATAGATGACTTCTGAACAATAGATGTGTAGGAAACTTGAGGGCATGTGCCAAAAATTGACGATTCTTTATGGTTTCAGGATTGTGTTTATAGTGGTTAAATGTGTTTTAAAGTAGGACACCTTTAGGAAATTAATTTAAAATCACAGTATTTATAAAGTCATTGGTTTAGTATGTTCTAATGAAATTATGATAAGTTTTAATATGTGTATGTATCAGTTTCTGTACTATTTAAAGGTCTTCAGGCTATGTAATACAGACACAGCAACAATATACATAGCCTAAATCTTCACATTTAGACAAGGTATTTTTACATCATCTTTTCAAAGGTACATCAATTTTTATTTTTTCTGTATAAGGTGATGCATTAATTTGCATAATTATTTCTAATAAATCTGTAGCATATGGAAACTTGAAGGGAAAATTAGAAATATTTTCCGTATTTTTATTTATTATGAGAACATATAAGTTCCATGAAGTTTTTTACATGATTTGTATTGGTATTGAATTGGGTATGTACATGTACTTAGATTGAAAAGTTGTGATATAGATCCCATACTCAATGATCGATTGAACTTTGACCTCATCTTGCATTGAAATGGTGCTTGATTTTCTGCTTGATAAGTTAGTATTGCTAGAAATGTAATTGATATGTACATAAAGTGTGTTTTTGAGTTGAAATTAATTGTTTAGATTTTTAATTTTTTTAAGTGAATATCACACAGTGGACCTCTTCAATTTGCTCAATTGATTATGATGATACTGGTCTTATATTTAGAATTTTTATCATGATTTTTAATGACTCATTAAATTAGAGATCAATCTCTAATTGAATATGTATTTCAGTGTTGTGTTCATACAGAAGTATTCAGTAGAGTCATTATTTTTTGTTTCATTGAATATGAAATGCATGCAAAGATCTCATAGTAATGTCTTGGTATTTGTGTGAATGGAGTGGAATGATTGAATGGTGAGTAATGGTCAATTAGAATAGTAACTTTATATGATGGTTTGTGATGTATATGAGGTTGATACCAATATTCACTTTGACTTCATTGGCCAGTATCAGAATTTGTTGTCATATTATATATAAAGTATGTTGTATTGACCCGGTAATTCATTGAATTTAACTTTTAAGACATAACATAGTATTTCTTTTGCATCGAAGTATATTGTTGCCAAATTATACCAATAAATGCTCTATGTCTGCATTTGGTCTGACAGTAGCTGAAATGTTTGCCTGCAAATATTGAAGGATATTTTATTAAGAGTTTTTTTTTCAATTAATCATTCTTGGTTAACAATTTTTATTCTAAAACTGAAATAGGGGAATTTTTGTTTTTATTGTATTACTTCAACCTTTCACATACTTATGTACTGAAATTCCATAAGCTATACTGGTTATGTTGTTTAAAATTGAGTTCAATCATGTCGATTTTTTTTTAATTTGTACCTTGAATAAGCTGATTTGTAACATGATAATATGAATTATTTTTGCACAATTCCTGAACAATTTAGGTATCTGGGTTGACTATTAACTTTCCATCTTGTTTGATATTGTTTTATCAGAAACATTATTTATTTATTAATGATTTTAAGTGCATTTTATCTTCTTTCTCTTTCAGCTATTTCAGATTTATGAGACTTGCTTTCAAGTATAAATCAGAAATATACTAACCATGTTCATGAGTTGTACTTGGTGCATATTGTATTTGATCTGAGCATTTAACACCTTTTCTCTTAGCTTATACATTTATACCACTAAGAACATTTTGGTTATCACCCCTTCATATTGGAGGTATTTGTTGATGTTTTACCTGAAAGCAACATAGAATAAATGTTTTATGTAAATTCATTTTGTTTTGACAGCCTGAGAATGTCGAATTTGTGCTTGATCATATCACTCTGTCAACTTAGTGCAACATATTTTACAGTGGTATGAAACTCTCTTCTCTAAAACTGTTCATCAAGTATTGTTGGCAATTATAGGTTGGTTTTGTGTTCTTTATCAAACCACCATTTTTAGCTCACATGGCCAAAAGCCATGTGAGCTATTGCCATTTCTTGGTATTCGTATATATAGTCTATTGCCCATCATGGTTATTAACAATTTTTTTAAAACTCTTCTCCTCTGACACTACTTGACCAATTAGAATCAAACTTGGTATAAATGTTTGTTGGGGTGTTCTGCATATAACTGATGTGGGAATTTTTGATCAGTCATAAACATGGCTTCCTTTACTACAGATAAGGGTCAAACAGAGTTTTTTTTTTTTTTTTTGAATATATCTAAAAAACCATCAAGTTTTGCCAAATTTCGAGTGTAGTGAAAGTGTTCAGCATGTTGAGATCTATCTGTGGTCAAATATTTTGCTATTTTTTTTATTAATATTTTTTTTTATTTTTGCCCTTTTTCAACGTTTTTTTCCATATTTTTGTCTGCAAAACGTTTTACATGCAATGTTTATTATCAGAGGTAGACATAGAAAATAATAGCAGTGATAAGACATATACTGCTACCACACTCTCCAAAGAAGAGATTGTGGAAAACCATAAATCTATGCTATCCTCTTTTGGTCTCTCTACCAAGGACGGTGATTGTGATTTACCATCTATGTACTGGATTCCTATACTCCACAAGAATCCATACAAACAACGTTTCATAGCTGGATCTGCAAAATGTACCACCAAACCTCTTTCATAAATTTTAACTTCCATACAACTGTCAAAGAGGGTCTACAGTCCTACAACAATACCTGTTACTCCTGGTATTAATTCAATGAGAATCCTGAAAAATTCGAAAGATCTTTTGGAGACAATCAGTTCAAGACTATTATCTGAATATAATAGCATTAAAATCCATGATTTTTCAACACTATACTTCTAATCCCCATACTCAGTTAAAATCATCCCGACTTAAAAACAGTATACATCGTTGTTTTTCCAAAAAAAGATGGTACACCTAGATACAAATATATAGTTCTTGGTAGAGATTCTTCATACTTCGTAAGAAATAATTCCAAACCATCTTCCAAATATAAAGCGGAAGATGTTTACAAAATGCTGGAATTTTTAATCGACAACATATTTGTCCAGTGTGGTGGACGTGTTTTTCAA
This sequence comes from Perna viridis, assembly GCA_037379345.1. Lineage (NCBI taxonomy): Eukaryota > Metazoa > Mollusca > Bivalvia > Mytilida > Mytilidae > Perna > Perna viridis. The sequence continues at coordinate 6,436,039 of CM074511.1, read as the reverse complement.
CAAACGGTCGGCATTCCAATGGGAACAAATTGTGCTCCTTTACTTGCTGACCTTTTCCTTCTCTCTTATGAAGCTGACTTTATAGCTGATCTGATCCGAAAGAAAGAATATCGTTTAGCTAGATCCTTTAATCTCAGTTTCCGCTATATAGATGACATATTATCTTTGAAACAATCCTAATTTCGGGGATTTGATACATCACATTTACCCCAAAGGGCTTGAGATAAAGGATACTACAGACACTTATCTCATATCTTGACCTACACTTAGATATCGATGGTAAACGAAAATTATTGACCAAACTTTACGACAAACGCGATGACTTCATTCAAAATTGTCAACTTTCCTTTCATCTGTGACAACATCCCTTCAGCACCTGCGTATGGAGTGTTCATATCACAACTCATACGTTATGCCAGAGCTTGCCGAAACTTCACAGACTTTTTGTATCGCGCTAGAACTCTTTAACAAATAGGCTTCTGGAACAGGGTTATGTTGTAACAAGATTGAAGTCATCACTACAGAAGTTTTATGGTCGTCATCATGAACTCGTGGATTGTTATGGTGTATCCATCTGTACCATGAAAACTGATTTATTCAACGGGTCATGGTTTTCCTTTCCTCATTTGTCTACCCTGGACTTGACTTTTTATGAGCAACTCGGTGGGTGTTTCTAGAAGACCAATGGACGGTTACCCTACCGGTGCACCTGGTCCATGCTCCCAGTTTTTAGTGGAGTAAGAGTTGTTCATTTGCTTTTGTTACTTTGTATGTATGATTTTAGTTACTTTATGTTCTTTGTTGTGTATGTCTGTTTTCCATGTCTGGTCTTTGTCCCTGGATTACATTCTTTTGACTAACGCTATAACCTTGGTTCTTCTCCTTTGACACTACTGGATATTGATATGATTGTTCCCTAGGTTTGTGCGTTAGAATCTTTTATCCAAGAAAAAATATGACATCCTTTACAAAAATAGAATGATGCTTATCGAACCAGGTGGGCGATTCATGTTTTGTAGAGCCTCTAGTTTATAGACAAGTTTAACAGGAGATTTAGCAGGGTCTTCAGCACTACTTGTTAACTATTTTTTGCTATTTTCATCTCCTTAACCCTAATACTAAGATTCCCTCTCCATTACGATATGAATAAAATGAAATATTCAGAGTAGATGATTTTATTTTCAAAATTTGGACTAACATTTGTGGACATATGTCGTATAAACCTCAGATTAAGTTTAAGAATCCTCAAATTCTGACTCAAAATACAGCGTCTTCAAATAAGTATTCATCACCAACGGTCAAACATTAGTAGCCCCTTGAGTCACTTACTTTGTGTAATCTGAAAAAAAACTAAAACTATGCACATATTGAAGATATACACTTTAAATTATAGAGGAAAAAAAAAACTAGTATCTTCCTACATTTTTAGCATATTAAATTAGTCATTTTCCATTACCCTATGTGGCAGATGGTACTTAATTTCTATAATTTGTAACTCATAAAGTATTGGACCAATATTATTCAAACTTTACATAATGTTTTAATACTATTGAAGATACGCTCCTCTTAATATGAAGACATTAGATTAATATTTGATATAAAGTTTACCTATTAACCTGAGCCATCTTTCAGCACTTTATACTTAGAAATTGTCTTAAAAAATACAACTTTAACCTGCTTTCTAGTGTTTATGCATCTTTGCAGAAATTAATGAGCTGACAAATATATGACGATAATGCTGAACCCGACATGCAATCGTTATTGTAGTCTTGTTTTAGTTAGCATAAACATTAAAATGATAAGGCTGTCATAATGTGAATCGATTTGCTGTGTGTGTGTGTAAAGTTAGTTCTATCACATGTTAACTACACTTTACTAAAATGACATGTTGAATTTATTGATGTATTGAAGGATCGATATGTTGTCCCTAAGGACACATTTCATGTAGATATTTCTACTTCCTATACCTTTAGGCGATAGCTACAACTAAAACATGATTTTGTACATATTTTACGAAATTCGAAAAGCTTTTATTGTACACAACATTGCAAAATTCTAATTTAAGCTTTAAAGAATGCATAAATGTTTCTACGTGTTTTATTCAGAATATTTTCCGATTGAAATAGATATTATCAGGTGAAAAATATTTGTTCTTTTAAATGGTTATACCTTTTAACTATTTCGTTTTTCTATTCATGTGTTCAACACCTGCGTATGGAGTTTTCATTTCACAACTCATACGTTATGCCAGAGCTTGCCGAAACTACGCAGACTTTTTGTATCGCGCTAGAACTCTTTAACAAATAAGCTTCTAGAACATGGTTATGTTGCTACAAAATTGAAGTCATCACTACAGAATTTTTATGGTCGTCATCATGAACTCGTGGATTGTTATGGTGTATCCATCTGTACCATGAAAACTGATTTATTCAACGGGTCATGGTTTTCCTTTCCTCATTTGTCTACCCTGGACTTGACTTTTTATGAGCAACTCGGTGGGTGTTTCTGGAGTCCGAGTTGCTCATTTGCTTTTGTTACTTTGTATGTTGATTTTAGTTACTTTATATTCTTTGTTGTGTATGTCTGTTTTCCATATCTGGTCTTTGTCCCTGGATTGCATTCTTTTGATTACCGCTATAACCTTGGTTCCCTTGATTTCTCTTTCCAATGTTGCTTTGCAAATCACTGTGGAGTTTCGGTTGACAAACCGCGATCACATACTCTGGTGGTCTCGTCTGCTGCTTGATATACGTTTTTGTATATTTAACATCAGCATTTTAATTTCTTAAAGTTTGTCTATTTGGCTATGGAGACGGTAGATGATGTTGAATTAAAGGCTCCAAGTATTGTTGAGTTGGAACGTCCAAAATGCTTCATCTGAAGCTCACATTGTTGTTGTGTTGGAGGAGATACAAAATGTTTAAACTGAGGCGCTATAGTTTGCTGAACAGGAACAGGTATAAAGAGCAATGATTGAGATGGTGGTGTTGGTATGAAATGTCTTGACAGTGTCTCCGTGTGCTGTAGTGTTTGAGGGTGTATAAAGCATGTTGATAAAGCTTCTATGCGCTGTTGTGGTGGCATAACTTGTGGTACTTGTCCTGGATATATAAGAGAGGCCATTGTCCTAAAATGTTCGGTCCCATGCCATGTCTTTATCCATAGGTTGGAGGCATAATTATATTCTGTGTTGTTAAAAGCTCATAAACATACTTTGTTGTAGTTGCATTGCCATTTGTGTAGAAAGTGTTGTGTTGAGTCATTTGCTGCTCCAGGGATCTTATTTTTCTCATTTCTCGGCGGGTGTTCCTAGAAAAGCATAGGACTCGTACCCTACCGGTGCAACTGGTCCATGCTCCTAGTTTCTGGTGGAGTTCGAGTTGCTCATTTACTTTTGTTACTTGGTATGTATGATTTTAGTTACTTTATGTTCTTTGTTGTGTATATCTGTTTTCCATGTCTGGTCTTTGTACCTGGATAACATTCATTTGATTTCTACTAGAATCTTGGTTCCCCTGATTACTCTTATTCATAATATGTTGGATTTGGCAATTATTATTCTATTATAATTAACGCATCTTCCTTCATGAGATGGACGATTTGATTGCATTTGTTCCGTCTGTATCGACCGATTATTCTGTTCCAGACGACTGAGCCTATCTTCCATTATGTTTTTTCTCGATCATTTAGTTTTTTTCTTGCTCGATGATGTACTTTCTTTGATTTAGGTCTTGTGTCTATTGTTATAACTTTTGCCGGGAATCCGATGTTTTTTTCTGCTTTATTCCATTTCATCCTGGTTGGTCAATATGTATACTGGTTTGACTACATGAGGAATATTTGTTTTGATTTACATCAGTGAAGCTTGAATAAACCATAGCTGACTGATTTACGGAGGCATTGCATTCGTACAGAACGACAATGTAGCTCAGAGAAATCTGCGCTGAGTTTTTTACAGAGACGAAGTTGCAGTCGGATAGAAATCAACTGTAGCTCGGAAGAGACCGTGCTGACTGGCTAGACAGAGTGTTGCCTTTAGTAACAGTTGTTTGTGTGATTTTTGTGGAAGCTATCGAAATAGGGTTTCTTGTAGTTGCTGTTATAATGCATAATGTGTTCTTATCTTTTGAATACATGTAATCTCTGTTTGTTATAGCTTTGGGACTGGTACATGTTACAAGTCATCAGGGACAGCTGGCTTGTTTGTAGCCTTCTGATTGCCACCATGTCAGAGCTTGCCGAAACTACGTAGACTTTTTGTATCGCGCCAGAACTCTAACAAATAGGTTTCTGGAACAGGGTTATGTTGCTACAAAATTGAAGTCATCACTATAGAAGTTTTATGGTCGTCATCATGAACTCACGGATCGTTATGGTGTATCCATCTGTACCATGAAAACTGATTTATTCAACGGGTCATGGTTTTCCTTTCCTCATTTGTCTACCCTGGACTTGACTTTTTATGAGCAAATCGGCGGGTGTTTCTAGAAAAGCAAAGGACGGTTACCCTACCGGTGCACCTGGTCCATGCTCTTAGTTTTTAGTGGAGTCTGTTTTCTATGTCTGGTCTTTGTCCCTGGATTGCATTCTTTTGATTACCGCTATAACTTTTGTTCCCTTGATTACTCATGTATTATTGGGTTCAGTTTAGCTCGGAAAACCTGTAGTTAACTGATCCAGGATGGTACTGTCTTGAAAGTTTGGTGTAGAGTAAATTTTGCTATAATAAATTATCATGCGTGTGGCTTGAATGCACGCCGTCCGAGTATAATTCGAAATTTTAATACTACCAGTTTTCATGGCTTTCTTTTAGGTTAAACCTTCCTGCGGTTTTAAGATCAGTTGAAAATTATGGTTTATGCACTCCGAGGCTTTTGTTATTTTCTCTATAATCTTGTTCAGTTTTCGTTCCTGGTTTTCGTATGCCTATTTTTGCTCTTGAAATTTTGACGGTTCTATATGTTTTTCCTTTCTATTCCAATAAACAATAAGAATAGACGGGTAGCTCCAAAAATATTACCTTGTAATTTGGATAGTCTAATGGTAAGAATGATTAAATTTCTTTTTTGTGTTGGTATTGACAGCTTCTGTGGCATCGTCTACGTATGTTGTTAGGGTGGTGAATCTGCCTTGCTTTGATGTTAGGTTGCAAGTAGTCATTTTCGCCGTCTTTAGCTTTACTATCATGATTTCTGTTAATCATTTACATCTCTCTCTCAGATGCAGGTGAATCGCTTTCACACAAGAATTGTATGTGGTGGATGACGGGGTGATTGTCCAAAATCACTGACATACCTTTACGCGCTAGACTTCTTACAATTAGGCTTCTGGAGCATGATTATGTTGCTCTACAAGATTGAAGTCATCACTACAGAAGTTTTAAGGTCGTCATCATGAACTCGTGGATTGCTACGGTGTATCTATCGGCACCATGAAAACTGATTTGTTCAACGTGTCAAAGTTTTCCTTTCCCCTTTCGTCTAACCCGGACTTGATTTTGATTCCGCTAGAATATCGGTTCCTTGGATTACTCTTTGCTATCAGTGAGTTAAGCAGGTGTGAATAGTTTTGAACCGGTAGTTGGATTGTCAGGCCTTGATAGGAATTTATTAAGCTTGGCAATCGACATAGGTTATCAGGATATGTGGTTATGAGCTGCACATTACGATATAACGGTATGTATACGAAGTTTTAACAGTATAGCTCGGAGATACGAGCTGACACGAACTAACGATTAATGGTTAAGTACAAAATATACAGTTCCTCACCAGTGTAGTCCGAAAAATTGTCTGAATTTAGTTATGAAAAAAGTGATTATATGAAAAAAGAGCAATATCTACATCTTTACCAGTAAAGCGGTTTACCGCACTGACTGTATCAATGAGTTAAAGGTTTCTAGACTACATGCACTGTGAGCTACAGGAAGTGCTGTTAAGGTATGTTTTAGCAAGCAAGAGTAAAATATCATACTGGCAGGGTTGTGAAGCAGGATGGCGAGATGTGTGGTTTTAATAATCCATCTAAAGGACTTATTTTTCTAGAATTTAATTTCTGTCATTGGGTGATGCTAAATAGGAATATAAGAAGTTCATGTGCGTTTCGTTCCGAAGACAAAGTTGTAGTATGGGAATTCTGGTTTGGCGTACAAGAAATGGCGCCGACTGTAATTTTCAATTAAAGTAAAAAAGAAACAAGCAATTTATATCATTAAACTCTGAAAATTCTTCTAGAATTTCTTTCGTCCATCCACAATATACTCAGTCCAACTTCACTATTGTTTTTCGGCTTCCAACAGAGTTCATAACTTCAAATGTGAGATCATACAAAATTATGACTACCTGTATTCTGTGCCAGTGGTTTTTAGGAGTACTGCACAATACTGCATAATAATAATACCATTCATATATTCTCCAACATCTTCAACATAGACTTGAAAACCTTTCACGTAGTTACAACAAGGAACACCTTTAACCCTTTTCATATTTTCCTCTGCTGCTTGGCTCTCCTGATGTACAGTCTTCTGATCTACGCCTGCCAGTCTTCGACTACAGATTCATCTCTTAACACACTGTTAAAACTAATTTCACCGGAATGACTAGCCTTTTGTTAAGATATACTCCAAGGACACAGTCTCTTCTTCTGCGAAGCAAAAATAAATGTCCCCCTGCAACTGCCTCTCTCTGATGAACACAACTAAACTTGAGGTCGGACCGCTGTACATCTTTCATATTACTGAACTTTCCTAGTATTGTCATACGTAGTGCACCAGGGCCGAGTACATCAGACTACATGTATGTCAGTGGCCTTTTCTAATACTACAGGCGGAAGATATCTGGTATTGGCGGCGCGAATGATGTTGCGATATGTGACGTCAATCTACAGATGTGTGTTGCTACATATATATGTAAGTCAATCCTTTCTGCAATGTGTATCGATGTACCTTGAAATCTCAAGTCACCGATGAATTGGATAAAAGTAACTGAGATGTCTTGATTGGAGTAGGGCTTAGTTGAACTTATAAACGCTGTTGCTTACTGTCTCCTCTACAATTGATTCGCCCCTTCAAAGTTCAACTCAGGACAACTAACGTACAAAGGAGAAAACCCACTGGGACAAGGACCTTAATATTTCGGGAAGGCTTAAAACATGCATTTCACACCTCTTTATCCTCACGAGTATTGCATCTATTAATGTACGAATGCTCTAATGCCCACAATTAATATTTCCAATAAGTTTTACTTTTTTTATTTTTAAGTTTTACTTTTTTATTTTTAAGTTTTACTAACTTATACCGCGGCAACTTTGTGTACGAAAACATGCAGTTCATTGCATCTATAAGGTGCAAACTTGAACTCGGAAGTAGAGAATGTGCTCAACAATTACGTAGAAATATATAGTTAAGAGTCACCAACCTTTTTTCAAGACATCTCGGCTCAAGAAGACCCATCATAAACTCAGTGGTGACATAATGACACTCGTCATATCAATTTTTTGTACATTAGACAAAACTAGGAAAAAAAGATTTGAAGGATACCATCGACAACACATATGTACTGCAAAAAGAAAAGGGGCATCAATTACAATTTCATATTTGGTCTAGGTCGACAAGAGGATAACGTTCCAAAGTTAGGTTGGAAGTAACCTACATTATAAAACAATGATGTGATGAGGTGAGAGATTCAGAAACATGGTCGAATTAATGGAAGATACACCCTTTCAGAATTGCGTTTGTATCGGTGTATGACAGACTTTCTTTGCCAACAAACTTAAACATTAGAGTAGGATTCTGAATTCAAGATTTTAGGAAAATGACAGATCAATTTCTGGGTTCTTTAATACCAAGATAATAAATGGAAAGGCTGTATTTTAATTAAATTGTGAAAAAGAATACTCAAGAGCGGCAACAAAATTTCAAGTTTTGTATACTTCGTCATAAAAGGTGCAAAGTAAAAAAAAAAGAAGAAAAATGTGGGCTTGTTTTTAAAGAGATAGTAGCATTTTTTGAAAAGGCTTAATAAGTAGTCTAAGACGCTGGTATCGATAAAACTGATAGCTCATTGAAGGAAATCTTTAATGAGATGCATACGAGAAAGTCTGAAGTATGTTAACCTGGTGGCAGAATTAAAAAAAAAAGAATACAGGGAACGCTGTTTAAAATGTTGAGATCGGGTGCTGAGGCTTTTCCGTATTCGATCAAGATTTTTGGCATTGTGTCGTTGTGTAAAAATTAAAACTATAGCTGACAAAGGTTGTTGTAGGTTGTTATGGTCGAAGGGCAAAGCATCAAAGGAAAATTGGCGAACATATCCAGGCTTCAGAAGCAAGCAGATGATTTGTCTATACAATATATATTTATATAATATGACAAAAATATTGAAAGCGCTATACAACACGAAATACAAACATGATATGCATGCACATACCTAGTTTGCATTGTTTACCTTGTCCCGAGGTAAGATATCGGGCTTGAAGCCCTTAAGACCCTTTTCAAATTTATTTTTTGGACTTTCGGTCCGTATATATATCTGGCATAAATTTTATTGCAAGGTTATTCCAATGTTTGTTGGGGTTGTTCTTGAAGGCGTTTATTGACTTGCTTTCCACTACAGTATTTGGCAAATTATTCCATGTATCCACTATTCATTGTGAGAAAATATATTTCATTATACTAGTTCTAGACAACTTCTTGTATATTTTGCAACTATAATCTCTGGTTGCTGTTGGGCTAATTGAAATTAAACTTTTGCTGTCGAGTTTGTCAATGTTATTTACTATCCTATATGTTTCCACAACATCTAATCTTATTGTATTGAAGTGATGGCAAACCTAGATACTTAAGTGTCTCACTATAACTCAAATGTATATTATTTTACTAGTTTTGTTGCCCTTCTTTGGACGTTGTTAATTTTGACAGCTTCTTTTTTTTATAAATGACTGGTCATACATAACTCCCATATTCTAAATGGGGACGTACAATATTTTTGTAGAGGTTGGGAAACATTTCCTTGTCCATATATTTGAAACTTCTTTTAATCATCCCTATTCGCTGGTTTGCTTTCTTAATTGATTATATGTTGCTGAAATTTAAGCTTTTCGTCAACAATAATACCCATGTCTTTTCTTCCTTGGACTTGAATATTACCTCCGCTTCCATATTCTATATAGGTTGGAGGGCCAAAGTAAGAGCGTAATTGGGCCATTGCACCAGTCTATCAATATTCCTTTGTAAAGTTTGACCTTCTTCAGCATACAATTTGGTGTTGTCTGCAAAAGATTTTGCAACATTTTTTACTTTCTAACTTTTTATGAGCCGTTTATGTGGCACTTGTCAAATGCCTCTTGAAAATCCAAATAAATTGTATCTAATGCATGTGAGCTGTCTAGTTTTTTTCTGATTATTGATCAAGTACCTCTATTAATTTGGTAAGGCAAGACCTGCCCTTCCTAAAGCCATGCTGATGGTCAGATTGTTACTCCACAATAATCCATACAAACAACGTTTCATAGCTGGATCTGCAAAATGTACCACAAAACCTCTTTCAAACTTTTAACTTCTATACTCACAACTGTCAAGGAGGGTCTGTAGTTCTACCACAACACTTGTTACTCCCGTAGTGGTATTAATTCAATGTGGATTCTGAAAAATTCGAAAGATCTTTTGGAGACAATCAGTTCAAGACTATTATCTGAATATAACAGCATTAAAACCCATTATTATCCAATACTGTATACTTCTAATCCCCATACTCAGTTAAAATCCTCACTTAAAAACATTATACATCGTTGTTTTTCCAAAAAAAGATGGTACACCTAGATACAAATATATAGTTCTTGATAGAGATTCCTCATACTTTGTAAGAAATAATTCTAAATATACAGAGGAAGATGTTTACAAAATGCTGGAATTTTTAATCGACAACATATTTGTCCAGTGTGGTGGACGTGTTTTTCACATGAATAGACATAGACACATGGAAAAGATTAAAACATCGACAAGTATAAAACTTTATAGAAATATAACGGGATCAAAATAAACAAATAATTTGATTATAATAAATCATTTTGATGGTGGTTGAATTTAAAATAATGTCATACAAGATAATTATAACGAAACTAAAACTAGTCAATGTTTTATAACGTCCTTACGCCTTTATATCTGGGCCTCGTGTTTTACGTTATATACATTGTAACTGTGGGTTAATCTGTATGAATATAAAAGCACCTTTCTTTATTTGGTACAATAAATGCTTCTGCAGTTATATTTTACTACAATGTGTATAAAGAAACTCTTTAACAATGTTTTTTTTCCAAACCTAAGTCGTTTCACCGACAGTTTTATTTATTTCATGTATTCTGTATATTTTTAAAAGGCTATGAACTTTCTATGCTAACCATTATTTGAAACTATATATATATATATATATATATATATATATATATGTCTGAAAAATTCCCAACGATGTTAAAACTGTCAAAAGTGCGAAGCAAATTTTTCTCGTTCCCTTCGCGGGACTCGTACCGCTGTGACATCTATGGCAACACCGCCTGCACTAAGTCCAGCTCCCTAGACCACTCGGCCAGCTAGGCTATATCAAAATACACCTTTCGCTAGCCGGGTCATTCCTCCTCGTAGGCTTAATCTAGGGCTGTAACTTAGTACACGATGTATGGTAGTACGGGACAGTTCATCTAGGTGTTATTATGTAGGATAGAGGATCAAATTAATGATGCATGTCACAACAAATCAATATTATACAACGTCTCAGAATGTGACTTCTATTCGCTACACTCCTCCATCTGAGTGAAAAACAAAAATCTGCTTCGCAAATATGACAGTTCTAACATCGTTGGGAATTTTTCAGAACCTTCTATAAGTTTACGTTATCTTCCCTGTATATATATATATTCACTAATTTTTAGATGCTCATAATTTTTCAGGGTTGCTCATTTACATTTGTTTCGCTATATATGTTAATTTGGATGTTGTATGACCTTTGTTGTCTACGTTTCCCTGTCTTTATCCTTGTGGTATATTCTTTTTATTATTTTTGGTTCTCTTGATACCTTTTTCTATTAAACCTGAAAGCTTGTGGATGAGAAACATACATCATTGCACAATTACTTATTTAGAAAATAACTAAAATCGCAAACTTGAGTGTATAAACACATAATAATGAATTTTCATGTTTGTATGCAAACCTTTCTTGGTAATGTGTATTACTATTGCATTTCTACACAATTTACGTTTGTATAATAACACTCATACGCCCCTTTTGCTTGTATTCGCGATAACTTCATTTTTATTTTATTTATTTATTTATTTTTTTGCAAACGGTTGATGTGTTATGTAGAATGCGTGTACGAATAATCAAGAGAACCAAAATTCTAGTGGAAATAAAAAGAATGTAAACCAGAGACAAAGACCAGACATGGAAAACAGACATACACAACAAAGAACATAAAATAACTAAAATAATACATACAAAGTAACAAAAATGAATGAGCAACTAAAGACTGAGAACATGGACCAGGTAAACCGGTAGGGTAAGCGTCCTCTGCTTTTCTAAAACAGCCGCCGAGTTGCATTTAAAAATCAAGTCCGGGGTAGACGAAAGAGTAAAGGGAAACTATGACAAGTTGAACCAATAAGTTTCCATGGTGCAGATGGATATACCGTAATGATCGAGTACATGATGCCGACCATAAAAATTTTGTAGTGATTACTTTAATTTAGTAGCAACATAACCCTGTTCCAGAAGCCTGACTGTAAGAAGTCTAGCGCGGTTCAAAAAGTCTGCCCACGTGAAGTTACGGCAAGCTCTGGCATAACGTATGAGTTGTGATATGAAAACTCCGTATGTAGGTGCTGAAGCGATATTGCCCCAGATGAAAGTAAAGTTGACAATACGGAATGAAAAGTCATCGTGTTTGTTATACAGTTTGATCAATAGTGTTCCTTCACAATCGATCCTAAGTGTAGGTCAAGTATGAGGCTCACTTTACTATGAGTCTATAGTATCCTTTATCTCAAGTTCTTTGGGGTTGATTCGATGTATAAAATCCCCGACACTCGGATTGTTTAACGATAATACGTCATCTATATAGCGGAAACTGAGACAAAATGATCTAGCTAAACGATGTTCCTTCTTTTGGATCATATCAGCTATAAAGTAAGATCGTAAGATTTAAGGAATATGTCAACAAGAAGAGGAGCACAATTTGTTCCAATTTGAATGACGACCGTTTGTTAAAAACGCGTCCACCACACTGGACAAAAATTGTTGTCGATCAAAATTCCAGCATTTTGAAAACATCTTCTTCGGTATATTTGAAAGATGATTTGGAATATTTTTTTTGAAAAAAGTATGATGAATCTCTACCAAGAACTACATACTCGTTTTTGGAGTAACAACGAAATATATTGTTTTTGAGTTGGGATTTTGACTGGGTATGGTGAATAGAAGTATAAATAGATGCAAAATCATAAGATTTTATTGTTATTGTATTTTTAATAATAATTATCTTGAATTGAGGTTTTCCAGAAGATCTTTCGAATTTTTCTGGATCCACATTGAATAAATACCACTACAGGAGTGTCACATGTCATAGTAGGAGACACTCTTTGCCAGTTGTGAATATAGAAGTTGAAAGTTTTGAAAGACATAGGTGAAATATTTTGCCTATCCAGCTATGTAGTGTTGTTTGTATGGATTCTTGTGGAGTTTAGGAACCCACTACATAGACATTAAATCATCGCCTTTGGTTAATATAAATTTTATATTTATACTTTTTTCGCATAACTTATTGTGTTTATCGTACTTTTTCGCTTTTTAACATTTCTACGTCTAATTCTATGTCTTTAAGCACTAGATTTAAAGACTTCATGTTTCTAAGTTTATCGTAATTATCAACGCTATCCACATAGACTTGATATCATGAGTTAGATCCATCAAATGGGCAAAAATTGTACTTAATAGGGTTTGTAAGTCTCGTTCTAGTTTCAGTTTCCCTTCCGGTATTTCCGGTGTAGAACGTATTGAAATCCGAAGACCGATATGCATTTTAGTGTATAGTTCCGGGAAATTCAAACGCTGCTTCACAATGCAAAATCTTCTATTTTATGCTATTCTAAACATTTTTATCTCTTAGAACTTGATAATTGTCATTTTTAATCAGTATTTTTACCCAAAAATGATACTTCGCTTTTAATATTGAACTCAATGCTATGTTAATGACGAATCTCCATACATTTGAATGGTAGACTAGGACCCATTCTTACAAAACGACGGAGTCACGTGACGAGACTTACATACCCTATTGCTGTTTTTAACATTTTACTGTCCATGGCTGTGTTTTAGTGTATGGCCATGGACAGTAAAATGTCAAAAATAGTTTAAACAACATTTTAAGTAGAACTTTTGCCGTTTAATGGATCTAACTCATGACCTTAACTTCCTGTGACGCTACCCGTAGTACTTTCAAGACTATGACGCTTTTTAAAGTTGGTGAAAATCTGTTATTTAGAAAAACAATATTGGCTGTTTCCATACGCATTATATGTCGAACTTTATGCATATATAAAACAAATCCAAACCAGCCTTTTTATAAAATCTACAACTGCCTAAATGCCTTAAGCTTATTTATGATTTAAAAACATTCTAAGTGTTGAAGCATATGAATAACAAAATATGGTCTAGATTTTACTTTTTTTTTACGAACACCCCTCGAACCAATATAAAACCTTAAGTTGTGTTTTATGGATGTCTTATGGTGTGTGTTTAGAAAAAAGCACCTATAATATGTATTGATTCTGTTGAATATATGATGCCATGACCATGTTCATCTGTAAATGAAAAATGTAGATATTGTGGGGTCATTATCTATTATTTATGTATGTGTTACATTCTCATTAATGGAGTGAAATAAGACGTAATGATATCTAAAAAGGGTAACTATCTTATGAAGTGTGTTCTCTTCATATCTTCATATCAGACATCGAGTCATTAGTTAAAACAATTTTTAAAATAATTTCCATTCTGGTGCTTCCTTACCTACACAGGTCAATATTTTGACTATTGTATAAAAATGAATGATTACGAAGAAAGTAAATGGATTGTTTTGCTACTTAAGTTCCAATAACTGTTGTTTGAGAACAGTGTTATTTTTCAAAACGAATATTCAATAAGAAAAAAATCATAACGATTCGTAACGAATGGAGCGAATACGGAATGAACCGCCTATTGCTAAACAGATGGTAAACGGGTAGTTAACAAATGGAACGAATACATAACGAATGCATAATAAATTCCTTTGTAATGTGTAGAAACATATGATGAGTTATTTTGAAAAATAAAGCAATATGAAATAAGGGAAATATCAAGTCGTTACATTTTTATAAAGATGTGAATAAGGAAAAGAAAATAACATGATGGTGTGATAACAAAATAAATATTTGTGACAATACATTAGTGACCTCAAATTTACTGTCGAGACTTCGATTGTTATATTATACATGTTTAGTATGGCTCCAAATATGGATAGACTTGCATGATTTGTTGCTTTCTTGGATTCTCAAGATACTTTTAGTTTACATTTTGATTGGCCAACATTTTTTGGGTAGGTACTGCTTACTTACATTTTGATTTGCATGCATTGTCCATCTTATTGTATTTATTATTATTATTATTATCATTCTAACTGAATTCATTTGTTAGTGAGGTAAGGTTTTCTTTTATTTACTGTACTTTAAAATCGCTGTATCATGAACATTTCTTAAACACCTTTGTAACGCTCATCAATAGTTTTACATGACTCTCAAACATGAATATTATTGATTAATATTATTTTTGGAAATGTTCTTCATACAAAGATGATAAATTAAAATTTTGTTATTAACGTGAAACAATAAAACGCGTGTTACAGTTGTAAATTAATTAGTGCTTGGATGTTACTTAGAGCGGAAATAGACTATCCAACTACAGGATATATTTTTGTAACTCAAGAGAACCGGGATTCGATTGGTATTAAAAAAAAACATAATGAGTTCCTTCGATTTACATAAATTTGTCAAATTCGATTTTTTTTCCAAATATTTATAAATGGGTAAGCAATACATTTGCTATATTTACAAAAAGCCAACACGTACATATGTCTTTAATTATAGTGAATTATGCATAGATGTGAACATTAAAGAACATGGGTCAATATCTTGAAATGGAAGTTACTCATAACGTATTTCTGATCCCAGTTCCCTTCATGTTATTACAGGTAATCTGAATGTCGTTAACGACCGAGAGTTAAAAGCATTTATTCTAAAAGGATATCCCCAGACTTCACAAAAAAATCACCTTATAAGTATAGATTCATTTCCTCTTCAAGTCATTGCTCTACAACCAGACTTTCCATTTTACTTACTAGAGTCCTCAAAACCATAAAAAAAGGTCATATTATAATTTTTTGTAACAAAGCGTATGAAAATAGTGTAATTAATTATATTTTTGGAGTGTTAAAAACTCACTTGAATTGCTTGGTAAATTACATGCTCGTGTGGGATTTTTCGAATCTGTTCAAAGTTTTGATTTTTTTCAACTTTATACGCTATACTTCCACATAATCTAATAAAACAAAAATTCACATAGCTTATCAAATGGTCATTTAATAAATCGGGATGGGAATATATTTGTTTTAATTCTTTTAGATCATTTTTAGCAACGAAAAACATAAAAACTACGTTAATTGGACCCCTTTTGATATGCTTACAGCACTCGAATTTCTGTTAGGCAATATGTTTGTACGCTTTGCCGAAACCATTTATCGTCAAGTTATTGGAATTTCAAAGGGAACCAACTGTGCACCACTTATTGCAGACCTCTTTCTGTACTGTTATGAATCACAATTAATGGTTAGAATAAATGATGACCCTTCCAAACAACATTTGGAAGAAAAAGTTCACCTTTAGATATTAGGACGATATGTTGGCTCTAAACGATGCTGACTTCAATATTTATACTAAAAATAATTATCCTGTAGAACTCTTTGAATAAAGCTAATATTGATATAAAGAAAAAAATGTCCGTTTCTTGATCTAAGTATTCATACCGATAATTGTATTCATTGCCTATTGTCAACTTTCCGGTTTTAGATGGTGACATTCCCTTTTCATCATCATATGATGTTTACATTTCATAGTTGGTTCGATTTGCTCGTATTTGTGAAAATGTTTCGAATTTTAACAAAAGGAATCTGTATATAACCGAAAAATTATTACATCAAGGTTTCCGATATCACAAGCTCGCAAAAAAAAAATCATAAAATTTTACAACCGATACAGGGAAATCATTCTCAAATACAGATGTACTTGTAAAGGGTTAATACGAGCAGTTATCTCTCACTCTTTGTTCATGGTAATATTCTTCACCGAGCACGGAAAGCTCGAAACTCACTTAATAAGTTAACTAAACCGTTGAATAGTCTCATTCGCAAGGGATATAGTTATGATAGTGTTGTCAAATCATTAAGGATGGCATATATTGGTATTAAAATCGACTTTCTCATAGGGTCTTTAAATAAATAAATAAAACGCTATATTTAAAGCAGTTTTTGACATGACATGGGTTGTGACGTTGTTGTATGAATTATGATGTAACGTGGTTGTTCTCAATTCCGCATGAGAAGAATTTGGATCGTTTTTATATACACACGATGGGAACATAACTTTTTGTAGGTTTAAACTGGTCTGGAGTTTGCATGTCAGTTAACTGCCAATAGTCCCTAGTTTGTAAATTTGTGTAATTTCATTCATGTAGTTTCTTTTTTTTTTTTCGTTGTAACAAGGGACTCCGACATTTTTAACTGCTTTTAGGTGTGTTTGTGTAATATTTTTCCACATCGGACTAATTTTAAAGGGGGAAGGTTATGATCACGCCAAAGTACTTTAACCCCCGCCACATTTTTGCGCCTGTACCAAGTCAGGAGTTTCTGACCTCTGTGTATCTTGTTTCGTGTTCACCTTCAGTTTATTTTTTTATGTTACTTGAGTATAAAGGAGCAATTTTTTCACTATACCTGTGTATACTGATTTTTTGGGACCAGCTGCAGCCTACCCTGTGGTGTGAGGGTTTCCTCGTCGTTCATCGAAGAGCATGGATGGCCTTCGGCTGACATTTTCATCCCGGTGGGGTTGTTGTCTCTTTTATATATTCACTAAATCTATTCTCGTTATATTGAAATAAAGACCTACCCTTATCAAAATGTCAAGGACCATGAGGAACCAAGAAAGCATTAAAACATACTATTCTACTCATTAATTTCAGCTAAACCGCTAAATCTTGAAAATATTTTTTAAACATTGATTTATGTAATTTCTTATAATGTTAACAAAACTCTCACAATCAGGTTCTAACGTCAAGGCATTTAAAGAAATTAGAGAAATGTCTATATTACAACGACGCAAGCTGTCGATTTTGAAAGCAAAAGATATGAACAATTAGGTCCTACTAAGACAACAAGAAGTTGGACTCCTGCTGTCAGAGAAGTGTTTAAAAATACCTTACTGAAGAATTGAAAAAAATTAATGAACGACAGCAGTCCCAGGTGTAAGATAATCCCTCCTTGTTTTAACATTTATGTGTACAATTCATCATTGTGTAAGTTCTTAAGACAAATAAGGGTTTTTTTAAATGTTTCCTTTCTTTTTTTTCAAAATAGCCAATATGAAACATCCTCCCAGTTTTAGTGGAGTCCGAGTTGCTCATTTGCTTTTGTTACTTTGTATGTATGATTTTAGTTTCTTTAAGTTCTTTCTTGTGTATGTCTGTTTTCCATGTCTGGTCTATGTCCCTGGATTACATTCTTTTGATTACCTCTATAACCTTGGTTCCATTGGTTACTCTTTAAAACTTTACGCGAAATGCACTAAAAATCCTGCGATTCTTATCATCATAAGAAAATAATATTTTGATTATACCCTGATATTTTTATTGCCTTTTTCAGTTAAAGTATTTTTTATATTCTATTTTCAAAATACTATGCAATTTAATTTTATTCCTTATTTTACTACATTCGTTGCTCATTTTCAATACGTTCTATGTACGCAATTACGATGGGGTTTGTTTCGTTTTAGTTTTCACGTTCGTTAAAAATTGTTCAAAACGCGCTTTCCTTTTTAACACGTTCAAAACTGAAAGGTGATTTTTTTTTCTTCCTCTTCGTTAGCAGTTCGCGCACTCAATTAGTTGTAATGTGTGAGGGTCTTCATCCACATCTTCACAAGATAATAACGTTTTCATAATCCCCTTCTTGCTGTATTGATTCATTTTTCAGATTAACGCATTTTATTTTATGATACACAATCGTTATGCCCTTTTTTCATTCGATTTACGGTCGTTTTGCCTTGTTTCATTTGCTATCAACTCATCACTGTGTAAGTTCTTAAGATATTTTTTTTAAATGTTTCCTTCTTTTATTATTTTTTTTTCGAAATAGCCAGTGTGAAACATTCCCGTTCTTCAATTCCTGTATTCGCTGTTGTGTACATAAAAATTCTTTCCATCAACGAAAGTATGACCCATTCCCACAACACACACAGGGGAAAAAATATAAGTCCTTTCTGTTATTGTCTCGTGGGCATTTTATCTTTTTATCTTTGGATCTTTGTTTCACTCTGTCCAAAATAACAATAAAATTTTCAAAGATGAACAATGACGTACGAAATAGTAAAAATCATTCTAAAAAATATTCTAAATTAAATGGAATGCACAGATGAGGAAAATGCCGGTATACCTACAGAAACTTGGAAACAATTTTTATACTTACCGGTTCTATCATATTTAAAATTATGTTATGTTGGATGATATATTCTAATAATAATTGTTTTATTTTTATCGATTCATTTGTTCTTGATTAGTATAATAATTACTCCACTTTGGTTTATTTATGTTCATATTGCGGTATAATAATTGTTTTGTATATTTGATTAATGTCTTGACTATCATGAAAAAAAGCCTTGCTAGAATTAAGGGGATACTTTTCGAATTAATGAACTCCTATCATGATGTCTCAAGCAAGAAATTAAATTGGTGTTCCTTATGTAATGAGTAGAACGTATTTGATATATATTTTAACACGTTTAAAAATTGTGACTACTCTACTGAAAAACAATCTGTATCTCGTCCACAAAGGTCACGTAGGAGTGAGCTGATTATAATTCACACCAATCATGGTTTCTATTTATTTGCATTTAAAATCGATCAATTGACAATTCAAGGCGATAATTTCAGTAAAATGATAGTAAAATATTGTAATTCACCAATAATACTCCAATGCGTTTGATTGTCGTTTTCAAGTTAAACAAGGGCTCAATATCCCATAATCCAAAACAGAGGAGTCGTGCACATGCGTATTTCAACAACATTCATCGTGTCCTCGCCAGGAAGCGAAAATACACATGTTTACCTGGTGTGTATTGGAAAATAAAAGTTGTAAGTATTGGTATTAGTAAAAATACCATGTATCAACTAATGATCACTTCTCCATATTTTGTAAACCTGTAAATACTTTTAAAATTTGTCTTGTTGGTTTATTGATGTATCATTGGTTAAAAATAGAATTTAGATTGGGTTATTAAATAGGGAAACTAACTTGTTACGGAAAATACCGTAAAACAAGTTATTTATCATTTAAAATATTTCTAGTTGTTTTCAGCTTTAAAAAAAAGTCAACATTTTATTTTTTTTAAAGTTTCTATTACATTAATTTTTGCTAATGATTGTCTTCATTGTTCAACTTTTCTTCTATATTTTAGTAGTTTTTAAACCACGTTTTAGAATGTCTTCAAATAAGATATTTATAGAGGCAGTCCGTGCCCTTACGAAAGGCCAAGAAGACGCAGAGGAGGCAGACCGTGATGGAAACAAGAAAGGTGTCACAGTAAGTGACATTGAGAGGTGGCTTGTTTCACAGAAATACTACCTCACGAGAGATGAGTTCAAATGTCCTCTTCACGTCAGTTTGCAGAAAGAGGTAGCTGCTGGGAAATTAGAAAGGCTGTTCAATGGTACCTACACACTGTCCAAGCAACAAATAGGCAAAGACAAAGCACAGGCAGTAAAACAGAAAACACTACTGAAAAGAACCGTTTCTAACCCAGGAAAGAGGGGGAGGCCAAAGAAAAAGGTATATTGGTTCATTATACACTATTCGATCCATTCATGATTTTGTTTCCCGATTCATTAATAAAATCACAAACAAATCAATTCTTATTATAAATTATTTATTGTTGTAATTTAAAATTGTTTTATCCCGTGTAAAAACAAATGTGTGAAATTATTGCTTTTGAATCTCCTTGAATATAGACGTGCTTTCATCAACTGTTCACGATTGTTGTAACTATGGTTTTGTCCTTAATTTTGTAATCAATTATGGGTATTAAACATTCATGAATTTCGTATATTGAAATAGATAGAAAGGGGTCCAGATATATGACATGTGTCGCTTGTAAGTTAAACCGTTTATAGTTTTGTCGGTCTTCGTTTATAAGTACATGCAATGAAATAATTCCTACATCCTCGTCGTGCAAGTAAATCTTTAATCTCTCTACATTAAGTATGTAAAGAAAGTCATATGCATATCGTATTTCTTTTAAATTCTGCTGTTCGTGTTTTTATGTTGCTTAAAATTTCTTTGGAGAGTGTCACATGGATCTACGAAAAATATGAACAGAGAAATCCCGAACAAATTTCGGTTTCGATTCTGATCATTTAAAAGACAAATGTGATTGGTTGGCAGATATTGTTATTTTTTGTTATTTTTTTTTTTGTCTTTTTTTTTCTCGATTTTTCGTGGTACTATATTTTGTTTATTTCTAATCAAAAACGTGTATTTTAGTTCGTGTTTTGTAATTGTTTCCTTGATAGTAGACGTTGTAATTACTTCCTAGCATTAGGGAAGTCTAAAACACATGGGGAATTTCGTGTTTGTTTGACTTGTTCTATAAATCCTACACGTTGTAACTATCGGCAAAAAATGCCATAACATCTTATTAATCTTGTATACATGTTTGCCATTGTTTTAAACTTTTATATGACATATAATAGACTTAAAAGGAAGTTTCTCGATTCTCACATTCCTTTTTTTTTCTTTTTTTTTTTGTTTTGTTTTGTTTTGTTTTGTTTTGTTTTTTTTTTTAATAACTACACATATACATTTAATCACGAAACTACTCGAAAAAATACCGTTATTGGCCATCCATGTGAATTCTTAAATAATTATGAACAGGACCGGAAAAAATCTGATGCAAGTCTTCTTACAATGAAGTAACTTTGTTTTATTGTCTTTTGGATCGGTTTGTTTAGAACAAGAAATTAATTATGATATTTTAGTAACAGTTAACTTTATATTTATTTCTAACGACGTACAATCGTCGATCAAATCTGAATTCTCTGATTTGGTCTTTTTATCTACTTTTTGGACGGCTAGATAAATGTGAAACCACTCCATGGACGATGATATAAAAATATCTGTTGTGTTAGGTTGCTGTGTGAATTTTCGCATTGTCTGTAAAATCAGATTGGTAGGAAGTTACTTTGTATCGTTTCTTACGTTGTTCTGGGAGGAATCATATAGAGAAAATGGTTTTATTAATTTATGAATTTCAGGATGGTTTGTTCTGATGTTGAAATTCAACAATATACGTTATATGAGTACCTATATAGTCGGGGTACGAAAATCAGACAATATAGCACAATTGAAAATGAAATATTTTGCTTGAAAGAGGGCAACCTTCAGAGAAAATTTCCGAAGCTTCAGAAATTCTTATGTTTTAAAGAATTCGTTTTTTTTTCATTTTCAACCACAATTCTATGAAATTAATATGTATCAAGTACATTAAAAAGTATGTTCATGGTAGTTGTAATGGGTATCTGTTTTATAATTGACAGTTTAACTGAACGTGAGTATGTGGTGCCATAAGGGGATTGCAGCTACTGTCTCCAATCTTTCAATCGTTCTCTCCGTGTTTGATAGACCATTGAGTTAGCATTAAAATTATGACATTATTTCCAGAAAGTTAATCCAGAACCAGCACCATGTCAAAATGAAGACCCGGAAGAGGAGGAAGAATGTCCTGTGGACCCACCTCAACCGACAGAGGAAGACACGTGTGATTACTGTCTACAAACTGCTGATAGCAACAAGAAAGGTGAAAAAGAGGAGTTCCTAGTGTGTAAAGACTGCAGCGCTAAAGGTACGATCTGAGATAGGAACTTATCAATTGACTAAGTCTAATGTTAGGTAAAGCAAAATGTGGAGGCACGTAATTGAGCTTATTGTGGTGAATTTTAATTGGCTATACCTCACATAAAGATACTGTAAAAACTATTATGTAATAGCGTATGCTTATCTGTTACAGCCCATCCGTCATGTATGGGATACTCGGAGTTATTGTCCAGTAGAGCGAAAAAGTACCCTTGGCAGTGTATTGACTGTAAGACATGTTGTCTTTGTTTGGATGCGTCAGACCCAGTAAGTAGTTCTCGATCCCCGCCAACCATTTCACTGGTATTTTTTGTCTGGGAGAAATTTCACTTTTTTTCTGACGACCAACATATTCGCCACTGTTCAATACAAAATTGATCAGAAATTCATAGCACGCTGTAGTATCATTAACGTCTTTCGGAATTAATATTGTTGTTTTTGTTTAGGCTTTGTTTTACATTTGGTGCGGTAAGAAAATTCGCGGTGTGTTAAATTCCGGGTTTCAATGATGTATAATCCGGATTGTTTCGGCATTTCTGGATCAACCCATCCACGGGTTTTCGTGATCGTATTACACTTATCAACTTGAACGAGAAAGTTAACATGCAATACAGTCTAATTAAAAATAGCCCTTCCCTATTTTGAAAGACTATCGGACGAAAAAAAGTTTCAAAAAATGGCACGAAATATCTCATCACGTTTTTATGCTTTAAAGTTTTTTTTTCACAGTCATCCCATGTAAAACATTGTTAGACTCCAACCATAAATGACTCTGCATCTTCTGAGAAATTGAATAATGCTTCTGAAACCATATTATATGACTATTAGAACGATTACTTTTTATGCATTGTTAAAAAACTATAGTACTCTTCGCGTCGGGAATTTTACCAAAATGTTCAAATACCAGGTTCCACAAAGAAACGGACTTCTCGTGATCTGGTAATAAGTAACATTTTCGTGGCACCGCACGTATTGTGAGAAACGGATGCTGAATCTTTATGTTGCAATAAAAGAGTTTTTTAATCTTTGTCGTTGTATTTGGCCATCTTTCACATATACAATGTATAGAAATGGAAATCCAGCTAGTTTAAGCGATTCCATGTCATATCGTTTTCCATTCTACATTGCTATACTTAACAATGGTACGGAGTCAAAATCATTAAAAGTGCAGCCATATTTTTTCAAGAATGATACTTGTCGAAACTTGACTCGTTAACATCATTTTGGTTATTAAGGCTGTTGTACTGATATAGAGTAACAACTATACCCGCAATCTTATTTTATTGAAGAAATTTAATGTTTTTTCCGCGTTCTAACTTTTTCATTTATATTTAACGAAACTGATAGTTGGGACTGACAATAGAAAGATTTTTATTTTCTTCACCACTTATTGTGATAAATAATATTTGAGGGTAAATTTGTTTTTAAGTTAGGGTTGTGACAAACACTAGAAGGCCATAAGTGATGAGCGTTCCTCTGCCAGTGCAAAAAAAAAACAGGCAAGTTCGTTGTCATTTAGTTCCGAGCACTGTTTTCGCCAGAATGCTCTAAGTCGGTTAAGTGTCATCGTCATGATAAAGACGCACAGAACATATACATGTACATGCTGTAGATATTTTATCGTTACAGGACAGTATGCTGTTTTGTGATGCATGTGACAAAGGTTATCACATGAGTTGCCATGAACCTAAAGTGACCAATAAACCTTCAGGTGAGACAAGTGTCAGCTCTTAAAAAGCTTGCTCGCCGTTAGCAAATTTTTATCATGTGTATTTTTCCGTTTTTTATAAAAAAAAAACTATCATGTTATTTTGTAGGTTATTTCGGAAGTACCTAGTTGCACCTATGGACTCTTTTTCTGAAATTTTACGGAAATTTTGTATTTCTACGCATTTAATTTACCTTGGAATTTGATTGAAATCAAAGAAAGTTTTGTAGGTGGCTGGGGGACTTTAAATTTCGGAGAAGTTAATATGAGCCGGAATGGCTTGAGTAAGGACGTTGATATTTCCATCACATAGGTCTTTTTTGCAGCTTACTTTCAAAGTGTAAATTCTCATTTTTTTTTTAATTTGCGTATGCATAGAGCTTACTTTAGCTTTCAAGGAAAACTTATTCGTTCCTACCAAGAAATAAAGGTCAACAATAAAATGGCGATTCCTGTAATATATTGAAATTTCTGTACTTTGGAAGTGTTGTTATTCATTATCATAACGGTGTACACGTTTTTTTTTTTTTTTTTTGATAAAGTTACGTAAGTGACCTATATTTTTCAAAGTGTTTCTCAGTTTCCATAAGAACCATCGCAATACTTAAACAAACTGGACGACTATCGTGAGAGCTATTTAGTGACAAATAAGCCAATGGAAAGACACATCCTATAATAGTTTCCCTCACTTTGTCTCCACACAACACGACTGCAAGACCACGCGATTCTTGTTTTATAATACATTGGAAATGTTACATATTTTTTGAAGTAGTTTGTTTGACATTACTTTCTCAGCTGTAATTTCAACTAGAAATAGGCTATAAAATGCCAGGCTGATGGAAGCTGAAGGGTATTGCTGATAAAGGATGTCCCTTGGGAACAATCTAGGATGTTATGGTGACGGTTGATCTTTTGAAAAGAGTAAAAAAACAAATGATTTTGTTAGCTAGAGATAGAAGATTGTCATGTTATATGTTTCAGGACTACTTTTTTAACTCCAGTGGACTAAGTAGTGCCCTCAGGTATGCATTTCCGAACATTGTATCCATATTGGTAGTACTATATACTGACATTTCAGTCGTTTTTGTTGTAAACTTTTTCATTCAACCCTTGCAGGGAAATGGATTTGTACCGAATGTTCGAACCAAGGAATAACATATGTTCACCTGGAAGAAGACATAAAACCAACAACAGAGAATCACACCAACTTAGGTAGAAAATTGGCTAATTTTAAGGAAAACTGCGCAAAGTCAATGTTAGCGCTTGTTACTGATGGGACTTTTTTTCAAAATTTTAAATAGGTTGGCATAGCTGATAGGGATGTGAAAGCTATACTGAAATAGTTGAATAAATTATTCTCTTTAACAGTGACATTTTATTTGGAATTCATGGACATAAATACTAGTATTTGGTTTTAAAATGGAATAAATAAAATAAGAACACGGATGTTTAAGTATACTATTTGGTTTATGTGATTTCTGTGATACTTTGCACATTCTAAATAAAAAAAGTGTTATAATTCATACGCATGCTTAGTTCACTCAGTTCAAGACTATGTATAACTAAGCAGAAGACACGTGTAGTCTTTTCAGCACTAAAAAACTCTGCATTTCAAGTTTATATGATAATTATTGAACTACAATGTATACAAAATATTCATCTTTTGAATTATAGTTCTTTTCTTACTAATCTTACTAAAAGATAAAAACAACACCAAGTCCTGCACAGCTTATATTCATAGTTAGCCGTTGATTTTTCATTTTACTTCATTTTTCATTTTTAATTTCTTTTTGATATTGTCCAATGTTTTTTCTTCATTTCCAATGTCTGTAGGTAGCAGTACTGATTGTAACTATCCAACACCATGTGCGTCTCCTGTATCCGAACATGAACATGGATCAAGGTTTGTCTCTTGTTGTGTCTTTTAAAGGTGAAATTTGGAAACCTATATGGTGTGTCAACCTGTTTTTTACGTAGACAGTTGGTCTGTTATTAATGTTTAGTGTGATATTTAGCTAAAATCTAGTTACATTTTTCTCGATTAGCTTAAGCATAAAATCTTATTTATCAATGTGTTGAGTATAAATAAACATATAGGTCCTAAACCTTTTCAGATTTTTTGCAAGCGACACAAAAATAAATGGTCATTCCAAACTTAATGGTCATACGTCCTCTACTAAAATAGAGAACGGGAAATATCCTGATGCGTCCAGATGGACTACTGATGAAGTTGTACAGTTCTTTATAAGTGTGGGCTTCAGAGATCAAGCTGAAGCATTTCGAGAGCAGGTAAGTGGGCCACAATCTATAAATGGTTGATTTTGTTGGGTATTTTGCTTAAATACTGGTAGTGTCTAGTGTTATGGCCAACCGGTTTGAATATCCCATGCCAGATGATGTGCAATACACATCCACCACATGACATTGCTTGGGTAAAACAAGATGTTGGTGATGTCAATTTACTTTGAACACAGACTTTCATTGAAATTCTTATCAGACGGTCGACTGTATGGAAAATTTAAAACAAAACCACACAGAATGAAAAAAAAGTTGATCCTTAAAACTTTGTTCAAGGAACAGATTACCACTAAGTTATGTATTGTTTACAATATAATACTTGTATTCAGGAAATAGATGGACAGTCTTTACTATTGATGAAGAGGAGTGATGTTTTAACTGGTTTGTACATCAGACTGGGACCAGCTCTCAAAATTTACCAACATGTACTCAAGTTACAGGCAGTGGGACTTGACAACTCACTGTTTTAACTCGCTATTTTTTACTGCATGTATTGAATATTAAAATGTTTGATACTAGGGGGTTTTGCTATCATGTGATCTTTTTATTACTTTACATGGGAAGGAATTCTTGCTTTGTGAAATGCTTATTTCTTATTTTTTCTATTCTTTGAAACCTATTTTGCAGAGTCATTCTAAGCTGAATATAGTCCAGGTACATATATTTTTATCATATCTGATGACAATGTCTAAAATTAAATCCAAACTCAAAAATGGAATCGACCAATCAAGTGGTACACATTAGGCTACACTATTTGTACAGTGGCAGATCCAAAGGGGGTGCAGGGGGTTGCCACTCCCGTTTCTATGGAAAATTTGTCATATTTGTGTGTGAAATGGACAAAAACTTAGGTACCTTGGTTGCCCCCTCCTTTCAAAGTGTTTGGATCCAGCCCTGTTGTATTTGACTGTGAAGTTACAAGTGGAGTTACTGTTTAATGATATACCTTTATTTACTATTTCTATCATGGTGTAAATACTGTTGGTCCTTATTGTAATTACATGCTTTCATTTCAACAATTAATGTAAATGGCTATTATTGTGACTTAAACTATGATTTTTCTCCATATTCTATTATAGAAATGCATGTAGGATTGTAGATTATTGGGTTAAATACAAAAATGAAAATATTCTGCAAAATATGGAGTTTATAATATTATTAGAAATAAGAATATTCCATTAAGGTACTAGTCTTCATACCTTGTACTACTGGTACTTTATATCTCTTCATGGAGGAAAGAAGAGCCTTAATGTTTTTGTGTAGTTCTTGATTCATATCAAGTTTGATCTGTTCCATATTTTTTGTACTAAAGGTTTCACTACCACTTCTGGTTCTAATTGCCATTCCTTTTTGTAGTACCAAGATATACTGGACCTAGACCTATGCATTGTAAGTGCACAATCTTTGTGTATGTATGTCAAAAATAGTCGAAATAAAGCTGAGAATGTGTTCTTTAAAATCATATTTGTAATGAACTACACATGTGAATGACTATTATTAAGATTTGTGAGTAATTAGCCTTCATGCTGTCAGTTAGCAGAAAAGGTAAAAATGTGGATTTTCAGTAGCATTTTGAGAAATACTTCTACAATCATTGTACCATTGGTATAATGATTTTGAAAGTCTTATTTTCTTGACTTCACAATGGTATGCACCATTAAGACATCATTTGTCCAGCGAATTTATTGAAGTTTTAAATAGGTAAAGTAATGGAAACATTAGAAGTGGTTGGTGAGATGTAATAGTGTTAGGCAAGTGGAACCTCATATGACCTTGACTTTTGAAATCAATGTCTAATTAATTAGCATTGTTATCACTCTTTATGATCACTAAAAAGACACCTCTTCTCCTTTTGACTAGCATCTGATGCTAATAAATTGGAGGAAGGGGAGACAAATGTTTATGCTTTTACAAGTATCCTTGTTCATTTTTTTTTAAAGTCACAATACATTGTAGATAGTGCTTTTTTTGTTTCACATCATTTTATATGATGAAATGTGAATGGAATTTGCATATGTTGATGTATAATATTGGTACAAGTACCATTTAATTACTTTTATCATGAAACTTTGTAACACATCATACCAGGGCTGCAGAAGTCTGTCCTGTTCAGCCAGCACTCCACAGTATTGTAGAACTGCCTAATTTTGGTCTTGTAATCTGATGCTTTGTAACATTTATCACTTTAAAAAAATGTCAAGCATCTGTAAATCTATATATTTAGAAATAGCTCTAGCCAAGGCCTTCAGGATGCAGTAAAAATTTTCTGGAAAAAAAATACCCACAGCATATAGGGTTATCATAGAAACCATGCAAAAATATGCGAAAATTTGCAAAAAAGTTCATAAAATCAGGTTTAAAAATGTCAAATTTCCCGCAAAATATCTACAGTTTTTATTTCATCCCCTGAAACTGTTCAAACTTTTTCCTTCGAAAACCCCTTCCTCATATGGGCATCACCAGTTAGATTTTGAGCTATTTCACTTTGTAATCCACTTATTAAATTTAGCATGGTGAAAAATTTACTTACTTTCACTTTCACAATGAAGTCAAATTGTCATTGAAAAAAAGCCCCTTCAACATTGAAAATATATAAAACATTGCAAAATACTTTTAAAAGTCCCCTTTTTTCAGAAAATGTTTTATCAACAATAGATTCTTCATTTTTAATCACTATAGCAACCACCGGTTTCCATTTATGTCATTTTTCATACCTAGCCAAAAGTGCGAAACTAAACTAAACTGTGGAGTCCTGGCTCATCAAAGTGTTTGGATAACACATAAATTGGTTCAAAATGCAAAAGGTTCAAAAAGGTAACCTCAAAACTATAGGTCTCAGTCTTGTATTCTTTGCCCCATAGGCTTCTACAGTATACCTTAAATTTTCATGATTTTTTTAAAAAATAGACAAGAAATTTCAATCCAACTCTTGACCATGTTTTTCAATTTAGGAAATGTCAAAAATAATTTTTAGGTCCATTTTAGAAATAAAGGCACGAACTTTGGTACACAAGGACAGGTCAAACTAAAAATAGACTTTTTCTACTTTCACTTCTATTTTGAGTTCATAAAATAGACCCCTTTTCTGAAGCATTATTTTTCATGAAAATACTGTTTTTTCTCAAAAACAATTTTTTTGTCTCATAGATTGATATTTACCCTGTACTTGTGATGAAAAATGATAGTCATTTGCCAAGAAACAAAAACAGGAAAAGGCAAAAAAGAAGCGCACTATATTTTTTACCCGCCCTGTTTTGACTTACACCCACTCAGGAATATGTAATACAAGACTGATACCTATAGTCTACCTAGGATAAAGTTAAATACATCTTCTCTATCATTAGGCCAACTAGAAATATTTTTTGTTCCTCCCTTATCTTGTTTAAATGTGCTTCATAATTATTTGCCAGATTAACATGATAATACAAAATTGGGCACATAATTTGTAAGATAAATGCAGCTTTCCCTCATTGATTTTCACAAAACATGGCCTGAGAACCAAATAAATAATTTTCAATGGCCTTATATTGTCATCCTTTAACGCTACTCCATCTTTTGTATTTGTAAAGTAATTCAAATTTGTAATAATTTCATTATTTGATTTATTGTATTCTTGATTTTGTGTCAGATCAATTTTCATCGTGAACATTTTGAATATGTAAATTAATATAGATTACTGGAATATTTTAATGGGAAAAAAGTGTGTACATTTGCATAATATGTCAATGAGATTGTAAGTCTGTTTAGTTGCAATTTCAATTTTGCATGTATCAGTATCTGTGTAGTTAGAATTGTTCATATGGAAGTTTCTTCTAGATTTATAGATTAATTTGAAGTTATTATAAAGTACAATAAGGATACAAGAGTTTTGTTAAATATCACATAGAAGATCAAATGCCAATATATAGAATCAATAAATTATAAGTTTAAAGGTACTATAATAATGTATACCTGCAAATACAATAATATCAATTTGTCATTGTATATTATTTTGCTATTGCATTTCTGTTTGTTTTGTAATTTGAATGCATCACAAGTAACTCCTGAAATGGACTGTATTATACAGTAGTAGCTATTATAGCTATTATCATTATTATTAAAAATGAAATATAATTAGCTGTCATTTTGATCTGTTACATATGTTTTGTTCATTGTTATAGTATTTAGTCTCATGACACTAAATTGTTAATAAATGTTAACTACCATTTTATTTGTCTTTTTTTAAGATAAATTTTATCAAATCAACCAAACAGACAAAGGTTTAAGGGATAAATATGCCTGTTCCAACCATTCAGTGACAATATTACCTGCCACATGTAATTATCACCTGAAAATTGACTTCCTTCCCCACAAATTTTGAAAGCTGTATATCCATATACATGAGATATACAGTCACATTAAATTCACATGATTTATTATGGATTGATTTAATTTAGAACCACAAAACTTCACATGAATTTAATGATAATAGGATATATAAGTCTCATCATATGACTCCATGGTTGCACAATATTGGGTCCTCGTCTACTATTTAAATGCATAGAGATTTGTCATTTTCTGAGTGTTGAGTTCAGTATTAAAAGCAAAATATTTTCTTGTAAAAATATCTATAAAAATGATACATATCTATTTCCACATAATAGAAGCGTTAAGAAAAGCATAAAGTAGAAGGTTTTGTATTGTAATACAGCGTTTTGAGATCCTGGAATTAAACAATGAAATGCAAACCAGTCTTTGGATTTCAATATGTTCTACATCAGGAATTCTGGACAGGAAAATGAAACTAGATTGAGACTTACAGACCCCTCATATGTCAATTTCTTATATATCTTGATGCATATAAACTGTTTCTTCCTCTGTGTATCATTATGACAACTTTAAAACAAAAAAAGGGCAGTTTCATGATTCAATTCGAACAGTCTGGGACTCACAATATATACTCCACATTTTCAATACTTTTTTTACCCTGAATATTTGATAAAAAAATTAGTTTTATTAGTTTTAGCCATGTGTTGTTTGATGAAAGATCTTCTGTTAAAATATAATAAAGCAATGAGGACTAACAAGATTTTCAAATAAAATAATATCACAGAAACTTTAATAATATTTTACTGACAACTCATATAATTGATGCTAAAAGTGAAATTAACAAAAAGACAATAATATTTGACAATAAAATGTGTATCACGGAATTGTTTAGCTCTATAGGCAGTACAAGTTTGGTGGTAGAATTGACCCATCATAACACATCTATAACAACAAAGAAATTATGTAACAATTCAATAGATATAAAATTCAGATTACAAATAAATAAAATAATCTTAACAAGTAGTAAAACAGTTATTTTATTTTCATTTCCATCAATTACAAAAAAAGATTACAAAGACATTGTTTCAGTAAGAATAAAATGTAGAAACCTTGACTGAAATATCACGTTCTATTTTCAAGACTTTTTTCATTCTGACTTCCATATGGTTTACATATTTATCATTACTGTCATTGAAAAAAACATTACAAAAACAAAATTGATCTTTTTAACAAAAAATGTGTATCTGATACTTTATTTTAGATCAAGTTAAATAATTTGTAATTTGACAACATGAAAATTATTCACTTAAGCCATTTATCATATATCAATTTATGGAAAGCAGTATCAAATTTCATAATTGACACCATTGAAGGAGAGGGTTCATAAAGTAAACAACTATGTTACTTCTGAAACAAAGAAATAATAGTAAAGTGATGAAGTCATGTGATACCTATCTTGGTTAGCCAAGAGTTTTTATCATTAACCTTGACTATACAATACACAACAAATTACGTTTTTATCAGTTGTGTGTCATTCATCATACTTTCTGTTCTGGGATAGGATTTCTTGTCTGGATCACTTGTCTTTTGTAATGAGTGTTGGCATAGATTCCACTTTCATCCTGCCATGTGTTACGACCAGGTCTACGATAGTCACATGTATCTGTAAATTGTGAATGACACTTCCTGTAGGCTGCTGACTGGTCAGGAAAATCAGGTAACTCCTCCTACATAAAATAACACAAGTTAATACAATAAGGACAATTCAAAATGAAAATAAAAAACAGATAAGAAATCTTTATTCTTCATGCCTCATATGCTAAGCATACCGAGTTATCTCCTATTTATATGAATTAAATTTCTTTTGCTTCTGTTGTATTTCAGGTGAAGATAATATTATGAGTACTTAATCTTCACAAGTTGTATTTGTTCAAAGTCTTGACCACATTGCACTGAAATAAATTTCGGTTTGGCAGCATAACAAATATGACCAGGATGAATAATATTGAAAAATGTCACTCATGATACAATTTTTGTCTAATATGGGTAAAAAAGAGATGGACTTTAATAAACATTCACAGTTATAATCTAAGATATCTTCCACTTGTGTCCAAAATAATTTCTCACACATCTGAAAAATCCCAGATCTTCACAGTACACTTGAATAAGAATAATCTAACATTATAGTAGGCAACTGGAGCAAAAAAATATTTATAATCTCAATTATTTGATATCTAAATAACTGGATTAAATCATAAATTACAACTTGCATTCCTAAAAAAGTTGATTATACTACTTTATGTGATTCAGTTTATTATCAGTATCCATATTAGTGTTTTGTAAGCCAGTACTTTTCATAAATAAACGTTTCATTTTCAGTTTTACATTGATATTGACACAGTGCATGAGTACTTTGATTTCTTTCAATAACCCCAGCAAATTAATTTGTTTAATTAAGATGTATAAAGTTTAACCAGTTTTACCAGGGACTGCAGATCTTTAATAAATTATTTTTGCAAAAGAAAAAGAATTATGCATGAAGTCCATACAAGAGTAAATCCATCAAAGTGAATGTTTTAATATACATATACTTCATTGCCATTAAACTTTTTTGAGGTTATACAAAGGAGAGTACATATTGGTTGTTTTGGTACAGAAACAATCAAACCATTGATGACACTATTTGAGATATGGACTAAACATATTCTTAGTTTCTTTGTTACTCACAGGCACAGGCACATAATCAGGATTTGGTGGCATAAAATCAGCTCTATGAGTTGTTTCTAGGTGGAATTTGTTATATTCTGGATTATGGCGTGGTAATACTGAACCATGTCCTCTCTGTGGTGTTGCAGTATCTCTACAAAAACACCATAAAAAATGTTTATTACAACGGCTTTATATACATCTTCTTGGTATACTATATAATAAATTTATTCTAGATCTCTCGTAAGAAAAGACATGTGATGAAACTATTGCTATTGCTTTATTTGAAATCATGATTCCATGAAGATACATTTCCTTCGAGTTATTGGAGTTGGTTTAGCTGTCAAGATCAAATACACAAATTAACTTTCTGCATATTTATCAAATCTATCTTCACTTCTCGACAAGATGAAATTGGCCTTGAAAAATCAATGCAATCAAAGTACTAATTTGGTTTTCAAACCAAGATGTTAAATATTCACATCAAATTCTGATCAATCATGATTTGCAACAACTTGCAATAAAGTTTAATCACTCAAATGACATTTCAGCATAAGAGGACAACTATGCATCATCAACCATGGATTTGTAGCCCAGAACATGATTATGGAATTCTTATAAAGACATGGGAATCATAATTTACCCTTTATACACTTATTAGGATGACTAGTAAATATATAAGTAGTGAATACTACTGTGTGCAGTTTTTTACTTCACAATTTACTTCTACAGGTTCCATAGACTTGAAATGTCAACAAAGGAACCGTTCTTGGCTGTAATTTTTTTCATTAATTCAAGTGCATTTTAGATCAACACCTAAAGTATTACAATTAGGTTGATTACAAGACTAAAATTAATAGTAAGTCCATCTTTGTTAACTCAACAAGATAAATTTAACATCTTTTTTTTAGATTATAGAAAAATGAATTACAAGTTTGAAATTTTGAATACATTTAAAGCCTCTGCCTCCTGAATGTATACATTGTATTTCTGAGGGAAATTTTTACTTCTAACCATCAGTTTAAATAGTAAATATTACATCTGCATGTGTTTGGTAAAACCTTTAATTTTTCTTTCACCTGTCTAAATCTGTATTAGAAATGGTATCCATGTTAACCATTGGTTTTCTTGTTTCTTGTTCTTGAAAATCTTGTTTTAAGAATATCTGCTCTGTGTGGTCTTGGTAAGTAGTTTTTGGAAGGGACTGAAAATCACATAATACATACATCATATATTGAAATGATTATTAAAAATTAAAACATCTGAATAACAGACTGAGCAATCATACAACCCTGTAAGATTTACCTATTTGGAGATTTGATAACAGGTGTGACATGGAGGTTGTAAGGTTTACCTATTTGGATAACAGGTGTGACATGGAGGTTGTAAGATTTACCTATTTGGATAATGGGTGTGACATGGAGGTTGCACACCAAATAATATATTAACAAAGACAGATGGTAACATTTCAGAATGAAAAACCTACATACATATATTAGCAAAAAAAAATCAATTTAAGCAAAAAGTGTTTTTCTTATGTAGTTTGTGAATCTCGTTCCTGATATATTTTTGAACTGGATGTGCATACAAATTTTAGTTTGTATACAGTTTGCTATGTCTTGGTACATCTAGATGATGTGCATGTATCAGAATTTTCTATTGTGTGTTACAATGTATTACTTTACTATTATACTGATAAAATATTCAAGCATAAGAGGTTATCATGAATAAGGTTATTGTGGGTATTCTATAAACAATTACTACTTATGCTTTTATATTGGAGTAAGAGACTAATTATCTTGAATTGACAAGATCATAAGATGAGACTATTAAAATGTGTGTTTACTGGTTTTCATTAAAAACAGAGAAACATGATTAAGCTTATCTGTGTCTTTTTATTAAGAAGTTAATTTTTTATCCCCCATTTCTACTTATTAATACATACTCCATCAGTAATATCCCCAACTCTGTGGTAAGTTGCTTTGCATAAATCTCTGGTATCTCCTCGGCTGATATCATAGTCTTTTGGCTCTGATTCTCGTGCTTGGTGCCTGCAGAGTTCAAATAAAAATCATTTGAAAGAGAAAAAAACAGTAATAGATTTTTAATTAAACATTTTTGCTTATTTCATTCTTTGTAGAATATGTCATTATATAAAGCAAAATTTTAGAAATACATTTAACCTTTTGACATTTCTACCTTTAGGACCATTTTTAGACTAGCAGGAATTTAAAATACATTATTGTAATGTTATAATGATATCAAATTCTTCAATATTTTTATTGACAAACATGTAATTTCAGAAAATTTTGAAAATACTCAAGTAACTGGTAGCTACAAAAACCTGCAGACTTCTGGTGGTAAAATAGATTTTAAAACAAATAACTAAAATTCAAAACTCTTCTTGGTTATAGGATATGAAAATTTAAAAAATGGGATGCTAGCTTACATGCATGAACTTACTTTACAAATAATACTTGCAAGGTTTTAGCTAGGATTTTGAGGGCTTTAGTCACTTTTGTGTAGAGCACAAACGACATATTATGGGCAGCAGAATTTTGTAAATAGTAGTATCATAAACTAAAGACATAAACACTTTTAATACATTTATTGTAAGTTTACAGATAAAATAAAACTATTATTTTCTATAAGAAAACATGTGTTACTTAATAAAATAAAATAGTTACTATTAGAAAAATAGTAAAATAATTTTTTTTTTTTACATTATGTCAAAGCTTTGGTGCATTCAGTCTAAAAATAGCTACTATTTGATATAAGCTACTGTTATGGTATGACCTGACACTCAACTAATAAGAGAAAATCCTCCTGTCCTTTGCCAAACACCACACCTCAAAAGCCCTCTCCAACCTAAAACTCCTCAAATCAGAAGCATAGAGACAGATCCTTAGAAGAGAGTTGATTGATGAAACCTTGAGCCTGTTGCTAAAATAGGTCTTGATCAGATAGTACCTACTACATCCCCTCTCAGTCACCAGAAGATAACGCAGAAAGTAGACAGGAGGTTGGCCACATTGGCATAGTCAACTGTAGAATGTTGCATTCTGTAAGCAGTTGCTGTATGATATCTTACTGCTGGGTGGTAATTTTTTTTACCTTTGTCCCAAGATCATGATTAAAATTGAAGACGTTCGTAATCATTGTGATTTCGTTTCAAGAAGAAAAGAGAATCGTAAAATAAATATTTATCGTTGATTAATACTTCCTAACTGTCCGCTATTGCGTTAAAATTAATTGAAATCCATGAGATGACCAGTCACATGTCGGAGACATTGTTTTCGTGTGCATTTAAATTTCTAAAAATAGATAGCTATATATATGTAGCGAGGTTCATGAAGGTTTTTTATATATGGGAGTAAAATCGGTCGCTATCCATTAACGATCGAAATTGTTTAACATGACTAATCCTTAAAATAAGGATATATATATATATATATATAAGTTATATTTTAAACGTACAGAAAATGAGCAGAAATGTCTTAAGTCAACTCAAGGCTTTTTTCTGCGGTCGAAAATGACCGGCTGAAGTTGAGTGAGAACCCTGGGATTATCTTTTGTGGTCCTAATGATCAAACAATTGATAAATTGTTGTTATTTTAAAGGATTATTATCGATGTACATATCAGGGATGCCAAGTTAACAACAATAAAAAGTATTTCACACCTGGTTGACCAGGTAATTACCAAGCTTGGGATCATAAACTTGTCAGAGTGTAAGGCCGGGTGAAATTATGTAACTTTCGATTGACAGTTTTTAACAACATTTTTATTTAAGGTGACGAAAATTTATCTGAAATACTTTTTGAATGGAATTTTTTTTATACACTTTTCAAATTTTAAGTGACGAAAACGATCTTAAACATTTTCATCATTTACGAAATCCTTTTGTAAATGGCAAAAATGATGAGCGCTAACTAAATCACTGTACTTGACCTGACTCTATGGTTACAAGCCTCTGACAATACATTTTGCTAATAAATAAATTCAAATAATCATGCCTTACAGGAGGCTATTTTTTTTCTACGTTGTAAGAAGGTATTAACGTAAGATAAAAAAAATACTTTAAGACACCTCATGGTTATCAGGAGTATCCAAATTATAGTACAGCTAAGTCTAGTGCAAGCTTCTGTTACAAGAAGAATAGAAATTATACCGTGCTTAATTTGCTGTGCTAGCAGAGTAATCATTTAGCTCAGTTGGTAGAGCATTTGCCTACAGTGCCAGAAGTGTCAAGTTTGAATCCAAACTGGTACTGTTGTGAATTTAGTTGAGTGCATCTTGCTCTACTGTTACACTATAGGTCCATGTACATTTTTGCACACTAGGATACCAAACGTTCGCCGTGGATTTTGTGAAAAGATAACAATACTATGAATACTTCTGTAATTTCTTGAATTTTCTTTTACTCACCAATTAGAATTTAGTGTAGCTCGTCCATAATTCATGTGATCGGAGCGTAAAAAGAGAGAACCCTTTCGCTCAAAATAATCTGGTACGCCAGCCATGTTTACATTGACAGCGGAAGTGCTGAGCTACAGTCAAGAGATTCCGCATAGAAAAGTAGGTCATTTTGCATTTGTTAAAAAAAGTTTTTTTTCATTTAATTCCAAATCTACAAAAGATTGTCTTTTTACTCTTATTCATCTGCATTATGTTAAAAGTATTAGATAGAAAAGAAATATGGAAAGTATATAGCATGAATTCATGCGCCTCCTTAGAGACATTTTCCCGCTAATTTGTATGGCCTAAAACCGTAATCATTTATTACAACGACCCTTATATAAAAATTAATAAAATGATATTCTTCAGGGGAGTCTACAAAATGGGTATAAGACCAACCAACTAATAACTTAATAAATGTAAAAGATAGATCCATGTTTTGCAGATAAAAATAAGTTCACATCAACAGATGAAAACATTTTAATAAAATAAACAATTAATAATAATAATAATAATAATAATAATAATAATAATAAATGATCTAATTCTAAGCAATAATAGTTAAAACATAATTGGCAAGCCAAAATGGACAAAAATGAGTGTTTTCTAATATCAAAAAAACTGATTTTTTAATATTAAAAATTCATTTCTTTTAATATTACAAATTTGATTTCTAATAATACAAAAACCTTTTTGATATTTAAAAAAAACACATTTTTTGATATTAAAAATTCAATTGAATTTCTTATATTAAAAAAAACATTTTTTTATATTAGAAATTGATTTTCTAATATTAGACAATGGATTTGGTGTATTCAATTACAATTTTTTAATGAGCAACTCGGCGGGTGTTTGTAGAAAAGCAGAGGACGCTTACCCTACCGGTGCACCTGGTCCATGCTTCCAGTTTTTAGTGGAGTCCAAGTTGCTCATTTGCTTTTGTTACTTTGTTTGTATGATTTTAGTTATTTTATGTTCTTTGTTGTGTATGTCTGGTCTTTGTCCCTGGATTACCGCTATAACCTTGGTTCCCTTGATTACTCTTTAAAATTAGAAAATCATTTTGTAAAATAAAAAAAAAGACCATTGAAGGAATATGGTTTTTTTTTATTTTTCCATCACTGTTGTTCCAATATCTGCACAATTCTATCCTCACTTCTGTACTCGGGCTAGTTAGAATTCTATGTTCAAAGAAAATTTACGTGCGCGCATAATAGTAAATGTTCGAAACTTTATGCTATAGATAGATAATAAACTACTCAATGAACTAATGCAGTTGTTTTCATTTAGAAAATACAAAACTGATACTAACTGTTTCAGTGTTTATGGACATCTGTCTCCGTGTATTCTCCTCTTCACCGTAGTCAGGTATACCGTGTACAACATTTTTAAAAATTTATATCATGTTCAACAGTTTATTTTTTGTTTAATTCAAAAACCATTCATTTCTCCTTAAATGTTCTGGAAAAAAAATCAATATCCTATATGAAAACTTTAAAATAAGAAATCAAAAGCCCACCATCAGTAAGTAAAATGGTTGTTATCTAATGAAATTTAAACCGGCGTTTCCAGGAAATATGTATTATATTTTTTTTTGTTGCTATAAATGTAAGAAGAAAGGAAGTGTGTGGTGGCTATCGTGATGACAAAATGGTATAAATCAAAAAGGCAAAACAGAG
Organism: Perna viridis; assembly: GCA_037379345.1. Classification (NCBI taxonomy): domain Eukaryota; kingdom Metazoa; phylum Mollusca; class Bivalvia; order Mytilida; family Mytilidae; genus Perna; species Perna viridis. The sequence goes on along the minus strand of CM074511.1, from coordinate 6,396,632 downwards.
GTTAACATACAAGAGGTTACCGCAAAACAGAGGGTATAAAAAAGGCAAAAAAGAGAGGTTACATCAAAACGGCAAAACAGAGGTTACATAAAAACGATAAAACAGAGGTTATATAGACAAAGGCAAGACAGTAGTTACATCAATACGGCAAAAAGAGGTTATATCAAAGACGCAAAACAGAATTCTACAGCAAAAAGGCAAACAGACGTTAAATAAAAAAGGCAAAAAAGGGTCTACATCAAAATGGCAAAACAGAGGTTACATTAAACAGGCAATACAGAGGTTTACATAAAAAAAAAGGCAAATCAGAGGTATACATCAAAACGGGGAAACAGTGGTAACAACAAAAAGGTAAAACAGATGTTGATATCAATAAAGCAAAACAGAGGGTAACATCGAAAAGACAAAACAAAGATTATCATCAAAATTGCAAATTAGAGGTCAACTGTAAAAACGCATAAGAGATGTTAACGTAAAAAGCAGAAGTTAACTCAAAACGGAAAGCAAAGGTTATATGAAAAAGGCAAAAGTGAGGTTTACTTCAAATTGGATTAATAATTTAACAAGACGTTAATAAATATTTATTTACATGCTATTAATGATAATTGTGATATCAATAATTGTTCGAAATTTTATTGATATCAATACAATGAGGGCTTCACAACTAAAACGTAAGGAATTTATTTTCTTCATCATACGCGGGAATAATAGGATAATTAATTGGAAAGAGTGGATAAATAATATATTATCACAAGTGCCGATGAACGCCTAGATCTAACGAGTGTGCCCAACTTGTCCGCGCACGAGTTAAATCCTCAAGCGTTCTTGGCACGAGTGATCACATTTTGGTTATTCACGATAACCTATTGATTATTCTATTTATCATATAGATTTTCTTCGTAATTTATCAATATTTTTAATATGAATATAAGTTCCACGCTAGCGAGAGTGGACTCAATACCTTGACTTGGGAGGATGATTGGCGGATTGACATAAAAGTTTTGACGTTTTGGTGGGAGAAAATCTGAGAGTGAAATTACCGAATTTATTTCACAGTGTGAACTATCGAAATTTATTACACTTGGAACATTCGATAAAACACTGCTATCTGTATAATAATATACTTTATTCAAAGTTATTTAAAAAACTGCAAATGCATGCATACAATAAAATATCATCTCATTAAGAAAAACAACTCGCTAATACTTACTTTCCTTATACATGTAATTAGATTGTTTTCATTTCTAGAAGGTCAGTCATTACTTAACATGTTTAAACATAAAACGTATGGCGACAGATTAATTAATGTAAGTGCAATTCCCATTTACTCTAATAACTGGAAATTACGGGGTTTGAGGGCAAATTCAATCAATAAATTTAGAATGAAGGTGGTACATGAAATTATTAATGAATAAAAAAGAAAAAGTAAACATTACTTTCTATTCCCAAAACTGAAAAAATGCATTGTTTAGGAGCCAGATTAGGAGCCGCTTCTATAATTTTTACACATATTAAGAGAAAAATGATAAGAAACGCGATATCTTGGTACTTTGTACCAAAGGACTGCTGAATTTTTAACAGGTTTCTGATTGACTTCCGATGACTAAAGTTCTTATTCGCCCTCATCATAAACTAAAAGGCAGCATTTACTCTTATTTAAAATCAAACCCGATCGATCGCGGATATTAAAAGTTTATATGGAGTAATCAATTACTAGTTCATTGGAAACATCTAATAGAGAGAGTGTCATCGTCATCTTTCTCCAGGATTAACCGATCATCAAGCCGCCATTTCAGAGATAATCCATAGATCTCTATAATTAGTAGCGATTGTCATCAGTCGAAGGTAAGAGTTTTTGCATTATAAGCTTGGGACTCTCTAGACAACAGATGTCGTTTTGTTTAAAGCATCATTGTTGTGTAAACCAATCAATAGTATTGTGTGTGTTGTATTTTGTCTTTGTCTGGAATTGTACACTTCATTTCAACCGATTTGAAATCCACCACAAATACAGCAGAAGAGATAATTAATGTGTCTAGATACTTTTTTCTCTACTTGCCATTAAGGAATATAGTCGGAATAAAAAAAGCGTGAAGATTCGGAATGGTAAGTTACATAAATACATTTCAAAACGCAAGCCTGGTGTTCGAATAAACATTCAATGTCCAGAGAACACTAAGAATCTAATTATTAATATGAATTTTAAACAATCGTAAAGAGAGTATTGTCGAAATTTACGCAACTCAGTTGATCGGAACCTTCAAATAATACATTTACTTGTAACTCGTGTTGGTTGTTAAAATAAGGTCAATCATTTCAAGATGACAGTGAATGGCCGTAGAATGATTGAATAGGTAAATAAAACCCCAAACTGCCAGATAGCGTGGTTACTCCATGTTTATTTGTACGACGTCGGAAATCATTTAAATAAAATGCTGACAAAACTACCCGAGGAATACCTACCTGATCCATAGCCAGGCCCGATGGTGATATAGGTTGAGGGTTGATTAGGCATACAATACAAATTTTGATGTGTCATGTTCATTATACTATATATTTTGCCTATACTTTAAACATGATTCGAGTAGGGATGCGATACATGTCTAGGGGCCCTATAGGATATGCGATACAGGTCTAGGGGCCCTATAGGATATGCGATATAGGTCTAGGGTGTGATATAGGGTTAAAATAATAACTTATAATTCATATACAAAAAAGCTTGTACTGTAAACTAAATATATCATACTTAATCTATAGAAACATAACAACGCTCTGTAAATTAGAAATCTTGTGCTCATATTATTCATATATGAAACATACAACACCACAGGGATCACCATTAGCAATGGTGAATAATTAACGAACCTAATTTGCTGACTTCCTGTCATCAAGGTCAATCTACGATGAATACAAAATCATTTGAATTTCTGAATTTAAACTTTTATATATAACATTACATTGATAAGAAAGCTAAGAGGGTGATAGAGCACAGATTGTAACCCCTGTATTGAATGTTCCATTGTCATTAAACCCTAGGCTAAGAATTAGTTCTGCATGTTTACCTTTCGTCTGTATTTTCTTGATGTTGTGTGTTTTTTTTTTTAATTTGAAAATGTATACGTCCACTGTGTGGATAACACCCTTTCGTGACCTTTATTCAATGTACCAGTGATGGACTTTTCCCTGCTTAAGATTAGAAATTTCATTAAGATATTTCTTTTTTATTTAATCCGACTGTTATTGTAGGTCTTTACAAGGCAGAATTAACAACAAAATACAAAAGGTCACGAATTCAGTATATGGAAATTCAACAGCAAGTTCTCAATTTGAACACTTTCTTTTCTAGTTTCAACCCCAATCAGACACTTTTAATTTCAGAGTACGATTAGAAATGTTTGTATACAGATTCGTAGTAAATTTGGCATCATAACTTCAAAAAAGTATATATATATACGTCTGCTGAATTTCATTTCATTTATTGATCGGACAGTGTTCTTCAAACGCAAAACTGATTACGATTGAATCAGAGATATTAATGTTTCTGATTGAACTGGTACCTAATATATACCGGAATTAGTGTAGGTCTTCACGAGAGCGTAATAAAAAAATCATAGACTGAAGTCTTCAAAGTCACTTATCGGCAAATATTCTCTGCCTCTGATTTCGGCTGACCTTCGATATCCGAAATGGCACGAGTACGATATGCTCTAAAATCGGGTGACTTCCGCTAGAAACCGGGTTCCCTTGATATGATTATTCTTTCGTAACCATGATTACCCGAATGTTATCAATTATCAGGAACTAGATAGGACAACTGGTAATGGCTATATATATGGGCCCTGAAAATGTATATGACTTATATAGTCAATTGTAACGAGCCCCTGTGTGTCTAAATAAATTAAAGATCTTTTGGAGTCAATCAGTTCAAGACTATTATCAGAATATAATAGCATTAAAACCTATGATTTTTCAACACTGTATACTTCTATTCCCCATACACAGTTAAAATCCCGACTTAAAAACATTATACATCATTGTTTTTTTTTCCAAAAAAGATGGTACAACTAGATACAAATATATAGTTCTTGGTAGAGATTTCTCATACTTGGTAAGAAATAATTCCAAATCATCTTCCAAATATACAGAACAAGATGTTTACAAAATGCTGGAATTTTTGATCGACAACATATTTTCCCAGTGTGGTGGACGCGTTTGTCAACAAACGGTCGGCATTCCAATGGGAACAAATTGTGCTCGTCTACTTGCTGACATTTTTCTTCACTCTTATGAGGCTGGCTTTATAGCTGATCTGGTCCGAAAGAAAGAATTAGCTAGATCCTTCAATCTCAGTTTCCGCTATATAGATGGCGAATTATCTTTAAACAATCCTAATTTTGGGGATTTGATACATCGCATCTACCCCCAAAGAACCTGAGATAAAGGATACTACAGACACTGTGAAGTCAGCCTCATATCTTGTCCTACACTTAGAAATCGACGGTAAAGGAAAACAATTGACCAACAAAACTTGATGACTTTTCATTCAGAATTGTCAACTTTTATTTCATCTGTGGCAACATCACTTCAGCACCTGCGTATGGAGTGTTCATATCACAAATCATACGTTATGCCAGAACTTGCCGAAACTACGCAGACTTTTTGTATCGCGCTAGAACTCTAACAAATAGGCTTCTGGAACAGGTTTATGTTTCTACAAGATTGAAGTCATCACTACAGAAGTTTTATGGTCGTCATCATGAACTCGTGGACCGTTACGGTGTATCCATCTCCGCTGTGAGAACTGATTTGTTCAACGTGTCATAGTTTTCCTTCCCTCTTTCGACTACCCCTGACTTGACTTTTTATGAGCAACTCGGCGGGTGTTTCTAGAAAAGCAGAGGACGCTTACCCTACCGGTGCACCTGGTCCATGCTCCCAGTTTTTAGTGGAATCCGAGTTGCTCATTTGCTTTTGTTACTTTGTATGTTTGATTTTTAGTTACTTTATGTTCTTTGTTGTGTGTATCTGTTTTTCCATGTCCGGTCTTTATCCTTGGGTTACATTCTTTTGATTACCCTATAGCCGTGGTTCCCTTGATTACTCTATGAATCAGAAACTGGGTAATAATCCATAAATGCAATGCTAACCGATCATTTCATCTTTTAATGTAAACTTCCCGTTGTCATACAAGCAAAAACACACACTGACACGTGGATGATATTTTTAAAGGAGGTGCATTTTAGCTGCCTGTGTCTCTTATGATATTGACCAGGCAACCAGATTAGAAACAAGTTAAACAACAGGCAATGTCTATTTATAGATATCGGGGCCCTGCTAATGTATATGACCTATATATAGTCTTGTAACGAGCCCCTGTGCCTGATCGGAAACTAGTTAGTGTTCAATGCTAACCGATCATTTCATGTAAAATTCCCGTTCTCATACAAGCAAGAAAAACACGTAGAACACACGTGTATGATATTTAAGATGTACGTTTTTATCTCGTATGACGCCATGGCGGTAAACACGACACAGATTTGCAGCATAACGAAGATAGTAATATATAATTATGCAAATTATATGCGAATATAAAATACTGAAATAACGAGTGCAAGAAGTCGCTAACAATATTAGCGACTTAAAACTATCATGCACCCTCTGAGACATGTGATAGAGCAGAATATTACCCTCGTGTCGAACCAATCAGAGCTCGGCAAATTAACAAGAAGTATAATAAACAGGATTTACGGACCAATTTGAAGCGTTGTATAGCCAAATTTTCATATACGTCACATACGACACCACCACAATGATTGTGGAATGCTCTGTTGAATGAATTAAAACAGTATATGATCATTTCGTAACTCATGCACGTAAAAGCTATTAAGTAAGCAGTACATACTATAATACTAATACTAATATATTGGTTTACTCATCTCTGTTGTATACGTATCACGGTGTTACTATATAAGAAAAGCAAGTTAGGATATTCGGAAAATTAATGTGTACGTTTCCTTTGATATTTATATCTGTAACAATTCTTGAACAATGTTGGAGTCTTAGCAGTTACAAACTACTTAAAAGCAATATTTGGTAACACGTATACATTGATGCATGACTAGTCACTATTAACATCTGAATATATCCCGGGAACCAGGACACTGACTTAGTATCAACTAATAATTAAAACTGCATCAGGAAAGCTCAATGTACAATTGTGAACGATATTGTAAAATCATGTCATTATCGGTATTATTGACACATTATATTTAATCATAGAAAATGTCTTCTATTGCTCCAGCTAATCAATTTACCATCAAAATGCAATATATGTTGTGTATAGCGATCGCCTGGGACAATCAGTAAATTAAGCCTCTAGTAATTGCTTGAATAGTTTCATTAGATGTTTTGTACTTAATCTTCCTTCGTCGATCGTCAGTGTTCTCATTTTAAGTAAACCAGTTAGTGAGAGTGATAATACAGAATTAATGCAATGTAGATGTCATTAATATAAATTGTCTTAATTCTTCAGTTGGAACCGACCAGCGTGAAGAGCAACTTACCTTTATAAGAATATGGGTGTTTGATTCTAGCTTGCTGGAAAATACCATTTCGTTAAAGAGAATTCGGCAATATTGCGGAGGACAATAAACTCAGGAAGAAATAATACAACTAGAGTGAAATCAAACTGTACCGTCTTTTGCGTAAACAAATAGAATCTTTTTTGAAACGTTTCTGAACAAGTTCATGTGACTAACAGAGATAGATGTTCGGTTTGAACGAATATTTCAAGCCCTTGAAGAACTAATAATGACAACTGAATAAAATAAATACTCTATACACAGTTATTGCTCATAACATTGTAGAAATTATATATTTCTATGTATGCATTTGTTCAAAACACGAACACCACGATAAACAATATACGGGCTTATTTTACACAAAAACCTGCATACAAGAAACCCCTCACAAATCTTCTGACAACATTACATAGATCCTTTACGGTTACCATACCATTCCAAGATTCACTCAAACAGTTCCATGTAACCAATACGAAAGTTGATATGCAAAGATAACTATTTTCTTGCATTTGATTGCTGGACAGCTCCTGGTTTATGAATGTTTGTTTCCAACTGGATTAAATTATAAAAGAAGTCAAAAAAGTCATTGGAGAGTCGATATCATGTATCATATCATGAATATTACATGGCAAAAATCTGTATCACATATATAATGAACATGACATGGCAAAATCTATATCGAATGCCGTATCAACCACAGACTCCTATATCATCCAGAGTAGGAGGGGTGATATACGGTATGTGATATACGGTATGCGATATATGTCTAGGGGTGTGATACAGAGTATGCGATATAAGTCCAGGAGTGTGATATTGGGTATGCGATATAGGTCTAGGGTTATGATATATACTGAATATTACATGTCTAAATCTGTATCACCTGCTGTATCAACCTGAGGCTCCTATGTCATTCCAAAGGCCACCGGACCGCGGGATGATATAGGTCGAGGGTTGATACAGCATGTGATACAGATTTTAATATGTCATGTTCATTATATCATGTATTTTAACCTCACTTCAAGCATAGTTTGCGAAGGGGTGCGATATAGGGTATGCGATATAGGTCTAGGGGTGGGATATAGGGTAGATGATATAGGGTATAAACAAATACTTATAATGCATATACAAAAAAGTTATATTTAGTCTAAATATATGATATAAGGCATGTAATGAAGGGTAAACGATAAAGGACTAAAACAATCACGTATAAAGCATATAGGTTACAGACCACCAATTCAACCAATGAGCATTTGGAACGTACGCAAAAATAGTCCTACGCAGAAATTACCCCTGTTCCTCATAGTGCTGTGAAAAAAAGTTCTCAGCTCATTTAAAAAATTGAAACAGTTTCTGAAAGGAAAAACATTTCTGTACATTTTATAGGTGCATTTTGCTTCTTGTGATGTGAAGCCTAATCTCCATAATGATTTCTAAATATACCCCTATCTTGTGAAAACACTGGGATTTCCCATGCTATTTATAGACACTTCACTTCCGGTGACCAGTACTGCACTGCAAGTCTGCTAACCCCACATGCCATTCTGAGGATTGTGAGCTGACATATGTAGAAGCATGCTGATATATAGTCCTCTGCAGGTTAAAGTTAAGGTAAAGTCCAGAGAAGCCATTGAATATTGTGAAATTAGCATAGAAGCCTATGGGAAGTGGAATTAGTGGTTTTTAGCCTATACAAACAAACGTGTATTCTAATATAAATATATGGTATAATTGTATAGTAATACTTATATATGCCGGGTCTCACGATATTTTGGATCTGTTGCAAGAATACCTTAACCATTATCAAAAAATTAAGCTAATTAATACTAGTATTTATATAAACGCAATTGTCAGAAAATGGGCAAGAAATCGAGACCTTTTTATTTGATATCATTGATATTAAAGTAATTAAATCGGCGCCTTCGACCGTCCTAGAGTTCTACAATCACCTGGCCAGATTAGAAGACCTTCATGACATTTGTCGCTGAAAAAGTTCGTAATGATGCAAAATACACCAAATTGACTGTCTAGTTACATGTAAGAAAATGGGCCTTGACAAGTCATTGACAACCTAACACTCTGCACAAAACCCAAGATAAATGATATAAGTGACAATCACGTCTCCGTTTTAACTTCCTTGGTATTACATGTTCTTTGGTTATTGAAAATAACGCTCTCCTTTCATTTATTGGATAGACATTTTCACGAGCGTCCTTGTAAACAGTGGAATATTGCTTGGTCTGCCAAGTGCACAACTAAACCCCCTTTCAAAACTCATTACTAATTTATTCACAGCTATGAAGGATGGTCTCAAGAGTTACTGTGTTAAGCTTACTCTGCAATAGGCGTAAAAATCAAAACGGCTGCAGGAGTACCTCTTTCTGACTGGCCTTACCATTAACTTACGATTTTTCTCTATTGCACCCCACACTTCCAAACAACAAGCATTGATAAATTCAGGATGATCTTTTTTCACCGATATTTCTATACAGCACAAGGGACTAGAAACGGATTGTTTGTGTATAACTTCATTTATTGCAACAAGAAATTACTGATGTTAAATGTTTCTGGTCGATTGTTTTTTTTTTTTTTTTTTTTTTTTGTCGACCTCGGAGGACAGGTGTTCTAACATACCATTGAAATACCTATGGGGAAAATGTGCATCGCTTTTGGCTTTTCTGTTTCTGTAATGTTTAAAGATAGGATTTTACAAAACTAATACAGAAAAGAGCGAATCGACTTTAGCCCAGGCCTCTAATATATCGATGATGCATTAGCAATGACTAATCACGGAATACTTCAAATGACATTCGTCTGTTCCATACCTAGAACTTTACCTAGATGACACAGGACGTACTATCCACCGAACATGAGGCTCACAGGATTTTTTACCACAAGTTGCGATGTGACGGTTGTCGCTGGCGGCACTGGACATGCTAAACCCTTCCGGAGCACCTGGTGTTACATCGGTTTCCTTTTGTAGGAATTCGTACTGTACATGCTATAGTTTTTAGTGGGATCGTCTTATTTTATTCTGTTGTCTACATTATGTTTGTGGGTTGTCTCTGTTTTCTGTTTTCGGCCATGTCTTTGGATTCCTATTTCTCCGAACTGTCCTTCTCTGTTTTTATATTTTGGTGTTTCTTTTTTAAATATAGACTTCATGTGATTTTGTTATTCTGTTTTTCTGCTTCTTTTGAATTTGTGTAGATTTCCTTGAATCAACTTTTCATATTGCCTAGAAATGGTTCTAGATTCTAGAATTATTAACTGCAGTAGTTCTAGACAATTCTGCATTTTTGTTTTTAGTTATGAACTATAGTACACGCAACTCCTCTCTGTTCTTTCGGTAATGTCAACACACTGGTAATTTGAATATGACTGAGAATGAACTCCTACGTAAATTAGTTTCTCATGGTCCAAATTTCAGAGAACCTCAATTGGAAACTTAATTTTAAAACCATAATGGTTGCTATTGAAGATTATGCCAGATCATGGCTAAAGTGAGAAATCGCTGGTAAGGAAATATATCTCGAGAAATGTGTCAATAAAAGACCGAAGTCCGTATTCAAAGATCATGAGGCACTTGAATGCTTTTACTCATTACATCATTCTTGCGGACAAAGCACCTAACAACATTGTACTTATTTGTAAAGCCCATTACATCAATTGCATTATTAGGGAATTGAGCATTGATAGTAACGCCCAAGGTAATGTCACAGACAAAGGCACTGCTTATGACAAAGATAAAATCCTAAACAAGCATAAGTCCTTCTCTCAATATCGAAACAAAATGTGAGGACTTAATTGTACTGGATTTCCAAACTTCATAAGAATCCATACAAAAAATAGTATATTGCAGGATCTTCATCTTGCTCCACGAAGGACATGTCAATTCATCTTACAAAGATATTGTCCGCAGTGGACAGCAAGCTAGTTGCAAAACCACCTACTCTCGTAGTGGCATTAATCATATCTGGATACTTAAAAAGATTTATTCAAAGCCTAGAATTCCGCAGGTTTTTGGAAAATTAATTCTCTCCAAACTTTTGACTTCTCAACTCTTTACACTACGTTGCCATATGATAAATTAAAATCTCGTTTGAAAGAACTTCTTTGTTAATCTTTTGCTGATTCGAAAAAAATGATATATTGTAGGCAACAAATCCACATATTTTTCTAAATCATCGCAGAAAGGTAAAATGTGCTACACAGAAAATCGGGTTTGCGACATGCTTGATTTCCTGATTGATATCATATTTGTCACATTTTGAGGAGTTATTTTTCAACGAGTTACCATTCTAATTGGCACTAACTGAGCTCCTCTCCTAGCCGATTGATTTTATATTCATACGAGATTGAATTTCTTCAGAATCTCGTAAATAATACAAATATAAAAGATGCTAAAGCCTGTAACTTTACATGCAGATATTTTAATGATGTACTGTCCATTAACAACACTTCTTTTGGTAAATGGTTACCTTAAATATATACGCCAGAGCTCGACATAAAGAAGCTTGTTCTGTTTTTTTATACATCTCAACACTAAGCTTTATGATAAAAGAGACAACTTCAATTTTAATACCATAATTTTTCTTACCTGTGCAGCTATATACCTCCATCTCCTGCATATGGTTTTTATATTTCACAATTGATTCGCTACGCTAGAACAAGTACTAACTACTGTCAGGGGTATGAGGAAATGTGTCTCAAAAGGTCTCCTACCAAATTCTTGTTTAGATATCAGTCCTTATTTGAAAAATACTCAGTTTCTTCTAAAATAATAAGCAATGATTGTTTTTGTAAACTGTTCTTTGTATTGATGTGACCGCTGATTTATCTATTATGACGCAATGGCATGCAAATGCTATTCAATCACCACCGGCATATTCACGCCGCAATGGAAAAGGGAGGTTAAGCGCTGTAAAACCTAGATTTATGGTGCACTATACAGTTTCATTAAGGCGCACTGTTTCGCACACCCCGTCAAATTTTGTAAAACTTAAAATTAAAAGTGGAAATTTGGTGGATATATTGTTTAAATGTAGTTAAGCATTTATACATAGACAGATAAAATATATATGTAATGGTAAACAGGTGTAATTTAAAGGAAGAATGGTATCCGGAACGTATAAGGTTCTCTCCTCAGCATCAGATGGCTGATTTTCAAAATAACTTATTTCGCACAAACTTTTGGAACTAAAATTGTGAAAGAATGAATTGAGAAGGGTCTTATTATTTTTACCCTTTTTCCATCTACTCCATGCATACTTGCATCCTGTGGTAGTGTCTAAATGCCTGATTTTTCATAAAAGTTAATAATTGGCTGTTAGTTTTGGAAAGCACCCCTGATTTGTACTAAAACTCAGTAACTTTTTTCAGTATGTTACCATGGCTACTGGATTTTATAACAATAATCACTAAATTACTTATAAATTACTTGAATCTCCACACACCGAAATTTAAAAAAATATGCACCTTTTTATGACAAAACACTAGAAATTTCTGTGCGGACTGCCTCAAAACAGCTTTATTTCAACAAAATGCGACCAAATTTTCAGAAATGACCTAACTGTATTGTACTACCTTAAGGCTAAAAACCACTAATTCCACTTTCCATAGGCTTCTATGCTAATTTCACAATATTCAATGGCTTCTCTGGACTTTACCTTAACTTTAACCTGCAGAGGACTATATATCAGCATGATTCTACATATGTCAGCTCACAATCCTCAGAATGGCATGTGGGGTTAGCAGACTTGCAGTGCAGTACTGGTCACCGGAAGTGAAGGGTCTATAAATAGCATAGGAAATCCCAGTGTTTTCACAAGACAGGGGTATATTTAAAAATCATTATGGAGATTAGGCTTCACATCACAAGAAGCAAAATGCACCAATAAAATGTACAGAAATGTTTTTCCTTTCAGAAACTGTTTCAATTTTTTAAATAAGATGAGAACTTTTTTCACAGCACTATGAGGAACAGGGGTAATTTCTGCGTAGGACTATTTTTGCGTACGTTCCAAATGCTCATTGGTTGAATTGGTGGTCTGTAACCTTAACCCACCATTTCGTTTGAAATATCTGTACCAAGTCAGGATCATTGCTGTACTAGCTTCTACGGTGGTGTAATATCTACTTTGCCAGATTCGTTTTGAACTTGATTATGGATCGGATTAATGTTCGGTAATTTTGTTGTTACTCTTATTTACCAAACCATAATTACTTAGAATAGTGCTGAAGAAAATAATGAACGAATCACCTCGGTTGATAGTTATATCTGTTAGTTTTACCACAAATAATTTCTTTCACCAATAAGTCATGATAAGGAACCAAGGTAAAATAGTAATCAAGGGAACCAAGGTTATAGCGGTAATCAAAAGAATGCAATTCAGGGACAAAGACCGGACATGGAAAACAGACATACACAACAAAGAGCATGAAGTAACTAAAATCATACATTCAAAGTAACAAAAGCAAATGAGCAACTCGGACTCCACTAAAAACTGGGAGCATGGACCAGGTGCACTGGTAGGGTAAGCGTTCTCTGCTTTTCTAGAAACACCCGCCGAGTTGCTCATAAAAAGTCAAGTCCGGGGTAGACAAACGGGGGAAGGAAAACTATGACCCGTTGAATAAATCAGTTTTCATGGTGCAGATGGATACACCATAACGATCTACTAAAAATTTATGTTTTCTTTATGAAAACAATTTAGAACTGTTTTTATATGACCAAGTACTATATTCATTTGATAACTAGTGTCGGAAGTAAGATACTTATTAGTGGATGAATTTTGTCTTGCGGATATTTTTGTTTGTTTGAAAAACTCTCAAAAACTGAATGCTAAATTTTAAAAAAAAATGTTAACTTGTAATTGCAATTGGGAAAATTTTAACCCCAAAACTAAGTTTTCTTATTTCTACGATAACTGAATATAAATCTCATAAAACTATTTCTCTCCAGACTAATGTTTTATTACAAACAAAAATGACGTCCATTTTTTGAAATTGCCATGTGATTTCTTCGTTTTCTGAGTGGTAAATAACAATAAATATTACATCCCAACCGATAGAAATAAATGCTGTGCCAGTATTTTCTTTGATTGGATATCGGTAAATTTCACCATTTATGTCACAAGCTTATCCTTTAAAACTGGGTAGCAAAAACTATATAACATGAATAAGACAGACTCATTCCGAAACCGACAGTTCATTAATTTCAACGACATGCATTGACCAGTTGAAATATATGATCCTTGTGATGTACAACCACCAATAACAATGATAATAATAATAACGATATATTCGATTGTAAATCCTGGCGTCTATTGTTTAATCCCCATCTTACCATATATTATCACACCAAACCCTAGGCGAGCAATGTAGGAAAGGTCGTAGCTAACATATTGTCTTGATATGATGAATGTCATGATACATGCTGTATCATATGTTTACCCCATGGTATATATTAGAATTTCTCATCATATCTTTTGAATTTGCCAATTTCTGACACCTTCATTTTGATTGGTTGAAGAAAAAAAATATAAACACGATCCAAATTGCTTGGTATTAAAATGCCATGTTTCTTTGAAGTGAATGATCAAACGTCTCTGCATTCTATAATGTTCTCTCCATTTTGCAGTTGAAATAACTTAATGGAAACATATTCCTTCCAGTATTCCGGATTTTCCTTAATTTCAACACTTCAATGGATTTTTTTGGTATATAACATTTCAGGTGTGAATTTTCCACTGTAGTAATATGATATTACTAAGTGCAATAATAATACTTGTACAGATAAGGGAAATACCTACATATCAACAACAGAAACACAAAATAATAACAATAATAAAATGACAAGATGGATTGTCCTGTTGATAACCTTAAAAGTCCGTGTGTTAAGCAAACTGTCCAGAATAAGATACCGACTTGCCTTAGTCGGTTTTTGTACCGCGCTAGACTTCTAACAGTTAGGCTTCTGGAACAGGGTTATGTTGCTACAAGATATAAGTCATCACTACATAAGGTTATGTTTCGTCATCATGAACTCGTGGGTCGTTGCGGTGTATCCATCTGCTCCATGAGGACTGATTTGTTCAACGTGTCATAGTTTTCATTTCCTCTTTCGTCTACCCCTGACTTTACTTTTTTTAGCAGCTCGGCTGGTGTTTCTAGAAAAGCAGAGAACGCTTACCATACTGGTCCACTCTCCCAGTTTTTAGTGGAGTCTGATTTGCTTATTTACTTTTATTGCTTTGTATGTATTGTTTTGGTTATTCTGTGAACATTGATGTATGTGTGTCTGTTTTCCGTGTCTGGTCTTTGTTCCTGTATTACATTCATTTGAATTCCGCTAGAATCATGGTTCCCTTGATTACTCTTTTTTACCCGAAATTCCACGAGTCAAGCAAATTGTCCAGAAAAGGGCATTGGCTAAGTTTTGTATTTTACAGTATTTTGACCTTAAATCCCGTGATTGAAGCAAACTGACCACAACGAAATACTGACTTAGCTTTGTATTAGCTTTGTTACCTGAAAGCCAAGAAAATTGTCCACAAGGAAACCCTGGTTTTAATTTGCGTTTGTGTATATTTGAAATCTCATGCTTTAAGCATACTGTCCAGAACAGGACAATGGCGTAGTGTTGTATTTTGACTATCTGACAACAATTATCTGAAAGTTAAACGAAAGTTCTCGCTTTTGAGTTTTGACAATGAATAACGCATTTTACTTCCGAGACATCAGCGTTGTGGTCTCTGCAATGTCAGATTCATTTGAAATGGTAAAATGAAGCAGATCGTGACAATAAACTTTTTAAATTTGATTCGCCAAAATAGTTTTTCGCTCTCAAGCTTGGTGGTCCAGTAAATATAGGAAATAAACAATTACAATCATGTTCATAACTGAAACATAACATTTGAAAAAAAAACTATTCACTCTTTTCGGGTGTGTTACCAAGCTAAAACGATTGAAATATTTGTTTTTCTTTCTGAAGTCATGAGCAGTACGTAACTTCAAGTTTAATAACTATCACGCCGTTAAAGACTGGACGTGCACATGACAGACAATGCAAATATCATGATTTTTGGAATTTATAGACGGCGTACATAATTTTGTAACTATTAATTAACTGCTAACAATCGAGACACACTTCAGATTGTAGATGAATGAATACAGGTCTTGACTATACTTAAAGTACGCTCAAAGAGATAAGTCTGTAATGAATATTCTGCAAAAATTGTTTTATTGACTTTAACTTTATCACCATGGTGTATATCCCTTCTCACTGATATAGTGCTAGACTTGATTTAATCCTGTGGTTTCCAGGACATTTACGTCATATATAAGCAATATGACTCTCCTTCATAGGATGTTATCGACAATCTACATGCTCGCAGCCATCACAATGTGACAGGTCTGTTTTTATAAGTTAATAACAATATATTACAAACAACTGACAGAGTATATAACAGTGGTAAGCTTAGTGCAGTTATTATTATAGTAAAAGCAGTTCTAACACTACTGTACGTACTTATCGGTACTTCATCTAGTAAATCACTTATGGCTTTACCAACTTATGGCTTTACGAACTTATGGCTTTACCACAGGAAATGAAACATTGCACATTAGCTTGTTGTACAGAAAAGTGTAATTTGACATTATAAAACAATGCTTGCTGGACATTTGTTTATATATTGAACCTATTTTGAACGCTAGTATAACAAAATTTGTTATACTAGCGTTCAAAGTAGGTTCAATATAATCCATTAACCAGTGTTCTCGTGTAACTGTATCTCCTTATATGGACATTAACTCGATTGATTAGTTGTTTTGAGTTCTTCAAAAGCGACAGGGAATCAGGGCAGTGTTTTCTTAATTAACAAACTAGTATAAACGGTAATTTGTAGAGGAAAATACTAGTACTTTTAAAGTCCTATGTAGTCCGAATGCACAAAGAACAGTTTGGTAGGTGACTGTTTTCGTGGTATTTCATGTAACGCCATAAATCCAAATGGCCAGGAAAACACGTTTTACGTTGACAGAAGACGTCAAAAAAAAAAAATTCATTGATTCAAACTACATGAATGAACCAAGCTGCAATCATTTGGATCAGCAAACAAAGGGATTTAGGGATTGGACCACTCTAAAATTATGATATTGCATTTTCTCGTAAAATCTCAATTGACGTTTTGTACTTATTATCAAAATGCCATTTAATAACATACATATGGCTTTAAGTAAACAGCAATGTAATTAACCTTTAAAGTATAAATATCAACAAAATTAGACAAAATAGTTTCGGACAAGTAAATATGAAAATAAGTTTTACACAATAACAAATATGTTGTCACTTATCATAACTATAAATATTAATGGTCTCATTTCCAAACAAAGCATCTGAATTAATTGAAAATTTGAATCCAAGACACTTTGAAGTATTCGTTTGTATATCTGTAGGTGTTTTTGTCAATTGCATTACTTGTACTGATCGCTGTTGTAAGTTCGACGCAATTTATGGTAATATCACCTGCCTCATTCATGACGAATGTGTACATGCTACTGTGCCCATGCATGTTCAATAACCGCAACATAAAACTTACTTTCAAATCCGGTATTTTCAAATATTCAAAAATACATGTATCAAGTATAACTTTATGATAAATACTGAATATTACATGTACATCTGTATCATATGCCATATCATCCCGAGACTCCTTTATTACTTTGGCCGGTGACCCTTTGGGTGGTATTGGTAAAGGGTTGATACGGCATGATGTGTCATATTCGTTATATAATGTACTTTAACTATTCTTCAAATGTGTTCCAAGTAGGTTTGCGATATATAGGGTATGCGATATAGGTCTCGGGTGTGATACAAGTTATATGATATAGGGTAAGAAATAATATCAGGTTTTATCTTAGTTTTTGTAATCATTGATTTGCTTTTAATGATCTGTATCAAGACTGCCTCAAGTGTGGATACATAAGTAGCCAGTCTCTGTATATATTCGTTAGTTATTTTGGAAAAAAAATCATTTCCCTGAAGTCTAGACTGTTTATCTGATTAGGTACAGTCCATTTATCAGAGTGCAACACATGACAATTTTCTCATCTCGCCCCTAGCATGAGATTAACTGCGAGCACTCGCTCTGTAGTAAATTTATCAATAAAATTACAGAACCAATATATAACCTTCTCTAAAGACATGCACTTACTACTCTGTTAAAGAAGCATCAGTAAAGAAGCAGTGATTTGGAAGTAGTATTCATTAATTAACGGTAATGACAACTGCAATCATACTGAGTTAACGAAGGCATTTTAACGGTTATATAGAGCAATGGGATGCAGTTTTGCCGTATTAGACATTTCAAACAAGAAGTCATCTGTATTCACATATTATTTTCTCATAAAATGGAGTATATTATACATGAAGTTATTTTAAGTTTACGGCTGACGAGTAAGTTCACGTTAAGAGCTGTAGAGAGATTAAAAAATACATAGCATTTACTCTTTTTTTTTAGATGTAAAATTGTCTCCAGTTAAGACATTAGGACTATGAAATGGGTGATATAGCATGGATTATATAAAACAATTTGAGATAGAATTAGATAAGGACGTTTACTATGCTGGGGAAACACTCTCAGGATGTGTCCTTGTCAAAAACACGGAAAATGTCAAAGTTCAAGGTAAGTACTATCATCGATATATGTGGTAGATGTAAGCCATCCAGAACTGGGCATGGTTAGCCATTCAAAAATGGGTGCGATATATATGGTAGATTACGTCATTCAGAACTGGGTGTCTGATGAAGCTAACGGTGTATACGTTGCACTATAAATCTTAAATTATTAAGATTTCTAGTATGATTGTGTGTATGCTTTACAGATACGTCCATTCTAGTTGGCTATAATAATTACTAATGTAAAATTGTTTTATGTTAAACTTTTACGTCCGACTTTATTTTTTGGTTCATGTGAATTTTGTAACGTCAATGTGTATGTAGATCGTCTCTGTTTTTAGTCACGTGCTTGAGTATCGTTCTTTCTATGGTGTATTTTTTGTAGAAGCGGTATTTTCTTGCCTATCATGAAAAAAATGCCATTCGGAGTAAATGGAAATTGATAAAAAATTGTTACTATAGCAGCAATTTCCATATCAAACCATATCAGCATTGTTTCTTTTTTTTTTGACGCAATGCATATGAAATATCCAATTTTATGCTAATGATTTCCGGTAAAGTTAACTTTCCTTGACCACCAATTAGAGAAACCGTTAATTTACAAGCAGTAAATTTTCGTGTTTCTGAGAAATAAGAATAGTTTATTTTATCCCCAATTCCTTTAACACGCAATTTAGCATTATATAGTACATGATAGTGGCAGCTGTTTTTTTTTTCTGAGTAATACAGGATTATGACAAAGCAGAACTGTAGCACATCACCTATTAATTCGTTTTGTTGAATATCTACATTGTATCACCTACATAATTACCTTCCTGTAGATGTAAATACCTACTCCATCACCTTCCATTAACCATTGTATATAAGAATCACTTGGGAAATCGGCTAGTTTTGTGGATTGTCTACGGCTAAAAATAATAGATATACCGAACTACTCAACACAATCACGAACATAAACACACGGCACAATGGCTATTTATTGATAACATCACTCCGTCTTATTTGTTCATATTTTAAGTATGTTTTTATTCTGTGTTTTGCTTTATTTCAAACACCGATGAAAACTGATTTATTCAACGTGTCATAGTTTTCCTTTCCTCTTTCGTCTACCCCGGACTTGACTTTATGAGCAACTCAACGGGTGTTTCTAGAAAAGCAGAGGACGCTTACCCTACCGGTGCACCTGGTCCATGCTCCCAGTTTTTAGTGGAGTCCGAGTTGCTCATTTGCTTTTGTTACTTTGTATGTATGATTTTAGTTACTTCATGCTCTTTGTTGTGTATGTCTGTTTTCCATGTCTGGTCTTTGTCCCTGGATTACATTCTTTTGATTATCGCTATAACCTTGGTTCTCTTGATTACTCTTTGATTGTCACGCCCTTTGTCATATCTACACGGAGGATAAAACAGGCTGAAAACAAGATAAACATGTGTAAGCTTACTGTTAAACAGACAAACACACTGGAACAAATAAAAACCATCAAATTTAAAATTACTGTTTTTTTTCGATTAATTTTACTTAAGCTAGAAATCTATATTTGTTATTTGTAGGAATAAGGTTGGTACTTCGAGGAAAGGCCCACGTGGAATGGAGAATTACTAAAGCTGGAGAACGGAGGACAGTCAGGGATGATGAGTATTACATTGATGACAAAAAGGTCATCTGGGGAAAAGGTAATGTCTGTTCCGTGTCGTCGCTTGCTTGGTACATGTATTGTTTTAGGACATTTCGCCATTCCAATAGACCCGGTTGTGTGCTAGACCGACATATTGAGATGGCTTTTTGTTACGAAGAAGTAACAACACAGAGTTCTTGACTTGTACGTTATACCACTAAGGTATACCATTTTGATGCCGGGCTAATCATACGTCATTTTATCGATCAAACGCTTTTAGTGGAGAAGGTTTTTTTGGTATGATTCTTGACAACCTCTCTCAAGCTATTTCATGACCACTGGGTCGGTAACAAAGCGTTGGTGCTGGTAATCTCGAATTCTCGAACAGATTTAAATGAGATTGGCGATCAATAGTGGTATAAATACGAGTATTTATCGATCAAATTCTCTTTGGATTGAAAAAAAAAGATAAATAAATATCGTGTTTGATTATTGGATTCTACTAGAAAGAGGCAATATGACAACTTTGAATTATTCATAAATTCATCATTTAAGACTATCTAAATAAGATAAGAGTCATTCATTTTATAAAATATAATCAAGTACTGGGGACTTCTTTACCACTTACTATTCAATTAAAATCAAAAGCTTTTTTCTCTCACAATTTCCATGTATGGACTGTCAGCTGTCCTAAAGTGTTACCAGAACCAGCGTGACCGAGATTGTAACTCAATGTTAAGTATAGATATTACCTTGATACATTCTGTTTACTAAGTTATTGTCACTAAGTAAACGTCAATCATTACTTGCATTAAGTACAGAAAGGCAAACTCTAGTTACTTTTAATACTGACATCGTCAATTTAGTACCATTTTATCTGATAATAATTTGATTAACAAGCCATTTGGTTGCTTGATTTTAACTTTTTGAGCAAATCAGGTTCATATTGTACCTACTGTACGTCTTTGTTGTCCAAGTCATATTGTATCTACTGTACGTCCTTGTTGTCCAGTCATATTGTACCTACCGTACGTCCTTGTTGTCTAGTCATATTGTACCTAACGTACGTCTTTGTTGTCCAGTCATATTGTACCTACTGTACGTCCTTGTTTTTCCAGTCATATTGTTCGTACTGTATGTCCTTGTCCAGTCATATTGCACCTACTGTACGTCCTTACTGTCCAGTAATATTGTACCTACTGTACGTCCTTGTTGTCCAATCATATTGTTCTTACTGTACGTTCTTGTTGTCCAATCATATTTTACCTATTTTACATCCTTGTTGTCCAGTCATATTGTACCCACCGTACGTCCTTGTTGTCCAGTCATATTGTTCTTATTGTACGTCTTTGTTGTCCAATCATATTGTACCTATTGTAGAATGTTACTGTTAATAGATTCTTTTAAAATTAGAACAAAACAATTCTGATTTTCATTCGTACATGGATCAAACGTCATTATTATGGCACAGACCATTGTAACGACAAACTGACACTGGCAGTTGTACACAGTGCCTATGTTTCACAACTGATTTAGTCGGATCTTTATACACAAACAACGATCAAATCATCCATAGAAATAGGAGGACATCTGGAAAGTCGGGAGCGCCATGGAATAGGGACATTACAATTTGAGTACAGAAGTTACTACATTGAGCGTTTGAGCTTTAAGAAGTACTTCTGTCTCTGTTCAGCCTAGGTTGTCACAGTGGTAGCGATTAGAGATAATTATAAATAGCCCCCTTTTCATCAGCAATTGGTTATTTTTGTGTAACCTAGACTCCCCTGACCATTGCACGATGATAACTGTGTATAGTAGTTCTTTTGCTCAACCACGCCTTCTTTTCCACAAATGCAAGTCATATCTCCAAATTTATACAGAAAAAAAAAAACAAGCCAGACCCTGGGAGATGCCTTTGTTTTGTTAACGAAAAAAATGTTCAGTTGTCCGAAAGCTTATTGACCGTTCTGCTTTGTCATTAACTTGTATATACGGCCACTAACTTGGATATAATTACTTATATACAATCCTGAGTGACTAGAACAGGAGTTTTACAACTATATATGGATATAGATATTCCAATCCTGGTCGTAAAGACTCGCCCGACCAATGCTCGATAATTTTTGTAAAGTTTTTGCAAATTTATAATGATGTTTTTAATTTCTCCACTAACATTTCGTTAACTGAAAGTGGTCAATAGTTCCACCAATCTTAAAGAGAAGAAACAGTCCGGAAGGGGATGTGTCATTAGTGGCAAAATCGTTTACAGCCACAGAAAATTCCAAAAATCGGAGCACCACTTAAACAGTGATCGATAATAAAAATAACCTCGAAGGCGGTATCATTAGAAACTTTAAAATACATTGTAGTTTGTCTATTACAATATTTACTTTACTGATAAATAAGCTAAGTGTTGAAGAGATGGATTAATCACATTTGAGATTTTCGAAACGCTAAAATCGAGCTTGTAGAAACAGATATGACCTAAACCTGTTTACGCTCTTCTAAAGCTTTTACATATTGGAACTCACACTGATATATCTTGGTTTAATTTTTGTTCCTTTTTCATTCAGACAAACATGAAGAAGGCGGAATTCCTATCATGCCCAGAGGAAACCACAGATACAACTTCCAGTTTAAACTGCCGGAAAGTGCCCTGCCAGCCTCGTTTGAGAGTAAAATAGGAACTATCAGATATTATATTCGTATGACCATGGATATTCCTTATTCTTCGTCACCCCAAGGCATCAAATACTTTACCATCGTTGGTCCTCACATTGATTGCATGGATGACAAATATCTGGTAAATATTAGTACATGTATATATTTTACTGTACAATTCGAAAAATTGCAGTGAAACAGATGAAATAAAGTATTTTCTAAAGTCGTTTAATAAACGCCTCGTTTATACATACATATAATTTTGATTAGAACCAAATGATAATTGAAATCTGGAAATGCGTTTACAAATAGTAAATATTCTCATGCGAATTAAACTTATATTATTAAATATTATTACGCATAAATGATTCATTTTCGAGAATTCGCATTCGAAATGAAAATTGGAATCGTGTGGAAGCAATATATCCAATCCAAATGCGAGTTCGGTGTGAACGAGACATCTAAGATAGAAAGTAGAAAGATAGGGTTCATTGTAAAGTTTATGATTTACATCGTCCTGACACATCTAAATAGAAAGTAGAAAGATAGGGTTCATTGTAGGACATCATCCTGATACATCTAAATTATGAATTAGTTGTTGACTAGAAAAGTGTTTACTTCCTACAGTCGTAGACCATATTTAGGATGTTTCTCTTTGTTTCATTACAATTTAACAAAATATCCTAGCTTTATTTTTTATTCTTCTATTTTGCTTATTCTGGACAGTACATACTCCACAAGGCCTACACGTGCACAAGTCTAGCTGAATATGTAAACTTGTTCGAGTGTCGTTTAATATATTACGAGATTTTGATGGCCAATTATTGTTAACGCATCTTTTGATTGTCGCTATACAAAATGTTTAAATATATACCACAGTAATATACATCCACTTTCAAGGCGGTATGTAATCATTACACCTAATAAGCAGTCGCCATTTGTAAGAATGACCGCGGATTTCAAATTAAATTTACGATCAATAACCATATATTTCATTACACTCGAATTACTGCAAGGCTTAAACATTGGTTGTAACATGCTTTCGTTAACAAATCAATATGCATTCCATTTAAAATTCATATTTATTCAATAATGCCTTGCTTATGTTGTAATACGGTATATCCATTAATGATGTACTAATTTTTCTCTACTATTCATATTGATTATTAAATGAAATAAGTTCAAAGTTTACTATAGTGTGAGGGGTCACTGTTTGTTTAAAGAGTGTGAAAATTTAAAAATTTGAAAGTTGTGTATGTCTGTTTTCCATGTCTGGCCTTTGTCCTTGGATTACATTCTTTTGATTACTGCTATAAACCTTGGTTCCCTTGATTACTCTTTAACAAAATTAACATCATATCAAAATTTCTTTTATGATAAAATGTCGTTTCCATTTTGTCATTTAGGTCTTAAATAGACAGGTGCATCTCTCTACACTGATATTCGTGTTCATTGTCTTTTGTCATACTAATGAGTTGAATAGGGAATTTAAATTTCAGGGAAATCCTCTGTACGTTTTGCGCTCCCCCCCCAAAAAAAATTGAATTTTATTTTGGCCGATTCTTTTCTCGGGAAAATGATAACAATTGTCAGAAGATTACGTTTGCTTGTAGACCCCAGTAAGAGCTAGTGACAAGAGGAATTCGTGTTGTCTGTGCTGCAGTCGTGGACCTGTTAGTCTCCAGGCTGACCTAGAGAGAAGTGCTTACTGTTGTGGAGAAAATCTACGATTAAAGGCCACCATACAAAATGGAAGTTCACAGGATGTATGGTTATTTCTGAAACTTGTTCAGGTAACATACAGCGTCAGTATTTTCTGTTAGCAGCGCGTGTGCGGTTATGTACGTATACATAGGATGTGTATATAGCCAGTTTCTCAAATGATTGCTTTTGAAAATGTATACGTCGCCATATATGCTTACTCTACAACTATGTATTCTAACATATTTTATCTTGGGTACTGCTCTTTTTCACTTCAATTATGAACTCTAAACTTTTCCTTGTCCCTGATGAGGAATCGGAAATCAATTCCAACCAGGTGCAATTAATTGTGAAAATGCACACACAATGCGGTGATGGTAACAGATGTGGTCGTGAATCCATGTACGTTTGGGATGAACATGATTATCTGATAAATCACTCAAATGATTAATGTAGCATGCCTGTGAATGGAGTGAATGTTACATAATACTACTGTCGATAGAAAAAAAAACTACCCAATTACTATGGGACATTCGGAGCAGATAACCGTGTATATCCATATGGTTTCAATCTAATTAACTTCCTGGTTGGTTGAATATAATTGACTTTGGCAGTTCATTCACTGAACTGAGTAACAATAAATGAGTTAAAATAGATAAATATTATACCCATTGTCTTAAGAATACAAACATGACCTATTACCAACACTCCACACAAGGAATCAGTGGATATGTCGATACTGAGACGTACTATAATTGGGATATAACTCTAGATGTTATTGCAGCTATATAAGCCATTCCTATATTATTAATTACTCTCAATTGATTTGTTGGTTGTCGCAGGAGATTTGCTTGAAATATCAGTAACCATTGCCTCGAATTCCATAGTAAAATCCCTCGAACTTCACTGTAACGTCTGACTAATCAAGAAATATCTTACACATGGATAAAAATTTCAATTAATCGACGAGACATTTTTGTCTCTTGTGATTTATAGAGATACAATATTTTGGAAACTGACCAAACGTTGCTTATTTCGGCTGTTTCTGAGGAAGTTAGCTTGTCTGTTTGTTTTGTTTTGTTTTGTTTTGTCTTGTTTCTTTTTGTTTAGAGTTTTATATTTACTGTGTTTTGTTTCGGTTACTTTACAAGTCGTTATAGACGATTTCTTCATTGTCACGTTTATAGCTGTTACATTGTTGTTTAGTCGGTGGGAGATATGTCAATTGTCTGACAGCATCACTTTCATTTGTCTGGCATTATCACTAACAATAGACTATTTGTCAGGCATCATCGCTATGAATAGTTTGGCATTATCACTATATATGGTCTGGCATCATCACTATCAACAGGCTGGCATCATCACTTTTTTCACTATCAATGTAGTTCTGTTGGAGGTCTGGCATTATCACTGTCGTATATAGATTCAAACGCGCTTTGGAAGTGATCGTATATCATGGTGCAAGTAAAAATGTTACTATCGAAAAACGGAAATGGCTGAGTAGTTCCAATTGGAACTTTTTCTGCATGGGAAGTTCCGAAAGACCTAATCAGGCTTTCAATGCTTCTCTAAGCTATGACTATGACTTTATTTTGCATTAAATACGTCATGAATAGCTAGTCCTCTGTTCATAATTCTGTGGAGGTTTGACATTATCAGTCAAATTACTGCTTTGTGAGGGGTATATTAAAATCATTCCCGTTGGCTGCTTTCCGTTTTACAGGGTTGTCATTATAAACAGTTATTATTAAGGGTTTGCATGGCTGGTCAGGTATTATCAGTACTGGTACTTGTTTCATATGTCTCTGTGAGCAGTCTGACATTTCCAGTGTCATTAGTTGTTTTATATGCTTCAGTGGGCAGTCTGACACTATCACTATCAAAAGTTGTTATACATGTTTATGTAAGTAATCTGGCACTTTCACTGCCATGAGCTGTTTCATAAGTCGGGCACTATCTATACCAATATGGTTTTTATGCTTTGAAGGAGCCGGGCACTATCACTATCATAAGTTGTTTTACATGTCTATGTGGGCAATCTGGCACAATCATTATCAATATTGTTTTACTGACATGTCTATGTGGGCAGTCTTTCATTTTCACTATCATTAGTTGTTTTCTATGTCTCTAAGGGTAGTCGGACACTCACTGTCAATAGTTGTTTAAACTAGTAGCAATTTGGCATGGTTTGTGTTTGGTCTGGTAATGCCGCTATAAGACCTTTTATTCTGCTCGGGTTTCTATTTGACTACCTAGAATTACAGGGACGAGTTTCTGGACTGTTTACATACAAAGCATTATTTATTCTTGAGCATTTGATGTTTGTTTGAACTCGAAGCCATATAACAGTTAAGAAGTAGGCTTAGTAACTGTCAATTATTGAAACTATTGAAAAAAGGCTGTAGACAACTTAAAACGAGTCCTACAGAATTAAGAACAAATGTTGAGCTTGCATGTTTTATTCAACAAAATCGTATTTCGTAGAACCTACGAGTGTCTTAGTTAATTTTGCAGTAAACGATCGGTGTTATGGGAGATTTAACAGGTTTAAAGAGGCAGCCCTTGGTAACTTGATTTTTAAGTGTTCTGTAATCAATACATAGTGGAAGAGCAACTGCTTACTTTATTCACCACATTACATCCACATCAGGGAATTAAGAGATTATTTCAGCTATAAATGGCAGAACTTTTCCTGTTCAATACATCACTAAGCAAATAATTCTGTTCGTAATGGAAACTACCACGACCTTTTACGACTGTAAATAAAAACAGCAGGGTTGATTAGGGTAATAGTACTGAAGATTTATAACAGCACCTAGAGACTTATATTTATATGTTATCTGGACATATCAACAGAAATCTAGAAAGTAAATTGGGAAATGAGTATCACAGTTTCAAAGGCTATCTTAAATTGGGTTTTTATTTATATTCATCGTGATCTGCTTGTGAATTACATAACATTAAATTGGAATTTAAAAAGATTCTTAAGGTCACTCAAATTGTACGTACATCTCTTTGATGAACCTCTTCTTTGGCAATACAATATCAAAATTATAGTTTAAATATTTTGCAGAAAGTGTGGCACAAAGCCAAGAGGCACACACATACAAACACACACACACGCACACTAAAAAGTTGAAAGTACTACAACAGTTTGTTGTACTGTAAAATATTTGAACACCCACCCTAACCACACACACACGCACACACCAAAAAAAACATTTTGACGAAAAGTTATGGCATATGACGTCCATGTGTTATACTATGAAAGATAATTAAATGATAATACACATAGAATAAAGCCTAAAATGTTGGAAATATATTTTGTAGATATTTTTTATGGGAATTCGGTGAAAAAAAACAGGTTAACCAAATATGGTAAATTTTATGGTTGCAATTGAAGTCGGCTGAAAAATGTTACAAGGCTGTGACATTTCATCGAAATGTACCTGTCTTGATATTATAGATGTGCGTTTAAATAGCAAATTAATAATCAATGAACGGTATTTTTATATTTTCAGCATGTAGATTTTTTCATCAACAAAGGTGTTCTTGGTCTGAGCAAGGCGGTGTCTCACAGAGTATGGGAGTATAAAGGAGATACTGTTTCTCCAGATCACTCTGAAAAGTTTGACAACCTAAACAATATTCTGCAGGTGCCTGTTATGCCTCCGACCATCTTGCTAGAAGTCTGTAGTGTCATACAAATATCATATGAATTACAGGTAATCAGCTTATATATAAGTCTTTGGATACCGTGATTAAGTTGCCCTTGTGTTTTTTTTTTCTCTTTGAGGTTTTGTCGCTTTTTACTTTTACAATCTCAATATTTTATTTTTCACTTTTCATTCTTATAAGTATATCTGCTTTCAGGTTTGTCTGATAATGGAAGACAAGGGCCAAGTTCTGGAGATAGATTTCCCGATCACAGTGGCTACATCTCCATACAGAGTTACAAATGCCCCATTCCCGATACTACAATATGGTAATACAGTAGTATAACTTGTCACTTGTTTTGTTCACTGTAAAACGTTATGTTGTAAGATTTTAATTATGGTACTGGAAAAAAAAGAAAAGACAAAGACAAAGACAAAGACAAAAAGACAGACAGACAGACAGACAGTCGGTGATTTATCATATCATGATTCATACTGTTATTATGATTTTTTTGTCTTCTTATGTTGACAGCTGAAAGGACAAAATGTTCCACCCTTTTCAGCAACCTTCCGCGACGTTTAGACTATTTCGTGTGTATTGGTGTTTCAAACGGTGATACTGCCATCTTTTAACGCCTTCTATGTTGGAAAACTTCCTCATAAGTACTCAAGAGTGGTAAAACGCTTCATAAAAAAATTACGCTTTGGTTCAGATATATTTATGGGACAACCAGCCGATCCATATGGCACTCGGCATCATTAAATATTGGATCAATGCTGTAAATATTTCTCCTGTTAAGCAGCAAGTAGCTAGAGGCCGGTGACACACTAGAAGTACCACAGGTGCTCTATGCCTTGTGTGTCTACTGGTACCATCAAATGCAAATTCCCTCGATTTATTGCAGTGCAATTATAAGTGCATGTTTTCAAAGTGTTGAAAGTGTTATAAATTTGTTTCAAAAGACATAGTTTTTGCATGACGACAAAAAGGAGACATAGTAATTATCGGAAGCAATTGCATAAAACACATTACTTGTGATAGTGATGTATGATAATTTCTAAAACTCATTAGATAAAGCAAGATATACTTTTATTCCAAGCACATTGCATTAGGTATATTTTAAAATACATTTGCTCCGGATGCATTAGTACAATTATTATTCTACCAATGCAGGTGCAGAGCCAGAATTTCAGGTTAGTGGGGGTTAATAGAATTAAATGACGAGCGAAGCGAAGCAAAAATAATATGGAAGTAAAATTTTTGGCAAATCAAGGTTTCATTGTCCGTTATTTTAGGGGAGGCAGACGCCCAGCACGCCTGCCCCGGGATCCGCGCCTACAATACGACTAAAACAGGACTCTTGATTTACATTCAATATTACCATTTCTAATTAATAATTGATTTGATAATTTTTGCAGACCATGCAGCAACAAATGTTGAGGGTGGTATGTATATAAGTTCAGAATTTCAATTAGGCCAGGTATATATCGGAGAGGGAGAAGAACCAGACGATGAAGTAATCTTGTATCGTCCTGTCTATGTTTGTGTTCCTCACGAAAAGATCACTGTAACAAATATTGACAAGGATGGTCACATGAGTCGAGCGGGTTCTAGGATATCAATGACTCGTTTGAATGATAGAAAATTTCAACTAGATTCGAGAGCGTCTAACGCATCACAATCGGTCGAGGCAAAACATGAAGACAGTGTCGCCGATTCACCTGCTTTTGAACGAAGCATGGCTTTATTAAGTCCAGACAGTGCTAGTGTAGATAGAGGTAGTGATATAGATATAAATAAGACCCCAATCGGAGAGAAGGAGAGTGATATATGTATGCTGGTAACTGATAATGATACCCCTATACCGGAAGTTATAACATCGGCACCGGAAATAAAGAAGACCGATGATGTCTCTTTACATGTTGAAGACGTTGAAAATTCAGTGCCAGAATCGAACGCTTTTACAAACTGTAATGGAAATCCTGTTACTGTTGATATTTGCAACCCAGATAAAAACAGTGTTTTAAAAGAATCTGACCAATCAGTGACCCAAGTTATAGAGGATGAAAATGAGAAAGATAATATTGATGGTCCAAATTACAAAAAAGCGTATGCAAATGATGAACCTGCTAGCATTAAATGTGACCACACACCAGAAGTGATCCTTGTTCAGTCCGACTCAGACAAACATGAAAATCCCTTGGAAAAAGCATAGAAACTATTTGTGCCATGATACGGGGTCTACTTACTGCATACGAGTGTTATATTAAAGTTTGAAGTCGTTATGAAAAATGTTTGAGATTGAAGATTTCAAACTTCAATATAAAATATGTAAGAAATTCATCATTATTATCCATTTTTGAAATGAGAAAAAACCTTTACTTGGCATAATTTCATTTATATTGATGTCTGTTTTATATGTATAAAATTCCAACATTGTGTAGCACGGTAACTATGGCTTTTTATATATTTATATGTCATTTATACACAACTGATAGTAGTTCTGTTAAACATTAATGCTCTCAGTTTCCTTTTCTTTTACACACATGAAGCAACAGTCAGACTACAAGGGTTTTAATTCAGTTGCAGTTATCAATAACTAAGTATATAGTAGTCTTAACAGGGGAAACCTTTTTCACACCATGTAGTTGAAAGAAGTAAAATTTTCTTTCTTTCCCTATTTTATTTTTAAATTATTCAATCGCTTACTCTGAGGCCTAGATGCTGTTATCAAGAAAATGGGCTTTTAGTAACTTGAACTATTTCTCCCAAGAGATTTTATTACTTTTTTGGGGGGGGATTACATGTACTAATATTTTGGTAGTATAGATTTTTCTTTCTTCAGACAATGATGTTTGGTTGTTAAACCATACAATGACCAACCTATCAGACGTTGCTTCGTATATATATACAGATTAAATAAGGATTTTCTAAAGCAATTGGAATGAACTTGTCTGATTTTTTGTTGTAAATTGTGAAAAAAATATGACAAGCTTTCATATTCTTAAAAGAAAATGTGGTATCAACGAATTTTTATTTGTTATTAAAAAAACCTAGTTGCTCCATTATTTCGTCCATAAAACGGTCTTTTCTAACAAATTTGTATAATTTTGCACTTCGTTAAATTTTTTTAAATTATTATTTCTCTAATATTAAGGATGCACGAGTCAAATGCTCAGCATAATCATCAAGAGTGATTTTATCGGCCTACTGGTGGTTCTAGTTATCTGATAGTCTTCAGCTGGTTTTAGGTAATCTGATCGGCCTTCAACAGGTTCCAGTAATCAGACTGGCCTTCAATAGGTGTTAGTAATCTGATCGGTCTTCAACGGATTCAAGTAATCTGTTAAGCCTACTGCAGATTCATCTGATCGGCCTTCAGTAGGTTCTAAGAACTGATAGCCTCCAGCTTGTACTAATCTGGTCGGCCTTCGGCAGGTTCTATTAATCTGATTAGCCTTCAGCGGACTGTATTAATCTGATCGACTTTCAGTAGGTTCTAATAATCTGACGGTCTTCAGCAGATTATTGTAGACTGATCGGCCTTCAGCAAGTTCTAGTAATTGATAGGTCTTCAGTAGGTTCGGGTAATCTGATCGGCCTTCAGCAGGTTCCAGTAATCTGACGGGTCTTCTGTTGGTTCTTGCAATCTGATAGGTCTTAAATATGTTCTAGTTATCTGATTGCCTTCAGCTGGTTGTAGTAATTAAAATAGGTCTTCAGCAAGTTTTAATAATCTCCCTGGCCTTCAGCAGGTTCCAGTAATACGATAGATGAAGTATTTAATTACTACTTTTTTACATTTATCAGGAAACAAATTCTAGATTTTGATACCTTGCCCAGTCTGGTTCTCACAAGTAGTTGTCTTTTTTCATCACTTCTGTGTTACCTTTGTATAGCTATACGGCAACTTCAGTATAAATGTTTAGTTTCCAAAATAAGTATTAACATTAATATATTTGTTTAAGACACGTGACATTAAGTAATATGCTTCGTTGTTACTATTTCTGCTGCCTGTTTTGATATGATTATGGTATACTGCTGTCCGACTGTCTGTCTATACATGTTTGATAACTCCATACGTATACGCTTCCAGAGTTCTTTACAATCTGTGGAT
This sequence comes from Perna viridis, assembly GCA_037379345.1. Classification (NCBI taxonomy): domain Eukaryota; kingdom Metazoa; phylum Mollusca; class Bivalvia; order Mytilida; family Mytilidae; genus Perna; species Perna viridis. The sequence continues at coordinate 6,364,623 of CM074511.1, read as the reverse complement.
ACGTTGCTGAAATTTATCATTTCCCGTTTTTTTTCGTTTACAAAGAGATAGGCGTATCATATATTTATTTATTATATCATTTGTACACTTATAACGATGGACAGAGTGACAGTTTGGTCCAGTTTGCCGAAATCAGCACCTTTTTGTTGTTATAATAAATGCACTTATGTCATGTTGAGTTTATTCAATTCTATGTGGTTTATACATGTATACATAGGTGATTTTTTACTCTAAAAAGTCATTTATATAATTGATCTCCTTTACTTCTTACTTTCATTTTTCTCGTTTGCCTTCGAACAAAATGCGGAAAGGGCTAATGTCATCTGAAACTTTCAAAGGTTTGTTTTTCCACGTAGTTCAGAAGTTTTTCAAATGTATTCAAAAGTAATACAACTTATCCGTGTATCTAGTACTACGAAAGAAAATGTTCGTCATATGACTGCAATTTGACCCATTTTGGTAAGTTTCATTCATGTATACGCAGTGGAAATTTTTCCTGCTTGTTGCAAAATTGAACCACGAGTGTAATTAGATAGTGCGTGCGCAGATGTATACAACATTTAAAGATAATCTAATTGCAAATCGATTTACATGTAAAATTCAATAGAAATCCCAACTTACCGCTATAACCTTGACTCCCTTGATTACTCTTTCCATCTATGACAAGAAAGCTCGTGCTTTAATAACATGATACCATTGGCAGTGTTGTCATAAAATGGCAATAACTTAAAAGGAATAAATAAGAACTGAAAACTAATATGGAAGAAAAACATACTGTCTAATTATTATCCAGGCAAAAAACTCCACATGCATGATTTTTTTCAAGAAAAGAAAAAAAAACAAAACACAACTAACATGAGGGATACTATACTGCAAAAAAAAATACATGCAATACAAATTTTAAACAAAAACAACGTAATAACATTGTCACTGGAGAAATGCAATAATTCGAAACACATCGGATGCAAGCATGCATTGCCGAATGTCTTACGGAATTTCGTGTATTCTTTGAACATTCTCGATTGGTCTTGTCTGAATGGCTTCTCGTGGATCACTGCAGTGACCTATGATTTGTAGGCACATTTCTACGGATTCTATACCCTTTTTATATCGATATGTCCCATTTTGGTAATAAATACTCATGTATTCTTCTATAATTGTAAATTCTTTGGTTGTTGCTTGTCACGAGTACGGGTTCAAAGTCGGACACTGTAAAACTTAAAAGCATTTCCTACGAAACTTGCAATACATTCTGCTTAATGTGTGTATTTTGTATATGCAAAAGCTAAAATTAAATTTTGGTCCGACGACCGTTCCATTCTGACGGTAACGCATTTCAAAATTTAAAAATAGAAATATTAAGGGAAGAAATGCAGACATTTAATACGTGGATTTAAACTGCTCGAGTTAAAACTATGAACGCCTTGAATAATCCAAGAGTTGAGGAGAAAGGTTAGTACTAGCATGGGTAACATCAAAATCTTGTCAATCGTAAAAATAGCCTGCAACAAAAACAATTAGCTGGATCCTTTAAAATTTTCCAGGATCCTTCAATCCCTTTATACGCATTTCGTGATCTCTGAGCGTCAACTGATCTATTAAAATTATCAAATGGAATTCGAAATTATACTAGCAGCTTGGTCAATCGGTTAGTATTTTCTGGGTTTTATTTCACGCACACAAAATATTTTGGTTAAAAAAACAATGAAACATGTCTAATATTTAATGTTTCATTACTAGTACAATATAAGTAATTATCACTTTCATCATGATCTCTTTGACGAAATAAAAATGGCTTTTAATTGAAAGGGTTTGTTTTTTATTGGGGCTAAATTGATTTGACAGGCTGCAGAGTGCACTTGTAAACGACCAATTTTATTTTCATCAATTTAATTGTTGATTTTTAGAAAGCATAGAAATATTCGGCATCTCTTATTTGAATATCACTGAATGTCAAACCCTATTTTGATAAATGTATTACCATGTTCATGATACAATACAAAACTGCATCATCTCGGAGGCAATGATATGACAGAAGCAGAAGCGGATATGGCGAACTTTCATTGGTACGACAATGTCATATGGCGAAACGGGATTACATGATCCAATGAAATGGCGCTCAGCCTTTGAGCAACTTCCTGTACATCGAGTTTGGAAATGCTTTAGCGGCCTTCAATGGGCACTTAAAACCCAATTCAATGAATGAATTTCATACACACAAGCATTACTAAATTCATGCGTTATAGCAAAGGTAATGTCATTCTCTGAGAAAGCTTGCACTAGGGTGTTGCCCCGTCAGTTGTAATGTTTACAGAATATTTTTTGGTTGAGGAAGTTAAATCAAATGTGGTTATATGAAGATATGCAGCCTCATAGGGTATTCTAGATTTTCACTTATCTGTTTATTTAATGGCAGATTGATTCAGAAAGGTATTATAATAGACCTAACCTCGCTACTGACATGAAAAATCAATTTTTACAGTTACAGAAGTAGGACACAGTAGTAACTTGTTTTGGCCACATTTTAAGGCTTTATTGACCTCTCTTACTTCCTTAATGTAGTCAGATAGCAATTTAACAATCTGATTGAAAATGTAATTTTTCCAAGAAAAATCTGTAACAACTTACCTCACAATTTGAATATAGTTGATAGTTAAAATGCAAATGTACATTTAGTTATAGGGTGACTGGATGATTCGGGTCAAACTGAAAATGGACCATCACAAAATAGGACTAGAAATGAAAAAATGCATGGTGTGTTCTAATGACATATATGACTTACAATTATACTCCAGTATTAACATGTTTTTTTAAATTATAAAGAGTGGAAAGTTAATATTAACAGGATATTTCCAGGGGTTGCAGTTGCTCAAGACATTTGAAAATAAAAAATCACTTATGAACAATAAAATAAAAAAATTCTTTCAAACAACTTAGAATAGTTAATTGGTTATTTAAAGAAAATTATAAGTCTGTAATGCGGATAAAGTATTAGGTCAGACAATCAAACATAGGTGAGCACATGCCAATTATTATTATTGTGATAGATCAGGCCTGCGCACATTATGGTAATCTTGTTAATTAATAAATTTTAATTAGCTAGCTTCATTAACAGCCATAAATTGTTGAAAATTACTCAAAATATGATCCATGTTGATAAAAAAAAAACAAAGAAAAAAAAAAAACCACTTTCCTTTAAAAGGTCAAAGTGTTTTCTGAAGCCTTAGTCAGTATGAAAACTAAATATCAAGGACATTGAAACGTTGGAATGTGGCAAGGTGTTTGGACCTAGCAACAACTGTGTTTGTGATTTTTAAAGAACTGTCATGATGACACATGTACTTGACAGTCACGGCGAAATTCGTTGGAGCGTTGGTCTGGTAAAATTTGCGTGATTTCCAGACCAGATGTCTGGTATGTTTTTTTATTAGACATGCCTCAACCGGAACTTCCGGTTTAAAGATGGCGTCCGAACCCAAGCAAATTTAAATTGGATCAGAGAAATGATTTCAGTCTGGCAGATAATTGTTTGGTCCAGCAGATGCAAAGCATAGAGACTGCACATACAAATAGGCATGCATCACTTAAAAGCAAAAGAACAGCAAATTACAAATACACACAAACATGAGCTGCACAAAAAACAAAAAAAAAAATAGATTGCCAATAAAACAAAAAGCACAGTGGCAAGTGTATTTACTAGACATACATGGACAATATGATACAAATTTTAGTGGACACACATGAAAGATATAAGCATAATAAGACTGAGTAAAATATCAAAAATCCATGCACAACTACATTGTAGCGCTAGTGAGCAGCAAAAATAAAAAAAAACAAAACCATGTGAAATAAAATTTTTAAAAATTTTAAATTTGTTAAAAACTTGAGTATTAACCCTATGAACAAATGAGATAAGTTATAAGTGCTGCATATTGATACAGACAGAGCTCAAGTAGTCTCCTTTCACCTTTTTGTGTACTCTAATTTTGTCATGGTCAATTTTTGTTATGGTTTGATTCATCATTTAAAATTAAGTCAGCCTAGTGAGATGGTCCTATGCCAAAATTTTCCTAACGATCATTTGATCGATGTTGGAGTTATTTAAGAGTCAAAGAATGACTATGAGAGTTTGTTTTAATAATAAGTGAATAACTAAGATGCTCTCAATTGATTAAAATATTCTTGTAACGGTAGTACAGTAGGGTCAAGAGTCCAGCTTTAGAAAGCTAAAAAGGCTTTTTTTAAACCAGGTGAGCAATTCAGGCTCTCTAGAGCCTCTAGTTATTATTAGATTTTAAAGTTTTTTTTGTGTTTGTGTTAAGACCATTCATGGTATATTTGTTAGTACAGAAATTGATATATAGCTTATAAGGATTGTTTTCATTTGTTGGTTAGAAACTACGTTGGGTCAATTTATTCTGATTAAACTGTGAAACAGTTACTCAAAAACCATAAGAGATATCTGAAATCTGATTGAAAAGTGCATGAAGGGATTTTCTTAAGAAATCCAATAAAGAAAATTGTTCAAATCGGACAAAAAATAAAAAAGTCAATTTTTTTTGTATTGGGGGTGGGAGGAGTTTGGCCGCTTTGACCCCTTTTAACTCAAAAACAGTTCAAAACACTTCAAATCTGCTGATCTAGTAGTTTACTAGAATTGAAAAAAAGAACACAATAAAACAGGAAAAATCGGAATTGGAAGAAAAACAAATATTCTACATACACATGAAATGATGTATGTTTCGATATAATAACCTTTATACCCCCTTTGACCCATTATTCTGGAATAGTAGTTCCTCAAACTCCAAATTCAATAGTAGTCTTTCTTTAGTGGTTAGTAAAATCATATGAAAATTGCATAACAATTGGTCAACTACAACTTATATTACTGTACTACTATATGACAACCAAGTGTCTATGGACGATGATGACCGTGCCATACCAATATTTGACCACAAATTTTTTGCAGTCGTATGGAAATTAAAAGAAAACAAATAACAAAAGAAAAAATTTTCTTTTGGCCGAAAAAAAGTATGTGTGTTTACTGTCACGTGATCAACCCTTACCATTTTTTATCGGCTTTCAATATTCTGGTATTTTCCACCTTTCTGTCACCAGTTTCGTTATTTGTAGTGTCTGTCATGGCCCCTTTCAAGATCAAGCTGTACCTACTTACAGTGTTTTCTCCCAAACATTTCAAAAACAAGAAGTACATGTATTATTGTTTTATTCAACTATTCAAGAACATTTATTGACAGCGATAACAAATGACAGAATAATCAATGTGATAAGCATTTCATGCACTGATTGTTTGGGAAGTTGTAATGTTATGCGAGTTGGACAACTTTCGTATACCTGTGAGAGTGAACCTCCTACAGAAGTTGATCTTTTTATCTATTTGTATCAATGTTGCAGTGATAACGGCTGTCAATGCTTCTGAACAGTGTCTTATTAACAAAATATAAAATATTATATACATACAGGTTTGTGTTTGTAAAGCCACATAAGAGATAATACAAAAAAACATTGCATTGCATTTTAAGAATAATCAACTACATAACAAACACAACCTAACAAGATGTTTAATATTGTTTTATAAAAACATTAAGACCAGGGCTCACACTACTGGGCGATTTTGGCGAAATAATTGCCTTGGGGTTGCACACTTTGCCTTCAGACAACACCAATGACAAAGTGAAGTCGCCCTCTCATTTCCAGATACTGCCCATGTGGTGACTGTACTCCATCTTATAGCAGTATTTTGACCAGAGTTATCTCTCTTCCAAAAACAATTCAACAAAACCTGGAACTTGTTTGAGAGAAAAAAAATTGTTGAAACCTTCAAAATATATTGAAATTAGGTAACAAGCAAGTATTTTAATGTCAAACATTTGAGTCAGGATATAGAATGAATATTCTTCTCTTCAGTTTACAATAATTAATGTTTTATTGTTTAAACTTTGTAATGAAACTTGTGATTTTGTCCAATGTTTTAGCACTTAAAAGAATTTTAGGTTTCCAGGGGAAAACTCTGAATGAAGATTAACTTTCCCGCACTTGAAGTTTGCTTTCTATACTTATCAAATGCTTTAAAAATTTCAAGCTTTCTACTTGTCAATGAGAAAATGGGGCTTAGTAATCAACTCTCCCACCCCAAAGTTGCACTTGCCCCAGGTGATGGAAAAGTGAATCCTAAAACCCAGTTGTCATGCAGTTTCTTGCAGTAAATTTATCTCAATTGATAATTCAGTAGGAAACACACAGCATTTAATCGATCTTCTTGTTTCATAATTGAGCAGTAAATTCTCCCTTTTTAACAGAACATTTCTTAAATAAGGGTAATAACAGAATTACCGAACACTAATTCGATCAAGTCCAAAATAAATCTGCCAAAATAGAGAGACAAGTTTGTACCAACTGCTACAGTATGTGTCCATTAAGTTTCAGTCAGTTTTGTCAGTAATAAATTTTGAACATGGTATTAATACTATTGATAAACATTTATCAAGATACTGGATATTTTGGTGAAGAAATCATTATGGATTTAGTTGGACTAGGGATAAAAAAAAACAGAAAAAAATAAAAATTCCAACAGAATCTGAATTGTTTTCTAACCACAGTGCTGCTAAAGAAGGCAAAATCAATAGACAATGCTTTACAAGAAGCATTGCTTTGCTCATTCATTTATTAATTGTATTAATTTTGCTTTCATAAATTTGGAAAGGGGTAGAGATGTAGAAATTCATTCTCCTGTTATGGCCCTGTATATATAATTCTGTCAATCATTCAGTTAGCAGACTGATTTTGTCCAATATATTTAGTTACTGGTATGTACATGCAGCGTAAAGAAAAAGTAACATTAATCTCAAGAAAAAGAAAATGAATATGAACAAAATAATTGCTTATTGTTTGTATGTGTGTAACATCATATAAGACATATTTTTATTTTAAAAATGATTAGTAAATGATGCTTGTGTGCATTCACTTCTCCCTGACCCCTCTGTTCTTCTCCTAGGTGTCTCTCTGAAAGAGAAGTCACGTCTCCCTCTTTTTCTTAGTAACTTTAGCCCTACTACTGACCCTTTTTTTAGCATGTGACAATAAACACATAGATATTTTTTTGCTTAAATGCTACTACAGGTAATAATAATCAAAGTACTCATGTACTGAAACAATTTATATTGATCATTTGAAATTTTACGCCTCAAATAATCATCAAATTGCATAAATATTGCATAAAAGCAAAGGAAAGTATGAGGATCAAATTCAATTGTATCTAAACACTAGCTTATTGTTGTAAATGGTTAATACTGAACTCTTATTTTTAAGCTCACCATTCTGATTACGAAGGACATTTAATAAACACATAACAAAATTTGCGATGCATCGTAGCATGCTGTACTCCAGTTTGCGATATTGGTTAATGGAACACCTAGATGAATTAACACAAAACATCCAACATACTGCATAATTAAACTAAAAACTACTAGTTGGCCTTTCCCAGTTTCAAAATTTTCAAGTCAAAATTCAATTTAAAGATCTCCAGGTCGAAACTGGCTGTCAAATCATTCAAACTTTAGCCAAATCATTGAAATAAAGCATGCTCTTATACACATGTCCCTCTCAACTAGCTACATTTCTCAGTTGATAAGCTTTAAAGCTCAAGTCCTACAAGTTATTGCATGGACACCTGTGTGTCATGTAAAAGCTCTTAGATACTGGGCACCTACATGTAGTTTCAAAGACACGTACATTAACATAAATGCCCAGGTCTTAGAATAAATTTTCAACAATTATGTCTGGTGCAGTAAACACTTGCCATGCACTTTTAAGGCCCAGAAGCACCTATAGCTCTATCATTATAACACATGGCCAAATAGAATTATTATTACAAAAACAATATCACTAGACCACAGGCTGACAACATTCCTGAGAAATGCAATATAGAAATTCTTATGCCAACGTCTATAAGCAAAGTTTCATTTTTATTTGTCATCTTCTGGCTTCCGATGTCATGAGGTGGTAACTAGCCTAGATTGAAAACAAAGATCTATAAATACTGGTTGTTTTTATTGAGAATCGTTTTTAAACACACATCTGAGTATGCTCTTGGCCATGGACTAAGTCTATTACATTTTAATCTTTGCTGATTTGTTTTTTGATGTATTTAGAGTAAGGTGTCACACTTATTTCATTTCAAAATTTAAAAAAAAAAAAAAAAAAAAAAACCCTAAAAATCCTTATCTACCCACCCTACAAAATTTTAGAATGGTGGTTACTATATGCTTCATTGTATGCTGCATTTACTTCACATTGTGCTTAAAATCTGCTCATTGACTGTTATTGGTTAAAATATACTTAGGTGTTGGATGTCCTAAATTTTCTGCTCGTGGGTAGTATTTAATTTGGTATAAATACTCTTGAGTTTTTTTTACAGTATTTCAATGTGGAAGTAGAAGGCCAAGATGTATATATAATAGAAAACAGTATAGCCATCAGATAAGATCTTTTCAGCATCTTCTAGTATATGTGAATTAAAGGTTATTCCACATTCATGTTTTCCTTAGGTCAACATATACCACCAAGCTCCACTTTGTCACATGGAAATTGTGGTTAGGGGGGCTAAAATTCCATGTTAAAATATTCCAAATGAACAATATTGCTCAATAGTACTGAACTGTTCAGCATTTTATAGAAACTGAAATTCTTTTAAAAGTCCTGAAGAAAATACTTACGAAAGAAACCGTATAATGTTAACTTGACTCCAGTTATTTTGCAAACTTTAAGACCATACACACACTACTCAGGAATGATATAAAGTAACCTATGGGAAATACCAGGAACCACTGAACAACAAATAACAGTGTTTTTATGTATAATGTTGTCTTATAAAAAGAGTACAACAGTATTGACTTTGGTAGCATGGCATCTGCAATATGTCGAAAACAGAAGAAGATATTAATAAATAATCAAACTTGACCTCAGTTATACATGTAATGCCAACTATGACATTAATATATTGTCTACAAGCATTGTATTGTATTCATCGTTTCCAAAATTAAATTTCAGATTTTGTGCTCTATTGTTTTCAGACCAGTTGTGTCCAAAATGAACTTGAGTCCATGTGTAAGTGTGTCAAAAACTAATATTGTGTTCACACCTGCCACAAGGATGTTGAAGTCCATTTTGGGACGCTTAATGTTGAGGACAGTACCTAGTTTGTATAAAGCATTGAATCGGTGTTATTCAAACTTTGCACTGTTTTTATAAGCAAATCAAAGTTGAGCACTTTTATTATGCAAACATTTTGAATTTATTTTCATACTTTTTTTTAGCTTAAACATGTAAGATAGTTAGGCAATTAATATCTAATGTTTGTTTTTATTTTCAGACACAAAATTGCAAATATGCCAAAACAGATCTACATATATGAAGCCCAATATGACTTCAAACCCAGTGAACCTAGTTCTGATCCTGATGATGAAGAAATCCAGATACAGATGGGAGACATCTTAGAAGTTGATGGCCCTGTTCAGAATCACGAGAAACCTGATACTTGGTTAAAAGGAAAGAATGTTACTAAAGGCACAGCAGGATTGTTTCCTGGAACATTTGTCAAGTTTGTTAAGATCATAGAGCAGGATGATGAACCACCAACAGGTTTGTGTTGCATGGATATTGATTCTGTATTTGAATTTTTAAAAAAATATTTCTGAATAGTATTATTCTTTCTGTACTATATAAAGAACTTTCACTTAAAAAATATTGCAGATCTTCAGTTTTAAGTACTAGTACAGTACAATCTGCATTTTTTTCCTATATATTGCTTTATAATACCTATCTGTATTAGTTCTAAGGCCATACTAGGAAATGCCTAGGTTCTCAGGCCGGGGGGGGGGGGGGGGGGACTTTGTTATTTTTTTTATCAGAACTATTCTGTAAATGTACAGCATGTTGAGAAGTTAAATAAAATACTCCATGGCATTAAAACTTTACTGGAATATGAGAGGTGGCAAGTAATAAGAGCCATCTCTCTGCCACGAGACAAACTTTCTTTAATGATCAATGTTGAATAAGAGCCTCATTCGCATCATACTTTTTACCTTCCTGTAAGTGCATAGACGACTCTGTTAACTATTAAAGTCGATTCTGGATTGGATATGAAAATTTCTGGATTTTACTGTAATAAAAATAGCAGATGTTTGAGGGTTTTTAGGGATGCGGCGGGGCCTGAGACCCTAGCATATTTTTTTAGCCTAAACAATCAGCACTTATTTTGGTAGATTGTCTGCCCTTAAAAGTGTTCTTTATAGAAGTTTATCTAGAAACTATTCAAATGTTCATCAGTGTTAATTGTGCTTCCTCTGAGACTTGTCCTATAGTTAAGAAAACTATTACACATTACACAATGTTAAAATACATTACTGTGGTATTGGCAGTTGTTAAGAGATTTTTTTAACAAATATGTAAAAGCATTGAATAATAGACTGAGTCTGCTCTGTCAAAAAGTTAAAATATGTATGAGAGGTTTACATAGATGAATCTGTCATGGTACTACAGCATGTTTTGACCTTTTTGCTGCCCATCACATGTCCCCATATTGCACAACTTTCAGTTTCAAGTTTTAAAATATTATCAAACTGATTAAGCTTTTATGGTAAACTCCTTTTGAATTACCACACTTTAATAACAATTCTAACATCATCTCATTAGGGTGAAGGCTGTTTATTGCATGATTTAGATAATATCCTGTATACTTGTCATATTGGAGTGCCCTAATTGTATCTTGTCTCTTCAAAATGAAAAAGTTATCTGAGTTATCTCTCTTTTTCCAATGATATTGTTTTTAATGTTAAAATCTTTCTTTCTAAATGTAAAAAGTTCAAGGTAAATTAAAGGTCAGGATGACAGATTGTGTAAACACTACTGATAATTATTTACATTAATATGATAATTATGTCTGCAAAACATGCTTTATTTTGATTAGATTAATCTTTTAGTGGTCTCTGTGACATTGATTCTTCTACATGTAATTTTACAGAGCTTGGTCATTAAGCTATCTTTGGTAAGAGTACAGAAACACAGTCCTAGCTGCATACATGTACATCATAAATAAATAATGAATAATCATCATTTCATAGACAAAAATATTATAGAATGGAACAAGGAATTTGTTTCCACTGTGGTTTGCATTTTTTTCTGTTTGCAATTGATATGAATGGTTTTTTTTGTACGATATTATACTTCTTGACATTTAATTATTTTCTTGTCAAGCTACATGGTAGCTGAGCTTGGTTTTTGGTATCAAAGTCAAAGATCTAGACAATTTATCAGTTGCATATGATAAACTGTATCCACTGGTTTTATTAAACTGATAACTTTGTCACATATATAAGAAGTTCGTGATGGAAAATGGAAAAAAAAATTATATGACCTTTTATGGAACAGAGTATGTCAACGGTACACCTTATCCTGGCAGATCTAGTTTCATTGTAAGACACCTGTTGTTTAGGCAAGTTTTCTATACATGTACATGGTAATCTACATGTAGACAGTGTTGTTTTGAACTGTCAGGTTGAAAATTATGGACTATATGTAGTTTTAGTTTGACGATAATATGTCAGTAAGGTCTTCTATTTCTGGTTCATGGAAACCAGATAAGCAATGTTATATTTAAGGGAAATATTTATGTGGAATACTTTCGTTGTGGTTAATTTAGAAAATGAGTTCATTATTCTTTCTCACTGAGAGAAGAAGCTTTAAAGTGTCTCTATATTTTACACTGTTACATGCAGTAAGACATGTATTAAGAAACTTTCAGCTTTCAACAGGAGAGTATGGAAACAAAATTTATTTTCCGGAACTGTTGTAAAATGTTCTTACAAACATTACAACTTTCCTGTGTAAAATATACCACAATGAAACCAGAAATCTACAGTCCTGTTGGGAAAACTAGGTTTGTCAAAACAATAATTAATTGATGCAATAGTTAGATTTAAAATTTGTTCCAGGATGTATGATATATTCTATTGACAACACTGTTACTCATTTCTAACAATGACATCTGTTATAAATGTGTGTAGAAGTTATCTTGACAATGACAGATCTGACCCATATAGAAAGACCTGACCAAGTATTTATAAGCATATGACCTGTCCTGGTCCAAAACATGTTAGAATAAATATGAGATTTACATCTTTTTCTTCTTCAACTTTGTAAATACAGATAGTTACATTGTAACTTATTTAGTGTGTTTAGAGAGAGAAAGGGAATCCTGACCCACAAACCTAGTTTAGGTGATAACTTGATTCTTGTCATGTTCAAATGTAGTTCACATCCTACAATCCTCTGGTGTTTCTTTAAACACATTATAAAAGTACTTTGATTTTCTTGATACATGTATTATAAAATTTTATGAATTCCTACATTTTTGTCTAAAAAAAACCAGAGGTGTTTACTTTAATGGTTTCTCAGTATTTTGTATGAATTTGGACTGCAAATTACTCTCCACTGATTGTGAATATCATAGTACCTATGTTAAAATGTCAGGAGGTTCATGATTTTACAGATCATTTCCATAAAAAATGGTGAAAAACACAGATTGTCCTCATGCTGTATAAACAGGTCTGAACATATTCCCAGTCTTGTAACATGTAGAGAAGTAGCTAATGCTACATAAAATTGTATTTGATTTTTTTGTTCTATAAAGTTTACCCATTTCTCTGTCAGTTGGGATGGTTTTTTATCTCATCCCAGTCTTATGTGTATGTCAGGATATTTTCTGTCTGTATACATGTAGCATTTTTTCTTTCAGAATAGGATCATATAATCCTCAAACATCTTACCACATACACATCCACATTAGAATTTGAAATTTTAGAAGTTGCATTATTTATTACATTTCAAGTTTTAAATGTAGTTCTAAGAGAGAAACAAAAAGGGAGTACACATGAACTTAAATAAGTGAGAAATAGCAGTTTGAGGAATAAAGCTTATATGATAATATATACTAATTACATGTTTATATTAAACTCATTAAGAGAGTGCTATCCCTAATTGGTTTAATGTTTGAATTAATAACCAATCATTAGTTTGTTTTTAATATGTGTGGTCGATGCCTTACTGGCAGCATTTACTTTGTTAAATAGTATTTTATGCTATGCAGGAAATATAAACTCTTCCATAGATATGTAATTGGATCCTGGGAGGATTGTACTGTTAACATAACATAAGCAAACTCATGATGTTATAATATAGAATAATAACTTATATGTCACTGATTTTGTTACCCTTTTTTTGCAGTCAAATATTGGCTGTTTCCCTGGAGACTTTTCCCAAAAGTTGAAAAATATTTTTCCCAAAGGGAGGAAAAATCCCAATTGTCAGGCATGATTGTATCCACTTCTGTGATACCTTCAAACCAAATTTTTAGAATCTCTGGACTGTAATGATTTCCATGAATATGACATACAATGTTGTGATAACTTGTAAAATGGTTGAGATTAAAGCCTTATAGCAGACAGAAGGAACTGAAATATTTTAAGCTCTTCAAAGTTCTTATCAAATGATACTATTGCAGCTAGGTTTCTTTTGAAATAATTCACCTACATGTTTTTTGTGCAGGAAGCCTAAATGTCTCTGATATAATAGTACATTGAAGGTGCAAGGAACGAGGGAGCACTTAATGACGACCAAGAATGTGCTTGAATTAATGTTTTTACGTCATGTTAATTACAAGATAACATCAGTCTAATCAAACAGGTCACTTTAGATTATCATCTGGTTCTATACACATCAGGTTTTTATAATATTTGGTACCAGTCTGGCTTGATGTCACATGTTCAATAACTGCCAATGTCCGTTGTGCTATAAGGTTAAACAAGGTTTCTACATCATAGAATTCACTCTGAAATTCAATAATTGATGAATTTGCTGTAACAAACATGATGAACATGTAAAATGTACATGAAATCTACATTAAAAGTTTCTTGCTTGCGTCATAAGTGCATTGACCGATTTTACTGATTAAGATTTCTTGTATTTTTCTGTCAAATAATAGCTAATGGTAAAATGTTTTTAAGGGAATAATTGAACAAATTCCTGATTGCCATTCTGCTGCATGTCCAAATTTACATACTTTGTTGAAAAGGAAGATAGATACAGTTATTGTTTTTATATCTTGATTACTTTTGGTCCCTGTGCGTAACATGCTGCCCACCTGTCTGTCAGTCTGTCTTGTAAGTTCTCTAATGCCTACATTTCTCTACAGATTCAGATAAAATTTATGCCAGTTGTTACTTACAAGAATCTCTGGGACAAGTTTGAAAATCATGGTGAGATACTAATATTGTGGGTTAATTGGCTTCATTTTTTAAATATTTTCGAAATTTGCTTCAGTTGAGGGTCATCTGATACAGCTGATTAATAAGATGATAGGGAAATTCACTTTAACAGTCCTTATTGTTACTCATCCATTAATTACATCAGTAACACCTTTATAATGTGCACAAAAATAAATAGAATGACCATACTCTACAAGTAAGTATGGTATAATCTACCCACATTTCAGGTAAAATGTTTGTAACAGACAGCAAAGTACTGAAAGACACTTTAGTATTGAACCTTTATACTGTAGGAGTTTACAATAGTGCATGATTGAAGACATTCAGTATCAAATAAAAAAAAATCATTTTGGAAGTTATATTTAGCACTTTTCTTTGTTCTGGTAAACTTGATATGGTCCGATAAGTAAATACAATTATCATGAACAAGTACACCAATGCCGTGTGTACTTTTCACTATCAAAAGTAGAGCATTATTTGCTGTCTTTAATATTTGCATTCTTAAGAATTCCTTGGAAGAAGGGCTATCTCTGTTTAATTTAAAGGAAATTTATTGATTTTGTATAATTTTAGGCACTTTTTGAAGTTGATCAAATATTAGTAAAACCATTTAAAGCTGAAGATTTACTTGACCCAGAAATACAGTTTCTTCATTTCCATAAATAACACCTACTCCAATAATTCTTCTATTAAAACCAGGTCATTTGGTATACTGTAAAAAATCTTTTTTTGGGAAAGAAAATTATTGCAATAAAAGTTATGCAACATAACACTATCTCAGATAATATGTTTCTATTCAAATGCTTATGGATAAGTAATGCAACAGATTGGTCTATTTACCTTAAGCTGAAATATTATACAAAAATATGGACTAAAGGATAAAAACTAAAGGTTAGCACGTAGTCTTGTATCAATATAGGAAACTGAACACCCCTTTGTAAAAACTGCTAATCACATGCAAGGAAAATAATTGGAAGCTTTAGATAGTGTAACATGCATGTACATGTATTTATATTAAAGCCATATATGCATCATGCATATATCTATTTTAAAGACATACATGTAATTAAAAACTGAACATGTTTGATACTACCAAGCATGGTTGCAGATCATCATCTCTGTGCTAATTAGGATTGCTTTAGAAATGTCCTAGCAAACTAAACTTCAACTAAGATACATGTACCGGTATATGAGATGTCTTTTGGGAGAAATTGGATTATAAACCTTAGGTTGCATGTATCCTGTGAAGCTAATGATATGCTTCATTTCAGTTGAATCTGTCAGACAGATATAGATTTGTCTATATATAGATGTGAATTCTGGCCAAGTCATTATTGGGTCTGTGTTTATTGCTCTTTGTTTCTATTTGCAAGGAAATAATGTCAGTGTGTCTCTGAGATGATGGAAGACCTGTGCATCCTGAAAAATGTCAAGTGTACTTTAAAGTAACAATAGTGCAGCTGGTCCTCAATAAAGCAGGGGATTCATCTTTGGCAGTATTTAAAAACCATTAAAAATAAATCGAAAATATCCAAATTACTGTACTACAAAGTAAAAGCATGTTTAAGTGTCATGCAAATTCTGTTATTTTGCTGTCAGACTAATCTTATGTCTTTTTTTTTTTTTTTGTTAAAATTAAGAGAAAGGTATTCATTCCTCTTAGGAATAACAGTATAACATATGTAATACTGAAGTGTTCTAAATAAGGAAGGAAGGATTAACTATTATTAAACTTTTGATTAAAGGCAATACCAATAATTGTTTGTAACACACATTAATGTACATGTTTGATGGCTATTGTTTAGTTATTCTTTATTGTTGCAATATGAAATAAGTTTGGGTAACAAACATTTTGTGAACTGAATGCTTTATGTCATCCGAATGTTAAATGCTGTAAACGAGTGCCCAATGTTACTGAATGGTTAATGCTATAAATGAGTGCTCAGTGTTACTGAATGTTTTAAATGCTGAAATATCTAGCAGATTCAGCCAAAGATCATTGATATGTTACCGAAAAAATTCTGAAACAGAGACCTTTGTATATAATTAACATTACTGATTGGAAGATTAATTCAAATAATTTTTTTTCTTGGAAAACATACAATATATTATTTTTATTTGTTACATGTATGCTTTTTGTAACACAATCAATTGATTATATATATATATATTATTGTTGACAAAAAAACTAGATTTTGAGATTTCATATTACTACATATTTATCTTTTCATCCTTGATGCATTAACTTTACATTGAGTAATACCCAACTTAAGCAACTATATTCCATTCCTATTGATCTCCATGTTGGTAGTTTTCATAAGTTATTCCAAGGGTGTCTTCTCACACGTGTGTTAAAAGTCACACAAAGAATAATTGACTTATGAATTGGGAATAGAAGTCATATCAGGTTCATCAAGTGAATGTATTGCTGATTTGGCATTATTAAGTGGAGTTCAATATAATAAAAGTCTTAAGTAAACATTGTTTAGATGAAGTAAATCAGTAGTCTCTGTCCTACAAAGGGACAAAGAGCTATAAAAACCTTCTAGAACTGGGTTATGTCAATACCAGGATAAAGAAATATGTACTTTATATAGATTGTATACTAATAATAAATACTGCTCTCAGTTTTTGACTTTTTTTGCACATGTGAATTTTATGTTAAAATTGTTCTTAATTACTTTTTTATTGGCCTGCCTTCTGCAGATTCTCCTTGTTAATAATTTTGAAGTGCTTTCAACACATCTGAAATATTGGTCAGAAATGTGAAAGATCAAGTAAGCTGTATTTGGGTGCTAGTGTACCAAGATCAATGGATCTTGATAAGAAAAAACAGTGAATGGCTCTAGTTTGCATTTTCCAAGTTAGTCTTTACTTGAATGTTAATATAGATGTATACTGTAGTTGTAGAAATCTTGGTTGATTGATTATCCCCGGGCAATGTTAAAAATAAGGTTCATGACTAAACTTACATAACTTGAAATCAGTGTTCAGGTTGCCATATAACATTATTTATATATTGAGTCAAAATCCCTTCTAATGGCAAACACCAGGATTATCTAGAATATTTTTCAAATATAATGATAACCTTGCTACTATGTCAAGATGTCAACACACGTGCATGGCTTCGTTAGGTATGTTGGACTTTTCCAAATAGGATGTGTTTGTCGGATAGAATGACGTAAGCTCTGAATAAAAGGAACATGGTAAAACCCGGTTATCAATGTAAATGATTTGGTTTAGATAATCAAGACCTTAGGAAGTGTCAAAACCATTGATTGTGTAGTAAACTCTACCCATCAAACCTGCCTGAAAATTAGGTGTATTTTTGTATGTCTAGAGGTTTTATTTACTTATAAAAAAAATTAGTTCATAGAACTCCTACATATATCACAGGTTAAGATTTATAGCTTAAGTTTTGATAAAAAGTTTGATTAAAAAAAATTGCACCCAAATCATTAAGTAATCCAGTATGTACTTTAGGGAATGGTTTCTAATAAGAACCTTTCCAATGGTCTGAAGTACAGATTGGTACAAGTTTAATTTAGGAAATAAGAATTAGGCACAATTATGTTTATAAAGTTTTTATATGAAGTTTTTTTAGAGGTTCTACTTGTGAAAGGATCTTAATTATACATGTAATGCATGAAACCAATTTCCCTCCTTACAATGAGACTTATGAGTTTTTGAATGCAAAAAGTTACCCTGTATTGAAACTCTATACTTTCAAATTCATTGACTTACTGTATAAGTAAATTGATTTGAGTATTATATAATTCCTAATAGACAGTTCTTGAAATTGAAGGCCATCATTATAAACAGCAGATATTCTTAGGAATATTTGGTAATTAGGGTCCATAATCAGATTATTCAGCTGTTTCCTTGTCAATCCTATAACATTCAGGGTCAAGTCAGATATTGAGTAAGGTCTTGGGAATAGTTTGAAAAATTATTCATTGGCATGTACAAGTATCAGTGAACAAAGAAATAAATTAGGCAGTGCCTATAGAACTGATAACCTACTTGTGAGTAATATTTAAATCACTACTAGGGTATATTGATTTGAGTTTTATGTGTCACTGGAACACATGGATATAAATAAAGCTAACCACAAAGTGTTTCTAGCTGGCAGATACATCGATTCCTAAATGAAAATCCAATTTGTTTAAATGGATTTGCCATACTTCTCAGATATGCAGAATTTATCTGTTAGAGTCAATCAGTTGCAGTAATTGTAGTACTTGGCATTTTTAGAAGTTTCTTTAGATCCTTGTTTACTTTCATTTATGTATATCTACATGTATATAATGTATGTTACATTTCTAACCTATCTTTCTGTTTTGTGATTCATTACATTCCATGGAATAATTTTCTTGCACCCCTACAGCGTATAGATAGCTGTATAGTAAGACGCTTTTGTTGAAATTTTTGTGCTCTATTTCTTGAGATTTATATCAATGCATTTAAGTTTTGACACTTATATAGTCTTCCATTTAGAGTTTCCATTTCTTCCTGTCAATCCTGACCTACTTGTAGATTTCATAATTGTTAGAATATGGTTATTATATTACATGTATATCATGCTATCTCTTTGTCTAGCAATAATACATGGCTCTTTCCCAGTATTTGTATTTTAATGTTTAGGGGCCAGCTGCAGCCTGCCCTGTGGTGTGAGGGTTTCCTTATTCATTGAAGACCTAGGCCTAGGGGTGACAATGTTTATCTTGGTGGGGTTGTCTCTTTGACCTTTTCTCGTTATATGTTGTTTTGCTTTTCATTCTATTATTTACACCCTTAAGAGAAGGGAATCTTGTTTTTGTGTCAAAATTTCTTCTCATTCTTCTTATTCCAAAAGTTTTCTTGGCCATAGCTTTTTTGTCTTTTGATCAAAGGACACCTTACCATAATGACCTTTATGTAATTTGACCTTTGACCAAGAGGTCCTTTTTGCTGCCTCTTGAGATGAGAAAAATGTCCAGGCAATAACTTATTTACTTTTTGACTGTTTTTCTCTCTTGTGAAATAAACTCCACATTTCCAATGGGACAGTCAAAAGAACAAAGCTCAGAAACTCAGAATGGCTCGAAATACAAAACTCAGATTGGCTGGGAATACAAAAATATATTTGGCAGACTGATCAGACCACAGATAATTTTTATCGGAATCAGGTCAGCTTCTTATTTAAGCAATATCTTGATCTATACATTGTTCATGTCTATTTAAGGCATGTGTGCGATGAAACAAATTAAACACCAAATTATGTAATTTTACTTGTTGCGTAATTTATTGACACAAATGATGAGTAAATTACATAACTGTGTGTTGTAGGGTTGGACCAGATGGTTTATATATTGGACTCTTGAGATTTTAAACAGAACCAATATCTAATTATTATGTAATATTATGTACAAACTGCATACTTTTATCACATAGGCTTTGACTGCTTGCAATCTTTAATATCAGTCTATGAAGACACATACTAGTTACTGTTTGTCTGTACCAGACAAAAAATTACCCAATATAATTATAACAATTGTTTTGGGCTCTGTAACAGCATGGTAATAAGGGTATAATTACAAACTGGACTTATAGCTGTTCATTGTTAGATTGTAAACCATAGTTGAAGTGTTTCATACTAGCTTACCACCATCTGTTGAGGTAGTATGTTCATTTATGGTTCTGTGGTTCCATAGATTTCTGGTAATATCAGGACTTAGACAGCTTTTTTGTTAACCTGAGTCAGCCATTTTTTTTCTGTGAATTTTAGAAGTAGGTCTCATCTCTGCTGGACTCATCTGAGTCAGCCATCAACCATGTTACGTAATAATTACACAATACAAACTTGTGATAAATAGAGCTCATCTGGAAATTATACAGGTCCTTTCATCTCGGTCACATTAGTACAAAAAATAAATCAGAAATGGTGCAATAATAAATTATTCCATGCATTGTGGGATTTAGAAATTCTGTAACTGTGTTGAATGATTGATAAAACTGGTATAGTTATATAACAAGCTGCATGACTTGAGAGATAATAAAGAGATTTTTTGTAATTTAGAATTATTGGGATGCTATATTATATAACTGGCACTCCATTTAAGTGATTGCTTCCATGAAAGTGGATTAATCATGGAAATTATTGATCTGTTACAGTCTAGCTCCAGTCGGTCATTCGCCCATGAGAAAAGCTGTCCATTTTTTTCTTTCCCATTCTGCAGTACTAGTGTGTTATATAATTGTTCACTCTTGCGATTTTTTTAAAGGGCAAAGCCATCAAGTGATAGAAATGTCTATTCCAAGATTTAACTCAGTGGCAGAAGTGCTGTAACAGCAGCCAAATTACATCATATGTGTCAGAATAAAGGTTGATCTGATTTATATATTGATCCTGTCCATTGATATCCTTGACCTAGTTTACCTAAGATGATTGATACCCTTGACCTAGTTCACTCTTTTTATTGCAGTAACTGTTGAATGGTTTTGGAAATGTGCTCAACTGTATTTGATGTTTATTTTTAGCTCACCTGTTCAATGCCAAGTGAGCTTATGCCATCACTTGGTGTCAGTCATAATCATTGACAAATTTTCGAAAATCTTCTCCTCTGAAACTACTAGACGGACAGAATGTAAACTTCGCTTGATTGTTCCTTATAGTATTGTGCACAAAATGATTATTGGGATTTATGACCAGTGAAAAAAACATAGCAGGCATTACTAAAAATAGGGGTCTGAAGGCATTTTTTTGCAAATAACTCAAAAACTGTGCCTTTAGCAACAATCTGGCAGAGGGGATTAAATTGTTCAGCATCTTGAGACGGACCTATGCCGAAATTTTGGAAACAATTCATCATTTGATGTAGAAGTTACGGCCCCTGAAACAGTTTTTTTGCCATTTTTTAGATGTTCAACTTTGAAACTCTTCCTCTCAAAAACCATTTTACAGGTTTGACTTTTGACATATTTGTACCTTAGGGTATCCCACACAAATTCACTTTTGGGATTGTTGATCTGTGAAAAAACATGGCCATGGGGTCGGAAGGCAGTTTTTTGCAATCAACTCGTGAACTGTTACCTTTTGTACAATTCTGGCAGGGTTAGATTATTTAACATAATGAGATGGACTTAAGCTGAAATGTTTGAAACAACTTGTCAATTGATGTAGGAGTTATAACCCTAAAGCATTTTTTTGTTTTTGTTTTACATGTACACCTTTGAAAATCTTCTCTAAAACCATTGTATTGTTGTACAGAATTTAATGAAAGTTGGCTTATTGTTCCTTAGGGTATTCCACACAAAATGACAGTTGGGATTTTTAATCAGTCAAAAAACATGGCCACCATTACTAAAAATTGAACATAGGGGTTAGAAGGCAGTTTTTTCAAATAACTCCAAAACTGTTGCCTTTGCAAAGTTTTTGCAGAGGTAATGTTGTTCAGCATCATGAGACCGATCAATGCCGAAATGTTCAAAATGATTTATGTACTGATGTAGGAGTTGCGGCTTCTGAAACAATTCTTAAAATTTATTTTTTCCACATGTACAACTTTGGAAATCTTCTCTGAAACCATTAAAGATCATTTAATGAAAATAAGCATACTGGTTCTTTAGTGTATTGTACTGGAAATGACTTGTGACTTTTAATTTGTGAAAAGATGTGGCTGCCTATATTGAAAACAGAACATAGGGGTCAGAAGACAGTTTTTTGAAAATAATTAAAAAACTGTTGCCTTTAGCAAATTCTGGTTCAGGTCATGAAAATGCTATTAGAAGCATTTCCTGCATTTGACAATTCAGTTGATTTTAACTTAGCCTGTCTCATTCCTCAAGTTTTTCAAATAAGCATGGTTAACCAGGTGAGCGATTCAGGCTCTCTTGAGCCTCTAGTTGTATCATTTGTCACATTATTTCCTTCAGAAAAACCCTCTTTTATATTTACTGAGATGCAATTTTGAGGCCTTTTGTATCAGTTGATACAATAAAAAACTTACAAGCTTGGTTATTATCAGTTAAATAAGTACCTGATTTCCTTGAAGACTATACAATGTCAAAAATTATGCAATAAATTTCCATCCTTAAATTATGCCTTTGAAGTTCAAGTGAATATTGATGAATGTAATTCTGTTGGTTTTTTTTTCATTTTATAGCCTGATATTATGTGAATGAATTTTTCAACATTCTATAATTTAAATGGAAGTATGTCAGAAAACAGTTCACTCAGATATTTAAAAAGACTCCTAATTTGAATACTGCTGGTAGCAGGCAGAGCAAGTTCTGCAGGTGTCTTTGCATTTTATTTCCCTTTTTATAGAATTAATACACAATTTGCCTAGAATAGGAGACAGGTCAAATTATGCAAAGACAACTTTTTGTAGAAATCTTGGTAATGAATTAATTTATGTTTTCTTGTCATAAGGATGACAAATTGATTTAGCTTTAGTATATCAATTATACTGAAGGTTTTGTGTTAAATTTCCAAGAAAAGTGTGAAACTGATCTATTAACACCTATTTTTACTAAGACAGCTGCATTAACAACCTCTTCCATTTATGACCTGCCTCCAGTTGTTCACACTTTTACCTCCTGTAATGAAGGAATTTTACCCATCCCTTCAGACAGGGTTTTGAAAGAGTAATCAGTGGAAACAAGATTCTTCCGGTGCACCTGGTCCATGTTCCCTGTTTTTAGTGGAGTCCGAGTTGCTCATTTACTTTTGTTTCTTTGTATGTATTATTTTAGTTACTTTATGTTCTTTGTTGTGATTGTCTGTTTTCCATGTCTTGTCTTTGTTCCTGGATTACATTCTTATTGATTTCCACTAGAATCTTGGTTCCCTTAATTATTCTTTAAAGTATACCTCCCCTTCTGTCCATGATTTGATGAATATCATTGTTGTACCTCTATTTATCATGTCTTCCTCAATTATCTTCCCATCATTGTGCTGCTTTCAGAAAAAATTAGTCACCTTATAAAAGAAGGTGAGTGTTGGCAACCATTAGGCACCCAATTGAGGGAGGTCACCATTCACGACCATGAGTCACTTTATAGAGGGAGGTCACCAATGGTGACCATGAGTCACTTTATAGAGAGAGGTCATCACTAGCAACCATGAGTCACTTTATAGATGGGGTGTCAGCATTAATGACCACTAGTCACCTTATATAAATGGAGGTAAGTCTTGGGGACCATGAGTTCCCTTATTGAAGGTTAGCATTGGGGACCATGAGCCCCCTTATACAGGGATATCATCATTAGCGACCATGAGTTGCCTTAAAAAGGGAGGTCAGTATTGGTGACCACGAGTTACTTTAAATAGGTAGGACAGCAATGGGGACAGTGAGTCACCTAATAAAGGGAGGTCAGCGTTGGTGACCACGAGTCACATTAAAGAGGTAGGTCAGCAATGGGGACTGAGTCACCTTATAAAGGGAAGTCAGCGTTGGTGACCAAGAGTCACATTTAAGAGGTAGGTCAGCAATGGGGACCGTGAGTCACCTTATAAAGGGAGGTCAGCATTAGCTAACGTGAGTCACTAAATGGAGGGATTCATCAGTCGAAGGGTACTCTTGCTGTTCATAGTATTCTTTCTACTATTCGCATGTTACTGACATCTTTCATTCACATGTTATATTTCTGTCTTGTTAATGTCCATCAGTTAAGATGATATATTGCGGTAACAATATGTAGCTAGAGCTATTTAACTTTATTTTGAATCATTTTCTGGAACAGGGAATATCTTGTTTCAAACTTTACACAACAGGTACCTCAAAAAACGAAAGAATAGCTAGTCACTTACTGGTAGAAGTTTATGTTGGTCATAAGTTTGTGTGCATTTTTTCTCATTATAATGTCTCTAATTTTGTCATATTTTTTCTTTATTGTTGACTCTTCGCGTCACCTTAAGTTTTAGTTTTTATAGCAAACTTAGATTTCTTATATCAGCTGTCCTCTAAACATGTAATGATTTAAAGCTGACCATAGAAGGTAAAATTGTACAGTAAGTGTCCTGATTCATTAGGTTCCTGATTTTTATACAAACAGTATTAAATGATGGATTTACTCAGCTGTAGATACAACCACAGGGCAAAGTTCAGATACTGTACCATTGGCTACATAGTAGGACAATCTGTATGAAACAACATGATAGACACTGGCTGAAGCAATTATATTAACAGAGAAATGCAAATTATAGAGTCATTATATTTCTCAATTGTAATATGAGTCCATATACAATGTCTGAACCTGACAGCAGATCGGACACTCTGTTGTCTTGTAAGAACATGGTGTCCCCAGATGTGGATGTGATTTTTTATGAGCAACTCGGCGGGTGTTTCTAGAAAAGCAGAGGACGCTTACCCTACTGGTGCACCTGGTCCATGCTCCCAGTTTTTAGTGGAGTCCGTGTTGCTCATTTGCTTTGGTTACTTTGTATGTATGATTTTAGTTACTTTGTGTACTTTATGTCTGTTTTCCATGTCTGGTCTTTGTCCCTGGATTACATTCTTTTGATTACCGCTAGAATCTTGGTTCCCTTAATTATTCTTTAAAGTATACCTCCCCTTCTGTCCATGATTTGATGAATATC
Organism: Perna viridis; assembly: GCA_037379345.1. Classification (NCBI taxonomy): domain Eukaryota; kingdom Metazoa; phylum Mollusca; class Bivalvia; order Mytilida; family Mytilidae; genus Perna; species Perna viridis. The sequence continues at coordinate 6,339,699 of CM074511.1, read as the reverse complement.
ATTGTTGTACCTATATTTATCATGTCTTTGATTACTCTTTCTCACCACTGGGTCGATACCTCTGCTGGTTGATTTTGTCCACAAGGATATCATCAACCCAGTAATACAATTTTTGAAATTAATGGTTTTAACAAGAGGAATGAAAGAAAAACTGGCTCAGACGTCGCCCAGTATAAAAAGGTCCAAACCTGACTGCAGATCGGGCTCACTGTTGTCTTGTAAGAATGTGGTGTCCCCAGATGGGAATCTTAGCATACTAACATCTGGTATGGAAAGTGCCTCAACCAATTCAACTAAAAGTTCCCAATCACACGTTCAGTCTGCATAAGATATAAACTGAATAAAGTATATGTATGTAATATATTTCTCTAAGTATATATGATTCGATATGACTTTACCACTGTGAATTTTTCTTTACTTTTCACCATACCTAATGTTTTATGCACCTTAAGGTTTGTGGGGAAATATTTGTTGAAATGATTAGTAAAGTTAATCATATTTTTTTTTATTTCCTGAGTCTTTTTGTATTATGTAAGTTGAATACACCTTATGGTTCGAATATGGTTCCTAGTTCGTGTTTAATCCATAAATTTCAGAAACAGATTTTCCTGCTAACCTCAAGAATTTGAGTATTAAGTGATGTAGCTGGATTTATTGTAATAGGGAATTTTCCCAGATTTCTAGAATTGCTCATTTATTGTATATATTGTAGTTCTGTGGTTCTTTAATACTATGTCATCATTATTTTATGGTTTCTATTAATCCAGCTGATGAACTCTGCCAAAAGTTCATGTTCTGTGTACTTTACTAACCGAAGAAGAAAGTGATTTGCACTTTTAATGACAATATGAAAAAGCTAATTACTTTCTTAGTTGAGTCACAAACAAGAATAAACTCTTATATAAATAATCTTCAGTTTATATCTTATCTTGCTTCTTACATCAAAAGCTAATTTTTAACCCTGTGGAAAAATGCTGCACTTTCAGAAATATGTACTTATTCTAATATTTAATTATATACTCATCTACTAACATCAAACAAACTTAGTTTATTATGACACTTAATTGAAGTTGAATGAGTTAAATGCACTCTGCATGTACTCCTGTAGTTGAGTGCATTTACTGCACTTCCAGAGGTCATCATGTGTTTGTATAGAGGAAGTATAATGTTCCCAGATGTTGTTAAATGTAGGTAGTAATATTTTGACAGCTCATTTTCTTACCAGTTGTTAGCTGTAATTTATTTTCTGAAGACATGGTTGTAATATCCATCAATTGTCCAGGGTACAAATAATACAGACAACTCTCACGCTCTGTGCCAATTTTTTTCCCAGTTACCAGCCTTAACAGTCAGCATCAATTGTCTTATTTTTATATACAGAATAACAGAATCTGACTGAATTTTTACCTATGGTGATTGGCTTAATGTGCATTCTCCTTCAAAACATATTATGTAGTTTGAACAACCAGCATGCAAGATAGCAAATTATTTATTTCATAACTTGCCTCATAAATAAAGGCAGAACCAGAGTGGCCCTTACTTGAAAATTGTATAGAAAATCAGTAGAAATTACTGGCAAGGGAGTCCCCTCTTAGGCCAGTTAGTGCCCCAGCCTCTTTTGGAGTTAAATTGTGGGCTTAACACGGTAAGCAATTTAAGTGCATAAACAAACTGTTACTTAATACAAATGAGTATCTTGTTTTTTATTTATTTTGATGGTTTTTGATGGATAAATTTGGCATCACCTAAAGTTGCAGACTACTCTGAAACTGTTACCATTGTGAATCTGAGGCAAATATTGAAAGTTTTACTTAGTGAGTAAGAAATTTGACAAGTTGAACTTATGATTACCTCATAGCCTCCTGTCTCTTAGTAGATGAACTGTATCTGAACCTGTTGGTGATGATTCTAAGATTACTGTAGCACTTTGATAATACTAGTATCTTGGGGATGAGTGACTTCACTTTTTATGTTTTACATCTGCTACTTATGTTTGTCAATGTTCTATCGTATACAGAGATAAAAGCTTTTCATGTTAGATGGCTTCTTTTATCAGAGATATTCCCTGATGTACAATACACTGGTTGCATGCTCATTTACCCTCTTATACTGAAGTGTAGAACAGGTTAATTCTGTACATATAGGGACTTAAGGGGTTACTTAAGTCATGTGGGTACATAGCTTAGAGTTCATAAAGGGGTCAGAGAAAAAAGGGAAGAGGTTATAGGGTAGGCAATATGGAAGAAAGCTTACAAACATTAGAAAAAGAAGACAGGTTAACAGGTGGTAATAATTAGGATTAAGTTTAGAGATGAAATAGCTAAGAAGGACAAAGCAAAAAAAAAAAAGAAAATGGGGGAAAGGTTACATAGAGGAAAACAATTGTTCGCATGGGTACCTCTCTTATTCTATAAAGTTTTAACACTTTTAAAGTAGATTTTTGTTGACTAAGCATGTTACTTTGTATAATCCCCAAAGATATAATTGGTATGCTATTAGTCAGTAGGTCTTCTGTCAAATGTATGCACAGCTGTATTATTTAACTTTGTTTTACATAATGGGAAAGGAGAGACAAGAGACATTTTAACCAAATAAATTATGTAGATTTTGTCCTGAAAATATCAGTGCTAGAAAGCTAATATCCTCTGGGGTACTTTTTGTGTTGAGAAAACCAGTCTGGAAAACTGTACTTTACATGGTAGATAAATTACCAAGAGGCAATAGAATGACAAAAACATGGAAAAATGTGAAAAATACAAAATACATGTGCCTTGAAGCAATTATAATGAAAAAAACAATTCCATGTAACTGTAGTGTTCTGTCTTACACAGAATGTGCCCCATTACCAGACAGCATGTACTGTATATGGGTCAAAAAGGTTAAGTGAAAAGTAGCCAAACATGACTTGTAATCTATCTGCCAACAGTTCTTATAGTGATAAAATAAAAATCACTTAACCCTGAACATGGCCATTTTCAATTGTATTGACTCCAATTTTACAAAGAAAAACCAACTAAATTGAAGGGTTATCACATTTACAGATTGAGGAAATCATGAAGTTATCTGATATTTTCCTGCCAATTTAAATGCCGATAAGATGGCAGCTTCCTTGCGACAGTCTGACGTCTTCAAATGTTAAAAGTTTAGCTGGTCTGACATAACTCCTAATTAACACAACATTAATGAGATAAATAGTATAAAATTAGTTGTTTTCTGATGCTGAAATAGATCTAAAACCTTTTTTCTGCATGCATATGACGTGTGTGGTGCATGCTGTTTTCTAGTGCGATGAAATCATTGTTTGAACCCATGATTTGTCTAAACTTTGTTCCATATCATCCTTCTTTGATTCCCTTTATTACTTTGCAGGCATTCAGATTTATGATACTTTCTTCTATGATAATTCAAACTTGCTTGTTGTCCTAATACTGAACTGAGAAACTTTCATATTTATTGAATATACTGGTATAAACATTTATTGTCTTATCCTTACAAATTGAGGAGTTTAAAAAATGTACTACTAAAAGGTCTTTGGACTCAGATTATTTGAATCTCTGCTTATACAAACTATATTTATTGTTTGTCACTATATTGCTAATGGACCAATAGCTTCAGTTCACTCTAGCAATTTCTGAGAAAATTAGAAGTTCTGGTAAGGGAAAGGGCAAATGAAATCCACTGTACAGAAGTCTTAAGACTGAAAAATGTGTAGACTAAATGCTGGTAAATGATTCTCTTTTATCAAAAAGGCACCCTTGATATAGCTGTCGAAGTTCTATATTGTAGTTATTTTAGAGACTCTGTGTTATTTTAGTTGTGGTAGTATGGTATTCTTCAAGACTTTGTGATGTAATGAAGATAGAAGATTTTTATTTTAGGCTTCTTGACTATAATTATGTAATATGCTGGTATCTTGTAGATGTAACATAACTGCTGTATTTTATCCTGATATAATTCTATTTTCATCTTATTAAATGAAGTCTGTTTGATTTTTGATACTCAGAATGAATTTTTTGTTTGTATATGAACGCCTTAATAACCCAGAAACCCACATTCTAACCTAAATATCTGGTTTACCATTTCTGTTTATACTTTCATCACTAATTATTTGCATAAAAGCAATTAGTTGTGTAATGTTCTGTGAGCAGACTGATGGTAAAGTCATCAGAACCATTTGGCATTCAAAGTTTTCTAGAACATTCAACTTATTGGTCTGCTAGACTGGAATTGATTTTAGATTGATGAATACTTTCTCAGAAGTGCAGGATATTAAGTAATATCTTGGCAGGATAGATCAGTTGTCCTTGGCAATCTCTGTTTCCAATATCTCTTTTTGCAGCAGGTGAAAAACTTGTACATTTTGGCAGGGTTATTATCCGATTTTAAACTTTCAGAGTTCAAGGTGGCAAACTGACAGGTTTTGATTTTTTCCAATGAGTAATACAGATAGTCTTGTTGATAAAGTTCACTGTCTTTGGTGAAAGATGGATACCCCCTGTAGTCTGAATCCTGGCTAATATTCTTATTATCCCTACTTCGAAATATTCTTCTATGCCATGAATGCCCCACTTGGAGACATCCTCAGTACTAACTTGTAGCTAGTCATCCTGGTGTCTTACTTCCTTTAGATACTAGAAATATTGACAAAATCAGCATACAAAACATGGAATCCAAACTTGAATGGTAAGTTTTTTTCTTATTTCCCCAATTCTTTCAATTTAACTTTCATAAAATTCATTGATGTTGATAATGCTGGTTCGTGTGTATCAATCATTTCATTGTTGGTGAAATTTTTGTATCATTAGGAAAAAACATCTATTTAGTACCACATTTAAATTATAAAGAATTAAAAAACAGGTAATACATTTAATTATTCCTGGGCATTGCTAGTTTGTGCATGATCATCGTGACATGGAATTCAATCTTTAAACAGCCCTCACAACAGAATAAAATGCTACTTGATACAGCAATGAATTTTTTAAAGTATACACCTGTGGCTTTTCTACCAGGTGCACATTGGACAGGTCTTTAGTCACAATGATTCAGTATAATACACTTAAATAATAGCAGCAATTTATAACCTGAAATTTACAGTCTTCCAATTTTTCGTCAGTTAGAATATCTCCACCATCTAAAGTGGTTAGATTGAACTATTATCAGATTTAAGACAGAAATGATTTCAGCATTTTTGTGTGGGTTTTTCTATAATTGGATAACATTGAAGAGTTGAAATGAAGGATAGGGTGTGGGTTGACACTAACTGTATAGATCATTTTTTAGTTCTTACAAGATTGATGGTTGCACCTATAAATTTTATCTGTTGTTGCCAAGTTGTGTAGAATTAAAAAGCACCAGTCCTGCCAAAGTCTTCAGCATGTAGTTACTTAGGTCTTGGCTAATTATATGTCATACAATCATTGATTTGTTTCTTTTTTTTTCAAAGAATTTAATCTAATAACACTGACCTTTATTTTGTTGAGGATTATCTATTATTATTGTTATAGGATGGCTGTCATTGTTGTACTTAACATCATTCTTATGATAGACATTCATGTCCAGACAATAATTTCAAGAAAATTGTATATATGGATCTTTATGAAATTAAACTACAAGGTATCCTACAACAAAATGAAGCCTGGCATTGATTTTTAGAGTTTTAGGAATTAGGGGCCAAACAAGGGGCAAGAAAGGTGGATTTATATGATAATTGAATGAGTCCATTTGAATTTGTACCACAAGGTGTGGTACCGCAAAAATTGAGGTTGGGACTGATTTGTGACTTGAATCATTTAGCAATCAGGGGCAAAAAACAAGCATTTTCCTGATATCTGGACAATAACTTGATTATACATGAATGGATCCCTTTAATAATATACAAGGCGCCATACTACAAAAGGATGGTTTAGGTTGATTTTTGGGGATTGTGACATAAACTGTTTAGGAATTAGGGTAAGAAAAGGGACCTGAAACATGAATTTTCATGATGTCCAGACTACATGGTAACTTAATTTAAATGTGAATGAATCTCTTTGAAATTGCATCACAAAGTACTTTTACCCCAAAGGAATGCTGTGATTGATTTTGGGGCATGTGCTTATTGACTAATAGGGGGCCAAAATGGGATCACGCTCCATAAATTGAAATTATAACTTTAAAGTTCTTATGGATGCCGTCGAGGACTATGCAAGAAAATGGATAAAACAAGAACAAGAAGACATTGATTCTCTGTCAGAGTGGTTGAAGGCTGTGAGGTCTTTAATTTTGAAACAAATGAAAGTTTTAAGTAGGTCAATGAGTGCCAAGGCTACATCAGTTTTCAAAGACCCCGATGTAGCAAAAATATTGTCTACTATACATGACAAATATGTTGTAGTACCAGCAGACAAAGCCCAAAACAACATTGTTTTTGTCTGCAAAACGTTTTATATCCAATGTTTATTATCAGAGGTAGACATAGAAAATAATAGCAGTGATAAGACCTACACTGCTACCACTCTTTCCAAAGAAGAGATTGTGGAAAACCATGAATCTGTGCTATCCTCTTTTGGTCTCTCTACCAAGGACAATGATTGTCATCTACCGTCTATGTACTGGATTCCTAAACTTCACAAGAATCGATACAAACAACGTTTCATAGCTGGATCTGCAAAATGTACCACCAAACCTCTTTCAAAACTTTTAACTTCTATACTCACAACTGTCAAAGAGGGTCTACAGTCCTACCACAACACTTGTTACTCCCATAATGGTACAATGTATTAATTCAATGTGGATCCTGAAAAATTCAAAAGATCTTTTGGAGACAATCAGTTCAAGACTATTATTTGAATATAATAGCATTAAAACCTATGGTTTTTCAACACTGTATACTTCTATTCCCCATACTCAGTTAAAATCCTGACTTAAAAACATTATACATCGTTGTTTTTCCAAAAAAGATGGTAGATCTAGATACAAATATATAGTTCTTGGTAGAGATTCCTCATACTTTGTAAGAAATAATTCCAAATCATCTTCCAAATATACAGAGGATGATGTTTACAAAATGCTGGAATTTTTAATCGACAACATATTTGTCCAGTGTGGTGGATGTGTTTTTCAACAAACGGTCGGCATTCCAATGGGAACAAATTGTGCTCCTTTACTAGTTGACCTTTTCCTTCACTCTTATGAGGCTGACTTTATAGCTGGTCTGATCAGAAGGAAAGAATATTGTTTTGCTAGATCCTTCAATCTCAGTTTCCGCTACATAGATGACGTGTTATCTTTAAACAATCCTAATTTCGGGGATTTGATACATTGCATCAACCCAAAAGAAATTGAGATAGAAGATACTACAGACAATGTGAAGTCAGCCTCATATCTTGACCTACACTTAGCCATCGATGGTAAGGGAAAACTATTGACCAAACTTTACAACAAACGTGATGACTTTTCATTCAGAATTGTCAACTTTCCTTTCATCTGTGGCAACATCCCTTCGGCTCCTGCGTATGGAGTGTTCATATCACAACTCATACGTTATGCCAGAGCTTGCCGGGACTACACAGACTTTTTGTATCGTGCTAGAACTCTAACAAATCGGCTTCTGGAACAGGGTTATGTTGCTACAAGATTGAAGTCATCACTACAGAAGTTTTATAGTCGTCATCATGAACTCGTGGATCGTTATGGTGTATCCATCTGCACCATGAAAACTGATTTATTCAACGGGTCATGGTTTTCCTTTCCTCGTTTGTCTACCCCGGACTTGACTTTTTATGAGCAACTCGGCGGGTGTTTCTAGAAAAGCAGAGGACGCTTACCCTATCAGTGCACCTGGTCCATGCTCCCAGTTTTTAGTGGAGTCTGAGTTGCTCATTTACTTTTGTTACTTTGTATGTATGATTTTAGTTACTTTATTTTCTTTGTTGTGTATGTCTGTTTTCCATGTCCGGTCTTTGTCCCTGGATTACATTCTTTTGATTAACGCTATAACCTTGGTTCCCTTGATTCCTCTTTCGATTCTGGTCAAATTCTTTTTCTTTGCCAAATATCAAATGGCAATCAAATTTCAGATCTGCATCAAGCTTGAATGATGTGTCCATACTTGCCCCAACTGCTCCAGGTTCAAGTTCTGCTTTGGTATAAAGTTGTACCCTTGAAGCATTTTATCCAATTTAATTCAATATCAATATGTAGTTTTAATTGTGCTTGATTATTGGTTTTCAACTCAACTTTTACTTATTTAACTTGCAATTGTAGTAATAGTATTGTTTAATTGTTTTTTTTCCTGAATCTATTCAAGTATAAACTAAGTCTTAGGTTGCTCAAATTTTAAGTCTTTGACCTGAAATGATTCATATATGATTTCATAACCTGTCCTTGATTGCATAGTTAAAGTTGTATTTTGATATCTTGATGTCAGCAGTTGATTTCTATATGAGGATTTTTGCTCTGTTTTTGTTTTTGTTTTTGTTTTTTTAGATTAAAAAATAAACCATATCAGAATTATTAGCTTATGTGAGGGATTCTATGGTTCTTGGACTGTAGGTGATGGGGGTCAATGAAATGTCAATATATATAAGTTCTTAGTGAGTTATCAGCATACTTGAATTATCTTTGAGAATAAGATGCTTTTTACCCACAGGGGTTTATTTCAGATGGCTCTAATTTCTTCTCATATTTTTGTTTCAGTTTTTAATTTAAATCAAGTTCTGACCATTATTTTTATTTTGTAAGTTTCAAGTGCAAATAATTGAAGCATTATGATTTTCATCAAAATTTTGCACTTTTAACCTAATTTAAAATTCAATCAGTTTTACCCTTTCTGCATTTAGAATATGTCAATTTATTTGGACTATAATTAGGTTGGCATCAGATAACTCTGTTCCTAATTGTCAGTTTGTTAAACTTGTTTGTGCTTTCCATGCTGATGCAATTTAATGCAGTAAGTGCTCATTAATTATGGGTGTATATAGGTTGACAATATCAAGTCATTGATCTCAGATTGTGGGATCCATTATTTATTGCAGAACTTTTGAAATGTCTAAAAAGGTCAAGTATTGGAGTCTTTGATCTTTCTGGGGCTTTTGGCTTTTTAATGGGCCATAATCTTTGTAGCAGACTTTGATGAGATAACTAGGGTCAAAATGTTCTGTAACATCTGAGATACTGTTACTAAGTTGTTAAACAAGCAATGTAGTACCATGGTTTTATTGTTTGTCTTTTGGATGGTGGCATTATTTTTATATTGGAATTGCTGAAGCATTTTTCTAATGTTTGAAAGTATCTAGATTTCTTTCCATATCTGATTTTTATAAGACATCAAATTATTCATGACGCTTTAAATGGTATTGATGGCATCACAAACTACCATGGATCAAGTCTTTTATAATACCTTGATAAATACAACTAGCCTGTAAGGTTTGGTTATGCCAAATAAGCAGAATTTAATTTCTATTACATGTATGATGTGTATAGACAAACAATGCTGGAGCATCAAGTTTATATCAATGTTATTGTTAAGAAAATGTTGAGTCATTAATATTGGTAACCATGTGTCATCAGAAATCAATTGATTCATTTGATCTGGTCCTAATCCTTATAAAATGAAAACAAGACCATTTATATTTGAGACAGACGTGACAGGTCATACACAGACTTGTCTTATTTTTGTAAGACAGGGTAAAGATATGACAATCTATTTAATGTTCAACAACTTCCTACTTTCAAGATATAGTTATTACTTTAGAAGTTTCATAGCTACTATCATGAACTTACTGACATAATGGTATGGCCATGATCTCTTCTTCACTGGACCTTAGTGATGTGGATACCCCATGGTTCCTATTGGACAGAGCTGAGGGTTCACATTTACATTATGTTTTCTATTCATTTTCTTTGTTGTTTCTGTCTCTAATTTCTTGGACTGTCATACAAAATGTAGAATTCTTGAACTCCACCAAAAAATAATAGAAAAATTAGTTTCAAGTTGGAAGTTCATAAATTTGGGAAAAAAACAACTTTCCTATGAATCATACCCCATGTTACTTACATATGGCACTGGTGGTATTGCTTGAACTCTTCCAACATATTGAGCCGAGGTCATCATGTGTTTCAAAGGACACATTGTTTAGGGTATAATATTTGACTAGCCCATTCTTCAGTCCAGTTCTTGTCATCTTTATTCGATCCTTTTCTTTCTTAACCAATGAGTTGATTTTAACAAAACTTCACACAAAGGATGTACATATGATATTTATGTTCACCCAGTAAAAAAGTACATATGATATTTATGTTCACGCAGTAAAATAATTTTGTTTGCCATACTTCTCTATGTTGGCAATGTCTTGATTGTAGTCAGTGATGACCAATCCAATTCATTACTGATTCCGGTGTGTTACTAGACAATGAAGTGTGTATCATCATCATGTTTACCTTTTAGATTAACCATGTACCTTGCACAAACCTTCTTAGACTTTTCTGTGTTTTTTTATGTGAATGTAGGATATCAAATTGGGTTTGTAAGTCTCATCACATGACCCTGTGGATTCATGAGAATAACTCCCTAACTCCAATTCAAAAGCAGAGGAGTTGTTCTTATCAGGTAAACACTACAGTCTTACCAAAGAAAGTAGATATGATGATAAAAAGGACACTTAACTATTACTGCATTATAGAAAGTTTCATGACTGACACATAATAAAAAAAGTCTTACATTAATGTACCAGATAGTAGCAAACTAAATACAAATCAGTCTTGGGTTTTGAATGCACTTCTGGATAAAAAATAAATCAAGAACAAGTTTTACATGTCCCATTGAAGAAGTACTTGCTAGGAAATTTATTCAGAATTAATGTTAAGAGGCCAATCACCATTGGGAGTATCATTCACAGTTCCAATTATCATTTGACACAGGTTTTTCTCTTCAATATTTGAAAGTCAAAGAGATGAGTGACTCATTGTAATGGAAATTTTACATATAGAAACACAATGTTGATTTCAACATTTATTTCTGTGGAGCTGCATTATTTATGAATCTTTATTTTTATGAATGTTTCAGAAATAAATGATTTTCTGCATTAAATATATATCAATACAGATGACAGATGTTATTGTACATTCATTTTATTTTTGGTAAGGGAAATATAAGTCTAAAATCTAATTTAATATAATTTTAGTTCAGTTTTAAGGTATTTCAAACATTTTACAGTTCTTTTTTACATCTGTCAACATTGTTTTGATTATCTTGATTTGCATGGCAGGAAGTACTTTAAAAAGATGCATACTTAAAGAATATTCCACTTCATATGACAAAATTGTGGTCTTGTAGAAATGAACCATTGAAGTGCTTAAAGTGAAGTTTTAAAACTTGGAATGATGAATAATTTTTCACTTCATGATGTCATCCATTTGTATTCCTCAGACTATTAGTCAGTTCAAAAAATTTTATACAGGAACCATTCAAAATGTCAACTGAAGAATTTAGAATTGATGCAGAAACACATCTGTGATTCAGAACAAATCTGTCTCTCCTTTGTCTTGCCATTTCTTACGTAACAATCGTGAATCATACAATACCTGTTGTTTTTCATCTGTATTATGCAATCATTGGAAATTTTCAATTGATTCCAGCAAAATTTTATGCATTTATTTTTAGTTCTACACACTTCATATGTTTTCATAATTGAATAGATCTATGTCAATGAACAACATGTCATTCCATGTAGGCAGACAATTTTATTTGGGAAAAGTCAAGTTCAGGAACAAAAATATACAAAACCATTAAAAAATGTTTGTAAAATTTGCATATGTCATGAGTACTGTTTTATAGTACTAACCAATCAGACATTGTAATAATATGAGCAGCTTGTGATGTTTTAGAAGAGTTTGTGAAGGTATTTTTTTAATGAACAATAGTGGTTCATTGCTTCAAAAAATATAAGACTTTTCTCTGTTTTATAGTCAAAATAGCTCTAACTTTACAGAATTCTTAGAAAAGAACTAGAGTCTTTTATCACATTATTGAAACTTTACAATTATTATCTGCCTATCTTAAAAGTTGGAATTTTCGTGAACTCTGTCAAGGTTGTACTTCTCTAAGATTATATATTTTCTACAGAGTTTTCACCCTATAAAAAATCCAAACTTTTAGCAGTGCCATGTATAAAAATTGCTTTTGACCACAAATCCATCAGTTTATAATTTATAATAGTTTTATTTCCTTGTAATAAATAACATGACATCTCAGATAATTGAACTTAACTTAGGGCAGTGTCTATACTAATGTTAACCCATACATATTTAATAATGCCAGTCAGTATCTCCACTGATGTTAACCCATACATATTAAATGATATCAGTCAGTACCTCCACTGATGTTAACCCATACATATTAAATGATATCAGTCAGTATCTCCACTGATGTTAACCCATACATATTAAATGATATCAGTCAGTATCTCCACTGATGTTAACCCATACATATTTAATAATGCCAGTCAGTATATCCACTGATGTTTACCTATACATATTTAATAATGCCAGTCAGTATATCCACTGATGTTTACCTATACATATTTAATAATGCCAGTCAGTATATCCACTGATGTTTACCTATACATATTTAATAATGCCAGTCAGTATCTCCACTGATGTTAACCCATACATATTAAATGATATCAGTCAGTACCTCCACTGATGTTAACCCATACATATTAAATGATATCAGTCAGTACCTCCACTGATGTTAACCCATACATATTAAATGATATCAGTCAGTATCTCCACTGATGTTAACCCATACATATTTAATAATGCCAGTCAGTATATCCACTGATGTTTACCTATACATATTTAATAATGCCAGTCAGTATCTCCACTGATGTTAACCCATACATATTAAATGATATTAGTCAGTACCTCCACTGATGTTAACCCATACATATTAAATGATATCAGTCAGTATCTCCACTGATGTTAACCCATACATATTAAATGATATCAGTCAGTATCTCCACTGATGTTAACCCATACATATTAAATGATATCAGTCGGTATCTCCACTGATGTTAACCCATACATATTAAATGATATCAGTCGGTACCTCCACTGATGTTAACCCATATATATTAAATGATATCAGTCAGTATCTCCACTGATGTTAACCCATACATATTAAATGATATCAGTCAGTATCTCCACTGATGTTAACCCATACATATTAAATGATATCAGTCAGTATCTTCACTGATGTTAACCCATACATACCAATGGTACCTAGGAATACAAGTTCCTGTTGACTTTCTTGTTGACCCCATGCTGATAGATATACTAGTTTTGAATTTCTCCATGTTCTTTAAAGCGGATGAATGAAGGCCTGGAAAATAATTGTGAAAACCCTGGTAATAACTTTTTGTATAGAATTTTCTCAACATTGATATTGAAGAAGCTTTACTAGGTAACCAAACTCTGATTTTTTGCTGACTAGGCTGATCTTAACATCATGAATGAAAATGAATTATGTATCAAGACTGAAGTTTAATTTCCTCTTGTTTCTAAAACCAAGTTTCCTTATAAGTATTGGTAAGGATTTGTTTGATAGATTTATTGTATTCCAACTCTGCCTTGATGTCTGTCAGATTGTAAGCTTACATGGTATTTGGTCTGTCAGGATTGGTGAGGCTGCAGAGATTGGAGACTATCTCATTGATAATGTTTGTAACTCCATTGACCTATTGTTTTGTATGGATCTTACTTTTATTGTATTTATGGAGACATTTCACATGTTGATATAATCTTTCCAGTAAAAAGTTTATTCTAGAAGATCTTATGTGAACTCCATGTTGAGTCATTAGGATAAATATAATGCATGGGTATAATCAGTTATTTTTATACAACCACAAAAAAAAATTTACTCATATTGTGTTGATATTGTTGTCGTCATGGTCATCTGTGTTGTCATCTGTAGAAACTTGGTTTTTGCGCAGTAGATTGGATGTTAGTTGGTTGATCTTATAGAATTTTATAACAAGGTTCCCAACGTCAAAAGGATCGTTGGTATTGATTTTGGGGGTTATTGCCCAAACCATTTTTGGAATAAAGGGCAAAAAACAAGCATTTCAAAGAATTTAACTATATGATTTCAATAAAAGCAATTGTTTGTACCTTTTAGGAATTGAGTGTCAAAAAGGGACCAGAAATATGATTTTCCTGATGTCCAGACAATAACTTGACTAATTAATGGGACCATTTAAAAAAAAAAAAATCTTATCACAAGTTGACATACCACCAAAGGAAAGCTAGAAATAACTTTGGGAGCTATCCAGACATGAACACGTGTAAAAAAGACGATAGACCTCTTTGAATTGTACTACTAGGTGCCATACTTCAAAAGAGACTAGCAGTGATTTTTGTAGTTGCGACTTCAGCCTATTAAGAATTAAGGGTCAGATACAAGAATTTTTTCTGATTTCTGAATGACAGATTGAGTGAAAGACAATGGATCTCCATGAAATACCATAGAGTACCATACCTACTAAGGAAGGTCATGACTGATTTTGGAGATTTTGACTGTAACCATTTAGGAATTAGGGGCCAAAATGGGTTAAATTCTTATTCTTTGTCATATGTATACTCACAATAAAGAAAAAATCAAAGCTGCATCAAGTTTGAATTGCGTTTCCATACATGATTGCCCCAACTGTTTAGGGTTTGACCTCTGTGGCCATATCAAGCTGTGTCCCACTAAGCATTTTATTTAAGCAAATAACAGACCCATACTGAGCTAATGTTTGTTTTTTTTCCAGTTCACCTTTTCTCTCTGTATAGATAGCTACTGGTACATAACATGCTTTAAGCTCCAATGTGTTTTCCATAAATATTGTAAAGTCTGTGTCCATCCATCATTCTTTAACTAATTATGTTGTCAATATTGTTGATTCTAAGAATATCTCGGTAATTCACCCTTACTTATGTCAATGCGATAACTAAATGTGCATTCACAAACCACAGTAAAGTTCATAATGTTCTTTGAAATAGTTATTAAATAATGTTTATTACTAAAGTGCATGGTTCTCAGAGTTTACTAAGAGTACAAAGAAGAGTTTATTGACAGTTTTTCACATGGTTTCTGTGTTACAGTAGACAACCTTCACATCTATATAATAGAGTGGTCCTCAAAGAATACTTCATCAGTATATCACTAAACTTCTTTTCACTTTAGACTGGCAATATAGTTTGAAACATTACTTTCAGCCATCATTATTTATATATTTGGACATAGCTATTTATGTTAAAGAAACAGACTTTTACTGGATATCTGTTTTGAAACATTTATGAATCTTTCTTTGAATTGTTTTTCAACTCTTTGTTCTGAAAATTTCTTAGAATCTTTTTTAATTAACAAAATTAGGTGCAAAAAATATTGGATCATTATAAATGAGAATTGTATTGGTCATAAGTAATTCAGATAAAATATGAAGAATATTTACCCTAGACTTCCTGTAATTTCTAGGAAAAGATATTTTTAGAATCTTTTTCAGACAAAAAGATGTATCTTACAATGTCCATAGTTTTAATAGAAATAACAGGGATTAGATAGGTCTAAGTAGTGGGTGAAGTTTAAGTCAGGTCAAAATATTCTGTCAATGACTCATTGGGCACAACCTTATTGCTTTGATTTATACATTTTTAAAATATTACCTTGACAATTCATTGGATAATATATATAGTACAGTATCTGATAAATAATTACAAATGAATGATAACTGACTGATTTATAATATGATATTTGAACTTTTATAAGTAGTTCAGGCTTTGAACTATGTTTGATAATAATAAATCATATGAACCTTGTCATCTGTGTCATATGCCCTATACAGTATGAAAAAACAATCCTAATATGATCTTTAGATAATCTGTATCATGCTCAAAAAGAGATAAAAGATGAGTCTGGAAACTAAAAAAAAATTCACATGTTGTTTTGTCACTGTTGTTTTTTAAACAAACCTGATTGTTTTCTCTTTTTTCTTACTCAGATTTTAACTGTTACAAGTTTTATTTTGTATTCAACATTTCTGAATATAAATTTCTTTTTTTTGTCAACTTAGTAAAATCATGTCAGTATAAAAACAAATTCATCAAATTACTTTGAACCTATAACCAATATTTAATGAGATAAGATTTACAATATAAAGGCCTTTTTCCTTTTAACTAACTTTCAAGGGTTGACAATAAATGAACTTTTGTTTTCTGTTCTATGGAAAGGTCATAATAAATGAACTTTTGTTTTCTGTTCTATGGAAAGTCATAAAATATTAAGGATATAATTGCAATACATTTTTTTTGTTTTTTTTTGTTTTTTGGTTTTTTTTTTTTTGCTAAGTAGGAAGTTTAGGTTTGAGTTTGTAGATCACCCACATCAAGTGAAGTCATTATATCAACTCCTTAGATTCTTAAAAGGGTAAAATATTTCTGTGGTTTTATTTTGTAGGTCAGAATTCCTAGAAGTTAACAAAGCACATTGTTATAACATTAAGAATGTGAACATTGTATTCCAAAGTACACTTGGCCTGACTTGATGGTTTGCTTCTGTCTTATTTATGAAACTGTCTTTTTAGATAGGACAAATAATATATATCATAGTATATCCATCTGTCTATATCAATTTGTGTATGCAATTCCTTTGAAACTGCTCAACAGATTTAATACAAATTCTGTAGGATTGGTAGTCACCATATATTTTTTATCATATTGGGCTGTCATTTTGACTGACAAATTTTACAGGAATAATGGGACTAATGCTCCTCATTGACTTTTTTTTTGTAGGAATGGGGCCATATGGCTACATGTATCAATCATGTTAAATACTGTAGTAAAGAGACTCCATTTTATTTTTCATTGTGAACCAATTATTTATTTCAGGGTACATTATAGGATTTGAATCATAAAAAGTATTTTCTGATTTTGTGTCAAAACTGAAGAACAAAGTTATGGCTTTTTATTCATTTTTTGAAAAAATTATTTTCCCTGTTAATCAGAGTTATATAGATAAAGCAGTGGTGAGGCATAGCATGAGTCTTAATTTTTCATACTTTGTTACGTGTCTTTAGAATCTTTTTTAGAGACCTGTAAATTAAAATATTGCAACTGATGATGTCATATTTGATGAAAATGTATCTTTGAAATCAGAAAATGAGAGTTGATATGAAATATATTTGATCCTTTATTCATTATATAACAAGACATTACTTAAGTTTAAGTAAAATATTCCTTGAAATAATTCAAGAAGAAATGTGCTGGAAAGGAAAATTAGCTTTAACAGTGCAAGAACTTTCGTTGTGTGTCTCTATGTAATATGCAGATGACAGAACATAGACTGTTGTTTTCAGACCATGTGTCAAGTCAATCATTTTTTTGTAGTATTTTATTCCTGATCTATATATTCTTATGTGATACACTTCCCTAAGGTGGAGACTTGATCCCTGACCTACATCCCTGCGGGCGGAGGCTTGTTTACCCTAGTCACATTAACTCAATTCTTAACTGATATATCACCTAAAGCAAAAAATCCAACATTTATTACTTTGATGAACTTTCAAAGATTAAATTGCTTGTAACTTGCGTCATTTCATTTGACAAAAACATTGTTCCGTGTTTCTTTGCCTGGTATTTCCTTGTCACTGCAATGTTGTCCACATTATATAGGTAAAGACATCAATTTACCTTTCTGATAGCCGCAGGATAAAACAGAAATTATGTACATGATCAAAATCCTATGAAGGACCACCCTTGTCGTTTAAGATGTATTAAAACAACATTCAATACTTAATTTTGATTTGTTACTTGTGGTTTTTTCTAAAGGTATGTTAGTGCTTAAACATTGCATTACGTCAATGTCTGACAAGTGTCAGCCTAAGGTGTCTCCAGGTCATAGGTAATACGGCCATCCATCTCATAGATTTCTCAATACTTTCTGTCAAGTTTCAGAAAGTTATGATGCTATGATATAAGTCACCTTTTTCAAGGAATAACTTCTTATAGCTTTGATCCATGGTTATAATTTAATTCAGACTGGATAGTAAAGCTTTTGCCACCAAGAGCCAGTTGAGCATAAGGTTAGGGGAATTAACTCTGTATGCTTGGCTCTAGTGACTTGGAATATGTGTGTAGGTTAAGACTCTTTTGGCAAGTAACTACAGATAAAGTTTCAAGAATTTAATAATAACACTAGCCAAAAGTAACCAAAATATAAAGTGCACTATTAAAATTGTCACAGTTTCTGGTTCTGTAATATTAACTTTCAAATTTTAGAATGTCCAAATTCACTAAATCCAAATTTGAAAAAAAATTGATAAAGTCCAGAAGGTTAAGTTCTGATCCAGCATGTACTGGAGTCTGTTTAATGGAAGTCTAATGAATCAGTAATGTTTGCGAATAGCTGGTTATGGATGATTGGGAGTGACTGGAACTAGAATACTCTGTAGGTTCTACTGTATTCCTTCTGTACTGTAGTTAACTTCACTGTTACTGTTTCTTACTCTATTCTATATTTTACCCTATCTCTTTTCATTTAATTTCTTCAGTCTATTTATGGTCCAAAACTGACAACTGCTCAAGACTGGCATGTATTCCAGCAATATTAACCTGGTGTCGTCCTCGAACGCCAACATTTTATATGTTATCTATTCCTGGAATGCCAACAAAAATATTTCAATAGATGTTTATATTATAACAATTAAAATGATTTCATAAGTATTAACCTTTGTTTGAAATATGCCAAAAGCTAATTATGAGATAATAATTAAATGAAAGATGAAAAACATTTGTCACTCTAATTATGTAATTAAACAATAATAATCAAAAGAGAGTAACTTCTAGCCATCTGTGACATTTGACTAATCTCAGATCTAATTCTTTGATTGCTTACATTTAAATAAGTAATTAACAAAAATAATATAGATAAGAAGAATGACAAAAATAATTCATAAAATTTCTACAAAAATGTTAAAATTTTGTGCAATGAGTTTTACACCTGACACTTTTTTCTAAGTGATTATTTTGGATAAATAACTTTACACTATGACCTCTAGTTTCGAAGAAAATACAAAGCTTAATTCATGACTTTTGCTGGGTTCCCTTAACATTTTCTGGTAAGTTATAAACTTGAGAGGATACAGTGGGTCTTTCTTAGATTGATCTGATGAACTGCTTTAAGTGGTTAAAGGAGATTTAGAATTTCTACCAAACATAGAATCAAACAGAATTCATCTTCCATTGTCCAGTAAGCAACTTAAGGCAGTTTATCATGAAATGGTCATTCCATCAAACCAACTCTTATTCCCTGAAGTGTTCTATTTTACTTACCGTAATACATTTTTTGAAGATACCAAGCTTATGAACTAGGTTGTGGTCTAAGGTTACCAATTTTTAAAAAAAATATTTATTATTTCACAAGAACATTTGAACTATGATTGAAGTAATTATAGGTTCTTAAACAACATTATCCATCCCTTGATTTCACCATTAAAAAAAAAAAATATTATCCATCTCTTACATTTTACTGTAAACAACATTATCCATCCCTAAGATTCCCCTGTAAATAACATTATCCATCCCTAAGATTCCCCTGTAAATACCATTATCCATCCCTGAGATTCCCCTGTAAATAACTATCCATCCCTAAGATTCCCCTGTAAATACCATTATCCATCCCTGAGATTCCCCTGTAAATACCATTATCCATCCCTAAGATTCCCCTGTAAATAACATTATCCATCCCTAAGATTCCCCTGTAAATAACATTATCCATCCCTGAGATTCCCCATTAAACAAGATTATCCATCCCACAGCTTCCCCAGTAAACAACATTATCTTCCCTTCGATTCCCACTGATGTAAGAGTGTCGCCTTTTTATCACTGTATGATTTAATTGGTAATTTTAACAAGATACTTGACATGTTGTTTTTTCCTCTTCAGCAACACTTACATCTCACTTAGGTGATACAGCCACTCTCCTGTTGACCCAAAAATTAGAGGTATAGAAATGGCTTCCAAAATACCTGTAGTTTTGACCTACTTAGGTTGAGTAATATATCAGAACATATGTAGATTAAGACAGCTGAAAATGATTTACTGGTGTAAATGCACACTTCGTCAGATTTTAGATGTTGCATCTGTCATTAGCATAATGGGGTTAAAAGGCCAGCGTGTCAGACATGGCCAGGTAATTTCTCACCTGACAAGATTTCCTCTTTGATGTTATATACCTTGATTTATTGCTAAATGAGATAAAATTAGATCAGGATGATTAAACTTGTAAGTTGAAATTTAAGACCTTATAAGTATAGTGTTCAGCATCAGAATCCCTTCTGTAAATCATATCTCCATTAATTAGTTTGGTATTAAAAGGATTGTAATTTGTAACATGTCATTTTTATGCCCCCACAACTAAACGTTGGGTGGGGGGATATTGTTTTACTATCTTCATCTGTTGGTCTCAATCTATTGCATGATAACTCAAAAATCACCTATTGAATTAAATCTTTGAGAAAGTGTCTATATCCACAGTTGGAAGCTCCCCTTTTTTAAAATTTTAATTTCCAATTTTTTGTTTCTGAGTCATTGAAATTTATTCATAAAAAGGGCGGTAATTTCCACTTTTCGCACAATAACTCAAAAACGCTTTCACCAATTATAATGAAACTTTGAGGAACATGTATGTATTCATAGTACGAAGCTCCCTTTAAATTTTGGGGGGAAATTCCACTTTTTCAGTTGAGAATGCCTGTAGATATTTAGCTGACTTTTGGTATGTGAGTCTATCAATATGAGCTAATAATTCTGCTCAGACAATGGACGTAAAAAAATTTCATAGAAAAAACAGTATTTTCCATACATTTTTCACCTTTGCAGATAATGCACTGATTTTTGGTATGTGAGTTTTTTTCAAATACTGTCAATTTGTGGAGGCATGTATGAGGTATATAAAAACATTTATACATGAGGTTGAAATATTTGTTTTTTGTGAGATTCCTGATTTGGAATTTCCGATTACCAAAAAACTAAATGATGATGGAATTACTAAGGTAGATAACTCTAATTTTTTCTTCTTCACCTAAGTGACAATTTATCATTGTCATGTTCCAGAATATATTATTTAGTTAATGTCTTGCAGTGCCGTGTGTAAAAGAAAAATGATTTCAGGTGCAATGAAATAAATGTCACATTGGCTCCAAGGGACCAGGTGAGGGACTTCAACCTCATCTTATAAGGCAAGTCTTTGACTGTTATTGTAGTTGAATCATCTTCCTAGTGATTTCCCTAACATATGGTTACTTTCAAAATCTCACTTCCCAACTTATTCAATTTGCGCCAAACTTGTCATATATATTCTTTAAGCATATCTGATAGTAGGTGGCAGCTCAGTTTTGTGTTTCAAGCAGTATGAAGAAGGTTTACTAAAAGCATATAATTTGATATCTGTCAATTTTTTTAATATAATGACAATGAATTGTATATGAACAACAAAACCAACTTAAAGTTGTATTTGTTCTTAAATATTTTGAACAATCTGCCAAGTTAACACCTAAGTAGATTTTAACATGAAAGTATGTAAGCACATATGCATGCCATACTAATGTTTTGTTCTGAACAAGTTAGCCCACTGACAATGTGGGGGTAAAGAATATAGCAGGTAGAACCAATGATCATCAAAAAATATTGAAAAATAGCCTTTGTATAATAAGTAACCAAACCATTCATTTTGTGCTGCAACTTCACACTTTGTAAAAATTTCAGTTTGGTCAGCTTAAATCATTGTTAAAGTCTTATAAAATGGAGACACTGATGTGAATGTGGACTCTATAAACACTATTGACCAACCATACCATAGGTTAGATCAGTGACTATTGACCTACCATACCATAGGTTAGATCGGTGACTATTGACCTACCATACCATAGGTTAGGTCAGTGATAATGATAAACAGTATTGACCAACCAAACCATAGATTAGATCGGTGACTATTGACCAACCATACCATAGGTTAGGTCAGTGATAATGATAAACAGTATTGACCAACCAAACCATAGGTTAGATCGGTGACTATTGACCAACCATACCATAGGTTAGGTCAGTGATAATGATAAACAGTATTGACCAACCAAACCATAGGTTAGATCAGTGACTATTGACCAACCAGTCAGTGATAATGATAAACACTCATATTTTGTCCTTTAATTGTTTTATTTTGGTTGATATTGATCTTTACTTATTCTGTAAAATTCAGCAAAAGTTCAGTGACAACAGTGTTTCGAGGGCGCTCAGCGGCTTGTAGCATAAAGAAGGTCATTGATACTGTAATCTTAGTTGAATTTAAACTTTAATCATTTCTCTAAATAGTTGATAGTGGCAAAGTAGGTGACTGGCCCTGGTTAAGATAATGTGGTAGAGACCTCAAGGTACTTTTTGTGGTCCCAATCAAGTCATTGACCATAATAACTTATTCATCATGTTTTTGTGGTTTCCTATTGTAAATATTTTGGGTCTAGTATCTCAGGATAACAAGGAAAGTATGCCAATTTCAGAATTGTAGGCTTTTAAAGGTTGTTGTTCATTGATTTTATTTAATCTGGTTCATATTCTTCAGTGCCTTAATCTTTTAATCAAATTTATCAGTTTCTTTTTGTATAATACTGTCAACATGATGAAGTGTCACTAACCAAGTTTCATGACCTTCATATCTTGTTTATTCCATATAAAAAGCAGTTAACCAACATTATAAAAACTTGGTAATTTCACAATTTCTAGTGACTTCTGATCTTTTGTTTTAATAAATAGGATAAGTGTAATTTGTTTTTCAAGAATTAAAAATGTAATTATAATTAACTATAATTAGTTACAGTTTTTGAAGTGATTCATTGTAATGTGTAATTCAGCATTTTTTTTAAAAATTACTTTCCATATTTTTGTATGTCATTACTAATTACTTTTCAGTTACATGCAATTACATGGTGTCAGGTCCTTAGAAGATTGTACTTAGTGTCAAGTTAGTGGTAAAAAGTCATCAGTTTTAAATGTAGACAATGCTTCATATCAATACTTTTAACTTATCATTGTATCATAATTGTGTAAAAAAAGTCATCAAGTTTAAATGTAGAAAAGTGCATTAAATTTTCAACACACTTAGATTTTATTACCAATATATACTTTTCATATGTTAAAGTTTCATAATTAGATACTGGTAAATTATTCCAAATAAATTTTATAAACATTGAGAAAATGTTTTATAAACAATTCTTAATTTGGCATGAATTTTAAGGTTAAATAACCTTAAATTATAGCAAACATAACCCTGTCTTTACAGCAAAGGAATATTTTAAAGTTTTAAAAGTCTGAAATGTTAATGAGGTGGATAAATATACTTCTGACTTACTTGTGAACCCCAGTGTTTTCTGCTTCTGTTGAAAGACTCTTTTTCATTGCTGTATTTCATTTTTAAATTTTACTCTAATATGAGGAAATACAGATATGAATAATTGTAATTTAATTAATCATTTAACAAATTTTGTGTAATTGTAATTGTAGTTTAATTGAAAAATGTGGCAAGTAATTGGTTTGTAATTAGTTACTAAAGCATGTAATAGACCCCAGTTCAATACTTGACTCAGACTGTGTTGTCTTCCTCAATGTTACTATACTTTCAGCATTATTGTGTACATTTTTATCTTATCCTTTGAATGATACTCTGCAATTCCAATATATCTCTTTCCTAAGTGAAAAAAAAATAAAATCATAAATATCCTAGAATAACTTATGTGTTTGTAGTAGGGATATAGTCAAATAGTATAATACAGAGTGTATAATGCATACATGTAATGCACATCAATGTAAAGGAGATATTCTGTTTGTAAATGACTATTCCACAACTACAGCTATTCAGATATGTTAAAGAGGGCATCCATGCAACAACTAGACAGTGGGTGGCACATGACAAATTTTATTTAAAAAAAAAAAAAAAAATTCATCCATTTTGTGTTGCATATGCATTCTTATTCAAAGTTGAATGTTGGTTTCTGATAAAACTGCAACAGTAGCATTGAAATTCATTGAAAAAGGGAGATAACTATTCATTTTGTGCAAAATTAGGTTGCTCTCTTAGAGAACTTTAAAATTATTTTCTGACATTATCCTAAATGGGAATAAATTGGCTGGTTTTTGCTTTTAAATTATTGGTTTTAGTAGTGAATTTCTCAGAAATTCTATTTAGCTTTAGTCATTTGCTTCAACTATCTTGACCATATTTTCTATTCAATATCTCCTATTACTAACCAAAATGCCTTCCCATTTATCTGTTTGCATTTAATTCTGTCAACAAAAACTAGGTTTCTAGGTCATTTTGAAATTGATTGAATTATTTATGATCTGGTGAGATTTAGTTTAATACAGTTTCTAAATATAGTACTCCAAACCTGTGGGCTTTGTTATAATGACCAATCAGAGCCAAGATATTTGTTGAAAGCTCTCATTACATCTATTTTGTTTTATCACAATATTCAAGCTTTTTTCTTTTTATTGTTAAGGATCATTTTTTTTTAATTCTTTCTTTTCTATGTTTAGAACTGCATACTAAAAGTTTTATTGATCATTACTGTCAAACATGTTCTGCTCTACTATGATGCTGCTATATTCTAAGCCATGGTCTGCCTTGTAAAATTTCATTGCTAATTTATAGAGGTATGCATAAATGGAACTGAATATATATGTCAAGTATAGTTGGGAGTTATTGTTAATTTACATTGAAAGATAATATTTTGGAGCACCATATTTATTAAAAAATTGATTGGTTTTGCAGATAAGAACACTATAAATGAAAAATAATCAAAGATTGATGGACTTAACTATATACCATCAGAAAAAGTCCTGAAAGTAGAAAATCAGAGCTGTTCTATTTTATGCTTTGTAATACCTTTTATATTTTCATTTCTTTGAGGCATAGTATTTTGAATTTGGTTTCTATATAATGATGATTATAATAAAAGAATGAAAAACAAAAACATGAATTGTTTTCATTTTCTTTCAACTGTTATTTTAAGGAATATTCTGTATTTTGGTCTTGAATGATATTATGGCCTTAATTTATTGATTGCAATACATGTATATACTTTAAAACTAACTGGCATGAAAAATTGATACATGTATTTTTAACTGAAAGCAAGTATATGTTATTAAAAAGTTAAGCTTCATTTTGCACTTAAGTGTCCATGTAATTCATACAAGTGCTGTCAAAAAGGATTTGTTTGTCTGCACACATTTCACCTAATGTTATGCAATATTCATTTTTATTATTTTTAATTTCTTTATTTGACAAAGTTAATTTTCAAGGCTGAATGTGATATAAAGCAAATGTACCATTCTTCCTAAAGTTGTAAATGATTACTTCGTGTCTTTGTATATTGGATCTGGGAAACTTATCCACCACAGGGAATATTACCTGAGAAACTTGTCCACCACAGGGAATATTACCACATTAAAGACAGGAGGACCAAATGTTTGCTGTAACAGACTTGTACTTATGAGAAAAATTTAATTTTCATTATCACTGCATATAGAAATATTTGTAACGAACATATTAGGTTTTCCCCTGATCAATAAGACTGTTTCAGCAGGATGATCAAAAATGTGTCAGAGAAAAAGTCCAAATCAATATCCCAGTGACCTAAAGATGACTTCTATTCTGGATCCTAAGAACCCAGCTCTGATCTTAATCATCTTATAAGGAAGACATGAACTTTAGGTGACATTTCATGCAGGAAAGAACTCGAAAAAAACCTTGGTTTTAAAAGCCATGCTTTAATTAGTGGTTATTTACTTCAGAAGATTAAATGCAATTACTACTACTGGTTTGAATTAGATATGCTTTGATAGAATATCAAGGCTTAAAATGACACTTTTTGCAAATTTTCTTGATTGATGTATCTTGTTTAACCCTTAAGCATTAAAACAAGATAGGTTTCTGGTTCAGGTCATTCAGTACATTTTTTAAAAGGCCACACAAGTTTTTTTGGTTGTATAATGTTGGTGTCTGTTAATTTTTATTTATTATATGTATATGGGAATGACTCCTTTTATCTGTCTGCAGATTTGTGCTCAGGCAATAACTTATTTGATACCATATTTGGCTTATGGACATATCACCATTAAATGATGTGTTGTATGCATTCATTACCTCTTTATGACCTTGACCATTGACCTCAAGGTCAAAATTTTTGAAGATTTTTTTTTTTTTTTTTTTCTTTTTAACTTTGGCCCATATATGTGTAACCATGAGACATTGTGTGGCATAAATTCATGACCCCAATATGACCTTGATTCTTGACTTCATGGTCAAAATTATAGGTTTATATATAAGTCCACACATATTTTTGTATGGTGCTATCAACCATGTTGTTGTCATTATCATCTATAGACACTTGGTTTTCTTGCAATAACTTGAATATTAGTTGGTTGATTTCTATTAAATTTTATAACAGATCTCACAATTTTCAACAGCCAAACTAATAATTGTCTAATACTTAAACACAAAGTCTCTTCTGGTTATACATCCATGTGTTATTACCCCAGCATGAATCTGCACAGACAGACTGAATGCTTGTTTTTGTCCCTAATTATAAAACAGTTGGGGCTATGGTTTGGAAACTATGGCCCCAACTGTTTTATAAATAGGGACCAAAAACAAGCATTTCATAGAATTTAACCATTTTTAACTCCAGTTCACGTAAAAGCATAAGAATGTCTATGATATTGTTCCACAATATTCTATACCACAATAGTCAGTCCTGTTTTGGGGTTAGGACTAAAACATTTTAGAAATTTGGTGTATTATGCTGTGCTCCTCAAAGCTCTTTATTCTGTCTTCTATTACAAATCAAACACAGGTTGATATACTCTGAATGAAGAAACTTGATGTTTAAGTGTTGAATAATTATCAGTTTAGCTGTTGAAAATAAAACACTCTTATGAGGCTGACTTTATAGCTGATCTGATCCGAAAGAAAGAATATCTTTTAGCTAGATCCTTTAATCTCAGTTTCCACTATATAGATGACATATTATCTTTAAACAATCCTAATTTTGGGGATTTGATACATCGCATCTATCCCAAAGAACTTGAGATAAAGGAGACTACAGACACTGTAAAGTCAGCCTCATATCTTGACCTACACTTAGAAATCGATGATAAAAGAAAACTATTGGCCTAACTTTTCGACAAACGTGATGACTTTTCATTCAGAATTGTCAATTTTCCTTTCATATGTGGCAACATTCTTTCAGTATCTGCATATGTAGTGTTCATATCACAACTCATACGTTATTCCAGAGCTTGCTGACACTACACAGACTTTTTGTATCGCGCTAGAATTCCAACAAATAGGCTTCTGGAACAGGGTTATGTTGCTACAAAATTGTAGTCATCACTTCAGAAGTTTTATGGTTGTCATCATGAACTTGTGGATCATTACAGTGTATCCATCTGCGCCATGAAAACCGATTTGTTCAATGTGTCATAGTTTTCCTTTCCTCTTTTGTCTACCACGGACTTGACTTATTTATGAGCAACTCGGCGGGTGTTTTTAGAAAAGCAGAGGACACTTACCTTACTGGTGCACCTGGTCCATGCTCCCAGTTTTTAGTGGAGTCCGAGTTGCTCATTTGCGTTCGTTACTTTGTATGTATGATTTTAGTTATTTTATGTTCTTTGTTGTGTATGTCTGTTTTCCATGTCTGGTCTTTGTCCCTGGATTACATTCTTTTGATTACTGCTATAAGCTTGGTTTCCTCTTAGGCCTGAAAATTGTGAAAGGGTTTTCTTACTAACCCTAACTTGGTCCTTTAATTACACCACAATTAAGACATAGAGAACAGCTTTATGTTCTCAATGTGGGGATAGAACTCAAAAGTCAAACAAATTTTTTTCGTTTCCAAGACTGTCTAAGTCTCTGTTAGTGGATTTGTTTATAGATACCAGAGTCCTTGGTTTTCACCTTTTTATTCACTATGAATTTGGTCTATTAACAATTTTATGCATGACCAGTGACTATTGGAGTTATGGTGCCTTCAGCAGCTGTATGATAAGAAGATGAAGAAGGCAGGATAGAAATCAATAGATGTCCCAGTAACCTATACATGACATTGGGTGACAGATGCAGCTGACTACAAATTCATCTTTATGGACATTTCCAGCAGTGGTTTAATAGTCTTGGTGATAGGAAACCTCTTGTTATAATTAATCTCAAACATGGAACTCTCTACAAGAAAGAAATACATCTATTGACCTACTGAACTGGAGGTGGTGACTTATGACTCAAAATATCCATTTCTTACAAATGATAGTTGTCTCCTCCTGGTGTTGATTTCCAAGGCTCTTTGGTCATCAATTACAGTACAGGATTTTTTTTGTTACATGGTTAAAGTTTTCAATAGTTCTTAATGTGCAGAAGATATATTTATTTTCATTTGATAATGTAAAATTCTTTTGGTTACGATAAAACATTAAAAATCATTTGACATTGTTCATTTGAAGGTTCCTATCAGGAAAATCTGCCTTATCATTTGACTTGTTATTTTGGTGTTTTATATCAGCTGATGTATCATACCTAGCTGGCAATAAGTATTAGTTTTACCTTGATTTCCCTTAAAAAAACTTTAAATTAGCTGCTAGAACTTAGCGTCTCTTAAAAGATCAAGTTAACTTTTCATAATATTTATGTTTTTAATGAAATTGTTCAC
Organism: Perna viridis; assembly: GCA_037379345.1. Taxonomy (NCBI): domain Eukaryota; kingdom Metazoa; phylum Mollusca; class Bivalvia; order Mytilida; family Mytilidae; genus Perna; species Perna viridis. The sequence continues at coordinate 6,310,930 of CM074511.1, read as the reverse complement.
ATACTTTGCATGCTTATATGCATCTTTGATTCTGATCTGATTTGAATAAAGGTGGCTTTGTAGAAAGGGGTGACCTGGTGAAGGGCAAGTGTCAAGGTAAAACAAGCTAGAACTTGCTTGGGTAGGTTAATAAGTCATGGTTATACTTATGTTCGCTCATTGAAGTCCTGTGAACTGGAAATAAGATCAAGGTATGTTTCCTTTGTGAAACATGCTCTCTCTTTGTTTATGGTCAAGTAGTAGCGACAGATGGGTTAGTGGGGCAGAAAATTACTTGGTTGCTTTGTTCACATGCAAGGCTATGTGGAGGTCACTCAAGTTCTATGGGGTTGTTTTGACTTTTGAACAAAGGGGGCAAGAATTTTGATTTATTTTAAACCTGTAATTTTGTAATATGGCTCCAAGAGAAATGAGCCATCATGATCAAACAATGGAAACCTAACATGCCTCTACTTGACCCAGTTTTGTAATGATGGAATCAATTCTAAATTTGGTCTGTGGGCGGGCATCATTAATTTATTGATGAATGAATAAAACACAAGTACAGATGGGTCATTAATCTTTTATTATCAATGAATAAAAGGCTTTTTTCAAGGATATTTTCTAGAATTAAAAACTTACTGATTAGTTAATTAAGCTGAAGATACAAAGATACAGTAATGGAAGCATTACTACTGATTTCTAATTATTTCTTAGTTCTGTTAATGTTAATGATTCAGCTGAGTGACATTTACATTGGTCATAGTTATATTTTATAAGTTAGGTACCATCAGCCATTAATCATTGTCAATGACAATAGTATGGTGCCAGAGACTGGAACTGAGTAAGTACCAAAACATGCCCATTATATTGTTTGTTATCAATGACTATTCTGTGTTATTGTTTTAAGCATTTACTTTCAATTATTAGAAAGTCTGAGTGCAGAAAGGTATCTTCACTAAGTGAACTTTTTTAGGCACTCATTTTCACTTATTGAGAAATCTAAGTAGTGCATTTTTCAACTGAGATAGTGCTTCAAGCGATTACATATAAATTTCTTTTATTTTGAGCAACATTAATTGTATTTTCAAATAAATAGATAAAGTTTTCCTAAGTGTTGCATAATGGGTGATGATGTAATTTGATGTAAAAATCAGTTAGCCGTTTGTGGGAATTTGAGGTTTAAAATTTTTTTTTTAAATGTTTGATGCAAATCTGAAATCTAGAGTGTTGCAATTTGGCGTAAAAGAATGATATTCTGATTTATAGGGTATTAAAAAAATAATAAGTACTACAAATCTGGATATTGAATTGCTATGTTCATGTTGTGAACCTTATGCTATATTAACATGGAATAAGATTTCACTGTATTTTCAACCATTTTTGGGCATGACAACTAAATTCGAGCAGTTTATTTAATTATCACATTTATTTCAAAAATTGCTTGTCGAAAATAACATAAGGACAACTACATAAATTGAATTCCACATGGAGCGGGAATCACATGAGCTTAAATTCACACAAGTTTCATGCCTATTTAGACTGTAAACCTGCTTATATATCACAGAATGAATTATCAATAATATTACTATAGTTTTTTCTGGTCATAAGGACATTGTAATGTTTAATTCATTTTTGTGCTTGAATGACACAAGTTATTGTTGTTTGACCCAGTAAAACTAGCCATTGGATATTTTTAATGATACTGGTAGGTTATCTATCATATTATTATCAATTCAATCCATAAAGGGTATTTTCTTGATATTTTGACTTTGATGGAAAATTCAGTTTGGATGAGCAGTATTATTTATTTTTTCTTCAAAATGCATTTGGTGAAATAATTACTCAAATTCACCTTAGGTACTTACAACTAAATAATGAAGTAGCACTCTAGCTAAGAATCATGCAAAATATTATTCATGGTAAAAAGCCTACATATTTTTATTATTTTTGATGTTTTGTTTAAATTGCCATAGTAAACAGAAATTAAAATTCAGTTTTTCACATAACCCGTGTTCTTATGGGATAAAAATAATATAGAATGCACTGTAGATTTCAAAATTATGGGAGATAACTCTGTAAATGACTCTCAAATACAGTAGAATCTATTGGATTTTCAATGTTAATTATTTCCTAAGAGCAGGCAGATTTGAATGAATAATTACAAATTACATAGTATAGACCCCACAAAACAACTTAATTACAAAAATAAAAATATGTAGCCTTTTTTTTAAAAAAGGGGTGTATCACATATTTCAGATTTTGCATGCATCTTACAAAGACTACTACTTAATTCTTTGTTTTTTCTGGGTTTTAAAATAAAATTTCTTGACAATTTTATGAATGGAGAACCTTTTTATCATATGTCAGTAAAAAGTTCAAACTTACTAGGTGCATAGAACTTTGTGAATGATTTGAATGGACTTCAGTAAATTTCCTTTAGTTAAACTAAACTTTGTAATAGAAAACAGATACTGCATGTATTATAATTTCTATAATTAAAGAAAGCATTTCTTGTCTTGTTCAGTTTATGCAGCCCAGTAAAAAAAGTTCTTGAATTGACATATAAAAATATATTTTTGAATGTCCATATATGCAAGTAAGGTTTCTGAGGTCTGTTCCTGGCAATCATACCTCACATAGCACTGAGAGGGGATGTTGTTATATGCAACATCTTTAACTATACAATCAATTTTGATGAAACTTTAAGTGAATTGATTTATAGTCCAGTAGAAGAGGAAGAGGATAGTGAATTGATTTATAGTCCTGTACAAGAGGAAGAGGGTAGGGAATTGACTTATAGTCCAGTACAAGAGGAAGAGGATAGGGAATTGATTTATAGTCCTGTACAAGAGGAAGAGGATAGCTTTTCTTGTTAATACAGATTTTATGGTATATGTATTGACTTTTTCACAAAGCCAATATGATAATAACTATAACCTTCATTAATGTCACTGCAACTTATTTCCCTATCCAACAGAAATGTCCTATCTTAATGTTTTATGTAGTTTTTGACAATAATTCTCTCCTTTCCCTGTAAATGTAGCTCTAACTAGGTTTACTTATAGTTAATGAAATATGCAGCTGTGGCCATAATTTAAGGTGTGAGCAGAGATTGTATACCAGTGAACTATTTTAGAGTACAACTGTAACGGATTTAACTTATCTATTGAACTCTGGTTGACTGCAATTAAATATTCTTGTCTCATAAAAACATATTTAAAGGCAAAAAATATATAGGTTGTATTCTATAATTAGAAGGAGTTTACAGCAGTAACCTGAACATACTTCTAACAATGATTCAGTTTCTTTTATTTATGTTTATATGTTCTGGGTATTTCTTCTCCTGAAGGCTACCATGAACCATCAAAAGTAGGCCTTGTTTTTTAGGGTCTGTATAATAGCCATCAGAAGTAGGGCTTTTATTTTGGACTATATCCAAGAGTGTATGAAATTATTTTTGCTTATACTTGGAGAGTCATTGGTCACTAGAAGTAGGTCTGAGGTGACAGTAGTTGAGAGTGATCCTGGTAGGACTAAGATGTCAGTAGTTGAGATTGATCTTGGTTCTTTTAATATTTCCTATTAGTTGTGCTTTGATAAATTGAAGCTAATATCTCTGATCATTTTACTTCAAACTACTTAATAAGTTCTATGATAAAAATATCTCTGGCTAAAAATTGAAGAGAATATTTTGTAGTTTCTAAACACTCTTAGTGGTGAATTATGCAGTCTTATTACTGTATTTAATTAAAGCTTATTTCCATTTAAAGCTCTTGTTATATACACAAATACTGTCATTTTCATAGTGTTTTTTTTCACTTTGTTTATGCCTCCTAAATTGGGATTGCAGAAGTAACCTACATGATCATTGAACTAATTACTCACATGGTAGGTTGAATTTAGTATTCACATAATCTTTGAATTGAGTGCACATATGGCAATTGAACTAAGTACTCATGTGGTGATAGAACTTAATACTCACATAGCCATTGAGCCAAGTACTCACATGTGATTGAATTGTGTACTAAATGGCCATTGAAACTTAGCACTAAAGTGGTCATTTAACTTAATATTGACATTTGGCACTCACATGGTCATGTGGTCATTGTACTCACATGGTCATGTGGTCATTGTACTCACATGGTCTGAAACTTTACTTACATAGTCATGGAATTGGTTATCACAGTCACTAAAGATTGTACTCACATAATTCATGGAGCAGTGTACTGACTTTGTCATGACATTTTGTAATCCCACATCATTGACACAGAACTCACATGGTCATTGAACATTTTACTCACATGGATTTGGTACTGACATAGTCTTACTATCGTAGGGATGGAAACTCATACTTGAATATTAATGGAGCTGTATATGGTCTTGAAATGTCATGATACATTGTACATGCATAGCTATTAAATTCTGTACTTGGGCTGACATTCAACTTGTTGAAACATAATAGTTTGTATACAGTAAGTCACAAAACTTATTACTCACATTGTCATGTGAAAAGTCGTTCATGTATGTGTAATATTATAGAAGAAAACCATCTATTTAGCAATTAAGTCTTTATGTATCAAATACTGTGGCTGTAATGACTTTACCATTTTGGCTTCTTGAAGGAAAAATATGAACACATTTATAAGTTAAGTCTAAGTTTTAATGTAATACTAATTGAAATGCCTGCATGAGCCTCAGAGGCAGGTGCATCTTTCCATCACAAGAATCTTCCATCTTTGCCCTTTATTCAATGTCTTGCTGTTTGTAAGGACTGATTTCATTTGTATTAACACAGCTGACCCATTTATATTCAGTTCAATGATCACAACATATTACCTAAGGCCACTAATAATTTTCAAATTTTCAAATCAACTGTTGTCTTTCATGTCCTATGCTATAAAACTGAAATCGTGAGTTGAACTGGTAATGTAACAATGATAGATTAATATTGAATCAATTAAAATTTTATTATCAACAGAATTGGCATAATAAGAGAAGTAGGTTAGTGGGTCAAATGTTCAGTAGACGATTAATTACAGAAATAATGCATCAGTAGGCATGAATCCTCTTAAGACATATTCTCCTTAGATTCTTAGATTTGTTATGAAGTGGAAAATGTCAGGCTTCTGTTATAAAGTATTGATTTTTTTTCGACATTTTTAAGATTTGTGATAACTAAGTGCTTCATCAGCAAGTTTTTTCTTTTTATTTTAAGGACCTAGTAACTCAAACAGATATGTCATGCTCATCAGGTGGTTTTCTTTTTAATGTCTGACAATTAGGAGATAAAATTTCTGTCAGTTTACAGATCTTGTCATAATTATTAGCTTATTGATATGAAAGAGAAATAATCACTTAGCAGTTTAAACTTGGTATTTAGCAAACAGCTTAAACTAGACAAAAAAGAACCTATGGCTAGTAAAATGAGAAAATATAATTTAGCTAACAATATATATAATCCAATGTATATTGTGACAAAATTTCTTACCCCTCAGTCGAAAAGGCTGAAAAAAGACCCATCTTTTAGGACTTTTAGTCTTTTTTTCTGATGTCTTTTTTGTTCTATGGATATCAGCATGAGGTATGCCTAGTCATCTAAGGAACTACGAATATCTCATTTTAACCCTACCAAAACACATAAGGCATTAGTAGCACCAATAGTATAATACAGTTTAGTTATTACAGTGGATTCCTAAATTAGAGGTCAATAACAATTAAATAGCACTCCTTGAGTTAATCATATGTCTGGTTGATTTTGATTTGTCTTGATATGTTTTTCAAACTAATTATATTTGTACTAGTTAAATGTATTCTGTCAAGAAGGTTAATTAGGTATTTACTTAAAGGTAATGGGGCATCAGGTTTAGGCCAGGTTATGGATCAACTCTGTACCTTTTACCCTGTTGGTGTCAAGTCATACCCAATTGCTACACGGTCTTGAGGCATCAGGTTTAGGCCAGGTTATGGATCAACTCTGTACCCTTTACCCTGTTGGTGTCAATTGCTACACGGTCTTGAGGTGTCAGGTTTAGGACAGGTTCTGGATAAAACATTTATCCTGTGGATGTCTTAAAGTATTCTATACCCACATAGCAACCCTGTATACTTAACCTCATGTCATACCCAAAACCTACAGAGTTATGAGGTGTCTGGTTTAGGACGGATCAGCCTTTAACCCTGTGGGTGGGAGTCATAATGTACCCTATACCCACATTGCAACCCTGTATCTTTTACCCAGTTGGTATCATATTCTACACTATAACTATTCAGTCATGGGGTAATAGGTATGGGAAAGTTTCTACATCAACCACAGGGACTTGCTCCCACTGTCAGATTTGTTGCCCCACTAAAATAAAAACCTTTACAAGGGTGATCCCAGATTTTGGGTGCCTCGCTTCAACTCAATTTTTTTTTCATATAAAATCAAATTTATCAGTATTTACTGCTCAGCAGTCGCTTGACAAATGATAAATCTAATGAATAAACACTTTTATCACCATCAAATACTTATAATTAAATCAATACAAAGATTTGAACATTCAAACTCTATATTTCTACAATCGCTTGGACCCAAAGTGAAAGTACTGTGATCTGAAAATACATGTACTGTGATATTTTAATTTAAAATCTGAGTTTCCTCAATTGATCAAAAATACTTTTTAAAGTAGAATAGGTGTTGTACAATCCTGTTCAAGGTGCTCTTAACAATAATTGTGACTGTATAACTTTTTAGATTGTCTATAACAACTGAACTGTTTCATTTTTAAATATTTGCAACAGTTTTGTATTTATATTTTTTTTTATTTCAGAGACAGCAGCACCTCCACCAGCCCCACTTCCTCACAGATTATTGGATTGTTATTTTGTCAAGCCTGTTATCTGCTCTTACTGTAAGTATTCTTCTATAAGTTATCTCCCTTAACCTTAGAATAGGGCCATATTGATATGATATTGGCAGCTTTGTATCTTATGGATGTTCAAGTCAAGACAGGGACTGATAGGATGGTGCCTATGAGTAGCATCATGCATTGCATAGTTATAGTGGAAATAAAACTGGCAGAAACCTACCATGATGAGAACAATAGAAGTCAAGCTCTCATTTAGTTGAGGCGGAGAAGGGAATCAATGTTTATTGTTGTTGATAATGACCTTTAAAGTCACTTTATAATGAAAAAGGGTTAAAATTTAATTTAGAATATTATTTGTAAACAAGAAATTATCATAAAAAAACAAAACACTGTGTGAAAAAAATAATCAGATAAAGCCTAGATCATTAATTGAAATGATTTTGAATGGGGTGTACGTTGAATAAAAAATGGATCATGACTTGTGTTTGTTAAAAAAAAAATTTGGGAAAAAATATTTGTTAAAATAGAATAGGTTTTGTACAATCCTTTTCAAGGTGATCTTAACAATAATTGTGACTGTATAACTTTTTAGATTGTCTATAACAACTGAACTGTTTCATTTTTAAATATTTGCAACAGTTTTGTATTTATAATTTTTTTTATAAACTGCAAAAATTGATTTGGATCAAAATTTAAACAGGAGATATTTTGAAATTTTCATTCAATACCAATCAGTGATGTAGGAGGACTATAGGTTAAAAGGTATATTCCCAACCCCGTGTAGCTGAATGAAGAACAGACGGACACTCCATCACTTTATACCCTCACTTTACATGTGGGGATATAAATATAACATAGATGGCAAAGGGAAAATTACTATCCGTAAGTCTGAAAGCTTTAATCAAAAAAGATACAAAATGTAATTGTTGTAGTGTATATCTAATATTTTAGATGTACTTGGAAAATTTTCAATTGCCAGTCATTTTTCATTGTTCAATTATAGCTGTGTGTCACAAGTACTTGTTTCTTTCACTATCCACACATACCCCAAGAAAGATTCTTCTCTGGGTATACATGTGTGGACATTGATAGAAACAAGGGCCTGTGCTATGTGGAGGTACTGTAGGAAAAAAATGATAGTTCAAAATAATACTTAGATAACAATTTTAATCATTAAATGGGTAAAAAAAAGTTGGAACATTTTGTTTCAAAAAGATCCTATGACCTAACCCCTCCTCAGTTATAACATGGTTTCTTACAAAAAACCTTAACTTGTGATGAATCAGGGTGTCATATGCTTTTGCATCTTAATCAGAACACAGCATCATACATTTGCATATAACCTATTCCAAATTCAAAATTTGTGAGAATTTTTATTCTAAGGCACGATTACAAACAAGAATGAAGCTAGGTCAACTATACATGTACAGTACATGTATATTCTACGTTATCACCTTTGACCCTCTTATTTTACATTCACATGTATACAATTATGTATGTGTGCAGTGTCGTCAAGTATTATTAAAAGTTTCAGTGAATATCTTCAGTATGCGGTATTGGAGGATAATTAATTTCATTGGAATCTAGAAACACTTAAAATGAAATAATTCTGGATGATCCAATTTCAAACAAGGAAATATCATCATAGCACCAAAGTTCACTACCAGTTTCAGTAGTTTTCAAAATCCAAAGAAATCCCTGTTTTACTAATCTGTCAGGCAAACAGCACCACCTACACTTGTTGTTTACCATACATGTTGTTAGCATTTTTCACAAGTCATATGTTATCCATATGTGAATGTCCTTCGTATTTGATCATTTTCCGTGTCAGAAACAACAACACCCTATCACAGTCATTTTCCCTTTTTGAGGGAAGAAAACTGCAATGAAATAGGAGATAATTTAACTCAGGTAGGTTTCTGCCTGAAAAAGTGCGTCTAATGAAGACAGAGTAACACTGTGAGTGGCATAGCTAGAGTGGAAATAAAAAAAAATTGTGTCCAATGAGGACACTGTAACACTGTGAGTGGCATAGCTAGAGTAGAAATAAAAAAAAGTGTGTCCAGTGAGGACACTGTAACACTGTGAGTGGCATAGCTAGAGTGGAAATAAAAAAAAGTGTTTCCAGTAAAGACAGAGTAACACTGTCAGTGGCTTAGCTAGATTGGACATGAAAAGTGTGTTCTTTGTGCATTATAATTCTAAATAATATAAAAGTATGAGTACTATTTTGGACCCCCACTCAACAAGTGGATGGTATATTGGAATCACCTTGTCTGTCTGTCCATCTGCCTGGAAAAAAAATTTGGCATAAAAAACTTTGCTTCCACTGAACAGATTTAAAATTTAGTATGTGGCTTTAAGTAAATGGTGCACATATTGTAAGTAATTTTAGTTGCCCTGTGATTCACGGGCTTGCTCATTTGTTAATATATAGAATTATTTAGAAGGAAGTCTCAGCACCGACTCGACTTATTGATTTTAAATTTGGTATGTAGCTTTATATAGATGTGGTATAATTTGTAAGCATACACCGTCTGATGTCAACTTTCTGTACAAGTGGGGTATGCAACTTCATGTTCTTGAAAGGAATGTCTCCTGGGGTCCACCTTTTGCCTATGATACCAACTGGTTGCTGTAGTGAGATTATTGTTACTTGAATAGTTTTTTGTTTTGTTTTCAAATATGTCATAATGCATATTCTATACTGATTTTTGTTTTGCCTTGACCAAAGGGAGGGGCAGACATAAAAGCCTTGACACAAAGGAGGGGCAGACATAAAAATACAACTTCTTTTTGTCACTTTCTAGACTAGTATGTAAATGAAACATCAATCTGTGAACCGATACTTCTAATGTAACTACCCAGTACATGGAAGTGCATAATAATTAGACACATTGAGCTCACAGATAGTTTCATTAAAGATGATAATAACTGTATTTTGACCAAAGCTAAATCTCCACTATCAGGTTTTCATAATGCATTTTTTGGTTGACACTATTTTTTGACCTGTTAGATCAATTACTAAAACCTACATACCCTACTGAAAAAATGGAGAAAGAAAAAAAATGAATTTTAAATGTTACCTTTCTGTTAGCATTTTTTTTCTAGCAGTTAATAATTAAAAAACAGTAGATAAAACAGACCAAAACCTATTAAATTGTTGTTAACCTGAATTTCACCCCATTTTCACCTGAGAAATACCTATGTCAGCAGATTAGACCTGTCCTCATTTAAGTAAAAAAGATACTTTGATTGTATCAGCTGATGTTAATTGGAATTCTCTTGATGTCATTAGCCACACTTCTGTTATTGATGTTGTTTGCTTTGTTCTCAATAATGTTCTCCAAGACTGGTCTAGACCACAACTTTTATAGAATGATAATATCCCAAAATGAAGCAATTCAAATGAATTATCACTTGTCATTCTTGTTTTTCATGATAAAAAAGTGCCATTATAAGGAACTAAAAATTGACATTGACATTCTCTTATCAGCTGATTTCTGATCTAGTTTTCAGACAGATTTTATTCATATATTTTAGAAGATTATCATTGTAAGCACTTAATATCCTGATAAAACTTTGTTTCTTCTATTTTACACAAGAGCAGCTCATAAAACTTATAGTTCTAATTTACTGTTATGGCAATTCTCAATAGTTCATGACACTGTTTTAGAGTTCAATTTACTTAATTTGTAATATGATCTAAAAATTTGATCTGTTGAACTTTCAACACTCCTGTTCGAAAAATGATTTTTGTTGTATTCAAGCAAGTTATTTTCAATACTGATAAACTATTGTTATGCCTTTTCTTGTATGTCAATATGGGGAAATTTTAGGATAGATCTTGAAGATGAAATTTGATATGGTTTGGCTTAAGTTGTAGCTTAGGGTGCTTTCAAAATTGATGGTAGGCAACAATTTTTACCTGCTACATAAAAATATTTGCTGTACTGCCTACATGTATGCTTTTACTTAACTTTACAATGATGTGTACCGAGAGGGAGCCACCTACTTGGGGGTTTATGGCCAACAACTTTGTGTTCTAAGTATTCTTTTTGCCCTGCAAAAAAATTAGGGGATTACATTTTTTTTCTGTCTGTTCATCTGTATTTTTTGCCAGGGGATAGGTTAGTGCTGAAACTTTTATAAATGTATTCAGTAGTCACAAAAATGATTATGGTAATTTAAGTAAATGATAGTTTGAACTTTCGAAGATATTTTGTAAATTGTTGGTTCCTGACAGGAAGTTAATGAGTACTGACCTGATTTTTGTTTTACTAATTCAAGTGCAGATTTTACCATTATGATTTTTTTTTCACTCTGTAATTGTAAATTTTTAAAATCAGGTCTTGAGATTATGGTACTAATCAGGAGAAGATGACATTTTTGTTGCTTATTTTTAAAATCATTTGTTTGGTTATCAAAAGAAAAACATAAATTATGAAATTTTTCAAAATTAATTTGTTTATTTATCCTTATATTTACTGAAGACTGTAGCTACTTAAGTTCTGAATAAATGTATCTCTGATGATTGTGACTTGTCTAATTTATGTTCCTATTTTCACTGTGTCTTTATAAATCCTTATTCAGTGTTTTTGCAAAAATGAGAACATTTATGGGAAATTTGAGAACTCTGTAGACTCAATGACGACAAAAGGAGTGCCCAATGTGCATTTGAGGGCCATGACAGGCCATTGTGGAGTGAAAAAGCTAAGAATCAGACAAAATTTGCTTTGTTTACATTTGCTTTTCATGAATGATTGTGAAAATGCTAGACTTTTACCTCTGTAAACAAGCAACTGCTTTTAGCTTGATCATAATAGGACCGATGCTCATATTGCTATACAGATAAACTAAATCATCATTCATATCATAACAATTTAATTAGGCTACCCACTTATTTTCTCAGGAAATAACCTTAACAAACACTGGTATTAGAAAAACAGTGGATCTGGCATTGGAACTGTAAAACCTGAGGGGTTAAACACACTGATGTTAGTCAATATGACCCACTTCCTCCAAAAATTCTACATGATAATAGATCTTATGTAGGTAAAGATGTTAAGATGACATTGGTTTTAGGTTATTTTACTGTGGCTGTCATCATGCAGCATCACTCAAATTAAAGCAGGAAGTAAATTACTGAATAACTTGTTCCATACTATTTCAGGATATTGAGTAGTGGAATAGAATGGGTTCTTATTGCGTGTATTAGACATGCAGTTATGGTAGCTGTGAGTTCCTAGTTTGTTGTAGTTGTTCAGATGTACCAAAGGGTGTAACATCACTAGCATGCCATTAAAGTCATCAATAAGTTCTGATGATTTTGCTATTTAAAGCATTTCTTAACTATTCCTAAATAAAATCATTTCTAATACAAGGGTCATCACAGATTTAAACATTCATGAAATTTGAAAATGAAAGTTAAATGCAAGTTGTTTGTTTTTTGTATGACAGATGGAAAACAATAAGTTTTCATATCAGGTGGCTACAGAAATTATTCCTCTAAAATCTCAATTGTCCCCACACTAGACATCTGTGGTTATGTAAACAAACTGTTTGATGTGTATAAATCTCTTTATAGATATACAGCTAATTTTAGATTTTTTGTTTGCATACCCTTCTACATTTAAATCTTGAAATATACAGCTTTTAATTTTGCTTATCTAGTCAATTTTGGTGACTTCAATATGCCTTATTATACATGAAATTGAACCACTTGTGATGGTTTTATGTTCAGTCAGTTTAGTTTTACTCTATGGTCCATTATTGGACATTATACATTCCATTGCAAATAATACTTTTAAGCAGGTGATTGAAAATCTATATGACTTTTTTACCATTGGCCCACCATTCTACATTTTTACATTTTTTTACAAATATCATGGGAGAAACTGACTCCACCTTTAGTCTATTCTTGATTTAAACCATTTCTCACTGCTCACTGATGCTCGCTTGTTTTAAAATCTCAAGTGGAAAATAATTTAAACCTCTGTTAACTGAAAGATAATCTATACATCACATTGGCACAGTTGTACACATCATCCTACATTTTAGCCACAGTTAGCTTTGCTGAAATTACATTTTTCAAGACTTAATATTTTTTAGGAAAATTTTGGTATTTTTTTTGTTACTTTATGCTGTGAATGGTACCTATTTATGAAATCTGTAATCCAAAAGTATAGCATCAATATTATTCGAACTTAGCACTGTGTGTTACATATTCAGAATGTGAACCTCCTTTTATTGACAAATTTTGTGTAATATTTGGTATGCATTTTTACCTGTTGAACTCAGTTATTTTTTATTCCTGGATTTTCGACCTGACAGACCAGTAACAGGTTGCAGACTTGCTTTGTCTGTAGTGTACCAGAAACAAGACTAGAGATTGCCCTTGAAACATCTTGTTTCATGTGAGCTTAGTCGTAAATTAACTTGTTGGAGTTACTGATGTACATAAAAGGTTTTAATGCCTAGTGAATGAACTCTAGATTTGATTTCTTAGTTTTGCTCTCATTAGTTTGTAAAAGTTTGGCTGAAATTGCCAGATTAGTTGGTCCTAACTGCAAAAAAAAAGAAAGAAATGCAGTCTTATAATGGTTTGGCCCAGCTGATGCTGATAAAGGGTAGTTTTCTACATTTTTATATGATAACCTGAATAATAGTTTTTGGATCTTGATATACTTTTACCAAGTTTTAAACCTTTAAAGGAGGGTCAGTATTGATTTTGGGGCTATGGCTCTTTCAAGTTTGGAATTAAAGGCCAAACAGAAACATTTCATTAAAATGAAAAAGTATTACCTTATGGATTTCTTTGACATTTTACCAAAATGTTCTGTACCACAAAAGACATACTGGAATAACCTTTTGGTGGTTAAACAGCACTAAAATCAGTAGATTTTCATGTTAAAAAACAATGGTAGGAGTGAAATAGTATAGATCTCCGTGAATGTGTACTGTAAGGTTCCATATCTCAAAATCAGGGTTTTGATTGATTTAAGAAATAAATTACGGAAACTCCATTTTACCATTGTTTTACTACAGGCTGACATGCCGCATAATTTTGCCCCAAGCGGTAGCGAGGGATAGAATATCGGCAGAAATGGTCAGCCTGTGGTTAAACAATGATAAAATTGAGTCTCTGTGATTTATTTCAATGCTAATAGGATAATAACTACTTTTTTACATTTTCGTGACCTATTACGGTAACCTTAGACCTGCCATATTTGGCTGTACACTTTTCACTAGCTATATCTGTTGAAATGATGGCTAGTGAAACTTTGCTTTGTATTTTTTATAATGGAGGAAATGGTGGTTTAAGTAGAACGATGTTAATTATGGCAATAGTCATTTGCATGATAAGGTCACAGCGTTCACTTATGGACAGGTACAATGTTTCATTCATTGACGATTGTTATAGTTTGGTTTCATATATGATGACGTTTTGGCACGAAACGAACGCGTAAGTGATTTTTACTGAATATGATAGAACTTTTCTAATGCATAACGTTTAATATTTTTATTAAATATGAATTTGATGTTCATTCACACTACTGAAATGAATGAAAAGAGCTTATACACACCAGAATGTTACGTGTGTTTGTTTACATGATTAAGGTGGGCAGTAATATACACACATACAAGCCACGCCCAATAAGTCGTGTGCTGCTCATATAGCAATCAAAGATTGACCACAATTATGGTCTCAAAACCTGTTAAGGATGTCATATTAGAATTCTTGGGTTATTCCCCTCACTGTTAAAGAAGGGACTAATTGCAAGCTTTTTGTAAAATATAATAATGTCAAGCATTTACAGTGACGACAATCCAAATTATGAGCTATATCGTGTTTAAATGTTACGTCCATACTATGAACTGTTTCGGGTTTGAACTCCACTGTCATATCAGTTGTGGCTTGGAAAGCATTTTATTTTAGATATGTATTACTTAAGAGCGATTTGTTGAGATACGCTATGTAACCACAGATTGATCAGTTTTTGTACTTCAGTTGCTCTCAAAGTGCACATCTGTTGTCTGACATCATTGTCATCCATTTTGTGACAATATTGATACTGTAACATGACTGTGTTGTAATATGTAAATGATTTTAGACATCTACCGACTTCCTTGTTTATGTGATTATTTTTAGTTATAGCTATTATTCCGTTTATTTTATTTTTTTCTGTTAGCTTGTGTCAGACTGGCTGATTTTTATTTTGTTTTGTGCAATACTGTGATGGGTTGTGTAATGTTCAAACATTTTGCACGTCTGCCGTTTACTTCCTGTTTATCTTCATAGCTGTCCATTACTTAATCTTGTGTTGAGTCTTGCATCATGATGAGATGATTTCAATCATGACTTTCTTATGCTTTAAAACAGAAGACCACTCTTCCAAATTTTACCATCTCTTTATTCCATATATTCACTTCTGATTTTGCCAATTTTCACATTTTTTTGTTTGCTTTGTAAGTAGTCCTTGAGATTTACACCCAAACATTCACTGTGCTACAAGTCTTATATGTCGACTAAAAGTCAAATGTTGTGACATAATTTTTCTCTGATTAACTGGACATATGTAAACCAATCGGTATACATGTACATGCCTTTCTTTTTGTTCTTCCTCCAGCAATGTTCATACAATTTAATTCAGTAGAACATCTTCACTCAGTTGAAATACAACTACCAGCATGGTCACTACTTTGGGTGAAACTTATGCTATTTAGAATGTAACATGCCCACTCAAATTTATGGGGATTTTTTAGCCATTATATAACTTATATGGAGATCTAAACACCAACTGAACTCCTGGTCATGTGATAATTGTGGTTACAGACAGTTATATTAGGTTATTGCATGACATCTTCATGACTTACTAAATACAGATAAACAGTTAATGGCCTCATTTAATTATAAAAAAAAAATATCTTTTTTTATATAACTTGCAGAAAACCATGAGCACATGGTTGTTTGTTGACCGCAGGTAGGTAACAACTCGGTCAAATGATTGTGGCAGTGACAGGCACTTGTAATAAGATAGAGTAGTCTGTCACAATATTATGGTAAAATAGGAACATTAAATACATGTATGAAGTTTGTGGTTTACCACAATATGTTGGTGGGTGTGTGTTTTGACAAGGATAATTTTTTGACCACCTTAATGTTTAAAACTTATGGTTTTTTCAAAGAATCATATAAATATTCAGATTTATTACGTAAATATCTGGAAAAGAAATGATAATAAAACAACTACAAAAAGCTGATAGCCAGACTATTGCGCATCAATTCAGGAACTTTTTACTGACAATTTTCTTTGTATGCTTATTTTTTTGCTTACAAAGTAAGTTTGAAACTGGTTACATAATCACTGCTGAAATCAATAGATTAGAATATTCTGTTATTTTGGTCACTACAGAGGCATGTGATTTGTTGAATTTTTACTTTAGGTTTGCTTGTACCTGAAGATGCTTTACTTTGAAAATGTGCAGGGGTTGTAAAGGCAGATTAGGGAATATATGCATGTGATGTAAGCCTATTATTCCATGATTATAACCTTGTCTCATAACTAGGACATGAGTAACAGTCTGCCTGAACTGAGTATATGGATTTATCTAAAGCCATTGAGTATTTAAACAAACTGACCACATGTTTTTAGAGACTATTGTTGCTTAACTTAGATTGGGTTGTCTTTATACTAGATCAAGGGTAGAGCTCTCTCTATTTATGGAGTTGATGGTTCCACTAGAGTCTCATGTCAAGTCATGCTGGTATTAGTTTGAATTACTTCCAATGCAAATATTGAATCATTAGGAAATGAAATCCATTAATGATTCAGAAATTGTTATGTTGGTGTTGGGCTTTTCTAAAAGAAGCAGTAAGCCCAGCATTACCAAGGATAGCAGATAAAAACCTTCTTTATCCTGTCATTATATTATTATAGTGCTATAGAAATTTGTGAGATTTTGTTGTGATTTTAAGTATGTTGACTGTATAGTAGACTTGCTACAAGTCCCTTTTCTTTATATAAAAAAATATATGAAAAAGTTTATTGATAGAATGTATCCCTCTGATAGCAAATCTACTAATTATTACAGGAGAGGGGTTTCACAGAAATTAGTAGTGGTGTTATCAAAGAGGTTAATTGCATAGATTTTCTGTGTCATATGTAAATAATAAAGAGGGACTTGTAGCAAGTCTAACTGTATAGTCAGTTATATACCTTTGTAGATTGTTTTTATCCATGCAATTGTGTTCTGTTGTGGAAAGCTATGAATAATTCTGCAAATAAGTAAATGTATTTTCTTTTAAAGTTAGCAGTTTTAGTAGTGTTTGCTATTTATGAGCATTTCTAAAATTTCAGACATAATGACAGCAGTGTTGAAATCTTTCTAATAAATGTGCTGACTCAGCAAAATCAGTGATTAAGCCTTTTAAAGGTGTTCATTACAATAACTTAAAGCCAGCTGTTTCTATTGTGTACAATGATCATTGGTTTGCTGTTAATCTTCCAGGGATCAGAAAGACTTATGGTGAAAAACTAGCACTAATTTATCAACAAAGAAGTTATGTCCTACACTAGTTAAAATTCTATGTCTTATCATCATGATTATGCATAAATAGCCTAACTGTCTTTGGTCTAGATGCAGCTGGAATACATATATTTATGTTTTGCCTTTAGGTGCTGGTTAAGACTTAAAAAACTTTTTTGGAATGTTTTGAAAAGGCTGTATCATATCAACATAATGAACTTCATGGTAAACGAAACTTTTTATCCCACTTTAACTTCCTGATTAAAGGGCATCTGTCTTTAAATTTGAGTGTGACTGAGAATCCATTATGTGAATACTACCATCACATTAGAAGTTTGGCATGGACTAAGATCATTTACGCAATTACACAAATTTCTAATTAATTAGCAACCTAATTTGAGACTCTCCATAAAAACCACTTTGGTATGTTACACATTGGCAATATTACCGCTTTGGTATGTTACACTGTGGCTATATACCGCCCTGGTATGTTAATGTGGCAATATACCGCCTTGGTATGTTACACTGTGGGAATATACCGTTTTGATATGTCACACTGTGGCGATATACCACCTTGGTTTTGTTACTGTGGGAATATACTGCTTTGGTATGTTACAATGTGGCAATATACCACCTTGGTATGTTACACTGTGGTGATATACCACCTTAGTATGTTACACTGTGGCGATATACGGCCTTGGTATGTTACACTATGGGAATATACCGCTTACGGATGTTACACTGTGGGAATATACCACCTTGGTATGTTACACTGTGGGAAAAGACCGCCTTGGTATGTTACACTGTGGGAATATACCGCTTTGGTATGTTACACTGTGGGAATATACCACCTTGGTATGTTACACCATGGCAGTATACCACCTTGGTTTTTTTACACTGTGGCAATATACCGCTGTGGTATGTGTCTTTTGGATAATAGATTATATGGGTAATGCCATTATGTTGTAGTCACATATTAGAAACTCCTGTTTTATTGAATGACTGAGTAAACTCATTGATGGCATAGGCCTATGAATACATTTCTTTTAGATTTATAAAGATTCAAGACATATTCAAAAGAAATAAGCTTGTTCAGTTGTATATCAGCAATGTATCATACCTTTAGAAATCTTTTTATGGCACAGAAGCTAATACCGATTATCCATAGTCTTACTTAATATTATCAATATTCAAACTACAGCATAATGATTTAGAATTAATTTTAATACATTTGCAACTGTTTTATGTTTCTTCCTTGTTTTTATCTTTGTTCTTATTTTTGGACATCTATACATTTTGTATAAGGATATTCTTTGGGATTCCATTGATGACATGATTGTCTCTAATATTTGAACTCTTATTGATGTGTCACTTGTGATAAGCTGTGAATTTTCAGGGTAGTTTTTATATGAAGTGGTTTAATCTTGCTAATACAATATCTGAGAAACTAAATATGACTAGCAATGAGGCATTTAATGCCACATACATTCAGACAATTAGTTGTAGTATATAAGAGTTTATAGATAAAAAAAATACAGCATTGAGGAAAATACTTAGAACAGAATAACAAGAGTGCTAAACCATTGGAACCTAGCAGTTACTCTTCAGAGTAAAACTCATGTTGTGACAACTCAGCCTTCATAATAAAGCAAAACCATTGGAGCCTTGCAGTTACTCTTCAGAGTAAAACTCATGTTGTGACAACTCAGCCTTCATAAAAAAGCAAAACCATTGGAACTTAGCAGTTACTCTTCAGAGTAAAACTTATGTTGTGACAACTCAGCCTTTATAAAAAAGCTAAACCATTGGAACATAGCAGTTACTTTTCAGAGTAAAACTCATGTTGTGACAACTCAGCCTTTATAACAAAGCAAAACCATTGGAACCTAGCAGTTACTTTTCAGAGTAAAACTCATGTTGTGACAACTCAGCCTTTATAACAAAGCAAAACCATTGGAACCTAGTAGTTACTCTTCAGAGTAAAACTCATGTTGTGACAACTCAGCCTATATAACAAAGCAAAACCATTGGAACCTAGTAGTTACTGTTCAGAGTAAAACTCTTTTTTTGACAACTCAGCCTTTATAACAAAACAAAACTCACTGTAATTAAGGCACTGATTAGAACAAAGCAAATCACTTACTTAAGAAACAGGAAGTCTACAAACTAATATATTTCCCTTTACCATGAAAATTGTTACCCACAATTTAAATTACCTTCATACTACTCACTTTAACATAGTCAGTTTTAAGACACTACTAGGCACAGTCAGTATGAGACTAAGAGAATCAATTATAAGTATAAAGCACAGCTCTCACTAATTTTAATTATGTCTCTCCTTTACCTTTGGTATGGAGTTTGTTTTGTCTATCTGTCTGTTTGTCTGTCCATCACACTTCAATATTTTTGGAACTACTACACCGAATTTCATGTAACTTTATAAATAGTTTTTATCAGGAACTGTTAATCTGCTGAATTTTGTGAGTAGTGCCCTTCTGAACTAAAAGAAATTTTATGAAATATGCCACTAAAGCACATTGTAAAAACAATTTCATTGAAACTGCAGAATGAAATGTCAGGAAATTTTGTAGATTTGTGTTCATGAATTTTACCAGGAAATTTTATATCCAATATCTTGTTATTTGTAGAAGTAAAGTTCAATTTTTGAGACTTTAATTGGTTTTTATTACCTTTTCTACACTACATGGGGGAGACATACATTTTTTATGCCAAAAACAAAATTAAATTGTATGTAGGTCCTGTAGATATAGATTATTCTGAAGTGCTTTTTTTAAGGTTCACTATGTAGGTTCACTTATTTTTATCCCTAAAATACTATTCTAAGTCTGTTTAAACATTTAAACATGACCTAGTTTTTACATAAATGTTATAGTAATAAACTATTGATTCATTATTTTAGATTTCATTAGAAGGAGTAGTTTGATATTGGAAAGAATTGAAGAAATGTCTCCTTTTCTTAATAACCTCTATATTTCCATATTTTGAATATCTTGAATATTTGGTATTCTACTGATTTACCCCAATAATGCCTATTGGTCAGAGAGTTGATCTCACCATTTTCAAGACCAAAGCAATTCTCACCAATCTTCTCACCAAAATTTGGTTCCTCAATGAAAATCATTTTTAAATGAATAATATGAGCTATCTTGTCTATGACTTTTTGTCTTAAATTTTGGTCATGAATTTGATTCACAGGAGAGGAAAAAAAATCTGTTGGCAAGAATTACTTGCTGTGGAAATCTACTTCTTGGTCAGTAGTTAAATACTGGATTATCATCTACTAGTGACCTAAAAAGTGAGACATTTGAGGATTTAATCTTTTCATTTTTCAGGAACTGTAAAATCTAAATAAAATTCACAGCAGAGTAAGCTAATATATCTGTCTTAAAAGCAGACAGAGGCTTATAATGGATGATTCATACATTTCTTAATCCCAAATATTTTTTTATAGCAAATCCTTCTGTAGGCTGTATAGAAACTATATTAGGAAATATGAGTGCCCACTGAAAATAGTAAGTACAACTCCAGCTAAGGTTCATGCTAAATGTGATTCATGGGAAAAAAAACTACATATTTTTATTTTTGATATTTTGTTAGAATTGCCATAGTGAACAGAAATTAACATTCAGTTTTTCATATAACCTGTGTTCTTAGGAGATAATAATAATATAGAACACACTGTAGATCTCAAAATTATGGGAGATAACTCCACAAGTGACACTTTAATACAATAGAATCTATTGGATTTTCAATGTTGATAATCTCCTAAGATCAGGCAGATTTGAATGAATAATAACATATTTCATGGTATATAGACCCATAAAACAACTTAATTACAAAAATAAAAATATGTAGCCCTTTTTTGGGGTGTATCACATTTTTCAGATTTTGCATGATTCCTACAAAGAAAAACTTGAAATTAAAGTATGGGAAAATTTCTTGCGAGAAGTTTCACACTTTAACCTGTCAAAAAATGTTTCAAAATGTATAGGAGATCCCAAATATTTTTTGATTGGATATCTAGGCCCAATAGAAACTATTCAAAAATAAAAGTGCAAATGAAAGTTGCCCACTGGAGGTATTAACCCTCAGATTTTGGTTATATTCTACTAGAGAAAAAGTACAGAAAAACTGCCCGCTATAATTTTTACATTATAACCAATCAAAAAATATTTAACAACAAACAGCAGATCCAAAAACATGTACATAGGAAGTACTGTTTTGAGGACCTAACAAATATATTTATACAGTTTCATTGATTATCTTAAGATATGATGAATCACCCCCTTACTGTTTTTTTTCTCTTTTTTTTGGTTTTTTGGAAGAACTTACTTAATAAGTAAACATATTTAAATGAAATTTATATCTTGTCACAATTTCAAACTCATTTATAACTGGTAGTCAATAGTCATCAAGTTAAAGTATTGTCATGATGGATACATGCATGAAAAAAAAATCACAAAAATTGAACTGTCAAATTTTGTTTTAATTTGAGATGGGGCAGGTCTATCTACAAATTAACTTAATGTGGCCAAAACATGAGTCAATTACTGTAAACATATTAATTTTTTATATTATCGCAGTGGACTGAAAAGTGCTAAAAAATTGTAGCTGCAAAATTGAATTTTTACACTGTGTAATGCTAATCATCTTTTGTTACTCACAAATATGTTCAATTGTCAAAATCCATGAATATTAGCAACTGCAAAATTAATACATAAAGCCTGTCAATGAGATATTATTGTCAAGTCCCAAGGATGTAATTTTTTGTTTTTAGATAAGGAAGAAATTAAACACCTTGGTTCTTTGTTGATGGTTAACCATACTGATCATAAAACATGAAGAAATTTTCTTGGTGAATTTTCTGTCACAAGTGTTTGATTTGTTGTGTGGTAGGCCACTACCTATGCTATTGTGACAATAAGTACAGCTCTGCTTAAGTATTAAGCAGGTGGTTTGTCACTACATGTGTAAGTGCGACAATCAGTTAAAGTATAGCTTCACTCATGAGTAAAGCGAGTGTTTTGTCACAACCAGTTCAAATACAGCTCCTGTTAACTGTGTGAAGCAGGTGGTTTGTCACTACATGTGTAAGTGCGACAATCAGTTAAAGTATAGCTTCACTCATGAGTAAAGCCAATGTTTTGTCACAACCAGTTCAAAAACGGCTCCTGTTAACTGTATGAAGTAGGTGATTTGTAATTAATTGTGTTGGTGTGACAATCAGTTGAAGTACAGCTTCAGTTAAGAGTAAAGCAAGTGTTTTGCTACTAAGAGTGTTTGGGTTGACAAGCAGTTCTGGTATTTATTTAATCATTTGACTTAAGAATAAATTTGGTTTTAAAAGCTGTATATTATCTTAAAAATATCTCAAAATTGATGGATTTGAGAGAAACCCTTTGAGTTCCTTAAGGTGTTCCACTTGTCAAAGTAACATAAAGTGCTTGACCTTTCAATTTAATTAGTTCTATGTCTTCTTAATTTACTTATGTGATAAAACCTGACATTTTAGAGATAGCTGTAGATAATACTAATTGCCAATTTCAAAACCTTTCCCAATGGGTTGTCTCATTTGCTAATAATTGTCATGATGTTAGCAGTCATGCAGGAAGTAAGGAAATACAGGTGACAAGATTTTGTTGTCAGTACAAACCAGGGTTAATCAGTGGTCCAGGGAGACTGTTTTAGGATTTTTGTCCCACTTATTTCTATCAAGAGATAATTAACACACTTCCTTGTCTGATGCTTAGGCCAATAATGTCCAATGGTTACAAAAAAATACCAGTATGTGAAAGTAAGGGATTAACTAGATAGTAGTATAATGTGATCTGAATTTATTCCCACTGTGTGTGTATGACATTTATTGTTAACTTATTTTGAAATTAACTAGATTTCTGAATGAGCTGCTGAAATTGAAGTATTAAAGGAAAACATTGAAATAAGTAAATGAACATTCAAATTAAGAAGCTGGCAGTTTCATTATGATGCTGTAATATTGACAAACATGAGATTACCTTTTATACTTACCTTTGGTGCATATCCTGTTATGTACTGTTTCCTGCGTGATGTCTGTGAATTCGAATGCATTGAAGATCTATGTTGAATACTAATTTGAAAGTAGTTAAACATTTTAAAGACAAATCACACTATATTTCATGAACATTGTATGGTGTCAACCACTATGTCGTTATCAAATTGTGATGGGTTTTTTTTTTGTGATTTATTCCCCTTTTTGTTGTCCATTTGCCAAAAAAAAAAAACAATTGAAATAAAAATGCAAGGAATGCAGCATCAGTGTAGAACACTGAAAAATAACAAAGAAACATAGCCATACACATTTTACCCACAGGGCTGCCCATTTATTTGAGTGATAAAAATTTTTTTCAAAAGAATAAAATGGAGGCAAATGCATCTGAATTCTTTAAAATATGATTAGGTAGTCATGTTTCTAAAATTCCAAGAGTTTATATGATTATTGAATTTTTTTTCCTTTTCTTAAGGGACTTTGTTTTCTTATATACCAAAGAAGATCAGAGATAGTTCACGTGTCTGTAAAAAATATAAATACTATTGCGGATGTGCCACTAATTATTTTAGGGATTCTTACAGATTCTTAAAAATACTTCAGAGGAAAATTTTATTTCATTGTCAAACAAACTGACACAACACAACGATGCAAAAATATTCATAACACATACATGTACCTCATCCACAAAAATAATTCACAACACATACATGTACCTCATCCAGAAAAACAATTTATAACACATACATGTACCTCATCCACAAAAACGATTCATAACACATACTTGTACCTCATCCACAAAAACAATTCATAACACACACATGTACTTCATCCAGAAAAAACAATTCATAACACATACATGTGCCTCATCCTTGTAAATGAAAGTCAAAGTTTGTGAAAATATAACCTCATTCAACATAGGAATCTAACCAAAAAAAACCTCTGCAGAAATTGTACATTAATATCTTCCTTATTTGATTGGAAACCCCCAAATATTTAAAGTGTGAATCAGCTAATAGATACCTTCTTACACAAGATGTTTGAAAAACAGTATCAGATGGAAATGGTTCAAAAGTTAGTTTTTCTTTGGCGGGAAACAATAAAATGTTCTTTTTAGACAAATAAAACAAGTTTGTTTTAAAGATTTTAGATGTACTTTGCAACAATTTCAGATCTACTGCTAAATAATATGAGTCAATTGTAAAAATATAGACCCTATCACGGATGTTTAAATTAAATTCTTGAAATTACAAAAACTCCTGATTTGAGGAATTTTTAAGCCGTTAGATCTTTACTTTGAGCACAGTGACCTGTATTTTTTTTATAAGCCTATTGCCATACCTTTATTCTATGTAACATATCTGTAAATTCCAAACTCCAGAATTGATTGGTGGGATTTGTCTTCAAGTTGTGTAAAGGGTTTTGAAAAATTTTGATTAAATAAAAATGGTACTTAGAACTGATATCATGCTTTTCAAAAAAAAATAATTATTGAGATATCTTACGTGGCCATACAGTGGTTTTGTTACCTGGCGCTTACTTTCGAATACAGGCTGTTTCTGGAAACAAAATTTTCTCAAAATCACGCATTATTCCCTAAAATCACAGTTTTCCCCAGCTTTTTTGGTTTCCAATTGTTTATTTTCTTCTCAAATTCAACAGGAGAGTTTCAATTTACTTTCAAGTGTGTAAGGTTTAAGGCTTTTTTCAAGTTTCATATCAGTTATTCTCTTGAGGAAAACCATAAGTACACAATAGAGTGTCAATGAAAAGGTAAGTCTTGGTAGAAAGTCAAAGACCTATTGGTCAGAGAGTAGTTCTCGCCATTTTCAAGACAGAAGCAATTCTCACCACTCTGCTAGACATTTTGTCTTAAATTTTGGGCATGAACTTGTTTTGCAGGACAAAAAATTGGTTGGCAAGAATTACTTGCTGACAAGATCTACTCCACAAATTAAGGTACTTTCATGGTACATGTATATGGTGTGACAAGAGGGCATTATGGCTGTTTTTTTTTATGTGGGACTCATAAAAAAAACCTTTACCCTGACCAGTAAGTAAATAAAATTTCAAAGGTCAGAAATTGGGGGCATGGACTCTGACCTCCCCTGATAGTGGTCATAAATGTGTACCCATTTAATCATTAGCTGCCTTTTCTGCTTGTAATTTTAATGCCTCCATTTTTGCTTAAGATTATAGTTGCATATCAGTGGTCCGCCCATCATTATAACAACCAGGAAAAACTTACAATTAAGGAACCCTGCTCCTGGTCCCATCATAGGACCACAGGTATATGTTACTGCTAGACTGAGCTTTGTTGATAGGAAAGCATGTTTATTTGGTCCTAGAGATCTGACCAGTCTGAGTTGGTTAGTTATCTCCATGTTGACTTGGCCTTGGAGATCTGACCAGTCTGAGTTGGTCGGTTATCTCCATGTTGATTATTCCTTAACCTTGTCAAAAACTGAACAAATATTATTGACATAGTGTTATAACACCCTTAAAATTTAGAAGTACATGCGACCATTGACATTATGAAAGGTCTGCATTTTTCATTTAAATGTATAATCTTGCAACTCAATAAGTATTGTCCTTGCCATACAGGTTTTGTGAATTCTGTGCATACCGTATCGTAAGATGTCCAAGCCTTTTGGTTGCTTGGTCAGCTATTGTCCTTTAACTTATCAAAAGTAAGCGATAATTTTCCTTTTTGAGATATGCTTATAGCTGCCTGTATTATAATGGCATGATTTGCAGTGATGGGTTTGGTGTTAAAGCTTAAGTTTATTGGTAAATTTTCTGGTTTTGTATTGTATCTGTTGATTTATGGGGTTCAAAATTTTTATTGATCCCACTTATATTTTAATGTAAAATTGATAGTTTTTGCTAAGGTGAATTGAAGTTAATAGTGTACTTGTTAAGGCCCAAATATGTATACCCCTCAAAATACACTGTATATTTCTGTCTGTTTTAGTATTTACTGTCAAAGTACTGTCAAAGTCTTGGAGTACCAATTTCCTTGGTTTTCGTGGGTAGGTCAAACCACAAAATTTGGTTCTCAACGAAAAGGAGAATCCCATTGATTTGTATACTGAAAATTCCGAAACCACAGATCCAAGAATCCACTAACTTGTGTTTCTTCCCTAATCCACTAAAATTGGTATACATGAATTTGGTACGTTCACAGTATATGGTGTAACAAGAAGGCAGTGTAGCTGGTTTTTTTTATGTGGTACTCAAGATCTCAACAACACCTTTACATTTTAATGTAATCATCTATTTATAGACATGTATGATATACTGTGAATTGACCAGTGTCTTGTGGCAAGTGAAAAGCAGCATCCATTTAATATCCTTGCAAATTTGACGTCCTCATCTATTTGACACTCCATCCATAATACATCCTCATCCATTCGACATCCCCATCCATTAGACATCCTTGCCCATTTGACATCTTTGCCATTTAGACATTCTTGCCCATTTGATATCCCCATCTATCCTATCCATGTGTCAAATAATTTAACTGTTTAAACCACTTAAAGGAATTAATTGCATGAACTTGCTTTTAAATAAAGTACAAATTAAATATTAGTTCAGATAGAGTAGAGAAGGCTTTGGCTTGTAAGTATAAGTGTTTTTGCTGCTTCACTATTAGAAATGTTGGATAGTATCATTTGGTATGCAGGTTGTATTTAATATACTTTGTCAAAAGTTGTCATCATCAGCTATTATGAGATTTTTTTAGACCTTGGCTAATTAAACTGTGTTTCTTAAACCTTAATTTTAGGGTACATGTAATAATAACTTAGACAAATGTTCTAAAGTGCTGAACTTATCAAAAAGAAAATACTATTTCCTCTGAAGAGGGATTCTCAAAGGATACTCAGGTTTTTTGTATAAATAGTAACAAAGAAGAATTGTGGAGGTAAATACAAGAAATAATCCTCCAAGTTGATAAATATATATATATGTCTTACATCACAATATAATGGTCAAAGAATTGTAACATTTAACTTGTTGATTTGGGGTAGATTGTCATTGTATGCTGAAGTACACTGGTGTCAAAGGAAAACGTCACATGATGACGTGTGAGTCATAAAAAAAACTCTTTATTTGCTTTTGAAAAAGTTATCTTTTGTTGTAAATCTTGGCATATTGATAACATATTTGATACTTTTATTTTGATCCAAAGAATAGAAAATGACGTCATTTGTCATATTGACAGTGTAAATTTATTTTTGCTGGACAATGTCAGAGAGAACTAATTGAGCAGTTCAGTTGTTCCTATACTTTAAGTAAACACATTCTATATTATAACCTTTAAAATTTTATATTGAAGACTTACAAAATCAATGATGAGAAGCTTATTAATTGCAGGGTCCAGAGCAACAATATTTATAATAATCTTTTCAAGGCTATCTTAAGTAAATATTTTGAAGGAAACCCATGTATTGCATGATATAGAGCATGCTTTCAGTGTGGAGTGTCTTATGGTGATTATGTGACTTTGTTGGATGATGATGCTGTAGTACTTTATGAGAAGCACAAGACACTTCTGCCGATTTTAGATTACCTTTAACTTTTCAAGAACTCTTGAATCCTCTCTGTGTGCATTATCTTCATTTTGTGAACTGCAATCAAAGTATTCCATCTGTGCATCATGCAGCTTAGGTCTTGTTCAGGCTTGGGGTTTTCTGTGAAGATTTGTTCATATTATATGATCATGTGACCTTTTGAGAATATACTTTACAGTGTTAAATATTATGTTTTTGAAAAGAGTAAGTTTTTGATGGTCTTCAGTTTTATTTTTCAGAATTTTCAAGATGAATATGTAACTTTAAGGATTTTTTAACTTAATTTTTAGACCCATTTTTTCACATTCTTTACATTTCTTGCAGAAATTGAAAAATCAGAACACATGAAGTTTTCCATTACATGATAAGGCAGTCAATGCTAGATTGATGGTAAACTATTTGTCTAATTTTCATTGTGACTAACTGAAACTGACTGTGTTAGACCCAGAGTATTGGGCTTATTATGAGTGATACATTTCATGATTGATTGATTGATTGTTGGGGTTTAACGTCCGAGCAGCAATATTTCAGCTATATTCAGACGATGAACATGAAACGGATGATAAAATGAACATGAAATGATGATGAAATGAAAAACGGGATGGGACACAAGGACAGTAGGGTCAACAAATTTTGATTGCCACTAGAAAAAGGGAGGGATGGGTAAGGTCGGGCAATTTAGCCTCCTGTGGCGGAGCGCAAAGGTTCCTACTCCTATCGAATACCACAGCAGGGTTCTTTAACATGTGAGGAACGTGGCATCTTTCCCAACACGGTGCACCACTATGGTTTGCGGTCAGGTTTTCCGTATTATAGCCTGACAACCCCAGCATGTAACATGCCAGGGGTACCCCATTCCACCACCTGGGGCACACATCCCAGTTGCTCTGTGGCTCTGTGGGCAGAGCGCCTAGCCCCCGGCTAGGTTTCTGAGCACTATTTAGTCGCCTTTTACGACAAGCTTAGCGCTGCTGCAGGCCTATTCTTTTGACACCCAGACCTGCACGGGGCGTGATACATTTCAGATATAGTTAATATTTCATTGGCAATTGGTTTTTGAAGAACTCATAGTGTTAAACTCTTGCAGAAATCAGTAAATTATTCTAGGTACAAAGTTAAAATCTGCTTTAGTTCTTAAATATGTCAATATAAAACTAAAACACAAAAATAACACCTGATGAGGTAAATTACTGCATCATGTTGTAGCTCATTAGTACTACAGACTTCATATGTCCATTAGAATGGTTGTTGTCTGTACGTCTGTGTGTATATCAAATGTTCAGAATAGAAATATGTCATTTCTTCTGAAGCTAAATTTAGCACTTGTAAAAGTCTAATTAAAATTGAAATGGCTCTTCAAGTGGTGATTAGATTAAAAAAAAATAGATCAAAGCTTAAGGAAAGTCTTATTATAACTAATATGTATTGAAGTAACTCATAGAATATATTTACTCAATTTTTGTGACCTGTTAATTTTTTACCTCAGGGAAAATATCAAAGATAGATATTCAGACATAAAATAGGTACTCCCATATTTATGCTAACCCAGACATCATTAAAAAAGTGTGTTAATCTCAAGACACTATTGTGTTTTTATGTCAAATTCATAAAAGTTTCATATTCTATTCTCAGACTTAGTGGAGACTTTGAATTCAATAACTCTTGGAATTCCTTATATAGTATTGGAATGTAACAACCTGTACAACCTACGCAAGTCTGTTAGTGATGACATTTTCATTAAAACTGTTGTACAGACTAATTTGGTTGGGATAGGGGTAAATGTGATACCACCATTTTGGGGTGGGGGGGGACAGGAAGATATTCTTAGATCTAGTCTGTTAATACTAATTAATGGTTTGTTTTTATAACTTATAAATGAATGTTTTGTCTTGAGTAGAAAAAAAGAAATAAGTGTTTGAAAGTTGGCAACACACATCTTCACAGTGTGTACAGATGCCTCTACCTTTTCAAGGATAATGTTTCTATGTGTCAACAAAATTATGTCTTTTGTTGTTGTTTTTTTTTTATCTGTATGGTATGAAATCTCAAAACAACTAGATAAGTAAGACACATTAAAAATTTGAGGATTACAGCAGCAAAAAAAAGGGGGGTAGATGTATTTTTTTTAAACTTTAATTTTTATATTTGTGTTTTTGTAAAACTGAATAATAATGTCATTTGATATCAATGCCATGATTATCAATGAACTGGTTTTGTACATTTGTACTTTATAATTAAAATTCTTCTATTAGTAACCTAAACAAAGTAGAAACTTACACAACAATTTGATCCATTTGTTCTGTTATTTCATCAACTGTTCATGAACCACAAATGAGACTATTCATGATATTTTGATGTCATGAAATTTTCATTAATTTTGAAGTTTGTGAATGTTCATTAACTTTAGGTTCTTCATTGTTCTTGAAAATCTTAAGTTCATGATTTTTTTCCAGTTCATGAACAGGTCCTGAAATGAAAATTTCATGAATAGTCTCATTTGTGGTTCATTAGTTATTGAGGAATATTCATGAACACTCATGAATTATTCATGATCATTTCGACTGGGTAGTGGGTATTTCTACCACAGCCTATTTTCAACTTCTTTTTCTTTTGATTGCCTTAATTCTTAACAGTTTCACCTAACCTGGAAGGGGTATATCTGATTTTTTTTGTCCTGAATGTCACAGTCATTACATAGATGTTATCAACTTGCAAAAAGTCCCTTTTTGATGTTGAAGAAGTTAATTTTAGTTTATAGCTTGATGCCATTGTTATCATAGATTATTTTTTCTAATTTTAGGTAAAGACTATATTTGGGGCACTGGAAAAGTGGGCAAAAGGTGTACAGGTATGTATGGTGTCTGTTAGACAAGGTTTCAAAGAAATGTAATTAGGGTATCCACAACAACAAAGTAATTAAAAAACCGACAGTATCGACAGTAACTAAAATCATAGTCTGTTGATCTCTCTTGTTATAAATGGACAATAACAGTGCACTTACGACATAGAACTGATATATGGAATAGGCTTAGAACTGCAAGGAAAATGTGCTGAGCATTTTCACCCGAGTTAAAGCTGAGTTCTTGTCAAGTAAGTGCACTGTTATTGTCTTTATACTGCAAGGCTGTAGCCAGGGGGTGCAACGGGTGCGATCACACCCTCTTTTTGAAAAAAAAAACAGAAAAAAAAACTTTGATTTACATCTTAGCGTGTAATTAAAGACAAATCATACCAAATAACCAAGTAAAATTGCTTATCAGCTTTGCACCCCATTCAGAAAACATGGCTACGGCCCTGTACTGCAACAAAATGTAAAAAGAAAAAAACAACATTTTAAGTAAGAAAAACTTGTTTTATCTGAAGCGGGTTACATCCTGGCAACTTCAAAACAATAAAATGTTTGTTACGTCACAACAGAAAGTTATATTCAGGCAGTGACTGTATATTTCTTGTAAATATATAGTCAGTGCATTTGACTGCTCAGGAAGTAGCCAACTCATTTTCTCACTTTCTTCCTGTACACATAAACTTCACTCCTTAAATTTAGCAAAAACAAAAAAAATTGCTTCCATTTTATTCACAGCTCCCCCCCCCCCCCAAAAAAAAAATAAAATAAATAAAATAAAATAAAATAAAATAAAAAATAATAAATAAATAATAAGATATTGCCACTTCCTCCAACTCTCCGTATCCATCATTCTGGTTGTGCTTTAGACAATTATATACCATTTTTGTTATGCCTGATTCTTCTACATTGGAGTTAAGTTTTACTTAGTCTTAAGAAAAGAATGGGGGGAAAAAAGGATATATTCAGACTGAATATGTAAATCTACAACAAAGAGTTAGACATGAGCTCTGTTTTGGAGATTTAGGGTTTGCAGACACCTGAGTTGGTGCATATATACTTGTCTACAATAGATCTGACATATTCACCATAATGGTAGTGTTTTTTAATCCTCTTGTGAAGGTTGATAACAACACTGGTTGTTATTTCTTTGATATCCTGGGAGACAACAAAACCATATGTTTTACCATCACCTAATAATTTACAGAAACCACTGTATATCAGACTGCATTATCCAATATATTTATAATTTTTTTAATAGATCTGGTACATTTTATAAATTTATCGGCTGCAGTTAGGATTTACAGATTTATTCTGTCAAAATTATATCTCTAAGTAAATTTTTTTTTAACATGGCATTTAAGATTTCCGTTGACTAAAAGTAAACGAAGAAGGAAGCTTGTGATGTAATATTTTTTTTGTCTACCATAGCATTTTTAATTAAAAAAAAAAAGGAATTTATATGGCATAGTCATATCCCCTCAGAACAAACCATTATTTTTGACATTTCTTTTGCATGTGCTACTTGAGATATTTTTTGCATTCAAATAAAAATATGTCTGTGTTTTATATTTAATTGAAAAACCTGACATGAAATTGATATTTTGAATATATGAATGTATTACACTTGTTTCATGATTGGTTAACCTCTCCCTAAAGAGAGTTGGAAAGGTAAGAAATACTAGAAAGGTTCCAGGATTAGGTACTTTGTTGCAATCACCTTGTGCATTATACTCTTCTGAAGCAGATATCTCAGCTTCTTTTAGGAGGCATTATGACTCGTATCATGTCTCCCATTTTCAGCCTTGCTCATCTACTTCATATTTACCAATTTAGTTATTATTTGTTTTAGGGTGGTACATGATGGAAATGTTCATAAAACATTTATCAATTCTATTGAATGCTTGCTTTTACTTGATGACTTGTATTGTGTCTCTCCCAGGTTTGACATAAATGATAGTGTATCGTTTTCATATTGTAGTGTGCAACATTTTGTTCTAAATTTACAGTAGCTGGAACTCTGAAATCTGTGTTTTTCATGATATAATGTTAAACTACTGGTTAGTTAAGCTTAATATCTTAAAAATAAAAAGTTCAAAATCAAGGCAGGAAATTGGAAGGGCCAAGTGTATTGAATCTAATATTTTTATTAATTTATGAATAAAATGACATCTTGTTTTTGCTTATCTTCTCTCACACTTCATTTCAAGCTTTTGGCTTTTCTACTGAAAATTCTTGGTCCAAATGAAGTAAACGCCACGCATTTTGGTCTGTCATGTGAACATTGGGAACTTTTCTCTAGTTTTGGGAAGAATTTTAAAAGAATTCTTATGTGTCAAGTCTTGAAATGTTTGAATTATAAGATTTACATGTTATCATTTTAAGATCATTAAGATTTGACTTGAGTTAGTGGTTGGCAAGCATTGTTCATTATAAACAGATTAAATTCTTGTCATTGTATAGTGTATTAATTTGTTTTATGGTGAGTTTGTGGCTTTGTGTTTCTGTAGTGGAAAGTGGATAGCACTAAGATACCATCTCATCATTATTGTATAAGTCTATGTCAAATTATACTATAGAAATCTTCATAGGCAATGGGATTTCACCTTTGTTGGCCTAAATTAGTGTCATTTAAAATCAATGTAGACCTTTCAGTACAGTTTATAAACCAGATATATACATGACTTCCATATTAAACCCAGGAACCCAATTTAACTGATGAAATGAATTGGGTCAGTTACATGTTAAATCCCCTAAACTACTAAATAAACATCAGATTAAAATCTGTACAATGTTCTTTTTTATAATCTAGGATTATAATCAGTTCACCTGATCTCCAAATCCATCATAAACTGCAGAAACATGGAGCCACCCTGAATTGATTTCAGACTTTAGTTTTTATTTGGAAGTGGACAAATATTCGGCATATATGACATCCATAATCCTTCATTTTGTTGTAATGTGATAAAGGCTCCTGGTTGGGTTTTTTTTTGTTTTTGTTTTTATTTATTTTATTTTATATTATTTTATTTTTATTTATTTTTTTTTTTTTTTGGAGGGGGGGATTAAAAATCTAATGTAAATGTTGAAACATTTAGTAAGTAACAGTAAACAAAGGAATAATAGAAGACTGGGATGTATTTTGATTTGGGTGCAATTTAATTTTTTTCTCCAGTTGTTGGAGTTTCTTTTTTCCCACAAAAGTATGTTACTCACAAGTAATAATTGGCAGGTAGCATTCTGGTTTTCATACAAATTGTTAAATAAAGAACTGATGTGAAGTATTGAAAGTATCTTTTGTACTTAAAGTCAGCTACATTCCATACATGCTCTACTTAATTTGTTACAAATCCATAAATGTCTCAGAATTGATTTAATCTTTTCAAACAAATCAGTTTATTTGTAATTTCTTGCCTATTGTTATTAAATCAAAGTATATCTGCCAAATGATGGTACTAATCAAGGAGAAAGATTTGGTCCTATCAGGGTTTACTTCCTGGTTTTAATGCTGTCTGTTTGGTTACTATGTTGATGAACGACAAATTGGGAACATGAGTAAAGCAAGGTTAGACAGTTCAGCCTGCTGTTACAAGTAAATCTGTCACAATAGATGGTATTTTAATTTCAGTTTCGATTTATTATTGCCTTTTGAAGTCATTTCCAGACAAACTCTTTCAAAACTGGTTGATTTCCAGAATTGAAGGAATTTTGGTTAAATGTTGAATTTTATTTCTAATTGAAATACCTAACATGAACTTGATATTTTGAATAAATGAATGTATTAGACTTGTTTTATGATTAGTTAATGAATTAAACATTACCTAACCAGTTTGCTCAGATACAACTACTTGACTAGGTCACGAGAAGGGTTTTAAAGGGCTGAAATTTATACTAGGATATAAAATTGTAAGATGACCCAAATTTGTGAAACCTTTTCTTTTGAAGTCTTTGTCAAGTTTGTATAAATTGGGTATTTATATTCACTTGACCAAATCCAGTTAATACTGTACTACTCCAATTATTTTTAATACTGAGAATTAAGAGAACATTTCAGTATTGGACTAGTTTATGAGACTCATTTTCTTATCAAAACTCTTGCTGTGGGTAAAGCAAATGTTTATTAGAGCGCTGGTACTGAATGTTAATTGCCAGTTGTCAGTTGGACTAAAACTTGAAGTACATTATATCTTTCTGAAAGACCTGAATTTTTATCCACTGTAAATTAAAGTTTTTGCTGATATTGAACCTATTGTAAAATGACAAACAAATGTTTAGTTACTAGTCTAACTAGCTAGTCATGGTAAGCTATGACAGTAAGTCATCACAAGCAAACTGGCTTCACATATACAAATTGCATCATTTTTTTTTCCACTCCATTATATGTAGGCTTTGTTATAAGGACTATATTAACTAAGGAATTTGTATATTGCAGTCCTATGATGGGATCATTCTCTTTTTGTTGTCATAGTCGTCTTAAGAAATTTAATGTGAAGACAATAACTTGAGTATAAGTGCAAAGATCTCTTTCAAATTATACTATTGGGATTGTTTTTGGGGTTGTTAATAAAACCATTTTTGTCCCACACCCCACCCCCCCACAATGCGGAGCTGGGACATAGAAATGCTGGTGTGCGTCCATCCGTCTGTGCGTCCGAAGCTTGTGGACGCAACTCCTCAGAAACGGATGAACGGAATTTGACCAAATTTTGTAGGATTGTTTGCCACCATATGTAGTTGATCATACTTAACCTCTATTTTGATTCTACAATTTTTTTTTGGAGTTATGGGACTTTGTTCATTTTTCAAGTTTTTTTGTTGTTGTATGAAGAATTAACTTAATGGATTTAATTTGATTCATTAAGATACATTAACCTTGAATCGCCACATGGACTTATGAAAGCACATAAGTTTTGAATCTGCTATTTATACAAGTGTCAAACATTTGTAATTCAACTCTTTCCACAGTGGTGGGGGATATATGGCTATGCGTAGCATTCTTTTTGAATTAGAAAAGGGGGCTAGAAACAAGCATTTTCATGATGTCAAAACTATAACTTGAGTGTATAAATAAATGGATCTCTTTGAAATTGTACCACAAGGTGTCATACCAAGAAAGGAAGACGGTTTAATTTTGGAGAACCATTCTGATCAAATTCTTTATCCTTGGTCAAATACTTTACCAGAATTCAACCTCTGTGGTACTATCAAGCTGCTTCCCGTAAAGCATTTAATTTTTATATATAACAAGAATATATATGGTGTATATGTCAAAGAGACAACAACCATACCTGGATGAAAATGTCGCCCAAGACCATCCATTGGTCTTCAATGAACAAAAAGGTTTGCTCAACTTTTACAATTCAGTCACAGGAGTCCAAAACTGCATGTATATCACAAGACTATTTCTTTTATTTTTGAAACTACTGTTGTATTTTGCATCAACATATAGTCCCAATTTACTAAAATCAAAATTAAATTGAAGAATTTGTCCGAACATCCTTAGTAAGAGTAAGAGTGTAAATAGTCCAATGCTTATCAATTTTATTTGGGAGAAGGGAGGGAAATATTTGAAGTACACATATCTTGTTTATCATGAATTATATGATGCTGATAGAGTGCTTGTTTGTGCATTCTGAACTTTTTTTTGTAAAAAAAAAAATTTTTTGAAAATCTCCTAGGTATTTAAGCTGTGATAGTTATATATTTGTATTAGATAGAATCTTTTTATACTTTCTTTTGTGTTGTTAGTTAATTTGTCTTTTTTTTGTATAAACCTGTTGTTAGTATATTTGGATATAACTTGTACAATACTTCTTTGTGTACTTGCCTTGGAATTGTACTTTAGGCTTCATGGAGCCTATAATTATTTTTTATTTGCTTCTGTTTTAATCTATAAATAACACCATTATTAATGGAATACATTATAAGACTATATAAATAAATTAGATTCTCAATCTTTGGAGACCATTTTAAAAATATTTTATGTAACTAAATGTGATGTAATAGTGATTTTAATTATTGTTAAAATTTGCTGATTAATAATTTAGTTGTCTTACTGACCTAGATATTGATTTGTCTGCCAGCTTTCTTGTGTAATATCACATAAATTCTAAATATGTACACTGTCAATCATATTAAATGCCATCATGTTACAGCAAGTCTTGTCTCTAATGTGTTTCTCATTGGACACTTGCCGAATTCCTTAAAACGTAAATGTTAGCAATAAACAAAATCTCTATAATAATAAGATTTTTTAGTCTCCTACTTGTAGAGTCAGAGGGATTGATATTCTGTCCATCTGTTTATTTCTCTGTCCATTAATCAGCTGCACTCTTTTATCTAAAGTTTTGTTTTTTTTTTTTTTTGGGGGGGGGGGGTTTGATATTGACTTCACTTTTGTTTGTCATAACTTGTATGAGCATGATTATTTTTTTATTTATTTAATAATTTTTTTTGTAGGATTCTCTCATTTTTACCCTGGACTTTTCAATTTTGAGTTGAAATAGCTTTAAAGGCAAATTGGTTGGATGGCGTAGTAGCCATGTATGGAATTGTGGACTATTTATTCAATTTTTTTTCCTTCAATGGATGATATTTATTTATTATGGACTTTTATAGCTGCATAAGCTGTCATTTTCGTAAATTTTTGTTTCTGTTGAAGTATACCTTAACTTTGAATTATTTCTGCTAAATTGTACTTTTCCTGTATAATTTCATTCAAGATCCACAAATAAAATGTGTAAAATACATGAAATGGGTGTCTATATATCTGTTGTCTTGCAAGACAAAAAAAACCGACCTAGATAAATCTGTATGCATGTGACTTCTGGTGACCTTAATCCACACATGTGCTATAAGGGTCTCTTTTTTAAAAACAAATCAGATTGCAAAGAGAAAGTGGTAATCAGTGGCAAGGAAAACCATTGGATTCAAGCCGTAAAAAAAGTTTGAATATAATGCAAGGATCCTTTTAAAATTTGCATATTGTGATATAATGTGGCACAAGTATGGTTAGTAACTGTCATTATTTATTTGAAAACTAATCAAGAAATAGATGATATGAAATGTAAACAAGACACATGCTTACTTGTGTATCCGTTATGTTATTTTTTTTTTTTTACCAAGGTTAAAACCCGGGTTTATGTCCTTTCGGCAATCTTTGGAAGTAATGGTGAAAAATAATTAGATCTGAGCTATCCATCTTCTTTGATTGGAAAAACGTTGTTTTCACAATATTCTGAAGGTATTATTGACATTTATTGTTTCAGTTGCATTACTACTAACTTATTTCATTTTATCAGCAAAATTCAGTAGAATCAAAACTGAACAAATTTGGCAGCTAATGCAGCTTTAACAAAGACAATACCTGTTCAGATTATATTGACCTAGGACAAATTCCTCAGTCCATATGTAACATATCTACTGAGTGAAGGTCTTTAATATATATATTACATATGTAGATAATGTATTTTCTTTTTGTCTGCGGCTCTTTGGCCATGATTGGCTAAGAGTAATTATGGAATGGAATGGTTTATATCCAGATCTAAATTTAGAAGTATAGCGTCAATATACATATAAATAGAAACATAGTGGCAATATATAAAAAAATAGAAACAAGGCTTCATGTACATGGAATATCCTTTGCATCACATGATCATAATAACCAGTGAACAAAGAAGACTGTTACACTGTATGTAATATATTGCTATGTACCTTAAAAATGCTTATGATACCCTCCAACTATTTTCATATATCCCTTCCCAGAAGGAGAGAGGGGAATGTTGGTCTTGAACAAATATTTTCACAGCAATTTACATAGGACTGCAAATATACTAGTATGTACTATGTGGTTCCATATAACAGAGCTAATCAATTGATTACCACTTGATTTGTGACTGATGAGTGAATGATGATCTGTTTGATCGATTAGTTATGTGACTGATGAGTGAATGATGATCTGGTTGATGGATTAGTTATGTGACTGATGAGTGAATGATGATCTGTTTGATGGATTAGTTATGTGACTGATGAGTGAATGATGATCTCTTTGATGGATTAGTTAGGTCAAGATTTTCATTAGGAAATAGCTACTACATTTTCCTTAATTTGTTGAACTTAGACAATTCACAGCCACAGGAGTCCCAGTACTGCACTTATGTCACAAGACTATTTCTTTTATTTTTTAAACATATGTAGTATTTGGCATGATCATATAGTTTCTTTTTACTAAAATCAAAAATTAAATTGGAGAATTTGTCCAAACTTTCTTAGTAAGAGTGTAAATAGTCCAATGCTTATCTGTTTTATTTGGGAAAGCGGAGGGAAATATTTTAAGTTTGCACATTCTTAACTTTTTTGTAAAAAAATTATTTTAAAAAATCTCAAAGGCATTTAAGCTGTGGTGGTTTTACTTTTTTATTGGATAGAATCTTTTTATACTTTATTTTGTGTCCCTAGTTAATTTGTCTTTTTTTGTTTAAACCTGTTTGATTTGCTAGTATCCTGTAAGAATAATTTTTAATCGATTTTGGTGTTTATGCATGGAAGTATAATGTGTTTGTGCTTTGAAAGGTTCATTGACCGATTTATATTTTTTGCACTTTTTACATATTTGACCCACATCTCCACATATTTATTGTATGATCAATCACGTTTACAGAAGGATTATCTTGTTGCTTGATTAAATGTCATATTATACTTGGTACAGATGCAGGTATACGTGTTTCTATAGGTTGCAATGACTTTGAATCTGTTGCAACAGAAGGCCAAATTCTCCATCATGATTTGAATGACTGTTTTAAGTATAACTCACTAGAAGAGTCATGCATAGTTAATGTATTTTGATAGAAAATCTTGATAATTTTTTTTTTTAAGTCTTATAGGATTGAAAGATACAAACTTAATTAAATAAAAATATGGCCTTGTCAGTATTGCAGATATAGATTGAATATTACATGTCAAAATCTATATCAAATGCCATATCAGCCTGAGATCCTTATATCACCCCTCAGACTAGTTGTCCTTAGGGCAATATGGCCAATGGATACATGTATAATAAATTCTTATGTTTCATGTTCATTGTCTTCTATAGTTACAAGTGTGTTCTGAGTAATGGATGGATATAGACCTAAGGGTATATATAGGTTATGTAATATAGGGTAAATGTATAGGGCTTTAAAATGCCAAAAAAAATTTATTTTTTATTTGAATATTTAATGATATTGTGATATTATTAGTTTTGATTGGTAGTTAAGCTTTGAAAGAAGACTAAATGTCAGTTTTTAGCTCACCTGGCCAAGGCTATGTGAGCTATTGCCATCATTTGGCGTCCGTTGTCATCGTTAACAATTATACAAAACTCTTCTCC
This sequence comes from Perna viridis, assembly GCA_037379345.1. NCBI lineage: Eukaryota > Metazoa > Mollusca > Bivalvia > Mytilida > Mytilidae > Perna > Perna viridis. The sequence goes on along the minus strand of CM074511.1, from coordinate 6,270,738 downwards.
TCTGAAACTACTGGACTGATTAGAACCAAACTTGGTATAAATGTTCCTTGGGGTATATTGCATAGAACTGACGTGGGGATTTTTGATTCGTCGAAAAACATGGCCGCTGTTACTAAAAATAGAACGGGTCAGACAGTAGTTTTTCACATATATATCTCCAAAACTGTTAGGTTTAGCTAAATTCTTTCAATAGCTGAAATGATCCATATTACAAAGTCTTCAGACTCCTTGTAAGAGTTATTGGCCTTGAAAGGGAAAATAAATGCTTTTTTTTTTTTAAATAGTTTTCAGTCAATATCTTGAAAACTATGATAGATTAAAAGAAACTTTCAATTGTTGAAAAGATCTTGTGACATGTCCTACCCAAGACTTCTTGAGTCAGAATTGTTGGACAACTTTTTGTTTAATTTATGGCCTTTGTAAGGCAAAATTTAACAAGGTGAGCGATTCAGGCTCCTGGGAGCCTTTTGTTTTACATTATGATCCAAATTTGGGGGTTTCACATATAAACACATAGACTTTGTTATTTATGAATGTGGAGACAGAGGAGACCCATCTCTTTTCTGCTACTTCTCCTACACTACTGAATGGAATTCATTGAAACTTTCACAGAATATTTATTACTAATTACCATTGTGTCCTTCCATTTATAGATTTTGATCCAAATTACTTTGGAGGTCAAAAGGTGCTTGTTTTCAAATGGGGAAGTGGGGTATCAATTTGATGAGCATGTTGGCAGACCAATCTTAGTTATTAACTAATGAATATTACTGTATATACTTGTGTATATATGTCAGAACCCCCTTCTCAGACCAAAATTTCTTTAATATAGCCTTGACCTGCTTATAAGTCGGACTGAACTCAGACTGAATTTTTACAGGTACAACAATCAGTGAAATTAAAGGAAAGGCACAATTTTTGGTGGAAAATGTGAAGAACGATCATGTGTGTGTTTGTTTTTTGTTTTATTTTTTTGTTTTTTTGTTTTTTTTATGTGCTGCGGAAAATTTTACATCCAGGGTGTACGTTGTGTCAGATCAACATAAACACGTGTATTTTTTATTTAAATGAAATTGCTCTGTACATATTTGAAATGATTTACATAATAAATATAACAAGCCATTTGAGTTGTCATCATTCTTCAATGTTTACTGGTGACCTCCATTTTTACAATAATTTGTTCATACAACTAGTGACCAGATTAGAATAAGTAAAAACTAAGAACTGTGAGAACAATTTTTTAACGGAAACTTGGACACCTATTGAGATAAAAGGATTTTAATAAATTAATTACCCATTAATGTGATTAAAGGATTGATTGCTTGTTAATGTTGTAACACCTTTTTACCAGGTAATCATCTTTCATTGTTTTCTTTTCTATCAAGTCTATCTGCTTCTCTTTGACATATACACCATACCAATTATTGTTATATTGTTATGAAATTAGCAATAATTCAATGTCTTTATTACAATTTAAAATTAAATTTTAATTATTTCTTAGCATTGCTAATATTACTTGTAGACTACGGTACGTGGCTTAGTCATGTTTCATGCCATCTTTTTGGTATTCTGATATATTCAACAACCATGTGACATGCAATTGAAAATAACAAACACAAGAAGCTATACAGGGAATACAAATTTTATTATAGATAGTTTAGTTGTAAGGCATAATAAAAATAAAACTGCAAATATTCATTTATTTCATTACTTTATAACCATACACAATAACAAATATGACATATAGGTCGACTTTTACAATACACAAGTACGGTGCTGATCTGACTGTTAACGTAGGTGTCATTTTCGTGTCAATACCTTGATTCTCCCATTAGATCCGACTAGAATTTTTAACCCACGGCCAAGATCTTGCTTATAAGTCGAAACCCCTCGTAGCAACTCAAAATTTACTCCAAAAAATCTGACTTATACGGGTAACCTTCTGTCTTCATAAAGGTCGCTGTTTTAGTGAACCTTAATCTCAACATTCCATATTCATATTGATGTCAAAATTAACAAGATTGATTTGAATATTCTTTTTTATCTTTAGGCTGTAATCAAGTATGTCATACTTGGTGTTGGGACTTGGTCTTCAAAACCAACTGTATCAGAGGAAATCCAGCACCTGATACCCCAGTTCATGGTACTCAAGTGGTAAGTAGTCAAAACAAACTGTATCTCTGGATACCCAACTTCATGGTACTCATGAGGTAAGTACCCAAAACCAACTGTTGCCTCTGATAGCCCAGTGCATGGTACTCATGTGGCAAGTAAACTTGACCAATTATATCTAAGGAGATCCAGATCCTGATACCCAAGTTCATGGTACTCAGGTGGTAAGTACTCACTATTGACTGTTTCCAAGGGAACCTCAATTCATAGTACATGTAATTTCAGGGTAAATACTATTCTCCCCTTATCCACAAGGCCCATAAATAGACGCCTATATACATAGCTCTACCTTCGTTCACTGTCATTAAAAACAGGTTGTATGATTGTATTAACCCTTTATTACTATTGTATATTGTTATAGTTTCCTAGAAATATAATTGTATAACGTGTTTTACTTGTTGTGGACTTATTATGATCCTTGAATTTGTTGATAAATCTGTGTAATCCTGAATCTAGATTCTGTAAATGTACTGTTGAAGTTTCCTAGTTTGTTCACCCCTGATTGCAGTTGACAAGTCTTTGGCATATGTTCTTGGTGACTGGTATGTCATTAACTTCTTCCTTAATAGATATCTTTTGAGTTCATCCCTAATTAGTAAAGGTCTTTGGCAATATACAATAAAATTAATCCCTTCTGTCTGTGATCTAGAATAATCTGAATAATGTATGGATATTGGGTGAAAGATTTGATCAGTCCATGTACTGTAGTGTTCTTCAGTGTCATTGAGTCTGTTTTTAACCTTTAAAGAAAGAAGTTTATTCTTCATGAAAAAGCCTGAATAGGGTCTTTTAGAAAAAAAGTAATTATCCTGTTAACTTATTAATGAGTTAATTATCTCTCAGAATTCAGTTATTTTTAGTGCTTTGGATTATGCAGGAAGTTCATTTCCATTAAAAAAAAGCCCGTGAAAGTTAATCCCCAAACTCTGACGGAATAGCTGTATGTCAGTTATGACGTGTGGTAGAGCCTGTGAATTTCTGTTTATTTAGAGTTTTTGCTTCCATTCAAGGAAGTTTAAGAACATAATCCACATCCGGATGACATTTTGCAATTCTTATAAACTTGGATAAAAATGACAAAAGTCATGATATTGATGTATTTCAAGTATCTCACTTATGAAATCTTCAAAGTCTTGAACATAAATGAACACATAATATCCCTATTGTTTCTAGCTGTTCTAAATTAAGCAAATTTTCTGTTATATTTTCAATAATTAAGGTGTCTCAAGCGACTCATTCTTTGATGTGCATGGTACAAGGAGGCACTTACTTATACAATTGCCTTTAGGTAAGCTTGGAACAGTATTGTACCTTGCGTCAGTTTTGCCACCCTCAGATAATTTATTTGGGACATCAATTATCTTTATGTCTTGTCTTATAAGTACCATGTTTATTAAGCAGTGGGCTATTTATGAAATGGGCTTTTTTAAATCAGCTGGAACAGTAAGTTAAGATAGAGTTTGTTGGTGTTTTTTTGTTTTCTGTAGGTTTTTTTGTTTTTTATTGTATTTCTAAATAATGTACTTTAAAGGTTCATACTTCAATATTTTTTATATTGATATAGAGTCATTAAAAAATAGAACATTCATCCTGTGATAATTTATGTACACAATGACGGTGAGGAAACATTTTTAAATGCAAAAATTTAGCAAGTGTTCAGTTTATAGGCAACAACTTGAATAAATTTTAATATTTTTAGGCAAAATAAATCTATTTTCAACAATTATTATGATTTACGATGTCCTATAATGAATCACAATGCATTTTAACTAGGATTATGACATTCATGAGATAGAAGTATCCAGTTGGTTTCTTGCATTGAATTTCTATGCATTTTGCAAGATTAATCTATGACATGGGTAATGATGGTTGACCTCATAGTTCAGATTTTATGGTATGCCTTGTTTCTCATGTGTTTCCTGTATAACAGATAACATTATTTAGTAGTTCCTGCTTAGTTTTATGGTGGTAATAGTTATGTCACCAGAGTAATCAGAATATGACTTAAATGTCTCTTGTCTGCTAACCTAGATGGAATCATGGTGTATATAGCTTTTCATTGCCAGAGATGAATATGAACTATTGGAAACACTTTGGATCAATTTTTGTTTTTGTCATCATAGTCGTGAAACTCATGTAAACTTTACCCAGAAATTTACAGGCTTAGTGTATTTGATACAAAAACTTGTTTTTTCCAGTACAGAATTACATTGAAAGCATGAGAGGATTTTCAATGTGTTTGGTTTAGACAGGTTTATTGATAACTGTGAAGTTTTGGTTTAAGCAGGTGACTCCTTATGGTTTGGTGAAGATTATGGGCACCCTTTGGTTTGGTTTAGACAGGTGACTCCTGTACTTATGGTTTGGTGAAGATTATGGGCACCCTTTGGTTTGGTTAGATAAGGTTTTTGTTATGACTGGTGGTTGGTTTCCTATGGGGTTTTTGACTGATTGACTTTGACCAATGTTACAAATTAGAATTGATAATTACTTTGTTCAGATATCTTGTTTTATGATACACATAGTTCATTGGTATGGTAAGCCTTCAGTTTGTGTGTCCCAGGCTAGTTGACACTAATTTATCATAGTCCCATTTCTAAAGGCAGTAAATCTTTTGATCTAACAGTTTCTATTAGGTCATTTGTAGTTCAATGTCAGAAGCCTCTAATCTTTCCAAATTCTGAAAACTTCCTGTACTGCTGTACTTAGTGTAATCATGTACAAGACATTAATCAATAGGATTGTCTGTTGTCACTATATGGAGATGGTAGCTAGTTCATAGTTCATACACCAGATGCAAAAAGTCAATGCATTGTATGTATGCTGCTCTAAGTATTTTGGTATTGGGTAGAGAGCATGGGAAATACCTTTACCAAGCCAGGACCCTTATGGTTGTTTCTAACTTGCCTTAATATTGTCAACTGTTAATATACAGACTTTCCTTTTTATACGACCCCAAAAATGTGTGGTCGTATGATGTTATGGCACAGTCATTCTCTGGGGATACTACATTTCTGTGCAATAACTTTTGCTGTGGTTGACCAATTGTTCTGAATTTTTTGTTTGATTCTACTGACCACTAAAAGAAGGCTCCTATATAATTTGGACTTTATGATCCATCCTGTTTTAGAAAAAGGGCCAAAATGGTAAAAATTGAAAATTTTATTAATTTTTTTATTATTTTTATTGTTATTATTTTTAAAGTGTATGTTTTATTTTGTTTTTGTTTCTTTTTTTTTCAATTTTAATTATTCTTTTTATTTTGTTCCTTTTTTAATTCTGGTTAACAAATGTATCAGAAAATTTTATGTATTTTAGACCATTTTCAAGTTATAGGGGATCAAAGTTCAGCAACACACAAAAAATTCAACTTTTTAAATTTTGATTAAATTTCAAGATTTTTTTTATTGGATTCCTCATAAAAATACTAGCTTGCATTTCAATCAGATTTCAGATGCCTCTTATAGTGTTTATAAGGAATTGTTAGGGGTCATAGGGTCTACTCCTGATGAAATTAACTTTTTTATTTGTGGTCCGATTTGAAAAAAGAATTTAATTGAATTTAAAATTTTGTACAATATAGTGTTCAAACTATTTGTTGTATCCATAAAGGACTGTAAGTTCTTATGTTTATGTGTGTCAAACACTAATATTGTGTCCACACTTACTCCAACTGTTCAGGATTCTACCACTGCGATCATATCATTCTGCACTTGGAGAAGCTCTTGATTAACTATTGCCTAGAATTATTAGTCTATTAATATAATATTACCTTTCTGGCTATAGAATACTGGACTGATTTTAGTCCAGTAATAGAATATTACCTTTCTGGCTGTAGAATACTAGACTGATTTTAGTCCAGTAATATAATATTACCTTTCTGGCTGTAGAATACTAGACTGATTTTAGTCCAATAATATAATATTACCTTTCTGGCTGTAGAATACTAGACTGATTTTAGTCCAGTAATATAATATTACCTTTCTGGCTATAGAATACTGGACTGATTTTAGTCCAGTAATATAATATTACCTTTCTGGCTGTAGAATACTAGACTGATTTTAGTCCAGTAATATAATATTACCTTTCTGGCTGTAGAATACTAGACTGATTTTAGTCCAGTAATATTATATTACCTTTCTGGCTGTAGAATACTAGACTGATTTTAGTCAAGTAATATAATATTACCTTTCTGGCTGTAGAATACTATCTGATTTATACACGTATAACTATTCATATACCTTTGGGCCTAACCGCCTTTCTATTCTGAATAACTTAATAATTATCCTCTATTCTTGCAATTGAAATTCTACTTCAAGGTTATACTTATGCTTACTTTCATCATTATAGAGCTTCAGTCACAACCTAGGCATTACCTATATACATTTACCATAATGTTTTCTATATTGATATACTACTAATTATAGAAGCTGCTGAAGCAATAAGTCTCCTTTCAGGCTTATCACTGTTCAAGGCTATTAGTCAGTAGTTACTGGGTTAATATACATGGTATATTTGTTCTGCAAAAGAGTCATTGACATAGGGTCATCCTAAATATAGCATTGAATTGCTCCAAGCTCCTTTCCAGCCAATACTGTTCTATATGTTTATAAATGGTAAATTATAATTAGAGGTAGGTTTGTCTGAGATATGTTGTATTGTAACAGGGACTATGTTCATTTGTATTGTAAGCTGCTACATAATGAAGGTTTACTACACAAGCATTCCAGGGTAATTGAGGGCTTAGGATTAAGTTAGATTTCATTATTTAAGTTTGAAGATCCTGAATCTTCTTTACAATCACTTTTCAGGTCTTAAGCTTTTTAGAAGTCTCAGTAGCATATATGAATCTATGGTCCACTGCAGTCATATTACTATGAAGAAGTCTAATGTTTAGTTAGAACGGGTTTCACTGAGGTCATATATAACTGAAACTTTGTAATTAAAGGACTGTTATAATTGTTCTGATTCAAGTCCTTTGGTTAGCATGACTATAATTGCATCAAATCTATCATTTTTTAAAATATGCCTGTCTTGCTTACAAAACAATCCTTTCCAGACATAACCTGTTTGGTATTACAAGATCGGTTTAATGTCTGTTAGGTCAGAGACATTGAGATTTACATATATACTATATTTATCATTTGTCCTGTATCATAGAAAAAAACTTCCTGGAAGTCTGTCTCTTTGACATGTTTTATTTTTATTGTGATTCCTACATCATGACAGATTAAGCCCTATAAACAATGATAACAACAATATGACTCAGTTGTCTGTACAGTGACCCACTGGTACTCTGTAAATACAGTCTATAGGTTAACATCACAATCTATCCTAAATATATTTTAGCAGAAGACAGAGATTGTGTGTTAGAGCCTTTCTGAGATTTATCATTTGTAATGTTAGTAGCATTCCATTACTCCAGTGTAATTGTGTGTATCTGCATGAAGAAGATTTCGATTTTGTCTTAAAAAAAGATGGCCGACACAGTCAAATTTCTTCTTTTTTTTTAAAATTACAATTTTCCACATTTCATACAGGAAATAACACATGACACACAATTTCAATTTTCATACAATTTTTCAAATGCCACTAAGGTATCAGTATTTGGCCAATCAGGTGACATGTGTTTCCATGGAAGAGCATCTTTAAGGTCAAAGGCTAAAAAGTGAAACTATACCAACTGCATCCGGAAAAAAAGTTGAATTTGAACCCTTTAGAATTGGATTCAGATTATTTAAAAACAAAAACAAAACAAAATTGAATATCACTTACAAAGTATACAGATGGTTGACACCAATTTACCCTGTATATTTAACTGTTGGATGAATAAATTCTTATTCAGAATTTTAAATTTGTTGACCACTTTCATGCTAGTCTGAATTAAATGCTGTGTTGAACATAATTCTAGAGCAGTATCAAACTTCAAAGATGGTTGGATTTTTCTGGTTGTATCTAGCTGCCTCAGTATACCATTTTATTTTTAAAAACTTGTGTTGTGGGAACAATATTTCAAGTAACTCAATTTTTCAATGTAAGAAGTTTTTTTCTATTCTTGTGCATAGAAAAAGTGAGTTTCCACAAGTTTTAAAATTCTACAGACATTTATACAATTAGAAATAACTGTTTCTGTTTTCTTATTTTTAGCCAATTGAGAATTGGAGCACAGAGAATGTAGTAGATTGGATGGCTTGTGTAAGACTCTACAGATATGCCCAAATCTTCAAAGACAAAGAAATTAGTGGAAGACATGTTAAAGAAATGGATCCTGAAAAACTAGGGGTAAATACATCCATTAATATGTTAATGGGTTGATATTTTTCTAAATTTTGACCTTTTCAGTTTTCTGTCAGAACAAGAAACTTGTAAAATGAATGGTTGAAAGTTGGTAACACATTATTGAGTCAACTTCTATTGTATCATTAGAAAGATATTTCAGAATCATGTTGTAAGCCTGTCAGTTCTGGCAGCAAAGGTTTAGTTTAGTTTTGCTTTGTTAGACTTTTTAATTAGTCTGATGCTTTTAGAGAAAGTAAGAAATGATAAATATACGTAAGGCTAGTATCCTGATGCAAGGTCATCATAATGTTTTTGTCTAGAATTTAGTTTTGTATGCCAGATATTTCTCTTTAGGTTTATATAACCCAATTTAAAATCATTTACTACAATTTTGAATTATAGAATTTGAGAAATGATTTGTTCTTTCACTCTAGATTTTGACATATAAATTAAATGCCAAGGTGGCCCTGTATTTGTACAATTGTTAAGGCCACAGTTTTTTAATTTATTGATTTTTGAATCGAAGGAATCAGTTTGGTCCATTGGGAAAAAAGTAAAAACTAAAATGGGAACCAGAAATGCAAATCTATTTTTTTATATTTTAAATTTTTATTTTTTTTTATTTTGAAAGATTCCATTATCTAACTTGACATAGTTAGGAAGTAAGATTCTATCTACTGTATGTACCTACACATCATTTACAAAACACTAATCTGATTCTAATTTTTCAAGTGTCCAATAAATTCAGTGTGCAATACTTAAGCAATATTATTTCCTCTATTTTATTGTAATTATAGCCTTCTTCACAGTATGATATAAAGGTGGTAGAAGTTAAATTAAAATGAAAGTGAAGTTCGAGTTTTAAAACAGGGTTGGTCAAAAAACATGTATTGTTTACTTTATCATTGAGCATTGTTTTGGTGTAAACAAGTTGTGTAATAGAAAGGCTTAGTGAAAAGTCAATATGGAAAAAAACCTTCAAGTACAGGAAGAATTCAGGGACAGAAAATTGAGTATACAGACAGATTTCATGAAAATGAAGAGAAAATTTTTTTTTTTTTTTTTTTCACATTTGTCTTCTTTTTTCATTTAACAATTACACTAAAAGACTACATAACCTTTCATCTTTAACTTGTCTTTACTCTGTGAAGTTCTAATTTTTTCTAGTAGCTAAAAAAATCAGGTCGGCAGATCCGTAAAACAACAAGTTAAAAAACTGTGGCCTTAACAATACATTTGATGTACCTTAGACAAGTATTTTGCAGTATTGAATGGAGTAAACAAATATTGCAAGCTTAAGAAGATTGAATTAAGATCATTGATATATCAAAGGCAGCTGTTTAATTTTTGTATTGTGATATCCATGTTGAAATTAACACAAAAAAGTGACCTGGAACTTATTGATGCATTTGTTTGGTAAAAATAATTCTTCAAGGAAATTATATAAGACTTTGGTAAAATCTTTGTTTTTACGGAAAGGAACAACCCCTTGGATTTTCATTGTTTCCCAATTTTCCATTTTAGAATGTATTAACTTTTTTAAAAACAAGATAGAGAGAAGTTGGAGAGTAATCCTCCTCCATTGTCAAACATACATCACAATATACCTCATTGTTTAAACAGAACAACCAGTATTACCAATTCTGAATATAAAATGTATGATATACCAATCTCCACTACTCCACTCAGTTGAATGAATTTTAATGGCGGCAACATCCTACAGCATTGGTCAGTGTCTTTTCTTGCCTTTCTTTACAGTTTCAGTATAGAAAAATTTCAGTAGTCAGACAAGTATCGGGTAGTATTGAACTACAGGGTTTGTCAAGTTTTCAAAGCTTTATTTTTATTTATTTTTTTTTTAAATAATCACATTTAGGCGTCAACTATCTACAATACTCTCAACAGTACTTCAAAAAAACTTGTTAAATATCAGTTGTAGACTTGTAATTGATTCTATCCACCCTTTTTTTGAAATATTTTAAGATCTAGGATTACCAAGTGGACAGGATACTATTATGACCTTATTTTGGTCTCAATGTTTTAATTGGTTCAAGTTGTCTTAAGAAACAAAGTAGAGACCAAGTAATGGCAGACTGAGAATTGCTGTTCTGGTTTCTATTCAGTTGTTTGAACACTCATGCTCTTCTCTTGAAATGCATGGAATATCTCCTATAAATGGACATTCAGTTACTATTAATCAGTCACATTTGTTATGTACACCAAATGCAATGTTGGTAGTAGATTTTATTAAGGTTTGTGTTGAAGATACCTTTATATATGGTACTTGTAGTAACATTATCATATAAATATCACTTCATTATTGTTTCTTATTTGCTGGTTACCAAACACCAATTTTAGAAGTCTTAAAATAATCTAAAACCCATCAACTGTACTTTCATATATAGAGAGAAACTAATCTCAAATAAAAGATATTTTAACACCTTAGAAATGTGTATTTGTAGAAATGTACTTTAACAGGATTATATGATGAACCTCCCTTTCAATGATGTCTGGACAGGGCAAAGTGTATTGTATCTCCCCTCAAATGGTGTCATGACAGGACAAAGTATGATGTATCTCCCCTCAGATGATGTCATGAAAGGGCAAAGTATGATGTATCTTCCCTCAAATGATGTCATGACAGGGCAAAGTATGATGTAACTCCCTTCCAACTATGTCATGACAGGGCAAAGTATGATGTATCTCTCCTCAAATGATGTATGACAGGACAAAGTATGATGAATCTCCCCTTCAGTGATGTCCGGCCAGGACAAAGTATGATACATTTCCCCTTCAGTGATGTCCTGGCTGGAGGTATGATATATCTTTCCTCCAATTATGTCATGACAGGACAAAGTGTGATGTATCTCCCCTTTATTTTTGTCGGGGCAGGATAAAAGTACAATGTATGATGTATCCTCCCATTCAATGATTTCAGGGCAGGACAAAGTATGATGTATCTCCCCTTTATTGATGTCCGGACAAGACAAAGTATGATGTATCTCCCCTTTGTTGATGTCCAGGCAGGACAAAGTATGATTTATCTCCCCTTTATTGATGTCTGGGCAGGACAAAGTATGATGTATCTCCCCTTCAGTGATGTATGGGCAGGACAAAGTATGATGTTATGTTATGACAGGATAAAGTATGATGTATCTCCCCTTTATTGATGCCCGGGCAGGACAAAGTATGATGTATCTCCCCTTTGTTGATGTCCGGGCAGGACAAAGTATGATGTATCTCCCCTTTGTTGATGTCCGGACAGGATAAAGTATGATGTATCTCACTTCCAATGAAGTCCAGATAGGACAAAGTATGATGCATTTCCCTTCCAGTTATGTCCAGATGTTTCTTCTTACTCTACTTACTAAATGAATAATTGAGTGTAATTACAACAAAAAAGGTTAAAACAAATTTCACCACAAGCATAGTAATCCTTCACATTGTCATATTTAATGTTAGGATATAAAACAGATTTAATGTAGATGTGTGCTGCAAACGGATTTCTTATTAAGAGTTTCATAAAGAGTAAATGAAAATGGCTTTGAGATTTTAATGTACAATTTATACATACATATGAACCTACCGGTGGTAGTTCAATTCTACCGGAATTGGAACCTTCCTACCATTCTACCGTTGAAGCAGAAAAACTATGCCTTTCTGAAAATTATACCGTAAACAAATTTTGGACGCCATTATTTTTAATTTACTGAAGGGAAAAATAAGAATTGGTAATGACTTATGGCTTTATTTACAAAATAAACAAGTTCAGTGTCTTTAATGCTGATATAACTGGTCCTGATTTGAACAAGTGGCTTCCAAGAGCCTAAATCGCTCACCTGGTTAAATTTTTGCCTTTCAAGAGCAATAACTCTAACAAGAGTCCAACAATTCTGACTCCATGAAGACTTTGGTAGAACTTATCATAAGGATCATTTCATCAACTGAAAGTTTCATTCTAACTATTCTAGTTTTCAAGATATTGGCTGAAAACTGCTAAAACATAAATTTTTTGCCTTTCAAGGGCAACAACTCTTACAAGGAGTTGTCTGACAACTTTGATCCTTGAAAAAACAAAATATGTCATTTTTCTCTTCTCAAAGGCAATAACTTTTACATGAAGTTGACTGACAACTTGGAGACTTTTGTAGGCCTTATAATATAATAATATTATCATTTCAGCAATTGAAAGATATTAGCTAAACCTAAAGATTTTGGAGATATATGCACAAAACTTCTGCATGACCTCTATGTTCTATTTTTAGTAATGATGGCCATGTTTTCTAACTGATCAAAAATCCAAACAGTCATTTTGTTGAGGAGACCTTAAAAACAAAAATACCAACTTGTCATTGAATTCCTGTACAATAGTTTTTGAGAAGAAGATTTTTTAATATAATAACATCAAAATAGCAAAAAAACGTCCAAAAAGGGCAATTACTCCAACATGGGTCAACAAATTAAAATGAAAATTTGACTACAGATAGATCTCATCATGCTGAATGCTTTTTTTTGTGTCAGAATTTGGTTAACCCTAATGGTTTTGGAGATATATGCAAAAAATCTGCTGTCTGACCCCTATGTTCTATTATTAGTAATGGAGGCCATGTTTTTTAACTGATCAAAAATCCAAACAGTTATTTTGTGTAGGATGCTCTAAGGAACAATCATGATAAGTTTCATGCAAATCTATCTAGTAGTTTCAGAGGAGAAGATGTTTGAAAAAATTGTTAACGATGAGGACGACGGACACCAAGTGATGGCAATAGCTCACCTGGCCATAGGCCAGGTGAGCTAAAAAGCAGTATAGTGTTACCTTAATTCATCAGGCAAAGTGGCTTGTCATAATGATATACAATGTAATTCTTAATATCATGTTAGAAGCAAATTGTCCAGCATTCTCTAATTACCATTTCTAGACTGCTTATCATCTTTAAACCTCTACAATATTATGGAAATATTGAAAACAAAATGAAATGGAGTGTCCTATCCTGCTGTAATGATGTAGAAACAATTATACCCAGTTTATGTAAGATTCAACCAATGCACGCTTTGCATCAGTGCAATGTATAAAGCAGAGAAAATAATTGGATAACTAATCTAGAATTTCCAATGATGGGACATACAAATGAGGACATTGACCGTATTACCTGACTTGAAAGGTAAAGTTATTACTTCAGATCGATGTTAACTATGCATCATTTCACAATGTTATTTTTATTAGTTACCCAAGCTTAAGCTTTGCCTAATGAGAAATTTCTGCAGCAAAAATGGTAATCTTCCTTTACAGTTCGTAGGTTTAAAGGCTTATAAAGTTTGAGTTCACATCACAGCAGGAAATATGGGCTAGATTACAGTAAAGTGAAATAAAATAACATAGGGTAACGTCCTTCTTAGCATTGTTATATAATAGTGGTATAGATTACAACCTGGTTAGGTTTTTGAACTTTTAGTTTTGTTGGTATGTACTGTATATGTCCTAGTAGCTACAATCTAAGTGATAAGGTCAAAAGTTTAGTCATTCTAACTCCTGTAACTGTAGGGAACATCCATGTGGTTAAGTTTGTTCTAAATTTAAGTAGAAGTGAACATATTAATCCAAAGAGTTCATTTGTACTGATTCTAAGTAGTTTGTCATAACAGTTATCTCCTAGAGAGCCTTTCATTTCTTACTAATAATGGTCTTTCTCCTGACTACTTCTGACATTGTATATAGTGTGTTCGCCACATATGGGGTCATATCAATCAATTTTGTGATAGTTTGAATAGAATCAGAAATTCACATCCAGAAGTAGGAACCTTGGGGGAGCTTTCATGTTTGGGAACATAAAAAAATTAAAGGCCAAGCAAAGTGAGGCAAGAAAGTTATTTGTAGATTTTTTTAATTCATGCAAACAAATTTTTTTACCCATTTCTAAGGGAGAGGTATATGCCAGCACACCTTTCTTGGATTCAAGCCTGAAATTAGACATATCTTCTCTAACTCTGAAATCATGAAGCCCTACTAGACATACAGAAATGACTCATGTGAGAACCTTTCCAAATTTCATTGGTTTTCCCTTAGATTGTAATGGCACTATTCAGATAATCAAAGATACATTAGGACTTACGTTTATATAAATTCAGATAAGTAAATTATATCAATAACACTATGTATGGGAGGTATTATTGATCATTTATTTGTAGGCAGTGAGTCACTGTGGTCAGCTAATACAGCCATCATATGGACATCTTATTGATTACCATGTCATGTGTATTGCTCATCAATAATTAGGTTAGAGGGTGTGTCTGTTAATTAAATGTCACTTTCTAGGTCAGTGAAGGTATTATGTAATGTAGAGAAAGACATTATTTATCTCTACTGTTTATACAGAAGAAGTTCTACAGAAAACAGGTGTCCTGTAGGCATAATTAATGGCTGCTTTGGTACAATCCTTTCAGGATATACCACTAACTTAAAAAGAACCCCTTCTTTATGACTTTTGAACCAACCTTTGATGTGAATTATGCTTTTCAGTTGAATGTGGAGGTGTATAGAATAGTGTTCTGAAAATTCATCTTTCTTGCCCATCTCTGCAGACCTGTTCTAAAAATGAGTTAAAACATGAGAATGTGACTTGTCAACTGAAGGCGTTCACCATGTACGCATGTAATTCTGGGTGGACAAATGTTAAGAAGTCAGTTTGTATATGATTACCAGACTTGTTCTCCAGTGTGTTAATTCATAGTCCAGGTGTTTTAGTTCAGAACAAGGGAGATTCATCTATTTAGCTTTTTCTTGCTGTAATATGATGAATCTTTAAATGTAATTGTAGACACTTTGAATAGGTATGAAGAGCATTTAAAGTTTCAACATACTTGTTTAAGTAACAAATTATTGTACTACAATCACCTTTATATATGACAGTTTTTATTGAAAAAGCTTTATTACTGAAATCCTGGAGACTCCATTTACTTTTGGACATTCCTGTGTGAGATTGAATGTGAACAGATTTATGTTGACAAAGAATTGAATGTTTGAATCTAACTTTCACCATTTAAAATTAAATAGATCAATATAAATTGAATTGATACTAATAAGGTCAGTTACAGCAAGTTAACTGGTTAACTTTAGGAAATGAAGTTGGCTTTTCCTTGACTAAATGATCAATACCTAATGAATTGTCTTAAATCTAAGTTTGATAGAAACTTTAAATCTCTTTGTCAATTGTCCATTAAACTACCTGAATGATTTCATAAGGTAGTTGTCAGACCAACTCTTTTCCCTGAAGATAACATTGCTGCTCGCTGTAAAATGATCAAGATATACATGTATGGTAGCAGAGCTTTACCTACTTTGTGTACTAATATGCTTTCTGAAGACAGAGAAAGCTAATGTAAATACATAAGGTGAGGCGATGTTGGAAGTGTTCTTTTAAGGTGACAAAATGTGGGTAGAATTTATAGTATCATAATATGGCTTCTTTTTCTCAAAGAAAGTCACTCATCCAATGTAGTTTGTTCAGACAATAACATCTAAGTACAAATTGGCTCTATAATAAGCTCAAGATATTTAAGAAAAATTATTTTCTTCAGACAGAATACTTGAAAGCCTCTCCTCCATCAGCAGGAATTCATTCAAACAAAATGAAAGAATCTGTTGGTTCTATTTCCAGTACCTAAACATGATAATGGGATGAGATATTGACACGATTTCTGAAGAGGATTTTCTGGGTTAATTTGGTACATTTTCTCTGGAAAAGGAGTCGGTTAGTTCAGATTTAATATTTCTGGATCAACAAGCTGTTTTAATGATATAACCTTCACAATCAATCAGTGAACCTTTAATGAATTGAATTTAATTTATACCGATTAGTTTGTACCTTGCTCAAATTGTGATAAAGCGCATTCCAAAGATGTATTGGATATGAGGGATCAAGTTTTTTGCGCCATATATTTACCAACTTTATTACACATTTCTCACGCTCCAGCAAGATCCTGGTTCACTTTACTGTGATTGGGTATTGATTTAAGGTCATCAAGATTTTTTTAGCTGAGCAATTTGTATTGTTTAAATAATGGTATTTAATTTATTTTTCAAAATTAGGCCATTGGTTAACCCAGTCTTTACTAGAAATCTGTTCTTCAGAGAAATATTGATTCCTAACCAAAAATGGTCAGTCTTGATAAAGCCTTTCTGTTTTGGTAGCTCAGTAAAACTATATATGTGGTTGAACTAGTATTGAACTGTATATTCTGTATCTTTTATCTCCTTACTAATACTTAAAAACAATGCATGTGTTGTCTTAATGCTTGTACTGGTTTTATTAATTAGTACAAATTAGCAGTGGGAAGTTTTATCTAGGTGACCAACTTGTGCCTAACATAATAGGATGAGAAACTATCATCATGGTGTGGTACAAGGATTGGTTAGTTTTTTTTTTTTCTGGTAAGTAGTGCATAGTTTTGACTGAATGTATTGTAGAGGTGTATATTTTCATGATAATTAGTTGCATGTCTTGATAAGTATATTTTGATTAAGTCATTGTACCATTAGTCTTATATCCAGAAGTTTATCTTTATTATGATTTTAAGTGGTTTACTATAGGAAAGGTGATGAAGTACAGTATCATGTTACTCATGTAGGATGTTGTTTTAAGTAGTTGTCAAAGTTTTTGATTTATTGGAAATTGGTGCTAAGTTGGTGTTGCATTGGTGCTTAATTTAGGTCAGTTATATAAGATATGATAATTTAAATAGTAAAATTGGTGTATTGGTGTTGAAAATATATAAGGGCTTTAATTTTCAGTTTTTTGTTTTTTTTTTTGGGGGGGGGATTGAAGATTGTAGTGGAATAGATTGGGATAGCCAGCCAAATAAAGGATTGAGACTTGACATATTTGGCAGATCAAACTTGATGTTCAGGGCTATATGGTGGCAGACTGAATGTAAGATTGGATTTATTTTATGTGGTTAAGGGATGTGTTTTTGGAGATAAGTGTAACTTGCCTAACAGTAGATTAGTGACAATTCTCTTTATTTTGAACCCGCCTGGAATTGTGAGTAACTTGGCTTCTGTGGTTAAAACATACCAGCCAAGAGCTTTGCGTGTCCTCGGCCGCCATGGCAGTATTCTTCTTGGACACTTACTGCTAAGGTTTTCACAAACAAATTGAAAAGACATTACTCCGTGTCCTTCTATTTCTTATCCTATGGACTACTTGTCATCTTCCGTGGTACCTATCATAATATGGCATGCATATGATGAATATGATTAGCAAGTTCCTCTGTCAGGAGAAGCTTAATAGAACATACTTATATTACATAATAGTACCCTACCAGTTAAATGTTGTTATTGGTATTTTCTGGTAAGATTTTGATGTAGAGCCAGGAATGTAAGCCAACATCACCTTCTAAGATATGTGTGTGGCACCAACTAGGTATGAGGTAACTGAATTAAATGTTTTATAGTTTGAAATATTATAATAGAATGGTTTTATTGTGTCTTACTTGATTGTGATTTTACATAAAAAATGCAGATTCATGTACTGAAACTGGCAACCTATGTATATCTTACTCTTCGTAGGAAAGGAGTAACTTTACATTCCTGTAGCATATAGTATCCTTGAAAATTTCTACAGATTTACAATTATATTCTTTATATATCTTAAGACTAACATAAACTCTTGGAATTGTAAATGAGTTATGTTCTAGTCTCAGCATTGTGTTGATAAAGATATAAAGCAGCTGAGACACAAAGCTTGTATCACTGCTATATTTGGAAATTGACAAAATCTTATTCAATTATTATTCATAACTTCAAGTTTTAAGATACCTTTTATGATGGTAGGTGTTTCAAGAAACTCAGAGAGTACTTATCCTACCCTCGGATCCCATACAGTCTGGGTTGTATTTCTTAGTTCGGTTATTTCATGTACATTGTTATGTGTTGGGACTATTTTACTTGTCATTTTTCTTGGTTTGTTCTTTATTTTTATTACAGGTCAAATCCCTTGATTTCCCTTATATTGCTTAGGAAAAAAATAAAAACAGGGTTATGTCAGCTACACATGAGATCATTACATAAAAACATACATGTACAAGCTACAGCTAATTTTAACTAAGAGTTTTAGACAAGACCAACTGGGAAGAAAAAAAGTAGATATATCATTCAAACCAGTCATTACGGTCCATGGCATTATAGAAATACATATAATTTGTATCTAACTTAATTCTACATCTAAATTTCCACCTTTAGTCAGTTTCCTGTTGTTAAGACTATATCTAAGGACCTATATCCTTCTGTTAATTACCAGTTTTTCCTTGTTCACTACTGTAATTCAAGTGTTGAAATGCAAGCTTAAACACCCATCCATGTTTCATTTTGAAAATGTGATAATAATGCTGTAACAAAAGTTGGAACTTTGTTAAGATTTTCTGAAATTTTATTCAGTTCTTCTTGATTGAAGGTTGTTAGAGACTAATTTTTTTGGCAGATGAGTTTTCCTTTTTTTTTTTAAATTTCAATTAAAAATACATAGTTCAATGTTTTAGATTTTGTAATAGAAATGAGTGTTGTTAAATACCGGGAGAAGTCAATGTACAAAGAAAAACTTAACGTACTTAAAGAACTCTTTAACATTACATGCTTTCATATTCTTGTCCGATAAATTAGAATCACAGTTTATTTTTCTTGTTTGTTGTTTGGCTTTTTTTTATATAACAAATTTCCTTCATGTTTTTTAAACAAAATTACTGAAGAAAGGATCTTTTAGAATAAGTAATTTTGCTATTTATAAATATTTGCTAACTATTTTGTCTGGGTATCTACCATCAGTATGCCATGACATTTATATGCCTGTCATTTAATGCTATAGTAAATCAGTATCTGTCTTTATATGGAGTGATAACACAAACAAAAAAACAATGAGGGATCTTACCATTTTTTATACAAATTTATCATATTGGAAGAATCCCTCTTTATTTTCTGTTTCTAAGTTATGATATGTCCATGGAGGTCTAATGTACTTTGTCAAATAATATATGCTCCTTGATCATTAACCCAAAGAATATCAGTCGTGTAATTCTGCCGTGTAATTCTGCCGATCTATGATAGCTCCATTATATTTGTCTTCAATGTCCAGTAGATCACTTTCGACGTTTATTTTCGTTGTTTGTATTTTTAATGGAAATTCATTATGCACAGAATCCCGGCTTCTGCATCACCATTTGGTCAATGCAATCTGTATTGGGCTGACGCGTCCAATGAACATAGCGCATTCAAGCCCTTCAGGTGGAGAAAATCTGAGAGGGAAAGGGCTTGAATTATTCAAGTTACTTGATGATATATATTTTGAAAATGAAACTGGCTACATAATTCTAAATCAAAGTACAGATAGCACTGGAGGTTTTGATTCTTGTGAAAATTGTAGCATGAACAAAATTTCAAAGATTATATGATGTTAAATAAAACTGTGATCATAAATTGAATTTTAAATACTATTAATAACTGTCCTTTTTAATATGTATAAATTGAAAGTCAATTTATATTACTGACCCAACTTCACACACATATACATATTTTGTTCGATTTCACCTTTTTCCCTTTTTTTAAATTTTTTTAAAAAGTTTAATTGTGCATTTACATTCAAAAGCTTTATTAACAGAGTATTTTATCCTACATAACAATTATACTTAAATAAAACCAATCCATACATAACAATTATACTTAAATAAAACCAATGTCAGCTTAAGAAAATAATTTCCATAACACAAGATTTTCAAAAACTAGACACTATAATCAATTTGAATTTTCCTGCCAATTTTGCATGGTTAAAATCACTTCTCTTCACTTCATGTTTATTAATGGTAAAATATTAAAAATAGGATGGATAATTTGAATTTTTAAGTGTGTTAAAATGATCATATTATACACATTTTATCATTCCAGACATATTACTGCAACAAATAAATTCCCTAAATGTAAATTTATCACTAAATATCTTTCAAGGCCAAAAAGGAGTTCCTCAAATCTTGAGTTGATATGAAGACCCGATCTCAATTTTATTTGCATAAATAATACAATATTATTGAGCTGATAAATTGCAAGAAACATATTTTCTTGTTATAACAAGTGGTATTAAATGATACAAAAGGAATTACATCTGGACTATATATTTTTGTAGTGTTCAGAAATAGTAGGAAAGTTCCAGTGAAGGACCGATAACATAAGATATTTTGATCCTGAAGGATCAAAAACCCAAAAATGCTTGTTGTGTAAGGCATTTTCTGCCATAAAGGGGAATGCCACTAACATATACACTTTAGTATAAAAAGGCTTTGAAAAGAGATACCCACATTTACTCACATGGTCAAAGAGTAATCAAAGGAACCAAGGTTATAGCGGTAATCAAAAGAATGTAATCCAGGGACAAAGACCAGACATGGAAAACAGACACACACAACAAAGAACATAAAGTAACTAAAATCATACATACAAAGTAACAAAAGTAAATGAGCAACTCGGACTCCACTTAAAACTGGGAGCATGGACCAGGTGCACCGCTAGGGTAAGCGTCCTCTGCTTTTCTAGAAACACCCGCCGAATTGCTCATAAAAAGTCAAGCCTGGGGTAGACAAACGAGGAAAGGAAAACTATGACCCGTTGAATAAATCAGTTTTCATGGTGCTGATGGATACACCATAACAATCCACGAGTTCATGATGACAACCATAAAACTTCTGTAGTGATGACTTCAATCTTGTAGCAACATAACCCTGTTCCAGAAGCCTATTTGTTAGAGTTCTAGCGCGATACAAAAAGTCTGCGTAGTTTCAGCAAGCTCTGGCATAATGTATGAGTTGTGATATGAACACTCCATACGCAGGAGCCGAAGGGATGTTGCCACAGATGAAAGGAAAGTTGACAATTCTGAATGAAAAGTCATCACGTTTGTCGTAAAGTTTGGTCAATAGTTTTCCTTTACTATCAATTTCTAAGTGTAGGTCAAGATATGAGGCTGACTTCACAGTGTCTGTAGCATCCTTTATCTCAAGTTCTTTTGGGTAGATGTGATATATCAAGAAAGGTTTTGAAAGAAGTAAACTCCCTTCAATGATCTTTTCATGTCTCTCTATCACTGGTGAAGTTCTGCCAACTATCCTTCTCAATTTATTTTGTGTTATAAACAAATGTGTAATATCTGTTAACAACTTGTTCCTTAAGCTACAAGCTTTTTCTGTGTTATGCTTTTTACATGAACTATTTGCACTGAGCCTTATCTTAATAGTGAATTTGATTTTCTCCTTCAATTTCAAAATCTAAGTTACACAGAGCTTTATTGACTAATTATATGATCATGCCTTTTGTCTTTATTTAATTAGGATTCATCAAGTTTTGCTGAATTAGTACAATTTTCAATAAGCAGTCAAACAACTAAGAAAATATCAATATATTTTTTTTTACATAAATCATGTTTGTCAGTAGCCTTGAAAAACTTCCAATTTTCTTTTCACTTTTTGGCATAAAAAATGACATTTATTTAGTGATAATTGGAAATACACTAATAGTGGTTACTGCCTTTCTAAGTATGGGTCCTGTTAATGGTCTAATTAAATATATAACCATGAAGGATAACTGCCTCCTTCCTTGCCCTAGCGCCTATATAATGGACTATTTTAAAGATTTACTGACAGTGTTCAAGTAATATATGGCAATAGTTCTGTGAACTAATCCTGACCTCAGCTGGGCTACAACATGTTGTAATTTTCTATTTTTAATTACATTCTTCTCTTTCATGTTTCAGGTTTCTAAAAAAGCTAGTACACCTTTGGCTTGTGTTTGAGGTCATGATTGACAACAGGCAGACGGCTGTTTCCATAGTGATCCTCCTACCCTGCCCACAATGTCTTTGTCTTTGTTCAGCTTTTACATTCATAATTATTGATTGATAAAAAGATAATCTATGGAATAATTTAAAAAAAAAAAAAAAAAAGCCTTGAAATACAGTTGACCTGATGGCCAATAGATGAACTCATGCCAAAGGAAAAAAAAGATAATTGAAGGACTTAATACAAAGAAGTGCTGTCATGGGTTTTAGTCAGCGGTCATCATTTCTTCATTCAAGTTATTTTTTGTGTTATGTGGGTTGGTCGATAACTTTTATCTTTTATAAGTCCATGCTTTAATAAGTACTGTAGAAGTATGCTAACCATTGATAACTTGATCAACATTTTTGGCATATTAAATATAATTAACCCTATGACCGAATGATTTTCAATAAAGTACTATTAACTATTTTATGGGAAATATTTATCACTCCTGTCTATAACTTGTAATTAAATAGCCCATATGAAAAAAATATTAGAAATTGAATAAAAAAGTAATTAAATTCGAAAAATGGTTCGGTTTGTAGAGAATGTCAAAGATGGGTCAAGGCTTTAAATAGAACATGAATTAAAAGAAACAAAAGAAAAAATGGGTGGAAACTTTCCCTTGATATAAAGGCCCTATGTTCAATTTTTGGAAGTCATTTTTTTTTTTCCCTTGATGAGTAATGGGAGAGGCACAAGTGAGTAACTGGCGATGTTTCAATTTTTTTTGTTGTTGAAAATATTTCATATTAATAAGACTATTTTAAGTTGAAGATCTTTTGAATGTATTTATTGTCAAGACAAAAGAAAAACTTCTCATTGTTAGAACATTTGCATACTTGGAAATTATTGTATACATTAGTTTTTACAGTGTACAAACTTTTGATATGGAAAATGTTCACTTGACAAAATCTGCAAAATTTGATGCATGAACAGTATCTGTTTGATACATTATACAAGAGACTAAATTTATAATGTGAAGTCCTCTGGAAAAAGGTGATTTTATTTTTGCTTTCTATATATTTTTGGATAACACTTAAATTGATCCAACAGTGATTTCAGAGTATATATATATGTAATTTTATACAATATTTGTTTTCTATAGTGATATAATACAGAATATCTGTGTATATGTAGGGACAGAGAATAAGAAGATGGATTTGAAATAATTTAAGGATGACTGCGTTTTTGCCATAAATTCTAGTGTCTACAATCACTTGGAGATGAATCACGTCATAAGCTGTAAAATGTCTTTCGTATCTGCCATGGATGTCACATTTTGTAAAGATCCATTTGAAACCTGCTTTGACATGCATATTGTGCATTCAAATGCATTGCCTTGCAAATTAGTTTAGTTAAGATCTCCATTGTGTGAAAAATCACTGACAAAGGACTGTTTTCTTTTGAAATATGAGACTGTAAAAATTTGTTCTTAAGCATGTATTCTTTTAGGACAATGAAAATGAGCTGAAAATTATCTTGCAGACTTGAGCATGCAGACAGTGAACTAGATAAGATGAGGACACTACATGTGTCAAGTTCAATTTTTCATCTTGTTGTTTCAAAATATCGAGTGAAAGTATTACCCTGAAAATTTTGCTGCTAAAATTATAAAAACCCTTGTCCAGAGAAGTAATGGCAAAAGTCTGACTTCTTCATATGAAATGTTTTATGCTTTTTGGATTTTGTTTTTTATTTTATAACACAATGGAAAATTATCAGTTAATTGTAATGCATCTAAATCTTGTTGGTTATTGTATCATTACTTTATGTGTTTGTGGTTCAATATAATATTTACTGTACAGAAAGTCACAAGAAAACATTTCAGGAATATACTAACACAGATATGATCATCTGATTCTTTTTTTCATTTGTTTCCTCCCCTTAACTTAGTAGAACTTAAATCTGATCATAACTGTTCTTGTTAAAACCTAGAAGGCATTTCTACTGTGCTGAATACCACCCAATAATACGTACTGTGTGACACAGTTCACTTTATGTCTTTTCTGATTAACTTAATTAATAAAAAACAATGGATATATATCTGCTTGAACTAACTGAAAAGACACATGGATAAAAATCTGTTTGTTCTTTTAAAGCTGATTTAACAAATCCTATTATGCCAGTACATTTGATTGTGTTGACATCTAACCCTCACCCTGTTACTGATACACCATGAACAATGGGTATATATTTAGTGGGATTGGTCTATTTTTACACCTTGTCTATAACTTACCAACCCTGTATGGCATGATAATTCTATGGTGTCATTCTAGTTTCTAGGTACAGTATATATATATTTTTTTCATGCATTTGTATCTACCTGTTTAAAGCCAAGATTTAACAAAGGAAGGACAATTAAACCAATTAAAAGCTGTAGTGTGAAACTTATCAAAGTTTGTATTTCACTTTGATCTATTGGTAAAAGAATTATGGCATAATGGGTGTCAATATTGAATAATATAGGTCATGTTATTACAGTCCTTTGAAGTTTTGATTGCTAAATTTTTCTGACTTTTTAGGGTATCAGATTAAGATCATGAACTTTAAGGAAACCAGAGTAGGTATAGACTGGATTTTATGTAGATTAATTCTCATTTTAGTGTCTCCTCAAACACTTCATTATGATATGATTAATTACATGTTAACTGGGAAAATGAGACCTATTCTTTTAAAAATTTCCATCGAGGGACAAAATAAACCTTAAAAAACATGGGCTTTAGGATAAGGATACTGACTAAAGGTTATGATAAGTATATTAAAGTAAAAAAAATATCACACAAAAATAGTAGATTATGTACTAATGAAAAAAGTTGAAAATGACAAAAGCAAGTACTCTTCCCCTCTGCACTTTATATATGAACTGATCCAAGTGTAGTGTATCATACCTTTGACCTCATTGGGTAAAAAATGAAACCAATCCTCATCTAATTGTAGGGAAGGCTGCATGTGGTTTGTACTTCTTTAAAGGTGGTAAATGACTATTTTATGCTGATAGACACAAGAAAAAAAGTTAAAAGTTGACAGCACATGAAATGAAGTCAAAAGAATAAAGTGCTTGTTAAAATGATATGATAAAAAATATAATTAACCACTGCTATTGGGTTCCTCCTTTTCACCAATAGGACGAAAATAATGGACATTTCTTCCCTTTTTAAACCACGTACATTTTGGTTATTAGTGCATTACATTAAGAACTCAACATTGGTCATGTGGTGACTACCGCCAATGACAGGTGTATTATATCTGGCTGCATGTTTTAACCTATATGTAATGTAGCCATGAATTCACTGCCTTTATGTAACAGATGTATTGTGTCATGGTTGTACTTTGTTGGAAGAATTACCAAATTGGCCCTAGCTATTAGTTATCCGCTCCATACCTAGAATTATGTTGTCAGATATTGCACATGACAAGATTTTTTTCAGTCAGATAAATTGTTGAATTTCCAAAAATGACAGAATGGGAAAATTATGTGATGATAAATAAAATTACAGTTATTGTATTCAAATGTTCATGAAAGAGGAGAAAAAAAGATTTGAAGTTTCTAGTTTGATGTTTTTTTTTCTTAACCCTCACACTGTGTGTGTTTGTTTTGTAAACATGACTTGCTATGTGACTGTTTCTTTATTCTTGGTTTTATAGGTCAAATATCCATTGATGGCTTATTTTAGAGTTGTTTTACATTGTGTGTTTCAAGTTAATTTAGAAGTGGGATTGGTTACTCTCATCAAATTCATCCTAAAAAGAAGTAGTGATTTGTCCTGGTTGATGTCCTGTATGTAAAAATAGGAAAACCATGCTAATTTAATATTGTTGCAGAGACTATAAAGTTTGGCATTTGTAGTCTTTTGATGTGGTTAGTCACGTACACAATGGTTTAAATCATATGTCAGTCTTCCGACTTTATAGAATTACTTTACTATTGGGTAATAATAGATTAAATACTAACTACCATCTTATATAGCAATAATCAATGTATCTGACAGCCCTTTTGTCCAAAAGTTACTATTAAATAAAAGTAGAAAAGTCTACCATGGAAAAATTGAAATTTGAATTATATTGTATGTTTATTTGTGAAATCTTACTTAACCAAACCCTGGAAAAACACCTGTCTAAACCAGACACTTTTAAAATCCTTTCATATCAGTTTAAATGTATTTTGAACCTTGGTAAACAGGACACCTGCCTAATGTGAACCAATTTTATATTCTAAACGTGGTCAGTTTAGACAGGTATCCCTATATATATATATGAAGAATAGCTCCTGAATTTTTTTAATGATTTTCTTCAAACTTTGATGAATGATTAGTAGCAATAAAATCTTCGATGGGATTGATTTTCACAGAAATCGGTCAAGGCAAGGAGACTGCTTTTTTTTGTGTGTGTGTGGGGGGGGGGGGGACTGGGAGGGTGATTTAGTTCAAAATTATTGCCTGGATAGCCCATGTTTTTTTTGATGGATTTCATTCAAACTTTGATGGCTAACTAGAAGCATAAAAACTTGGACGGAATTGATTTTATAGAAATAGGTAAAGAGGGACCACTTTTTATTTGTGTGTAGGGAATGAAGTTTTTCAAAAGAATGCAAATGTGTATATGTGTCTTTAAGGTTCTTTAATATTGCCAGTATTTTAGCTGTTCATTTTACATACATATGTGATTCTTTCAAGCAGATCTTCATTTCTGTCTTAAAAGACCTTACTCTATGTGGTACTTTCTATTTATGAATCTCACATGAAATTACCGGTAATTATTTTGTGATAAAATTGGTCCACAGTATTCTTAGATACAAAAGACCAAATGCATTGGTTTAGACCTACTTCTGATCAAAATAAATTTTGTATGTTAGTATCAACTTGAACATAGTCACCCTAGAAACATTAATTATAAATATATGAAATGTTAAAGTACAGTTCTGAGCAACAGATGTCACCTTATACAAGGACTAAGTAAGAAAATAATTTCATACCTATTTGATTGAAATAATATTCACATTAACTGTTTAAAAAATTATTCCATCATCATAAATGCAGATCCCTTGATTTGTCATTGGACTAGATTTAATACATTGTCAGCTTTATTATCAATGGCTTTAATAAAACAGAGAAGTCTAATGGGATTGCAGTGCCTTATACATTTGACAATTTTGTATCTCCTTTTAAGCTCTGAAAATTGATCTCACTCATATTGATTAGGTTTTATCTACTGAGTTCTTTCCCTGAGCCCCAAGATTTCAAATTTCTTAAAATAGCCATATTGTTTTTCCTTTTGGAACTTAATATTTAAAGGACTTAATAAAATTGATGTTTTCAGCATAATTTAGTTTATTCTACTGAATGTTCTGAATTTTTTTTTCAGGAACTTGGTATAAAAGATGATTTCCACAAGATGTCGTTGATGGTGTGTATAGATGAACTTTGTGGAAGAGATCCAACCCTGGTATGTACCAATATTATGCAGGTCCACATGGTATATACTATTAGTTATTCTGGCCAAAACATGGTATGTACCATTAGTCATTTGGGTCTAAACATGGTATGTACTATTAGTTCTTCTGGTCCAACAATGGTATGTACCAATAGTTATTCTGGGCCAAACAGGGTATGTACCATTAGTTATTCTGGTCCAAACATTGTATGTACCAATAGTTTTTTTCTAACAATGGTATGAATTAATACCATTATTCATTTCCTCTTTCAGTTATAAGGGTTTTGAGAGTGCCTGTTTCTACACAGTGTAAGAGTTTAGTGTGTGTTTATACAACCTTGAACATTGAAAATGAAAATAAACTACCTATAAGACTTGTTAAAGAACTAGTGACCTGAAACTTTATGGCCTACATCTAATTATGTACCTAAAGACTGTTTTACCCCCAAGTGGGCTCCAAACATTCCCGTGAAAAAGAATTATTGCATGATTTGGAAGGTGGACTGCCAAATTTATTATTCCTTTACTGCAAGATGTCTCCTGATAACCATTTGTATAAAAAAAATATCATTAAACATCCCATCATGAGGTTTTATAAAATCTATTGATGGAATTCAATATTAAATTCATGTCATGAAGTTTTTATTCAGAAAGTTTCAAAATATCACTAAGGTATGAAAAGTGTTACATTCTGGATCAGACCCAATTCTTTTGTTATAAAGAATTCAAAACCCTGTCAATATTGCAATTAAAGATTGGATGATGTTGAATATATTACTGCTTACAGTGAACTTTTTATGCCATCATTGGGTTACATCAGCTGTCTGGTTCTAGATTATTGTGTATTCCCTGGCACATCATCAAACCTATCAATTTGATTCAGTTATTGTCTGCTTTCATTAGAAAAAAAAGTTACCCATTTTTAAATGAAATGTTTATTTTTAGATGGCCTTTTGTTTAAACTAGGATCAGAGAAAAAAATAATGATGTTGGAATTACATAAGTCCCTGATAGACATTCATCTATATATGTTTATGGATATCTATTATCTGTTTAAGCAATTGAAGGACCAGGGAAATGGACTGAAATTGTGGTCCCATTAGATACAGGGAAATGGGCTTAAATTGTGTGGTTATTTCCCTTACCTGATTGACAATTTTGTTAATTACAAGTCTATTGTATTCAGATTGATGATTTCGTAGGCGCCATTCGTATACGTTGTCATATTATGACAGTGTTTAAAGTTAAATCTGAGGCATTATGTATGGAAATTATATTAAATTATTGTATTATTAACCTCTTACCAATTATTCCTTTTATTTTATCAGACTATTTTGGTTGTTCTGGCAGGTTGTTATGTCCCTCGGCTAATTTTGACCGATTCTTCTTGTCTCAATCTAAAAGTACAAAGTCAGGGGAAAATTTACATGCAACTTAACCACATGTGTACAGCTAAGTTGCCTAAAGTGTACATGGTTTATTCATTTTGTTTTTAAATTAAAGCAAAAAGTTTACTTACCTTAATTCCTTTTAGACATTATTTAAATATTTGAGTAATTCACATTGTTCCAAACTTTTAGTCTTTTTTTCTTATGAAGATTTATCTATATAGGAGAGTCCAAAAAGTCCAGTGCATTAGCCCTGAGAAATCACGATTTTTTCTTGACATAAGACAGACTTATGAATTAAATTGGATTGATCTAGGATACTTTTACGTCACCTTAGGTTATTTTCCTTTGTAATATTTAGTAGATTCAGATCTCTCCCTTCAATCTGGGAGGTGATCTAAAATTGCTTGTTCACCTCACACTTACTATATTCTCTCATATCTCTTGACCTATTTCATTTTTTTCCAATTTTGTTTGATTTGCTTAAAGAAAATTTTAACATTTGTGATAATTTATTTTCAATAAAAATGTTTTTAAAAAAAAGTGAGTATATTTGTACAAAACTGTCACTGTCTTATAAACCTGGTCTACCTCCCCCTTTTCTATACCATATAGCATTAAGACATTAATCATATTACCACAGAACCAATATGTGGTAGAACTTGATCTTTAACATGAAAGCCCACCCTCCTGTTAACCTATTACAATAAACATCTATAAATACACTATATTCTTCTTTTATCTCATTGACCCAGATTTTCTCACCAGCTACACAGAAAATCTATACATGTGTAAGATTATAAGTAAATTTACCAATATAAAATGTCCAATACAATGTTTCTAGGCCATAGTGGCCACTGTACAGGTAAAATCTACTGTCAGTTTATAATGGTGTTCTATAGTTGGCAGTGTGCCAAGCTATTTTCTAGGTTAAGTATTAAGTGTTTGGTTGGTTGACTGATTGACCTGACCTAAATGTGTGTTCACTGGAACAAATCTAACACACTACAGTAGAGGCAGTCATACCAGTAAGAAGTGTCTCTAACAGTGGTGCAGTGTCCATTAGGTTTTCCAATAACTTGTGCAATGCAGATTTAAATAATTAGAAATATTGGAATATATATTTTATTGGAGTTATGACATCACTATCAACTTGTTGAATGGGAAAAAAAGGATTTTTTAACTGGATTTAAAATTTTAAAATAATTTTCATTTGTGGAATAACTTCTACATTTTATGTCGCCAGTGGATATTTTTATAGAACTAACAGATTTGTTTGATGTTCAATTCAGTGACAGTGTGTTCATGGGATTTAACGAAAATGTACGAATTTTCTTCTTCCATACAAACATGTGGTTGTCAAAATGTAGGTTCTAATTTGTGTGACTTTTATTCGCAGCGACCTTATGCTACTTCTTTACCTGTTTCTGGACAGATCATTGAAATGGAAGGTAAGTTTTACCCAAATTTATTAAAATTAAGATATGTCAAGAAAAAAATTATCCTAAATTTGAATTAAGAAATAAATCTCTTTTTTTTTTCAAAGTAATTATTTTTATCTTTTTTAAAATCAGTAGAATAAAGTTTCTTTCTTTGTCAGGTGAATGCACATTCAGATGAGAAAATGGGAGATGAAAAATTATCACTCCAAACATTATCATTATGAACTTTTAAACTCTTAAACATTTTATGGAGAATGCCAAAATATGTATTGAGTGAATGTTGAAGGCACATTGCATGATAGCTGTAGCCAGCATTCTTTCTAAGCAAGTTTTTTCTAATTTATGAAACTCTTTGTTGAAGAGTTTTCGTTCAATGATGTCTGGTTGAGATATCTTCTGAAAAGATAATAAAAAGTTGATTTTACTATTACGCAATACTTTTCCAGATTGAACTTCAAATTAGTTTGTTTAAGTCTTCCCATATGAGCCTCGTAACATTACAAGTTTTTTGTCTTTCCTGCTCAAATATTTAATCGGACAAAATTTGCTTGCGGCACATTTCATGTAGAAAACAAAATGTTTCAAATTCTATATCCTACTGTTACGACTATTTACAAGTAATTCTGATGAAAAGGATAGGTTTATAAATTGATAAAAACTAAATTTTGAATTTAGGAATGGGAAAAAATGTGATGAAACAACTACTTGTATGAAATGAATTATTACCATTCATCACATTTCTATGCTAAAGAAAATTTATCATAAATAAATAAAAGAGGGAAACTTTTGTCTCATAAATCATAGCATACATATGTCAAAGTTCATCTTATTTCTGGGTGTTCTACTCTATAGTAGCAACATGTTCTATAAATTCACTTTTTATTCTTCACATCAATTTTTCATTATTCATTATAATTTTTGAGATGATATTTCTGTTTATCAGTTCCAAATATATTAACCATACAAAAAGCAATGTTAATTTTCCGACATGTATACACCTATTTCGTGACTACTCTTTTTATAAACTTTAGAATTAGTATTAGTATCCTTCATTATAGCAGAATAGTTTTTTTTTTTTGGACAGTGTTAGAAATAGTAGCCTGCCCGCCAGCCCGAGACTGGCTATTTTTTGGCAGGGCTGGCTAATTTTAGCAAAATACATATAGCCATATAGTAAATGTATTGAAAAATTGATTTCAGGACTGGCTAAAATTTGAGCGAGTTTCCTACCCTGCTTTGTATCTTACTTAGTTGCACTAAATAAATAGGTTCAGGAATCTTTGGAATAAAAACATTTCTTATGTAATAGTGTATAAAAAGGAAGTATTTCTGCAGCTATATATACCTAACCAAATAATAAGAGAATATTTTGTCTTCTAGCAGATGGTGCAGCATCAGAACACAGATTTTCTGAATACAGCTTTCCCTCTATGCAGCGGTGTCATCTTTGTGACAAATTCCTCTATGGATTAATTAGCCAAGGATTGCAATGTAGAGGTAATTAGAATGTTGAATCATTTTACTGATTTTATGGTGTGGTCAGTTCACGATTTTTTTCTTCATTAATATGGGTGTTCCTAAAGAGGTTAATATTTAATGTTGTAAAGCTATAAATGCAAATCAGTATGAATTCTTCCCTTCTTGGTTTTTCCATTCCAACCTTTAGTAACAAATCCATAGCAAACCATCCCTGATCTTTTAGTATTCTGAAGACTTTTGGTTTTCCCATTGTGAAATGACACAAGTAGGTCATATTCTGCCATTTTGATATAATTGACATGGATTCCACTATTAGTGGGTCAAAGTGTGTTACCACTTACCAATTCATTATTTGGCTGCTCTGATAAAGAACCTGCTGTGTAGGTTAGTGCTGAAAGGTAACTTGAAGCAGCAATTAGGAAAAGTAAGACTGGATCAGATTTCATTTTGTTCATTGCTTTTGACTTACACCAGACATGAAACCAAAAATAACTTCCAATAAGAACTCCATTATGAAGTTTTATATTAGTTTTGGCAGGTTGTTGGGGCCTTCTCATCTTTTCAGAGAAATCAAAGTATCTTTGATGTAGTTTTATCATATATTCATCTTTGATTAATTAGGTTTGGATTATTTTGGGAGTTCAATGCCAGAAAAGATGTTAAGAGCCAAGATTTTTGTGTGTGTAGAAAATGAACTTTAACCTGATTTTAAGAAATGTTTGCATACTAGTATGATATGAATATGAATTCAAAGCAAGATTTACATTACAGAGTGTGGTATGTGTTGTCACCGATATTGTTCAGCATCAAGACAATCAGAATGCAGTGTGCCAAAATTAGAAAGGTTGAGACGACCTAGTTTTACTATAAGTAAGTTGATAATCTTCCTCTATCATTTTTTAAAAAATCCAAATTTAATGTTCTTATTAAATCTACATCACAAAAGTAAAAATCAGTTTAAAAAGAGCAGAATTTTTTTTTTTTTTAGTGGAAAACTCATTAATCTAAGAAATCACCAGTAAACATAAGGAAGGCTGTAAATAGAACACAACGTTAAGAAAAACGACTAAAAACTGTACTTGATCTGAATTTTGTGGGTTTTCATTCATTGATGTATTCTATTAACTTATTTTCTTGCGCCTTTAAAAATTATGAAAAGACCAAAGTTCACGGTAATATCATGATTGACTTGCATGTTTCCCTTT
This sequence comes from Perna viridis, assembly GCA_037379345.1. NCBI lineage: Eukaryota > Metazoa > Mollusca > Bivalvia > Mytilida > Mytilidae > Perna > Perna viridis. Next base: position 6,237,492 of record CM074511.1, on the reverse strand, counting down.
ATGAAAGGAGCCATTGTGCTATACACCTAATGTATGCCAAAATCAATTTATCAACTTATGTTAATTACTGAAATTAGAGAAATTTGAACAGAAGTGACAGGTACTTTTAAATTTTATAGATTCTGTATTTGGTGAGGATCTCTCAGAGGAAATTGGCAAACATAATACAGAAACTCCTTGGGTGATTTCAAAGTGTACTGAGGAGATTGAGAAATGGTGTGAAAATCATCGTAAGTTACTGCTTTCAGTTTGACCTAGTTATAATATCTCTCAGCTGTCATGTGGATTAAATATTAAAGGTTTCCATGGGATTGCATAACCCTGTAGTTTTGTTGGTGGTGTATTGTTACCTAGAAAGATCATTTGTACAACCTCCAGGCTTTGTTAGCTAATGATGGAAAAGATATCGACAAAAAATCACATTTCCTGTCCTGAAGAAAAATATGCATAGGTGAATTAGAAATTTTATTTCACACAGAGATATGTATGCCTTGTGTATATGTCACTTTCTGAGGCTCTTTATGGTAGCATTGTACATACATTACAGATCATGATCTTGACTGATCTGTAACCTATATAGAACAGTCCTGAAATAGATAAAAGTACTCTGTTAATTAAAGTGCAAGGTCTTACGTCAATGTTTCTTCCATTGCAGAAACTGAAGCACTGAGTGTGTATCGAATGTATGCCAAGTCAGAAGAAGTAAACTCTATCAAAGTCCAACTCAATATGGGTAAGATCTTTATGAGATTCAGCTTTACTAGGGTCAGCTATAGTTAGAATGTTGCTTCTGTGTTTGATGTATAGCTTTAGATATGGTTTACACTGTGTTACTGAAAGTTCATAAATCAGCTTTGGTCTGTATGGTACCTTTAATACCACTGGTCTATTATAATATATAGGATTTAAAAAGAAGTTTCGGTCTATTAAAAAACATGGTACAAAGTACTTCAGATAGAATAAATGGTCCATTAAGTCCAGAAATGAAATTGACTATGTCTAAAAATAAGTTGCATGTGTCATTAACCTCCCATAAAACTGGTAGAAAACAAAATTCCATCTGTCTTAAAATATGAGCAGTGTGCCATAACACGGTAGGAAAATAGACTTGTTAAATTATTCAATATTCCAGCCCAGTAACTGTTATATAAAGGTATAAACCACCTATGTAATGGCTTAATTCTATTTTTGTATTGCTGCGGTTTTCAATAGAAATGGTGCAGCTGATCCTACTAGCCTATTAGAATATTAAATATCATAGTATTTTGTTATATTAGGTTGATTGTGATCAATAATGGAGTCATTTAGTGTATGTCTGACATAAATTTAGGCCGAACTGAAAATATCTTACAGATGATTCACTCCTTACCAATATACTGATTCAATAATACTTGAAGACGCTGAATATGTCTGCATGGAAGGAATAGATGTGTTATACGTCTTTTTATTGAAATAAGATTTAATGGAGCCAGTCAAGTCTATGCCAGATTTATCTGTTCTCAATATAATATACTGATTGTAAGGGGAATGCAATGTTAATGCTGTTAGCTTAATAATAATCTTGTCTGTACAGTGAAATTCAGATTATTTGAAGATAGAGAATAAAAAATTATTAATTAAGTTTAAGTGGAATGTATGTTAAAGGTTTCTTGGTCCATATCAGATAAATCATAAGTAGGTCATTGGTTTATAGAAAGCTAATATAATTAGTTCTCCTTTGGAGAACTTTCTCCTGTCGGCAGAATAATCAGATTTTCTTAATGAGGCCATATATAGCTACACTTACTGACGTCTTTCTCTGAAGACAAACCATTTTTTTTACTCCATTGAAGGTATGATTGATATTAAGAGCTATTTAGAGAGTCTTGAAGGCATTCTCTTGTCATTATCCTGAAATATCAGGAAAAAAATCAGACACATCTAACCCCTTTACCTCAGGTCATTTTTTAATTTCTGGTCCAAAGATGTGAACATTTTCTAGACTTACTTTCTAAGTTAACAATTCCCTCAGGTTCACTTTCACTGGTTATTTTAAGTTAGAATCGATACTGTAGTTGTGTTTGTGGGAGGATAAAACATTTTTTTATAATCCAAATACTGATAAAAAATTAAGGAATAAGGAAGTCAGTATTAAGATGCACGAGACTTTTGTAATCAGTTTCTCACATCTGTTTCTAATATGTACAAATTGATTTAGCTTGTGATGAAGAGTTCACATCATTTTCATTTATAGCAATATTAAAATACTATTTATTGAATAATATTCATGGAAAATTTTTCATTTTTAGTCTGGTTTAAATTTGTGGTGTCTAGTATTATTTCTTAAATTTTCAATTGAAGTCACGAGTCCTAAGAAATGCTTACTGGGTCACAGTGTAGCTTGCAGTAAGGGAGATAACTCAATTTTACAAATAAAGCTTGACAACTGTCAGTCAGTGTATATAGTTTACCTTTGTTACTGTCATGTGTTATTTATTGTATCAACACGAAATACATGACATAATTAATTCTGGCCTGTCAAGTGTGCATGTGTTTTTGTTGCAAGCTTTTAGTATAATGTTCTTGAAATTGAAACAATCTGAAAAAGTTAATTCAATGTTGAAATAGACGAGTTAACATTTACTATTGGGGTGATGCTTAGAAAGAACATAAACAATGACTATTATTAAATGCCTATTAATAGGGTAATTGAATGAGTCCCCTTTGATAAACTTGTCCATTGATTTTGTAGCTACGGACCCCTCTCAAGTGAACCTGTCCCAGTTCAATGTTCACTGTGTAGCAGGAGTATTGAAGAAATACCTGAGAGAACTACCTAATCCAGTAGTTCCAGTAGAACTGTACGACAGCTTTATCACAGCTGCCAGTAAGTCAATTAGTCTGAGTATTTCAGTTTTATTTCAAGCCATTATTTGATAAAAATAGATGCATGAGAAAAAATAATGAAAACTGTGTTGAACTATTGCTACTTAATTTTCATATTACTGATGCAAGAAGTTGATTAAACAAAAAAACTGGCAATTGTCATAGAAGTGTCATTTAATTAGTATTACAATATAATTACAGAGAGTCCAGAGGCTTCTAAGAACTTAATTGATCTCACAACCCAGTTACCCCAGCCACACAAATCAACACTTCATTTCCTGATGGGACATTTCATAAGACTATGGAGAATACAGCATGAGTCTGGGACATCTGATGGCTTAGATAAACTGTCACATGTTTTCTGTCATATACTGCTAAGACCTCCATGGGAGAAAATCATGTAAGTTTCTTATAACTTGATACTAGTTGACATTATGGATGATTCAGTTACATAGGTCAAGATTTGGTTGAATTAAGAGACTGAGAAAGTGTTTGTACAGCTCTTTCTGCCCCAAGTCACATCTTTCCTTAGTGGAGGCAATACATACATATCATTTTGACTTATTTAATGTGGTCATCTGATGTCAAACAATATTAGCTTAGTTTTATTGTGGGTGAAAATTTGGTTATGTTTTGAACTAATACAACAGCTTCTGTGTTAGCAGTGTAGGTGTTAAATCATGTTTGATTGTGACATTTCAATAGATTTGAATAAAGTAAAATGTCAGCTACTTGATTGATCCAGTTTCTGTGGCAACTGAATTAGACAAATTAAGAAAAAATCTGTCTTCAACTCTTTGAGTAGGTTGTGTTTTGGTGGTATTAGAAGTAAATTTAATTTAAATCTCAGTGAAGTATGAAAACTTGACATCTCATCATTTTAAACCATCTTTTTTAAAAATGAGACAAGTTAACTACAAGTACAGAAATACAGTGATAGTTACAATTCTAGGAGGACTTTTGAAAAAGTAATTTAATTAAGTTTTATGGCACTAAACCTGAATATGATAAGTGTAAGTTATGTGAAATGGTTATGGCAACCTTAATATTTTATGATATCTGTATTATGTAATAGACTTGTATAGCTTTCATACATGTGTACGTGTACTTTTCCTAAAGTATATCTGATCTACTTAATATAATCACAGCCTACTTAATGTAGAAGTTATTCAATTTGGCTTATTTATTAAAAAAATGCTTTTACACACACTTTTCATGTCTTGCAGGAAATAGAAAAGTTATCATGAAAAAATCCTTTACATTTTTGTTAACTTTCTAATTATATATTTATAAATCATGTGACTTAATGAAACTGTGTACTTTGAAAAGTTACTATTTTGAAATTACTATTAATTTTATTGATAAAGAAATTGCATTCTTTTTATATAAGTGTCAGATATATTTTTAGAGATGAAATTAAAACCCTGTGGATAGCTCTCACATTTGCAATGATCATTTTATCATACTTGTATCATTGTATTTCTTTTTTTTATATATTAATCTACATTCATTATCTACCCAGCTAGTACCAGAGATTCTATACGACAACAAACATAACTTTTTAACTCTTTTTTATTTAGCTGCATTAAGATATTTAAGTTGGCCAGTATTTTATCATCATTGTATCATGCGAGTATAGCATGTTCAGAATCAATAGGAAAGAGAACATTCAACTGAAATCAATAACACTTCACTAACATATCAGGCTATCTTTGACCTATAAGCTGTTTAAAAACTTAAGCAGGAAAATATTTATTCAACATAGTAATTTCTTCCTGTTTTGTACTGTTGTAAATTGGTAATTATATCATGGATATATTAGGGCTTTCTACATTGTGTGTGTATATTTGTAATTTATTTTTCCTGCACCTTATGAAAGTTTGTCTATAGGTATCTCAGGGTAAATAGAACACAAATATCATTATGGATTACTTTATTTCCTGATTGTTTAGGAAATTTTCTATAGTGCATTGTCTATAAAGTCTAGAAACATGCTGAATGTTTATTTAATTGTGCATTTGAATATTATCAGAGACAGTTTATTATAACATTTACACGTATTTATGTTCTAAATACATAACGTATCATACACAATATTTATGGCTTATGATATGTACATAATATGTTAATTCTTCTTTCCCTTAGGGGACCTCTTTAAGATACAACATTGATATTGTACTAAATCTTAACTGAAATTACAAGATTGAACATTAAAACATTATAGACCTATGTGTAGTACTTGTATGAGATTTAATTCAGCTGATAATGTTAAGGTAAAAATACACATCTCACTATGCATGGGTAAGTGTGTGTTATTGATTTTCTTGTAAGGTTAAATCTTCCTGGTTTATGTATCTCCATGTTGTTTTCTTTTGCAGTGAAATCGTGGATAATACAAAACTACACATAGACATTATTGAAGAAATGTTAAAAAATGGAAATTGGGGTGAGACAACACCCCCATTAGCACCACCCATTCCTCCAAGAACTCATCCTAACAATTATGAAACAGGTATGATCACTCCCGAAGAACAATTACGAGATGCTGACTGGTACTGGGGAAACATTTCACGTGAGGAAGTGAACGAACATTTACGGGATAAAGCTGATGGAACATTCTTAGTTCGTGATGCCACCTCACCCGGAGACTACACACTGACTTTAAGAAAAGGTGGCACAAATAAATTAATCAAGATTTATCACAAAGATGGGAAATATGGATTTGTGGAACCTCTCAACTTTGATTCTGTGGTGGAACTAATTGAACATTATAAACACAATTCTTTAGCAATATATAACAAGACATTGAATATCAAACTGCTTCACAAGGTCTCTAGAGATGTCAATCCTGTAAGTATTAACTTAATGCATTAGAGGGAAATAACTCTGGGTTTTCATGCATTTTCTTCTAACATTTATTGATGATTTCATGGAAGATTTTATAGACAACATTTGGAAAGAAATGTAATATTCAGGAGCATGTTTTACTTTGTTAATCATGTTTTTCTGTGGATTCCCATAGTAGCACTTGATATGTATTTTAGGTATCAGTACAAGTACCTACAAGGAACTACATTAATATTTACCCATTAAGGGAGGTATTAGCTACATATTCATCAAATGAGACCACAAAGTTTATCTGTACATCTTAGTCTGTTTTGATAAATGGTATCTGGTAGAACTAACATTAAACTTGTTTACGTTAAAGTAATTGAACATTTTGTGATGCATTTCATTGGGAATTAGCCACTGGTAAGAAATGTATTACTGAGGTCTATTCCTATATTTTTAAAATTGACTTCCTTGGTCCCAATCTGACAATTTTACTAACAGATATTACAGTAGACAGATTTCTCTATTGTTCAATTTGACCTTCTGTTATTAGCTATGGTTAGAATTTGATACTTATGAGTTCATTATACACCTAAGTGTCAGATTTGATGTATAAGTATTTTACAAAACTTCCCAGATTTGGGTTTCAAGTATAATTACTGTGGTACACTTTAAGCTCCCTTAGGGAAATAGAAAGCTAATGCTTGGAAAAAATTTATTCTGGTCTATTAATCAATAGCCTAATTCTTACAGGTATATACAGATGTATCTCAGGAGGTACAAACACTACAACAAGTTCATAATGACTACCTCAAAAAGATGAATGAATATGATCGACACTATGAGGATCATTCTAAACTTAACCAAGAACTTCAGCTCAAACATCAGGCTTTGGATGCATTTAAAGAAACAGTGAAAGTATTTGAAGAGCAGCTGGAATTACATAAGCGACACCATGCTGATGCTTCAGTCAGAGATTTACAAAGGTACAGACATGATACTATAATCTGTGAGAAACATAGACTTGCTACAAGTCTCTCTGTAATTTATATTTTATTTGATTACGGCAGTTTGATAGTGAATGAATATTTGATAGTAATGATATTTAATCAAATAAAATATATATTACAGAGAGACTTGTAGCAAGTCTGTGAGAAACTCCACATCTTAAATTTGAGAATTTAGGGGGAAATTTCTGAAAATTGAATAAGCTGTTGTATATTTTTTTGTTAGTGAATCATTTAATGTTTTGTTTAGGAAATGCCCTGTTCAGTTGATTTGGTCTTATTTTATATCGTTTTTTTATTATTCTTTTTTTATGAGTTATTTTTACCACAAGTCATGTAACCAGTAGGTTTGCATAAGGAAATCGTACTAACATTAGCTATTTTTATGTAGTGGCTTCAGACTTATACATATAAAATATGTTTAATTATAATAAGACAACAGTATTGTAGGCCAATCAATGAATGATGATAGGTCTACAACCAACCATTGGTTCAGACTTGCAATTCATGACATTAATGGTGTTAAGAGACATGTTTATGGTGACCTAAATATAACATGTCCCTTTCCTAGACATTGATAGAATAGTTCAGCAGTGTAATTATGACAATAGTGACCCAGTATGGTCAACAGAAAACTCATTATTTATCATTGTTTGTCTAATGTTTATGTGTTTTTTATGCTATACTTGGCATTATGTGAATCTATCCACCTACTCAATACACATACAATGTAATGAAAGTAATATGACAAAATTAATTGGTTTCCATGGTATCCAAGGTCTCCAATAATGTCCTCATAACCTGTAATTGCCAATGCCTCATAGATTAGGGATTATAAATCCTAGATAATCCTTGATTAGATTATGGAGTAACATAATAACAGTTCTTACAGAACATATGATAAAAGTGAAAGTTATTACAAATCCAATCTGTATTAGACTTTAATTCATGTTGATTAGAAAGCTGTAAAAATTCGGTGACCAACTTTATACCTGAAATTAACCCACTTTTGAATTAATTTTATTTGATTGATAAATTACCACCCATAAAAAGTGTTTAGTGAAATGGCAGAAAGAGTAAGATAAATTATGACATAAATGACTATATTATCTGGTTGCTAAGTAACATAACTATTGATTAAGGATATAAAGTTGTTTAACTTCTGTCATCTGAGTACATGTAGGAATTGAAACAAAGTCAGTGTGTTTTTACAACCCTAATTGAAATGAAAAATAAACTAACTTGTCATATGGCTCTCAAAGTCAGATGAAATAACAATGAATGTTTTTGTAATTTCAGATTGAAAGAGAATTATGATTTGTTGAAGGGGAGGTTGGATAGTATAACACGTAGCAAAGAACAGCTAGAAAATGATATTGCTGAAAAGACACAAAAGAACCGGTCTCTGATTAGTGACATGAATGCTCTACGACCAGAAATCAAAAGATTAAATAAACAAAGAGATCAAATTAAGAAGTTTTTACAAGACCAAAATTATCCTGCAGAATTAATTGAAAAAATTTTAGAAAGTGAAAGGTAAGTTATAAAACAAGTCTATCTGTGATGCTATTGGCTGTAGAGAATTAACCACTTTGTTTGAATGCTGTCCACTGTGTCTTTATTTCTCTAATGCGAACACATTCTGCATAAAATACTTATAAATGTATAATTATGTGAATAGTCGTTGGAGACCACCATCATACATTTGTTTTCTATAATGTATGCGACATAGATATGTCAACAAGTAATGGTTGCCACGGTGAATGCTTCCATGTATGTAAATGCCTTGGGGCAATGATACATACATACCTGTTAAGTGTCTTCATGTTGGTTTATGCTTCACCTGTTTAATTACAAACTGCTACATAAGTTTTGAATCTAAAATATGCTGTTCAAGAGTTGTAAAGCATGTGACATATTTTTTAAAGTCTATATTTCACCCATTTTTTATCACCATAAATAGATCAGGATGGCATGATAGCTAATTATGTGTTATTTCCTTTTGATAGGATTGATAAATAAGCTAGAGGGATTTTTATGGAAAATATTTTTGTAAAATATGGCCGACCTCACTTTTCATAAGATTTTTAGTATTTGTTACAGATATTTAGTTCTAAACAAATGACACAATTGTTTTTTTGTTTTACAGTAAACAGAAACATGAAGAGAAAGATTGGTTTGTAGACTGTGATCGTCCAGAGGCAGAAAGACTATTAGTAAACCAGAGAGATGGTACATTCTTAATCCGACCGAAAAAAGATGATGCCAATAAAAATGTGCTGTCCATTGTGTAAGTAAAAACTATTTGTTTTACTTAGTTATGATTTTAACTTGTTGGTTTTGGTCAAAGAAATCCTTGTTTTACTTGATAAGATAGAGTTACCTGTGTCCAGGTCAAATATCTTTAAAACCAATGTACTTTTAAATGCAGGAGCTGAACTTAATCAGTACCTAACATTTCACGATTTCTAGGTTAAATATATGATTTGATAAGTAGTCCCATGTGTCATGTGATGATGAGAAATCACTCGAGTCTAACTTGATATCATATCATAAAATGTAGAGCAAACCATTGGATTTTGGATAAATAGGTCATAATGTTAAGATAAACATTATGAATCAGAATTATCTAGGTCATTCAGATAAGATACATCAAAGCCTGCATTCATCCAAAATACGCATTGCATATTTAAAAATTTTGTAAAAACTGGAAAACATTCAAATAATCATATTAATTTTTTTCATCTTTTTCAGATTTCAAGGTTCAGTTGGACATTGTTTAATCTATAAAGACAATAATAAGTATGGCTTCACATCTCAACACTGTTCATTTAATGACATCAATCTTTTAGTGGAACATTATAGCAGAGAGTCTCTAAGGGAACATAATGCTAATTTAGATGTTAGATTGTTACATCCTGTGCACAAAGAGTGCAATGCTGCTGGACAGCAAATTGGCGATAATGTCAATTATTTACAAATGAATCAGAATTGATCATGTGATCCATATAGACCAATGAAATAACAGTATTTTTATATACCAAGGACTGGAGCATGGACAAACTATTTACAAAACTCTACCCACTAGAAAAGTCTTTCATAATGTTGATTCCATGCAAAAGATGAGCTTGGTTGCAGTCTGGGTTGACTATCTGTTGTGTCAGTGTAGCCATTACCAAGTTAATGAACTTGGCTCTATAGCCACTACCTAGTGCATGTGGTTTGACTTTCTAGCCACAACTGAGTGCATGTGACTTGGCAGCAGTGCCACTGTTTAGTGCTAACCAATTAACATCAGGGTTAAAACCCTTTGTAAGGTATGGAATAATGGGAGGTTATAAACCTCTATAGACATGATGCTGTACTCTGTGATTTACTTGTTTGTCTCCTAAGGAGTTAGTTATAAACCAAAAGGGCGAAATCTGAGGCTGCAATATTGTCTTATTGTACTGTGTTATTGAAATGTCATGAAATCTACCATATGTATCACATTACTTAAAACATGTTCTCACAAACAACTGTAAAAAGTTCATTTCCTTACACGTTGATAGAAAGCTTATTTTTGAATATATTAATATCTACTTAAATGGTGATACATTTGATGGATTGATACTGTATTCTTTCTCATGTTCAAATTATTTTTATATCAAGATTTTTACATAGATGATGAATTTCATTGATTTATAATAGCTGATATATTGTGATTTTCTTCTGCTTTCTACTAAATTACATTTTGATGGGATTTTTATAAATGGGTAATTGGGCATCAATAGTGCAAGATATTGCTTACAGTTGTTATAAATAGTAAATCCTAAAACCTGGCTAATTATACAAGTGCTTCACCATAACTTACAAGTTGTTTATTTGTTAAACTTACATACGAATGTGGTCTATTGACAAGAATTGTGATACATTGTTTTAAGGTTATAAGCATAATAGTTATTGGGACCAGTTGTATACAAGTATCAAATGGTTTGGTCTGTTCAGAAATGTTTCTGGCATATTTTTAAAGTATGAAACAAATTGCCTTCCATTCTTTTCTCTAAATTATCAATAATATTTTGTTTTGTTAGATGATAATAGGAGATACCTCATTGATGAATGGCTATCATATGAAATCAAATATTTTTTTATAAATGTGATGAGAGTAGTGTTTTAAACATGATGCCTTATAGTGTAAAATGCTGATCATTTGTATGAAAGTTTTTTATGATTGACTCATCGTAATCATGTTTGTGATCAATGATTCATTTCATTGGTGCTAAATTGTAGCGGCAGGTTATAGGGCATGTTTCACTTGAAACAGGAGGGCACTGATCAAACTTACAACCCCCTTTTTCTCCTTGCACACTTTAAGAGGGATAAATTTTCTATTTAAAGGGGTCAGATTTCATACTGTGCCAAGAAATATTCATAACTTTTCATTATCTGTAGGAAGTAGGACCGATCATGATGTGTTGTTGTAGTGATTTTAGATCCAATACATTGATGTCTCGTTTAACTGCTGATATATTATCTATATCAATCTGGGTTAAGGGGGTTTCAACTTTTGCACAATTTTACCCCCTGTACAGCCAGTACAGTTAATGTCATGTTGGTAAGCATCATGTTTTCAAGTTGAGGACAAAACAAATTTTTTATGCATTTTTAGTTGAATAAAATATTAAATCATCTATGTTCAGAATAATTTTAGGGTCTTTTGATGTCCATTTGTCAATTCACAATGCTGCTATTTTTTTTTTTCTTTTCTCTGATTCCATGACCTTTAAATTATTTCTACATACTTTTTTTCTGTCAGTTGTGGGAATATTTTCATTGCTGTAATGTGATGGGTTTACGAATGGCAGTTCATAGTTTGACATTCCATTCTGAAGTAACTTTGACCTTAGCTTTTCAGCTTGGCACTGTTCTTGACCCTTGACCTCAGTTATTTTCACTGATTTCTCCTTGTTGTATTGTTGGCATGCCCATAATTATCATGTATAGAATTGCTCATGCAAGTCACATAAAATCCTACAAAATAATAAAATAATGAAACTTGATTTGTATTTTTGTTTGTTTTTCCTAAGTTCATCCTTTGAATACATAAACCGTAAAGCAGTGCACTCAGCAAAATAATGGTGTATTCAGAACGTACAGCACATCTGAATGAATGGTGTATTCAGAACTTACAATACATCTGAATGAAAGGTGTATTCAGACCATACAGGACATCTGAATGAAAGGTGTATTCAGACCATACAGTACATCTGAATGACAGGTGTATTCAGAACTTACAATACATCTGAATGAAAGGTGTATTCAGAACATACAGTACATCTGAATGAAAGGTGTATTCAGAACATACAGTACATCTGAATGAAAGGTGTATTCAGAACATACAGTACATCTGAATGACAGGTGTATCCAGAACTTGCAACACATCTGAATAAAAGGTGTATTCAGAACATACAGTACATCTGAATGACAGGTGTATCCAGAACATACAGTACATCTGAATGACAGGTGTGTCCAAAACATAGTACATCTGAATGAAAGGTGTATCCAGAACTTACAATACATCTGAATGAAAGGTGTATCCAGAACATACAGTACATCTGAATGAATGGTGTATTCAGAACCTACAACACATCTGAATGAAAGATGTATTCAGACCATACAGTACATCTGAATGAAAGGTGTATTCAGACCATACAGTACATCTGAATGACAGGTGTATTCAGAACTCACAATACATCTGATTGAAAGGTGTATTCAGAACATACAGTACATCCGAATAAAAGGTGTATTCAGAACATACAGTACATCTGAATGACAGGTGTATTCAGAACTCACAATACATCTGATTGAAAGGTGTATTCAGAACATACAGTACATCTGAACAAAAGGTGTATTCAGAACATACAGTACATCTGAATGACAGGTGTATCCAGAACTTACAACACATCTGAATAAAAGGTGTATCCAGAACATACAGTACATCTGAATGACATGTGTATTCAGAACTTACAACATATCTGAATGAAAGGTGTATTCAGAACATACAGTACATCTGAATGACAGGTGTATCCAAAACTTACAACACATCTGAATAAAAGGTGTATCCAGAACATACAGTACATCTGAATGACAGGTGTATCCAGAACATACAGTACATCTGCATGAAAGGTGTATCCAGAAATTACAATACATCTGAATGAAAGGTGTATTCAGAACTTACAATACATCTGAATGAAAGGTGTATCCAGAACACACAGTACATCTAAATGACAGGTGTATTCATAACTTACAGTACATCTGAATGACAGGTGTATTCAGAACTTACAACACATCTAAATGAAAGGTGTATGCAGAACTTGAAATAATTCTGAATGAATGGTGTATCCAGAACTCACAGTACATTTGAATGAAAGGTGTATTATCCAGAACTTGTATATAAATTGACATTTTTTTAATGAAAGAAAAGTTGCATAAAACAACATGAACTGTCTACAGAAACTGTAATAAACAAGCTAACTTTCATGGGCCTCCAGTCTTACCGGGACACTTGTTACAACCCTAGTGGGAATAATTCAATGTGGGTCCTGAAAAATTCAAAGATTTTCTGGAAACCCTCAATTCATGCTAATTATCAGAATACAATAGCATTAAAACCTATGATTTTCAACTCTTAATATTTCTATTCCCTATACTCAGTTAAAATCCCGACTCAAACACATTATACATCGTTGTTACTGAAATAAACTTACACTAGATACCTTTATATAGTACTTGGTAGAGACTCCTCACTCTTAGTGAAAAACAGTTCTAAATCCAAATATACCCGAAAAATATGTTTTCAAAATGCTGTATTTTTTATAGACAACATATTTGTCCAGTGTGGTGGACCCGTTTTTCATCAAATGGAAACAAATTGTGCTCCTTTACTTGTTGACCTATTCCTTCATACTTATTAGGCTGACTTACTAGCTGATCTGATCCAAAAGAAGAACCATCGTGTAGCCAGATCCTTTGATCTCAGTTTCTGTTATATAGATGTATTACCGTTAAACAATCCTAGTTTCGGGGATTTTATTCATCACATCTACCCAAAACAACTTGAGATGCAGAATACTCGACAGACACTCTGAAGTCAGCCTCTATCTTGACCTACACTTAGAGATCCGTGGTGAAGGAAAACTATTGACCATACTACACGACAAACGACGACTTTTCATTCCGTGTTGTCAACTTTCCTTTCATCTGTGACAACATTCCTTCAGCACCTGTGTATGGGGTTTTCGTTTCACAACTCATACGTTATGTCAGAGCTTGTAATTACGCAGACTTTTTGTACCTCTAGACCATCTGAAACAAAGTTATATTACCACAAGATTGGAGTTATCATTACAGAAATTTTATACTCGTTGTGCGTTACGGTGTATCTATCTGCACCATGAAAACCGATTTAACGTGTCATACTTTTCCTTTCCTCTTTCGTCTAACCCGGACTTTAATTTTTATGAGCAACTCGCCTGATGTTTCTAGAAAAGCAGAGGACGCTTACTATACTGATGCACCTGGTCCGTGCTCAGTTTTTAGTGGAGTCCGAGTTGTTCATTTACTTTTGTTGCTTTGTACGTATTATTTTTGGTTATTTTAGCTCTTTGTTGTGCGCGTCTGTTTTCCCTGTCTTGTCTTTGTCCCTGGATTGCATTCTTTTGATTTCCGCTAAGATCTTGTTTCCTTTGAATTCTCTTGAAGTAACTTAAGATTGCTAAGAATGATGGGTGAACTCAGATTAAAAATATGCCTTAGTGTGACACAACTTCTTCCTACAAAGTAAAAATTGTATGTAATTGGCTGTTACCTCATATAATTGAAGTAGCCATAATGATTAAAATGGTTTAATTTACAATACTTCACAAACTCCCTGATGAGAACAACATAGTACAACTCCATACAGATATAGCCGGTTGGGAATATCTTCTTAACCTATGACTCTTAATCAGTATTGGTTCCATATAAAGGATTAAAAAAGTTTGAGTTTGTTGGAATCGTACATTAGTCGATTAAGCACCATTTTCTTTATATTTGCACGATTCGGAGATGTACAAAGAAAACCGGGACAGAAAATTAGAAACACAAAACAATAAAACTCTAGGCAATAGTCAAAAAAGTTAAAGTCCGTATGACAAGTAGCAACACTAAGGTAATCTTATCTTACACTGTACAGCTGAGTTAACTTTTTCATTAAAATTATTTGAAATGTTAATTATGATAAATATATTATATAACTATGAAATATGGTTTATGAAAAATTCTTTTAATATTTCAAAACTCATTAACCGTGCAGAGCAACATATCTTTGTGATATTTCATCTTTGGAAGATAAATGTAGTTTCGGAATTGTCCATAAAAGATACTGCAAGTCAATCTTTGGATTAAAGAACTGTAGGTATTATAGCAGCAAAATTGGAACTTGGTAGACTTTCTTTAGCCACCTTTATTAAAACTCAGTTGTTTTATTGACTAAAATGGAATTGATCCATTATTGGACGAGGCTTTTCTACTAAACAAACCCTTTGATAACTAAGGTTTATATACTTAGTTTAGCTTTCCCTCAAATATTTTTAATCTGATTTAGATGTAGCAAATTTCAGTAATTTTGATAAGTCTCTTAAAAATTTTAAACTTCCAATAAAAATTGAATTAAAAAAGGTCTAACAGGACAAATAAAAATCAAACTTTTTCGATAAATTACCACCTCTCACTGATAGTTCAAAACTATTTCTTAATAGAAACAGAAACTAAAACAGAGTTTAAAATAGAAGAATCCCTTTTTGAATTGAATTGAGTTTTGAAATTAAACAACTCAGGACCATCCACTGTCAATTGAAACTGGTCGTTATAAGAATATCCCAAGAGAAAATAGATTATCCACTAAACATAATAAAATTGATGACGAGTTTCATTTTGTTATTGAACAAAATAAAGCATGAACAAATCAGTTTTTTTTCTAAGATAACTGATACTGTTACTTAGTACTAATCAACCAATCAACTACTTCTTAATCAAAATATGGAAGTTTTACCTGCAATAAACGACTTTATAGATATATATAAATTCAGATGTGTGCTAAGTTGAATCCAGTGGTGTGCTAAGATAAAGACGGTTTTCAGCAGGACAGTGACATAACGAGCCTTCATTGCAACAGATATTATCTTAGGCAGTATTTTGCCCGGGGTAAACAATCTTCGAACATTTTAGTGGTTCTTGTGTCTTCCTACCGAAAAAGAAAATCTATTTTTTTAATTCGAAAAAAGCTTTGTCCTATTTGTATGAACAAGGTACATGTAGGCCGAGAGTAATTCAGAGTTCACACATACGAACGCCTATTACAGATTTTGGGCATTATAACCGTACATCATATCTAGTCATATTTGTTCACTGCTACAAACACCCAAAACCGAGTTTTATAAATGCCTATCTTTTTATTACTTTGTAGGAGTATTCACGGTTATGAATGCACATCACAAAATGACGAGTTTCTGTTAACCGTGTTATAAACACCCACTAAAGATGTCTTCCTTCTACAAGTGGTGGGACAAGTTTATCAAGATTTTCTCCGATGTATAGCTCCAAGTAAACCATAACATAAATCATAACCAACGATATTGTTTTAGTAGAATGATCATAAAGATATATTTTAGTCATGTGTCCAACATTTACAGAGAGAGGTGAAAATGTATGTATAACAAAAGGCAAACTTAATCGATACATGTCTGTAGGGGTGGTTGAGTATTGATTCATTGTGAAAAATATTAGAATGAACTGGGTCTACATAGCCCCATCAGCTATGAGATAACGTAAGGGTATTTCTCACTTTGGGTCTGAAAACTTTTTCATTCATGTTATACAGTAGACAGGGTGAGGTGCATATCTTCCTCTGTCATAAGAAATGGTAAGAAAAAGGAGAAAGCACACGTTAATTGTCAAAATCGAGCGACGAAAAATAGGAAGCAGATGTGCGGTTGTCAAAGGCAACACCGAGCGACGAAAAAGAGGAAGCTGTTCGGTAATTGTTCAGAAGAGAATAAAGCGACAGAAGAATTAAGCGAACAATATGTTCAGGTGACAGAATACAGGACAAAAGTTGAGAAACGACATATGCAATGCGTGAAGCAAACAATAGAGGGTCGAAATGAGAGAAACCACATGTTCAGTTGTCATAGATAGAACAGAGCGAAACAGAGAGAAAGCACGTGTACTGTTAACATAGACGAAAAAAGAGAGATCAAAGGAGAGAGGAATGTCATGCTTTGTTGTCTTTGGCAGAATATATATTTTAAAAATGCAAGAAAACACAGTACAGAACAAAGAGACGGACAGAAAATAGAGAAAAGAGTTTTGTTGTCATGAACAGAATAGAGCGACAGAAGGGGAGAAAAAATAACATGTTCGTTTGTCAGTTTTAAAAAAGCAAGAGAAAAACGCGTACAGTAGCCATAGGCAACATTCAGCTACCGGACAGACATAACATGCTGAGTTGTCATGAGAAATCAAATGTAGAAAGATTGTACAGTGACAGATGGTGAGAAGTTATGTGTTATAGCAGAGAGTTTATATCAGAGTGTAGTAATAAGTCCCTACTTATAGACAGAGCAGGAAATAAAATGGGAAAGAAGAAAACATCAACGCATTTGACAGTGTATACGTAAGAAAATCGAAATATTCACCTTTCATAAAGGTGTAGAGTACTTGTCGTAGACGGTGTGGAGACAGTGAAGGCACCTGACTTCGTTCGAATCAAGGTTAATTGATCCATTAAAATATCCCATTTGAACCCGGATTCTGCCATCCCAAGAGGCATTTGAAACGAAAACAACAGAAAAGCCGATACGTCAATTCATAAACTGGACCAAACTTTATTGACATATTCTTCTGCCTCACCGAGAGCATTATCTGCCCTGATTAGCCCTTCACAAAACTAATCCTTTGATGTTTTAAAGTTTAAATCTTTCTATTCTTCGGGCCTAAAAAGGCAATTAATAATTGAAAAACAAACACAATCTAGGCCAGGGGTCAGTACTTAAAGTGGAGGGTATACTCGACTTACGATTGTTCTACATATGATAAGACTGTGTATCAATCAGCAGGCAGAAGGCGATATAGGGCAATTTAATTTGTATTATTTCTTGTGTACGGTAATCAGATGCAGTCGTATAAAAGTGTCTACCGGACCACAGACGAGTGGATTACATCAGGGTAGATTGTACAATTATCACTATCTAAATAACGTCAGATAACCCAAACTTTGTCCTAGTTTCACACAAAAAGTGTCATTTAGTTACTGGATCATAGCTGTAGCCGATTATAATAACTGTATGTAACTTGTCAAGTACTGATGGTATCTGCTTGAAGTACCTGACACCGATAGGATCTGTATTGGTAACATACAAACTTCTTCACTATTTTTTTATTGAAGAATGTGCCATAAAATGCAGATATCGTTAATTAAGTGAATTTGATAGTTTTTTTTTCTCACCAAATTAAAACCCTTTTAGTTTTGCAGATACTTTGTCTTAAATTACAAGAACCTAAGTTAGCAAGCGTGTTAGTAAGTACAAAGTGATCTTGATGTAGTAGCAAAATGGGAACAAGACTGGCTAATGATCTTCCATCTTGATAAATGCAGTTTTTTTTCTCTCCAGTAAACGAAAATCCATCCAACACGATTATATTCTCCATAACCACACTCTAAAAGTTGTCACATCAGTTAACTATAATGTACCTAGATGTCACTCTACAATCTAACTTTAAATGGGACAATCACACTGCCGATGACATCAATTCAAAAGGTAATAAATCACTCGGATTCCTCAAAAGGAACTTGTAGATAAGCAACCAGTACACCAAAAGTCAATCCATGCCAAGCTTTGTATGCCCCAAATTCGAGTATTCCTCCTCAATTTGGGATCCTCATACCCTAGTCTCTATTTCGAAGATAGATATGGTTGAGAGGAGGGCTGCTAGGTACGCCTGTAATAACTACCACAACACTAGTAGTGTTTCTGCCATGCTCCCTTGTAATAATGTATAAGATCACACATCAACTTGTTGCTATTCCAACAGGCACAGCTTTTAAATGTTGTTCTCTCCTCCTTCATTCGATTATTCTTTATCTCTTGTTCATAGGTTTTTAACCACAAATGTTTACTACTACTGCTCTTTGCACAGTTTTTTTCTATTTCAATAAGTTTATTTGTTGATGCTTAATGTACATGTATACATGTATACAGGCCGCGCATTGGTCAGTAAGCAATCACTATATAAACTTAGATGGTTTACTAGAAAAGTTAAAGGAGAAGCGATCCCCTGCATTCTATGCCGATTCCCTATACCGCACCAGAAAAGAGAACCCACTAAAAAGGTTTCTAAGAGGAGAAAAGGGAATGGAAAATACATCTTCCTATAAATGACCAACAATGGGTTTTCAATATCAGCAGATCAATCCCTTTTGACTGTGAAAATCAATCCCATCTTAACTTCATTCAACGAACTTTAAAGTGAATAGGTCAAAATATGGAGGTGCTACCCATGTGTCAAGCTCAAATCAAACTCCTAAAAAGTTTCCCTCGACTTATTTCATGAAATGCAATCCAAGCAATGCTTTGTTACTACTATATAGCCATTCACCAAAGTTAGTAGAATATTAGTAGCGACAAGACCCTACGACAAAACGGATAACGAGCAGATGGGTAAAAATTGTCGCATATCGTAGCGCTGTTTTTTTTTTTTTTTTAAATGATGTACAAAGTCATGTATTATATACAAATGTATCACAAAAAAGAACGAGAAAAGTTGCAAAACTTCTCTTCTGTACTGCACAACGGGAGACAATCCAAGCGAAGTAAAACATATTCACAACGGGAGGCAATCCAAGCGAAGTAATACATATTCACCTACTTGTGCAGTGAATAGTAAGCAATTTTACTCGAGATTTATTTTTCTTTTTAACACTATGTACATTTAACGAACATACAGATTCTTTAATTAAATCGAGATAAATAATACCCTTCATAATTATCAATAGGACCAAGTCAGACTCTACTTATTCCAACAAGAAAAAACAATCTTACCATTTTTAACTAAAACAATTCTAATCATGACACAACGAAAAATTCACAATAAAAAGCTTATCATCTGTAGATTTGAGTGTCAATGTTCAATTTACACTTGAATTCTTCAAACGTAGCAGGAGAAAATGAAACATTTCAAAATAGCTACTTCTATGAACTATGGCGAATCAAACTGACATTTTCTAAAGTCTCTGCAGTACTGAATAGAGTATCTTTTTGTGGTTGTGTCAGTTCTTGTGTGTTTATCGTAGAGTGTGAAGTGTGACCTTGTGATCAAAATTTAAGACCGTTTTACCTACTAAAATCTTCATCTCTTTTCCACCCCAAGACATTTATACAGGTATAAAAAGAAGAGAAACTAATACAGATTACTGATGCTCCTGAATTTGACATGTTTTTGTTCTATTCAGGTTATAGGTATCAATCTTAACATAAATTTGGTAGATTGGGTACACAGTATCATTTTTTTAAATTTCTTCTGTTAAAGAACAATGGTACCACTAAAGTAATAAAACTAATGGTTTTACATAATAAAATTTTATTTCATGTATATGAGAAGCTGGTGACATAAGTAAGAGATCAAAAGTTTTTTTGTTAAAAGCAAATAATGGCAAATAGGAGTAACTAAAAGAAGCATCAAAAGTGAACATTTTATTTTCACTGTCAATTAAAATGAGTATGATATGAATATGAGTAATAGTTGAGAGCTGATAAATTATGTTAAAAAGCTGTTTTTTTTTTAAACATTCATGTATTAAATCTTGACATGTGACTGGAGAAAAACTGTCACTAGTCAGCAATATTTAATACTTCAAAGAACACAGTAAAATATACAGTCATTTATCATAACACTATGCTTTCCATTATTTTAAGCTTTGTTTATTGGTTTCAAAATTTTGATTTTTCTATATTTAAAAATATTATTTCTATTACATTTTTGTAGGTACATATTTGTCTATATTTTGTATATTTTCAAAGATTCTTACTGAAAAAGTTTGTTGAAACAAACACCATAAGTGTCAAGGAAGTATATAAAATGAAGGCAGCTTTAAGATAAAAATTGTCAGTGTAATTTTTGCTTAAGTTGACAAAAATATTCCTCTTCCTTGTAAGTTTATTAAAAATTAAACTGCTTCAAAGCTCTATTATGAATTTCAAAAATAATACTACATGTTCTTCAATGGCAAAAATTTTTAAAAATCCATTCACTTGAAACATTTACATTTTTAACACAGTATTATAAATCTACTTATAATGTACTTCTATCAAAGGTCATGTAACTTTGACACCACAAAGGTCATGTAACTTTGACACCACAAATGTTATGTCTTACTTCAATTACAACTTAATAAAGTCAGAAATAATCTTTTCATGTTCGGAAAAAAAATGATCGATTAAAATATAATAATTTTAAAATAATCAACGAAAACATACAAAAAAGTGAATGAGATAAAATTTATGCACAAAGAATAACTAGAAATACAACCATAGTCACTGCCACATGTACAAATGAAGTTGGTGAAAATTACCTATAAAAGATAATGCTCTAAATTAAAACATAGTTAACTTTCATATTGACCAGTGCCATATAGTCACACGAAATATTGACCCTGGGTTAAAATCTCCCAGTAAAACAATAATTTATCATACCTCTTGTATTATATTAAATGCTTTCTACAGCAAACAGTATTAAAAATGCAGGTCAAATAATCATAAAATGGGGGTTACCATCAATGTTAGTGTATTCTAAATACAAGTTATCAATCACAAACTGGATGAATAATAAAAATGTAAGTAGAATTCTACTGTCGTTTGACAAGCATATGTGACATAAAATTACATCTAACATTCACTTTCTCTTTTGAATTCGTACATTTTTTACACTAAAAAGCAACAAGTAACTTGGATGAGGTGGTTGTACTTCCTTGCTGCCTCTTTTTGTATAATTTAATCAATGCCTAACTAATGCCCTATCTAAGTGAAAATAACAAAAGTACCCCTAAAACCCCAACCTCAGGAAGGTGAAACATTATCACAAGACAGAATATAATCTACTGAGTGGAGATAATAAATACAGATACATCATGAACAGACATTTAAAACGTGTGGTACATGTATGTAAAAAAAGGATCAAACATTCTTTGCATATAAAACTTTATATGTCGTGACTACTTTGAAGGCTGCTGTTAATGATCTATATTTTTTTATAAACAGATGTATCACAATATCTAACAGGCCAATTATATGAATTGAAAAGTATTTAGATATGATTGATGTACTATTATGTAATTTAGTCACTAAGTAATATTAAAAATTATTTCTCTTATGTTAGGTCTTAACTAGGGATGGCAAAAGATATGAAATTTTATACTAGAATACTTGAGTACTTGGATAGAACTTCATGATTTGGTAAAAAGTATCAGATTTTTTGTTGGAAAGCAGTATTTTTCTTACAACCTTCAATACTCCCGAGTTGAATTATAAATATACTAACCATCTTTCCAACAAATAACCTTTCAAAGTAGCTATTATTATATTTTTGTGTTTATGTACCAAATGAGAGACATGTAAAAAAAATCATTGAAAAGTTAATGAGAATAGACTTGCTTTTCCTAAAAGTCAACATTTTGCTTTTCCTCAAAGTAAACAAAATATAGGACTAATTATGTGTACAAAACTACATTTCATCATTAATTAGCAAATGATGAATGTTCATTATATATCAATCACATTGATTAACAATCAAACACAAGTTTGTCGCCTACCAGTTAATGATCCATGTAAGTGTCCGTCTACAAACACCTTTACTAACTGTTTGTATGTCGTTAATTGATATTAATTAGTATAATACAGGGAACTTGATGAAATGCATCAAGATATTCAAAACACAAACAAGTATTTCAACACATAATTTGTTTCTTAGTACTTCACCTTATGAGTAAGTACTTGAGAGTTTTGTTGTCATCCCTAGTCTAAACAATAAACATTAAAATATTATTTCCCAAAACTTCTTTGGAAAATTAAATTCCTTTCAGTTTAATTCCAATGTTCTGCACATAATTCTTTGGAAAAAGACACTGTTTCTTTGAGAAAGTCTAGATTTAACACAGAGCCATGAAAGTAAGCACGATATACACATAGAATTATTGGTTGATTTGTGGAAGTACGAGTTAATGTCGCTCCATATAATGGCTTAAGGACAAATTATCAGTAAACAAAATACCAACTCATACTGCTCATGACAAATTTAACTTCAATTTTTTTTACCACTCACATTCTTATGGGTGATTTCCAATTTTGATTGGAGGATTTGACACATTGGCCACCTCCAAAATGATCTATGTAGTGCAGGAAACAATACGACTAAACATGTCAATTAATAATAACACTATTAAAACAAGGCTAAAACTAGGTATCATCTTCTCCTCCTTCCACTGGTCAATGTATTAAGGCTGTCTGGGTGTAATGCGTATGTAATGTAAGTTAAGGACTAACTATATATATCAAACTACTACCAAGACGTAACAACACAGACTGATGAATAGAAAACCTGGCACCAATATTAAACCTCATTCAATACTGCCTAACTTTAATCTCACTGTCTGCTACAGCTGCATTCTTTGAGAGTTTACACAGAATACAAATTACCTATTTAAAAAAAAATTACCTTAAAATTTTAAAATAAAATTTCAAATCATTTCCATTAAGATTTCCTTGAAGAAAAATTGAGGAACCATAAAAATCAACAAGACTGTTCCAGCATGGGATCAAACATGCTGTTGAGAGTGGATGGTTCATTAACTTTTTAAAATTTGGAATGAAAGGTGTCCACTTGAGAGAAACCAAAGGTCCATCATACAGCTTAATGTTAAGTTCTGAAGGACCAAGACCATGTTTATCAAAATGTTTATCTGTGTCACTTTCTGTGAATATTTTAAAAGGAGACCTTTACAGCTGAGAGATAGACTATAAACAGGAACTTGTGTTAATAATGCCACAACACTGCATTTTGGTTTTTGGAATCATAAAAATGACATATTCAAGTTTTATATCATTCAATTAAAAAAAAAAACAACAACTCAAAGTTGAGATGTACCATAATGAGAAAAAATAGAGAGCAATGCTAACTTAATTGATACCCCTACTCCCACAAACAATAACATATATCTTTTAACTTCCAGAATAATTTGACTCAAATTCTTAAATAGAAAGTGCACAATGGGAATATCATGATTCTGTGAAAATTTCATTAAATTCCATTCAGCGGTGGAGAGGGAGTAATAGCAAAGAAATGAGCACTCTCTGCAAAAAAAAGGACAGATGGACACCATACCCACAAAAAAAAAAAAAAGAAAATAAGAGGTGTTTAATAGATAGAAGGTCCCCATATTCATAAACAACAAAATTAACCATAGTTTATAATGTTCTGAGTGAGAGTCCAAGACCTAAGACCCACACCTATTTGAATCCATGTCTGACAAATAGGAAGTGTGACTGAGCAAAAAAGTTTGCACATCATACAAACCATTAAGGTGCAGACTTGTTAAGGTTTGCTGAATTATTTTTTTTTGACAAATAACTATGGAACAGACATACACAGGTATGAACACCAGTAAAACTTAATGTCCCTGATGCCTAAAAACAGGGCATGAAAATAATCATTTAAAGATAATGGACCATTAGACTTTTTTTATACATATACTCAAGAACTAGTCACCGTAAGGCAAATTTAAAATAAAGGATATGAATTAATGCTGACTTCTTGTTTGAGTATCCCTGTCAGGATAAATTCTGAAGTAACGACTGGTATACCAGCTTTCATAGCTGTCTTACAGACTGAATCATCCTCAGGACAGGATATTATCACAGTATTATTTCCCCCTTTCCTTGGCATGGTGGTCAAATACTGAAAAAGAAAATAATGTGCACTTCAATTCCTGAATACTATGATATTATAAAATTTTATGCACAGACAACTCCCACTTTCCTTGGTATGGTTGTCAAATATTGAAAGGTATAAATGTAGGAAATAAGATACTACAGCATTTCATGAATAGTCTACTTATGTACTCTTCAGGTCAATTCCACCTTTTCTAGTTTATTTATGTACTCTTAACAGTGATTTGTGATACAATCTTTCTGAACTTTAAAATGAGCCATAATAATGTATTCTCTCATTAATCTATTGACTTTATTAAGGCCATTTACTTCTTATTGAAATAAGACAAGAACTGCTTCCATAACAAAACTAGGCCAGTAGACTTCAAGCATGCATGTGTCTATTTTGTCAATTTCATTTTCTTTCATAGACATGTATTTTGTTTAACAAAAGAGCAATTGTAATGTTATCCTGCCTTTTGACAAGAGTCAATATTTTCCAACCTGGCAGCGACTCAAACAACTGAACTATATCTAATCATTTATTACCTATCAGTGAGGAGAGTTTTACACCTTTTGACAATTCCCTGAACTGTACATGTGTATTTTATTAGCAAGATCAATGGGTGACCACTGTCCCCATCCAACAAGAAGTGACTGTTGAATGGTGTTAAAATAAGTAGGGAAATCAATTATGTGTGTTTGAAAGTGGTCATTTATCAAAGGTGACTATAAGGACAAGTTTTAAAATGGCCGTTCCTCAAAGGTGACTTTAAGGACAAGTTTTAAAATGGCCAATCCACAAAGGTGACTATAGGGACAGGTTTGAAAGTAACCATTTCACAAAGGTGACTATAAGACAGGTTTTAAATTGGCCGTTCCTCAAAGGTGACTTTAAGGACAAGTTTTAAAATGGCTGTTCCACAAAGGTGACTATAGGAACAGGTTTTAAAGTAACTGTTCCACAAGGGTGACTTTAAGGACAAGTTTTAAAATGGCCGTTACACAAAGGTGACTATAGGGACAGGTTTTAAAGTAACCGTTCCACAAGGGTGACTTTAAGGACAAGTTTTAAAATGGCCATTCCTCAAAGGTGACTATAGGGACAGTTTTAAAGTAACCGTTCCACAAAGGTGACTTTAAGGACAAGTTTTAAAATGGCCATTCCTCAAAGGTGACTATAGGGACAGGTTTTAAAGTAACCGTTCCACAAAGGTGACTTTAAGGACAAGTTTTAAAATGGCCATTCCTCAAAGGTGACTATAGGGACAGGTTTTAAAATGGCCGTTCCTCAAAGTTGACTTTAAGGACAAGTTTTAAAATGGCCGTTCCTCAAAGGTGACTATAAGGACAAGTTCATCAAATGTGACTATAAGGAGAGGTTCAATTATACTACTTTCTTTGAACTGTTTCAATTCAATTAGTTATCTTTACATTCTATTTTTTTGTTCTGCTTTCCAAGAGATCTTCAACCACAATATTGAATTACATTCAAATCATGTACCAGTACTTAACTTCAAAGATAAGAGAAAACTGAATATAAACTGTTGTAATTTCTGTAAGCAGGTACAAGATTTTAATCAGAATCATTAATGTCATATTACCGAGATTAAAACTGGTTCATGATCATATTATCAAATAGGTGTTTGAAATAAAACATGTCGACTAACAGCTTTAGACAAATTGGTATAATATTTCATATCATTCTACAAACACAGACTAATAAAATAAAACAAGAAATCTATGGGCAAATGTTCCTTAGTGACACCTCTGCACCCCATCAATAATGTAAGGTCAAGGAAGTCAATCTATTTGTATAGCACTTTGAAAGGGATGAAGAAGTAGATAATTTAGTGAATAGACAGCTTTCACATTCACTTCCATACTGAAAAAATTCTGAAATTATATCAAGGTCAACAGGCATAAGATTGGGTGTCATTGGGAGCCAAGGGAAAAACAACTTTATTCCATTACTACAAAGAATTTTTAAATGATACATATACCATAGAAGAATTTCAGATATTTCATATTTGGAAACGTATTCCCACATTACTAATACTATTCTTGCAGCCTCCAAACCCGATATCCTTTCTTTGTCTAGTATAAAACTGTTTCAATCAGATTAAACATAAATGGTGAATGTTAAAGTTGTCAATTACTCCTTATATGCAAAATTTTAGTCCATAAAATGATTGTTTCAACTATCTCTAATTTGAATTAAAATTTTACTATAAAAAAAAAAAAAGATGCTGTCATAAGCATCTTATGAATAAAATATCTTTTTGAAACTTGCATGAATACCCTTTTACTTCATTCAAATTATGGTAAGAAATTAACAAATCGGAATATTTTGCATAAGACAACCATCTTTATGCACCTGAGTTGACTAGACTAATCAAAATATTAGCATGTACATGTAATCAAATACTATAATTTTGTAGCACCTGTACAAAAAATTTGCTATTGCGGTGATATGACCCTAGTCGCCGAAACAGCATTAAAAAACAACAATCAATCGATCAATACAAAATTTTTTGGGGGTTCAATGTAGTTTTGATATTTTTGTGATATTTGACTGTCACATAGACTCTACCCTTTTACCGATCTAATTATGTCATGAGTTTTTACTGTAACTGATACCAAAACTTTTTCCAAAATCATGGTTAAACATCTATATCTTTAACTTATATTTGAGTTGTTAGCTTCTACTAAGTTCAATCAAGGAGCACTAAATAATTTATTTACCTACCTCACCACCTGCACAACTTATTATCTCTGAAAATATATGAGAGAACTGCATTAACTCACTTTAATTCAAATTTAGTTCTGTTGTGTAAACTTTGACACAGATAAATGAAGAGATATGTTTTGAAGGCATTTTGACACAAGTACCGTATTTTCCAGACAATAAGTCGATATTTTTTTCAGCAAAGTGTCAGCCTTGACTTGTTGTCCACTTCGACTTATCTAAGGATTTTTAAAGAAAAATGTTCATCGACAATGCTTTTCATTTAGATTCGTTTAGTTCACTTTTGATTGCTTTAATTCAAAATTTTTGGTAAACTGCAATCAACAAAAGCCATCACTCAAACAGTGAAACCTGCGCCTGAATTTGTACAATATTGATCATTGCCACTATCCTTTATAAATGAATATGATTACATTAATAGAAAGTCTGGGACTTTGAAACCGTAAAAATATATAAATAAACTCTAGAAGACATGTTAACAAAACTGTTTTTTAGCTCGAAAAACATTATCGAGTGTTTTGGAGTTATTGGTCCTTTAATTTGCAAATTTATACCCATTTACAGTATGTCGTAACACATTCGCACATGGCTCAAATTATAATTCAATTAAGGTGTTATCTAAATTGCTAATTGCAACCAAATTTGCAGGTAACAATTACTTTTAATTGTATTTCTTAGTACCAGGTTATATTGTTTACTAATTACCGCTCTTTATTATGACCAATTCATCAAACGAATTTCCTGCTTTTTTCACACATGGCTGCCCATGTTTGACATGTTTACGATTTCGTATTCCTGATGATCTATGGCGTCATGGCAATTGACACGCCATTCAATTAAAATAAATGAACTCGCGGACAAAGTACACTTTAACAAAAACACATTTAATTCCGAAATCTTATACTTAGTAACATCGCTGGAATAATATGCTGCTGAAAACAAACCGCTCAACTCGGATCTCTGCTGACACGTACAATATAAATGCACACGTCTGACCCTCGACTTATCTATGTTTTTTTTTGTCGATTTTGGTAAAGTTTAGGCAATTCGACTTATAGTCCGGAAAATATGGTAATGACAGAATTTTAGTGAGCAATTTCACACACCACACTCATCACCAGAAAGTGATCAATTCTAATCAAACTCTATGGATAACAACCCTTCAAATAAATTTGAAGGATGAAGATTCTATACATGCAATATAGCTTAAATCTAATTTTTGGATTACTTTATGAGTGGAATTTTTTTTTCTCTGGGTGATGTTATATTTAGAAGGTCAAATATTTCATGTTTGTGGAAATTTTCCTGAAAAAAAATCTTGCTGAAATATTAAATTTTGTGATGTTCTAAAATATCAATCACCTTCCCTAATGGTACTCGGCAGCTAGACATTTTTGATGTTTTAGGTAAGTACTGTTTGGTCAATGAGAGTCCCGTATTTGAATCAGTCATAAAACAACAAAGAAACTTTAACCCAGGTTGTAGCATATCCAAAAAAAACAACTGGCCTTTCTCAAAGGATTTCTATGAAAATCAATCCTCAGCTTTTACTGCTTCCATCACTTCCTCTAAGTTAGTCAGAAACTGAACAAAAATTTAAGCTGTAACAAACTAATCAAAAATGCTATACCCTCTGTAACTTCTTTGCATTGGGTAAAAATATTTATTTTAATGATGTCCGACATCTTACCATTCTATTCTACTAAACAAAATTTTCTGCAATGATAATATAGTATTAATGTATGGCCTTTTCCATGGCCCTGTAACATGCCGAGGTATAAA
The DNA here is from genome assembly GCA_037379345.1 of Perna viridis. NCBI lineage: Eukaryota > Metazoa > Mollusca > Bivalvia > Mytilida > Mytilidae > Perna > Perna viridis. Next base: position 6,208,258 of record CM074511.1, on the reverse strand, counting down.
TAATGGCCAAGGATGACTGTAATGGACCGAGGCAATGCCGAAGGCCATTATTAATACCAAGGGCATGTTACATGGCTAATATGGAAAAGGCCATGCATTGATACTTAAACATGAAAGTCGCCTTTTTTCTTCAGCATTTCTGTATAGAAAAGTATGTGCTCCTGCTTCGATATTTCATTTTTGCTGCCTTTTCCAATAATCACCCCCCTCCCCCAATTGTAACTTTAAAGCTCAAGATTAAACATACATAATAATTCAATATATTTAGTCCCAGTACCATCTTTCAGCAACTTTAAATATCCTCATCTATAATTGAATTATTAGGTCACTCTTAATTAAAGTTGTCACTTATTTTAAAAAGTGTAAGCCATTTTGATTTAGTTCATAATGGCCCAGTATTGATGCCCTGTTTTGAAATTCATAATGCATGGCTGTGATTTCCTAACCGGCTAAAGGAATTTCCGGTTTCGTAATGACCAGTTATCGAAATTTTCGGTTCATAAAGGATGGACATTTCTATACATATTGTAGTAAGTTGGTTAATAAATGACTACTATATAATGGCTCCACAGAGTCAGAATAGCTTGCCTGTTGACATATACATACATCATAACTTGACACAACCCTGACTATAATACTATTGTTATACCTGCCATCTGACTAGGTTCTGGTTTGACCGACTTGGTCACATGTATCTTGTAGCCTTGTAATAAACTCGATTCCTTGGCTTTCTCTAATGATCTCAATAAAGAAAATTTATACTGCTTTTCTGTCACAGAATCCTTAACTGGAAACTTATTACAGTCTATAAATAAACATACCATTAAAATGTGTTATTAAAACAAAAATTAACTCTGACAGGTTGCAATTCTGTTTACTTTCCTACATGCTATCCATTTTTATAATTAATTTACTGAAATGACTTTTACAAAGCATTTTGAAAAAGCTTCTAGTGATAACTAGTGTTGATTAGCACCAGCTGATATCTCCGTATATCTAATGTGCTAAACAAATAAATATCAACTAAGACCTACCTACAAACATGGCTGACTGTTTACAGCTTTCTATCCACTGTAAGGTCACAATTGGTATACCTCTCGCAAGACAACATAAAAACTTGACTGTTCTCCTTATCTGAAATTCAGGAATAGAAACTCGTATTGCCACTGCATAGAAACAATACACATCTTAGAAATTACCTCCAATCAAAAGGAATGTTAATGATCATTTTAAATTCATTTTATTTACAAACTGGACAGCAATAACAATTATCTTACTAGCAAATCAATGATTCAGTTATTGAAAAAAATAAATATACGTATTTTACTATTTGTAATGAAACTCAGTATGCAGCTTGATACAACTAGAGGTCAACCATGACAGATGATACACACCATTCAAGCTTGATACAGCTCTGATTTTTAATTAGGCAAAGAACAGAACTTGCTCAGCATTGCACTGGCCCCTTTTGGGCTCCTAATTCCTAAGTCACAACCTTCAAAATCATTCCAGTTTAACCAATTGTTATTACTCAAGTAATTGTCCAGACATCAGTAAAATGCTTGTTCCTGGCCCGTTTATTCTGAATGGTTCATGTTACAACTCTAAGAATTAATCCCAGCGTTCCTCTAGTGGTTTGGCATCTTGCAGTTCAATTTAAAACAGATCTATACACTAATAAAGTTATTCTTTGGATATGAAATACCTATGGATGATAATGATGATGACTATGATACCATAATATGACAGCAAATTTTCAGTGGTCATATAAAAATATGAAGGTACTCCAATTTCACCATTGATATAATAATTCTTACCTTATCAGTAACAAGATGTGTACACTCTGTTACAGAACTGGCTATTTCACCTCCAAGCTCTTTAATTACCTAGAGATATATAATGCATAAGTTAGAATAGTTACTGTATTTTTTACCTACAGTATGAGTGGATGTGGAGTATTACTTGAATTGTCAAATTTTGACCAATTCTATAAAAAAAAGATATAGATAAATCAGTGACAGACATGAATGCTGACCTTGTTACAATTAAACCAAGGTTATCAGCAGAGATCTAAGTACAGTGCATTCATAACATTTTATTCCAGCAAATTACCTCAATGAGACTGTTTATTTTGTTTATTAAATGAAATATATTTTTTGAGTTTTATCATCTTTTTCTTAATGTGTGTCAAAACCTGGACAATAAAAATGATCATACAACATTCAGCACCTTATTCCATAAATCACTGATTTAGTGGAACATTATAGTTGAACTCGCAAGTAGTATTTAATGTTAAGACTATCATAAGAGCACTTATAAAAAATTTCTTTTAAAAAGCCTCTTCAAGAAAAAATAATGGGAAAGCAGGTAATATTAGTTTTGTTTCATAATTAAAACTACTCCACTGCTTCATTGTATCAAAAACTTTAGGACTGACAATAAGACTGATTTAAAAAAAAAAAAAAAAGATTTCAATTGATTTCCTTTTAACTGGTTTATAAATGTGAAGTTCATGCATAAATCATTTTAACCTTTAACATTAGTGTACATGTATTGCTATTTGTTTAAAGTACTTCTTACAGAGGCAAATGAATTAAAAAAATAATGCAATTCTCTATTATTCAGAAGGTACAAGGTAATAATGTCTGAAAGATTAAAAGCAAAATAGAATAAACTCAGTAAAAATATCTGAAGAATATTACAAGAATACCTTCTGGCTATGCTCATCAATGACCCCTGTAAAGATGACCTTTGGTTTGGCCGGGTCTAATGATTTCCTCCTTAATGATGGAGAGCTGACTCCTACAATACTAGTTCTCTTTGGTGTAGAAACATCTTCCTTGACTTTCTTAATTGGGCTTTCTTTACTTTCCTAAGGATTAGCAAAATCAATTATCTTTACAAATACAGCAAGACAGAATGTCACACCTAAACCTACCAATCAATGGGGAGAATCCCACACCTAAACCCTACCAATCAATGGGGAGAATCCCACAAAATCAATGACAAATTTTTAATCTCCCTCATAAAAATGTACGATTTGTGGGAGAATTTTGGTTAAAATTAAAGAATCTTAATGAGCGCGCTCACATACCCCACGCGTCCAAATGTTGGATACTCTAGTAAATTTGTTTCTAAGAGAAATACATGTAGAAGGACCCCAATAAAAAAAGGAATATGAGTGTTTTTTAGGCTTTAAACCTTTATTAACTAAATTCAGTTGCTCAGAACGGTAGTTTCAAACTCTAGACTGTGATTTCTTTGAGTTTTAGTTAATTCAAAGTAAACATCATTGTAGCGGAAGAAAACATACACTTGACCTGTAACTTATCATGGTGAACTTATATACCAAAAATCATGTCATAATCTGCAAGCGTTTAAAAAAAAAGTCTGGAAAACTGATGATGAACTGACGGAAGAACGGGTCAAAAACATTCCCCCGCAACTTTGTTGTGTGGGGTATAATTATTTTATTTTCTGTGAAAAAAAAAATATATAATTTAATTTTTACATAAAAAATATGCTTTTATACAAAATCTCTTCCACAGAAGACAGTGGCGATAAAAGAAACCTCTCACATGAACTGTCCCAAAAATGAACAGTTATGAGAATGTGTCTGTTTTTCAAGCAATCAGCAGATAATGTGACAATAAAAGTAACAATCAAGATTTTTGTTATTTCTAAAACCACTATCTGACATTTTAATTATATATTAGAATGCAATATATGGTACAGTATTTTGGTGTGTACTATGTGCATATTTTTACATAGAAATTATTTCCAAAACATGAGGGTGTGTATTATACATTAATACATAAGAATTGGCCACGAAATTAAAAGATTTTGGTACATGAAAAGACATTGCGTAATGTAAACAAACAAACCGGAAGTGAAATTTTACTGAAAGAAATTTTATCTACTGGTAATCATCAAATACATCTTTAAGTATTAAATTTTTAGTGATATTTCCTTCAAATCATGTTCAAATGACTTAATAACATGTTTCAAACAAAGGTTGTACAATATTTCCTTCTTATATATAAAACAACCACAAACCTAAAAGTAAAGTCCTTTTTTTGTCAAATCCTCCTTATCCTTTTACAGCTGAAAATGATTATTCTGATACTTATTTTAATAGTTTCTTACAATTTTCTTTCTTAAAAGTATGTTTTTAAATGAAAAATTGTTAAATTTGAGTTACAACCAAAACCGGAAATGTCCGATTTTCCAACTTCTTTTTATAAGCCGTTTCATACATCCTGTGTCAAATTTATCATGCTTCGAAATTAAAATTATCCAATTTTTGTAGCTACTGATGTTTACATGATATTTTAGTGTGAATATAAGTTTCTTTTCTTCATATTTTCATAGGAAATACAGCATCAAGGTAAATAAATTGACCGATCAAGTGCAAAATATCAATTTTTTTTGTCTTACAAAATTTTACTGCAACCTAAGTCTAAAAACCTCTTTTTTTACAAGTTTAGACCTTCAAAATTGTACTGTGCACAATACATAAATGCACACTATAAACACCAAAATATGGTATATACAGTGTTCTTTTTTATCAGTTTCATTAATAGACAGTACGAAGAAAAATCTTACTATTCACAGAAATTTGATTATGAACAGTATCCTTATTGTTGCTTGACTTGCCAGCTTTAAAGTGCAAAGTTGATAAACCAATAGATTTCTTTAAACATGTTCTCGAAAGGCAGACACAAAAAAAAAGAAAAAAAAAGTTTTTTGACACTATCACTGTACTCTCATGTACTGTGAAAGTACTTTAATTTATGGATACCAATTTTCATGGATTACAGAAGAAACACAAGTATGGATTCTTGAATTTGTGGTTTTGAGTATACACATCAATGGGATTCCATAGAAAACAAAATTTCATGGTTTGGTCTACCCAAGAAAACCACAAAAACTGGTACCCCAAGAACAATAGTACCGTCACAATATCTATTTTTGAGGTTTGTCAAAAGTTCTATAGTTCAGGGATTTAAAGACAAAAAAAAATTGATGGTAAACTGTTTATCTGATTAACAATAGACTATTATATAGTTGTTACCTGGTGACTATTATATAATTCTTCAGTGTAGTACTAGTAAACAACAAAATACCATGTAGTAATTTCACCAAGATTTTTTTCTCTTCATTTTATAGGAAGCTACAATATCTATCAGAATATTACCTCATCACTTGCCCTGCCTCTCTTCCTTGAACCAGTTTTTGCTGCTGCAGAATCCTCATTATTATTTTCCTTCTTTGTTCTACTTTTATTATTATATTTGTCCTTATCTTCTGAATCATAAATCTCTTCCACAATACTAGCTCTACTTCGTGCTTTCTTGTTAACACTTGAATCAGGCATATTGTCTGTTTTTTCATTTTTTGCCCGTTTCGATGTAGATGACTGATTACTAAGTTTATCTGAAGAACCTTCTGATGAATCACGTTTTCTTTTCCGAGGTTTACTGTCACCATTATTAATCGTTTCTATATAGTCTTTAGTTCTTGAGCTAGATCTTCCTCGTTGACCAGAATCATCCAAATTGAAACTTTTTTCTTCCTTCTTTACACTGTTTGTAAGTTGAAGTTGTTTAGATTGCCTAGAAATTCTCTGAGAATCAGAGGTAGATTTATCTGACTGAGTATCTGCAAGTTTTTGACCACGTTTTCCCACAGCCTTAGGAGGTGGCATGACCTCATTGGCTTTATTGTCACAAATGGGTTGTACAGACATCCTACCACGACGACTTGTGCCTGGATTAGATTCTATTCTATTCGGAGGCTGAGGAGATGACCTTTGACCTTTACCTTTACCCCTAACACTGCCTGCATCACTATCCTGACTATTTTCACTATCAGATTCTTCAGTTTTATTTTGTCCTACTTTAGAAAGTCGTCCTTGTCTTCTCACAGACTTATTGTCATCAACTGTGGAACTGTCATCAACAACAGCTGATAGTCCACGCCTCCCAGTTGGTTTAAATCTTTCAGATTCATCATCTTTGTTATCTTGTTTAACTAAACCTGAACTTCTTCCTCTCCTTCTTGTTCCTGCCTTATTACTTTTATTTTCTGTTTCATCTTTCACAATATGCTTACCCTTTCTGCCAACAGTTTTTGCATTTTTGAAATCTTTTTCTGATTCACCAGATTCTCTACTAGGTATACCAGATGACTGCCTTCTTCCACCCTGCTTGGGTTCAGTTTTACTTTCACCTTCATTTTGATCTTCAACATTACTTTCAGAATTACTCTGATCAGAGCTTCTGCCCCTTCTAGTTTGCCTTGTTACAGTTTTTGTATCACTGTTAGTTTTTAACTCTACTTTAGTGTCCTCCTCAGCAGTCATGTTAGCACCTCTATCCCTCCTTCCAACAGTCTTTTTAATATCAGCAGATTCTGATCTACGATTGTCAAAGGATATTGTCACTTTCCCTTCAGTTTTAGTTAAACTAATAGAAGTTTTATTTTCGCTAGTCTTAATATTGGATTCTGCATCTCCACCGATGTCACTTTCTTGCGGGCTCTCTTTAATGCTGCTAGCAGAAGTCCCTGGTTTGGCTAAAGTTGATGCTCTTGACCTTCCTTTACGAGAAGGTTTTTCTTCCTCTTTAACAGTTTCTATATCATCAGTATTTATCAAATTAACAGACTCATTAGCCTGATCTAATGTTTGCCTAGTAGCCAGAGATTGTTCTTTTCCTGTAGATACAGCTCTCCTACCCCTAGTTGGGAGTTGATCTGATTTAATTGTATCAGTGACATGTGATTTTCTACCTTTTGTAACTTTGATAGTATCAATGTCTTCCATCTTTTCTTCACCAGAACAAGAACCTCTGGTTGACTTTTTTTCTACTTTTTCTGAAACTGTTAATTGCCTATCTTGTGTAACACTAGTTTCAGGATCCACTTTTACGACATCTTTATCCTCTTTGTCATGCTCTTGTTCTTTTCCAGATTTTATAGTAGCTATCTTCCTACCCCTACCTTTAATTGGTTTATCAGTGTCCCCACTCACATCCTTAGCAGGTACTTCGACTTTTTTTCGCAGCCTACCCCGAGGTATTGCTCGCTGTTGCTTATCAGCTTCATCTTCTTTGGCTTCCTCTTTTCTTCTGCTGTTGACCTTTTTGACGAGTGCCTCCTTTATTTTGTCAGTAGTTGGACTTTTCGATTCAGTTATGTCACTACCTTCACTACCAGTGGTGGAAGATGAAGGAGTCTGTAATAGAAGACATATCCATAAAGTTGCTCAAAAAAATCTGGCTTTTAAATTTACTATTTCATGGCAAATAATTTCTTAACCTTCATTTTAGTGCTGTATTCACACTTAATGCACATATGCTCAGCATTATTCTATACACTTCTGTTCTAAACATAAAGATCATCTACTTGTTCAACAAAAGAACTGTCTGTACGACTCACCAAGATTTTGTTCACAATGAAAGAAAGACAAAAATACTGTGAAACTGTTTACTCGCATGAATTATATGTGGATCCAAAAAAAATCTAGGGACTTTTTAGATGACCTTAAATTTTGATTCTTCAATTTAAACTTTCCCTACTAAGTTCAAGACTTATTTCAAAACTTGTGGCTTGGAATTACATCAATTTTATTGTATTTTGTTTTGTTTTGTTTTTTTTTGTTTTTTAACTTTTTTATTGTTCATATCTTCTGTTCTGTTTTGACTACTGATTTTACTGATTTTCAATGGTGGCAATTTTATGCTGCCCATTTGTGTTAAAATATACCGGAAATAATTAACTGTTATGGCAGAAGGAGGTTTAGTTCGCTATAAAACCTGGTTTATCCCATCTTTCGTTTTAAAATGCCTGTTCAAATTGAATACCGGATACCCTCTTTATTTGAAGTGGGCTATGATTATGTTTACATGAATGAAATTCTAGCTTAAATGACACTATTTCACCTTAACTAAGAGATAGATATTGATCTTCACTCTACATAATATATAAAAGTACAGCTCACCTTCTTAACTGCAAACTGAACACGTTTAGGTGAAGGGGATTTCTCCCTCCTCTTCTCTGGTGACTTTATAGCAGGTTTTAGAGGAGATCTTGATGGTATAGAGATTAAGGCAGGTTTATCATCCACCTCTTCACTATCTGCTATCACCTATTAATAATAAATTTCCCATACAATAGTATATTACTGATTACTGTAACACAGGATTAACACTGCCTGACACAAAACAAAACAAGAGCCTCTAAGGACCCTGAATCACACACCTGGTTCCTTAAGCAACATTCTATTTTTGTAAAAAAAACAGCCATATTTTCTCTTGGATAAAAATTCCTATCCTCACATCAGTTCTATGCACAATACCCAAAGGATAATTCATAGCAAGTTTGGTTCAAATTGGTCCAGTAGTTTCAGAAGAGATATTTGAAAGAAATAACAATAAAAATGCAAAAAATGTCGAATTAGAGAAACAACTCTAACATGGCTTTACACATTAACTAGAAAATTTGACTACAGATATGCTGAACACTATTACCTGGTCAGATTTTGGCTAAAATCAACATTTTTTAAGATATATGTGAAAAACTTCTAGACCCCTACGTTGTATTTTCAGTAACGGCAGCCATGTTTTTAACCAGATCAAAAATCCCAATAACAGTTCTATGCAGAATATCCTAGGAAACATTCATGCCAAGTTTGGTTCTAATTGGTCCAGTAATGTCAGAAGAGAAGAGTTTTGAAAAATTGTTCACAAAATTATATATATTCTCCAATATTTTGATAGTACAGTATAATCTACTGAGATAAATAGTGAAACTTTTAAATCAAATAATTACAGTGACCCCAAGGCTTTATATGGATATTGTTGGAATTAATTTTAGTCACCTGGTTATATTCTTTCACACAATTTTCTTAGAAACTTATAAACCAGGACACTATCAATCTTTGCATTAGGATGTTAATTAATTTTTTGAATAAATCAGATAATTAGACTTTGCTCAAACACAATACATTAAAACTCATTTGAAATAATAATTTACAGACTACCAACTTCTTCCTCTTTACTATAAGGCTGTGTAGCTGCCAAGACATCCTCAATAGGGGGTGTCACATCTCCTTCTTCATCAACTGACTCTTCTTCAGGTACTGTGGTATCTTCCACCTCTATAGTATAGGCCTGTAGGGCCTCCTCCATTCCTGGTTTAGGGAGGTCAACATCCATTGTGTACGGCTGAGTAGCTTCAGTGACTTGCTGATCTGTCAAAATATAAATATGATGGTAAAAATTTAGAAAAAAAAACAGAAAAATCATGTGTTCAAAAAAGGAAACATTGCAATTACACTATGAAAACAAGAAATCTGTGAGTGATGGTTCAGTAATTATACCACCGCTTTCAATCATGATATAAGGAAAATAAACAAAGTCCTTGTTAACAGGAAGCTGTTCTCAAATTTTTCTGGAAATGGTTCCCAATATATGGCGTGCATACAGGAAGAATGTGTCAAAATTTCAAGCCACTGTGACGAGTAGCTGCTGAGAAAAGTGCAACAAAACTTCAACTTTCTGCTGTGATGAGTATTTACTGAGAAAACTGTGAAGGAAAAAATTATTAGATGGAAACATGGACAAGGGTAAAACATCTTATCCCACTCTCTCCTTCAAAGCAGGGGTATGATATATTTTATTATATAGTAAGTTAATTAATACTATAGAAATCGTTTCAATTAAAAAAGATAGATATACTTTTATCTTGTAATGCTGGTAATGTCATGAGGAATCCTGCTTCTGTTTTCTCTACAACCTCTTTAGGTAATGGAGGAACATCAGATCTATGTTGAACTGTATCTGTAGATGAGGATTGAACATTTGTATCAGAAGAGTCTGCTTGTAGGTCCAGCTTTGTTTTTTTGGCTTTCTTGTTTTTAGTGTCTTTATTTGGACTGTCATTACCAGACTCTGGACTATAATCCTCACCTCTACGTATGGCCTTGTCTATACCTTTCATATCATCCATACTCTCCTCCATCTCTACCATCCTAAAACTCTTCCGCTTTGCTCGACCCGACCTCCTGACATTGCCATCATCAGTTTCTTGACTGCTGCTTTGTGCTTGGTCTTCTGATGATAAAATGCAAGCTTTTTTGCATCCCTTGCTCTTGTTTTTGATTTCATCAAGTTCCTCCTGCAGTTTCTTCAGCCTTCCTCTACCTTTTGCCTTTCTTGGCACATAATCCCCATCAAAATTATCGAGCACTGGTGATACAGTGTCAGCATCCTGAGCAGCAACTGTTGCATCACTCTGAACTGCCAATGTTGCATCATCTTGTACTGCAACAGTGGTAGTATCAATAACCATAGTAGCATCAATAGGGACAGCTACTGCAGCATCATCTACAACAGCTACAGTTTCCTCCTGAACAGCTACTGTAGCATCTGGAATCACAGTCAAAGTTACATCATCACTTACTGCTACAGTTTCTCCAATATCAACTGCAACAGTGGCATCATTGAAAACAACCTCATTTGCTTGATTTTTGGTAGGCACAATCTGAGTTGGATTATCTTCAATTGTCACAGCTTCTTCAGGAAAAACTTGAGTAGCTCCTCCATCATCTTCATCACAGGCAACTGCTTGTGTGGCATCATTGCCTGCAACTACCTGTGTACCATCTTCTCCTGCCACTGCCTGAGTGGCATCTTCTCCTGCCACTGCCTGGGTGGCATCTTCTCCTGCCACTGCCTGTGTAGCATCATTGACTGCCACTACCTGGGTAGCATCTTCCCCTACCACTGCCTGGGTGGCATCTTCTGCAACTGCCTGCGTAGCATCATTGACTGCCAATACCTGGGTAGAATCTTCCCCTACCACTGCCTGGGTGGCATCTTCATTAACCACTGCTTGAGTGGTGCCATCATCACCAACAGCCTGTGTGGCATCATCTAGCACTGCTTGAGTTGGCTGGTCAAAGTCAGCTGTTTCATCAGCAACAACTTGTTGATCAGATTCATCTTGAAGGTCATCAATGTCGCAGGCCAAGGTTGAACTTGTGAATAAATGGCTGACATCTTCTTCCTCTTCACTTTCCACTACCATATCATCCTGTAAGTACATAGTTATTAGAAAGAGATCAATCCCACCCCTACAGCGCTAAGATCGCAAGATACGCCCGTCCGTAAGAATAGCTGATGGTATAAATTTTAGAAAACAATAACCTGATTTCTGATTACCAAAAAATTAGTCTGTATATATAGTGAGCAAAGTTTTTTCTTCAGTTATGCAAAAAGTATAAATGATCTTACAACTGTTTGACATGATGAAAGTATACAATAGCATTTAAAAGGGATTCTTTGTTTTTGAACTAAATAAAACTATAATAAACTACAGAATTGAAAACTGGACAAATAATTCATTATGTAATAATATTATTATGAGGTAAGACCTACAGTTAATAGTACAATTCCTTCTACTTCTACTGTAAGGAAGTTCATATTGCCTTGTGGTCAGAATAATAAGTTTCTAGGGTACCACTCTGATAATTGTCAGTATTCATAAAAATCAAATATATTGTAGAATTGAAGTCATTTGTTGGTCCCAATATAGTACAGCTTTTCAAAACTGTAAGTAAGCAGCAATCTTATGTCGTGGTAATTACATCAGATTTGACAACAATATAGATTTTTAAGTGAATAAAGTTCCGTAACTCTGGAACGACAAATAAATAATTCTTCAAAATTGAAAGGAAGCGTTCTTCCATGAATATTAATATTGTGCTAAAATTTCATTTGAATCCGTAAAAGCGAATTTGAGTTATCTTGCAACATGTGGATGGACGGATGGACAGACAATGGTATACCATTATACAACCATAATCTAGCATGTCTATAAAACTGTATGCAAAGTATCAAGAATAGTATCAATACAGCTGAGTTATTACATCAGATTTGACAATAATATAAATTTTTAAGTGAATAAAGTTCCGTAACTCTGGAACGACAAATAAAAAATTCTTCAAAATCCAAAAGGGAGCTTTCTTCCGTTAATAATATTGTGCTAAAATTTCATTTGAATCCGTAAAAGCAAATTTGAGTTATCGCGCGACATGTGGACGGACAGATGGACGGACAACGGAATACCATAATACGTCCTGTCTATATAGATGGGCATATAAAAAGTGTCCGAGTAAGAAATTACTGAAATCATAAATGAGCACGCCTAAAGTCTTCTAGTTTTAATTTTTTTTTTCATTTCAAATTAAAGCTAAAGTGAAGTGCTTTAGTTACTCTACCTCTGAATATTATTAACTTTGTCCTTGATATCAAAATCAGTTAGTGTATCTATTTGTATTCAAGCAAAAACTTAGTGAAACACTTACCTTTGGCTGCTGAGTGTCCTGAATTACACTCTCATCACCAAAGTATGCTTGTGTGGACGCATACTGGAGTTCATTCTGAAAATAGAAAGTAAAAGCCCCTTTTGTGTTAACTGTGGGATAGTTGGTGAGCATGCATGGAACATGCTCAATATACACTTCTGTGAGGCTTAATAACATGACTTAGTCATCCACCTGAATATTTAAATCACTCTTACAATACTTAGGCATACAAAAAATAATAGAAGTATATAAAATGTTAACTAAAATAAGCCTAATAGGACAGTTCTTTGTTGAGATAAAATTCTAAAAATATTTTCCAGAGTTTGTATTTACTATAGAAAAGGTAAAATGTTTTGAAAAATGAACTTTCCATAATTTTTTTTTCTTGAAGATTTATAAAACTCAAACAGACTATTGTTTCAATTACAATATTTAAGGCAGAAAAATTGATTTGTGGTTTTCACACTATTCTGTTGCCTACATAATCAGTCAAAATTTATCTGAAGATTAAAGAGATAGCTTGTCTATTTACTGTACAGATTTACAATGAGAAAAGTGGTAAATTCTGATTCAAAATATGTTTACAATACTGTGAGCAGGTTCTTACAATAATTCCCTCACTTTAACTTCAGATTCTGAACATACTGGATTATCTCCCATTATATCTCCTTAAAAAAATAAAAACTGTAAGAGTTATTTATAAAGTACACAGATAAATTGTTAAACAGATGAATAAATGGACACAGCAGTTTTTATGTCAACCCTAGAATTGGTATCATAGAAGGCCATTAAAATCATGTGATATTAACCTTTTTAGAATCTTCTTCCTCAGTGTCACTGTTTGCAACAAAAGTCTGAGTAGGTTCATTTTGCCTGTAAAACATTAGTTTTATGCTGAACATGGAAATTAAATACACAAGAAATGTTGTAAAAAATGTTAATAAAATTTCTTTTAACAACATGCAATGAAGTAGCCACAATCAATACTGTCTTGATGATAAATTCATTAAAACATTACAGCATAGAAACCCTCTCCATGACGATTGATATTCATGTAACCACTAAATAAAGCTTAGTTTTTTTTATACTTATTGAAAGTAAGAACTTGAAATGTATCAAGGTATAAATTTAAGTAGAATAAATTGCACCAGTGCATTATATCTTTTTTTTATTCATGAGTGGGCTTGTAAGTTCCATTCTCCATTTTTTATCTTGAATTTCTCCAGTAATCATAACTGAAAACCAATTTGTATTTATTTTGTTATTGCTGATTCTAATGAGATGCAAGTTATCAAAACTTTCCATCATATGATATTATTTAAGCAAATGTTAAGTATTACAGTTTTATTATACTATTTACTCATTGGTAAGATTGTATTCTTTACTCTATGAATAACAACTTCCTGGGCTTTTGATTTGGAGCTCAGAACTCTCATAGATTTACAGGGTCACTTACAAGTCTTATTATCAGAAAATGACTAAAGGTTTGCTACACTAAATAATTCAACAGAAATGAGGTAACCAAAATAGAAATTGGAGTGTCAGAAAAACAGTTATTTCCATACCTGACATCAGTAAAGGCTTGTGTAGGCCCAGTCAATATTGATTCTTCAGGCTCTGAATCATCTAAGTATGAAGATAATGAAGACTTATAGTCGGCGTCACATAAATAACATACTGTTAAAATTTGAATAAAAATATTTTCTACGACTTTATTGACACCTACCGTCGTTTAAATTGTCTTAAATGACTTGCTCATTCGTTTAGCCAAACGGCTTCTCCCTAAACATTGAATCGTTAAATTCCGGTCAGATTTTAATTCTAGGTGGCAATATTTACATTGTAAAAAGTCGGCCATGTTTACAGTGATCGGGTTGCTAGGAGATGTTGTTTACGTTTAAATGGTTTGTCCAAAAACCGAAGAACCCAGAATGCAATTCGGCGTTATTTCGGATATCTCGGATTTATTTTACGCGAACAACGTATAATACCGAGAAGTTGATCAAGCAGACGATTGTCACCGGAGTTCGACGGGAACTTACGCACTTCGTTTGTAAACAAATCGTCCCGTAAAAACCAACATGGCGGATATTAGTATGGGATTTTCCCGTAAGGATTTGTTACGCATGATTTAAGCTAATAAGCGACTTGTTTTTGAGAAGCTGTTTGGCTAAACGAATGAGCAAGTCATTTAAGACAATTTAAACGACGGTTGGTGTCAATAAAGTCGTAGAAAATATTTTTATTCAAATTTTAACAGTATGTTATTTATGTGACGCCGAGTATAAAAAAAATCAACATATCAACAATATATTTCCTTATAATGTATATGTTGTAATCCACGACATATCACCACTCAACCAATATAATAATCCATAAAACAGTAAAACACACATGTAAGATGACTTCAGTTTACTTGCCTGATGACTTGAAAATTCTATTTTTTACCAAAGAATTTGTATAGTCTTATCCTCTAGATGTTCTTGTAAATAATGTAAAGTTTAGAAAGAAAATCTGATGATAAACATCCCTTTTTTTTCACACATTAAAGATAGGTTTCATTCTTACTGTACAAATGCAAAAAAAAAAAAACAAAGCAAATTGGAATATACTTATGAAAACCATTTACCTGTGGTCTGAGTCTCTCCTATACCCAAACAAGCTTGTGTCTGTGCAAACATTAAACCTTGGTCCACTGTTCCTTGGCTCTCCTCTACAAAGTTTAATGTATAAATCATTAAACTATCAGCATTAAAAATTATGCCGTCAGACAATAATAGGTGTTGTTACACTCAATTATTATAAGTTTAACATCATTTTTACTTGTTTTTCTTACAAATACAAGTATAAAAGAAAGAATTTGTACAAAGATCTGTTGTAAATAATAAAAAGAATACAGTGTGTATAAAACAGTTACATCAACCCTTCACTTATGATTAAAACAGAAATATGAAGTTGCAAGTGTTGTTGTACTAGGTATACCCTTACTCATACAGGAAGTAGTATGTGTTGTCATGCTAGGTATACCCCCACTCGTACAGGAAGTAGCATGCGTTGTCGTGCTAGGAATATCCCCACTCGTACAGGAAGTAGCATGTGGTGTCGTGCTAGGTATACCCCCAGTCATACAGCAACCAAAATCACTTATAACAAATGTCTCATCTGTACAAGCCACACAGCATATTTGAAATCAATCTATTCATTTAAAGCTGAGATTTGTGTGACTAAAATTTTCTCTATCATTCCATATAATAAAAATGGCTAAGTCCCAAAAAACAGTTGATATCTGACTGCAACAAAAAATGCTTTCAATGTCAATCTATATAAAGCTACCAACCAAATTTGAAATCAATCCATCTATTGAGAGCCAATATAATCTAGATGAAATTCATACAGACGGAAGGACGGACAGAAGGACAATGTGATTCCAGTATACCACCCACAGGAAATTCATACAGACGGAAGGACGGACAGAAAGACAAGGTGATTCCAGTATACCACCCACAGGAAATTCATGCAGGCGGAAGGACGGACAGAAGGACACATTGATTCCAGTATACCACTCACTTGATGAGTAGGGTCCACTAGTGTTGAAATGGGTCAGTTCTTTTATTGCACGATATTATTTCTTTAATTTACATGTACACTTACTAAACTATAAAATGAGCGCTATGAAGAATATCAATATAATTTTACAATATTTCCTAACAAAATTTCTGACCCAGTTTACCTTCTAACACCAAAGTTTGAGGTATATTCCTTTTAGTGTGTTCTTCATCTTCAGTTTCAGATCCTGATTCATCTATAACCGGACCAGTTGTTACTGAAATAAAACATTAAAACTAGATATTGTACCAGAGGATGTTCCTACCATCCCTTAAATTTACAAGAGATTCAGCGAAAAGAAACCAATTTTCTAGAGAAAAATCACAAACAGATTGCAACCTATTCTGATAAAACTGCATAAACAATATTTTCAAATCATTTTAATGAAAGTTTCTCACATTTAAGCATACAAGTACAATATTTCAGATAAACAGGAAATAGATAAATGAAGGATGCTCACTGACTGACGATAAGAACTATTTTAGTTTCCTCCTAAACAATAACCAGACATCAGACATAATCAGTGTTGACTTACTTTTCTGTTTGGAAGGACCTGGGGTTTCTGTTACAAGTACCATAGTTTCTGTTAGACAAAGAATATCCCTCAATACATGTATTTATCTTATTTTGTTCTGTCCATTAAAGAAGATTTAGCCAATGATTAGGCAATTCAGATGATTTTTCTTTTTAAAAGATTTTATGTCCAAAAGATAAATTTAGCCCTTAAAACAATAAAGCTTCAGTGAAATTACTGGTTATGGCTAAATTTTTGTTAGAACTTGATGTTCTTAAGTGCATAGAAGACTTTAAACAAAAATTCTATGACCTGGAACATCACATAAATACTAAACTGCACTAATTCAGAATCTAGTGAGAAAAAAATGATTGTAGCCTATTGTTTCATCACATTCATTCATTCATTTATTTTACCTTTTTCCATCAAGGAGTCATTTGCAATCAGAGACTTAGCAGTTGTATTCTTCCGTGCATGAGTGTGATATGCCTGAAAATAAAAATAAAAAAATAACAAAAAGCTTTTGGACACAACAGAAATAGATTTAGGATTCAGGACATCTTAACAATGTTGTCTAATAACAGTATAAGACAGACAAGGGCCAAATTTAGTTTTAATTCATTCTGATGACCAGTTACAAGACTATTTATTCAAGAAATATATCCATGATGACAAATAATGAAGCCATAAAATAAATACCTTACCTGTGTTGGTTGTAGGAGATCTATACTATTATCACTATCATATTCTTCCTCGTCAAACTCTACAGTAATATCTTCTTTATCATTGGCTGTCTGGTACTGAGATTCTGATCCAGTCTCTGAACCATCATCAGATATCTATGATGACATTCAATCAACTTATTAGTATTTATCAGTCAAATAGACCCCAATTAATTGTTAGTGGTATATAAAAAAAATTACTACATGTCCTTTTCAAAATAAGTTTTCTTTCAGGTTTAACTTTAAATCCATAAGACCGTTTACAATATGTTTGCACCGAAAAATGAAAACAGACCATTTTTGTAAAAGAAATAATGGGAATTACATTATATAAATGATGAAAACTAAAAAGTGTACGATTTCCATTTGTAACGCCATTCATGATTGCCTCCCCTTACCTGATTTCCAATAGTAAATTTACTTTCAACATCCCCAAATATCAGAGTGTCTCCATTCTTTAACTCATATCTAACTTCAGGGGTGAGATATAGCTGAAAATAATTTACATTCATTACTTCTGTACTATGAATTTGAAGTCTGTAGGCATTTTTTAAAAAAAATTGTAGGCGTAAAATAAGTCTTAATTTATGTCATAAAAGAGAAAGGTATTGTGATATCCTAACTTATGACCACTTTTGCACTTACGATTCATGAAAACTACCACAGATAACTTGCAGGGTATGACGTTCTACTTGATAAAGTTGAAATCTACGTTGTCCTTAGTAAATGAATCTTGAAAAATGAATAAAATTTGGTTGTCCTCCTGTTTTACTTCTCTGCATGGTAGTTTCACTTGTGCGGGCAATGGGACAACAGGATAATTTTAAGGGAAATCATAGTGAAAATCTGTTTTCCAATTAATGACAAATAACTGGTTTTTAATATATTTTTTAGACTTAAAAACAATTAGTCAATAGATTTTTTTAAAGTTTTTTTTTTAAGGTTGTGTAGTCTCTCAGGGTACTTGTTATATGAAAACAGAAGACAAATGTTTTTTTTTGTCATTTTAATGAAATCTGTCTGCATTCTCAACTTTCTGTTCCTGAATTCTTCCTGTACTTTGTAGGTTTTTTTTCTTTTTTTGGTATTGATTTTTCACTAAGCCCTTCTATAACACAACTTGTTTACACCATAACATTGTTCAATGATAAATTAAACAGTACATGTTTTGACCAACACTGTTTTAAAACTTGAATTTCAACTTTAACTTTTTACCATCTTTATTTTAACCTAACTATATCGTACTGTAAGGAAAGCTATACATCATTAAAAAATGAGGAAATTAACATTGTTTAAGTATTGCAAATTGAATTTATTGGACACTTAAAAAATTGGAATGAGAATTTATGTTTATAAATGATGTGTAGGTACATACAGTAGATTAGAATCCACTTCTTAACTATGTCAGGTTAGAATGGCATCTTTGAAAATAAAACAAGAAGTTTTTAATAAAAATAGAAAAAGTAGAGTGTATTTCTGGTTCTAATTTTATTTTTATTTTTTTTCCAACCAACTGACCCAATTTCATACAGTCAAAAATCTGTAAACCAATAAATCAGAAAACTGTGGCCTAATTAGAATTATATTTTATAAAAACTTTTCCTCTTCGAAGTACCTTGTTTCTTTTGGTCTTGTTTCTACTGTTCTTGTCAAATATTAAAAAAGATTCTCCTTTTATTTCAATGCATGCATGTTCTCTTGATAAAGCCTGAAAATATAAAAGAAACTAACTATGCACATGTAATGTCAGATAAGGTCATTTGAAATTAATTTCCTCAGTTATTAAGCCATTACTTTTGAAAATTGGGAAGACCCTTTCATTATTCTAAGGCAATCAGAAGTGTACTGCATGCTTTTTACTGTATACATAGACAGAAAAAAATAGTACGGCACGGCAGCTTCACTTGTTAATCAATAAGGATAATGAGATATGGAAGGGTCTATAAACGCAATATTGTTTTCAGTAAAAAATCATTGTCAAATTTGTTATTGTATTTTTTATTATAACCTATTTGAAGAATATGTTTAATTATAGTTTTGCATACAATGATTATTACATTCTTCTCCTAAGCAATTGTGTCATAAAACCTTTCGTAACAATTGAGCCTTCTCAACTAAAAATTTTATCTCTTACCTTCAGTGGGATACAAACATTACAGGATTCTTCATGTCTCCCTATTATATTGCTACCTATAAAATAGACAAATTCTGTAGTCATTTCATCATTATGTTACATTTATATTGAGGAAGATCTGGGAATCTATCGTAAACACAACCAGTTTACCTCCTAAAACCTCTTCATGTCTTTTTGTTTTGTTTGTTGGGGTTTAACGTCCGAGCAGCAATATTTCAGCTATATTCAGGAGATGAACATGAAGTGGATGATAAAATGAACATGTAATGATGATGACATGAAAAATGGGATGGGACACAAGAAAATTTTGATTGCAACTGGAAGTAGGGAGAGGTGGGTAGGGTTGGGCAATTTTGCCTCCTGTGGCGGAGCCCTATAGTTCCTACTCTGGGAGAATACCACAGAAGGGTTCTTTAACGTGCGAGGAACGTGGCATCTTTCCCAATACGTTGCACTACTATGGTCTGTGGTCAGGTTTTCAGTATTATGGCCTGACGACCCCAGCATGTAGCATGCAGGGTTACCCCATTCCACCACCTGGGGCACACAACCCAGTTGCTCTGTGGGCAGAGTGCCTAGCCCTGGCTAGGTTTCTGAGCACTATTTAGTTGCCTTTTACGACAAGCTTAGCGCTGCTGCAGGCTTATTCTTTTGACACCCGGATCTGGACGGGGCTCATCGTGTCTTTTAAGCAATATCCAAAAAATCATAATTAAGACAGAAATAATTTGTTATTTAAAAAACTTCTCACATTTATAATCCATAAAATTGATGTGCATCAATAAATTTTCATAGTATATCAAATTTTTCATTTCTTCAATTCAAATATGTCATTTCTTTTTTTTTAATTAAAATATTGGTACACTCAAAAACTTGAAAAACTGTGACACAAGCAAAGTTCACTAAAGAATACCTTGACTCCAGAAACCACGGTTGTCAAAAAGGAAGTTGATGTGGATTTAGTCTGAAATTGAATCCCAGTATATGGCATACTAATTAAAAACTGATTGCAATATATAGTTACAGAGATAAATGCAGCAAAAAAGGTGCCAATGAACCTTGAATGCATGTGATATACTAGTAATAAACAAGAGGCTCCCAGGAGCCTGAATTGCTCACCTGGTTCATTTTTTGCCTTTAAAGGGCAATAACTTTAACAAGGAGTTGTCCGACAATTTTGACTCAAGAAGACTTTGGTAGAACATTTCATAAGGATCATTTCATCAACTGAAAGTTTCTATCAATCCGTAATAGTTTTCAAGATAATGGCTAAAAACTGCAAAAAACATCATTCTTCACCTTTCAAGGAGTTGTCTGACAACTTTTATACCAGCAGACTTTAGAAGGCCATATCATTAGGATCATTTGAACAATTGAAAGTTTCTATTTATCATAGTTTTCAAGCTATTGGCTGAAAACTGTTAAAAAAAAGTCATTTTTCACCTTTCAAGGTCAATAAATGTAACAAGGAGTCGGCGACAACTTTGATCCCTAGACTTTTGTAGGCCAAAAAAAAAAAGATCATTTCGTGAATCGAAAGATTTTGGCTTAACCTAACAATTTTGGGAGAAATATGCGAAAAACTTCTGCCTGACCCCTTTGTTTTATTTTTGGTAGCAGTGGCCATGTTTTTCAACAGAAAAAAATTCCCCAAATAATTTCTATGTAAACACCCTGAGGAACATTCATACCAAATTTGATTCCAATTGATCAAGTAATGTCAGAGAAAAACATTTCAGAAAGAAAAAAAAACATTAAAAAGATAACAAAAAAAAAAGTGGATAAAGGGCAGTTACTACAACATGATTAAAAAGAAAATTTGATAGCAGATAGATGTCATCATGCTGAACTAAAGACTTTCACCTAGTCAGAATTGGGCTGAACTTAACGATTTTAGAGATACAGTATATGCAAAAAACTTATTTCTCAAAACTTTGCTCTATTTTTAGTAACAGCAGTCATGTTTTTGACGGATCAAAAATCCCCACACCATAATTATGCAAAATATCCCAAGGAACACTCATACTAAGTTTGATTCCAATTAGTCCAGTAGTGTCAGAGAAAAAGAGTTTTGAAAAATTGTTAACACCGAAATACACCAAGTGATTGCAATAGCTCACATGGCCTTTGGTCAGGTGAGCTAAAAAATAATAAATGGTGACTGCTTTACCTCCATACAATGGAAATTTCTTTTCTGGAAATCCTTTTTGGCATTTGACCTTTAAATAGGCCACCTACAAACATACAATATACATGTAGGTCACTAAGTGGAGAAATCAACATGCATATAAATATATCCATTGTATATTATATACAATACAATATATAATATACTGTACATGTACATGTATTATCGAAGAACAATATTAAAATGAACATTTTTTTATTTATTTATTTCAAAATACATGTATAAATCTTTTCCCTAATGTTTCTGAACTTCTGGTCAATGTTTATTCCTTTAAAATATTTTTTTTAATTCCTTTAAGATGATAAACACAAGGAAAACAATATTTTAACATGCGCATTTTGCAAAGTTGCTTGGCTCAAGAACTCCTAAGATGGTAGAAAAAGGAAAAAATATGGTAAAACATACAAATACACCATGGTAGAAAAATAGTAAATACTTAGAGAAACTAGTGAAATTTGGCCATGGTTCTCCCCAGGATTTCCAGATAACGCTGTATTCAGTGCGCATGACATGATATTAATATGTCTCATGTCTAAATGTGCCACTTTGTATTTAATGTATTATATAAAAATTGATCAGTGTATTAAAAATGTACATTTGTACATTGCTGTTTATGTTTACATGAAGTATTTGTAGGTTAATATTTTACCTTTTTTCTTCTTTTTCAGTAATTAAAACTTTTATACCATTTTTTAGTTTTCCTTTTTAAATTAACAGAAAAATTAAAGATAATATATCAAATTATGATAAGTATTTCTTCATAAATATTTCCTCTAATTCAAACACACCCAGTGTTCTTCAATTTTTTGCTGACAGCAGACCCACGGGAAATTACTATTTTTTATTTGTTTTGGGGCCTCAATGGCTCAATTGAATGTGATATTAATTTGATTAAGAGCAATCTCTATTAAACTCTTTTTCTAGTCTTAGTAACTTTCAATATATTTAATAGATTTAGAATATTATCTAATCAGGTAAAAGACTACTCTGGTCTTAATATTCATGTTTCCAAAAATTTTCAGGAAGTAATGTGGAGTTGACCTAGTTACACCAAGAAAAAAACTACAAATCTACTTCTTGTTATTTAAAGTTGACACACTAGTTGTCTTGTTTCGTTTTTAAATATTATGTTTATATGCAGTTTATTCATGACAAAAATCCAATATCATGATTTACAAAGACAATCCCCCCCCCAATACCTGTTGTACTATTTCTAGATTTGGGTGATTTTACGATCTATTTCTTAACTAATTTTCCTGCCAAAAAACGTGCTCTTGATACACAACATGGCGATGTAAACAAAAGACGGCCATTTCCTTTTTCTTTTCAAAGTGTTTTGGAAGTATCTGTTGAAATAAATATTGTTTGGGAATTAATATGTTCTTTTACAAGGTAAATCAGCTTCTTAATGTTGAAAACATCATGTAATTGTGCAAATATTCAACTTTGCGTTTATAAAAAGCCATGTACTTTTGGCCAGGGTTGAGTGAATTTTTACCATAGTCGGTTTTGATTGGTTCAGTATAAGATATTAGTATCTGACATCTTCATTAAAATTAATTTGTGGCCAGGTGGGGTGACTGATAAAGAATCTTGTCGGCAATGTCATAACTTTTATTGGCTTCAGACACTGGTGCGATCACGCGGTGATCAACTGACCATAGCTTGTTTACTGCTTTCAAGAGCTAATTACCTTGTAGGATGCCGTTAATGACCTCAGGGCACATACATTTAATCCTCAAATTTAACTTAATAGCACATCGCTGGTAGCAAGATAGCACAGTACCGATCTCAATAGCGCTTTAAGGGCCTGGGGAGAACACTGATTTAGCCAACTAAAAGTTACACTTGTATTTTGCATTACAATTTCAGTTGTGATATTCTATACATCTAGAGTATTGAAATGAAGCATTAACACAACCCTACTATATTACAATGGCTTATTTCTAAAAAAATCATTCAGTTGTATAATATAATCAAATGTTAAACAAAAATTATAAAAATACTTTACAGGTTCTCTGTTTTTTTGATTGTCTTCATCTGTATCTTGTTCAAATTCGTCTAAAAATAAAGCCTGGGTTTGATCAAAATCATCAGCCATGTCTTAAACCTGGAAGATACATGTAGAAACAAATGCATCAGAAAATTTTATAAACACCACGTTTTAAAAGAAAAAAAATATTGTTTTATATTCTTATAACATTAACATAAATAATGCAGAATCTTTAGGAATAAAAAGGTGCACTAAATTACGCTATACCCAGATCTAGTCCTTTGTGACTTTGACCAGTTGACACCTCATGAATTTACATTTATGTGTGATCAAATATTTACTTTTTCTCAAATTTTATCAGGAATGAACATATTTATTTACTTCTGTGATTTTACAAAGAAATGACATAAAAATGATTTTCAATGAATTTAAATTAATATTTTCAAGAGTTATTATCACAAAATGAGCTCAGCTTCCACAAACTTCAGAGATTGAACCCTAAACAGTTGGGACAGGTAAGGTCATGCCATTCAAACATTTTACAAGAACTGAAACAGACCTTTTTTGGTTCCTACTTCTTAAATGGTAAGTCATAGAACCCAATAGGGACTGAAAACTGTTGAAAAAAGTCATTTTTTATACTAATGTATTTCAAGAGCTATGAATCTAGTAAGTTGTCATACAATTTAGTAGGGGTAGTTTAAGGACATTGAACAGAATGAATCCATTTAATCACCAACTGCCATACTGTTCAAGTAACTGAGCATTTTATTGATGCTTGATTTTCTAAAATGCCACATCAAACGTCTGTTAAGTATGGTCACGTCTGTGAAATTTGTGTGTGTATTGTTATTAAATAGTAACATGCTACTGCTTTTAATGTTTTGATGAGACTGATTGCTTGTTGAATCATTCTTACAATGGTTTTAAGACAGTTCATTTCAGAAACAAATTCCTTTATAAAAGTTTAAATTCACATTTTTGTACAGGTCTTATTTTCATATTGATGGCATGATTTCAGGTTTTAAAGTAAAATTAACATAAAACACATTTTAAC
The DNA here is from genome assembly GCA_037379345.1 of Perna viridis. Taxonomy (NCBI): domain Eukaryota; kingdom Metazoa; phylum Mollusca; class Bivalvia; order Mytilida; family Mytilidae; genus Perna; species Perna viridis. Next base: position 6,183,674 of record CM074511.1, on the reverse strand, counting down.
TTATAGCATCGTCTTGAATCAAATCCAAAGCTATAATGTATCTGAAGTCATAGTTATATAAATTTGTACAATTCTACAGTTAATTAAAGGTTGATAAAGCAGGGTTCGAAATTACTATTGGTCTACTAGCCCGTTTCTAGAAAAATCAGTCACAGTCAAGCAAAATGCTTAATCGTACCGGTCCGGTTTTTCAGAATAATTTTCCAGAAATGTACCCAGAAATAGTAATTTTATAATTCCAGTCTTTAAACACTTTAGGAATTTGAGAGTCGTATTTCAAACATACATCGATATTGATTAATGCCAAGGTAAACAAAATCAGAACTTTTCAGCCTTTCTAATAACACAAAGGTAAGTATTTGAAGTGCGGGAAATAACCAAGTAGTTCAAAAAGAAGGTAAACATGTGGTGACACTTTGAAGGGGTATCGAAATATACCCCTCAAAAGTGATCATCCAATGAACAAAATAGAGCGTATGACTCAGCGAAGAGGCGCTGAACGTTTCAGAATCATTGAGCAAATAACATGGCTTCAATACGAATCGGAAAAGGAATGGCTGTATTGTAAATACTATCATGATCAAATTTATAACCGGAACAAATAACTTAAAAAAGGGTGCATTTGACTGGCAAGAGAAGACAACACATAAAGGCAAGTGATATCCACCATGCCATGAAAGCTCTGAGTCTGAATATGAATCTGACATTGACTTTCAGCTAGAACCAGAAGATAAATAAAATTGTGTTCACTGTTGCAGTTAAAATTGTTGTGTCATAGCAAGTTAATTACTTGAAATTTGCAGCCTTTCAAGTTTTAAAATAATATTTTATGTTGTCTTCGAAGTTCCAATGCCCATTATCTGGCATCATTTCTATACATTTATTTTGAAAATTACCTTCTAAAAAGATCAAGACTACAGAGCAATAAAAAAAAAAAAAAACACTACAAAATTGAATGAATGCCACTTTTATTAAAAACAAACCACCTTGTGTCATTCAGTTCAGGTTTTGGTCAAGGCTAAGAAATCAGGTCTTGTGGCTTGTTTGCAGGTCTTGGTATTTTTTTTGTCTACTAGACCTGTGGTCTAGACAAATATCTAGACTAATTTCAATCCCTGTAAAGTTCTTAGTTTTATAATGTCCCATTAATGAAGCGGTTTTCAAATTAACATGCAATTGGCAAAAAGTAGAGGAAATTATTACATACATGTCAATCACTAATACGTATGTAACTCAAAAGCAACCAAAATGATTAAACGCAGTTGAGTAAAAAAGTTTTTGTTTCTGCATGATAATGTCAACTCTAAGCAGTAAGTGCTATATTTTCATAAACTGCACCACAAATAACAGCCATGAGATGACTTCCAAATGTAAAAATGGTTTTCTGCCAGGGGCATTGCCCCCAACCCCATTGGGTAAGTTAATCATCATGTAGCAATACTAGTATATGATCTACACAAGGATGATCCCAAATTTGGGGGTGCATCCCTTCAACTTTTATTTTTCAAATAAAATCAAATATATCACTATTTACTGCTCAGCAATCATTAATAAACACAAGTATCACACTCAAATACTTCTAATTAAATCAACACAATTGGTGTAAACAAGACTGAGAACTACAGCAAACATTTTGCAAGTTCTTACTTTCACATTCCTTTTATTTTTTACAATTATAAACACGAACACAAGCTAATGTATTATTTGATCTCAATCTACCGTACTCGTATAAGTGTTGTCGTCGCCACGTTTAATTGATCCAAATCAGGTACTCGAGTGTGAAAAAGACTGGTCATTACTCATTATAGCCTAATATAGGTCCGACTTGGGGATATTTTCTAGTATACAGACTTACAGTGTTATGAGTTAAGGGATGTGAGTTGAGCAATTCTATTGCAACTTCAACATGAAGGAAATGACTTTAGAGGGACCTTAGATGACTTTTTCTACCAGAAACTTTTCATTTTGTTTACATATACAATACAAGTTTGCTGTTCGCGCACTAACTTCAACATGCGCAATCGAATAGGAACGGGTCTCACTAATTACCGACAAGAGGCGTCGAGAAGCGACAAGAAATAGATTTAGCGATAAGATGCGACAAGAAACTTGAATTAGCGACAAGAAGCTTGAATTAGCGACAAGAAACTAAAAATTCCGACAAGAGGAGGTAGACTATTATATTTATTTGCTGTATGAATAATAAAAAGACGAAAAGAAAATATCTTTTTTAATAGGAGAACTGAAAATGGAGAAGATTGTAAGAAGTTATATTAAAAAAATTTGGACATGCATAGTTGATATGAATTTCCCATGTAAGGTTTAAAATACAAAAGTTAGTGACAAAAGAATGAAGAGGAAATGATTCTTTGAGCTAAAAAAACTTTGTGACTTTAACAGTAAAGTTACCCATCTGTATATATCAAAATTTTCAGTGCTATATTTTATTGTGATTTGTGCGTTATACATGTGCTTAAAGTTAACCAAAGTTCCAAAATGATTGTTTTGTTGTCCTTTTTTTTATTTATTTTTGTTTAGTTTAAAATGAAGTAAACGTGTTTAAAAATTTTGAGGTACGTGTTTCGACTATTGAAGTCTCATCAGTAACGATTTGTCAAAAAAAATAGCGGAATAATTGCAAATCATTTTAGTGTCGTTTTTGCGTTATACACGTGCTTAAAGTTTACCATTCTGTCTTTTTTTTCTATTTCTTTTTTTTTTTTATTTTAAAATGAAACATTTTCTTTGAATTTTGAATTATACTAATAAAGATAAGCATTGAATTTTATTCAAATCATTTTCATGTTAAAATTTGCGAATATCATTTATAAATTTTCTAAATTTTGTATATTTATCTTTTGTCATGCGATTTTTTTTTCTTTCTTTATTTTTTATTTTTATTAATATTTACATATAAACATATATACAACATTCACTGACTGTGTTGAAGGGTGCAGGAGTTGTATTTGCCACCTCCATTTTCTCGTACTAATGAAGCTTTTGCTTCTTAGTTGAGTGTGTTTTTGCCGACCTTATGCGTTTCCTCTAGCCAGGCTTTCTGGCACAAGCACTTGTTTTGGGAATCAACAGTTCCCAACAGTAGATGTTATAACATTGCTTGATGTCTTAACACCCTTTCCGCCACAGCACATAAATTTTTGCAACAAAGTAAATTTTTTTCTTTTCAGATTTGCTATGCCAGAGAGAGCTAAAAAAAACAACTTATTACGGCCAATATTATTTTTAATTTTTACATCAAAATAATCAGAGTGTTTGATTCTGAAGGTTACAACAACAGTTCTAGCTACCAAAACTCTTGATTGTGAGAACAAAGGGTGAGTGGCTTCTTTTGGGTAATTTATATCATAACTACCTGAATTAACAATTTAGTGACCCACGTGCCGGGGAAAACCCACGTGCCACCAGTGATTAAAACTTTGTTGACTGGCACGTAGATGAATGTCATAACTTAATTAATCCGATTGGCTGATATGCGTAAATATACAAATCTATCGGAATTTAGAATGATCTAGAATCCTGATATATCTGCATTTTTTAAGAATAATTTCAAATATGTGTTTTTTATGACTTTTATGCCGAAGACGGATATCAGGCATCCGAAATATTCAATGTAAATTTTATCTTCTGGTGATGTTAAACATATTAAACACAGCACTTTTAAAGTCTAATCTTTGCAAATTATGTTATTTTGGACCCTTTTCAACAATTTATTTCTTTATTATATTTTAAAATGTCATTTAAAATGATATATTTGATTAATATTAGTTTCTCGAAATTTTAAAACCTTATATGGCAAATTTTTACCAGAGACATTAACGTGTATTAATGTCTCTGTTTTTATCAACTTTGCATGTACATTTTTTTTAATATAACCAGGGATTTGTAACTTCTTACAATTATTTTTTTTTTATTTTTTCATCTTTTTATTATTCAAACCGCAAATAAATAGTCTCTCTCTTCTTGTGGGTATTTTTTAGTTTCTTGTCGCTAATTCAAACTTCCTGTCGCTTCTTGTCGGTAATTAGTGAGACCGGCAGGAACAGGAAGTCGGTAATAGAATCACAATAACCAAGTACCACAAGGGAAAACAAGTTGCAGAAGAAACTGAAAACAAATTATAAGATATTGGGCATAGTCCTGATTGTCTCTTAATTTACAGCAAACTGCGAACAAAAAGAGGAGACATGGGTGTCAAAGTAGTGATCATTAAACCGGGTGACAGTAAATATAAATTCTTTTCAGCCGTAAATGGGAAAAAATTCTTATAGATCTATGGAATAGCTTGAAAACTTCTTGTGGTAGAATATAATATATATTTCTAAAATAATAGAGATAGAATCACAGGAACTTGAAATCTTCCAGTGATAGAATATACATATTTCTATAAATATAAATTCTTTTCAGCTGTAAATAGGAAGAATTATTAGAGATAGAATCACAGGACTCAGGAGCTTAAAACCTTCCTGCAATAGAATATACATATTTCTAAAATGATAAAGATATAATCACAGGGGCTTGAATCCAACCTGTGGTAGAATATAAGTATTTCTATAATCTTTTCTTTACAAGAGAAGCTTCTTCTAGGTTCGTATTTAAATAAGACTGCTCATATAAATGATGCTAAAGTACATTACTACATGCCCCTACTATAGTTATAAGTGGTGTTTTTAAATAAAAACTGTGTTCCGGTATATATAATGGTCAAGAAGCAGTTCTTGCCTGCAAGTAATTCAGTACAAAATGTGTAACTTGTACCCATACCCATCTTTTTTTTTTTCAAAATATTTATTATCATAGAGTATTAAATTATGAAAATTGCCTGAGATACATTTATGTAATGGTTGGGATTAAAAATGTTGAGAATGAGCCATTCTTACAGATCTTTAGAATTTCAATGGGCCATTCTTTAACATAAATTTGTGACTTTTAAGGGACATTTTCTGTAGGACAGTGTTCTAGGATTTTTCAGAAATTGAGGTTTCCTCGGGAAAAATCCATATAAAATCAACTTTCCCACAGTCAATGACTGCTTTCCTAACAAAACAAATCCTTACAGCATGTGAAGTTTTCAACTTGCCATGGGAAAGTGTAACTAAGTACTTAACTTTCCTTGACCAAAATTTCACTTGCCCCGGGTAACGGGAAATAGGAATCCTAGAACACTGTAGGAATGTGATAAATGACACATGGCCCCCTCTATTGACTAATAACTGGATATGCAAATGCATTTCAATTCATTCCAAGTCCTTGAAATTATGTATATTTTTTTATATCTCTTGTCGGACCATTTTTCTGTTTTCAAAAGGTATTAAATGTGTAACTTTAAATTATTGTAGAAGTGTGTTTTTGTGACACAAAAAAGTTGAATATTGTTGAAGGCTTATTATGCTTTTAACTTAGTATAGATAGTATAGGGGGGAAATTGAGAAGTGTAAATGCAATTAGATACACACATGATTTTTCTTATACACTCAAAAAGTGTGATTGAAAAGTTTTATTTGTAAAGATGTATTAATATTTATGTATTCACATAAATAATTCACTGGTGTTATATGCCTGTCAAATACAGGTGGTACAATATATTGTGATATGAATACATGTATGTACAATGTATATCATCCTTCTGTCCATCCCTCACACCATACATGTAATTTGAGAACCCAATAAATCCCATGTATTTTAGAATTGACATATTGGATATCACTTCAAACAATATATAGTTGTTTGTCATAATTGCCTGAAAGTCTGTAACATTTTGGTAAAACTCCTTTTTTTGTTGTTGTTGAGTAATGAACTTTTTTACCAATTTCCCATAAGAAAAAAATTGTTGGGGGATGGCCATTAAATTCTTAGGGGGGCTTAGTAAATTTTTTCAGGTTAGAAATTTTATTTCCAGCCTGGTGCAAGTCAGATTATTTATTTTCATCATAACCTTGACTTGATTATTATTATTATTTACATTTATTATTAAAGACATCATTAAATGAAGTTCATTCTCCATAGTACAAGACATAGTCTCTACTATATCCAACAGGTGGCATATATGTCAGCTGAAATATGTCCCAAATAAAGCAGAAAATGTTGCAAGGGACTTTTTAGGGGACAGATTCGCATATCTGTGTATATGAGTGAAATCTACAATTGCAATATTCAATTTCACATTACCCTAGTAAAGTCATTTATTTACAGGGGATTCCACTTAATTGCATACCTGATTATTGCATATTCCTGTAAAATTGCATAGCATTTTCAAGAACCAAATCATTTCCCATCTCTTCCATGTTAAAAATTCCTGTTTATTGCATAGGTCTAAACGGACATTTGTGTTTATTGCATGTTTTTCCCAAAATGTTGTAAAAATTGACACTTACTGGCCATAACAATGTATTTATAACAATTAGTCAAAGGTGCTGCTAATTCAACTGTTTGATATAATGTTTTTATAGTAAATTTAGTCAAAAAGCCATATAACTTTATTTCTTTGTTTGTAATTACATATGTTGGTTAAATCAATGCCGTAGAATTGTTTATATAGGAACAGGAAGATTTATAGGAGAATAAGATCATTACACCTGTGGTGACCATACCAAATTAAACATTCCTGATAATAGCATAATCCTGTTAATTGCATATTTTTTTCTGACAAATTGGGTATGAGATTAAGAGGAATCCACTGTATTTGATATTTAAACATGTATATTTTTCTTATTTATGAAACTATGGCAAGCATAGCAAGCCAATTTTTTGGAAAGGTTTTGTGGAGGTGAGAATATTAATTTTCAATAAACAAGCCAAGGTCAGAATATTCATTTTCTATCAAGTTGCAAAGTCAGACTATGATGAGGCCAGACTATTTATTTCATACATAAGCAGAGACAGAATATTTATTTTTAAAACCTGTCAGGCTCCCGCCCCCCCCTCCCCCCCCCCAACCAAGCATCCTCCCAAGTCAGGGTTCTGAGTCCACCTTCGTTCCCTCAAACCATGAAGAATCTAAAGGTGGTCCCCTTAAAAGTATTTGGCAGATTCTTTTCAAATTTTGATTTTTTGTTGAATATGACAAAATAAAGGTCATGTTAAATTATTACAATTATTGTTTGTTAGAGTTATGGGACTAAACAGCTGGTGTGATTCTTTAGATATTTGGTATGATGCATAAATTATGAAGTGTAGGTGTGCACTACACTGTCATTTTGTTTCTTGTAATTTTGCTGGAGTCATTTAACCAAGATGTGAGAGATACAACTCTCCTGATACTGGATGGAACAAAACATGTGGATTTATTGTTATTCATTCTTAAAGATAAACTCTAAAGAACAGGGCTTATAAAAATGCTTGTGGGCCTTTCTCTGTACAAAATTTTCCAAAATATGTTATGTGCCTGTGAATCAAAATGTTTGTCATGAAGACCGGTTATGAAGTTTAGATGTTCAAACTACATCCCCATTTTGATTTAACGAATTTTGTAGTAGTTATGGGACTTCCAACATTTCTCAATTATGGAAGACCTTGTTGCCACATCTTCTTAGAAACCAGTCGTCAGATTCTTTCTATATTTGGTGTTAAGAATATTATGACTGAATGTGGTCTAGAAGAACAGTTCATGGCAAATAACTCAGATGGAATCAGCACTAATTTTCCTGCAAAGTTTGTTATAGTACTTTCAATGCAGAAGCATCAAATTATATGGGGAGAAAGTGTCATGGGTATGCCAAAGCTACAAGCTTATAAGGACATAAGTGACACATTTTGTGTGCAACCATATGTTAAAACAAACATGCCTGAAAAGGACAGATCACAAATAGCTTAAATTAGATGTGGAGTGTTCCCTCTGGAAATAGAAAAAGGTTATTATAGGGGTGTGCTGGCTGATAGACGACTTTTTAAAATGTATAACTTACACGTAATACATTGTAGAAGATGAAAAACCTTTCTGTGACATTGCCCAAAGTACTCCGATGACAGAGCAAAAACGATTTCACTATTTGAAGCCCGAAACAAATGTGACTTGACCACGCTACTAGATGAACAAAAACTAAAAACTTTTACTCAGTGTTGATATGAAAATTGTCTCCAAGTTCGTCAGTGAAGCCGTTAAAAATAAGGCACAAACTATGTGGAATTGTATTTAGATTGATATATATATATATTAGTTATATTATTAGTTAGGTGTTCACATGCATACTACATCTTGCACTAAGGAGTTATAGGACATGGACAACTTGGAATCTTTATCAGTTGCAGCTGACATATTGCTACATGTAACAATCTTGTTAGAAATATTAAGTAGATTTATTGGAACCCTGGAACTAGAATTATGTATTAAAGGTTTCAAGTGGGGTTTAAACCTTGAAAAAAAAACATGCTTGAAGGAACTTTTAAAAAAACTAGATTTTTAATCTTGGAACCAGAATTATATACATGTATATTTAATACAGAATTCAGTTCCATCTTATAATTGCTTAAAGCAACCCTATATAGACTGCATGAATACCCCCAAAACAATGACTTATTTCAGATTACAGGGCCTTTATAACAATGTTTTCTGTTGTTTTATTTTTATTTCTTAGCCCCTGTCTCTTTCTGCAGAAGAAATTTCTTCACTTTTTGCAGCTTAAGATTTCTCCTTATCGAATCCCAATTTGAAATGCTATTGAAACATTTTTCAATTGGTGTTTTCCTGTGTACCTTCTTCATTAAAACTTATAAGGCAAGAAATAAGCATCCTACACATTTTGGAAAAGACATTTACCAGTAACTAGGGAAATCTCAAGAATAACAAACTTAATCAAAAATTGAACGTGGCCCAATGTCTTCTTTTTACCTGCCTCATCAACAGTGACAGCAGGTCTAGAAGATACTCCTCTTCGTCATTCCATCCATCACACTTAGCGGCACCTACTTTGTGTATCTGTAACTCAAAAAGTATTGAACCAATATTATTCAAACTATGTATATAGAAGATGAGCACCTCCTATTTTTGAGAAATTTGATTAATTTTTTCCTACATTTTTAGCTTGTTGAACTTTTTTATGCTGTGAATGGTACCTAATTTGTGGAATCTGTAACTCAAAAAGTATTGAACCAATATTATTCAAACTATGTATATAGAAGATGAGCACCTCCTATTTTTGAGAAATTTGATTAATTTTTTCCTACATTTTTAGCTTGTTGAACTTTTTCATGCTGTGAATGGTACCTAATTTGTGAAATCTGTAACTCAGAAGGTGTTGAACTAATATTATTCAAACTTTGCAGTTTTTGCATTAATATTGAAGGTGTGTACCTCATTTTATAGAGAAATTAGATTAATTTTTTCATACATTTTAGCATGTTGAACTTAGCCAATTTTTCAGCAGTATATGGCATCGTTAGGACTTTACAAATGACAATTTGTTACCTACTCTGTAGTTTTTTAATTTGCTTAGTGTAAATATACATATTGAAGACTCTGACAAAGATAAGACAGTGATACAGGTCCAGACATGTATTTGTCTTGTGAAAGCAATGGGTGATTAGATTTTTATGCTTAAATGAATAACATTCTAGTGGTGGATCTAGGGGGTACAGGGTCTGTAATCTCCTGGAATATGTTGTTAATTACATGCAAAATTTGGGCAAAAAATGTGCAAAAAATTATGGTAGCTTGGAACTCCCCATTTTTTCTTGAACCCAGCTAGAACCCATCTTTTCAAAGAGTAATCAAGGGAACCAAGGTTATAGCGGTAATCAAAAGAATGTAATCCAGGGACAAAGACCAGACATGGAAAACAGACATACACAACAAAGAACATAAAGTAACTAAAATCATACATACAAAGTAACAAAAGTAAATGAGTAACTCGGACTCCACTAAAAACTGGGAGCATGGACCAGGTGCAGCGGTAGGGTAAGCGTCCTCTGCTTTTCTAGAAACAACCGCCGAATTGCTTATAAAAAGTCAAGTGCGGGGTAGACAAACAAGGGAAGGAAAACTATGACCCATTGAATAAATCAATTTTCATGGTGCTGATGGATACACCATAATGATCCACGAGTTCATGATAACGGCCATAAAACTTCTGTAGTGATTACTTCAATCTTGTAGCAACATAACTCTGTTCCAGAAGCCTATTTGTTAGAGTTCTAGCACGATACAAAAAGTCTGCATAGTTTTGGCAAGCTCTGGCATAACGTATGAGTTGTGATATGAACACTCCATACGCAGGAGCCGAAGGGATGTTGCCACAGATGAAAGGAAAGTTTACAATTCTGAATGAAAAGTCATCACGTTTGTCGTGAAGTTTGGTCAATAATTTTCCTTTACCATCGATTTCTAAGTGTAGGTCAAGATATGAGGCTGACTTCACAGTGTCTGTAGTATCCTTTATCTCAAGTTCTTTTGGGTAGATGCGATGTATCAAATCCCCGAAATTAGGATTGTTTAAAGATAATACGTCATCTATATAGCGGAAAATGAGATTGAAGGATCTAGCCAAACGATATTCTTTCTTTCTGATCAGATCAGCTATAAAGTCAGCCTCATAAGAGTGAAGGAATAGGTCAGCAAGTAAAGGAGCACAATTTGTTCCCAGTGTAGGTCTTATCACTGCTATTATTTTCTACATCTACCTCTGATAATAAACATTGGATATAAAACATTTTGCAGACAAAAACAGTGTTGTTTTGGGCTTTGTCTGCTGGTACGACAACATACTTGTCATCTATAGTAGACAATGTTTTTGCTACATCGGGGTCTTTGAAAACTGATGTAGGCTTGGCACTCATTGACCTACTTAAAACTTTCATTCGTAAAATCTCTGGATCCGCCACTATATTCTTATATTTCATTTACTTAGTTATTTTGTACAACTGTAAAAATGAATTGTGACCATATGTACAATGCATAATGGTATTGCTTTGTTGTCAGGAACTAGAAACAAACATTTTCCTAATGTCCAGAAAATAACTTAAGTACAGTGAATGGATCCTTTTGAAATTGTATATACTTCAGTTTGCTACACCACCAAGGGAAGGGTGTTATTTTTAGCAGTTAGGGCCGAAGCAATGCTTAATCTAGGTTCTGGGATTTCCAATCACATCCTTCTAAAAGGTACTCTAAAGTCGGCATATTAATGAATAATATGTCTTTTGAGTATTGCGAGTATCAGTCATAAATGAGAATCAATATCATCCTAATCTTTAATTAAGGATGACTGATACCTGAAATATATATGTACAGTACAGTTAACACATGATTAGTTGTGACTTCATAAGGGGTCAAATAAGGGGGGAAAAATAGCATATTCCTGATGTCCAATCATTGACTTAAATAAAATTAAATTTGAACCACAATTCTATTTTCAGCTGAAGCTTTTGAGACTCTACTGTTACACAAGCAAAGTTTAAATAGAATTAAAAGAACTTAAGTATGATAAGTGTATGGATCATGAACCACAATGTTTTATACTACCATTGTAACTCTGTTGTTGATTATTACAGTTTATGATGTGAACTGTTAAGTAGATAGGGGTGAAAAAGACAAAAAAAAAACTCAAGGTTCTACATCATAAAAGAAAGATTGTGATTGTAAGGGTTATAACTTTTACTAATAAGGAATAACGGGAAAGAGAACCAGAGACAAGCATTTTACAGAATTTCAGCACTATATGCTTTAAGTACATACATTTGTACTTTAGCTTATTTGTGACCCACACTGTAGGTTTTACATATTTAAGAAGATATTTATGTGCTGACACTTGTATGATGGTTCTGACATGTTATTTGTCTTGTTAAGGGCAATAACCATTTTTTTTAAGGTATTATGGACCTTTTTCTGGTTTCTTAAGAAAAACTTGAGTAAAAGCGTGTACCAGTAGATCTTAATGAAATTGTACTACAGAGTTCCATACCACAAAAGGAAGAGTTGGATAGGCTTAAAGGGTTATGGTCATTAAAAACCCAAATTAAGAGCTGAAACTATCAGGTTATGTTGTTTCTATGTCCTTACCTGTCTCAAATGTTTACTGTTCATTCAACCTCTACAGTCATATCAAGCTGAGCGTTGTGAGGCATTTTACTTACTAATGATTTATTTTATTTTCTTTTAGATGAAACTTATCCAAAGAAAGGTCAAATAGTCGTCGTTCATTATGTAGGTAAGTTTTCTTTATTTTGAGTTCCCATTTTCTGTTCCCTGTGAATTGGGAAAAATATATTTTGTATTTCTGTTGTTCTGTTTTATTTATACGTGATTAAATTTTCTTATAGAAAGAAGACTAGTTCTCCCAGTACTGGGAGATACTTGCTATTTAATTAATTAATTGTGATTGACCTAAGTACATTTATGTCTTGCCTGCAACAAAAGTCACAGACAAAGAATTGCTTTTCCTTCTGTGTCCAGGTAAAGATATTAATGTAAAGTTATCTGATTACATTAGTGTAATATGAACCCTTGTGCTAGGTTAACAATATTTTGTATGCAGTTGCATTAGCATCATGCATATGCCCACACAGTCACAATCTTTTGACTTTGAAATTTTTTTTTAATGTTTTAATATTAAGTTTTCATATTAGTTTAACATGAACACCTCATGCTAGGTCATTGGTGTATTTAAGGTATAGTTGTATTAGCATCACTTCATTACATTACCACATCTATTTTAGGCATTTGTTTCCAGTCACTATCAGTGACCATGTACAATTGGCGAGACATATCTCGGTGATATTTAAATACTATCATGGGTACTATTTTATTTTTTGAAAATAAAAAAATACTTTTTGAAAAGAACAAGCTTTATCAAATTACTTGAGCAAGATAATAATGGAGTAATTCTTTGTTTTTGTTAGGTACTCTAGCAAATGGGCTGAAGTTTGATTCATCAAGAGACCGAGGGCAGCCATTCAAATTTACAATTGGACATGGAGAGGTTATTAAAGGTGAGCTTTGGAAATCAGAAATACAGTTAAGTGGACATGATGACAATATTATAGATATGATCCACTTGAGATTTTTTATAAATGTTCCCAAAAAAATTCTTTAATAGTCATTTTTCATAATGCAGTGGCTTTGCTATATACAACATACACACTTGAAAAGTATTTTCAGAGTTATATATCAGCAGGTGTTGAACAAATCCTATTAGGATGTTTGTCATATCAATTTTTGTATGTTTGAATATTGGAACAGCTATTTTGAATATTTGATGTAAATAAAAACAAAAACCATTATGGTCAAAGTACATATATTCATGTGACCTAATGTTATTTGAATATCTATCTATATACATGTATATATTCTTTATTGCCTCCATCAGGAAAGAATCATGAAAATATATACATGTACCTGTTCATTTAATCAATCTACAACAAATAAAAGAGAAGAGCAATCATTGTGATGAGATCATTTGAGTACAGTGTTAGTTTGTGTAGGACAATGGTAATAATGGGGAGCAAACTTTGTATATGTATTTCACACAAGTCACAAGAAATTTTTTTTTCTATATTTCACCAAGATGATAGTCTGTATTGGACAAAGGAAGTGTACAGGCCAGTTCATAATCTGACATGCATCCAAATTCAACACCAAAAGTAATCGGTTCAATGTGTATAATTTCACATCAAAAGATATATATTATAGTCATATGAGCAGACAGAGTGAATACACAGGTTACAAAAAAGTTTGCCACAACGCTCCCATGAAACTATTGTCTACCACACAAGTCAAACAGCACTTAGATACTTAAAAGTGTGCCTATTTACATAAATGTCTATCTCAGAAGAATAAGGTACATGTGGGGTGTGGATGTAACATATGACAAATGTTCCTAAAGATATCAAAATCACTGTTACTGTCCATTCTTGCTATCCATTCCTTAAGGTATGACTATGCGTCAAAAACTGAAGTTTTCACAATGTGTTTCCAAGTATTTTGATCTGGAAAATAACCAGTGTTAGAAAGTTTGTAAATAAAGCAAGAGTTCAAATTACGAAAGAATTTGATTAATATCTGGAATCCTCAGTACTGCACTTCATGTCATTCCAGCTCAATATGAGAACTCACAAGCATATGGGATCTGGGACGTGTTAATAACACAAGTGGCCTAAAAATAACAGTTTTCTCTCTTTCACAAACAAATCAGTACTGGTCCATCCAAGCACATATCTTTTAGTGTGACGAGGAAGGCTTTAAATGTTTTTACATATGTAATGTTGAGCACATTCTAACATAAGTCATTCAATTTTGAGGGTTCCATAAAGTTCACATCTATAAATGGCTTTTGGATATCACAATCGTCTGTTTTTGCACAAACAACAGTGTTTAATATGGCCAGGTCTGTAACAAGGTAGATAAAACAGCAATCAAGCTTTTTGCATTCTGTAAAGGTTCTGTTGAAGGTTCTAATATTTTTCTGAAGTGTCTAGCTGATGTAAAATAGGTTAAAAAACTTAAGTAGCTTGCATATTCAATGTTAGCTACTCCAATATTCAAACATTCAAATCTAACATGATTAATTTATATTTTGTCTGTTCAGATAAAAATCTGAAAATATTTCTAAGAGTTACCACTTTAGAATACAATCTACAATCAAAAAGTTTAATTCTTTTGATAATTTAAAATTTTTTTTTTCTGTAGCAGAATAAATCTCGTGTGACTAATGGACTTAAGTTCACTTTAGGGTCCACACGGAGCTTTTATCCTGCAACTGCATTTATTGTGAGATATCTTAAAATACACCCAGGAAAAAGATGGTGAATGATTTATTATTTTATGCCATCTTTTGATTGTAGAAATTACATGTACGAGGAGGCTTTTTTGCCTGAGGAGGCTTTTCTGCATTAGGTGTTGCTCAACATGAAAAAAATGAACAGAAGACAATATTTTCTACATGCACCGGTACTATACAAATACAGTATTAAATGATTTATTTAGCACTCTGTATTTGTACAATAGAAAGCCTAGTTGCATGATAAAAAGATAGATCATAAAGAAGGCATTATTCAGTTAATTCTTCATAACTTATTCTGCTACAATTGTTAAGTTGTCTCCCCTTCCATACAGTTTTCAGGTACAGATCTGTGGTGTATGTTGGTCATTAATGTGTCTTCATGTCATTATTTGAAATTTAGTTTATTTTGAAGGATGTCTTCTTTCTGTTACTTTGGATTTTATTACTTTTGATGTCAGGGCCTTTCAGAGCTTACTTGAAGGTATATTTACACTTATTGAAGACCTTTGGGTGATCTTGGTTAATATTTACTATTTTTATAGAGGTTATATGATGGTGCATTTGCTGCTTTTGACAATATCTGTTCCCTTTTCTATTTATTACTGTGAACATATTAATTTTCTCTGCTGTGAAAGTATTTTAATTTCTGGATACCAATTTTCATGGATTAGGGAAGAAACAGGTTAGTGGATTTTTTAATTCATGGTTTTGAGTGTACACATCAATGGGATTCTCCTTTGAACCATATATGTGGGTTTGGCCTACCCACAAAAACCACAAAAATTGGCACCCCACAAACAATAGTACTTTCACAGTATTTCTGCAGTGGTCAGGAAAACACAAAAAACAGAAATTTATTTCACACACAATATGACGCTGATCCATTTTTGAATCTGCAAAGATTTGATACCCAAGAATATCTCCTCTTGATAGAATTTTTTATTATTAATATGTTTACAGTATTTAACAGACAAATCTGTTATTTTTGAAATTTTAAGAACAAAATATTGTAAAAGTGGAGGATGCCCTTTGATGCATTCATTTCTTTTTCATTTGCAGGTTGGGATGAAGGTGTTGCTCAGGTGAGTTATTTTTGGTATTCATAGATACATTTATAATATTCTAAAGTTTTCTCATTCAAATCAATTTTGAACAACTGTTTAATTCATTTATTATCTCCCTTTCTGAATTTTGTTTTGTCCTCTTAGGAGAAAAGCATATAAGCATTACCGGTACTTTGTCATTTTTGTTCTACAAATTCTTTCATGTTACCACAGTTCTCATATTTTTGCACTACACAGTAACACACTGGCCATTTATGTCAGCACCTCACAGAATCACACTGGTCACAAATGTTTGAGGTTGTGAGGTAAGCTTAGCACCTCATGGTATCACACTGACCTCAAATATGTAAGGTTGTGAGCCTTACAAATGATATTTGCACCACACAGTATCACACTGTCCACAAATATGTAAGGTTGTGAGTCTAAAGAACAATGTAAGCACCTCATGGTATCACACTGGCCACAAATATGTGAGAATGTGAGCTTTTAGAATAATGTTTGCACCTCATTGAATCAACCTGGCCACAAATGTGTGAGACTGTTAGCCTTTCCCCATGTGTAAGCACCTAGCAGAATCAGACTGGCCACAATTGTGTGCAGTAGTCTTTACGCTAATTTTAGCACCTCACAGTATCACACTGGCCATAAATCTGTGAGGTTGCAAGCCTTTACCTTAATGTTAGCACCTCACAGTATCACACTGGTCTCAAATGTGTGAGGTTGTGAGCCCTTTGAATAGTGTTAGCACCTTGTGGTATCTTACTGGACACAAATGTGTTAAGTTGTGAGACTTTCATTAATAATTTAAAGCATGTTGAAAGACTGGTTTTTTTTCCTATCCAGCACTGATGATGAATGACATATCTAAGTAAGATTACATGTTCTAATGAACATCCTCTAACCATTTATAAACAAATAACTAATTCCTAGTTATTTTCTTTTTTAGATGAGTGTTGGAGAGATAGCTAACTTAACATGTAGCTCAGATTATGCTTATGGTTCCAAAGGTTATCCAGGAGTATATCCTTTAATACTACTATATTGATTATTTATCAAAATATGTTTGAAGGTTGATTAGAACAGTTATCAAAGATAGGAAGAAGATTCAAATTTGGAATCCATTATTGAATGCAAAAAAACAAAAAAAGTACTGAACAGTTACTAACATGATTCAAGCAATACCTACTACCAGACTATCTATCAGGTGAACAACTCGGACTCCACTAAAAAATGGGTGCATGGACCAGATGCACAAAGTTATTTGTGGAGTCCGAGTTGCTCATTTACTTTAGTTTCTTTGTATGTATTATTAGCTCACCTCGCCAAAATCCATGTGAGCTATTGCCATCACTTGGCATCCGTCGTCGTCGTTAACAATTATACAAAACTCTTCTCTGAAACTACTTGACTAATTAGAACCAAACTTGGTATGAATGTTCCTTGGGGTATCCTGCATAGAACTGACGTGGGGATTATTGATTCGTTGAAAAACATGGCCGCCATTACTAAAAATAGAACATAGGGGTCAGACAGTAGTTTTTCACATATATATCCAAAATCGTTAGGTTTAGCTAAATTCTGACAGGGAAAAAGTGTTTAGCATGATGAGATCTATCATTGTTCAAATTTTGGTTTTAATCCATTAAGCCATGTTGGAGTTATTGCCCTTTTTCAACGGCTTTTGCTATTTTTAATGTTATTTCTTTCTAAGATTTTTTCCTCTGACATAATTTGATCAATTGAAACCAAACTTGGTATTAATGTTCCTTGGTGTATCTTGCATAGAACTGATGTGGGGATTTTTGATCCGTCAAAAAACATGACCGCCGTTACTAAAAATAGAACATATTGGTCAGACAGTAGTTTTTCACATATATCTCCAAAACCGTTAGGTTTAGCCAAATTCTTTCAATATCTGAAATGATACTAATTATTAGGACTACATTAGTCTATTTTTAATGCTATTTCTTTCAAAAAATCTTCTCCTCTGATGCTACTTGACCAATTGAAACCAAACTTGGTATGAATGTTCCTTGGGGTATGCTGCATAGAACTGATGTGGGGATTTTTGATTCATCGAAAAGCATGGGAGCCGTTACTAAAAATATAACACAGGGGTCAGACAGTAGTTTTTCACATGTATCTCCAAAACCTAAGGTTTATCCAAATTCTTTCAATAAATGAAATGATCCATATTATTAGGACTACAAAAGTCTTCAGACTCCTTGTCAGAGTTATGGCCCTTGAAAGGGAAAAAATTTAGTCAATAACTTGAAAACTATGATAGAAACTTTCAATTGTTGAAAAGATCTTATGTTAAGTCCTACCAATGACTTCTTGAGTCAAAATTGTTGGACAACTTCTTGTTTAATTTATTGTCTTTGAAAGGCAAAATTCAACCAGGTGAGTGATTCAGGCTCCTGGGAGCCTCTTGTTTTAGTTATGTTTTGTCTGTTTTTTCCATGTCTGGTCTTTGTCCCTAGATTACATTCTGTTGATATATTGGTTCTTTCATACAAATTAATCAAAGAATTTCCACAAATGAAATAAACTAAAACTTGACTGAATTGCATTTTGATATAAGCAGTTTTACATGAAAAATGTTTTTCCTTGAATAGAAAGTTTATGATGTATAGGGAAATTATACTGGCATTATATTGGCAGGCAAAAAACTTATCTGTTGTGATTCATACCTCTGTCTAATTCACACTTAATTGCACATTATAATTCATTAATTGTACATTTAATGCATACTAAAAGTACAGTTTTTAAATGTTAACTATCAAGTTAACTTTGCATATTAAGCAGTAAATGTCTCTCCAGTTATTAATGTTTGGAGTTCTTTTACAATGTAATTCTCTGAAACCCTGTACTGAAGACTTAACAGTCATCCAGCAATCATGCCATGTATTACCGGTACATGTTTCCCAAAGAACTTACCAGTCATAACTTACTAATAAAAAATAAAATTAAATTAAAAAGGGAATGCAACTTAGTGGTAATTACCTAACCATCAATGAAACATTACCATAGTAACCATTTACTATATACATCTTTTTGCATAGTAACCATCATAGTAAGCACTAACACATGATTATTTTAATATTACCTACTTACTACATACTCCTATTTGCCTTAACTTTTTATACTATACCACCAAATTCAACATTATTTTTTGAAGTGGAATTGATAAGCATCCAGTGATC
The DNA here is from genome assembly GCA_037379345.1 of Perna viridis. NCBI lineage: Eukaryota > Metazoa > Mollusca > Bivalvia > Mytilida > Mytilidae > Perna > Perna viridis. Next base: position 6,164,675 of record CM074511.1, on the reverse strand, counting down.
TCCAATGTTGAGGAAGACATAATAAACCAAGAAGAAATGATTCTCATCCTGACAATAGATGTTTATCATGGCTATTGTATTCAGTGCTAAGGATCAGATTTCTTTGTTCAGGCACACTAACTTAACCTATTCTTTGGAAGTCTTGCCATGGATTTTGTTGCATTTTGTAGACTTGTGAATTTGGTTCCCTCCCTTTTACTGCCAAAATGGAAAAACCTTTGTAGACGGTATTACTATGCTGTCTTGACCTGCATGATATGATCCAAGCTACGGAAGTTATATAAAAATGCTTCATAATAATCATTAGATTTATGAATATTCAAAACCCATTTTATATTGAAATGAATTTGTTCCAGAAAATCACATTATACTTTTAAATCAATAAAAAGGGAGAAAATGCTATAACGTTTCACCAACTATTTTATTACCAAGGACTGGCCTTGAACCTTTAATAGAATATTTTGTACATCTTTTTTTGCGGACTAATTAAAGCAATTTTTTACAAAGATATAAATAGAATATTTTTTAGAAAAACCTGGATATGATTTTTTTTCCCTCCCCCAAGTTGGTGCTTTACTGAGTTCCCAATATGAAATGGCAATTTTTCCTGAAGATTTTTTACACTGAACTATTGACATGTGTAGGGCATTGATAGAAGGGTTTGTCTACCTGTTTAGGTAAGTTGGTGTATACTAGTCTATATAGAGACATGATCAGTGATAGTAATACTTGAAATAACATTAACCTTTAACAAATTTAAAATTTCTCAATTTTCTTGTCCAAGATCATTTATCACGTTTAGATTTATGTTCCTACATAGTTCTTTTAGCTGATTTACTTTCCATTATAAACTTTAAAGGAAAACAGAGTGTGTATACACCCATATTTCATTCTATATATTTGACAAAAAGCAGATTCATAATTCATTCAAATAGAGGAAAAAGTTTCCTTTATACTTGTTGTATTACAAAGTGTTATCATGTTCAAATGGCAAAAGTTGGTGAATATGTTATTATCATTTCACTTTTTTTTTTTCATTTTCATCCATTTCACTTTGTTTTTGATGTTTTATGATGTTATGCCCTGTTTTCTGTTTGAAGTATAATGTATCAAATATACCTATGTAAGCCTAGATATATTGGCAGATATTTGGTCTAAAGAATGATAGTTGAGATATGTATGGCTGCTTTGTTGATATCTTAATATTCTTTGAATGTCTGGTAATCATATTTAGGGCACTGATATACCAATATGTCTAGTACATAAATTGACAGTGAATATTGAGAACAGTGACAAGTCTCCTGGTATCAGTACATCCTACAGCATTATTTCTCCTTGTATCGGTACATTCCACAGGATTAAGTCTCCTGGTATCGTTACATCCTGCAGGGTTAAGTCTTCTGGTATCGTTACATCCTACAGGATTGTCTCCTGGTTTTGGTGCATCCTACAGGATTATGTCTCCTGGTATCAGTACATCCTACAGGATTATGTCTCCTGGTATCAGTACATCCTACAGATTATGTATTAAAAAAAATTATGTACAAATAAAACGTGAACATTTTATCATAGACCTCAAGGAAAGGCATGTATGCCCCTACTACCCTTAAAATTGAGATTTTTTGTTTTGATTTCTTTTTTTAATAATATTTTGATTTTTTACAAAAATGTTCTTGCCTCGCTTCTACTGTACTTTAATTATGTTTACACTACCCCTTACCTAACCAGAAATTTTGGATCTGCACCTGAAGTTGTCATTGGCACTGCAACAAGTTCTATTATCTAACCAAAAAATGATAATTTGTGCTTTATTGAATCTAGCCATATCTAAACTTAATTTCTATTTTTCTTTGTGGACATGTACTTAACTGCACTAACACTGCAATGATTCTATGGGCTTTTCCTCACAGGTATTCCTGTGATACATCCAGGGCCATATTCCCAGGCTCATACCTTACCTTTAGAGGATGTCTGAAGATAATTACCTTACCCCTCGGGTGATATACCTGCACCATACCTTGACATCTGATTGTATTAATCAGCTGTTTTTTCTCATCTTTTTACGTTTTGATGCTTTTTCTTGATATGTTTCTTTTTCACTTAACTTTCTTTATAAAAATGTTTTAGTAAAATCATTTACAATTTTTTTTTTTGCTCAACCTTTTTAAAGGTCACAATATTCATAAAAAAATGCAATTCTTTTTTAAAATTTTTTTCTGATTAATTCTGTTATTGTAAGTGTATCAATAGTTCATTACTATATTTATCTTTATCGTTTTCTATTAAAGCTTTAGTGAGCATTTTTCTCAGTTCTATTTATAAAATATACTTGGGAAATTTTTGGTCTAGACTATTTCACAAAAATGTGAATCTCAGGGTGACTTTCAGACTATTCTATAATATACAGGATATTGTGACAGAAAATATCCTTTGCTTAATGTTCATTATAATACATTAATCCTATAATGGCAAAACTTCAGTGGTAAAAATTGAACTGAGGTCAAATATGTTTCTATTTTACTTTGCTCTTTTTGCTTTGGTCGTAAAATATGACAGCCACAGTGAAATCTACAAAGCTTTGTTGATATATTATTTAACTGTTAAGCTCATCAATTTGTTTAGCCTTATTTGATTTATATTATGCATAAAAGAAAATATTTACTTTGATTGTTGTTTAATGTCTTAGTTGACATTATGCACCTCAACTTTGTCTTGTCTAACATTAGACTAGGATTAAACTCTGAATAGAAATTTCAAAAAGTCGAAGTCGAAATTTGGAGTTCTAACTTGAAGTTTTGACATTTCTTAAGTCAAAATTTAGAAATTTGAAAACCCCTAACGTTGAAGTCAAAATTTTGTGCTTTTCAAATTTTAGAAAGTGTCAAAGATTTGAGTTTTCCGTTTAAAGTCGAAATTTCAACTTCAACGATTGTTTTCCCATAATACATCAGAGCCTTCCATACAAAATACTGACAGTTTATTGATACAAGTATGTACAGACAATCGTAAAAGTAAGTTATATCGATTTAGTCTCATAAAATCTTTTAACCCGCTTGAGAAACGAACCAGGAAAAATATCCATACCTCTTTAAGGATGAAGAGACAAACACAAGAACAACATGAGACAACTAAGACATTCAGACACATGGACTTATCCAAGACGGAACCGAGAAGACACATGGACTTATCCAAGAGGGAACCGAGAAGAACAAGGTTTGATAATGTAGATTTTCATTGGAGTGGAACCTCTTAGGTGTAGTGGAACTCTCAGTCCGGAATGTCTGGATCCGACAACTAGTCATTACGCCTCATTACGGTCATTAGAGTTCAGTAATAAATTTGCATTTAGGAAATTTTATGTGTAAAGAAGCATTAAATGTGTTAAGCATGTCCCAATTGTCAACACTAATCACTCAAAATCTTCACACTAGTATTGATTAACAGGAATTTTAATTTTTAGTAAAATTGGCGGAAAAATTCAATTTGATAAAATCAAATTTATCTACATCTTTGGCAGTATTTTATTTTAAGCTGATAATTTATACAATCGCAAACAATCTGTGTTCGTATAATGTAATGGCGCAGTAATTGTCGCCGTCTTCGTCTGTGGACACTTCGTTTCCGTGCGATAACTTCAGTTGACCAATTATGAAATTTTGACATGATTTTAATAACCACTAAAGGAAGGTCTCTATTTGATTTGGAGTTTGTGTCCCCTACCGTGTCAGAGGCCGAAAAGGCTAAAAATATTTGTTTTTTGATTTATCAAACCCATGTGGAATGTTTATTTTTCTTCCGATTTTGATTACTAGTATTCCCTTTTCCTTATCTCTAATATATCGGCAGATTTGATGCGTTTGAGACCGCTTTCGAGCTTTTCTCATCACTTGGCGTCTGTCATCGTAGTCCGTCGTTAACTTTTCTTTAAAATCTTCTCCTCTGAAACCACTATTATAATTTGATACAACTTGGTGACAATCATCCTTGACATATCTACTCCCAAAATTGTATCCGTTATGGTCCCTCGTCAAAACACATGGCTACTAAAATAGAACATTGATGATTAATGTAAATTGATACAATGTTCAGTATTTCAAAATCTATTAATGATGCAAATTTCAGAAATATCTGTTGACACTTCTTGGGGTTATGGCCCTTGAAAGTGTTAATTTTTGACGTTTTTATTATTTTTTCGCCTATTATTTAGAAAATGAAAAAAGTTTGATTATTAATGTAAATTGGAAAAATGTTCAGTATATCAATATTTATTATTGGTGCATATTTCGGAGAAATCTGTTGATCCTTCTTGGAGTTATGGTCCTTGAAAGTATTATTTTTTGACGTTGTTTAGCTCATATGGCCGAAGGTCATGTGAGCTATTGCCATCACTTGGCGCCCGTCGTCATCGTCGTTAACAATTTTTCAAAACTCTTCTCCTCTGAAACTACTGGACCAATTGAAACCAAACTTGGTATGAATGTTCCTTTGGGTTGAATAACATGGTCGCCGTTACTAAAAATAGAACATATGGGCCAGACAGGTGGGTTTAAGTGTTCAGCATGATGAGATCTATAAGTGGTCAAAATTTGGTGGAAATCTGTTGACCCACGTTGGAGTTATTGCCTTTTTTTGGTGTTTTTTGCTGTTTTAAATGTTATTATTATTTTTTTTAAATCTTCTCCTCAGAAACTACTTTACAGAATTCAATGAAACTTGGCATTTTTGTTTTAAAGGGCATCCTTAACAAAATGACCATTTGAATTTTCGATCTGTTGTAAAGCATGGCTGCTGTTACTAAAAATTAAACATTGGGGTCAGACAGCAGATTTTTGCATATATCTCCAAAACGGTTAGGTTTAACCAAAATCTGACATGGGATAAAATTATTCATCATGAAGAGATCTATCTGTGGTCAAATTTTGGTGAAAATTTGTTGACCCATGTTAGAGTTTTTGCCTTTTTTTTTGTTTATGATGTTATTACTTTAAAAAAAATCTCCTCCTCAGAAACTGCTCTACAGAATTCAATGAAAGTTGACAGTTTTGTTTTATAGGGTATCCTTAACGAAATGACAGATTTTTTATCCCTGAAAAAACATGGCTGTCGTTTCTAAAAATAGAACAATGGGGTCAGACAGTAGATTTTTGCATACATCTCCAAATCTGTTAGGTTTAACCAATAGCTTTCGATGGCTGAAATGATCCTTATTATAAGGCTTACAAATGTGTCCAATGAATCAAATGGAGTCAAAATTGTCAGACAACTCCTTGTTAGAGTTATTGCCCCTAAAAGGCAAAAATTTAACTAGGTGAGCGATCCAGACTCCTGGGAGCCTCTTGTTTATCACTTTTTGCCTATTATTTATAAAACAAAAGCAGATTGAGGATTACTGTAATTTGATAAAATGTTCAGTATTTGAATATCTATTGTTGGTGCCAATTTCAGAAAAATCTGTTGACACATCTTGAAATTGTGTCAGTGTGACCATTTTCCCTGTTTTTGCCTGTTAACAAAACAATAGAAAATGGATAATCGATGATAAGTCCTACCATATACTTCTTGAGTCAAAATTAATGGACAACTTCTTGTTAAATTTATTTCCTTTGAAAGGCAAATTGAACCAGGTGAGCAATTCAAGCTCCTAGGAGCCTCTTGATTTTTTTACTGGATTCCTTATGAAAATCCCTGCCTGCATTTTTCAATCAGATTTCAGATATCACTTATGATTTTTGGGTTATAAGTGATCAAAGGGACTGCATCCCAAAAAATCGATATTCTTATTTTTTTTGGTCCGATTATGAACATTTGTATTTGAATTTTCCCGACTTTTTTTACAATAGATTCCTTATGAATTCCCTGCCCGCATTTTTCAATCAGATTTCAGATACCACTTATGATTTTCGGGTTATAAGTGATAAAAAAAAGGTGATATTCCGGGGGATGAAATTATGTGTAAAGTTTGATATGAGTGTTGAACTATCTACAGTAGCAAGGATTGGCATTCAGATTATACACTGTAGATACAAAAAAATTGATATACTATTTGAGATGCGAATTCAAATTTAATTTTACATCGTGTAGATCTTTGTAATGTTCGTGCTACAATTTTTGCAATTGTCAAAATCTGAAACAAACTGGACTAATTTGTCGACACGGTAAACGATGATATCTGGTAGAAGTGATAATCCATTGTCTGTTAAAGTATAGGATAAACGATTTTCGCACGCGTTGGGTGCTTACAGATAAAAACAGTATACAGGTACATTGTGAAGATTCATAAGTTCTACGTAGTTATCTTTATCAAGGACGGAATTCTTTAAGTTATTGTCCTTCCGCACTTTTTGGCCAGTTACTTAAAAACAAACCTAGATTTGTACAAACCTTAAAGTGCAGTTGTTGGAATTCAATCAAAATTTTACCATTTTTTCAATCGATTTTTTTTCTTTCAAAAAAAAATGAGCTCAAAGTTGAACGACTAAGGCTTCTGTGTATGCTTTTATAATGCCGCCCTTTTCCATACGCCAACGAGCTTTGAATATTGTTCTATAAAGCTGGGAAAACCAACTCTACCAAATATGTTTTCTATGTCACATATCTTCATTGCGTAGTTAGTATTATTTTTTGTCACGAGTACAGAACACTAAGAATTTAACTTGGCTGTGTTTTGAATGTAAAGAATTTCGAGATTTACGTAACGTTTTAATTTTCATGGTTGTTTATATAAGTTTAATAAGGTGAACTACTCTCTGAATTGTGGGGGTGTTACTCTGTAAAATATTAAAATGTGTCACAAAAACACGATTAACCTGGTGTTTTTAATACAAACATAGATAAATACAACATTCTAATCAAACAAAATTTGTCAAAATAGTCTAACAACGTCACTTTCGCTTTGTAATGATTGACATATGAGTCCTGAGGCGTCGTGTTCCGTTGGGGGATCTCAGAAGACAATAGATTCATTAACAGCAAGGTGTACAGGTGATTGATGACAAAATAAGTTAACTAATTTGTTCTTTGCCATTCTGGACATCTAACTATCATGATGCAGGATCTTAGAAATCTTTTCGTTTTATTTTCATTTTTATTGTGTTTTGTTCCCTCTTTACAACAAGGATGGACCGGTAATAATGCAATGCAGCCATCATGGCAGTCGCAGCCGGGTGCTGCTCAGACACAATCGGTTCAAGCACAACCTGTCCAACAACCACCACGACAGACATGGAACCAACAGGGACAACAGCAGCCAGCTTCAACACAGACTCAACCCACCCAAGCAAGTAAATCATCTGGGTCAGGAGTAGGAGTAAGAATGCTCAGCTTACGAGCCGGAGACGGTAAGGCCACGGACATATTTTTCCAGTTTATTATTTTATTGCTTTTGTTGTTTTATTGTTTGTTTGTTTGTTTTTTGTTTTTTTTGGGTTTTTTTTACCGTCTACACATTAAGGTTTTGTTGAAATGATTCAAAATTTGATTGGCGTTTGTCAAGGCTGTCCAGTATTTTTCCGGTTTAAAAAAAACTTGAGTTTCTTTTGTAAAAAGTGAGCCGGAAGAGCTGATAAAATACCCCAAAATATACTATTTAGAATTATATGTTCGTTATGCTATATTTCATGGTTACAACAATAATCTTTTTATTCAGATTCATAACAATCATTTTCCTTTGTTTCTGATTTGTTTTTAAGATTAACACACAAAAAATTGCTTCTGACGAATAAAATTACTACAGTAAATATGATCACTGATAATTTCAAACAAAATGAAAACTGACGAAATAGTTTCTTTTTAGGCAAAACATTTCCTGGTATGGGGCAGAATGTCACAGTTCATTATACGGGTAAGCGAGTATCATCGTATATTATTTTACTATTTTATGGAGACACAAAGTCGAGGCGGACACTGGTGACTGTAGTGTCCACCAACACAAATTATGTGACAATGTATATTTAATGAACTGAATTTTGACAGTCATTTGTTTGGTATTGGTCAAGACAATGAAAATGATTATCAGTATAATTTATTGTACTTGTTTACATTTATGATAGTCTTTTCATCATAATGGATGACATCTTCATGTCTTTTATATGACTTCGTGTAAATAACTGCACGTATGATGATATATCCCTTTTGTAAAACTGCAGTGAAGGCGAAGCCACGAAGTACTGTAAAATACAAGATGTAAGAATATGGTTCGTCGGTTGCATAAAATCTCCCTCTTTCAAGATAGAATGCCTATTAAATTAATCATAATGAATGATGAGGTTGACCTTTAAAAAAAAATCAAAACGGTGTCAAATAATGGAACTTTGCTCATTAGTTAAAATAATGTCAATTTTACTTTATAAAATTCGTTTTAATGGACGTAAATCGTTACATGGGTTATATGTCTTAATTACAAGTCATCATTTATAATGTATCATTTTGTTCGTGTTGAAGTCTGAACGCTACACTGGCTTTTGGCATTTACAGCAAATCAGTTTAACTCTTGAAATAAACACTATAATCAATACTAAACAAAGACAGAAAGAGGAAACGAAATTCATGATAATATCAATAAAACAGTTGATTAAAATAAATTATTAGTGTGTGCCAATTGTCGCACAGTATATGGAGACTCAAATCGTTTATCGTGTATTTATTATAAGTTTTCTGTACGTGATACAGGCTGTGTCTTCTGCATCCATGCTTTATTAGTATCACCTGTCAACTAGTGTAACCCCCGAACAAGCTCTCTGCTATGCGGATATCAGTATTGTTTTGGATATGGTATATACAAAATACTATATGAGATTCTATACTTATTGTATATACCTTTAATACAATTTTTCAATGTTTTATACTGATATGTAATAGATTTTCTCGCCAACTTGAACAATGTAAAACAAAATGCATTATTTTGCATCAAATGAAATGAGAATCACTTTCGGTATCAGCATTTTACTGTACAGTCCCTGTCATTGTAGTCCACCAATATCACACAAACAGAATATAAACATTTCTTGAAGGAGTGTGTTTTAACTGCTATTTCTTGCAATTTTGACAAAAAAATAGAAAATGATCATAAACAAATCCAATAGTTTATTTATGTCTATATGTAGATTGAAAAATTATCATCAAGTAGATTTGCAATGTAGGTTATTCATTTTAATAAATAACCTATTGTAAATCTATTTGATGGTGGTTTTTCAGTTTTGCCAAATGCAAGAAATTCACGATTTTTAGTATCCTCTGTCATAAACATACAACACTACATGTTCGCTGCTATCGAAGTATTTCTCGCTTGACAGTGTGGTGAAGTTGGCAAATATGGGTAAATTTGACCAGATATAATGATACCCAGAAATAGCAATTAACCACTCTGTGCTTGATGCCCATATCGTGCACTAGTCTATAGTTCAATATTGGTAAGCGCTTGCTAAGTTGCTGAGAGTTCAATTGCCCCCGATCAACCTACAGTAAATATCAACATAATGAAGATATTAACAAAGATGTAACCAATATGGTATAAACTCCCCGTATGAAATTGAACAATTTTCAATGTAATTTTTTTCTAGATATTAAAACATTGGAGAATAATTGGAAGTAATAGTTTAATATAAAATCAGACAAATAAGTTATTTAGTATTGTATTATAAACACAAATGAACATATATAGGCATAATGTCTAATTTTCACATATTTCAGGATGGAAAATTATGGCCCCGGTTTAGAGCCCTCAGATCTGCTACTGGTCTGTGATCCCTTTGAAACATATGATAAAACTAATATTGATCCTAGTATAAAACCTTGTAAGCCTCAGGGGCTTCCTCCCACTATCAAATAAGCAGCCCAAACAGTATGTAAACATGATATAGTTTCTAGCTGTTTGACACGGTAGCCTATCAGAAATAAAAGTACATTTATCATTTTCTACACCCGATCGAAGGTTTAGTGAATCACTGATTGCTGATTTTTTTTCATCACAGGTAAACTGTACCCTACAGGGCAAGTGTTTGATTCCTCCGTGGAAAGAGGGGAACCATTTAAATTTACTCTTGGAATTGGACAAGTTATAAGAGGTAAGATAGTCGTGAAAAGTTAAGTTATTTTTATGTACATAAGGAGTGTGTGTACTCCATTTCTCTTTTCTTATTCAATATAATTATAGTAATGTAGAGAAACACATTTGACAGATGTTAGTCGACAGTTTTTTTTACGAAAGATGATATGCGAGGCTCCGCCGAGCTATTTCCCCCGTTCCAAGCCGAATACACATATCTTCAATAATTTTCGACAATGTACCTATATTGTTTTTGTCCTGTTATATTAATAGTTTTGTGCGTTTGTACATTTTAAAATAAAATTTTAAAATGCATATCCCCTGAGGAGCCCCGATCGTTAAACCCGAAGAAAAAAATTAATACGCATGGCGTATGACTCAGTAAACATTGAAATTCAATCCGCACCATATAATCCGTCAAAGCTGTTTGAAGAAAATAAGCAATGTATCAAAATTTATTTCATTCCAAGAGACAAATAAGTAAAATAAGTAATAACAATAAATACAATTATACAAATATTTTGAATGTTGTAATGTCGATTTTAAGAATATTAAAGTTTTGAATTTCATGAGGAAAGTGGAAGCTGACTTGTTTCTGTTTGGTATATGGCAGTAGAGTTCAGGGGTGAAATTTGTGCACTAGTTTCTTTGGGAATTGAAATATTTGTTTGAGATTTTTGAAGAAGAGGAGCAGTTGTATGGGCAGATCTATAATGTAGTATTCCTCTGATTCATTATCTTGGGGTTTAGGCAGTAATAAATCCAAGACCATAACAGGTTCCTGGTCATTTGTCTCTTCAAGAGTTTTATCATATTGTAATGCTTCAATTTCTTTAAGTGGGGACCAGTTTATGTTAAATTGTGACGGACACTCTGGCTCCGAATCCGACATGACTGAAATGACAGGGGAAGTCGTCTGCAAACTGATAATGAATCAAATCTGAACGAGATTTGGGATTGGCCATATATATATGACGGTGAAAAAAATACAAACAAAATCATTATTTGGTTTACATAAAATATTTTATTTCATTCAGGTGAAAACGAAACAAAACAGCAAAAAAAAAAGGAGATTAACCGGATACACAATCGCAATTTGATAATATCGTATCTATGGTGGCGGCTATGATTAATTTACGCATACCAGAAAAAAGTAGTTCCGCCGATCACGTGAGTGGGAGGAGCCAGAAAGTCGATAACCTGCTAATGTAAAGATACAGCAAAAAAAATAACCGTATACCTTTATTCGTTTAACAAATAACCTCATTGCAGGATAAAATTAAATTTGTTATCCCGAAGTATTAAGATTAAAAAAAAAACCATAACAACCTTACCTAAATTGAAATGTATAAAATATTAATGTAATTACATGGACTCACTGTTTGTATGCGTTCTCTGTTTTATATTTAGGATGGGACATTGCAGTTGCGCATGTAAGTAAATACATGTAAAAATACATGAAAGTTCTGATACTTTTAAGCATTAATTGCATGAACGTTTCCGACCAGGGTCGTATGCGTTTTTCACAGGGCGTTTTGGCGTGCATATTACGACACTTTGGCATTGTTTTTAACCAATATTTAAGCTTAATGTATGGACTCATCCCTACGTACTCGTACAACGTGACGTTGGAATTCTACTCCTCAATACCCCAACGTTAGGATGGCACCAAGTCAAAAATAGCTTGCCAGACAACCACTAGCACTGCTGGAGTAATCCCGTATGCTATATAAGCTTGAGACAGTTAAGAAATTTAGAATAATGTATGTAGCATCCCCGCCAAATATATTAATCACAATTGCCAATTCCTTAATCAAGCAACGATAGAGGTTTGCTTGTAAGCTATTTTCTACTTTACGCAATTCCAACTTCTTATATAGTAGGCTTGTTTACTTTACACTACGTTTGCCACAAAAAAACTTATCCCTTTCAATGTTACGGAACTAAAATGATATCAACCATATCGGTATGTTTGATTTCAAACGTTTGGAAGTTGTACGAGTGTTTACATGATAGTTTTAGAAAACTTTTCAAAGATCTAAGGAGCAGTAACTCTGTCGACGGTAGAACACCAGAATACGAATCTGGTAAAGGAGCCTTTAAAGCTCATCATCCAAATGGGTCCGAATGTATGTCGGTCGTATGTACAGTCGCAGGGACAACTTTAGATTCTGCTGTATACACATATTTGAAACATATTTAGCTGGTACTCCTACAACGTAAGAGGTTGGAATTCCGTTCTGTTTTACACCCAATGTTTATTATCAGAGGTAGACGTAGAAAATAATAGCAGTGTAAGACCTATACTGCTACCACACTCTCCAAAGAAGAGATTGTGGAAAACCATAAATCTGTGCTATCCTCTTTTGGTCTCTCTACCAAGGACGATGATTGTGATTTACCGTCTATGTACTGGATTCCTAAACTCCACAAGAATCCATACAAACAAAGTTTCATAGCTGGATCTGCAAAATGTACCACCAAACCACAATTCAATGTGGATCCTTAAAAATTCGAAAGATCTTTTGGAGGCAATTAGTTCAAGACTATTATCTGAATATAATAGCATTAAAACCTATGACTTTCCAACACTGTATACTTCTATTCCCCATACTCAGTTAAAATGTCGACTTAAAAACATTATACATCGTTGTTTTTCCAAAAAAGATGGTACACCTAGATACAAATATATAGTTCTTGGTAGAGATTCCTCATACTTTGTAAGAAATAATTCCAAATTATGTTCCAAATATACAGAGGAAGATGTTTACAAAATGCTGGAATTTTTAATCGACAACATATTTGTCCAGTGTGGTGGACGTGTTTTTCAACAAACTGTCGGCATTCCAATGGAAACAAATTGTGCTCCTTTACTTGCTGACCTATTTCTACATTCTTATGAGGCTGACTTTATAGCTGATCTGATCCGAAAGAAAGAAAAGAATATCGTTTAGCTAGATCCTTTAATCTCAGTTTCCGCAGTAAGATGACGTATTATCTTTAAACAATCCTAATTTCAGGGATTTGATACATCACGTCTACCCCAAAGAACTTGAGATAAAGGATACTACAGACACTGAAGTCAGCCTCATATCTTGACCTACACTTAGAAATCGATGCTAAAGGAAAACTATTGACCAAACTTTACGACAAAGCCAGCACTCCACAGTGTAGTTTAGTTTCGAAAAATGATATAAATGGAAACCGGTGGTTGCTATAGTGATTAAAAATGAAGAATCTTTTGTTGATAAAACATTTTCTGAAAAAAGGGGACTTTTAAAAGTATTTTGCAATGTTTTATATATTTTCAATGTTGAAGGGGCTTTTTTTCAATGACAATTTGACTTCATTGTGAAAGTGAAAGTAAGTCAATTTTTTACCATGCTAAATTTAAGAAGTGGATTACAAAGTGAAATAGCTCAAAATCTAACCGGCGATGTCCATATGAGGAAGGGGTTTTCGAATGAAAAAGTTTGAACAGTTTCAGGGGATGAAATAAAAATTTCAGACATTTTGCGGGAAATTTGATATATTTAAACCTGATTTTATGAACTTTTTTGCAAGATTACAAGACCAAAATTAGGCAGTTCTACAATACTGTGGAGTGCTGGCAAACGTGGTGACTTTTCATTCAGAATTGTCAACTTTCCTTTCATCTGTGGCCACATCCCTTCAGCACCTGCATATGGAGTGTTCATATCACAACTCATACGTTATGCCAGAGCTTGCCAAAACTACGCAAACTTTTTGTATCGCGCTAGAACTGTAACAAATAGGTTTCTGGAACAGGGTTATGTTGCTACAAGATTGAAGTCATCACTACAGAAGTTCTATGGTCGTCATCATGAACTCGTGGATCGTTATGGTGTATCCATCTGCACTATGAAAACTGATTTATTCAACGAGTCACAGTTTCCCTTTCCTCGTTTGTCTACCCCGGACGTGACTTTTTATTAGCAACTCAGCGGGTGTTTCTAGAAAAGCAGAGGACGCTTTCCTTAGCGGTGCACCTGGTCCATGCTCCCAGTTTTTAGTGGAGTCCGAGTTGCTCATTTACTTTTGTTACTTCGTATGTATGATTTTAGTTACTTTATGTTCTTTGTTGTGTATGTCTGTTTTCCAAGTCTGGTCTTTGTCCCTGGATTACATTCTTTTGATTACTGCTATAACCTTGGTTCCCTTGATTACTCCTCCATACCCCATAGGATGGCACCAAGTCAGAAAATAGCTTGCCAGACAACCTCTAGCACTGCTGGAGTACTGCAAAATGGTGCTGTTTCATATGAGAAGCACAGAAACAGTGCCAGAATTTTAGGCTGACATTCTTTTTAAGTGTTGTAACACCGTCCATTTTTTACATTAAATATTAAATATCAAGTCGCCGCAAAAAGAACACTATTCTATTATGCAGATAAAAAAAAATGTCATGCATGCGAAGCAGTAATGCAGAATAATTCGTTTTATATTAAAAACAAACTACAGCAAAACTAAAGAGGATAAAACAAACTACTGTATTTATAGTATTTATCAAATAATGTGAAAATAAATACTTTAGATTATTAACATTCTGTCATTGTCGATACTTACCCTAATACAGAACTCTTATGTTTTAGTTAACACTTGGACAAAAAGCTAAATTCATCGTTGGACCAGAATATGCTTATGGACAGGAGGGAATACCAGGATATCCTTTTATAACATACTAATAAATGATATTTATTTTAATTTACTACAAATGGTATACTAGTACATAAACACTATCAAATATACATCTAGTCGGGATGCATATTTGATAGTGGGAGCAACCCCCTGACAACTTACCCTCGGAGACTCAAATGGGAGCCACCTTGATTTTTGTAAAATTTTATTTCAGGTATTTAAAGTAGTAATGTTAAATGAAAATAATAGTTTGGTATTTATGAAGGAAAATATACCTCCTTTGATCATTTCATGCATTTTTTTTTCAGGGGGGGGGGCATAAATTGACCAACAAGTCTGGAATACCCTTTCAAAAATCTCTTAATCGCCGTGATATAGGTATTCACATCATTCATTATAAAACTGTTTAAGTTGGAACAATCAATTCAGTTTTTGTCAAACTTACTTGTAGGCAAAAATCAACGATGATATTCCTTAACTGTTTCCCACAACTATCCCACCAAATGCTATACTGATATTTGAGGTAGAACTGATTTCCATCCAGTGATGGGAGAAGACATCACTGAGTGTATATATTTTGTATCCCTGTTGATAGAGAGTAATGTATTGAAGCTACAAAAGAATGTTTTTGTTAAATAAATGATTTATGTTAGTAACTTGTTTCAGTGTTATCATCTTTTTTTCTTTCTTTTTTTGGGGTGGGGGGTCGAAATTTTAGCATAAATAGGATGTACAAAAAGATATGCTAAATCTAAAATGTGACCGTATTCAGCTATTAAAATTATGATATAGGCCAAATAGTGTAAAAATATGACAAAGGCCGACAGCCATTTATGATAAAGAAGCTTAACCATGGGCGATGAGATATTCAATAAAACTTTTAAAAGTATATACCGTGAAAGTACATCTATTTATGGTAAACCGATTTTCGTGGTTTTGGAAAAAAAACATCAGTTCGCAGATTCTCGAATTTGTTGACTTGAAAGCTCATCATACAAATAAATGATAAGTATCAATTTTGTTGGGAACCAAATTTCGTGGTTTGCCAATGCGACGAAAATGTTTACTCCACAAACAATAACACTTCCACAGAATAACATCAGTACAATACACCTACAACTAATCTGGATTAATTGACTTGTACTACATTAAGTTTCATCTGAAATAAGAACAGATATGTGTGTGACCTATCACAAGAGTTTGTACAACAAATACCTTACACCAATTATCCATTAATTTATTAAATCTTCTTGTAAACTTCTTCATTTATGACTTATTTTTACCTATGCTTTGTTTATGCATACAAGAGAGTAGATCAATCTCTGAAATAACATGCCTAATTCATTTTCTTGTGGTATACAATGATGAATTTAGCAAGAAAAGAAAAACACTTAAATTTTTTAAGGCAGGTCATAAAGAGTGAATAAACTTATTATGAATTATGGAGCAAATAAACTTTGGATGAATTATTTTTATACCCATTTCTAAATACAGTAAAACCTGATGTGATTTTCCAATGCAGAGTAAAGTCATGGTCACATAAGACAGGGGTCTTTATAAAGAGGTTGATTTTACATAAAATGAACTACATTGTGATATTTTAATCATAGTCTTTTAAGACAGGTTATTGCTGAATACAGGTGGTCACTAAAACTGGTTATTCCTGAATACATGTGGTTGCTATGACAGGTTATTGCTGAATACATGTGGTCGCTATGACAGGTTATTGCTGAATACAGGTGGTTGCTATGACATGTTTAACCATATTTTAATACAAGTGTGCTTGTGCATGTCCTAGTTATAAAACATAGAAGAGACAGGAATGACATAGATCAAAACCAATTCCAGTAACTCATTAAAAACTTTATTTCATCAAAATCTGTATAAAAGGAAATATCATACAATTCAAAACAGGTCAACAAGTTTAAAATCTCAATATATCATCCACCAGGTTCAAACAGAAAAAAGCTGTAAATCTCAGGAGCCTTTTAATCACATTAAATATCATAATAGATAATACTTTGCTTATCCAAAATAAATAACTACTAATATAAAAGCTATTGCAAGATATCAATATATAAAGGCACTAGCAGGACAAAGCTTTCGTAAGACTTATGTGCATGTACCGGTAAGTCCCATTGGTTTATTAAGGATTTACGTGTATGTATGTCTTACATTGTGAAACAATTCCCTGATCATATGGATTACTGGTAATTTACCAGTACTTAAGAATTCCTACAAAATTTTTAAGTTTTTGCAATAATATCATTTATATCTATTCTATATTAGGCAAATTTTGGTACACCCCAGGACATAATAAGTATTTATATCTATTCTATATTAGGCAAATTGTGATACACCCTGGACATAATAAGTACATTGTACCTTTGTCTGAAAATAGTACAAAATGAAATGACATCAGAACAATAAGAAGTTAATCAAAAACAAAAACCAAAAAAAATTAATGGAGTAAATTTGAGTTGTGGAGCCTAAACCCTTGTCTTCACAAGGAATACTATGTATGGCTGTCTAGTCAGCTGTAATGCAGATATTACTCATGGTTTATGTTGAAATAAGGTACACAAGGTTTATTGGTCATTACCTGATTTCATTAAAAAAATCTCGAATTGCTATGAATCACCTGAAACTGAAGATTTGAGGAAATTATTGAGATTTTTTCATGAAATCCAGGCCAGGTATTCATTATTAAAAAAAAGTTAAATTTCACCAAAAAGCACTGTTTCAACCATATTATACTACAGCATGTATTGTCTTTAATCACAGAAAGCAAAAATCATGCAATGTAACAGTTGTAAATTACCAACTGAAGGTGATTAATGTCAATGATTTTAGTTGCTTTCCAACTATCTGAGTTTGCATGAATTACAAGTTAAAAAAAAAGAAGGTTTTATTCTACAAATTCCTACTTTTTCTTGCTATTACCACTGGTTTAAGTGAGCTAATCAAACATAAAACTTTGGTCCACATGATCTAACAACCTTGTCAATGATCAACATACATAATATCATTAACATATTTATACAAGACTCTTTAAACAAATAAAAGAATGTCCAGCACCTCATTTAAATATTTACATTTATCATAAAAGTTTATCATGTTAAATTTTCACCCAAAAAGAATGAGTGAACACAGTGTAATACTCTGAATATTAGGTGGTCCCTTTCATTAAAACAATGCATTTCTACTCCTTCTACACAAAAGTAAAACAAATTTGTTATATCTCTTATCTAGATCTCCTGTCTTAGTTAAGAAATTTACAACAACATATCACATTTGAAGACCACCCCTGTAAAATTTTCGAAATATTTTCATCAATACACAAAAGTGGTAGAGGAAATATTCCTGTAATATCTGGACTTGGATAAGACATGTACAAACAGTGTTGACCAAAACTTGTAACAGAAGCAATAATTGTATTCTTTGTTTAATAAAAGACACACACACACACAACTGTGGCAACTGGTATATTAATTAAAATCATTCATAACAATTGTCAATCATAAAGTAAAAAAGAAAAAATGTAATATCCGATATAAAAGTAAAGGAAAACAAAAGGCCCCCAGGAGCCTGAATCGCTCACCTTGTTGAATTTTGCCTTTCAAAAGGCAATAAATTAAACAAGTTGTCCTACAATTTTGACTCAAGAAGTCTTTGGTAGGACTTATCACAAGATCTTTTCAACAATTGAAAGTTTCTTTTATTCTGTCATAGTTTTCAAGATATTGACTGAAAACTATTTAAAAAGTCATTTTCCCCTTTCAAGGGCAATAACTCTCACAAAGAGTCTGAGATTTTTGTAGTCCTAATAATAAGCATCATTTCAGCTATTGAAAGAATTTGGATAAACCTTACAGTTTGGAGATATATGTGAAAAACTACTGTCTGACCCCTAAGTTCTATTTTTAGTAATGGTGGCAATGTTTTTCAAAGAACCAAAAATCCCAACAAAAGTTCTATGCAGGATACCCCAAGGAACATTCATACCAAGTTTGGTTTCAATTGGTCCAATAGTGTCAGAGGAGAAGATTTTTGAAAGAAATAACATTAAAAATAGCAAAAATTGTTGAAAAAGGGCAATAACTCCAACATGGCTTAACAGATCAAAACCAAAATTTGACGAGATAGATCTCATCATACTGAGCACTTTTACCCAGTCAGAATCCAGCTAAACCTAACTGTTTTGGAGATATATGTGAAAAACTACTGTCTGACCCCTATGTTCTATTTTTAGTAATGGCGGCCACGTTTTTCAATGAATCAAAAATTCCCACATCAGTTCTACGCAGGATACCCCAAGGAACATTCATACCAAGTTTGGTTCTAATTAATCAAGTAGTGTCAGAGGAGAAGAGTTTTGTATAATTGTTTACGACGACGATGGACGACAACTACGACGGATGCCAAGTGATGGCACTAGCTCACCTGGCCTTTAGCCAGGTGAGCTATAAAGCTTTATGTCAACAATCAAGTCATAAAAAAATCAGCATATTACAAACCAAATAAACACTGTATGTAAAATGATTGTGCATGCTATCTAGTTAATTTCTTAAATAACAAATACAAATCTGGAAGATGAAATACATCAATACATTCACCTCCACCACAATAATGTAGTAAAAAAGTGTATGTTAAAAACAAGATATTATGCAATATAAGTTTCAGCAATATCTAAAGAGTATAGCATAAAATACTCCACAACTACAATATTAACATACAATGTCATTTATATGTCATAATTCAGATCATTAGAGAATATAACATCAATTGAATCTTATTAATTTTAAACTATTCTGGAAATAAAATAAGTTATAGAGCAAAAAAAAAAAAAAAATGCAAAAAATCTAGAAATGGAATGGAATGAGAACTCACAGCCTTAACAAGTGATGGTGTTTATCAATTACAAATCCAATTCATAATGATTGCAACACTAACCAAAAAAAAATTCATAACTGGGCCACCCCTGTGAGATTTATGAGACAAGGACATGACCATCAATATTAAAAGCATAATAAAACTTCAATTTTGTTGATTATTTTATCAAAATTATACATCACATTTCCATTAACTCAATAAAATAATGTAAACATAACAAAGTAAAGGTATTGAATTCACAATGGACAGTAATTGTTAACTAACTTATGGAAATATAGGCAGTAAGAAGAATTATTTAAACTATGTATCATGGACACATAAAGGTCATATAGTGATACATCAACATGCCAAAATCCATTTAACTGACTTTGTTACAAAGCAACCCTTGAACTTCATTATGGTACTTAACACATTAGCTGGTTTACAAAGATCTTAGGCCTAGGTTAAAAGCCACAATATTTATGATATAAAAAGTTATCTTGATGAAACTATATAAAGTTACCCTGGAGTTCAAAGGTCAAGACTGAATGAAGGTCATTGTGATAAACCATTACCCATATGGCAAAAGACAGATACTAATGTGTTAGAAGAATGTGAAGAAATTATACCAAAAAAAATTAGTAAAATGGAACATTACTTCAGGACAGATACTTGCATTTGAAAAAGATAAATCTTTAATATCAATATACATTCCATTGTTTAATGAGTAATGATGATGTGAACTTCTTTAGAAATAAAATAAATGCTATTTTAATTCTATTAAAAAATGAACAACAAAATTAGGTCAATGTAAAATTCCTTCAAAGATATTTGATTAAAACCACAATTGCACTCTTTTACAATGATATCAGATATACAGATATGTCATTTAATTATATGATTACAAACTCAAAATCTAAATACATGAACATTTATATAAATGCATTTCTGAGTATTGCATTTAGTAAAAGCTGCCTTGTTAATTAGCTAATTTAAGGTAGTAGACCTTGAGCGTTTGAATGACTCCTAATATGCAAGCTTCAAAGTGATACTGATGTTAAAGGGAAATAACTCCAACAAAGGGTTCAACTTCTAGAACAAAGATGCCAGCCCCAGTAACTCTGCTCTTTTGAAGTATTGATTAAATGTCAAAAATGGTCAATCAACGACTTCTTAAAATGTTTGGGAAAATGTCTTCTACCAGAATCAACAAGTATAAAATATGTAGTCATATGATTCAGATTAAAAAAAATAGCAATATTTTAGTCTTAATTGTTCAAAATCTGCACGGTGAATTTTCTTTAAAATTTGACAAATTATGCGCCACAGTTAGTATAATATCATGTACAAATTTGAAGAAAATTGAATTATGGGAAAATTTTGGAGGTACCCCAGGTCTACTACCTTAACAACTCTACCTCTCCAATAAAACCAAAAGGTCATTACTATTCATTAACGCCATTTGTCATCTGTGATTTGTTTAATGGTTATCAAACTATTTCTTGGAACTATTATTAGTATCACAACACAAATATGAAAGACATATGGACAGCACACATTAAGGACTCTTAATTATCATTATCATTACTGTCTAACGAAAGACAAGTATTATTGTAACGGAAGATCAAGTATGATTCGTAACTTCTCAGCCAATTGTTCACTTTCATAAGCCTTTTGTCTTAAATGGCAACATTTCTCTACAGCTTATCACATATATAAACAAGAGAACAATTATCAGAGTATTATTGTAACAGAAGATTGAGTATGGATTTACAACTTCTCAGCAAATTGTTCACTTTCATAAGCCTCAAATGGCAACAGCTTATCACTTATATAAACAAGAGAACATTTATTGGAAAGGCCGAAGAACACATTAGTTTAGTACAATCCACCATATTTTCCCGTAAAAGTGATCAAAAGAACAACAGAGAGTACAATTAGTCATATATTTAGCCAAATAGACCTCCTCACTTCACCAATTTGTCAATACTCAATAGAACCATCTTTTTTGTATCAGTAAACCTTTCTTTCCAAAAACTATGATGTTTGCAACACAGACATTATGACCATCACATTTCAGTGCATCCATCAGCTGCCTGAGTCCTTCAAGTATTCAAATTAATCTCTAAGTCCCAGCTCAGAAACTTTTTTTTGAGCATATGTCATCACAACCATACTAGTTCCATTAGCCAGAAAACTTCTGATTGTTCCTGGCATCAGTCCTCTATAAAGTCCAAAAAATCCACCTCTTTCTTTTATAACTATCTTCATTTTTTGCAACACTGAAACTTTCCTGGAAAGTATATCAAATTAAACTTTAAGGTAAAATTATATGGTTCATAATAAGTGAAAGCTCAGTATCGCAATATCAAACTGGTTATTTATTTTCAACATCAAAAACTGTGAGCAAGCTTACAAAGAGATTTGTGATGGACAGATGATTAAGGTGACTCCAATATACCATCAAGTGGGGTATAAAACAAGAGGCTCACAGGAGCCTGAATTGCTCACCTTGCTAAATATTTGCCTTTCAAGGGCAATAAGTCTAACAAGGAGTTGTCCTACAATTTTGACTCCTGAACCCTTTGGTAGGACTAATCGTAAGGATCATGTCATCAATGAAAGATATTGACTAAACCTAATGGTTTTGGAGATATATGCAAAAAACTGCTACCAACTTTCATTAAATTCTGTAGAGTAGTTTCTGAGAAGAAAATTTTAGAAAGTAATAACATCAAAAAAAGCCAAAAAAAAAACGTCCAAAAAGGACAATAACTTCAACATGGGTCAACAGATTTTCACCAAAATTTGACAACAGATAGATCTCATCATGCTGAATACTTTTACCCATGTCAGATTTTGGTTAAACCTAACAGTTTTAGAGATATAAGCAAAAATCTGCTGTCTGACTCCTATGTTCTAATTCTATTAACATTGGCCATGTTTTTTAACAGATCAAAAATCCAAACAGTCAATTTGTGCAGAATACTCTAAGGAACAATTGTCCTAAGTTTCATCCAAATCCATTCAGTAGTTTCAGAGGAAAAGATGTCTGAAGATACTGTTAACAATGACAGATGTCAAATGATAGCAATAGCTCACATGGCATATGGCCAGGTGAGCTAAAAAATGGTTCAGTCCAGTATATCAAAGAACCCAAAATACTTAATGTTCATGAAATCAATTCATAAATAGGTTGCAGGTCCGTCTCTCTAATCTAAACTTCAGTAGATCTCATAAAATATAATTAAATGGATCAGAAAGATTGAGTAACTATTGATCAAACAAATTTCAATTTTGTAATTTGTCTTCTTAAAAAGCTTCATCATTAGTACAAAGCATGGAAAGCATTCATTGAAGTAGGTATGAAACAATTAATGGTTGATTGACTTACTCCCCATAATTACTCTGTACTTGACATTTCATGTATTCCAATGGCCACACAATCCACCATGCCAATGTGGCAGCTATACCACTGGTCAAAAATGGTCCAATCAATGGCTTCTTAAAATGTTCGGGAAAATGTCTTCTACCAGAATCAACAAGTATAAAATATGTAGTCATAAGTCCTATAGTTCTACACCATGTTACACCAAAACCCTACAAATGATATAAACTCAATATGGCAAGACAAGAAAAATTCCTTCAATAGGGTATAGAAAGCTACTTATTTTTGAAAGACTTATTTACAATAAAATGTGTGTAAAATTTGATAGCAGATTTGGGACAAAATATGAATTAACTGTAACCAAATGCTAACACCTTATATATAATAAACATCATAAAGAAATTCTTATTTTTCTAATGTAAATCTAAAATCATGTACCCCTGTATCTAAGAGTTGACTCTAAGCCTAAAGAGTAAGTGTTCCAATTTACTGAAACAATCAAGCATAACATTGTCAAATGTCTTGGTATGTTGAAATATGAACACATAATTTATTTAATTTATGTGCCAATTAAATCTAATTACATATGCGTTATCATTTTAGATTTGTCTACAAACGTAATTTTTTTTGTCTTTACTGGGTTCATATCTAGAAGACAGGTAAAATTATAAAATGTAATACTCACAGTATAAACATCTCTTAAATGCCAGGTCTGTTGAGTTTGTCTTCTTACCTAGGATTCAGAAAGAACATAAAGGTTCATTTACTAAGTATTAGGAACACTAATTGGCCAAAGTACCATTCATTCTAGTACAACTAAATAATCTCAACCTATGGAGCAAATAAGAGTCAAGTCTTCTTACTTTTAAAAGATGCAGCACTTTATAAAAATGATCATGTACAGAAGAACTGATACATGTACTGTAATCATTCAAAATGGTCATCATTAGCATCTCAGTATATTTTCTTCTGCATTAGTACCATTAACAAGAGGCTCCCAGGAGCCTGACTTGCTCACCAGGTTAAAGTTTGTTTTTCAAGAAACAAGGAGATGTCCAACAATTTTGACTCAAGAAGACTTTAGTAGGACTTATCCTAAGGATCATTCAAGAGCAATAACTCTTATAAGGAGTTGCCTGACAACTTTGATCCCTGAAGGCCTTATAATAAGGATCATTTCAGCTATTGAAAGAGTTTGGCTAAACCTAACGGTTTTGAGATATATGCAAAAAACTACTGTCTGACCCCTATGTTCTATTTTTAGTAATGGCAGCCATGTTTTTTGTTGGATCAAAAATCTCCACATCAGTTCTATGCAGGATATCACAAGGAACATTCATACCAAGTTTGATGTCAATTGGTCAAAGGAGTAGATTTTCTAAAGAAATAACATTAAAAATAGCAAAAATCATTGAAAAAAAACTCCAACATGGCTTAATGGATTAAAACCAAAATTTGACCAGAGATAGATCTCATCATGCTTTTACCCAGTTAAAAATTTAGCTAAACCTAATGATTTTAGAGATATATTAAAAAATCTACTGTCTGACCCTTATGTTCTATTTTTAGTAACGGCAGCCATGTTTTTCAATGAATCAAAAATCCCCACATCAGTTCTGTTTTGTACAACTGCTAACGACGACGATGGACGCCAAGTGAAGGCAATAGCTCAAATGGCCTTTGGCCAGGTGAGCTAAAAATTACTTGATGAAAGTGGTTGGTATTATGCCAAAAAGTACTTAATTCTTTTTAAATTACTTGATTATTATTGTACATGTATATTTATAATTTTAAACATTGCAAATTAATTGCTTTAATGCATGTACTACAGTAAGTTATATCTATGGCAGCTTACTTTGGCAAATTCTAGTGGAGTTTCTATAATAGCTCTAGATGTAGATGATGCAAGACCAGCTCCAATCACTCTCCTACAATAAATTTGGTTACAAGTGGTTTAAATACAATCATGAGTCTTTTCATGAAACCCAGGCCAGAGCCCACAAACGGATACCACCTGTATTGCTAGATGACCTGTACATAGGCACACATATGTATCTATATATAACACCTAGATGAACTGTCTACCACACATCGTGTACTAAGTTACAGCCCTAGATTAATTCAATTTCCACATAAATTCTTACGATTCAATATAAATCTAAATCTGATTTAATCAGAAGTTTATAAACATGAAAGATGCATAAAGCATTTATAAGATACTCAGTAAGCAATGAAATGAAATTATAATGCTGATGTCCGAAGAAAAATAAAGGAAACCCAAAATTCACTAAGATAAAAAATGAAGGTAGCAGTTGCAAGTCATGTGCGGTAGATACATTTTTAGAAACTTTCATAAAAAATCAATTCAGCTGTTTATGAGGAGTATTTGATACTAAATGGGTACCTTCAACCATCTGGGTTAAAGGTTAAAAAACAATGTGCTAATGGAAGCCTGAATTTAGATCCAAAATTCATTCAGATGAAAAACGAAATAAAAAGAACACAAAGGCTTCATTTGCATTTAACTCCTCTGAATATGTAAGAACAACCATGCACACCGATAGATTGGAGAAGTAATTAAAAATGAAGGTGTTGTACTTGATTTGGGGAAATAAATCTGGGCAGTATACTGATGCTATGTGCAAGATACATTGTAAAAAGTCAAGAAAGGTGCAGATTGTTATAAAACATTAACATGCCATTTGTTACTGAATATTTTGTACAAATAAGAAATGTATTAAAAATGATGAAGTACAATTACATGTATATCGGTAATTTACTTCTTCTCACTTCATAGAAACAGCGAAAGTAAATACTGATTTACTTCACTTGACAAAACAATTAAAGTATCACCTCTATACATACACGTACATATTACTTGACTTTTTCCATCATTAGGTGTCTGTGTTGCATCATTAAGGGACTTATGAAAAAGCATTATAAGGAGAATGGATATGGTGAATATGTCAGAGACAACAACTCCATCGGGATGAAAAATGTCTGATCAAGGCCACCCATGGATCTTCACATTGAAGTTCAATGAATGATGAAGAAACCCTAACACCACAGGGCAGGCTGCAGCTGGCCCAAAAACAACATTATACAGAGGTATAGCAAAATAGTTGCCCTTTTATACTCAAACAACATAAAAGTTAACTGAAAGTGTGAGAGTTAATACAGAGGCCAAAAATTCCTAAATTGGGAAAGGCGCAAAACATGTGTTGGATTAATATTGAATAAAAACTATATTTACATAAAAAAATAAGAGCTGCTGTAAAAAAGTAAAAAAAAGACGTGTTCCTGAAATGGGTAAGTGGAAGCAGCATTTTTGATTTCATTATTTCTTTTTCAACAATAAAAAAATTAATGCATACCAATAAAACATTTTAAAGTTTGCTTCTACATATTTTCATCATAGTTAAATGATTAAGATTTTTTTTAAGCATACAACTTCCTTCAACATTTATCATAAATACAAAACCTGCAAAAATATTAAAGAAATTGTGACAAAATTATATTAGTTTCATTATTGATTTATAACTGTGAAAGTATTATTTTTCATGGGGTACCAATTTTCGTGGTCCAGAGTAAAATATATGTAAAGTATCATATAGCAAATAGATCATATCAATTTGGATCAAATTGCAATATATGGACTGGTTGGTTGCCATACAAATTCAATGGACCTCAGCTACACATATACTTCGGTCCTTATAATTTTTTGGGGGTGACCAACCAGTCTGTATATTACCATATAACCCTCAGCATCATGTATAAACATTTGAAGTATAGTAAGTTTTTTCACCTTACTTAAGATCAGAATTTGCTGGATGGTCCTTTCATTTATTCACATGCTTGGCTGTGGCCATTTTAATGCTTACTGGTAACATTTCACTACCATTGATAAATTTAGAGAGAGGGAATATTTTTTCTCCATAACTGGAAGAATTATACATTTTTGTTCAAAATCTTGATTATACACCACATTACCTTCATGACCCCAACCTCAAATCTATAGTCTGTCCCTGAGTACTTTCATTAAGAAGGCTGAATAAGTCCTGTCAACTGAAATCATACTGGTAAGTTCACAAATTTGAAATAAAAAAGGGAAAAGATCAAACATTTTCTGAAGTTCAGAGTGCTGCAACACTCCTAAAATGACAATCCAACCCAGGGCTCACGCTACTGGGCGATTCGGGCAAAATAGTCACCCTGGAGTCGCTCACTTTGCCCTCAGAAGACACCAAAAGCGAAGTGAAGTCACCCTTTCATTTTCAGAGATCGCCCATGATCAGGACTGTACCCCGTCTTTTAGCGGTATTTTGACCAGAGTTATCTCTCTTCTGATAACAATTCAAACAAAAATGGTGCCAGTTCGAGAAAATAAATCGTGAACATTTTCGGGTTCTTTTAACTTAAATTTATCTCAATTGATAATTTGGTAGAAAACCCGAAGCGTTTCTTTTGATCTTCATGTTTCATAACAGAACAATTAATTCTCCATTTCAACGGAACATTTTTAAGCTGGAGACGAGTTCGTACCGACCGCTACAAATATGTGTCAATATAGTTTCAGTCTTGATATGTCCGTAATAAAATTTTTAAATGATTATTGATACTCTTAATCAACTTATATCTAGAGACTGGATATTTTGAACAAGAAATCATTATGGAATAAGTTGGATGAGAAAAAAAACGAACAACATAAAAATTCCAACAGAATGTCACTGAAAGTTTCTATTCTAGTACTGCTAAAAAAAATCAAAAGGACAGTGCAATGCAAGAAGTTTTGCTTTGCTCAATCATATATTAATATTGCTGTAATAAATTTGGTAAGGGGTAGAGGTATAGATTAGAAATTCAATTTCATGAATATTTGTATAATATGATACAGTCAATCATCAGTCAGCGGGCTGATTTTATTTTGTTCAAAATATTTAGTTACTTACATATGTAGCTTAAATAATAAGTAATATTTATCTCAATAAAAGAAAATGAAAATATGAAAATGCTTGCTTATATTGTGTGCATGCAAGTAATATATAACGCACAATTTTTAAAAGGCATTAGTAAATGTTGTGTGACCGTGTTCACTTCTCCCTAGTGTCTCTCTGAAAGAGAAGTCACTTCTCCCCATTTTTCTCAAGTACCTTGAGCCCTGGTCCAACCTCTATGATAAGTTTTTTACTTACAACTGTAAACCACCAGAACCTGGAATTTCTGTTTTCCCTAATGGCGTGTCAAACCTTGTGTACCTACAAAATATCACCAAGGAAATGTTCATACCGGTACATATTTTGGTAAATAATCCAAAAGGAAGCAATGACTTATGAAAAACAGTACCATATAAAAATAAAACATAAAAACTTCGAAGTAATTACTGGTAGTTTCTAAAAATTTGATCTTTTTATCTTAATTTTATTCAATTAATTGATTTATTAAATTAAATGTCATCTTACATTGCTTCAAAAACAGCAAACTGTGTAGATCTATATATTCCTGAACCCCAAAGTGGTGGTACACAGCCCCTAAAATTATAAAATAAAACAATAATCATAATGATACCATATTGGAATGTTTCAATTGAAACCAATTTTAATCCAATAAAAGTTATTTTTTAGGAGATTTATTTAGGTAGTAACAAATAACAAAGCAAGATGGAAGACAGACCATACATGTACATGAAGGTAATGGAAATAGGTCACATTTACTTTTTTTTACAGCAAATTCAAGTGTGCTAATAAAATGACAAATTTTACTTCTAAATTATTTCAGAGCTCAGTTTTTACATTTTACAGAAAAATATTCATGTTATTAAAATGATAAACAGAGGAAACATACCGATACAACCCTACTACTCCTTGGGTCCGTAGAGTTTTTGCAAATGTTTGGAACATATCTGCTTTCTCAAATCCAACTTGTGCCTGCATTTTTGTCTTCAAAGTATCAAAAGGGTGACCAACACATACATTGGTAATCCCATATAGAATTCCAACTGCAACCAAAAAAAAAAAAAATAGACAATTTTCAGTCATTGTAAATATATAGTAAATACTAGTACATTTTGTAATTCAAGTTGTCTTTTTATTAATGATAAATTGAAAGTTTATGAACCAATTATTTTTGATTCTAAGATAGAGGATGGTTCTATTTTGATTACATGTGACAGAATGCACTTGATCTGTTATTTAATTTTTTTTCATTAGATTATTCAGTTTTCATTTTTTGTAATATTTACTATAAATCAGTGTAACATTTTAGTTAAATCATATGGAACAGCAGTCATCCACATAGCTAGGCGGAAGCTCCAGCTTCCACATACTTTAAAAAGAAAATAATTAAAATAAAAAATAAAAAACATATCAAATTTAATTACATTGCAAATATGTTTGCATCTGAATCCCTTTGGTTATGAAGTTTAAATTTTTGCCTATCAATCATAAAAGCCGGCAATTCATGGATCTATGAATGAATTATGACTGCAAATTTTCTTGTTTGGGATTTATCTTCAGTTGAAGTACTGATTTTCTAGTGTTAGTGGTAGTAATAAACCTCAGGCAAAATCACTGAAGCGAAACCATTCTGAATTGTCAAATGAATCAGATCAAAGTATGGATTTAACAGGGATGATTAACCTACAAAAGGACATTGACGAAATTAAGTTAAATCTTCAGAGTTTAACAAAGAGAGAAGACCTTGATAGAGCTACAGAAGATCTTGTTACGACCAATGATATGGAGATAATGGTGACAGCAATTGTGAGGAAACTTCTCCAACAATTTGAGTCATCTATGGATAAGAAACTGCATGCAAAAGAAACTCAGTTGAAAACAGAAATGCAAGAGCAAATAGATGCTTTGGCTGTAGAGAATGATGACTTGAAGAGACAAGTTGAACAACTGAAAAATTCCAGCAATAAAACCAAACACAAATTGCATGAGAATGCTAAGCTTGTGAGAGATGCATTTATTACCAGCAATTTTAATGAACAATATTCGAGAAAAAACAACATTAAAGTGATGAATTTTCCTAGAAAGGAAAAATAGAATTTGAGAGCTGACTTTAAAGAAACCGTCAAGAAGGATTTAAATGTGGAGCTTCAGGACAGAAATATAGTGGCAATACATCATATTCTATCAGAAAAACCAGAACCAAACCTATTATAGTAAAACTTTTTAATGGTGATGCCAAAAGAAGTGTGATGAGGGAAAGAAAGAACTTAACAATGTCAGATTTGTTGACGATGTCACTAGGAAGAATTTGGAACTTATTAAAAAACTTGATGAAACTGAATGGTTAGAATCAGTTTGGTACTATAATTGTGGGATTTATGGTAGAACAGAAGATGGGCTTCAGTTGAAGTTTGGACTGTTTGATGACATTCAACTGAGATTATGTCAAGGGAGATAAAATAAACTTGTGTATGAACATTTAGTCCTCAATTTACACATTTAAGCATTTTTTGACAGTGTAATTTATTTTTTCCTATCTGTTTGATATAATGTCATATATATACTTTATATATAAAAATTATTTACACTTATTTTAGGTAAAAAGTATAAATATACATATAAGAATTCAGCAGTAATATAATAAAATTTTGAGAAAACTGAAAATTTAAATTATACATGTAAAGAAATGTATCACTGCCATATTGAATCCCTTCAAAATAGTTTTTAAGTCTTGTCCCCCATTTTTTATGTACGAGTGAAAAAAAATTGTCCTGTTCTATATATGTACATATGTTGTGTATGTGTACTGGCTTGGAATTTATTACTCTTATATGAATTATATGTATCAATGCTTCTTTCATTTTGTGACAAAATTAATCATATCGCATGTTTTTGTTAGAATGATATACCTAATATGGGTTCTATAAAAATTTTCTGTTAATTGTCAGGGATTGAGAGACACTGCAAAGAGAAAAGATGTTTTTAACATCCTGAAATCACAACACTGTAATATTCATTGTCTTCAAGACACACATTTTTTCACTTGAAATCGAGAGTAATGTTCAATCTAGGTGGGGCTATGAATGCTACTTTTCTTCACTGAATACAAACTCCACAGGAGTAGAAATTTTTTTCAACAATAATTTTGAATTTAGTGTTTTAAAGGAGAAGAGAGATGTAAGTGGAAACTATTTAATCCTAGATATTGTAGTTCAAAAACAAAAAATGACTGTTATGTATACATGGGCCAAATACAGACTCCCCTGATTTTAATGATATGATTTTTTCTGTAATAAATGACTTTGGTATTGAAAATTTTGTTATTTGTGGTGAATTTAATCTTGTTCACAACCCTAATTTAGATTATCATAATTATTTACATATTAACAATCCTAATGCTAGAAATAGGGTTCTTGAGTTAATAGAACAAAGAGGTGTATTTGATTCTTTAAGGGAACTTTTTCCAACTTTTTTCCAAATGTCAAAAACAAAATTTCAGATATTAAAAAACAGTATGCTGCTCTTGTTTTACAACTTTGACAATATTGATAGTATGAATAATGAGGATATTCACTTTAGGATAAATATGCAGATATTTCTTGAAATTTTACAGATGGAAATTCGTGGCAAAACCATATCCTATTCTAGTTTTAAAAAAAAAGGAAATCTGAGAAAAAAAAGCATGACTTTTAAAAAAAAATAGAAAAATAGAATTATGCAGTTAAAAGCAGAAATAGATGAACATTCTATAGATGAATTAAAAAGTAAGAAGCATGAACTTGAAAATCTACGTAAAGAAAAGTTGAAAGGGAAACTAATTAGGTTAAGGGTACAATGGGTGGAAGAAGGTGAAAAGCCTTCAGGATATTTTGTGGACTGGAATAAAAAACTTTTGTAAATAAAATTATTCTGAAAGTAGAAAAAGATGATGTTCAAGTTATAACAGATTAGTTTAAAATATTATAAGAACCGAAATTAATTTATGAAAATTTATATCAATGTAAAGATTCTTATACTGGTTGTAATTTGAATGATTTAAAAAAAAAGATTTATATCAAACACAGTATAGCATTTTAACTGGTGATGAACAAACAATCTAGAGGGTAAAATTACCATCCATAAAGCAGGTGTTGTATTGAAAAAAATGAAAAACAATAAAACACCTGGATCAGATGGATTTTCAACAGAATTTTTCAAATTTTTTTGGAAAGATCTTCCACACTTTGTTGTGGAATTTTTAAACTATGGTTATGATATAGGTGAACTTTTTGTTACTCAGAAACAAGTAATTATTACTTGTCTACCAAAAGGAAATAAACCTCGTCATTTTTTGAAAAACTAGCGTCCCATTTCATTGAATAATGCAGTATATAAGATTGTCTCTGCAGTTATTGCAAACAGATTTAAGAAAGTTTTAGACAAATTGATTGACTTTGATCAGACAGGCTTCATTAGCGGGCATTATATTGGGGAAAATATTTCACTTATTTATGATATTATGCAGTATACAGAGGAAGAAGATATACCAGGTTTATTATTATCAATTGATTTTGAAAAAGCTTTTGATTCGATTTCATGGAAATTTTTACATTGTGTTTTGAACTTGTTTAATTTTGGTGAATCTATTATTAAATGGGTTAAAGTGTTTTACTCAAATATAAAATCTGCTATTATTCAGGGTGGAAATCTTTTAGATTTTTTTTCATATTGGACGTGGATGTAGGCAAAGAGATCCTCTGTCACCTTACTTGTTTATTTTATGAGCAGAAATTCGTGCTATAAAGATTTGTGGTAATAAGGACATATGTGGTATTCAGGTTTTGCAGACGGAACATGAAATGTCACAGTTTGCTGACGACACATCTTTAATTTTGGATGGCGATGAAAAATCTCTTAGTGAATCTCTTATTGAACTTGATTGGTATGCTAAAATATCTGGCTTGAATATTAATTTTTCTAACACCCAAGTAATTTGGATTGGGAGTAAAAAATATAGCAGTGATATCTTGTGTTCAGACAAAGATCTTTCTTTGGGTGAAACATCTTTTAAACTACTTGGTGTGAATTTTGACATTGATCTGAACAAAGTAGTTAAAATATTATTTTGACAGAATTTTGCAGATCAAATCATTGTTAAAACAGAGGACAAAAAGAAACCTTACTGTTATTGGTAGAATTACAGTCATAAAGTCTCTAGTTCTACCAATACTAAACCACTTGATAATTTCTTTACCAAACCCTGATGAAGAAACTATCAAGAAAATAAATGACCTCATGTTTACATTTATTTGGAACTCACCAATCAGTAAGGTTAAAAAAGATATTTTATGTAAAGAATACTCAGAAGGTGAAAATGATTAATTTAAATGTATTTATACATGCATTGAAATCAACTTGGACAGAAGAGTTTGGCAAAATATTTTTATGTCTTATGTAGACAAAAACAAATTGTTTAGTTGTGGTGGTGCCTACATAAAAGAGTTATATCTTGAAGATAAAAAATTATTTTTGGAAAGATGTAAGATCTTAGGAAATGTTAATAGACAAAGAAAGAGACACGAATTGGGAATATTTTCTTTCAAATCCTATATGGTTAAACAATATAATTAAAATAGATAATGAGCCACCATGTTTCAAAGATTGGTTTGAACATGGTATTATTTATATTAATGATTTGTATAATTCTGATGGTTCATTTTTTTACTGTAGAACAGTTACAACAAAAGTATGGAATAAATATTGATGTTATGAAATACAATAGTTTGAGAGCAGTGAAATATTTTATAAAAGGTACCACAATTCTATGTAGACCATTTATCCCTTCTCTATTTCAAAACCTTATTAGAAGTGAGAAAGGGTCAAAAGATATGTACAATATATTAGTGAAAAGTGATCTCTGTCCAAATAGACAAAAAAAAATGGAGTGAACTACTAAGTGAACATAATTTAGAATGGAACTGTATTCTCAATACTACAAATAAGCTTCTTTTTAAAATGAAAATTGTTGATGATCCTTACTGTACATTTTGTAACACAGAAAATGAAACAATAGAACATTTCAGTCATTTGTTATGGAATTCTAACATAGTTCAAGATTTTTTACATAATGTTGAATATTGGTTTCTTTCACATGGTTTAAGTATTACGATTACAAAACTGAGTTTTATTTTTGGTGATGTTTCAAAACTTTCTAAACATGACCCCCAAAACATTATATTTTTTAATATCAAGAAATATATTTACAAAACAAGGTGTTTTAAAAATAATTTATCTATAGTAGCATTAAAATGTAAGTTGTAAGATATGTATAAGAAAGAAAAAATGTTAGCAGTAAAAAATAAGTATATTACTAAGTTCAATATTAAGTGGAGTAAATTCCAAAATATATTTAATGTCTAGGACTCACAATGTATGTAAGTGAAATGAATGATTTATTAATGTATTTCAAATTAGAAAACAGGACTTCTCCTCTTTTGTTCTTGTTTGGTTTTTTTTTCTCCGATATATTTCTCCTTTATTTTTAATATTACAATTTATATATATAT
The DNA here is from genome assembly GCA_037379345.1 of Perna viridis. Classification (NCBI taxonomy): domain Eukaryota; kingdom Metazoa; phylum Mollusca; class Bivalvia; order Mytilida; family Mytilidae; genus Perna; species Perna viridis. Next base: position 6,130,217 of record CM074511.1, on the reverse strand, counting down.
ATATATACTCCCATTATTTACAAAAATATTTTTCAATAATATATACATTTCTGAATGAGCATATGTATTCTTTGTACACAAAAAATCATGTTGTGATATTTGTGAACAATATAAGTTACATGTTTTATGTAATGATGGTTGTATATGACTGTTGGAGAATTTAGAGAAAAAAAAAGCTGGCAGTGATTGATGAAGACGTCAAAGAACTAAATTTATACAGTATCAATCGATTCCAACAGCACAAAATATGCAATTTCTTCTCACTTTAGTCTTGATCCACCAATTTGATCAGTTTTGTTTTGTTTTGATATGATTTACATGTGTACAAGCCGATGAACCTATTGACACTTCCAATTAAAGATGTTTCAACATCTATGGCCACATCTACAAGCTGCTTAACTTCTTATTCAGGTTAAAAGATGACGTTGACCTGGATCAGACTCATATTAGCAAGCACCGCAAAGCTGTGTGAGCTCTACTGTTATTACGTATATTTTCTGAATTTCCCAAAAGGTTCCCAATATACCACAGGCGCTTGCATTACTTTACATGTTAAAAAAGTAATTTTCAAAGTTTCACTGTGAATTCCCAAGACAAATGACATCTTAAAGTTGCATACCATTGCGAAGCTTGGAAAATAAGGCTTCCAAAATCTAATGGTACTATGATTGTAGAAATTCTTCACAAATTCCATTTGACCCGGAAGTGGTTAGTGAGACATCTGAATTTTGTTTACGTCACATGATATGTGTAAAATATTCCCACCATCCGTGGAGAACTGTAATATTTCCGGTATCTGTACAAATTGATCTGACCGGCTAGTTACTAGAGATGCCTCATATAAATATTGTAAAGTATGGCAAAGTGCTACATAGCTATCGGCCATTTAAAAGGCAAAGGGAAATGGGATCAAGTTGAAATTTTGGAGAAAAAAAAATATTTATTTCACAGTCACTCATTCAAAACAGTTAAAAATTAGCTCCTTGCTCATTCATTGAAAAAAATTCCCCATCATTAAACAAGAGGCTCCCAGGAGCCTGAATTGCTCACCTTGTTGAATTTTGTCTTTCAAGGGCAGTAAATTTAAGAAGAATTTCTATCTATCATAGTTTCAAGATATTAGCTGAAAACTGTAAAAAAAAAACTGTCATTTTTTTCCCTTTTCAAGAGCAATAACTCTTACAAGGAATCGTCTAACAACTTTTTTCCATGAAGACTTTTGTAGTCCTAATAATATGGATCATTTCATCTATTGAAAGAATTTGGCTGACCCTATCGATTTTGGGAATATTATACACGAAAAATTACTGTCTGACCCTGTTTTATTTTTAGTAACAATGGCCACCAGGGGCTGCTCTGGCTTCCAAAATTCTGTAGCCAGAAAAATCGCCAGCTGCATTTTTTTGTTGGCAGTTTTCAGAAATTAGAGCCAAAGGGTGCCAAAAAAAAAATATACTTTTTTTTAAAAAAGACAGCATAAGTCCACAGATGAATTATCTTCAATTCATCAAAATAACCTCTCCATTCATGACGTGTAAACATGTACCCAAGATTCACTCTTGATGCATGTATAAAGCAGGTTTTTTGCTCTTGTCTGTCACTTTCATATGCATAAAATAAAAAAGTACTACTCCAGAAACAGGTACTTTACTTCTATCAAAGACTTTATATTACTATTCTCATATAGTCAGTGATTTTAAAACATGTTCACCTTTGTCCTTTATGGGCTAATTTATCTAATACAATATAATTTATTTTTTTTATTTTTAACGAACTTGATTCTTTTTCTCAAGTGATAAAATTTCTATCAAACTACATTTTGTACCATGGACCATTAACTGTGTCCCTGTTTAATTATCTTGATAATTGAATAGCATTTCTTTAATTAGATTTTGGGAATCCCCATTCTATTTGTTTACCAATTTTTCTGCCAAAAAAGTCACATGGCAAAAGTGTAAACAAATGTCATCCACTTTCTTTTACCAATTCTTTCATTTCAAAGTACTTAGACACTTCCTGATGGGGAAATCATTGTTAATTGGATTTAATTTATTCTGTTGTTAGGTAAGTCTGTTTCTGAATGTATTACATGGTTAAACAGGGCTATGAAACTTGTGTGTAGCCACGTGCACATGGCCTCAATTGTGTTCACATGTGACCAGATGATGAGAGTTTTGATTGGCTCAATAATATTTTACATTTGATTGACACCTCCCATGAATATATTGTCAGTCACGGTCGTAAATTGGTCATAGTCAATTAAACTCTGACCAGGTGTCAACACAAAATTAGAGAGAATATCCATTGCTGATAAACTAGCTGTCAATTTTAATATACAAAACCTAGGACAAAAGGGCAATAACTCCAACATGGCCTAACAGATTTTAATAAAAATTTGACCAAAGATAGATCTCATCATGCTGAAGACTTTTATTTACATCTTGTATATCAGAATTTACCTAAACCTAACGGTTTTGGAGATATATGCAAAAAACTAATGTCTGACCCCTATGTTCTATTTTTAGTAACGGTGGCCATGTTTTTTGACAGATTAAAAATCCCAACATCAGTTCTATGCAGGATACCCCAAGGAACATTCATACCAAGTTTAGTTCCAATTGGTCAAGTAGTGTCAGAGGAGAAGAGTTTTGAAAAATTGTTAATGACGATGACGGACACCAAGTGATGGCAATAGCTCACCTGGCTAACAAGACAGATTTTCAAATAAAAATATTGATTTCGCTTGCTGTTGAAATTTAATTATAAATATTGCACTTGCGAAACAAAAATTGTCATCCAATTCCCCCTCCTTTTTGTACTATTTTTTAGTATTTTGAAGAATCTCACACAGATAGTACACATATGGTAAAGCTCTCGGTGCTCGCTGATTTAGGCAATGCCTACTCCACATTAAACTGTATTTTATTTTGATGTTTCTGTCACAAGTATCGGTGATCGATGAACGATTGCAATTTTAGTTGCATCGATCAGTTCTGGTACTGTACAAAGATTTTCATTATAGGTGAATAGGAATAAAATAATACTTGCTGGCGAGTACATGTGTTGTGTATCAGTGTAAGTATTAATAAAGTTTAAACAGTTGTTGGTATGACAGAAGATCTTTTGAATTCATGGAAAAAGACACAAGATTCTATATAAATCAATTATTCGTCCGGTGTTTGAGTACTGTACTCCAGATTGGTCCCCATATTTGTAGGACGTCGCGCAAAGTACAGCCACAGGTGATCCAAATTATTCTACACTAGTCTATAGTCAATCAACAAAAATATTACCACCAAGTCCAATGGCCCCTTCTTTAACCCAGTGGGCTCTTTCCTCGTTGTGCGTCATGACAAATCTGCGTGCTAGCAAAGTGGCAACAGAGTAAGTGCTGGCAAGGATTTGTTCGGGGGTATTATTTGTGTTGTTGCGGGGGATATCATAGGGAAAGGGGAAGGAAACAGAGAAATATGCTGCAAGAAAATGGCGATTATTTCCTCTCGGAAAAGCTTTGGGTTCTTTAAAAATGCCCGATAAATATATAAAGTAACGCTGTGTTCTCGCTAACGAGATGTTCATTTCATTGGCTGTAAACTTAACCGAAACATAACGAATATTGTAATTAGCCACGTGCATAACAGCTTTTTTTTTTAAGGTTAAACCTCTAGATTCGGCATCCTTTATATAACAATTTACAAATAATATTCAAACCGTAGACATTTATTTGAAAATTTAAACATACCAAGTACATATATCCAGGGGGTCATTTTTTTCTGTAAGTGGAAAAGAGGGTTCAGTTGTTTTACAACTTCAAAGAGGGGGGTCATTTTTTTGCACATGGATTTCAAGGGGGATCCAAATTTTAAGTTAAGCAGAGCATTACACCAGTCAAATTAAAAATCAAGTTCACATATCAACATAACCATCAGGACCTAAAACATTTACAGTTATTAAATCAAATTGGTCCGACTTATCTGCTGACGATTCAATTTCCTTACCAATATCTTGAATCTCAAGAGCTGTGTCTGATTCTGCTTGATTTTGATAAGACTTTTCCAAAGAATTAAGTTTTGGAATTGAAGACTTGATTTTTTTATTGTAAGAATTCTTTAACATCTCAACTGCTTTTGCTTCAAAGAGTAGTGAAGGGAACTACGGTTATAACGGTAATAAGAAGAATGTTATCCAGGGACAAAGGCCAGACATGGAAAACAGACGTACAAAGAACATGAAATTTTGTTAAAATCAAATATACAAATTAACAAAAGCAAATGAGCAACTACGACTCCACTATAAACTTGGAGCATGGACCAGGTGCGCCAGTAGGGTAAGCGTCCTCTGCTTTTCTAGATACACCCACCGAGTTGCTCATAAAAAGACAAGTCCGGGGTAGATGAAAGAGGAAAGGAAAACCATGACACGTTGAACAATTCAGTTTTCATGGCGCAGATGGATACACCATAGCGATCCACGATTTCAGGATGACGACCATAACATAAAACTTCTTTAGGGATGACTTCAATCTTGTAGCAACACAACCTTGTTCCAGAAGTTTATTTGTTAGAATTCTAGCGCGATACAAAAACTCTGCGTAGTTTCGACAAGCTCTGGCATAATGTAGTAGTTGTTACATGTATACGAAAACTCCATACGCACGTTTAATAGAGGGGGTATCACATTTTAAAAAAATGTTTTTACGGGGGATAAGAGAATATCATGGGGGTCAAGAAAATTTTATATGATTTCAAAATGACCAGTCCCCCCTCCCAGGTAAATAATGATACATTCCTATATCCATTTGAATCGTAAGGGGAAAAAGGGGGCTATATAGTCAAATTTTGTGTCCCGGATCTTTTTATGTAATATTCAAACCAGAACCTTTTTTTCGCCTATTGCATCTTTGTATTTATATAAAATCATATATCATTGTCCTGCTTTTCTATTTCAAATGTGATCCTAGCCCCGACCCCACTCATAAAAATCAACATGGTTACTCGAAGGCGTATTCTGGTGGGGGAGTGCGCCCCCTAAAATTTGCAAAGCATGGGTTGTCATGGGTAGATTTAGGCGGTTTCAAGTTGAAACTTAAAATTTCTCGCTAATTTTACCACAAAAGATATCAACATTGCACCCACTCTATGATGTTCAAAATCCTGGATCCTTCCCTGTTACTCCTACAACGTAAGAGGTTGGAATTCCGTTCCTCTATACCCTAGGATGACAGCAAGTCAGAAAATAGCTTGCCAGACAACCTTTAGCATTGCTGGAGTATATGGTTTGCTACCTAAGCACTGTATTGTTTTTTTTATTTATTTCTTTATTGCTTTAATGGAGAATATTAAAATAGTTTCAAAACAGGCAACTTGTTTCATGCTAGACGGTTAAAGCAAAATATGATGAAAGCTATTTACAGATTAGTGAACAGGGATGGCTCCAGACACTTTGAAAAGGAGGGGTGCAAGCCAAAGTGATGGTGATGCTAACACATTATTTTCCATGTTTTGTCAATTTTACACATGAAAATGACTAATTTTCTGGTAAAAAGGAGATGTGCCAACCCCCTCTGATCAATGAACAGGTATTACCAGCACAGTTGACTAATAATTATCATTCGATAAGATGTCCTATTAAACAGGTGCATCATAAGCTTATGGTAGGATTATCTCTCTTAACTTGTGAACAAAAAAAAATCACAATTTACCAGTCTTGTAGAGTTTATACAAGGAAACCATGAATTCAGATCAATTCAATGTAAATTATAGGTGCAAGTACATGGCATGATTATGATTAGCTCAAAATTCAACAATAAATCTCTTCTTTTTCAAAATGTTTGTCTGTGAATGTTTATATTTTATTCTATTTACCCATGGAACTTGTTTTTTTTTTCATTGATTGGTTGTGGTTTCAATGCATACTGCAATAATTTCTTGCATTTCAGGACAAGAATGTTTTACTGTATGAAATGATCCTGCTTTATACTACTCTACTATTATGACATTTTGAGGCGGTTTCATAGTGCTACCTCACAGAATCAACAGTTGCTTAGCCAAATAGTTGTTACACAAATTACTTGTTCGAGAAGTAGTGAAAGATTTAGCACCCACTAGTCATAAGTAGAAAACTTAAATACATGTACCATTTATGTTTGCCAATGAGATAGTCATTCAAAAAACAAAGCAAGTAACGATTAAGCTTCTACAAGTGAAATCACCACATGGATATCAATAATGGGCAAACCACATACCATTAAGCAATCTATAAAAAGGCCCAAAAATAAATAAAGTAAAACTATTTACAAAAGACCATAATCAACCTAATCTACAGAAAACAATGAAGTAATTTTTTAGCTCAGTTGATAGAGTGACAGCTTGCAGTGCAAGGGATTCTAGGTTGTATTCCAGGATGGTACTGTCAAGAAGTATACATGGCTGTTATTGTATACATGTATGAAAGTGACTTTTACTTTTGAAGCACAACACATTTAAACCTTGTACATTTGAATAAGAAATATGATTTTGAAAATATTTATTTTCAAACTTCAGCTTCATATCAGCTTTCATTACAGTGCAAGCAGAGATTTGAACAGCATTGAAGATCATCTAAATTATACATGTATGAATTCTTTTCAGTCATATATATGCCAAGGATGACCTGGAAGTATAAAAATCAGTAATAAATATACATAATACTCATATTCAAAGTTAATGTGATTCATGAATCCTGTATTGAAGTAGACCTCTATTTAAGTAAACCCTACACTATATGGATCATTGGATGTTTTTTTCTTCAAACAAAACATCCCATTATGCTAAAATATTATGTCTATGTTACAACCTTCATTTAAGTGTCATGGGAACTGAAGTGCTACATTTTAAGTGATAAACACATATGGGATCTATCTACAATACACATGTAGAAATAATACAAATACATTTCTAAAATAAATTGACTAATGAGAGTTTCTAGTGAACAATCAAAAGACTTTGAAAGTGGGGGTCCAAGCTAATAATTTCCTCATTTTTGCAAAAATTTTCCACATTACTTCCAACATTTCCCAACAAAAGAGGTGGGTCCTACCTTTGGAACACCCCAAATCAATATTAATTTTTTTTTTAAAAAAAAGGCATAAAAATATTGTATACTGAACCTCAAATACCTACACAATCTATTATCATACTTCATTTGAAGAGAGCTTCCTGTTATGTATGATTTGTCTGGTAACTTGTATCATTGGTAGGTGAACATGACGGCTGCATCCAAAATTTTCTGGAAAATATCAAAAAATATTTCCTTTTAATATGGAAAGAGATACTGAAAATCAACATGGATAGACTTTTATCATACTGTGATGACTATGGTATAATTGTACATGTTCATGACAACATACTGTGCAAAAGAAATCTGATGACTAATAAAACTAGTTCATTATCCTTAGTTACTGATATACAATGTAAGTCAACAGCTTGTATTTATGGATCTATTAAAAAAGTAAAAAAAAATAGCACGATAAACTTCTTAAAAAATTGAAAATTGTGTCATGTACAAGGTCATACAAATGTATATGTTAATGTTTAGATTAATTTCCAAATCATATAATTCATGTAGTTTTCTTCAAGTTATGTATGAAATGTTCTCATATGACTTACATGTACAATACCAAGGAACATTTATTATTGTTTTTGATTGCTATTGGTCAACTATTCAGCAATACTTGTGTCACTGGAGTTTCCTTGACCTTGTACATGAATTTATTTTTGTTCTCAAAAATGAAATATGGGGTACTGTATACACAAATAACAGATTCTTGTAAGGTTTTGTTTGTGTTACCCTCATCATGTTCAACAAGTTTGTATCATAGACTGTTTCATTTAAATGAAAATCAACAGTCATTGACTCAACGACAACTCTTCATGTCTTTATAAAAATGTTTGTATGGACTATGGAACATGTATACAGTAGTCAGTACACATGTAAGGCTTAAGAAAGTTTCTTGTGTACCATATCTCCTGTAATTTATACTGCACACATTTACTTAGACTACAGCACATGATTTAGACAAATTATAATTAACAAATACATGGTATATGATAAACACTTACGTTATTTATCATAGTTCTTCATTATTGTAAGTTGTAACTGTGTTCGAGCTAAATAAAATATTTGTATTTTCATCATGGCGGCACTGTAAACATTAATGAATGCATATCATTAATGTTCGTTCGTTTTGCTAATCAATTTTTTGATATATAAAAATATAAAAACAAGAAAATATAACAAACAATTGAAATAAAAACAAACTGTCATGTTCGAAATGAAAAAAATATACTCAAATAAAACATTAATTTAGCGACAAATATGCCGAAGTTCATAAGCAAGCTGCTGATAAAAAAACACAATGGAGAAAATTTTAAATAGTTCCGTGTTTTTTTGTAGAAGGTTTGGAATTATCTCAAACTACGATTTTCAGGTTCATTTGTATTCATCTTAATGTGTCACTTACTTTTTGGTAGAATATATGTCCATATGTGAGTACACGAAACTCAAATTCAGACGACCCCCCCAATGTGACAGCATGGTTTTCACAAAATACTGTTCGGAAGTCTGATTTTAGTTCAAAAGTCACGTAAAAGTCCGAGAATTCCGAACTCTTGTTTCCACTGGCTGGTTGTTGACACTTAGCCGGATGTTGTGTATGATTAAGAAAGCTTGAAAAATTAAGGTAAAAATCAATTAATTTAAAACACCAAAATGACCCTACTATTTAGTTGTTCTTGATTGGCTGAATTGGTTGTATTTGAAATACAGTGCGCGTTTGACTGCAAGGTACCGTCCGTGCGAGACTCGACCGGGTAGTCAAGCACGGTAAAATTCTCCTGTTAGTAGTATTCCAAAGTTTAATGTGATAACGTAAGGCAAGCCAAAATGCCTATTTATGAATATTCAAATAATAATAGATATTTATAAATGAACTATAAATATAAATTAATTAAAAATATTTATAAATGAATTATAAATATTAATAATTGTCTTGGATTTATAAATATTTAAAGTTAATAATTCAGTTATTGAAATTTATAATTGAGGATTAAATAATAAATTTATTTGTAAATCACACCTTATTTATGGATATTTATAAAAATACATTTTTGTCCACTTTGGTTGCAATTATAAATATTTGTAATTGCCATATTTATACATATTGATAAATGAATTATTAATATTTAAAATTGAATTATAAATATTAATAAATGATTTATAAAATGAAAAAATGGCTTGGACACAAGGATAATAGGGTTGACAAATTTTGATTGCCACTGGAAATAGGGAGAGGTGGATAGGGTCGGGCAATTTAGCCTATTGCGGTGGAGTGCAAAGGTTCTTACTCCTATCGGGTACCACATCAGGCCCAAGCGCCAGAATAAAGTTCAAAAATGCCCCATGCCTATTTGTGAAAAATACCACAATCAAAGTATTTATTACGCATATCATACATTGCATAACAAGTTGTAACTCCGCAAATTTCCTAATTTCGTCTGGGATTTTCTGAATATTTTTTTTTCTGTTTGGACAGAACTAACTTGATTTAGGAAACACTTTACTTTTGATAAGATGTGGTTTGGAACCATTTTTCGTCTTCCACCGACAACAAATTTGAACACCGTCACGTTTTGTGTGCGTACATGTCTACTTTATACCAGGCTATTTTTACTGTTACGCTCTTGACATTTCTTAGATGTTTAAATATAAAAAAACTTCAAGAGAGTGTCTTTTCATATTACTTTTTATCTTCATGTTTCATGTTTGTTTACCATAAATATATATCTTTTCTGTAATTGTGTATTTTTATCTCGATACTCGACCTTTTTAACTCGATACTCGACCTTTTCAACTCGATACTCAACTTTTTTGACTCGATACTTTATCAAAAGTGAATCTCATTTTGTTTAGAGTCTTTACAGAAAAAAATGACGTTATGTGTAGCCACTTTGTAAGTTATATCGAAGAGTTTCTATTACGAGTGATTTGATTGGATTTTGGATCCTGGTTAAATTTAAGTAACTCACTAGATGGCGCTGGACGATACCCGCAAAATATGAATGAGTGATGTCAGGGGTTTGAGGGAGCGAGGGTGGACTCAAAACCCTGACTCGGGAGGATGTATGAAATAAAGACATAATGATTTAGAATAAAATAAAAACATTCCTATTTCCTTGAAGCGCGTAAATTTTGGATTCAGTCCTTTATTTTTGTTCACGAGCTTGTAAATTTGCACGTGTCATTTTGAAATCAAACATATAAAATTTTCTTGACCCCCCCATGATATTTCACTATTTTTTTACCCCCTTAAAAAACATTTAAAAGAAATGTGATCCCCCTCTATTAAACATGCCAAACTTTTAACATACATGATATGTAGGATACGTAGGGTATGTAGGATATGTAGGGTATGTAGGATAGTAGGATATGTAGGGTATGTAGGATAGGTAGGATATGTAGGGATATGTAGGATGTGTAGGATATGTAGGGATATGTAGGATATGTAGGATATCTAGGGATATGTAGGATATGTAGGATATGTAGGGATATGTAGGGACTGTAGGATATGTAGGATATGTAGGGACTGTAGGATAGGTAGGATATGTAGGGATTGTAGAATAGGTAGGATATGTAGGGTATGTAGGATAGTAGGATATGTAGGATAGGTAGGGTATGTAGGATATGTAGGATAGGTAAGATATGTAGGATAGGTAGGGTATGTAGGATAGGTAGGATATGTAGGATAGGTAGGGTATGTAGGGACTGTAGGATCTGTAGGATATATAGGGTATGTAGGATATGTAGGATATGTAGGACTGTAGGATAGGTAGGATATGTAGGGATATGTAGGATAGGTAGGATATGTAGGGATACTTAGGATATGTAGAATAGGTAGGATATGTAGGGACTGTAGGATAGGTAGGATATGTAGGGTATGTAGGATAGTAGGATATGTAGGATATGTAGGATATCTAGGGATATGTAGGATAGGTAGGGTATGTAGGATAGGTAGGATATGTAGGATAGGTAGGATAGGTAGGATATGTAGGATGTGTAGGATAGGTAGGATAGGTAGGGTATGTAGGATATGTAGGATAGGTAGGGTATGTAGGATATGTAGGGATATGTAGGATATGTTGGATATGTAGGGTATGTAGGATATGTAGGATATTTAAGATAGGTAGGATAGGTAGGATATGTAGGGTATGTAGGATATGTAGGATATGTAGGGTATGTAGGATATGTAGAATAGTTAGGATATGTAGGATATGTAGAATAGTTAGGGTATGTAGGATATGTAGGATATGTAGGATAGGTAGGGTATGTAGGATATGTAGGATATGTAGGATATGTTGGATAAGTAGGATAGGTAGGGTATGTAGGATAGGTAGGATATGCCTGAAGATTCAAAAGTTCTCAAATGTTTCATTTAAGAGAGAAAAGACAAGTAAACGGAAAAAGACACATTTTAATTATCCAAATGAATCTCGCAATTTATTCAAATTGAAATTTTTTTGCTTTCCTTCCATACTTTGTAACATTAGTAATCTTGTTATGTTCATTATTGTCGTTAGTTTAAACATATTTATTTGCTCAAAAATACAAGCAAGGGATTGGACTCAAGTTACAACAACATTATGGAGGTCCTCTCCCATACAAACAATCACGATTACACAGAATGCATAATGACGGCAATTAGATCTAACTAAAACTAACAATAGAAATGAAAAGGTAATGCAAATTAACATGAACGATATGAAATTAAAAGAAGGAAATGGAATAAAAGGGGGGTCTGACAAAAGGGCGGGTGGGAGTAATGTGATAGATAGTCATTTCATGTATACATGTACATACAGTATTATTCAAACCTTTTAGTTGTTTGATAAAATGATGAACACAAGCAAAAATATCCGTGTTTTCAGCGTATGTGAGATTTTCGTCACCAGCCAACGGAAATTCTATTGTTACGTTAAAACCGTATAAGGCACCGACCATTTTATATTGAGGGGAGGGGCTGGGATATTTTTTTTTAAATATTAATTTCACTTTGAAGCTTAATAAAAAAAATATTTTGTTGTGGCAAGAAAAAAATAAATGAAGTTGTTTAATGGTAAAAAAAAAAATAAATAATATTGTATTCTGTTTTTCATTAAAAAAAAGTTTAAGTAGAAAAAAAAATTTAAAAAAAAAAAGAAAAGGAAAGGAGAGGAGAGGAATCTCATGTACATATTGTGAATGTACCATAAACTGCCATTCAACATGTTAAATTATGTATGAAGAAGTATGTAACAAATGTCTATCCAGAGACTTTTATTTTATATTAACCCAGTTTGTTAAACAAACTATTGGAAAGATGCAAAAAATACACGAACAACCACCAAACATTATAACCAATTTAGATTTTATCTCCAATAGAGAAAAGATAAGAATACCATGCCGTCCGATTATTCCCCGCTGTGGAAATTGCGTAGACTTTTTGACTATTTTTTGCTACTTATAGTTTAAGACCAAAGAACTTATGTACGCATGTATACAGGCATATTCAGTAACGAACTAATTAAGGTGGCTGAAAGGATTCACTTTGAAATGAAAAAAAGACTGTGCTATAGTTTTGAGCAATGAGAACTTACTTCTAATATTATAATTTGTTCTATTAGAATTAGTTCTTAATAGTATGTGCAATGAGGACAGTCCCTAGTCCTGACATATGTGACATATAAGTGTAAGAACTTATGGTTGAAAAGTTCCCAAACAAGCACAACATAATTAGTTCAGAGATGATGGCTTTATTGTTTTTAATGGGTCTTTTGATCAACTTCAAATGTTATTTAACATTGCTAATAAGAACCTGAACTACTCAAGTTTACTTATACGTAATCTAAGTCCTCAATAAATTTCTTAGAGAAAGTGCAATTAAATCCAAATGGAATATGGTGAAACCTTACGACACTTAGACTTATTAGTAGTTCAATGTGCCTAATACACAATCTCAAAAGTTTTAATTCATTAAAAAGTTACTCGACTGCAAAATATACAGCTTGTGCTGCCCAATAGCAGAGCGTGTGATCTCAGACTTCAAGTCAATAAAAAAAATTAAAAGTAATCAACATTGGTAACAAAATACTATCCAACATTACACGCAATCTCGTATTTGTTACGAAAGCACTGGTCTTACATAACTAATGACCCTGAATGCTCTCAACTATTAGAACCACCACTAAAGCAGACCCTGGTCAAACCTTTATAATGCACGTCTTTCATGAACAATTAAACTATTAATATTACTCCTTAGCACTTTTTATTTGTTGAAGATAAAATCATCACATGTATATACTGTTCTTTATATATGCATCTTTTACATAATACATTTAATACGAAACTAATTAATATTTTCACTGTATGATCTGAAGCCAATGCAACATTCCTGAAACACACTTGTGATATCTGTATATGTATTACAAAATACATTTGCTTTCACTTAACTATAATTTTTCATCCGCCAAAGAAATTTTTTTCCCTTAAGACTGCCTCAATGATTGCAAGCTGGAGCGTGGAGACATTATACGAAATTGGAAAAGCCACCGAGGCTGCAATAGAAATGGAGCGCTACAACCTTGATATTTTGGGACTAAGTTAGATGGACATCATCTGGAGCGGTCATACTGTCTTCAGGGAAAGTTCTACTGTACTCCGGACCACAAAACGAGGATTGCAACCATCAACATGGAGTAGAAATCTCACTCAACATGAAGACCAAATTATCATTCATCGAATGGAATCCTGTGAGTGAAAGATTTATCGTGGCAAGATTTATGTCAAAGATACAAAAAGTAACAGTCATTCAATACTACGCTCCTACCAGATAGACCACATTACAGTCGCTAGGAGATGGAGAAAGAACACGACAGCCGTTAGAGCATATCGAGGTGCTGATATAGCATCCGATAATGAACTTGTGGTGGCTAAATTGAAGATTAAGATAGCCATGGCAACCAGACAAGATCAGATTAGAAGGCGAAAGTATAACATAAGGAAGAGGCACAGTAGACAAACAATTGGAAAGAGTAAAATCCACACATAACACCACACGCCAAGAAGAATTAGGATTCTCAAAGAAGGAATACAAGCCATGGTTATCTGACGATACAATCGAGACAACTGAGAAGCGTAGGTCTATTAAGATATAACTTGACCAGGTCATGACAAGATGGTTGACGAGCGAACATATAAGTATTAGGAAAGAAGTAAAGAAATAGGAACAGACAGGATAAAAGAACCTACATCAACGAGCTCTCTTCAAAACTGACAGGTAGAAAAACCAAAACATCCAAACCAGTGAAAGACAAATATGGCAATGTGATAACAAACCTAGATCGACAACTTTTAAGTGGAGAAGACATATCAGATGCTCCTGATCTACCTCCTGGAGAAGACATTGATGTTGATATTGGCCCTATCTCGAAGGATGAAATCATAAAAGCCCTACGAATAAGGACTGGAAAAGCCCCAGGACCGAACCAAATTTCCACCTGAGGTCTTGAAGATCAGCCCGGAAAAACCTACATCTCGATTGATTGATTAGTTAATTGATTGGTTGTTGGGATTTTTTGCCCAGCAATATTTCACCTGTTCTGTTGACACTCGGACCTGCTCGGGGCCCTACATCGCCTTGCATGACCTGTTTGAAAACAGTCGAAATCCCTGAAGAGTGGAGTTTAAGCTACATCATTATGCTTCCAAAGAAGGGTGACCTGAGCAACTGCCAAAAACTGGAGAGAAATTCAGCTACTCTCCAGATTCCGATGCGGTCGATTATGTATAGACCAAATTGCCACATTGCAGGTCATCATCGACATAAACTTCGTGGACTTCAAGAAGGCCTTAGCATGGTTAACAAAAACGCACTTTGGAAAGTACTAAGACAGTGTGGAATCCCTGTCAAATTGTAAAGATTATCCAAAAACTCTACAAAAACACCAAACGGGGGTTTCCCGTTGTCCTTTATGATGCTTTTGAAAAATGCTTATGTTTCTTGCATTTCTTTTCTCTAAATTTAGCTGATTCCAGTCTCTTACTGTTGAATAGAAAAATGACCTTTCGGTACTAGTTGATCTGAAGTAGGGTATGGTATAATCCGCACTGTTGCGTAAATTATACGACTAAATATGGTTATTAAGTAGGGCATAAGATCACTCAAGTACTGTGGACACAGGTGGTTATGAATAGAGTAAAACATGTTAAGACGTTTGAATCGTCTTCTATCTTCCAATAACTCCCAACCTGTTTCATAGTAAATTGATTCCTCACTGGCAAAAATAGGTAATCCAGTTACAATACGCCCAGCTTCAAGTTGCAAGATCGCATGATATTGTCTAAATGGGTTGAAAAACGTCCCGTTCGAATCAAACGTTATACCTAAGTGTTTATGAGACGAAACAAATTCAATGGGTTGGTTTTGAAATAATAAATCAATGTCTCCCGTAATGTTGCGTTTAGCAATGAATAAAGCCTTGGTTTTGTGTGAATTAAAATTTATTAACCATTTTTTCAGACCACGTTGTTAAATTCTCTAAGTTCATTACATCTCCGATTGTAGAATACGATAAGAGTATGATAGCGATGTGCCATCCGCAAAAAGTCTGGTAAAACTGGTGAGATCATCAGCTATGTCATTAATATAAACAAGAAAAATCAGAGGGCCAAGAACGGAGCCTTGTGGTACTCCAGCATTTGTTTGAGAGGAGATTTTGAATTGGCCACTAAAACACTTTGCGCTCTTTTCGATAGGTAGCTTTTAAACCGGTTATTCAAATTGTCGCTTACTCCATATGCTTTAAGTTTTGTCGGTAGACCTGTGTTCCAAACTCGGTCGAAAGCTTTAGATACATCACAGAAAACAAAAGAAGATATATTTTTTTAAGAGTCATTGTAATTTTATGATAAATTTCTGTTAGCTGGTGAACGGTTGAATGGCCTGGGATAAAACCTGATTGATATTTATACAGCAAGTTATTGAACAACAAATGATTGAACATATGCTTAAATACAACCCTTTCAAAAACCTTGCCGACAGATGATATGAGTGAGATAGGTCTATAGTTTGAAATTTCTAGTCTATCGCCTTTTTAAAAAGTGGGATCACGGTCGCGGTTTTCCACAATTCAGGGAACTGGGCTGTTGAAAGGGATATATTAAAAAGCATAGACAACGGAAAACATATTGTATCTTTGGTATTTTTAAGGATATGGTGACCGATTGAATCTGGTCCTGTGAATTCTGCTTGCTTCTTCTTCTTTCATTACAAAAATCCTACCATCGGATATTTAAAACGAATCGATGTCATGGTCACGGCGATGGTTATACAATTGTTTCATCAGTGTTTGTCTGGTTCTGGTAAGGTCCTCAGTAATGAAGGTTTTTTTTTCTTTGAAGTTCTTCTTCGACATGTATATTGCGTTTTGATTTTCCAGTTCCTAAAACGGCATATGAGTTGGCATTTACCACCCTTAATTTCATCACAAATGTGCGAGCGGTTGATGTCGTCAGCAGAGAATCCGGGTTCTAGATTTAGCTTGTTGTCCACTATAATATTATCAGCCATTTGTAGTTGGTCTCTGTTTTTCGGAACGTTATGGAATCAGAGTGAGTTCCTTCGCCCATACTGCTCAAGTTCCTCTGTTTATTGGAACGTTATGGAATCAGAGTGAGTTCCTTCGCCCATACTGCCCAAGTTCCTCATACTCACTACGGACAACTGAAAATTGGGATTAATTGTCTCATATTCATATCTTATGACTTGTTCTAATTTTAAATTCGCAAGTTCTGTTTTTTTAGCTGTGTGTTCCTTACTCATGATTCTAAGATCATTTACAAGTGTAGTGTGTCCTTCGGTTATCCTTTTGTTATCATTCATGTATTTAACAGTAGCAGTAGAAATGTTCTAAAATTCTCTTACTTGGCATATACAGCATCACACTTTTCATCCACTAACTTATTAATTTTTTTCATTATCTGCCGAAAGCTTTTCAATTTTTCTGTTCTGATTGCTCACAATCAATTGAAGGGGAATATAGCTGTTGCTACAGCTTCTGATATAACTGATTTTAGTTCATCTTTTAATTCAGATATAAGTTCATTCTTGATTTCTAGTACAAATGATGAAATTATTGCTTTGATAACGCTTGGTTGTGTGACTGTTTTCTGCGGAGAAGAAAAGATTCACCTTGTGTTTTGAATGTAACATGGGAACTGTTCGACTGATCGTGACCAGTCATACCTTTGCGAGACACCGAAGACGATCTTGGTCTAGTTGAGGGGGGTTTCATACTATCACTTGAGTTTGAGGACAACTGACGCTTACGTGAATGACTTCTACCTCTTACATTCAGTTTGTCATTGTCATTTGTGTCGTGTGGCACTACATTTGAAGGCGGTATGTCGGTCATATTGTTTGTTTATACTTGTATTTGTACAACTACAGGTACACACTCTTTCAAAAAACAGGACACAAACTGACGCAAAAATCACCAAACTATGAGTCTATGACAGGTTAGACAGGGGAATCTACATCGTTTAACAACCAACTCCACATAAGAAAGTCCCAATTTACATAATCGCCCTCCGTACCGTTTACTACGTGGTTGCCGCAATAATCTGACATCATTATTGTCACTGGATACTGTGTCCTTTGATTTGCATATAATAACTTCCTCATCACTGAAATCAGTTCCGTCTATCTCTTCTATTATCCCATTATCATTGTCATCATCAGTACTTATTTCATTTTCATCATGTTCGTCGCTATTTTGATTATCGTCTGCCCCTTTAAATGCCTTGTGCTGTTTTGTCACCAGTGGCTTCTTTTTCCTTTTATCTGACCGTTTTCTTTTTCTAAGATCCAAGTCAGCCAGATGTTTCAAATTTTCTAGACATAATGTTTCTTTAACCAGATATTTGTCACAAAATCTGGTTATTGTTTCAGGCTGATTCAGTAAGTCTTTGTCAGCATTCTATAACTTTTTCAACTGTGCTCTTGGTTGGAATTCGTCTGGGATACCACGTTTACCATCTGCATTTAACCGTGGAGTATCAACGAATTTTTTATAATGCTCATTTGATCAACTGTCAAAAGAGCTCGAGTTCATGACGTGTGAAAATCCTGCATGTCTTTGGTATTATGTGAAAAGAATGAAATAAATATCTCGATCAAATTTCAGCAAAAGGTAGGACGAAGTCGAAAAGCTAAGAAAAATCCAGGAAATCCTAAATGCCGAGGTTAAAGATTTCACGGATGACAATACTGAACTTTACAAACAAGGAATTATTCGAAAAGGCTATGAAAATCAAAATGACTTATACTAAGACATTGGACTGGATAATTAATGAATTCACTCGGAGAAAGCTTACTGGAACTGTTAATTAAAGACCTCGTTCAGTATGGGCAACTAAGAGGCTGAATGATGGATGAAATGGTCGCAGTACAATGTTGATTTGACGGAACCTGTCAAGATATTCAGAAATACCGATGCAACATGGGACAAGTCTGAGCACCATTGGTATCAATGGATGCTATGTTTCCCCTTGGTAGGCAAAACGGCAAGAGAGAAATAAAGGTCACGAGATCCACTTACGCCAGGTCGCATCCCATCACCCTCTGGTTGAGCAAAATAAATGTTAGCAGTTCTTTTATAGCGCAATAGTTATTTATATATAAATATTTAGGGAAGCCCAAATTGGTAACAGAAAAGAACCGAGCACTCACGTTTGGTATGAGATTGTCTACCCCGACTTCTTGCGGCAAAATGATTTGATCCGACGTACAATTCTGGAAATCGCGACCCCATACCTTGCCAGATCTCGCCACGAGGGCGTGTCTATACACGCCCTGCTATATCCCCCCCCCCCGTGTATGTCCACGAACATTTTATTTATTGCAGAGCACATCAATATGCTGTTCCTATGATTTTATATTTTAATGCATAGATAACATACATTTTGTATATTTCAAGAAGCGCAATTGTTATTGTTTTTGAGTTCTAATATTATGACGCCTTATCATTTTGTTGTCAGTTCCTGTTGAACTTGCGATATATTGTTTACGAGTTCAAACTTATTCTATTGGAAAGACTATCTGGTTTGGGACCGACAGGAATAATTTGAGTGCTCCTTGAATGTTATTCAGATATATTGAATTTCCTAAATCGGACAAATGGGTTCCGTCCCATCTATGGAGATCCCCTTCTGAGATGCCAGTATATTCGGATGCCGGATAATGTATCTCCCATCTTCCGACACGGCATTTCTGAGTTCGAGATTTAAGCGTTTTCTCGCTTTCTCTAGCTTCTTCCCATTTCGCGCATTATGCCAGTATCGCCTCATGGGTAAGTCAATCCAAATTATGTTTGTATTTGGTAGAAATTTTAATCTCAGCACGTCACTTTTCATGCTATCGATTAAATTCTTTGTGCAGACTACCCAAATCGTTTGAGCCTAAATGCATAGTAGAAACGACGGGGGAGGAGTTGATTTTATTCCATCTTCCACGGAACTGGTTAAGGATTCCCAAAGCATACCTCTTCTCCCGAACCATCTGATGTTAACCCCTCTGTTCTGCAGGCCAAGATTTGACCCCCCCCCCCACTCTGTGAAATGCACTTCTCTGCGCCCAGTAAACGATTGATGAACCCATGAACCAAATGGACTTTTGACCATTGTTTTGTTGGGAAGCTATACCACTGGAGCTTGGCATGGGGTACTGGTGGTTCGTCGGCGGCGGGCTGTGACCAACATTATGTGCAGGGGCTGGTACCGCTGTCGCCAGAGATCCTGTCCTGGATGGTGCTGGGAGTGTCGGGCTGTCAGCATTTACATCCTTGTTTGTAGTTGGTCCAACAATGGGAGGTGATTGTTGTGGGGCAACTGTTTTGTCCGGGTTGGAGCATTGCTGATTCCTCTGTGATTGCGAATTTGATGAATGAAGCTGTCATTTGCCGCCTACGGGTCCTTCTGTTGTGGTTCTGTAGTTGAAGCGACCTTCTTTGGGGGTTCCTTTTTCTTTTCTGAGGTCTCATGATGTTGATGTTTCGCCAAACTTAAGATTGTTGACGATTTTTTCGATGCGATTTGAATCAATTTACTTGCTATGGCGAAACGCTAAATGACGTCACGCTTTGTGACGTATAAATTTAGGGGTTTGGAATCAATCCGGAAGAGAAACGAATTTCCGTAACGTTAGCTTTCATTAAATTGGTTTATCTAAAATAGCGACAAACCGTAGTATACTACCAGAAAAAAAGGGAAAGAACATATTAGAAGAAAAAGGAAAGCAAGAGAAAGGTTAAGAAACAGAAGAAAAGACTTCAAAGCTTATGAGAAATTGTTAAAAAGATTAGTGTCACAGGAAACATATATCAAGTGTTGCCCTCAGATTTTTTTCTTTCAATTCTGAATATAGAATCAAGGTTGAAGAATTATTAACAAATAGTCTCAATTCGACCAAGACAGGAATTGACTGCTATTAAAAAAAACTCTCTGCTTCTGATTTTTAAGCAGAAGCAGTCGAGATGTTAAAAGATTCTTACAATAAAAAATTCAAGTCTTCAATTCCAAAACTTTAATACTTTGGAAAAATAGGACCAAAATCAAGCAGAATCAGACACAGCTCTTGAGATTCAAGATATAGGTAAGGAAATTGAATCGTCAGGAGATGAGTCGGACCCATTTGATTCAATAGCTATAGAGGTTTTAGGTCCTGATGGTTATGTTGATGTGTGTACTTGATTTTACCAGTGACGTATAAAATACATAAATGCATTATTGTACATGAATGTGCAATGAAATAAAATGTTTAATTGTGGTATTATGTTTTCATTTGACTGGTGTTATGCTCTGCTTAACTAAAAATTTTGATCCTCCTTGAAATCCATGTGCAAAAAAAATAATCACCACTTCTTGAATTTATAAAAAAAATCTGAACCCCCCTTTTCCACTTACATAAAACAAAAAAAATGCCCCCCCCCCCTGCATTTTGACCAGCCCCCCTCCCAGGTAAAAATGATAAGTCCCTTACTATAAACGATCGGGTGTCATATACCAGAGTACCAGCGGTATTTCAATCCACAATTTATTTATATCTGGTAATATAATCACTCGAAATCCTAGTTTGGAAGTGTTCGCCCAAAGTTTCACATTCTCCCGGGCACCTTCTACGCTCAGAAAATGAATTCTTAAATATATTAAAATAGATTTTCTTAAATGAAAAAAAGCACTTGTGGCGGGGTATAAAAATTACATCACATTCATAATTGCAAGAAGTCCCAAATAAGTGAACCTTTCGGGATCCTCGGTGTTTTACCTTATATTAATTAATGTCTTGCCACTCCCGAAAGCTGAAATCTGACGTGGCCAATTGGAAAGGACATATGAACAGAAAGTGGTGTTAGATCCTGCATGTAGTGACTGAATGGAACAATTTTAGTGTGTCTATTTTCATTTGGATTGGGAATGTACGTGGGACTAAAGTTGGTTTGTGCAACTTTTTGTATACAATTGCACGACTTCCCCAATAACTCAATAATTTGCACGCCTTATAAAGTATCATGGAGTGGTATTTCGTACTTCCTTTAGTTTTCTTTTTTTTTATATTGAGTATTCGTATCTGTATGAACTTAAGAATGATACCAACTTGTCAGTTTGTGAACAGGGTGTTTTTTTTTTCTATTTGATTGGTAAGTTATAATAATTTAATTTCATGCATATGTAACACGCTTTCTGACTGTGACGCCACCAGCCTTATATCTTTTTTTCGATGTAGTCCTTAAATTTTGATACTAAAGTTAAATTATAAGGAATGACAGTTATTTTTTGGACTATTTGAAATAACTTCAATGCCCATGGTGCACACATGATTGAGGTTATTTCCTTATAGACCGAAGTGTATATAAACTACAATTAAATACACCATTCGTTTTATTTAATAACAGTATTTCTGTACTCCATATTTTGACAAACTTTTTAATGTGCAGTGTTGTTAAAAAACGACAAAAAAATGAATCAACCCAGCCTCATTGCAGTTGGTCATAAAGATGGCGACTTTCTCGGGGAAATATTTCATCTCTTTTTAAAACTTCATAATTGAGCCCGGAGTCTACAAAAGAAAGTAGAATTTGCATCTTTTTTGGAAGAAGGTTGAGCAGTATGATTTATCCAGAGTAATATTATACTAGTACCGGTTTCATAAAACGTCAAATTGAGAATTTCCTAAAATATTTTCTCAACTGAAATTTCGATCAGTCAGATCGATTGAAATTGGATATTTGAGGAAAACCCAAGGACTTGAGAAAAATCTCAACGAGATTTTTTATGAAACCGGTCCCAGATATCATAAAATGTATGAATATCAAAGTTGAGATATACTATATACGGGAAAAAATTCACTAACCACGTAGTCAGATTTGTCTGACCCCGAATTATATCAGATTTATCAAAATTAGCAGTATAATATCTAAGAAACGGAGATTTCATTCTTTGTTTTGCACATGGTAGAACCTCTCGGTGATGGTTCTGGTTTCCTATTTCGCTGTGGTTTTAATTTTGAGTACTTCCTGTATATAATTGATTTTTGGATTTCGATCTTCCTCTATATATTTTATTTTAATGCTGCTGATGAAAGGTTACTCCTTGAAACACGTGTACAGCATCTCAAAATTTGCAATATATATGATTTGGTATTTTAGTATTTCTTGACCGCTTTGGAAACGTGTTGCTCCTAGTTCGTGTTTTATTGTCTTGACATTGTTCTGTCATAAAACAATCGTCATACCTCTGTCCAATGGATCATTAATATATTCCGATGAATGGTTTCTATTATTGACACTGTTGGCAGGGTCAATTGAACCGCTAGCACTGTTGTCCTGTGTTTTCTGGTTAATATGAGCTGTGAGTGGCAACGGCAGAATGTTTTTGTTTTTTAAATTTTGATTTACAACCGAAGGAGAGGAGATGTTGTCTCCCGTAAACTTCTTTTCCATTTCTCTCTGTTTTTTTAGTGCTCTCCTACAAATTAAAGTGACAATGCATTGTCAAGCAGATTAAATACTATACATCATCAAAGGGCTTGTATTCTACGCGGTTTTACTATTCTATATATGTCGAATTTCGTTTTGTGATATAAAAAAATGCATTTTCTGATGTGAAAAAAAGTTTTTTTTTATATCAGAAAATGATTTCTAAATGTATAAAGATTTCCTCAAATTCCTGATGTCAGAAAATAATCACTTTTAAATTTAAAAAACGACGAGGATTTATTTTCTCACGAGTCTTTGAATGCACAAAAAATAAAATTTTAAAAGCGGACTTGTTTCAAGAAACAATGCAAAAAAGCGGACATAGTAATACGAAACACATCCTCAAGCGTATACCCAAATAAAAAACAGTAAATACCTTCAGAGGTCACCATAAGGTCTTCAACAAGTGAGAAAAGACCTTAAAAGCAAGCCCTGAATGCATTAATTCTGAACATCCTCCAGATCGTTAACATTGTGTGATTTAAAAAAACCCACTTAAGTGCATATAAAGGATAGATGTCTATGCTCACCAATATTTACAGAGGAAAACAATACAGATAGCAACCACAACAATTAGAAACAAAACTAATCCTGACAGAACTATCTTGTACATTATCAGTTCTGAAGCTAAAGAATCTATTGCAGGTCCATCTGAAATTGATAAGGAAATAAACTCATTATTTCTTTTTTGAACAGCAAGGAATATGATAACAAATGGAATTCTTAATTTATAATTTTACTACAAAGATTACGGAAATGTCAGCTTTTCCAAAAAGTGAATGTGAAAACACACATTTTTCTCTCCTAAATTTAAAAATTAAATTCGACACAGTAAGGGTCGGAGTTCATCAAATGCTTTCACGGTTCATACAACACTTGATTATGTATTCCGGAAAGCTTGACATGCGGTCTATACACTACCAGGGCCCATACATGTACAGGAAGCTGGTGTCTGAATGACGCGTTCACCTATAATCGAAGTTCTTGATGTGGTCCTACTAGCGCTGTCTACACCAATATCCGTTGTTATATTGCCGTCTCCACTGCCAATAATCTGATTACAAAATGATCCAGTTCGTCCAGGCACACATCGGATACAGGTACCATTATTACTGTTGCAAGCCCTGCCGAAACACGTTTCACTACACTCTACTCCGCAGTTAGGGCCAAACCATCCCCAATCACATTCTATATTTACACAAATGGCAGTTAAATTTAAACGAGATTGCAACTTTTCGAAACTTTCGTCAGTTAGAAACACTGCTGTTCATATTTACATGTTCAAGATGCTGTACTTACCAGAAGTAATCTGCTTTAACGAGTTGGAATTTTTTGAAGATGAAATAGTCAATTTCAAACTTTCCACAGGAATGTAACTGTGTACAAAAACATTATTATCTCCTTTCGTATTTGGTAACTACCTTCAGATATCAGAAAGGGATACTTTGGCTAAGTCTCGATTAATTTACTGAAAATGTGTTATTGTTCTTGTGTGACGGGGTAATTATTTATATATTGTGTCAGTTTTATGCTCTTTTACTTGAATGTAATTTTCAGCTGTTTTAAGAGCGTCAATTCTTACAAGAATTTAGTATCTTACCTTGCAGGCATCTGTCTCCAGAGAAACCTGACGCACAGCCTCCAATACAATACCCAAAATCAGGTTCACAAAACTGGTTCGCGCAATTCCTACTGCATCTGTTTTTACAGTTCTGCCCATAATAACCAATAGGACAACCTAGATATATAAGAATTATAGACAATATTAACCAGTACCGACAGCAATTACACTGGAAAGCCGGGGACTGTAAATATAATCATGAAAAAAATAGAAAATATTACGGTGTTACATGATATGCAAAACGACATCTGCAAATATATTATTTTAGTAAAGTGTAAATTAGATGTACTTTTGTAGATAGACCATGATATAAGATAGCAATGTTAAAGTTGACAACAGAACAGACAAAAAACTGAGTAAAAATAATTATGCCCATGCCTAAGTCATGTTGTACTGAAAGAAACCTCTTGCAGCAAATATAACGGTCTTCCAGTCTCTGTTAAGTTACATTAGTAAACTTACCCTTTCCCTAGAAATATATATTAAGTAAAAGGTAACCGATTTGTCTTGAACTAAACACTGACAAATAAACACGTCCACAGAACTGTCTTGCATCTACTAATCTGTATAAAACTTATTTCAGAAAACCCACCTGCTGAACTGTCTTTCACTTTTCCAAAAAGTAATAAAACCTTAATCACAATTGTATGATACTTACCGTAGACTCGCATCTTGGACACACCTTTTAAACTTTCGACCATAAGCACGTATTGAGTACTGTATTATCATTATCACTTAGACGTTTATAGTTTCATCAAAACCTTGCAATTTTAAAGCGGTTTTTCATTTTCCGTAAACTTAACCAATACATGTATTTTCTTACAACTACCATACCTCCATATCGATCCGTATTATCTACGTTGTAAAAAAGGCAAATCACAAAAAGCGTTGACTCACCTATCAAAATGTCTTACACGTCTGCAAATCTGTCATTGACTTACCGTATACCTCCACTTCACAAATCAAAAGAAGGGCTGAATTACCATTATATAAATGGTTAGTGAAGTATGTCACATATCGCCCACTCAATAGACAATCAACTTGATTGATCAATTCAGGATTGTTTCGTTTCTCTTTATAACAGCGTCGTCCAGATGGAATTTTGGCGGAGTCACTGACAAAAACCAAGTGGTTTTGAAGTATAGCGACAATATCTCTTGCTGTGAAATAATGTGAAAATACCATAATTAGTATACTGCTCGGCCTATATATTACTATACTGCTCGGCCTATATATTACTATACTGCTCGGCCTATATATTACTATACTGCTCGGCCTATATATTACTATACTGCTCGGCCTATATATTAGTATACTGCTCGGCCTATATATTACTATACTGCTCGGCCTATATATTACTATACTGCTCGGCCTATATATTACTATACTGCTCGGCCTATATATTAGTATACTGCTCGGCCTATATATTATTATACTGCTCGGCCTATATATTACTATACTGCTCGGCCTATATATTACTATACTGCTCGGCCTATATATTACTATACTGCTCGGCCTATATATTACTATACTGCTCGGCCTATATATTACTATATGTTTGACCTCATATCTATATTATAAATACATAATTTCATTAGAGATATTAATGGCACTTTTAAATCTTTAGACATCTTTGGAAAAACCCATAGATTAATTGTTCGGGTCGTAAATTCATCCTTTAAGAGCTTATACACATGTTGAAGACCTTTTGGTGATCTCTGAAACTATTTACTATTTAATTGGGTAAAGCATTGTTACGCTGATGCATTTCCCGTAGTTTTCTACGTGTTATAAGTTTGTGGATGTTTTACTTATTTTTTTTCAAATCTTCGATTTTTTCATATATCACTTTACACCTTAATACAAAGAATGATCTTTTTTTCTCAAATGGTGGTACATTTGTCGATATGTACATGTATGATACACCTTTTTTATTTTTTTTCACACAATTATTCGGGCGATCATCTAATTTTGAGAAGAGCTTGGCGAATCAAATTGTACATTCTTACTTGACAAGAAAGAGATTGTATATCATGTTAGTTTTTAATATTTTGGTAAGAATTGTTTTTCATATACTATACCTACTATTTTCGAAGACAAAGTGTATGTGGCTTATTAAAGAAGTCTGGTTAAGTTCAACCTGCCACCAAGCTTCTTTTTCTGTTTGTGCGTTTTGTGTTACTGCGCATGACAGTTCGGAAGGACGTAAATCGTATTGGCCGTCTACAGCTCTGTTTGATGTCAGATTTTCGAAAACAGAAGATTGGTTCGTTGGTCGATTTAGTGCCAGATTAACTACAATGATTTTGAATAAACATAAATTGACACAAGCGTAACCTGCAAGAGGACAAGTTGATTTTTTTTTCGTTTTTCTATAATGATTTCAAGATGTGAAAAAAACTCATGACTATGATTTTCGACGTTGGTAAGGATACAACGTGGTATTCTAGTTACCAGAACTTCGTTCTCTAATAAACTCTACAACTCATAACATTTCTACTCGGTTAAGGGACGACCATTTGAACTTTGACCTCTCCTCTAATTAATATATAGTAGCAGAAAACTTTATCACTTTTCAGTTAGAAAAGAATTCTATTTAAAAACTACTTTTTTTATCTTTACATTAACATATAATATAGCCGTTTACCCTCTAGGCCTTAAAGTTCTAAAAATCCTTAGCCGTCCGCTGCACTATTAAGCCCCTTCTGATAACAAATGGTCGTCCACTTTAATCACGTAAGTCTTCTTTTTTTCATATCACTGAAACTGTCGACATAAATATACAAGAATAGGATACTATGCAACTCTCTTAACCAACTAAAACTTAACCTAGCTATACTTAACACTCGTATTCATAACCAAGCTCTTCTATAAAAGTAATGTCTTCCTCATCTATAACTTCTCTGTGGTACGTTGGGGAAGGAGTATAAGTTGTACAATTTGCAGAATGTGAATAGTACAACAAATCATTATAGAAACTATATGTGTGCATTATAAATGAAATGCTGTATGAAAATTGAGTGGCAAATTCCCGTTTAAATTTCGTTCTAACCTTTTTTTTTCAAATATAATATATGGTAGTTCACATATTATCTGATATATTACGCGATTCATCTGCATTACTGCATGCTTACAGCAGACGACTCATAGCCATTTCGCATTTTCAATATACTGATACCGGACATAGCCAGAGTAACTCATGTGTTTTCCTATGTAATTCTTAAGTCCCATGCCCCAGGTTTCATCTGTTATAACTCTATTGTATGTTTACTATTCAAGTGTCCGAGTAGTCGTTGTTTTTGTTTTTGTTTTATTTTTTTGCCGAGCGCCTTTATCCCTTGACTTTGGAGTTTGTATGAAGCTTTTACCATGTTCATCAAAGACTTCACTTCCAGGAACGAAAGAAATGTGCCGATCTGGAAAGAGCAATATTATGTAGAGTTTTTACTTACCAGAAGCGAAACTGTATGAAAATCCAATGAGGCAGGTAACACATCTTAAAGTGTACATATCGACAGACAATACCATATGATTTAATAATTCGTCTTTCAACCCAGTCACAGGAAAATAACCCTTTTCATTTCCTACATGTAGTGGGAAAGAGTATACACTAATAAAATATTTCCATTATTCATTAAGCAGCAGCGTGGGGTTTCCGTACACACAGCTTGTCAGGATGATGTAACAATATCTTTCATTGGTATAAAAAGTAAAACATCAAGTCAAGAAATATTTAATGTATAATTTTTGATATTTGTACTAAAATGAAACTAAGACGATACCAGGTATACAAGACAATATGTATTATAGTTCACTAAACCTATTACATTTTTTAAATGAAGTTTTTTTTTCTCACTCAAAATAGATCTTCGTATTTGTAAACAGGATGTGATGATATTTTTAGTGATAGCACGTAATTTTCATTCTTCCTGAATGCCCTCACAGACGTCTCACTGCTGGTTTAATGAATCATACACGTGTTTTGGACGTGGATCCTGTAAATCTTCATAGGTTGGTGCTACTGAAATACATTTGATAAATTACCTGTAATTCCCGAGTATTTAAGGTTAAAGCTAACATAACTTGAAGCATTCTGGTTGGAAGGAACAATTTTCCAGCTTATTACTCAAGTAAGAACCAAAAAGAAATTAAATAAGGTGTGTGTGTTGTTTTAACTAGTAACCAAATAATTACTAATTAAGAAGGAAATGTATAGGAACTGTATAAATAATGTTAACCTGGCTGGGGACGAGAAGGTGCCACCTTTTGCCTTTTTTAAATTGATTCCAAAACTGTAACACTGTTAATTTTGGATCTTTCAGTGTTCTTTTGATGACTTGTGGCGATTTTCGTAGTCAGAATTTATTTTAAAAATGCAAAAATACGATTTTCGATTTTCCTGAATTTTCAAAAAATATTAAAAAAAATATCACCCCTACCCCTAGAAAGCTGGTCTACAAACCAGCAATTGCAGTAACAAACCGTATTAAACACAATTCTCATTCACAGCATACCCACACGGTCAAACTCGTCATTTAGACAGTCATAATTAAAAAATGATGCACTCAACAATTCTCATCAATTCAGGTGCATAGATTTTCTGTATTGGGTTACAATTACTATAAATCGTAAAAAGGGGAATTTTCAGAATTTCTTCTATATCACCCGTTGTTGTCAATTTATTTTTTCTCACAAAATATCGTAGTTTAAACTAGCTTTTGTGATACAGTAATTTATATAGTGTCTTAGCTTTCAAATGATTCCATGTAATAACTATATGAAATTTTCAAAGTCAAGTTAGGTGAAAATGTGAGACCCTTACTCATGAAAAAAAACCTCAACATTAACCAAAATGTTACTTTTTACATTATAAACGATGCTCAAAAGACATGTTGGGTACTATAGTCCAAATTATCGATGTATCCAACATTTCTGTTCATTTCAGGCGTTTATTTTCAGTATCAAATTGACAATAATGGGTTTTTCATAAAAGGAGATTTTTTTCATTAATTCTGACTACGAAAATCGTCACAAGGCACCAAAAGAACCATAGAGGTATTAATTGGGATAATACTAAACAAAAATTTAGAGGTACATTTGTTTCATTTAACTAAAAAATCCTAAGTGTTCTTAATACTATTATAAAGCTGAGACATTTGGCTGCATGTTGATAACTATATATATATATCAATTTTCGTTTTGTAGAAAGTAAAAGTTCGAGTA
Organism: Perna viridis; assembly: GCA_037379345.1. Taxonomy (NCBI): domain Eukaryota; kingdom Metazoa; phylum Mollusca; class Bivalvia; order Mytilida; family Mytilidae; genus Perna; species Perna viridis. The sequence goes on along the minus strand of CM074511.1, from coordinate 6,100,271 downwards.
ATAAAAAAAAGCGTGCAAAATGGATTTTTGCCTAAACGAGGTATGAAAAGTAGCCAAAAAATCATATTTTTGTTGATGAGTGAAGGATGCACGAGGGTTATCTTAGCCCACGTATTATAACGGTAATGTATTTATACCTGATTTTTCTGGTGGTTTGTGTTTGGAGTTCGTACGACTGTGCGATTTTTTTCCTTTGTGTGTGAATATTTTTCTTTTTGGATCCTCGTCTTTTTCCTTGCTGGTCGGTGAATGTACTTCTCTGTTATAATAAGGGGAATATCCTCTTGTTCCATTTAGGGAACTCGATTTATTCGATTCTCTGCATGCTGAATGTGAAACTGGAACTTCGTATTCTCTGATTGGAAACGACGTTCCTTGCTCATATGGAATGGCGTACTCCTCTGGGAACGCATTTTCATTTGCACCTTGCTCACGAGGAATGGTGTAATCCTCGACAAAAAGTACATTTTCGTCTCTAGTCTGTATAACTGGATATTTATACACCATAGCACTGAGTGTGTTTCCCACAGGTGTCTGGTTTACATAGTTTATATCGACGCCGAGGCCATCTGCATGCACTCTCTCTGGCTTAAATGACTTTTCAATGGTTGTATTTTCGTACTGACATTTTTTTAGTTTGGTTGGCCTAGATTCCTTGTTCCGTTCTTTTTTTCTATGTAACAAAAAAGAGATACTTGTACTAGATTCAAACAGTTCAAATTCCGTTACATATCATTTGCCAATAACACCAATGGATTTAAAATAATTGCTTCATGTGAACTACTATTTGTAATTATGATAACACAGTTTCCTAGATTAAAATTTTTATACAATATAGCTTACATTAAGGTGTGTTTATACTTATTGAAGACCTTTTTTACCTCTTACAGTATTTACTATTTTGTATTAGGTTATACGCTGTTGCATTTGTTACGTTTCATCATACCCGTTCTTTTTCTATATATGCAAACCTAAAGTATAGTAACGTCACTATAACTGCAGTAAGAAAAAGAGCTATGACCACCAGAATTACGATGGCTACCAAATATTTCGTAGAGTAGTCAGTTGTGTGTACATGATAACCTGTTAAAATATTTATAAACATTTATAAACATAACAATTCTAAACATGAATATGGGCTGTACAGTATATCACGCCTTTGATTTTCATTCTTTTATTGTACTGCTTCCCAATAGGCACGCGACGTCAAAAAGACGTCGTTTTACGTCGTTTTCTAGTTGTGATGTGCTACAACAAATTGCAGATGTCTGAAAGCAAGCTCCACGCAGCGACAGGCGTTCGTTTCCTCTCTTACTAACCGCTGCAGACAGGCCTTTCGAAATTATCGGGCGTTATTCAAATCGTACGTCAATTTGACAATCGGATAACGTCGCGTAAAATCATTTACTTTTACCCGACTTTGCAAGTTATAACCTTTTAAAAGCGAGAGAAATTTCCGCAAATGGGGCTAAAGCTGTCGCTTATTTTTGCGGGAGATTGTTGAATTTTTCATGAAAACGTCGGGAGCCACCTGCCAAGAGCGGGAAATATCGAGCTGTGCTATACTGACAATAGATTGAAAAAACCTTGTTATTTTGAGATATTTTAAATTGTTCTGTTTCTGTTTTCTGATAAATTTGACATTATCATTAGACTTGTGATTGAATTTATTATAATTGCTTGTTTATAATTTGGATACCATATTTACTCCATGGATGACCTAGAATAATATTGCCCAAAACAATAATCCGCTATGCGTTCGCTTTTCTTTCAGTTACACCCCCTTTATAATGTCAAGAAAGTCGCTCGACCGGTGTAAAAATACAGAAAAATATTCAACAATATTCAGTAATATTCAACAGTGGTTATACATGACGACAAATAAGAGTAACTGGAACCGTTGCAAGACCGATCAAAAGATAAAGGTGGGTATGATAACTAAAGTCCGCCAGCAAGTGAAAACTATTTATCATTTGCCTTTTCGACATCTGTCACCATAGAAACCGGACGTACAACCTTCGATACAATATCCAAAATTTGGTTCACAATACTGGTTCAGGCATTTCTTGCTGCATCTAGACGTACACTGAGGTCCATAAAATCCAACAGGACAACCTATGGTAAAGTGTTCATACAATAAGACATTTTGTTCGGGTCTCAAACTGCCAGATTTTACTATTTTTACATATACTAGGATATCTTTAAAACTTCCCGGGGGAGAAGTTCGTATCATCACAAGCAGTTATTTTGCAATCTTTGTAACAATTTGAGTAAACCAACATGCATAAGAAATAACATGAATTTGCAATTATAAATATAAACAGAGTTCGGTAATATATTCTGGCATAGTTGGTTACAGAATAAAATAGTGTATTAGATAGTATATTATTATAGTAAATGGAAAGCGCCAATAGAACGTGTGCCCACTATTCAGAACGTTAAAAAAATGTTCCCAGAGTTTCATTGGACGGACTTACCATAAACTTCAACTTCACATAACAAGAGGGTAGCAGAGTTAATACTACTGTGCATGTGGTAAGTAACAAAGCGTCCTTCCACCTGGCAAAACACTTGTTTGATTAGATTAGGGTTGGTTCGATTCTCACTGTAACATCGTTTTCCAGACTGGATATCTGCTGACTTGCTGACGTACAGTATTTTGTTTGACAGAATAGTGTCACCTGTGGATCAAAGATATGAAAAAATATATGACGCCCGAAAAAGCTCAGTATTTCAGTGGCGGATCTAGAAATTTGCAATTTAGGGTTGGAAGCCGGGCCAACTTTTTTCCTCGGAACAAAAATGAAAAAAAAATCATTTATTGACTTTAGGTAATTGTACAAGGACGAATAACAAGCATGATTACATTATTGTATTTGATTGTTTCTGGATATTGTTTTAAATTTCATGTAAAAAATACAATTTACAATAAAGAGGCTCGGGCCTTGAAACTTTAACTTTAGTACTTACGGTCTTCAAAGACTAAATGTATATGACTTATAAGGGAAAGCTGATCCAACTGAACTTGCCACCAAGCATTTCTGGCATATGTTGCTGTCACTGCGCATGACAATTCGGTAGTATCTAGATCATATTTACCATCTACAGCTAGGTCTGGTGTCAAGTTTCTGAAAACTGATGACTGGGTCGACGGTCTTTTCAATGCAAGATTAACTGCAATCACCAAATACGATATTCATGTAGATGACCGTTGTGCTTGTGAACTAGCATTTCAATTGGTAGTCATCCCCGTGTAGTCATCTTGGTTCTTTGTAATTAAAAAAGTTGTCCTGGACGAATGTTTTGTGTAATGAACTACATGTACAGAGATTTTGTCTATTATTTTGTTGTAGACTCTCGTTTTAAAAGATTCAGATAGCTGTCGCATGACATATTATGCAATATGGATTGCTTCGCCAACATTTCTAAGAATATTATTTATTCCTAACCATGCATCAGCTTGTTTAAAACAACTTTGAAAGTTGGATGTTAGTGCAGTTTGTTTCGGTCTTAAAAGCTCTTCTACACACCAAACAATTTTGAAATCACGATTGATAAAAGCTTAAGACAGAGCGATGTTTGTTACTTACCAGATGCCTCGCTGTTAGATGGTCCAATGAACCAGATAAAACCTCTGAACATGAACATATTTACCATACATAGCAACACCATTACGAGCTAATAAATATGTCGTCATTAAGTTCATCCATTACAGGAACAAGAACCGTGACATTTCCGGCATACGTTAAATATAGAGTAAGTTTTTTATTTGATGGAAAATAATTCAATAATCGTGAATATTAAACTTTGTGTACCATGTATTGGTTTTTAAGTTAATTATTGTTTTCGGCTTGATCGTCGTTTTGTACTTACTTTTGGAACATTATCTTTACTCCACTTTAAATTATCCTAAATGAAGGGGATTGTCTCCTTTTTCGTGAATTTTCAGGGTCTTTTTCGGAGGTGACTGGTTCCAATCGTAACATTACTTAGAATATTTATATATACATTGTAATATTCCGCGGTGTTTTAATCATTATCTCTTAATCATTGAAAATGCTCTAAAATGCAACCATTTTTAGAGGTAATTTTGTTCTGTGATTAAATAGTCAACTTTTATCAGAAAAAGTTCTTTTTTTTTTACATTTTTTTGAAATTCCATACATGCGATCTTTACAATAGACAATAGGCAATTTTATTTGCACAAACACATTTACAGTAAATGGTTATGGCATGAACAAAAACAGAACAATGTAATACACATTACATATAAACTAAATTTTTTTACACTTACTTGTTTCCTAATACTTTACAATAAATGATTATACTTAAATACTTTTCAAAGTGCATTGGGGTCGATTGATCTTTGACCCCTCCTCTAATTAATACAAAATAGCAGAAAACTTTACCACTTTTCAGTTAGAAAGGATTGATTTTCAAAAACTACATTGATTTATCTTTCCATTGACATATGATATAGTCGTATACCCTCTAGGCCCATTAAAAAGTTCGAAAAATCCTTAGCCGTCCGCACCACTATACCGCGAGTTGTGTATTTCTGCTGTTTAAGTTATATTTGATGTTATATCGCTACAGTATATTTAATGAATGCATTCAATTTCTGATTAGTTTATACGCTATAACCTAATTTGGGTCCGTTTACGCTGAATAATCCGCGAATAATCAGCGTAAACGGACCCATTCATTATATTTTAATTTAAAAAAAATTGATATACCGATCGCTTTTATTAACACTGAGTACACAGCAACTTTAATTTTCCCGCCGTGTAGTAATTCTAGTAAATAAATTGGCCGCCATTTTAAAATCAGCTGCAAGACACTGTATTTTAATCACTGGGAAATGTTCAGTTATTTTCCAAAATTGATTAAAGCAGTTATTAAAGCAGGAACTTGACATAAACCCGGGGGACATAAAGTTTGTTAATAATTTATTGTCACGAAAACGTTTCAACGTTACAATGTGACTGAAAACGTTGTTTCGGATGTTGACAAACAAAAAGTAGTTCCGTAAAAGGTGGGCGTGGCCTAAATAGCAATTTAGTTTATACAATTGAAACAATGTTGATTTTTGTCAACAAACCAATCAAATGGCAGGATTCTCATCAAATTAAAATATTTATATTTGACGTTATGTCGCTACAGTGTATTTGTCGTGTCGCTACAGTATATTTGATGTTATGTCGCTACAATATAAACAACTCTTCAGTTCTTTGTTGCTGTTTTTACATGTTTCATTGAAAACAATCAACTTCATCTTTATCATTGAAACTGTTATTGCACCAAAATAGTTATTCCGACCTAAAATATATTGAAAAACTGCAGTACATGCAAGTTAGATAAGGCTTCATACCTGCTTTACATGCATGATTACCTTTTTCTATATTTTTTAATGATTCTTTTTCAATTTGATGTACCATTCACATGCAAATTTGTAACAAATCTAATCTTTATGTCCAGCTGTAAGAGTATGTTAAAACAATATGAACAGTTCACAATTGCACCGGCCCAGCAATCTCAGTGATAAATACTGAACGATCCCATGTAAATCAGTGAACTTCCGGTCTGCAAAATGTCTGCAGACGATACAAGTATAATCCGATTGACAAGAGTCGATTTTTAAAAGGAAACTAATAGAAACAAACTAACAAACAAACAGTACAGACTTTAACTAAATTTTATGTTACATACAAATTGAATATACACTTCCATTTTAATGCCCTTTCTCCCAAAGCTACATTAAAGCTTCACACAATCCTTTAAATTCAGGGGATAAGTCATTTTTTTAAAGAGTCATATAGATGTCTGTTGCCCTTGGTCTGTAGATCTTCATATGCAGTATGAGGATCTGAAAAGTGAAGTTCTTCAATAATAGTAAAGAAATGATATTGATAAGTCATATGTGCAATCAGGGGTCAACATGAAAAAAAAAAACTATTAACATGTAGAGAGTGTAGGAAAAATATTCAGACTGATTGGAAGACAAAATCATATCGTTAAATTGAAATATGGAAAGTATTAAGCTTCAAATGTTCGAAAAAAGTCCACCCAGAAATAATTAATATAAGAGCTTTTAGACACAGTTACATGCATTGAGTAAAAATTTTACCTGATAAATTCTTTCCCGGTGTCTTCATGAAGCGATTGGCATTTACTGGTTTAATGGCAGCGCGAACAGGTACTTCGTTTCCTTTAGGTGGTTTTGTGCCTTTTATATTTGGATATTGTACATGACTAACAACACCTGCTGACAGCTCAGTACTATTGTAATATATACCATTGTCTTTTTTATTATTATCCTGTCGTTCACGTGATTCTGTAACTGGTACCTCATATTCTGCAACCGGAAGTTGCTTATGTCGAATAGAACTTGTGTAACTTTTATCATCCAACGATTCATATTGAACTCCGTCGTCTTCAGTGTTACCAAGGATACCTTTCGGTTGTGAAGGTCTTCTACTATTCTGGTATTGATTTGGTTTGGTTGTTACCGTTCCTTTTAACTTCCTATAAAAGAAAAAAAACTATGCAGTGAAAAAAAAACAACAAAAAAACAACAACAAAAATGAAATGCACACCAAAACAGCAACTAAAATCTTATTGGTGATTTATGACGGCTAAAAACAAATTTAAAAAAAAAAAGAAATAAGCTAAATGGACATGCAAATTTGTAGCTAGACCGATGTATGTATGTTATTGCTTTTAGATTGCATTGGAAATGAAAAGGAAAACGAATGAATATATATACATAAATAGTCTCGACCTGGTGACCGAAACTGCAACATTGTTTATACTTTGCCAGAAAGTATCCGCGAGGGTGCTTTATGGCTAAAAATATCTGTCCGTGGACACTTTATGTGGCGATTTGGATTATATAATGCGTAAAACATATCATACGAGTACCCAAAAACCCTACTAGCTAGGACAAGTATGGACCCATTGAAGCTTTTAAAGTGTAGAAGATACCTCTTTGCCATAAATAACGAAACACCGATGATCAAAAACATAACAGCTACAGTCAGAACGGCTATAACTATTAAATACTTCGTCTGAGATTCGGTAGAACTTGTTGCCTGAGAATTAGGACCTGAAATTAAAGATAATTTTCTAGTGAGATATCACATTACAAGTAAGATGTCAGTTTTACTACAGACTTGTATTGTAATTTATTCCAAAACGTTTACTGAACTTAAAATTCTTAAATCAAAATTCATTCCATTTTTAGAGAAATAAGTCTCCTGTTAACTTTTAACACGTATCTTAACGTAGTAAATCTACAAGTTTTAGACCACACCTTCTTCAGTTACACCAATCTGTTGATCACACATGGCACCACTAAACCCAGACAAACATCCCTCGGAGCAAGTTCCATTGACTGTGTTACACCGCTCGTATCGGCAATTACTGCTGCACATCAAAGCACAGTTGGGGCCATATACACCTTCACCCGTAGAACAAGCTGGAGCAAAACAAACGAAAATTAAAAGTTTCTATATCCATCTCAATTTTTGTTCTATCGGAGATAAATTGGTTGTATAGTTCTTCTTTGTTCCCTGACATAACTAATCGATCGAACTGATTGTCGATCAGTTGACGGTCACAACTCGAATGGTACTTGCTTGATTAGAACAGAGTTTGGTCGACGATTTTGATGAATAAAGTGATCAATTTTTATTGGTAAGTGATCAGTTACTATATTACATTGTTGCTTGTTAGTCAGTTATAGTTCAAAATGTCTGAAAAATATATTTCTTGTCCATTTTAATGCAATTTAATCAACAAAATTCATTTACTTCAAAGATTTTTTTCAAAGTAATCACTAAATCGATCTGAATTCGAACAGATATTTCTAATCAAAATCATCTATCAAACTTTTTTGTTCGATGATTTGTGACCGATGAGTCATTGATTTGTTAGGTCTACTATTCCTGTTTATCCTCGTCGCTCGATTACCGATTGACTGTAGAAGTGTATCCTTTAATTTTACTGTCATCGCGATCTTCTTTTGCTTTCATTTCAAAATATAGCTCATCGTGTTTGTTATTACATATGCGCTATTGTTTACCTAAATGTCTGATTATTTTTGGGAGACAGCTTCTGAAAGTAAACATTGAATTCTCCTGTATTATGTTTTAAAATGTAGGAACATGGGTCGTAATACATACGTGTGTCGCATTTTTCTCCTGAAAATCCTGACTCGCATCCACTGATACAACGTCCGAAATCGGGTTCACAGGGTTGAGACAGACAGTTACCACTGCATTCCCCAGTACAATCACTGTTATACCGCCCGACCGGACAACCTGGGTAAAATTGATCAAATTTAATGATTAGTTATTAAAAAAATGAAGCCTTAATCTCTTTGAATGATGGGGAAAACACGTTTGCGCACAATTTCACTATTTACGGTTGCGCACATATGATGTTTGCGCAAAAAAAAAATTAATACGTTTGCGAAAAACTCATATTTTGGATTCTATACTACGTTTGCGCAGTGTAAAATATTAAGATTTTCAAGTAATAGAAAAGGAAATGATATGAAGAAATGTAACGAATACCACAACATATTGAAATGGACACAATAATACATCATATTCGAAAGTCACTACCTGATATAGGGCCAGCTATGTATTTACATTATATATTTTCATAATTTATTAATTTATTTCACCATACATTTCAAACTTTAAAAAACATAAAATGTTTCAAAACTGATAAAATGTTACACGATACATCTGAGTGCTACATAATCTGCGAACTGCATTGCCTTTTCATCTTCTGGAGCCACTCATAAAATGTCAAACGCAAAGCACTCTGTAACAGCGGCTGGTTCTAAGTATCTCAAGCCGAAAAATAGTTTAAGCCAGTTACCAACGGTTATCTCGGTCTTCATATTGGTAACGAAGAACGTCTCTATTATCTCTGTTCGTCAGGTGTGTTAAGAATGACGTTTTGTGTTCACTTACATTTTATACTTGTTTTATTTTTAACAATACAATGAATAAAACTCAGTATCATATAAAAAAACGTAATATGAAAGCAAAATTTGTCAGTGAGTGCAACCGTAGAATATTTTCTGAACACTGACTGTGCGCAACCGAAGAACAATTTCTCGGGTAAATTTGGGGCAAGCGTGCAATCTTTTTTGACAAGTCTGCGCAAACGCACTTCGCAAATGATAAGTTGCAATAAAGTTGTTTAAATGGCGTATGGAAAGAAAATTAATTTTTGGAAATGTGTGTTCATTTTTAAATATCACCATCCCAAAATACAAAGTAACCTTGACAGTTAGAACAAATAAACTGACATATACCATAGACCTGTAACTGACATATATCACAGACCTGTACTCATTAGTTTCTCGTGGTCTTTACTAAGTTTGAAAACTTTTAAACTTACATACCATAAACTTCAAATTCACAGAGACTTATTTCAGCGCCATTGTTCGGATGAACGTACGTAATGTATTTCCCCTGTGTATAACAGAATACTTTGTTTTGGTATGGATCGACTTGGTTCTCATTTCTGTTCTCGGTGTAACACAGATGTCCATCACCTACCCTATTGTTGTTACTTACATATATCTTGTGACCAGGAATGAACCTAGTCTGGAACTCCCCTGCCAATTAAAGTTATTTACTTAAATAATCGTAGAATATCTAGGAGAAAAACTACATTACCATATCGAGTAAAAGTTTATATTCCAACAGATATATCTTTTGATGTGACTTGAGAGATTAGTGACCAAGCCTAACATTCCTTTTTGACAGAGTAAATACCACAACTTTATTTGAACATGAAAAGTTATTACGTGGCTAGATGGCTCTGAATTTAAGTCATACAGTGTATATGATATTGGAATGGTATTCTGTGCACGTTATCGAAGTTGTTCAATTACTTACTTAGCTTTAAAAAAACTGTTAATCATTGCAAGATGGTCGCCTCCAAAACAAAATTTAAAAGTTAGATATGGTGAACCGAGTATTATTTGAAGTGAATTGATGAAAGAATTAAGAAAAGGGATGATAAGCACTGACTGTTTGGTAGAAATGCATATCTAATGTGCGTGATGAGGGCTTCCTGAGCAAGAGTGACCTGCCAGTAAAGGTTGGCCTTAGTTCCAGACTGGTTGGTTACGGCACAAGAATCATATCGGCCATCCACTGCATTTCTGCTGGGAGAATCTTGGCGGGTAGTACTCTGTTGGGTGGATTGGCTCAGAGCAAGATTGACTGTGAAGAATTTGTTACTTTGTTAAAATTTTGATACGCTAAAGTAAAATAAATAATAAGCGAATTGATTATCTAAGACAATCAATTTTAATATAATCATGAGTCGACCGACAAAGATGTTTGGTATTGGTTTATAAGGAGTAAGATTTGACTTTTATTTGTACAAAATGTATCAATATAGTATAAAAATAACGTCGAAAATGTAAATAAACAAAATGTCCCCTTCAAAATGAAGCAAAACAACATTATCTTAAAGAGCAAGGAAGCTGGAGTCGACCATGACACCCCAATAACGAAGTCAACAGACATTTATTATTCTCACCCGATGCAAAGGTCGTAGATATCCAAAGCGACTGGAGACACAAGTATATTCCGTAAATCTCAAGATGAACCATAATCATTTAACTTTATATCCTTTTTTTTCTTTGTTTTCTTTTAAATATACATGACGGATGTATATACCAGTAAAATATAAGTAGGATTAACAGTAAACATACAAGCCGGAACACACGGTGGGTTAATAAAGCCGGTACAACAATGATTTGATGATTGACATGTAAGTTTGGTTGGAATGACATATTATTAAAGTACGTGTATGACGAAATATCTACAAAACTATATAAGCAACAACGTTTAAAATCATATGCATGTGTATTATTATTCGCTTGGAATTATACATGAAAAAATACATGTACACGTGTGTCTTGAGTATTTTAATTCTTTGCATTTAAAGTGCAAACGCTTGTTTTAATTGTTTTCATTTGTGCAACTCATATGGCATCATATTTGCACGACACATCTTTTAGAGACATGCATTAAAATGTGTAAGAAAAAACAAATAGCTATTATCTTTTCGTCTATCTGTGCTAATGATTATTTTCAGTCTCAGTCGACAAAGTTGTTTGTTGACATTGCTCCTCATCCTTTGCAAATGGTGATCATTTTGACCACAGACACTTGGGTCCAGAATTTTTTAAATTCTAATTTTTTAAAAAAATCTGGACACAAGTGCCTTTGATTTTGATAGCTATCCTTAATTTGCAGTTTTGCTAAAAATCGTCGAAAAGTAACAAAATATTCACCATCATTATAATCCCTCAATAAAGACGACAGGCTGCAATACCGATCTGTTCACGATCATATTATGACTGGGTGAGAGATATAACTAAAGAAAGCATTTGGTGGTAACAAATTGAAATAGTAAATAATACGCTTGCGAATTCAAAGAAATGTAGATTATTTTAAGTCTAAATTTTAGTTACTCGCATACATAAGTTACGTATTGCACGTATTGGATACAATGTCTTTTTCGAACATATTGTAATGAATACAGTATTTTATATAACGTAATGACTTTATTTGAAAGTTATTTGAAAACATCTTTAAATAAAAAAACTGTATACAGGATAAAATTACAAAAAAAGTATTGAATTCTTGTATATAAATGAATTTAATACGTTTTTTTTTAAATATAGCAGAAAAAAATCGGGTCCATTGTAATTTCTTTCAATGAATATTAATAACAGCATTTTTTTTAAACATTTCATTGAAAAATACAACTAACCATTTTGTTGTTTTAGAATTTCATCCACAATAAGACTCAATGGTCTCAAAATCAGAATTTAAGGTATGATCCGTGGCAGTCATGAGGAGATCCTGGTTCCAGTATTCTAGGTTCTAGGGTTCCAAGTTCCACTAAAACTGTGAAAATTATATGAAAAAAAAAAAAAAAAACAAAAAACAAAAACAAAAAAAACATGTTACATAAAAAATGGATTTTAACGATTTGTAATTTCTCACACGATCGCGTCTATATGCTGATTATTGATACTTAGATACCTTAAATTACCTATTGATATTTTATTACAGTAATCGAATGGAGCCCTGATGACATTATTTTATTACAGTAATCGAATGGAGCCCTGATTACATTATATTTAGTTGCAAGTATCTGAGTTGTGGAAAACAAAAATAGTGAAGATCTACCTAGAACAATGAGACAATTAAAGGATAAAATGTGGTTCACTGGACCTGGGCCGGTTAAGTGGATCCCAAGTCGTACTTTAGGATGACAAGTTATTTCTCCGTATGACCAAAACAGAAAAAAATTCTCTGGCATTGTTAGCCAACGTGTCATTCTAAGTTAAAGCAGTAGCAATGTCTCTGGACCGATCTGGTACTTTTCGAACTGGTTAGGACTTACCGGTTAAAGGACTTGACAATGGATTTTTCCACCCTATTCACATTTCTGCTCTGATTGCTTTTATAGCAAGTTTTTTCCTGTGCTACGGTCGTACTGTTCATTTCTTTTCTAAAACCATCGCTCTTTTTCAGCTGATGTTTACTTTCATCATGTTGCAGATGATATGCGTGAACTTGATTGCAATTAACGCATTTTACTTAATATATTTTGGAAAAAAAAAGATTCTGGTAAATACGACTACCGACTTTTGGGATTAATGTTTGCGCTTCCGGTTTCCATTCTGACTGTCTCTGTTATTATGAATAAGCTAGGACCGAATGGATATATGTAAGTATATAAGAATATTTTCAGATGGGCATTTTTTTAAGTAATATTCATATGAGTTGACACATAATCAAGTGTTTTCTGTTTTATATATAACAAACCAGTTGTTTAAGTGGTCTATAAAAAAAAAAACAGTAGAAAGTAGAACGGGATAGTTTGGGCTAACTACAGTCGAACACTAATTTTTCGTTTCACAATGTAGCAAAAACGTATAACTTTCCGACAGCAGGGTTTGCTATATTGGGAACGTACAAATTTTCCCGTAACAATTATATCATGGCACCGGCTTATTGGTGACGACTTGACATTGTTTTATTCCAGTTGTTAACCTTGATATATGAATTAGACTTCATAAAGTGAAGTTTCTATTTTCGGTTATTTTTGCATTTTTTCGCATAGTACAAGTCGGATGAAGGAGAAACACATTTCCGTATAAGTCGGGTGGAGGAGAAACACAATTCCGTAGTCATCACCGCGGACACTGATATGAAATGCATGAACTTTAAGAATTTGATAAATGTTGTTATTTTGTGGTTTGGACCTTTACATTTCTAAGTTATAAACGCCATGATTTAATTGTTTCTTCAGGTATGACATGTTCATCTTCTGAAAAAGCGTTTCCACGTACGACATTATTATCAGAATAATATACGTTGTGATATTACGGAAACTGTCGGTGAATATTCTCACAATGCGACAATCCACTCCTATATATTCCTCACTCATTCACAACCACTTTACCTGCGTCTGCTACATATTCTGTCTTTGTCATCTGTCATTAACAAATGTAATGCGCATGTTGAACCAAGATTATGAAAAAAATACCTAAAAAGTTAAATTTCCGATATCCAGATCTTATTTAGAAATATTCTGTTTCTGACAAAACTAATTATTATAGACATTTGGATTATCATTATAGATTAAATATGACATAACAGAAACTACAAAGGCTGGTTAGACCCACTATATCAATCAATAATGCCTGCACACAGTCAGGATCATTGCAGTTGTTCCAACTTCCCGGTTTTTTTTTTGCCTTTGTATTACCTATTGTTAAGCGTACTTATTGTCTTGAGTTTGTCAATTCAGTAATTTTGTCGTTATCCTTCATTTTGACTAGACCTCGTGTAAATTTTACCGAATTCTTTTTTACAAAAAGTATATAGAAGTATTGCTGTTCATGAATATTATCATAACTCGATTTCGCTAATGTTTATCATTTCAGTTTAATTTTTATTTTAGTCATGTTGTTAAGCTACAAGTCTTTTCTCCTATAGTTAGGGAATGGGTTAGGAGACATTTTAGGGACAAATCTGAAGAGACACGCATCACACATCCCAAAAAGGAGAGAAAAAAAATATGGAATGTTTTGTGTTACTTTTCTGGTCTATTTATACGTCTGCATAACTCAAACTCGAACTTCCAATTCGAATTGTAACTTGATTGATGACCCAAGAAATAGCATCTCGAGTTGACCAGAAATTCAACCTCCAACTTAACTTTAACCATACAACCAAGTGAAAGTGTCAAAGATACAAAACCCTATCTAACATTAAAAAAAGCAAAATACAGTCTATGGGCCTTGAACGATGAGAAATTTTCCGCTCAAAGTCTGTTCAACTCAATTTGTTTTTGAAAAAAAAATATAACCATGATTCAAATACCCTCAGGTGGAAGTGTTTCAAATTTTTTGCTATGGTCAGAATAGTTTGTTGTGAACAGCAGTCTCTATAAGCAATCAAATTAACATATCCTAATTATATTGTTGAACCTTAAGTTTAATCAAAATGGCATATTGTGAAAACAATGTTACTGCACAGCACTGTGTATAGATAAAACGTTTATTAAAAAAATTAACATCTGCACTTTGATTAAGTTCATTTTTTTTAGATTTCACAGAGGAACCCATATTCCTTCAGCCTTTTCTCGATTTTAACTATTTATTTTCCACTCTCTATGGTAAAATTCAGAGTTAACATGCACGCTCAAGCTCGCGTGTTAGAAATCTGGAGTGTAGAGATTAGAGATTATTTAGGACACTCATTACTGGAAGAAAATTCCCAACGATGTTTCGCAAATTTGACAGTTCTAAAATCGTTGGGAATTTTTCTATAAGTTTATCTTCCCTATATCAATTTGATCCGATGGAGCATTGTAGTGAATAGAGTCGTCACATTCTGAGACGTTATATATATAATCCAGAAGGATTGTTGGAACAATTGGAAAAGCAGCCGCGATAACAAGAGCAACTCATAGAGCTACTAAAACCATGATGTTATTTGTTCTAATGTTCGTTATTCAGTGGACAATCTCCTCGGTCTGTGGGGTTTGGAAATATCTACATGAAGCCCCTCCTGTTGTAGTATTACTGACAGTGATATTGGTAAACTCCAGAGGTGCACTGTATGCTATCGTATTTGTAGTGATACATCGTAAGAATGGTACCACGGGAAGTAGTGCTGATGGATATATTCTAAATATAAATATCTACAAAACTATATAAGCAACAACGTTTAAAATCATATGCATGTGTATTATTATTCGCTTGGAATTATACATGAAAAAATACATGTACACGTGTGTCTTGAGTATTTTAATTCTTTGCATTTAAAGTGCAAACGCTTGTTTTAATTGTTTTCATTTGTGCAACTCATATGGCATCATATTTGCACGACACATCTTTTAGAGACATGCATTAAAATGTGTAAGAAAAAACAAATAGCTATTATCTTTTCGTCTATCTGTGCTAATGATTATTTTCAGTCTCAGTCGACAAAGTTGTTTGTTGACATTGCTCCTCATCCTTTGCAAATGGTGATCATTTTGACCACAGACACTTGGGTCCAGAATTTTTTTAAATTCTAATTTTTTAAAAAATCTGGACACAAGTGCCTTTGATTTTGATAGCTATCCTTAATTTGCAGTTTTGCTAAAAATCGTCGAAAAGTAACAAAATATTCACCATCATTATAATCCCTCAATAAAGACGACAGGCTGCAATACCGATCTGTTCACGATCATATTATGACTGGGTGAGAGATATAACTAAAGAAAGCATTTGGTGGTAACAAATTGAAATAGTAAATAATACGCTTGCGAATTCAAAGAAATGTAGATTATTTTAAGTCTAAATTTTAGTTACTCGCATACATAAGTTACGTATTGCACGTATTGGATACAATGTCTTTTTCGAACATATTGTAATGAATACAGTATTTTATATAACGTAATGACTTTATTTGAAAGTTATTTGAAAACATCTTTAAATAAAAAAACTGTATACAGGATAAAATTACAAAAAAAGTATTGAATTCTTGTATATAAATGAATTTAATACGTTTTTTTTTAAATATAGCAGAAAAAAATCGGGTCCATTGTAATTTCTTTCAATGAATATTAATAACAGCATTTTTTTTAAACATTTCATTGAAAAATACAACTAACCATTTTGTTGTTTTAGAATTTCATCCACAATAAGACTCAATGGTCTCAAAATCAGAATTTAAGGTATGATCCGTGGCAGTCATGAGGAGATCCTGGTTCCAGTATTCTAGGTTCTAGGGTTCCAAGTTCCACTAAAACTGTGAAAATTATATGAAAAAAAAAACAAAAAACAAAAAACAAAAACAAAAAAAACATGTTACATAAAAAATGGATTTTAACGATTTGTAATTTCTCACACGATCGCGTCTATATGCTGATTATTGATACTTAGATACCTTAAATTACCTATTGATATTTTATTACAGTAATCGAATGGAGCCCTGATGACATTATTTTATTACAGTAATCGAATGGAGCCCTGATTACATTATATTTAGTTGCAAGTATCTGAGTTGTGGAAAACAAAAATAGTGAAGATCTACCTAGAACAATGAGACAATTAAAGGATAAAATGTGGTTCACTGGACCTGGGCCGGTTAAGTGGATCCCAAGTCGTACTTTAGGATGACAAGTTATTTCTCCGTATGACCAAAACAGAAAAAAATTCTCTGGCATTGTTAGCCAACGTGTCATTCTAAGTTAAAGCAGTAGCAATGTCTCTGGACCGATCTGGTACTTTTCGAACTGGTTAGGACTTACCGGTTAAAGGACTTGACAATGGATTTTTCCACCCTATTCACATTTCTGCTCTGATTGCTTTTATAGCAAGTTTTTTCCTGTGCTACGGTCGTACTGTTCATTTCTTTTCTAAAACCATCGCTCTTTTTCAGCTGATGTTTACTTTCATCATGTTGCAGATGATATGCGTGAACTTGATTGCAATTAACGCATTTTACTTAATATATTTTGGAAAAAAAAAGATTCTGGTAAATACGACTACCGACTTTTGGGATTAATGTTTGCGCTTCCGGTTTCCATTCTGACTGTCTCTGTTATTATGAATAAGCTAGGACCGAATGGATATATGTAAGTATATAAGAATATTTTCAGATGGGCATTTTTTTAAGTAATATTCATATGAGTTGACACATAATCAAGTGTTTTCTGTTTTATATATAACAAACCAGTTGTTGAAGTGGTCTATAAAAAAAAACAGTAGAAAGTAGAACGGGATAGTTTGGGCTAACTACAGTCGAACACTAATTTTTCGTTTCACAATGTAGCAAAAACGTATAACTTTCCGACAGCAGGGTTTGCTATATTGGGAACGTACAAATTTTCCCGTAACAATTATATCATGGCACCGGCTTATTGGTGACGACTTGACATTGTTTTATTCCAGTTGTTAACCTTGATATATGAATTAGACTTCATAAAGTGAAGTTTCTATTTTCGGTTATTTTTGCATTTTTTCGCATAGTACAAGTCGGATGAAGGAGAAACACATTTCCGTATAAGTCGGGTGGAGGAGAAACACAATTCCGTAGTCATCACCGCGGACACTGATATGAAATGCATGAACTTTAAGAATTTGATAAATGTTGTTATTTTGTGGTTTGGACCTTTACATTTCTAAGTTATAAACGCCATGATTTAATTGTTTCTTCAGGTATGACATGTTCATCTTCTGAAAAAGCGTTTCCACGTACGACATTATTATCAGAATAATATACGTTGTGATATTACGGAAACTGTCGGTGAATATTCTCACATTGGGACAATCCACTCCTATATATTCCTCACTCATTCACAACCACTTTACCTGCGTCTGCTACATATTCTGTCTTTGTCATCTGTCATTAACAAATGTAATGCGCATGTTGAACCAAGATTATGAAAAAAATACCTAAAAAGTTAAATTTCCGATATCCAGATCTTATTTAGAAATATTCTGTTTCTGACAAAACTAATTATTATAGACATTTGGATTATCATTATAGATTAAATATGACATAACAGAAACTACAAAGGCTGGTTAGACCCACTATATCAATCAATAATGCCTGCACACAGTCAGGATCATTGCAGTTGTTCCAACTTCCCGGTTTTTTTTTTTGCCTTTGTATTACCTATTGTTAAGCGTACTTATTGTCTTGAGTTTGTCAATTCAGTAATTTTGTCGTTATCCTTCATTTTGACTAGACCTCGTGTAAATTTTACCGAATTCTTTTTTACAAAAAGTATATAGAAGTATTGCTGTTCATGAATATTATCATAACTCGATTTCGCTAATGTTTATCATTTCAGTTTAATTTTTATTTTAGTCATGTTGTTAAGCTACAAGTCTTTTCTCCTATAGTTAGGGAATGGGTTAGGAGACATTTTAGGGACGAATCTGAAGAGACACGCATCACACATCCCAAAAAGGAGAGAAAAAAAATATGGAATGTTTTGTGTTACTTTTCTGGTCTATTTATACGTCTGCATAACTCAAACTCGAACTTCCAATTCGAATTGTAACTTGATTGATGACCCAAGAAATAGCATCTCGAGTTGACCAGAAATTCAACCTCCAACTTAACTTTAACCATACAACCAAGTGAAAGTGTCAAAGATACAAAACCCTATCTAACATTAAAAAAAGCAAAATACAGTCTATGGGCCTTGAACGATGAGAAATTTTCCGCTCAAAGTCTGTTCAACTCAATTTGTTTTTGAAAAAAAAATATAACCATGATTCAAATACCCTCAGGTGGAAGTGTTTCAAATTTTTTGCTATGGTCAGAATAGTTTGTTGTGAACAGCAGTCTCTATAAGCAATCAAATTAACATATCCTAATTATATTGTTGAACCTTAAGTTTAATCAAAATGGCATATTGTGAAAACAATGTTACTGCACAGCACTGTGTATAGATAAAACGTTTATTAAAAAAATTAACATCTGCACTTTGATTAAGTTCATTTTTTTTAGATTTCACAGAGGAACCCATATTCCTTCAGCCTTTTCTCGATTTTAACTATTTATTTTCCACTCTCTATGGTAAAATTCAGAGTTAACATGCACGCTCAAGCTCGCGTGTTAGAAATCTGGAGTGTAGAGATTAGAGATTATTTAGGACACTCATTACTGGAAGAAAATTCCCAACGATGTTTCGCAAATTTGACAGTTCTAAAATCGTTGGGAATTTTTCTATAAGTTTATCTTCCCTATATCAATTTGATCCGATGGAGCATTGTAGTGAATAGAGTCGTCACATTCTGAGACGTTATATATATAATCCAGAAGGATTGTTGGAACAATTGGAAAAGCAGCCGCGATAACAAGAGCAACTCATAGAGCTACTAAAACCATGATGTTATTTGTTCTAATGTTCGTTATTCAGTGGACAATCTCCTCGGTCTGTGGGGTTTGGAAATATCTACATGAAGCCCCTCCTGTTGTAGTATTACTGACAGTGATATTGGTAAACTCCAGAGGTGCACTGTATGCTATCGTATTTGTAGTGATACATCGTAAGAATGGTACCACGGGAAGTAGTGCTGATGGATATATTCTAAATGGGTCGATAATGAAACCAACCGGTAAAAAATAGTCAAATATTTAACTCAGCATTTAAATGAAGAGGTAAATTAGCAAAGGATCTGGGTCATATTCCCCAGATGTCAGACGTCAGATATTTTTTTCGGAATCTGTGTTATGTGACATTGCCCTCGTCATTGAATTGAAAAGCCATACACTGTTTTGTTTTATGTTAATTGTAATCTTAGATGTTTTATCAGTTTTATTGTCAATTTTGTTGTATACATGTGTAAATGCATGAAAATTGTGACGTTTTGTACATGTAGAATTAAAAAGGGCCCCGCCTCTAAGTACGAAAAAAATATTCGCCCAAGTGCAACAAAATTTGATATGCACAATTTAACGTAATGTTAAACAACTGTATGATACATTTGTACTTTAATTTTTCACTGTGTATTCTACTTAGTTTTGAATATACGAACTCTGGCCTGAAACTAAAGTGCAACATCGATTACGGTGCCCTAAATACTATTACGTTCTCTTGATATTACTGTCACATGAGAAGGTACAATTATCGTTTCAACATTTGGTTCTGTTATTGTTTTTTTTTTCAGTACTTTTTTCTACACTTAAAAAAATTAAGGGATATGTTGAAACATAGCAAATGCATCAGGTATTACCTAATACAAAATAGTAAATACTTTAGAGATCATCAAAATGTCATTAAAACAAACAAACAAACACACCATAAAATTCATTCAATAATTCATCTAAATCTCTTCATAGAATACATCAACATAAAACATATAGACAATGAGATATCCACTCGCAGTTACTTAAAGCTGCTATCTCAGAAAATATCTAAAGAATGACAATACCATCAAAATTATCACCATTAGATACAAAGAGAACGGAAAAAGACCAATATTATCAAAATAAGGAAACAACAGGATTCACCCGAGAATAATTATATAATCGGAGTCATAGAATTTCAGATGCAGATTGGGAAATGGCATATAATTTTTGGATTAACACCAAAAAAATCACAACCGTCAGCGAATAAAAATGACACCAGACGCATACACATTCGGCTTAAATTGTATTCACGACACATGATTTATATTCTTGAAAAAAAAACTCCGACAGAAATATTTTTTTAGACTTCAAAAAGAGAATCCTGAAATAAAGATATGTCAATGGACCCTTGAACGATGCAAGCCATTTTACGTACAATGAATCCGCCCAAAAAAATCATCTGACATGTTATTGTAGATACTACACAGAAGCAAAATAATTGTTTAAATAATATATTAACTTTCGTTGGAAATTCTCAAAACTAAACATTCCGAACAGAACGAAATATAGCCGTACTCGAACATATTAACGATTGATACAAGAACAATCAAATGTTAATTGATATAAAATGCCTTTATAGAGACTGCGAAAATTACATCTACAACCGGAAGAAGCCGACATATAAGGAAATGCTGAGAAAGTTCACTGCATGGACATTTTATGAGTACGTTAAGATTAATAAGTAAAGTAAAGTATAGTAAAGAAACAAGGGAACCAAGACTCCAGCGGAAATCAAAAGAATGTAATCCAGGAACAAAGACCAGACACAGAGAACAGACACAGGTAACAAAAAACATTAAATAACCAAAACAATACATTCAAAGTAACTCGGACCCAACTAAACACTGGGAGCATGGACCAGGTACATCAGTAGAGATAAGCGTACTCTGCTTTTCTAGAAACACCCGCGGAGTTGCTCATAAAAAGTCAAGTCCTGGGTTGACAAAAGAGGAAAGGGAAACTATGACAAGTTGAACAAATAAGTTTTCATGGTGCAGATAGATTCACCGTAATGATCCATTCATGATGACGACCATTTTTATAGCAACACAACCCTGTTCCAGAAGCCTAATTGTAGGAAGTCTGACGCGATCAAAAGGTCTGTGTAGTTACAGGAGGCTCTTGCATAAGATATGAATTGTGATGTGAAAATTCCATACGCAGGTGCTGAAGGGATGTTGCCACAGATGTAAGGAAACTTGACAATACAGAATGGAAAGTCATCGCGTTTGTTATGTTATTTGGTCAATAGTTTCCCTTTACCATCGATGTCTAAGTGTAGGTCAAGATATGAGGCTGACTTCACAGTGCATGTAGTATCCTTTGTCTCAAATTCTTTGGGGGGGGGGGGGGTAGATGCGATTATTAAAGTCCCGAAATTGGGATTGTTTAACGATAATAAGTCATCTATATAGCGAAAACTGAGATTCAATGATCTAGCTAAATGATGTTTCTTCTTTTGGGTCAAATCAGATATAAAGTCAGCCTCATGACAGTGAAGAAATAGGTCAGCAAGAAGAGGAGAACAATTCGGTCCCGTTGGAATGCCGACCGTTTGTTGAAATCTTTAAGTTTGATTGCAGAGTTACGCCTAAATATTTTGTGGCATCAACTATTTCGAGAGAATGACCGTGAATGCTATAGGTATATACTATGGGTTTTTGTTTTTGAGTGACACTGAGAACATTAGATTTGTCGGTGAAATTGCATGGGCCAAACCTACTCCCACCTGCCAGCGGAGTTCAAGTCTTCCTATAGTTTTTGACAATCTTCTGTTTTTTTTTTATTTCTTTATAGATTATGTTGTCATCTGCGAATAATCTCAGTTAACTTGCATCATTAAACCTTAAGTTAGATCTCCCATTGGCTGAGACAATTTATCTATATTTACGCTGAGAATAAATTTGAGTTATACTATATTTATGCTGAAATTTATTATCTTTATTTAAGATGAGATTAATTATCTTTATTTATGCTGAGATTTATCATCTTTATTTAAGGTGAGATTAATTATCTTTATAAATGCTGAGATATATTATATTTATTCATACTTAAATTATCTTTATCTATGCTGAGATTAATTATCTTAATTCATGCTGAGCGGTGTAAAAAAATCTTGTGGGATTGTAATAATATATAAATCAGAATTACGTAAACTCTTACACTTTTTTAAGTCTTTAAAGACCGAATGCGAATTTATCCAAGGTGTTAAGTTCTCAAAAGACATCGTTGGTAAAATATAGATACTCTTCTTGGTTGTGTTTATATACCCTCCCCCGAAAGCCTAAAATACGCCTGTAAAGACTCCTTTGATGATATTGAAGCAGGGTAAATTTGAAAAAAAAAATCTGGTGGGATTGTAATAATATATAAATCAGAATTACGTAAACTCTTACACTTTTTTAAGTCTTTAAAGACCGAATGCGAATTTATCCAAGGTGTTAAGTTCTCAAAAGACATCGTTGGTAAAATATAGATACTCTTCTTGGTTGTGTTTATATACCCCCCTGAAAACCCAAAATACGCCTGTAAAACTCTTTTGATGATATTGAAGCAGGGTAAATTTGAAAAATAGAAACGATATCTGATTGTTTGATATTGGTGGATTTTAATGCAAAAAACCGGTACAAAAATACCTCTTTAAAGAAGTAGTGAGTGTTGCTGTTATGTAAATAATTATGGTCATAAGTTCATTCACTGCTGCCAAAGAAATAATGTTTATATATGTAATGGCAGGTTACGCAAAGATAAAGGCACTGGGAAAAGAACATGATTTTAACTCATTAATTTCAGATGTACACTGTCTTTTACATGTTGAAATTCAATGCTGAACTGTTTATAACATTGATAAAAGTGATTGTGGTCGCGAAAACGAAAGGGTTGTCAAATGCAACGAAAAGAAGCTATCAGATTTTGTTAATGAAGGCATGAAGGCATGTTAAATGAATTAAAAGTAGAGCTTGGTAATTTAGAATCAGTTGAGAAGAATTCTGTAAATCAAAGTAAAATTGATAACATAGTTGAGAGAATAAGTAATTATTTTCAGACTATAGCTGTACAAACTTTTAGTAAAAATAGAAGTAAAACAATCCGGGAAGATAAGGACAAAAGTCAACCTTGGTTTAATGATAAATGTAAAGAGAGTAGGAAGAAATTCTACAAAGCCAGGCAGCGATATAGTTTCTTAAAAAAAATTGGAAAACAGAAAACTAATGAAAAAGACAAGCAAAGAATATAAATGTGGAATGAAAAAAAACGTTGATACCTTTCAGAATAAAATTGGAAATAATTTACGAAAAGCAAACAATTCCGACCCAAAGGTTTCTTGGAAAATATTAAACAGCATAGACAAAAAAGAAAAAGACCAAAGTGATATTTCTGTAGGTACATTGTACAATTTTTTCCTACAACTAAAAGAGAAAGGAAACATAGATGAAAATGAAACTATTGATTTTGAAAATTTCGTTAACAACTTACCAAGTGAACTGAACGAATTACATAATGGTCCAATCACTGAACACGAAACAGTTAAAAATTTTAGAAATCTAAAAATTGGCAAAGCCTGTGGAGTTGATGATATTCTTAATGAATATCTTAAAAACACTGCTTTGGAGCTAATGCCTTTATACTTAAAAATTTTTAATATAGTACTCGATACAAGTATTGTGCCAGAACTTTGGTCACAAGGAATTATTGTACCTATTTATAAGAACAAAGGTTTGGTATCGGATCCAAATAACTATAGAAGAATTACACTAAATTTATGCTTAGGGAAAACCTTCTCATCCATTTTGAATGAAAGACTTTCTAAGTTTTCTGATGAGATTGAGCTCTTACCTGAATCACAGACTGGATTTTGAAAGGGTTATTCTACTGCTGACTATATTTTTTGTGTTACACTCCCTTTTAGCTATGTATTTTTCAGTATTTTTCAAAAGGTAAAAAACTATTTTGCACATTTGTTGACTTTAAAAAGGCATTTGATACAGTTTGGAGAGATGGTCTGTGGCTAAAGGTTCAGAAATCTAATGTAACAGGGAAATATTTTCAGTTATTTTCAATATGTATCAGAATATTAAGTTTTGTATTAGGCACCAAGGTCAACTGTCTGCATTTTTTAACTGTGGAGTTGGTATAAGACAAGGAGAAACCTTGTCACCTTTTTTGTTCTCATTTTTTTTTAATGATTTAAAAATCTGTTTGCAAGACAATGAAGTACAAAATCTGGATAGAACGTTCATGCTCTGAAATGTTTGATGTATATGTAAAAATATTGTTATGCTTTATGCAGATGATACAATTACAATGTCAGAGACAAAGGAAGGTATGCAAAAAGCATTGATGTGTTTGCTAATTACTGTAACGAATGGAAGTTACAAGTTAATACTGAAAAGACAAAAGTTGTTGTCTTCAGTAAAAGAAAGTGTAAACAGCATTTTCAATTTTAAATATATAACAAAAATATAGAAATAGTTGAGTCGTATACATATCTAGGCACGGTTTTCAATTACAACGACAGTTTCACTATTGCAAGAAAGCGTCTAATAGATCAAGCCAAAAAATCTCTTTTTGCTCTCTACATGAAACTAAGAAACATTCCATTGCCAATAGATTTACAGTTGAAGTTATTTGATACTTTGATATCACCAATACTGTTATATTCCTCAGAGGTCTGGGGTTTTGAAAATATTCAAAACATCGAAAAGGTGCATCTTAAATTCTGTGAAAAATATCCTTAGGCTAAGAAGCAGCGCTCCAAATTTATGGTTTATGGAGAGTTGGGTAGAATTCCACTTGAAATATTTGTTAAAGTAAGAATGGTTAGTTTTTGGGCAAGAACTATGCAAAAAAGAACAAAAACTGTCAAATCTAATGTTTCGGCTTATGATTAAGTTGCATGACAATAATTCAACCAAATTTAGGTGGGTTAACAATGTTAAATCTATCTTGGATGATACGGGTCTTAGCTACTTATGGAACGAACACGTTAAAGTAAATATTAACTGGCTTAAGGTCGCAGTTAAACAGACATTATGTGATCGATTCTATCAATCTTGGTTTTCCCAAATAGACAACACATCTCGTGGTGAATTCTATTCTACTTTTAAACATGAATTCAGAATTGAACCATATCTGTCCTCAGCAGAACGTATTCATTTAACAAAATTAAGATCCCATAGAAACTAGGAAGTGATCTGGAGTCCCATGGAGTCGAAGAATGAGTAATCTTTGTAAAAAGGACTGGGAGATGAATTTCACATATTCTTCCAGTGTAATAATCCAACGGTTAAGTATTTAAGATCTCGTTACATCCCAGATTACTACTCAAAGCACCCGAAATATGATTAAATTTGGTGGGTTATTGTCTATCTGTAATGTTCAATTATACAAAAGAGTATGGTAAAGCAAAGTGGACAAAAATGAGCATTTTTTATATTAAAAAATGATTTTTTAATATTACAAATTCATTTTCTAACATCACAAATTAGATTCCTTTTATCACAAAACACTTTTTAAATATTAAGAAATAATTTTTTAATTTTAAAAATTCAACTGAATTTCTAATATCAAAAAAACTATTTTTGAATATTAGAAATTCATTTTGTATTATTAAAAAATGTGACTGATTTTCTAATATAACAAAATGTGTGAAATTTTATTATATTACTAAATCAGGCATTTGAAATATTAGAACATGAATTTATAATATTAGAAAATGAATTTGTAATATCAGAAAATGAATTTGTAATATTAAAAAATAAGTGTTTTCTAATATTAAAAAATGATTTTCTAATATTACAAATTCATTTTCTAATATCACAAAACACTTTTTTAATGTTAAAAATTCAATTGAATTTCTAATATTAGAAGACGATTTTTTAATATTAGAAATTGATTTTCTTATATTAGAAAATTGATTTGTCGTATTCAGTTGCGATTTTTTAATATTAGGAAATCATTTTGTAATATTAAAAAATGTGACTGATTTTCTGATATTACAAATTCGGTGTCTTCTAGCTATTCCAACATTTTGAAATTACATATTCTACCTATTCCAACATGCAGAGAACAATAGATGTTGTTATAGCCTAATATGTTGTTACAATAATTAGTAATTAATTAGTTTTACAGGTAAAATTTACCTGAGAATTAAATATGAAAAATTACTGTTTATAAATTTTCCTACAAAATAAATTTTGAGTGAAAATGAATTAAATTCTAATAAGATAAGAAAATGAGGAATATGTTTTATTAAAATAAAAATAAAAATTATATTACACTTTTTAAAACCATTTTAACTTTCTACCATTTAACATGCCAATAATTGACAATGCCAAGCTGGTTTTGGTTGATGAAGCCAAGCTTATTACTTTTTAATTTAATTTAAATGATTTATGAATAGTATTCACTTTTATCTTGATGCCAAATGTCAGTTCAAAGCTGAACATCCCAAGCTTTAAAATGAGCTTAAATAGTGAGGGTCAGCCAGTCTGTAGTCATTCATAGTAAACATGGCAAATGCACAGTTAGACATTAGATTTACCACCAACAGACTAGGCAACCAGAACCTGATCCACAATGGCTTTAAATTCCAAGTTAAAACTAGACGTGGAGAGAGATGTTACTGGCAGTGTTCCACCCGCAACTGTCCTGCAACTATAAATACTAAGAATGACTTACCAACCAAAGTAATGGCAAACCACAACCACCAACCTGACACAATCCAAACACTGTTGAAGACGTATGGTTTAATGCACTTGAGGACATCAACGATGCTGACACCAACACTGACACTTTAGGTTTCACCGACTACGTCACCAGCTACTGGGTTGAAGGCCATCGCAACCTCTGGAACCACTACGCCACAGAGGGACTACAAATCACCTTGAAGGTTGGCATGGGAAGTTGAAGAAACTTGTAAAATCACCACACCCGATCATTTTCAACATGATTCGACTACTCAAACAAGAAGAAGCAATACACGCATTGACTCTAATACAGTATTCAGCTGGTGGTAAACGAGTACCAAAGAAAAGAAAATACAGAGAGATAGACAACAGACTCGCCAACCTGAAAACCAGACTTCAAAACCAGGAACTCACACCAGTCCAGTATGCTGATGCCGCATCTTACTTGTTACACATTGACTGAAATTTACTATGTTTTATTTGTGTTTCAACAGTATATTTGTGCCTTTTGTCTTGAATCAACTTTTGCAATATTGCAGTATGATTTTAGTAATTTGTTTATATTTGTGCTTCTTTCTGATCAAAGAATTTTGTTAGTGCTAAATAATTTAGTTGTTCAATATGTTATTTATATATAATCAAATGTACAAAATAAAAAAAATGAATTTATTTAGTTTTAATTTCTTTTTCTCATGTTCAAATCATTTATTCCATGAATATACCAGGAGGCATGATTTAGACAAAGTCATCACAAATATAACAGAATACAACAATACAATATCAGACAAAATCAGTTTTTATAGCACAGTTTCCCAATAAACATTAAAAAAATCAAAAGTAACTGCACTGAAGTAAGCAAAGGATACATTTACAAAACATATTAATTCCAACATTCTTACAAAAAAATCACCTTTTTACCTGTAATTAACATCACCAATTAAATAATGTTTTTACAAGATAATCCGATTGTTTGTCCAATGTTTACACAATAATTCCACCTATTCAAACATGAAATTTTTCTTTTAAATTAAATTTCAAAATGTTGGAATAGGTGGAATGAACCCACAAATTCATTTTCTAATATTACAAATTCAATTTGTAATATTACAAAATGTGTGATATTTTATAATACAGGAATTAGTAATATTACAAAATGAATTTCTAATATTAAAAAAATGATTTTGTAATATTAAAAATTCATTTTCTAATATTACAAAATATTGATTTTTGTCCACTTTGGCTTGTCATAAAAGAGTGTGTACTTTTTTACGTAAAAAATGCTAATATCATATAAAAGTGAATGTGTTAAAATATAAATGTGAATCTGTTTGTATTCATATATTTTATGATATTGACTGTTCTGTGTATTCGTCCTATTTATGTTCATGTTTGTGTTTGTTTTTTTTTGTTGTTGTCCTCTTGTACACCTACAGTGTCTGAGACTTGTACACCTACGGTGTCTGAGATTTGTACACCTACAGTGTCTGTGACTATCAATGAAATGTTGTCCTCTTGTACACCTACAGTGTCTGAGACTTGTACACATACAGTGTCTGAGACAATCAATAAAATGTTGTTGTCCGCTTGTACACATACAGTGTCTGAGACAATCAATAAAATGTTGTTGTCCGCTTGTACACATACAGTGTCTGAGACAATCAATGAAATGTTGTCCTTTTGTACACCTACAGTGTCTGAGACAATCAATAAAATGTTGTTGTCCGCTTGTACACCTACAGTGTCTGAGACAATCAATGAAATGTTGTCCTCTTGTACACCTACAGTGTCTGAGACTATCAATAAAATGTTGTTGTCCGCTTGTACACCTACAGTGTCTGAGACAATCAATGAAATGTTGTCCTTTTGTACACCTACAGTGTCTGAGACAATCAATAAAATGTTGTTGTCCGCTTGTACACCTACAGTGTCTGAGACAATCAATGAAATGTTGTCCTCTTGTACACATACAGTGTCTGAGACTATCAATAAAATGTTGTTGTCCGCTTGTACACCTACAGTGTCTGAGACAATCAATGAAATGTTGTCCTCTTGTACATCTACAGTGTCTGAGACAATCAATAAAATGTTGTTGTCCGCTTGTACACCTACAGTGTCTGAGACAATCAATGAAATGTTGCCCTCTTGTACACCTACAGTGTCTGAGACTATCAATAAAATGTTGTTGTCCGCTTGTACACCTACAGTGTCTGAGACTTGTACACATACAGTGTCTGAGACTATCAATAAAATGTTGTTGTCCGCTTGTACACCTACAATGTCTGAGACTATCAATAAAATGTTGTTGTCCGCTTGTACACCTACAGTGTCTGAGACTATCAATGAAATGTTGTCCTCTTGTACACCTACAGTGTCTGAGACTTGTACACCTACAGTGTCTGAGACTTGTACACCTACAGTGTCTGAGACTTTCAATAAAATGTTGTCCTCTTGTACACCTACAGTGTCTGAGACTATCAATGAAATGTTGTCCTCTTGTACACCTACAGTGTCTGAGACTATCAATGAAATGTTGTCCGCTTGTACACCTACAGTGTCTGAGACAATCAATGAAATGTTGTCCTCTTGTACACCTACAGTTTCTGAGACTATCAATGAAATGTTGTCCTCTTGTACACCTACAGTGTCTGAGACTTGTACACCTACAGTGTCTGATCAATAAAATGTTGTCATGTCTTGATACAAATGGTCATCATACAGAGCTCGCAAAAATTAGAGTTTAAATGAAAGTTACGTTGATCATTTTATGTACAAATAAATATATTTTCTTTATTTATACTGAGATTAATTATCTTTACTTATGGTAAGATCAATTATTTTTATTCATGTTGAGATTTGTTATCTCTATTTATGCTGAGATTAATTATCTTAATTCATGCAGAGATATATTTTCTTTATTTATGCACATCTATATATATAGCCCAACTATCCTGTAAAATTTCATTAAAATCCATTGAGTGTTTTAGGTGTGTTACAATATTTAAAAATAATTATGCTGACATTGTTTTGTCTCCCTCCACTAACAGCTGACAGTAATTACCTCCCCACATGCATACCAACATACATGTATGAAGATTTCTGTTTCTAAATATTTTCACCAAAATGAATTTTTTTAATGTACCACACCCCTGCTTAATAAAGACAGTTTACAAATTTTAAAAAAATTAAACAGTCCATCAGAGCCTCTTTACAAGCCTCTTTGTGATGTTCCCATCAGAGTCTCGTTATAAGCCTCTTTGTGATGATCCCCAATTTTTTTTGTAATTTATTGTGTTTGTATGTTTTTTTTTAAACAAACAAGTTAACAAACAAAAACAGAAAAAAGAGAAATAAGTAAAAATGATACATGGGGCCTATCCAAAATGCCATAAGTTTTATACACAGGTGTACAATAAAAGTCCTTAACAAAACAGCATTTTAAAAAGAAATGATAGAAATAGTTATAATTTATTTAAAACCAAACAATGACTTCTATAGTGACTACAATATGATATATAGCATGATATAAATAAATAAGCAATGTATTAGACATGGTAACAAATTAACATAGATCATACCTAATATTTCTAGTAGATAACTTCTCTTATTTCTGTAGATCATACTAATATTTCTAGTAGATAAATTTTTTTTTCCCCGAAGATGACCCCGAATAAACATACTTTAGAGTTTTAATGGAAAAAAATAGGTCACCGAACTTATTAAAACCAATAGTTTACTACATTTTATATGGATTCTGTAGGGAGTTTGCAAACTTAAAAAAATGGCAGATATAATTTCATATAAAGAATACTTAACTGACATTTTCATATTTCAAAAGAAAAAAAATTGCTGGTCAGCGAAGTATTTCTCTTGCAATATTAAAAAAAAAATTTCCCTAAATTATCTCCCCTAAGAAGGAGGTTTTTTTTTTTTTATCATTCTAATTCTTATGTTGAAAAACCATTTGAAATAACTTAAAAATATTAGTTTTACATTATTTCAACACTAATAGTTTATAAAAATATGTACATCTGTATGATTTTGCAAGATGAGAAAAAATAATGTTCCATGGATAGGTATTATCTACCTTAAGGAACAAGTACCTGTAAAAAGAAAATAGACACATCTATACACATTTTACACCAGAAAGAGCTACAAGTACACACAGAGCCCAGACAGATACAGTAAGTTCTAGCTTTGACATAACAATAAATATATCCTAGTTTATTCATCAACCATCAAGACATTCGAAGTAACTATTACCACAACCAAGGTACAAGAATTTTTCTGTTTTGAGGATAAAATTCAAACTGCTGCTTGTACCTACAAAAAGTAATTATAATTAATTTCATAAAATAAATATTGCACTATTACCCACAGAAGTCTCTGTTTTCAGAGAGTGTTTTTGTCAAGGAAGTCTATTTATAGACTGAACTTGACTTAGAGATCGTCAGCAACCAAATTACGTAACCAAGGTAGACATTTCAACATATAACTACCAAAATAACACTCCGCAGGTTATTCTCCTTGTAAAGTTTGCATTAAGATATCGCTCCGCCGCCAATCATACTCCATGTCAAATATATGATGTTTACTTTACGAACAACATGGGTGTGTAACGATATTAAGGCTATTTAATATGTGTAGAACTGCAAGATTTCAATGATTACATGATATTAACTATTTTGACGCAGAGAGCTGGACTATTTTGTCAAATTGACCCAAACATTCGCAGGGAGGAAAGCTCAATCGAGATTTGCCAATTTTATTTCTCTCGATCTGACCCTTTTAACGAAGACCTCGGGAGCTTCTAATGGCAGGTTTTCTGAGCTGCAATGTAATAGTAATACCATGTACATGTGTATTATATCCATGTAAGTCATAACTGACTATCAATATTGTTCTTTTTTAGTACATCGTCAAGATATACCAGATACATTTATCTAGAATGCAGATTATAAAGTGAGAAAAAACATTTTCATGACACAAGAAAGACACAGTTATGTTAGAAATTCTGTGGCCATGAAAGTGCATTGAAAATGTGTTGGATACCAAGGCTACCAAAAGTAGACCTTTTCTAAGAGCTGATTTTCATGGACATTCTTACATGTACAATGTACTAGGTAAGTGTTGAAGGTATACATTAACTGGTGATAGGTATACTGTGTTATTGCTAGTGTAGAACAGTGTAGTCATATTTTGTAGCAAAATTTGCAGTTTACATTTATATGTCTTTGAACAAGAAATTTACACTGAAAACTACAAAAATACATGTGCATGTACTCTAACTGGGATTACTGGCATATGCAGCACAGTATCAATTTAAGATTTCATACATGAAATTATGATATTTGTAATATAGTAATACATATATCCAATTTGTTTTATACTTAAAAATGTGACATTAATTGCTCATAGATAAATCAACATTCAGGGATTGATCCAGAGATTTTGAAATGGGGGTCCAAACATCATTATAAATCAGCAGGTAGCTAAAATCATACATGGAAGAGCCCTAAAGCAATATCCTTAACAAGCTTTCCATTTTCTGTATTTAGAAGGTTTTTGTCTGGTAAATGAAATAACTTTTAAACTCATCACTTCAAACCACTTTTTTTGATCTATCTGGTTATGAGGGGATGTTCTTTTAACAATGACAGGTGAAAAGTAACCTGTTCTACTCTTACTTACATGTATGTTAATAATAGTCATTGAAACAAAGATGTGCTCATGAAATACACTGTACATTTTTGTAAAGTTTGTTATGTTATTTCAGATAAATTTGAGCAAGAAATGTTTATGTTTTCTTAATTAATACAGCTAATACAGATTAAAAGAATGAAACCTTAGAACATTGAAATATAGTAGATATATACTGTATAAACATTCTAATGTAGGACAAAAACTATGAATAATGACAGAAATATTTGCAAATTTTCAACCGACCAGTATTGATCACTTTGGGAATATTGACCAGGTGGTTTAAAAACCAGTAAAAACCTGGTACTGTTATAACCACCCAACCTTTATTTTTGCCTGATTTGCACGAAATTATATATACATGTAACAATATTTCCCAACAATAGGAGTTTTCTCCATATCATATGGTTAAAATATTTTCATGCATTTACATTGTAACATTTTGCATATATCAGATACTGTTATGATTTTTTTTCTTGATTTCTTTTCAGTGGTTATCACTTAGAAGTTTCACTAGATGAAGTGAGAAGACAGCAAAAGTAAAACAGACCATTTCTGTGCTGGGACACTATTTAAGCATGAAACAAAGTTCATGATTCTCAAGTCTGGTACATGTATGTGTATCATGAAGCAGCTGTAAATGTATATGTCAACATCTCTTAATAAAAAACTATAAAAAAAAAACATTAGCACTTATATGTTTGCAAAACATAAGAGTTACTTAAATTGTAATCTTATACATAATTGTGAAACAATCATGCAGAAAAAAGTGAAAGAAATGCACATACATTATTGAAGGCAGACAGGTATAAAACATTCAGCAAATAGTGATTCATTATAAAAAAGTGATACTCATGAGGTATGGATTCACTAGTAACTTTTTTGTTTTGGAGAGAAAAAAAGATGGATTTATACTCCAAGTGCATGTGTGATTAAGACATCATATCCTCTGAATTCACCACATACCACTGACTTACAATTTGGTTAAATGAATATTTTTTAATTCTTTGAGGTCTTCCTTGACTCAGTACCTCAGCACTTTGATTATTTGTGTTTATATCATAAATCATCATTAGTTCATCTGGTATATTATGTAATTGTATTTATAAAGGATATTTTTCTGTATGATAGC
The DNA here is from genome assembly GCA_037379345.1 of Perna viridis. Lineage (NCBI taxonomy): Eukaryota > Metazoa > Mollusca > Bivalvia > Mytilida > Mytilidae > Perna > Perna viridis. The sequence goes on along the minus strand of CM074511.1, from coordinate 6,066,276 downwards.
TATGCCCCCCACTTTCTTTATAAGTTTGAAGTGAAAATTTTTTTATAATTTCAATTTCAACTTCAAAAATCCTTATATGCTTGTGTACATTCCTAGTATACCATGTAAAATACATGTAATATTAATTCATATAATACCGTAAAATACTTACCATTGTTGATTATGTCTAGCTCTTGGAATGAAGGTTGCAGCAGAAAATAGCATCCACACTAAACCTGCCATAGACCAAGTAGCTATAGTCCTAAAAGAAAATTAAACCATTTATTTAAACATACCAGGCCTGTTTGAAATTGAAGTAAACACATAACGGCATTAAGTCCCCCCACATTTGATGGAGAAGTTAGCAGTATCCCTTAAACTTCCATTTTGACCATAAGTACATTCTAATGCCACTTATCAAATCAATAAAAAATACTAACATTAGTCTACAGCTCATAAGTGTTTATATTTATTCAGGATGAAGAAAATCTTCTAATACCGGTAATGTAAAAGAGTCATTTGTCAAAATACCAGATTAAATACATATGCTAATTTAAAATTTAATTAAGGAATGGCTATTGTATTTTTTGGTCTATGAAGAAATAACCTCAATCATGTAGTGAACACTAAATAACCTGCATAGCAGATTATTTTAAAGTGTGCACCATGGGCATTGAGGTTATTTCAAATAGTCCATAATTAAGTACCAAAATTCAACAAGTCATTACAAAATTTGGTCAATGTGATGATAAACGAAATTTTTGATCCAATCAGAAACTGTGTTACTTTTGAAATTAAATTATAAAATTTTAACCAAAATCTTTTGCATAAAAAAAGAACAGGTATGGTGAAATGTACCAACTGCACCAGCGTAGAATCCTAAATATAGAACAATTACTACTTATAGCGATCACCAAAAGGTCTCCAACGAGCTCTGTAAGGCCCTGGCAACGAAAGTAATACAAACCACAGTAAAAGAATGAGGACAATTCCTCAAAATCAAACTGAAAACTAATATAATGGCAAAAAGACATGGATGATCTTTAGGAAATATCAGGTGAATACTTTACCATCCTGTCCATTCCACTAGCTCTCCAAAGTAGTTAGGACAGGTAACCAGTTCAAATAAACCACCATAAGGTATGTAGTACCCAGTAGCACCTAAAATATTTATGATAGATACTTTATAAATTATCACAATGAACTTAAAATACATTTCAGCAGAATTATTTCTGAAAAAAAAACCCAAAAAACAACCAAATTCTAAACAGTATTACAGCAAAAAGCTAAAAAAAATTACAAAACTTTATGTTCCCATTTAAAAAAAGTCAATGTATTAACATTAAAAATAGGTCAAACACTGCATTAAGTAAGAAATAAGGTTAGAGGAGTGATATGATGACTTTGAGTGTAATCTGAAAGTAAACTCAGCCAACACAAATGAACAGAACATGGTACTAGTGCCATCCAGCAATAGGCAAAAGGAAAATAGGAAATATAAGCACATGGCATGCCTGTATCCCCTATCTGTGTTTTAAATGTAATTACTCTTGAATGTAAGTATAAAAATCTATCACTAACAAGAAGGGCCTACCTCTCATTAAAAAAAATAATAATGTAACAATTTTTTATAATTATTCTTCAAATCAATTTTAAGCTTTTTTACCACATGTTGATGGTGGAACAGACAGTCAGGCATACCGCAGTATACTACAATATAGCCATCAAAGGGCTTGTAAGTCTCGCTTTCAATTTATTTTTGATCTGCTCTTGAAAAGACCAATTTGCATTTAGTTTTCTACTTCAATATACATCAATATGATACACAACAGCAAGAATTTTCTTTTCTGTGCTAACACCAGATAAATAGTGTAGAAATAGTTACATATCATATTGACACTTAAGGTAGTCTTTTCTTGATAACAATCACTTCCTATGTATTTGAATGGAAGTTAGGGACTCATGGTATGATAACATGGTAATGAAATGAGACTTACAAGCCTTACTGGCAGGCATATAAAACAGTAAAGGACAGAAAGGGAAATGTACCATCTTCACCTTTCCTCTCACGTAATGATCTTAACTTCCAATCCGCCCATCTGTTTATGACATAACCAATTACAAACAATAGTATACCGATGATAAATCTAGGGTCACTGGAAAAAAGTTATATATAGTATCATAAGATCAAATGCAGCTGAATGAGAGCTTGTAGCCAAACACTATTAACAAACATGGAATTTTTCTGGCTTGCCATACTGGTGCATGCTCCCTGTGGAGCTCATTATCTTTTGTTCATTATTGTGTGTGTTTTTATTCTTTGTCTAATCTCTGGATTATGTTCTTGTTGATGAATGTTTGAATCTTGGTTCTCTTTATTTCCCCTTCACCTTTACCAATCTACTTACTAGTAATAATTGCTATCATAGATAGCAGATCCTATAAAATCGGCATTTAGAAAATGAAATAAACAGTTTGGGAAAAATCCTCCTAGTGTGATACTGAAAAAAATTAAAAGAAAACAATAAAATAAGTTGCATCACCTTCTTACAAATTGTCTTGAAAAATTTAATTGTTAAACTATGAATTCAAATACCCAATGAAATGTATTATTTCCAATGAAAAATGTGACTTTCCAGTTAATTCACAAGTAAAAACATCAACATTTCAACAAAATTTCTGAAACTACAAAAATAGTTCAAAAGTTTATAAGTATATAAATATTATATAAAAAGTACTGAATAACATCATGTCAGTGCAGTGTTTTCCTAAAAAAAGTAAATCAGTTAATTTATTAACTAAACCTACAATTCAACTTGCCCATCGGTTAATTTATAATCTAAACCTATAATTTAACTTACCCATCGGTTAATTTATAATCTAAACCTATAATTTAACTTACCCATCGGTTAATTCATTAATAATTCATATAATTTAACTTACCCAAGTGCCACATGTGAATTTCTGTACCTCATCATTATTGGATGGAATATTCCTCTGAAATTATTTCAATGTTGTTAAATGACAACAAGAGGCTCCCAGGAGCCTGAATTGCTCACCTGGTTAAATTTTTCCTTTCAAAGGGAATTAATTTAACAATAAGTTATCAAAAACTTTAGAATCAAGAAGACTTTGGTAGGACTTATCATAAGGATCATTTCAGCAATTGAAAGTTTCTTCCTATCTATCATAGTTTTCAAGAAATTGCCTGAAAACTGTTAAAAAAAAAGTCATTTTTCATCCTTCAAGGGCAATAACTCTTACAGGGAGTCTGACAACTTTGATTCCTGAAAACTTTTGAAGGCCTTATAATAAGGAACATTACAGCTATTGGAAGAATTTGGATCAACCTAACGCCTAACTGTATTGGAGATACATGTATATGTGAAAAAGTATGGTCTGACCTCTATGTTCTAATTTTAGTAATGGCGGCCATATTTTTGGACAAATCATAAAATCCTGATATTATTTTTATGCATGATACACCAAGGAACATTCATACCAAGTTTGGTTCCAATTGGTCAAGTAGTGTCAGATGAGAAGATTTTTGAAAGAAATTAACATTAAAAATAGCCAAAAAACGTCAAAAAAGGGCAATAACTCCAACATGGCTTAATGGCTTAAAACAAAAATTGGACCACAAATAGATTTCATCATGCTGAACATTTTTATTCATGTCAGAATTTGGCTAAACCTAATGGATTTGGAGATATATGCAAAAAACTACTATCTGACCCCTATGTTTTTATTTTTAGTAATGGCGGCCATGTTTTTCGACGAATCAAAAATCCTCACATCAGTTCTATGCAGGATACCCCAAGGAACACTATACTAAGTTTGGTTCCAATTGGTCAAGTAGTCTCAGAGGAGAAAAGTTTTGAAATATTTTTAACGATGAAGGAAGACAATGACAACAGACGCCAAGTGATAGCAATAGCTCAAATGGCCTTTGGCCAGGTGAGCTAAAAAAAAAAAAAACTTGTTTCAAAATTTAAAAAAATCTACATCAATTAGCAAAACACCATCAACATTCTAATGGTACATGTTACATTTTGATTTATACAGCCAAGGGCATTAATTGACAAAGATAAGGTATATAACTGAATAATATAAAGCAGTTAAAGCTGATATACCTGTGTACATAATGTGCCAAGAAAAGTGCCAGAAATGTATAGTTGGCATATCCTGCTGCATCTCCATATAAAACAAACACCTGTAAGATAAAGATAGAATGAGACATGAGTTAAACTCTTATAACCTGGTACTTTGCTCTCATACGCAAGGGAGGTAACTTTATTGTACAAAGTCATATTATTAATTGTTTTCATTAGTCATACTAGCACAAAGTATCTATACCATAACAAAGTACAAATGTACAATGATCAGTTTTAACCTGTAATGATTTAATTAAAAAAAAAAATTCATAGAAAAAAAATTAACCACAGCTAAACATGTTCACTGTGTTTCTGGTCAGTACATAGTTTATTGTAGGCAACGTAAATACAATGTATTGTACTTTTGCTCAAATATTAGTGCCCTGTGATTTGGTCAATGGGTTGTTTTCTTTTCATACAACAGGTACATGTATTTTTACCCTCTTAAACTGACTGACCTATTGAACATTTCAGGTTCCTTAGTGACAAAAACATATAGACACAAGTTCAAAGATACACTAATACATATGAGTTAAGTTCAATCAATATCTAAAAAGCCCATCAGCTATGATTTGATTAGCAATCACATGCATTGATTACAATGCAATTCGATGTAACCTTACCAAAGTAAACATTAGCACACCAGGTACAGCATCAGATAACATATGTCCCAGTCTTTGTGGAATCAAGACACCCCAGTTAGCATCCTGTAAATTAAAAAAAAAACCTTCCAAAGCTGATATTAATATGCATTAGAAGATTTGATATAAATGGAAAATACTGCTCAAATTCATTGTAATTAGCGATACATGTAATTAAATTGCATGTATATGTTTAGCTGAAATAACATTTTCTCTCGACACTGGTATACATGCATCTCTAATTATATCTAATGTTTCTAATCTTTGATGTAAATATATCTATACATTTACTCACATTCCTCTCATGTTTTCCATATGGCGCTGGTTTTAACCATTGCACCACAAATGTTATCACAGCTAGAAGAAAACCGAGAATAACTAGTCCATAGTGAACCCAAAACTTTATTGTGTTTCCCCTGTAGAAACTCCATGGAAATGCCTGAAATGAAAATCCATATTTAATAAGATTTAAATGGTTTTTTTTTCTCATCATGATATTTCAAAAAACTTCTACTGTAATTCAGTACTTTATGACATTTTAGAATAACTTTTACCAGTATTTTTCAATTTTGAATATATGAGTTCACACTTGTTACATTGTGGTGTCATTTATGTTATAGCCGAAGAAGAGTTAAGTAAGAAAATAAGAGAAAATATATTTTCCCAAATGGCGTGTGAATACTTGTATGTCTTTTACATGACTTTATAATTTCAAAAAGTGATATGTACATTGTATATCAAGCAAGTAAACCTGTATTTTCTACTTCCATAACATAAAACCCAGTTTATATCTATTTTTCATGTTCCCATAGGATACAAATTTTCATTCATTGAAAATATCTTACGAAAACATGAAACAAAATGTGTAGTTTTATGTCATAGAAATTTGGTTAAATAATTCTTTTTTTTCCTGGTGTGGCAAAAGATACATGAAACAGGCAGGAAAAATCTTCGGACTGAACCAAGTCAATTGTAAATTCACGTGTTCTTTACAACAATTTGCTTATATAAGAAATTTACCTCAAAACTTCCCATTACATAAATCGTTTCCGTATCCAAAGTCAGGCATTTAACTACTTCATCACGCAATATTTCAATAAATATTTAAATAACTGTTTATAACACGCTTGTTTAACTTGATCAGATTACATACACCTGAAAAGCAACTTTTAAAGAAGTCACTTATCAGTTTTGTTTACATCCTAAATCATGACCCCCGAATGCAACTTCCGGTCTAGAAATTGACCTTTTGAAAGACTGGTATGTTGTTAGCTGCGAAATCGTAGCTCTTGATCTCTCTTTTTTTTCTTTGATTTTGCGATCTAACGTTAAGAAAATACAATAAAATATTTAGAGCTACGTTTCGCAGCTAGTATCTTGTAAAACAATTACGGTTTTGTAAACAACTGAAGTTATAGCTATATTGATAGAAACTGATAAAAAGTGTCTTTCTGAAAATCTGATTTACATGAAGACTGTGTTAATTGAAATAGTTTTTGTCTGTAATTTCTAATTATTTTTTGTGGCGTTTGTACATGTAAATGACAGAGACATGCAATCAAAAAGATAAGAAACTTGTTAATTAGTCAGTTAAATAGTAAAATTATCACCCAACGGAGAAGGAGATTACCTGAACTTTCCACTTATTTATTAAACTTCTTTTTTTTCCCTTAGATGAAATGATCTGAAATGAATTGTAGAAATGTCCAGATGACGTAAAAATAGGAAACTGAATACTTTTTTTCAATTATCTTTAAAAACAAAAAAGTTGTGAAATAAAAATAATTAATTTAATTTTTAAATTCTTTTCATTTTTGTAAAAATCGGGGGGAGGGGGGGGGGGGTAACTTGTTTTCAATACTTCTTTTTTGTTTGTATTGATAGAAAGAAAAAATGTTGTATGGACATGAAGCTAAGATGTTATAGAATGAGAAACTGAAGGTTTTACTTCAATATTTGCAATACGTTTTTAGTTATGATCATTAAAAATCAAATTGTCATTGTCTATTGAGTAAGTACAAGATTTCATTCCCGGTGGTGTGTTAATGTGAGTTTTCAGTAATTTGCAAATCTCTGTAATTACAGGTCTATGATCTACAGTTTATATCTCTTAAACGACATACAGGTTATACAAAGACAATTCTGAATATGTGAAATGAAAACTTTTGCAAAATACATATATAAACTAGACAGTATGTAAATCCTTGGAATCATATAACTTTTTCCTTTTGCTGAATTGCAGATGGCAGCTCACGTAAATAATTATGAGAAATCAGTCAGCTGTAACAAGTATGAAAAGTTTCATCATTATGACTTTGATAATGACCAATCCTATCAATGTGGCTTACAGAAAATCAAACAACTTCCTAACTTCTCACAATCAGACATTTTAAAATCCAAAATATTTTACTTCTCTAGGTGAGTTTTTGAGTTATTCCCCTTCCCATAAACATGCTGATCAACACTCTAAAAAAATGAGTATGGAGTTGAAAGTTTGTCTATGTACAAGTTGCTTATGCTATAGATTTGAAGCATGATGCATGTACATTGTAACTACATGTACCAAATTAAAGAAGTGTTCTTCCAAGCTATTTTGCTACTTTCTCCTTGTAACTAGACAGGTACATTTCATGTAATTTCAACTGAAAGATACTGATACTAATGCAATAAATTTATGCCATACGAGTTCTACAATTTACATTGACTTTTATAATGCATTGTATTTTTGATGTACATGAGATGGTAAAACTGCCATTTTAATCCATATTACATTTTATTTATGGAAAACTTCAGGTCATTTTATCCAGTAAATGTTGATGATTACAAACAATGGTTGACAGAACATCCAGGTGGGTAGTTCATTAATAGTAATGCAATTAAAATTTCGCAAGATGTCGAAAAAGTACAAATTGAATTCCATTTATTTCAAGATTTTTTTTAATCATTTCTTTACAGTTGAAATGGATAATACATTATATTTCCATTATTTAAGTTGGTAGTAAAATTAGTGGTCAATCCAGGAATGAATGATGTTAAGGGACCTATTCCTGTCATTTCCAAGTTTTACTATTTAATCGACGAATCTTTTCAAGCACAAGCCCCACCTTGATCTGCCTATGAAAACAGTTATCATTATAGCAAAATGGATGGGAGCTGACAATGAAATATTGTTCTAATGAATCATTGTACGAAAAAAATAACATGTTTGAACATGAAGTTATTGATATAGCTTTTAATCCAACATGTAACTAATGTATCATAACTTTTACATGTCAGGGTACTTGAAATCTGTAAACTTGCAATGTCATCTTTTGTTGCTTTATTGTTTTATCTATTAAAATACCATTCATTTCTTAATTTATGGATTAATTTCCTAGTATATGTACCTATAAATCTCCATTCTTTAGAGATATTTAGTTAATTATAGCCCAGCTCTGAAGGAGAGGGTTATCTGTCCATCCTTCCAAACATATATTTTTGTAGAATTTTTCTCAGCAACTACACGTCACCTCAGAGAGGAATACTATACTGCACGTACAAGTACTAAGTTCAGACCTTTTACAAACTTACTTCCTGTTTACTAATCAAGCAGATATTCATTTTTTTCTTGCGGTTTTCTCTACTTGTCAAGATCATATGATACTTTGACACAAGCTTTATATTATTATGCCATATCTAGTTTTAGGGTCATTTGTCCAAACCATTGAATTTATATACCCCCATCTGTCTTGGCGGGATATATTTTTGGATACCAGTGTCCGTATTAGTGAATTTTTTATTGATGTAAGCTCCCTTTCAGTTTTTGTAAATTTCTGGTTTAGAGTTATTAGACTTTGTTCATAAATAAGAGGCTCCCAAGAGCCAGAATCACTCACCTGGTTGAATTTTGCCTTTTAAAGGCAATAAATTTAACAAGAAGTTGTCCAACAATTTTGACTCAAGAAGACTGGTAGGACATATCATAAGGATCATTTCAGAAATTGATAGTTTCTTTCTATCTTTCATAGTTTTCAAGATATTGGCTGAACAATAAAAAAAACCCGTCATTTTTACCCTTTCAGGGACAATAACTCTTACAAGGAGTCATCTGACAATTTTTATCCCTGAAGACTTTTGTAGTCCTAATAATAAGAATCATTTCAGCTATTGAAAGAATTTGGATAAACTGAATGTTTTAGGGGATATATGTGAAGAACTACTGTCTGACCCCTATCTTCTATTTTTAGTAACAGAGGCCATGTTTTTTTTTCGAGGGATCACAAATCCTCATAACACTTCTATGCAGGGTTCTCCGAGGAACATTCATACCAAGTTTGGTTCCAACTGGTCAAGTAGTGTCAGAGAAGAAGATTTTTGAAAGAAATAACATTAAAAATAGGGAAAAACGCTGAAAAAGGACAGTAACTCCAACATGGCATAACAGGTTAAAACGAAAATTTCACCACAGATAGATCTCATGGTGAACACTTTTACTTGTGTCACAATTTGGCTTAACCTAACAGTTTCGGAGAAATATACAATAAACTACTGTCTGACCCTTATGTTCTATTTTTAGTAACTGCAACCATATTTTTCTAGAGATAAAAAATCCCCATATCAGTTCTATGCAGGATACCTCAAGAAACAATTGGCCAGGTGAGCTAAAAAGGGGATTTCCAATATTTCACAATACAAGCAATTTTCAGGAAACTCTGTAAAAATTTTTTTTTTTTAATTAGTAATTTAAACTCCTTTTTGATTTTTATTTATTTTGTTAAAATATTTAATCAAACAAATTAAAAACAATCAAATTCAGAACTGTATCAAGGTTGATGTCCATATTCAGGGTTTGACCTTTGCTGGTGTATCTAGCTGCACTCTGTGAAGGATTTTATTTCATTGTGTTATGATATTGCTTCAAGGGATTTAGAACAAAAACAATGAAAGGAGAAGCATTTTAAAGTAGATCATACTAAATAATTTTAGTATATAGATTTTCATAATTTTTCTCAAAGAATGAAAATTATGAGATAAAAAACGTAAGTCTCTGAGCTTAATTTCAAGATAATGGTATCTAAATATAAGGGATTTTTTTACTATAATTTATATAGGTTCTGTGGGGAATTTTCCTTGTTTCGCTAGCTAAAAACTGGTGTATAATATTTCTTTAAAATTTGTATAAATAACACTTATCTGACATTATTTCATACTTCAAAAAGAAAATTAGGGGGTCTTTGAACTTTATTTCTTGTATTGTTAAAAATTCTCATTGTATTTTTATAGAACATTTTCCCCCACAATTATCTTTTTTTTTTGGTTTTGTTTTATAATTTTACCATATATAGTAAAATGGTATTAAATGGCTTTCAAAAAATCAGAAGAAAAGAAGTATGATGATTCCAAATTGGATTTTAAGAGAAAATGATTAAGAATTTTAATCTTGTTTATGAATATCTATGCATTGATTTATAACCCATGTCTGCACTTTCTATTGAATTTGTCAAAATATTCAGAAAGATCTGGCTTTAGCCTTTAAGTATGGGTCTGTTTTATAAATGGGCAGGAGATGATTCATGGAGATGATTCATCATATCTCTACATTGTCCAAGAAACTGTTCAGATACATTTGTTGTATCCTTAAAACAACACCTACCGTGTTAATTTCCTCGGACCTGTTTGACACTTCATTTGACTGGTTATACCGGTAAAAATTTGCCTGTACTTTACTGCAGTAGGATGCAACCAAATTTTAAGTGCTATTATCCTCACTAACCAACTTTAATTTGCACTCTTATTGTCGAATACAGTTTCTTGGATGTTTACTGAAGGATTTCAAATTTTAAAAAAAATGGGATTAAGAAATGCATGAATCACTAATCATGATATTTTGCCTGGTTTTAAGGCAGAGCCTTACTTAAGAAATATCATAATCTGATAAATCTTAATGGCATCAAAATTCTTTGAGGTCTGATAGATAGAATAGCTACAAGATCAGACAATATTCTTAACCTCAATTATTTTACTGTCTTATGCTTTTCAAAAAAGTTATTTGGTTTCTATCAAGTTTGAACTTTTTGTACTAATGTTTCAGACCAAAAAGCAAGTAATAATTCCTGTAAGGAAATTGAAAAAGAAAATGTTCCTGAAGGAGGAAGTTTGTCTTTACAGAGCAAGCCAGTGACAAATATTGCTTCTGGAGAAAGGGACAAAACTGCGGAACAAAACATAGTTCAAGGGGAGACAACTTTAACAAATAGGTCAGAAAAATCAAAGAAAGATATAATTTCTTCAAATACCAGAATGTATGAACAAAGTGAACAAGCAGAAAGTTTAGGTCAGGAAAACATAAATATTCTTCAAAGTTCTGAAGTGAATTCTGTGACAAAAGTAATTAGTGTTGTGAACGTACAAAATTCAGAGAAAACTGATGTGAATGAACTTAGTTTGGCCGATGTTGCAGAATATATAGAGAAAGGATTGACACTTCCAGGAATTAAGGAGTTAGACATTAAACCTTTGGAAATTGACCCACAACCTTCAATCATTCAAAGAACGGTAAAGCCGTGGGAAAATGAATGAAAATAAAACCTAAAATTTTAATATGAACTTAAATGGCTATAAAACCCAGTTATTTACTTAGGTCTTTTTTTCCTCCTGGGGCATAGGGCAACAGCATGCTGCCTCCATGCAGCTATGTCATGTGTTGGAATAAAATACAAAAAAAAGATGTCTCAAAATACATAAAAAAATGTTCTAAAGATGTCTCTCTGAGTTTAAACTTAAAAGTAGACAGCAAAACTCGAGAAATTACAATAATATACAGATGTACTTTAGTAGCATTAAATTGTATCCACATACATAACAATGTACACTATATGAAATTAGGGGATAGATATAGTACTGCTTACGACCAGTGCAATGGATTTCTCTTCTTTTTTTCATTTCTCCATTTTATAGGATAAACCTTTTGTACTACAAGTTGGTTAATTATATATTAGAAGTCTTATAATTTGGGAAAATTGTTAGGTTCCACTGATGTGTGATAAGATAGCTCAGGATTTCTTTAATTTCTTGAAAGGTGAATTGATTTTTATGAAAGGGAATATAAATTGGTAGTTAAATTTAAAACCACTGAAGTAGATTGATATGATAAGAGATGAAGAGTGACACTGAAAGAACTTCTTAAGCTATCATATCAAATATTTTACTGACAACTTGAAGTTTGACAAAATCTTAGATTTGAAATAAAAAGAAACAAACAAAAAAATAATTATCTTGTACATCTTGGGTAATTAAAGACTTAAACAAGAAGCGTAAAATATCACGATGACATAAGTGATACATTGAAATAAAGTAGTTTGTGAGAATATTGGTTCCCCAATTCACGCTAGACATTGAACCAAAGGACCGCAGAAATGTCTTATAATAACTTGAATTCAGCGAAGGAATTTCTTAAAATTGTGACCTCATAAATATTTTAATGGAAAGAAAAATGAGTAAGAAAACGACAGAAAAATATATAATGTTCTGCAGTAGCTTAGATAGTAAGTTGTTAGCTCACCTGGCCGGAGGCCATGTGATCTATTGCCATAACTTGGTGTCCGTCGTCGTCGTCAACAATTTCTTCCAACATATTCTCCTCTGAATCTACTGCACAGATGAATGGATTTGGATGAAACTGAGGATGATTGTTCTTTGGAGTATCCTGTACAAAATGATTGTTTGGATTTATGTGTTAAAAAAACTTGGCTGCCGTTACTAAAAATAGAACATAGGGATCAGACAGCAGATTTTTACATATATCTTTAAAACCGTTAGGTTTAACCAAATTCTGACAGTGTTAAAATATTCAGGATGAGATCTATCTGAGGTCAAAATTTGATGAAAATCTGTTGACCCATGTGGAGTTATTGCCTTTTTTGGATGCCTTTTTTTTGCTGTTTTTACTTTCAAAAATCTTCTCCTCAGAAACTACTTTACAGAATTCTATGAAAGTTGGTAATTTTTGTGTTTTAGGGTATCCAAAATAAAATGATTGTTTGAATATTTGATCGGTTAACAAACATGGCCGCTGTTACTAAAAATAGAACATAGGGATCAGACAGTAGTTTTTTGCATATATCTCCAAAACCGTTAGGTTTAGCCAATTTATTTCAATGGCTAAAATGATCCTTATTATAAGGCCTACAAAAGTTTTTAGCAGTTTTCAGTCAATATCTTGAAATCAATAATAGATAGAATGAAACTTCCAATTGATGAAATGATCCTTAAGATACAAGTAAGTCCTACCAAGTCTTCAAGTAGTCAAAATTGTCGGACAACTACTTGTTAAAGTAATTGCCATTGAAAGGCAAAAATTTAACCAGGTGAGCGATTCAGGCTCTTGGGAGCCTCTTGTTTTTTTTTTTAAATGTCTCCACATTTTGTCCAACCTTTATATTTACCCCACTAACAACACCATATGTTGACAATCACCTTTTAATTCCTGTTTTTGAAGGTCCCTATTGGGCCTATAAGTCATCGTCTGTCATCTACATGTATATAGCTTCAAACTAGTCAAACTTAAACTTAAATTATTAATAGAAATTACATTAAGGCAAAAGGCAATGGATTCATCTGATGATTGGGTCGTTTCATTCGTTGTCCGCGGATGCTGGGGGTTGCGGTTGGAATCTCATTGGAAAACTTAATAGGTTTAAATCTTTAAATTTTGGTTTTATGTTAAGATATAAATTGTATTCTACTAACATTTCAGTTATATCCATGCAAGGGATTCAGACCTCCAGGAACCTCTAATGCGTCTATGCCTTCATTTCATTTCACTTCTCTGCAACACATGACATGATTAATGGATATTAAATTTTAATTGCTGTCATAAGGTGAAATATGCAGTTATCATGTTTATACTGTGAAATATGCATGTCACTGCATGTAATAGGTTAATGTGTACCAATACAGCAGTAACTAGTGGTTGGGGCTGCAAATATTTTTCCACCAGTAATAGATATCTAGCTTATACTGAAACTGTGCATCATAATTAACTAATGGCTGCATAGACATAGATGTCTATAAAAAGCAATATGGTTTCCGTATAAAAATGACACTGTAATTTTTTACTGAGTATGTTCCATTTTTACTGTGATTTTACTAAAATTCAAATTGCTTTGATACGATGAAATTTGTAAGAAGTATATTTATATGCTTCTTGTACAGAACCAAAAAAAAAAAAATTGGAACATGTTTCTCAACGTAGTAATTCAGTGAAGATGGCAAATTGAAAAATTAAAAAGAAATATCCAGACAAACACAACATCGAATACGTGAATAGAATGCATTGTAAATCAAATTTGAGTTTGTATTGTTCTAAAGGACAGGTGTTACAGAGACATCAACACCAAGTAGTAAGTAGCTATTGAAATTCTTGCGACTATATAGATGTAACTTTTTTATATTATCAATTTTAGATTCAAGATAAAGTCATAGAAATGATTTATAATCTATAAGAATTTAAATATGAGTTCTGCCCTTTTTTCTGAGAAATTTGACTTGAATATGTCTAAAATGTTTTGTCAATTACTTTCCTAACTGAATGCAGGAATAGTTTTTGTGGGGACATGTGTCATATGCCCCAGTTAGATCGTAGATTGGAAAGTGACCCTTAAAAATTGAATGTAAGTCAAAATACTGTGTAGCTAAACTAAGAATGACCTGGGTATAGACAACCTAGATTCATCATCTTGCACGTGACAAGTGAGTAACGTGATTAACGAAAGGCTGGATTCAAACGAACTTCATTTCAGTTAAATAATTCCAAATAACAAAGTAAAACTCTAATAAACAACTAAAACCAGCAATCATTTAATACATTCAACTACAAGAAACAAAACAGAGAAGGAAGCCCTACAAGATACAGTTGGCATAATGTATACAATGCAACAGGACAAATGGCACTTCCAAGATCTCTACACAAAGCGATAACAAAAAAGCAGAGATGCTTATTTGGGGTTTTCACGGTCTAGACTATCATTACGGATCTCGCACGACCGCCCCTTACGGGGATTCGGTTTAAAAATGTCTGCGAGTAGTTAGAGGTAGCGGAGCCCACCCTTCTGGATACCTGACCGAAAAACTCAGTGTCCTACTAGCGGCTGGCCTGCTGTATTGACACTCTGGCCTACTCCCAGGCCGTACGTGGGTCCGGAAGCGTTTTCCCAGTCTTGGGAGTACGTCAACGTGTAGAGAGACGAAACACGAACAGCTAGTTTTATCCCTTAGGGAACAGCTAGTTTTATCCCTTAAGGAACAGATAGTTTTATCCCTTAGGGAACAGCTAGTTTTATCCCTTAGGGAACAGCTAGTTTTATCCCTGGGGAAACAGCTAGTTTTATCCCTTAGGGAACAGCTATTTGATTTTTAACGGGGGAAGCTATAGTCAAATTTGAAATCAAACGGCAGGACGATGATGTATGGTTTAAAAAAATCCTGGGTAAACATTTGGGTGAAATAAAAAAGGCTGGATGTAAGTGATAGAAACAATGATGATCTGCTTGGTTTGAAAAAAAAAATACAGGACAGGCTAAAGTAAAAAGTCAGATATTATACTGAAAAAAATTCAGGACACAAACGTTTATCCTAGCACCTCCTAGAAATCAAATGGTTGCTCCATTACTGGTAGAATAAAATAACCATGTACGTAACACATTATTTGATCTTCATTCAGTATCTATTAATTTGTTGGTGAAAAAAATGGAAAAAAGACTAATATTATAAAGACAAAATTATAAAATGTAAATATGCACGTACTTGTGCTAGAGCAGAATTATTCCACTTAATTTGCACCCGAATTTGTCATAGGTTTGACACTAAGTTCAAATGAATCGAGCCTTCACAAGAACTTCATGTGAACTTTTCAAGTGTTAATGATACTTTTATGTGAACAATAATTGCATGCGTATATTTACAAGTTTAATGAGTGCCTGTCGGGAATCTTTCTTAAAAGAAGAATGAAAACATTTTACAATATGTTCAAACCATGTTTATAAACTCAGCCAGCAACCTTGAAAGAGTTTTTTTTTTGTTTTTGCTGAGATGGTTAGAAAGTTAAGCATTTCGGCATTCATGCATCACTTGAACTGATTATAAAATTTAACAAATCACATACTTGCTGCACGGAACCATGCACGTTGAAAGATCTGATATTGATACTATTGACAGCAATTTTAAATGATAGTTTAGTATATTATATCATTGTTTTAATTAGCCTTGGTCTAGTCGGGTATTTTAATTAGCCTTGGTTTAATCGGGTATTTTGTGTTGTTTTAATCGATGGTAGTTAAATTCTGTTTATCCTTATGGAGGTAGTGAAATATGATGATAATTACTCCATGTTGATTTTGTTATCCTTTAGGGATCCTTACACAATAATCAAAAGAAAGAAAACAAATGTTACTAATTTTTGATATGTTAATACGAGTTCCATTAAATAACATTATCAATTTAGTATATTGAACAGAATGAAGCAGCAATTTCCTCAAAAGATATGTATTTATAAGCAGATTTCTATTTGTTCTGTTATTTCTTTGTAGTGTCATTAGGTTTGCGCTGTTTCATCAATAGATGCCTTTCAATGCTTTGAATTTGTTAACACAATATTCGCCTGATAGTTGCATGGGAACTCTGCAAATAGATTTCTCTTACGTATATTACATATAACTGCCATTTTCATTAATCTAGGACAAAACTGTACAGTTCTATTTATTATTACTTTAAACAAATAACTTAAAAATAAATAATAACAATAAAAGTACCACAATCAAACAAACAAATTCACAAACAACAAAGAAACTGCTTCGCAAAACGCCGCTTCACGCAGGGGTAGAACCCGTAAACATCCGGGACACATACAAATACATAATACAGCTCTTGATACACACTTTTAATATAGCAATTGCATAAAAATGTTTGGTGTTCGGTACCTTTCAGTTCATACCGGCTATTCCTTCATAGATACGTTAAACCCCTCTAAAACCAACCCAAGATTGACTTTGTTGATATGGAACCCACAAATACGTAAGTTACATTTTATATTAAAAAAACTTGCTTTAAATGCCTTTTATCCCTATTCCTAATCATGAAGGTCATAACTCCAAATATCAATCAAAACCTTTTTATGGTACAATATAACATAGAATCGTAATTTTATACTCATATAAAACTGGATTTTGGTCCTTTTTATTCACTATAATTACCATAAACAATGTAGGCCATAACCCACGAATTCCACCCCAGTACATGCTTGTAGTTAAATTCTATGAAATGCATGCTTTTGACCCGCCGTTCCAAACGGTTAGTTCATACCCCTCAAAATGGTACACCGACCATTATTTACGCTATCACATAAAAACCATGCCTCCACGGACGACGAAAACACCATACCACTACTATTTTTTTTGTTGAATAATTGTCAGAAATAGTCCGGTGATAAAAATGTAATGCATTGAAATAGTCTGAATGTAAGACTCCAACTCTGCTACAGCCACCCATCCGTCTGAAACAAATCAATCGATTTATATTAAGAAATAAGAAATGAATTTTCTTAGAATATTGCTTTGGTGATGTGTGTGGTTGTTTTAGCGCGTGAAAAATTATACAACTATAATATCAACAAGAAACAAAAAGAACCAGAAATTTCAGAAAACTAGCAAGCTCACAAAAGTAGAAGCTCACAAAACTAAGCCACTTCAAGCACAGGGGCTCGCTACGAAATATAATGGAATTATAAATATACTAAAAACAAGAAGCATTCAAAGTTCCTGAATCGTTCACCTGGCAATTGATGCCCAATTAACTAAGTAAAGAAAGGTATCATGTTACCATGATTGGCAAAATATGCTGAAAAAGAGCATACATTGATGAATGCTGTAATTTCATATGAAATCCTAAGGTACATGTAACTTGGACCGGAAGTAAGCCTTGACTACTCGTCATTTCTCGTTATACAAAGATACAGTGTAAGAAACGTTCCATCGTAGTATCATAGAGTAACAGAGAAAATATTATACCGATCTTCTGTATACATATTTGTTTACCTGAAATGGTGTTTTCAGTAAGCATTCCATATAACTTTTACTCACTAACTTTCCTACACCTCTTAAAAATAATAATAATAAGATTTTTTCACAGAAAACCCATAACTCAATGAACACGGAGTTTAACAAAAATGGAGATGGGTCTTCGTAGAAGTAAAAGAAATGTAAGATGATGTAAGATGACAATGACTGAACATATACATTGGTACATATAAACATAACTTTTTTGCCACTTGCACATTGTGCGGACTGTGTAGGCTGTAAGTTCTATATAATTAAACTCCAGAGTTGGATTTCTCTTAAAATTTCATAACAAAAACAAATGACCAATCTCAATGTTCGAGTTCGGGTTATTCGCAGGAGCGGATCCAGGATTTTAGATTGAGGGGGGGGGTGCGGGCGCACAGTTAAAATTTCGCCGAGCGGAGCGAGTCGAAAAAAATTTTGAGGTTAAATTTTTCAAATATTCTTCTAGAGTGGGTGCAATGTTGATATCTTTTGAGGTAAAATTAGCGAGAAAAAATTAAAGTTTCAACATAAAACCGCCTAAATTTACCCGTGACAACCAATGCTTTGCTATTTTAGGGGGAGCGCACGCCCGCCACACTCGCGCCTGAATCCGTCCCTGATTCATATCATCTCTAAGTTTCCATAAAGATATTAAATCTGTTTAGCTTCATTAGCTGTTAAGAGATTTCTCTTAAAATGTTTATTGTAGAAACAAATGACCAGGTTATCCAATTTATCTTTAAGTTTCCATTAAGATATGCTTAAATCTGTTTAGCCCCATTTCAAGTAGAGACTGTAGAATTATTTCATTACAGAAACGGATATTGAACATGTCAATTTATAGAATATAAATATTCCACAGAATAAATGCATCTCGTGGAATTGTAACATTTCCTATTCGATAAACGAAGATATCACGTATTGCAGATTGAAAAGGTCCATGCAAATCTTTGATGACCCATCTTCGTCAAATAATCAAAGTGCTGTTAGCACTAGGGGTTTTTGATTCTTGTGAAAATTGTAGCACGGACAAAATTAAAAAGATTACATGATGTAAATATAACTTAGCCTATAATCATACATTTGCATACTTGAGTTGCATATCCCATATTATATAGAACTGTTTTTCCTAATACGTATTAACTGAATATCAATCAATTACCGATTCCTGAAGTAGAAACTAATCGATAGTTAAACACTACTCAACGTCACACACATTAACAGATTTTGCACTGTTCCACCTTTTTCCATTTTTAAAAACTTGTCCAAAAGCAAATTTGCAATCACATTCAAAAGTATTTCAACAGAGTATTATCCTACACTGTAATTGTACTCAAACGGAACTAATTTTAGTTAAAGAATCAACATTTTAATAGTTTTTAAAAACTAGACACTTTTATCAATTTGAATTTTTCCGACAATACTTGGTTAAAATCACAGCTCTTCACTTCCTGTTTATTAATCATAAAATATTGATGATAGGATGGAGATTTTGACTGATAATTGTATTAATGTAACATGCTTAGCTCATTTAATGCTTCTTGGCACATGCAAGAGAAACATCCAAAAGGAATCCTTCCAATCTTCGGTTCATTTGTCAACTATATTTTAAATTTATTTGATGAAATAATTAAATATTCTTAAGATGAATAATTGTCAGAAATATATTTACAAGTTATAAAAAGATGTTTTGAATAATATACTTTTTGTAGTATTCTGAAACAGCAGGGAAGTTCCTGGTATAATACGGCGACCACCACACAAGCCCACACTGCAAAATAAGAAAATCCATCATTTTGAAAGCATCTTCTTTAGTATATGTAGAAGATGATTTGGAATCGTTTATTACAAAGTATGAGGAATCACTATCGAAGTATCAAAATATTCATTCCCTATAGAATAGGTAACAAATGTCATAGATATAGCCTAGCCGATAGGTAATTAAAAATGTAAGAGCTCAAGCTCATGTGCAATATAGGTTCAAAAAGATAAGTAGAAGCAATTCCACACACCCCCCCCCAGAAAAAAAAATTGAGTTAAAATATGCATTTGAAATTTTGTTTAAACCTAATTGGTTAATCACTGTACATTGTACACGAATCACTTGAGTGTGTACATTCTAATGGTATAATGTAAAAATGCAAAATGATGTTGGTGCTTTTTTCTAGTTCCTTGGTTAAAGGTATGACTGATATGATTCCAGATGATTGCAACGTCTAGATAGGTTGTCCAGTCTGGTAAATGTGAAAGAGCACATATCAATAATTACAGAAATCATATATCCATATACCCAAATGGGGCAGTGGAATACAATTACAAATACATACAACCTTTCCTAAATCCTGTGGTTTTTCTGAGACATGTGTATCATATGATATGTTTTTAAAAGAGGTACATTGTAGCGATCTTAGGGAACCAACATAGGCAATGGCAGTGAATATTCGAAAATACCTGGGCGTGCT
Source organism: Perna viridis (assembly GCA_037379345.1). Taxonomy (NCBI): domain Eukaryota; kingdom Metazoa; phylum Mollusca; class Bivalvia; order Mytilida; family Mytilidae; genus Perna; species Perna viridis. The sequence continues at coordinate 6,045,964 of CM074511.1, read as the reverse complement.
AGGGTAAACATGGGGAATATCGGACGTTGTACAGATTCGTCACTTCTGCACTTCGGGTGATGACGAATCATTCCATGTGAAAGATGAGGATCTTCCGCGCATAAAATATCCATTTTCATATACCTGCTTATGATTGGCTAGCGAATCTAGAACCATTTGTAAAATATATCAGCTATTTGCAAATTCGGACATAGATGGGGAAATCCGGACACACATATGGGGAAAAACGGACACCCTGCACGAATAAACGAAGCATACAATACCTTGTTTAATGAGTGCATTTTTTTTCTACTGTTTCACGTCTTTCGATCCTTGGTTTTGTAACTGTATTGATTGAAAAATACACACAAAACTAATTATTCTAGATATATATTATATGTATAGAAATAATCGTAGTCTAGATCTATAGATATCATAGATCGGGGCGAAGGGGCGGATCCAGACACTTTTTAAAGGATGGGTGCCAGCCGCGGTTCCTCTGGGGGTGCTAGGACATTATTCGCTATTTTTATGTCAATTTTACACACAGAAATAACAAATCTTCCAATAAAAAGGGGTACCCTCGGGAGGATGCTGATTTTTTTAAAAGTCTATTTGTTATAATTTTGCACGAAATAAAATCTTCCCAAAAGATGCAGTTCTTTCTGGGTCCGCATCTGAAGATATTTTCGTTTAATAACTACTGTTGAGTTCATTGAAATCTTTAATGATTGAACTTTGTTTAGTTATGATTTAGTGCAATTTTTACTCACGTGATTTTACTATAGATTTCAATAATTGTTAATGTCTTTTTTGTTTTTGTTTAAGTTATGTGTGTTTATTTGTTGATCCTGATATTTATATGAACGATATATTTTCATTTTTATTCCTCTATATCTTTCTCTTGCCTTGCCTGTTGATATTTTTGATAACTCGGGCATAAACAACGGGCAAATATTGAGGTGCAGGCTGTAAGACCACATGATTGTAGTTAGATAGGGCGATATCAATTATGACAAAAATAGAAAGCTGAGAAGAAAAGATGAGTTTCTCCACAGCTAAGGTGGGTAATATTGAAGTGTCGTCATGTTTATCTGTTGATATTCAAGTTTTCTAATTTTTTTGTTTCGTTTTGTTATGTTTTTTTTTTTAATACTTTGTTAAATTCAAAAATATTCTCTCCAGACCCATTCACATAAATTCACTGTAAAGCTCAGTTTGAACAAACGAGTTATTCTGTCAACATTCAGTATATACAGTATGTTTAAAATTGACCGAAGATACAAGTTGGATCTCGTTTAATCTTACATGTAATCATTTTCTTTATTTCATTTTCTTAAGAAATATTTCTAGTGCTTTCTTGTTTCTATTCTCAGCATTATGTTGTTTCCTTGCCATCTCCTCTTCTTTCTCAAGCTTTTTATTCCTCTTTTCAGTTATAAACTCAGGTGAAGTAAAGAGTCTATGTCCAGTGTTTTTCTTTTTCTTTTTTTTTTGTTGTTCCTCCAATTTACCTGGTTGAATGGAAAATATTTTATTTATCTCAATATTCCATTCGGCAGATTTTGGTGGAGACTTGATCATGGTTGATGACCAGAGAGGATCATCACCGGAGATCTGGTTTTTACTATTGTGCGTGACTGGAATATTGCTTAAAACTCGGCTATTATCCCCAGTGTTATCAGGGGGCATGACTAGTGGTAGATCAATAACCCTAAGGTCGGACTCCGGAGTATTGCTTATCAGCATGAAGAGGTTGACGATGTCATCAACTTCGCTGCGCTCCTGAGTGATCAATTCATTGTTCTGATCAAGTGCGATTTGTGAAAGCAGTTCTAAGTTAATTGCAGGATTATCCCCATCAAACGGAGGGATAAGCTCTGATTCTACGTTATCGGACTTATCTGATGTAACTGTTGATGTGGTACAATAAATGGGTTCATTATCTTCAAGAGTTGTTGAAACGGTATATGGCTTGTCTTTGCTCTGATATTCAAGTTCTCTTACAACAATATCTTTGTTGGAAGGCTCTGCCGGCATGAAAGCTTCAGTTGGGATGATGGAAGGATTTAGTGGGTATACGCCGCATGCTTTAAAACCGCTTCGAATGTTCCTTTCAGTGAAGGAGAGATGGAAAGCCTGATTGCATAAGCGGGCCCAATTCCATTTCATTACCGTATTACCTGGTGCAAGAGATGTAAATTCGTCGCAAACAGAGTTGTAGTGCTTCTTGAATGGACCAAATACAGTACGATCTGGAGGGCACAAATAATGAGTTGTATGTGCTGGTAAAGCTAAAATAGTTATCTGTTCTCTGGCCCCTCCTCTATTAGATCCAACGCTTCGTGGGAGCTGTGCTGGTCGACCAGAATCAGCTGCGGTCTTTCTGGTCCACAATTTTGTAAGAAGACATCTCTGAACCATTTCAAGCATCCTGTCTCGTCGATCCAAGCATTCGTTTGATACCATCAAACGGCATTCTCTGGACCTTCGGTTTTATTGAATTCATTCAAAGACTTTTCAGTTTTGCCTTTAACTATAATCATCGGAGGCATGGCAACTCCTGACGCACTAACGCACCCAACAACTGCAACAGACTCCCTAGTATTAGAAACTAAGCCCGGGACGGACTTTACTCCTTTTCTGGACAGCTTTTGTATGCTCCATACTCAGATTAGTTTCATCCACGTTCCAGATGAAAGTGGGTTTGTCATTCAGGGACAACTGATTTATGTGTTCCTCCAAGTCTTTAAAGTAGTTATTTACTTGAACTTGGTTTAAATTTCTAGCCCTTGTACCTGTGAGTTTTTCTGGTTTTCTTAGAACTAATTCAGGATTACGTCTTCGGAACCCACCCCACCATGCCTGACCAGGTATTCCATTTTTAAAAGGTGTTTTGATTTTCATAGTCTGTGCTAGACGGCCTGCTTTTCGAAAAAGTTGCTTCCTGGAAATGCAGAAACCTTGACTAGATGCAGTTTGTGCTTTTTTAACAATGTGGTTCTCAACTTCCGCACTGAACACGGTGCTACTACCGCTTTTACGACAGCTTACCTTCCCTGATACATGGTCACCTAAAGTTGACCTTTTTACACCAAAATGTTCTGAAGCTTTTCTTATAGACATTCTTTTAGAATGTACAGCCTTGATAGCATTTTCTAAGTTAATGTTTTGTTTGTTGTAAACTCCTTTTATTTTTCTTGCCATCTACAAGAGAGAAAGGGTCGGTATGTTTGTCGTCATAGCTGATTTTATTCACACCATAATCTCTAATATATTGTTACCATATAAGGTTTACCATATAATGAATAATTTCAAACCTGCACAACTAGCTGCGATGATACAATTTTTGTGTCCGTCCGTCTGTTCATTCGTTATGTTGTCGTCTCATTGCACCTCCATTTTTTTCCGATTTCATTAAAACTTTAGTGAATGATTAGTAGCAATAAAGGGTTAGATGTGTTTTTTTCTACATTAATTGGTTTAAGGAGATTGCTTGTTTATTTGTTGTTTTTTTTTGAAAGGTGTAGAGATTTGATTTCTTCTTAAAAGAGCAAATGTTGGCACGTGAGGTAATGTGACATTCTCACTAACGTTTATTTTTAATTTTGTCTTTTGGTCAACGTTGGTCACCTCATTCTTACTCGCCAAGAGAAGGAAGACCCATAATATGAATGTAACTCCATATTGCTTTTGTATATGGTTTATCAGTTCAAAGTTTAAGGACTAAACACTGGACACAAAAAAAACATATACAAAACAAAATAGATCTACATTAGGTATTCGAATTTTAAAGCACCTTATGGTCCTCCTTGAAATATAACAGTTTCTATATCTATATAGCCTAAATGAAGAGTCTTTATTGTTCTACATGATTCTTAGTTTGAATATACATGTTGTTGGTGTTACGGTGAAGCCAATCTGTAATGTTGACCCAATTATGCTTTGATCCCACTTGAGTCTAAAATGAGAGGCACCATGTAATAAAACTCTAAGGATATCAAATTCACAAGAAATCGTTGATGGAAATTTATTTTTATTATACGTTTGATTTGAATATAACTAAGTATAACGAATCAGGTTGCACCAAGTCATGGTTTTATTCAAGATTTACCAATCTTTAGTTTCAAATGAATATCCGTGTTGGGATAAAACATTTATAGCTTTTTCAAGTTCAGGGCTTGATGTCTTGCAAACAATGGAGTATCTTTGTTGTGGTCCTGTTCTTCTATTCTTTACGAAGGGCTCGTCCTTCGGTTTTAACAACCATTGACGCGACAGACCCATATTTATAATTTCCGATATAACATAGACATCATCCCTTCTTAAGTATGCTCTAATATTGATTCCATCCAAAATACAGACAGCATTTGGATCCTTGTAATTTTTCATTTCTCTGTTAAGTTTGTAACCTGCACCCACAACTAATTTCCGTGACCCCCAGTGGTGTATTCCAACACACCAGAGATTATGAACTATGAGTAACTTCATCTATGACAAGTTTAAACTTATATGGTAACAATATTCAGAGATTTTCAACATGCCACTCAGTTCACAAAAGCATAATCATTTCAGCAAACGAATGAGAGAAACTACAAACCATATAAATTAACCCTTTCTAATAACACATTCTTAAATTTCGAGAAAAAACGTAAGGCTCTGTCTCTGAATCTTTTAACGGATTCTAAATCCAGAGATGCTGAATTTTGCTTCCAGGTTTTAGTGGAGTCCGTCAAGTTGCTCATTTACTTTTGTTACTTTGTATGTATTGTACTGGTTTTTTAGTTTTCTTTTATGTGTATGTCTGTTTTCCATGACTGGTCTTTGTCCCTGGATTACTTTCGACTTCCGCTAGAATCTTGGTGCTCATGTTTACTCTTTTAAATGGTCGATCAATATTTATACCTTTGAGAACAGATGTGAAAATTGAAAGATGAAAAAACCGTCAATAGTCATGCATTGCGCTCAGATTCATTCATTTGATGAAAGGCCTATTTGCAGACATGGTGGGTGAGATTCCGTGTAATCAAACATATTTATAAATGCGAAAACGACCAGAAATTTGCCTGTTTCGCAAACCAGCGTATTTCATTCAGAGCGCCTCTTTTACCACCGGTCTTGTATAATATCCAATTGGAACAGATGAATGCTTACAATTACGTGGGTATTTTTTTTGTAAATCCACTAAGTTTATATCCAGATTTTTTATTCTAAGAAAGATTTTAGCGTAAATACGATGTATCCGGATTTCCCCAATCTTTTTTTTTCAATGGGGAAATCCGGACAAATAAAAATACATCAAAACGATCTATACTTTTAAAAGATTTTAGAATATGTTGCTTTTTTCAAGTACATTAAAATGTAGTCTTAAACAATTTATCAAATTTACTTATCAGGTTTCATATATAACAGTAATCATACCTAGTGTGCAAATTGTCGTTGTTTATAATTCCCGCCTCGGCAACTTTTAATTCTCAATGTCAACGGAAGTATTCGGCCTTGAACCGGAAATGTCACGTGATATTTTCTTGTTTACGCGTTTGACGCGGATGACAACCGAAGAAATATTTTTAAAGGATGCCATGAAAATCATTTCGTTTTGAAATTATTATTTATTTTATATTTGTTATTTCAAAAACTTTCGCAAAATATTTTGTCCGTATTTCCCCATGTTTACCCTAATGTACATGACCTATATAGTCTTATAACGAGCCGCAGTGCCTGAATCGGAAACCCGGTAAAGCTAACCGACCATTTCATGTAAACTTCCCGTTCTTGTAGATGCAAGAAACACTCGTAGAACACACGTGTATGACACTTAAAAGGTGCATTTTTATCTGGTATGAAGCTAGAACTCCGACGCTATATCGGTAAACACGGCGAGGATATGCAGCATTATGTGGCATATAACTATTTATCCTTCAATGAGGTTATTTGTTAACCGAATTAAGGTATACGGTTATTTTTTTTTTTTGCTGTATTCGTACATTAGCAGGTTACGTACATTCTCTTGGAATTAAATTTTGATACATTGCTTATTTTCTTCAAACAGCTTTGACGGATTATGTGGTGTGGATTAAATTTCAATGTTTACTGAGTCATGCGCCATGCGTATTAATTTTTTTCTTCCTGTTTAACGATCGGGGCTCCTCAGGGGATACGTATTTTAAAATTTTATTTTAAAAATGTACACACCCATAAAACTATTAATATAACAGGATAAAAACAATATAGGTACATTGTCGAAAATTATTGAAGTTATGTGTATTCGGCTTGGAACGGGGAAATAGCTTGGCGGAGCCTCGCATTTCCTACCCGTTCCGTCGCCTCATCACATATCTTCACAAATTTTCAACAGTGTACCTATATTGTATATATATTTATGCAAATCATATGCGAATATCATGAGGCTAGAAACCACTAATTCCACTTTCCATAGGCTTCTATGCTAATTTCACAATATTCAATGGCTTCTCTGGACTATACCTTAACCGATGCGTGAACAACATCTTGTGAAGAGCTCCAAAAAACATCGAGGTTTGTAGATCACAAATATTCCCTATCCCCCAAATTGGTTCTACAACACTAAAAACGATGTAGCTTACATCTGCTTACATAATAATAGAAATATCGAGGTTTAATCCAGCTTTTTTCCTATCAAAACACAACATCCATTGTCCTCGATCGGCGCCATTTTCGAATTTGTAACCAATGTAAACAAATATGAAACTGATTGATTTTCAACACGTATTGCTGTCAGTTCTGCTGATGGCAACACTCATCGTAGATCTCAATCACCAACACATCAAATCAGAGTACCTCAATGGGAAATATGACAATATACAAGGAAATACTTACCTGAAGTTAATACACTGTAGCGTTACAATCACAGTCAAATCCAGAAAATTACAAACACTATCCAGTGTCAGACCTCTTCAACACTCACTTGTATACCTCAGCATGTTACTCATAATAAGATCAGCAGATGTGGAACATATCAACATCACAAATACTCAGTTATGTGGCTAGGAGGAGATCTGAACCTACCAGACATAGAATGGAACACATCAACTACCAATGGACACCAAAACTCATCCCAGATTTATAGATATGACAAACGAATGCTGCTTGGAACAGATTGTAGATTTTCCAACTAGAGGAACATCAATCCTGGATTTATTCTTAACAAATAGACCAACCCTGTTAAACCGATGTGAACCATTACCTGGGATAAGCGACCATGATACAGTCTTTATCAACTCAAAAATAGCAACAAGAAATCCAAAACCGACAAAACCAAAGATCTATTTATGGAAACGAGCAGATATAGATGGGCTAAGAACAGCAATAATTGAAATAGTAAAGCAATTCAAAGAACAGTTTAATGTCAGAAGCCAGGTAGCAGATATGTGGAATTTCATACAGACAGAACTACTTAGGATACAAGAGGAACACGTACCATCAAAAATGATATCATCAAGGTTCCACCAACCATGGATCAACAGAGACGTTAAAAGAGTAACATCGCAAAAGAAAAAGGCATTTAAAAAAGCCAGAAGAACAAAATCAGAGAAAGACTTCAAAAGATATAAGAAGCTGAAGAAAACACCACAGAAAGAATGTAAGAACGCCTATGCCAATTATGTCCATGACATCATAAGCCCTGACACCAAAGGAAATCCAAAGAAGTTTTACAGTTTCATCAAAAGCAAAAAAATGTGACAACATAGGAGTATCACCACTGAGAAACAAAGATGGCCTAACTTACTCTGACAACAGTACCAAGGCAAATATACTCAATAATCAATTTTCCTCCGTTTTCAACTCCAATGAAGATAAATCCGCCATTAAGACAATGAAAAGTGATCCATATCCATCAATGACCAACATTACAGTCACAGCAATACTCTGTAAAATGCTAGAACACATCATCTGCAGTAACATCCATAAACACCTGGAGCAACACACCATCTTGACAGACGCACAACACGGATTTAGAAAGGAAAGATCATGTGAATCCCAACTGATACTAACAGTCAATGACCTGGCCAAGAACATAGATGACAAGGGACAAATAGATCTAATCCTACTAGACTTTTCTAAAGCCTTCGTTTAAGTACCACACGAGAGGCTATTATACAAGATTGACCACTATGGCATCAGAGGTTCAACCCTAACCTGGCTCAGAGACTTCCTAAGTAATCGGCAACAAAAAGTTCTCCTGGAAGGTGAATGCTCAGCAACAGCTCCAGTCCAATCAGGAGTTCCGCAGGGGAGTGTACTTGGACCACTAATGTTCCTCATCTTCATAAATGACTTACCAGAATATGTATCATCTGCCAACGTAAGATTATTTGCTAATGACTGTGTCCTTTACCACCAGATCAAGAATACAGAAGACACAGAAACCTTACAAAATGACTTGAATGGTTTACAACAATGGGAGTCTGACTGGCAAATGGAATTCCATCCCCAAAAATGCCAATTATTGAGAATTACCACCAAAAAGACACCAGTAAACGGCCAATACAACATCCATGGTCACACACTTGAAGAGGTATACTCTGCAAAATATCTAGGAGCGACAATCCACAAGACACTGAGCTGGAACTATCACATCAGCAACATAACAAAAAGAGCCAATTCCACCAGAGCCTTTCTCCAGAGGAATTTGCGTAGCTGCCCTAGTAACACCAAGGTACTCTGCTACCAGACACTAGTCATACCATTGATGGAGTACTCCTGTACCATCTGCGATCCTCACACGCAGGAAAACATCAGCAAACTAGAAGCAGTACAGCGAAGAACAGCACGCTTTGTTATGAATGATTACAACAGGACCAGCAGTGTAACATCAATGCTGCAGAATCTTAAATGGGAGCCCCTATAACAACGGAGAGCGAGATGTTAAGCCATCATGATGTACCGTATAGTACATGGTCTGGTTGCCATACCACCAGGTGCATATCTAACATCACGCACAACCAACACCAGACGGAACCACCAGTTCAGCTATCTCGTCCCATTCGCAAGAAAAGAAGTATTTAGATACTCATTCTTTCCGGACACTATAAGATTGTGGAACGGGCTACCAGACACATTGATATCCAGCAGCTCTCTTGATACTTTCAAGTCAGGAGTGCAGTCCGTCCAAGTCAGATAAACAGCTATCGTCGTTTTTAATCGCACTGTATATACGGATCACTCACAGCACTGTACAAATTTGCACACAGATGTTTTTCTCGCATCGACCACTGTATATAAAAGTACGACGATACTCCAGTCGAGGACTGTACTTAAACGGAAAAGAAAGAAACTTTAATCTGCAGAGGACTATATCAGCATGATTCTACATGTCAGCTCACAATCCTCAGAATGGTATGTGGGGTTAGCAGACTTGCAGTGCAGTACTGGTCACCGGAAGTGAAGTGTCTATAAATAGCATGGGAAATCCCAGTGTTTTCACAAGATAGGGGTATATTTAGAAATCATTATGGAAATTTGGCTTCACATCACAAGAAGCAAAATGCACCTATAAAATGTACAGAAATGTTTTTCCTTTCAGAAACTGTTTAAATTTTTAAAATAAAATGAGAACTTTTTTCACAGCACTATGAGGAACAGGGATAATTTCTGTGTAGAACTATTTTTGAGTATGTTCCAAATGCTCATTGGTTGAATTGGTGGTCTGTAACCTAATGGCGACTTAAAAATGAGGATAATAAATTCATGGTATGTGTTGGCTATCAGCTGTTTTACTCCACGTTTTCAAACTTAAATTTGACGACTGATCTTTTTTCTACTAAAGAGTTTGTTTAACGTCCTTGACTACCCAATCTTTTTTGTGAAATAAATAAACATAGATAGTTTACTCCTTTAATTTAATTGGAACAAGTCAGGTTTCTTTCCACAAATTTTTGTGTAGGTGAAACACCCACTAAAAATAAATAATGCCTGTTTTTTTTTTTATTATTTTTTTTAATGCTATTTTTTGGAGATGAAAAATTATGCATTAGGGATGACTTATTTTTTTTTTTAATGATATGAAACTGTGTGATCAGAGAAAATTTCTTTTGCACTCATGTACATTCCATGTGGTACATTCTAATACTTAATTGCAACACAAATTGCAACTAGCTTCAAAGGTTGTATGATAATTACTGTAGATTCCTTTATCACATGCATCATTAATATGAATTTTGTTTGGCGGTTTCAATTGAAAATTCTAACAGTGTAGGTGTTTTATTTTTTGTTAATGATAAAGACACAGGAGATTTTATTTGACTCTTACACACAACATTCCAATATAATTGAAATCATTAAAGAAAAATTCATTGTTAAAACCACTCTGACATTCTGACAAAGATCGGAAGATTTAAATTGATGAGTTGTTTTAATTGAAATGATTCAAGTGATAACAAATATAAAATAAAATAATGTGAAAGGCTTATATAAAGTTAAAAGCAAACAGAAATAGTTATAAAATAAAATAGTGGTAATTAAAATAATGAGAATGGACTTGGACATTTAAACTGATGGAAATGAAAGCTATCAAATATTTACACAGCATCAGCATCACATTTACCTTCCTGTACAGTTCATTCAGACACAAACAATGTTCGTCAATTAGTCATTGTAATGCCAAAGCCTTGTTCTTTATGTAAATAAAATGAGATTTGAGATGAAGTTTTGTACAGTGTGTTAAAAACATTGGAATATCATCAGTCGTTCCATCTCCACAATCAAACAAATGTCAATAAGCTTTTCCGCACTAACTCTCATAATTGTTAAAAGATAAACATTGTAATGACCTGGAATATTTCAAGCAGACCTAATAAATTGTTTTTATTCTTGGGTCATTGATTTTGGCAAGCATCTGCTGTTAACATCTGATACAGAAACTGGTCCTTCATGCAGCCCTCTACAAATTCTTTCTTTGTCAATACTCCATCGTTATTAATGTCCATTTTGTCAAATATTTTTTCAGTGCGTTCCGCTGGTGTATCCAGCTCATTGTTTGACAGGTTTGAACCAAGCATGTTGTAGATGGCCTGAAAAAGAAGAATGATGTTTAAATCTTCTCAAAGTAAGACAATTATAGTAAACTAAGGGCCCAGTCCATATCTTCTAAAATACCTGAATTAGTAAAACCAATGAGCAGCAGTTTCATCATGTATCAATTCCGAATTTTAAGGGAAGGAACTAGAATACATAAGCTTCACCAGTGTTATAGATCCTTATGCTTCACAAGTGTTATAGATCCTTTTGTTTCACCAGTGTTATAGATCCTTATGCTTCACCAGTGTTATAGATCCTTATGTTTCACCTGTGTTATAGATCCTTATGCATCACCAGTGTTATAGATACCTATGCATCACCAGTGTTATAGATCCTTATGCTTCACCAGTGTTATAGATACTTATACATCACCAGTGTTATAGATCCTTATGTTTCACCAGTGTTATAGGCACATATGCATCACCAGTGTTATAGATACTTATGCATCACCAGTGTTATAGGTCCCTATGCTTCACCAGTGTTATAGATACTTAAGCATCACCAGTGTTATAGATACTTATGCTTCACCTGTGTTATATATACTTATGCTTCAGCAATGCTATAGACCCTTATGTTTCATCAGTGTTATCTGTGTTATAGATACTTCACCAGTGCTATAGATACATCACCAGTGTTATAGATACTTCACCAGTGCTATATATACTTCACCAATGTTATAGATAATTCACCAGTGCTATAGCTTAAAATGTCAAAAGTAATGTCCACTCCTTGATAGAAAGTTAGAGAAACTATTAGAAGTGATAGATTAAAGTACATGTATTCTATTAGACTGTATATCTGAAACTTTGATGTATTGAATTTAAACAATGTAGACAAATAACCACAGACACTTATTTTTCACCACAAACTATTGAGAGGCTATAACTGTCAAAAACAACAATAACCCCCTACTAAGGAAAGTAATTAAATAGCCTTTTCTGGTCAGTTTTTAATTACTTTTGATCATATGAATGATAAATATAGTTGTTCTTGCCAATAAAACATATGACCTCTTATGGCCCTGTCTTGGTATAAAACCTTTCTAATAATGACTTATCATAGTTACTGACATGTGATCTTATAAAAATGTAAATGACTTCTCAGCCACTATACAAACTACTGACAAAGTAGATTCCACACACAATGTTTTGATTTATTATATTGTATCAAAGCATCATAAAATACGATATCGGAAGGATTTCAGGAAATCTTGGAGAGTCTAACAGAATGAACAACAGTAAATGAAGAATTGTAGAATGGTATTAACTACAGCTATCAATCATTTTTTTCTATCTCCAATGTGAAGAGTTCCAGATTAAAGAGACAAATGTAAAGTTTGTTCTGAAGACAACAGGAACTGATTCTCTAATTTTACAAAGGACTGTTATCCTGTGAACAATTTTGTCAGTCATTATAATTTGAAAGAATAAACTTGTTCCTTTATTTTTACATCAGATAAGACAACAAAAAGGTATATCAGTCATGGGTATATCTACCTTTTTTCAGCATTGCATTGACATATATCTTTATTATACTACTTGATTAATTAATTTGTCATTACCACAATTTTACAAGAGTATTCATTGAAGTCATTTATAATTTTCAAATGAAAGTAAATAGATATATTATCCTACACTGAACAAAATAGTTAACTTCAGGGAATAGAGCTGGTCTTCTCTTGATTAAATGGCCATTACCTGATGAATTGGTCCTGCACAATTGACAAGGAGACTTTCTTGTAATTCAATGGGTATTTTGATATCCTTGTCAATTGTCCAATTTACTCAGTTCATCAGGTGATGATTATTTTTATCAAGGGAAGTCCAATGCCCCGATGTTAAACATTTTACTTGCTGTAATATGCAAAAATTACTAGTCAGAATTTGACATGAGCACTAAGTGGCCATTGTATAATTTGAGGATTCACTGTTACTTTGTGTCAATATAATGCAATTTAGTTATGTAAAATAGTAATTAAATGAAGCATATATGAAAATCATAAAAGGAGAAGACATACCATCAATCATTTCTGCCCTTTGAATAGTGATTAGCAATAAATCACAATGAAACCTAGGAATTTATTTCCAAAAGTATGTAAAAGGCATAAATCTGTATTTCAAAGAACATAACAAAAGAATATACATATGTACTTAATTATTTATCATTAACTGCCATGGATTTCACTAGACATTAGCCATCTTTGAAAAAAGGTAGTTCAGAAATTTACAATCTTGGATTCAAATAAAGGTTGGTTTGATACACTTTGAGTTCATATTAAGTCAGTAATATTTGACAATTTATCTAACTTACAGGTATTCATATGGATAAAAGTGCATAGAAATAGTAAACCAACAATATTTTCATTCCACAAAGAAAGATCCAACAATTTTGAAAGTAGGGGACTAAGAGGGGTCCTTCTCCAATAGTTTCCGATAATTTTCCATATAATCAACCAAAATTTTCAAGAATAAGGAGACCCCAGGCCCCTCTTTAATTCACCTATTGAAGGTTTTGACTGTTGATGAAATCAAAATTTATAGAGGTACACATGTAACAAAATACTGCCTGTATAAATAAGTTGCATGTAATGGACACTGACAGACAGATCGATGCAGGGGCGGATCCAGACTTTGAAAAGAAGGGGTGCCTGCTAGAGTTCCTAAAAAAAAGGGGGATTTCTATGACATTATTTACCATTTTTTTACCAATAAACACATGAAAATGACAAATTTTTCAATAAAAAAGAGGGATGCCAACCCCTGCACCCCCCTGAATGTGCCACTGAGATAGATACATCAGGATACTTACTGCAATAATCTCTACCATTTCTTTCTTCTCTATTGTTCCATTTCCATCAATATCATACATATTAAAGGCCCAGTTTAGTTTATCCTGAGGATTTCCTCCTGATGTTATATTTATTGCAAGCAAAAATTCCTTAAAGTCAATTTTCCCACTGTTGTCCTCGTCAAATGACCGGAACACATGTTCACAAAATTTGTCTGGATTTCCCGTAGGAAAGAATGTTGTGTATACTTCTAAGAATTTGTTCTTTGATAGAAGACCTTCTGGACAGTCCCGCTGGAAAAATCAAACAAAATTATGTATATGTATATTGCAAGTTTGCCAAATTCTTATGTTGATAATCTCCACAGTGTGAGTGAACTGCACTAATCATTGGTCTTCTGACTGGTATCTTTCTTGACTTTTTATTGAAACTAAAACATTGACAATATTTTTCATTTCATTCTTTAATAAATGCTTGTTGTATGCTTGTATGAAGAAATATCTGTAAAAAAGCATCGCATCAAAGCTACAAGTTTTGACATATATTGGTGTTAAACTAGAAATATATGAAGTAACTCTGACTGAAAAATCCACAATATTTGTTACAGCCTACTAACATATGAGTGGACTGGCAAGGCTGTTATACAATGAATAAATAAAAAAAAGTAAGAGTGTGGGTGTTGGAGGGGTATTAAGGCTTTGTTGCTGTCCAAAAGAGGAAGAAAGATCAAAGATTAAAAAAATTACAACTAATATAACTTCAACTGTTGTGTACAACTAATCAAAAACATTAAATGGCAAGTAGAAACTTAGACTCCATCAAAAACATTAAATGGCAAGTAGAAACTTAAAGACTCCATCAAAACATTAAATGGCAAGTAGAAACTTAAAGACTCCATCAAAAACATTAGATGGCAAGTGGAAACTAAAAGACTCCATCAAAAACATTAAATGGCAAGTAGAAACTTAAACAGGATGTACATGCACCGACGGCTTAGTTACATTTATCTATCTCAGTTCACTTCCGTCAGGTTTGTAACATGTACTCTTTAAATTTTCTCTACCTTTATAGTATAAATCAATGAACTTTAAAGGTCTTCTGAGTAAAATTAAATCTTCTACATTCTTAAATTCATTATCTTTTGTGGAACTGACATGCATGGAAATCAATACAAATTCTTACATTAAGAGCAGAATTTGATGGGAGAAAATGCACTTTTAACAGCAGTGGGAAGAACATATAATTAACTTTAGTTGAATTGACAGATACTCAGTCAGAACAGAAAAGTTTCTTGTCACTTTTCTTTGCTCACTAACATCACATTATAGAATATAGAAACCTTAATCAAAAACATCATTTAAATTTATTACACAACATGTTTTTAAAAGGAACCTCACCATCCAACAAAAGATGCAGAAAATTCAATTTCACACCATATTTAATTTGAATTTACAACTATCGGCAAGTCCTTCCACATCCTGCGTTTAAAGATTAAGAGAATTATCCCATGAATACATCAGGGAATTTACGTGTTGGATTTTCTCCAATTTCAGAACAAATAGTCTCCTAAATATGACATTTTATGGAAATTCAGTAGAATTGCTATATTTGAAGTCATTGTTCAGTATTTCATCTGTATATTAATAAGCTGAATTTTCTCTTAAATACAGTCTTAGGACCAACTAAGGCAAAATACTTTTTTTCATAATTTAAAATGTGTAACTAATGAAATTACAAAAGCTATAAAGCAAACATATAACAAGTGACGAAGGTTTTTAACTTTTTATTTGATTTTTTTTTTTGTATTTAAGATTGGTTTTTCTCTATACCATAAAGGACCTTGACCTTGAACAGTGTTTAACTTTTGTACTAGAATCTTTTTAATACTTTGAAATACATAAGGTCTGATGTCTGGAATAAGCTTTAGGTTTTGGGCCAGGATACAGACAAAACAATCGCCCAAAATTCAAATTTAAAAAAAAGTCTGAATTCAGTTGTAAGGTAGCTGATAAGAATACCCATAAAGTTAAGACTTGATCAAGCCACATTTCAATTTAGTTTTTCCCACTGGAAATCAATATTTAGGATTGCTGGAGGTGAACATTTCAACATGAGGTGTGGCATGATACTGTGTCTGACAAGTATTATTTACATGACATAAAAGATAAACTGTGAATGCATGTAAAGCTTGTAATCAAATCTTAATTCCTAAACCCCACCTACAGTCCTATCTACCCCAAGCAATCTCACTAAATGAAATCCCTATACTGCAATAACCAGAGTTGAAGTGTTCAAGAAACAGACTGGTAACAGATTGAGGCAGGTACATAGCATGAGAAAAGTACAAATCTGACATTATTTTCAATCCCTGTGGCAGTTAATAATCTAAAAAAAATATATAAAACTGAGTGTATGGATGTACTTTTAAAATCTGTGTAAGTAAACGAGGTTTTGATCAACAGCTATTTGGTAAGAACCCATCCTTAATGTGTACTTCATTGAATGTTGTCAAGTTATTAGACAGAGCATTTTATTCTATTTTTGGTTGCTTATCCAAAATTAAGTAAAACTCAAAAACTATTCAAACTTAATTCTTTTCCCGGACATAAAAAGACATTCAAGGGGACTATTAAACTAAATCAATGTAATTTGTAGAAGAATGAAAAAGTTTTCCTTGACTTAAAAGTATGACACATGATTAGAGAAGATCCATTAATGGCAATGCTTGACTATAAGACATAAAAAACTTACATGGCAAGCATTATATTTATCTTTATGTAAGAGTACTGGTCTACCCCTCTTTATATAGTAAATTTGGGTGTTACAAAGTGATTTAAAATTTTGTTCGAACTCGGATTAAAACATCTAAGAGATGATAGAAATCTCCTTGTTAATAGCTGAGGCAATTTTCATCAGGTCAAAGTCATTCAATCAAGGGAAGACCAACCAGTGGAGATATCTATAATACTTGCTATAACAAAGGCAAAATTTCTAAAATCATTCTTTGGGATTTTGTATATTTATTCAGGAAGTCTTTAATTTCATTATTTTTTTTCATTTATTGAAAATGGATCTAAACATAATAAATCAAGACACGAAAATAAGAAAAAAACAAGAGGATCCCAGGAGCTTGAATCGCTCACCTAGTTAAAGTTTGTCTTTCAAGGGCAATAAATTCAACAAGGAGTTGTCCAACAATTTTGACTCAAGACTTTGGTAGGACAATCATAATGATAATTTCAGTGATAGAAAGTTTCTTTCTATCTATTATAATTCTCAAGATATTGGCAGAAAAACTGTAAAACAAAAAAACCTGTTATTATTCATCTTTCAAGGACAATAACTTTTGCAAGGAGTCACCTGACAACTTTGATCCCTGAAGACTTTTAAAGGCCACATAATATGGGTCATTTCAGCTATAGAAATAATATTGCTAAACCTAAACGGTTTTGGAGATATATGTGAAAAACTACAGTCTGATCCCTATGTTCTATTTTTAGTAACAGCGGCCATGTTATTCTACAGATCACAAGTCCCCACAACAGTTCTATGCATAATACCACACGGAACATTCCTACCAAGTTTGGTTCCAATTGGTCAACTAGTGTCAGAGGAGAAGAGTTTTGAAAAATTGTTAACGACGACAACGGATGCCATGTGATGGCAATAGATAGCTAACTGGTCTGCATTCAAGTTCAATACACAAATGAAATATACTTGAAATTTCTTGTAAGAATCAAGTTACTTCACTGATAATGCTTAGTTTGTAGATTAAAATTTTGTGATATGAACACCTTCCAAAAAAAAAAAAAAAAAAAAAAAAAAAGAAGTGAAATTTCATGATACAAACACATTTAAAAAAAAAAAAAATTCAAAGACTGAAGTCTTCAAAGTTGCTAATCGTCAAATATTCTCTGTCACTGATTTTGGCTTACTTTCAACATCCGAAATGGCACTAATGCGATATATACTCTAAAATTGGGTGACTTAAGCTAAAATCTTGTTTCCCTTGATATGACTACTTACTCTTTTGTAACCATGATGACCCGAATGTTTGCTATTTCCCTGAACCAGATTAAAACAACTGGCAATGGCTATGTATAGATATTGGGGTCCTGTTAATATATATGACCAATATATATAGTCAGTTGTTACGAATCCCTGTGTTTGAATCAGAAACTGGGTAATATTACATCATATCAATGCCAACCGATCAATACATCTAATGCAAACTTCAAATTCTCATACAAACAAAAAAAACCCCCAAACACATAGACATGTGTATGATACTTTTTAAAAAAGGTACATTGTAGCGATCTTCAGGTTGCTTATTATATTGACAAGGGTACCAGATTAAACAACTGGCAATGAATATTCATAGATACCAGGCTGTGCTAACCTACTTAGTCTTGTTATGAGCCCCCGTGCCTGAATCAGAAACTGGGTAATGTTCAATGCTAACCAATCATTTCATGTAAACTTCCCGTTCTCATACAAGCAAAAAAACATACATAGAACACATGTGTATGATACTTAAGAGGTACATTTTTACCTCATATGAAGATAGAACTATAACGCTATGGTAGTAAACATGGTGAAGATCTGCAGCATTACATGGTGTATAACTATATATTTATGCAAATATTATGCTAATATTAAGTACTGAAATTACGAGTGCAAGAACACGCTAACAATATTACGACTTAAAAAGTGAAATTTTATGATATTAACACATTCCAAAAAGAAAGTACATGTTTTACTTGCTATTGATCTGTATAAAAACATCAAATTAAACATGTTTTTTTTACAAATGAAATATGTTCTGATAATGAGTTTTAACACCAATAGCTGTCATTTCATACTTTTATGTGTCCAATGGTAGGTGACAAATTAGAAATTAAATCTATTTCTAAAAAGTAATCAGTAACATTTTCGCTTGTTGACAGAAGATAAACTTGTATCATCCCTATTGATACAGCATTGTTCTCTAGCTCAAAGTATCATAATTCACACCAGATAAGACATAATCAATGTTTTCTGTGGTATTAGACCTGGCAGCCAGTTAGATAGTTCTTATCATTACAATTCTTCCGTTACCTGTGACAGTCATAGTTTTATCTACAGAGAATTCAACAAAGCTCCTGGAATGGAATTAATTACTTCACTTATCAAGAAAATATTTTCTGCATAATCTTGTTTGTTATACTACATCATGATGAACATTCAGTCAAGCTAAGATTCACTCTAGCAACTAATAACTTATAATAAAAACTGCATGTGGTATTTCATAATGAAATCTGATTTCTATCTTATAAATGGTTACGATGTGACTAATAAATTTGGCGCCTTACCAAGAACCATAACTGTATATTGCAATATCAACCTAGTTCTGTTGGGAACCTGGAAATTTGCTAACTAGACAACATAGTTTTTGCAGTGTATATATCATCAAGTAATTAAAATGTGCCAGATTTATGATCATAAACAGAAACAAATTTTACAAAACAATATAGAACTGAATAATAAAAATAGAATTGGGAAAGGATGATGAAACAATCCAGTCTAACTAACAACCTGCTTGTATGGGTTATAATTACCATAAATCCTCTGTACCAGTCTTTTATTTCATTCTTTGTAAACTTTGTGTTGTTAACTAAATACTCTAAATCTTCTTTTGATAACTTCTTTTTAGTCTGTTTATTTCCCATGATGCACTTTTGACGTCAATCTAGAAGGAAAAAATGACCATGATAAGCATTAAATCAGGGGCTAGAGAAAATCCCATATTCTTTTGGGACGAGATAATTATGTCAGAAACTGATAATGAAGTTAAATCAGAAAAACCATAAAATACCAAAGATTAATAATTATGACTGTGAAAATACATTAAGCAATCAATTACACCCAATCCTAAACATCTGATTGGTTGATGAAACTGACAAAGTGGTCCCTGGATGGTAGACACTTTGGTAAAGGTGAAAGGACAAAAAACAAAGAGATAAATGTTAATATATGTGTCTGTAAATACTTACAAGGCCAAATATACTGTGAAAACACTTTAATTCACAAAACAAGAATTAAATGATTGCACATTCATCTCTTGTATTAAAAAGAAATTCTGATTCAATTTAATGCTTATAATTTTTTCTGGTTTTCACAAAAGTAAGAATAAGATTACAGAGAGACAGACAGTCAAAGTACATCCTCCCAAACACTTTCCTGGCTGAGCAAAACAACAGAAAAGTGACATGCCACCCATTGCCTGATAATTACACAGAATGGTACTTATATCATTGGGAGAGTGTAGATCCATTGTTTTCAAAACAAGAAAAAAAACACAAAAAAAAGTTTAAAGTTTACAAATATAGTCATCTCTTGTATTAAAGACATTACTTTTTATTTAATCTTGTGCTTATGATTTCTTCTGACTTTCACATAAGCCAATGAAAGTAGGAATGAGTTTACTGGGAAACAACCTCCCAACAACTTTCCTGTCAGGGGCAAAACAGTAAACATCTCTATAGACATAAATAAATATCTATTCACAATAACAATAGATGTAGCCTCAAGCTAAAACAATTTACTGACAAAATATTTCATCAAAGACACTACTTAATTTGTTACTACAATCAATTTATAGACAGTGTAGTGGTTTACTCTACAAAGTAGTATTACATTCTGTCTCTATTAACCTCAGAATATAGAAAACTTCCTCTATTTTGAATGTTTAATTATCTTTTAGCCATTCAAAGTTACAGATTGTCTCTGGCAACACATTCAGAGTGTTAATTATAAAAGTTCATAAAAGTAGTATAAATAAAAAAATGTTTTTCTTCAACCATATAAATTGAAAAAGTTTTATTTCCAACTTGGACAATGTGTTACACTTTATCAAATAGAATCAGGCAGAGCAGGTCACACATTCTTCATTACACTGGAGCATACTACTGAGATAATAGCATCTCCTTTTAACTTTAATATGTTTCTAAAACTGCTTATAATAATGAATCATTCTGTCAGCTGAAGAAATATGAAAACAAATTGTCTGACAACCATACAAAACTTCTGTCTAGCTTGAAACCTCCTCGCTTCTTCTGCAAGACAAACTGACAATATTGACAAATAAAACAGCTTATGCATTAGAACATCTTGCTGACAGAATTAAAGCACAACATTTTAAAATATTATCCAATTCATTGCTTACCTTTAAATATCAACTCTTTCTATTCTTACGAGAGTAAAATTGGAAATAATGAAAATGATTCCAGTATGAGATCACACACCCCTTCAGGACAAAAAACCAAGACATAACTTGATCAAAACAACAAGCTAATTTAACACTATACCTCCTGAATGCCCTAGGGCCACCATACAAATTAAATACACATACTCTCCTAGTCATAAAATACCTACAAATATCTTTCATTTGTAAAGTATGATGTAAAGATTACTCAAAACTTGTCAATATTAGAGTAATCAATTCAATACTGGCATATTTCTCCCCAGATAATCATCAATAGGGGTGCCAATTAACTCCCTTTAATACTGAGATTTAAATGTCTCCCAATTCTGATCAAGGGATTAACTCGATTGTCATAACCCATTGTCCCTTTTTTATTTTGATGAAATAATCCTCATTTGCAATGTTACATAAGGTATCTAAAACATTCTTTCTGATCAAAGAGAAAAATATCAATGGAAACAGTCACCCTTTAGTATAACATATGGTTGACATTTATATGTCTTTACATGAAAATACTATATAAAAAAAACAATTTAAAAATGGGCTTTGTAATGCATCTACTTCAATTCTTTTGAATTTTTTAACCAATTTTTTATTATTGGCAAGCTTAAAAGACACAAGCTGTCAATTTTCAAGACTTTACTCTTTTTTTTTAAACAAAGGAAGCTTGAAAAATTTCTCCAAATTCCTACTTAATTTGTATACCTCATTATCTGTGACTTGTGGCATATTTATATAACAAAATAAGATTCAACTTGAAAAAATGCTTCATTAGACAACTCTAATATAGCCTGAGATTTGAAAGAGCTGATTGTATAAATCACAATATTTAATTGTTGGGAAGCTAATTCAGTCACATATTACTGACAAGGAATGACTCTACTACATAAATATCTCTTAGTTCTGACATTAGGTCTTATTTGTCAAAAAACCATCATCTTGGATGAAAGTTTTTTTCTCTTATTATGCAAAAAATATGTTAAAAATAAGATTTTACTTGAAGAAATAATATCTTCAGACAGAATAACATGCCTTTTCACTTTGGAATAGACAAATCTCTCTGATGACTCATTACTTAGAGGATGAGATGTAACAAACCCTTTTTTAGCCCTTAGTATATAGGCAGATATTTCTAAAAAATTTGCAAGTGAATTTCTAAAAAATAATACAAACGAAAAATTTTAACACAAGATCAATAGACATACATTGAGATAAACTCAGATAAGCAATAAACACAAAGAAAGACAGGAAGAGAAAACAGTCTTCAGTAAATAATCTTATATAAATAATGCAATGATTTCATATTCCTTAAAAAATGGATGAAATGCTTGCATAAAGTGTTTCATAATTTAACATAAATGTTATCAGAGAGTACCTTCAGCAATACTATTTCTTATAACACTTTGCCAAACTCCTTCAGATTTTGTAAGTTCCAAGGCTTATGTAACTTGTTTTTAGAACAGTCCACGATGATACAGAGAACATTACAGAGACATTCATCATTAGATTGTTGTAGCGTTTAATTATTATGGTGATATAAATATCTTATAACAAGAAATGCAATAAATTTCTAATTTACAATATTTGAAGTAATGAACTTAATGGCCAGTAACCAAAACACTCTTCATTCAGTACAAACTCACTTTGGAGTTGTGAAATCAATATAATGTAATCTGTGAGTTAAAGTAATTCAATATTCCATCACAGCTGACAGATTTACATGTAAATGTCCTCTGACCCAATTCTCAAACACTCAGTAAGATCTATCGGCAATTTCCCTTATCAGTATAATGACTAGCCAGTAAGGCGCTTGATTGCCATTTTGTCTGTTCAAACCATAAGTTTCCATTCTCAAGAAATAATATTTTTGAAAGTAACTCAAATATGGTTTGTGTATAAATTGAAAGTTCAGTTAAATAACAACAGCAGTTCTAAGAAATAAGTGGACAGCCATACAGTCAATTCCTAACAGAGAGCCCATAGGTAAACTCATTAACCAGTAAGGAATAATAATAATAATAATTACAACAAAACATTTAACTTTGTCTACAGATGTAACCTCTGTCATTTCAACCTTATACCCAAATCCTTTAGACATTTTCTTCTTAAATCATAAAAAGTAAAAAATTAAAAGACAGCCCAGGCATCTGAGTGAAATGAATTGAATATACTAACATCTTATCACATACATGTACGTAGGTATTGTACAAGTCTCTGTCAAAGGCAAATATTCTAACATCTCATTTCATACACGTACTTAGGTATTGTACAGTCTCTGTGCAAGGCAAATACACTATCATCCCATCACATATGTGTACTCAGGTATTGTACACTGTCTTTGTACATGGCAAATACACAATTATCACATCACATACGCTCCTTGAGACGTTTACGTTTCCCATTTTAGCATTTGTGCATCGTTTATACATTGTTTTGCATTCGTTTAAACGCACAATACGAGCATTCATTTAAACGCACGATACGAGCATTCGTTTAAACGCATGATACAAGCTTTCGTTTAAACGCACAATTATTTTTCGTCTTTTGTCTATTGTGCATTTAAATGCACGATAGGAGCGTTCGTTTTAACGCACTATAGAAGTGTTCGTTTATCGTGCATTTGGGTATTGTGCATGTGGAAAATCCAAATGTATAGTAGGAAGCCTGTAACTTAGCTTCTTCCTCATAAAACATTTAGGTATGGTTAGAATTAAGTCTCTTTAGTATGCTTCCAACACATAATTGATATTTGACATGTCACAATATATAGACAGATTTGATATTCAACATGCCTCTATACATTAAATTAACCAGTTCCGAATAAGGTATTTTTATCATTACTTAATTGTATCATCAAATAATATGGATTCCCTAAATAAATTAAATCCTAACTTAAAAACCCCTTAAGATTGGCTTATTTCTAATTTCATTCACATGGATCTACATCAGAACATACTAACATGTGTATATAATAGATTAAATCGTTTTAGTTCAGACCTGGCAATAATGCCACATGGAAATATAAATAAAATCCAAGTCTGTCACGGGAACAAATGGAAATTGAATTCCTCTGTATTGGTAGAACTATATTGTGTGGTTACAGAAAGATGAAACAAAGTTATTATATTTTATGATTTATTTTAACGTTACAATATGCTATCTATTGTGTAGCTATGAGCCAAATGTTTTGGAGTGCTTTTGTTATGGAAATGAACATTGTTCGAGATATAAGACTAATGGTACATAATCTCAATATTTATTTGTCTGTATCTGTAAAAGACTCATATCAAAAGGCTTTTAATTTTTGTAAGTGGAGAGTAACTGTTATTGCTATCTATTTTGGTGACATTTTAATACTCTTTAGGTTCAACTATTGTGCAATCAGCTCTTGGAGCAGTCACTGGTAATGCTAAATAAAAATGTGTTTAAAAAAATAAAATCTTGAGACCACAATGATGTCAACAGTAATCTGTTAGCGAAACCTGGACCATCAAATATGAAATGGGATGATGTAAAGGTTCTGCAGTCATTGAATGTGTTGGGCTCTCAAGTATGAGTTTCTCAGAAGTTCTAGTCAACTGTTACTTCAAACAAAACTTTATTAAAGCCCTAAGTTTAACTGTACTCCCTTGAACAGGTATTTTTAATGAAATATATGTTCTTAACAACAATTTAGCATTGTTTAAAATCACAGGAGCTTCAATTTAAAATCTTATCAAAGCAACTGTATGAAGCTCTAAAATGAAGAATCCGTTTCAGATGGAGCTTTCCTTGTCTCCCTCTGATAAGGAATCTGTATTTCACAGTCTCATACAGTATTCATTAGTAAAATTTCAGGCTCATGATTTATGGCCAGTTTGGTTTTATGTCTACAGAATAATACACAACTTTCTACTCTTCTAATGTTATGAATATAAACACATGAAAAGAACCAAATGCTCCCCCAACAAACTCGACAATAGTCATTTATGTAAAGGTCCTTCATTTATTTATTCAAAGGCCTTTATCTATTTATTTATGTAAAGGTCCTTTATTTATTCATTCAAAGGTCCTTTATTTATTAATTTATGTAAAGGTCCTTTAAAACAGAAAACCATAGAGTATAATGTGTACTTTACTACAAATCCCTTAGTACTTGTAAAACAAAGATCATATTTAAACAAATTAACCTCATCACTACTGCTTCAGTAAGTTTTTTTTCTTAAAAACCTCGAAGATAATGCCAACTGCTATGAATTAAATTTCCCTTGAGAAAAATAGTTCCATGTGATCCATTAAAAAAGGCCTTAATTAGTTCAATTTGTAAATAATCATGCCAAGTCAATTCCTATTTCAGCAGGAACAAATCTATCTTTGAAGATACAATTATTCTAAAGGACTATGATATACCTGCATTCAAATGCTATCAAAGGCTATTAAAGGTTTATTAAATATTCATGAAACTTGGTATGTCAACAAAATCTGTCAATTACAGTTGACTTAATATAATTACTCCCAGATCAAAGATGATTCTGACAGTAGGGACACCTTACATCATTGTCAACTTGTTGGATGTCAATACCATTAATTCATTACTGACATAAAGCAATAATGAAAGGTGTCATAAAGGCCAATTAGATGAGTTCATGTAGGAACTTCAACACAATTATAAAATACACTTTTTTTCATCACACTTATTCTACAATATCTGTGTACAATATATTTCTCATTATTTACTTTTTTACAATAGCAACAAGTTAAGTCTGACAATTGGGCTTACTGATTATATATATATATACTGGTATATATAAAGAAACATCTCAGTAAAGGTCTAGAACTTCAAATAAAACATGATATCACACATGTATATCACAAATCAAAAAGTCAAGAACAAAAAAGTCGAACACTAATTTATTTTTCTTCCTAGCAAGCTACTTCATACACATATTTAACTAGTTCTATCAAAGGAATGCTTTGTTATCACCGATAGAAAAAATTGACCATGAGTTTGTTATAATTTTATTTACAAACCATGCCAATACAAGCTGAATTTACCAACCACAGGAAAATTGTATCAATTCTATTGTGAAATACAATAAGAGGAACAGCCATTTGTCAATAAATATACACACCAATTTGTTGACCCTCAATGGCTAAATTAATTAACCACCATACATAATTCAAATGGCCCACTTCCATTAGTCTATAATTCTGTCCAAGACAAAAGAACAACAAATTACATTTGGCTGATTGATAGAATGCCTTGACACCTTGCCTAAAGATCATTCTATAATCTCAACAGAAATTCCCAAATCCCAGGAGAAACTGAACAGCCAGAGAAATCAGAATGACACAACATTATGGGAGAAAAATAAGACTAGATTCCTACATAGATGGTTGGAATTACCTCAGGGAAATCTTATCTTTTCTTTAAAATATCAAGAAATATCCCAACTTGGTCTTCAATGAGGATTTAGTGGTACAATCAGGTTATACAGGATTTATATCTATTGATACAGCTATAAACTAGAGGCCGCCTTGGTATCTAGATCTATCTAATAGAATCAATAAAGAAAATAGAATTTATGATATTTACACAATATTGAAAGTGTTAGACAATCAGAGAGAACTGAAATCATAACATAAAGATGAACAAGTTTTTACATGTCAAGATAATGAGTTAATTTCTGTGAGTTTGTTATAAAAGAACACAAAACTGAAGATATTTTTCTCCTCTGACCACAAACCGAAGCTCTTTATATCTAAATACAACAATTAATAACCTTTACCTAAAAAAATACTGGAGACAAGAGCAGTCAATGTTTACCAAAGAATGAACATATCTATGGAATAATTGGCAGTTTAAACATCTTTGTCAACTGTCCAGTTAACTACCTAAGGTGAGCCTGAAATTCAATTAAAAAAATATATTTCCCAAACATCATCATTGCATGCACTATAATTCTTGTCATAGCTACAGCACTGAACATAATCACTGCATGCACTGTAATTCTTGTCATAGCTACAGCATACCTTCCACTCCTTAACCCACCAATTCATTACAAACCTTATATACATTACACCTCTCAACCACTAAACAAAGAAATGTAGCCAACACCTCAGATTGTTATAGCTCAACTATTTGTTGGACATTTAAAACCAACATTTTTAATTGTATTTTCTTTGTCTTTAAAGTAGCTTTAACAACACAGCAGTGTATCACAAAATAAGATCAAAGAGATAAGTCAAAGTATAGCAGTAACAATCAGATTTATACTGATATTTTTCCAATGATGTAATTTTAGGTTTTTAAATACTTCCAAGTTCTTGCTGCACGCTTCCTATTTTAACAGATCAACTACTTCCTTCTCTATTCCTGGAAATGTTTTCAAAGATTAGAAATTTACCTATTATGCTTCATGTGAGCGAGCATTCTCCAGTTGTGAATCAAGATTATAGAATCTGAGATATTCCATTACACTTTTTCTTGTAAAACCTAAAGAACTGTTCATTTAGGAGTTCAAAGAGATTTTCCTAAACTTGGGTAAAACAGATGCTGATGAGATTTGACAAATTATTTTCTATACTACCAGTATAAAAGTTTGGATCAGATGATAATTAAATTTTAACAGAAAAAAACTTTCCTGGTCAAATTAGTTGAGATAAGGATTTTAATCAACTTTACAGGCAGTATCTTCATGCAACAGGCAGAAAATATCGTTTCCACAGATTTGGTAAATTTTAATTAGGATGAATTCTTCCACTCTCTAGATTGAACAAGACTGATAACATGAACTGTTTAATTACATTGAAGAGGAATAGTTACAGTCAAGGTTTACATATCATGGTGAAAGCCGATTTATTACAAAAAAGAGAGGATCAATTCACTATGTATTACCAGCATAGAAACATGAGATAAACTTTAAAATTAGGAAAAATCTCCAGCTAAGGTACACTGATCTCTGATTTTATAACACTTCCTAAACTAATGATTTTCAACTGACTTGTCACATGTTTGAAGATTTGAGAAACCAACATACTAAAACTATGACTGAGCTCACTGAATGACAACACTGTTCCATAATGCAAAATCCTTTTGTAGGATTACCTCCCTTTGTAAAAATATGGTGAAAAGTCTATACCTTTATAATTATGCACATTTACACATGATTTACATATGATGTTTAAACTTTAATCCATTGAACAGTTTAAAAAACAGACAAGGTGATTCCTATATACCAAATCAAGACAATGTTAAAGGTTAAAAACAAGAAACCATAAAAGGATTGGAGAGGATAATTTCAGACCATGAAAGCACAATGTTTCCTATCTTAGAGAACAACAAAGGAAAGTTTCTGACAACACTCTTATAATTCATACAGTAGTTACCATGATACCCTCATCTAATAGCCTGCAACAAAACCAGTGATATTTCTCCTGATAGGGAGAAGTACTCTCCATACATCTGTTGAGTAAACTATTGGAAAAGAGTTCTCTCCTGAAAGGGAGAAGTGTCCTCTACATATATCAGTTGAGTAATGTTATAGAGCAGTTTCTAAAAAGGATAGGGAAAAGAGCCCTTTGGTAACAATTGTTGAAAAAAAACCAACTTTAGTTGTCTCCTGAAGAGGAGTGGTAACCTCTGATCATATCTTTTGAGTAAGACAGTCATTTCTTCATGGGCACTTAACATCTATACATGTATAGACAGGAAAGTAACATTCAAAAATCTAGAAACAGGTGGAAGTTTGACCACAAACCAAGACCGTGTTGTTCTCCTATTAAAGCTCTCCAAAATCACAAACCTTCTAAGGTCACTAATTGGTAAAAGTTACAGGTTTATTGTCCATTCAGTTAAATTTTTCAATAAGAAGTCATGAATAATTCATTATTTCACAAGTTATAGCCTCCTTCAGAGAGTAGTAAGGGAGGTCATTTAAATTATAGTAATGGTTCTTAATTGCTTTATGTTTATTTTTGGCTTATAATTGGGATATTTTTATATGACCATCAAAGTAATTAATAATAGGTTCTTAATTATTAAATAAAAAGTAAAAAAAAAGATGTTCAGTATAAAGGTCAAATAATAAACAATGACTTATAAGGAATAAATAACAGACATAATGATACTGTCACATATTAATTTGGTGGAAAATGATTTTCTGCCATTTTTAGGGTTTTTTTTTTTTCGAGAGAAATAATATTTTAAGCTAAAGCAATACATAAACCAGTGAAGAATTTTGAAAAAAACCAATTTTTATAACAGTTGATACAAAAAATATGGCCATTAAATAGAACTTAGAAGAGCCAAAAAAAAAAAAAAAAGGAAAAACTTGATAACTCATAACTTACCTGCAAAATATTATATTCAACAAAATACTCCCTATTTTTCTGTTTATTCAATATAAAGTAGTCGAGTCACACCTTTCATACACTCGGATACATTTCTTTTTTAAATTCTAAAATCCTACAGTGAAATTTTCAATTAAAGTTGTATTAAAATGTTTTCACATCAAGCAAAATGAATTTAAACACATCGTGATCTTGCACTAAACGGATACAAAAACAGCTCGTCAAATAACTGTGGAATCAAACATTTCTATGGTAAATAGTATGGCAGTATTGATTCTCAAGGCCTAGTCAATCATTCCTTCTTCACTCATATGTAACTTATAATTAACGTCTTCAAAACTATGAATGATCATTACAATTAATCCATTTCAGCTTAGAGTTAACTATTTCATATTAATCACAAAAACTCACATTAAAACACAAATGATCAATCATATTAGGATTGTGTAACATCTGATCCAGAGAAATAATTCCCCCTTTTTTACTTTTCACAGCATTATATCACAAGAATAAGATCACATGAGAGTTGATCTAAGGCCTCCAGATACTCACTAAACGTTGCCAATACATATGCCTGCCAAGTCATGACTCTGGCAAGGCAGTTGCTAAGAGGGAGAGAATGTTAGAGGCAAAACTTTTACTGCACTCGACCCTATGATACCACATTCTCATAACATGGAAATAAACAGTTTTAATAGCATCATTAATGTTTTGTCTTACCAAGTACAGGTGTACCGTTAAGGTAATGCCCTCCTCATTGACATTGGAGTAAATATTTTGATCACGACATTACAACTTGAATAAGGTCAAAAACTGTACAGCTTATGACAGCCTGGTTATGACTATTATGTAGGCAAAGACTGTAACTTTAACAGCTAATATTATAACCCATAAAATCTTGTTTCATAACATAGAATTAACTAAGAGCTTAGAACTGCTGATGTAGAAGCAGTAGGTCACAGATTTACTGTATTGAGTAGGCTGAGCTTTACTTAAACAAAATTATATTTATTTACTGTCAACCTTGAAAGTTGATGAGACAAACAAGACAAAATAAAATCAAATCAAATTAAATAGATAAACAACAAAGTAAAAGGGATAAAAAACAACAACAACAAAATCTTAAAAAAAGCCCAGCATATTTCCACTGTACTTAAGCCTGAAGTGAACGTATTGACTTCTATAAGCTGTACAACATGTAATCAAACTTACATTAAATACAGAGTGTGGTAGTAGAATGACTTCTACTTGAGGTAGCTAAGTGTTTTATACTGCCTACAAATTGCTTTATAAATGAGTTTGTTGATGCATCTGTTTGGCATGGTATTAAAGTAATCGTGGTAGATAGGCAATCCTCCATCAGGATCAACATTCTTCTCTCATATAAACAAGATCACTTGTACCTTAAGGGCAACACAGGTGTAAAACTAGAAAAAAAATGGAATTAAATCTCAGAAATTTCTGATTTTTTAAATGTAAGAATTTCCTAACTGATTGTCAGTCAAACTGTAAAAAGGTAACAAAATACAGTCATATCTAAAGCAGTAAATATTAACTTGGAGATACAAATCTCAGTGCTATTGGAGAGTCTAAAACTAAACTTAAAGAAAGGGACTATAGATAAGCACTTCTGCCTGATGTTTCTCCTAAAGTAATAGTTAATCTATTTCCATAATCTGTTTTTTTTTTTTAAAGAGTTTTTATGTTGCATTAGAATGAGTATTATACAATTTGAAGATCAGTAAAAAGTCGTCAGAATAAAGGCAAATGTTTGTGTGTCTTCATAAAAAAACCCAGTCCATGCAAATGAAACAATTATATTTTGCCATAAGTATACCAATACATATTATTGCCAGTTTACAGGCTGCACAATTTTTTAAAAAAAATTTGGTCATACATGTATACTTTTCCCCAAAACTGACCATGGATAAAAGGCATATCATTAGTGTTTGGATACCAAAGACTTTAAAATTGGTTCGTCTTAGCTAAGCTTACTAAGTACTTAGAGTGGGTTGACAAACTTTCTTGTAGGTTTTGTGTTAGTGTGAGCAAGTATTTTAAAAATCTGACTCAGCATATTGGTCTTTCATAAATCAAGGACTGTTCAATTAATCATATCCTCTTGTAATAAAATAAATATTTAACCTAAGAATCAACCAATCCATTCCCCTTTCCTGACATTACCCAATAGTTGCTTCTATGATTTTAACAATTGTATACAATAAACACAACTTAATTTAGCAAGATACATTTTCTATATTTGGCATGTAGGAAGTATAATTGAACATTATTGACGATGTATAGCTTACCGCTGCCTTCTGATCTAGCCCTGTTATATATCTGATCTGTCTAAAGACCAGCAATAATTTCTACCATAATCAAATAAATATCACACAAACAAGAGAAAATCTATAGCTCACAATAATTAATATGGTTAAACCTTCTTCTGTTTTAACCTTGAACAATTTGAAACTTCAGTACAAAAGAACACTTTAAAGGATTGTATGACTTAGTCATTCTGTGTTGCATGTTACTCAATGCATGCACTGTCATACTAGATATATTCCCATTCTTACAGGAAGTTGATAAAGGAGAGTAACCAGAATAACTTACAATGTATGCCCCATTTATATGAAGCCACACACCAAATTTGAAGTAAATCCATCGATTGGGAGGGAAGATTGTTTTGCTCAATTTTTTCCTATCAGTCCTTATAGTGAAAAATGGTAAAGTTGTAATTTCCAGAATTTTTTTTGTTCTTTGTCCAGACAAGTTTCCATTATTTAAAGGTAAGGTAAAAGGTGTACTAAACAGTTACATTTAGGTGTACTGTTTCGCACACCAAGTTGACCCTGTCAAATTTTGTAAAACATGAAATTAAAAGTTGAATTTTGGTGGCTATACTGTTTAAATGTAGTTAAGCATTTATACATAGACAGATGTAATACATGTAATTGTAAACAGGTGTAATTCAAACGAAGTATGGTATCTAGATGGTTTCAGTCCCTTGCCTTATTAGGTTTTCTCCTCGGTATCAGCTGGCTGATTTTCAAAATACCTTATTTCGCATGAACTTAAGGAACAAAATTGCGAAAAAATGAATCGAAAAAGGTGTTTATTTTTCCACCTACTCCATGCATGCTTTCATCCTATGGTAGTGTCTCAGTGCCTGATATTTTATAAAACATAGTATTTGGCTGCTAGTTTTTGAAAGGCACCCCTGATTTGTACTAAAGCTCAGTAATATTTTTTTCAGTATGTTACCATGGCTACTGGATTTTATGACATTAATGACTATATTATAAATTACTTGAACCTTCACACACCAAGGATTAGAAAAATATGCATTTTTTTTTTTATGAAAACACACATGAAATGTCTGTGTGGACTGCCTAAAAACAGCTTGATTTCAACAAAATGAGACCAAATTTGCAGAATTGACCTAACCATATCAGTAGTAATTAAGGTCAGGATTGTATGAATGGGTCACTCAGGAACTAAGAAGTAAGGATAGGGTTGTATAAATGGGTCACTAGGGAACTCAGTAGTAAGGTTAGGGTTGTATAAATGGATCACTCAAGAACTCGGTAATAAGGTTAGGGTGGTATAAATGGGTCACTAGGGAACTCAGTAGTAAGGTTAGGGTTGTATAAATGGGTCACTCAAGGAACTCAGTAGTAAGGTTAGGGTGGTATAAATGGGTCACTAGGGAACTCAGTAGTAAGGATAGGGTTGTATAAATGGGTCACTCAAGAACTCAGTAATAAGGTTAGGGTGGTATAAATGGGTCACTAGGGAACTCAGTAGTAAGGTTAGGGTTGTATAAATGGGTCACTAGGGAACTCAGTAGAAAGGTTAGGGTTGTATGAATGGGTCACTAGGGAACTCAGTAGTAAGGTTAGGGTTGTATAAATGGATCACTCAAGAACTCGGTAATAAGGTTAGGGTGGTATAAATGGGTCACTAGGGAACTCAGTAGTAAGGTTAAGGTTGTATAAATGGGTCACTCAGGAACTCAGTAGTAAGGTTAGGGTGATATGAATGGGTCACTCAAGAACTCAGTAATAAGGTTAGGGTGGTATAAATGGGACACTAAGGAACTCAGTAGTAAGGTTAGGGTGGTATAAATGGGTCACTCAAGAACTCAGTAGTAAGGTTAGGGTGGTATAAATGGGACACTAGGGAACTCAATAGTAAGGTTAGGGTTGTATAAATGGGTCACTAAGGAACTCAGTGGTAAGGAGTTTTGAGGGTTGTAGAAATATGTCATTCAGGAACTCAGTGGTAAGGAATGTTTAGGTTTGTATAAATGGATCACTCAGGAACTCAGGCGAAAGGAATTTTTGCAGATGTATTTTAAAATATGTCACTAAGTACTAAGACATTTAATGTTGTAACAGTTATAGTAACAGTATATACACCATTATCCAGTAATTCATGCTTTATATTTCAATGTGTTTCGTTATTAATGCAGTGTAAAAAACATAACATTTGCTCTTTTTTGTGAGGAGAAGGATTAATGAGGTGGATAAAAAAGAAAATTCAAATGACCTAGGGTTCTATGATAGAACTTCTGCAATAAAGCAATATATTCTTATTCCTCCATATTTCCCTTAACTTGAAAACATAAAAGAAAAAAAGATCTTACTTCCATAATGACAAACAAATTGTCTCAAAATGTCATTAAAATCCATTGAAGCATTTTTAAGTAATCATATGCCATGTGGACAGAGAAACAGACACACTGACACTGATATACAGTAACTGGTCTAGCATAAGTTTGATGTATAATAAAAAGTACATGTATCTTTTAAAGACTTGTCATAGGAGTCTCTGTATCATCATGTACCATTTATAAATCTATTTATTCTCTATCTGTTTTATATTCATTTTTACAACACAATATGTTCTGAACTCCCTCTGAGAATTCCTTGTATCCTCTAATTACTGGAAAAAGTTAAATATAAGGAATTATAAGAAGTTAAAGAAGAAAGAAAAATCCAATGAAGTTACAATCTACATTCACATTACATACAAAACAACTTTGGGAGGTTAAAGTTAAAAGGTGAAGAGTTCATCATACTGCAGTCAGCTTGTTTATACAACAAACTAACTCATAGTCAAATTCTTAAGAATAAATATCTCACGAACTACTGTCTAAACTGAAAAAAAAAACTGGAGATATCAACTAATTCCAGGGCAATAACTCTATAAAAAATCATAATAAATATCCTCACATGATTTCACTGAAAATTGATTTGGTCTCGAAATGGCAACATCAACCAATTTTGGGCATCTGCTTCAGTAATATTGGAAATGATGAGGACAAAGGCTATAAGAATTATTGTTAATATTAACTTACAAGGGAAACAACCCATTGAATATGTTCACCCTTATCAACGTAATATTACCTTACAAGGGAAACAACCCATTGAATATGTTCACCCTTATCAACTTAATATTAACTTACAAGGGAAACAACCCAATGAATATGTTTACCCTTATCAACTTTTTATTAACTTACAAGGGAAACAACCCACTAAATATGTTTACCCTTATCAACTTAATATTAACTTACAAGGGAAACAACCCATTGAATATGTTCACATCACCCTTATCAACTAATAAAAAGAACATATTAAAGAAGTATATACATTAAAAAAAAAATTATTCTTCAAACACCAAAAAATACATTAATTATAAGAATGAACCTGTAATAATAAAGGATATCCTACATCTATAAAATCTAACTATTGTAACACATGTAAAAGCTTTTAGTCATTCATGAAACAAATTCTAGGCCATTAGATAATATTGAGAAAAAAAAATTAAGCTTGATGAATTACATCTAAGACATGAATAATAAATAATTAAAGCAGGTTCATTAACCTTCACTCAGACATGAAAAAACCTACAGCCATCATTAAATGAACACTTTTCATCAGACAGTGGCTAATAGGTCATAAGCATAGATCTAATACTATTTTTTGGCACAATATGCTTACAGTAGTTAATATCTACTATTGTTGTCCACAAATTTTTGCAACTTTCCTTGAAATTCATGTTGGAAAAATACTTCAGAATTTTAACTTCGCCAAACTTGAATTTTAATTTTATATTTACTTTCTCTATAACAATTAGCGTAAATAAAACTGTTTACTTTAAGATATAGAATTGTTTTTAACATCATAGAATGACCATTGTCTGATTAAATGTTTGAAGTAGTTAGCTGGATGATAGAGAGGGAGATTCAGACTTTCTTACACCTACCAAATAAAAGGTACCAGAAACACCCACATACCTGATGCTAAGAAAAAGTGTAGGTATATCTTTGAAATTGTACCGTAAGGTTACATACCACAAAAAAGGGTTTTGATTTCTTTTAAGGTTATAACCTATCAGTCCACATGATAAAAAATCTAAAAAGAATGCCCTCCACCTAACTTGCACTAGTCAGCCAATAGATGAAGCCTTATATCAAGTTCCATTTAAGGTAATAGCATGTAATATTTATGTCATCACTAATTAGGAAGTTTTAATCAAACACATCCTGATTAAAGTTGGAGAAGTTGGCATGATGAAAGAGACAAAAAAAAAATGTAATACAGGTGAAATATTGACCTGCAAACTCCACAATTTTTAAAAACCAAATCCAGTCATACGGATATCTACACATCCAAACCAAACCCAGTCATACAGATATCTACACATCCAAACCAAACCCAGTCATACAGATATCTACACATCCAAACCAAACCCAGTCATACAGATATCTACACATCCAAAACAAACCCAGTCATATGGATATCTACATATCCAAAACAAACCCAGTTATACAGATACCTACACATCCAAACCAAACCCAGTCATATGAATATCTACACATCCAAACCAAACTCAGCCATACAGATATCTACACATCCAAACCAAACTCAGTCACACAGATATCTACACATCCAAACCAAACCCAGTCATATGGATATCTACATATCCAAAACAAAC
Organism: Perna viridis; assembly: GCA_037379345.1. Lineage (NCBI taxonomy): Eukaryota > Metazoa > Mollusca > Bivalvia > Mytilida > Mytilidae > Perna > Perna viridis. Next base: position 6,009,563 of record CM074511.1, on the reverse strand, counting down.
CCAGTTATACATATATCTACACATCCAAACCAAACCCAGTCATATGAATATCTACACATCCAAACCAAACTCAGCCATACAGATATCTATACATCCAAACCAAACCCAGCCATACAGATATCTACACATCCAAACCAAACCCAGTCATACAGATATCTACACATCCAAACCAAATCTAGTCATTTGGATATCTACACATCCAAACAGAACTCAGTCATACAGATATCTACACATCCAAAACAAACCCAGTCATACGGATATCTCCACATCCAAACCAAACCCAGTCATACAGATATCTACACATCCAAACCAAACAGTCATACAGATATCTACACATCCATAACAAACTCAGTCATACAGATATCTATACATCCAAACCAAACTCAGCCATACAGATATCTACACATCCAAAACAAACTCAGTCATACGGATATCTAAACATCCAAACTAAACAGTCATACTGATATCTACACATCCAAAACAAACCCAGTCATACAGATATCTACACATCCAAACCAAACCCAGTCATATGAATATCTACACATTCAAACCAAACCCAGTCATAAGAATACCTACACATCCAAACCAAACCCAGTCATACGGATATCTACACATCCAAACCAAACCCAGTCATACGGATATCTACACAACCAAACCAAACCCAGTCATACGGATATCTACACATCCAAACCAAACCCAGTCATACGGATATCTACACATCCAAACCAAATCTAGTCATTTGGATATCTACACATCCAAACAAAACTCAGTCATACAGATATCTACACATCCAAACCAAACTCAGCCATACAGATATCTATACATCCAAACCAAACTTAGCCATACAGATATCTACACATCCAAAACAAACCCAGTCATACAGATATCTACACACCCAAACCAAATCTAATCATTTGGATATCTACACATCCAAACCAAACAGTCATACAGATATCTACACATCCAAAACAAACCCAGTCATACAGATATCTATACATCCAAACCAAACTTAGCCATACAGATATCTACACATTCAAACCAAACCCAGTCATAAGAATATCTACACATCCAAACCAAACCCAGTCATACAGATATCTACACATCCAAACCAAACAGTCATACAGATATCTACACATCCAAAACAAACTCAGTCATATGGATATCTAAACATCCAAAACAAACCCAGTCATACAGATATCTATACATCCAAACCAAACTTAGCCATACAGATATCTTTACATCCAAACCAAACCCAGTCATACGGATATCTACACATCCAAACCAAACCCAGTCATACGGATATCTACACATCCAAACCAAACCCAGTCATACGGATATCTCCACATCCAAACCAAACCCAGTCATACGGATATCTACACATCCAAACCAAACCCAGTCATACTGATATCTCCACATCCAAACCAAACCCAGTCATACAGATATCTACACATCCAAACCAAACAGTCATACAGATATCTACACATCCATAACAAACTCAGTCATACAGATATCTATACATCCAAACCAAACTCAGTCATACAGATATCTACACATCCAAACCAAACAGTCATACAGATATCTACACATCCATAACAAACTCAGCCATACAGATATCTACACATCCATAACAAAACTCAGTCATACAGATATCTATACATCCAAACCAAACTCAGTCATACAGATATCTAAACATCCAAACCAAACCCAGTCATATGAATATCTACACATTCAAACCAAACCCAGTCATAAGAATATCTACACATCCAAACCAAACTCAGTCATGCGGATATCTAAACATCCAAACCAAACCCAGTCATACGGATATCTACACATCCAAACCAAACTCAGTCATGCGGATATCTACACATCCAAACCAAACTCAGTCATGCGGATATCTATACATCCAAACCAAACCCAGTCATACGGATATCTACACATCCAAACCAAACTCAGTCATACAGATATCTAAACATCCAAACCAAACCCAGTCATACAGATATCTAAACATCCAAACCAAACCCAGTCATACGGATATCTACACATCCAAACCAAACTCAGTCATACAGATATCTATACATCCAAACCAAACTCAGTCATACAGATATCTACACATCCAAAACAAACTCAGTCATACGGATATCTAAACATCCAAACCAAACCCAGTCATACGAATATCTACACATTCAAACCAAACCCAGTCATAAGAATATCTACACATCCAAACCAAACTCAGTCATGCGGATATCTACACATCCAAACCAAACCCAGTCATACGGATATCTACACATCCAAACCAAACTCAGTCATGCGGATATCTACACATCCAAACCAAACTTTTGAAAGCAAATGAAAATGATCCCAAACCTACCAAATAAAATGTAGTAAATTCTAATGATAAATTTGGACTCTGACCTGGACTGAAAATATCAAGAAACCTTCCATCTTAAGTTTCTCAAACATAATTGAATGATCCCTAGGAGTTAAAGCTATTTAGGATTGGCTGTATATAACTTAAGTATATGTAAGTGGAATACAATTAAATTGCTACAACATACCCTTTGAATAAAGGAAAAAATAAAAAGCTTTGGCAAGCATAGCATGATATGACAGCAGCCAGTTGAACCCTATACCATTGGGAACCAATGTGGACACTATGCTTAAAATGGTCAATGACTTTAGAATTTTTGACACTTAAACTGTTTTGGATAATCAGTTAGATTTGCATTTAAAAAATATCAAAATTGAATGAAAAATTCGCTTTCTAAACCAATTTTAAAAAAGCACCTATTTTACCCTTTTTGGCTCTTTTTCTTTAGAACGGTAGAAACCAGGGACCCAATTTCAAAAAGCAAACTTAGAAGTATTTTCTTCAAATACCTATCTCTAAATACAAAGTTTGACCCATTTCATCTGATTTGTCAAACATTTCATTACAATCCAAATTAAAAGCTGTGCCAGGCTTGTTCCAACTTTTCTGGTTTTAACTTCCATGATGATATCAAGCTGCATCCTGCAAAGCATTGCAGTAGGATTTATTTTGGGACTTGACTGGTTTAACAACACTCTATACAGCTAATAAAAAGAAATCTGTAAGAAGTACAAAATTAAAGCTCTATGAAAATTGAAATCCCTAAACAAGAAATCAAAAAGGCAAGTATTGCAAAAAACAGAATAATTTGGCAGTTTTTTTCATATGAAGTCACATAGTAATTAGAGCAACTAAGTAACTGAACTAGAAAAAAAAGTGTGAGCAAAGCTCACCAAAGGATACCCCTACATTAACCCTAGTAACAATGCATATGGTTAAAGACACGAAGTCATCAAACAGGAAGTAGAGGTCACTTCAGTCTATAATCCCACAATATGGAAGGCCAAAGCTTCTTCATATTAAGCAGCTGTGATAAATAGTTTCAGCAAAAACTATAACAAAAAAGTTGTGGAGGTACAAACACAGAGACAGACACCATAATGACTATAAACCTTGAATAAGGTAGGGATCATAATAACTATCATTTTACATGTATTGTGACAAGCTACAATTCACCTGCATTACTTCATCCCTCTGGAAAATAGACACAATAAAACCTTTCTCAAACAATATAGCTTGTCTTTCTATGATCTTAATAACTTTCTAAACAATATTGTTCTATTCCAATTCACTTCAATAGCAAAAATATATAAATCATTGATTGCATGTCAATAAAATCTGCAAAGTTAATATGGTTTTTAAAGAGAAATAAAATGTCTGTGACAATTCGTTGAGATTTTGTGAATCCAATATCTCCACAGTTTATGACTGTATTCTGCATATCTTTACCCAGATCATTATTATTATGCAGTTGTTCTGTCCTAGAATTTAGTAAGTCACGACAATCCAAGAATTAGCATTTTAAGGATATAAACTCTTTTTATCCCATTCATTATCTTGCTGTGAGCCTTAAGCCAAACACATTGCTTAAAAAAACAGGAAAAATCACAACAAAATCATGCATTTGACTATCAAACCACGCATACTGATTTGAAGGATTTATCTCGTCAGTTTGTTATGTTCTATGAAGATTTACCACATGCTAATAAGTTAGATTTTTTCTGTTGTATTGGGTTATAGATGACTACACAGCCATGACATTTGAGCATGGAGTAATCAGGTTATAGATGACTATAAAGCCATGACCTGTGTGCATAAATTTATCAAGTTATAGATGACTACACAGCCACGACTTGTGTGCATCAAGTTATAGATGACTACACAGCCATGACATTTGAGCATGGAGTAATCAGATTATAGATGACTATAAAGCCATGACCTGTGACCATTAAGTTATCAGGTTATAAATGACTACACAGCCATGACCTGAGTGCATCAAGTTATAGATGACTACACAGCCATGACATTTGAGCGTGGAGTAATTAGTTTATAGATGACTATAAAGCCATGACCTTTGAGCATAAAGTTATCAAGTTATAGATGACTTCACAGCCATGACATGTGAACATGAAGTTATCAGGTTTTAGATTACTACACAGCCATGACCTATGAGCATGAAGTTATTAAGTTATAGATGACTATACAGTCATGATCTTTGAGCATATAGTATTGGGTTATAGATGACTACACAGTCATGACATTTGAGCATGGAGTAATCAAGTTATAGATGACTATACAGTCATGACCTTTGAGCATAAAGTTATCAAGCTATAGATGACTACACAGTCATGACCTATGACCATTAAGTTATCAGTGCAACTCCTAACGTAAACAACAAAGCTGTACACGATTTAAAAAGAAAAAGTCCCAAAATTATTAAGTCATACATAGGATATCAACTGAACCTAAAATAAAGAGCTTGAATAGCTTATTTCTAAATTCCTTCTTTCCCAGACATTAGAATTTAAAATCATATTTAAGGAGGGTGATGACCAGTGTTTTAAAAAGGACCTGCTGTCTTGGTGGGATTTATTTAAAAAAGATCAAGTTTTCAAATAGCTTTCTGGGCAACATGATCTTTAATACAGTAAATGTTCGTTACATTGCAAATACATGTACATCTTCAAATGTATAAAAGAAACAACTCATTAGTTATGTATGTCCCTCTGCTTGTTTTATTTGATGGTTCATGTACTTTCTTTGTCTGCATTATCATTATCATTATGTGTTTTATTTTGTGAATGTATTTGCATTCATTGTATAGTGTCATATTATTTACCACAGAATGCAAAAAAACATCAGTGTATTATAATCCCACATTGCTCCCAATTCATGACACCATCAATTACACAGTGGTGAAGCTTTGTTTTACCATAAAAGGACATGTATAAGAAAATAATAATTCCTTTTGTACATGTATTACACATATATAATTGCACATGCAGAAATGCCCCTAAACCTGGCTTCCAATGCAGCAATCTTATGCAGTAATGTCTTATATCTAGGTTCTCAAACAGAAATGTCCCAACCCTTGATATTGTCAGTGTACATGCAGCAATCTGCAAACTTTGGTACACAGGCCAAACATAAAAATATGTTTGTTTGGTGTTCCCCAACCCAATGGTTTGAAGCTTAGGTCAGTAGGTAGGGAAAAAAAATATCTTATTGAAATATTTGGAGAGGAAGAAATGCAGAATTAAATGTATAAGGGATGTCACATATGTGACAAAAAGTTAGTTTCCATATCTTTGATGACTTCTTATTAGATTAGCCTTATTTCCTTGTTGTTTATGATGTTATACAAAAAATGTGTATCAGTTATATCATTGATATGCTAATTTATAATGATAATGTTCCATACATGTATCTTGAATCATAATACATGTACATCTTTCTGTACCTTTTGCCAATATTTGATACATGGACACAAGAATTTGAAATTGATATCAAATGATCTAATAGAATGGAACAAACTGTTTATTTAATATCAAACAAAACCAACGATGTCAGACTAGAAACATTTACTAGTGAATGTTGACAGTGTTGTTGCTTGATCCATCATAACATCATAAAAAATAGGTCTAGGTCTTTAGTTATTGTTTGTGTTAATGGAGTGTTTGCCAGGGCATCTCTCAAAACTTAAATATTAAAGTTTTGCTCAAAATTGTGAAAGTCTGGTTTAAAATTTACTGAGAAAATTTATGCTGTTAGCTATTTAATAGACAGACACTTTTATCAAAGGTCAAATCATCAAGATATTTAAACACATCTTCAAGATCTTTCCATGCAAATTTTGTCAGGAAATTATGAAGTACAAATATGTATATTTATAACAAAGAGCACAATTCTAAAGTGTTCCTGTATTTTATTTTGACGAGGGAACAGAATGTACGACTTAGCCTTGTTGGGCCGAGCATCCATTTTAAAATCACATTGATTAAGAAAGTTGAGACGGCACATTAAATAAAGATCAATTACTAGATTTTCCCAGCCTTTTCGCAACACGGATCAAGAAATGGCTAAAAGAAATTTGGTGTCCTGATCTTGGCCCACGAAAAAAAAAAAAAAATAGATAGCGTCTGAGATAATGCCCCAAAGCTATGTTTCATGAAGCAAGCCCCAAATCTAGATTCCATGCAGCAATGCCCCAAATATAGGTTCCATGCAGCAATGCCCCAAATCTGGGTTACCATGCAGCAATGTGTCAAACTTTGGTTCAACCAGGTTCCAATGAATTAAATCTAGTGGTCCCTGCAGTAATGCCCAAAACCTAGTGGTCCCTGCAGTGATGAATTAAACCTAGTTGTCCCTGCAGTAATGAATTAAACCTAGTTGTCCCTGCAGTAATTAATTAAACCTAGTGGTCCCTGCAGTAATGAATTAAACCTAATTGTCCCTGCACTGATGAATTAAACCTAGTTGTCCCTGCAGTGATGAATTAAACCTAGTTGTCCCTGTACTGATGCCCAAAATCCAGTTGTCTCTGCAGTGATGAATTAAACCTAGTTGTCCCTGCAGTGATGAATTAAACCTAGTTGTCCCTGCACTGATGCCCAAAATCTAGTTGTCCCTGCAGTAATGAATAAATCCTAGTTGTCCCTGCAGTGATGCCCAAAACCTAGTTGTTCCTGCAGTAATGAACTAAACCTAGTTGTCCCTGCAGTGATGAATTAAACCTAGTTGTCCCTACAGTGATGAATTAAACTTAGTTGTCCCTGCAGTGATGCCCAAAACCCAGTTGTCCCTGCAGTGATGCCCAAAACCTAGTTGTCCCTGCAGTGATGAATTAAACTTAGTTGTCCCTGCAGTGATGCCCAAAACCTAGTTGTCCCTGCAGTGATGAATTAAACCTAGTGGTCCCTGCAGTGATGCCCAAAACCTAGTTGTCCCTATAGTAATGAATTAAACCTAGTTGTCCCTGCAGTGATGAAATAAACCTAGTTGTCCCTGCAGTGATGAATTAAACCTAATTGTCCCTGCAGTGATGCCCAAAACCCAGTTGTCCCTGCAGTGATGCCCAAAACCTAGTTGTCCCTGCAGTGATGAATTAAACTTAGTTGTCCCTGCAGTGATGCCCAAAACCCAGTTGTCCCTGCAGTGATGCCCAAAACCTAGTTGTCCCTGCAGTGATGAATTAAACCTAGTGGTCCCTGCAGTGATGCCCAAAACCTAGTTGTCCCTACAGTAATGAATTAAACCTAGTTGTCCCTGCAGTGATGAATTAAACCTAGTTGTCCCTACAGTGATGAATTAAACTTAGTTGTCCCTGCAGTGATGCCCAAAACCCTGTTGTCCCTGCAGTGATGCCCAAAACCTAGTTGTCCCTGCAGTGATGAATTAAACCTAGTGGTCCCTGCAGTGATGCCCAAAACCCAGTTGTCCCTGCAGTGATGCCCAAAACCTAGTTGTCCCTGCAGTAATGAATTAAACCTAGTGGTCCCTGCAGTGATGAATTAAACCTAGTTGTCCCTGCAGTGATGCCAAAAACCTAGTTGCCCCTACAGTAATGCCCAAAACCTAGTTGTCCCTGCAGTAATGAATTAAACCTAGTGGTCCCTGCAGTGATGAATTAAACCTAGTTGTCCCTGCAGTGATGAATTAAATCTAGTTGTCCCTGCAGTAATGCCCAAAATCTAGTTGTCCCTACAGTAATGCCCAAAACCTAGTTGTTCCTGCAGTAATGCCCAAAACCTTGGTGTTCAGCGCATCGAAGAGATAGTCTTCACAGTCTATGACTTGTTAAGGAGGCAATTATAATCTATTTAGCATGAAAGATGTTATAAAGCAGCATTTACCTTTATAATAAGAACAAACTTCCTTTTATAAGCTTTCCACTTGTTCACTGAACACCTCAGAGAAAATAGCCAGAACAATAGTTTTTACCTTCAAACAAAAAAGATTGACTTTAACACATCCTTTGCCATATGTTAATAGTCACCTTCAATAACAAGTCTCATTTAGCATAAAGAATATGGTATTGAATGTGTCCCTATTGTAGAAAAAAATTACGTAAGACAACTTCCATATCATCCTTGTGGAATATTCAAAGCATTCATTTATGATTTTATTCCTCATCAGACACTTATAAATATTAATGTCAATTAGAAGGTTTTCAAAAATATTTTCACTATTAATGGAAATAAAACTTTAGGACTACCCTGAGATTAATGGTATCAAGTATGGATAATGTCAAATTCTTAGTCACAAACATTCAATAAAAGCACTTCTGTTAAGAAGACAAATGTTCTAGCAAACAGTTTATGAAATATACTAAATTTTTTTCTGGAATAGGATATCATAAACAGAAGTTGATTTTTTTCCATCTTTAAAGTACACTTAAGACAAAAATAGTTGGACTGTTCTACTGTTCCAATATAGAACTTTTGATTGGGTGTCAGTTTAAAATGGCTTTAAATTTGGATGCATGAATGCATTAAATGGACATTTATGTGCAAAAAGTGGACATCAGAGTATAAGAAATATTGAGCATAAAAGATACTTGAGCACATGATGAAATTTAAAATGGACTCATTAGTGCCATAATTTTTTTTTAGCCTGACTTACAAACATGTATAATACCTAATTAATCAAAGGCACATAAAGACTTTAGAGCATGGTCTTAGAGTCAAATTTACTAAATTAACTATTTTATTATTAATAATTTAGATTATTTTGCATTTCATGGAAGCCTTGCTCATATTATCTTTTTTTTTTGTATTTAAATATTTTAGAAAGTTCTTTCTCATAGAACATAAGATAAATGAAATGCTAGTTGCAACAATAAAAGGATAGAGAGATTGAATTGATAACATTCTCTTCTACACAGTCTTCAGTGGGCTGTTTTAAACTGTATATGTTGATTGGTTGTTGTCTGCTTAACTTCCAGTCACAAATACTTTACACATAATCCAGTGTTTTCAATAGTAGGCGGCAGCCGGTAAAATCAGCTGCCTGACTCTTTCTGGCTATGAAATTTCCGATCAAAAACAAATTTTGGTTGATGTTAGTAAAAACAAAATTTGAATCCAGAAACGGATTGGTGTTTAATCAGTCCTGCGTTACGGCCATTTTGTCAGGAAGATTGATTTTGTTTTCTGGAATTGCACTTCGAACAGTACAATAGTAACATATATGTTAATGATTTGAAGAAGAGACATGACCGTTAAGAATGAATATAGGTCCATGCAACAATAAGCACAAAGCACAAGAAATATTATAAACACACAATGTTTCTGTTTATGGTGAATATACATTATGGCTATTACAATATCTATTATTTTAAGAAAAAATACAAGCTGGACTTGAGCCACAACAGTTAATGAGAGGTAAAAAAAAATGAACTGAAAAAGCTTAAATTTGTTTTCAGTCGGGGGGCTTTGCCCCCTCTGGGCCCCAACCAGGGCACTGCCCTGTACCTCCTGGGGACCTTGAGCTGCCCCGACACCTCACTGTAATTTGGGTTTCATCCCATTCATTTTTAATTTCCAGCTATTCACAAACTTAGTGAAAACGCTGGAATCAGGACGAGAACTGGTTGAAGGTCAATGAAAATAGGGAAGAATGGGAAACAGGAAAATGCCAAAAGTTTGCCTGCCACCTGATGATATGAGAAATAGGTAACGGCATCAAATTTTGCCACCTATAGTGACCCAAAAAATAACACTTGCATTGGTCCACTATGGTCAAAGACATGTAAATAAAAAAATATTTGAAGTATTTCTGGATGTACCAATAGACAAGTGGAAGGAAAAAATATTGATATGTATCTGGAAGTACAAATGGATGACATTTTTGCCATGAATGATTACAGCAAATAAGGAACTCAGATGAAATGATACGACTTGATTTGCAGCGGCAAGACGAGATAAATTTCCTTGATATCCAAATAGATTTTACAGAAGCATTATATAAATTTCAATTACAATCAAAATATATAGAGCATTCACTAATATAAATCAACATTACTCAATTTGATCAGAATTGCAAATTCAATTTTGGTAGGAAAAGCAAGTCTGTTAATTGATATTACATAATGGTGAGTTAAAATGAATCCCCAAGCAGTTTCAGGAGATTCGAAACCAAATATTTCATGACATTTCCTTTTCTTTGGAGATATAAATTAAAATGGACTTAATCAAGTACAACCTTATCCAGAAAAACTTCAATAATAGGTCTGACAATTTAACCTCTAGACTGGTTTACCAGGAGACCAGTAATGAGCTATACTTCAAAAACTAAGTTTTGCAAGGAGCACAAATAGAATCATACAAGGTATCCAGTACACCCCTTCCATAGACAGACATACAGAGGTATCCAGTACACCCCTTCCATGGACAGAGACATACAGAGCTATCCAGAACACCCCTTCCATTGACAGAGACATACAGAGGTATCCAGAACACCCCTTCCATTGACAGAGACATACAGATATCCAGAGCACCCCTTCCAAGGACAGAGACATACAGAGGTATCCAGAACACCCCTTTACAGACAAGAGACATGCAGAGGTATCCAGAACACCCCTTTACAGACAGAGACATACAGACGTATCCAAAACACCTCTCCCACAGACAGAGACATACAGACTAACCAGTGCACCCCTTCCACATACAAAGGTATCCAGAACACCCCTTCCACAGATAGAGGCATACAGAGGTATCCAGAACACCGCTTCCAAAAACAGAAACATACAGAGATATCCAGAATGTGCCACAGCATACACCCCTCTTCCATATGATTTTATCAATACATGCAAAAAATGTCAAAACAATTTTGTTTTTAAATGTTGGATGTTCCTGTTACAGTGAGTGATATAGTTACGTTGAAGGAATAGATTTGGTTATCACTTCATTAAATGACCATCATCTGATAACTTTTTTGGTAGTCAACTGGACAAATGAAAAAATGTTTAAACTTTTTATCTCACTTTGATTTAAACACCAGGGAAATATTCAAATATCCTTGTTATTAGTCATGTTACTACATAAGACATTTCATTAGGTAGTGGTCATTCAATTAAGCAAATCTATTCCCTGAGTTTAACTATATTACTCACTGTAACTTGAATATTGATATATTGGCTGATATTATGATTACACTCAAATCATGTAAAATCACTTGATGTCTGCTCTTTTCCTCCATGTCAATTTCATGAAAGTAATTCAAATTTCTTTTCTAAGAAATGTAATGAAAATAAAATATAACTTTATGCACATGTGACAAGCTATGATGGGTCTTCTCCTACTTGTTTAAATCTATCTATGTTTTTTAGTATAAAGTTGGGAGGATAAACAACTGCCTTATGTAACCCTTTACAGCAAACATTAGCCCTTTGTACCATTACTTTAACACTTTTCAATGATTCATTAAATATTCAGAACCTATAAGGCATATTTGATACTAAATGAAACATGTGAATAGAATTATTTATTTTCTCCTCAGATGATATGCACATTTAAGTAAGAGATTTCATACAAAAACTCCTATAGAGGTTCTCAGTATAATGCAATGATTTTGACATTAACCAGTTAAAATCAAATTTATAAGACTTAAAGTTTTCAGGAGTACAGATTATGAAATTCCCTTGCCATATTACCAACTCCAAGCATGAGAAAACTACACAATAATAAGGTATAATGTAACAATTTCTTGGATGTTAACTTGATTGATATTCAGTTCGGCCTGGAACAAATCACCAAATCTAGCACAATGGAAATTAAACAACCACATAGAAAAGATATAAAACTCCCCTTATATTGCAATCATGTTATAAAGCATTGCGTAACACATACAATTCTTGGAGACGTATGGACTCTCTTTTATTGGTGAAAACAAAATTATTCAGTCCCACTAATTTGCATAACAATCAAATGATGCAGATCTAATTCAATCTATTGTGAATTTATATACCACTCTGACAAAATCAAGTCAATTTAATCAAAATGTTCATTTAATTTGGCTTTTCCTATGTTATGTCATTGACAATATTATAGTAGAGACTATATGCTGACTGTCCTATTGAAATGTAACTTATCAGTCATATTTAATATGATCAAGATGAAACCCTTCAAAAGGTATTGATGGGAAGCTATAGCCCTTGGTATTTTCATTCTATCAAACTATATATCCAACACACCAGAGCAACCAACTATGTCATGTTCCATATGACAGGGTGAAAAGTCTAGGACTGAACCACTCAAATAAACTTTGATTCTGCTTCCAATGCAAATACACAAGTTGCTTCAATGTTTTTAAAAAAGTCTATCCCTCACTCCATTAACCTTGAATTTAACTTACACATACTTACAGGTCAGCTGTCTAATGTAATTGATTCTAAGTGTTTTTATGTATATTGAAGTACAACAGATTTGATACCAATCATTAAGCATAACAGGCCAAGCCACTATCAGTAGGATATAGAATAAACTCAATGTAAAATGTTCCATTTAAAGATTACAGTATAGAGAATAAATGATGGTGAGATCTGTGTATACTTAACAGTACATAAAAGTACATCTAAATCCCTAGAGCAGTTTAGGAGGAGTTGATTATCTCCCTTTGGTGTCCTCCAAGGGTAATAATATTCATTCATGAATATCTACATTTATCCTGCAAAGAGGTTATTTGTTAAACGAATAAAGGTATACGGTTATTTTTTTTGCTGTATCCGTACATTAGCAGGTTATCAACTTTCTGGCTCCTCCCACTCACATGATCGGCGGAACTACTTTTTTCTGGTATGCATAAATTAATCATGGCTGCCAGCATAGATAAGATATAAACAAATTGCGATTTCGTATCCGGTTAATCTTTTTTTCGCTGTTTTGTTTCGTTTTCACTTTTTTTAGCTGAATAAAATAAAAGATTTTATGTAAACCAAATTATGATTTTGTTTATATTTTATTCACCGTCATATATATGGCAAATCCCAAATCTTGTTCAGATTTGATTCATTATGAGTTTGCAGACAACTTCCCCTGTCATTTCAGTCATGTCGGACTCGGAGCCAGAGTGTCCGTCACAATTTAACATAAACTGGTTCCCACTTAAAAAAATTGAAGCATTACAATATGATAAAACTCTTGAAGAGACAAATGACCTGGAAACTGTTATGATCTGGATTTATTACTGCCTAAACCCCAAGATAATGAATCAGAGGAACACTACATTATAGATCTGTCCATTCAACTGCCTCCTCTTCTTCAAAAATCTCAAACAAATATTTCAAATCCCAAAGAAACTAGTGCACAAATTTCACCCCTGAAATCTACTGCCATATACCAAACAGAAACAAGTCAGCTTCCAACTTCCTCGCGAAATTCAAAACTTTAATGTGCTTATAATCGACTTTGCAACATTCAAAATATTTGTATTTATTGTTCATTTTACTTATATATCTCTTGGAATTAAATAAATTTTGATACATTGCTTATTATCTTCAAACAGCTTTGACAGATTATATGGTGCGGATTGAATTTCAGTATTTAGTGAGTCATTCGCCATGTGGATTAATTTTTTTTCTTCCGGTTTAACGATCGGGCTCCTCAGGGGATATGCATTTTAAAATTTTATTTTAAAAATGTACACATGCACAGAACTATTAATATAACAGGATAAAAACAATATAGGTACATTGTCGAAAATTATTGAAGATATGTGTATTCGGCTTGGAACGGGGGAAATAGCTCGACAGAGCCTCGCATTTCCTACCTGTTCCGTTGCTTCTTCAAATATCTTCAATAATTTTCAACCTATATTGTAGATATGATACCAACCTTCCTAAAAAATGACATCAAAATCCCTTGAGCAGTTTAGGAGGAGTTGCACTTATGAGGTTTTAACATGTCAAAACCCTTTATTTAGATTATTTCCCCTAGGAATCCTGGAATCAAAGTGAAATCATAGGAATTGGTTAAAGTGATGCAAAAAATGATGGTCATGGATAAAAAAATACAGAAAAGAAAACTAGAACCCCCCCCCCCCCAAATAAAAAAAAACAAAACAAACAAACACACAAACACACACAGAAATCAGAAAGTAAAAAATGCAGACTTTCAGGGTTCACCAGCAGAGTAAGTGTTCTTACAGCAGAGATCATTTGCTTCAATGACTGAAAGATCACAAGATTCAAAGCAAGCAACATCTAAATTTAAATTTAAGTCAAATGTAATATATTTCTGTCAAGCTAGAAACCCTTTCTGAAGGAGAAACATTATCTCAAATAACTAACACCAGTTTCTGATAAAGTACACTTTTATTAGTGTATATATTTGTTCTTTTTTACAGTTAGAAACATCCTCCTTTCCTAAATACCCACACACCTACACAAAAATATTATCTTACAACTTTGGTTAGAAAAGAAATATCATGTGACTTTAAATATTACAATACCTAGGAAAACTAGAGACAATTTCCCAGTAAAAAAAAATCAAATATGAGCTATGTGACACTTCAGCCTATTACATTTTTCCAATGAAGCATCTATTTATACCATAAAAAGAAGCATTTGTTACAAGGTAATATTCAAATCAACAGAATAAAAATAATTGGTTTATCAAAAGATCTTAATAAAAATATAATGATACTTTAAAACCTAAAATATAACAATAATAATAGAAAGAGAAGATAAAATGACAATGTTTTATTATAATGACATTTATAGGATATTTACCTTCTATGTTCAGGTAGCCACAGTACATCACATACCAGTCTACTTTTATCATCAATTTACAACACCTTTTACCTGTGACAACAGAAACAAACTTACACCTACATGTAAATGCACAAAACTAGTTCCAGTATTCACTTTAAATTCACCATATTATAATGAAATTTAATTTTTCCCTCCAATAAAGTATAGCAAACCAAAAAAGTCCTTAAACTGCAGAACATCATTACAATTTTAGTTCTGGGAATGTCCAACTGCAAAGGTTAATACTGAATAGAACTTTGGTATTATTTCAACAATATCTGACTCATGCATGATGATAAAGACATTTTCTAATCCTATCTTGAAGGTATCTGCTTGCGATTTGCAAAACAAAAAGATATTTTATACACTAGTTCCTTATGACAATATTTTCTGCTACAAAAAATGTCGAGACCTATAATATTGATGTGGATAATGTTGGGTAATTTCTTTTTTCTCAATATAAAGGTGCTGACAATACAACTAGATTTGGTTCATCAATTAAAATGTGTCTTGTTCCCTTCAAATAATCTATTATCAAATATTCTATTGTGAAATAAAATTTGTTTCATCATTTCAATATTCACTACTGTTCAGTCTGATGTTTTAAAATGTTGTTAGAAGAGGCAAGAACTGGAAATCCCTGTCCAGAACCTCTCATAATAATAAAAAGTACCAAATATTAACAATTATTTTCCCCCAAAATATTACCTATTTATTCATGTAGTATTCCATGTTTTAAGAAGACACTAGTCAGTAGATTGTCTTCACTGAATCTAAGGCAAATCAATATATTGGTCATGATAAGGAATATTTCCTCTATATAAACTCATACAACATTCAGCATTATTAACATTTTGATTTTTCCAAAGGTTTTGATTCCTCGGAGGCTGAGAAATTTGTCAACAATAGCTTGTTAAAAAAAAAAAACTGGGGTTTGGACCAGGTTCATTGCTAGGATATTAATGTTAACACCTTTTCTCTGTTTTTCCTTAAGCGCTGATCGATCTGTTCTTATATAAATTATGTCATTCTGGTTTAAACAAAGAAGGGAAACCCTGCCATTGCTTAAAAGTCATCTAGTATGTGACGGTAAAAAAGACAACGTTACAAAGATTTTTTGTAAACTGATTATTTCAAATAAAGTCAGCCTTTACTATCATATAGACCGATAAAATTTTTCCAAATTATGGCTTATTTCCAATTCCTATATTTTACAGCATCTGCATTAGGCAAGGGTTACTGTCCTGTCACTCCCATTGCAAGAAGGGAGGGGGCAAGACCGTAATCCTAGGGTAGTGAAGCAGACAGACATGATTAGCTGCCCGAAAATTAAAACTACGACATTGTAAATGTTCGAAACAACTTTTCTACCTTGTCAAAATATGACAACAGAAGTAACGCACAATTCAATGCACAAACCACTTACTACAACTGCTATGTACATGTATGTTTACGCCGCAAAAAAAAATTATAAAAACTTATAGACAGTAAATATAGCAAAGGATAGATTGTATCCCCTGTTTTTAAGTGTCTTGATCAGAGCCCATCTCTCTTTTTTTAATAATCTTGATCTGCCCCTGGCCAGGACAGTGATGTTTCCTTTGAACTAATATTCTATAACAACAATGTTACCATTGTGTCCTATTCATACGGCTACTAAAACTGGAGTCTTTTTGAGAGGTAAAAAAATCTTAGACGTCTTTTATTGCCTCTGAACTTCTTACTTATTTTTGCCTTTAGAACTTTTACAAGGAATCTTTTTTTTTTTTTTTTTTTTTTTTTTTATCTGAGCAACTGGGATGTGTGCCCCAGGTGGTGGAATGGGGTACCCCTGGCGTGTTACATGCTGGGGTTGTCAGGCTATAATACGGAAAACCTGACCGCAAACCATAGTGGTGCACCGTGTTGGGAAAGATGCCACGTTCCTCGCACGTTAAAGAACCCTGCTGTAGTATTCGATAGGAGTAGGAACCTTTGCGCTCTGCCACAGGAGGATAAATTGCCCGACCTTACCCATCCCCCCTTTTTCCAGTGGCAATCAAAATTTGTCCACCCTATTATCCTTCTGTCCCATCCTTTCTTTTTCATTTCATGTTCATTTTATCATCCATTTCATGTTCATCGTCTGAATATAGCTGAAATATTGCTGCTCGGACGTTAAACCCAAACAAACAAACTTTTCAGTTAAAAAAGAATGATATTCAAAAACTACATTGATTTATCTTTCCATTGACATATGATATAGTCGTATACCTTCTAGGTCCATTAAAGTTAGAATCCTTAGTCGTCCACAGCACTATTACAATATAAAGGAGTTTTTTCCTCAACTTTCTTAGTTTCAATGTAATGTTAAACTAATTATGATGTGAAAATGACTCAGAATTTATTTTCCCTAACAAATCAACTAGATTTTGGACATATCAAAGAGTTATTTCCCTTTTACAAAAGGTTATTTAGTACTTCTATCTAACTCAATTTATTCTTACTATTTTAGTTAATTACAAAACAATATTCATACTATTTATGGATGAAAACTTTTTGGAAACTAAATCTTGCAAATACCATACACTGCCTGGGTCTTCCATTTAACCTCATAACTTTTCATGATAGTATATTTATAAAAATAAATAATAAAAGTCCTTTGATGAAATTTATGTCAATTTTATATCTTAAAAAAGGGCCACATAGGTTTCCTTATGGATTCACAGTCTTTAATACATGAATATCCTATGTTTAAACCCTATAAAACTGACTGAGCTATAACTCTGCATGTTAAAATACACATTTAAGTGTTAGTCCCTGTAAGAATCAGGCAGCAAGTGAAACACGGTATGAAAAAAAACCCATTATTTTGATAGTGTAATTTGACTATTTGCAACATCAGAATCAAGGAAAACAGACAAGATCTTTCATATCATGCTGGACCATTGAGATACAATTTCATTGAAATGCACTGAAAACAAACATTTCAAGGGCCGATAACTCTGTCAAAAATCTCTTTTTTTCTGAGATTCTATTAAAAAAATTTCTGAGCAAATCCAATAATGCAGAGATAAAAAATGGTCTTTTCAAAAAGAGAAAGTATCCTTGAGTGATATATTATTGTCAGATCAGTGGGTTTTGCTATACAGGTATCTGATTTTTTTTCCATTTTGCCAGATTCTTACAAACACTTACAATTAATTACAGAAACCTATTACAAGTTCCTTGTTAGTTTCATAAAGAGAGAATTCTGAAACATCTGATTTTGTATCACATTAGTATTTTAGTATTCAGTAAAGAAAAAAAAATGTAAATGAAGATTAAATAGCAATATTTGACAGACATGTTAATTGCTTATTAATTTCCTATGTGCGTTTTGATCTTAAATAATTAGATCAATTATATGTAAATTAGACAAATAATGTAACAACACTGAAATTCACATTTAAAAGTTACAAGAAGTATGTAGGCCTATAAAAAGATATAAAATATTCATCACCCATAGCTATCTTACTAAGTAGTGCATAAAAGGCATTTCAATTAAGGTATCCAAAAATAACCTTATCCTTAGAAACACCTGTATCAACCAAGCCAATAACTTAACAGAACTATTCATATGCAAGTCATAATGATACAAGGGCAAGGCAAGTAGTCGTATTGTGACACACAATCACATCAAATATCAAAATCATAGCTAAAGTTATAACAGCTCAAATAAATTTACCTCTCATAAAAATATTTTAATTTAACCTTGAGGCAATCTTGCTGTTTAAGATTCAGCCTAATGGAAAATCTTTACATCTGACCTTGAAGTTGAAGGTCAAGGTCATATGATGTCCCAATGATAGGGAATCATTAACCTCCATGAAACTTCCTTAGATCTAACTATTCAGGATTCAGTCAGGACACAAATTATATTACTTACTTAGCTAAAATACCAAGAAATACATAAAATCAAAATATGCAGAAAATTTGACCTCTCAACCTTGACAGATAGTAGTCATATTTTATCCCCTTCACCACTTCATTGTCATAGGGATAAAAACAATGAAATTCAAGTTATTCTTGATGTACATTAACATCACACTTTATTTTACAAATCATAGCATTATTACAATAGCAGGGGTGCATTTTTGATATCAGGGTTAGGTCCATTGTATAACAATAGCAGGGGCGTATCCTTGATATGGTTAGGTCCACTGTATTACAATAGCAGTGGCACATCCTTAATATCAGTGTTAGGTGACGTTAAAAGAAATAAAAGTCTGAGCAAAGCAAGGCAAGAAAATTGGTGAAAAATCATGTTTCCAAGTAAAAATAATTATTCTTTCCCAATGTATTCTGTGTTGGTCCCAATGAATCTGGGCATGAATAGAAAATTCATTGAAGAAAAAAAAAGACAACAGGATAAACTTGGTACTAGTGGTCTAGTTTTATATTTTGTATAATTGTTAGAATTCATAGAATTGTTATGGTTAATACTTTACAATAATCAATACTAAGTTTACTGGGTGTGGTCATGAAAAAAGATTTTCAGCTAGCTTTGTTGCTTTAAAGTTTACTTTTTGGCTTCTGAAATAATAGTATTGATCTGTCATGTGATATTTTGTACCATATTAAAATTGTACATGACAACTTTTCAAGCAGAGATTGAACAAATATGAACAAATTATTGTAAATAATACATATAATTCCACTAATGAGACTGCCAATTACAGCTAATTTGAAAAGCTCAGCAAATATCTTAATGACATAATTGGTAAAAACATATGATCATTTCATAATGTTATTGATAAATAACATCAAATAACTCATATTTTTCATTTAAATGCTATCATAAATTGATGCAAGTGATACATAAAATAGTCTAAGAGGATTACTTCATGCTTCATAGATTTAAAGGAAGAAATATACATTCAATTTGTTACAGTGAAGAAACCAACTTACTGAGAGAGACTCCAGTAATGTAGCCCTGTTCAGTGATGCTCATCACACTTGACTCTTTTTTTTGTTTCTAGATAAAATGATTTTTAATTAAAAAAATTCTTACCTTTTTTCTCTTTATGCTTTGGTGTCTTTAATAATCCAAACAATTGATACAACACATCAGGGAAAGATGGTAACTTGTCGAGACAGGTGAGGTGTTAACAGGTAAAGACTTAATTTCCAGTTCAACGACCAACACTGGATAGATGGTGCTCAGAACAAATCATTAGGACCTGAAAGATGGAGTTGTTATACTGGTTCCTCTAGTAACCAGTTGCACCAGTAATGAAAGACTATTGTTATTATCAACCTGAATATTTCAACAACAGAAATTATTCAAATTAGAAATCTTTTGGTAATGAATTAGCACTAAAATGTTTTATGTCATTCTAAATTATTTTTATTGACTTGTCCTTCCAGTTTCACAAGCTCATTGTGACCTGCCTAAAAACCAGTATAACTACAGGAGAACAAAGATTAATGTCAATTCAGACAATCATTAATAAATCAGCAAGGAAATATAACTTCTATTCTTGTGTTTTTTTTAACTTCTTTTCTTGTTTTTTTTTTTTTACATAACTAAAGCATTTTTCTGAACATCCAAGACTAAACAAATGCTTTCTCATGAACTTGATGAAGTGATAAAACCATAATAAGAATGGTATATTCTTCAATTACAGAATAAAGTTTTAAAATAAGATCAATATACCACTATTTAGTTATATATAGATCAATATACCACTATTTAGTAATATATAAATAACATATTAGGGCAGTTTGTTACCTGGAGAAAATCGTTGGATGACAATGTATTAAGTGTGTATTCATTTGAAACTGTTAACATCAATTGTGGACCCTTTTTTGTGACCTTTTCCCTGCTCACATACAGAAATGTCAGTAAAATGTTTTCTTTTGTTTTATTTGTATTTTTGTTTGTTTTTTTATTGTTTTTTCTGTTTTAAGTTTTCTTGTGTATACTTATTTAATCCAACTGTTATCATAGGTCTGTACGAGTCAGAATTAACACCTAAAAAAAGTTGAGAATTAATAATTAATGCAGTGTAGGCTACAAACCACTAATGTCACTTCCCATAGGCTTCAATGCTAATTTCACTAAGTTCAATGAGTTATGAAGCTTTTACCTTAAGTTAAACCTAAAAAAAAGACTATACATCACCTAAAAGCTGCATGTACATGTATACACTAATAGCCCTGAAAATATTATTTGAGGTTTACTATCTTGCAGTGTGACACCGGCTCCTAGAAGACAATGAGCTAAAAATAGAATGGGGATTCCCCTACATTTCACAAAAAGGGGTCTTCATGCAGAACTCATAAAAAAATATTTAATTCAGTAAGTTACAGTGACCATTTCGTGTAGAAATAAAGGAAATATAGTTCCCTGTCAAACGCATGCTCACTTGTGCAGGTTTGATGCACACTTTTTCAATGACAACATAACACAAGTGCACCAAAACCTGTAGAGGACTATTTTTGCGTATGTTCTAAAAGCTCATTGGTTGAATAAGTAGTATGGAACCTGTATGGAAATTGAACAACAGTGACAGAAATTCTCACTTGAACACTATCTCAATTCCAGTTCAAGCCTCGGTCACTTTTTAATTTTACAAAACAATCAGAAATGTTTGAGTACAAATTCATAGTAGATTTGGCATCATAACAAAAAAATATATATATACGTCTGCTGAATTTCATTTATTAATTGATGTTACTGGTAAGTATGTTGCACATATTGATTCCCTCAAACACAAAACTGACTAAGATTGAACTGATACCTATTTTTACCAAAACCAGTTAAGCTTTTCACACGAGGGTAATAGACAAAAAAAACTATCACCCTCTGAGACATGTGATAGAGTAGAATATTACCCTCGTATTGAACCAATCAAAATTCAGCAAGTTGACTTGAAGTACAATAATGACAAATATTTACCCCTTGTATGAACAATTACACCACCATATTTCAAGTCTGCATTACTGTATTATTTATAGATTACTCTGAAATGAAATAGAATTTTAATTCAAATGAATAATGACCATTTAAGAGTTCCTTGCATGATAAATCTGAAGATATACACACTGGGGAATCCGGGGGTAGAGGGTGCCTCACTTAGTGATTTAAAAGAAAATCTTAAATATCATATGTTTAATATTACAACATTGATAAAACACCCAGCAAAGAATATAGTTCTAAATTTTAATCAAGCCAGTCCAATATCTTGTATTGTATTGTTAACAGAAGTTAATATTATTATGTATTATTACATTATTTCCATATATATTTTTCTCATATGTTTTCTTGAGAACAAATTTGGGGCCCTAGTTAGCTCTCCCTTCTAGATCTCTGGATCTGCCACTGACAAAATATAAATTTAAGAGCAAACCAAATTAAACTGAATTATTACTATGGCTTCTGACATTCTGTTTATTAATAACAATGTTGTATGTAATTGAATATGTCCATTATAGAATGAATAACTCAACAACTTCCTAACTATTTAATGTAATGTCAATATACATGGTATTTACACTTTCATCCCTCATCAATCTACATTTAGGACCCTCATCTTGTCTTGCCAGAAGCTAAAAGCATCATTTGTCAACTGTCTAGACTGTGATGCAGGACAATTAAAACAGAGATACTGTAATAGGGAAAAACATTTTTCATCCATTAGTTGACAAAATCATCACGACTTGTGTCATTTGTAGTTTTGTAACATTATTGCACCTAAATTGGCTGCTAATCCTTTGCATTTTAAAATTGTTCTTATTTGCTTTTAATTTTCATATCGCCAGAAATTCAATAATTTTCCTGACAGATTTCCTCCTTAGCCAACATATCTATGAAACAGTCAACATCTCTCAAGAGGACAGACCTCTGACCGTTTGTGAAGACAGGTTTGTTCCTCTGTCCACAACAGAGAGACATTAATTCCTCTGGCAGCCTCTTCTAAAAAGATACATCTTTCATTTGTCAATATCCTCCATGAAGACACCTTTACTCTTTTGACAATCTAAACCATTGAGACAAGATTTTTTCCTCTATCAACCCTTTCAGTGAGGAAAGGTTAACTCTCCATCAACCTTTATCACAAGGAAAGTATTATTTCTCAACAACTTCCATCATTCCAATGATACCATTCCCATAGAAAATAGGTTCCATGATGAAGGTTAATACCCAGTTAATCATAATTATGAGGACAGTTCCTGCTTCTTCCATGAGGTCAGGTTTTTTTCTTGAAACCACTTCAATGGGGAAATGTTTACTCCTCTAGCAATCTTTCCCATGATGAGAACAGACATCTATTTTGACAACAGTCCTTTTTTCTCTTGTCATCATTATCTTTCTCTTGTGATTATGAGACACTATATATGGAACAATGAAGGTGTACACAAATAGAAAATACCCTACCTGTGCACATCATCCACACTGCCAAGATTGATTCAGTTAGGGTTGTTCAATGACTTTTGGTTTGTTTATGTTGATTATTGAAGCTCATTAACATTTTTAAGTAAATAAATAAAAAAGGAAAATTACCACAATAAAAAGTAAATGTCACTCTTCATGCACATATCAATAGTTTAAGTCTGATTAAAGACACAGTGTCAGAACAAGAAAGAAGAGAAAATTAAATACAGAATATATGTTAAAGCAATCTGACATTGTATGAAGATCCTATCTCTCTGACTGTATAATGACACACACAATGAGAAAACAATTTACAATTGATGAATTATTAACTAACAGATACAGTAATGGTCACATTGACAATGAAGTATGGACTCCCAGGATTTCAAGAAAATAGATTCTTTAAATATTCATTAATTATATTCATTACAAACAGTTCCTGTATAACAGATGTATTAAAAAAAAGTTTCCTTTTACAAACTGAACTTTTGAATCAGCAATGTCTTTATAAATAGTTCAATAAATCCTCATTCTGTAATGGCCACTTGTCAATATGTATAATACAGGCTGGAGTGAAGAACAAATGATATATGGATTTATCTAGGAAAGAGAGGGCTAATAAACGATTCAAACAAGTTGTTCAAAAGGAAGGATTATTAATTTTAACAAAAGCATTAACAGATTATAATAATTCCCTTTTCATTACTAACTAGGGGAGGGTTAATAAACGATTCAAACAAGTTGTTCAAAAGGAAGGATTATTAATTTTAACAAAAGCATTAACAGATTATAATAATTCCCTTTTCATTACTAACTAGGGGGTTTTGGTATACCCAAAGGGTATGGATACATGGTAACTATTTCTTAACTAAAGTTCTCATGTAAACAAAAGGTTTGATAATTGATTACACTTGTTTGTCAACTGAGATATGTTCAGTATTTTAAAGGTATTTTTAAGGAAAAAAATAGACTTGAATATTTGATCGGTAAAATCTGATTTTAGGACCTATCAGGTATCCAAAACTGCTCGAAAGGACTGATTGTTGAAACGGTGGGGAAAAAAAAGAAAAAAAATGGGCAAAATTTCCCAGTTTACAGTAACATATTATATACCTATTCCAATACACAATGATATTTTTATGGATCAGTTTATCTCTGCTATATCAATCCCAACCTCACTGATTTAACACATACATACTTGTTCATAGTTACTTCCTCCAGAATAAGTCACCTTTAATCCACATAAAAATCTAAATTAATGATTTCAAAATAATGAAGTCATCTTCTATTTCAGTGTTAAGAGTATCATCAATGACTGAACATGTAACATTTGTCAAATTAATATCTGAATTACTGAGGTAATAAATGGATAATCTGTTACATTTCATAAATGCACATCATCTGTTACATAAAGTATACTTCCTATTTTATAGTGACTGTAAAGTGCAGCAATTTTAACCCATGAAAATAAAATTACCACGTTGACCAGTTAGTATCACACAAAGTCATTAAACAGTCCTAAGTTATTTGTTTTGTGCAGCTGCATATGACATTTGTAATTAAACCCTGGTAAACTTGTTTTTGACCATTGTGTTCTCTTTAAACCAAACCAGCTGTCTTGAGTTTTAATGTTCACTATAAGAAGCAGAATTGTTCATGCTTAATAAAAACAAGAGGCTCCCAGGAGCCTGATTCGCTCACCTTGCTGAATTTTGCCTTTCAAGGACAATAAATTAAACAAGAAGTTGTCCAACAATTTTGACTCAAGAAAACTTTGATAAGACTTATCATAAGGATCATTTCAGTAAATGAAAGTCTAAATCTATCATAGTTTTCAAGACACTGGCTGAAAACTGTAAAAAAAAAACCTGTCATTTTCCCCTTTCAAGGGAAATAACTCTAATAAGAAGGCTTCTGACAAATTTCATGCCTGAAGGCTTTTGTAGTCCTAAAAATAAGGATCATTTCAGCTATTGAAAGAATTTGGCTAAACCTAACGGTTTTGGAGATATATGCGAAAAACTACTGTCTGACCCCTATGTTCTATTTTTAGTAACTGTGGCCATGTTTTTCGACGGATCAAAAAACCCCACTTCAATTCTATGCAGGTTACCGCAAGGAACATTTATACCAAGTTTTGTTTCAATTGGTAAAATAGTGTCAGAGAAGATTTTTGAAAGAAATAACATAAAAAATAGCAAAAAAACGTTGAAAAGGGGCAATAACTCCAACATGACTTAACGGATTAAAACCAAAATTTGACCAGAGATAGATCTCATCATGCTGAACACTTTTATCCCTGTCAGATTTCAGCTAAACCTAACGGTTTAGGAGATATATGTGAAAAACTACTGTCTGACCCCTATGTTCTATTTTTATTAACGGCAGCCATATTTTTGACGAATCAAAAATCCCCACATTAGTTCTGTGCAGGATACCCCAAGAAACATTCCTACCAAGTTTGCTTCTAATTAGTCAAGTAGTTTTAGAGGAGAAGAGTTCTATATAATACTTAACGACGATGACGGATGCCAAATGATGGCAATAGCTCACCTGGCCTTTGGCCAGGTGAGCTAAAAATGGCAAAAAACGTTGAAAAAGGGCAATAACTCTGAATCAGAATCAGAGAACATAACAGTTTTGGAGATATATGTGAAAAACTTCTGTCTGACCCCTATGTTCTATTTTTAGTAACAGAGGCCATGTTTTTCGACAGATCAAAATTCCCACACCAGTTCTATGCAGGATACCCCAAGGAACATTCATACCAAGTTTGGTTCCAATTGGTCAAGTAGTTTCATAGGAGAAAAGTTTTGAAAAATTGTTAACGACGACGACGGACGCCAAGTGATGGCAATAGCTCACATGTCCTTAGAAAACAAAATGTTTATCATTGAATTCCCTATTTAATGTGGAGGTATAACACTTATAAACTTACATATAAATAGCTAACATTGTCAAAAGATCTTTCTAGTACACCACATCAAAGACCTGCTCCAATATCACATTAATTTATAGAGTAATTTAGAGGAGCTGTGTCCATAAGGTTGTCTCGCGTTGAAGCATGCTGAAGAATATCTACATCTCATAACTTCTACAAAATTCAATGAATCACATTGAAAGTGTAGTATCCACTTATATACTTGTTGACAATACATCAAATCAACTACTGAAAGAATCAATCAAGTGATTTCAGAGGAGTTGCATCCACAAGGTTTCCACAAAGTCCCATAACTCCTACAAAATTTGCTGAATCAAAATGTGTATGTCGTATGTACATTTGCATTTCATATCAATACCCCATAGCAAATATCAAAAGAATCCATCAAGAGGTTTTAGAAGAGTTGTATCCACAAAACGGACAGATAGAAATCTACAACTACGATCACCCTCTGCAGCATAGAACAATGAACTTTTTGTAATGCTACTCAAATGATCGCCAAATGTTACTTAATCAACAATACAATAACACATCTTAACTCAGTAATTCTTGTGTTACAAGATTCATCAAAGGTTTTCTGAAATGAAAATGACAATGTACATGCCCTGTAACCGCCCACTCCACCTCACCCCAACCCCAGGAATAATTCTTTCATCTGAAATACACAATGATCAGTCTTCTTTGTTACTCATAAGTTTTGTTTTAAACATAATACCGGTATATTGAAAAATAGAAAAATATTTCAGTTCATAGGAAAATACATATTAAGGTTCCATAATACATGTACTTCAGTAGGATGACATTATTATTTTGTAAATGATATCATTGGACATGTGAATCTCTCACTCTTAGAAACCATGTTCTTCATCAGGTTGATGTTTTTCTTACAAAGACTTTTTTCCACCTCTTTTTTCTAACAATGCTTTAATTTTCTCCCATTGGACATTGTAAATCATTTACAACTTTCTACAATGAAATGTTCCTCTTGTTAAGTCACTTTT
The DNA here is from genome assembly GCA_037379345.1 of Perna viridis. Taxonomy (NCBI): domain Eukaryota; kingdom Metazoa; phylum Mollusca; class Bivalvia; order Mytilida; family Mytilidae; genus Perna; species Perna viridis. The sequence continues at coordinate 5,982,104 of CM074511.1, read as the reverse complement.
GCTTTAAAATCAGAATTTGTACCAGAAATAGCTATAATCACAAGTTCTTAGTAATTCAACTCTATTTTGCTGTTTCTTGATTACCTTGAAACATGATAGAAACACATTAACCATATACTAAGAATCCATTAGTGTGAATAATTAAAGCTTTCAATTAAACTACATGTTTTTTCTATTGGTTTTTATTTGTGATAAATTCATTCATTGCAGGTAATTTTAAATATTTACAGAAAAATTACTACACTGACACATCTTTCTTATGTATAAAAAATGAAATCAAAAGGAGCCTCATAATTCTACATAGGCCAAATAAATTATACCTCTGTTCCCAGTTACACCTGACTGACTCGAGATTTGACCCACTGACTGAGTTAATTTTCTAGTTAACAAGCACCAAAAAAGTACTACTAAAAGACCCGACATTTTACAGATGGTAGTCAATTTTATGTTTCCACATAGTCCAGATGGCTAATAAGATGTTTTCTATGAAATTTGGGGTGAGGTGGGGAGGGAGGTAAATAAAATAAAATCCTGACCTACTGACCCATTTTTTCTGACCTTAACAGGAAACAGTGGTTTAATTTTAATTGGCCTTATAACTATAGAAGATCTATTGTAAGTATGATACCAATTTCATGTTTTTTTAGGGGAATCACTCAAATCACAAATTCCCTGCAATGTAAAGTTCCCACATCTAACTTAAAGGCACTATTGAAATCAAGAAACACAATTTTACCAATTACATGATATTGGTACTCTTAAAAAGAAGTACTTTTATAGTAACCGAGAGAAAAACTGATATCTTAAACTAAAAGTACTGTATACAAGTCTTATTTTTTGTGTAAAAAGGTATTGGAAGTTTCCTGGAATCACTTTTATTTTACACTCTGGACACTGTGGGTCAAAACCCTTCAAAGTATACCCAATGATTTGCTTCTGAATTGTCTGCCCATAGGTGGCGTTTTTAGGTTATGTGTTTTATGTGATTTGGCAGTTAAATCATTCAGCACGACAGGGTCAACTCGATCGGTCACATTAATTATTTTTTTTAGATACTTGTTATTTGAGATTTTGTATCATGCACTAAGAGATTTGTTCGCTTTACATAAGTGTTTGTGTACATTGAAATATTTACATACTTATATGAGGACATTATAAAGATGTTTAGGAATCTGTATATGTACTATATTATTAAATGGTAATTAAACCGGCCATTGGCTCTGTCGTGTGGTATTGCACTTTACTATTTCTTATTACAGTGAAACTTCTCAAAACAGGACCCTCAGAAAGCGGTCTTCCCTTAACAACCTCTTAATTCCGGCCGCCCGGTTATTGTTCACCTGTAATAAATGTGTCAACAAAACTAAATGATTACATGATACGTAATATTACGTAATTATTAATTCATTTACTGACTGGTTTGCATTTCATCAGTGGACAGATGATAATTGAAGGGGACAGCAGTTAGTTTGAACAACAAAATTAATCACTTTTGTCACTGGTTCTCTGTTAATTGAGGTGTACACACATCAGGCAACTGGAGTCATTTAATAGTATGATCATTACGATCTTTTAACTGTCAATTAATGTCACATGTGTCCAAGAAAAACCAACATAGGGGTGAAATTATTAGACTTTGTCGATAGGTAATTTACGAAAACAATACAATTATGTAATAGTATACCACCAATAGCCCTGTGATCTTTAATACACATTCTTTCAAAACAGTGAACATTATCTTGTCGTCAGTCCATTTGTAAAATCAAATGATTTACAAATGATGCAAGCTTTGAAATGTAATAAAAGGCCAAAAGTTTTGAATTGGCATTTAACATGTCTTGACCAGCAAACTGACAATGTGTAGGGTTATAGGACACACTAATGGAAACAGCCCTTAGAATGCATTGCTATTTTTCACAAAACCGGCCATTTTTTCTTGTCCCAGTGACAGCCGGTTTGGAGAAGTTTCACTGTATTGTTATCATTATGAGAATAATATGAGGTTCTGATATATGGGTATTAATGGAAGAAGAATAAAAATAAAACCAATATTGATAAATTATGAACTCATGTTTTTTTTTTTCTTGGAGTTTTTCCTTTCCCCGATTTACTTGTAAATTGAGAGTCAGAATGGTTCCCTATTAATTGAACAACATTCTATACCCAAAATATAAAACCATAGAAACAAAAGACTTTCAAATTGTCTTTACAATTGATAGTGATGGCTGACATTTACTTGATATATTAAATATTCTTCAATAACCAAACCTACAAGAGCCAAATTACTTTGTGTGAAATTCTAAAGCATGAATGGGTTTAGTAATATAGGCTTGTTGTATACTAGTCAACTTCACAGATTAGCAGACCAGTATCCAATGTTATGACAACATACAAGCTTGTATATATGCTTAGTGTTTCTACCAGTCTTATGTAAACCTTTGAGGTTATTGTTACCAGTATAACTGACAGCTGAGGGAAACTATGGTATCCTTTGGCACCATGAACTGCCTTACTGAATCACATCAAAGACAAGGGATCTGACAAACTATTACTGACAGAAAGAAGTAGTAAGTTCATTGACAACAAGAACTGGCTGTTTCCGGAGGTACTGTTAACTAGCTAATGACGAAGGCTCTGACAAGGTATTACTGACAGAGGGAAGCGATAGTATGTATACTAAAGCACCATGTACTAGATGACTGAATCACATTTAGGACATCAGAAAAAGTATTACTGACAGAGGGAAGCTATTGTATCCTAGAGCACCATAAACCAGCTTACTGAATCATATCAAAGACATGGGATCTGACAAATAATTACTGACAGAATTAAGCTATAGTATTTCTGAGCAAAGAGAACCTGCTGAATCACACCAAAGATAAATGATCTGACAAAGAATTACTGACAAAGGGGAGCTATAGTATCCTGGAGCACCATGAACTGGCTTACTGATCCACATTGAGGACCAGGGATCTGACAAAGAATTACTAACAGGGAGGAGTTGTAGTATCCTGGAGCTTCATGAACTGGCTTCCTGAATCACATCAAAAGACAAAGGATCTGACAAAGAATTACTGACAGAGGGGAGCTAGAGTATCTGGAGCACCATGATGGGCTTACTTTATTACATTGAGGACAAGGGACCTGAAAATTTATCATTGACAGAATAAAGCTCCAGTATCTTAGGGCACCATGATATAGATGACTACACCATGTCTAAGTATTCTAACTAAATAAAATCGAATTGTAATTGTTATGATGATGGGCTAAATGATTAATTGGCATATTTAACAAGATGGATGCAGGTTACATTAGGTTCCTGCAAACAACTTACAGAAATAGAATTCTTAGAAAACAAGCCACATGGGTCTATAAGCTACAAAATTATTGGGGTCTGGTACACACGTGATCTGTTTTACCTCAAGTATCACTACCGTTGTCCCATGCTGATACACACATGATCTGTTCTACCAACGAGTATTACTACAGTTGTCCCATGCTGGAACATAAAGAATCTGTTTTACCAGGAGTATTATTACAGTTGTCCCATGCTGATACACACATGATCTGTTTAACCACTGAGTATTACTACAGTTGTCCCATGCTGGTACATAAAGGATCTGTTTAACCAACAGTATTACTACAGTTGTCCCATCCTAGTACATAAAGGATCTGTTTAACCAACCACCGAAAACATTTATCAGCAACTTGCTTTAAAAACATCCATTGCATGGTATTTGATAAAGACAAGACAGAATAAGGAATTAATTAGACAAAACACAATAAATAATGAACCAGCCAATCCTCCATCTATTAAAGGCTTTTTTTATATATGGAGTATTTGTTTGATTTCTACGGTCAGAACATATTGGAGTTGATTCTAGAAATGTATTTATCTTTTACTTTAAAGAGTCATTATTCAAGTTCTAAAATCAAATAAGATCCCTAATGTTTCCAGATGAAAATAAAATGGTTAAACTGACATTTAGACAATACTGCTAGCTAATATTTGCTTTTTAAACTATGCAATAGGAAGCATGTTTAGTTTCTGCAAGGCAAATAAAAAAAAACTGATTGAATGTTATAGGCATTTTAAACATCTTCAGAAAATATGCTATAAAATTAAATACCATCAACTTCCTCCAGCTGAGCTAGTAAAAATGAGCTAGTAGAAATTTCCTCAAAAAGGAATACAACATCATTTTAGGTAATGAACATTTTGCAAAGTTTTATGTTTATAACTTCATTATACTGAAATGAAATTTGTACAAAATCAAACAAATTATTTTATTTTCTATCATCAAATGACTATGATAGTACACATAATTTGAAGGCAAAATCTTGATATATAACAATATACAATACTGACCAGTATTATTGACTTCCTAATACTGGAAATTGTGGTACAGTCCCTGAATCAATCTGGGCAACAATTTGACGGATCGATTACCGCAGACTAATTTATCACTGACGGATCAATAATCGATGACCTGTGACCGATCTGCATGCAGTTTTGTTATTTAAAATGATGGATGATCTGTTAAAAATAAAACAAATATAAAATAAAAGTATTAATTGAAGTTTAAATCTACTGCATTATGTTTATGCGTGTAAAACTAACAAATAAACAACGGAATCTGCAAAATATATTGACTGACCTGTGGTCACATGATAGGATCACCAGTTTAATGGATCGATCTGACAGATCACTGACTGATCGGAAATTGATTGTTGATCCAAATTTTTTCCAAAAAAGATGGTACACCTAGATACAACTATATAGTTCTTGGTAGAGATTCCACATACTTTGTCAGAAATAATTCCAAATCATCTTCCAAATATACAGAGGAAGATGTTTACAAAATGCTGGAATTTTCAATCGACAACATATTTGTCCAGTGTGGTGGACGCGTTTTTCAACAAACTGTCAGCATTCCAATGGGAACAAATTGTGCTCAAAGTATGAGGAATCTCTACCAAGAACTATAGTTGTATCTAGGTGTACCATCTTTTTTGGAAAAACAACGATGTATAATGTTTTTGTCAGGATTTTAAGTGAGTATGGGGAATAGAAGTATACAGTGTTGAAAATTCATAGGTTTTAATGCAAATATATTCAGATAATAGTCTTGAACTAATTGTCTCCAAAAGATCCTTCAAGTTTTTCAAGATCCACATTGAATGAATACCACTATGGGAGTAACAAGTATTGTGGTAGGACAGTAGGCCCTCTTTGACAGTTGTGAGTATAGAGGTTAAAAGTTTTGAAAGAGGTTTGGTGGTACATTTTGCAGATCCAGCTATGAAATGTTGTTTGTATGGATTCTTGTGGAGTTTAGGAATCCAGTACATAGATGGTAAATCACAATCATCGTCCTTGGAAGAGAGACCAAAAGAGGATAGCACAGATTTATGATTTACCACAATCTCTTCTTTGGAGAGTGTGGTAGCAGTATAGGTCTTATCACTGCTATTATTTTCTACGTCTACCTCTGATAATAATCATTGGATGTAAAACTTTTTGCAGACAAAAACAATGTTGTTTTGGGCTTTGTCTGCTGGTACGACAACATATTTGTCATGTATAGTAGACAATGTTTTTGCTACATCAGGGTCTTTGAAAACTGATGTAGCCCTCACAGCCTTTAACCACTCTGACAGAAAATCAATCTTTTTCTTGCTTTATCCATTTTCCTGCATAGTCCTTGACGGCATCCATAAGAACTTTAAAGTTATAATTCCAATTTATGGAGCGTGGTTCACGGTACTTGGGATCTTTAAAAAGGATATGACGCAGAGATTCGTTTTCAATGATGGTTAAATCTCCTGTAACAACGAGACCAGAAGGACCATATTTGACTGGAGTTTTTGCAAGAACAGTCAGGTGCTTTAGCCTTGAAGTCCTCAATCTCAAGGTTCTGCAAATAGCCTTTTATAATTGAAAATTTTTGATGCAATGGGTGAAGTATAGTAATATGAAATAATTGGTATGAATTTGTCTTTGAAATATGGGGGAATTTTGTTGGTAACGTTTTTGTGATGGAGGATGTTAGCCAAATTCATTGCATCTATACCTTTCTTGACAAACGGTAGTGGAAGAAATGATCAATTTTCTTCATCTTGACTTTTCACACAAACTGGTTTAAAGATTCTGTGGAAACCAATATCCAAAATGATGGCAACAAGTCTGTATAATGATGAGGTGGGGTCAGAAACAGGAGTGTCAAGACTTGTTTTGTAAAGGGAGTGTGGTAAAGTGAGAGATATAGAATAAAGTTTGGTTCAAATGTGATGAAGTCCAAGAGGTTTTTGTATGAAAGGAAGAAAACATCTATGGAGACATCATGTAACTTAGGTGACGTATAGTGGCGATAGCCATGACTCCTTTCCCGTCTTGGATTTTGTCAAATAAATTCATCACATTTATGCTATTGTTATATTGGCTTGAAAGGTTTCCTATACTTTTGATGTTGTCTATGCATCCGTAAGGTATTGCAGTACTTAGTCTGCATATCCAATACTCCTCTCTTTCCCTACGATAGTTTTTACTTAGAACGGGACTGTTCGTAGGATGGTAAATTTTTTCTAAAATACGAACTTTCATAGAGAGGATTGAATGATCTTGTTGATTAAAGTGTTGATAAACTGTAAGGAATTTGGTCGTGTTAATTCCCGAATGATGACTGCACATTCTTTTGTTTAATCGTTCTTGCATTTCTCCGACATATACTAAATTGCATAAGTTGCATTCTAATCCATACATTAAGTTTGTTGATTTGCAACTTAAATAATCATTTAAATCATATTTTATCTACATTCTTTTTAATTTTCTTCATAAGTAGATAAATTATCATTTTTTTTTTACCTTTTAAAACTCCCTCCTAATCAAATGATTTTGACATTTCAACTATACAAAACATATTCTGAGAAATCAACTACATGATAAATTGTACTACAAATCCTATTACCGGCTAACTTTCAGTAATTGCTGGGTGATATTGTCTTAAAGGCAATTTAATTAATTAAATTTAAGTTTATACAATAATAAGCTATGCACGTGATTATTGATTTCTAAACATATTGTCATGCTGTAATCTGTGACGTAGAGGTAGATGATTGGTGGTTATTTTTAGTTCGCTTGGGTAGAAGTTCAATCGTGTTTGCAAGAGAGGTTAAATTTATGTTTTGAAATTGAAACTACAACATGCATGTACATGTACATATATAAAATATAACATCAAAACCTGTTCATATTAAAAGTTTGGCTTCTTGGGGGGGGGGGGGGGGGGCTACCCAGACTAAGTCTTGATAATCCTAATTTTTTACATGTTTAAACAAACCCTATTTTATTAACCAATTACCTAGTAATATAAGGAAAACCAGGGTCGAAGCTTCTGGCTTAGGATTCATACAATATAACTGTAATAAACATGAGAAAAAGAACTGGGGTCGAAGCATCCAGTTGTGTTCTCCCTCATAACTGGGGTCGAGCGCATCCAGTTGTAAGTTATGTTAGTTCTGACATACATAAACGAGAAAATTATGTGAAAAACTGGGGTCAAGTGCATCCAGTTTTGAGTTATGTTAAATCTGACATACATGACAAGAAAATTATGTGAAAAAACTGGGGTCAAGGCATCCAGTTGTCACATATACCCTTGCCTACATTTACTAAAAACTAAACAACTAATACAAAATACAATTATTTAATCTTTGTGCTCATGTTCTACCTACATTATACCTGAACAAGACTTTTCAAAAATGAAACTTTCAAAAAGTACCCCCTACATAAAAATATATTGGAGGAAAATAATTTCTTGAAATTATGCCAGGCCAAACATGGCTAAAACAATATATGTAGCATCTCTATACAGCCTCTTTAGCTAGAATTTTTAATTACCAATCAATAACCACCCCCCACCCATGTTACTCTATCATAGAAATGTTTATACATAGTCAAAATGATTCCTTTATAACCCTTTGTCGGGTTGACAGCCTCAGACAATCAGGACCACACCAACAAATAAACCAATTGACAAAGGCTAGTGATAAATTCTCAGAATTAAAACTTAGTAACATATCATATCAGCAAACTACTAATAAATTACATGTAAACAATAACAAAACTCCAAAGGTTCAAGTAAGATATTTAAATTTTACTGAATTAACTGTGGTCAAAGTATAATAATAACAATAGACCAAGTCAGTACACACAGGAACCATGATAAAACTATTGATTGTTGGGGTTTAACGTCCGAGCAGCAATATTTCAGCTATATTCAGACGATGAACATGAAATGGATGATAAAATGAACATGAAATAAAAAATGGGTTGGGACATCAGGATAATAGGGTGAGCCACAAGATGAAAGGGAGGGATGGGTAGGGTCGGGCAATTTAGCCTCCTGTGGCGTAGTGCAAAGGTTCCTATTCCTATCGAACACCACAGCAGGGATCTTTAACGTGCAAGGAACGTGGCATCTTTCCCAACACTGGTCTGCGGTCAGGTTTTCTGTATTATAGCCTGACAACCCCAGCATATAACACACCAGAGGTACCCCATTCCACCACCTGGGGCACACATCCCAGTTTCTCTGTGGGCAGAGTGCCTAGCCCCCGGCAAGGTTCCTGAGCACTATTTAGTAGCCTTTTACGACAAGTTTAGCGCTGCTGCAGGACTATTCTTTTGACACCCGGACCTGCACGCGGCTTGACTCAAGAAGACTTTGGTAAGACTTATAATAAGGATCATTTCAGCAATTGAATGAATTTGGCTAAACCAAACAGTTTTGGAGATATGATGTGCAAAAATCTACTGTCTGACTCCTATGTTCTATTTTTAGTAACAGCAGCCATGTTTTTTGACAGATCAAAAATCTAAACATATCTTTTGTGCAAGATACCCCAAGGGACATTCATACCAAGTTTGGTTCCAACAACTGGACAAGTAGTGTCAGAGGAGAAGATTTATGAAAGAAATAACATTAAAAATAGTAAAAAACATGGCTTAACAGATTTAAATGAAAATTAGACCACAGATAGAATCTCATCATGCTGTGCACTTTTACCCTATGTCAGGATTTGGCTAAACCTAATGGTTTTGGAGATATTTACAAAAAAAACTACTGTCTGATCCCTATGTTCTATTTTTAGTAACGAAAGCCATGATTTTCAACGGATTATAAATCTAGATATAACTTTAGTGTATGACACCCCAAGGATCATACATACCAAGTTTGGTTCCAATTGGTCAAGTAGTGTCAGAGGAGAAGATGTTTGAAAGAAATAACATTAAACCAACAAAAAAAACCTTGAAAAAAGGGCAATAACAATAATTATGACATAACAGATTAAATTGAAAATTGGACCACAGATAGACCTCATCATGCTGAACACTTTAACCTTTTTTGGTCAAAAATCTATATGGGAAAAGCTACCGTCTGACCCCTATGTTCTATTTTTAGTAATGGTGGCCATGTTTTTCAACAGATCAAAAATCTAAACACAACTTTAGTGCAAGATGCCCTAAGGAACATCTGTGCAAAGTTTCATATAATTTCATGCAGTAGTTTCAGTTAAGAAGATTTTGGAAAAATTGTTAACTGACGATGACGACGGACACCAAGTGATGGCAATAGCTTCAGCCAGGTGAGCTAAAAAGCAATGTTAGTGCAGATTCATTTTTGCTCATTGTTTTTGCCTCTTTCTGTCAGAAATTGACTCAGAACAGATATTTTACTTTAGTAATGTCAATACAGTACCAAAAATCATTAATTGTCCTAAAACATTTTCTTCTTTAGATAAATTGTTTTTGGAAGTTAATTGGTAATCAGTTTAACCACAGGAAAACAACTGATGGCAAGTCTAGACTTAATTGATCATTGCCAAGCTTAAAAAAATGCCTTAACCCACAATCTGAGCTTGAGATTGGACAGACTTGATATGTATCGTACTATGAAACCTGTCAAACCCAACCAATGTAGGACTAAGGCTTGATTGTCCTGTTTAAACAAGTTTAAATGGATACAAACTGTTATGAAGGCACTTCAGAATATCTCTTTTCACAGTTTTCAGTTTTTTTTCAGGGATTGATGTAAAACAAAAAGTTTATTAATCGGCACTGGATTTGAGAATGGAGAAAAAAGTGAACAGACATTGTTGTGCAAGCGAGAAAATGCAAGAATGCAAGCGAGAAAAAATATGTGCAGAGAAATGAATCTGAAAGAGCAGCAGTAAACGAAACAATGATATTAGAACTTTCTCAGAGATCATTTATTTCTTTCACAGGTAATTGGTTTTCATCCAAACTTATACTAAACACACTATAGCTCAATATTCTGTGACACCAAGAAGTCCTCTTAACCTAAGCATATATGGAATATTATTCACAGAATCATATGTGCACACCCATATGTCTGACAGTCAAACTTAAAAAAAGAAGTGGTGTTGCCATAGAAACCTTTAAAACTGGACATCAAACTGTCATAAGTATTGGCAAATATACATTTCTATTTTGCAGAAGATTATAAAGTTGTATTTTATCTACTACACTATGAGTTAAGACAACAAAACAGTGATACTGCTACTGCAGCAGAGAAGTTATATTTTAATGCAATTTCACTACCATTAACACCTACAATAGTTATATAAACTGTTGTCTTACCTAAACCAATAAATTTATCAAGGAAGTCTGCCTCTGACATTTATACAAGATTCCATTAGTTATCATAGGATCTCATCCCTTACTAAATGATTCCAAGTATAAATGATGAAAACAATTTACCAATCTCCTTAAAGACTCAGGTCATATTATTCTTTCTTTTTTTTTCTATTATCAAGGAATTAATTCCTTATAGTGCTAAGCACCATTCTCAAGGCATTCAAAATGCTCACTATAAAAGGATCTATATATTATGTTAGTACAGAAAGCTTAAATAAGTATAAACATGTTAAGTAATATTTATATATATCATTATCAAAAGCCTGCCAACTACAAATAAAAGCAAAATGTTTACTTATCACTCCTGTAGCAGTAGAATTCCAATCAGTCAGAACTTTAAAGATCAGGACTTCTGACACTGTATGCCAATGATTTACCAACAGAGTGAGGGCTAGGATCAGGACCTCTGTCAATGTATGTCAATGATTTACCAACAGAGTGTGGGCTAGGATCGGGACCTCTGGCAATGTATGTCAATGATTTACCAACAGAGTCAGAGCTAAGATCGGGATCTCTGGTAATGTATGTCAATGATTTACCAACAGAGTCAGAACTAAGATCAGGATCTCTGGTAATGTATGTCAATGATTTACCAACAGAGTGTGGGCTAGGATTGGGACCTCTGGCAATGTATGTCAATGATTTACCAACAGAGTCAGAGCTAAGATCGGGATCTCTGGTAATGTATGTCAATGATTTACCAACAGAGTCAGAACTAAGATCAGGATCTCTGGCAATGTATGTCAATGATTTACCAACAGTGTGAGGGCTAGGATCAGGACCTCTGGCAATGTATACCAATGATTTACCAACAGAGTCAGAGCTAAGATCAGGATCTCTGGTAATGTATACCAATGATTTACCAACAGAGTCAGAGCTAAGATCAGGATCTCTGGTAATGTATTTCAATGATTTACCAACAGAGTCAGAACTAAGATCAGGATCTCTGGCAATGTATGTCAATGATTTACCAACAGTGTGAGGGCTAGGATCAGGACCTCTGGCAATGTATACCAATGATTTACCAACAGAGTCAGGGCTAAGATCAGGATCTCTGGCAATGTATACCAATGATTTACCAACAGTGTGAGGGCTAGGATCAGGACCTCTGGCAATGTATACCAATGATTTACCAACAGAGTCAGAGCTAAGATCAGGATCTCTGGTAATGTATACCAATGATTTACCAACAGAGTCAGAGCTAAGATCAGGATCTCTGGTAATGTATGTCAATGATTTACCAACAGAGTGTGGGCTAGGATCGGGACCTCTGGCAATGTATGTCAATGATTTACCAACAGAGTCAGAGCTAAGATCGGGATCTCTGGTAATGTATGTCAATGATTTACCAACAGAGTCAGAACTAAGATCAGGATCTCTGGCAATGTATGTCAATGATTTAACAACAGTGTGAGGGCTAGGATCAGGACATCTGGCAATGTATACCAATGATTTACAGAGTCAGAGCTAAGATCAGGATCTCTGGTAATGTATACCAATGATTTACCAACAGAGTCAGAGCTAAGATCAGGATCTCTGGTAATGTATGTCAATGATTTACCAACAGAGTCAGAGCTAAGATCAGGATCTCTGGCAATGTATGTCAATGATTTACCAACAGTGTGAGGGCTAGGATCAGGACCTCTGGCAATGTATACCAATGATTTACCAACAGAGTCAGAGCTATGATCAGGATCTCTGGTAATGTATACCAATGATTTACCAACAGAGTCAGAGCTAAGATCAGGATCTCTGGTAATGTATGTCAATGATTTACCAACAGAGTGTGGGCTAGGATCGGGACCTCTGGCAATGTATGTCAATGATTTACCAACAGAGTCAGAGCTAAGATCTGGATCTCTGGTCATGTATGTCAATGATTTACCAACAGAGTCAGAGCTAAGATCAGGATCTCTGGCAATGTATGTCAATTATTTACCAACAGAGTCAGAGCTAAGATCAGGATCTCTGGTAATGTATGTCAATGATTTACCAACATTGTTCAAGAAGAACATAAAGAGAAATTCTGAAACATAAGTACTTATTCAACATCAAATGCATGGCAAATGTAACAATTTGGCCATAACCAAAGCAATGTCCCATGTTATTTGAACACTACTGGGTCAACACTTTGGGGAGTCGAAATGTCACAAAATATGACCCTAAGATTTAATAGTGAATGATTCCAAAACAACAACTGATAGAGAAAAAATAAAAGCATTTAACATGTGTAAAATTACAAGGGATATTTGTTTCCAAGCTAACAATTATTCTTACACCATTTTTTGTCATTCTAAGTCTGTATGATGCCCGTGAGTGAATAAGGCTCCTTTAAGCCTCTATTTTTATTAGTCTTACTTGAATGTCAAAAACAAGCTGTTCTTTAAATAGACATGTATACTTATAATAAAAGAACATTAAATTTCGGATCTTAAAAAGATCAAATACATCACATTTCTTTAGGTAAATGTTCCAATCTTTCAGTTCACATATGATCAGCTTTCAATTTGTGTCTGTTTTGTTGTTTGGATGTATCATTAGTACAGATATATAATAACAGAACTCCTATAAAAGGGCCTTAATTCTGTCATAAAATATCCTATTGAAGTGAAATTCAAACTAATTTTAACCCCAACAGAAACCATGCCAAAAACCTTGAAAATTCCATTAAAAAAATCAAGGGCAATAACTCCAGTAATCATGTTTCAGATTGAACCAACAAATTTCCAAGGGCAATAACTCCAGTAATTATGTTTCAGATTGAACCAACAAATTTCCAAGGGCAATAACTCCAGTAATCATGTTTCAGATTGAACCAACAAATTTCCAAGGGCCAAAACTCCAGCAAACATATTTCAGATGGAACCAAAATTATAACTCTGCCACTATTTCATAAAGATTTCACTGTGAACCAAATGTAATAAATTGTTCAATAAACATGAACTTTGAACTTGGAAGGTAACTCATTAAAAATGACCATGATTTTAGTGTTTAGCTCCATTCAATCACAAACAAATCTTACTAATATGGACATGTACTCAACTGGAAACACCACTTCCCAAGTTCAAGGTAGCTGACCACTAATATGGACATGTACTCATCTGGAAACACTGCTTCCCAAGGTAGCTGACCACTAATATGGACATGTACTCAACTGGAAACACCGCTTCCCAAGTTCAAGGTAGCTGACCACTAATATGGACATGTACTCAACTGGAAACACCGCTTGCCAAGGTAGCTGACCACTAATATGGACATGTACTCATCTGGAAACACCGCTTCCCAAGGTCGCTGACCACTAGTATGGACATGTACTCATCTGGAAACACCGCTTCGCAAGTTCAAGGTAGCTGACCACAAACCAATTCATCATGATATCAACAAGACAAAAATACTCCAGTTTCTACAAAGTAGTCACTCAGTATAACAAAATTAAGTGGAAACATTTGTATAGATGGTAATTTCCCTGACACAATCATTATCAATACTGGAGATATAACCTATTGGAAATAACGACCATTGTCAATAGTGCTTCTATATGAATAAATCTGGCACATAAAGTCCTCAGCATTTTCATAGGATTAGGAACTGTCAACAATATCTGGACATGGGATTAGTCACTTACATGATATCTATTACATAATTAGGATGTTTTTCTGCTGCAAATAGTTCAATGTTAGTTTTGCTCTCCATTATGGTTGATTCATGTCAAAACAGAGGATTAGTCTTCCTAACACTACCACATATCAAATAGCAAAGGCCTTTACAGATCATATTGGCGTTCATCTGTAATAAACAGAACCAATACAGGAAGGCATTCAATATTCTACAAACATTTAATATGATAGCATTCAATAACTAGAACATTTAATTTTTACTACTTTGAATGAGTCTTTAAGACTTTCATAAGACCTAATTCTTAACATGGAACATGCACACTTTAAGATATTTTGAAGTGCTAGACAGACTTATATCATTTAGCTGGTTTCTGAAAAGAATAAAGTATTGCAAAGCAGAGTTTGAAGATGAGGAAAGAAATTTGTTTTTTTTACATAAGGAGCTAGATCTAGGGTAAGGGACATAACTCTTGAAATCAGAAATATGTTTGTATCAACTTTACCAAAGCCTATAAAGCTTTCATTTGAAAAAGAATGAAATCAGTCCAAGTTACTTAGATGCTTTATGGAATTGATGTAAAATGCAAAATACAAATGTTTCAATGATTTGTATGAGTTGTGTCCCTTACCTTAGGTCTACCTCCTTAAATTTGATTAGGTCTTATATAGTAATGTACCATTTCAAGTCCCAGAAGAGAAAAAGAGCAAGAGGAAAGCCAAAATGACAGAGAAAACTAGAAAATCTGTAAGCAAACTCACAAAGAAAAATCAAGTTAAATATACAAACCATAAGGTCAATTATTTCCCTTTGGAGTCCCCCAAAAGCAACTACTGTGTCTTATGTACATCTACATATGATGCTTAAGTTACATTAAAATCCCTCTATCGGTTTGCACGAGTTGCACTTACTAGTTTTCTTTAAACATGTAAAAACCTGAAATTGGATTATCTCCCTTTAGAGTCCACCAACAGTAACTACATTCCTCCATGCCTGTCTACATATGATGACCAACTTTCCTTTAAATTTCATCAAAATCCCTAGTGGTTTAGGATAAGTAGTGCTTTAAGAAATGTGAACAGACAGACAGACAGACAGATGGGGTGATTCCATTATAGGCCTCCAAGATATTGTTTTCTGAGGTATAAAAACCATGAAGGATGAAAAAGTTGGAATATGGCCAGAACAGCATCAATACATAGAAAAGATTCAATATTGATCTATACCTTATACAATCATCTAATGTTTTTTTTTTTTTTTTTTTTTTTTGTGGGCCTCTGATTTGGATAAATAAAATCTTGAATCTTAAGGTAGTAAGCAGGGAGGCCTTATGCCACAGAAATAAGACAAACTAATGACAGAAAATGACTGTAAATTCAGATATTTCTGTGATTGTCATGGAGAAAATATTCCCAAAAAGATGCTAATTTTAAGAATTTAATGAACTAAAATATCACACGGCTGAATTTGGTATCATTTTGAAGATATTTAAAAGTCATTACAAGAATATTGTAAAATTGCACTATAGAAAACTTCAATGACAGCCCTAAATCAAAGCACCTCTTTAATACCTGCTAAATAAAACCAAATTCAGCAATGTGGTTTTCGGTCCATTATTTTTTTCTAAATTTATCTAATTGTTCCCTTCTATTATAACCAACTCCCATTTTCCCGATAATTAAGGATAGAAACCACTAATTCCACTTCCTGTAAGCTTCAATGCCAATTTCACAACATACAATGGCTTCTCTGGACTTTACCTTAACTTTAACCTGCAGAGGACTATATATCAGCATGATTCTGCATATGACAGCTCACAATCTTCAGAATGGCACGTGGGATTAGCAGCCTTGCCGTGCAGCAGGTACAAGACCACAATTATCTGTCTTTAGCTTTTCATTGTATACGAATATAGTTCCTATAATAAAAGGGGATTTTTCAAAAATTTTTTAGAAACACTTCCTTTCAGAATTTCTCATACTTTTTGTGCTCAAATGGAAGAGGAATAATGAAATTATTTTAGTAGATGTGTTGAAATGAGAAATTTGACATTTAAGTTGTGATTTGGTGAGGTCAAAAAAGGTCTGTTTGTGACATCCGGAGGCCATTTTGGGTCATTTTTTAGGGTATCTCTGTGTTTATGCATATAAATTGAAAAAATAATGGTAAATTTTTTTTATATTTTTTATATAAGTTGTTGGAAGGTTCAAATTAACATCCCTGAAAATCTGAATTGAACTGCGCCGGTGGAATTTTTTTTAATTACAGAAAGGCTATAAAGAAGATAGTGGGAAAATTAATTGTGGTTTCGTGCCAGCACTGGTCAGCGTAAGTGAAGGGTCTATAAGTAGAATGGGAAATCCCAGTGTTTTCACAAGATATAGTTATATTTAGAAATCATTATGGAGATTAGGCTTTACAGCACCAGAAGAAAAATGCACTAATAAAATGTAGAAGTGTTTTACCTTTCAGAAACAATTTAAATTTTTTAAATAAAATGAGAACTTTTTTCATAACACTATGAGAAACAGGAGGTTTTTCAATGTAGGACTATTTTTGTGTATGTTCCAAATGTTCATTGGTTGAATTGGTGGTCTGTAACCTTAAAGCATCAGCAGTTTGAATTGCAGTATGACTTATAACTCGACAACCTGTGAAAAATACAAGAACGAAGAATCACAATGAGAAAAACGAAAAATGAAGATAGTACTATTCATATTAATCAATTTTATCTACAAATAACCAATTATGATTTGATAAGAAGAAGCTAATAAGGTCAATGACCCTTCTATCTAAAGTATTCACTGACATTGGCTGGCTAGTGCTCCAAAATATGTCCACTCTAATGTGTCTATGAGGTAAAGTAAGGGATCAGGTCATTATCCATTTGACCTTCATAGCAGTAATATTCTGAGATACAGATATTATCACAAGTCATCATTCATACAGTACTTTCCTAATTACAGTACCAAGGAGATGTTACTATAGGTCATCAGCATCATGCCCTTTACCCAACTACAACACATATTGCTACCAAGTTGATATCCTCATTACACAATAAATAATACCACTTCTTTTTGATAAGTATCAGGAAAATGACAGAAAACCAGAAAAAAACCTCACCTCAGCTGAATGTCATCATTAGTAATTCCACAGGGAAAATGACAATCTTCTCTGCTTCATATCAATAAAATGAAAATCTAAGGCAACTGGGCCATGAGCTAACTAGGTGTTGTTCCAAAAGAATGGTGAACTGGGCAATATGGCAACAGACAGAGAGCTTCCTTCCATGGTCAACAGGGCAATACAGTAATAGAAAGAGCGCTTCCTTCCATGGTCAACTGGGCAATACAGTAATAGAAAGAGAGCTTCCATGAAGACAAAAGAATCATTCAAATCTCATTTTGAAATTAATACTGCTATAAACCAACTTAGGTTTTGGAAGATAATGAGGGACCTAGGGATACTCTTGTTGATTTTCTAACAAGGCTAAACATTCATGATTACAATATTAGCACTAAGCAATTATAAGATAACAGACCACAAGTATATGGATGTATATATTCCACACATCATTATCACTGTCTTAAGTTTCAGAGAACAAAACAAATATCAATAACAGAAAAAGATGAATTTCCAGACTATATCAATACTTTAAATGTGACAGAAAACTAACAGAGAACTGATGCCTTTCCTGACATTTCACAGCTATGAATGTTTCAAGCTGTCAACTGATATTGTTCAGTAAGGTGCAAAGTACTGCAGAACTATTAGAACTCTCAAACATATAACATAACATCCCTTAGGTTAGACCTCCATGTTATTTCATCTGAAATTAGTTTGCTTTTTGCACTCATCTGCATTATACATGAAAGTAACATTCAGTGAAGAGAAAATAGGAAAAAAATGACAAATTTAATGAACTTGAGAATTTTTATTTCTGGTCGAGATGTCCTATTCCTTGTTGCAAGAAAACTACTGGTAGTTTGTTCAGCATTATTTTCAACACTTGTTCATATGTTAGTTCAATATTTATTATTAGTTAAAAGAATAAGAGTTTCTACAGTGTGCTGAAAATGAACTGACACAAATTTACAAGTGGAAATACTGTTTCCATAGAGATCTATGCATTCTGTTCTAACTGCTGAAAAACACCTTGTACTCCTTCAGCAAAACTTTCTGAAAGTAACCCAAGTGAGCCTTTGTTAGTGGTTTATACTTTTTTTTATATGACTGATAACAATGATAAATAAATGTCTCAATAAACCATCAAAATTCTACAAAACAAAACACTGAACAACTAGAGGCTCTCAACGACTCACTTGGCTAAAAAAGGTTACTACTTTTGTTGTTGTTGAAAAAGAGATGGGGAAAAATCAGAACAATCATATCAACTTTCTAAGAAGATTTTTAATGTAGTGAATAGCAAAAATAGCAAAAAAACAAAAAAACAAAAAAAAAAACATAAAATAAGGGCAAGAACTCTAATAGCTAAGGTGGTTTTTGTTTCTTGTGAAAATGTGATTAAATTTAAATATTGCATGATGTAAAATAAAACTGGGATTATACTATTGCATTTTTTATATTATTTAGAACTTTTTTTTCCTCATATGTGTAAATTGGAATTTAATCAATACTACTGATTTCTGAAATATAAACTGTAATCAATAGCAAAACAGCATCCAACTTCAAACACATTTACAAATTTTGTTCCATTTCACCTTTTTTTCAAATTTTTAAATCTGTCCAAAAGTTAATTTGAATAATTTACATTCACAAATTACATTAGCAGATTATCTGTCTTACTATGTAATAATACTAAAATGAAACCAATTTCAGCTTCATAAAATAATTTCCTTGATAACACAATATTTTCCAAAACTAGATACTTATGATCAATTTGAATTTTTCCACCAATTTTACTTTGTTAAAATCACTGCTCTTCACGTCCTGTTGATTAATGATAAATTATTAATGATAGGATTAAGATATTGACAGGCTGAACACATTTAATGCTTCAGGAAACATAACTACAAGAACTAAATTCCCTAAATAAAATTAAGATATCATTCAAGGCAAAAAAAGTAGTCCCTAAAATCATCATGTGACTTGAAGACTATATCGTAATTTCATTTGCTAGAATAATAGAATATTGAGATGACTAATTGCCAGAAAAATATTTACCGGTTATAAAAGTGTTATTGAAAAGATATAAAAGGAATTACTTTTGGACTATATAGTAGGGAAGTTCCTGTGATGAACCAGGGAAATAAAGTATTTTGATTAAGAAAAACCCCCAAAATGCTTGGCTTTTATTCATGTCAGAATCTGGCTAAACCCAACAATTTAGGAGATGCATGCAGATTCTGTCCAATAGTATCAGAGGTGAAGATAATTAAAATTAGAGGCTCTCAAAGAGCCTGAATCACTCACCTGACAAACCATACCCTATTAACTAAGTAAGTAAAAGTACCATGCTTTGTTGCCATGTTTGACAAAAAATTGCTGAAAAAGAGCTTATATTGATGAAAATGCTGCAAGTTAAAAGGAGTATCTAAGCAACTGTAAAATGTTGGAAATGCCTTCAAAGTGTTTTAAGAACCTCAGGAAAAAATTTGGGCAGCTGTCCCCAATGACCTGTTATTCCACTAGGTCTGAGGGGTGTATTAACCCAGTATACATTTGCTGAAAAAGAACATAAAATGATGTTAAACCATGGCTATCCAATATTTTCATCACTGCCATTCATATCAGGAGACCATGTCTATATATAAAAAAAAAGTATCACTGAAATCAAAGCAAGTATAAAAATTAGCTGGAAAATAGCCGTCCAGAGTGATCTTTTGCCATCACCATTCAACTTAAAACATGTAGTTGCCTGAAGACGGAATCTGCACAACTAGTGAAAATGGTTGTAAAATGGAAGCCATTCTGAAAATAGCTGTCTTAAAATAGAATATCATGTTTATCTTATGGGTAGCTTTAATTTTCATTATTCTTCTACAACTGAGGAAAAAATAACAAAAAAAGCAACTGACCACTATGTTCTCTTTTTAGTAATGACGGCCATGTATTTTGACTGATGAAAAATTTTTAAGTGACCAGTTCCTGGAGGATACCCATGAAACTTGCATTAAATTTTGTTCAGTTGGTTTCAGAGAGTTTTACACATTAAAACAACAAAATATCTGTTTCAGGGGCCATAAATCCTACAACAGGCAACAAATCATTTCAAAAATTTCGGCAAAAGTCCATCTTCTGATGGTGAACAATATTATTCTCCATCAGAATTTAGCTAAATTCAAATGTTTTTTTGAGTTATTTGCAAAAAATTGTATTTTGATCCCTTTGTTCTATTTTTAGTAACAGCGGCTACATATTTTCCGAAAAAATTCGAAGTCATTTTGTGCAGGATGCCCTAAAAAATAGTAATACCAACTTTCAATAGATTGTGTACAGTAGATTCTGAGGAGAAGATTTTTGAAAGTATCAACATAAAAAACAGCAAAAAACATAAAAAAATGGCAATAACTCTAACATGGGTAAACAGATTTTCACCAAAATTTGACCATAGATAGATCTCATCATGCTGAATACTTTTATCATGTCAGAATTTGGTTAAATCCAATGGTTTTGGAGATATATGCAAAAATCTGCTGTCTGACCCCAAGTTCTATTTTTAGTAATGGCAACCATGTTTTTTAACAGATCAAAAATCCAAACGGTCATTTTGTGCAGGATACTCTAAGAAACAATCATTGTAAGTTTCATCCAAATCCATTCAGTAGTTTAAGAGAAGACATTTGAATAAATTATTAACGACGTCAGACGCCAAGTGATGGCAATAGCTCACATGGCCTATGGCCAGGTGAGACCAACAGGTAAATGACTATGACGATGACAGATGCCTAGTGATGGCAATAATAAAAATGTTTGAACTTTAAATGATCATACTATATAGCAGATTATTTTCTTGGATGCCAAATTTTGTGATTTCCTCTGTGAGTTCTGCAGTCTTCATATTTCATGTTCATAGATATGGTCATTGGAAGATAAATGTAAAATGTCTGGATTTAAATTTGGCAAATAAAGAGAAAACTAGTACCTCACACAATATTTTCCACTATGTAAAACCCAGTGATTCATTTCTTAAGATTTCTATTGAATCTTCAAAATGCAAGGGTTCCTGTGTCCACTTGTGTCCCATGATCCTGTTTTTTATCCGATAGTGCTAAAGACAGAACAGACTATCTAACATTAAGTGTTATGGAAGGCCCTGACTCATTAATATTTAGTGCTAGATGCAACACTGACTCTTTACATTTAGTGCTGTGGATGGCCTGGACTCTTCAATATTTAGTCCTACTGGCAACACTGGCTCTCTTAATATTTAGTGTTGTAGATGGCCCTGACTCTTTCATAATTAGTGCTAAAGGCAACACTGGCTCTTTACATTTAGTGCCGTGGATGGTCGTGACTGTCCTATATTTAGTGCTATAGGCAACAATGGTTCTCTAATATTTAGTAATATCAAAGACACAGGCTCTCCAACATTTAGTTCTACAGGAGACACAGACTCTCCAACATTAAGTTCTACAGGCGACACAGGCTCTCTAACATTCAGTTCTACAGAAGATACCAGCTCTCTGACATTCAGTGCTACCGAAGACGAGGGCTCTAACATTCAGTGCTACCGAAGACATAGGCTCTCCAACATTTAGTTCTACAGAAGACACAGGCTCTCTAACATTCAGTGCTACCGAAGACACAGGCTCTCTAACGTTTAGTTCCACAGAAGACACAGGCTCTCTAACGTTTAGTTCCACAGAAGACACAGGCTCTCCAACATTTAGTTTCACATAAGACACAAGCTCTCTAACATTTAGTGCTACCAAAGACACAGACTCTCTAATATTTAGTTCCACAGAAGACACAGGTTCTTCAACATTTAGTTTCACAGAAGACACAGGCTCTCCAACATTTAGTTCCACAGAAAACACAGGCTCTCTAACATCCAGTGTGATACATGACCTGGCTCTCTAACATTCAGTGCGACACATGACCTGGCTTCCTAACATTAAGTGCAATAATGACCTGGATCTCATACATTCAGTGCAATAGACCTCCTGGCTCTTTAATATTTAGTGTCTAAAGATTTCAATGATTAAAGATAATATAAGGACCTGCCTGACATCCAGACTTATCCTTTCAAAATCATCCTGCTCTAATGAGAGTAATCTGTAAGGCTTAGATATTGTATTGCTGCCTTATAGGTATGCTAGAAAGATAAATGGGCTGACTACCCTTCACAAATTACCTATTTATCAACATTTACTGAGAAAAACTATACACTTTGCAGTCCAAAACCGGATATCATAATCAAGCACTTCATGACGATACAATAATAGAAAGCAATTCCTTGAAAGTAATTACTATATCACTCTACCAACTGTTTGGATAATAGGCCCCTTAAAGATCTATTTTTTTCTGCCGTCCTCAGTGAACAAGTGAGTAAATTACAGTTTCTACATTTCTGTACCAAACATTATTACAAAATAATATAGAACAGGTTAGCTGGAGATTAGTTACACCAACAATAAATTACTTGATTTCTTTTTCATGAGCTTTCTGATTAAAGGCATCAACAACTGATGAGAGTAGATCACTAACTCGTTTAATTAATTATCATTCTTAAATTTACAATCACTACTGTAAAGACACATACAGTATCAGTTGTATATGTTACTTTACTGTCTCTTAATAAATATGATTATAGAAGATATTGCAGGCTCAACTAAACAATTCACAAAAACAGAAAAAAAATATAAAATGGCAAAATACCAAACTGCACCAAATTAAATTCTAACATCTTAATGGGGTCTTTCAACACTAATTTATCCTATCTGCAATAATTGAATTTTATCATGAAAGTAAATAAGAAAATATACAGTTATTGACATGGTAATTAGTGATCACCATCGACAGATGATATAACCTGGCTTTAACCAATAGTTTATCCTTCCTTGATTTATGACAACGTTAACTTAAAGATTCTCAGAGGAATCCACATGTTAAAAAAGATAATTGATTTGGTTTTCCCATTGCCTCCATCCATCAAACACATAATGTCCATAAAAGTATACAGAACACAGAAAATATGGAATGAAAATAATCTAGAATCCTTCTTTCTGTCAATACTGACAAATAAATCTCCTTAAATTAAGAAGCTAACAATTAAAAGTCCAGAAACAATCTGTAAATGTCATTCAAAGACCAAGTTTCAGATGTTCCCAGAACCAATAATTGGTAAGATACTATAAGAAGGTATTCTTACACAACATTCCCCATTGGATAAATTTTTAATTTGATTGGCTATTTAGCCTTGAGATGGAATCAGCATTACGTAATGGTCAAGGAAAGAAAATTGTAAATGCTGTACCAAGAACAATACTTATATGACGGATTAACTTCCCTAGAGCAAGGGGAGTGATTCCTTACTGTACTATAGACAAGTCTTGTATAGGGGGGTTAACTTCCCTAGACCAAGGGGAGTGATTCCTTACTGTTCTATAGACAAGATTTGTATACAGGGGGTTAACTTCCCTAGAGCAAGGGAAGTGATTCCTTACTGTACTACAGACAAGACTTGTATAATAAGGGATTAACTTCCCTAGAGCAAGGGGGTGATTCCTCAATGTATTATGGACAAGACTTGTATATAGGAGATTGACTTCTCTAGAGCAATGGGAGTGATTCCTTACTGTACGATAGACAAGTCTTGTGTAGGGGGGTTAACCTCCCTGGAGCAAGGGGAGTGATTCCTTACTGTACTATAGACAAGACTTGTATATACGGGATTAACTTCCCAAGAGCAAGGGGGTGATTCCTTAATGTATTATGGACAAGTTTTGTATAGGGGGGTTAACTTTCCTAGAGCAAGGAGAGTGTTTCCTTACTGTTCTATAGACAAGACTTATATATTGGGGATTGACTTCCCTAGAGCAAGGGGAGTGATTCCTTACTGTACTATAGACAAGACTTGTATAGGGGGGTTAACTTCCCTAGAGCAAGGGGAGTGATTCCTTACTGTACTATAGACAAGACTTGTATATACGGGATTAACTTCCCTAGAGCAAGGGGAGTGATTCCTTACTGTACTACAGACAAGACTTGTATAATAAGGGATTAACTTCCCTAGAGCAAGGGGGTGATTCCTCAATGTATTATGGACAAGACTTGTATATAGGAGATTAACTTCTCTAGAGCAATGGGAGTGATTCCTTACTGTACGATAGACAAGTCTTGTGTAGGGGGGTTAACCTCCCTGGAGCAAGGGGAGTGATTCCTTACTGTACTATAGACAAGACTTGTATATACGGGATTAACTTCCCAAGAGCAAGGGGGTGATTCCTTAATGTATTATAGACAAGTTTTGTATAGGGGGGTTACCTTCCCTAGAGCAAGGAGAGTGTTTCCTTACTGTTCTATAGACAAGACTTATATATTGGGGATTGACTTCCCTAGAGCAAGGGGAGTGATTCCTTACTGTACTATAGACAAGACTTGTATATATGGGATTAACTTCCCAAGAGCAAGGGGGTGATTCCTTAATGTATTATAGACAAGTTTTGTATAGGGGGGTTACCTTCCCTAGAGCAAGGAGAGTGTTTCCTTACTGTTCTATAGACAAGACTTATATATTGGGGATTGACTTCCCTAGAGCAAGGGGAGTGATTCCTTACTGTACTATAGACAAGACTTGTATATATGGGATTAACTTCCCAAGAGCAAGGGGGTGATTCCTTAATGTATTATAGACAAGTTTTGTATAGGGGGGTTACCTTCCCTAGAGCAAGGAGAGTGTTTCCTTACTGTTCTATAGACAAGACTTATATATTGGGGATTGACTTCCCTAGAGCAAAGGGAGTGATTCCTTACTGTACTATAGACAAGACTTGTATAGGGGGGTTAACTTCCCTGGAGCAAGGGGAGTGATTCCTTACTGTACTATAGACAAGTCTTGTATATAGAGATTTAACAAAGCTGACATATTATAAGTTGAAGGGAGAAACTATTTGATCATTATTGCAAGGATCCTCTAATGTTAGTTTCTATTCCTATCAATATCATCCTAAACGTGAGAATAGATCCTAGTGTTATTCCTAATAATAGCAGATTTGACCCATTATATCAGATATCCCTAACCAAATGTTTGTATACACTACATTATAATAAGATGCATGGTTCCATTGAAACTACAATGCATATATTTACATTCTTATGGAAAACTAAAAACCTAACTAGAACCATACAGCATATTCGTCAGAAAACTATAATTTCCCACTATCAGATTCCATGTTGACTAGGTAATAATCTTCTAACAAACAGTGTCTGACCTTAGGACTAACATCACTTCACAATGGCAATGATATGTCTTGATAGTAGTCAGATATTCAATGTACTGTCAAATATCACTAAATTACCATACCACTACCAAACCAGAATTCAAGGGTATCACAAGATCTATATTCTGCTCATTACAGGGAAATAAAATTTTGGCACAACATGTCCAAATGTCAGCAATAATTACAGTTGCTATTCTTTATGTCTGAGCCCATGAGACTACCAGGCTAACGACATTAAAGAGATCAAATATAGGGACCAAATAAATGGTCAATTACCTCCAATGACAGTGAATATATGCATTTTAGAAAACTGTCATATTAGCAAAATGTTTTCCTTATAAAGACAGGATTTAAGTCATCACAATAATGAAATAAAAACAAAATGGAGTAAAATTATATAAACAGTGTAATAGAACCCCTCCGTACAGTAGATATTAAGGTGACATAAAGTGGTGGTGACATAAGGTGATGAGATGTTGTGTACATTGGAGGTGACATAAGGTGAGAAGATGTTGTGTACAATGAAGGTGACATAAGGTGATGAGATGTTGTATACATTGGAGGTGACATAAGGTGATGAGGTGTTGTGTACAATGAAGGTGACTTAAGGTAATGAGATGTATACATTGGATGTGACATAAGGTGAGATAATGTTGTGTACATTGGAGGCGACTTAAGGTGACAAGATGTTGTGTACATTGGTGGTGACATAAGGTGATAAGATGTTGTGTACATTGGTGGTGACATAAGGTGATAAGATGTTGTGTACAATGGAGGTGACATAAGGTGAGAAACGTTGTGTGCATTGGTAGTGACATAAGGTGATGACATAAGGTGAGAAGATGTTGTGTACATTGGAGGTGACATAAGGTGAGAAATGTTGTGTACATTGGAGGTGACAAGGTGATGAGATGTTGTGTACATTGGAGGTGACATAAGGTGATGAGATGTTGTGTACATTGGTGGTGACATAAGGTGAGAAATGTTGTGTACATTGGAGGTGACATAAGGTGATAAGATGTTGTGTACATTGGAGGTGACATAAGGTGATAAGATGTTGTGTACATTGGAGGTGACATAAAGTGAGAAGAGGTCGTGTACATTGGAGGTGACATAAGGTGAGAAATGTTGTGTACATTAGAGGTGACATAAGGTGAAAAGAGGTTGTGTACATTGGAGGCGACATAAGGTAATAAGATATTGTGTACATTAGAGGTGAGATTAAGTAAAAGTTTCTGCTTTGAGGATGCATCATGGACCACTTCGTACCCCTTTATTTCAAAAATGGTTAATGATAAATTTATCATCATAGCATTTAAACCCTTGTATGGAGGAACAAATGGAAAAAAATATCATTGAAATTTGAAAATCTACAGATACAATTTACAAAACAAAACAAAAAATAATGCTAACACAACAAAGTTTCATGACATTTGTTTGTCTACAACTAAAGTTACCACAGGGAAAATGAAAAATTAATAACAATGCCAACAACAAAGACAACACCAATGCCAACAACAAAGGCAACACCAATGCCAACAAATATGACCACAAATTTTTGCAATTGTATAAAAATCGATTTCATGGGTAAAATTTACAATGCTTATCCATTCATCCTAAAAGTAGCAAAAATTAGTTCATTGTGAACATTGATGTATTTTTATAGTACATTGTATTAGTAGTTAGATTTAGCTAGAATTCAGTATAAATTTAAAATATTTTAGGAGTTAGGAGGGACTTCACAATAAAAAAAAAAAAACACTCTTATTTCCTAAGTACAGTCTTTGATTGGAAAGTAATACAATTGCAAATTTCAAATTTTATCTCTTGGCATGACTTTCTAACTTTCTCCAACTCATAAAACAATGGATTCAATTAATGGGGTCAAAGAAGTCAAAACTGATATTCTAATAATAATAACAAACATATAATCAAGACTTCTCAACATTAATCCACAATATAACATACTACCCAATAAACTCAAACCTAAAACATTAAACACATCAAAATATCTGACTTCTTTGGTTAAGGAAAAAGAATCCCTTAAGACAAGATAACACTTCTGGAATGATATAGCTGACAAGTATTTTTGTATCTACAGCAACTGGATGACAAGCTATCTTGATAGAATTAAATCAGTTCCATAAAGTAATGAAATTCCCTGACATAAATCCTTATAATGAAATATACAATTGACAACATACCACTATTCAGGATTGCCTAGAGAAAAGTTGCATAATCATATTATTATGTAAATAATTACAAGATGAAAAATCTGAATTGTACCAGATAGGGTCATACATGTAGAGCCATGAGGAACATGTAGAGCCATGAGAAACTAAGTCAAAAGAAATGATCAAATATAAAAAATGTACAAAAATATCTATATATATACTTTTTGTACAATATATATATCAAGGACAACATTTTTTTTAAAGTAAAGCTAAAAATCTCTTTCAAAATGTATAGTACTCTTTTGTTATATGAAGTATTGATTTGGAAAATCTCACCAAAAATAAGATAGATTTTTTGGGCATGACCCCATAAGGCCTCTTGTAACTGTAAAAAATATCTGAAATCTGATTGAAAATTGCTGGCAGGTATTTTCTGTAGGAATCTAATAAATAAACATTTTAAAATCAGACTAAAAATAAAAAAGTTTATTTTTCAAGTTGTGTGGTCCCACTTTGACCACTACAGACTGACAATGATAAATGCTATTTAAAATCTGTTAATTATTCTTAAAACAGAATTTAATAAGAAACAAATAAAAAAAAGAATTGCCAAAATTGAATGAAAAGTAAACATTCTACATCAATTCTAAATAAACACCTAATTTACCCCTTTTAGGGATCACTGACCCCATTTTAAATAGCAACCCTCCTAAAATAGCAAGTAACAATACATCAAAATTTACTGGCATTTGGTTCACTGGACCTAAAGTTATAATATGGAAATGAAAAAAAACTTACAATGCTGACAGTGACGACAACAATGACAACACTGAAAGCATTGTAACATAATAGAACCACAAGTTTTCATTTAAAAATCTTAGATTAGACAGAAGTGAAAAATATCTCATTGTTGAGCTAAAATACATCATTTTGTGTATAATTATTGACAAATCCAGCTTTCATGCATATCTTTAAATTCACTCTTGAAGCTGTGTTTGCCTACATTTTACACAGTAAAAGTTGCCCAGATCAATGGCATTTTCAAATACAAATACACATATAAAGGGATGGAGCTTCAGCATTGCCCCTACATATGCAGATGCTCTGAAACTTAATGGCTCAAAATCCTTCTGTCGTAAGTGATGTATTTCAGAAGGTTGTATGCTTATAATTAGGAAGTAATCATTTAAATTTTTAGCAGACACATTGTGTGTTTAATTGGAAGCCTTGCATATTCCTGTTAGACAATATAACAACATACCGATGCATTATTGATAAAGTCAAATGTAATCTGTCTCTCATGGGCAAAGCCTAAGATCATATTACTTGCATTCAAATACAATGTACTGATATTCAGTGAATTGAGGGGGGAACACTGAAGGTATTAACTGTTTCGGCTCCATACAGCAGCAGTTGTTGGTTTCCTCTCTGTTGCAGTTAGGCATCAAAATTCTCAAACAATTAGATAACAACACATAAAGTCATTCATATTTTCTCCACTCCTGAGAGGCTGCAGCATCTAGAGTGAAAGTATGTTTCTTAATCTTAGTATCTGAGAGGACTGGCTGCAGCATCTAGAGTGAAAGTTCGTTTCTTAATCTTAAAATTGCTAATGCAAAAATTTATGATAAAAGGGATAATTTTCAATTCCCTATTATAAAAAATTCGTTTTTAGCTAGAAGTCCAATTGTCAACATCATAAGGTGTTTACATATCACATTTGGTTAGATTTGCTCAGAAATTGTAACAATGTTTCAGATTTTAATAAAAGGAAATTCTATATAAATGAGAAATTACTACATCTAGGTTTTCAATATCTCAGGCTTGTTAAAACGTTCACAAAATTGTTCAACCAATCGAAGGAACTCACTCTTCAATACAAATGTACTTGTAAAGGATGTGCAGGTATCTCTCACCTTTTATGGTAATACTCTACACAAGGCACAGAAAGCTTGACACTCACCCAAACAAATTAACTAGACTTTTGAATAGGCTCATTCATAAGGGATATAATTATGATATTGTTGTCAAATTGTTCAGAATAGCAATTTTTGGTATTTACATTGATGCGCTCATAGGGTCTTCACATAGAAATTAAAATACTATATTTCATAAGCAGTTTTCTGCAAGATAAGAGTTGTGTCCTTATTGTATAACTTATGATATACTGTGGTTCTCAACCCCATATGGGAAGAATTGGAATTGATTTTATATACAATGGGGACATAACTTTTTGTAGATTTAAACTGGTCAGGAGCTGGCATGTCAGTTAACTGCTAGTAGCACTTAGTTTTTACATTTGTGTAATTTATATTCAGTTTCTTTATTTCCTTTGTAACAAGGGACTCAGATAAAGGGGGAAGGTTGTAATCACACCAAAGTACTTTAACTCGGACACATTTTTTGTGCCTGTCCCAAATCAGGAATTTCTGGTCTCTTTATGTCTTGCTTCATTTTCATCTTAAGTTTATTTTTTAAGTCACTTGAGTATAAAGAGGCAACTCTTTTGCTGTACCTGTGTATAATGATGTTTTGAGGACAGTTGCAGCCTGCCCTGTGATAAGAGGATTTCCTCATTGTTCATTGAAGACCATTCTGGTTGGTTGTAGTCTCTTTGACATATTCACCATACCCATTCTTGTTATATATATAATACCTCACATATCCATAACAAGAAAGTAAATTCTTATAAATAAGTAAAATTCTAAATTTTGATTATGCCTTCTTTTCTTTGCTGTGGTAACTAATTCATAGCTTAAAAAAACTTTCCATAATTATTCCACAGATTTTGGCTTCCTTATGAGTAGGAAGCACCTCCCTAAAAAAACTAACAAGATTGCTACTAGTAGCTATATGTACCCTGCTGCATGTGAAATAAAGAAGTCAATTAAAAATGGCTAGGCAATACATTTGCATACTACATTTTAGTAAAATAAGATGATTAGTCTCAGAGGTGTTGCTTCTATAACAAACGAAGGACACACAGTCTACAATATATTTATAATACATGTACTTATAATTCCAACAGTAGACACAGTCTACAATATATTTATAATACATGTACTTATAATTCTAACAGTAGAGGATGACAATTAGTGGACACCAAAATGAAACATCAAGATATCAAATGGAAGAATCAGTGATTACACAGACAAATGTCGTTCAGTATGGCATTTAAAATCAAATATTTCAATGTCATCTTCTCAAATAAAAACTTTCAGAGAGTTGATTGTAGAACATAGGAAAAAGACAACAGGATGAAGCAAACATTGGCATATAATCAATTAGTAATGATAAAGCTAAGAGATCAGTTGATTTGCTCTCAATAATTGGGGAATTTGAAGTCTCTAGACACCAAACGAAGACTGCAAAGTTTCTTATGGATTATGTAATTGATTTAAGGCTTCTTGGAACAATTATCAGGATTACTGGTGACATAAGGGAGTTATAATATCTAATTTTGAATTATGTAACTAAGAGAAAATATTTATGATGTGTTTTACACACCTAACATTCTACAGACAATAGGACAGACAAAAACATTCTCCTAAACTAATGATGTTTTTATTGACAGGAGATACATTGTACAGTAACTTATTAAAGTAGCAGACAGAAAGTGATTCATGCATGTCATAAACCCACCAAATTCAGTTATGTTTCTTGTTCAGAAACAGTTACTGATCACATAACCAGTCTTTGTTTTTTGTTTGGTTGTTGCACTTTTGATATAAAAATTTTATAGATTGTACATGAAATTTGCAATTGGTAAGAGTTATTGTTCTTGATTTGGCTTCATTTGGTTGATTTTAGTTGGAGATGAATGTATAATTTTCTAAAAAGTGCAGATTTTAATGCAGAAAAGATTATCTTTATGTGAAAGTATAGCATATGTAAACTGAAAAAGCATCATTAGTTTGAGTGAGTTTTTCTACACCATGAATCACTATACCATTGGTAGTTGATTAATATATCTAGTAACTGAATGAACGGTTTTCCTTGAAACAATATATAATGTAATCCTATAAATCATTATCTCCTCCTTTCCTTATTTTTGAATCATATGTTACAAACTAGTGAAACATAAAGCTGAAGGGGTGTGGAAACATATTTGCTCTTGCAACAGTCAACAATAATTCAAGCAATCTGTCAAATTTCTTGATAAAAGAACTCGGGCACCAATCCTGAGATCTACAAATGGGATATTCAAGATGAGAGGGGTCGGGTCATTACAAGCTACTATTTGCTCAAATTTTGCATGAAATTAACAAAATTTTCCAAAAAGGTTGGAAATTCTTACAACCATCCCTTCTGCCACTGAAACTTTTTTTCAAAAGCATAGTAATTTCAGTACTTCTATAAAAGGTAGAGTTTTTAAAGACCTTTACAAGACAAGGTCACAAGGTTTCATCTTCACCTTTGGTTTAAACAAGAGGCTCCTACCTGATCATTTTTCACCATTCAAGGGTAACAACTCTTACAAGGAGTCGTCTGAACAACTGATCCCTGGATACTTTGGTAGGCCTTATAATAAGGATCGTTTCAGCAACTGAAAGAATTTGGCTAAGCCTAACGGTTATGAAGATATAATACGCGAAAAACTACTATCTGACCCCTATGTTCTATTTTTAGTAATGGCAGCTACGTTTTTCCACAGATCATAAATCCCCACGTCAGTTCTATGCAAGATACCCCAAGGAACATTCATACCAAGTTTGATTCTAATTGGTCTGGTAGTGTCAGAGAAGATTTTTGATGGAAATAACATTAAAAATAGCAAAAAAAAACCATGGAAATAGGTCAATAACTCCAATACGGCTTAACAGATTAATACGAAAAATTGACCACAGACAGATCTCATCGTGCTGAACACTTTTACCCAAGTCAGAATTTAGCTAAACCTAAGGGTTTGGATATATATGCAAAAAACTACTGTCTGACCACATTGTTCTTTTTTAAGTAATGGCTGCCATGTTTTTTGATGGATCAAAATCCCAAATCAGTTCTATGCAGGATACCCCAAGAAATATTCATACCAAGTTCGGGTCCAATTGGTCAAATACATGTAATATCAAAGGAGAAGATTTTTGAAAGAAATAACATTAAAAATAGCAAAACAACGTCAAAAAAAGGCAATAACTCCAACATGACTTAACAGATTAAAATGAACATTTGCCCTCAGATAGATCTAATCATACTGAACACTTTTATCCAAGTCAAAATTTGGGTAAACCTAACGGATTGGATATATATGCAAAAAATTATTGTCTGACCACTGTGTTTTATTTTCAGTAACAGCGGCCATATTTTTCAACAGATCAAAAATCCCCACATCAGTTCTATGCAGGATACCCCAAGGAACATTCATATCAAGTTTGGTTCCAATTAGTCAAATAGGGTCAGAGAAAAGCAGTTTTGAAAAATTGTTAATGACGACAATGGACAACGAGGGACAATGACGGACAATGACAACAATGGACGCCAAGTGATGGCAATAGCTCACCTGCCTTTCGCCAGGTGAGCTAATAATGACAATGTCTTCTACTCATTTCTAAAACTCAGTTCTGCCCTGGTTCTATTCATTCTATGTATTCCAAGAGAAAATGATGTGAATTTATAAATCAGACTTCCATGACAACCTATTTATCTTGACAAAAATAATTAAACTGATAACAGATATTTTTTTCTTCAAAATTCAAAGCAGCACCAAATCCATTTTTTTAATTATGTGTTATTTGTATTCGGTATGATACCCAAGGGTATAATTATATAAAAGTACAGCTACTATGGTAAAGTACATAAAAACATACTTATAACACAAACAATAAATAACAGTAGAAGTTAGACAATAGCTTGATTTGGAAGGATAATGAAAGAGATATTTGGCCATTGATAGACATCTCCCACTATTATCTCACATATTGTAATTGATGTAATTACATACTACAGTTCCATTTATCTTTCAATGCTATATTTAGTCTTCCCTTATCAGTGGTACCTCCTCTTTTAAACTTTAGTATCTCCTACCCACATAATGTTTTCAAAGTTTGGGAATAACAATCAATAAGCTTAAATTTACAGTCAATACCACATGTCCAATATAGTACAAGACCTGAGTTAACCAGAAACCTGTGTAAATTAACCATATTCTGACTACCTTTGAAACATTCAGTATGCATCTGTGTAAACCAACAACTTGCTAAATCAGAACTTGTTATTCAGGAGGTATTCTGTTCAGACAGGTATATAAATATGTTCTATATTATCAAGTGAAATTCAAACTTACTGGTATAAAAGCCAAAATGACTATTAAGAAGCATTAAATACATTTGTTTCACTGTATTGATTCCTAATGTTAGTATATGGAATGAGCTTTACAATTATTAGATTTCATTACAATCATAAGGACAAAAATCAAATGACTACCCAGTATAACAAACTGTTTTATCTGCATTTTATCTTAAGTTAAATATGCATATGCTATATAAAATTGACAAAATTATTATTCATAATTTTGCTTATAATCACTTCAGTTCATTTTAATAATCATGAAACTATTTTTCATCAAACCTAAATCTGAGAGACAGACAGACAGGAAAGAGACAGACTTACTGACAAATATCCATTTGCTCTTGAAATTGTTTGTAGGGCATAAAACAGCATAACGGCTCTTTTCAAATCACTAATTCAGTGACTATTCCCATTGTATCTAACATATTTGGTTACATTTAATAAATGTTCCTGTAGAAAACTATACAGAATTACTGCTTCTGACAAACACACTAACTTAAATCTGCACCTGTAATTTACATTAGGTGCAGTTCAAGCAGATCAATTAACCCTGTTTTGATAAACTTTCTTGGCTTAAACAACATTCGTGACTTTTTAATTACACAACAATTCAAAAAGAATTTCTAACATGTTTGATCTAATAACAAAACCCAAGCTGATACCTTTATTACAGGTAAACAAACAGATAAAACGAGAGAAAGGTGTGCTCTATAACTAGATAATTACCATAAACTTTCCAAGACACCCACAGAGAGATGCAGATTATATCTGATTGCTACGGTAGTTGATTTTTTTATCTGATGAAATACTTATCTCTGGTTTTACAGTGGGTATCATGTTGTTTTGACAACAAGCTGATCAGCTAGAGTCAACATGACAAGTTAACTTACTTCTACTTTCAACAGTCTTTACTTTCTGCTCAGTTTCTTCTTGTCTATTGTTTAAGACAACCAGCACTGAGCCCTCTGGAAATATAACTATTTTCTATGAATTAGATAATCTGGACTTAAATTAAAACTGACCAAACATATTCTGGTGTATAGTAAGTTATTGAATAGTTTAACATAGGCAGATCCTTGTGGATGGCTTGCCCCACTCCTCTTATGTTCAAAATGTTTGATTATAAAGAAAAAAAATGGAAATAAATGGATCTCCTCTTTCAGCATTTCTAGATCAGCAACTAATTAATGTGGCAAAAGTAAAGGACCACTTTTCTGTGATTTTCTTCATAGAAAGGTATTTACAAGTTAAAACTATAATAAGGCTCTTTAATACATCACAAATCAATTCTACATTTGAAATCATGAAAATGGGAACTGTCCATTGAGAAAACAGTTACCTATATTAACAAATGCCATTATTGAAAGGTAATTTTGACCAAAATCATAAAATGAAAATAATAAGCCTGAGTTGTGGTCGAACCAAAAACTTTGACCACTCACAGTAATATTGGTATGACTATCAGATCAATTAGACTATAGATGATACAGATTTGTACCTTACTAAGCTATATAAGATATTAGCTGCATATATACATAAATACAATAATTAGTTGTGGGAGGGAATTATGGATAATTAACAGTCCTTGGGAAGCAAAATTGCTTCCCAACATTGATTGTACCCTCACCTGTGGTTTTAAGGCATTATTAAGATGTCAGACAATATCACTGTCCCTTGGGCAGTCAATTTACCATGATAATGACCTCTACGTAAGTTTTTATTGTATAAATTTTGTCAGATTTGAAGTTTTTTTACCAAGCACCCGGGTTCAAAATGTACAAATACATACTTCCAAGAGTGACAGGTCCTGGACTTTTTGTGCATCCTAAATAAAGGGTCCACCCAAAGAAAGTGATAAGTCCTTATTAGGCCCAATAAGAGAAAATGTTAAGTATGGTGGGTTCAGGACGTAAGTGGAGGAAATTTCTATGATCCTGCATCAGGAAATGGGGGTTCTTGACCAATGTGCATTTGTCCAACTTCTTTTTCTTGATATCCTTATATTTTCACACACCGTAAAGCCTATTAATGAGTGACCACCCACCAACAACCTCTCAACTGTAACAGAGAACAATGAGAAAACCTTTATCTTTTATGTATGATAAATCAGTGTCACTATTGTTTCAGGAAGTTAATGACACTGACAGTTAAAATACTCTAAAATACTCTAGTTTAACAAGCTAATCTACTGTTCAAAATCAACACCTTCAATCATTACCTGATGAGCATGGAGTTGTCTGACTTGTTTATACAATATATTACAGTTATAGTGAGAGATATTCATTGTCAATGTCAAGAAAACAATTTTACAGCAAGTTATTTAGTTATTTTCAGGGAATAGATTTCCTTGATTAAATGACTATCACCTGATACATTTCCTAAGTAGTTGACTGGACAATTGACAAATTTACTATCAAACATAGATTAAAATATCTATGAAATGATAAAAGTTTAAATCTACTCATTAATTGTCCAGTAAGCTACCTAAGACATTTCATAAAGTAATGATTGTACCAACTCCATTCCCTGACATGAACTATATTACTTGCTGTAAATATGACATACATGATCAGTGACAAAAAATCAAAATTACTTCTTTTAACAACTTTTCCCCCATTTTTGTTTAGATCTAAGGTAACCAAAGGAGCAGAAATAACAATAATTATAATTTCTCCATCCAGGAGACCACCCATCAATCCTCCTTTGTTGCAAAAAAAAATAGTGTTTCAAGTTCAACACTCTATAAGACAAAAACATTATATAAATTAAACCAAAAACATCAAAATTGAAGTAAATAATAATTGACACTTACCTGAAATAATCTCAAGTTAATAATAAATCACAAAACAGCTGTTTTCTGGCTGTAATTGATGAGCTTGAAATACTGCATAGTGCCAAGAACATAGCATTAAATACATTCTTCTAAATAGTTGATAAATTAACTACAGAATCAGGTGACTGTTGGAAATAAAGGTGAAAATTCTTCAGGTCGTCCTGGGTCAAACCTGTCAATGGTTAGAGAAAGAAAGGTTAATATTATCCACTTCTTTAGGATTAACATCAACCTAAAGAAAACATAAAACAAAATAAGAAAAAATGTATTTGTTTAATCTGGGATTCTGACAAGGAAAATAGGATGTTATTAAGATTATCTGTTTACCAATCAAAACATATCAGTATCTTGTCAGTGATCATGGCATTTGACAATAATAACAAATATTTTCCTTTCTTTTTCTTCATCAATAAACTTGTTTCTTTAAAAGAAGTGTCAAAATTATTTTTTTCTTATTTTCTTCAGAAATTTGATTCTAGAGAACATATTGTAGACAGCTGTTACCTACAAATGCATTTAATTCAACAGTAACAACTTTCCAATCCTGCCAGACTAAAATGACTTTTAAATTAATTTTTACTTAATGATTGACTGTAAATTAACATCATCCTTTGGGGCTCATTGCAATACTGTTGATATTCTCTGCCTTAAAGGTATTTTTTGTGAGTTTTCATTTTCATGGTTTGTCAAATTTCATAGTTGAATTTTTAGATTTTGATAAAACCTCTTGGTTTTTAAAGAAATCTGTCCATTGCATTGGGAATTTGAATTTGAGATCTGACCAAACAAAACTGTAACAATCATCATACCTGTATGAGCTTGAAGCATTTGGATTCCATAATTGAGGTTTAGATCTTATTGCCATACTTTACATCCTGGCAGACATTTCTCTCACTTTAACTGTAATCATCTAAAATGGAAATGGAGGTTCATAACAAAAATTTAAGCTCTCTAGAATTCACAGTATTGATGCCAGATAACAAAGCAGTAATCATTATATTTAAAAATTGAATATATAGAAATATGAAAATTAAATTCATGACCCATGCTCCATAAATTTTCTTCCAGCTAATTGATTTGACTTTTTCCTGTAAAATGCATGTAATGATGATAGACAGCATTGTTAGTGAACACAATGGGCAATATTTTCCAACACTATACATGTATAATTCAATAATTTTGTTAAAAAATAATTTTTAACTTTAGAAAAAGCAACAGGACCTACTTTATATCCTATCAGATTTTTGGTTTCAAGATGGCAAAGTTTTTAATTCAAAGAAAATTTATTAAATGAAATGTATATAAAAATCACTGAAAATGGATAACAATTTATATTAATGCCTTAGTACAAATGTAATCCTAAGAGAGACAACTACAGTTTGTTTTGTTTTTAGAACAGCATTTCAATTTATTAACTTAAACAAGAGATATTGGGAGCTCATTATTTCCCAGACAAAAAACATGAAATTTTCAAAGTTAGAAAGGGCAAAAACAGTGAAGGACTGAAATTCCTACTTTTTCTATGCGAGTCACCACTTGAGTGCTATAAAGGCAATTGTAGCAAATTCTGACAAAAGTGACAACATACATGTAATACTCAAATTTGAACTTGGACAAAACTTTCAAATTGTATCCATCCAACAATAAGTGAAAGATTGAGGGCACTTACAAGGAAATCTACAAGCAATAAAGAGCTTTGCAGAGTGCAGCATTATACGACAGCAGCAGTGTGGATACAATACTGGTGAGTTTTTGACACACATAAGCATAAGGACTTACTGACCATTATGGACATAACTGGTTAGGCCACAATATAGCACAAAATTTGAAATTTCAGTACTATGCAGAATATCCTGAGGAACATTCACACCAAGTTGGGTTCTAATTGGTCCAACAGTGTCAGAGGAGAAGAGCATTCAAAAATTGTTAACAGACGTCAAGTAATGGCAATAGCTTAGATGGCCTTTCAAAACTGACTTTCTTGTGTTTATCGGTGACATCACAGTCGATTTGAAGTAACATTGTCAGTGGAAATTGCTTACATTTTTTCAGTATCATGGCAGTATCCTGAGATAGAAATTATCAGGCAGTAAGACAGTGTGAGAAACGATTTTTTTTTCGAACTTGCCATCCTGGCTAGTGGAATATTGATCTTACTAGCCACATATAAATTCAACTAGCCACATTTTTTTTTCTGTACTATCATCTGTTTTCTCTTGGATTTGACTACCTTCTGCCTCTCTTTTTCTTTCTTCAACTATCTTTTCATTTGTTTTTAAATTTATCAAAAACTTTTCCATTTTCCAATAGTCCCTCCCATTGAAGTACTTTACAGTAACAAAATAAGTACTCCATTTCTGAACTCATATTTTAAAAATAAAATTATATTTCAACAGATTCATCATTATGAAACAAGAAAATCATTTGCTTCTTGTTCATTTTTATTTTGACAATAAACAACTAATTTGCAAGGTAACAAATCTTAAATTACCAAGATAATTTAGTTTGAATACTAATACGAAATCAGGACCGTCACCTAGGTTTTGGCACATCCCGTTTACAGGAAATTAAAATGGCAGATCATTAAAGAACAATGCTTTACAAGTCAATAAAATTGTGCATATCATTCCCTTGACATATTCAAGCTAAACTTCTTAAAAATGTAGGGAACAAA
The DNA here is from genome assembly GCA_037379345.1 of Perna viridis. Lineage (NCBI taxonomy): Eukaryota > Metazoa > Mollusca > Bivalvia > Mytilida > Mytilidae > Perna > Perna viridis. Next base: position 5,942,395 of record CM074511.1, on the reverse strand, counting down.
TTTTAATGTATGATGTTAAGGGATGTTTTACTAAATAACCTGTTGGCTGGTTAACATTCCTTGGAACTTGCCAATCAAATGATGGTCGCCAAATTGACGAGTGTAAGCAAATGAGAACTTGCCAAAATAAACATCTACTCGTATTTGGTGAGCTGGCAAGCAGTGGTTTCCCACAGTGGTGAGAACAATTGAAAGACAATGAACTTGCCAGTAAATTTGTAACAATAACACCCAGGATTTGAAACTAGATGGGGTCAACTCTCCAATGGCCCCTAAAATTTGTTGTGAGCTACTAAAGTACCTACTGAAATTTTAAAGAACTAACTGGCAATCAAAATTTAAGCTGATGGCTACCAAGCTAAATTTTAGGTTAAAACCCTGACACAGAATGTCATATTACATTACTTTGAGCGAAAAGACAAAAGAACTTCTGAAAGAATTCTTGCGAGGGTAAAAAAGGCATCTGGATCAGATGAGATGTCTGATAAGTATAATGTTGAAATGTTTACCAAGGTTCAAAACTTTTTGATACAGAGCAAACGCTTCAAATTAACAACCTAAATTACAGTTACTTCTTTAGAATAATTTTAAAACTTGGTTATGAACTGAGTAAATACTTAGAGCATTATATATTATCTACCTCTTCACTCTACACCTAACTCAACAAATGCTCATTATGAGCACTAGAGCACTACTTCCTTGAGCTATGCTATATATACATTGTATCAATAACATAACTATTATTCATGATTTCAGAAGACAGATTAACATAAGGCTTTAAGTCTTGTTTCTGAATCCTGTAATTAATTTGCTATAGTTCATTTTATTCTATTGTTTTGACTTGATGTTAAAAAATGCAAATTACTTAATAAATATGTTTATGATGTTTGGGGGTTTTTAACGACCTTGAGTACCCTTAAAGGTCTCTCACTTTCTATGTTAGTTGTTAGTAGAACCAACTAGTGTTGGTGGTGGAGCCCAGCCTTTGGGATACTTGACCGAAGAACTCCGTCAGTGTATGTCCTACTAGGGGCTGGGCTACTGCGTAGACGCTCTGGCCTACTCTCAGACCCTACGTGGGTCTGGGAGCATTTCCCCACCCTGTCTTGGAAGCAAGTCTACAGAAGAGTGAAATATGTTTAAACTAAAGGCATCTTCCGACATAATTCACAAATACAATACTCCTTAGCTTATAGCCGAGTTCTTCATGATGTCATCAGTTACCTGTGATTTGGTTTTGGTTGGCAAAAAATCCATTGACAGGCATAGGGCAACTTTAAATCATCATACCTTTTTCGTTTCTGAAGATAATTGAAAAATTCTTTTTGTGCCCTACACTGCCAATAAAACTCTTTTTACCCACAGAATTTTTAAATAAATATTTAGTAAAAAGACAATATGAGCATAGAATTCAAAAAATAATTTTACATGATAATAGAAGTTTACATATAAATATCATTTCAAATTCAAAAGTAAAAGAGTTAAAAATTCACATACAAAATATGAATTATTTTATCCAAATGAAACATTTTACAGAACCAAAATTGATATAAAATAACAAAGCTATAATAAAGTTTTGAAAAATGGGATTCTAATCATGAAATTGTTAATTGTTTATTTAGTTTTTATTTGCCTATCAATTTGATACTTAATAATATGCAAATTAGTGAATATGCCATCACTAAAGAGATCGGCGAACACTCCTTTATTAGAATCTTGCGATCAGTTGAAAAGCAAGTCAAGGACTTATATTAGTGAATTGTAAACATAATTTAAATCAACTGTAAGTATTTAGGTATATAAATAGTTTGAAATGTGACAAAAAGATGGGTTGATAATCGTGAGTGGAGCAGACAACTTTCGTAAAAACATACCTACATTATTGTATATGAACTTGTGAAAAATTGGGTTTACCGCGGTTGAAAATTAAGTTAGTGGTTGTCCCCCTTGTCATCACTATTTTCGGAACATCTCATGGCTGTACCATTATTGTATTGATGGTTAACTCAGCCTTTCCTGCAATGGTTTTGATCGATTATTTATGAAGAATGCACTTTTTATAAGTACAGTTTTATAGATATCTCGTTCTCCTCAATCCGTTCGTAAACGATTTATAGTAAATGGGTTTATAATAAAGACACAGACAGCCAGCTAAAAAATAAAACCGAAATTTCGTCTGATCATTCCAGGCTCAGCCTCAGAGGCAGGGGCAGGGGGTCATGCAGCCGCTAAACTCACAGGTCACAGGAGCCTATAGTTGAAATCATATCAATAAATGTTGTACATTGCCCTGAGACACGACTCAGTTGTCAGAAGGAGTCTCCCTGAACGAGGAGGGAGCATCTCTTGCATATGCATAGTACATGTATATTATGATTATGAATTATTATGTCGAGAATGACCAATTTTGGGAATAAGCTACAGTATACTGATAAGTCAGTTTTGAATACAGACTCACAGCATTTATTATAGAAATAAGTGATACAACAACATATGGTCCTTTATCAACTACATTAGAGGCATGATTTTGGTGCTACATAGCTGGGAAATCGTAGCTCTTGATCTTTTTTTTTTGATTTTGCAATCTAACGTTAAGATAATACAAAAAAATAGTTAGCGCTACGTTTCGCAGCTAGGTGCTACAGTACCTGAACCGATCCTTGCAACAAAAATTGTGATCGGTCATCGATCACCTATCAGTTTCTGGTAAGTCATCGATCTGTCAAACTGATCCATTATACCAGTGGTCGCATCACTGTATTTTACAGTTTTTGCTGTTTTCTTTGTCAATTTTACACATATTTACATAATGTAATAGATTTAAACATCAATTTATACTTATATTTTACATTTCTTTCATTTCAGACAGATCTTACGTCATTTTATATGACAAAACTGCGATCAGATCGGTCACCGGTCATCGATCCGTCAGTGATCAATCAGTCAACGATCATCAATCCGTCAAATTGTTGCACGGATTGGTTCAAGGACTGTACATTTAGAAGTCTAAGCCAGGCAAAGTCTAAAAATCATATTAAAGCTATGTAGAATCAAATGTATTTTAGGGTCTTGACTAGAGATGTGGTAAACCCCAGCAGTCTTGACAGTTAACAGAGCAGCACTTATTTCCTCTGACCTGAAATCCTCATTTTTTTATTTGAAAATTGAATTCAGGTCAGGGTCAGAATGATGTGCTACCATTGAAACACAGTTACACTTCCGGGAAATGATATATATCACACGTACAAGTACCTTGTTCTATTCCAGATTAATCTTCCTGAAACTGTATTCATTGCAAAAATTTCATTTTTATTGAAGTCTTGAGTCATTTTTTATTATGATTATCTGAGTTTGACAATTTAAATGTGAATTGCTCATGACTTGAGTTTGATGCTATTTGTTGAGTTTGAGGCTGTTTGTTACTTTCAAAAGTTCAAACATTCACTTATTATTAAGTATGTCATTTCCAACAGAATGATTCTATACCACTGCAAAATATGGAGAGCATTATTTAACTATCAAAATTAGTCTCATTTTTCTGGGAATACACTGCAGATCAGTGTGTGCACATATGTTTTATATAAAAGCACAACAATATTTTGGTTGACAGAAAATTGTTTTTTTTGACCTTTCATATTACTAAGATTGTTCTTTTAGGTTTTATATTTGGTGATGTAAAACATTACTAACTAGACAATGGATCATGTGGACCAAATAGAAAGTAACAGGTATTATAATGATAGTTAAATTTACTTTATGGTTATTGATTTTCAAGGATACATGTATATGACAAACTTTGTAATCAGAAACAGTTGAAATAAAAGATGCTAAATGAAAAATATTTCTGTGAAAAAGGTAAAATATTGAGAAAGTACTGTAATTTGTGGATACCAATTTGTGAATACCATTTTTTGTGAATTAGTGAAGAAACACAAGTTAGTGGATTCTTGAATTTGAGGTTTTCAGGTTTTCAGTATACACATCAATGGGAATCTCCTTTTCATTGGGAACCAAATTTTATGGTCTGGCCTACCCATAAAAAACGTGAATGATAGTACTTTCACATATGTTGTTCTCCAGGTTAGTTGCTGTTCCATGTAAGAATGTATTTAATGAAAAATGACATCGATTGAAGTTGTATTCTTAGACAATGACAGGAAAGGGGGAGAACAGCCTATTTAAGTCAAGATATGATTAAAAATTCTTACTTGATCTTTTGAAGTCAATATAGTATAAATAATTGTAAACTACTGTTAGTAAATTATTTAAACATTTCTGTTGAAGACTGGAAAAAGCAGTAAAGGATATTGCCCCAAATTCAAATTATTAAAGATTTATTTTTCCATTTCAGAATAGCTTTTGAAAATTATAGGAAGGAGTTCTCCAAGCACCTTCTCCAGATAAGATCAAATAATGAGTTCTGTGACATTGACATCAAGGTTGACCATCAGACATTCAGGGCGCATAAAGTGATCCTTGCTGCAGGTAGTACTTACTTCCATGCAATGTTCTGTAGCGGTATGGTAGAGAACGATGCTGATGTAGTGACCCTGTATGATATGGATCCCAAGATCTTTGCAGTTCTGCTTGATTTTATTTATCTTGGTAATTCAATCATTTTTTAGCTTACCTGGCCAAAGGCCATGTGAACTATTGCCACCACTTGGCGTCCGTCTCGTTGTTGTCCGTCTCGTTGTCGTCGTCCGTCATCGTTAACAATTTTTTTAAAATTCTTCTCCTCTGACACTACTTGACCATTTGGAACCAAACTTAGTATGAATGTTCCTTGGGGTATCTTGCATAGAACTAATGTGGGGATTTTTGATTCTTTGAAAAACATGGCTGCCATTACTAAAAATAGAACATAGGGGTCAGACAGTAGTTTCTCCCATATATCTCCAAAACCGTTAGGTTTAGCCAAATTCTGACATGGGTATAATTGTTCAACATGGTAAGATCTATCTGTGGTCAAATTTTCATTTTAATCTGTTATGCCATGTTGGAGTTATTGCCCTTTTTCGACGTTTTTTTTGCTAGTTTTAATGTTATTTCTTTCAAAAATCTTCTCCTCTGACACTAGTTTGGACCAATTGAAACCAAACTTGGTATGAATGTTCCTTGGGGTATTGTGCATAGAACTGATGTTGGGATTTTCGATCTGTCGAAAAAATGGCCACCGTTACTAAAATTTGAACAAAGTGGGCAGACAGTAGTTTTTCGCATATATCTCCAAAACCGTTTGGTTTAGCCAATTCTGACAAGGTGTTAATGGTGTTCAGCATGATGAGATCTATCTGGTCAAATTTTCATTTTAATCTGTTAAGCCGTGTCGGAGTTATTGCCCTTTTTCATTGTTTTTTGTTGTTGCTTTTTTTAATGTTATTTCTTAAAATCGTCTCCTCTGACACTACATGACCAATTGGAATAAAGGTCTCAGTAACTACTTCTAATGTTTCCATTACTTTACATGTTAAAAAAGTAATTTTCAAAGTTTCACTGTGAATTCCCAGGACAAATGACATCTTAAAGTTGCATACCGTTGCAAAGCTTGGAAACTAAGGCTTCTAAAATCATTATGCTAATGGTACAATGATTGTAGAAATTCTTCACAAAATTTACTTGAATAAATAATACTGAAAATCTACATTTTTACCATTTCTGCTAACTGACAGCATGGAGGCAAATTACTCACTCATGTGAACAATATTCATACACTTTTGTAGTTAATTACATATATGATTTTAAAGTATACACCCTCAGCTTTATTTTGGCTACTTTTAATCATAATATACACAAATAATACAATTACAATGCATATGTCTAGGTTCAGTGTGTTTTGGTTCTACATAGGGGGGTGGCCATTGCACCAGGAAGTGGTTAGTGAGACTAAAACTGGGTATGAATGTTCCTTAGGGTGTCGTGCATAGAACTGATGTGGGGATTTTGATCCGTCGAAAAAACATGGCCGCTGTTACTAAAAGTAGAAGTGGTTAGACAGTTGTTTTTCACACATTTCTCCAAAACCGTGAGATTTAGCAAAATTATTTCTATAGCTGAATTGACCCTTATTATAAGGCCTTCAAAAGTCTTCAGGAATCAAAGTTGTCAGGTGACTCCTTGTAAGTGTAATTGCCCTTGAAAGATGAATTTTTACAGTTTTCAGCCAATATCTTGAAAACTATAATAGATAGAAAGAAACTTTCTATCACAGAAATGATCCTTTTGACAGTCCTACCAAAGTCTTCTTGCGTTATAACTGTTGGACAACTCCTTGTTAAATTTATTGCCCCTTGAAAGACAAACTTTAACCAGGTGAGTGATTCAGGCTCTTGGGAGCCTCTTGTTATGTTAAATGGTGATTTTGTATATGACTGAACTTGTGCAACACTAATGGAAATAAATCTTAATCAAAGATAAATTATTAAATTCTACATTATAGATTGGCACCAGTAGGATTTAAAATGCTAGTTACCTTCTATTTATCATAAATTGTCTTCTAGAATCTTTCTTAAGTATAAAATTTCACAATATGCAATAAGTTGCACATTTTTAATAGTATCGATAATATAATATGTTATCATCCATAGTGTGATATGTAGAACAAGTGAATAGAAATAAGTGTGTTACCATTATCACATTTATAGGAACAGAAAATTAGGTATGGCACTGGTACTGTTATTTTAGAAATCTCTGCATTGACAAACAGAAAAACTGCAGCTAGCCAGAAGGGGTGTGACAATTCCGCTTCATGACAGTTCGATACATTTCACAATTCTTGGCTGACAATCTTATTCATTTTGAATTCTTATCAGATAAATCACAATGGCATTATTGCTACAAAATTTCAATGGATTTAAAAATGACAAATCGTCATGTCCATAGGTATAGTCTAGCCTATATCCCTTTATAGTTTCAGCAAATCTAAATTATTTTCTCATAGCAAATTAAATAATGTTTTAGATTAAAAAAAAAAAAAATTATGTAGCTATTTTTTCTCCATTTTTGACTTCTGGTGAAGCTAATTGTGGAATTGGATTAGGATAGCAAAAGCAGTTCCAATATTGTATTCCAGATCATAATTGGAAAGATGATGATGCACCAATGCACAAATAGATTGTTACCCCTTATAAGCCAGATAGGATGAGATGTGATGAAATGTCAAGGTCTTTAAAACTGGTATTATATTGTTTATTTGCAACATGGAAGTTAGTGAGGGACCCTTATATGCTTCTGTCGTTCAAACTTATCTTGTGGACAAAACTCCTCGTAAACAATTAGATGAATTTTGTTCAGATTTTGAAGGATTGATAGGCACAATATCTATTTGAGAAGGGGAGGTAACTGTGTGAGAATATAATTTTCAGGATTGTTAGTGCACAGCTAATATGATTGTCTTACTTCCTGTGGTTGTTTGTTTTAGGGGAGATAACTATAACAGAATATAATTGTCAGGATTTGCTGTACTCAGCTGATATGATAGGATTACTTCCTGTGGTATCTATGTGTGTGAACTTCCTGAAGGAAAATATTCAACCATATAATTGTATAGGTAAATCTATAAGATAATTATATTCAAATGATTTAACAAAAGTATTTAACATTGATTTTGAATCCAGATTTCATACCCTTAAAATTAAAGCTAGTGGCACATTCATGGCGAAATTGATTTTTGATGCACTGGAGGGAATGACAATTTTAGACTTTTTTCCTTATATGTTAACTAAAAAATCTGAAATCCGGACCGAAAGTAAAAACACCAGACATCTCCTTTGGTCTGACGAATTTCGCCATGGCTGTTGGCATACAGCAAAATAATTGACAATTTTTCAGGGAGGGTCCCAGAAGAGGGATTTGACCGCAAAATCTTGACGTCTTACAGCTTTATTAAATAGCCTTAAAATTTGCTCAATAGCTGTATTTTATGGTTTTAGTAGGTTTTTGACCCTACCATTTATAACTGATTTTTTTTTAAATTTGAATCTGATTGTCAGGGAGAAAGTAGTAAAAAGGGCATTTTTTCTGCCCCTTTTGTGGCCTTTTGCTGTTGCTATGGTAATCATGAAGTCTCTACATCATGTTTCTGGAGACACTCTGTCATTAAATATTTTTACCAAGTTTTAGCTTTCTTGACCAAATTTTAAGGATCTGCAACATTTTAAATTTTTGGCTAGGATCTCTTGTGTAGATAAATTACACATCAGCCTAAGGTAAAATAAACAGAAAGGATGAATGACAAACATAAATATAGACTAAAATGTATTGAAAAGTAAGGCTTGTCAAGACTGTAATGGTGTTACTGTATACCCAGCGGGCTCGCCACATGGATTCAATGTTGAAATCACGTCAGTTCTCAACGTGGAAACAACATTGAAAAATGGTATTGAAATGAAAATTGAAATGACGTGGAAATTTGGTGTAGAATCAAGGTTACATTATGACTTAAAATCCACGTATAAAGAATGTTGAAAATTTACTTAATATCCACATTGAATTAAGGCTGATCCTTAACCGCAGTGATTAAGTTGAAATAGGCCATGTTATCACCAAGAAGTTTTTTATTTATTTTTCGTTTTAGTTAGTGATGTAACAAAAAGTTTTCTTATATATTTTGTTGAATCAACATCACATGCCTTTGAAACACTTCTGAAATAATATAGCTTCTCCTTATTCTGTCTACAGCATACCAAAAAAAGTTTGATCTTAATATTACATGTACTAACAAATAACTAAAGGTAGAAAAGCATATCCTTCAAAACTTTGAAAGTTTAAACTGATATGGCAATATTAACTTTGTAAACCTTCATTGTTGTTTTTATTGTAATATGTTTCATTCTTATAACATTACACTCACAGTAACAAAAGACTGCCATTGCTATATAAATATTTTATTTGGAATATACAACTTTTTCCTCTGAAATAAAAAGTATATTTTCTTTACAACCATGCTTCAGATAAATAAACCCTTATTTAATGTGATAAACTCTAATTTTTAACATTACTGCATTTACATATTTTGATGTATATTTAATTAATGCATGCAATTTGTGCATTGTCCATCTGTCAATTTTTTTTAAGATTTATAAAGATTGGATTGGTTATTTGGTCCCAATTATTTTGGTATTCCAGATTGAAACAGAGTTGCTAAAAGTCCTTGTAAAATCATGTACACATACTGTTGACTTAACAATATTCTAGAGCTACTGAAGAAAATGTACAACCTTAATGTACATCTACATGTTATGCCCGAGATTCCTAAATATCATTACATTCCATTGATCAGTTAGGGAGGTGTTGGGCTCAGGAGATACAAGAACTGACAAAGAGACAATTAGGAGGTGACATGCAGGTTGTGATTTCTATATGTTTAGCAAGGGAATATAAAGACTTCATCCTTCAGTTTATAATATTAATAACATGTTTAATATATACTTACAACAACAGGTTTGATTACATTGTAAGCTCTTCCATGTGTTACAAATTCTTTCTATACTATATTTATTCTCCATGCCATTGAAGACTGTAACTTCTTTTCAACAACTCAATGCTACTTAAGTGTCTTGGAAGTAAAGGTATATTTGATAAATTCTGATAAAAAGCAAAATAAACCATTAAAACAGAAAACATCTCTTTGCAATAATCCGAATCAAATAGTTTATCAACATGGAATAAAGTCAGCATCGAATCAGAATTCCCTCCCCTTTTTTCGAATAACAGTAATTATACTAAATTTATCATTACATGTATTAACACAAACTAAGATTATAAATAAGTAATCATGTCACATGTAAAATAAAATAACTCACATACTGTGAAAGAAGTGGGTCAACCAACAGCATTTCTCATTCTTCGCAATCGGTGTTTAATTACATCTTCAAATTTTAGTAAGCGGCCTGTCAAAAAGCGTATGCGTAGAGTGAAATTTAAAAATACCATTCGGAAATCCTCAGCCATTTCCGTTAGATTATATTGCACTATTCCCGGTAGGTATACAAGCTGAAAGGCAGAGTAGTTCTGATTTCATTTAGTACACATTGGCGGTAAATTTCAAAATTATTTAAAAAGTTTGTTTTATCACATTTGTTTTATCACAAGTAATCAGCATCAGTGTAATTGCAATGTTTTACAACACTTTACAACTATTTAAACTCAGTTTGGATGACTGAACTTTTCTATAACAGTAAGGTTTTTTTATTATTTCTATAATACTACTCTGAAGTGGAAAAACCGTGGATGAATCAACGTTGAAATTATTGACATCTCTTCAATGTTGATACCACGTCGACACATCCACTTTGATTTCATCGACATGGAAACATTGTAGACATTACATCAAAACATCAACATGGAAATAATCCACATGGATACTATATGGAATTAACATTTATCCACGTCACCATGAAATAACTTCTGTGTTGATTCAACGTGGAGTTCCCGCTGGGTGTGAAGGGGAGATAAGCAATATCCTATGAATACTAAGTTTAAAAAAATATTACACATGACCCTAAATGACAAATTTAATTAATGTCATTTCCTTCTTCCCCACAAAGTCATTGTGCTTAAATAACAACATAACAAAAGAATTGAACCAGAATGATAAGAGGCAGGTGTGATCTGTGAGAGGACTAATTTGAATATAAAATAATCGTACCTTTTACAGTTGTACAACAACTAGGATTTATTTTTCTTCAAATGTCAACAATACTATAAGATGTGAGACACAAATAGATAGACATTTTGTTTTTGTTTTAAGTGTAGATATGAAACTAGTAAAGATCTTTACTCGATATTACAGGTCAACTGTCTGTTAGACTGTTATCAGGCTCTCACTGCTTATAAGGTCAAAGGTTAAATTTGTATTGATTACCATTAGGAGGACTTCATTCTCTATCTTTTTTCATGGACAAATAAGGAAATAGTTCATGGGGGTATGGGTATATTTACATATTGTCTGGGTCTATGTATTTATACCATTTATTATTATACTCATTATGGCCTTTATATTTTACACATTTCTAATGCGTAGTAAAATATGATCAAATACATAGACCCAAGCCATGTGTAAATGAGTACAACAACATACCTCCATGAATTATTTCTATTTTAGGGAAGTAGACCTAGGGTAAGGGACACAACTCTTATTTCATTTTGTTTTAAATGAAAGGTTGATAGGCACATTCCAGCTGCATAAAATTATATTACTTTAAACACTTATTTGAAGTAGCATTGTTTGTTTAAAAAAGAATAAATAAATATTTACTACAAAGAAAGGATTACAATAAATTTATGCAAGATGATCCTGCACTTGACAGATGATATCAGACCCTATGCCTTTGGTAAACCATTGGATATAGTAGCTGACAGAAATTTTATTGGAGTTCAAATAAGTATCCAATCATAACTATATGGGAGATCAACGAGGAAAAATATTCCCAAAGCAGATAAAAAGGCATACCTGAAGACACTGGAATTAAGTTGTTATTCAGCATATTCAAAGGGATATAGTATCACGTAACTTGTCCTTTGTCTACGGTTCAAATAATACAGAAAGCTGACTGAATATTAGCCCATTTCCCTCGAGAAGATATCCAGAATAACATATATTATTTTATTTCTGCAGGTATCTTTGGTTGTGCTGATACACCTAATCTTCAAGGCTTACGACATTTTTCAGAGGATTACATTCAAACTAATTTTAATAAAGTAACAAAAGAAGAAGAATTTTTAGGTTTACCACACACAGAAGTTATGACATGGCTGAAAAGTGAAATGATTAATATTGCTGAAGAGGTTGAGGTGTTAGAGGCTGCTTTGTATTGGACTGAACATGATGTGAAAGAAAGACTTGATGATTTGAGGGAATTGTTAGACTATGTTAGGTTTCCTCTCATAAACCATACACAGATGCAGGACCTCTTCAGTCGTCATGTGAAAAACAGATGTGTTGTTAATGCTGTGAGAACCTATTTAAAAACTTGTGATATTTTGTCAAATGATATAAGGTCATTTCCTAGGAAGTCTTCTACTAGATGTATATATGTGATTGGTGGATATTACCGACCAAATGATGGTAGATGGAGTGATGCTATTTCACTCAAAAGTGTTAACAAATATGATTTATACACTAAAACTTGGGAATCTGTTGCAAGCATCTCATACCCTAGAAACAAACATGGTGCTGTCATCCTTAATAGAAAGATTTATGTTGTGGGTGGTGAAGATGATTTACTCATGCATAACAGTTTGGAAATCTTTAATCCTCAGACAGAAACATGGTCTGAGGGTGCTCCATTAAATTTCCCCCGCTGTGGGTTTGGTTTGTGTGCCTGTGATGGTAAGATATATGCGATGGGAGGTTGGATCGGGAGTTTGTTAGGGGATTCTATAGAGATGTATGACCCTGGTGAAGATAGCTGGGTTCTCTATGCTAACATTCAACGTCCAAGGTTTGCCTGTGGTGTTACAGAAATGGAAGGTATGGTACATTAGATAACATTTCATTGTATAACAGTATGTACTAATTCATATTGCTGTGAATGATTTCTTGGGAACTTATACACAAAATCGCTCCCTTGTCCATACAAAAAATCCTCATGCATACTAAAATTTTGAAATTAAAAAAAAAAAATCCCTTTCAATTGCCCAGAAAATTTTTTATCTGTAGGCAAATTGGTCTAACCCTGAGTTATATCAGATTTTTATTTATCATAGTGATGGATTTGGTTTCCTACTTAGTTTTGGTTTTGAATACTTCTTGTATACAATTAATTTTTGGATTCAGATATTTCTATATATTGGATTCTTTTAACTGCTCCCAGTTTTTATTGGAGTCCGAGTTGCTCCTTTGCTTTTGTTACTTTGTATGTATGATTTTAGTTACTTTATGTTCTTTGTTGTGTATGTCTGCTTTCCATGTCTGGTCTTTGTCCCTGGATTACATTCTTTTGATTACCATTATATCCTTGGTTCCCTTGATTACTCTTTAAATACTGCTACAGAAAACATAAGTACAGCATGTTGAAATTTGCAATATTATATATGATTGGTATCTTTGTATTTAATAACCACTGGATCAGTGCCACTGTAGTCAGAGTGTCTGACCCCAAATTACATTAGATTTCATTTATCATAATTATCAAAATTTGAACAATGGCAAATGTTAAAGTACATTGTACCTAAAACGCTGAGGCTTCATTCTTTGTATTGGATATTGTATAACCTCTTGGTGATGGATTTTACTTTCTATTTTGATGGTTTTTGTTTTGAGTACTTCTTGTATACAAGTAATGTTTAGATTTAGATCTTCATATATTACTAATGTTGATGAGAGGTTACTCCTTGAAACATGTCAAAGCCATCAAAATTTGCAGTATATATGATTGGTATTTTTGTACTTTATGTTTCTTGATGAGTAAGTTTTTGTAAGATATATTTTTACAATATTATCTCTGTTCTAAACAATTGCATGTATCTACATTGTAATTACACATTAGAGAAGAATTTATTCACAGTTAAACACTGAAACATTGGGTTATGTCCCTTGAATATCTGTAATTGCATCATTTTCTCAGACATGTTGTCAATGCTTTAGCAAGAACCTATTTTAAAGAATATCTTCAAACATTTTATGTTACATAGAATGAGTAATTTCTTGAATCATTGAGGTAAATAAAGCTGTAATAAGATTGACTTAAAATATTTTTTTTCTTTCATCATAAGTCAGATGTATCATTATCTTGTTGACTTTGTTCAAGTACTTGTACATTGTAGATTGAATTAAAGAAAAGTTTTAGAAAAGAAAATCACAGTGACAATACACAATAATATATTTTATTTAATAGGTATGATTTACATGGTTGGTGGCACAGATACTGAAAGTGGGTCAGAAATTTCGTCTTCTGATAGTTTTAACCCTGTCACTAGGGAATGGACTGAGTTGGCTGACATGAACATTATAAGATCTGATATGGCTCTGGTATCATTAGATGGGTATTTGTATGCCATTGGAGGATTCAATGACTATGATAAAGAATTGAACTCTGTCGAGAGATATTCTCCTGAAGATGTAAGATGTAGATAGTTGTAGGGTTAAAATGTTTGGAAGTAGTTTATACCTAATACTGTCCTAGATTGTCAAACATTTTCTACAAGATGAAGATGGATACACATACCATGGAAGTTTGATTTTAAATAAACACAAAATCACTAATGTTGATGATTTTACAGGATTTTATACAGATTATATATATATATGTATTTGTTATCAATTAATTGTGGTCTTTGGAATTTCTTTAAAAAGTTGTATAAAAGAATATTTATCTGACATTCTTTCACATTTTAAAAAGAAAATTAGGGACCTTCAGACTAAAACAATCAAAATGCCCATTGTCCTTTTGTAGATTATATATCCATTCTTGTTATAGAATATTATCTCCCCAATCATCTCCCTTGAAAGAGTCTTTTCAGAATAAATGTAATTTTACTGTAAACACTATTTGCACTTTGAAAAAAAACATATTTCCCTATGAATTTGCAAGATGACGGAAAAGATGCTTTGTATAAATGGTATGTTACAAATCGAGGTTCACTGTGTGGTAAATTATTATTGGCTTCCAATTTTCTATGAATAAGACTTTACTGCTTTGCAAGATTTTATATACATGACATAAAGTGTTATGTCTTTTGGTTATCGACTGGACCAGTCTTTAAAACTAGCAGGTTTTAATAGGAAATTATTTTACAAGTATATTACATGTATCACTGATAAGGACATGTCCAGATTAGAAACAGGCAGATCGTGATACATCTGACAAACTTTGACAAAGCATTGTACTTCTAAAAGTATTCTACACTCTTTAGAAAGACTTATGAATGAGATTGAGTGATGAACATGTATGTGTAGGGAAATAAGATTTAACTGATTATGAAGATGACAGGAATATTTTGAGTGAATTTTGAATGATTCTTTCTTCATTATCCTGCACTGTTAATTCAAATGGCTTGTTTTCTACCTTGTTTTCTAGGTTATGTTGTTTTTACATTGCATTTACTGTGAACCACATTTTTGCTGGCTGTATATTTTTTTGCTAAGATTATAGTGTAAGAAAAAATCTTGAAAAAAAATTGTGGAAAAAAACATGGCTACATGTAAGGCTGTAAGATGCAAAACTAAATACATTTGTACATGCAGTACCCAATTTATTCGATATACTGAAATGCAATTAGTCTACAACATCAGAAAGTTCTGAAAATGTTTTTAATACTCCGATCTATACTTTGTTATAGCATCATTATGGTCATGAAGAGCTAGTCAAAAATGAACTCAAATGTAAATAAATTTAAAACCATATTTCATTTGTTTGTAAAGAATTCAGTGCTATAAGCCTTATTTTTATAATTCTTTCAGAATGTATGGACACTTGTATCACCTATGTCAGAGCGGAGATCGGCACCGTCAGCTGTTGGTTTTAATGGACGATTGTATGTTATTGGTGGCAGCCAAAGAATATTAGACAATCCATACACAGCTCCTATCACATTACAATTAGTAGAATGTTATGACCCTCAAACCAATTCTTGGTCAGAATTAACTCCCTTGCCAAAGAGTAGAAGTGAGGCTGCAGCTGTTGTTTTGTAATAAATACTCTTTCAATGTTCAAACCATGTCTTTCATCACATAAAAAAAAATTGTGCCAAATGAGTGCATTGTATTTTGTTGTATTTTCTTTAAACTAAAAAAAAATGCAGTTGTATGATTATATAATGTTATGGTGCTGTTGTTGTCTGTATTTGGTTTCTGGACAATAATTAGTAAAAGTACATGAATCTCTGATAAATTGTACCACAAAGTTCCATAACAGACAGACTGGATTTGATGATGATGATCCTAATTGTTGAGGAATTTGGGTCCAAAAGGCCAAAATCAAATATTTCTTTAATTTCCTGTCAACTTGAGTTTAAGTAAAATGCATTTTTCATTATGATATTGTACCACAAAGTTCCATACCTTAAAAGGAGGGTCAGGATTAATTTTTGGGTTATTACCTTAACCATATGAAAAATAAAGGGTAAAAATGAATATAGCATTTTTTCCTGATTTCTGGACAATCACACGAGTACCTATTAGTATATTAACCTTTATGAAATGGTATTACACAGTTCCATACAACTAAAAGACATTGCTATTTAATTCAAGGGGGGGTGCTAGGATTATATTTTCTGTCCTTTCCTTTTTTAGCTCACCTGGCCGTAGGCCATGTGAGTTATTGTCATCACTTGGCGTCATTGTTAACAAATTCTTCAAACACCTTCTCCTCTAGAACTACTGAATAGATTTGCATGAAACTTATAATGATTGAACCTTAGTGTATTTTGCACAAAATGAGTGTTTGGATTTTTGATCAGTTAAAAAACATGGTCGACATGACTAAAAAGAGAAAGTGTTCGGACAGCAGATTTTGCATATATCTCCATAACTGTTAGGTGTAACCAAATTCTGACATAGATTAAAGTAGTCAGCGTGATGAGATCTATCTGTGGTCAAATTTTCGTGAAAATCTGTTGATCCATGTTGGAGTTATTGCCCTTTTTAGCTCACCTTGCCAAAGGCCATGTGAGCTATTGCCATCATTTGGCGTCATCATCGTCCATCGTCGTCGTTAACAATTATACAAAACTCTTCTCCTCTGGAACTACTTGACTAATTAGAACCAAACTTGGTATGAATGTTCCTTGGGGTATCCTGCATAGAACTGATGTGGGGATTTTTGATTCATCAAAAACATGGCCGCCATTACTAAAAATAGAACATAGGGGTCAGACAGTAGTTTTTCGCATATATCTCCTAAAGCTGAATTCTGACTAGGTAAAAGTGTTCAGCATGATGAGATCTATCGCTGGTCAAATTTTGGTTTTAATCCGTTAAAGCCATGTGGGAGTTATTGCCCTTTGTATAGTTTTTTGCATATATCTCCTAAACTGTTAGGTTTAGCCAAATTCTGACGGGGTAAATGAAATCTATTTTTGTTCAATTTTTCGTTTTAAGCTGTTAGCCCTGTTGGAGTTATTGCCCTTTTTCGACGTTTTTTTTTTCGCTATTTTCAATGTTATTTCTTTCAATAAACTTCTTTGATACAGACCAAGTAGAACTAAATTTGGTATAAATGTTTCTTAGAATATTCTGCATCAAACTGATGTGGGGATTTTTGATCCGTCGAAAGTATGGCCGCTGTAATTAAAAATAGAACATAGGGGTCAAACAGACGTTTTTCGCATATATCTTCAAAGCCTGTAGGTTTAGCAGAGTTCTGACCTAGGTAAAAGTGCTCAGCGTGATAAGATCTATCAGTAGTTAAATTTTCATGTAAATCTGTTCAGCTATGTTGGAGTTCTTGCCCTCTTTCGACGTTTTTTCGTATTTTAATTGTTATTTCCTTCAAAAATCTTCTCCTTTGACACTACTGGACGTTGATATGATTGTTCTTTAGGTTTCAGCGTTAGGAATTTTTATCCAAGAAGATATATGGCTGCTTCAACAAAAATAGAATGTTGCTTCTACTTCTATCTAATACAGAATGTTGACTGTTGAAGCTATCATTTTGATTAAATATTTAAGATTTATAATTACAAAAAGGTAAACAAATGTCCAAGGATTTTTATAGTACACATGATTGCAAGATTGGAGTCTTGTGCTTTCTTGCTGTATATCGCATAGCGAGAACTTAATCCTACTTATCATCGGTATCCTATTTGAATCAACGTACTCGTGTAATTCATTTATATCGATTGAATTTTTACGCCTCAAATAATCGTCAAATTGCAAAAATATGGGGTCAAAGGAAAGTTTTTGGTCGAATTCAAACGAATCTCAAAACAAACTTATTGTTGTAAATGGTTAATATTGAAACTTTTGTATTCAATTTTAATTTCCCATTTTAATTACTAAGGACATTAAAAAAAAACAAACACTAACATGCATGATGCATCAGTAATGTACATTCGTGTATGATTTAAATAATTATAATATTACTTCCAGTTCGCGTAATATTTAGGTTCGATATTGGTTTACATGGAACGCCTGGATGAATGAACACAAAACACTCCAACATAGTGCATAATTGAACTACAAACTACTAGTTGGCCCTTCTCAGATTTGAAAATTTCAAGTCGAAATTCAATTTATTGACCTCCTAGTTGAAACTGTCCGATAAATTATTCAAACTTAAGCCACAATCATTGAAATAAATCATATCCCTAGATACACGATCTTCTCAATTAGCTACACTTCTCAGTTGATAAGCTTTATAGCTCAAATGCTACAAGTTATTCCATAGACATCTATGTGTCATTTGAAAGCACTTAGTTTCTGGGCACGTAGATCCAAAAACACGTACATTAAGATACCCGTAAACGATAAAATCTTAGAATACAATTTCAACAATCGTGACTGGTGCAGGATCACTAGCCTAGCTCCTACAGCTTTATTATAACATACCCATAGC
Organism: Perna viridis; assembly: GCA_037379345.1. Taxonomy (NCBI): domain Eukaryota; kingdom Metazoa; phylum Mollusca; class Bivalvia; order Mytilida; family Mytilidae; genus Perna; species Perna viridis. Next base: position 5,923,898 of record CM074511.1, on the reverse strand, counting down.
CAAAATAGCCGTATAGAATGGTTATTGCAAAAACCAATAACACCAGACCAAAAAAATTACACGATTCCCGAGAAATGCATTATCGAAATTCCTATGCCATCTTCTTTGCAAAGTTGCATTTTCATTTGCCATCTCCAGACTGCCAGTGTCACGAGGCGGTAACCATAATAAAAATATACAGTGGGTGATACGTCAGGTGTTATAAATATATATTGGGGCCCTCATAATGTATATGACTTACATAGTCAATTGTAACGAGCCCCTGTGTCTGAATCGGAACCTGGGTAATGGTCAATGTTAACCGATCATTTCATTTTCCAATGAAAACTTCCCTTTCTCGTATAAGCCAAAAACGCATGTAGAACTCATGCGTATGGTATTCAAGAGGTACATTTTTATCTCGTATGGAGCTATGACGGTAAACACGGCACCGATCAGCATGCAGCAAAATGTGGAGTAGTAATATATAATTATGCAATCATATGCGAATGTAAAGTACTGAAATGATAAGTTTAAGAAGTCGCAAACAATATTAGCGAGAAGTGGTCTTACTTTGCATAAAACCGTTCCACCGAAAGAGTATGATCTTTTATTTATGGCCACAGAAGATATTTCTGTATAATAGAACCCCCCCCTCGATACAAATGCCGAATCAAACGAATGACTGACTGCTAGCAGTCTGAATCTCAATTTGATTTTAATACGCTTATCGCTTCGGTCGTGACATCGGAAGGTGAAAAATAAACATAGAACTTTGCTTAGACAGTGTTATGGTGATTTTTACAATGCATTTTTCCCAAGTATGGTGTAAGTCGGCGGTCTGGTATGATTGATAATTGCAGTAATCTGTATAGGCTCCCATGCGAAAGTTTGTAGCACTTGAGCTATAGCTTACCACCCGAGAGTTAACAGCAGCCAAATGCATACGAGAGTGACAAGGGCAAGACTTATTTCAACAATAGTAGCTCATGTTCGAATGATTTTACAGACAGTTTCGACCTGGAGTTCGCTAAATTGAATTTTCGACTTTTACGACTTCTTAACAATTTACAACAATCTTGTGTTTAGATGCGTTTGAAGTTATCCTGGTTCTTTTCTTTTATCTTATCTCTATTTTTGCATTATCACGATTATTCTAGGGATAAAAAATTAAACAATCGATATAAATTGATTCAGTACGTGAGTACTTTGATTTTTTAAAACTTAATCGTTATGAACTTCGTCATTGGGATAGTTTTCCTTGTAAGTAATAATAAGATACTGAGTCCCCCTATAAACCATTCCGAATATACTAGTAAACTATTAATTGTATCTTTTAGGTAACAGGAAATCCCAGGATTGCTTGCATGTATACGTAATTGTACCTTGTAGGTAACTGGAAACCCGGGGTTGGTTGCATATGTACCTAAACGCCAACAGAATGGGAATTTCATAAATTTAAAATGGTACTTATCAGTATGATCAGTGACTTATATGAACTGAACCAAAGAAAATTTATTGATACTGAGTTATTGATCCGTGTGAATTCTGTATGGTTCACTTAGATTTCCGTAGGTTGTCAAGTATAAGTTAATTTACAAATAACTCCCAACTATTATTCAACTAAACCGGTCATGATGTTACAGCTGATGAACAAAAATGTACATTTCATAAATTAAATATGATTTATGAATTTAGCTTTGAAATTCAACATAAAAAAAAAACGGTCTTGTGATGAGACCCTGCTATGCGCATTAACAAATTTAATAAGTTTTTGAAATCAAAACCTTGGGTTTAAATTCGATTTCAATTCCCCCTTGAAATAATAATCATATAATAGAAGTCACTTTTAACAGACCATTCCCCCCAGGATTCTAACCACAAGAAAGGCCAATTTGAAAAAAAAAAACACTTCAAATGGTCGAATTTTTCACGTGAATTTGTAGTTAAAAAAAAAACAGTGAAAAATTAGATACAGGAAAATACCAAAAAATAGCATCAAAAGTGGATGAAAATGGAATTTTGACAGATTTGCTCTGAATTAAACACTTGCAGTCACAAGTAGATGTAAGTTTTTCTTACCCATCTACGCCCAAGATGGTTAATGATTTGATAATGAATTTGTGACTATTTAAATGACCTAATTATAGGATAACATCGCGAGTACTATACTGGGAAAGTTCTTCTGCAGCACGGTCAACGTGACTATGGTGTTAAGTCATTGTGATGTAAACTACTAGAACCTGCATAGCTTTCAATGATTGGACACCTGTAGTACCACTTAATAGAGCTCTACTCGCACTATATCCTCATGTTCAACTTCATGGGTCGGGCAATATATTTAATAGGCTGTGTGTTGATTTCATTTTCATCATTAACAAATAATAGTATTAAGAACGTACACAATAAGCATGAATTAAAATATGTATCTCAAAGCAATTAGGTGTGGACGGACATAATAACATTTTTTTTTACCATGGACTAGTCTGTCAGACTGATGATCACTGTAAAGAACCGGGCTGTAATCTAAGCTTCCTCTTCACTTATGTCATTGTAAATAGTTATTCCCGTCTGGCTCTTTAAACTCATCTCGTCATCTCCATACTTACCGACGCATGTTTCGACATCGGGAGTTTTTGTCGACATTTCGGATATTGGTCGCTTAGACGACTTCTTCTTTTTCTTAGATTTCTTCTGTTTTTTCGATTTTTCGTCTTTATTGTTCTTATTTTTTTCTTCGTTTGTGTATACAGTAGATGCTTCGTCTATTCTTTTCCGTACAGTTTCTGAAGGCTCACTATTATTCATCATGTCTATTTTTTTCTTAAATTTTTGTTGAAGTCTTTCACTCGGACTAAGTTCGGATTTTTCGCGAAGTGGCATTTTCATTGCATCAACGAAATAAGGAGCAAACTTTCTTCTGGCCTGCTCTTGTTCCCACTGCTCCATAAGATCGTTCTTAGGCACTCGTTTTTTTGGAGCCTCGTCTGAGCTCTCATTATCATATTCATCAACGCCGGGCATCACCATCATAACGGGTGGCAGGTTTTGTTTGTCATTCTGTAATTTAAGCATTGTTTTCCCGCCTTTGTGGATAGTTTTTGTTTTGTGGAATTTAAAAATGCCATTTGGATTTTCTACTTCACCAGGCAATTCCTCAATCGATGTACTTGCTAATGAAATACTAGTGCTGGTGTTGTCACTATCATTTTTACCACCTCGTTGTGAATTAGGAGCTGGTATCGGTGAAGGGTGATCTTCTATTTCGTCTTTTTCGAAAAGATTCAATTTTGTTTTTGTAGGTGGTAGTGGGAAGGCTTGAATGTCTTCCGTTGTCAGTTTTTTCGTGCTTGGTTTTGGCGGTGGGTGAATAAAGGTCGTATGCTGTTTCCTTAATGTACTTAACAGTGGTGGTCTTGTATTTTTGCTTTCTTGTTTAGCTCCAAACACCTCACCATCGAAGTTTTTACTTGGGAAGGAGGTCGGAGCAGGCATTGGGGGAATGTTGTCTATTCTACCAAAAAGTTTTTCTCTATCAGGTTTCTTTGGTGCAACCGTCCTGCAAGCATCTATGAGGTAGAAAGGGGCGAGAAATCCTGCAATAACCGTACCAATAATTGTCAGAAACCAGGATGTTGTCAGAGAGGTCGTGCTTGATTCTTTGTCTCCCTTGTACAATACGAGGCACACAGCTGTAAACACAACTGAAAAGAAAAAAAAACTCAATAAGAATAAAGATAAGGTTATACTGACATTTATAAATGATATGATTACGGAGTTCTACGATCGGTTAAGTTTTTTTCTATGCCTGTCTGAGATGCTTGTGATATATTCGACGGAAATTCATTCTGACACTAGAGACAGCATTGGACCTTCCACAACTTAGTATTTCGATTGAAAGAGCTTTCTATCCATCTGAAAATCGGGCTTTCATCAACACCCATGAGATAGTTGATTGATTTTCTTTTCATTTGCTCATTTGCGTTTTCCAAAAATAAAAAAAATGTTTATGACTACCTTTTCTGCATTAATTTTATCTATTAGCATTCTGCTTTTCTATACATTTTTAAAGTTCTGTCAACACTATTTTGCATTTCAGTCATTCTACTCCAATCGAATTCCTATAAACTATAAGAATTTATTCTATTCTTTTTTTGGTTCATTCTTTCGTTTGTTAATAACACAAAATACAGATACTCTCAGTCTTTTTATATCCCTTTGATTTCGATTTTTTGTCTCTTTCAGTTGCATATTTTCTATACTTGTAATTGCAGAGACACGTATAAGTGTCTAGTTCTTGTTATCTAAAGCGAAAATTATTTCCGTTTCATTTCCCCATTTCCCGATCGACGAAAAACGTTCCAAACGTTCAAAAAGTGAAAGTTCGACAAATCGCTAGACATTTGTTTTGTTCGAATTTTATCCGTTTTAAACGGTTTAAACCATAAAAATGAAATATGTGTACTCCTAAGTGTATGTACAATTACAAAGTATTATTATTTCATAGAATAAATTGCCAATTGATTGTAGAATTGCGTTGGAGCATGACATTTTCTCAACGAACCCGGAAAATATTGACATCTGACATTTCGCTAGACATTTTAATAAAGACGTAGCTTTTTTTGTTTGTAATGAAAATATTATCAAATGTCGACGTAGAATTGCTGAAAGTATGTACATTTTTAGGATATATTGATCGGAAAAGAATATTGTGTAAATAAGTTCTTACATTAATAACAGAATTTGATTACTGAACACTTTTAGAAATCTGACCATTTACCAACACTTTCATTTTTGCATTGAATATTTTTTTGCCTAAAATTAACGCAATTTCGATCATTATCTCCAAAGGAACATATGTTATTATTCTTCCATGCAAAGTTTGGCGAATTTCGTACCCTCTGCAATTGCGCAATTCACTATTTTAGCTTTTTTGAACCTACACTGCGTTACACCTGACATGCGGAATTTTGACGTTTTTTACGGGTTTTTGGAAAGTTTAATGGATTATAAAGAATTAGAAGTACCATTTGTGACAAATATTATAAACGTATTATTTGTCCCGATTCCAACAGTATACAGCTTTCACAGTTTTGTCTTGAAGTCTTGAATATTGAATCAACTTAGTTTAAATTTTCTTACAGCTGTATATTAAAGTGTAGGACGGTTTTATATATTTATACGCGTTCAATTACAAAGGGTGTAAATCGAAACCCTATTGTCAAAAGTAAATGAGAAAGTAAACACTACTAAAACGGTGGCTTTCGGAGTACAATAAACTTCATTATCAACGCCATCCAAGCTTGCGTATTTCAAAAGATTATTTGAACAGCGGTCTTTTCTATTTTGTGCTTATAACTTGAAACCCCAGTTCCTTGATATATTTAAACGTACACATACCTGAAAGTATTGCAAAAACGGCTGTGGAGTATTTGATGGCTTTGGCTTTCTTCCAGTGATTAGTCCAGAAAATTGTCAAAGCAGCAGCGAACACAAAGAAAGCATAGAACGACAATCCCAAGCAGGCCAATATCTGGACAATTTTCAGATCAGCTGAAATTAATATAGACACATAATTGTTCGTTTTGTCTTCAATAAATCCATACATTCATGTTAAAAATACCAGCAAAAGAGTTTAAGATATTGACGATTCAACAACCCATTGCATAAACAGTAATTACAGCGTGCACAATTTGGATGTTCTAAGGATAGAGTTGTTCTTTATGATCATTACCTGATTAACTTCCGTAGGTAGTTTACTGGACAATAGAGAAGAATAATTCCACATGTATTTGAATATGATATGTCTGATATAAAATCTAATTCTCCTTCATAACTGTCCAGTTAACTACATAAGGAATTTCATCAGGTGATATTGTCATTAAACATCAGCATTTTATGCGCCTTAAAACAACTACATTACTTTAGAGATGTTTTTCCATCTAGAGCCGTGCTATCTAGTTACTTGATAGAGCACAACAGAATCATATACCCACTAGTACTTCTTTCCGGGATATATAGGTTTCATTCAAATGGATGATGCATTTTTAACGTTTGATATTCATCGTAGAAAAGTTCACTTTATAATTTGAAAGTAAAATGTTCGGTGTATTTTGAGCAAAACGTGCCCAACAAAAACATTTGATGTTTTTAATCATTCTGTCTACGTTTATTCTAGAAAAGATCGTCAAACAATGTGACAATGTCATAGTGAAAGTAGAAAACGGCTAGTTATGTACCATTTCATGGTTGTATATGTATCTGAACCCAAAGTAAGTTGTTGAATAAGCATTGAACTGTCATGTTCCGATTGTATATCGTTTGGAAGCACGCGTGATAAGAATTTTGAATGCACAACTTTTGGAAAACATTTTTTTCACAATGAATAAGTCACTATTTATACTGATAGCTGTTTTAGAAGTATTTTGATAAGAACGTGGTACATGGCTGTGATTGGAGCTACATATGATGGGGTATATATTACTTGATTTCGAATAATGATTCTTCTGCATCCGGCCCTCAACAACAAAATTGCAATTAAATGAATGTTTTCAGAGATGATTTACAAAAAAGAAAACTGATTAAAAGAGTAATTAATGGAACCAAGATTCTGGCGAAAACCAAAAGAATGTAATCCAGGGACAAAGACCAGCCATGTAAATCGGAGAAACACAACAAAGAACATAAAGTAACTAAACTAATACATACAAAGAAACAAAAGTAAATGAGCAACATGAACTCCACTAAAAACTGGGTGTATGGACCAGGTGCACCGGTAGCGTAAGCGTCCTCTGCTTTTCTAGAACTACCCGCCAAGTTGTTCATAAAAAGTCAAGTCCGCGGTAGACGATAGAGGAAAGGAAAACTATGAGACATTGAACAAATCAGTTTTTAAAACATTGTAATGTAAGCCTTTCCCTGATACTCACCAGTAAGTAGATGACCCGGCCAGGTAGAGCATGTTTCTTGTCCGGCATTAAGGAAACAGACCTGCCATAGTCCTTCGTTTCCGTCTTTATGTTTGGACCATTTCGGTATAGCGAAGGCAGTAATGTACAATATCAGACCAATTACGGAAAGCACAAATAAAATAATCCGAAGTATCTTGTAACAATTGGCCATCCTGTCTCGTAGTTATCTTCAATAGTCAATTACTTGAAAGAATATTACATAATTTCTTCGTTATCTTATTAAAGGATGTCTTAGTCCTTTAGATAGTTAAAAAAAATTCACAGTTTCTAGTCGATTTTACAAGGCAAAAAATGTTGTGAACATGAACATCCAAAATCGTGCAGTTCAATCTATTTTCAATTTATTTCTGATCCGGATACGCAACTTCATGAATACACTGAGGAGTAACCTATTGAAAGTGGGAGTTATAATGACATGGCAAGTCTCTTTAAACTTCTGGAAAATACAAACTTTAGTATATCTTCAAACCTTATAGAATGTCGGTCTAGTGGAACGCCGTCGTCATCACCAACGCTCGTTACTATTTTATTCATCGATTGATGTAAACCATTTTTATTATATCTTTATGTTTATTCCATTAAATGCCAAAATAGATGTTCTCAAACAATATTAATTGGTAACAGATATATTTTGAAGCATTGAAATAGTTTCTCAGGTACCTGCGACATTGGGCTGTAGTGCCCCAAGAATAGTCGCGGTGAATAAGTTCCTTCGAGAAATTTCCAGTCAATGACATTTTGGAAGCCACTATTTAAAAACATGTTTATTATTTCTTACATCGAGTCAAGACATTACAGGAAAAAATTTTCAAGAAGTTGGGAACAAGACTTATACAGTGTAGTCATTCAGCTATCATCGACCTATTTAGCAGCATACATAAAGACTCTTCATTAATTAAAGTTTGCTGGCGTAGATAATTCATGATTCATGAAGCAAATAGGAGTTCCAAGTTGATGTTTAATGCCATAAGTTTTTGGTCTAAATAAAAAATAAGAATTTCCCAAAAATAACACAAAAGATGAACCTTTTAAAAATATTATTTAGGTTGTGAACTTGAAACTACGGCAGCTTTTACGTACAAAGTAGAACATATATATATATTAAAAAAAATTTGTACAGACGATAAAAAATTCCTATTTGGCATGAAAAACAGCAATAAACACCTCAAGGCAATGCTCGTCTGACATCTCATCCGATTCAGGTTGAGATTTGGTGTAAGTTGAACAGGAATTAAGTTGAATTGGCGCAATCTGACCCTGAGTGGTCATTGTCATTTTTGCTCTATTTGGAGAAAAAATGTAATTTTTTCCCGTAGTTGATTGCCCTCTCCCCCCCCCCCCCAAAAAAAAAGACTACCAGTTGCGCCAGTTTACCTCTAAAATATCTAGAGGCAGTGATATAAAATATTTCACAAATTATATGAGAATAAAATATAAGTTAAAAATTTAAAATGCCTATAAAGATGTAATCCACACTTGACAACATAGCTCTAGCGTTACGGTTGTGAGAGTGGCTGATACAAGTATGGTTTAGCTTTTCTTGAAACTGAAGATGCTATCGTGATAGTTTTGTATAGAGGATGTCGAGTAACCGTGTAGTTGAGCAATAATTTTCAGATTATGTCGTGACAACATACATTGACAATTCTTACACCGTCACTTTGGGCAGAAAATCATTCAGGTGTTCGTCGAACAAACAATTGACCCTATGCCTTTCATGCTCAATATAACGAGCAATTTTAATAATGTTAAGATAATTGCAAATCTTCCAGCAAAAAGATTCTTATTTGTATGGCGCAATCAAACTACGAAATTTGAAAAATAAACTGGCGCTAAAGGTTACTAGCGCAAATGAGCTGTGGCTCAAAATATGCCTTTTGGCGCAAAGAAGATCGCCTCAGCCCGTGATAAAAATGAACAGAAAAGTAGGAAATAAATAGAAGATTCTACTTCTTCGTAAAGAGGCATAACGGGGATGGAAGAAGATTTTATTCCATCTCTGTTTCCAGGTTTTCTACAGATTACACAGGAGACATCGATTCTCCTGTGTCTCATTCTTAACTATTTTAACTTTTTTTTCACTCTTTATGGTAAAATTTAGATTTCGATTTCGATTTGGAAACATTATACTGAAGGAGAATCAATATTCCCACTTCAATATGGAATATTTGTAGGGAAACACTCAATGTTATTTGTAAATGATCACAGTTACTCCTTAGGTACACTATTACATATGATAGTTAGTGGTACATGTAAAACGTATCACGCGGTGAAAAGATAGGTCCGGCTAAACACACTGGTCTAACTGTAAACAATTCGAATTGTCTTTTTGTCTTTTTATTTGTTGAAAAATTGTCGTAATTCATAAATACTGATATAGCTGATTTCAGGCTTCGGAAAAATAACAAAACAAAAACACTAGTAGACCAAAATGGGAAAAACAAACAAACAAAAAACAAACAAACACACTGTAAGGCAACGAAAGATAACGAATGACTATAAACAACCCCTGAATTTAAAAAAAAAATGTTTATGGTTAACTGTCACGTTATTATGTCAATAAACTTTTCACAAGGTAAAGTCAGTGATGCGCAAGTTCATGGTCAATACTTTTCCCATCTAATAATTTCCATTTTAAATGCGTCGTCTGAATAAACGAATTATTCGAGCATTAACAAAATCGCGACACGTACTTCTTCAGACTTTGGACTTTCCGAAGAAATACTACGTAGTTTTACACAGTCATAGAGATACTGCCGAACAAAAAAAAATGGATAAGATGGAGATTATTTCGAAGAGTTTTGTTTGTTTGTTTGTTGGGGTTTAACGTCCGAGCAGAGTCACGGAATTTCACTTTCAAATAACATTATTTTGATAGCTAAATACAAAGTACAAAGCCTCGCCGAACGCAGCATGTTATGACCGCAGTTATTCGAACTCTGTCATTTGGAGTATTTTTACACACTTCAACATTGGGACTTACATAGTTCATTATGGAGACAACAACCGGTTTGGATACAATATTGCACAAAATTTTTAAATCAAATTGAAGTAAAAAGTTCTGCTTTTATGGCTTAAAAAAAGACTTTTGACTCCATTGACCCCTGGTTACTTAAAAAATGAAGAAATGTTGCAATACTGATTGAAAATACAGGAAGGGATTTTAAATTCAATTATTTAAAAAACAAAATAGACAACGATGACGACAGTATCATTAAATTTCAAATAAAATAATTACAAAATTCAGGCACATGAAAACTGACCTTTATCTTCTGTCGTTTTCCCCTAAAAGTGCGTTATTTGATATTGTATATACCAGAAGTGGATACGGAGATTTTGAAAGGGAGTCGAGAGGGGGTCCAGTCTACTATTTGCTGATGCTTGGCTCAAATTTTGAACGAAATTAACAAAATAAATTCCAACAATGGGAGGTGTCCGTCCCCGGAACCCTCTCATGTACCCACACTTTATATACTAATGCACTTTGTTCTAAGTTGATTTGATTTGCCTACCAAGTCGATCAAAAAGTATAGTAACGTTTTTAGACTGATTTCCAGACTATTGTACTCGACTTGTTGGGTTATTAAATATATGTCACGTATTGTGAAACAACAAACTGATCTGCAGTTCATTTCTTAAGCTTCCGTGTTTAAAAGTCATTGGGAGTTTTGAATAAGTTCAGCCAAGAATGGTTGAAAGTCCTAGTACTAATCATCCTTTTAGGTATATAATTATGTTTGAGACATATTTGAAAATTTTACGCTGTCTAATTTCCATTAGTCAATTTAATTGTTTTTCTTTAATATTCGTTTAAATGTTGACCGAGAAAACGCATTTTAGAAATTCCAGTTTAAAGGACATTTTATGGACAAAAAGGTAGTAGCAGTTTGTCACGACCGCATATTTAGCTTTAACGATAATGTAATAAAGTAATTATAGTCGCAAAAACCATGGAACGAGTTTAAAAGAAGAAGTACATGGTGAGTGCACCATTGTACATGATTATTAACTAGTGCATTTGACGTCCTTATGCTTGTTCGACGCGTGCACAGTCCGGATTATACAACTTGTAAATCTAAATAACTTCGTATTACATGCAATAATGTCTTGTACATACTTTAGTAATATTAGATAAACGTGTATACAGACACTAGGCCAAGCACAATTTGGGACCTGAAGGTTATAATCTAGCACACAAATGTTCAGCGGTACCGTAAGCAATCAAGCATCATTTATATCATTGTTAGTGAATAAAACACCATATTGCATGATATTAATTTGATGGAACGTTTTGGACCAACTTGAAACACAAGTAAAACAATCTTAATACATCGTTAGATTCACATATAAACATAAACAAATAGTACAAAGTTCTGGAAATACTGTTTTTGTCCCTCTCATGTAAATAGCTATGGCCATTTGCCAAAAGAGTAATCAAGGGAAGCAAGATTTCAGCGGAAATCGAAAGATTGTAACCCAGGGACAAAGACCAGCTAGGGAAAACAGACACACACAACAAAATACATAAACTAACCAAATTAATACGTACAAAGCGACAAAGAAAATGAGCCATTCAGACTTCATAAAAAAAAATGGGAGCATGGACCAGGTGCACCGGTAGGGTAAGCGTCCTCTGCTTTTCTAGAAACACCCGCCGTGTTGCTCATAAAAAGTCAAGTCCGGGGTAGACAAAAGAGGAAGGGAAAACTGACACTTTGAACAAATCGGTTCTAAGGATGCAGATGGATACACCGTAACAATCTACGAGTTCGTGATTTAATCTTGTAGCAACATAACCCTTGTTCCCAAAGCCCAATTGTAAGAAGTCTAACGCGGTACAAAATGTCCGTGTCGTTACCGCAAGCTCTGGAATAACGTATGAGTTGCCACAAATGAAAGGAAAGTTGAAAGTTGAAAGTCATCGCGTTTGCAGTATAGTTTGATCAATAGTTTTCATCTACAGTCGATCTATTAGTGTATGTCAAGATTTGATGCTGACTTCAAAGTGTCTGTAGTATACTTTACCTAAAGTTCTTTGGGGTAGAACAGTTGCATGAAATACCGAAACTAGGATTATTTCAAAACGATTATACGTAATCAGTATAGCGGAAACTGAGATAAAAAGATCTTGCTGAACGATATTCCTTCCGCTATAAAGTCAAACTCATAAGAGTGATGGCATATGTCAGAGAGTAGATAAGCACATATGTTCTTATTGGAATGTCGACTGCTTGTCGAAAAACGCGCCCGCAACACTGGTCAAATATGTTGTCGATAAAAAAAAATTCAGCATTTGAAAGCATCTTCTTCGGCATATTTGGAAGACGCTTGGAATCGTTTTTTTCACAAAGTATGAGGAATCTCTACCAGGTGTTCCACCTTTTTTTTTTGCCCGAGAAACAACGTTGTATGTTTTTGAGGCGGGGTTTTAACCGAGTATGGGTAATAAGTTTAAATGCTATTTCATTCTGATAATAATCTTGAATGGAGGGTTTCTAGAAGTAATCACCCAAATTGAATTAATAAGACTACGGTAGTAACAAGTGTCGTGGTAGGACTGGAGACCCTCTGACAGCCGTGAGTATATAAGTTTTGAGAGGTTTGGTGGTACATTTTGCATATCCAGCTATGGAGCGATGTTTGTTAAGATTCTTGTGGAGTTAATGAATCCAGTACATAGACGTTAAATCACAATCATCGTCTTTGGTAGAGACCAAAAGAGGATAGCGCATATTTATAGTTTTCCACTATCTCCTCTTAAGAGAGTGTGGTAGCAGTAGAGGTCTTATTAATGCTAATATTTTCTACGTCTACCTCTGATAATGAACATCGGATGTCATGCGTCTGCTGAAAAAAAAAAACGTTTTTTTTTTTTTTGTTTTGTCTGATGATACGACAGCATATATGTCTTGTATAGTAGGCAATATTTTTGCTACATCGGGGTCTTTGAAAACTGGTGTAGCATTGGCACTCATTGACCTACTTAACATTTTCTTGTTTCAAAATTAAAAGACCTCACAGCCTTCACAGTAAATCAATGTCTTTTTGTTCTCATTTTCTCGTATAGTCCTCCATAAGAATTTTTAAAGTTATAATGTCAAACCTTCCTTTTGTAATATGGTACTTCGAGTATAGTTCACAACAAATTCATATACTTACACTTCTGTTCAGAATGCTGGGCCCCATACTCTTTAATGGACAGGGCCACACCTCTTGAAAATCTATCTAAAACTTCCTTTTGTGGTTTTGATACAGTTTAATAGAGAACCATTTCTTAAATGCCTTTTTAAGTTATTTTCTGGAAACAAAATGTTTATAAACCACAGCGACATTACATTATTACACAATGAATGTACAGTTTTTTTGAACTTCCTTTAACAGAATTGCTTTGATATATTTTTACTGCTATAATTCAACTTTGCGACTTTTTCTCCTAGATTTATTTCAGCGACTTTTCAATTCTCTATTCCCACCTTTTTGTTTTAACCAAAGGCAGATCTGTGCCCTTCTATTTAAGATTACAACTATTACTATATACTAAAAGGTCAACCCTTCACAAAATTAAAAAATCAATAGAAAAAATCAAATAACTGTTGTCTAAATAGCTCAGAACTATACTTATGATATATAGTTGTTCTGTAAGTCACCAAGGATGACACAGTTGATGTAACCATGGAAACATTAAGACAACAACATGGTACAGTACTATGACTTTATTAAAGTACTATAGATGTCAGATGAAGAACATTATATTCCATTTAATGAGACATAACAAAAATGAAATATTAAAGCTCTCAACTTAAAAAAAAAATCTAACCTGAACATTACAATCTTAATCAACACTCAATTACAGAACAGTTCATTTTTTTTTTTAATCAAAAATATTTTTAATTGAACAATTTAAAAAACTTTTCAAATTTATTTTTCATTAAATTGTGTTCAAAAAGCATTTCAACAAAACCAAATCTATGTTGTTTGATGCTTTTATAAAATTCTGTTAACTGGTACATTCTAATTTTTGTTTCAATTGAAAATTCTAAAAATTTCTAATGACATTTATGACACATGTATCGGTGGTTCAGATTTAAAACATGTCTATTTTAATATCAAATAAGTGATTATACAAAATTATAAAAAGCAAATTTGGCAAGTTCTTGTACAGTAATTTGAAACAAAATGTAATATAAGAATATCACGAAGTCATGATGAAAATAAACAAATGAGAAAAATACTGTATTGAGATGATGAATCTGGCCCACTTAGGCCAAGTAAAATAAGTGTTCTGGTTTAAATTCCCTTAGGAATAACAAGGGGCATTTTACATCCTTTACTACTTCATTGAATTTTATTCAGAGGGAGACACTTCTTAGCTAAAGGAAAAGTGAGGTGGTAATAGGTCTGTGGAAGCCGTAGCAGTGATTTTTAACAAAGACTGGGAAAGCGCTAAAGAAACCAGAGAACTCATTTTACTGAGCCTTACTAGTATATGAATTAAAAAATATTAATGGACTAGAACTTTGTCAAATGTTGATGTTTATATTCTTCTGAACATATTCTAAAGAAAATTCCAAAAAAATTTTTACACAGCCATATCATATAAATTATGAAATACACCTGTGTAGCATCTAACCATAAAAAGTTTAAAAAATAGGTAACAAGAAAAACTAAAACATTAACTATCTTTAAAACTAAGTTGAAAAGAACTTAAAACACAAAATATTAACAGAATAACATATAGTTTTAAAGATTTCACAGTTAAATCAACTCAGATTTTCTGTATCAAAATAGTGAACTGAACTCTGTATTGGTCTGGACAGAATATGAACATCAGTAAACATGTACAAAATGTATATACATGTACAGGAAGCATTTGTACAAGTAGCTACACACAATTGACTTTATGAAATATACATCAATTTATGTCAATAAATATTTCCAACTTAGGCAGATATCAGGAACAGAGATTCTCCATCAGATTGTTCTGTGAGATTATTTCATCAGCAATATTTTTATTTCAAAGGAACCACTGGGAGTCAAACATAGTCGTCAAATTTAATAAATGTGATTGTATTTGTTTATTGTTCAATATTGTACCCAATGTTTCATACCTGACAAGGGGCAGTGGGTGGGTGTTCAATACTAAACGTTCATCATAGTGTACCTAATGTTTCATACCTGACAATGGGGAGTGGGTGGGTGTTCAATACTATATTTTCTCAGGAATCTTAATAATGCATGAAAATGTTAATTGCAAAGATGATTGAAAAATTATTCTCACTTCTAATTTCCACATTTAATGACTACTATGCTTAAATAAAAATATGGAAATGTGATTTTTACAGAACACATATTTTACATGACAAATATGATATTGCATTGTCACAAATATATCACATCATACAACAGTTTTATATCAAGAACAAGAAATTCAACATGGAACCAATCCACCTACAAGTTATCTCCCTTGCAGTGTTCTTCTATTTTTGTCTGATTTTCTGGAATCAATACTATTTATATCATATATGCTCTTTCTTCAAAATAATTTAACATTATTTTAATTGACTTTCTAATGCCATACTACATATAGAAGATATACAGACAGACCACTCTGATTGGTTGCAATGAAACACATAGTCAACACAGATGTATAAATAGATGTACTTTTGAAGTACAATTCAAATTTACAAAACACAAATGCACAAGTTCACTGAAAAATTCTCAGACCATTTAGCATGAATACTATAAGTGGGTGCAGGTACTTGAGACATTAACTTGGAATGTTCTAGATGATTTCCCTTCAGAAGACTTAGAGAGATAGTCCTTAAAAATGTATTTCATTTCTAAATAAAAGTGAAACCAATCTTAAGTCAGAATTTTTCATTGAACTGAAATATCACAACACTGCACGAGCACCGCCAAACAATCAATAGTATAATTTATATTAAAAGAGAAAACAACAATAACATGATGCAAATAATGCCGTCCCTGTCGGCCGATTTAATGTTCTTTGGCAGCAGAAGTAACATCACTTTGTCACACTGTCCAAATGAAATCATTCACATTCATTGATTATGCATCAAGTCTAAATGGATTTCAATGCAAAGCATTCACTTGACCTTGATTATCAATCAAAGAGTTCATTTGACCTTGATTAGTAGTCAAAACATTTACACATCTTGTATTCCAAGTTACAATGAAGCACTTTAGTCTTTTAATATTTACAATATTATTATATATTGCACATGCCAACTTCCGTACGATAATTTAAATATATATGACTGTTGAACATATTCTGATTCATGACAAAATTATCTTCCCTTGACTTGAATGCAGTTATAGAGTTAATGAAGGAAGGATAACTCAGTATACATATGATTCACAGAGCGGCAGGTCCTGAAGTCCTCTGAACATGTCTAGAACTAAAACTTCATTGACAATCTAGAAGCTTACATAGTAACAACATAACGCTGAATAAATAAAAACATGTTCTATGGAGGTTTCTTTCAGCCTAACTTGTTCTGGAATAATGAATATTGGGTCCCTAAATTCTCCTCTCCAACTTATTGGTCAGTTCTATGTTGCATAATGATCAAAAGATCCTAGATATTCTAATGCAGCTCGGTAACAGAATTGGTATTGGTCCTGAAATAAACAAATATTGTATTAACAGTTGGTCATCATACAAAACAAAAATTAACAAATGTCTTTTCCTCCTTTATGTCTTTTTCTTACTGAATGTGGCCATAATTATGGTAGCAATACAATACCTCAAATTACTTCAATGTCTAAGTTATCCACGTAAAATACAATTTGCTTGTATGGAGCATCTTATTCTTATACCATGCATTTTTTTTTTATTTTGCTATCACTAGTGATGATCGAACACACAGATTACCAACAATCAGTTCAATGGGAATACATGTAATTAGCAAAAAATCTGTCTTCATAAATATTACATACCTCTGTTTGCACCATGGCAGGTCTCTGAGTTCGTAACATTTTAACAGTCTGGAACATATCTACGACACCCTCGTACCTCATCCTCTCTAAAACAATGCTGAGGGTTATAAATACTCCTGTTCTGCCCACTCCAGCACTACAATGTATCAAATAAGTAAAGAGGGTTTTAAATAACAACAGGAAAATTACACAAAAAAGGCAAATGCTGTGCTGTATATTATCAAAATATTGATAAAATCTGAGTAATAGATTTGTCTTCATGCTGAAAATTTAATATCAAATTAAAAAAAATGTTGGATCTTAGAAAATTCATGAAAATTAAGGTATAGAAATAAAATATAAACAAGTATTTAATAACTTTTCATCCTAGTAATTCTCCACTTTCCATTTCAACATGTTGGTGTCTAACCAATTCTTCAATCTGTATATATATATTGTGATTTATTACCTGCAGTGAACACTGATAGGTCCTTCCTGTCCAAACTGTTCCTTTGTCTTATGTACCTGGCCAATGAAATCTATGAACCCTTCACCTGACTTGGGAACACCTTGTTCTGGCCAATCAGTAAACTGGAATTGACGAATTGTACGGGACTGACCATCCTGAAATTACAGTAAGGGTAACTCAAATCAAAATGAATCACAAACCAAATTTTAAAAAGTTTTGATGAAAGGACCAAATGTAAATTAACCAAACTTTCCTATGAAGACCTATGCAATTGTTTTATGATGTTCCAAAATCTAATTTCATGTGTTATTTATTTAACTAAATCTAATTGTTGTCTTCATCTAAGTGTAACTTTAGACAGATTATACTGATTTATAACTATTTCATATTTTACTATCTATAATACATAAATTCTACTTACTCTAGCGTCTGTGACCTTAAATTCTCTTAACATATATGATGGCATGTCATACTCAGCCATAGGGTCAACAACAAAATATTGGTATCTGGCTGATCTCTCACTTGGCCAGTACTGGTGACATTTCTCCTACAAAAAAATAAACATAATAATTTCTAATATATATAATAAATGGGACGGTCTACCAAAATTTAACAGCACTGGCAGAAAAATTTGTAGAATTTAACTGACTTGGAGGAAAAAATCATAGAATTGAGCTGACACGTTTACTTCTGAAGAAATTTGAGCCAATTTTAAGACAATAATATTTTACAATAACAGCACAAAATCACAGCATTTTTCATATACAAGCTATATTCTTATATTTTATTTATACTTTACACTTCTAATGAACCATACTGATTCAGGAAACCTACTCTGCCCATTTCTCTCAGCTTAGTGAGCATGACAATGATTGTTGAATTGTGTTCCCATAACATTCTCCAGAAATCTTCTGTTGTCTCAGCCAACGGGCCTTGGGTTGCCACATATGCCTGTCTGTACCTGTAACCCTGTAAAATTTTATAAACTTACTTCAGTTGTGTGAGAATGTTTCTTAGTTCCAAACAATAATTCAACTGGACATTGGCCCTAATAGGACTAATACCCCCACGGCATGTTGAACCCTGTACATTAAGGGACCAATATGGACATTTGATTCATATTAGTCAGTTTTTTTTTGGTGGATAGACTATGTTATTTTGACACACAATTTGCTGCCATTTCTAAACAAGTCGTTAACGAGTTGTGAACCGTGCGAGACCAAATTTGCTGAATATTACTCAAGTGAAACAGCTATCATTTTTTAAATTTTTGTTCAAACATAAATTCCTGACAATACACACATCTCCATATGGTAATCTAACACTCACACAAGTTTCATAACAATCCTGCAAGTCATTAAGGAGGAGTTGTGGACAATGCATGAGACATAGGTAGTTTTGCTGAAAAACGCCAAAATTCAATAGCCATCATTTCTACAATTTTGTCCTAACATAAATTCCTGACAGTATGCATATCTCCATGTGGTTATATTAGATTCCACAAAGTTTCATAACTATACTGCTAGCTGCTTAGAAAATAGTTTAGACAGATGGAGAGATGAACGGACAGACAGACTGGATAAAACCTATACACTCCCAAAACTATACTTGTGTGGGATATAATAACGACTCTAAGGAGATGTAAACTCTATAATCTTATCTGTTTTTAATATGTGAAATTATCTCTCTAAAGTTACTACTAACACTGCAGATTGTTTTAGGAATTCATTCCCTGTAGATAAAAAGCTTACAATGCCGTCTACGACAACTTACATCAATAAAACTGGCATTAATATAATCAGAACCATCTACACCTCTGATGGGGTGTAAGGAGACTCGTGTAGATTCATCTGGAAAAAAAAATAAATGTAAGGTTAGTCTGATCAAAAATCAATATCATTACTCAATACAATTTTGATTTAAAAGATAATACAACTGGCATATAAAAATAATATTATTCGAAGAAGAAAAAAATAACTCTGAACCTAAATGGTACAAGAAATTGAAAATAATGTATTCAGCACGCCCTCACATGCATTTGTTACAAGTGCCTTCCTCAACCTCAATTTATCCCTATAGATCTGCTTAAGTATATAATGGTTTAGATGGCTGTTCCACATATCATTGGAGTACATGTACAATTATAGATATTTGGCTTAGAAGATAGAACTCTTTGTTCTGCATGATAATTCTTAATGATACTTGTAAGACAGACGAATCTTATAGAAAAAATAAAACCAACTTACATGGCAGTATATTAACCAATCTATTTTTAAATTTGTTGACTGGAAGATTTGCACTGATAAATCTGTTGGGACTGGCTTTCATGTTTGCTAATCTCTGAAAAACAAATAAAATTCGGTTAATTAAAAATGAGAACACTGCCAGGCTATACATCAGTATAAATAGGATGTCAGGGTATACATCAGTATAGTCAGGATGTCAGGGTTATAGATACATTAAACCAGGATGTCAGGGTATACATCAGTATAGTAAGGATGTCAGGGTTATAGATACATTAAACCAGGATGTCAGGGTATACATCAGTATAGTCAGGATTATAGATACATTAAACCAGGATGTCAGGGTATACATCAGTATAGTCAGGATGTCAGGGTTATAGATACATTAAACCAGGATGTCAGGGTATACATCAGTATTTGTCAGGATGTCAGGGTATACATCAGTCTAGTCAGGATGCCAGGGTATACATCAGTACAGTCAGGATGTCAGGGTTATAGATACATTAAACCAGGATGTCAGGGTATACATCAGTATAGTCAGGATGTCAGGGTTATAGATACATTAAACCAGGATGTCAGGGTATACATCAGTATTTGTCAGGATGTCAGGGTATACATCAGTCTAGTCAGGATGCCAGGGTATACATCAGTACAGTCAGGATGTCAGGGTTATAGATACATTAAACCAGGATGTCAGGGTTATAGATACATTAAACCAGGATGTCAGGGTATACATCAGTATAGTAAGGATGCTAGGCTATACATCAGTATAGATATGATGTCAGAGTATACATCAGTATAGTCAGGATGCCAGGGTATACAACAGTATAGTCAGGATGTCAGGCTATACATCAGTATAGTCAGGATGCCAGGGTATACATCAGTATAGTCAGGATGTCAGAGTATACATCAGTATAGTCAGGATGTCAGGGTTATAGATACATTTAACCTACTGACTTTTTCTCTATGATTTGGTTGTTTATCTACTATTTGGACGGCTAGATATTTTACAACATCACATCATGGAGCCATGTGATATGAAAAATTTGCCATCGTGATTGACAATGCAATAACCAATCACAATGGTAAATTTGTCAAAAATGCCATTGTGATTGGTTATTGCATTGTCAATATATTCTGATTGGTCGAAAGAAGCTTGATGTTTCTAACATTGTTCTCCTGTAACAACAAGTGACATTATAGATGAACAATTGCTAAAATTTCCACCATGATAGATGTCAAGCAGCCAAATATTCCAGAAAAATCATAGAGGAAAAGGTTTTATAACACGTGAAATTTGAACAGTGCAAAATATCAACCTATAATTAAAAAATCAATCTTGGTTACCAAAATAATATATCCCAACCCCTCAGCTTTAATTTCACAAGACAATCTCGAATAAAAATTTATTTACAACTGGCACTTCATGAGAAAATGCCTGAAAGAAAAATAAATATAAATACCTTAAATTCTAACTCCATTCCGGTAGAAGTTTCCCCAGGCTCAGGTTGTAATAATTTCTGTATATGTGCTGACAGATTACGTGCTGGTATCTCTGTGTTTCCACATGTAACAGCCTCTAACAATGCATCATGGATAAAAATGTATTGGTCCTCAGTTTGCACCATGTAGTTACGCTGGGCTCTCAAACAAGTCACATGACCATAAATATCGACAGTCTTTTCATGTTTAACACGCTCCAACATAGCATCTATCACTATGAATGCTCCTGTTCTGCCAACACCAGCACTGTAAATAAATGTATTTTTATATGGTTAGAGTGATACAAGTTTACTTTGTAGTTAAATACAATGTATTATGTAAAAAAAATCGAAGTAAATCTGTCATCTTACTGTTTTACTCCATAGCAAAAAACTCCAATAAAAATTCAAATATTCATATATTATATCTTGGCAATTAATCTTGTTTCACACTTGTCCACCCTCCCCCTTTTCCCTCCTTTTAATAAAGTTGTAAACGTCTCTTTGTCAGATAATCTGCACTTTTCATTCATGACTTTCTGACCTACCTGCAGTGAACTATCATGGGTCCTGCATCTGATGGGTTACTAGTTTTAACTCGCTTCATAAACATCAATAATGGGGTAGGGTGATCTGGGACACCATGGTCAGGCCAGGCGGTAAACTGGAACTGTCGTACCTCACGCTTCTCTGGATAACCATACTGTAGAAATTATAAAGAAGCAATAAGGTCTTGTTACAGAGATAACAGATTTGATAATACTATCAGTTTTCTAACTATGAATTTAAAATGGCACAATGCTAACTGAAAAAAAAAAAAAAAAAAACCCACCTGTGTCTAGCTTTTTTTCTTGAATTATAGCACAGTGGTCATTGTACATTGTAACTGTAGTACAGAGCTAATATTATAACACTACATAGCCTAACACTATAATGTCCTAGGAATAATACTGATACTATGACTATATTCTTCCAGTTAATCTTGAAAGTTGAAACTTTTATGTAATGCTGAATTTTTGTATCAATCATTCATTTATTCTTGCTATCAGAAATATTAATTTAAATTTGTGCCAGATTGGGGGTATCAAACAGTTTAAAAGAATAGACAAATTCATTCAATGATCAGTAAGCATTCTTTAATTTACATAGGAGATAAAATTCCATAGATTAGAACTTACCCTAGAGACATGGAAGGTTCTGATGGTATATGTTGATAGTTCTGTGACATCTACTAACATCACCTGCATGATACCATATGTCTCCCCACCTCTGTGAGGCCAGTACTGATCACATTTTATCTGTAAACATACACAATTTTTGACAAGTTAATCTTTAACTCCCCCCTTTTCTGCTGAAGGAATCTCCAACATCAAATTAATGAAAATCAAGTGCCTTTTGCACATTTTATTTAATAAGTGAGGTTTTATTTCAACCCAATATAAACCCTGGAGAAATGGTAACACTGAATTCATTATATTTTCTGTCAATATTTTAACACTTTATGCCACCAAGATCTTTCAAGGAATTTATTGAAATACTAATGTCAGTCAGTATCAATCAATCAATCAATTATACATACCCTGGACCTTTCCTCTAATTTGGTCATCATTACAATAGTGGAAGACCTTTGTTCCCAAACCATTCTCCAGAAATCTCCAAATGTTTCTGGTAATGGACCCTAGAACAAAATCATGAATATCAACAAAACTTGCTTGTTTATATCAACTTGCATTGAATATACCTAATGATGTGATTTTTTATATATATAAAAAAAAATCTACTTTGAAAATTAAATGACAGTTGTGATGAAGTCTTAAGGCAACTATTTTTCATTGGTTAATGACATAAGTTACTAGAAGTAAAAAACAACAACAAAAAAATAACAAAACAATTTTAGTATTAAACACCCTACCTGTGTAGCAATATAAGCATTCTGTTTTCTATATCCATCCATATAATTAGCATTGATGTAATCACTGCCAGGTATACCATCAATGGGCTGTAAGATTACACGAGAATGGTCATATGCTATCACATTGGCATATCGGTTCTTAGGTTTGTTAATTTCATAATTAGAATTATCCCATGTGAACTGCTGTCCAGGTTCAATTGATTCGTACTCCTGAGAGAATCTCATGTTGTCACTGGCCTTCAGGTTGTCTATATGATCACACAACATATGTACAGGTATTGGGGGATGGCTGATCATACCTACAACCAAGAAATACA
The DNA here is from genome assembly GCA_037379345.1 of Perna viridis. Classification (NCBI taxonomy): domain Eukaryota; kingdom Metazoa; phylum Mollusca; class Bivalvia; order Mytilida; family Mytilidae; genus Perna; species Perna viridis. The sequence continues at coordinate 5,900,587 of CM074511.1, read as the reverse complement.
AGTAAATATGCTTAGAATTTGTGTCACTGAAAAATTAATATGGCAAAATCACTGCAACCAACTAGAAGTCTCGCATCAATCAATAAAGTCGCTTGAAACATTATTTAAACTTTTTGTTAATTTCCCACATTTTTTTAAATGACAAAGCACCTGAACCACCCATAGGTTTCTACTGAAGATTTGAATTCTCCTTTATGACTGTTTATTTACCTGGAGTTTGATAATGTTGTCTTCTGAGTTCTACAGGGTCACTAGGATGTGGAGGAACATCAACAAATACTTTTCCTGGTAATGGCTCGGGTGCCTTACTCTTACGGTGGGACTTTCTCCTACAAAATCACCCATCCATCATTATAACACAGAAATTAACATGGAGTATATGTGATAAACAATGAATTGTCTTGTGGAATAAAATATTTAAATTTGTAGAGAGATAGTCTAATAAATACATTATCACTCTCATTATCCTTGAAATGAATATTCAAAAGAAAACAACTGTATAGATTCAACAATGAGAAATTGATAACTGATGTTCAAAAAAATTAACAAGGCACTATATCTATAGAGTTATAAATAGAAAAGAATATACTACAGACATGCAAATACAGTTACATAAACATTTACAGTGGACACCTTCTTTAGCCCTTTCCAATGTGTTTCCTTATAGAATACACACATTTCCTTTGAACATCCAAATCTGATTATTAGGAGCAAGGAAAGATGAGATGGATGGGTAAGTTTGGTATAAAGTTTTGAATTGTTCTAAATGATTGGACCTTTCAATGTTAGTAGAGAAACATTTAAAAAATTTTTAGTATCAAATGACATTTCATCATGCCTATATTTACCTCATGTACCAAACAAGAAGTATACATCCTATTATAATGAGAGCAACACCTGCACAAACAGGGGCCACAATCATAATTATCATCAAACTTTTAGAATTAGGTACAGTAGTAGATGTCTCTTCAGGATCTTTAGGAACTTGATGGCTGGGTGTTGGGAATGATATTGGAGGTGATATACGTCCAAGTGTTATTGGTGACGAGTAATCACTGCTTGTATAAAGGCCCTAAATCAATCAAAATAACACAGTACAACAGTTAATGAAAAATAAAAACACATAAGACAAGCACAACAAAAGCAGCATAAATGCGAGACAATCGCAACAATGGCTAGAATACCTTATCCAAATAATTCCACCCCCAACTAACAGAGTTACAAAGGCGCAAATAGAACCCACAATAAAAATTGTGTTTAAGTTTGGCGGCTTGGGACTGTAACCTTCTATTTCTGCTGAGAAGTCGCTGCTTTTGTAAAGACCCTAAATATGCAAATAAAAATGAAAAACAACATCAATAAAAACGTAAGAAATCAGTCTGAGACAACAGCAGAAAAATGTATGAGAAACAACAACGACCACAAGGGGTTAATACCTAAAGAACATGATAATTATACAGCCCACAATTAACAGGGCAACACCAGCACACACAGGTAACCCTATCAATATCATGGTATTATCACGGACAGTACTATCAGCGTGTGGTTCCATGCTATCATTAGGTTCATAATTTGGCCCTCCATTACCCTCGTGTATGACAAGAGGAGGTTGAGGTTGAAATCCAGGTCGATCCTTTACATGACCTCCTTTGTATGTGACACTTTTAGAGAAGTTACTAGACTTGGCAAGACCCTGAATCAAAATAGACATAATTCTGATGCATTCCTTGAATTTTTCTGAGCATAAAAAACTTTACTGCACCTGAATTCTGGCGGGTTCAAAGGGGATTTCATGCTTAATTTTGAATACACCAATATCATATGGGTATACATGTAAATAAAGCATCTATCAAGATGGGACACTTAACTATTTTTACATCAAAGATTTAACAGCTTCACATATATAAAAAGTACATTATTTCTAAATAATAAAAGTGGCAGATTGTACACTTACCAATCAAAATACACAAATATTGGATGATACAGATTAATCACTTTAATTTACTATAAAAAGTAAAGTGTTAAAAGCTAGAAGAAACAGTACTAACTACCTTTTCAACTGTGTGAGCTCTGAGAAAAACCAAATATTTCCAGTCCTTGTTTAAAGGCCGGTTTGTAAATCCTTCATACTCATCCCCATCACCAAGGGTAAACAATGAAGGAAGTTTGTTGGCAGAAAACTTGGCTGCAATGTATGGTTTTCTTGCTGGTTGTGAAGGAGGCATGTCATGATCAATCAGCTAAAAACAAAAACATTTCATACATATTCATCACAATTTTGAATCAATATACTGTGAATGACCATTGGTGATACCATGTAATATCTTAGTCACTAAAGTTATGTAAGTTATATGGTCAGAGAGGGAAAGCAAAACAGCTAACGGAGTCAAACTTCTATAAACAAGACTTTTTAACAGTATTTCAAATGTCTAGTGTAATCAGGAATCATTAAAAATAAACTGCACACTATCTAGTAGTTGATGTAAATCAACCTTGTATAATACCTCTTCAAACTGGTAATCCTGGGTTCTCCTGATATATGTCCTATTTAACATTGGCACTACAATCAGGAGGTAATGACTAATACCTCCATTGGCCTCTGAGGCCTTTGTTAGTCTGAACTGGATATTACCCTTTTCTATTTTGTCAATCTGTGGTCTCTCCACTTTAGAAGGAGCTGTAATGAGAACAATCATATTTATCTACTGGGTATTTAGTAGTTTCTGCTTTTCATGTACAGACCCTTTTGTGGTAATTTAATGAGCATGCTCAACGTATGCTTCCATGAAGTAGGGCTCTGGTCGAACAAAATGATTTTCTTCGCAGAAGTGTATATTGAGCAAGCTCTACGCATACTTACCAACTATCCCACAGTTAGCACAAAAGGGTCTATTTGTCCTTGAAAAGCATCAAAGAAAATGTATTTAAACATTTTGAGAACATATCCATAAATGTGTAAAAGATACAAATCTATAGTGTCATATTGCATATGTAACAGATCTGAAGACTAAAACATAATAAAATTAAAGTATAACAAAAGTATTACGCATCCATAAGTTAATTTGTTAATATCAATTATCAATGACACTTTGAATACAAATCATCAACTGAATGTAATGGTTGTTCTATTTACCTTCTATTCTTGTTTGAGCAATTAAAAACTGGTCTGGTCCACGGGCTCCATCAGTGAAGGATGCTGTTATATTAAACATATACCTAGCCTTTGGTAATAGATTGGGTACAGTGAAACTTGTTTTCTGGCCTGGGATATTTATTGTTGGTATGGTGGGCACCTGTTGTTGAATGATGCGACTGCCATCACGATAGGATTTCTTTCCGGTAATCTCCAACTGAAATATACATTAGGGTGTAATAATATTTAGTTATTTCATAAAGAAAGAAGTCATTCAGATGATGCAACTATTAACAATACACAACCAATTGAAAGAGATCTATATGTAGTTAAAATGTTTTTTTTCCATCAAGACCTTCAAAATAGCAAATTTTACTTTAAGAAAGTTGCTTACAAAACCACCCACCAAGTCATTAATTGGTAAAATACATTTCTGAATCACCATTGATTAGAAAATTTAATGCCACAATAAAAAATGAGAGAAATAGACTATCATGAAAGGAAGAAGAGGTTATGATTTTTTACAATACTGCTATCAGTATTTTGTTTCCACTAATAACATGCTATTTTCTGTAAGATAAGAATCAAATATCCCAGAACACATGTTTTTATGCCTCATTTCATACAAATTTTCTTTTCTAATTTTCTCCACTTTAATATGATAAGAATCAGATACCAATTGGTACAGGTTTTTATGCCCCATTTTATCAAAAAAATTCCCCCAAGAGTTTTTTTCCATTTAATTATGAGAATTTTTATCATTTAACAAGACATTTTGGCAACCATCAGATCAGATTAACATGAAAACAGCTGATCTTTCAGGACAGAGAGAGCTGATAAAGAGATGAAAGATAACTCTATTTTCTGTAATACTGGTTTTATCAGACATCATATGAAGATATTCTAAATTTTAATTAGGTTTAAGTGACTCTATCTTTTCTAGTTCACCAGATGAGTTTTTATAGTACATGCATCTTTGCCCTACATATAGATATCTTTTAACTTGAGGATAAAAGATTTTAGGGAACAAACTCATTCCCCCCTGGGACATTGAGACACCATGATCAGTATCATATTTGTTAGACTGATTAGCTAATAAATCATATGACATGGAGACTTGTTCTTATATCACACAGACAAAAATTGTCACATCAACACAAAATGAATGATTAATACATCATTCATAGAAATAGTCATAAAACTACAAGCCACTGAATATCAGATAAATGTTAAAGCCATAACTGATCAAACAAAATTTGGCAAGCCCTACTTACAAAATAGTTGTTAGTGTTGTGTTGTCTTGGAGGATCCCAAGCCAGATTGATGCTGGTTGATGTTCGATGTGTCACTCGAAAGTTTGTTACAATATTGTCTCCTTCTGGATCTAGAATATATAGATAGGTATTTACATACACAATACATTTACACAAACTGACATAATGCAATTTGTTAATGAACTGCACAGCATTAAAAAAGGACAGCATTTTCAGTAGTTTTTTTTGCAACTAATTAATCTGACCTATAAGGTGAAGATTGTAAAATATTTCTTGCACTACATAAAGAAAGCATAAATTTTTAAAGATGAAAACAAAATCTATGATCAAGGATAATCCCTAATTAAGTTCAATCTTACTGTTAGGAACATTAACAACAATGGAAGCTGAGGCATTCCCAAGTCTTCCATCCAGAGATTTTGCAGCCACCCGGACAGCATAAGACTGTTTCTCTAGTCCTGTGATCTCTGCCACAGTGTAAGGTCCAACATCTACATAGGGCCATACTTCTAACTGGTCTATATCAAACTGATGATAGTAAACTCTGTACCCAGCCACGGGAGCTTTCGGCTCATTCCAGGTTACTTGCACTTTCTGCCAGCTTGGCCGTGTCACAACAACTCCTTTTGGTGCTGGAGGCACTGTGAACAAACAGTTGTTTGATCTATAGTTGCGCTTAAAAATCTTTTATTATAGCACAACATATAAAATTCTTAAAGTGAATGAAATAGGAACCATTTGACGACAATCAGTAACCATAACCAAAACATTATCCATTTAAATTCAGAAATATTAAACAAACTTAAAACAAAATAATTTGTAAATAATCACACTGACAATAAATTACAAATTATTGTTTAAAAAAGAAAACAAAAACTATTCCTGAAATCAGTCGACTTAGTGGAAGGAATCTAAATAATACAGTCCATGCAAAAGGTTATATCACACAGTGATGTTTAGATCTAACATGCAAGTCAATAAAATTGTCATTTACATTGAAAACAATCATTTAAAAAAAATCACAAAAATGGAGTCAAAAGATGTGTTCAATAAACACCAAGTATATACTCAAATGTCAAAAGATGTGTTCAATAAATAGTCACCAAGTATATACTCAAATGTCTATTGTCAATTATATTTGTTGGAATGTCATAAATACTTTAGTATATCACCTTAGAACAACCAAAGTTTCAAAAGTTTGAATCCCAGAACTTGATGTTGAGTTATTCTGAGTAATATATTGACAATGTTGAAAAAAGTAGAACAATATTGGTACAATACAAACTGTATGTGGAATGACCTGAGAAACAGAGGGTGCACTTAATGATGCACATTTTCTATTTTGTTGCCATATTGATGAGAATATCCTATGAACTTCAGCATTAGCCAAAGAATAATCAAACCTTAGAAAAATCAGTTTCTGTTTATTTACAGAAATTTTTGATAAGAAAGTTTCAGTATTGACTGTATCTAGGGAAAAGTGTTTCACTTACTTCAGACTTTATTTTTCTAAGGAGATTTTGGTTAGAATTCCAATGTAACGTCACTAAAACAAAGTTTCCTTCTCTATAATATTATGAACTAAGAGCCAATAAATACTGTATGCTGATACATGTACTTGTATAAATACTGTATGCTGGTACATGTACTTGTAGAGACTCAATAATTGGGTAATATTAACAGATTATGGGTATTGTGAACATAATATTAGAGATAATAGGCAGAGCTATTGTGAACCAAATACCCAACACACAGATTATAAAAGTGTAAACAAAATAAAATATTAAGTTAACAGGTATATATGTAGTACTCCAGTCTAGCTAAAGTTAATTTGTTGCTATATTTGGTGAAAGTGTAACTATAGACCATGCTGGTAATAAAAACTAAATGAATTATTTTCATTTTTTTTTGGTTTGAAAATTAGTAAGTGTCACTAAGTTTTCTTTGTTCTAGCTGAAGCCCCAAGACAGTTAGTAAAGAGAGAAATACTCTGGTTATAGATTAACATCTATGTACAAGCAATCACGCTCAAAGCCTCATACTTCTTCCAAAAGTGTGGAAAATAAGTTTGACAGTCCATGGTCCAGCCCCTTTACTGGTGAAAGCTCGGATTTGGAAAACATAATCAGTGTTCATGTCGAGTCCAGAGACCTTGTGTTCTGTTGACGTCAGATTTAAATCCTCAACATAAATGGCATCAGTCAATCTATGGTAGGTTAACTGGTACATTACTATCTCACCATTTTGGAGATGTTTGGCTGGCAGATCCCATTCAAGTTTTATAGTTGTTTCACTTACACCAGTTACTGAGAAATTTTGAGGGGCTCCTGCAGGAACTATACAACAGCAAAATATGATATATGTACAATGTATCTTAACGTGGTTACCACCTAATCTGCCACTAACACCATACAAGCAACAGAAAATATTTTATAATGGTACACAACTAAACACACTGATGATAAAAACACAAAGAAATTATAAAAAACCACTGATGTGCATTTATACCAAGTGTCCACAATAACATAAAATCTAGAAATATAAGTGTGCAGAGTTTAAACCTTCAATCCATGGATTATTCTGGTACGTCCATGAATTTTTTACTTTTAAAATTAAAATGTCAAATAAGTTAAATATAATTGTACCATCTCTGATATTCATACTTAAGTCTTTGTGCAACATTTTCTTTACATGTATTAACAAAATTTTGCTTTTGAAAAATTTGTTACTTAGTCTCTCGGTATTAATGTTTAACAAGCTAATGTATAATATCTACAATGTTAACAGATCATTATTCAATTTGTACCGCAGATCCATTGTGATAAAATATTTCATAATTTATTATATGATGTTTTAAAAGAAGCATTTTACAGAGAGACTAGTAGCAAGCTTTTCAATAGAATAATTTCTACAATTTTTACATGTCAAAACAGAATTACATTATTCTTTCAGCAATAATGCAGAAAAAATATGAGTAAAAATGACAAAAAGTATCACATATAATCCTAATGATAAACAATGCTTGAAGAAATGTTTCAGTTTTAATACTATTGATAAACAATGCTTGGAGAAATGTTTTAGTTTTAATACTATTGATAAACAATGCTTGGAGAAATGTTTCAGTTTTATTACTATAGATAAACACAGTCTTTCCCTTAAAATATCAAGATTGATGAAAAAGACCAATGTTTCGACAAAAAAAAATTTGAAATACTACATTGTGGTGCAAAATAAACACATTTCTGTTTCTACTTTATAAAATAATGACCAAATAACAGATGAAGATCCGAAATTAACTTCAGAAAGCACTATTGCATAAATAATTCCGTTGGGGAGGAAAGGCTCAATTGAAAGTTAACAGACTTACAGACCAAAACTATTTGTGCCCACTAGATTTCTACTTGTTCTATATCTAGACCTACCTCCATCAGGAATGTCTAGAAACTGAACAGCACGATGTCCATCTCCATTTTCATTTACAGCTTGAACTCTGAACTCATAGGTAGCTCCCTTATCTAAACAATGAAAATAGTTTCTATTCTTATTACTTCCAAAGACATTTGTATACAACAGAAAATCAGTTAACTTAAAAAATGCAGATATTAATATAATTTGGTATTTATTTCCAGAGTGATCTAATACAAATGTTTATTGGACATCAACAGTTGTTCTTTGTATAGGATATAAAGTGAATTAATATGCCAGCTATTGTGTAAGTATGATAAAGATTTATGCTTTAAAATGGTTTAGAAGCAAAATAAATGAAGAGTTTATTTATACCTAGTTTATCAGTAATGAAGCTATATTTGCTGGACGATAGACTTTTGGAGTACATGAGTTCCTCCTTTCTGCCCCACGATACTCTATAATGTTTCAGTTCCCCTGGAACACTAGCTGGTTTCTGCCAGACCATCATTACTGTAGGCCTTTCTTCATTCATTAATTCTACTCCGAAATTCCTTGGAGGTGATGGAACTACCATTATAAAACAGATAATAAGTTCATGTAATATACCCTCTCGTCATCAGCTGTAAGTAAGACTCTGTCTTTGGTGCACATCTAATTTTGATGCTCACCCTTAGTATAATGTTTTACCAAAGTCCAGAGAATGGCTTCATAGGAGATGCAACCAGGTAACCATACAACCTTGTTTGAGGGGCAAGAAATTGTACATTAAAAGGCAACATAAATGAATATAGAAACTCACGCTTGTGATAACATTTATAGTATGTTACCAGTAGTAGTAATAAATAGTACAACTTACCTTATAAAAGCTACGTATGTTTCATTTTATCAATATTTTGGTTAAAACAGACTAGTGTGTCCAGTACGACCCCTTACACATGAATATGATATGCATTGCTTGTGTTAGTAATGCATGAATATGGTACATAAGTTAATGGCTGGTATATAGGTAATGGAAATGAAAAAAATACTACATGATAAAAAGGTCATCCAAATATATATAAACAACACTATCAGATTCAGTGCCTGTACTTCATTATAGGCATGCTTATTTTCTTGTGTTTACTAATTACAACAATTTGTTACTAATACAGTAATTATTGTACATCTATTTATCTGTTTTGGCTGCATCAATATGTCCTTTCAAGATGATGCCATGAAAACCATGTGTCTATGTTATTTTCTATACTGTATGTTTTCTTATCTTACCAGGTCCTGAAGTTTTTATCCTGACATCAGAGCTCCGAGATCCATCTCCTTTCCTAGTATAGCCTGCCACAGTTATCTTGTACAATGTGTTAGGGTCAAGTTCTGTTATCACTGCGTCAACATCACTGCCATCTTTGGTGTCAAAAACTTTTTCCTGACCTTTTGGATGACCTTTATCATCCACTGGAATGTAATATACATAATATCCCCGTATGATACCATTGCGTTTCCTAGCAACAGGAGGTTTCCAATTCACAAATAGTGTAGTAGAGTTGACAACTTGCGCTTTCACATGCTTTGGTTCTCCAGGTACTGAAACAGGATATGCACATGAAAGCAAGGGGAAATAACTTATATAATGTTTGTACTGAAATTGATTATTTTTACTCTGAAGGCAAGTGCTGCTTCATAGTTTCCTGATTTTGTCTGCCAGTTATATCAATGAAAGATTGGAATTTAAAATTTATTTTTGTTTACACAAAATTACATGAACTTGCCTAATTTTTTTACACCATTATCTTTTGTACTTAAGGCTTCTTGAAAATGATTTTTACCACCTTTACAAATAAGACATTCATTTTTTGAGAATCACTGAATTATAAATCTTTCATTTTTTCCACATCATGAAGTTTGCATTTCAACTATTTTCAAACTAAAGGCCAATCCTTATCTTTGCAGCATCATTTAATACAGTAATTGATGCCAGCACAGGGAAAAATTGTTGGCATTTTTATTCACGAACTGACATATACATCTAATTCTTATCAAAAAGATGATGTTTGCCTAAGATTAACAAAATTAATGAGTCATGACCTATAAGTGAATCACTTCTAATCAAACCTTAATCCACAAATCTTAATGTTTATCCACAACCCTGATTTAGGTCTGTGGTCTATCCTATTTATCACATTAAGTCACAATGGAACAGAAAGGAAATCAAAGATTTTTGTCTTATCATCTTAAATCAACAGGGGAAATATTGAATATTGTCATCATTTTGGGGATCATTATTTTCAAAAAAAACCCCACAATATCCATTATGTGCTATGTAAATGTATTAACTGTTATTTTATCTTTGACCTGGGAATTAAAAATGGCTCGGATATTGGCAAGAATTGAATTTAAATTTACATTTGTTAGAAATTGTATGGATTGTCATCAACAGAAAGACAATGAAATAAATAAAAAAAAAATTCTTCACTTCCATGAATCAAGTTCAGAGTATTAAAAAATGCTTTTTATATACCAGGCAGTAAACCTTTCTAAATTTAAAACTCAAGTTAATTTAATCACCAATACATTCAATGATCTATGAAGTTAAAATGCAAACAACTATATAGACATTAAAAGCACCTAGGTTGATATAAATTTCTGAGATAGTGAGGTTTTCTGAACATGCAAAGCTCAGAAAGGGTTATCTTGGAGACATTTCAAAAGTAACAATTAAAAGATTTTGAATGCACTCCACATCTATAGAAATTCAATAGGTATAACAAAACGTGCATCATGCAACATCTAACATCAAACATTTAACATACTTACATTGGTCCAAAGGGAGATAACTTTAAGATTAGTTGGTAAACAAACTCATGTAAAACACAATGGTTCATCAGGTCAACCTCTAGTTTAAATGACAACATGGAAAGAGTTATGTCCCTTGAAAATCTTTTTTTTCCCCATGTTTACATTAAAAAAAAATCTTATAAAAATTTGCTGAGGTTTTATCATTAAATAATCACTGATTAAGACTGGACTCTTTCTTTCCATGGTTTTAAACAAAAGGTTTCCATATTTGAACTTGTGGTTCTTTCGAACAAGTAGGTAATATACATGGGCAACACCATTTTCATCATTATCTAGTTAGTAATATGTTGTAGGACTCGTTTTAAAAAAAAAAGCTAAAACAATTTTTTTTTCTGAAGGATTTCTGTCAAGCTAGGATGAATGAAAGAATACATGTTAGCTTTACATGGTATCAATCCAAAGTATTATAGAACCTAAGGCTTTAATGAATGCAGCCGAATTATGAAAACTGAAATAAAAAAGTGATGATACACTTTTGATGGTGGTTATATGACCTTTGAACTTTGCTTGCAAATAATACTTTGGATGAACACTGATGACATTATTATAAACAGCAGGAGATATGATGACATAATGATGCAGTAATTTGATGGTTTTAGAAGATAATGTTATGAATGTTGAAAATAGTTTTGACAAAAGTAGATTAATAATGACCAAAAAAAAAATATATAAAATGATGAAAAATACATGTAGATGAAATGAATAAGGTAAGAGAATGGATGATGATCAGGGGTCAGTATCAATGAATTCTCCAGGTGAACAGATCCTGAGTGGTTCACCTTCAAATCACTGCCAATGAGTTCTCCAGGTGAACACATCCCCAGAGGTTCACCTTTAAATCACTACCAATGAATTCCCCAGGTGAACAGATCCTGAGGGATTTACCTTTAAATCACTGCCAATGAATTCTCCATTTGAAAGGGGTTTCACCACTAAGACCCATCAATCATTTTGTAAGGGACTATTGATTTTGATCAATACCAGAATTGAAACTCAAATTGAGAGTTTTTGGTTAAAAAAAGACACTTCTGTTGAATGTTGAATGGCATTTAATATTTTTTACAACATCAACTGGGATTTTTTCTCCTAAACACAAACATTCTTTTGGTTAAGGGGACACAGATTCAAGGTTATGGGCACAGTAAAGGGCAAGGTCATATTTTGTTCTTGTTAAGGTCATGCAGAACAAGGGGAAAAAATGTAGAGAACTAAAGAAAAAAACAATGTGGATGACTAACAATGTGAGAAGCAAAATAAAAACCCACCCTCCCATTTGCAGACACACACAATGAGATGATAAAGCATGACAGAAATCCAGCCATTCTGTTACCGATTTTGTTATTAAAATCAGTAAAAACAACAAATTCATTCCAACTGGGGGAAAACTATATGTTGCCATGGTTACCTACCATCTTCTTGGGTCCGTACAATGATTGGAGGAGACGAAGGACCTTCACCTACTTTGGAGAAGGCTAGGACCCAGATCTTATAGTTGGTCCAAATGTCAAGGTCACCTAACTTCAACATCCTAGCATCTTTGCCAACCTTGATGACGCTGGCATCCTCATTGGTCAAATCACTATCATTCTTACGGAAAAAGATTCTATACCCATCAAGGGCACCATTGTGATGTTCTGCAGGAGGCTGTTTCCATGTAACTTTGATGCTATTTTTACTGATAGGTTGTCCGGTGACAGCTTGAGGTGCAGCACTTGGAACTTTTTAGTGGAAGAAAAATTATGGGTAAAAAATGATACAGAAGAAAAGCTTTGTATACAGAACAGAAAATTAAACATGCTTTAAATGGAATCAACATGCAAAAATTAAATTGCATTTTCCTCTAGGTAAGGGCTACTAGATGGCACTGCATCAAACAAATGGAAGACATATCAAATTTTACTTAACTTGATGCAAGGACATAATAATTCAAAATTTCATGATGACAGGCTTTATTGTCAGACATTGCACTGAGAAATTGGTACAGTTAGTTAATGCTTAGCATATTATTGATTAAAGCAAATGCTTATAGGATCAAAGATGCATAGTCTAAATTAACCATGACAAATTCTCTAATAATCTAAAGATTTTAATTTTTGCATGGGTTGATTCCCATAATGCAAGTCGTACCTATGAAAAAATTATTCAAAAGAAAAAATAGTCCAGAGAAAATAGAACAAAATATTTCAGTCATTTATGGAAACTGGAAGCAAAAAATAAGCTTGCATTCAACTTTGAATGTAACCACTGCTTTAAATAATTAGAAAAAGAACTGTAAAGCCAAAAGCATTGCAACTCAACATACTCTGTACATACTATGAAACAACTGTACTTTGATTTATAAGATACATTAAAATATTGACACCCAACGACCAACAAAAAAATGGCAACATGGAATAATTACTTCAATTGTAATAAAGACCAACCCTCAATATTAAAAATGAAATGAATGAAAAGTTTCCACAGATCTTTTCCTTAAAAAATGTTTTTCTTGAAATATTTTGTCAAATTATGATTTGAAATAAATAGTAAAGATATATTTGTTGTGAACTTTTCATTCGACTGAAGTTTTTACTTACTTCCAGGGAGATCATTAATCCATATAGCATCTATATATACATTCAAGAAAAGTTGCATAAAATATTCCCTATTTCAACATTCCATAGAAAAGCATTCATATTAAATACAGAATAGTAGCAACCTTAAAATCCAGACGACTGAAAACATTCTGTATGTCAAATAATAATAAAAAAAAAAACAAAACCAAAATGAAATGAAATGAATTGTTGTGTGTATAACTGTACAACATGTATCTAAGGAGTGTGATAACACTTCGCCATTTACTTGTCACTGCACTAGAAGCAGTATTACTTAAGAGGTCGTGTCAAGGTCATCAGAGTAAGGGCAATTTATGCAAAACAGGATGTTGTTATTAATGGAAAAATGTCATCACATTGCATTTCCATGAATTGAAAAACAAATCGATAACCAATGTTTTTAAGGTTATATATACAAATAAATCCAAGATTCAGGATTTCAAACACAAGTATGGAAATATGATGGAATAACCCAAGAATTTTTTTCCTAAAACATAAGTAATGCACAATATATGAATACTATGATGACCCTGACATTGAACATGGAATTCACATTTTACGAGACTACAGTCAGATTAGGTTTGAGATTACTCCTTTACATGTGTGAAACAACAATTAAACATCAAATACATACTGAACTGCAAGGTCTGAGCCTGAACAATTGTAGACTTTGCTCCCTCGCCATTACTGGAGGTTGCTGAAACCTGAATATGGTAAATGGTATCAGGTATAAGATCCTCCAGCATGTAGTTGTTAGTGGGAGGAGAGATAACTACATGAGCAGCCTGTCGGAAAGTGGAGTCATTGTAATATAGCTTGTAGCTGATGATGTTATGGAAGTTTTCAGGCGGACTCCATGTGACTTCTATGGTGTTTGGTGATTTCACATTGGCATGGAGATTTCTTGGTTGGCCAGGAACTAAAAAAGAAGAATGAATTTTAAATCTTCAGTAACATACTCAAAGCTTCACTTATAATCTACAGTAGAGAAACAAAATGAACATATTCATTACTCAGGTTGTACCATCGCAGCTTGCTGGCAAAGGCATGAATCGCTGCATGGCATGAGCAGAATGCTTGTCCTCTTAGGTTGCTGGCAGCTTAATGCAGGCTGGAAAAATGAAGAATTTTAAAGCAATAAAAATTTACCATCTGTTTTAATGTTCTAAAAAATATTAAGCTGGAAAAAGTGATGAATTCGTAACAATGCAGTGTTTTTATCCTATGATTAAACAAGAAGTATTTGTTTCAATTCAATATATACAATTTTCAAATTTATAAATTTCCATTATACAATGTACTGAAATCCTGAGATACTGGTAAACAAATAGATTTACATGACTCATTTCATGTGCTCTTAAACAAATGCATGCTACCAGTAGATAAGATGTTTGTTTATTTAGACATGCAAGTCTGATTTCTCTGGCCTGAATCCTAAGATCTTGATATACATTGTTTAAACTGTTGAGAAATATTCAATAGTACAAGTTTCATGCATTTTTTATTAACTATAAACTCTGTTTTGGGGAATTATTAGCTATTTATAAACAATACACAAACACTGCTGAACATCAAATATTCAATTTTAGGTATCAATAGCAATATTATTGTTTTAGAAAAATCAATGTTTGTTCCATTTTTCATGCAAGGAGTCCATAAAATAAGTTAATGTCTTCAATAAATGTTATGTTTAGATATATAGTTACAACAGGGAAGACCATGCAGAACTTCTCAAAATCATTTATTTCAATTAGCATAATATGCATTCTTCTGAAAAATGTTTTTGTTTTATTAAAGAGTAGTAAATTGTTGTTATGGTATTAACCTGAAGCACTTGAATGCATGTACATTAAAAATAAATATAAGAAGAATTTTGATACACAACATCACTTTTAAAAATTTTACAGAAATGAAGAAGGAAATTTTAAACTAAATACTTTTTGATAAAAAAAGTCTCTCTTATCTAAATTTCAATAACCTAAAAGATTATCTTTATAGGTTACATCTTAGTCATGTATAACTGTTGCATTTTTGAAACTCTCTTGATTCAAACAATAGATTTCTAGACTAAAAAGTCATCAAAATGATAATGTCATAAAATCAACCCAAGAACAATACAAAAAGAAAAAAGGCTTTGGTATTAGGTTGTCAAGATCATATTTAGACAAAATTTTTGTTAACTTTTGCAAGACCACATCAAGATAATTCTCATTCCTACCCAGCCAATTTTTTGTTACTTTTTTGGCAGTTCAAATTTCTCAAATTTTTTCACGAGCTTATCCATCGTGACACTATGTTAATGAAATGGCAACTGGCTCCCGGTTATAACACAATTTGAAATTGTGACCAAATGTGGTGAATATGAATTTCACTTGGAGATCTCAAGATGATTAATTCTCTGCTATGATTGAACAGTTTCTGAGAAATAAAAAATAGAGAAGAAAATCCTCCCAACCATCCCATTTTTTTCAGTTGTTAGTGGATGAGAACTTACAAATTAACTTCATGTGGCCTTAGTTATTTCGTTTATCATATCATTCCAAAACTAATGTAGGTCTTCAGGCAAGAGCAAGCTTAGATCATTAAAAGCTTACCACCATTATAAGCTGAAAAACCCAGACAATGTTCATAAATATTACAAAACAGACCTCTACTTCAAAGTTTAAATTGAGTACAAATGACACATGCACTGTTGGAAAAGATTTTTAGTGAAACATAAATTTTGACATTAATTCAATGAGCTTAAGAGGCTGAAATTTTAATTATCACCAAAAACAATGAAGACAACTAAAACACATAAAGCAAAGCTTTTCTTGTGGAAATCAACTCCCCACAATTTGCTAATATCATAAATTGCTTGTTAACTCACATTCAAATACGTGGTATTTTATTTTCTAATTTACAATAGCTGACAGAAACTTGTTCAATTTAATTTGAATTGAGGAAAGAGATTAAATTTTCCCAAAACAACTTCTGAAATAATAGAAGCATTAGATAAGTGAAAAGCTCTGCCTCTAAACTAAAGACTTCATAGTACACACTGAAACAAAAAAGCAGTCAGATTATATCCAGTGGAAATTCTACATATCTTAATACACAAATGTAAAAAATTATATCACAATAAAAAAACTAAAAATAAAGAGATAGTTGATGTCCAGACTGCAATCTGAACGAGTGCTGAAAAAATACACATCAACGCAGCTCACCGTAAATTCCTGTTAGAGAGCAAGGCAGCAGGGTAGAAAATAACGCAAACATCAGTCACAAATCATTAAATGCATTAAATTAGCAATATCATTTTATCGCTAGCGCTCTGAGCGCATTCAAAACTATTACTCTCATTTACAAAAAAATTTAATATTTTGATTCATGAATAAACATTACTGGAAAAGATAACTGTGTTATACTTCTTCCAAAAAATTGAAAACTTCATCAAATTTTCAAAAGCATAAATTGAGCTTCATTACTTTTTTTCCAAAAATTGAGTTCTAAAAAAGTACAACACAAAAATTTTAAAAGAGAAAGAACAATAGCCAGAGATGAACTTTAAGAGGCAGACATTCAAAGAACGCGCAAACAATATAAATCAGTAATGAAAATCATGTAGATAGGGTCTACACTAATATCAAATAGAGCATGCTCGCATGGAGTATATATCAAAAGGTTCAGGCGCATGTTCACAAAGATGCACGCATATAACACATTCGCATGGATGCGGTCATTCATAGAAATACTAGTGACATATTATAAAGGCAACAACACACGACATGTTATACTTGAAAGATCCTTTCATTAAATTTGGAGATTTAACCCAATTTTTTCATATAGAAGTATTGTAAAAACTGGAAAAATACATGCAGTTTAGAGAAGACGTGAGAGAAAAAATTTTGAACATATATTGCAAGTGTCACTAATTCGGAATTGTTAAGCTGGAATTATGTTGTCATGATTACAAAATGAGCAGACAGACAGGCTATAACAAGATGAACAGACAGACAGGCTATAACAAGATGACATTAGCTAATAGTTTAACAGTTGTTTTACTAGAAAAGTGATAATTATCTTATTTGAAGATCATGCTTTAAGTTCACAAAGAAAACTTTAATTTAGAACCATATCTAACACAAATCAGTCAGCTTTCAAATTCTCATCATTTTCAGAAAAGATCATTTGTTTTATCAGTGTAATACATTTTCATTGTTCATAGCCTATACAGAAAACTGTGAACTTCTATGAGGAATGGAAATTATGATAAAATCATTTCAGATAAAAAGTCGACAAGGTACAAATGGAAGAACATCCTGTCAAATTTCATAAAATATGCCTCATCTCTGTATGTGGTCACGTACTCCACACTTATCTGACTGAACCAACTATTTTTGCCTTCATGACTAAGAACACCTTACTTTACTTTCCAGCTTAACAATTTTCACCCATTTTTTGATATTTTTCATCCAAATTAGTGACCTGCGGGTGTAGTAACTTACCAGGATATTGGATACATTTGTAAGGATTAGCTAAACATTCATCTGTAAACACAATTTTCATTGGTCAAAACAAAGCATTCCCACAAAACATTTCTCCAAGACTCCAGAAGTCATTCAAGGTCACTGTTTGTCACAAAGAAATTTTTACATTTCACATCACTTACAAAGAATTAATGTTTTGTATGCTTATTTTAGTCATACGACAAAAATCATGATCAAAAACAGAAAATAAGAGGAAAACATTTTTTTCTAAAGCTAGAGTATTTTGATTAAAATTTAACTGACGTTTCATGATTTGTAGAGTCTTGAAAACCTATGACTGAAATAAATGTTTTTTTTTGTTGTTGTTGTTGTTGACTTGGTCAAAAGTATGGCTTCCACTCTTCCAAGGCTCTTTCAAATATCAGTGAGAATAGTGTTACCTTGGTGCAGTGAGGAATATATCGAGGATAATAGTGCTCTATGGATGAGGTAGATAATGATCTTCTGGAGCCTTCATTACATTCACAATCACATTAACTAATGATTATATATGTTGCTACTCAGCACAGTTTATGTCATTACAGGACTTTTAATATCACATTTCTAAGCATGCACACATTATTATGATGTATTTCTGATTTCCTCAAATATTTAAAATCATTTTATGAAGGGGACATGTAATCATAAATGAGACACTGATGATACTGAAAAATGAGAAGTGGCGCCAAAGTAAATAAAATATGCTTTTAATCAATTATTTCTACAAATGAAAATTTAAATTGTAAATCATGTCTTGTTTTATTCAGAGAAATTTTAAAATCTTTTTATAATTCTTGAGATACAAGTAGCATGAACAAGATGCACACGATTTCCATGACATAACAAGAAAGCCAGTATTTGATGCCAACCTCTAAAAATAGATCCCTCATACCCGGAACAAAATATGCTCAAAATAAAGAAATTGCCTGTGGAAAGGTATGTTACTATAAAATGACCATATTTAATTATCACTAACAAAGACCTTAACCTTGACAAACAGACAGACAGAGAATATACTGACACGTAAACAAATGAGCACATACGCCACAGACTGTTTAGTCAGCAAAACTTTGGCAGGACACAAACTGTCATAGTGGGAAGTGTGAAATAGGAGAATGTGTGCTAATGGATATTGTAAAGGATATATAATATAATAGGCTTTCTTCTGGCTCTTTAAGTTGTATGGTACAAATCATGCAAATAATAGTACAGTTTGGAGAATGATGTTATCATGCATTGTAATGCGATTACTATTTTATGTCATGTGTAAGGTATGCATGCGCTACAATATAAAACCATGCTTTATAATGAATTATCAAATATAAACCCTTTAATTTTCTTATAATACTAAGTGATGTAACTCACACAGTAAAATTCCAATCTATACATAATAATTTTCCCATCAAATCAGAATTAATTTCTATTCAAGGTCTCAATGGAGTACATTCATCATCTTTAAAACTTTACCTCCATGAAAAGATGGCAAGAACAACTTTACTGAAGAAATAAAACATGGTTAGCTCATGCCAGCATTCAACTTTGCGTGCTACTTGCTAAATATGCCTCTACAATTTTCTGTTAAATCATTATTGATGAAGATAGGGCTATCTAACATGATATACCTCCAGGCCTGGTCATGACTTGGATCAAGTCAGAGATTGGACCTTCTCCCAGGTTGGAATAGGCTAGAACACACAAACTGTATGTCTTGTTAGGCTTCAGTAGGGTAATGGTTGCCTGTCTTTGGTTTGCCTGCGGTAATGGTACATCATGTTGGTGCCATAAAGTTATGGGCAAGTCTGCTTCTAATGTGTAAAATATCTTGTATCCCTACAAAGAGAGTCATTGAAAGAAAATTATTGATCAACCTAAAGTCTTCAAGAATTGCCAAAAAAATAAGGTCTTTCTTTTCTGTTAAATTACAATCACAGAACTCTGTACTACAAGAAACCTTTACTGTGGTCAAACTAAGCTCATAGAACTGAAATATTCAATAAATAAATACACTATTAAGGCCAAAATAAAAAAATGTATGTTTTGGGTTTCCCAACTGGCTCTAATTTTTTCTCCAAACCCTAATACATTTTTTCTCCAAAATTATCAAAATCGGTAATTTTTGCCAATTTCCGGTAAAACCAAAAGTATGTTTAAAACCAGGTCACAATAGCGTTTGAATAGGAGACTGATTTATATCACGTAAATCCAAGCATATTACTGATGATGAGCACAATGGAAGCCACAAGTATCATGGCACTAAAATATAATAAATCCTGTACTTTTATTTGTACTAGTTTTTTCTTAAGACACCAAGAGTAGACTTGATATTATAGTATAGTGAAGGGCTTACTTTTAATGCCAGAGGTTTCAGTTTGTGTATTCTCAGTTTGATTTACGTGTACTTTCACAGACCTTCACATTGAAGCTGATTGGTTGACTTTAAGGAAAAAGTCAGTTGGATCTTAATGAAACTTTATTCACTTTACTATCCATAGGCCACATCAAATTAATATGTAGATTCTGATCCCCACCACTCAAACTTAATAACTGCTAAGTTATTTTATTTTGGAATTTTTACAAATATTTTTAACATATGTGGATGAGAATCTATTTATAATTTACTTGATATGGCCTAAATAGCAACAACAACAACAAAAATATTGCATTAAATACTTTAAAGTGTTAAACAGGACATCCATGTTGTTTTGACATAGTTGGTTTTTGTGGAACAATACTTAAAAATTTTGTTCTTGATTAAAGTTCTTTAAACATTCTCCTAGATTTAAAGTAATTGTACATGATATAATTAGATTTTTCTTGTACAGGTTCAATTACAACTTAAACAGATTATATTCAAGAGCATTTTATCCCCCCGTCTTTGTCCAGTGTCAAACTGATAGTTTTAGACTGATAGTTTTTTAATAACTAAACATTAAAACCTTACGGAGGTTTGAATTTTGAAGTCCAAAACCCAAAACCAGACAAAATAATTAGACATAGACGACACATAGAACAACACAATGAAGATACACATATTACAATCAGCAACATGAACTTGTATTAGTTCTAGAGTGAACTCAGCTGCTCAAGACAGGGTAGTGGTTTCTGCTTGTTGCCACTTATTTTACGGTACAAGACATACGTTTGTACATCTATAACATACAGGTCAGACATTCTTCATACTCAAGGTTTAATAAAACAAATGAATGAAACATTTTGATAACACTTAATTCATTTAAATATGCATTTTTCACTTTGTCTTTCAAAAAGTACATCAATGAACAGAGAAATTTGTAACTTTTTAAAATATATTTGCAGGTAAAATTTTAAAATAAATTGTACTTATATTTTATTAAAAATTCCTACAAAAAATAAGTGTATTGTAATAAAAGACATGATTAATAGGTGTGTATGTTAAAAATTAAACTTTCTACTTAAAACCAAACACTTTCATGACTTAAACATGAGGTTATTTTAGGTTCAACTTTAGTCGAGAAAAAATAAAATGAAAAAAAAAAAATATTAAATGAAAATGCCTACCTACCTACCCTATTTTTGGGAGGAATGTAACCCTAAACAGACATTTTTTTTTGGCCTTAATAAAAAAAAACTTCCACAAGGAATCTGTGTGTGTATCCAATAACTGTTTTAACATGTAGGGTTGGTAAACTACTATATTCACATATTATTAGGATGTTTACAGTTATGATATAATTTCATGAGTAATTGTTGTGTTTTATGAAATACCCATCTTCAGGTAAGCTGTTTTTACACTTTTGGAAACAAAAATATTTGTGTATTCCAAGCAGCACAAGTTATTGAGAGCTTAATAAAGTTTTGACTTGTTTCTATTCCATTAATCTACTGTTTAATTTGACTATCATCTCAAACCTTGATAATTCCATTAGGTTTCTCTGGGGCATCCCATTTAACGTTGAGTGTCACAGCACTTAGTGGTATGGCTACCACATTCCTTGGTGGGGTTCCTGGAGCTGGAAAGAACAATAGAAAAAATATGAAACTTGGCAAAGACTTGGGTCCTAAAGCTGGAAGATGACTTCTTCATATCACCAAGTCATCGTACACAATAAATCCTATATCTGCAGAGTGGATAATGTGCATAACTGTACTGCTATAACACCCTTGCAGACAGCTGATCAAAATTGAATATATGCACCTATATAAAAAATGAAGACTTTAACAAATTTTTAACAAATTACAATACTTGCTTGAGCAACATTTTTTTTTGCATTATGAGAACAAACTGATTGAATCAAGCCTCTGATCAAAGCATTCCCTAACTGACCACTATGTCAAACCATATTGCACCACATCATATTACACACATTATTATAGTAATCATCTAGTACAATTTGGCATGACTACAAATGTCTGATTTATCACAAGATAGGACAAAAAATATTGATGATGTCAGTTACACAACTGGAGGTCTCCCAGAGGCTTGAATTCAATCAGAAAATACAGATAAGAATCTTTAGCAAAATGATTCAGGTGTAAGAATAGGTGTGATATAAGTTGACGAACAGAATACAGTAGAAATCTCAGGTGCAAATGGTTCACCTTCAGATGCAGAATATTGCCAATTATTTCGGGTGGTCTGAACAAAACTATCAAGTATCTGTCAGACATTTTACTTCAGGGGATAGAGTTTGCTTTCCTTTGATTAAATGACCATTTCACAATGAACTACTTAACACAGTTAACTTTGTATTATTCTATAGGTTAATGAATCCATGTCTGATAGACAGTCACATGCCTAGTTAACTACCCATGGTCATTATATTAAAGGAAGACCATCCCCTTTAGTTGACTATTTTACTCCCTGTAATAAATAAAACCACACTAATGGAACAGGCTTCTTAAGTCGCTAATATTGTTAGTGACATCTTGCACTTCTAATTTCAGTTCTTTACATTTGCATATGATTTGCATAATTATATATTACTACTCAACATTATGCTGCTGATTGGCTGGCTTGCTTGTTGGGATTTAACGTCCGAGCAGCAATATTTCAGCTATATTCAGACGATTAACATGAAATTGATGTTAAAATGAACATGAAATGATGATGAAATGAAAAAGGGATGGGACACAAGGACAAAAGGGTCGACAAATTTTGATTGCCACTAGAAATAGGGAGGGTCGGGCAATTTAGCCTCCTGTGGCGGAGCCCTATGGTTCCTACTCCGGGAGAATACCACAGTAGGGTTCTTTAACGTGCGAGGAATGTGGCATCTTTCCCAACACGGTGCACCACTATGGTTTGCGGTCAGGTTTTCCGTATTATAGCCTGACAACCCCAGCATGTAACACGCCAGGGGTACTCCATTCCACCACTTGGGGCACACATCCCAGTTGCTCTGTGGGCAGAGCGCCCTAGCCCCTGGCTAGGGTTCTGAGCACTATTTAGTCACCTTTTACGACAAGCTTAGCGTTGCTGCAGGCCTATTCTTTTAACACCGGGACCTGCACGGGGCACTGTTGCTGATTGGTGCCATGTTTACCGTCAATTCTAGCTTCATAACAGATCAAAATGTACTTCTTAAATATCATACACGTCTACGTGTGTTTTTTGCTTGTATGAGAATGGGAAAATTACATTAAAAGATGAAATGATTGGCCACCATTGACCTCAATGTAACATTACTCAGTCTCTGATTTGGACACAAAGGCTCATTACAATTAACTATATAAGGTCAAAAACATAAGGGCCCGATAATGTTTATGATCTGTAACGGTATAATCATTGCCAGTTGTTTAATCTGGTTCCCAATCTGGTTCCCTGATCAAGATCATAAACGACCCAAAAGATCACTTAAAATTTGAAAGAAAGGAATGAAAACATTACCTACCCTTCCTAGTAACAAGTTGTTTTGATTGAAAAACATTCGGACATGTGCATTCGGGTCATCAAGGTTATGAAAGATTAATCATAACAAGGGAACCAAGATTCTAGCAAAAGTCACCTTATTTTAGAGCATATCATATTCGATTCGGATGTTGAAAGCAAGCCAAAATCAGTGGTATAGAATATTTGATGATAAGAGACTTTGAAGACTTCAGTCTTTGATTGAATTATTGTGATGACAACACTAATTCAGGTTCCAAGGAAGTGGCTGGTGTCATTAAATAATTGTTCTTGAAGACCAGCACTATCACACACACACCAAGGTTGAATAAAATAGGACCATTTTATTTCTGAAACTTTGGTTAGGTTTCCTTACCATACCCCAGATTGCCATTATCATGTATTACAGCAAATTACCAAGAGATATAAAAAAGATAATGTAATAATTGTTACCATTACACTGGTCATTATGTTTACAGTATTGCTGAAATAGAGAACTACTTCCTCATATTATATGATCAACAGAATTTCTACATCCCTCCTCATAAAGATGTCTAAGACAAGATACCAGAACAAATTAACAGGAAGATAATTAATTGTGTACTTTCATTTCATATCACACTTATTGCTAGATATTACTAAATATCTTATATCATGATCAAATGTATGTAGTAACAGTGTCCCTGTCATACTAGCCATATATATATTCCTATTAGGCTGCAATCATTTGTTTTTCAGGGGAAAGAGGGGGGTTTGGGCTACAGATTTTTTTTCCAAAAAGAACTTTCTTCAAATCACAAACAATTTTTTTCTAAATTAATAAGAAGCAAAACATTAAAAAAATAATAATAATAAATTAATCCATAGCCCCCTTTCCGCAATCAAATGGTTCCTGCCTTAGATTAAAGGAGAAACATCTTCCAGTTTTGTTTCCTTTTGAATCAAGACATCAAGAAACTTGTTTTATCATTATAGAACGAAGATCAATCTACTGACAGACTGACGTATAAAAACCAGTTAACCCTTCATACTTCAAGAAAACACATTAATTTCAAGAGAAAATTGTCTGATAAACCAATCAAATTCAAATTACATAGATATACTTTCTAAAATTAAAATATTATCGACTTATTAATCTCCAAAAGACCCTATCCATTTTTAATCTGAGAAGGTGTCTAGATTGAAACCATTTAGAAATCTCTTGTTCTGTCTACAAATAAATTCTATAAAAACTTTCAAATCTCAAAACTGTCTAGCTGAATCTCACTGACTTAATAACACCTCAATGGTCAGATGCTGCATGTAGAAAGGAAGATTACTATCTTTCTGACGTGAAATTCTACCAGCACTACGAGACATGTATTAACTGCACATTAACTGGAATGTAGACAAATAGAGTACAATTAATTCTGTTAACTTAAGGAAAGAAAAACATGGTTCAGTGATAAAACATCAGGTTTGAATCTGACAAAAAAAAAGGCTTATCTGGCAGCTGATGATACAACTGGGTGTAAAAACAATACTAAGCAGGCTACAAAAATATAAAACAATAAAAAGTACATATCATAGCACCTGTGGAAACCTGATTTTAGAAAAACTGATAAGTCTGAACAAGATAGCATGGGTAAAGAGCCAGCTTTTTGTACTTCTGTGCACATGCATGACTGAAGCACCAAACCAACCACAATATATACACCACTGATCCCTCTGTAGTAATCTTCACTATAACCCTTTACATAACAAGAGTTTTAGATGTCGCTTTTGTCTTTTGAGCATCAGATAGGAAGCTTGTTTGTCTGAAAGCACATCAGTGCATCAAAAGTTTGAACATCAATATTTTGATTTCTTCAGATTTTCTACCATCAGTTCCAATTCAGATACTGATCAAACACTGCTACTGCCAAAAACACCAGATTATGTTAATATTAGTTTCCAATACATTAACCAAATGACAGGTGTTTATTCATTTTTATACAAAATCATACAAGTATTTTGTTTTTGATACCACTGTTTAATCAATTACTGGGTTGTTAGTTTATAGAGTTAACAATAGTGTAAGCTGGAAATACCTCTACTAGTCATAAAAATGTTGATGTGTTTCTTATTTCTATTTCTAAGACTGTAACATCATTTTTACTAATCAATTGACAAAAAATCAGAAAATTCATTTAGAAAGTCACATACCACAAAAATAATAATGCTAGGTAATAGCTTCTCATTAACTAGAAGCATATTGTTATCAAAATAATTCAATGGTAATTGAAAAATCTGTTTACATCAACGAGAAAAGCACACATCAAAAATAGGATTTTTAGGCTTTTGTCACTTAGTACTGCCTGACTGATTGAAATTTCAATTATTTTCCTCTGTTTGTTCAGAAATTTATTGACAGGTAAAAATATGCCATGGCCGTCAGGGAGATCAATCAGAAAGCTGTATAGATAAGGTCTAGGAGA
This sequence comes from Perna viridis, assembly GCA_037379345.1. NCBI lineage: Eukaryota > Metazoa > Mollusca > Bivalvia > Mytilida > Mytilidae > Perna > Perna viridis. The sequence goes on along the minus strand of CM074511.1, from coordinate 5,874,498 downwards.
AAGTCATCAGAGACATCATTGTGATTAGTCATGAAACCTTAAAAAGGGGGGATACTAATGAAAGTAAAGGCTAATTTACTTCCTTGTCAGTTAGGTATCAAATAAAAATAACATTTTCAAGATTTTGTTTATTAAAATAAAATAGAGCAACCTTAACTTTAGCTTAAAAAAACTGGGAAAAAATATAAAGTTCAGTTTTTGACCACGTCTTCTCTCTATAACTGTAATGTTCTGAGCCTTTACTGAAAAAACTATGGTATCAATAAGTCTGAAATCCTAGGACTGCATATTTGAAATATGAATTCTTTAAAAACTAAGAATAGAAAAATTCTTTTGTTCTTAACCCAATCTGAGGTATTTAAAATGTTTGGGTATAATCCAACTATACATTTTTACTATAAAACCTTCACTATTACAAGCACAGGTGTATAGAAACATGTATCATCACACAACACCTGTACAGTCATTAAAGTAAGATAGTTAAAATACTGTCTAACTGTAAAATTAAAAGCTTAATGAAGGAAATGGAATGTTTACAGCATTTGTACAATACCTTCCAGGTGTTAAGAAATCTTCTGTAATAAAAGAGAAGTACCACTGACTCAAGCTATTACAGACATTGTGGAGTAAAATAATGCCTACATTATCCCTTTATAATAACATTAATGCTGAGCATTCCAAATCTAACTTTTGAGCACTTACGTGATAAAGTTTAACATCTAATATTCCTGAGCATTTTGACCCAAAGGGTTATGTTAGCATTATATCAAATATGGCCCTACAAATAAACTGTATTCAGTACATTTATGCTTAATAAGGTGATATAACAATTTTTGTTGTTTAAGAATGTTTGACAGCAAAATGTCACTATCAACCAAACTGGCAAAGAAAAAAAAATAAATAAAATGAATTTCATAACATATACTTGCTTCAACAATGAAGCTAATTTTTTCACTACATAGCCTGGGAAACTTGCATGAGCCTATTAACTCCATAACTGTTATAATATTTAAGCAAATTTTTAAAACGTAGTAATATTTGTAGGTTTCTTTTAGTTTTAGCTAGCAAGGTCTAATAGATTTGACAGCTTTAAATGATTCCAGGAACAGAACCTTACGAGTCCTCTCCTGTCAGACCGGGAACAGAACCTTACAAGTCCTCTACTGTCAGCCCGGGAACAGAACCTTACAAGTCCTCTACTGTCAGCCCTGGAACAGAACCTTAGAAGTTTAGAAGCCCTGTCAGACCAGGAACAGAACCTTACAAGCCTTCTACTGTCACACCAGGAAACAGTATAAGGTGTTGAGAATAAACAAACAATACTGCCAATTTGTTCTAACAAAGAGAGCACTGTACTGTAGATAGTACCAGTATATTTCAGTTTGTTAGGTTTAATTATATACAATCACCACCTGAATATTCTCTGATGGAAGGATTTAATCATGTTTCTCTTGGCTTGTATCATCATTCTCCAATAAATTCTTCACCTTGAAAGAGGATAAACTTGCCACCAAATTGATTAGCTTAATTTTTTAAGATATGTTCCAAAGCTGTAAGGTTAATTAAGCTTGTTTAGAATTTGTGATGCTTGGAAGAATTTATGATAGAGAGTTTGAGTCTGCCCTTTTTATTAAGTTCTTACTTATTCCACCCTTCTTATCTTTTACCATGGTGTTCAAATTACAGAGTTTAATGAAAACAAGGCATTTTTCACAACTAAGGATTCCCTATGGATCAAGGAAAAAGGGGATTGGTAGGACATGCATTTCCTGGCACGTACATCAAATGTCAAAACATTGTTAGACCTCCTTTTTTAGGATATAAAACTTGGAACTGGAAAATTGTTGATGGGTACTATAGAGCACACTATTTAGAGCACTTTCCAATCAACCAACAATGTTTTACTGATAATTGAGTCATTGTCATATGTTGTTCTATTATTCTAGCATACATCCACAGGAAAGTTTAAGTCCCTTGTTCTCTGCCAACATCTAATAAGTTCTACACCATAGCAACAACCCCGAGCAGTATCAATTCAAGTTCTACACCATAGCAACAACCCCGAGCAGTATCAATTCAAGTTCTACACCATAGCAACAACCCCGAGCAGTATCAATTCAAGTTCTACACCATAGCAACAACCCCGAGCAGTATCAATTCAACAAATCCAAGGTTCACTAAAACATACTTAATAATAGTCTTTTGTTGTATGATACCAGACAAAAACTTATCTTCAATGATCTGAAGTAAAGTACAGTTGATGATTGGAAACAAATTACTTGCCTTTCTAAAACAGTTGTGGTGAGAGAAACTAATCAATTGCTTCCCTTCAGCAGTATATTGTGCTAATTACACACTTGGAAATTTTAAACCAGAACTAATATGCTACAGTAAATGACACTTATTCTACTGATTAAAATTGTATGACAACTTGGTTGACCATAGATGGATGAAAAGCTATATTTAATTACAGACAGGCACAACTAGAAAAGACTGATGGAAAGCAGACATAGTAGCCTTTAAAGAATAAATGCATGGTCAACTTGAAATGTTGTCCAGCTTGACTAAAAACCATCCAAAAATATTCAGCTTCCTTCACAATTCTACACATGGGAAGATTTAGCAATTCTTCAGAGACTCGTGTAAAGTTGTCTTGATTGCATTAGAACATTTAACTGTATGATTTATAGGAAAAACTTCAACCTACATAATGCAATTGCAAAAAAGAATCTGCATGAAAAAAAGATAAATGCCTTAGTACATTGTACAGGCTTTCAAACTGTAACATGTAATGGATTTTTAACATTAAACCTTCTTGCTTGTTTGTATTGTGCAATCATAAATATTACACAACTAGTAATGAAGAATGAGATATTGTTGACAAAATCAAATTAAAACCTCATTAATTTTTAATCAATATTGTAGAAACTGGGACTTGATTACTTTATGTTAAACTAACAGCAATTGTCAATGCAGATTGCCGTAAAAGATTCACACCATGGAAAAAGTACACAACCCTTGAATGAAAAATGATCAAAATCGATGAGGATCTCAGGAATGTTTCATCAAATTTGAAAATTGTGCTTTTGGAAGCAAATTACTATTTGATGGAGTTTAAAGCTAATCCCATTAGTTACTATACAATCTATGATGTTGACTTATACCTGAAGTAAAGTCAACACTATACAGAGCCATCAATCTGAAGTGTTCATTTCCAAGACACTTGTGAGTCATATATTCAGTATTAGAAATATTAGAATCTGAATGGCAACAAGATACTAAATGATACTAATACAAAACAAACCTACTACAAAGACCAATGGCAGAAACTGAGTTAGAACAGAATTTCTAAAACACCTCTAGTTACTTAACTTCTTTTGTAATTCCATGCAAGATTGGTAAAGCCATATAATATGGCTGGAGCCGCTGGACAAAGAATTATCAAAAGAATTAAAAATTCATATTTAAAACATTTCAAATATCAAAACCATAACAACTCTTCAATATAAAAGAAGGGTAAATGTTATGTATTCAATGGTAAGAAAAACCAGTGAGTTCAAGCCTCTCCTTAATTCCTCCCACTCAATCATAAAACATCATCATATGCTTCACACATGGAAACTGATAAAACCTTCAACTTCTGATAAATACAGTACTCGCTTTGATTAACAATATTTTTCAACATTAATCTGACTTATAAAATGAACAAGACAGATACCATCTGTATTTTTGATCAGAGAATTAATAATTTAAAACAGTGAAATAACCATTAAAACCCAACCTGTAAATTTATACCTGTGTATTGTGTCACATGAGAACTGGTACTGAAGATAAGGTTGGGACCAGTAATATGTTTTCAATTCTAGTAAAATAACAAAATTTATCAATGGAAAATGGGTCAAAGTAATAAATAGCCTGGTATTTGCAGCATAAACTGTTTCTATCATTTATTTTGGTGACGGACCTGAAATAGCATCCCATGATTTTGGACTCCATACTAAGGTTACCTATTAAATATCTAGTGGCTGTGATTTACATTTGCTAAGAAAAATTTCACAAAAATTTTCTGTTTGAATGGCAGTGTTTAAAAATAAACCAAGACAGCAAACAGGAGTAGAAGTGCTGAGAAAAATGTTACCATAAAGTTTTCCTTGTCCACCCACCAGACATCCAACATTCTAAAGACAATTTGTTGTGAGTGCAACCCGACCAAAAATGAATATCTCATACTTCTTCTGATTGTAGATAAAAAACACTATCATTCATAATTGATGTGACCTAAACATTTTTCTTAACCTATAAAAATAACCAGTTACATGACACGCCAAAGGACATATGAAGTGAGACAAATCAAATATCAACATGTCACTCATGATAACCACAGAAATCTATAATTCCACCTGTTTTTCTAGAATCAACAAGAATCATTTTACAACTGAGTATTCTCAAATTGGTGTTGACATTCTAAATTCTGTCTGTTTATTTCCATATCATTCATATCTAACAGCTGTTTCAGTCTGACCAACTTATGATGATAAGAACAGTTTCTCCAGATTGGTTTTCATATCTTTGATCTTCATTAATAAATATGCTTAATGTAACTGGAACAATATGAATCTTGTCAAGTTAAACAGAAATGTTGGGAAAAGGGTTCATGATGCAATGACACCTCTCCCCAACAGCGATGTAGCGAAAAGGTTCATGATACAATGAATACCCCTCCCCCAACTGAAATGTAAGGAAAGGGTTCATGATACAATGTCACCCAATATTTAGTAGTCAATGAACAGGATGACAAATCTACTCAATCTACCGTTTTTAGAAAAGTGTAATGGAGAGATGGACTGATGGAAAAGGTGATTACAATACTGCCCGACTCTAATGAGTGGGTAGTAGTTGTATACATGTATCTTGAATAGATTTATTCTATCTAAATTGGCTTGTCAGTAATCCTACATAACTGGGTAGACCTCAACATCTTATAGTCAGATATGAAGCTCAAGAAAATAATCAGTCTAGGAAAGAATGACACTCAAGAATGTGTGAGCTGATTAATGCACTCAGAGAATATGTAGAAATGGCTACAAACTAAAATTAATTGATGCATTTCAGACACGAAAATTTGATACAAGGATGTAACTTCTAATTACAGTAAATCTATTTGTTTCAGGTGCTTTTACATTAGCACATTTCTAAGACGTCAATTAAATTTCAAATGCATCAACCTGAAAGAAGCCATGAAAGACAAATGCTGCCGAGTTTTATCATACCTCCTCAAAGTTTTACACATATTCTGCAGTGAGAAACTAGAAAGACATTTATAGGTCTACAATCTAACTGAACACATTAAAGAAGGTACATAAAAATTCATTAGTATGGAAGTCAGGAGGGAGTTTTTAATGACAGGAAACAGGTATTATATAATTAACACCTTGAATCTACATAATCTGAGGAGTATGAATGATTACATTTACAATGAAAGGAGTGCTCCGTAAACTTTACTGCTGTGAAGAGTATAGTAATCTAGTTATGTCAGAAGAAAAAATTCAAAATGTATTAGTCCAGAAAAATGGTTTTGCATCAAGCCCCTCTTAAAGTCATGTGTGTGTGTTCATGCAGGGGCGGATCCAGGATTTGAGTTTAGGGGGGCGTAAATCGAATTAAATGCCGTCCAAAGCAAGGCAAAAAATATTATGGGGTGAAACTTTCTGATTTATTTTCCCTTACCGATTTAGGGAGGGGGCGTATGCCTGGTACGCCAGTCCTTGGATCTGCGCCTGCCATGGGTGTTTTGGGGTAATGGTCTTGAATCAATTACATAAAATTTATGTACTGAAGACGTCCTAGTGACATACAGAAACTGCAAAATGTTTCTAAACACAATAAATACTAATTACAATGTCAGTATAGTGCTACATGTAGGAGAGTGTTTTAATGGCATACTTCTATTATCAGCAAGATTCTGTTAAATATGATGAGTACTATTTAAGCAAAAAAAGAAAAGAAATTAAGTATGTTAAAACTTCATCTCGTTATGAACATAGAAACATCCTTGTAAATTGTTCTTTCAGCACATCCATCAAAGATTGAAAGAAAGTGCAGAGAAAACTTCATGAAATTTCCATCAGGTGCCTATTATTGTATAGTGTACATGCCATATGCCATGGTTTGATGAGTTTAACAGAAAGCCATGTAAAGTTTCCTACATACTCCCATGTTTACAGCACTCAGTGGAATCCTAACTATTTCAAGAGTTGTAACTTAACACAAGGTCTGTCAACTAGGAATGAACAATAACTAACATAATGTTGACCTGAGGTCAGTTCAAGGTCAAAGAAACAACTGATGTCCTTCTTACTGACCACAGACATAGAAACCTTACTGAAAAGTCAAAGACAACAGTTTCAGTGTCAAACTATCAGTAGAGGAAACACCCTCTGGGGAAATTCTTTGTATGGGAAAGCATTGTCCTGGGGTTAGTAGAAGGGAAACCATAGGCACGAAACATCTGCCTGTCAGCTGAAGTCTATTAGGAAATCACTCAAACCTAACAAGTCATGTTCTGAGGTCATATACAGTCTAAGTAGAGAAAGCAAAACAAGATATGCTATTTATGACTTATATAATTACTGTCACAAGACACCTTTTTCTTTTCTTATTAAACTCTAGAGAATTCTTCACATACAAATGTTGGCTTCTTGTCTGGAGCTGATGGTAGATTTATAGAAATTTGTTGTTGTAGAAGCTTCATTTTCCCTCTATTTATTGATGTTTTAGATTTAAATTAAATTCTTAAGTAAAAAATTGAAACATCAAGCTACTTTGGTTTAAATAGCTACATGTACTTTATAATGCTGAACCTCTCAAGCAGGTGCTTGTAAAACTGTCACTTAAGTAATGAAAATCAGGTTTTATCTGAAAATTTCAGATGTTTGAAAGCATTTTCATGACTTTAGAAAGAAACACTCACACCATACCAATTTCTGGATGCAATTATTTTCTTATCAAACTTTAATGGCAGTACAATGGGTGATGTTTATATAAATGAACACCATCATGGTATCAAGTCAAAATTACAAGTACAGAAAGGCACTACATGGCCTGGATTAGTGCTTCTTCTCTGACACTCACTTGGGTCCTCTATCCTAACATTGAAAATATAAAAGAGGGAAAAAAATACATAAATTGGAAACAGCTTTCAGCTTCTGTAATGACTAACAAGTGGTCTGAGCAGTGACATATTCTTTTGTTCTGATGTCAATTAAAAAAAAAATCTGATTTCATAAAATCTGAGAATTGTAGAAGATGATCAAAGCTAGGTACCATTTGATGGATCAAAGTATTTAAAAAGATAGTTAAATCAAATGACTAGAGTATTCCATGTGAAACTTCAATAGATAATGTGAAGTTGTAGAAAAGCAAAAACAGCATATAAAATTCCCTGAACAAACATCTGAAACTTTACCATCCATCACAGTTTGTCGTGGAAAAAGGATCATAAATTATTTGTTTGCACTGGATAATGCTTCTACTTCATCAAACGGATGAGGACAAATGTTTTCCTCTCAGGGGGGAAGTGTATCTAATTTTATCTCTGGCTAAGGATCAACAATATGATAATGGTTCATACATGTATTTGACTAAATGTGCAGCAAGGATGTCAGGTATATCATTCAATAAGGAATGAAGTAGAGATGTTGTACAATCATGAACTAAGATTCTGTAACTACATACTGTTACACATTGTATACTATCTGCATGATTTATTAAATTACTGTTTGTTCATTTAAATTCTGACCCTGAAAAACCACAAAAATCTGAGAGTCAAATCATATAAATACTTTCAAACTTCTAAAAATTATACAAGTTGAAAAATAATAATAAAAATAAACAAAACAAAAAAAAAAAACCCACAGAAAATCCTTTTGTGCCAAATGTGAATGGTGTAGAGAGATAAGTAAAATTATTCATTTGTCCAAATCATCCTATATGCTAAGTAAAAGATTCTTAACTCAGCTTAGTCATTGTAATTCTTCTTTTACTTAGGCTTCTAATAACAACTGCACTGAACTTTGGAAGGTAAAAACTGAGTCATGTTAACATTGATATAATTTGAATTAATGAGCAAGCCACTAAACTGTTCTAAGGTGGTTTTAGCCAGGAATGAAACAACTAGCACTTAATAAATAGAGTAAGTTAATTAAACAGGATGAGAACAAATTGGACAGATGTATATCCAGTTGGGAAATTTGTTAAGTTACTTGTACTTCATTTTAATAATTGAAGAAAATTAAAATGAATTGGTCAAGACAAAAACTTAAAATCTAGGAAAGTGTTGAGTGCACAGAGTATGAAGAGAGCATGAATCTAGAATATACTGTTCATTTCAAAAGTATCAAAATAGTAATTATACAGTCTGGCAGAAAATGATAAACAATGGCTAAGGATAAAAGGTAGGTACACAGCTGGATGCTATATTAATAAGCATGTAACAGTATGATATCAAGCCAAAATCTGTGGGATATTATGGTCAGTAAATTATCACCACTTATCATCAGGGTGTTATTACTACCATATCAACAAACAGGAATTAATTGGCTGCTGATATTTATTCCCCATTTTCCTGACAACAAGATCCAGGGAAATTCAACTTTTTAACCTGACGAAATCAGCATTATAATAATAATAACTTGCTAACATTTAAACCTATGAACTGATTTGACTTTTGACGAATCATTGCACATCATTCTGAATTTGCTATCTTCTGATTATCAGTCATTCCCCCTTTTTTTTCTGACAATCTATTTTAATATCCCTCATAACTTGTGTTATTATCAGAGCATATCTAGACAATGGCATAGATGACCTGAGTTTATCACTAGGTAACTAATTACTTCTTTCGCTGGTACCCCATGTAATCTAGATAGAACATCACCACCTTAGATCTACTTCACATTATGGAAATTAAAGCATGCCAAGACCTAGGGTGTTGTAATGACAGAATTAAATATGTCATCTTTTCTAATCTAATCACATCATTAATGTTTTAATTAAATGATGTTACTTGATGTAGAAATCTAACCATTAAAGGTTAAAGAAGATAGAAAATTTTGTTACAGAACCAGAAGGGAACTAGTAAAATGTGACCTATTTTAATGTGACAATAACTGAATGACTAAATTTTATCAAGAACAAGACAGAACTATACACACCATAACCTTAATACTTCGGAAAGGAAAGGAAAAAATAGACCTTTCATTATACTTAATCTTATTGGCCAAGGAATACACCAAGCCCTATCGTATATCTGATATAAATATCAAAATATTTAACAAGGGTTCCTTCAATTTACAACATGATTACTAGAAATATTAACTATGTAATAATAGTGCCCTGTAGATACCCTTGCAATACAACAGCTGGACACCTGATAAGAAAGAACCCTGTTCTATATAAGCTCACCATGGTTTTGTTTCAGACATGCCAGATGTACCATTAATTATGTAATCACAAAAGTCAAGAATGTATGTCAAGACTTCCATGATTTATTTTGTAAAATTTCATTATTTTTACTTTAACTCCTTACATCATTCATAAACATTTTTTTCACTAAGTGCACAGGTGCAGTAGACAGGAGTATTTGCAGTATTTCTATCAACACATAATTTTAAAGATTTTGAAATTAAAGATGATGTTGTGCAACTGTAAACTTCTGGACACGTGTACAGGAAATTAACAGTAGAGTAATGTTGGCGGGATCCGTGCATTATTTCCAGAACAAAATAACACCTTTCAAGTTTAACTGATTTTGTTTTCATTTGAAAATCTAGATATCCAAAATGTAGTAATATCAAATTTCTAAGAGATGAAAAAAAAACTTGGAAAATCTTACTAAAGAATTAAGATACTGACATTTACTTGAATACAAAATATTCAGAGTTGTCAACATTCTTCAAAAAATTGTAGGCTTGTACAACAAATCCAATTGACATAATTTACATACATGTACATGTAATTTACAGAGCAATTGATACAAATGGAATCTGATTATGACAATAATTGCATCATTATCACCAGAATTGCCTGTTAATTACAAAAAGACAATTCATTCTCCATGAAAACCTAGATTGTATTATGTATTATTGTACACACAAAAAATCAATGTAAGTTTTGAGCTTGGCAACAATTATAAGCATGTGTTTCTTGTTAGAAAAGGTGCTTGAGAGGAAGATCATAAATAGAACTTCTATTAAATCGACTGATATCTAATTTGTCAGGTTAAAGTATATTCATGCTATAATTTTCAAGGCTTAAGAAGTTTTTCAGTATAACTACTTTTCCTACATGGAAGATGACAAATTCAATCAGAAAGAAATATATGGAGTGAATGAACAATTGGTAGAAAGAGAGAACTACTACAAAAAACATCTATACTATCCATCAAACTTAATAAAAAATACTGAAAAGTTTCTGAAATATTTAAATTAAGACTACTAAAAGAATGTAATACAAACCCATTGGACTAGTTCTCTTTTCTACAATATCTGTTGGTCTACTATCCCCTAAACTGTTAACACCAACAACTTGAAATTGATACTCTGTGAACGGAGAAAGATTTTGGACTTTAAGTCCTGGTAAATTAGTTCTCTCCTCAATGAATCCATTTATATCTCCTTTCTCCCTGTATTGTAACTTGTAATATTGGATGTCATCTCCAGGAACAGGGGTCCATGCTAACTGAATAAATCCAGGTCCTACATCATTAGCATGAAAATTCACTGGAGGGTGTGGGATCTCAGCTAAGTTTCCAGTCCCAAGTAAGGTTAATAATGAGTAAAAAGCTAAAAATGTCCTATGAATTTGCATGGTTTCGCTGTTAATTAATCCAAATATCAAAGAAAATGCATGCTCTAACCTAATCAAACAAACTCCTCTCACTGAACACAGCACTATCACTTAGTAATATAATTAATATCCCCTTAAAAGCTGAAAATTCCAACAGTGGAATAGTTATTGATGTCCACTCCACATGCACTTGCTATAAAGATATGTGTGAGTGCTATTTCTGTCTAAAAGTAGCATCTTATCATGTGATGGCAATACCTAGTGTTGATTGGTGGGTCAATAGGTTACAACATCATCCCTAATCAACGTTTCTATGGCAACTCACCATGCTACTAACTGTCTAATCTACACTCAGTTCAAAATGCAGGAAATCTTTGTTTTTGCAAGGAGGCCAATTTATTCAAGGCACTATAACAAACTTTATTCTTATCATGAGGATCTTTAAGATAAGGACTCAGAAAGAACCTGTTTAACTGATAAAGGGTATAAAATTCTAAGAGAAATAACAGAACTTCTGACAGGGATATTAAATGAAATCATCCATTTCCTTCCATCAAAAACAAATTTTATATCATGATTAAACATTAATGAACATTTTTTAAAAAATTCTGATGCTTTATTTAATAGTTGCATATAATCACTGATTTTTCACAAATAAAAAATATATTTTTTATATGAAGAAATCAATTTTAGAAGTTTTGAGTAATCCAAATTAATATTTCCTGGTTTTCATAAAATGACTGTAAGTTGATTATTAAGAATGTAATCAAACAGTCCGTTAAATCTTTAATCCTGCTTCAATAAAAGTTATAGTGAAAAAGCAATTTTCTTCAAGTAATTAAACACTAGCTCACAACTATATCCAGCAATTGATCAGAAATGTCTTCGAATGTGAATTTGATACCTATTTCTCTAAAACATATCGCAAAGAACGCTTCATTGAAATCTGTCAATATTTTCTCCACAGCAAAATATTCCCAATAGACACAGAATAATTCAAACAAAATCCCTCTCCTCAACAGGCTTTGCTACCTGAACCAAGAACATTAAATATAAAACACAGAGGAGAACCTGAATCAATCTGCATTTATTTTTCTAATTTATTGACATGTTTAGGAAAATTAGAAATAATGTCCTGATTATTTTTGCAAATTATTGAATTATAAACTCATAATGGATGCTGTGTATTTGTCTCGAAAGAGTGTCATCAACCCTTTTAAAAATGTGAATTAATATGATTATGAATATATTTGATATTTTTTTCGATTGAATTAATGGCCATCATGCCTGCATGTCTAACTTCCATTTCCACTATTCCACACTCCTAGTTGGGTTTATTAGCTCTGGCCAATTACAAGATTGTAGGTGTATATATATGTAGAGAGAGAGATTAAATCTGATATTTACATAAGGCCTAATCAAATTTACTCACTTCATTTTGTTTAACCACTTTAAGAAGAAGTAGCAAATGAGTTGGAGCAGAGACATCATGAACACACAATTCTTCCTCCAGATAAAGATTTATAAGCATTTTCTCTATTATTTTTCTCTCAAGAGGTTAAAATTTAAACCTGATTGATAGCTTGATAATTTCAGGATCATCAGTCATCACTGCACAGTGTAGGTGATGTTGTGCTTACTAAGGATGTGGACAGGAAAATTGACAGACAGACCAACAGACAGACAGATAGGGTGATTCCAATATATCCCTTAGGTTTGTCTGTGGGGGTATAAATACATGTATATTCACTCAACCCTTCACAGCAGATAGACAGAAAAGACAATGATATTTTATATACTTCATATACATAATATCACTAGGGTTCTTGTGCCAAAAAAAAATTAAACAGAACCGAATAAGTGGCTAAAACCTAAATAAAAATCAAGCAATGCTTTTGACAAGTATGTAAAAGAAGAGAGTTTTGTGACTTAAATGGCAAAAATACTTCTTGAGCTTTCAAACTATAAATACTTTCAATTTTTATCATTGATCAGCTGTCTGTACAAAGAAAACATTAAACATTCTACACATTATGCCTTTACATATTACAGCATAACAAGATATCTGTAGCATAAATGGACTGAGTAAGCTGAGAAGATAAGGACATTATGATATCATGACACTTTATCTGGAAAATTTATGTTATGATAAATCACTATGATAAGCTTAAAACCTTTCATAATATACTTTGATGAAGAGAAAGAGATTTAAGGGAGAGGTTCTTACAGTAGCAGCATGGGACCAGACTTTTATCATCCATAATTATCCCTAGAAAAGTGATCAACAACACATAACTAGAATTGTATTGTAAAATAATGTTAATGTTTTTAGTAAGAAGTAGATTGCTGCATGTATTACATATATAACAAACTTTAAACTAATTCAAAATGTATCTATCTGTCTTAGACTCCCTGTATATCAACTTCACCATAACTAAAAAGTCTTCTCTTTTGCTATTTAGAATCTATTGAAAATCTTACCTTTGACCTCGACTTCAACAACATGTTCTATATTTCCCAGTTCAGATGAAGCAACACATGTGTAGTTTTTACTCTCAGTAACATTTATAAGGACCAGAGTATTGGTTCCTATATGTTCCTCATCCTCAGGGGTCAACTCTATTGGACCATCCCTGAACTTGACCTTTGGCATGGGTGAACCTACAGCTACACAGGTCAAGCTGACATTTGTGTGAGGATTGACCGAAACATTATTTGGTGGCATGGTGAAATGCGGAGGCACTCTTCTTACTGTAAATAGACAAACAAAACTGTAATTAGGGTTGAAAAATAGAAAAAGGCACCTCACTAGTTGTAAACAATAACCAAAACATTGGGCAATAAAGTATGAACACCACGACTGAAATTATAAAAAGGGGTGTGGGAAAAAGACAAAAACAATGTAATTGGAGAATTAACAACAGGAGTGATCTTGATCTAAACTCTTGTGCAAGTTTGAAAAAATCCTTTATCTGCCAAGTTATCATCTGCAAGTCAAATGGAAGGTATCACAAAGCACCTTTTCATCGGTACATATGTGGCTAAATATAAAATATATGACAGACCTACAGTTAACTCTGGTACAACAAAGCATGTGAAAAAAAAGTGTTTTGTTGTATGACTTTTTCAAATTTATACAACCTACTTGACAACACATAAATTCAACTAGCTTTGAAAATACAATATTTGATATTTTTCAATTTTTGCTCATGTACCAAATAATTTTTTTTGGTAAAATGCCAAAAAAAAACTGGGACTTGTATTGAAACAATTAAGGAAACAGTAGTTTGGTTACCAATGCTAGTACTTCAGACTTTGTTATGACTAGAAATAAAACTAGAGATAAAATATGCTTTAATGTCAATCTGAATATTTTCACAGCAATGATAAAAAGAGGAGTTTAGAGAAAAGCCAATCCTAAGGTTATTAACATAGACCATTAGAGCTGCATAAAAGATAATATCTAGTATATATAATCTTATCAAGTCTTGGGTTTTCTTTGTGATGGAATAGTCAACAAACATTTTTCTGCATGTGCAAGTGTTGTTATTCTAAAATGTTTGAAGGAACTCTCGTTCCAGTCAAAAATTTCCAAATAATGCATATCTCTTATTTCTCCCATTCTATACATCTGATTAAAATGCGTTTGACTGGGTGATGATGAAATGTCTGCTTTCTAGTTTTCTACAGACATTGTGAGAGAAACCAATGCTCCATTAACCTATTCATGATTTAAATCATTTTGTCACTCTCAATAGTAAAATTTAGATTTAACATGCCTGCTAACGTTTGCATGTTAAAGATAAATTTTACAATCTTGAGTAGAGAAATAATATATACCATTCATTACTGAAGGTAAATCTATGTTTCAATTTTTTTTTACACAATAACGATTTAAAACATTAGTACAAAATATATCATGCTAAAATGCCCAAGAATCTCTTCCAGATGGAAAGCATATTTCCTGGAGTAGTTGAAAATGACAAAATGAATTCAGACACACTTCCATAGAAATTGAAGCATATTTCTTAATACCTGAGTCAGCACTTCCTTTAATTGAAAATAATGTGTATGCCTTGCAAATATAACTGCCCCAGAGGGCAAAAGTAGGAAATGGAAAGGGTATATCTAGATAGAATTGGGTTCTATTGTAATGGGAACACATTCTCTGTGACAGTTCTTCATATAAAAAGCCTAGATTAACAATGTAGTACAGAATGAGAGTATCATGGAACTTTTACTACCAACTTATCCTGTAGAAAGCCTAGTTAAACACTGAAGTATAAAATACCATGGAAGATTAAGAGTATTACCTATCTTTTACTAAATTAATAGAGATTAATAGTATTACCTATCTTTTACTAAATTAATAGAGATTAATAGTATTACCTATCTTTTCCTACAAGCTCCTCATCCTGTAGAAAGCCTAGTTAAACACTGAGGAACCGAATACCCATGGGAGATTATCTTTTACTACCAGCTCATCCTGTAGAAAGCCTAGTTAAACACTGAAGAACAGAATACCCATGGGAGATTAAGAGTATTACCTATCTTTTACTACAAGCTCCTCGTCCTGTAGAAAGCCTAGTTCAACACTGAAGTACAAAATACCCATGGAAGATTAAGAGTATTACCTATCTTTTACTACCAGCTCACCCTGTAGAAAGCCTAGTTAAACACTGAAGTATAGAATACCCATGGAAGATTAAGAGTATTACCAATCTTTTACTACCAGCTCATCCCGTAGAAAGCCTAGTTAAACATTGAAGTACAGAATACCCATGGAATAGTGAGAATATCACATAACTTTTTCTAAATTTAATTTTCATCATCACAGAATTGGGATCAGATAAGTGTTAAGATCATATCAAGCTAAAAAATCAAGTACATCGCTCCCAATATGATTTTACCAATTCTTAGTATCAAATGTTTGAGATAAGGTTAGAAAAATAAAGACTTCACCCAAGAGGAAACCTACTGATATAATGAGAACTTGGCTGCCAAAATAGTTATTGGAATCAATGATAAGACCAAATTACCGTAACATAAAAAGATAGAGCCCAGTATGGGGAAGATATTTACAGGATCATTGTACTGATATGTCTGGTTATCTGTAAACAAAATGTGCTAAGTGGTTAAAAGGTACTGAACACTTTTAATACTTATAGTTTATACTTAATAATAAAGGTTTTATTATTAATATTATTAATGGTAGTACAGTGTACTATAACGTAACAAGCCATTACGGTACAGTCTAGGATTTTTGAAAATTATAGGTTTCACCAAGAAAACTCTAATAGACCTTTTTCATATTTCTGACTTTGACATGTTTTTTTTTTCTTAAACTTTGAGCAAAGGTAGGTAACTCCCCAAACTGACAGGCTGGTTTACTGACAGACAGGAGCAATGTACAGCAGCACACTACAAATTCAAATATTTTTCTTATTGGTAAGTACATTTATAATTTTAAATAACTCATTTTAAAACATTTAGCTACCTATAGAAGTGAAAACAGTCTAAGTTTCAAAGAAAAATGTTTGCTATTCTTCCTTTGACCAATGAGACCACCAAACCAGGTTGTCAGTTGGTGGATTACATCCCTTTGAAAAACTTGTTTAAATGGATTCCGTAAACACGACAAAAGATTTTTGAAAATACTTATCCACAATGAAAGTTTGGTTTCTGTATTTAAGAAAAGGGGGAGTGAAACATAATGTGTAATTTTCCCACACCAAAATTGCATTTGCCCTAGTTAACAGGAATGTGGAATCCTAGAACACTGAGTACTATCAAGATCGTATTTCTCAATGTCTCCCTCACTTACAGTATTAACTGATGTGATTGCTGGACTTAGTATTTCTAATATGAAGTATATTAGTGGAGATGTATCAATGTCATCAAGAACCTAAACTAAAAAGATATAGCCCAAGTCATGTCGAGTGAAATATGGGTAATACTGGACTTCTGCATGAAATTGTCCTGACAAAGATGGGGACACATATGATAAAAGACTGATAACTCATTATTGAAACAAGACATCCTCATTTCTTAACATGTCTTTCCTCCGATAATTTGAAAGAAAATTATGAAAAACTTCAATAGTTTGTCTCTCATTAGATTCATTTATTCATTTAAACTCTATTTCTAGCAAAAATTTCTTTTAAATGTCAAGGAAAAAAAATGACCCAATATGTGTTTCATCTTATAGTTTCTAATTGATTTTTCTGACTAATGAGGATTTTTAATGATCACAACAGCTGACTTCTGGACAAAAAAATCAATCTGATATGCTTCATAAACATAGTGTGAAAAAATCTCTAATTACAAAATGTCATAAGATGACTGAAACAACATATATTCCGCTTGTTAGAAATTTAATGCATTTATCTTAAGGACATACCCAGATGTACAGACAGGCATTGGAGTAGAACAAGACGTACAGACAGGCATAGGGGTAGAACAAGATGTACAGACAGGCATTGGAGTAGAACAAGATGTACAGACAGGCATAGAAGTAGAACAAGATGTACAGACAGACATTGGAGTAGAACAAGATGTACAGACAGGCATTGGAGTAGAACAAGATGTACAGACAGGCATTGGAGTAGAACAAGATGTACAGACAGGCATTGGAGTAGAACAACAAGGAACAAGGTATAATCAACCAATAATGGTCAATTTATTTGGGGAAGTGATTTTCTGTACTAGTCTAGATTTCTTGCACTTGATTTTTATATCTGTTTATAAATTCTTTAATGTCATTCTGTTGTGAATTTTAGATATGTCAGATAGAACAATTAAAAATGATATTCGTGAAACATTTATTAGAATAAAGTGTACTTCAGCTTTAATTCCTGTTTTACGGGAGTGTTTCAGTAGATTATTTTATACATAATTGCTCATTTATTAAAAATTGAAACACTTGACATTCAATCAAGTAATAGTTACACACTCAAGGGACAAAACATTTGTGAAACTGAAATTTTCAAAATCACTTCATCTATTTACAAAGAGAATTTCATGACAAAATGTGATGTACATATACTATATAAACTCAACCACAACTGTTTTAACTACTGATACAAACTGAACAGATGTTCCATAGAAATCCTATCTTTTTTATTCATTCCATTCAGTGAAATATCTCTCACTGTATTAAATAATCAACCCCTTTACTGACACTGCACTATTGTAAGTGTCATATATGGAATAGCCTATTGAGTATTGAGTTGAAATGAGTAAAAACAAATCAGAAACAAACGCTTCAATAACACTAATGGAATATAGTATTGTTATTTTAGCAATTTATTTTTTTCCCTTTAAGTCTATTTTCTTTTTCAATAGATCATTTTATTTTATCAAATCTTTAGGGTTTAAAAAAATAATTGGAAAATGAGAGTTTTTAAAAGCAACAGAAGTACTTGCCAATTAAGTTTCAATTAGTATTTTTTTTTCTATTTGAAAACTTTAATCAACATTAATATTTCACAAAAATTTGAAGTCTTAAATTTCCAATCAGTCTGGGAGACAATATTTAGTTCCATACAGCAGTAAGTTAGGTAACTGAGCAGCAAAACAGAAGATAATAATAACACTATCATTATCTGATGGTCTTCAATCAATTTCTCTCCACAGACAAAACTTATCTAGAATTTCTCTTGCAATGATCAGAGTTACAGGTTATCAAGGTTCTCCCTAGAAATTTCTTCAAAAACACCTGTCTTTTAATGAACACTAGACATCAAAGTCTAATTAACAACAGGTGTATGCTTGTAAATCAAAATTACACCAAATATTTTTAATAATTTTTTTATCAAGGTGAAACAATAAAGGTATATTTATGGATTGATTATCTACATTTATGTAAACAAGTTTCTGTTTTTCAAAGTGGTTTATTCTATAATTTCTGGGGCAT
Source organism: Perna viridis (assembly GCA_037379345.1). NCBI lineage: Eukaryota > Metazoa > Mollusca > Bivalvia > Mytilida > Mytilidae > Perna > Perna viridis. The sequence continues at coordinate 5,855,738 of CM074511.1, read as the reverse complement.
GTCTGTGGACTAATTCCAAGTGCCATGCTGCTTCCAGATTGTCTCCCCTTACAAGAGGTTACCTAAGTCATATAAACATTATGTTTGTAACATTCCACATAATGCATCTAAAAAAGCTCTTCTTAAATATCTTCAAGAATGGAGATATGTTGAGTGATGGGCTGTGTCCTTGAAGCTCATATGTACATTCTTGTCAGACTTTTTTTAAGTTAAAAAATATGGTTTTATATTGCCTCTAATCGTCACTTAAAGATCCTCACTGAATTAAACTTAATTAACAGCTATGTATCAACAGTGAGAGCATGTGAGGTCTTAACACAAAATTCTACTTCTTCTATCATTCAAAGCCTATCAGTGGTAAAAAGTCTCATTTAAACCTTATCTATAACATATCTGAAGTTTTCTGTTAATCTTATTATTATATCTTTAATTTGCCTTTAATCTCACTAGAACAATAAACAATAAATGGAATATTTACTATCTTAAATCATTTAATCTGAGAGGTTTCTTTCAACACCTTTGAAAAGTGTTTTTATCAAAATCAGGTTAAATTCAATTACTACTTTAGTATCACCAATGTCTAAAAAAATTGTCTTGGTAACATGTCAGATTGAGTAGGCCTGGTTGGCTAGTGAAGTTCTCTGTTTTGATATATTCTGTAATACCAAGGAACTTATAAACATAAACTTTGGTTATTGTCATTGCTTTAGAACTTACTGGTGTAGTTATTGCCCCACATAACAAACTATACAATGACTTTATAATGAATGTTAGAAGCCAACTAATTATAACATCTATAGCACAAAGATTCTTAAGACCTTGAAGCATGATCTAATGGTTCATTTACTAGTGTTATAATCAATCTGTGCTCGATCTCTTGTCATCTGTTTAAGTTGTATTGAGTAATTTAAGAAATGTTTATATATGTTTTCTACATTTCACAGCCAGTTAACTTAAATACGGAGCTATGTTTTTATTCATCATTAAATGAGACAAAAAACTGAAAAAAATCACATGGATCAACTCTACAAAACGGTGATGAAACAGATTTTTGTGAAAATCATTTCCCTTTTGACCATATGTTTTTTCTACTTTGTTTTAATCTGTGTTAGAAAAAAAAAAGGTTTATTTTCGACAGAGTGAAAATAGACTCAGTGTGTATGGTGAGACGCAATTTATTGTTTACTTTCAGCCATGTTGCATAACACTGTAACATTTTTCTCAAGTTAAGTTTTCATTTTTGCAGACTGATGATTATGTTTAAATCAGCATTATCCTAATTGATGGTAACTTTCTAACTAAGTGAAAATAGAGGGAGTATTTGTATAGAGACTTAATTAATGTTCATATCAACATGATATTATATAACCTTGCATTTATAGAGTTTATTTCTAGTTTTCAGACTGATTATTTTTTATTCAATTTTAGCTTTTTAACTGTACATTCTCAACTGTGTAATGAAACAAAATCCATGTGTAAGCTAACAAGTTATTACATCATGTAAACTTATCTCATGGTGAATTTTTTTTACTTGAATAAGACAGAGATAAACCTTTCTCTAATACATGATATCCGTTTCATTAGTTAACAAGTGCACTAGAGTTACTGCCCTTTACATGAAATTTTACAGCTGGTTCAGGGATGAATAATGAAAACAATTTTCTCTGTTATGTCAACATTTGATGGAAAAAAAGGAACAGATATAGTGAAATGCACCTTTATAAAAATGGTAAATACTTGAGTAGACAATAAAAGGTCTTCAATAAGTGTTAACACACCTTCAAGTAAGCTCTGGAAGGACCCGACAACAAAAGTAATAAAATACACAGTAACAAAATGTTGAAACTTTCTCGAAATAAATCAGAACGTCATATAATAATAACAAAAAGACGCATTAATGACCAACATTGACATTAGGGCAAAATCATTCATTTCTAGCCACGTATCATGCTGCAAGTGCAGCAGACAATTTGGAAATAATGGACAGACATCCGAAATCATTAAAATGAGATTAAAGCAAAAGAAAAATCATTGTATATCAATAATTTGTTGAAAATTTTGAATTTAATCTTGAACTTTATATCACAAACAATAAATTGTGCAATAAAAACCAATGCAGGGCCAAATATTTACAGGAAGATTTCAAAAGAAATAAAATGTATATCTTGGTGAACATACTAAAATGATAGCAAAATGTTTCCTAATTAAAGAAAAAATGAGTTGTAAGGAAAATGATAACATTTATAATAGCTGGATCTCTATAAGAAAATTTGTATACTTGAAATATAGGACATGAGTATTTTATTTAATTAAGTATAAACTTAAAATCCAAATAAAACATGTTTTGAAAAAAATCAAGCCATGGCATAGAATAAAGAGATATATGTGAAAAACTATTGTCTGACCCCTATGTTCTATTTTTAGTAATGGCGGCCAAGTTTTTCAACGGATCAAAAAATCCCCACTTCAGTTCCATGCAGGATACCCAAAGGAACATTCATACCAAGTTTGGTTCAAATTGGTCAAGTGGTGTCAGAGGAGACAAGTTTTGAAAAATTGTTAACGACGATGACGACGACAGATGCCAAGTGATGGCCATAGCTCATATGGCCTTTGGCCATGTAAGCTAAAAAATACTTGTACCTAGCATGTTTGTGGCCCCTTATTCTTACTTGGCTCAAATCACAATCTTCAAAATCAATCCCAGTCTTAATTTTGTGGTATGGCACCTTGTCATACAATTTCAAAAAGATTCATTCACAAATAGCTTTACCTCAAAAATCAATCCAAGTCTGACCATTGTAGTATAGAATATTGTAGAACAAAACATTGTGTCATAGACATTCCTATTCTTTTATTGGACTCATACACCATGTAGTTAACTTCCATGAAATGCTCGTTTTAGGCCTCTTTTTGGCCCCTAATTCTAAAATGGCTGGGGCCATAAACCCCAAAATTAATACCAACCTTCCTTTTGTGGTTTGGAACCTTTTATAAAATTTGATGAAGATCATCCAATACTCGAGTTACTGCAAGTTTCTACAGAAGACGACAAGGATGGCAAATTTTTTGTTGTCATATAAAAACTTAGGCAACTATCTCCTGCATCTGAAGTCATAAGGCAACCATAACAAGATACTGACCTTTAACATACAGCATAGCAGCAAATGAATAAGCCACACCAATACTGTTTGAGGCTACACATTCGTATCGTCCATGATCAGATTCCATACTGCTCTTTATCTGTAAATATCCTGGCAAAAAAACAAACATTACACTGATAATGGTTGAAAATAAAATTGTCAAAACAAATTTGTTCAAGTCAAAACTATAATCATCAAAAAAGGCATTTCATTTGAATGATTTCTTGCCCGTTTGTCCTCTTCATGGCCAGTAACTAGGGATCTACAAGCATCTCAGTCTTTTCTCTCTAGGACTTTCACGTACTACTGAACTCACTAGTCATTGTATGGACATCTAGATAGTTCAGAAGTATCATACACTGATAAAAATCCTCTCTAAGATGTCAATGAAAAGCTTCAGGCAAATAAACCCAACCTATTCTTATTGATCAGTATCTGATGAGTTTTCCCACATTATTAATTATCCAATAGTTGCTAATGCAGAGGACATTATCATGGTAAATTGACTGCACATTGAGGGACAGTAATGTTGCCAGAAACACTGATAATGCCTTGAGCCACAGACAAAGACATTATAAATGTTAAAGGCAATGTCCTCCAGAAAGGCAGTCAATTCATTGATAATGCCTCCTACATAATCAGTTATAGTGTTTCTTTCATTGTAGGATCTGAAGCAGGCATTACTCTGTAGTAATACTCTAGATTAATGCCCTGGCATTATCATTTGAAAATGCCCTCCATATGTCAGTGTACATTAGTGAATACCATATGACAATGTGTAAATAAGAATAGCCCATTCTCCACTTATATGAAACAACAAATCATTGAGATGGAACCCATCTGTATGGGGACCGCGATGAATTAAGCAAATATACGATATGGAGTTAGGTAATCTACCCGTATACCAAATATAAAAAGCCTACATTGAAAGACAAAAAAAATTACAGTCTGGACAAGAGTTTGTCACAAAAAAAAAAAACAGGAATTAGACCTTGAGATCAAAGTTCAAGGTCACAGGCCACCATCCATGGTAGGTGACACATTGTCTTTACATGATCTACCAACATGCCAAATATCAAAAGTCTACATAGAAAAGATAAAAAAGTTACAGCCCGGACACAAGTTTATCACTGAAACAAGAGGCTCCCAGGAGCCTGAATGGCTCACCTGGTTAAATTTTTGCCTTTTAAGGGTAATAACTCTAACAATGAATCGTCAGACAATTTTAACTCCATTTGATTCATTGGAGACATTTGTAAGCCTTGTAATAAGGATCATTCAGCAATTGAAAGCTATTGGCTAAACCTAACAGATTTGGAGATGTATGCAAAAATCTGCTGTCTGACCCCATTGTTCTATTTTTAGAAACGGCAGCTATGTTTTTTCAGTGATAAAAAAAATCTGTCATTACCATATGAAACAAAAATGTCACTTTCATTGAATTCTGTAGAGCAGTTTCTGAGAGAAGATTTTTTAAAGTAATAACATCATTAACGAAAAAAACTTTCAAAAAGGGCAATAACTTCAACATGGGTCAACAAATTTTCACCAAAATTTGATCACAGATAGATCTCTTCAGATTTTGGCTAAACCTAACTGTTCTGGAGATATATGCAAAAATCTGCTGTCTGACCCCAATGTTCAATTTTTAGTAACAGTGGCAATGCTTTATAACAGATCAAAAATCCAAATGGTCATTTTGTAAAGGATGCCCTTTAAAACAAAAATACCAACTTTCATTGAATTCTGAAAAGAAATTTCTAAGGAGAAGATTTTTGAAAATAATAACATTTTAAACAGCAAAAAAACGTCCAAAAAGGGCAGTAACTCCAACATGGGTCAATAGATTTTCACCAAATTTTGACCACAGATAGATCTCATCATGCTGAACACTTTTACTGGTGTCAGAATTCGGCTAAACCTAACGGTTTTGGAAATAAATGCGAAAAACTACTGTCTGACCCCTATGTTTTTTTTTTCGACGGATCACAAATCCTCACATTGGTTCTATGCAGGAAACCCCAAAGAACATTCACACCAAGTCTGGTTCAAATTGGTCAAGTAGTTTCAGAGGAGAAGAGTTTTGAAAAATTGTTAACGACTATAACGGACGCCAAGTGATGGCAATAGCTCACATGGCCTTTGGCCCTGTGTAGGTCCGGGTGTTAAAAGAATATGCCTGAAGCAGTGCTAAGCGTGTCGTAAAAGGCGACTAAATAGTGCTCAGAAACTAGCTGGCGGCTAGGTGCTCTGCCTACAGAGCAACTGGGATGTGTACCCCTGGCGTGTTACATGCTGGGGTTGTCAGGCTATAATACAGAAAACCTGACCGCAAACCATAGTGGTGCACTGTGTTGGGAAAGATGTCACGTTCCTGGCACGTTAAAGAACCCTGCTGTGGTATTCGATAGGAGTAGGAACCTTTGTGCTCCGCCACAGGAGGCTTAATTGCCCGACCTTACCCACCCCTCCCTTTTTCTAGTGGCAATCAAAATTTATCGACCCTATTATCCTTTTTTTTTTTTTTATTTCATCATCATTTCATGTTCATTTTATCATCCATTTCATGTTCATCTATGCTGTCTGAATATAGCTGAAATATTGCTGCTCGGACGTTAAACCCTGACAATCAAACAATCAATCACATGGCCTTCGGCCAGGTGAGCTAAAAAATGAATTGGACCTTGCGGTCAAAGTTCAAGGTCATAGACCACTATCCATGGAGCAATATACAAAATATCAAAAGCCTACATTGAAAGATAAAAAAAGTTACAGTCTGGACACGAGTTTGTAATGGACGGACGGAGACATCACTATAATGTGACCTTTTTGTGGCGGGCCCTAATGATGTATTTTTACGGTCATTTCACTGGTGTTAAATGCCCAACATGTAGTTTGTGATAAAAATTGAGCTTTATCATTCTATTACCTGGATCTATTATCTTTAATCTTGAATTACTGAGATCCACTGGGACTTTATCTTTAAACCATTCTATCTTGACTGGGTCCATTCTGTATGCCCCTGGGGCCTCAGCCTCACACTTCATCATAGCATCTCTTCCTTTTTCTACGGACTTCAGCTTGGGGTTCACTGTAATTCTTGGATACCCCTGTGGTATACCTTAAATAGAAAGAAAACTATTTATAGAAAAATGGTATACCTAAATATACTTTCTCAATATACATGTAATATGAATAGCTTTTTTCACATGCATACATACACATATCTAAATTAAAAGAGTGAATTGATTATAAAGTTTGTAAGGTAAGAGCATGCTTTTTAATATGTATCAATAAACTGTATTAATGTGTAAATACTTTAAAAACAAATGTGATAGAATTGTCTCCCTTTCTTCATAAAAAAATCTACAACACAAATATAAGGAAAGAGAAGGAAGAAAACAAGAAGCAAAGACATACTTATGAGTTAGTACCAGAAAATGTAGGGAAAAACAGTTAACTATAGCAAAGACTCCAATTAAAATCAAAACCAAGCAAAACTCTATTTCATTTTTCTGAAGCTGGTGAAAGAAAATTGTATGTCTTAACTCCTTTAACAGGGAAGGATATCAACTGCTAAGATGGTGTAATTCTCAAGGATATTTATTGTACAAAAAATACAAAGCAAAGCCAGATTTACCCCGACTGAGAAAGATGAGATCTTAAATGGCTACTTTACATAAAAATTTCAAATATTCAAAAGGAATAACAGGTTAAATTTCATAGATACTTATCAAACATACATCAACAGCATACAATATGATGGATATGCATGTAATAAATTAGTAATTTATGATAATTTCTTATCTCATCTTTCTAGATTTAAATCTCCTTTCAGTATTTTTCTTCAACAATATCAACTCAGGATAAAGCCTATGATTTGCACTGTAGACAACATCATGCCGATTTAATATCGGAGGTTTGGGGATCACACAGGTACAACAGGTCCCAACAAAATTGAAGGCTTCTTGCTGATCACTATGAATGTAATACATGGATTCTAGAAAAAATAAAATATTGTAAAACATGCCCAGATTTATGCTGTTTCATACCCTATGCCTTGTTTTTTTTTTTTATTTCTTTTTGCCAAAAAATTAAATAAAAATAAAACAAATTAAAACTTGAGAACAATGTAAAAGATATTTCAAAATCAATTTCCATAACTATAGTAAAACCTGTCTAATTCGACATTTTATCGTTGGTCCTTTTATTGTTGTTTCTACCTAAATTTCACAACAGCCTGTCAAACCCTATAATTCAGCAAAAAGAAGGGTCTTATTACGAAGGTTCCACAGTACCCAGGCCTAACCAATCCTGTGTAATCAGCAAGATACTTTCTATTTATACATGAACCTCAGCTGACCTTCAGGGATTGCACATTTTACCTGTATACATTTTTTTCCATTCTGGGTTACCTGTAAAGATTAATGCATACCTTTGATGACTCTGATAGTACCAGTAGTTAAAAAATTTTTGTGGTCAACTTTTGTCTTCTGGCTGGGAGAAAAGTTAATCCCACATAGTTGGGCTTTCCTAATGAAGGCAGCCATATTCATTATATAACAATGAACATTGTAAAAAAAAATATCAGCCAAATAATACATACACATTTATATCACTCTTTTTGTCTAGAAACTGTCATACAAAGAAACTCATTCAAATATATTTTCAGTAAGTAATAATGTGAAGGTTTTCAATTTTGGAGACTGGGAGACTCCACACCATTCAGAATGGAACCTTGTTAGAAATTGACTAATTTTCACAAGTAATTTAGTTTTTGGTTTGTGCCACTAATGTGTAAAGGGGAGTAACTCCAATATTGAAGATGAATAATTGTTCCCAACGAAATGCACCATGTAAATGTTGACTAACACCTAACACCGTAATGTAAACATAACATACAAACCAGATATCCTTTGACCACCTGACATCCCCAGGGGGTACAATGACTAAATCAAGTATCTTCTTCAAATCTTTAAATCCGCCCATTCTATTATTTTACTGGCCTTAAATATGACATTAACACTTACATAAGAACCTCCTGCATAGGGTTAATCTTAGGGTAGACACATCAGAGACATTTCTCTATCTAAAGCTAAACACTCCATCTTTATTTTTTTTTAAATTTTGATGACATTTCCATTGTAAGGAAGATTTTTGCTGATTCATATCTATAGTCTACATCATGGTTCTCTGGAAACTTGACAAAAACTGATTTGTATAAATGATCTACAATCATGTCAGGACTGTTTTGGTTAGTTTATAATGGTGTGAACATGAATGAACTAAGAATTAGCTTGTTACTTTAGACCAAAGTGTGGGAAAGAGAAGTATAGTCAAACTAAGACCTAATTTTCCTCTAAATCATCTTAATCACACCCATAAGAGTTAAATTGTACACCCTGAAGAAGTTTAAAATTTCTGAATTAAAGTTCTAATCAACTATGCAGATTTGTGGTATAGGTAAACTCTTATAATTCAACCTGCACAACTTTGAAGTGATTTTTATAACAGAAAAGATTCATTTTCTTTTCTTATAAAGCCTCCATGAAAGGTAGTTAGCTATATCTTAGATAAATATAACTTTCAATGACATTATTTTGTTTTATATTTATTTATTCTATATTTTTTAAAATTTTCTTTTAAATCAGTTCTGAAATCAACAAAAAGTAGTTTGGTCTAAAATGCAGAACAGAAAGAGAGTGAAATTTAAACCTTGAAGTAAAACCTGTGTTTTGAATGAATGCGTGTCCTTGAGAAGAATATAATCCAAATTTGGGTCCTTACCAATAAAGTATTGTAGAAATAAACAATATAAATGTATATTAGACAAGTAAAGGGTTCACACTGAATGACAAGTCACACCAAGACTATTTCATTCATGGAGACATCGGTAATCCTAAACCATTATAATTTATTACAGTATAAATAAGAAGAATAAAGGGAAACAACTCTTTGTCACAAAGGTCTAGATGCTTAACAACAGGTATTCAATTCAAGAATAGAATATCACAGACTCAGTTTGCTAATCCTTAAGATTTGACAGCAGAAATATTCTTGCATAATCTTTAAAAATATATTTTACTTAAGACAAATTTGAAACATCATTTCTTATAAAGAATTTTTTTTGCAAATGGGAAATTTGATTTTCTGTTGTTTCAATTTTGGGCCAATATAAATAAAAAATAAATTTCTCTGCCATCATATTTCATCACTAAATCTATATAGCATTAGCTTAAAAGTAAACATAGCATGATGGTGGTATTTTTAATATCATCATATGTCATGGAAAATGATATTTCTCACACACTCTTACTTTTGCTAAATTTCTGAAAACTGAAGTATTGGCCAAGAGCATTCAAATGAAGGAGTCCTTCAATACACTTTCATCTTTATCATCCTATTTTTGATTTCCAATAATCTGCACTCCTTACAGACATCAGCTGCACTTTATCACACTACTGGCCAAGAATAGTCCAATTGTGAGGTTTAATAATTCCTAGACTTATCTATTAAGTATTCTGTATATGATGATTCACTATGCCTTGGGACATAAGACCTTTACATCTGCTCTTTAAATTGGGTTGTAAATTTTCTTTAAATGAATAAATTTCCTGCTGATGAAATACAAGGGTCTTACAACAATATTTAACTTCTGGCCAAAGACAGTATGGTTCCACAATGACTTTTAAATTTCAATTATGCTGACAGTTGACAACGATAGGATGTCAATAACTAAAACCAATTTCACCGAAAATCTCCAAAATATTCATGGAAGGAAGTAAAACAATTTTAGAGAGCTCATTTCTGTTGCCATAGTAACATTTGTTCTTGAATAAAATCAATATGAATAGACTTCTATAGGAGTAGCCTACATTAAGTATAATTCTTGAGAAGCATTCATATCTGAAAGATCGGAGATCCATGTAACAAGCCAAATGAGCAGGTCTCTGTCACCAGCTAATCCCAGAGTAGGGAGATCTCATCATTACAACGGAAATTTACTTTCACAATAACACATTCAAGTTCCTAAGAAAGTTACATTTAATTAGAAATTACACAAAATATGTCATTCAAGATAAACTACAACATTCTTCAAAGAAGATGATTCCCTGTTCACAGTAATATGTTTAAAGTATAAGATAAAAGCCTTTATAAGTGAATATAAACTCAGATTGCATTAACTTAAAAAAAAAATTAAAATACTGGTACACAAAAAACAAAGAAGATGGAAGCAAGCAAACAAATGCTGTTATTATTGCAAAAAAAAATGTTTTCATAATCTGTCACCAGATGAAAGTAGACCAATGAAAGCAGATACTAGAATAGTTAGGAAATATTAGGTAAGGAACCTTGAGATGAGGAAACTCAAGATTAAAATTAATTTTAACACCCCAAAAAATAAAAGAAATCAATAAAATAAGATGTGACATACATATTCAAACAGATTGTATACCACTTTTATAAGTGCAATGCAGTGAAATACCACAAGAACAAAACAAAATATTAACATTGAACGGTATGTATACATTTTTTGTACTTAGAGGTTCTTCATTTTAACCTCTTCTAAATAAAAACAGAAGTAAGACCTAGCTTGGTCAATCTACATATGTGACAAACAGACCCTTGTCAGACCTGGCCTGGTCAATTTACATTTGTGATAAACAGACCCTTTTCAGACCTGGCCTGATTAATCTACATATATGATAAACAGACCTGAGTCAAACCTGGCCTGGTCAATCTAAATATGTGATAAACAGACCCGTGTCGCACCTGGCCTGGTCAATCTACATGTACATATGTGATATACAGACCTGAGTCAGACCTGGCCTGGTCAATGTTTGTATCCTTGATGGAACATATTGAATTCTATATGTAAATAGTGACACTGCTTTCTCCCTGCATTGTAGAGACCAGGGAAAGTTTAATTAAGTTATAAATCATCAGCACTGTCTGACACTACAGTCATAACAATGGATAAATTAAGTTGTCAGGACATGAGACAGTCTATACAGCTTATGTGAAAACAATAAATAAAAAAAAAACAGATCAAAACTAATGAGGTACTCTGAAGAAAAACTTTATCATATAACTGGAAAAAACAATAGCTAAAAGTACTAATAGATGTTATATATATCAGAACTCCTCAGCCTTTTTACTTACACATGAGAAAAACCTCAGAGGTATTATGAGGGGAAGAATCTGTCCGGAATTTGACTGATCCGATTTTAAAATTATTGTTTTACTGGTTAAAATTTTTACCATTACTCATTTTCCTAGATCCTGGCTTGGTGCCAAAATTCTTCACAAAGTTACTGTTCTATATTTCTAGTGATATCTTTTTAGTGCCACCTGGTGGAAATAACTACTTTGAGTCCTGCATATCTACAGTTCTGGCAATTTTTTTCAAGAAAAAAATCACCTTTCAGCATCATTATTTTTTACTGTAGCAAAAATGGCTGAGTAGTTCTGACTGTTCTATATATATATATATATATGTGTGTGTGTGTATCAAATGTACCTTAAGAAGACAATGACAATAAATTTGTGTCAGAATAGTGCATGTCAATCTGAAACCCTGTAAATACTGAATTGTCTGTCTGTTCTTACAAAACAATCCTCTAAGATCCTGACTATAACCAAACAATCATCTAGATTTATGACAATTAGAATTCTCAGTTCTCATCAAGTTAAGCCAATTAATGAAGACATAAACCTGTCAAAGACAGTACAAAAAAACTTTAAACAGTTCATACAGTTATAATGGTAGTGTTTTACACCTAAAACCAACCAATATATGTATATTACTGCCAATCCTGCAGGCTTATTATCAACATCACCAATATCATTTGTCTACCATCAGCTTATATTAATAATTAAACAAAGTTATGCAGTACACAATTATTGATTTTAATCTGATGTAATTGGATTCTATAAATTGGACCATCATGCATGAAGCAATCAATGCTCCTTCATCAAAAAAGCCACCACTGATCCAAGAGAATTTTTTGAAAACATGTAAATTTTTTATATCTTAATAATTGGAATGAAACAGCAGAGAAGTCAAATATCGTCAGCAAAGTGGCACTCAAAGCAGAAAAAAAACATCAAATATAGGAATATAAAGAATAATAAATAACTTTGACCTTGAAATTATATGATGATTTAGGTATATAGAGCATATGGTTAGTTCCTGAAAGCTCACATGATGAACATTGTCCCAGGACAAAAACCAAGTACAATATATATAATCATCTATATATGATTAAAATGTACTTATAGCCTGCCATGTTTTTATACTGATCAGACCAAAAACTTCAACAAGTAATGAATACTTGTAATGAAAGCAGCGGTGTTATGGGTCTATACAAGAAATATGTTACTAAAAACAAGAAGGACGAAAAATAAAACACACTGTATTTAATGAACTGTTAAGATTTAAGCTAGGTAAAGTCTTTCATTGTTAAGCTGCATTGTTAAGTTAAGGGAAAAGATATTTGGAAACAATATTAAGGAAGTTTTTGTCTCGGACAAGAATTACCTACCACTTTGATCAACTGGATATACATGTAAGTAAGCGGTTGTCTCCACTTCATCTCCATATGTATTGCTGGCCACACATTTAAACTCCCCTGAATCTCGCCGCTGTTTTACTGGCTCAATTCTCAAAACACTACCATACAGCATATCTTTGATTTCATATCTTTGCCTGTTTACAAGTCTTATCCTCTTACCATTACGAAACCATACAAAATTGGGTTTTGGAGTACCTGAGGCTTTACATACAAAGCTGATGGTCTGTTCCTCAGCAACAGACATGTTCCTCAGAGGCAAGGTGATGGCTGGTTCAGCTAAAAAGACAGAAAGTTCTCTACATTAACATTCTGTACACGATAAAAGAAGTATCTCACTACAGCAAAGGAAGGAATATATATAATATGGATTACATCCTCATAAATTACTGTCAAAATGTGCATATTATCTTTTAGAATGTATTAATAATATCTTTTACCATAAGGATTGAACATTTATATTCAAAGGTAGAGAGTAAGTTATCAGGATAAAATGAAATAGATTTTAACAAATATAAATGATATGTAAATCTAAAGTTGTAATACAACACTTATATCCCAAACAGTTTGTTGTTTCCAATAACATACAAGTCATCAATGTCACAAAAATATACATTTCAAAATAGAACAAATTTAAACAAAACTATTTTTCCTTTCTGTAAGTTAAAACCTAACTGATCATTATGTTACATCATCAATTTGAAAATATATATATATTTGAAAATTGTTAATTTGCAGTATCTTGGATCTGATATATATATATCAGATCCAAGATATTGCAAATTAACAATTTTCACATTGAGAGTATATATGTTGTTGAAGAATAAACCCAACAAACAATTCAGAATATAAGAATTACTATACAACATTAAACTTGTAAATATTTGTTAAAAATTTGAGACAGGAATGCAAAATGAATTGTCTCCCTTGATATGTTTTTCACAATAAAAAACAGCCTTTCAAGTTACAATATGTGACATTGTATAATATTTTAATTACTTTAGCAAGACAGTGCTGAAGCATTTTCCATACAGGATTGGGTTCCTTTAAATTTAAGTGTTCATTTATACTAAAATCTGATAAAGTTTGATGTTTGACAACCATGGCCAAACTATACATTCATTCATTCAACTACGTAAACAGATATGAAAAACAGTTATTGTTCAAGTAATAATCAAACTTTTTGGCATTTAAAGGGGTCCATTGCTGAGAGATCTGACCAAAAACCAAACTCTTAAGGTAAAATGTTATCAGACAGGAGGCATTGTAAATGAGCAATATTTTAGTGGTGGGCAATACATTCATTGTTAAGATGGTTTACAGCTACCATGTATGTCAACACTTGATTGTTATTCAATTACTGAAACAAGTTTCGTTTTCCCAAGGGGGACAAGACATTCAAAAGCAATTCCTGTCAGTGCAGATCAATCCCTTTGACAGGCATTACTTAAATGAAAAGTGACCACACATCTAAAGTCTTCAAAATATAACGCAGCGCAAAGTGGATGTTTAAAACAGAGCTTTAAAATAAAGTCTTTTAAGTGTAGAGGGTCTATCTGAGGGAATCCAGAAGTACCATTTAGACAACTTATCATCCAACTAAAGGGCATATAAACCTATACTTTAGGATCCACAGTTTTTCTTTGACAAAATATAAAGATAATTTTAGAGCTGTGAAAGTTTATTTTAGAATCATGTAAATAATGCCTTGCCAGAGGAGCTTGAACAGAACTTACTAATTATAATATCGGCATTTCTGAAGAAGGAAGGTATATTGACAACTTCTGTTTCATTATTGGCTGAAAAACGGATTCAAATAATAGTAGCAACTTTGTTTTTGTTTTTGTTTTTTTTTGGGGGGGAACTAAAGCAGTATAAAAAAATCAACTGTCACAAAAAAAAGAAGGACAACAAATTGTTCCTTTTCAAAAATATGTTTTTACTTTAATGTAGTGGAAGTCAATATTTACACCAAATGTTAATGCCATACAATTTAAGAACATCTTAAACGACCATCTTTCCCTATTGATTAACAATGTTTTTTTCTCAGTCTTTGATTAATTCAGGATGAACATATCATTTTGAATTGAACTCTTTAATCACAGGAGGAAGACAAAGTATGCAGTCCCCGTAATCAGGTCTGGGTTCAACAAAACAAATAAATCTTTCTGAGTAAACTATAACATCAAATTTTGATTCAGAAAAGACTAAATATAGACCCTCAGAGATTGATGATGATGGGCATGGAAATGTTCACTCTATGACTTCTATTGTCTGAGTAACCTGTATTTGTATAAAGCGACAAACAATAGTTGATATTCCACAGAAGAATTCTTCACATGGACATATTTATAAAACAAATTATCAAATAAAAAACATAAGAACGATCAAATATCACAAAGATTTACAGATTGTCTTGATCTGGTAGACTTCATATAGTTAATATTGGGACATGTATCAATTGAATGAAAAGGGGATGAATATCATATTTATAAATTTTCTGTATGTCACAAATAGCTGAGTGTCATGACCACATTAAACAAGAAGATGTAAATGACATGACACAATGCCCTGTTAATAGTGTGTGTGTTGTCAATGGTCTATCATGTCCAAATAATGGGTCATATATATAACGTCTCAGAATGACTCTATTCGCTACACTGCTCCATCGGATCAAATTGATACAGGGAAGATAATGTAAGCATAGAAGGGTCTGAAAATTTTCCAAGTATGTTAGAATTCATAAATTGTTTGTCGTTCCCTCCGCAGGACTAGGACTCGTACTAGGACATCACAGCCTACACATAGTCCAGCTCCTTAGATCTAGGTCTATATAGATTGAGGAGGAATGAGCAGCCAGTGAAAGCTTGCTGAGTGGTCTAGGCGCTGGACTTTGTGCAGGCGGTGTTGCTTTAGATGTCACTGCGGTACAATTTCGCAAATTTTAAAGTTATAACATTGTTGGGAATTTTTCAGACCCTTCTATGCTTACTTACATTATCTTCCCTATCACATTCTGAGACATTAGTGTATATATATACATATCATGATAACATCTCAGTAGCATTACTGTTAGGAATTAAAGGTAGTTAATAATAGTAATGAATACTGAAAAGCAATTTAGAAAAAAAAAAAAACATGACAAAGGCACAAACAGAAGCACAGACTAAAACCATGGACCCCCTCATTTCTCTCGAGGGGTCATACAATAAAGGGCAGGTGTAAAAAAAATAGAGTAATGCCTGTCTTTTTTGGTTTGATCTTTAACTTACTAAGATTGATTTCATCAGCATATTTGAAGAAAGGAGGAATAGTAACTTTCTTGTGTGTTTTGTCTGCTATAAATAGAATTGTACTCATCCTTAACTACTCCATGTTATAAAGTAGCCACAACAGAGATGTAAAAAAAATCTCAATTTCTAATACAGTAAAACCTCAGTAGCTCAAACTCCAAGGGACCATTAAAATGTGTTCAAGTTATTGGCAGTTTGAGAAAATTAGGTTTGTATATTCTGGATTTACTTACTTACTACAAATATTTTATGGATATTTTTCATTCACTTTTGTAAGGTTACTTTGATTTGTAGTCACTAAAAAATGCTGTGTTGGCTTAAAAAACTTCAAGTTCCTTGGTCAATAATTTATTTTTGTCTACAGTTATCTTTGATGCTTTCATTATGCCGACATCAGAACATTTTAGAACTTCAATCTGTACTATGTTATATTAAAACTACTAATTGGTGAAGACTAAAATGACACTGTCTAATGTTGAGGTTTCAGTTTTTCACACCTTTTATTACAAAAGTTGAAAAAAAAATGGCTGACAAGTTAGAGTTGGTGAGGGTTATTCTCTAAGATTTATTAACAAAGGCCCAACATGTCAGTTTGAGTGTTCGAGAAATCCACGGTTATTCCTATTGATTTTACAGGAGGAAAGTTTGGTATTTTGAATTGTGTTCAAGAAATCCTGGTTGTTAATGTATCCAAATTTGAGCAAGTGAAGTTCAACAATACTTATCTATTCAGCAGTATAAATGGGGCTGATCAAAGTGTATAGTAACAGGATTAAAATTAACCTTGTTTATGATATATTAATTAAAAAATATATATTCAAAATGCAGTTTCTGAATTATCATCAGGTGAAGTGATTGATATGGGTATCATTAATTTTCAAACATGTAAGCAAGGATAAGGAAAATTTTTCTGTCTACTTCCATTTTTAGGCAACATTTACAAATGTTATTAGAAAATAATCTCTAAAATAGCCTCGAAGACTTATTCCAAATCATTCAGTCATTTAATTATAATGACTCTTATTTATAGTGTAATGAGTTATTGGCCAAGAGCAATGTTCATCGATAATGTCATCTACTCATTAGATTTAAAAGCTTGGAAGTATTCCCCATAAATGTTTGCCCTCACATCTAATTCTTCATGATGGTTTCATGCTATTTGGACCATGAGCCAACAGTAATGCCTTTCTGTAGGATAGTTGTTTAATATTTTAATTTTTTACTGAAGGCATGAACTCTTCTTAGATACCTTGCAACAAGAACTGTTGTAAGGCCCATTTCTAAAACAAGCAAATTACTCACTACAGTTAAGATTGATAGATTGATAGTAGATATGGCAGGTATTTCAGGATAAGAATGATCAACCAATCAAACAGACCCTGCTTGGTACTAGACCAACAATCTGAGCCAAATGTTAAGTGTGCTATCACACATAAGCAGCAGTCCTCAGGCAAGCATGTCACCAATCTAACACATTAGTCTGACTCCAAGCCAACCTGTCGTCCATGTTGTTTGCTTAAGAGGAAAAGTAGTAATTTCAAATTGAAAAGTCCTTGATATGACCTTGTCTCCTTGCCTGAGAGGGAACAAACAACCTCCCGAGATCCAAGCAAGCACAATCCCAAGAGACCACTGAGGCAATGCTTGTACGGGGTTGTTATTATGAGTACAGTACATATTTTCATAGTTTGCCGATATTCATTCTAGTCCAAAAATTTTATCATCTAAGTTTGATTGTTTTTATTTTTAAGTTTATCTTCTTGCAAACTACGAAACAAGTAAGAACCAGTTAACCAAAAACTGGATACAAAACTTTATAACTTGAGTAGTTAAACTTTTTCATACTAAACGGGGTAAAAGATTAATGGTAGCCCACTCCCCAACGGCGACCAGAAATGTGCCTGGGTGACAATTTTTTCCATTTTAGTAGCCCAGCTGGCGAATTGCCAAATTTTTTTATTGTAAACAAAAGTTGTGGTTGGAGTTTTAACTGGTTACCATTCAATCAGAAATGTAGTGTCCCTAGTTAAATTTTATCAGTAACCAGTTCTAATAATACAGAAATTGTTCATAACCGATGTTGGTTTCTTATTTAGAATTGCTTTTTAATTTCCACATCCGGTATTTCATAAAATGTGGAATTTTATTTCTGGGGTTAAAAAACCCCAAGAAACTGTCTGAAAAAGTCTGGGCTACCAACTTTTTTTCTGGGCTAATTGACTTTATAGTTTAGTAGCCCAGGTGGCTACTAGCCTCAAAAAGTTAACCTTTACCTCTGCTAAAGGCATAGATCAAAGTAAGTAGGGATAGCATTGGGTAGTATTCTGTAATAATGAAAAAGGAGGGATGTCTAATTAGTTCTAAAACTGAAAGGGATTATTTTTACCAGATCAATTCTATCTGATTAATTTGTAAGGCTCAGTGGATGTGAGGTTTTAAACTAATTTATATGGTAATGGCCCAGAGAGAGATTTTAGTTCTACAAGTAACTATTATAGTGATCTGTCAGTAAAGCATGAAGAGATGACTAATTTATAAATAAAACATTCATAACAATAAAAATGTTATTTTACAAGAACAAATATTGCTGCTTTTGAAAGATCAATAACCCTAATAACAGCTTTCATGAAACTACTCCCCTGATCCCTAATTAACAAGATGTCCTTAAATCCTGGGTGAAAACTCATTTTAAAATAATTCAATTTCTTCAATCATACAAAAAATTTTAATTAAAAATACCCAATTAATATGTCTAAAGCAATTATTGCCTGATGCATATTTGTACCAGTTTATTAAAACCCTAATATTTTTCTCTTATTTTATGAAGTGAACCTGATTAATTCATTACAGCTCCATTAATATTTGATGAATTTATGGCACAATAATGAATATCTATACCAAAATCATTGATGCTTAGAATAAATGCATTTTCAACAGCTAGGGTATGCCCTAGTTGGTACATCTAAATTGTTTCAAAAAATATCATTGGAAGGTTAAAGTTATAAATTTTGTAATCAATATAAGGCATGGACAGACATGGCAGGACTAAGTCTTTCTTCCTTCATACAAAAAATTAAAACTATGCAGCAGGAAGCAGCATACTGTTTACAAACTTATTTTAGAAAAACCTAGAAAATAAATTGGCAATAATAAGTCCATTTATTAATAAAGAATGTAAGTATGAGAATGATTATTGGTTCAAAAATATAAATATCCTCTACACTGAACTGACATATTTAAAGGACAAAATAAGTATCTTTGTAGTTTTACAGTCAGTTAAAGCAATCCAGACAATCCTGCTTAACTGTCGGAACACCTTCCAATGATGAAATAAGCATATATTTTGTATGCCTAGAGAGAAAGTTGCCATAAAGAAGACTTGACCAATAATTACCTGGGAGCTAATATTTCTTCCTTTATCTATCAAACATACATCATCCCCCCTTTTTAAGAACAGATTTTAAGGAGACAATGATTTATTGCTTACACAGACGGAAGGAATCAATATCCGGAGGCTTTCACATAGAGCATCAGATATCAATGATCTTGACCAAATCAGTCTGATGAATACATAGATAGAAAGACAATATCATCTCATGCATACATAAGTAGTACTGGAGGCAAGTGATGAGTCAAATATCACCCTTCATCTAGGATCATCAAATCTCTTCATCTCCTTACCAAAAGGTTTCCAGAAAGAAATATAGAATATGTCAGGGCTTAATCTAGAGGGAGAAATGAGCAGAAACTTCTCCTTGTTTGTGCTCAGCTCTCCCATTTGTCTTTGACAGGGAGAAGTTTTTGCACTAGATTACATAGACAAAAATGTCAATATTGTTATTTTTGAAACATAATTTACTAAAGCACTGATGTCTACATTAGCCCCAGCACTGTCTGAATAAATGGTGATAAGAAACAATAATAAATCAAAGACTGAAGTCTTCCAAGGTTCTAATCGTCAAATATTCTATGCCACTGATTCTGGCTTGTTTTCAACATCCAAAAATGGCACAAATGCGATATGCTCTAGAACTGAGTGACTTCCACTTGAATCTTTGTTCCCTTGATATGATTACTCTTTCAAAACTGTAATGACCTGAATGGTTTTCAATCAACTCTCAAAATTTTAGCAATCTTTGTGTCGCTTATGATATTGACCAGCAAACCAGATTAGGAACCAGGTTAATCAACTGGCAATGGCTATTTATATATATCGGGGCCCAGGTAATACATATGACCTTTATAGTCAATTGTAGCAAGCCCCTGTATCTGAATCAGAAACTGAATAATGTTCAATGCTAACCAATCATTTCATCTTTTAATGTAAACTTCCCGTCCTCATACAGGCAAAAAACACAGGTAGAACACATGTAGGACATTTAAGAGGTACATAGTGATCTTGTATGAAGTAGAATTGATGGAAAACAGAGCACCGATCAGCAGCTGGAATAGTGGAATACTAATGTATAATTATGCAAATCATATGCGAATGTAAAGTACTGAAATTCTGAGTACAAGAAGTAACTTATGCTAACAATATTAGTGACTTAAAAAAGTGAATTGTTCTTAAGAAATGGTCTAATATTACTAGAAATATAACAAATGACATATGAATTTAAATGAGTTGACAATGAGTTACTAATAAACTGCCCCTTCCTTACTCAATATGAATATAGTATATATATTTACTTAGTGACTGAAATTTTTTTTTTTTTCCATTTACTGCTATAGGCAATTCATGGCACAAATCAGAGAAAATGACTTCAATCCTCACAATTACTCGAAAAGCAACAAAAGTACATCTAGATGTACTACATGTAA
This sequence comes from Perna viridis, assembly GCA_037379345.1. Classification (NCBI taxonomy): domain Eukaryota; kingdom Metazoa; phylum Mollusca; class Bivalvia; order Mytilida; family Mytilidae; genus Perna; species Perna viridis. The sequence continues at coordinate 5,834,909 of CM074511.1, read as the reverse complement.
CTAAATGTCTACTATTTGTGAAATGTTCATTTTCACCTAAATGCTATTAGCAGTTTTACACAGCTGAAGCAGTGATATCAATGCATTGTAACTAAACATTTACAAGACCAGACACATGGACTTTAAAGTCTTGTTATCTTATGTTTTATCCTCATTCCTACAGATGAATTTTAATTAATTTTTGATCAACTTTCCACCTCTCAGCTTTATTGACAAAGGAAAACCATCCTAGAGATTTTCAATTACTTCAGAGTAAAAATCAAAAGAATCATGATCATATGTTATTAATATTTAAACAAATATCACATAGTGACAGAACTATCTGCTACCCCCTAGAGCTTCTCATATTAGACAGGCAACCAGAACAATAAGTTTCAATATGAACCATCAAAGCTTCAACAGAGAGTTCAGTGAATAGGAAAACTAGCTAAAAGTATTACACATATATATATTGTTGGTCTATGTAATGCCAATATATGGAAATGTCCTGAGGGAGATCAATATAAGAATTCCTATAACTGTGTTTTAGTTTTAATGCCTATTCCTCCATTGATGTTTCTGTATTGTGATGTGAAATCAACAAATGGTTTGATCAACAAAAGGTGTGTAAGATGGACTACTAGACAAAGACACCACTGTATTAAACATCTGATCCAAACCAGTGGTCACATTCTGCTCCCAATCCTCAATCAACATTTCTCTGATCCAAACCAGTGGACACATTCTGCTCCCAATCCTCAATTAACATTTCTCTGATCCAAACCAGTGGTCACATTCTGCTCCCAATCCTCAATCAACATTTCTCTGATCCAAACCAGTGGTCACATTCTGCTCCCAATCCTCAATTAACATTTCTCTGATCCAAACCAGTGGTCACATTCTGCTCCCAATTCTCAATCAACATTTCTCTGATCCAAACCAGTGGTCACATTCTGCTCCCAATCCTCAATCAACATTTCTCTGATCCAAACCAGTGGTCACATTCTGCTCCCAATCCTCAATCAACATTTATGTTAAGGTTTAGTTAAGATGTAATGCTAACATATTCTGTATTGCTGAAACCTGTTTAGTACTGTAACTTAACTTGTTTACCTAACATAACAATATTTCATGCATGTAGCTCAATATAGACCAAACTGCCTATACACGTATATATAACCTAAGTACAGACCAAACTACATGTATGTCAGTAAAGACCAAAATTTCTATACACATGCACTCAAAAATTTGAAGAAAACCATTGTAATTTAGGAATGCACATCCTAAAAGCTGATATTGTGTATGGTATCCTTTATTAAATCATGTTTTACTTGACATTCCAAAAGTTGGCTAAAAACTCACAAGAACTTTTCACACCACTATCAATAAACCATGGACATGAATTATCCCTAATAACTACCAGTCATAAAATGATAAAACCAAAGTCAGACAAGAGACTCTTAATAATTTATTGCTATGAAAAACAAACAAATATGCCTGTATTTTATAGGTTTGTACTAATTACATAACATGACAAATCTTACACAGCAGAAGGTGGTATAGAACTGTCCCTCTAGGCTACACCCTGACTCAATCCTTAAAGTTGGGACAAGAGGAGAGATATACTGGAAACTATTAAACTGGGGCCACTACAAGCAACAGAAGATATACACTGGAAACCATAAGCTGGGGGTAAATGTATGCTTCTACAAGCAACTGGGGATACATATAGATATATACTGGAAACCATTAAACTGAGGGTAAATGTATGCTTCTACAAGTAACAGGAGATATCATCCAAGCAAACCTACAAGACCACAAACTACATGTAATTGTATATACAATATGTATTCCTCAATAGTGAATAGGTTTTTTTTCATTGAGTGTCAACATTAAGGTTCGTCGAGTGATTGCAACATACTCCTGACTCCCTAGTGACAGGAAATGGTAATATATACCTTCATAGTGGTCTTTCATCAGACTTTCTTGGAAGTGTCTACATGTTTTCTCCAATCAAAAGGTAGAAATGATACATGTAAAACAGCATGCTGATAGTAGATGTACTTATCAGAGCAAGCCTTGAACTTCATTTCTAATCCCACTGTATGTGACTATGTGACTATATACAGGTTATGGGCAACAGATTGCTCTTATTACAAATTCAGATCAAGTCCGACATCAATTTACTAGGGGTAACAGCTTTCTTATAGTGTGACTATGTCACTAGTCAATGAACCTTATCCAACTATTGTGGGGCTACAGCTTAAGTGGATGTAGGAAACAATCAATCATAACTTCCAAGAAAGGGGCTATTTTTTTAATATAGAGATTACCAATTCAACTTTATAGGTGCAAAAATGCACATGGCATACAAATTACAGTTCAATCAGAAATCAATGATTAATATGCACATTGTAGTAATAATTTGACAATGTATTTGATCATGTTAGTTTTGTGTAACAGTTGGCCTAGAGTCAGTACAATTATGATGTAATCCACAACAAGACATCAATGTTTTCACAACCATACTTGTAGAGTTTGTTAAAATTGTATTTTGGTTATATTTTTGACCTCTACAAAAATGATTCACTAATAAAAAAACTATTGTTAAATGTACATCAACAAAATTTTACCATATTGCAATTCAACTGAAAACCACAACTAAACATATGTTGACACTGTAAGGTTATAACAATGAGTTGGGTGGAGTTCTGCTTTATACAATGTAGTATAAAAATGAAAATATTAGTGATGGAAAACATACTTTAACTTTTTACATCACAATTTAACCTTAGGCACACCCATCTACACATATGACTTTTGCAATGCTTTGAAAAAAGACCAGGAATTTCATGAAATTATCTCTGCCATAAAATATTTAAATCATGCATTCTAGAACCTAATGACATCAGAATAAGTGCTTCTAAAAGTCACCTGAACTAAAAGAATTTTAAGAACATGCCTTCACAAGTCTTATTTATTTCCTTGTATTTTATTTTTTGATAAGAGGTTTGTTTAGAAGCTTGTATATCAGATTTTATATATGTTTTGTCAACATGGCTGTTCTAGACCTTTTGTACCGATGACTGATGCAATGAAATGTTACTGGTCTATCTAAATACCAACACAGGAAGAATTACTCATCTAATTTAATGAATTTTCATAAAGTCTTTGTTGTGCATTTCAAATTGGGAAAGACAGTTCAGAATTTAAACTCTATCTGGGTAAAGCTTTGAAAATCATCAGATTTTTAGGCTCTTGTGAGAGGTTCTGAAGGAAAAAATGTCCTTATTTGACTACTTTGTTACAACTATGAATTTAACAATAGTCTTCTGAAATTATGGCATCAAGGACTTGAAACTTTCAAGTTTAAGATATTAGGTCACAACAGAATGACAGAAATGAATAGAAATTTATGTGCAAGACTGTTAAAAGTGAACAAATGACATGGGATAGCTACATTAAGACTAAGGGCTACATTTTTTTCACATTCTACCAAAATATTATGTAAGAAATGTATTATTTCTTTCAGAATGTGGTGTTAAGTGAACTTGATGCAACATTTATGATGAACAATATCCTATTTAAAGCTATGTAATTATTAATGAGAAACAATGTGAAGGACTATATACTTACCATACTGAAAGTTTTGTTTGTGACAATTATTGATCATACTCATAAACTATAGTACTATAGGGAGTTTGTTGCTATGACACATTGGTTAGAATATGCTTATTCATTCAGAATTAGCTTATTTATCAGATCAGTTATGTACATTGTATTCCTTTTGTGGATGATCTGAAAAAATCATCCCATAAATGGTCCTCCATTAAAAAGAACATAATTGTTATTTTTTACCATTGAACAAAGAAGAATACTTAATGTGGACGAATTGATTGATCCATCATTTACCACCATGGCGTGTTGGACATCTGAAGAGATAATACCAGCAGATACATTTTATAACACAACTCTTTCTCTTTTTTATTTCTAAAGCTTAGACTTCAATAGCTTTTAATTGCACAATTAATTATTTAACTAATAAAAAAGGTTTTTGCATTATTTTGTAGAGGGCACCAAAAGTGCTAAAAGCTAAACCTGGATTGAAGTGAAAAATCTCTCAGCAAATTCAAGACTACTAGTGAAAGATAGCACTAAAAATAAGACAAGATCGTGCTGAACAGCACCAAACCAATCCATACTGAAGTTTTCAGAATGATTAAAGATTTTTTTCAACATTTATGGTGCCAATAGATGATGCATATTCACAGGTGTAACATTATTAAGGGCATATGTATGGCATGGTTATATTTTGTCACAGCTTCTAAAGTTCTAAAAGGATCTATTCAGAGGGGAAAAAGTGGTCATACTGAAACTGCAAGAGAGAGAGAGAGAGAGAGAGAGAGAGAGAGAGGGGAAGTGGTGAGACAGACATGTATGTCATATGCAGTATTGGTATTTATTCACAGAACTATAGCTTTGATTTGAAAAATGACATGAAATCAGATTGTTCTACATGTACATGTATATATCTGACATACAAGTACTGTACATAGGAAAAATATTCATGTTAATTACCTATTTCTAATCATAAGTATAGAGAGGGAACATTTATTTCCTAACACAATCTGGCAGATTACAGTCCACATATCTGTAGGATCTTCCAAATGACATAAGTAATGTCTACTAAGGCCTGTCATCCTAGCATTTGTTTGAAAAAAAAATTGGATCATTGGCATATTTGTTTTATTCCATGTTATTCTATTATATAAATGTCAAGCGAACATTGAAACATGGCAGGTCTCTTTTTTACGAGGCAGTGACTCACTTTACCATAATCAGAATTCTAAAAGCATATCAGTTAGGGATTAGTATTGACAAACAAACAAATTGTTTCTACATTTATTCTATGAAATATCACATTTTTATATGAAACTGAATTTTTTTCCCTTCTGTCTACATAGAGCTAATCATGCAAGCCTTCAGCAAACTATAACAATAAGAGTTCTGACAACTCAGATCTCCATACTAGCAACTAATTCAATCAGACAAACAAATGACAGTTTTATCATACTCAGAATAAGTCAACAATCCAAAACCATTTTGGAAAAACAAATGAAAAGATATTGATCCATAAGGTCTACAGAATTAGCAATCATAGGAATGACAGTGTCCGTTGGAAAGGAGGTGGACAAACTGACAATATTATGCATTAATCAATCAGAAACGAGAATCAAAGAAATAAAATATGTTCATTAAGTAGATTGGACACTTAGGCATGTTAAGCACTAATCACCAAAATGATACTTAAAACAAGCTTGACAAGAAAGATAATAGGACTCAGTTTGGCCAACACAGCAAGTTTCACTGTAAATTTGCATTAAACTTAATGGTAATTCATTTTTTTCATTTACTTAGGATATGAACTTGTTATGACTAAATTTGTCTTCAACCAACTAACAATGGTTAAACCAGTTTGATACAAAATGTACCTTCTGGAAGTATGCAAAACATAATCAAAAGTAAGAATCACAATACTACAATGACTGTACAAGTCTGACTATAGTGATAATGTGTACATTGACTGTACAAGTCTGACTAAAGTGACAATGTGTACACTGACAACAGTGACAATGTGCACACTGACTGTACAAGTCTGACTTTAGTGATAATGTGTACATTGACTGTACAAGTCTGACTAAAGTGACAATGTGTACACTGACAACAGTGACAATGTGCACACTGACTGTACAAGTCTGACTTTAGTGATAATGTGTACGCTGACTGTACAAGTCTGACTTTAGTGACAATGTGTACACTGACTGTACAAGTCTGATTTCCATGACAATGTGTACACTGTACAAGTCTGACTACAGTGACAATGTGTACATCCACTGTACAAGTCTTAATTATACTTGTTAGAAAATTTGACAGGTCACAGTGATCGAATTAAAGGGAAAATACTAGCTAAATTCAAGTTGAAATTCAATTTTTCTAGTAGAAATTATTTCCACTCACTAAAATTTGCTAGTGGAATTCTGTATGTCATATAGGTAAAGTCCAGAAATCACCCCAAAACCTTAATTTAGTGAGTGTAAATTTTCAGTACTTGCTTAATTTAGTTAGAGGGAAAAATTCTGACCATTTAAGTGGGGTTAAGACAAATCAGAATGAATTCGGTATCAAAGTAAAAAATATTCTTACCCAAATTTTTGAACCTATTCACAACTTAGCTTTTGAATTTAAGTAACAAAATTTCTGGCGTGAAAGCAAACATTCTCCCAATCACAAGAAAATATCAATCCCAAAAACAAAAATTTAAAAATGCTAGAAGAATCAATGAGATGTTTTTGTTTTTGTTTAGTTTCTTTGTTTTTTGTTTGTTTTTTTTTAGAAAATCTGAACATTTCTCCATTACATCCCTTAAGGGCAAAAGGTCAGTCAGAGTTAACATGAAAAGTAAAAAATGCAAATCATTTATCAATGTTTACCATCTATTAAGGGGAAAAAACGTATTGGTTTTCTTTCCAAAATCAAAGAATTTCTCACAATAAAGTATAAGATGTCTCAAGGGCTTACACTAAACAAGTTAGAGAATTTTTTACTTTGATTAAAAGGAAGACAAGATGTTTTGTAAAGATTTTTCGTACAGTTTGTCAAATATTTATATATCTGATAAAATATCACTTATTCACCAATGTTTAAATTTTTGTTAAAGATGTATTGAGGATCAAAGGAAAAAGCCCTTAAATTTGATGCAGTTTATCTTATTCTTTTGGGTGGATCCATATCTCAACAATGTTGATTTTTTGTCAGTTGAGGAGTTAAATATTTGCAGGAAACTTAGAAATACATAGATATGCCATTGCCGACTTCTATTTGGTCAAAAGTAAAAGGTCAGATGTCTAATCCAATGACATATAAAATCCCTTAAAATAATATTTTCTGTATGAGACTAGACAGATTATGACCCATCAATTATACCATTCCCATGCTGAGGGAATTCTGGGAACAGGAGATTACCCAAACCTTGTACTAAAGGTGGTCAAGTACATGTATTTAATACTAAATATTAATGAAATGTTAAGATACATGTACTGACAAGACAACCAAACACTACATTCAGAAACTGCATATTTTGATCCTCATAAATAATGAAAATGCATTCTTTATCTGCCATGTACATGTATATATTTACATGCATTAAATCACATACAACATATCTATATATATGTAAAAGGTCAATGAGACTTTTCAGCTAGCCTACATGTATAGAAACAATTTCTACCAGTACATGTGTATGTCAATACTGAGCACCAAAATAAAAAAGGTATGAATGTACAAATATTAAAAAAGTTAATTACAGAAGCAGTCATAACGAAAGGAAATTGCTTTGTAATTTAAAATGTGAATGAAGAATAAGTTTCAACTAAAAAATGTAGAAAAATAGTTTTAAGTTCTTCAATATAAAAAATGCATTTTCATACTAAACTTGTATACATTGTGCTTGAATTAGAAATATACTCACTTCTTTCATTGTTCTGGCCACTGCTAAACTGGACCATTAGGACCATAGCCGTAACTAGTATCAACCACATCGTTTTAAGTTACAGAATCATCTGTAAAAAATTGAAAATAAAAAAAAATCACAACATCAAAGTTTTTACCAAACGTTTTGACAACCCTTCCACCATATATGGTTAGTACATTACAGTGTAAATCTTCTCTGTTTTAGTTACATTAGCTATTTTGGGATCAACAAGAGACTGGAGCAGATCAGATATGGAATCCAGAACATAAAATTGTCACAGTCTACAATAATCCTGAATGTTGAAATGACAAATCTAAATCCAAGAAATTGTTATAAATTCACAAAATTTACCAAATATTGCAAGTGTCGACGCATAGACAAATTCCTGTTATATCATCCATTAATATTCATTTCAGAATTATCATTACATTGTAGAAGTTCTCTGGGAAGAAAAGACACCAGAATTGATGCAGATTAGTAAGCCAATAGCTCTATCACTAACTTGTCAACTGCACATGAAGAAATTTCATTGTGAAAAATAATAATCCTATATTTTCATAATAGACACCAGCACTAGCTGTATTGGTTTCTTGTATACTATCCTGCTGGCTGTCTGAAACCAGATGTATTGACTGGTGTACACGATGATGTCAACTACTGAATATCCAAATTATAGGTGACAAACAATGGTCCAATAACATCGGACCAGGCACAGTCCTCGGGGTTCTATTATCTGGTCCTTGTCAACTATTTGACAATTTTATCATTTGATGACTTCTCAGAAGATGATAATATACTTAATTCATTGAGTACACACTAAAATATCTCCATGAATGAAAATTAAAATCCGTCTATGTCCCACAGGGCTATAAAATCTAGGTCAGTTTATAATCACACAGGTATACAATTTATTTACAATTATTTACCTGTTTAAACAACACCTGGATTATAAAACTTCAATTGATATCAAAATATAGAACTCACATGATTTTTTCCAGAAGTTTAGTTCATTTTCCTCTTTTTCTAGTGTAATTCCAATTGGAAGAAATTTCAAGTATACATTTTTCACTTCATGGTTGAAATTACATTCAGTCAATCCTTGTACAGTTAAACCATGGTTCAATTTATATGATCAGCCAATCAGATTGGTGCTTGTTAAATCCATGCTGTCTTTGTCATATGTCAACATTGTGGATAAAGGGGAATAACTTGTATTGCCTCAGGTAAAATGATCTACTCCAGTATAATTTGTTCACAGGTGTTAATTTTAATCAAGTAGGTAAAGATATCAATAAAGGCGAAGTAATTATTACAGGTGTAATAAATAAGAGACTTGTAATATAATTGGATTTCCTTTCTAATTTGAGATTTGTAAACAATAATAAAGAACAAAACAAATAGAATTTAATTTGCATAAGTGATTGGACAAACAGAGAAAATTGTCACCACTAATGACAATATAAACCATATGGTGTTACAAACAGAAATAATTCAATTATGTAATTATAATTGTTATTGTGTATACATAGATAGTAACAGTTCATACTAATGATTTGTCTGTGCTTTAATGAAAAGAAATCTACATAATATATCTCAAGATAGAAAAGGAAATGTGAGTCCAGCTTCATAAATGACCAAACCAAAGATGATGAATAACATCACTGTAAACTTTTACAAAAACAATTTTCACCCAAGTTGAGGCCAAGAAAAAATATATATGTTAAAGATTACCCAACCTAACCTAGCACATTTCATTAGTATTTTTTTATGAAATGTTGCAAAGCTATCCTTTTAGTTGAGCACTATTAAAGTCAACAAGTCTATATAAAATTATTTTTAAAATCTACCTATCTACACTATTTATTCATCCAATGTAGACTTAAACATTTATTTTTTTCTTGGCCTTACATAGACAGCTTTACTTTACTACCAATATACTAGAGAATTCAGTGTGGATTGCAAGCTTTTCTAGACATAAAACTGAAGTCTTTAACATGAACAAATATTATCAAACAAGTTTTAGCTGTGAGATCAAACTGGGTTCGATTGAATGTAACACTTTTCTTAAAAATAAACTTATGGTTTTTGTGTTAACAGTTTGCATTTTCTAATTGTCTTAGCTGCAAGGGAGACAACTCAGCCTTACCAAGAATATGTTATCAGCAACAAACAATTTCTTCACATATCTTCTGCTACATTGTCCTGAAAAAGAGATCAAAGTTAAAATTTAAAGGATAAAACTCATTTAATATTTTGTTAAAACATATTAAGCAAATGGCTACAATAAAACTGCATGACCAGCAATGGTAATGTATGCTTTGGTAACTCTAGACTGAAAATTTAAGAACACAAGTGTTCATTGACACTTTAATCGTAGATGGATTATATCAAGGCAAGTATTAAGTTTTACTCAAATGATTTTAAAAAAAAATCTGCTTTCCAGTTCACTTTCAGTCAAAACAAAGTTGATGCATTAGACAGTGAGCAATGTGAACTATTATACAGTATCATATCATCCTCAAAGCATATCTATTGTAAAAATATCACACAAAGTTATCACTTCAAAATCATAAGTATTCCTATTCAATGAACACTATAACCAGTCATGCAATGCAATTTGATAACCCAATACACACAATCCTAACAAAGAAAATAATTCAAACCAATTTACACAATGGTAATTATTGATAAATTTTTTAAAATAATTTCAAATGTAAATAAAACATGAATCTATCTACCTGATCATTCCTGCTGTGAAATGCACTTTGAATTATCATTTGTTAAAACGTGACCAAACTGAGAGTTCTCAATATGATAGTATTGATTGTCGAGAGGACCAAGAAAATTTTACGGTGAGTCATACTCAGTCCTCAAAACAAACAATGGAGTTTTATTTTAACTTGATTCTAGATACCAAAAAATTTAAGATTATTTTCTTTCACTTTCGACTGTGCAAAAAATTAACGGCCCTTCTCATGAAAAAGGTAGCAAGTCACAGGTTCTTTGGGTAAGGTACGAAAATGGAATTCAAAGAATTCAAAATCGGCAGATTTTAAAAAGTGATTTAAATCCTGTGTATTATGTAATAAAGATTTATGAGAAATGATTTTTTTATTTATCATTGATACCTTATCTTCTTTTTAATTCATTTATGACTTAAAAATTCAGACATGGTCACATTTAAATATTGCTCAATTATACTGAAATATTTTGGGCTACATTAAAGTGTATTTTGACACCAACAGATAACAGCTTTAGCTACAGAGATTATTGATTTGAATGTGACAAAGCAGTTTTAATAGTCCTCAATCTTCAGTGCATTTCAGTCAGTATATCAATAAAAAAAAATCAATCAATCATATTTTTTATTCCACATTCCACTTTGCAGTATGTTTTTCAGGACTTAAAAATTCATGTTTTGCAAGTATATATTCTTAGTCTTATGTCCATTGTTAACCATGTAAAATTGTGGTTATCTCCCTTTTGTCAAAGAACTATCTTTTATCCATACTAATCTAATGGAAACCATCAATATAAAATGTACATGTAAATAAAAGCATCTTCTTAAATCATTTTTCCACAAAATAAACAATATGAAGTTGTAATACACTGCCATTCAAAAATAATTCTTTTTATCATTAGTTATACATTGGTCCTTTTCTGTATAAACTAAAACTGTACCTAAAAACAGTTCTTTCAATTTAAATCTCTTAAAACTTTTTTTCCCAATGTCAAAAGTTCAAAAATCAGATTACATAATTATTTAAACACACCCAATTTCTATCAACATACAAATAAATGCAGGGTAAACCTGAATGATAAGCCTAGAATAATATAATGACAGATTATTACCATTTTTCCGGTTTCATGATTCAATGGGGTCCAATTTTGTCAAGCTTAATTATCACTGACTGTTACATAATAAACTGTCTTATAATTACCTTAACAATATTCAGTTACAAACATAAGTTAATCTATATTAAGTCTAAAAATGTACTTTTAGCCACACACTTTAAGTTTTAGAACCAAAATAAGAGCTATTTGTGTTTAAAAAAAAAATCAAATGTAAATATGTAATTGCTGAAATATCATTACCATTTTTTTTAAGTTGAAGAATTTATAAAAAAAAAAAAAAAAATCTGAAAAAAAAATGTGGTTTCATAAGATTACAAGTTAAATAATTTCTAAATCTTATGCAAGGAGAAATAACCTAGCTTTCAAATAAATTATTATTCATTCAAGTTGAGTTATTCCCCATGTCCCAGTGAAAAAATGTAGAATTGTATTTTATTTGTCAAGTAGTGGATATTCACAATGCTTTTTCCCTATCCACTAAAATAAAAAAATCTAATAAATTTTGCTAAAATACACCCTTATAGCTTTGTAAATTTTGAAATACAAACCACCATGTCATGTGGCATATCTGCCTGAAAATTAAGGTAAAAAAAAGGGGATACTTTTTCAAACATAAAGGTGTAGAGGCATTCACTATGAGTATTGCCTAAAAATATCAAAGTTGTTGTTATAACATAAAAGTTGTTAATAACATAGTAAAATATGTAATTATAAAGAAAAATAATATTGTGAGGCATTAATTCATTAATTGTAATGACGTCATGATGGTGCCACAATTTTATGTCATTTAGCAAAAACTGCTGAAAACTGTAAATATAGTTTTTATTTTGTTGACATATTTACATCTAGATAAATTTCTCCACATCCAAGGAACAAATTTATATTTTCAGATATGATAAACAATGTAATAATGACTGTATTCACTAAATATAAGTTGTTTCTTGGGTGTGGACACCATAGCATTGCCAAAGATATGACCAGAAAGTGACCTAAGAGTATAAAATTTGACAGAATATCTGAATATTGGTAAACCTCAAGCATTTTTTTTCAGTCCTTTCAGAATTATCAGAAGTATTTATATTTTCTCATTTGTAATGGATTCAAGTCTCCAAATTCACAATTCAATCATTCAACACTTAATGATTAATTTTCAATGAAATATTAGGCCTTTAAGACCCTTTATCGCCCCTGCTCCTTTTGCAGTAGCCACCCGTAGCCGTAAGTGCCCCATACAATACACATATATGGGCTGCTCGCTTCAATATTTTCGGTTCCTTACTGTTCACACAATTTTTTCATGATATCTTTTTTTTATTATCCACCAAACATAAATGGTACTGTATATTCTCCTGAGCTTCACATTGGGGTAAAAATCTGGCTAAATGCAGAGTAGACATAATTGTGCTATTGTAACCTAGAAGTACTATCTAAGTTAAAGGCTATTTTAGAGAAACATGAGAGTGATATGGAGTAATAAACAAAATGTAATATAAAAAATACAAATCACTAATGGGGTCTTTAGAGTGGATTATGCCGACACAGCAAAGATCTTTAACAGACATAGATATTATTAATAAATCTGTTGTTACAAGGCCTGTTGAATGTGTATGTAGTTTAATGGTCGTGCGAAGATGACTAGTGGACAATAAAATTCACAAGACCTAAGTGACATATTCTAGTTAATGGTCCGGACATTTGTTCTAATTAGGACAATAAGGAAAATAAAAGACCATCTGCCCCTCAGAACATGTTATGGTTCCAGTATGCTGAAAATTTGAATTTTTAATACTAAGACAGAAGTCAATAAGCTTCTCTTCACACCATGGTATTGAATGCTCATTTTAAGGAATTATAGATCATATATAGCCATATTGAGAAAGGAAACCCCTAACAGAGGGTTTGTTTTTAATGGGCTATGAAATGTGGAGAAGGTAAAATACCAGCTGTGCATTACGGATGCATTGCAATGACTCAAATTAACCAACATTTAATCATCAGCTTTTTTAAAAGTGGCATCAGAATTTGTGCAAGGTATAAACTAAGACAACAGTGTGTTTGAACTCTTGACAAACAATAGGAACATCTCCCATTGGTACCTGGTAATATATAATCAATATTGTGATAAAACTATAACATTTGTAGATTGATTCTAGAAGTCTCATGTGTTAATTTAAAAGCAATTTACTTGTAATGTATAAATTGGTTTTACAAGATTTAATTTTCTTTAGGGAAAAAATCAAACTTGCTTTCTTTGTATATAAAACTGAATGTGTAAAAGGAAAAAAAGTAACACTATTGCATAACACTAAGACATAATTGGAAGAGTTTTGCAACTGGAAAATTGAATTTCAATAAAAATCCACAGAAAACAAGTATGAGTCATTCCCCTAATGATTATTCAAAATCCATAATTATCACATTTTTTATTCCTTTTCCTTAACAACTCTAGTAACCATGACAACTAAATCATATCCATTATTTCCTATCAATATTCTGAGATATGGCCATAAAATAGTGAAAAAGCGACAGACTTTAAAAACACAATTACAACACTGTGTTAGACAGCATCCCTATGGTGGCTTGCCTGAATTAAGGATTTATTGATGTTGACTTTTTTATTCCATTTCCTTACTTCTGAGTTTCTTAGATTCCCAGATGGTAACATTAAATGATAAACTACAGACTTTCTTTAAAACTGATCTGTTGTTTTCCTAAGTTAAAGGAACTGTTTATTGAGGAAGAAATATGGTCCACATAGAAGGTCATGGTTAAAGACAAAGATACATACTGTCAAGTTTATGGAAAACCAATAGTGTTGTAGACATTTTATATCCAGTATGTAAGAAATGAATTTGATAAAACAAAAAAAACCCCTTAGTTTTTGAACAAAGTTTTAAGAGGGAGTCCATGCAAAAACCAGGCAGTAGGTGGCACATGTTTTTAAAATTTCATACCACAAATGCATCCTTTCTCAAGTTAACTTCAACAATTAAAGATAAATAAATTACATGGAAAGCACTGAAATTCATTGAAAAGGGGGAGATATCTCTTTAATTTGAGCAAAATTTGGTTGCATGTTAATGAATTTTAATCAATTTCTGAGCCATCCATTGTCGATTTAAAACAAACTACTTATTACTTGACATACATAATACATTGGAACAAATATTTCAGTGGGATAAAATTTACCAAATGCCACAAATTTCATATGATCTGCCCGATTTTTACGTGGACAGCCTTTTAAAAAAAGTACAACTTCACTTTCAATAACACATCTGTTGGTATAGCTTTGGCATTAACAGTTCAGTCACAATTAAAACAATGCATATCATAGGCAAGTCCAAAGGGCTCCAGCCACCCTTTTGCTAAAATATTCTTAGTAAATCACTGCAAATCACTAGTCAAGTCAGTGGGTCCCCCTCTTTCAAAATTCCAGGATCCATCACAGCAAAGTAAGTTTTGACAAACAAGAAACAAAAGAATGTTTGCTAGCTATTTCTGTGTAACTGAATACAACTAGACTAACATATAATTAACAGCTAATCTAAACGTCATTACTAAATAAGTAATATTTATCTGACTCTATCATAATGCCAAATATTGTCAAGCAATAAAATGGCTTCAGTAATGGTATATCAATTTTCTATGAAATGTCTCCACTGAGAGTTGAAAATATCTACAGTATGAAAGCTTAATATTATATAAATATTAACCGAACATAGTTGATTATAATGTTATCACAGGGACCAAAGTAGTTAGATATCTCCATACATGTTGTAGGCGGCTTCTGTTATTGGTTCCCAAATGAACATAATTATCCCAATTATGTTTATGTAAAAGAGAGTTCAAATAAAGTTATTATACATTCAATGCGCATAAATATTTTTACATTGAGCAAAAAAAAAGCGATGAAGTCAAGGTTTTGAATATCCTCCATAATTGGTATCATAGGTATGATACTGCTTAAAAAAGTTTCCACATTTACCTTAATAAAGAAATTAAATGTGACATCATGCAGAACATCAAATAAAATTCAATAAAAATATTGGGAACACTATTTGTACAGTGACTAAATGTTTAAAAAAAGGAAAAGAATGTAAAAATAAAAAACAAAAAAACAAAAAAAAAACGAAGAAAACAAATCATTATTAGTACTAATGGTCTAACATACGAAAGGTGAAAAGAAGACATAAAGGTATTGACCAATATCCATTAATATAGAAAACTAATCATGAAACCCAATACCTTATTGATGATACATGACCAAGATAAAACAGCCAGACAGTTGATAATCCAATTTGATCAGGTTAGATGACAACACAACCATAAAACAAGACATGTACATAAAATGTACATCAAGTACCACCATAAGGGAGAAATATAACTATAGAGAAGATCTAACTGGAATGCCATTAGGACTGAAAATATACTTCAATAAGACTCTAAAGACTGCATTAAGACACTGAAGAAATATATACTGCATTAGAAACCTTGATCTTTAGAATCCTGCTTGCAATGTTGAACTATGATATAACAGCCATCAACTCCTTCAAAATATAGAATCCATTAAAACTGTCCCAGACCTTCCTATATTACCTTATTAGGAAACATCTGCTAGTTATCATTATGTTCACTTCTGTTAACGTAAGCTTTCCCATCCTTCATCACAGATCTTCTACTACTCAGAAATTTACTCTCATTTTCTCTAACAGTAAAACATGGACAGTCTGAACCCTATCAAGACTAAAGATTTTGTTCTATTTAGACAGGTTCATAAAATGTCTGGTTTGCACAGGTTACTATAACAAGAAAACCTACATATTGTAATAACTGTCTAAGCAGAATACTCAGTTTATTCAGGGTTCAGGTTTAAATGTTTGTTTAAAAAGAACCAAGTTCTACAATCATTTCTACAATAATATCAATGATTTATAGAAAGCTTATCATCAACAAGTCCAACTATGGTATTTAGAAACCAAGAATCCCATCTTGAATCAGAAACTGTTACAGCTCATTTACTGTTTTACCCTGATTAAAATTTAACTTTACAGAATAATAGACAACCAAAAAAGTAGTCACTATCAGCATCAATATCATTAATTGTTTGTACTTTATATACAGATGGGAGATTCTGTATAAAAGTTGGGATTGAAAAAAATCACAGACCAAGACAGGTGCTTAGACCGTGTAATGACCTTTCAAAGTCAGACATAGCACTTTAAATTGATGAAACTTTCATCTTAACTTTATATGTACAAAAAATTCTACCAATATTGTCTACTTCATGCTTACTTACTGGAGGGAATAGGCATGCATCAAATGGTATTATTAAAACCACTTTATTCTATAAAATGAAATAAAGACACTTGAATAATGAACAAATTTCAAACATATTGTTGTAATTCTGAACTTAGAAATAAAAAAAAAAGGAAATAGACATAAAATTCTTTATATTACTCTAATTATGATATGAAACAATCACTATGAAGACATCTGCTGAATCTTACTAACACAAAATAATTATTTCAAATGCAAAATAATAACTTACAGGCTTTAAGAATTTCATATGTACCCAATTAAATCTTGTACTCCATTTCCTAATGAGTTTCAAAGAAATCATCCAAAAACTAATAAAAACATTAAATGAACTGAATTGTTCAAAAAGTGATTATATTCCCTGAGAAGACTTACTCTGATAAATAAAAACATGGAAGTTATGAGCTTTCCTGAAACCTTCCTTACTACCAAGTATTGACATTAGTTATTGATGACTCCATATGTTTCCATTGGAATATTAAATGGATTTTCTCTGTCAATTATAGATAAGTTATTGTGATATTTTTTCTTCAGATAATTCCACACAATTTTTTTAAGAATCAGACAATTGGCCATGTGTAATTTTAACCCCTTTTAACCTAATAGATTTGGATAATAGTTAACACATTCTAAATGTTAAACATGTCAGAATTGTCAGCATGTGTAAAAGTCATCTTTACTTTCCTTCACAAATGTCAAAATAATGAATCAAGGATGAAAAATAATGAATCAAGGATGCATCTATCTTCAGAAGTCATTAATAAAATCACTTCTGATGACTTATGTCTACATACATATCAGATCCAATTTCATTCTTAAATAACAGACTCAGCATGCCAAAGCTGTTTGACATTTCCAGCTAATTCATAAATTACAATTAATTTCTAATCATTGTAAATGTCTTTTGAAAGTACAATAAACAATCTTATCCCTACAGTGCTCCTTAATATGGCTTTGGATGAGAGAAATACTCAATGAAATTCAAAATTTAAAGGTTTCTATATAACAAGCTAACAAAACACTATAAGAACTTTGACATTGTGAAATATCTGTATCATATGCTCTTCAAATGGTACAACCATTCATTAAATGTAGGAAAATAAGAAAACCACAAATTATCTTTTACAATGGCACTTCAAGAGAAGTAGACATAATACACAGAGGGATAATGGCGAATACAGCACAAGTGATACCTAAAATTCTTGTAAAAAATAATAAAAAAACAGAATATTTTACACGATAACTAATCAAAATAAGTTCAAATAGTAATTTGGATGTTTCTCCCCTGATACAGAACCTCAACTCAAAATCTGCTGAAACCATGAAACCACACACAAACAGCTTTCTACAACAGATGGCTTGAACATTCAACATCTTTTCAACAAATATAACAAGTTCATATTAATTAGTGGACAAAAAAATATTGACAGGCAACCTGATTGAAACAAAAGGTCAAGAAATACATCATGGTATTGTTCTAAAGAGCTCATTAGATATATAGTTATCTATTCAACAGAACATCAACACTTTACCATGAATCATAAGGTAAAGTGTTCATCTTATTGATTTAATTCTGCAGTATGAAATTCTTCAGAAAGGACAAATGGAACATTGTAAAGACAAACATGAAAAAAATGGTTTCCTTATCAAATCAGTTACATCAAACATTTATACCCCAACTATGGGTGATATATTTGAATCACTAAGTCCATCCATTTCATCATAATTATCTGGCTCCCAATTGATTTCAAATGTGATGCGTGGCTTTACATGTTGTAAGCTATTTTGGATGCTGTTCAACACCTGTAAAAGTGGGGGTATATCTTGCACAACAAAGTTGGCAACTTTGTGTTCAAAAAGTGATCAATTCCCGATGAGATCTGTATTTGTATTTTCATGATGATCAGCCAGATCCATGATGTAAACACAATGATGACAGAAATCTATAAAGTGCTAACTTGATTTTTTTTGCTTTCAGTGAAAGCATTTATATTGTGCTGAGTACCATTGAATTGTCCTATTATGTGACTGATGAAAATTTCCAAGGTGATGCCATGTCACAGACAGAAAATAAGTATACTGGCATCTCTACCATATCTACTATTTTGCTGTCATATCACACATGTAAAATATTGTTCTCAGAGAAACAGAAACGTTTAAGGGTTCAACATAAGATCTGCCTAGGTGGTACACAAAGTCATTTGGATAAGAAACATTTTCCAAATTGTTTAGATGATTTCTGACAAGATATTTGAAATGAGAACTTAAGACCTTATCCAAGCAATGTTATACATCAAACTCAACAGATAAAAAAACAGCCAGCATTGATTAAAACTGAAGTATCAGGAGATCTAACTTTAGTGAACCAATCTATGTCTAATAGTTGACCTGTCAAATCAATACAGTATCAATACTCCCTTCTGTTATCTTCTGAAGTTTTCTACATATCTCCTCTCATTTAAACATCTTCAAAGTTCAACAAGTCAGAATCAATCACTATCCAAAATTATATAGCTTCGTTGAGCAATGCTGGTAGTATGAGATTTTATATAGATTCATTGAGCTGGTGGTATGAGATTTTGTATAGCTTCATTGAGCTGGTAGTATGAAATTGTTTAGCTTCGTTGAGCTGGTAGTATGAGATTTTATACAGATTCATTGAGCTGGTGGTATGAGATTTTGTATAGCTTCATTGAGCTGGTAGTATGAGATTTTATAGCTTCGTTGAGCTGGTAGTACGAGATTTTATAGCTTTGTTGAGCTGGTAGTATGAGATTTTATAGCTTTGTTGAGCTGGTAGTATGAGATTTTATTGCTTTGTTGAGCTGGTAGTATGAGATTGTATTGCTTTGTTGAGCTGGTAGTATGAGATTGTTTAGCTTCATTGAGCTGGTAGTATGAGATTTTATATAGATTCATTGAGCTGGTGGTATGAGATTTTGTATAGCTTCATTGAGCTGGTAGTATGAGATTTTATAGCTTCGTTGAGCTGGTAGTACGAGATTTTATAGCTTTGTTGAGCTGGTAGTATGAGATTTTATAGCTTTGTTGAGCTGGTAGTATGAGATTTTATTGCTTTGTTGAGCTGGTAGTATGAGATTGTATTGCTTTGTTGAGCTGGTAGTATGAGATTTTATTGCTTTGTTGAGCTGGTAGTATGATAATTTATTTGATAGAGCTCATTACAGTTTTGTAGCTAATTGATATATAGTGTTGTTTTAAGAAGCATAAATAGCCTTTCAGCAACTGAATTACAAACAGCACAGAATCAATGGCAGACGTATTATAAAAACTTGAAAATCAACACCAATTAGGCAATTCTAGTTTGATTAAATCAATCAAAACGAAAAAACAAACAAACAAACAAACAAACAACAAAAAGTTCATATAAATTTCCATGTGACAAGTACCTGTACTTTTTTTTTTTTTTTTTTTTACAAAATTCAGATTCTGTTACAATTCATTGAGATTCTATCTTTCATTACACCATGTTTTATATGGTCATATTGAAGGAGAAATCAAGGGAACTATAAAATGGGGGGGGGGGTTTCATTCTGGAAAGACTAAATATTATAAAGTATAAGAACTATCATATACAGCTATGTGATGGACAAGATGTTTAGGAGCTGACCTGTGGCAGATTGGTGTATGATATCGGCCAAAGTACTTTACCATGAAACAAATATATATCAAGATGCATAATGTATGGTTGATAAAAATGGAAATTGTTACGGTCTTTGTAATTTTAATAATAAGCTTTACAAAGTGCAGCACGTTACGGCCATATTGGTTGAACCTTGGACAGTTGGGACAAGTGTGGACACAATATTAGTTTTTGACACACTTACGCATAGGAACTTCCAAATGGACAAAACAACTGGTTTGAACATTATAATGCGCAAAATTAATTTGAAATTCAATTAAAATTTTTGAACCCTTATCACTCGAAAACCTTAAGATATCAGAAATGTGATTGTATCATTTGACCCCTTAAAATTCAAAACCAGTTCAATACGCATTAACTGTTTGATAAAGTTATATAAGGAACACAACATAAAAGGAATAATTAAAATTGAAATAAAAACAAACTTTCAACAGAACACCTATTTTTACTCTTTTTTACTCCTTTTTCAAAAACTGTAGGGGCCACAATCTCTTAAGTATCTAAGGACCTTAGTGGTAAGTAAAACCATATCAAAATTTCATAACAATTTGGAAACCACAACTGAAGTTATTGCAAGGAAATGAAAAGTGTCCACAGACGACGATGATGCCAACACTGACCACTGTGCCATAACATTATACAAACGCTATTTTTTGCGGTTCTATAAAAATCATATTTTGGTACAGAAATTAGTTCTTCATAAACTTCTGAAAGTTCCAATATTTCTAAACGTTAGCAACCTAAAATCTGGACTGGAGACCCATCATGATAATGATATGGAAATGTGGCGCCTATGGAACTTTATTGCACCATACAATCCAATAATCCAGAGGAAAGTTACAGAGATATCAAACTAAATCATCTCTTTAAGGAAAGAGTGACGACTTTTGACAGATATGTTTAATTACGTCATGTCTGGGAAATCATGACTCATTTGGTGTTTCTTTTCCAAACAAAGGAAAATCTATAACTCTAACATTCTGATCAAATGTGTTTTCCTCCATGTGTTGAGCAATACTGTTACATAAGATCATTATAGGAAACATTAGGTCCGTCTGTCATTTGTTTCAAGTCTACAGTAGTATATTACCCTCCAAAAAAAATGAATGAAAAATCATAATTTTTCAAAATCAATATACTAATAGTCTAGATTTGTTTCCATTAATAGCAGAAAGTATCACAAACAAAAACATTACAGAACTGAAATCTGATACAGCAAACCTTCATTGTATTCACTTTTTCAAAGTGAAACTTTTAACTATTTTTTAGCAGTAAATTTGTG
This sequence comes from Perna viridis, assembly GCA_037379345.1. Classification (NCBI taxonomy): domain Eukaryota; kingdom Metazoa; phylum Mollusca; class Bivalvia; order Mytilida; family Mytilidae; genus Perna; species Perna viridis. The sequence continues at coordinate 5,813,282 of CM074511.1, read as the reverse complement.
TTCAAAGTGGAAGTAGTTAGGATTGTAACACATTTCTTAAAGTATTTCATATCCATAACATAGAGCATCCTCTCTGGGTATCTCATACAATTGTATAGAGTCATGTTTTTAATAAACAAATACTTTCAACTTAACCAAATATACAGTATCTTAGAAGGATCATGTCAGACGTAAGTATACTAACATTTTGTTTTTTAAAAGAAAAATCAGGCTGCCTAATTTAAAGATATATAAATGTGTGGCAAGACGGCCTACCTGCTTTGTAGTAGGTAGTGAGATTTAAATAGCCAGTTAATTGACTTGGTCAAAGGATTAATTCTTTCCCCGAATCAATTTGTTGCTGACTTGTCACCGAGCGGTCTAGGGTTCGATCCTTGGAGGTGGAGTATAACTTTGTGATTCAAATCATGCTCCCCCGTTACAAATGTTTAGTGTTTATTTTTTCCTCCATATCTTACTGATAATAAATTTTCTATACTGCTAGGTTTAATCATTGTTTATTGACCCAATATCTCAATTAAGTCTACACAACCAAATTAAACTTCTACTGAAAGACAATAAAAAACTTGATGTTTATACCACTTCCGTTACATTACCCTGCAGTGGAACAACCATGGAAAAACACTGACAAATATCTCATCAAACATTGACGAAGTTTCCATCAGTACTAGATCTACTAATTCTATTTTTCTCTTTGTTATTGTACCCCAGAGGTTACCACGGATACAACATAGATACATCTTTAAAGAATCTTCTCTTCCTAATCCTTTTATCAGAATTAAAACATTTGTGTGAGCCAACTTGAAGGTAATTCAATAGCCCGGATCAATAAGATAACTGTAGACAGAACACTGACCCTTAATTCTAATGGAAACCTGAAATCATCATCAGAACCTAATTATTTGTACTATACACGTATTTTTTTTTATCCATTTATTTTTTACATGAGCAATGTACTGTTCCTGAGCATTAAATACCCAGGAAGAACAACACTTACTCAAAGCTTCATCATCTCTTTCTTCAAAAATGCTGACCACTGAAATTGTGCTACAAATCAAAGAAGAAATAGTTTTATTAACAATTACTTATGAGAAACCATTTTGCTATCATATGAACATTATATATTTATGAATTAGCCTTAGACTTACCTTAGTGTTCTTTGTGGAATCTTTCTAAATTGACCTCACACTAAGCCTGCAAAAAGAATGATTCACCTCAGAAATATCGAAGGTCTTGGTCACTGATCATTCATTAAAACTGATACAAACTCAAACTGAAAACCTAAAATTAAATGGTATGAAATACATAGGCTGGGAACCTTTGAATTTCAAATCTTATATAAACTAACTAACAGATACCGTAAAATAATTGTGAGATTTTTTTTTATCAAATAGTCTTATAAAAATAAGATAATATCAATCACCTCTTTATTAACACCTGATGTACCTTCCAATAATATTGTTACTGCTAAAACTATTTTTTTTGTTAGTATTAGAACTTTTTCTAATACTATAAATGTTATAATAAATTTTGTTCTAAAGAATTTTCCCTTTTTTTTGTTCTTTACAGAAAGGAGGTAGGTGGAGAGAATTGGTTATAAGAGTTACTACAAAAGAATGACACATATTTTGATTACAGACAAACAGACAATGTATGATTAAGATCCTTCCCATTACATGTATAAGAATAATGGATCATAAAAAACTACAAATTACATGTCAAGAGTAGACTTAAAAGAAACATGAAAGCAAGAGAGAACTGCTGTAATCTACTTCAGTCTACTTCAATGACGCCATTAAGTCATTTTACACCCTGAGTTATGGCAATACAAAGATACTAGGGTCAAAATATGATGGAGCCAGATGAGAAATGATCACTCCATGTTGATTACAACACTCAAAATTCAGACAAGAGACTCTTTCTCATTTTTCTCCAGTATTCATTTTTTTTTCTTTGGGAGAGGTTGTAAATAAACAAAATATTTAATGTAAATGTTCTTATATCACATGATACAATCAGAAACCTAATTCCATAATAAATAGGACAACCTTTGATCTTGATGGAAAATAAAATTGTTGTTTCTGACATTCCTCTGTCAAATAGCTGACAAACACAATAGAGCTGGGGAGAAAAATCCTATCTATATACCTAATCCACATATTCTTATTCATGGTAATGGAAGCAAATTAAAGATTCTTTAACTTTAGAAACCACTAAGAATCCATTATACAAAACAATAGTTACACATTGTGATAGAAGCCATTTCTATCATTTTGAGCAGTTACACAATGTGAGTTAATCAGTCAAACCCTGTCAACTAAGAGGTAATACAGATAACAGATGTAATATGCACCCATTACCGACCTCATCATGTCATTACCTCCTATTCTACTACTCTAAATGTTAACAATCATCCTGTACCTCACTGTAGAAAGATAAGCATTTGGCTAATTTAGAGGAATAGAGTTAAATTGAGGTGTGAGTGGCTATAGATCAGTTGGAGACAGAGGTCATCATTAAAGACATGTTTTTTTAAATTATCCAATTCAATAATTTATTTTTCAGTGTCATTGTCTTCAATTAACTTCAATTTATGAAATACATGTAATTTTTAAAATTTTTTTTAACTGATGGTAATGGGAGTATTATATATTAGTACTGTAGTCACAGACTGGTCAGTTGATATCCTAAAAGATAAGTGCATGCTGCACAAAATTATTCAAATTAGGAAGAATGATGATCTTTTTAAGCATTCATTAAAAAGAAAACATATCTGATATTCTATTTCAACTGCAGTGAAAAGTTTTCTAAACAGACAAGGTTAAGATTGGTGCAATAAAATACCTTAATTAAAGAAGGAGTTACAGAATTGAAGTGTTGAAATCATCTCTGTTTTAACCACAAACATGAAGGACAAGGTGGAGCTGCTAAGATAAATCCTACTGCATGTATCTTAATCCTAATCAATTTAATGAGGTATCAGATAGTGTTGTATAAAAACACAGATTTTCGTTTTGATCCTGTGAAAACCAATTACCTAATGAGGTACAAAAAGTTTATATTGTAAGGTGAAACCAGCATAAACCAGACCCTGGATAAACCAATAATCTGTGTAAACCAAACCTGGATAAACCAGTAACCTGTGTAAACCAGACCCTGGATAAACCAGTAACATGTGTAAATCAAACCTATATAAACCTGGATAAACCAGTAACCTGTGTAAACCAAACCCTGGATAAACCAGTAACATGTGTAAACCAGTCCCTATATAAACAAACCTTGGATAAACCAGTAACCTGTGTAAACCAGATCCTGGATAAACCAGTAACATATAAACCAGTCCCTATATAAACAAACCTGGATAAACCAGAAACTTGTGTAAACTAGACCCTGGGTAAACAAACCTGGATAAACCAGAAACCTGTGTAACCATACCCTGTATAAACCAGTTATCTGTTTGAGCCAGACCCCGGATAAACCAGTAACCTGTGCAAGCCAGACCCTGGATAAACCAGTAACCTGTGTAAACCAGAAACCTGTGCAAACCAATTATCCATTAACTTGTGCAAACTAAACCCTTGATAAACCTGTAACCTGTGTAAACCAGACATCTACTGTTGTCCCTTCATATCAGTTTCAATACATTTTGAATTTGTATACTGGCAAATCATACAACTGTATTAACTGAACAAAAGGGGTTTGGTTAAGATGTATTTTCAATAGAATCAGGGATGTAGAATTCCTCAATCCCATCACACATGGAGTGTGTATAATATGGACGAGGGAAGGTTGTACTATATCAATATATAATCATGGAAATGGGAATATTCAACCTAATTTTTTGACAGTAAGTAGATTTTCCAAAAAAAAAAAACAAATCTGGAGCAAGATTATGTTACAATACAATACTGTCATTTGTTCAAAATAAAAATTCCTTAAACAACCACTTCAGCTTCAGTAATAAACCTATATCATGATAATAAACTCCTAATTATTTGACTTAATTTCACAAATTTGATATTATGATTTTGACATGAGATTGAATGTAGCAACAGCTCTGACTACTGATCAACCTGATTAATTTCAATAAAAAATCAACATTTTAATCAAAATATTCACTTTACAAGATAAAGTTTTTTTCTAAATGTCAATAAATATGAAAAAATAATCAGAATTTTTTTGTCAAAAAATTAGGTGATTTTTCAGAGAATGATAAGATAGAATTGAAATGAATAAGAAATCAAACAGAACAAGATTATTCTGATTACGATATGAAAATAAACCATTCATTGTTCTATAAAGACCACACAACTGAGAAGATAGAAATCTTTACACTTTTTGTTTTCTTTTTCTTTGATTAATATCGTAAGTGCAAGCATGTTTATGAAATCATAGCAGACTGGTTTCTCACACTTTAAGTACCATACAGGTACGTTTCAGCATTTCAAAAGTACAGGTTACCAGTCTTACTCAAAATACAGCACTTTTAAACCACTGAAATCACTGTCACTCAGTAATGAGGATCCTGATAAGGACATTACTACTTTCCCTTATACTTGCTATGTCTTTCTGGTGTACCACTTTCCTCCCACATAAATAAAGTCCAGACTAATAGCAGTTGGAGGTTGTACAACCATTAACAAATGAAGGAGAAGTATTTCCATCACAACATGACTCACTGCTGTAAAAACAGCAAAAGAAAATGTCAACTCACTGGAACTGTTGGATATAAGCTAAGTCCAAGTTCTACAGAACATGAGTGAGCACTACAGATTACAAGAAGAAAAAGTTTCTTACTTTATGCTCCAATAGGAATAAAATTTAACAAAATATTGTGGTTGTTTTAAAAAGCAAATATCACTTACTGACCTTTAACCATTTCCAAGTGTTCTGTAAGAGCCTAATACATATTCATACAGATATGGTCTACAATCAAATATTTAAAAAAAAAAAAAAAAAACTTGTGACCAACCAACTATAGTACATGCAAATACTCACTAATTTCACTGACCAATATTACCAACATCTCTAGAAATATAACACAAATCTGGTACAACTACTTGAAATAATATACTTCATTCTCTTGAGGTATAAGTATCATGTTCTAAGGACACATCACATTCATTTTCAATTAAAGCATATATTTGTCAACACTCTCCTAAATAACCCATGCCATATGTAAAGCATTTGAAAAACATATTTCTGTTGATGTTGGTGTAAAAGTTATGCCTTAAAGTTCTCAAGTTTTATGTAATTTAAAAATAATTCACAACAGCCTATAATTCAAATAAAAGCTTTTATAGTGCAATAAAATTTTTAATTAAATGCATGTTTATCAGCAACATTACAGAAATTTGAAATTGCTATTTGGCAGTTAAATTTGTATTTTTTTAGTTGTCCATGAAAGGATCAAAGAGAGACAAAATTCAAAAACTGCTTCAGATGTGTAAAGTTTTGATATGGTTTCATTGTGCTATTTTGACAAGGTATCAGTCTTGTATTACATATTCCTGAGCAGGTGTACATCAAAACATGGAGGCTAAAAAATATAGTGCACTTCCTTTTTGCCTTTTCCTGTTTTTGTTTCTTGGCAAATGGCTATCATTTTTCATCAAAAGTACAGTGTAAATATCAAGCTATGATACAATAAACTTGTTTTTGAGGAAAAACAGTATTTTCACGAAAAATAATGCATCAGAAAAGGGGTCTAATTTTATGAACTCAAAATAAAAGTGAAAGTAGAAAAAGTCTATTTTCAGTTTGACCTGTCCTGGTGTACCAAAGTTCATGCCTTTTTTTTCTAAAATGGACCTAAAAATTATTTTTGACATTTCCTTAATTGAAAAACATGGTTAAAAGTTAGATTGAAACTCCTTGTGTATTTTTTAAAAATCATGAAAATTTAAGGTATACTATAGAGCCTATGGGGCAAAGAATACAAGACTGAGACCTGATAACCACAGTTTCAGTTGAAAGTGAGATTTTTAGTAAGTGAGTTTCAATTATCCTAGAAGTTTTCAAACAACAATATATCATATTTTATATTAAATGGAGCAAACTTAAATGGAATAAAGTGATGCACGGCCTCATTTTTTACTTTTATGGCATATTTTTTACTAAATTTGGAAATTAGCAATGTTTTTATAGATTAAAAGATGCCCAATGGATTGCAATTGTTATTATCATAAGTTTCTCAATACAACTATATAAGAAATAACTAGGGAGACTTAAATTGCTGAATTATAAACAGTTTGGATTTTTTGACATTTTTAATACTTGGAGTAGAGACTTGAAAATGGTTGAATTGCACTTGTTACATATGACATATAAAAACTGAAATATTTTTTGCATTTGCACTTTTATTTTACTTTAACTGCTCAAGAAGTGCTGTACTACAGCCATTTCATTGATTAAAAGTAAAACTGACCAATAAAACATTTTTTATATGATAAATGACCATTTCTAATGGTACGTCCACTCAAATACTAATGCGGCTTATAAAAAATTGGTGGTAATGGCATTTAAAAAATGAATTGGGATTCAATAGTGTGTGAAGTAAGTAGAAACTTTGATGTTTTCTGTGTATGTTATTTACTGTTCTAGCAAAATATCTATCTGTGTCTGTGAGATACTTCTCCTTTTGAAATTACCAAGTACTTTATACATGCCCACGGTACCAGACATGACTGAAAATCAGAATTTTAGGAAACTAAGGTGTATTTTTCATTAAAATAATGATAAATATACAACGTTTTGACTCTATTTGACCTTTGTGTAAACAGGAACTTCTACTCTGTGCAATTGGCTGTTTCAGTAAGCAGATTTAAAATTATCAAGAGGCTCCCTTGTGTTAAGGCTAAAAGAAGGGGGTCCGAACTTGACTTTTTGTGAATATAGGCCAAAAAAATTGAGATTCTGAAACAATTTGGTATTCATAGAATAGTTCAGGCATATGTCTTATCAATACAGACCACATTTAATGTTTGAAAAGGTAACTAAATTATTTTTTTCTCAAAACTTGTCTTTTTTTGCAAAATTTGAGATATTTGACCTAATACTGTTAAAGGGTACCTATAAGAAAATTGGAGCAAAAATTCACAAGAAAGCAGGAGGACAGAGATATTCTGTCTTTAAGTTGGAAATTGAACACAGTTATAGAAAAACAACAACATTTAAAGATATCTAAAAGTTTTTATTAGTAATAGGTATCAGTCTTGTATTACATATTCCTGAGCAGGTGTACATCAAAACATGGAGGCTAAAAAATATAGTGCACTTCCTTTTTGCCTTTTCCTGTTTTTGTTTCTTGGCAAATGGCTATCATTTTTCATCAAAAGTACAGTGTAAATATCAAGCTATGATACAATAAACTTGTTTTTGAGGAAAAACAGTATTTTCATGAAAAATAATGCTTCAGAAAAGGGGTCTATTTTATGAACTCAAAATAAAAATGAAAGTAGAAAAGTCTATTTTCAGTTTGACCTGTCCAAAGTTCGTGCCTTTTTTTTTCTAAAATGGACCTAAAAATTATTTTTCACATTTCCTTCATTGAAAAACATGGTTAAAAGTTAAATTGAATCTCCTTGTGTATTTTTTAAAAAATCATGAATATTTAAGGTATACTATGGAAGCATATGGGGCAAAGAATACAAGATTGAGACCACAACAAATGTGTTCAGATAGGGGAAACAACTCAGGCTCTATATTCTCAAACTAGTTCATAAAAAAAACAAAAACCTCATTGACAGCTTCCATAACCACTTCAATAGCTATCTTGTTAAAAGTGTTCCTCTTATATTCCCAAATCATGAGAAACAGGTCAATTTTCCATCAACAATTGATTTAGAACAGTTAGACTCACAAATGGATTTTAAGACATGAAAACTTTCCATGGCAACCATAAATGGAAATCTCTAAAGTGGTTATTTAATAGAAAATTATTTCGACCTTAAACTTTGTTGCTGCTAATCAGTTTATGGTACTGCAGATTGAAAAATATTTTTCCTCTGACCTAATATTGACAGCAGCAATATTGATTGTCATGTCTAGTGCAACAGTATGTTCTTTGTATCATTAAAGGCCCGGTACATTTGAATTTGAATTTTCAAATTACAGCACATACAATGATGGTGTTCAGGGAATCCTTAGAGTTAATGACAATTACCTATGAATTGCCTTGGGGAGTAAATTAGACAACTGAGAAGTACATATAGTTATCTACCTCAGGAATAATAGACAATATAAATCTCCAATTAATTAGCCATTGTATTGTGACTGTCATTACAAGGAAAGACAAAACTCTATCCAATGAACATCTTCATTGTATGCTCTGTAACATTTATTGATAACAAATCAAATATTACATAAAACTTAAGATATTGTAATCATAAATGGAAAAAATAACACAGTTGACACAGTACAAGACACCTTGGCAAAAGGACATTAACAATATTACTTATACACTATCAATTAGCATGGATACCAAGATGGAATAAATTCCCTTACCTCAATAGCAACTTCAATCATACTTGACAGTATAAGCCTTTAGCCTTCCTCATTTAATTTACAAAGCACATAGAACAAAGAAATTTTGTAAAAACTATTATAGCATTTACAGCCAAAATGAATGAAAATGAGTATAAATTATTTTGTAATTAGTTTGTTAATATTAATACAATGTAAACAGCACCTACAGAGAAACATGATGTAGGAACTCTCCTGTTGATAAGAAATGAGCTCTCATTTTAATGACCCATGACCTACTGAGCAATTAAGCTGTAATTTGTCATAGGAGGCATGCTTACTATTCTGCAATGCAAGACAAAGATAATATTTTTTATTTGAATAAGCCTCATTTTATGGCTTATTGTTCAAATATAAACACACATTTCTTCCCAACAAATGGCATGTAAAAGAATTTATAGCAAACCTGTCCCTGCTGCAAAAATGAGTGATGTTTTCCAAGATAAAACAAAATAGAAAAAAAACAGTAAACAGCTATGCAATGATCACATGATACACCCATACCCATGATGGAGTTAAGGTGTGATATGTGAATAATCTGAAAGCCCTAAACACTGAAAGGCAAAAATGAATCTTCCAAAAAAGTAAAAAGGCTGTAAGATCATTATAACAAAGAATGGCGTAAAGTTTGACTTTATTGTGATTCTCAAGTTCTGGTGCAACAGGTGTTAAAAAAAACCTGTAAAAATATGACAAAGTCCCAAAACTCCATCAAGAAAAATATGAATTTCACCAAAATGAATACAGACCTTCACAAGATTACAGCATACAACTTTGAACATTTCGAAGTAAATCAATCCAACATGCATTTCGAACATAATGGGTGACACATAAAACCTTGACCCTCCCCCTTTTTAAAGTCTTGTAATTCAACTTAACCTTGAATTTTCTCCAAAAGGTACAAAAGTCTGAAATTTATTTAACAAGGTTCCTGAAGTTACATAGCAACAAAGTGGACGAACTGACATTTGTATACTATAATACTACCTGTCTTTGAAGGACCTAAAATAAATGAGTGATGTTTCTACGATGTACTAAAAGAAAACAAATCCATTCAGTGGTGTAAAATGAGTAATGAATAAAAGATGCCCCCCCCCCCTTTTTGCATAGCAGAAGAAAAGAAAGAAGTACAGACAGACACCTGTATCACTATATACAACCCATAAGCAAAAATGTCTAGCTAAAATGTGTTGCAATAATTTTCTAAAGGCCATAACCCAGCTAAAAATCAACAGACCAGAACAAAATTTGAATTTAAACTTCAACTGGTCATGGTAAAGCAATGTACTTAATATCAAATGAATATCTACAAGTGTGATTAAAAAAAGGTGCAGAAAACTTTACCGCATTAAATATTGTTCAGAACAAATTACTAAAAATAAAGAATAAAAATGTAATAAATTTTGACAGTAAGTGAACTCTTTTTATTTTCATTAAATTTTTTCTGTCGCATTCAGACAAATCAGCTTCATCAAATTTATCTCAGATTAACAGTACAAGAAAGAAGAATGCAATGTGGTGATGAAGACACCAAAGAATAGTTTACTTTTATCACATCATTTTGGGGCGCTTATCCTCCCTAATTCCTTGTATTAATCTGACAATGAACCAACTGAAATCTCCATCAAAGAAACTTTCATTCATCAATAAACGCCAACTGTCTACTTGACAGAACCTATTCTTTAAAGTAAATACTCTACTTTTCAGTATTTACATCTACAGTAAGAATAACAATTTAAAGTGAGATTCTCCTGTATACTACAAACAGATTATCTCCGTTACCAAATCATCAGACAATATCCTGGTACAAGTTGTCTATCATCAAAATCAATTATTACAACAAAGTGTTTGATCAAGGCCTGGCGGAAACCTGCAAAAATCTCTCCCCGATGATAGACCTGATAAGTTTGATCATTCATGCATTGCTCATTGTGTTTTTTCATTCTGTCTTAATAAACACATGCAATCAGGGGTCTGTCTGATGTGTATGTCAAGAAGTCAATAGATTTCAGTTAACAATGATTAAACAATATGAGAAGTGTCCATTCTGGAAAAGACAGCCGCCAAATATGCTTATCTGTAAACTGACCATATGAAAACAGCACTATGTTACATTGACAATTTCTACAATAGTCCTAAGCTCACAAGTCTTAACTGAAAGACAGCTGAATATCACAGTATCAGAGAATGAATAAGTGTAAACACTGCTGAATATCCCAGTATCAGATGTTATGGAAAAAAGGTGTAACTGCCTTTTTAACTTAAGTTACTATTGCAAATTCCCCAATTCATACTTAATACTTCGCTTGGAGTGACCACAGAACTGTCTTGTTATGACCTTTTGATGTCAAATTACCAATGTAAGTTTATATTATTTATTTCATTTGAAAGTTTTCTGCAATGGCTGTCACAAGTGTAATCTAGAAAATCTACAAACAGAATTTCAAATTCAATTTTATGAGAAGTACACCTAAAGTTAAGTTTACCTTAGAAATGTAAAGAAACAATCTACTCCTAAATCTGTATACACTATATTTTTGTTTCTAATTGGAATGCTAGAGTCAAGCTTTCAGCAATCAGAATATATTGGCAGAAAAAAAACATGTTTTTACAACTGTTCTGTAGTTCTGTTACTAACTTAGTTCAGCAGAAAAAAACATTAAAATAGTTGTATATACATTTGAACCTACAGTGTACTGTTTTTTTTCTGTCATTGTGTTAGCATGTTTATCATGTAACAGCTGATAGTTTTGTTGTAATAACATCCTATACCTTGGGGTAATTGCTTTTGTTTTTTTTCCCCAATTCATTAAATTTTCAATTTCTTATCAATCACTACATGAACTAAACAAACTTGTTTACAGGCTAAATTGGGAACAAAAAGAGCATGTCTTGAAATATATCATGCAGTAAATTGTTTGGTTTGATGAAAGCTCAGCTCCTAAAAACACCAAAGAATTCACATTAAAATTAGTATGATGTCCTAACCAACGGTAAAATACAGAAACAAGTGAGGTAAATGAATTATCATTAGAATATTTTCCAAATCCTGTGCAAGATCAAAAGAGAAGTCAGGATGTTTTAAAAAAAAAAAAAAAAAAAAAACCTTAGTTAGCTACAGAATCATAATCGATCCAGACTTTTCAAAAATTTAAAAAATCTCTATTACAAACAAACAGTTGGAAAAACAAGTTCGATCCAAAATCACAAAGCTTCAAAATTTTGTAGGGAATGCATTTGCATAATGAGGAAAAAACAAGCATTCTGAGAGTATTGCAAAATAATACATAGCCCCCTACTGGCTGTTGATATCACCAACCCAAATACTACCTTGGATCATATCAATGAAGCAGAATGAAGCCTAAACTTGATCTGTAACTGATCAAGGTAGACTGACGCACCAAAAATCAGCTCAGTATCTGCAAGCATTAAAAAAAAATATGGAAAACTTAAAATTTTGGAAATTTTTTCAAAGTTCAAGGGCCATAACTCAGACAAAAACCAGTGAAGCGATATGAAACATAAACTTGAATTGTAACTCATCAAGGTTGACTAATATACCCAAAATCAGCTCAATATCTGCAAGAATTAAGGAAAAAATCGGGAGAACTTATATTTTTTTTCGGACTCACAGGCAGACAGACTGTAGGAGTGCAAATCTAAAGCTGGTAGGGGAGTAATTATTAGAACAGAATTGAAATGATTATACTAGAAACCTGGAAAGTGCTTCCTAAAATAAATAGATGGGAAAAAAAATTGGTGCCACTTAAACTTAAATCTACAACTTTCATAGATACAGAATTTTGACAGATTTTGAGTAATATCCTCCACAGAACTTCAAGTTGCAAAAAGATTATTGATAAGTCTTTCCAAAAAACCATCTATCATACCAATATCCAATCACACATCATCTTTCATTAAAACTTCAAGTGAGATTCACTTAATATACAGTATCAATCATTCAGTTTTATATGAAAGATGCAGCAATTTATTTTGTGTTCCATGATGTAATAACAAATCCCATAAGAAACACTTTCCGCAATAATCAAATGATTTAAGATAAAAATATATAAGAGAAGCATTTTTCATTCCTTTCTCTCAGTAATAATACCCTATAGACTCCATGCAGTGTAATTTTTTGTGAAGTCAAATTTCAGAATCATTCAAATTGAATTGCCATGGTTGTAAAAGTGTCAAACATTGCACTGAATGTATAATTTCTGACTTCCAGTCAGGAAATATTTGGACTGTTCTGGTAGTTCTAAAATTCCATAAGTCATTGGCAAGGGAGGTAACTTTAAACACAGAGTTAGTATATGTGACTGCAGTGTACAAGTTTTAGTCATTAGCAAGGGAGATAAGTTTATACTCTAAGAAAGTCTCTGTGACTGTACTATAATTTCGCAGCAACTACACACTCAGAAATCTCTATGACTGTACTATAACTCCACAGCAACTACACACTCAGAAGTCTCTGTGACTGTACTATAACTCCACAGCAACTACACACTCAGAAGTCTCAGTGATAGTACTATAACTCCACAGCAACTACACACACAGAAGTCTCTGTGACTGCAATATAACTCTACAGCAACTACACACTCAGAAGTCTCTGTGACTGCAAGATAACTCCACAGCAACTACAAACTCAGAAGTCTCTGTGACTGTACTGTGTAACTCCCCAGTCAGAGGTAGTATCTTTGACTGTACTGTGTAACTCCAGTTAGAGGTAGTCTCTGTGACTATACTGTGAAACTCCAGTCAGAGGTAGTCTCTGTGACTGTACTGTTTAACTTCAGTTAGAGGTAGTCTCTGTGACTGTATTGTGTAACTCCAGTCAGAGGTAGTCTCTTTGACTGTATTGTGTAACTCCAGTCTGAGGTAGTCTGACTGTACTGTTTAACTCCACAGTCAGAGGTAGTCTATGTGACTGTATTGTGTAACTCCAGTCAGAGGTAGTCTCTGTGACTGTACTGTTTAACTCCACAGTCAGAAGTACTGTCAGTGACTGGCAGTTCTTTATACAGCAAGAGAAGTTCATGTCACAAGCAAGGTTACTTCATACACCAAATAATTAATCATACATTTAACATTGATGTTTTGTTCTAATTTACCTCTATTTTACATGAATAGAGACTGAAAAACTATGATTCACTTTACTATAAAATTATGTGCAAAAAAGGGAATCCAATTTACATACAGCTACAATTGCCTGGCCACCAAACCAAAATGGCCACCCACCATTTCCTCCCCACCCCCTCAAATACTGATTATAATGTACCATCATAGCCTGCCACCATTGATGACCATACACTGTTGCTTTCACCATCAAACTATTAAAACAATAATTTCTTCAACTAGGAAAAAAATAACCCTTATGCCAGAAAACAGTTCTTGGTGCTTTAAATCATAAGGAAAATGTTTTAAATTTCAATTTCATTTAAATGTACCTCCATAATCATGATGGATGTCTACAATCAAACAGTGACAGATGGATTGGATCAGAGAAGTCAAGATTCATCTACTGAGAACAGATAATACTGATAGATTGTGGAGGAGTAACTTCCTACAGTTTGACAATACAACTGATAATTCACTCTCAGATATCACCAAGTCCTTGTTTCCTGCTTCATTCATCAAAGAATAAGAAACATTTACAATGGTACAGAACAATTAGGAGAGGATTTAAAGTGGCTTCCTTGGTTTTTAGAAATTCAAAAAAAATCTGATTTGTAATTACAGGGAATCTTGTAACTTTTTCATGTAATTCATCATGGTAATGTGGCACATTGTGAACAACTTCTATTTTTCAGTAAAGGTGTTCTAAAGTACAATAAAAAAAAAAGCATCGAAAAGGGGAGATAACTTAATGACAAGAAATTATCAAATATCACAAATATGGCTATATTTAAAGTGCTTTTGATTCTTTTTTGCCAAATTATTTTTTGAATAGCTACTAAGTATTAAAATGCAAGTAAAATAACCCTATTTGAAATTTAATTACAATCCACTGATTTTTTTCAGTACCAAATATTCAAACTTACTTAAAAAGGGATGGTCTGACCACTTTCCATATATCTCTGTAAATAGTCTAGTGACCCCTATATTTTTTTCTCTTCAAAATGTTTTAATGTTGTGTCAGTAAAAAACACTGGTCTATATGAAAGCACTAGTCTATATGAAAACACTGGTTTATATGAAAACACTACTCTATATGAAAACACTAGTCTATATGAAAGCACTGGTCTATATGAAAACACTAGTCTATATGAAAACACTGGTCTATATGAAAGCACTAGTCTATATGAAAACACTGGTCTATATGAAAACACTAGTCTATATGAAAACACTGGTCTATATGAAAACACTAGTCTATATGAAAACATTGGTCTATATGAAAACACTACTCTATATGAAAACACTGGTCTATATGAAAGCACTGGTCTATATGAAAACAGTAGTCTATATGAAAACACTGGTCTATATGAAAGCACTGGTCTATATGAAAACACTAGTCTATATGAAAACACTGGTCTATATGAAAGCACTGGTCTATATGAAAACACTAGTCTATATGAAAACACTGGTCTAAATGAAAGCACTGGTCTATATGAAAACATAAATTCAGTGATTTAAATTTATAATTAATTTATGTGTCAATTTTGAGGTGTTTTACGCAAAAAATGGGCCACTACAGCAGAAAAAAACTGTTCACTAAATGCAAGTTGTAGTATATATTTCTTAATTTATGTAATGGTTTTAATTTGATTATATTCTGCACATTTAAAGATACAAAGGAAATTCATTTTCAGGGCAAAATTCACCATATTGGGCCCAATTTATGAAAAAAATGAGTCTCGTGACTCCTTTTTTTTTCTTTTCAGCTTTGGAATAAGGGTAAAAAGTTGTATGACATATATATCAAAATTAAGAAAATTCAATTCAGGCTTCTTAATGGACAATCCAGTGGTGTATGAATAAGATGTCAAAATGATAATGTGGTTAGTCTGCATGTTGTAATTTCAGTCCCTTAACAACAATTAATTTTTAATTGTTCTTGCTTTGGTACAGTACTTCATTTAACAAGGAAAAAAATTAGTTGTTAAGAGCATTATATAAAAATAAATTGAAGTATCTTTTATAAATATCAAATTGCTACATTCTAAACTTTATCTACTTTTTTCACTTAAAAATATATCTATATATGTGGACAGAGTATAATCCGGAAAAAATGAACTGTTAATCCCTATTTCCTGATAACTTTGCTGGAATCAATAGAACACAGTAGTGGCTATCCTACTTTCTCTGACAGTAATGGATCTAAAGTCTCATTCTTTGTGCATCACTAAACCTCCAACAGAATTAGCCATAATTGTAAAAGTAATCAAGGCAATATCAAACATTTGTAATCAATGTATTGATTTGCTGCAAACGTATTAATTCTTATTCTTTGACGATTTTAAAGAGTACGAGAGATATTCCAGTGATTAAACATGAAAATGGGAGCGTGACTTATTCACAGTTTCCGTACTATGTAGTGCATTTTAATTTAGTTGACAAAATCTACTTTCTTCCAAACACAAGTTAAGCAACAAAACTTGATTTGCTCTATTTTAATTTGTGCAAGTCATGCAAATGAGAAGATATGGCACTGGAAATTAATTCAATACTTAGAGAAAATCAATTATCATTACTCCTTATAAAAAGTGAACTTTGTAAAAAAAAAATTATTTATTCAAACCCAAAATATGTTAAATTATGTGTAAAAACCATAAGTTTTTGTTTGTAAAAAAAAAAGTGAATGTAAAAATGTCTTTGCAAAGAGGCATACCATCTGCAAATATTTTTGATATCTTTCTTAAGCAAAAATTTTCTAATTAAGCACCATTATTATAATGTTTTCTACCTACCACTGTGTGAATATAAATTCCTCTTCACTAATTACATCAATATCTATAAATCCTCAACAGTTAAATATCAGAGAACATACACTGCAACTTTCGAATACCTCCAGTATTATCTGCATATATTTTATCCTATCAAATATCTTGTCTATATCTACATATGTTAAGCTGCTTTATTTCAGAACAAACAGAGGCCAAAAGGTTGCAAACTTTACATAACAATGTTATAATGATACAGTAGCAGTACTGGCTGAAGAGAGGTCTGGCAATAAAATATTTCTTTACAAGTGAACAAAAGTAAATTTTAAACAAAAGTTCACAGTTCTGTTGATGGACATATTTACATTTAATTTTTTGCCAATGATAAACATATGTAACACTTCATTCTCATGTGGCTCTCTTGGCTGTAGGTATTAAACTTACATGGTTATGCTATTTTTATAACAATTTTAATCATCAAATATTTCACTACTGTTTTCTTAATAGAAGTTGCCTGACTATCATGAAGAACAGTGCTTCCTAAGGGTAGATAAAAGGAACTTAATCCTATAGAAACCTCTCATATACAAGACATGCGTGACATTGGGTCATCATCTACTCTGTATCTGGTGCTTTATTGGGCAGAATTACTGAACTATATAATCACATTCAATAAATTATTAATATCATGCACCTTATCCATGTGTAGATTGCATAATATGCTGTGTTTAAGACTAATTTAATGTCTTACTTTGCACATCTTACTTGTCTCAATAACAACCTGGATAAACCCTAAATATATTTTATAATATTTTGACATATTTAGCCTCTCTTGGACTATGTTTTCACAACAATATGTTTGAACACTTGAGCAGTTTACAACAAAATCTGAAACAAAGATTTTTCTCAAATCCCTGAGAATGTCTTCAAATCTGCATATGAAAATGTAATGGAATTAAATTTCAGAAGAATTTAAGGAAATGTTTTGTTGGAGATTGTTATGGAATTGGAATCACAACCTGAACATACGAATGCCACTAAACTTAAAAATATCTTCAAGAAATCTGATTTATTGAAAGGAAACCAAAGGACATGCATAGCTAACAGAAACCACAGGGGCCTCACCTAATACACAGTGTAAGTAAAGGTGTATTGTAAAAAACCTTACCCAATACACAGTGTAAGTAAAGGTGTATTATACATGTAACCACAGAGACCTGATCACTCCATACACAGTGTAAGAAAGGGTGTATTGTATATGTAACCACAGAGACCTCACCCATTATCCCACCTTTGATAATTATCAGTTGAAATCAACTAATCGGCCCCTGTATTTTGACCATGTGAAGACGGTTTATTTCCGATACACAGTCACTATTTTAGCAATACCCGGTTAGTTACTGTTTTTTAGTTTACTACAACCAAAATGGCGACTAAACGTTTTGCGTTGCTTACGTCAGACGATATACAAAACAAAAGTACCATAGAGGCAACACAAGGGTAAAAATTGAAACACACATTAGGAACATTAAAGAAAATTATTGCTATCTAAATATCGGGTATAAACTTTTTTTTCTTCTTAAAAAAACAAAAACAAAATCATTGATGGAGTAAATTTGTTACATAGTGATTGAGTGGCCGTTTATGGAATGTACCCTGGCCAGAAGATTCCATATACTGGTATATATGAAATATACTGACCAGGGTACATTCTGTACACAGCCACTAGTCACTATGTAACTAATAATACACTGTGTCAGTAAGGGTGTATTGTACATTTAACCACAGAGACCTCACCTAATACACATTGTAAGTAAGGGTGTATTGTACATGTAACAACAGAGACCTCACCCAATACACATTGTAAGTAAGGGTGTATTGTACATGTAACCACAGAGACCTTACCCAAGACAGTGTAAGTTAGGGTGTATTGTACATGTAACCACAGAGACCTTACCCAAGACAGTGTAAGTTAGGGTGTATTGTACATGTTGCCACCGAGACCTCACCCAATACACATTGTAAGTATGGGTGTATTGTACATGTTACCACGGAGACCTCACCCAATACACATTGTAAGTAAGGATGTATTGTACATGTAACAACAGAGACCTCACCCAATACACATTGTAAGTAAGGGTGTATTGTACATGTAACCACAGAGACCTCACCCAATACACATTGTAAGTAAGGGTGTATTGTACATGTAACAGAGACCTCACCCAATACACATTGTAAGTAAGGGTGTATTGTACATGTAACAACAGAGACCTCACCCAATACACATTGTAAGTAAGGGTGTATTGTACATGTAACCACAGAGACCTTACCCAAGACAGTGTAAGTTAGGGTGTATTGTACATGTTGCCACCGAGACCTCACCCAATACACATTGTAAGTATGGGTGTATTGTACATGTTACCACGGAGACCTCACCCAATACACATTGTTAGTAAGGATGTATTGTACATGTAACAACAGAGACCTCACCCAATACACATTGTAAGTAAGGGTGTATTGTACATGTAACAGAGACCTCACCCAATACACATTGTAAGTAAGGGTGTATTGTACATGTAACAACAGAGACCTCACCCAATACACATTGTAAGTAAGGGTGTATTGTACATGATATAAATTGTTTTCTTTGTTGACTAATGGACTTTACAGAAAACCTGATGACAAACATGTACAATAAGTGTTTGATGTAGAACTGTAATGACAAAAACAATAGGAACACTAGTCAATGTTAGCCAAGTCTTCCTCTTAATGATGGATAAACCAGAGATACTACATCTAAACATTTAAGTGGAAGCTTTCTGGTGTTAAATTGTAGAAATTTTCAAAAGCAAGTTGTTACTCATTGACAAAAATCATTCAAAATAGTTTAGGTTTAGCAGAGAAGTCAAAAAATAATGGGCAAGCCAGTGATATTTATGTCACAGTAGAGTTTTACATGAAACCAATTTCTTTCATGAATGGAACTTAAGAGAACTGGGAAACAGGAAGAGTAAGAAGACTTATTTCATTCCAACAACATCTGAAGGATTCAGTAACTAATTAAAAAAAATCATAAATATACATTAACTTTCTTTATACTACCACTGATATCCTAGGAAAAAAAGATATTGAACTTTGTTAGCTTCCTGCAATTTCTATTTGATTTGTTCAGGTGGTGTTCTTTGTAATATGAGCTATCCGTTTGCTATGGACTTTTATGACATTTTTTGTTAATTAAATGTCTAGATATAGTAACAATCCATCTATAATGAAATTTGTTGCCTAATCAAATTGATCTTCTCTTATTAATGTGCAACACATGCACCATTTGTAATAAATCATTCTGCACTTCATTTATTTGCAGAACTCAGAAATACATTTAGGAGAAGTTGTGAACAAATTAGTTTCATAAGCTTCAGAATCTAAGAGATTTGCTGCAATATTTTGGTATTATACAACAAGAAAGCATTTCAGCCTATATAACTAAAACCATAGTGCCCATTTCCCAATATTTTGTACCTTCTATCCTACATAATTGTTTCAATGCTTAAAACACAAACTATCAGTACATACTGATGGAATAAAACCAAACAACATACACAGAACTTGGCTCTTTGTTTTACTTTCCAGATCAGAACCCTAAAATGATAATTATTAATTAAAGGAATGATTTATCTTTTATATGTTACATGGAATAACTTAGTTTGTGGCAAGTTGTTTACAATACATAGATAATTCCATACAAACACTTCAAAATTCAGCATTACTTCTAGTTTAATTTTTAATGAACTCCAGTCCAAACATTAAGAGTTAATTAATAATCCAATTTTTTACTGTTCAATAATTTGACACACAGGTCTAATCAAAGTACCAAACCAGATTACACAAAATAATGTAAAGAGAACCAACCAATCAGAGACCTTTTACGAAACAAAATGAATCACACTTAAATGAAGTTTTATAAGATGTTATGGAATTAATACTTGATAAGTACTGGATTTGTGATAGGAATGACCTGCAGAGGAATGGTAATACAAACTGAGTGACAACAAAAAATTGGTTGAATAACATATATTTACTCCATACACTCACTTATACCTTTACATATCTAGGATTTTTCAGATATTGAGGTTTCCTCGGGAAAAATCCATATAAAATCAACTATCCCACAGTCAATGACTGCTTTCCTAACAAATCCTTAAAGCATATGAAGTTTTCAACTTGCTATGGGAAAGTGTAACTAAGTACCTAACTTTCCCTGACCCAAATTTCACTTGCCCTGAGTAACGGGAAATAGGAATCCTAGAACACTGCATATAGGCATAAATCAAACTTTTTAATGAAATACTTCAATCTAGAACCATCTACCTTAGAAATCAATTTTTTATCATTTGCAACTTCAAGTAATTTTTAGCAGTACTGGCCTAAGGACAAGATTTTCCCATCAATATACAAATGTAATGGAGAGTTTCACCCACAGACAACCATACAGAACATAGAAATGTCATCAATAAAGTTCCATACAAAAGACATAACATACAAAAATCAAATCACGATTCACTATAGGTCAAGAGTGGCTAGTAACATTGACTTTTTATAGCCACAACCCCAGGGGACAGCTGCATTATAAAGCTTGGGTTCCACAATACAATACCAGAACAAAGGTTCACATTCATTCAATCGGATAAAAAAGGAATATTGATCTGTTTTAACTTATGACAGGATTACTTCTGTCATGAGTTACTCACACCATAATGGAAATGTTTCGAAGTCTTTGTTACATTTAGAATGGTAGGGATGACTGAGCAGTGTTACAGACAAGTAATTCATGGCTTTGAAGTTATAACTAAACTGACAATAGGTGTTAAACACTGTTTGCTGAACTCAGAATCATATAAGCAGTTTAACAAGCAACATTTAATTATACAGATAAGCTGCAAATAGCAAAAAAAAAATTAAGAAAAAAAATTAAGAACAAAGGTCTTCCTATGAAAGATTTCTAATAAAAAAGTCTAGTAATTTAACAATGAAGAACCATCCTTTTTGTATTTTTTTCAAATTAATTTTCTTCAGGACACTGTATACCCTATCTAGATGTTATAATGCATACATAGTAAATCTATTTAGCCAAGAAAGAACAACTCACTTTTCAGGGTGTACCTGATCCCTAGATTTTAGTAGAGTCCAGATTGCTTCTATCTGTGTATTATTTTAGTAAGTTTGTGTCAATTATGGTGTTTTTTTTCTGTCTTTATGGTCTAGTTTTTGTCAATAGACCTTGTTTCTAGTTCTCATGGTCTCTTTGCTATTACTCTCATTAAGAAATCTCTTGGGCACAATTTATAATTGTCAAATTTTTCATAAATAGAATTTTATATTCATATAAATTTCAGTAAATCATTAAGTAGCAGTCTTTATAAAAATCAGACAGGAGGTAATTAATGCATTTCAAAAACCCACCAACTTTACTTTTATTTCCTTATCAGAATCAGTTACAGACCACATAATCAGTCTTTGTTTTTCATTTGGGGGATGCGTTTTTGAGATCTAATTTATATAGATTGTACATGAATTTAGCACTTTGCAAGAGTTATCGTTCTTGATTTGGTTGATTTTAGTGGGAAGTTAAAGTGCAGTTTTCTCAAGACTACCGATATAAATACAGAAAGAACTATTGCCACATAAAAATATATGTGTAGAGCAAAAATGCATCATCTGATCCATGGGTTTTTCTACACCATGAATCACCTTACCATAGCCAGTGTCTGAATTTTATATGGACTTGTACTTAAATAGTTAACAATAGGTAATGACTATCCCCTATGTTGTCACTAACAAAACTTAAAAAAAAAAAAAAAAACACACACCCAACAGCAAAAACATCATTTTCTTAGGCAGAAAAAGGATTGAAAACTTCTGTATTTGAAAAATGAGTTTTTATAATCTAATACTCACCCAAATCAAATTAATGCCAACTCCCAAGTATTAGAAACTTATTTCGTCACTATAAACAATCAATTTTCTTATTAAATCCAGCGAATGTCTTATAACCTCATCCCTGACCAATTCAACTTAATCCTCACGACTTTTCCTGGATTGCAATTGTGTAGAAATGATAGAATTAACTTTACTATTTGATGCTGAGGGAATTACTCCGCCGTCATCTGAATTAGTGAAGAATTGGATGTCAATCTAAGCTGGAACTTTATCGGAACGAGAAAAGCCTTGCTGTATCGATCAATATCGCATTACATTCATTCTACAGGACTCACGAATCCCAATAAAGGCAGATACAATTGTCAGACAAAAACAACTGATTAATCAAGGCAGAGCCTTTAGTTAACTTGACTTTATTAAAGTTTGTACATATCCTCGGGATGCAAGCTTGTATAACAAAGAAGTGACATCATAACAGAATTCAATTTCAAAAGAAATCATCTATTTATTGATATTTTCTATTTAAATTTTAGCTGAAGCATGTCAATAATATCTGGCAACAGACAAAGAAGCTCTTTCTATTAATGGCTATAAGGGCATAATGACAAACCTTAATGGAAGAGATTGTGTGGAAAATCATTCAAAAGAAAATCAATTTAATTTTTTTTTTGGTTTCTCTTTCTGGGAAATGAACAACCAGTGAGAAAATCTTTACTGGTTTCAACAATCCATTATCAATAGTTTTGAAACTGATAGCATTTTGTCAATAAATTTCTAATTAAAATTTTTGGGGAAAATGAATTAAGTTTTGAAATCTCTGAAAATGCCACAGCAGATCATATTTCACAGCAATAAATCTCTTCTTTTTAATGGTAAAACATCAGATACAAGTTTTGTCCATTAAGATATTTCACAAACAGATACTAATGGAACGTATGCCAAACTCTGCATTCTAATGCAGCCAAAAATGATTTTTGTTTTGTGAGCCTTAGGGAAAATTAGTTATAAACTATCTGTGTCAACCTTTTGAAGTGAAGTATAACTACTACGATCATTTATTAAAAACAAAAAATAGCATAAAAAAGGCAACAGACTGAAATTTAAGATAGTAAAACTATGATAGTCAATGGCTCAGAGTATGAATCTGTTTCTCTCACTACTGAAAGAGTGTCTATACAGTCAAAATCATTTTCATGCTTCATCATGCAAAGTTTTCAGCAATCAAAATCAACCCATCAGCTGTATATAGCAAGCACTCACATGGAAGTGAAAATTGTCCTCAACATAGTTAAAACATAATGAAATGCATATCAAGAAATAGAGGAAAAAATTTTATCGTTGCATTTTAAGTTAATTGAATAATCAAAGTACAAATGTGTTTAAAGATCATGCAGATGGTGATTAATCCCTTTTTTGGTTTCTAAATTAAAGTATCCCCCGACATATTAAAAAAAACACCCCTTACTCCAGAAATGTCAGTTTGCAAAGACTGTTCTTTAAAGATATAATTTTCAACTGGTTATAGGGAAAACCTTGGACCATAAATCCCTGTATTTTTTGTAGATAAAGCTCAACTACACATAATCTGTAAATATATGGAATGATCACTTCATACATTTATACTATTAATGTTTAAATTAACATTTATGAGACGTACATAGGACATTTAACTGTATTGTATCTGTAATACAGGTCTCTGAAGTCTGGGTTGACAGTGGTCTGTCTCTCCATATGCAGTACTTTTTGCCCCTTTAGAAGGCCATAATGCCCAAAATTTGGGCCTCATTTTCTATATTTTATTACGCTATATTTATAAATTATTTGTATTAAGTTCCCTTTTACCTTTTAAATGAGGCCATTAATCACTTTTCTATTATTCTTATCTGTACTACATTCTATAGTCAGACACATCTGAAAACAAGCATTCTGACAGTACTGCTCATGCAATACAGTGTCCCCTTTCTGCTTTGAACTCATTGCCTTTATGAAACTATTTTTATATATGTGAACTAACAATGGATGGTGTTATTTTTTAACAATCAAGAGAAAATAACTCTTGAACAGCAAAAGCAAATTCCATCAAAATCAAACCTGAGCTTCATTTTACAGTAGATAATAACATTTTTGCATTACAGAAAGCTGCATAAAGACATTCTCTTTCAATCACCTGGAAAGTTGAAAAAAACTTTGTTATTATGAATTAAAGGGCAAATAACTCTAGAATGACAGCAGCAATTTGCATCAAAATGATGAAACATAAAATTTTATGTAATTTTCTATGTCAAAGGGCCATAAGTTCCATATAAACCATTTTGCCGCAATAATATTTAAATTTAATTTGTAACTTGTCATGATAAGACTAGCTAACAAATATGAAATCAATTGGATGAGGCATTACAAAGAAAAGTCTGGAAAACAAAATTTTATGAAATTTTCTATGTCCAAGGGACACAACTTCTGTAAAAATCGTTCAACCATAATGTCATTCGAACTTAACTTGTAACTTGTCATGATAAGACTATATACTATATACAAAATATGAAATCAATTGGATGAGGCATTAAAAAAAAAAGTCTGGAAAAAATAAAATTTCATGAAATTTTCTATGTCCAAGGGCCATAACTTCTGCAAAAACTGTTCAACCATAAAATCATTCGCACTTAACTTGTAACTTGTCATGATAAGACTATATACCAAATATGAAATCAATTGGATGAGGCATTACAAAAAAAAAAGTCAGGAAAACCGAGTGTGACTGACGGCCTGACAGACTGACTGACAGATTGACGGACAGACGGAGTGCAAACCTAAGTGCCCTTCGGCATTTGCCAAAAGGGGACAAAAATACAGGTAATCTACTTCTGCCTGATTCTTACTTCATATTGTAAATAGCTTTCATCTGTTAAGGAAATTTTGTTGACAGTATTACAAGAATAGTTCCTCAGAAATAAAATATTAAATTTAAACCAAGTTAACTATTGCTGTTTTGTATTTATACAATCAAAGTAGTTCTGCTTTCTTTGACATGAATATCACAAGAAAGATTATACTCAATAAACCTGTAAGTCATAGTCATTTTTTATTTCATTGAACTTAGTTCAGATAAAAAAAAATCTCATCAATATTTCATTAAGAATTCCAGGAAAAGATTAATCAACGACAAACCTAAAGAATGCTGTGTCATTCATTCTATACTCCCCTATAAAGGTAAAGTAAAGGTGGCCTTCTGCACACTCCTCCCATTCAACATATGGTTTCCTTCATTACAGTGGACAGGTTTGATTCAGGTAATCACAGAGATAATATACTACCAACGAGTAGGACCAAGTTTGATTCAGGTAATCAGAGAGATAATATACTACCAACGAGTAAGACCAAGTTTGATTCAGGTAATCAGATAGGTAATATACTCCCAATCAGTAAGAACCATCGCAAACTAAAAAATATTAGAATTACATACTAAGATTCTAAATAAAGGAAAACAAATATAAAATAAACCATCACACTTGAAACTAGGATTTTAATAGTAAACTACTATACCATAAACATCCTTGAAACATCAAACTATAATTTATAAAACTAAGATACTTACATTAATGTAACTTTTCAAGATTTAATTTACAAAAAGTTATACAATATACATTCTATCTTTCCAATATTTTTGGCAAAATTTGTAGTAAAAGCTAGATAACATGAACAACTGTGATCTACATGTATTGCTTAGGTCATATTCATAAAAATTGTTAATTGTTTCTTATAACTAATCCAGCACTCTGTTTTCAATTGAAACATAATTTTTATTTGCATTTAGTTTTTCAAGCAAATAGAATAAAATTGTACAAATTACTAATTAGTTTTGTCATTTTATGTTGAACTAGATATTTGTTTGATCTACAGCATGCAATGAATAAAGATTGGTGGGAAATCAGTTTTAACTGGCAATATCCAAAGACCAGCTAGTATTCTACAGAGCAGGTAAGAGGAAGTCAGGTCTAACATAAACAGAGACTGTCATCAGATGGTTTAATTTTCTACTTCAATAGTCCAAGAAATTCAATACATCATTAGTGATTAAAGGCAGTACAAAGGGATATGTTGGAACATTATACCCAATACAACCTGTTCTTCTAATTATTTCACTGGAAGTGAAATGATCTGAAGTGTTTCCTGGCAAATCAATATTGCATAATTAAATGCCTGGTATGGGCTAATTGGACACTGCTTCCAATAATCTGAAGTTATTGATGATCTTTACATGTACTTGATATCTACTACAATAATAACATGCAATGGAATCATTTTTACCAAAATATTTAGAAAGAAATCAATATTTCTGTAAAGAACAAGTAAAGAACTCAAACTCTGACTTCCAAAATTACAGTAAGGCTTAGTTGAATCTGGATTTCATCCTGATTATTTTCTATTTTACTGAAATACATTAGAATGTCAGTAAAAACAAAAGAGTCTACTTATACACTTACTTAATCGTGGAAAAGGTAGTAATCTTATATAAAAGCTATAAGCAAAAGAAATAAAACCAACAAGAAAATGGTAGCAGGGGTGGGATAAAAAAGAAGTGTAAAAGCATTAAGAAAAGATTAAGGAATATTTTAGCAGTTTAAAAGTTAGTACTGCAACAGGAATTTGCATATGGGTGAATAAAACAGTCAAACATTTCACCATTATGATTGATTAAGATACTCACAAGCTAAATACAAACAGCCATGTCCAAAGGACTGAAATATAGATGCAAGTGCCAGTGTTTTGTGAGCAGTAGTTCAGAATTGGGTACACAGATTTCAGAAACTACAAGTAATATTGCTGGCAAAAATGTTGCACAAATTTTACCATGGACTCAATCCACTGAATTGTATAGAATGGATAAAACGTAAGAAAGCATTGGATTCTTTCTTAAAAACAATTATGAAAATAGTTGACATCCAGATAAAACATTTTGAGGAACAATATACTCCTAATAAACAACATCAAAACCTTATTTCCCAAATAAAACACAAATTGAAAGAACTCATCAAGGATATTTTTTCTAGTTCCTGCTGATAAAGCTGCAAATAACATTATCGTTATTTGTTGTAAATCTTATACTGCAATTCAACATTCAGAAATTACAAATTCATCAATGTTCCAACCGACTAAATTTTCAGAAAGTGAAATTTTGAACAAACACAAACTTGTTCTACCTCTTTACAAGCTGAGCCTAGTAGCATGGAAGTTCATACTATGTACTAGCTTCCCAAACTTCACAAATCACCTAATAAATTTTGGTTCCTTTCTTATACAACTAGACTTACTAGTGCACTCAATACCATAAAAAAATCTTATTTTGTAAAAAAGCTTACGAAAATAGTGGAATTAACTATTTTTGGAGAGTTAAAACTAGCTTAAAGTGCTTGATAAATTAAATGCCAATGTGGGATCTTTTGAATGTGTTCAAAGTTTTGATTTTTCAACTTTATACACTACACCTCCACATAATCTAATAAAACAAAAATTCACATATCTCATCAAATGGTCATTTAATAAATAGGAATGTGAATATATTTGTTTGAATTCTTTTAGATCATTTTTTAGTAACAAAAAACATAAAAACGTTAATTGGACTTCTTTTGAAAAGCTTACAGCATTTGAATTTCTGTTAATGGTGTTAAATATATTTTTGTATGCTATGGCAAAATCGTCAAACATCAAGTTATTGGAATTTCCATGGTGACCATTTGTACACTACTTATTGAGGACCTCTTTCTGTACTGTTAAGAATCACAATTTATGGCTAGAATAAATAAAGACCAATCCAAACAACATTTAGCAGAAAAAATTAATAACACATTAAGCTATTTGGACAGTGTTTTGGACAATGTTTTGACTATCAACAACTATGACTTCAATATATACCAGTGATAAAGATATATTTCCTACAGAAATGTCTTTGAATAAAGCAAATATGATAATAAAGAATGTTCATTTCTTTATCTTAGTATTCACATTCATAATGGTAAACTTCATACTGAAATTTATGATAAAAGGGATGCTTTTTCATTCCCTATTGTCAACTATCTGTTCTAAGGTGGTGATGTCCCTTTATCTTTGTCATATGGTGTTTATGTATCACAACTGGTCTGATTTGCTCATATTTATAACAATGTTTCAGATTTTAACGAAAAGGAACCTTCATATAACTGAGAAATTACTATATCAAGGTTTTCAATATTACAAATTTGTAAAAACATTTACCAAATTTTTCAACCGATACAAGGAACTCACTCTCAAATACAGATGTATTTGTAAAGGATTAATACATGCGAGTATCTCTCACTTTTTGTTTTATGTAATATTCTACACAAAGCACAGAAAGCTAGACACTCACCCAATAAGTTATCTAAACCATTGAATAGGCTCATTCTTAAGGGATATAGTTATGATATTGTTGACAAATTGTTAAGGATAACATTTTTTGGTATTAACATTGATTCGCTCATAGGGACTTTACATAGAAATTAAAAAACTGAATTTAAAAGCAGTTTTTGGCATGACATGGGCTGTGTCTTTTTTGTATGACTTATGATGTACCATGATTCTTAACTCTGCATGCAAAGAATTGGAATTGATTTTACATACAATGGAGACTTAACTTTTTGTAGGTTTAAACCGATATGGAGCTAGCATGTCAATTAACTGCCTAGTAGCCCTTAGATTGTACATTATATATTTATATTCAGTTTCTTTATTTCTGTTGTAACAAGGGACAGACCTTTTTGAACTGACTTATAATTGTGTAATATTTTTTCCACAGTGGCTAGATTTTAAAGGGGGAGGGTAGTGATCACACCACAGTACTTTAACCCTGCAGCATTTTTCACACCTGTCCCAAGTCAGAATTTCTGGCCTCTGTATGTCTTGTATCATTTTCACCTTAGTTTTCTTTTATATTACTTGAGTATATAGGGTCAATTCTTTTGCTGTACCTGTGTAAAATCATGTTTTAGGGTCAGCTGCAGCCTGCTCTATGGTATGAGTACTTCCTCATTGTTCATCAAAGACCAACGGATGGCCTCAGGCTGACATTATTTTCATCCCAGTGGCTTTGTTGTCTCTTTGACATATACACCATACCTATTCTTGCTATTCAGACTTGTTTGATGAATAATTGGTCTATATCTAAATAGCTGCTTCCACAAATTACAGAATTTAAATCATTGGTAATATATGAGAGGGAAGGTTGATGTTGGCAGTTTAAAGAAATCATGTAATCACCATAAAATAAGACCTATTGACAAGTAGCCTGATCTTACAAAATAAACGGAAGATTTAAGATTGACAAAAAAGTTAAAGGATAAAGACGGTAGTAATAAGAAATGTTGATATGTTGTCCATATTCTACTCAAAGCACGAAATTCCTTCAATTCATTTCAAATTACTGGCAATAAAAAATAAGATAAAGAACTACAACTACATCTTAAAATGTAGTTTAAAACTTGGAATTTAAATGATATCACAGACCAAATTCTCAGTAAAATGACCATAGACAAAGGTGCAAGTGTAGTTAGCTAATCCTTAAAGCAAGCAACATAAATGTCTAGGGTATCAATATGAATTATGAATTATGTAGCATTAATTGTGCATTTAGATGAATTACCATTCAACACTCACACAGCCAAGAGACTACATAGGAATCTGTTAATACAATCATACAGTACAACTGATCTATCTTGTTGATCTGCATCAGATATTATTAACTATGCAGAGCTGTTTTTCTCTGGATTATTAACTCATTCTAAAAGCATGGGCCTGTTACAGCTTTATCTACACTATAAAAACATGAATGATAGATGAACCTACTACAGCATAGATAGAGGGAGAGAAATACTGACTATGCCATGTCAAACTAGCCATGTAATCTATCAAAATCCAAACATGTCAATATTTTCCTTTTTTCAAATTATTTTGTTTAGGAGATAATCTCCATTAGGCAAACACACTTCTCTAATGATTATATTCTGCAAATTTCAAATTTGAAGAGCTTTAGGAAACAAGAAAATGTTTCCAAATGACTGCTGATAGTGACAGATGGACAAACAAAGATATAGGCCAATTTGCCACTGCATTTCAGTGAAATTGTAAATCTACATACATAACTGCATAACAAAAGCCTTATGTTAGAAGCTATTTTTCTCTAGGATTTTTTTCTACTACTTTTCACAGTTTTTGACCATCTAACTTGGTAAACTTTGATAAGAAGCAACACATGGCCATATGTCCCCCGCTGCAACAAAAGTCCCATAAATCCTGTAAAATTTGTCAAATAAAAATGGTGGCACAATACGATTAACTACAAATGGTGACTAACAATCCTACAAAATTTGAACAAAATCTGTCCAGCAGTTTCTGAGGAATTACGTCCCACAAGTGTGACCGGATGAATAGACACAGGCATTTGTGTGTCCCCTTTCGTGTAGTGGTAAAGGACAAATATCATCATGTATCTGGGTTTTCATTTGTTGTAAACATTTCCTATCTGTATTAAACCAGTATTACTAAGTTTGAAAATGCTAGAGGGTCTGTAAAATTCTACTTAAAAGCCAGAAATACCTATTTAAAAAATTTTCCAAAATATGATTTGGACCTATTGATCAAAGACCACTTTATGATCATACTGAAACAAGATTTTTAATTTAAAAAAATTCAATTGTTAAGAATGATTGATAGATTGTTATTTTTAGGCCATACTATGGCAAGACTGATTGATTGTTGGGGTTTAACTCCCAAGCAGCAATATTTCAGCTATATTCAGGCAAAAATATGGCAAGAAAATTGGACTAATTTTTAAAAGAAAAAATAAGATCAATATAAAAACTCAGCTCATGTTGTTTAGAAAAACCTTCTAATCCAGAAAAGTTTTGACCAACTTTTTTACTCCACCTTGTTATACTTTGTCTTAAAACTATAATAACAGTTGTATAAATGCTCTGCAGCATGTGAAAGTCTCATTTAGCTCATACAAGTTAATCAAACTTGTACTTGCTATTTCAAGTACATTCATCTTCTATTCTGCAATACAATGACTTAAAACATTCATTTCCATATAAAGAATTAAACAAATTTACCATGAGGGAATTGATGTAAAATGCAATTCACACTTAAATGAACATGATTGTTCTGTGTTCATCAGGGGCAAATTTAATGGCAACTATATTTGTAGTAGTAATATCCATCTCCACTCTAGGGCATGGCTCAATAATGAAATAAAACAAACAACTTGTATCATCAGCCTTGTTACTAGTAATAGTTGTGAGGGACAACCAGAGAGTTTGTCTGTAATGTGAAGAATTCAATTAAAGACAAATACTTGTTCCAGGATAAGTGTCTGTACTCACTACATATATTTATATAGCTATAGGTCCTCCAGAATTGCTGGCAATATAAGTATTATTATCTGTTATATATGGTATAAATCACAAATTCTTTATTATGTGCTAAAACACATTAACTCCATGGTTTCTGATAAAAGGATGCAATATTATGCAATTATCTTGTTTTTAACAAACAATTGTAAAAATCAGAAAGCAGAAATAATGGACTACTTTTTATGCTTTTTTCTTCTCTTTTTATGTTATTGAGTTCTCTTATAAATGTATACAGAAGCAGTATTGAAAATAAGTCATTTACGAACAAAAGTGAGAACTATATAATCAGGTTAATATAAGACAACTAAAGTACCAGTCCACATAAAATTCAGACACCATCAATGGTAAAGTAGAAAAAAACCCACCAAACAAATGATGCTTTTTTCAGTCTATAATGCTATAATTTCACATAACAACAATCTTTTCTGCATTCAGATCTGCACTTTTTAGAAAATCATACATTCATCGCCAACTAAAATCAACCAAATGAAGCTAAATCAAGAACGATAACTCTTGCAAAGCGTCATTTTGATGTACAATCTATATAATATTTATCTCAAAAGTGCAACAACCAAATGAAAAACAAAGACTGGTTATGTGGTCAGTAACTGTTCCTAAACAAGAAATAAAACTGATTTTGGTGGGTTTTGGACATGCATGAATCACCCGACAGATTTTTAGAAAACTTCTACTTAAATATCTACTTGTTTTTAAAATCTATCACCAAATGAGGACCCCAAAAAAATTGCCACTTTTGCAAAAGAGTTCAAGCAATTGTTCCTTTAAAAAGTGAAAAATGATTGCTTATAGGATAAAAAATTGTTTCTTAAAGTTTAAAAATGAGAACTTTTGACAAATTTTGCACTTTAGAAAGCAGTTGAGGTTGTGTGGGCCCTGAAAGTAACATTCAACAAAATTCAGGCTAAAATTTACTTAATACTGTAAAGGTACTAATTTTCGCTAATTTTGTGGTGGACAGAAAACGACGAAAAATAGTATACACGAAATTGATTTTCAACACTATATAAGGCTAATAATTATATGAAACCCTGAAAATTGATACCCACAAATAAGTTCACTTGACAGAATCCATGAAAATTAGCAAACATGAAAATTAATATGTTTATAGTAGTGTGCAAAACACATCCCCACCTT
Source organism: Perna viridis (assembly GCA_037379345.1). Taxonomy (NCBI): domain Eukaryota; kingdom Metazoa; phylum Mollusca; class Bivalvia; order Mytilida; family Mytilidae; genus Perna; species Perna viridis. The sequence goes on along the minus strand of CM074511.1, from coordinate 5,780,365 downwards.
TCATCCCTGCCTCAAGACTCCTTTTTGGTCCCAAACAAAGCAGAAAACACAGTTTCTTACTTTTTTTAGTACTATGGTAAAGCTAAACAAGCTTAAAATTGCATTAGAGCTACTTTTGAGGGTCTGATAAAAACGATGTGTGATTTTAAGGGTCAGTGACATCAAAAAGTATTGTATTGTTTTAAAAATTGCAAAAGACAGGCAGCAATAAGGTGGCATATGCTCTCTTTTAAGATAAACTATACAACTAATAATAATTCACAGATTATGTAATTAACAAGTTTTTTTTGTCCATAGAATATGGACATGGTTGATCAATCCCTTAAATTAAAAGACTTCATTAGGAAGCAGGAGCACTACTGAGTATTTCAACTTCAACTGAACTTCAGACCAAATCCTAGAAGGTTCACGATGAAAAATCAAATTCCAAATCATTACCAAAAAGGGTTACTGAGATTTTTGCATCAAAATTAATGAAACCCTAAAAAGCAACAAACATTTTACCAAAAACAGGAAGTTAATGAGAGACTAATGGCTTACACACTTTACAACCCATCCATTTGATGATGCTAACTAAATTTCAAATGGTTCCCATGAAGTTGTTGAAATTTTGGTAATGAAAATTAGAAGGCCAGAAATACACACAAATAGAAATGCTTCTTTGCTGCCTAAATATCCCACACTGAATAGAAGAAGCCATAAACTGTCTATTACAAAATGAGATTAGGTCATACTATCTACTGAATTATCAAGGGAGATAATTATTGCAAATTAACAAGTGTACAATTATAATTATTTAATTTCTAAATATTAAACTCAATAACCATTCCTGTGTTGATGTTAAATGTAGAAATAATTAGATCAACTAAATTTTATGGATTCATGGAATAAAAACCTGATTTTGTATAAATTATGCAGAGACTTTAAAAGCAACAATTTGAGATGGCTGCATTTGCACTTTGACTGATTATGTTCTATAACAGAGTAAAGCTTGCTAAAAGCTATAAAATCAATAGAACAAGAATACAAGAATCATTATATTAATCAGATGGTTGAAGTATGTAACTATCTATCTTACATTGTTCCATCAAGGCCTGTGGTCTTTGAAGTGTTATGACATGATATACCTTATAAAGGCCATATAATACTCAACATCTGTACCATAGGAAGAAAAACAATGTCTGATGGTTTATATAATACAGCTTACATACCCTTCCAGATTTAGGAGTTTTGATTTTAAATGTGAAATAATTTACAGAGCAAATAGCAATCCAGGTTATTATGAATCATTATGCCCAAGATGTTTTTGACCTTTCGGCAAGATAACGGCAGTATGATCAGGCACATTGAATTTGAATATCTTGATGAAAAAAGAACTACGCTAACTTGAGGATTTTTGGTAGATGAAGTAGTTTACACTGAAAACAAAACAACAAAATTATTTCAGCTAAATACTGGTACACTGGACTGCATTCAGAACTGGACCAAATGGCAAAAATGCTTAGAGTTCATATCACTGACATGTACAAAGTAATATCAAAATGTAAACTTAGGCATACCTGACAGATTAATGCATTGAGAAATACATGCACAGATGCTAAAACTAAAGATGACCCCTCCCCTTGACAGCAACCAAAATTACTTACAATGTATGGCCCATCACTATGCAACATACCTAATTAAAAATAAATTAAATATAAAGTAGCCTTAACAACAGAGATGGAATTTGAGCAGTCAGATGGAAGGAAAAAGGAAAGGAAGGAAGGATGGAAGTCTTGACATTATGTCTCCAATACACAACCAACTAGTCCATGTAATAATGTAGTGATGCAAACAGACAGATGGAAGGATGGACAATAAAATATACTCTCCACAACATCATTGATAATGTTACTGAGGGTCCACAGTTAACAGTTATACTGTACTCACCTTACTGTTACATTGAAATATGACACTAAATACAGCCTTCACTAGGTACTAGCTTTCCAGATGAAAGTCCTGGTGTTTAGAGCAATTCAGGACCAGGTTGATCTGTAAAAGAATAAAATAAAACTGTGTTAAGAAAATAAAATCATTGATTTTAAAAAAGACTTTTTTTTATCAACTGTTTATCCTCCATCAATTATCAGAATCAAAGGAGCATTTACCTAAGCTCACAAATTACAGTATCCTTGTCAAAATATCCTTACAACAAATCTCCTATGAATATAGAACAGATAGAGACTTACTTTTTACCATAAAACAGCTCCTGATGTTGTAACATTAAAACAGAGTTCTTAAACGGCAGCAAAGAAAATCAATGACTGTGCGATATTAAACGGCTGTATCCAGAAGTTGTTCTGATCGAACTGCCAATGTAAACATTGCTATAAGAATGATGTCTTTTAGAATAGCTGATAATTGACAAGAATGTAAGACCAGGAAAACATTCTTATAAATACATTCTGGATTTAAGAGAAGGAACAGAATTGACAAATAGTCTTTAAGTAGTATTTCTTTAGGACAAAATTATAAAAAAACATGTACAAAATCTGAGAATATTAAAAATCCTTATATCAATGTTCTAACTTAATTAAAAACAGCACACATGAAGCTACAGATTATTAAAACATTCATATAAAATTTCATCAAAATCATTCATCAGCACTGGATGTTGAATCGTCCCTTGATCCTTCAACAACACCTACATATAATATAATAAAGTTTCATCAGCAGGTGGATTAAGAATCAGCAGGTGGATTAGGAAGTTGTCAATTTGTGAAACAGATCAGTTGGATTACCTCCTCCTCCTGAGATCTAACAATAAGTTTCATCAAAATCTATCAAGCGGTGTAGGTGAAACTGACTTACAAGACATGTAATCAGAAGAACAACCAAACAAACTGACAGACGGACAGAGTGAATCCTATATAATTTTTATTGCAAGGGGTAAATAAATAGACAACCTTAAGTAGGTTTAGACAGGGTATCAATCCACTGTTAGATGTAGTTAGACCATGACCATGCATTGTAAGTGCATTATTTGTTTGTATTCTGATCAAAAGTAGTCAAAATAAAGCTGAGAATGTGTACTTTAAAATCTTAAAGTGTAATTTACTTATAAAGTGTATGATAGTGTGTACATGTGTGAGTAATTTGCCTTCATGCTGTCAGTTAGCAGAAAAGGTAAAAATGTGGATTTTCAGTATTATTTATTCAAGTAAATTTAGTGAAGAATTTCTAAGATCATAATTCCATTAGCATAATGATTTTGAAAGCCTTATTTTCCAAGCTTCACAATGGTATGCAACTGTAAGGTGTCATTTGCCCTGGGAATTCACAGTGAAACACTGAAAATTACTTGTTTAACATGTAAAGTAATGGGAAAGTTAGAAGTGGATAGTGAGACTTAAGTGGACAAAGTAATCTTCATACTCTAGTAAACAAAAATTAATTTGTCTTTACTTGTAACATATCGGTCTCTTTACAAGAATTATAAATTTATGATGTATTCACACTTTTTCTTTCCCTTGTTGCTGTACAATTTCAATACAGGAACCTCGTGTTTCATCTTAATTATATCACAAGTATGCAACACTTAAATTTCATAGTAATTTCATATGAGTTTTGAACAGAAATATATTTCTCCTGAATATCAGAAAATGTCTATGTTTTTATTTTTTCCAGAGAAACATGTTGATTCCTTTTTAATTCCTCTTCACATACAATTTTTTTTGTTTCACTTTTATATCAGGTTTAATCCAATAAACTTTTACTGAGTCATTACTAAGTAAATAAACAGAGATAAGTTATACCACTAAACAATAGAAGCATTTGAAAATAAACAACAGTTTAACTGCAACAAAATTGCAAAAAAATTAATTATTTCATCTAATTGAAATAAGTATATGTTAAGAAACTTCACTGAAAACATAAACTGTATTTTGGCCAGTAATGAAGTCAGGGATTCTATAATCATGTTAACAGTCTACAGTTAAAAGAAATCACTGACAGTTCTTGTCAGCGTATAATAATTGATCACTTCCAGAAAGTCACACTAGGGATTACAGCATGAAATCTAAGTTGTCCATACTTTATTCAAGTTAAATTACAGTTTGAATTCAGACAATCAATAATTATAAGCTAGATTTAACACATGAATTATTAACTTCCTCTGTTCTTTTGTGGCACAGGATGAGTAATATTCCCAGCAATAAACAAATAAAATAGCATATTATCACAAGTAAATATTTGAGACTGGGCATGCAGAGAGCAACATTCAGTAATATAATATTCTACATGTAACATGACCAAAAACAGATGTTTATTATTCATATGATATTGCATAAACGTCATGATATTAATAATTGAATATTCAAAGTACTGAATTAAATAGTATTAATATATATACATTAAAAATTAAAGAAAAATCACACTGAATTAAACCAACAGAAAAATATATGATAGATTCATACAAAAATAATAATGATATCTGCTTTAATACAAACAACAAGGTGCTAGTGTTATAAAAACAGAAAACTAAAGAGCCTGTTCACCTTGTTCAATAAGCAACATTCTATTTTTTCAAAAGCAGCTCTATTTTTTCTTGGATAAAATTTCCTAACAATAAAACCTAAGGAACAATCATATCGATGTCCAATAGTGTCAAAGGAGATGATTTTTTTAAAGGAAATAACATGTAAAATAGTGAAAAACTTTGAAAAAGGACAACATGGCTGAACATATACACACAAAAATTTGACCACATCTAGATCTCATCATGCTGAGAACTTTTACTTAGGTCAGAACTATGCTAAACCAAACAGTTTTTGTATTCTCCAAAAAATTTAAAATCCAACACATAGTCCCATCTTAAGTAAAAACTATCGTAGGGAAAGAGAGGAGTACTAGATTTGCAGACTAGGCACTGCAATACCTTACAGGTGCAATGACAACATCAAAAGTATAGGAAACCTTTCAAGCCAATACATCAATAGCATACAATATTCTAGGATTCCTATTTCCTGTTACCTGGGGTCAAGTGAAATTTGGGTCAGGGAAAGCTAGGTACTTAGTTACACTTTCCCATGGCAAGTTGAAAACTTCATATGCTGTAAGGATTTGTATTGTTAGAAAAGCAGTCATTGACTGTGGGAAAGATGATTTTATATGGATTTTTCCTGAGGAAAACACAATTTCTGATAAATCCTAGAACACTGGCATAAATATGATGAATTTATTTGACAAAAATCCAAGACAGAAAAGGAGTCATGGCCATCGCCACTACACGTCCCCTAAGATACATGATGCCTGCATAGATGGTCTTCTTCCCTTCATACAAAAGCCTCTTGGACTTCATCACATTCAAACTTAACTTTATTCTATACCTCTCACTTTACTACACTCCCTTTACAAAACAAGTCTTGACACTTCTGTTTCTGAACCTACCTCATCATTATACAGACCTGTCGTCATCATTTTGGATATTGGTTTCCACAGACTCTTTAAACCACTTTGTGCAAAAAGGTCAAGATGAAGAAAAACAATCATTTCTTCCACTACCTTTTGTCAACAAAGGTATAGATGCAATTAATTTGGCTAACATCCTCAATTTAAAAAAAAACAAAACCAACATAATTCCCCGATGTTTCTAGGACAAATCAATACCAATTATTTCATATTCCTATATTTCACCTATTGTATCCAAAATTTTTACTCATAAAAGGCCATTGCAGAACCTCAAATATGGTCCTTCAGGTCACGCTGATATGGGAGATTTAAGCATCCTCCAAAACGAATCTCTGCGTAAGGTCTTTTCTAAAGGTCCCAAGTACTGTGAACCACGCTCCATAAATTGGAGCTCATGAACCCTACTGATGCAACTGGTCCATGCTCCCAGTTTTTAGTGGAGTCCGAGTTGCTAATTACCTTTTGTTACTTTGTATGTATTATTTTAGTTAGTTCAAGTTCTTTTTGTAATTGTCTGTTTTCCATGCCTGGTCTTTGTCACTGGATTACATCCTTCTGATTTCCACTAGAATCTTGTGGCCTTTTTCCCCATTCCTATAGGTCCTGCAATTTTGTGTAAAGGAGCATAGAGTCCCTTCAATACGATGATCTTAACAGCGGTCAAAACCCTGAACAGTTGGGGCACATGTGGATACAACATTAGTCTTTGACACACTTATTAGCATAGGGACTGACAATTTATTATGGACACAACAACTGGTTTGGACACTGTATAGCAACAAATTTGAAACTAAAACAAAAATTTTCAAAGTCAGACCAAAAATTAAAAAAATCAATTTTAGAGGTGTGGTCCCTTTAATTCTTTATAACATGAAAACCATAATAGATGTGAAATCAGACTGATAATGCAGACAAGGACTTTCATAGGAATCCAATTAAAAAAATTCAAAATCATACCAAAAATAAAAAAGGGTGTGGCCCTTTTAATTCCTTATAACACAAACCATAAGAGATACCAGAAATCTGATCAAATATTGCAGGCAGTGATTTTCATTAGGAATCAAATAGAAAAATCTTTTGAAATCTGACCAAAAATAGATAAAGTTGATTTTTTATTTGTGGCCCCTTTGACCCCTAATAACTCAAAAATGGTAAAAAAAACATTGAATCTGCTGTTACATCTTTTTACCAGAATTAAATAAGGATCATAATAGAAAAGCAATATGGATGACAATGACAGTGCATACCAATATATGACAGCAAATATTTTGTGGTTGTATAAAAAGGAGGTATATATACAATGGGAATATGTAATGAAGATTCTGTGTGGGGTGAACATCTGTCTGTAACCAAAGGAAGGATGAACATCCCTATCACTTTATATCCCACACTGCAAGAGGGGGTATAATAAAAAACATTAAGGAAGCTTATGGCCAAATTCAAACTACTCAGTGTTGTAAGAGATTTAAAAAGAAACAGCTCCCAACAACAACAAACAACTGACCATAGATGTCAAGTGGTAGCTCACCCTCACATGGATTATGTTAACCTATTTAATATAAACACACAAACCCTTATCTTTTGTGTTTAAAAGATCTGGGAGAAGAATAATTTGTCAATGACAAAGATATCCGGTATTGAATAATGCTTCAATCTACTTATTTTGTTTAATTCTAGACTTTCCAACGTTTTCTATAAAATTCTGCTGATTCATCTTGTGTCCTTCAAAGTATGTCTATTATTATTTCAACTGTGAAAAGATTCTGAAAAGAAGTAAATTGCAATATATTGTAGTAGTCTCAAATATTATCTCTTTATGTTCTTGTAATTCAATGGTACTCTGAATTTAATGTCTGGTCCAATATTCCATTGAGGTAAAAGGACTTAATTGGACAGCAGGCTGGATTTTCTTGACATGACTAAGGTTTCTGAAGACAAAAATCGAAGTGAAAATTCATAATTGCTTGTGTGGGTACTAAGTTCTTCAATGGGTATAACATTTTAAAGCTGACCAAATTACCTATAGATACCCTTTACAATTAATTGTTGTTTAAAATGTTTCCAGTTTTTTTTCATTTGTGAAAAAAGAACTGACAAGTCTGTCATAATCAAACCATTAAAATCATTTACAATTATTACTAGACAAAGGGATATCCCTTTACACCATTTTAACACAGCTACTGCATAATGTTTGGTTGTCAAAATCCATTTATAAGAAGATTGTTGTGTCTGAGAGACAATGACCCTGCATGTATTTTCTGACATATATAAAAGTCAATTTATATTTACAAGCTTAAATTCTTTAGAATGGCAACAATTTCATGATCAGACAAAATGTCTAAGTCAATCTATCCATGAAAATGTCAAATATTGAAAGAAATCAAAACCCTGATTATATGCACATCTTCAATCCATATATGATTATTCTGCAAAGTATTAACTTCCTAACCTCAATACTGCAGGAGGAATTATCTGGAATATGTATCCTATTTGTTCAAAATGGTGACAAAATGACAAAGTCCAACTATCCATAAAAATGTCAAAAATTGATAGAGATCAAAATCCTGATTTGTACATCTTTAATCCACATATAATAATTCTGGTAAGTATAAACTTAGTACCCTAAATACTGTAGGAGGAGTTAAGTGGAACAACTAAATACCCTCAACGGGATGCAGGGACGGGGGTAAAACATTGTGCCCCTAACTAAACTTAGTACCCTAAATACTGTAGGAGGAGTTAAGTGGAACAACTAAATACCCTCAACGGGATGCAGGGACGGGGGTAAAACATTGTGCCCCTAACTAAACTTAGTACCCTAAATACTGTAGGAAGAGTTAAGTGGAACAACTAAATACCCTCAACGGGATGCAGGGACGGGGGTAAAACATTGTGCCCCTAACTAAACTTAGTACCCTAAATACTGTAGGAGGAGTTAAGTGGAACAACTAAATACCCTCAACGGGAAACAGGGACGGGGGTAAAACATTGTGCCCCCAACTGAATGTTGCCGGGGCATAAAAAAGGAAGTAAGATTACGTCTATCCAGACTTCACATAGTCTGTAACAAAAATTTACCAATGTCAGCATTTTCTGCCTGATCATTCCTAATTAATCAAGGACCTACAGCATTACAAAGAAATCAATGAAAAATCAAGTCAATGTTTCATCTTCAAATATAAATTCAAATTTGTACCAAGCTTCATATAGATTCTTTGATACAGAGCTGAATTATAGATAAATAGAGAGCCTTTAATTTAGTGAAGAATTATAGTAATATTATACACATCTAACAAAGCTATTGATTTCTAAGAAAATCTTTTCTCTCAAATCATTTGTAAACATTTCTTCCAGTGAAAAACCAAATGTAATGTATAACGGAAGATGAATATCGATGGTTTTGGGTAAACAGGATCAATTCTCCAGTTCCCTTATGGGATGCTAGTAACACATACTACTGTTTGATTAACTGATTAGTGATATTGATTCGAAAGTGGTCAACAATAATTGTTTCTAATTGGAACATAACAATGTCTCAAAGTAAACACATTATCTTGTCCAAATAAGTTATAACAAGCCCTAAGAACCTAAAGATACAAATTGTGTAGGTAGGGATGTATATTGATTAAATTTTGGGAGAACTATTTTCCTGTGAAATAGTTTTGATTATAAATGGCAAATTTGCATGACTATAAAGCTTATTGACAATGCAGAGTAAATATTCTGATGGATAAAATATTAACCACAGGGTTATATGGAGTGCATTGTTGAGATTTTACTACTTCATTTGTTCTATTTCAAGCACAGCAGATATTTGTATGATCAGATGGTAGTGTCAAACCATCTGACACCGAACACTTGACCTAATTACAACCTCCTTATAAAGCACCAAGTATGTATATGTAAAATAACACTTCTGAATCCACATACTGAAGAGCTGGCAATTACAGTAAGATAAAATGTTACAACATGTATCTTCCTCAAAACAGTTGTAATATGAGAAAATACTTTGCTTTTAATATGCAGCCAATTTTTACAATGCTGATGATATCACCTTATTTAGTCTTAGGAAGTCAAACCAGTGTTCTCTAATACAATTGTATTGTAAAAACATGGGGACTGAACAGTGATGACCCTGAATGATATGAGGCAAGTGTAACCTGTAAGAGGACAAAGTTATAAGATAGAGAGACTGCCTTGTTGAAAGATGTCACTTGCCATAAATTTTTGTGATGTCTAAGGTCCTGGAGACTTGAGACATGTTTCTGGGCCAAGTTGTCCTACATTTTTAAACTTCCATACCTTCACAACCTGATTACCAGTCAGACTGAAATCAGACCCTCATGGTGAGAAGGGCATTGGTAAAATTCCTATAAATTATGCCAAACTTTATCCTTCATTAGCGTATAGTGTGGTTACTGAATATATAATCTGACAGATTCTTTTGGTGAAAAGCTTACACTTGTACAAAATGTTGAAACTCAAAGCTCATTACCAGTGAATCAGCTTAAAAGCATATTAAAGGACAATAGATAGCTATGGTATTCTTAACCAAGTTTCGAGTTTTTATTTCTCAAGACCCTTAACCAGGGTATGTGAACATACATGTATGTACAAAAGTACAAAGTAACACAAAATAACAAATAAAGGTTGTAGGTTTGTGTAAAGAACAATTAAACATTACACTAATCATGTCATATATGGAAGGCAAACATGAATAAAACATCTTATTTATATCTATAGAAATATAATCATTTAACTACAGAAATTTTGTGACTTAAAAAATAACAATATAGTTATCAGAGTTTAAAAAAATTAAAACATGCTTAATCCTTTAAGTTTACAGATATATTGATGATTTATTGTCCATCAACAACCCTTTTTTGCAAATGGTAACCTTCAATATATCCACCAGAGCTTGAGGTTAAGAAGACTACAGAAACAGCTTGTTCAGTATCTTTTTTAGACCTATATCTTGAATTTGACAACAGTGGTCATCTCAGCACCGAGATTTATGATAAAAGAGACAACAATAATTCCAATTTCATAATTTTTCCTCACCTGTGCAGCAATATACCTTCATTTTCTGCATATAGTGTTTATATTCCACAACAGATTTGCTGCACTAGAGCAAGTACTAACTACTCTGATTTCCTTGAACACCATAAATATCTGCGTAACAGACTTCTGAATCAGGGGTATGAAAAAATAAGTCTCAAAAGGTCTCTTCCCAAATTCTTTTTTAGATATCAGTCCTTGGTGTACTCGGTTTCTCATTGCAGTACCAGCTGCTCCGGTGGTTTATTTTGGACTTGATAATGGATAAGATAAGTGTTTGGTAGTTTTGTTACCCTTAGTTAAACAATTCATGAAATTTTATAACAAATGGAGAAGCAGTAAAATATTTCAGTAGGAACCTTTATCGCTCATCCTTGAAAAATGGACAAAGGAAAAGATAATGAAATTCATCTCCTGAAGAGTTACAGTTACAAATATCCCATATTCTATCATCACTAGCTACATCACAAAACCAGCAATTGGCAGTTTGTTATTAACATATCTGAAATTACATAAAGCCTCCTTTAGACCAGTAGGAAGATTTATTAAATATTTTTCAAAACAGTCCAAAGAGTTATTTTTTTTTTTTCAAATTAAATTCCATCATACATAGTCTGATGAACATCTTTGGGCGCCTGAGAAAGAAAATGAGATTTCTCCAGAACAGCCATCCTGGTTTTATCAAGTTAAATTGTTTTGAATAAATCCGATTCCTCATCCCCTGTCAATAGAACATCATGCAAGTAATGTTAAGATGATTAATAGTTGGTGAATAGGACCAACCGCTAGCATCACGTGACCTAAGTGCTAAGCTACCAAGAAAAATCGATAACTGCCTGGAACGTCTTGGTTGGAATTCATTTTTTGTGACCAATAACTTCCATTGGCAGCTATAATTGAATCAATACGATTTCTCACTTCAAATCCATTTACGCATAATGTTATATGAATAAAGAAGAATATTGATATTAATTTCTATAACTAATTTTCCGATCAATTATATGCTATTTTTTTCTCAAACAAAAGTGTTTACTGAGCTTCATATCAGCCTTTTATACCTTGCAGCACATACAATACACCTGAGAATTTGACATTTAACAGTTGCAGAACCATTTGTTCCTTTCCTGTTGGAAATCTAATAAAATGAAATTTATGATATAGAATTGACTAAAAAGACATTCTGGTCAATAAATTTTCCTAAATAAATGTTTACTTTCACTGATCAAAAGCTCTTTATGTTTTTTGACAATTGACAGTAAAAATAGGTAAATGGAGTGGAAAAAGATACTTTTTAGGGCATAGATAGAAAATTCCAGGTCAATCATTACGAAAAGTACAATACTGAAAAACTTTACAGAGGGCCTGAATTGATGACCTGGAAACAACTTATACCATGGTAGTGTAAAGGTCATTATTCTTTAATGGATGCTTTAAGGAGGTAGACCTTTCTTTTCCTTTAAATTTAAAAAACAAAATTACGGCCATCAAACATTTTTTTCTTATATTTACAAAACTTAAATAAGAAATAATTCCCATAAGGAGTCATTTAGGTAGGTAACCTTCAGGTAACCTTCAACAGCCATATTTTTATTTTCTTGGTTGAAGGAGTCATTTAGGTAGGTAACCTTCAACAGCCATATTTTTATTTTCTTGGCGGAAGGAGTCATTTAGGTAGGTAACCTTCAACAGCCGTATTTTTATTTTCTTGGCAGAAGGAGTCATTTAGGTAGGTAACCTTCAACAGCCATATTTTTATTTTCTTGGTGGAAGGAGTCATTTGAATTTCAAAATTGAAAATCACATATATTTACAAACATAGACATAAACAGAAAAAATATGATATTAAAATGTCAAGAGCCAACCTTCAAGTCAAAGTAGCCACAAATTAAAAAAAAAATTCTATAGCTGGAGACAAAACAATGAGATAAAGCAGACAAGGTTATATGAAGAGAAAGAAATGGACTAGTTACAGATGAAAGTAGACAGTGGTTCCAGTTCACTGCATCAGAATGCATATGACCACCAGGAAGTGATTAAAACTTCATGAATTATTTCCTGCAAATATGTCACGGAAATAACAATTTCTAGATTTATCGTAAACTATTTTTCCACAATCTGGACAGTGAAGTTTCAATTTTATATGTAACAAACTTAGAAATAATTCTAAATTTAACCATCTAGATTGGAGAAATGATTTTCACTACTCCTACATGAAGGAGAATCGATAAAAAACACACGAAGATCTGAAAACAGAAAAGAAGAAATTCTAAATAAGGAAAAATCACTAAAAAAGTCATTTTCTACTTCAAAAAGGACTTGAAAAACAATATATTTGCTTTGTAACTTGTCACAATTCATTTACAACCTTCTTTGAATGGAAAAAAAAAAATATCATAATTATCCATTTTCGTAGAATAAGTTACGTTTCAATTTTACAGTTGAGTTATCAAGTAAAACCAAGCAGTGATGTTTAATTAAAGATCAACACAGTAAAAACCTAACAGAAATACAGAATGAGTATAGTCAGATCCTTCTCATACCAATAGGTTTTTGCACTTGCTACAGAATGTTTATTCAATTTGTATTAACTGCACAATTAATAACTAACAAATCTTTGGTATGGTGAATTACATAAAACACATATAAGATAGCAAAATGTGCCATAATGATTTCACATCAAATTAATTAACTTGCCAACAGAAAATTTAGATTCAGTCTTTTTATATAACAGCTCAGTAATTAAAACCATCCTTTCAATTCTAATAAAGATATCCAAGCTTTAGAAAAGTTAAGTTCTATTGAGACAAGAACACATGATACACAATAACACACCTCAATATAAGGATACAGCCAAGACCACCTCTAGGTATGCACAGTTCATTTACAGAAATGCAAAATTCTTCAATGTTATTAAATTTGTGACATTATGACTTACATTACCATAGATTACATGTTAAATCTGTTATTATACAATGGTTTGTGAAGAAAGGGAGAATAATTTACATTTTTCATTAAAATTGACCATTCCCATGACTCATGACCTCCCATGCTTGAGGAAAGCAGAAACAATTGAACCATGGAGGTGGTTCCTTGTCTATAGAACCATTGGTCAGAGGTCTTGGGAGAAATATTTTATGGCATAAAATCCTATTTCAATCTGATGCTTTCTATGTCTATTATTGATTAACTATGGCTAACTTTTCATGCATTTCATGATGAGAACGTTTGGGCAACTGAACAGACTTTATTTGGACTAGTCAGAGAAACCAAGGCAATAGCCCACAGGTAAGCATGTCAATCTACTCTGAGCCAACTAGTATCACACTATCTTCTATATGCCCTGGACATGGCTGAAAAGCAGAGACTTGATTTATAGTCATGGGTGGGACTCAGCCTGCGAATCAACCCATGACCTCCCATACTTGAGACAAGCAGTTACAATGATATCATTGAGGTAGTTGCTTTCCTAAAAGGAAGTTTGAACCATTGGTCAGAGGGTCTTACTAAGGAGTAATCACAAGATACGCTTATTTTGGTGTAAAATCCTATATCAATCTGAAACTTAAAGCAGAAAATCTTTCTGAAATAATTCATGTGTGTTTGAGGTACCCTATGGTACCATTTACACACTTATCCTGGAATTTATTAGATAATTCAGCTTTGATTATGATGCAAGATAAATAGCTGGCATGTAGTTTGAATATCAACTGACAGTGACAGCATTAAGGAAAGCATGGAAGAACTGATTTTTTTTTCAAATTTTTCAGATTTAAGATCATATAATGAAATCATACGATAAACTGTTCTAAAACGATCTGATGTCATATACATTGTAGTATGCTTCCCTTTATCTACACAGTACTAACATGACCCCTGACTAGCCCTTATGAGAATGACTTCAGCACCATTTATTTCAATAATGTGCTATTTAACAGCAACTTGTGCATAAAAATATTGATTCCACTCCCCTGCCCATTCCCTCTCTACTGAGTACAACAATATACAAAGCATTATAACATTGTTTATCAATATTCTGTCTGAGTACACTGGTCAATAACAGTTTCTAATTTATCACTTCAGCCATATACAAGTCTGTGTTCCTCCACAGGAAATTATTAGATTTCTTTAGACATTTTTCCATCATGTCAACAAGCATTTATATACCATGATTATCTACAGAGAATAACAGAGAATATTGCTTGTCTTAGTTGATTATTGAGTAGTATTTTTTAATATAACTGACCACCCATCATCCATCAATTACAATAACATAAACCTAACAGACTTAAAAATCATAGGCCCTGTTCTTCAGATAAAAAAAAGACCACTGAACATGCACACAATACCAATGTTTTACTTTTCTATACTTTATAACTTTAGGAACATCTTGATGGAGGGCGTCAGTACTTCATCCTGGCAATGACAAACATGATAATGTATTCTATATAGGGAAGTAAATCATTGAAGAATACCTGTATGCTTTTTGCTGTAAGCCAAATTAGGCTTCACTTAAGAATAGTTTCAAATTCAAGCAGAGACATGTGAAATGTAAACACTGACACAAATTAAGGAACAAACATATAAATAAGAGGTAAGAAGCTCCAGTTTATAGGATGAATGTGTCTGAGAGTCAATATAACTGATTACATTGACTACCATCGTTAGAGTTGTCAGGTAAGACATTGTTATATGCCAATTTGTGTTTCTGCTCCGTTTATGTTTGCAACAATGATGTTAGGATAACAGAAGATACAAATGTCAAGCAAAACAATTCTCACATTACTGGAGAAGATCCAAGTCTGTCTTTTTTCCCAACTGATACTCCAACCGTTGTGAATTCTATGAAAGTCAAGATTTCTCTTACATTGCCAAGATTTGTATTGTAAACAGATGATCCAATGGCACTTTCTTTGAAAAAAATAAAGTTTTCTTTTTTTATCTTCTTGTCATAATATTGTGGATTTAATGAAACATTTATACAACACTCCTGTCCACTTGAACTTCAACTTTTGTTCAAGATTTAATGACGATAGAGCTATTGAACAAATCAATGTAACCTACGATAGAGCACAATCTAAAGGTCATTATCCCAGGAAAAAAAAACAAAGTGAAAAAAACAGAAAAAGGAAAACTACCAACATAAGAAACCAATTGTAAAACATTCAGTTAAATAAATAGGGACTTTTATAAGGACCGAACATGGGCTAATTCATGGTAAAAAACAACAACAGATCTGGAATGAGAAAAGCACAAAAATAAAAATGATGACATCAATCTGGACATAGAAGATACAGATTATGTAGAGTGCATTATGGAGAGATAATTCTTTAAAACTGCAGTAGAAAGGTTATAAATATATAAAAATATCTCTCTTGTCCCAATTCATTTCAGAAAATAGGCAACTAATGGGACATTAAATCATACCCCACCATGTTGCAAAAAATGTTGGGGGGGGGGGTAAAAACAACTTAAAATGGCCATAACTTTTGTATAAGTAATCCCAACAACATGAAATTAAAATTGATCAGTATAGTACTCAATACTTATTTAAAGTTTGTTAAAGATACTTCAGTATCTTCTAAAGTTATAATCTGGAAACTGCCGGGAGAGGGGGGGGACAGACAGATGGAAACTCAACTTTTTGGATGATATAACATAATATCTCACCAATACCTGTGGTGCGGTATGAAAATTAACAAAATCATTAAATGAATATATAAAGAACAAAAATGACATGGACTTTTTTCAGTGAATCACTGTTGTTATATGACCTGCCTGGTTTTAATAAATAGTTGTTCTAGATGAATAGAAAATGAGCAATCTGAACTTCACCAGAAAACTGGGAGCATTTAATAGGTGTAACTGGTGGGGTAAAAGAAGTACTGGTGAATCTTTCAATTCATTAAAACAATGTGGTATTGTAGTAAGTTTCTCATCTGATTGTTCCTGCATATACATATATTTTATACATTTATTGTCCTATTCAACATAGTGTTCTGGTCCACATCAAATAATTTGAATGAGATGAGTCCTGTATCAGCACTTTTTTCTGCAATCCCTCTAGGAAAGTACAAAGTCTTCAGGTTTCCATGCTGTATATAATGCATCATTTTAATCTAAATTCTGCAAAGTTATTATTTTGAAGTGAGAAAGCTACACAAGTGTCTAAGAAACGTCTACTACAGTCAACAAACAGTATACAATCTAATGTACAATAAATGTAAACTTCTAATTATCAGATTACACCAACCTGATAAGTAATGTATTAAGTTTGGCATATACAGCTTAAACCAGATAATAAATGTTCAAGTCTTTCCTATCTTATTTGCTTTTAATTTCTATTTGTTATTTAATAACACAAAAAAGCAATGTTTATGTAGCCAACCTGACACTTATAACTGTCAGTACCTATTGTTCTCATTTGATTATGGGTAAAAGTTCTAAAATAATGTCAGAAACTCAACGAGACAATGTTTATAACTACTGAAAAAAAATTTCAGAAACTCAACAAGACAATGTTTATAACTACTGAAAAAAAATGTCAGAATCTCACTAAAACTATGGATGAAAGTGCTGTAATAATGTCTGAAAGGTTAAAGTACTGAAATAATGTCAGAAACTCACTGAGACTATGGTTAAAAGTATTTAAATAGTGACCAAAATACCAATTCAACCAGTATTAGGGTCAAGATTTAAGTATGGTTCTGCATAAAAACCAGGCAGGGCATGATTCACCATACTTTGATATAATCAATGAAACTGTATAAATACATTTGTTAGGTCAAAAAAGTTAAAAGTCCTTGGACCTGCTACTTATCGTGAAATATTTCTTGACTGGTTATAGTGTACAAATTCTAGCAGGAAGTTTTCCTGTACTTTTCTGTAGTAGAACATAACAAAAATCTAAGTGTTAATATCTCCACTGGACAACTTTCATTTGCACTTTTATTTTTGAATACAGTTTCTATGAGGCCTATATAAGGATTTCCAATAAAAAAAATAATTGGGATCTCTTATACATCCTGACATATTTTTTTGACTAGTTATAGTGTAAAAATTCTCACAGGAAAATTTCCTCTACTTTTTCCGTTGTAGAACATAACCAAATTTTCAGTATTACTATCTCCAGTGAACTATTTTTATTTGCACTTATATTTCTTAATACTTTCCATGGCGTTTTCAGAAGGATTTGCAATAAAAATATTTGGGATAAAGAAATAGATGAATCAACCATTATAAGGATTTGCCTGGTGTTTAGGCAGAGATGTACTTAAGTTCCTATGTTCAAAAGAGAATAAATAAAGGGTAAAAACAAAAACAAAAAACAATTTTTTTTCAAGGTCAGGCTTCTTTTGCTAAATGACTTTACTCTTACAGGTAATACCTGCCTCATATTAAACTTTCCGACTACCTTACTACCCGACTTTCATGCACAAATGAAAAGGATCATTTTAATCAACACTTTTCAATATTTCAACAAACAGAAAACTCAGATGCAAAGTTTAGCAACAAGGAACAAAGGACACTTGTCATCAGTGATCAATCTTCAATTTTTAAGTTAACTTTTATCTACAAGTTTTATACAAGACACATCCTGAAGGGCTCTATGTTTACTTCCTAACCAAGCACAATTTCCATTAACTTGGAAAATTAAAACCACAGACTTTATCTCCAAAAGTATAACAAATAGCCTACATTGGTAACGACATGACGGAAAATCGGTATTTTCGCCCACAATCTCTGACTCATGTCTAGTTACATAACCAATTCAATAACTGCCAATGGAGCAGTATTTACCATTCTGCCCATAAAACCCTCTAATTACTCCATTGTTCCCGAGAACTCTATAAAATTGTAACTGCTGGAAAGGTAGGCTCTCAGTAATCAAGTGTACTATTGCTTTTCTATACTATTTCACTTCATTGTTAATAATATAAACATTTTGATATAATATATAGCATCGATCATAAAAAGCAGAAAGCTTCTCATACTATCATAAATGCTAAGAGTTGTTTTAATAAGTATAGATATTTCTAATACCAAGGCACACATTACTGAAATTGTGATTCACCGCACAGTTTTACTTTAATACAGGGAATATTAGTTATACCAAATGTAGATTATATACATTTCTTCCTACAACTTCTTCAGAAACAACAGCATACATCAAAGCTGTCAAATAGGACTGGAGTTGGAAATTTTCATAGGTATCCACAACAATCAGCCAATGTATGCAATGTATATATTACCTGCCGTTGAAAAGAAAATGTTCACTCGTGATCTCAAAAAAGATTTCAACCAGTGACATATTGGTGCTCACTAGTAGAATATAGGATTATTTTTCAGGGTGCTCATCAGAATTTACTGACTAAAACCTGAGATTTTTAACTCATGTAATGGTGTCTGCATAACCTCTAAGACGGGGGATATTTTATTGAAGTTTTTATTAAAAGGTACAAACTTAATTTCTATGGATTTTGATCTGTCTGAGAATGCAGCAGGAAGAATCTCTAAGTAGACAATCAATAAGGCATACATTTCCATGCAATTAGACTAATACCTACTAATCTACTGCTACAGGAATAAATCCTTGAGAATCTACAAATTATACAACCACAGAATTAT
Source organism: Perna viridis (assembly GCA_037379345.1). Taxonomy (NCBI): domain Eukaryota; kingdom Metazoa; phylum Mollusca; class Bivalvia; order Mytilida; family Mytilidae; genus Perna; species Perna viridis. The sequence continues at coordinate 5,761,234 of CM074511.1, read as the reverse complement.
TAGCTGTATAACAGCACATATCATCCTCTTAAACCTTACAATGAAGCTGTGATGTAATTGAGCTTATGACATTTTTGTTCAGCACCAACAAACATTTTATATTATTGTTATTGAAACACTATGTTTAACTACTCTATTCCCCATACACACTCTCACATACTATGTTTAGCTGCTCTCTTCTCCATACACACTATTACACACTATGTTTAGCTGTTCTATCCTCCATACACATCCTTACACACTATGTTTAGCTGCTCTATCCTCCATACACATCCTTACACACTATGTTTAGCTGTTCTATCCTCCATACACACCCTTACACACTATGTTTAGCTGCTCTATCCTCCATACACACCCTTACACACTATGTTTAGCTGCTCTCTTCTCCATACACACTATTACACACTATGTTTAGCTGTTCTATCCTCCATACACATCCTTACACACTATGTTTAGCTGCTCTATCCTCCATACACATCCTTACACACTATGTTTAGCTGCTCTATTCTCCATACACACTATTACACACTATGTTTAGCTGCTCTATCCTCCATACACATCCTTACACACTATGTTTAGCTGCTCTATCCTCCATACACACCCTTACACACTATGTTTAGCTGCTCTATTCTCCATACACACTATTACACACTATGTTTAGCTGCTCTATTCTCCATACACACCCTTACACACTATGTTTAGCTGCTCTATCCTCCATACACACCCTTACACACTATGTTTAGCTGCTCTATCCTCCATACACATCCTTACACACTATGTTTAGCTGCTCTATCCTCCATACACACCCTTACACACTATGTTTAGCTGCTCTATTCTCCATACACACTATTACACACTATGTTTAGCTGCTCTATCCTCCATACACACCCTCACACACTATGTTTAGCTGCTCTATCCTCCATACACACCCTCACACGCTATGTTTACCTGCTCTATTCTCCATACACACCCTCACACGCTATGTTTACCTGCTCTATCCTCCATACACACCCTTACACACTATGTTCAGCTGTTCTATCCTCCATACACATCCTTACACACTATGTTTAGCTGCTCTATCCTCCATACACACCCTTACACACTATGTTTAGCTGCTCTATTCTCCATACACACCCTCACACGCTATGTTTAGCTGCTCTATCCTCCATACACATCCTTACACACTATGTTTAGCTGCTCTATCCTCCATACACATCCTTACACACTATGTTTAGCTGCTCTATTCTCCATACACACCCTCACACGCTATGTTTAGCTGCTCTATCCTCCATACACACCCTCACACACTATGTTTAGCTGTTCTATTCTCCATACACACCCTCACACGCTATGTTTAGCTGCTCTATTCTCCATACACACTATCACATGCTATGTTTACCTGCTCTATCCTCCATACACACCCTTACACACTATGTTCAGCTGGTCTATTCTCCATACACACCCTCACACACTATGTTTACCTGCTCTATTCTCCATACACACCCTTACACACTATGTTTAGATGGTCTATTCTCCATACACACCCTCACACACTATGTTTACCTGCTCTATTCTCCATACACACCCTTACACACTATGTTTAGCTGGTCTATTCTCCATACACACCCTTGCACACTATGTTTACCTGCTCTATTCTCCATACACACCCTCACACACTATGTTTAGCTGCTCTATTCTCCATACACACTATTATTCACTATGTTTAGCTGCTCTATCTTCCATACACACCCTTACACACTATGTTTAGCTGCTCTATCCTCCATACACACCCTCACACACTATGTTTAGCTGCTCTATCCTCCATACACACCCTTACACACTATGTTTAGCTAGTCTATTCTCCATACACACTATGTTAACTGCTCTATTCTCCATACACACTATGTTTAGCTGTTCTATTCTCCATACAAATCCTGACACACTATGTTTAGCTGCTCTATTCTCCATGCACACTCTTACATTTACTTTCATATTTTTTCTCTTATTTTGTTACAACTCAATTTTGATAAATATCATAATGAAATCAATAGTTTCTTTCCTCTTGAAAACAATAAATTTTGCAATTACAGACATGTTTCTCTTACTGACCTAAATAAATACATACACATATGTTGCTAAATTGTTTATCTCCAGGAGAAAAATAAAAAATCTGACTGTACTCATTGGTACTTGTGAAAATGGATGGCAAAAATTGAGTACACAGTTTATGACAAATAAATGGACTTAATATGATGAACAGTAGTCAGAGATTCTACAGATATGTCCATGGAATGTACAGTAATTACTGAAAGATACCATGCTGAGGATATAACCAACACAGACACCAGGTACAAACTTATCTTCTAACAATGAACAAAAAAACAATAATTGCCATCAAAGATAGGTCACATACTGCAACAACCGATTCAAAGCTTGGCAAAATTACAGCACATTCAATAATAATGTTCAGTAGATAGAGTTGGACTCCTCTTGGTAAATGACAATTGCCTGATAAAATTTTTAAGGTAGTTAAAGTTCATCATCACATTTTGACAATTACAGGCTTTATTTCATCACAATTTTCCATCTGACTGCAGACAAACCTATGCACTTTAGAACAATTCGAAACATGACCGGACCTAGAACTCAATTTTTTTTAAATATTAAATATCAACTTGATTTTGCTGTGCTGTTTTCACAAATTCTGCAGAAAGTACCAAAATAAACTAGGTTGAGGTAATGTTTCTTGAGAAGCTCCCCAATATACTGTACAGCAGGTAATTTTCATGAGGTGCCAAATTTCTCGAATTTGCTATATGAATTAATTTTTCGCATTTTTTATTTACACATCCATTGATACGGTCTACAGAAAAAAACTGTACAAAATCTTAACTTCAAATTTGGTGAGCTTTTATTTTCCTGATTCCTTGAACCTTGCAAATATAGTGAAAGTAAGAACCTTGCAAAATCTTCCTACTATATGGTATTACAAGTGAACTCAAATTGACATGCTGGTCAATATAAGGGCAATAGCCACCTATACACAATAGGTAAATGAGTGAACCATATCAAATGAGTCTCAGGTTTTGTTTATTCTGTTTTCTACAACAGAATTGATAAAAACAGCATAGCAAAGGTCAAATCAGTTTTTTTTATTTTATAAAATATAACCTTCTCCATTCTAAAACATGCAATGTCTTCTATTTTTCTAAAGATAAAGGTTTGTCTGTAGTCAGATGGAAATTTGCTGCGAAATTTAGCAAATATTTCTTGAAAGGTAATAATGAACTTCAAATGGACAACTGACAGAGAACTAAACTTTCTTACAGACACAGTTTCAAGTATCCATTGAATTATTGAACAGATGATTTTCCTGATAAAATTTTTCCAGTTAACTTTAAGAAAGTAAAAAGAACAGATATGGTAAAAAGCAACAAATGCCCCAGTATACAACCTAAAGTGTTCAACAAGTGTAATATGGAAATTAGTCAGGTAATTTAATAGCAGTCTTTGTAAGAAAAATGCAAATTCTGTAAAATGTGATACATCCCCAAAAAAGGTTACATATTTTTATTTTTGTTATTAAGTTGATTTATAGGTCTATATGATGAAATGAATAATTATTCTTTACAATCTATCAGCTCTTGGAAGTTAATTCACATTAAAAATTTAAGTTTCTATTGTATTTTAGTGTCATTTACAGAGTTAATTTTGAATTCTAAAGTGCATCCTATATAATTTTTATCTTCTAAGAACAAAGATAATATGGAAAGTCACATGTTAATTTCTGTTTACTTAACATTTTACACAAAATATCAAAAATAAAAATGTGTAGGCTTTCCAACCATGTATCACATTTTGCATGATACATTTTTAAATCTCCACCAAATGAAGACCATCTTTATTCCCCTAACATCACCATTATATGTGCTATACTATGAAGTAAAGTTTATAGATATTGTCTACATGTAGTTTGTGTGGTATGTGTTATTAGCCTTGACCTTGAATATAAACCTGTTTCCCATAAGAATCAAATTGTCAGTAAAATAATTTGAAGAGAATTTTAAATTAAACTCATTTTTTTTCTTAGTTTCTAATTTTGATAACTTATTTATTCAACAGCAAGCAAGTTTTACAATCTTTAATTTGAATCTTGACTAAGTCTTCAATCCCTTTTAATGAATATTGTCATTTGTTTTTAATTCTTTACTTCAAAATGTCATTAGGAGTCAGCAAACTCAAGTTTTACCCTGTTTTAAAGTGATCATTAGATATCACCATGAAAAGATTGTTACAGCAGAGGGAATCTTAACTGATTCTTTAAGAACTAAAGTGCATTTTTTATTATTTTTGAACAGTAAATTTTGTCACTGAACATGCAATTTTATGTCTTTTCACTGAGGAGCCAGATAAAAACTCCACATTTATTTTCATGTGCATTCAATTGCCAACAGTCTAAGAATCCATAAACACATAAACCCTGACAAACCTATTTAACAAGATGAAGGCATACTTAGGTCAGTTCTAGAATCAAAATCAGTTTTACAGACACTGACAGACAGATCATTTACCAATTGAAAGTTCCTACTTAATTTGGTTTTATGGCATGAAGTAAAAAGAGGGCATTAATGGAACAATAAGTGATATCCTGTCACCTTATGGTGAAAAAAAAGGGAATTTTCAAAATGGTTTAACTTGAATACTACATCTTGGATTTTGCTGAAAAAATGAAATAAACTCAAATTTTATGGCACAAAACAACTGTGCAAAGTTTAAAAAAAATCATAGATCATCTATTCTCAAATTTGCATCTGGAAACTGTTGAGGGACAGACAGATGAACGAACATGTAACCTCTCTAGAGGGTATCACATACCTTACCACTATGTTTGGTGGGGTATAAAAACCAGTGGAAATTCTCTCTTTTTTTAACTTTTCAAAATCAATAACTCCCACAAGGTCTTCAGTACACTTTTGCAGGCATCATCCTAAGAATTTTTCCTCCAGTCAAAGTTTCTTATCTATTATGGTTTTTAAAATAAAAACTTACAACAGCAAATATCCTTCTTATAGGACTTTCCACGAATATTTTGAAGGCCTTATGTGGAACATTTCATAATTTTCTTGCTATCTGTCAAAATCAGCTAAATCCAGTTTGACCAAGTAATAACTTCAAGCTGACATATGTTTTTCTATACTTGTGTAAATACAATTTGAAAAAAAGAAGTTTCATACATTAGGTGCCAGGTATACCCATACAGAAAGTTGATATCAGGATTATCCAAAATCATGTACAACATATATCTATATTAAGCCACTCACCAAACCATCCATTGGGTGCTATAATTGTGACAAAATTTAGGACAAAAAACAGAGGGACAAGATGATTCCAAAATACCACCCACTGTAGCATTCTGTCAGGGGTATAAATATACTTCAACAATGATTATCTTGCTTCTAAATATGATCACAATCCTTAATATAAAGTTTTATCTTATCACAGCTCATACGTTATGCCAGAGCTTGCCGAAAATATGCAGACTTATTGTATCACGCTAGAATTCTAACAAATAGGCTTCTGGAACAGGGTTATGTTGCTACAAGATTGAAGTCATCACTACAGAAATTTTATGGTCATCATCATTAACTTGTGAATCGCTACAGTGTACCCATCTATGCCATGAAAACTGATTTGTCAACGTGTCATAGTTTTCCTTTCCTCTTTCGTCTACCCCAGACTTAACTTTTTATGAGCAAATTCGCGGATGTTTCTAGAAAAGCAGAGGACGCTTACCTCACTGGTGCACCTGGTCCATGCTCCCAGTTTTTAGTGGAGTCCGAGTTGCTCATTTGCTTTTGTTACTTTGTATGTATGATTTTAGCTACTTTATGTTCTTTGTTGTGTATGTCTGTTTTCCATGTTTGGTCTTTGTCCCTGGATTACAATCTTTTGATTACCACTATAAGCTTGGTTCCCTTGATTACTCTTATGAAAAGATCATTCAACCCTTCAGGAAGAGTTGTGCTTAAAACAAGTTCAATTGTCTTCTTTTCAAAGCACCTGAAAATTATTCTTTTGTTTCCTGAACATATACATACAGCAGAACTTCATATCCAGATACTGTTCATGTGAATTGCATCAAGTCGGAAAATAAGATTTTCAGTCTCTGCCACATGATGAAATATTCTGACATTTCAACGGTGAAATCAGTTATGATCAATTTTGTATTTTCCCATAGTATCTAAACTTACAGTAGTTTGTACATCAAATTTACTGATCAGAAACCAAATGAACCGAAAGACATTCTCAATAAGTATTAATAAGTATTAAGACTCAATAAATTGCCCGTAAAAGTCCCATTAAATATGTATCTAAATTACTCCTAGTCTGGCCAGTACTTGCTGTATAGATAAGTGACCATTGAACAGCAGAGAATCATGATTCATCTTTATGAGTTATTTATTTATATATACAGGTAAAACATTCCAGGATTGTGATGAAATACAAAGTGTTATAGATAAGGAGGCTCTGTCCAGTCTGACTGTCTCCTCTTACACTGTATATTAACTGAACATTTTAAGTGTCTTTAGATAGGGGATAAGATGCTGAATTATTTATATCAAATATACTTACAAAACTAAAGGTGCTGAATTATTTGTAGTGAATATATTTTTCTACAGACTTATTGTGTAATTTGACAAGACTAAACTTCAGTGGAGGGGGTTAATCTCTTAAAGAAAGTTACTAAAATAAAGTAGTTTGTTGAAATTATCTAAGGGTTTTCAGCATCATGCTTTGATTTGGTTAAACATGAATCATTCAGGATTCTTTCTGCGCGGGCGTTAAACCCCAACAAACAAAAACAATCTTCAATTGGGACAAATCTTAGAACTGTAAGCAATCAGCAACAAACGTTGCTGGGCCAGTAAATTTTCTAAAAAAAATTGAAATCCAATAGAGGCCAATTTTATTTAACAAAAAACTGGAATCATCATTGCCACATTTAAGTTAAAACTTTAGTACATGAAACAGAAAGAAATAGTGGCTTAATGAGAACTTATATTTTTTTTGGTTTGGCCTAAAACAGAAGTGGTTAATGCAAGGGGCTGATGTAGAAAGGGTGGTGATCTCATTCTTCTGTAAATTGCAGGTAAAATAAAGCATTATGGATCAATTTTGCTGTGGTGAGATGCCAAAAAATAAGCCCTACCCCTAAAAAAATCATTACTCATGAACTTTTGCACAGCTCTCAAGTAAAGTGTTTTCATCAAACCTAACATAGGGTAGTACATGCACCCTACGTGTTTAAGAAATTAAACTGTGCTTTCCTAAGCTAAAAATATTAACATTACCAGAGCCCAAATATCTGAAAACAGTCCAAGATTGCATATTTCTGGTCACAGCATAAAGTTTATTAAATATCATGAACAAATAACAGGAAAGTTGGTAGCGAAACATGTATGATCTTATTTAGTATTACCCAGTAATTATTTTCAAGAAGTAGCACCCAACTCTATTTTAATCTAGTAGAATGGACAGCCTTTACATCAAGTGCAAATAAGAGAGGAGCCTAATACCTCCTGATGATAAATGATCAGACAGACAGACATAATTTCATGGCACATCTTTAATGTCTCCCATAAGTGTTATTTTGTCATCAATATAATTAGTCTATCAACATCGCCATTCATTAATAAACCAACCATCTTCTACATGCTATAACTGTCAAGGCACCCAGTCATACATAAATAATGGTGTAGTCATGATAACCAGTAAGGGCAGCTAAAAGAATGACTTCTCATCTTTAACATTGAGGTATATTTGTTAATATGTGTTTACCAGTTCATTTTGTGTTTTAGAGGAGTTATACGTCATCAGAAAAACTTCGAAAGGTTACATTTTCTAATTACTTTGACGCCAAAATTAGAACTGACTGATCAGTACTTTTAACACTACTTGATTGCACTACTGAGATATTTAAAAATACCATCAGTGGAAGTTCTCTTCCAAGATACACAGTGTCCTCTTCTCAGAAATATTGAAATTTATGACAGAAACTAGTACAGAACACTGGTTTATTTACTCAGAAAAGGGAGTAAATCACTGTTAAGACTAGAAACAGCAAATGAGACTTCAAGACTAAGCTATGAACTAAACCAGTTATCATCCATGGAACATCAGAATATATTTATAACACTACATGTGTATAAAGTAAACAAATGCATTAACAAAAACACAAATGCACATCAGTTCAGATTAAATTAAGATAGAGAAATCTTTTATCAACATAAAATATAACCTATCAATCAGTCCATAAATAAAAGCAGCAGGTGTTGACAGACTGACTAGAGGAAAGTGAACTTGGGAACCAGGGAGAGGATAAAATATGACATTTTTATCATGGTACACATGCCTACTATAGATTTCAATAGCAGAATGATTAAAATCACTTATAAGGTAATAGGAATGAGAAAACGAGAGTAACTGATACTATAAAGGTGTAGGAATACTTAAGATATAAATGAGGGAAATTCATTTACAAAGCAATAATGGGAATAATCAGACAAGTAACAGAGGATAAAACATATGTGCAACTTTTGAAAATTATGATGAAGGTTTTTAGACAAGGTTATGTGTGAATGAACAAAATAGACCCATATTTTCTTAATTGTATGACTTTTACTGCATTAACATACAATATCCATCTAGTATTATAATTTCTGACAAACGTAAAAATTTCTTGTTTGTTTTCATCAAAATCTGTTGTTAATATTCACATCCACAATGATACTGCAGTTGGCTGCCATTAAACAGTACGACAACCATTGTCTGTAAGTTCCTTTACATGTAACAAATAAAATAAAGACATACTTCTGATAGTGACAGCAGTATCACAAAAAAGACATACTTCAGATAGTGACAGCAGTATAATAAGACATACTTCAGATAGTGACAGCAGTATAATAAGAAGACATACTATGGATAGTGACAGCAGTATAATAAGAAGACATACTTCGGATAGTGACAGCAGTATAATAAGAAGACATACTTCTGATAGTGACAGCAGTATCACAAGAAGACATACTTCTGATAGTGACAAAAGTATAAGAAGAAGTCAGAAGTAAAAATTCTTTCATCTAATATAAAACATTTTCTTAAAGCCATTATTTTTTATTTTTCTATGATCTTGTGTACAGATGTTTTCTTTCAAGAACAATGCTATAAACTTGACTTCTTATAACAACAGATATTTTCTGTGTTTTGTCCAATTTCAATAACTTCCTGAGAATTAAAAGTACAAGGAACTTGTGGATAAAAAGAAACATCTTGCAATAATGGCATGCCATTCATCTCAAACCCTAACAGCTATCAATCATAAGCAATCGATCTCTCATTCTACTGCCTTTAACTTGGTAACTTAACACCTTGCTTAAAAGAGCAATGTATTAACAGCAGTGGCAGAAATGTTTATTGTGGATTCTTTTTGTATTTAATTAAAATCATTCCTCTTAGACTGAATCTCATTTTTAACTAGAAATTCACACATTAAGCACAATTAATCAATGCAAAACATTATATCATATAACAAATGAATGTTCATATGATTTTGATATACCAACATAAATTATACAAGAAGTATTCTCTAGGTCAAAGCTAACATTCTAGTTATTAAGCAGATTAAAAGTATCAAAACTGAAAATTAACAGAAGTGCTCAAGGACATATGTCTCACAAAAATCTAATTATAACAACTATGACCTTGACCTTAAACTTGCTGAATACAAAATCAACCAGGTAAAGCTTTCACCAGTGTAAAACATCAAAAATCCTTCCTGACATTTCCTTCCTGAAAGTATCTACTATTTTCTGTTAAGGCTATATGCTGGCGCATTTGTTGCATTTCATCATATCAGTCTTTTTCTATTGAGGAAACCAACTACAGACACGCTGTTGAATTCAAAGCCAAATTATGCATAAAACAATTTCATTCCAGTTCTATTGTCTAATCAATTGTAAAAAAATAACCTGTAGTTAAATTAATCATATTGAATATACAGATCACAGATAGACAAATCAGAGAATCAGGGGTGGGTTCAGTGGGAAGGAGGGTCAATAAGTTAAACAAACCCTACAATTAGACAAATATTTTTTTTTATTACATCTTGTCACCCCTAAACAAGAGGCTACCAGGAGCCTGAATTGTTCTCCTGGTTACAGTTTGTCTTTCAAGGGTAATAAATTTAACAAGGAGATGTCCAACAATTTTGATTCAAGAAGACCTTGGTAGGACTTATAAGGATCATGTCAGCAATTGAAAGTTTCTTTCTATCTATTATAGGTTTCAAGATATTGGCTGAAAACTTAAAAAAAAAAGAAAGGGCAATAACTCTTACAAGAAGTTGCCTGACAACTCTGATCAATGAAGACCCTTGAAGGCCTTATAACAAAGATCATTTCAGCAATTGAAAGAGTTTGGCTAACCGTAACGGTTTTGAGATGTATGCGAAAAACTACTGTCTGACCCCTATGTTCTATTTTTAGTAATGGGGGCCACCTTTTTTGATGGATCAAAAATCCCAACATCAGTTCTATGCAGGATATCACAAGGAACACTCATACCAAGTTTGGTTTCAATTGGTCAAGTAGTGTCAGAGAAGAAGATATTTTAAAGAAATAACATTAAAAATAGCAAAAATCGTTGAAAAAGGGCAATAACTCCAACATGGCTTAAAAGATTAAAACCAAAACTTGATCAGAGATAGATCTCATCGTGCTGGACACTTCTACCCATGTAATTCAGCTAAACCTAACGGTTTTGGAGATACATGTGAAAAACTACTGTCTGACCCCTATCTTCTATTTTTAGTAACATTGGCCATGTTTTTCTACAAATCAAAAATCCCTACATCACTTCTATGTAGGATACCCCAAGGAACATTTATACCAAGTATGATTCTAATCAGTCAAGTAGTTTCAGAGAAGAAGAGTTTTGTACAATCATTAATGACGACGACGACGATGACGGATGCCAAGTGATGGCAATAGCTCACATGGCCTTTGGCAAGGTGAGCTAAGAAAAGCAATATAACAAACAAATAGGGCATTAATCAACATAATTGTGATAAAAGGTGGCAAAATGGTCAAAATGGCCTAATTATAAAACTGCATTTTATGATTTTGCTGAAAATTGAACTTAACCTGAATTTTTTGGTACTAAACAACTGTGTATTCAAATATATGTGATGAATGTGTGACTTTAGAAAACCAATGTCACCCCTCCTAACTGCCAGATATATCAGTCTTTAGAGGCTGTCATCCAGTTATAAAACATACCTTACCTTCAAATGACTCATACTGAAGCCAAGTGTTACATTATTGAGAACTACTGCAGCAGTATAAAATACAAATGTAACAAACAACCCAATAGTAAATGTCTCAACAGATTCTTCGGCAGATAACATGCAATCAGATTATTTTATCATAAACAATAGATGTTTCACCTATATGTTGCAGTGGGGAAAAACACTTCATGGTTAATAAATGGTCAGAATCAGAATATTTTTGTTAGATTTAGCTATAAATGTAAACTGTAACATCTACAGAGTATGCCAAACTCTATTTTCATTTTATCATAATTTCAGAATCATTTAAAAACACTCATAACCATTAAGGGAGGGTTAGCAGCTATAATTATTCCATATCATTTTATTTATTTCACAAAACTGATGATAGAAGTAGCTGTTTATGAGAAAAATACATAATTCACAAATTGCTTTGTGGTAAAATTCCCATAATAACAGTTAGGTTATCTGGCTCCATTACTTAGATCACAAAGGTAGGAGTAATCTCCAGTTAATTTAACATTGATTCAGCTGTAAAAATAGAGATTAAATATTAACAGGTTTTTATACTGTAAGTACGTTTGAGAAAGCAATGATTAACATAGAGGCCAATACAATGGGATTTTTTTCCTGACTTCTAAAACTAACAAAAATTAACTATGGGGAAATAGAATTATACTCAGTAAAACCCCTTAATACAAGGAACATTTCAACCTAAAAAAATGGATGATTCAAACACCATTAATTTGCGAGTATTGGACAAGCCTGCTATCTTTCCGAAGACAGTCAGTACATTAGAGTCTTTAAAGACAAAAAAAAAGGTCAAAATGACCAAACATCATTGGGACCCAGGTCATTCAGTAACAAGGGCAATAAAAGAAGTGAAATCCTCTTAGAATTGCTTTATTTACCCACTGTAACATTGTCCTTTCAAGATTGCCTAGAAGTAACGATTCTACAAACTATGTTTACTTTCACCTGAGGCATACAAATTTTGTTAACGGCTTGTGTGAAATTCCTGTGCATTAACCATCATATTAATTTTACATGAAATTCTTCTATGAAAATCATGAAATGCATTTGACATTAAAAACTATTTGAAGCTCGATCCACATGAACTTTGTGGAGTGTACAATACAAGGATTTTTCCACATCATATTCTCACTGCATAAGCAAATCATGGAGGGGGGATTGGCCCCCTCATATCAATTTGCAAAGTTGAAAATAGAAATGTAGCAGATTTTTGTGTTAAAAAATGCATGCATTAAAATGTATGTAAGGATTTGCTTTGGGGCCCCTGGTGCCCCCTCTGGGACCCATCCCTTAAGTTATTCTCTGAATCTGCCCATGCACTTATCTAACAAAAAAGGACTAACAAGCTAGATATTCAGGTTTGTTTTCAATACAACATTAAGTTTATGTATACTTTAGATCCTAAAATGATAGGTGTGTATTTTTTTTAACTTTACAAAGACTTGTGTTATTCCTACTGTGTTTTTAACCCCTCAAACAACATTCACAAAGAGCTCAGTTATTTAATATCTGATGTTTAACAAAACCCAAAGTTTAAACTCTAAACTAATTGTTTCATGTGTAAAATCCTGACGACATGTAGCATCCTGATTTCAATCAGATATTCAGCAAGAACCTCTTCAAAAAAATAACCCAACTGTAGATAAAAGTCTTTGTAATTTTTTAAACACTTCAAAATTATAATGAAACAAATAAGCAACAGTAAATTCTGAAGAAAATAGTAACAAGAAACATCTTCTGAAATTATCCTCATTATAAATTAAAGAATAATTTAAAATATGTTTGGAAAAGTTTTAAGCAAGATGTAATTTTGTAGTATATCAATGTTTAAAGTAACATCCTTTAAATTTTGTGAACAAATAAAATACTGGTATAAAACAATAAACACTTTATTTTCATGACCTCAAATGAAAGTTCAACTGAATGAATCTAATGAACAATTAACTGCCATTTAAGGAAACTTGTCAATTTCTTAAACATTTCAAATTGTTCATTAAATTTGGATTGAAAACTTAATTCTATTTCCCTAACTGCACAGAAAAAAAAAATCATTTTTTTTTTTTTTTTTTTTATTAAAATCTAAATCTAAATGTAATAATTATAATTACCTGATGAATGTATTTCCTTTATTTCTCTAATAATTTGTCTGATAATAGCAAATGTCAAGAGTTCAAATATAACCAATCAATAAATTAGTCACGTCGGCAAAATCTCAGAATCAATACTAATCCACAGGGAAAAATATAAATTATTTGCTAAAATATTCCAATATGATACAAAATGGATTTTTCTTGTTCAACAAGTCAGAAAATAAACAAAAGTAAACCACATGAAACTTTTGTTACTATTAACGAGGATGCACGATGCACGTTACCTCTGTAATCATCTGGTAGTGAGTTGCCTCAGAGGTAAAGTTAGATCATTTCTGTATCTCTGGTGCCAATGTAAATCTCAGGTTTATCAACTTCAAAAAAATTCTGCCAAATCAAGTATTTGCCACTGCTTCTCCTGTCACAGTATAACATTGATAAAATTAATCTTTGTTTCCCATCATGTAATGAGGATCCTTCCATATCCTTTACTACCTAATGAGATTTTTACAGTTTCTAAAATTCAAATCATATAAAAACTTGTAAAATTAACTCTTTAGTAATAAATAGGATGTGAAATGAGACAATAAATGTATGTTTTTTTTAATTTTATTAACAATTACTAGCTTTCATCATGTGAAAGATATTAAATAAATGGAATGAATGATTATTGCCAAAATTAAACCTTAGTATTAATTTCAAGTCCTAGAATGATTCATGAGAAAAATTTGTTGTCAGGACATAAAAGATATACAGTGAAAGTACTTTAATTTGTGGATACCAATTTTCGTGGATTAGGAAAGATACACAACGTCATGGATTCATGAAATTGTGGTTTGGAGGTTTTCAGTATACACAATAATGGAAATCTCCTTTTCATTGGGAACAAAATTTCATGGTCTGGCTCACCCAAGAAAACCACAAATATTGGTACCCCATGATCAACAGTACTTTCACAGTATTAGTTCACCTCATTTACTGTGGAACGAACAAGCTTGAAATGATGATCTTAACGCATCACTTAATTGTTATGGGAGAAACTTCAAAACTTCTATATTTATTTTCCTTCTCTGGACTCTTCTACTTGTGGCTAAATTCATCCACTTACCAAGATTTCAAATTACAAGATTTTATTTTTAAAGAATTAAATATTGAACAAAAAATGTTTTATAATTGGTTTTAAATAACAATAAATTGATATACCTAAAGATTCTTAAAATGGGTTGCAACATCTAGTCTAAAAAAATGATACAATCTCACAAGCAATGGTACTATAAACATTATCATGGTTCTTTACATGGGATATAGGCTCATACTCTTTGTCAGAGTTTGATAAAATATGGGATATTTATTTTAACTCCACTTTCATAAATGCAATATCTTTTTCATATGTATCCATATCTACCATGAAAATATGGTCTCATATCCACTTTTAAGCTGGCCAATAAAAGGATAACCTGGCATATTTTACTCTAATAGACCTTCAGAGTATACTTCAATCATGGCAATATAATTATATAAAAAAGTCAATTCAACTGAACATTACAGCCCATACAATGATGATATCTACGAGATAGAGTTGATTAAATAACAAACTACTATAGGTAGTTGACAATATAGAATGGATATTGATAGAAAGTTTAAATTTCCTTCATAATTGTCTAGTCAGTTTACCAGGTGAATGTCATTTAATCAAGGGAAGACCAACTCTACCATCTGAATATACCAACTGTTTGTGCTGTATCACTGAATGAACTGAATAGTACTGATATGTAATGTTGATAAATACCCTAACAACCAATTAATTACTGATGTCTAAGATCTGTACCAGGATGGTCAATTCAGTTCTGTCTCAAAGAATAAAACAAAACAAGGAAATATTCAACCAATAAAATGTAATTCTTTTATATACAGGATCAAATTACATCTAAGCATGCCAAGTGACAAACATTCTCCTTGATTGTGAAATTGATTTTTGGCTGCAATGTTTGGGTTAATTTCATGATTAATTTGAAACTAACTTATTGGCTTCAAGTTGGGATCTAATTTTTCAATTCAGGCAGTAATTTAGCTTTACACTGAATCACCAGTTTCTTTTATAAATTCCTAAATCAATACATGCTTGCTTAGAATCATAAAATAACAATCAATCACAATGTACAGACACTACCTGTAGAAAAAAAACGCTTATCAAGGAGCGGTGCACACATATCATGACAGAGAAGGTTTAACTAAGACCAGAGTCATTCTGCCTATCCCAAGGCCAAGTCAGAAACTTATCATAAAGTCCCCTTCTTTGATTAATAGTGCTTTTTATGGCATCTTCTCTATAAGATGAAGTAATTTGTGTACTGCCACAGGCACAAGGTTAGAAACTACTTAATCTCTCACAATTGTTTGCAATATAAAAAATGCAGTATTATAAGAAGTCATTTCATGAGTTTTGGTTGGTAACCTCAAATTCTGATTTGAGGAGCATGAAATTCAGCTGAGAAAATAGCAAAAATGCTGACCACTACTACATTTTACAAATCTTTCCTTCTCAGACCTGATACTGAGTACATTGTAGGCATTTATGAACAACAAAAATCATGCTATCATAATTTTTTTCTGCTTAGAGCAGTGATGAATTTAATGAATTTTTCCACGAACTAAATTTAACAAGTACTGAAAATTTACACTCTTATAGTCATTTCTGAACTGAACTTATAATGCATAAAGAATTCAACAAGCAAATTTGAGCAAGGGGAAATAATTTCTACAAGCAAAACTGAATTTTATTTGTATTTAGCATAGATGTATAACCCATCTATGTATTTAGCAAGCACTTCCTCTTAAATTAAATCACAGCATTATGAGGCTTACCAATCAAAGCCTGTGTGGAACAATCTGACTGTTTTTCATTGACAATTTTCCATAAATCAACCTGCACTCAGACCACCTTTCTTTCTAGGTTAGATTCACCTGACAAGAAAATATTAATCTACATTAAGAAGAAGTTATGTAAATTAAGTTCCTGCAATGGAAATAAAATCCTTAGAAGGTTAGATTGACATATTTAATATCATCAATAAACATCTCCTATATAGTAGTCAATAGTAGAAATACAAGTTAACTGGAGGTAAAACATTAAACATGAAGAGATTTGCTGAGATACATTAGGCCAAAAAAAAAAATATGTCAGTTTAGGGTTACATTCCTCCCAAAAATAGGGTAGGTCGGTCGGCATTTTCATTTTATTTGTTCTCGACTAAAGTTGAGCCTATATTTGTAAAATAGCATCATGTTTAAGTCATGAAAGTGTCTGGTTTTAAGTAGAAAGTTTAATTTTTAACATACACACCTATTAATAATATAAGTACATTGTATTTACACTTGGATTTATGTGACATAAATAAGTCTCCTATTCAAATGCTATTGTGACCTGGTTTTTACGTACTTTCAGTTTTACAGGAAATGATACGTATTATACCGTAAATTGGCCGAAATTACTGATTTTGTCAATTTTGGAGAAAAAATGTATCAGGGTCGGTTGGGAAACCCGAAACAGACAAATTTTTTGTTTGGCCTAAGCTGATTCTATTCATCTTTACCATCTTGTTACACAGTGAAGCTGACCTCATGTATAAAGAAAATAGGCCAAACATTAAAATAAGAGTGTCTTTGGCAGCCATATTCCGATGAACAATTATAATTGAAAATAGATTGCTTTCCTAATATTAGGCAATGATCCATAGTTATTTTTCAGAATCCATTATCACAAATCCATATCAAAACTCCACTTTGTCCATCTTCTGTTTGTATTTTCAGTTCCTGTCATTCAAATGTTAGCAATTTCTTAACAGTGACAGATTAAACTCTAGTCACATGGCTGAAAATCAACAAGAAAAGTTGTTTTACCACCCATGCAATGAAAAAAGTGCTATGTGGAAATATTTGTCATTTATCAAAATACAAAATGGTCCTACAAATACTTGTTATGAACAAAAGTCACTTATAAACTATGTTAAAAAATTATACACCAAAAAAGGTTTATGCATTTAGAACACATTTATGGACCAAAATCTTCCAGGACTAAGTCCCATTTTAATTGATAATCGCATCAGACTGGTAACTCATATTATTCTGATTAAATGATTATGGATTTTCCTCTGATTCCCAACACAAACTTGGGTAATACTTAACAAGAGGCTTCCAGGAGCCTGAATCGCTCACCTGGTTAAAGTTTGTCTTTCAAGGGCAATAAATTTAACAAGAAGATGTCCAACAATTTGGACTCAAGAAAACTTTGGTAGGACTTTCATAAGGATCTTTTCAGCTATTATAGTTTTCAAGATATTGGTGGAAAACTGTAAAAAAAAAATTTTTAAAAATCATTTTTCATCTTTCAAGGGCAATAACTTTTACAAGGAGTCACCTGACAACTTTAATCTATGAACAATTTTGAAGGCCTTATAATAAGGATCATTTCAGCTATAAAAAATATGGCTAAACGTAACAGTTTTGGAGATATATGCGAAAAACTAATGTCCGACCCCTATGTTCTATTTTTAGTACCAGCGGCCATGTTTTTCAACAGATCAAAAATTCCCACACAGTTCTATGCATGATATCACAAGGAACATTCATACCAAGTTTGGTACCAATTGGTCAAGTAGTGACAGAGGAGAAAATTTTTTGAAAGAGATAACATTAAAAACAACAAAAAATGTGAAAAAGGGCAATAACTCCAACATGGCTTAACAGATTAAAATGAAAATTTTACCACCAATAGATCTCATCATGCTGAACACTTTTATCCCGTCAGAATTTGGCTAAACCTAATGGTTTTGGAGATATACTGTCTGACCCCTATGTTCTATTTTTAGTAACGGCTGCAATGTTTTTCGACAGATAAAAAATCCCCATAACAGTTCTATGCAGGATACCCCAAGGAACATTCATACCAAGTTTGGTTCCAATTAGTCAAAGAGTGTCAGAGGAAAAGTTTTGAAAAATTGTTAATGTTGTCGTCCGTCGACGGACACCAAGTGATGGCAATAGCTCACATGGCCTTCGGCCAGGTGAGCTAAAAAGGGCAGAGGAAGAGGAAGCCTGCATTTTTCTACTTACAGATGCACACTTTCAATTTCAATTAGCCTGCTGATCGATACTTTATCATACTTTATGCATTTGTATCAAATGTTCCTCAAAGTTGCTTCAGTAGGGGCAAAATTTGGCCGCAAAAACTAAGTCTACATGAAGAAAATTTTATGTTGTTTCTCCAGCTCTTCAATGTGTTTTATAGTTGATTTGATTGATTTAAGCTAATAATTTGAAAATATAATATCATTTATGCCCTTCAAACTTTAGTGAGATTTGGAAAATTTGTTAAAAAGGCTAGAAAACACCAAATTTTGTGCAGATTTTCACTCCATTAACAATCGCCACATGCGTGTGGACTCTCATGCTTCATGTATTTTGTGTATAATTGTCAGTTACAACTCGTGTAAAACTATCTTAAGTTAATACATGTGTGGCCACTTCTGTCCCACACAAAAAAAAAAACACCTTAAAAATTGCAGAAATGTTTAAAGTTAAAGGTTTTTTGTAGAAGTTACATAAATTCATATTGTTATTTCTGGAATAACGTCATGAAACTTGTCAAAAACAAATTATTTTCAGTGTTTGCGACCATTTGACTATACTACTACTACTACCAAGAAATCACCTTTAATCAAATTTTCAAAAATTACCAAATAATGAGGCAAAACAGGTCCTTACTGAACTTTCTCCTTTATGCATACAGAAGAAACACAAAATCTTGGTATGAAATGTCAATGACAAATATAGCCAGCAATAAGGAAATCACACTTTTTTTTTCTCATTAAATTAGGGAAAACTTTCATCGAACTTTAAATAATACTCCTACACAAACAATAAATAAATAACAGTGATTTACAGTATGAGCAGATTTATTGTTTGAATTGCCAACAAAATGTCATGTCATAGAAAATATTATATTTGAACATTAAAATTTTCTGAATGTTTCCCACTCATGATTGTATTTTTTTTTTTACAAGAAATATTAGAAACAAAATTTTCCTTTTAAGTACAAGTCTGTGAAAATCAGGCAAAAAATAGGAAAATATGAAACACTCTTCAGCTTGTCAAAAACCCACCAATCTGACAGCATACTTAGTTAATTAATTAAAATCACTCAAGAAAATCTGTAAAATGGCTACAATTTGATCCCTGTATTACTGGATATGTTTGAAAATTTCTAATTTAAATTTTAGAGAATTGGGGTTTTCAACACGTGTTCATGCCCCTGAAATATTCACTAGCAGTTGACCAAAACGATATGGAAAATCTCATTTCAGATGGTACCAGGAATGAAATTACACCATCGAAGTGGTGGATTATTTCATACTACATTTCACCAACTGCCTGATTCTTAGAGACTGACACTTCAGTATGGTTCTGTCTAAAAACCAGGAAGGGGTTAATTCATCATATCTTAAGATAATCAATGAAACTTGATTAATACATTTGTTAGGTCCTAAAGACAGCTCTTCCTATGTCCATGTCCATGGATCTGCTACTTATTGTAAAACAGTTTTGACTGGATATGGTATAAAAATTATAGCGGGAAGTTTTCCTGTACTTTTTCTCTAGTAGAATATAAACAAAATCTAAGTGTTAATACCTCCAGTGGGCAACTTTCATTTGCACTTTTATTTTTGAATAGTTTCTATTGGGCCTAAGATATCCAATCAAAAAATACTTGGGATCTCCTATGTCATGAAAAAATATTTTTTGACCGATTATAGTGTCAAAACTGAAAATATTCCCATATTTTTTCTGTAGTAGAACAACCCAATTTGAATTAAATATTTCCAATGGACTACTTTTATTTGCACTCATATTTCCTAGAACAGTTTCTATTGGGCCTACAGAAGGATTTGCAATAAAAAATATTAGGGATTAAGAAATAAGCCTCTGTCTGGTTTTAGGCAGAGCTGTACTTAACACATGTACAAAATCACAAAAACTATATTAACACTTACAGTCAATATAGGTTACAGACCACCAATTCAACCAATGAGCATTTGGAACGTACGCAAAAATAGTCCTACACAGAAATTACCCCTGTTCCTCATAGTGCTGTGAAAAAAGTTCTCATCTCATTTAAAAAATTTAAACAGTTTCTGAAAGGAAAAACATTTCTGTACATTTTATAGGTGCATTTTGCTTCTTGTGATGTGAAGCCTAATCTCCATAATGATTTCTAAATATACCCCTATCTTGTGAAAACACTGGGATTTCCCATGCTATTTATGACACTTCACTTCCGGTGACCAGTACTGCACTGCAAGTCTGCTAACCCCACATGCTATTCTGAGGATTGTGAGCTGACATATGTAGAATCATGCTGATATATAGTCCTCTGCAGGTTAAAGTTAAGGTAAAGTCCAGAGAAGCCATTGAATATTGTGAAATTAGCATAGAAGCCTATGGGAAGTGGAATTAGTGGTTTTTAGCCTTAAGCTTAGGCCATGGCAAAATGAAACGTTTCTTGGAATAGCTTTAAACTACTTGAAGATCTTGTAAACTTTGCTATGAGAGGAATACACAACAAAAATCCTTCAAAATATGCATTTTTTTAAGTTATAGGTCCAAATTATGGAAAATTGGTCTTTTTGGCTGAATTTTATGTCCTATCTAGTGAAAAGTGTAGAAAATTTAGTAAAAATATCAAATATTTAACTTTGAGGGCTATATTTACCTAAATATGGTGGTAATCAGCACTTGAAATCAAGTTTTGTGTAAATTTGAGCAAAAATTTGATTAGAAATGAGGAAAAACTCACTTTCATTACTGTGGTTAAGGACATTTAAGCATTTCCCTATGGCAACATGGAAAATCCATTTTTGAGTACTTTTTTTGCTTTAGGTACCCTTTACTTGTCATGTTTTATTGTGGAAACACTGTATTTACAAATTTAAAGCCAAAGATATCACCTTTTGCGAAAATTTAAAGATTTAGGGTTTTTGACATGTGATCAAGAAAAAGGGGGAGGCATATCAGACATAAATTTTTAAAAATAGACCAATTTTTCAGAAAATGACTACTTTTAAAGGCTATCTCTTTATTAATATTGTTAAAAAACAAGTTGTGATTGATTTTTTTTATTTGAAAAGTCAGAAAAATTTCTTTGCAAATATTTAATGCATTTAAGTATGGTAGAATATTGTCACTTTTTTGCTCGCGCAACTTGGTTACCCTATATTTAAAAATCAAATATTTAAAAAAGTGCTTGTCACATTTCACTGAAACTTTGCAAATGCATTCAGTATGTGTATAGGAAGATACTTGTATAGTTATTAATTTTTTCTAAGACAGAAAGTGACTCTTTAGGTTATAGACCACCAATTCAACCAATGAGCATTTGGAACGTACGCAAAAATAGTCCTACACAGAAATTACCCCTGTTCCTCATAGTGCTGTGAAAAAAGTTCTCATCTCATTTAAAAAATTTAAACAGTTTCTGAAAGGAAAAACATTTCTGTACATTTTATAGGTGCATTTTGCTTCTTGTGATGTGAAGCCTAATCTCCATAATGATTTCTAAATATACCCATATCTTGTGAAAACACTGGGATTTCCCATGCTATTTATGACATTTCACTTCCGGTGACCAGTACTGCACTGCAAGTCTGCTAACCCCACATGCCATTCTGAGGATTGTGAGCTGACATATGTAGAATCATGCCGATATATAGTCTTCTGCAGGTTAAAGTTAAGGTAAAGTCCAGAGAAGCCATTGAATATTGTGAAATTAGCATAGAAGCCTATGGGAAGTGGAATTAGTGGTTTTTAGCCTATACAAAATCATGCATGTCCCATCAGAAAGTGTAATGGTGTTCACTTATATAGCTTTAATTGGTAATAAAGTGTTTATTTAACATAAGAATTAAAATTAGGTAGAGACAATTACATGTATAGATTTAACAAAACTCAAACAAAAAAAATTATAAGGGAAAATCAGATGAAAGATTAGGCATAAAAGGACAATCTAAATTTTACAGAATAAACATAGGACATAATACTTTAAAATTGGATGGTTTCTTTTATTATTATGGCATTTTTAGAAAACACCAAGTCAAATGATCCTTGACACAATAAATGATGGTAAAACATTAAATTTGAAGGTTTTAATACCATAATTAAACACAAAAGAAACAATCTAGAAGTGAGTTATACAGTATAATTCAAGGATTGTAGATCTAGTTCCTAAGCCTATGTAATTTATATTCCTGGAAAAAATAATACTTGGCCAAATGAATAAAGGAGAAATACATGTTGTTCAATTGTGACAATGATCAGTACAAAGTTTGTAGTTTCTTCCATGATTTCAATACTGTCGATAGTTTTATACTGGACACCCATCCAATATCCTTCAGACAGTTTTGCTCTAATCAATGTTAGACAAAAAATGCATTCAAAAGGTCAATTTCTAATATAAGTACATTGAAAATTTTCTTTGACCTGCAAGTGTGTCATAAATACATTTTAAGAAACCTAAAAATCTAATCAGTCCAAGGGAAGTAACTCTATTCCATTATGGGTGATTCTGAATTCCCTTACATATATCCAAATCTTTTCTGATTATTATTGGCATTACCTGTTATTCGAAATGACATGCTTCAAAGACCACAGCCATGGTAAAACAGTGATTAACAAAATGCCATTTATATACATGTATGATGGTCTTATTTCCGATGTCATAGACAGTTTTACCCAATTTTACTGATGTCTCAAGTGAATTTCTTTGCATAATATTTGTGCAATAAATAGACTGTGTCTTTTCATAAACATGAAGAAACTAGTCCTATTGGAATCGTAATAATTCCTGAAGACTCCATTTTATCAAGATTTTACTAAGCCATATTGCTTGAGGTAAAATAAGGTGACATAAAGGGCCAGCCCACTGTAAAACAATCATAAAAAGTCCAATTTGGAGTAGACAAGAAAGGAAAGGAAAACTATGAAACAGTTCTCATGGTGCAGATGGACACACCAAGAGTTCATGATGACGACCGTTAGACTTCTGTAGTGGTGAGTTCCATCTTGTAGCAACATACATGTAATCCTGTTCCAGAAGCTTAATTGTTAGAAGTCTAGCAAGGTACAAAGTCCCACTAGTTCTGGCAGACTCTAGCATAATGTATGAGTTGAGATATGAAAACTCCATACCCAGGTGCTGAATAGATGTTGACACAGATGAAAAGAAAGTTGACAATACTGAATGAGAAGTCATCACATTTGTCGTATAATTTGGTCATCAGATTTTTTTTCCATCAATCTCCAAGTGTAGGTCAAGATATGAGACTGACTTAATAGTGTCTGTAGTGCCCTTGTACATCTCATTTTCTTTGGGGTAGATGTGACGTGTAAAATCCCGTAACTAGGATTGTTTAAAGCCAATATGTCATCTATATAACAGAAACTGAGATCAAAGGATTTGGTGAATGATGTTTCTTCTTTTGGATAAGATCAGCTATAAAGTCAGCCTAATAAGAATGAAGGAATAGGTCAAAGAGCAGAGGAGCAAAATTTTTTCCTTCTGGAATTTTAGCCATTTGTTGGAATACATCCACCACACTAGACAAATATGTTGTCCAATAAAAAATTTCCAGCATTTTGACAATATCTTCTGTGTACAATGTATTTGAAAGATGACATGGCATTGTTTTTTTTTTTACAAAGTCTACACCAAGTACTACATATTTGTATCTAGGTATACTGTCTTTTTGGAATAATGATATATAATGTTTTTGAGTCTGGGGAGTAATAGTATAAACAGTTAAAAAGTCATAGGTCTTGATATTATGATAATAATTAAAATATACAAAAGGTTAACAATACATATTTAAGTCAGTCAGAAAAAAAAGCAAAGCTAAAACACATCATACAACCTTGCACATTTTTAAGTCCCTTAACTCTAAAACTTTATATAGAAAACTTTGTTGAATTAACTGAATACGAGCTTATGAAGGTTTTCCATAATTAATACTCCAAGAAAGATAATTCTAATTAAATAACACTATACCAATTAAGTTAAAAAAGATGGCACTTTCTGTATATGCGTTACAACCTTCATTTCAAGTCACTACGGAAAAAAAAAAAAATTTTAAATGGTTCCACCTTTTGTGTCAATAATCTGATCAATTTCCAACTTGATCTGTATTCTATGATACTTGATAATTGTGCAAAGTTTGGAAAAGATCCTTTGATATCATCTACGTTATTGCCTGAAAACTGTGGGGGGATAGACAGACAGCCTCTGACCAAAATATTTTGAAGTGGCTGCAGAGAAAACTGTTAAGAAATAGGTGTGGATTAATGAATGGTGATTGAGCAGATACATTTACATGTATCATACTTTCTTTAAAAGTGGATGGTATAAAAACAGCATGACCAATTCTTCATCTACAAATCTTTGATGCTTTGAAAAGGAGGGATGCCAGCCAGGGGTTCCTCAGGAATAGGGGAGTGCAATAACATTATTTGCCATTTATTATCAATTTTACACATGAAAATGACAAATATTCCATTAAAAAGGAGGGGTGCCAACCCCCTACACCCTCCCCCTGAATATGTCTAATCTATTCTAATTACATTTAATCATCAAACCTTAACTAGATCAGTGCTACTTTGACTGTTTTGTCAATTTTCTGTTCATAATATGCAGGGTTCTCAATAAGTGCTGGCGACTGGCAATTTTGCCATCTACTCTGACATTGGTGCCAACTATTTTGTTGCTAAAAAAAAATTAAATTGAAAACAAAATGTTTCGTTATTTCATGTTTCATACATAAAAAATTGTGTCAGAAACATTCGATCGTGGTGTTTATTGTAATGCAGATTAGTTTCCTTGATAACCATTTTTTTTATCGTGATCGGCAGTAGGAAACAAACTTTAATCGTGGTTAATTCGGCGCTTTTGTAGTGGACGTGATCTTTTTTTTTTTCAAATGCAGTACTGATTCCGTATCACAGATTCCGTATGTGGGAAATTTTAGAATCAATTCAGCACTCGGTTCGGGCCTGAGGGTCCTCAATGGCGCCACCTACTTTAAAACTTATTGAGAACCCTGAATATGGCAACTTTGCTGAGGGAACTTGTTTGATCCACTGGATGGATTTTGATGAATGACGTAACTGTTTTGTACCGGGGAATATCAGGATACAACATCAATGTATCAAATACTTTTATTTAAGATGGAGAAGTTTTCTTCATAGATACAATGTAACGTAGATAAAACCATGACATTACAATACTTATCAATAGTGTTCATAATTGCACTATTCCCAATAGCACCAACTTCATGTAAACAATGAAAAATTGAAAATGGAAAACCACAACAATTTTTTAAAAATTGAAAATGAAAGGAACGTCAAAATTTGGTCTCCAAAGACAAAAAATTTTGAACTTCTTGAAAAGTTTGTCCACGGTTTCCAAAATCAAAATGCTGTTAGCACTAGCCGCTAGGGGATTTGACACAATCAATTTCAAAGATAACATAATGTAAACTAAAACTGTAATAATAAATTTGCATTTCCCATATAATTAAGAACTTTTTTTTATGTTTAAACTGGATGTTAATCTTATTATGTAAAAATTATATTAATTCTTAAATTTTATATCAGCAAAATATTTTGTAATCCTAACCAAAAACCTACCACATATCTTACAATTCTAAATTCTCATTGATAGATTTTGTGGGAAACCAACCCCCCCCCCCCCAAATAGGAGGATTTTCAAAATTAGGGTAGATAGGTAGGGTTTTTTTTGTTTTTTGTTTGTTTTTTTTTTTTTTGGGAGGGGGAGGCTCATCAATACAGATAAGCCCTAGTGATCATAAGTAAATCAAGGTTAATCAAAGAACTATGATCAGTAGGTTTTTAGTCTCCAAGTGCTGACATTTCGCAATTTTGATTGCTAATACTGAACTTGAACGTTCACCATAGTGTTCTTACTGTGATAATGGGTGTCCACACCGGAGAGCAATTTAAATACAATAAAATGCAACTCAGTGACGGAAAACGCCAAAATTCCAGATTTTTTTTACTTTTTGCCGACACCATAAAAAAGTTAGGGTCGGTCAGGTTACCGGAAACACATATTTTTTTAAGGCATTAACAGGTAAGGATATGAGATTAAGTTAAAAAGAATCAAACTTCACACACATTTACAAATTTTGTTTCATTTTACATTTTTCACAATTTTTTCAACTGTCCAAAAATTAATTTGCAATCTCATTCAAAAATAATTCTGCTTAAAACATAATTCCATAGATGTATATAAGATTTTTAAAATATATATGCTTTTTATCCATTTTTGAAAAAGACAAAATATTCTTACAGCAAATTATCACTAAATATCTTTCATGGCCAAAAAATGTCTAGGTCTATATTTATTTGTAGTAATAATAGAATATTATTAAGCTTTATCATTACCTGAAGCATATTTACTGATTTAGAGATTTTAATTGATATAAAAGGAATCATATACATGGACTATATGCTGTGTATTATTCAGAAACAGCATAGAAGTTCCTGAAATGAACTGGTGACATAAGGTATTTTGAGTCTGACTTAAGAATTTCCTTTTTAAAAGTGTTGACCTGGTCATTTTAAGTCCAACGCCTGAACTCATCAGCCACACGGTCTCTGGCTTAGACATAGATCTGTACTCATTTTAAGGTAAAGCCTGATATTTTAAGTCTCTGCACCCTGTAAGCTGCAATTGTTGGGTACAATCCCTGCGCTTCTGATTATGATTAAGCTGTTTTTACAGAGGCACAGGAGAGGCAGGAGTAAACATCAGATGAAATATGACTTGTTCAGTCATTAAACCAAGCAAAAAAAATTATCCTATCAAGACGCAGTGATCAAATTTAAGGCGAAATACTTGCTAAATGTAAGTTGAATATCAATTTTGCTACTGCTAGTTAAAATTTGCTAGTGGAATTCTATATATTCCAGTCCAGAAATAACCCCAAAAACTTAAATTTAGCACGTGTACCCTGAACTTTCTGGAATTGCACTTTTCGTGATTATAGTGTGGCTGCATATTTGATAGTGGGAGCAAGCCCCTGGCCTGTGATTCGATCCAGTACTAGACTAGAGATCCGACGATAAGAACTCCGGCCTTATCATTAGATAGAGACTGGAGGCATAACTATACTTTACATCGTATGTCATATATAATGTTCGTTGGGATATAAAATAACACATGTGTGCAATAGTGTGATACATACGCATTCAAAAGTCAAAGTGAAAGTGAAACTCAGGCTGGCCTCCTAACTTTCCCGCCAAAAACTCTAGTAACAGCCAAAATCATCTGCTTCCGGCCACTTCAGTCCCTCCCGAAATAAGAAAAAATCAAGAATAATAAAAAAATCTTGGAAATATGCATATTTTGGAAATTTTGAGAAAATGTTTATTTTTCAAAAGATGGCACGTGAAGTATATTTTTATAGTTCATTAAAACAATGAAGTTAGCAAAAGATAATTTACTCAGGAGGGATTCTTATGACCCCTTTTACATCTGTATTCACAGTCCTCAGATTAAGAGTGAATTTAATTATTTTTACATGAAAAAATGTTAAGAATCCTTGACCTCCACCTCATTACACATGAAAGATCGAGTGACATGGCCATCTTTTTTTCTAAGTTTAAAGATTAAAAAATAGCCATTTAATATTAATTTTACCATGGACCTTAATAAGAGAGCATCTCTTTAGCAGGTCTATGATTTTATCCATTTTTTTACAAATATTAAAGGATTTGTTTGAAGTGCGCTGTAAAATGAAAGCGTCGGACTGTCCGTTTACACTGTCACTGACGAGACGTCACTGTAGAGTGCATGTTGCCAGGTTACTCAGTACCTCAGTTACCCGGACTTAGAGATGGCGGGTGGTCGTGATAAGCGACTTCTCTCCATCTTTCAGTTGTTACTTTTCTTGTTTATATCAGTATATGTAACAAGGGAAGCTGTTTCGTATATGTGGTAAGCTTTGAAATACTTTTCCCAAAAAGAAGATGTCATCTACTCTGCTTTTAGTGCTTGAGACGTTCAGTTCCATGATCTTTTTATTTTGTAGCACCATGTCGGTAGAGGATGTCGGATATCTTACGATGGTGTGGAAAAGAATACTGTCAGTTTTTTATCAGTCATACCAGCCTACCCCTACCATCTGTCTCTTCCAAGAAGCAGTCGAGGTAATAACTACAATGAGAGGCGAAATAAAGAAACCACAAAAACTTTCATTGAAGCACTACGTTTTTATGTATATCAAAATATATTTTAACAATTGATACATGCACACTTTGTACATGCATGCAAAATCTATGTCTTTCACAAAAACCTGTTTATCTTTGAAAAATCTGAAAACCGTCTGGATTCAAGATTTAGCCCTGTTTTAACCTTCAATACAACACTGCAAAACGATGGGCTGACAAGGACGTGTACATGAGTTAAAGAAAAAACGAATTATTCGTTGATTATACTAATTTCTATTTTCCAGTTACCTATGATGATTGTTGTTAGAATGATGTTTGCCTATGTCTGTACTCTCATTGCATCTCTTGCTGTTATCTTCCTCGAGTAAGTCTTGAATTTTATTTTTGAAAGACATAAACGTTATTGACTTCAACTATATATCTATTTTCAATTCACTCTAATTTTATCTTTAAATCGTTTATTATTTTTCCTAGCTAGAGTCAACAAGGGTTCTATTGTAATGGGCGAATCTAGGGTGTTTTTCAAACAGGACAACGCGCTCAAGAAATCTTCAACAATTCGACCATAGTTCCACCA
Organism: Perna viridis; assembly: GCA_037379345.1. Lineage (NCBI taxonomy): Eukaryota > Metazoa > Mollusca > Bivalvia > Mytilida > Mytilidae > Perna > Perna viridis. The sequence continues at coordinate 5,731,899 of CM074511.1, read as the reverse complement.
CAATATGTAAACAAGCCTTTAAAATATGAGAACAAAACTGAAACATGCATGAGTACACAAATTCCATGAAAATTGATTTCGAAAAAGAAATCGACAGTTTTTTATGCAATGTAAATGTAGGGTATACTCTAGGCCCATACATTTACACACTTCTTTTTATTTCAGATGGATTGTCATCAGAGCCAGACACGAATGTTGCTGCCTTCCTTAAGAAGTTTATTTCATATATTTTCTTTCCTTCTTTCTGTTTTTGATTTGTTTTGTTTTGTTTTGGTTTCTTTTTGTTTGATTTTTTTTTTGGTGTATGTGTGTTTTGTAATACTGTTTATGTCTCATATGTTGATTTTTGTTCATTAAAAATTCATACATTTTTGCAATTTGTTCTCGATGTCCATCGACCAAAAATAAAAAGAAGTTTTTACTAAAGCGTTACCCTAGAATTGCGCTAGTCGCGCTAGTTGTACGTGAAACCTACTGCAATTAAATGATGCAAGCAGACACCAGCCACAATTACACGAAACTACTATACAGCAACCAGACACCAGCCACAATTACACGAAACTACTATACAGCAACCAGACACCAGCCACAATTACACGAAACTACTATACAGCAACCAGACACCAGCCACAGTTACACGAAACTACCATACAGCAACCAGACACCAGCCACAGTTACACGGAACTACTATACAGCAAACAGACACCAGCCACAGTTACACGGAACTACTATACAGCAACCAGACACCAGCCACAGTTACACGAAACTACCATACAGCAACCAGACACCAGCCACAATTACACGAAACTACCATACAGCAACCAGACACCAGCCACAATTACACGAAACTACTATACAGCAACCAGACACCAGCCACAGTTACACGAAACTACCATACAGCAACCAGACACCAGCCACAGTTACACGAAACTACCATACAGCAACCAGACACCAGCCACAATTACACGAAACTACTATACAGCAACCAGACACCAGCCACAGTTACACGAAACTACCATACAGCAACCAGCCGCACAACTATGTAGCAACTAGTCACAATTACATAAAACCACCAACAACATTTAGCAATAATTGTATGATACCATAAGAACCCAATTGCAAAATACGGTGCCACTAAAAACAACTGCAGTAACACTAAACTACCAAATGCCATAATACGACAATACCACAAAGCAATAACAACAACGCAATACCACCAGTGCCAAAGATTAATCAAGGGAACCAAGGTTCTACACAACAAAGAACATAATGTAACGAAAATAATACATACAAAGTAACAAAAGCAAACGAGCAACTCGGACTCCACTAAAAACTGCCAACTAACAAAACACAAAAACCACAACTGCATTTGTACACGACTTGCATTACACTACCGGGTACAAGCTGCCATTACATGTCTCCACAACTCAAAAAACGAACTGTCACTATACATGTACCATAAGATAATGAGCACGCATTTCACCCTTGTCTGATCTATCTGGATATACTACTGCGTCATTACCACTGATAAAACATAAGATATTTTGTTCGTCATGTTATCCTCTATTGATAGGACGGTGTAACATTTTAACATTAATTATAATGTATTGACTTCTTTAGATAATTCAGTTCATTACCAAAAAATGGAGCAAATGATAAAATCATTTGTCATCGTTGATAAACTGACATATGTTACCTTTATGCTGTAACAGGATCTGCGCAAATATCACAATAGTTTTAGACTTAATTAGTTAATGCAATGTTGGTTTAAGAAAGCAGACTTCATACAAGTTTGGAAAATAAATCGATAGAATTTCCGAATTGCCAGGTTACAATTTCTAGCATAAACAAAGACTTAGTGCGAAATTGAAACATTTTAATTTCCTAACCTCCTAATAAGAAGATAAGGTATCGCATCATTTTCTCCCTCGGCGACAGCTAACATCCTAGGCTACATGAAGCAGTTAATATAAAGGAACGGTGGTGTCTAGGTAGAAAACGAGACTATGGATACACAATTGGTGTTTCTGTCGTATGTACACTTTTTACATTTTAAAGTGATATTTTGTGAATTCCGTGAAGATCTTTTCCGTGTATACGAAAGCAAAAGACTTGACAACCAATACACACTCCTAACAAAATCAGATATTCGCTCTAAAGAGCAGTGTGCTGCTTACTGCCTAGAAGTGTCCACATGTTTGTCTGTGAGCTATCATCGTGAATTTAACCAATGTAAGCTTAGCAGCAAGAGTCCTGCAATGCAGAGTGGTGTACTCAACAACGACTTGAAATGGATGGTTTTGGACAGAACCTGTAAGTTATACGTTTGTCCTGGTCTTTGTAACTTAACTTACGTCTAGGATAAACCCTTAAAGTATAATCATAAAACTCAATGTGTTGAACCGAATTCAACCCTTGGTTCACTGGAATCAGTGCTTTTGGTAGCTGCGCAGAAATATTCGTTATTTTGCTATAACTGATATTATTGATTGCCACTTATTGCAATGTAACTGTCTGAGTGTTAAAAGAATTTTGAATAATCTTGAAATCCTAATAATGAAAAACAAATCTGACGTAATTACAGGAAATATAAAACATCTGATCACATTCTCAGATGTTAAGTATGTATTGATATATAAATTAAGAAATTTCGAAATTAAACATAATTGTTTAAAAAACATTTTACTGATTTAAAATATGCACGTGCTTTTAAATACAAACATTGTATTTGTATTGAAACTAAATCAAATAACAAGACAAAACCAAAACCTAAAAGCGTGTATTAACAAAGTCCAATATGATCAAACAAAAGAAAACAATGCAATGTTTTCACTGCAGGATTTTTTCTTTCAGGCTTCTTGTTTTTTTTTATATTTATATTTCAGACAAGTTTCATGACAAATGGATAAACCAGAACAATTATAGTTTTCTTATTTCCGAAGTGTGTATGACGTGGATGGATGCACAGGTATGGTAGTGAAAGAAAATTTGCTATGCTTTCGGGATTTTAAGGAAAAACAGTGCGAAATTTAAAAAAAGGGATATTGAGTGGCTAAATTTTCGGAAATGAAATCAACAAATAATTATAAGGAATCGAAATCAATTTTGCTCATTTGAAACTACCAGAAAAATAATTACTCTTGTCTTATCTTAAATTTGAATATCGCAATACAAATCCTTTTCTGTAGAAAAAGGTTGGAATCTTTAATAAAAAACACCTTTCTTCTACGACGTGCAGCGTTAATGCCATTTTTTTCAATAATATTTTAAAATTATTTGAATATTACAATTCGTTTTTAAAACTCATTTTATCAATATCCTCAATAAATAACTTGAAAACCTGAACGACAATTACCTACCTTATAAACTTCGAATAAAACAAATCCGTAGCTTGCCCAGTTATGTGATACGCTCAAAGGATTATGTGTTCATCAATTGGACCTTATTCAAATCTCAACAATCGTTGGACAAAATCAAAGTCATAAATGACACGAAAACAAAAGTTAAGACAACATCTAAAAACTACAGTACAGACCTGGTGTATTGGAAGGGTAAAGGTATCCATTTTACGTTTTATTTCAGGATCACTGCCAACGTTACAATAGCAGTATGGTGGAAACGCGTAATGATAGTATAAACACTGCCATGCATAAAGCTCTTAGTGTTGCTGGACACACAAATAAAGGGAGTGCACATGCAGGTATACAATATCGGCGTTGCCTCGGGCCACTACAGTCATCCTTGACCATTATTGATACCTCGGGCATGTTACAGGGCCAATATGGAAAAAGCCATACATAAATACTATAATGATACTCTTTCTGCCTTTCTGGGTTCTTGGTTAGAATCGTAAAGTTCTCAACTTTAAAGAAATCTTAAATGAATGTTAAATGCTAGTCTTATTTCTGTGGGAAACTTTTCGAATTATTAATACTGCTTCCTTATCTCTCGGAATTCGATTCATTCTTGTTCTGATCCACTGATCAAATTTATCCATTGCAGGCCATTTCTTCTGGATAGGTGGCAAGGGAAAGGGTCACGACTTCGTGTGGAGTTCCGATGACAGTACAATAATAATACAGCACTGGAACCCGGGACAATCAGACAGTTCACGGCAGACAGAGTATAATGGCTACTGTATTGAGATGTTGGAAATGAAACAATTCGGGTGGAATTCTGCAAATTGCTCTGAAACAAACATGTTCATTTGTGCACGACCAAATAATTAGTTTTTACTGGTTATTTAGTCGGAAATTGCTATCGGAAAACTTACGTTTTGGAGTAAAATTTGCCAGACTACAGGCAAATATTAAACTTTACCTCTGGATGAGTTTAAGCAGTTTTTTTATTTTAAATTTTTGATGAAGAACAAACCTGTAATGATTTCAATAAGGACCCACTGCTCAGGCTTTTTGCTATATACCTTTAAATCAGTTATGTGTACTTCTTGGTTCAATGATAATTTTGGACAAGACTACCCATAGCACTTGCTTCCCGAATGAACATACAAATATTATGAGAGAAAATATATTTTTAGTATAATGAACGTCGAATGTGTTTGTATGACCACAGTAAGGCATGGCTACATGTATTTTGTTCCAATTACTGAAAACGTTTTATGAAGCAAATTCAGTATGATTGGATTGGGGGCTTATTATCATTAAACTGGCCCATTGTTCTAACAGTCCATTGGCTGGGATGGTCCACCATACACCCCTCCACTCATCAACTTCATGATGATTTCAGATACGTTTATGCTTCCCAAGTCTCTAGATCTATGTCGCCAAAGAATATGCGCAGTTTTTATACAGTTCATATACTTGTATTTGAACTAAACCGAATAAAACAGCCCAGATTTTCAGAACTTCAGATTTCATTTGATATCAACGTTTCAGCATTTGTTCAAATACCAAGACGTACATTAGAACAATTAATTTCTTAGCGTTAAATGAACCCAAGTTATAAAATATTTTAACAACGTAAGTAGTGAAAAAAAATCCCACCCACTTCGTAAAATACCTCAGTATTTATAAAACTGCGTATCTTGAGCATTGAAAAATACATTTTGGACATTTTGAATAATAAAAAGGATAAATCCAACTGACATATCAGCCCAGCCTAGTGGTGACAATAATAACGTAATTTAATTGCAGAACATAAGATTTCTCCCATCTCACCTGAATCAATAGCATTTTGTCAAATGTCATAATCCACACAAACTTTCTTATATAACGAACGTCTTCAGTAGCTTTCAAATGATTCAAAGGACGAATATTTATCAAAAATTATTAAAGCCATTTTGTCGAAAGAATGCTGAATTATCCACACTCCGCTATAAAATTGCATCAATATTATAGTGTAAGCGATTTTTTCAAAGCGATTTGAGTATGCATAGAGCAAAATTATGAAACTGAAATATTGAAAAGGATATTCTTCATTATTTTGGAATTCAGCCATATGCATTATGCCATCGATTTGTTATTTTAGTAATATCATAGTTTTAAAATGTTTGTGTGTACTTAAATTTTTATTTCAAATAGACTCTTGGATTTCGAGTAAGCGTACTATATTTAATGAATGATCCCACGTATCATCTTTGTGGGTTCAGCTATTCGGCATCAACAATTTGCGAGCAAACTGGGTGATATAATTCGCAGTTCTAAACATTTCTCTTTTTTAATACTTTACATGTATATCAAAGATATCAATTATAGCACAATTTTCCGCATAGTGTTTGTATCGACATAAATGATAAAAAAAACAAACGTATAGCAACTATTCTATTTAATACTGTAGTACATTATTGTGTGAGCTCTGGATCCTCAGACGAACTGATTGGTTTTGTTAGCTATTTATCCTTTTTAAAACCGTTGTGCATTGTAAATGTACAAAAACCTTGATAGCTTTGTGTTCAGAATTTCACAATGTACTATATTTCAATTTTATGGTGCTATCGCTCGACGAATCGGAGGCACAGTGATCCTTTCATGTTCTCCCTTCCATGAGTTCGTCCGTCTGTCGCACTTTTTAGGTTCCAGACAATGATAAAAAGAATCACATAACAAAATATTTTCAAAATGAGAAATAATACCTTGAATGAGGCATAAAATACAAGTATGTTTAACATCTTTTTTATAAAGAAGGGATGACTGTGCTGTACTGGTATTTATTTTTTTTCTAGTTTAAATGTAAATACTTAACTATGGCATATTTTTCTAGCTGTACCTATTAATAAAAGTGAAACATATATTACACATAGTTTGATTTTTTTTAATTTTCTGCCCAATCAGTTAACCTGTTTGTATCTGGGTGATAATGATTTCCAGCACCAAGGATATGCGGGTACATGTTAGTTCGTTTCTTAAGTCAAGTTTTTTTGTTGGCAGTGGCTGTTCGTCCACACATTCATGGATGGGGGGCCTCTTCAGGACAATCGTCCTCACATCCGGTTTGAGTCAATAAGCCATGGAATCGCCACGGAAACGCTCATGGAAATAAGGAAATTGTAAGAAATTTATTCTATAGTACAAATACATACAAAATGATACAAATACAATATAAGTTGTTAAATCGTATCTGATGTAACAAATATCGTTTAAAAATCATTCAAAATAAAGACAATAATATATACACATTTAACAAACTTGAAAATTTAGCACGTCCAGAAAGATTGTTTAGGCACATGATTCAGTCCGGCACATTTTAAATCATAATGCTGCCATTCCAGTCCATAATCATAAGCTAGTAAGTCTTGGTCAGACAGTATCCCCTTACACTTGAAACATGTCCATTTACACAGGTCGACCCTTCTTTGTAGTGTAACGGGAGTCTTCTGTATGTGCAAGTTTCTCAGTGATAATGGCCAGTTAACACTTTGAAATCAGACTAAGAAAACAGCAATACCAATTTAACCATACAAGTCGTGTGTTATTCTTTTAATAAATGAAGGAAAATGTTCGAACATTTACTAATGTATTCGCTTGTCTAGATTTTACGTGTCTATATCAACTACTTATATTCAGACTAAATAACCTTATTAAGACACCCTGTTGTGTGGTACGTTCGTGCACTAGGCTCTGTAACTGTAACACTGTCTAAATGAAAACTTCATTAGAAACGCATAGTTTATTTGACCAAGTACAAAGCCTTTGCTACAAAACAATGGTGCATATCGCTTATAAATGCATAACGCTTCATAACTTCAAAATTAACCGATATGACAATGCAACTGAAAGTGACTGACTAACACCATAAACGTTTGTTCACTGCGCCATAATTGTAGCTCGACAGAAAACCAGAAATACAAATAATTTCATGATAAATTAGCGTCCAAAGAAGCCGAAAAGTCCGAATAAATCTAAACCAAAGTATTCTTTCGGAATGTTACGTTCCTACGAGAAAACGGCATAACCGTAGATAAGTTAAGAGCAAAGAACGTGCAGACTGTAACTGTGATAGGCTCAACTTATGAATTAATTATATTTATTTCATAAAAAATTAATCATGTTGAGTTCACAATCTTTTTCTTTTCCGACTCTTTCTTTTCTGAGTATTGGGGTAGTCTATCATTTATTCAACTCAGTTCTCATTGATTGGCTATCTCTGTCACGTTGTCTGTTCTCTTGTTTTTATTGGTTCTTGATTGTCTATTTTAAATTTTCCCGGGTATTGGATTATTAGTTGAAGTGTATAAAAGACGTTCTTTTGTAATCTCAGTTATTTGGAAAAAAATACACGTTTTGTCTGATTTCATTTTCATTCATTTGGAATGCATGTTCATACTTACTGAGGTTAGTTACTAATATTTCTGTTTCTTTAATAATTTGTTTCACATTTTATTGATGTATGAAAGTGTGCGTACATGAGTATTTTTTGTATGAGAAACTACGAATGAGATTAAATGATAATAGGGTTCTATTTTATTATATCACTTATCATATTCGTACAAATGTTAAGCAGTCATTCATTGTTTATATTTACATGTTACGCTAGTTTAGTCACGCGCGTAGCTGCCGTTAGGCAAAAAAGTTTTTGCCTGCACTTAATTTTATTTTTTAGATAAAATACATCCAGGAGAGGCATAAATGATGCTTTAAAACGCTATCTACACTTCAATTTGGCCTCACATTTTTTTATTAAATGTGACTGTAAATATATAGAGTTACCGTATTTACTTTGTTTTTTTTTTGGTGATATTTATAAATGGTTAAATGTACAATGTATATTTCAGGAATGTCATCTTGTCATCCTGTCATCTTGACCAATAAAATTTAAATATACGAACTCTTCATTCTTTGGAAGTGTCAGTTTATTTACTCTCGCAACATAAGTCTTACAGCGTAGAGACGGTGTGCTACATTTACACACCTGAATGGCTATCTATAGAAAAAGCGATAAACCGCGCCGATGAACTCGCTTAAATACTAAATGCCTAGTGAATTGGACAATCATTGCGACAATTGTTACTCATGTGTTATTAACTCAATCTCGTTTTCAAACACATTAAGCATATGTAAAATACAGAGACTTAACAGTTAACGGTAAAACACCAACCTCAGCTCACTACTATTTATATCCATAACGAAATCATATGATAATCACGTGATAATAGCAAAACCATGTGTACATGTAAATAGACTTAAGTCACTTCCATTACAGTAGAAACTAAAATTTGAAGAACATCCCATGTGTTAGCACTGAAGTACTTTTTAACACCTCGGACATTTACATTTTCGTCCAAGATTTTATTACAATTTTTTAAAACATCTGTTAAATATGATGCATCGACTTTTGCACCAATCATCATAACTTCTGTGACTTGTTTTGTCTGACCGTTCATTTTCAAGCACAAGGGCTTCCACTATCAAATAAGCATACTCAGTATCTAGAATTGTTCCTGAAGAAAGTCTGGAAACTTGTGAATTATAACTAAAACTTGTAAGGACACCAGGAAAAATCCAATACTTCTAAAATAATATTGAGTCAATCTGTTGAACCAGGGACATCAAATTTTGTTCCCGGAAATTTTACCGTCATCGTACCCAACTTATTGCAATGGCATTTTTCCACTGGTCGCAACTTCGGCCGAGTCCGTAGAGCAGCGGAGTCACCCGAGGTTTGACGATTGGGCATTTTTCTTTTGTTTCCTCGGGACTTATCTTTAAATCAACGAAAAGTCGTAATGCTGACGAAATCGGCTGTTAAAAATATTTGCGGTTGTAAACTTCTTGTTTTTGTTAAACCACCTTCTTTAAGACGAATATCAAGTGATGCTTCTGGGTCCTGGGACATTATTCCAAGGAAAGAAGTTAAAAGATTCATTGTACAATGCATGTCATCCGTTAAAACTCGTTTAGATCATGCAGAATTGCTGGCTGACAACCTCTGTACTGCTGACTACAGAGGGCATTATAGTCATGGCTTGAATAGATTGGGTAATTATTAAGTAATTTTTAACTAAAATGGAAGGTTGCAATAGAAGATTTTCAATTAAACAATAACCATTTTTAAATACATTAATCGGTTAAAGACACAAATTCCCGCACAAAGTAAAGCATCTTTTCGTTGGTAAACAAACCATATTAAACACAACTACTCCATTCCTGTTCAATTGCACATTGATTCACCAGTACTTCGTATGTGGGTGACACAAACACTGTTAAGAAAATTTCTTACAAGTACTCAAAATCACCATCAAAATTCCCCTTTGAGATTCAGTGCCAACTGCACAATAAAAGTATATGAGGATGGCAATGGCCTTAAGTGTTATTGAAGTCTGATAAATAAAGTATTAGGTCCCCTTTCCAACTACTGGTAATTAGACTTCATGCCATTTATAATATTGCAAAGATTGTTAAGGATTTTTTTCATCCATGATTAGTGGAGACACCAAAGGACAATCCAAATACATGTATTATTGGTAAAATTTTCTTCAGAACAGTTTCTGGTTTAGTGTAGATTGCATGGTGTTATCAAGATCTCTCCAATCAGAAGAATTTAAAAAAAAATATCAGAGTTATTCCAAATAAATAACGTACATGTCGATGTCTTTAAAACAGTTTTTCTAGCAGACATTTTTACTATTTCTGAAACTTCAATGGATCAAAATGTAGTGTCTTGCTTAGACAGGTGTTAGTAGATTAATTTTTAGTTTATTTTCTATACATTTAAGAGCAAGCTTTGCTCACTTATTACTTCAAACATATTGCATTGGAATCAACTTGCAGATATGTATGTCAGAGATGTTGAGTCTGGGATAACTGAGGTAGCTAAGGAACCGGTAATTGTTAAGGAATCCCCTTCTACAGCACTTGTTGATGGCCAGAATGTCCTTGGTCCTGTAGTTGGTAACTTCTGTATGAATGTGGCAATACAGAAAGCTAAAGAATGTGGAGTTGGTTGGGTAGCTGCAAAAGGTATTAAATTTTTACAACTTTTTTTCTCTTTCTTAATGCCCATTAAAGGCTAAAAGGTTTTTTCTGAGTAAAATATTTTTTTGCTCAAATTTGGAATAATTTTATTTTTTATCAAAATAATTTCAGCCCCCCTTCACCCAGTCAGTATAAAAAAAGTTGGTGCCTTATACATATGGGATTAATTTCAGGTCAAATTATTTTTTAATTAAGTTATCAGGGCATAGAATTAGAAGTACACACACACTATGCTAGAATCAGTTGAATGCACAATGCTACTTTTTATTGGCATTGAAGTTGACAGGGACAACCAACGGCTCTAGGTGAAATTAAGTTCATTTATCAACATTTTTTACTTTTTCAATAACTATAAAAATAAGCGTTTAGTTACTTTTTACTATGGAGTGTTATTCAAAACTTTTGTAAAAATCTTACACAACCTAGTTATATCCCTTATGTTTTATTTGCTTGGTTTGTTGTAAGTTGAATTGTTTTCTTTGGTATTATGTTTATATATAGATTAATGGGTGTAACAATTATAAGACATTATCCTGAAGTTGAATCCATGTCCAAGTCCTAAAATAGATAACTTAATATAGTGGATTCCACTTAATCACATATTATGCCTCTTAGTTACATATTCCTGTAAATGGCAACGGAACTAAAAATATCTAAGTCATTTCCTGTCTTATCAAATATAAAAAATTCCTATGTTTAAAAATTTGTATGAATCATTTAAACTACAAAATAGTCCATGGGCTGGGAGATTGTTAGGTACCTTTATACCTCTCATTACTGAATGAATTTGTCACCAAAGAATATTCTCGGATTATTTTTAGTATAAGCCTATATTTGTACCCCATTGGGTCAAAAAGCCAAGATTTTTGTGACTCAATTGTTTGAGCATCTTAGCCTTCCTAGGATAGCAAGTGTGAACAAACTAAAAAAATGTAGGTATCATTGTATAGCCCAATGTATCAGCTATACAATGGTACCAAGGAAATTACCGTAACACTTGGAGTTTTGGAGTAAAATGAAAAAAATCTACACATACCTCGCCAAAAAATCATTTAAATTGACATATTTTCCAATGTCAAAACCCTTAGAATATTTCCCCGTGCAGGTCCGGGTGTTAAAAGAATAGGCCTGCAGCAGCGCTAAGCTTGTCGTATAAGGCGACTAAATAGTGCTCAGAAACCTAGCCGGGGGCTAGGCGCTCTGCCCACAGAGCAACTGGGATGTGTGTCCCAGGTGGTGGAATGGGGTACCCCTGGCTTGTTACATGCAGGGGTTGTCAGGCTATAATACGGAAAACCTGACCACAAACCATAGTGGTGCACCGTGTTGGGAAAGATGCCATGTTCCTCGCACGTTAAAGAACCCTGCTGTGGTATTCGATAGGAGTAGGAACCTTTGCGCTCCGCCACAGGAGGCTAAATTGCCCTACCTTACCCATCCCCCCTTTTTCCAGTGGCAATCAAGGTTTGTCGACCCTATTGTCCTTGTGGCCCATCCTTTTTTTCTTCTTTTCATTTCATATTCATTCTATCATCCATTTCATTTTCATTGTCTGAATATAGCTGAAATATTGCTGACCGGACGTTAAACCCCAACAAACAAACAAACCTTAGAATATTTATGCTTCAGTAAAAAATGGCTTATTTGGTACATGTATTTTCTGTTTAGTATTATCACAATTTATACTTCTATGATTCTTTTGATGATTTTTGGCAATTTTCATAGTCAGAATTTATCAAAAAAAGCGAAAAATGGGATTTTTGATTTTTCGGTCAAAAGTCACATAAATTCGACTTTACAACTTATTGCTCCACTAAAACGTCTCAAATTTGACATCATTCGATAGAAAATTTAATTTACTACATAAATCAGCTACTAATGTTCGAGAAAGGATTTTCAAAAAATGTTAAAAATATTACCCCTACCCCTAGAAAACTGGTCTTATTATCAAACAGAATTCTCATTCACAGCATACTGACACTGTAGAACTCATATTTTAGGCATTCATAATTAAGATAATGATGTACCTAACATATCTGATCAATTCAGGTACTTAGACTTTTCTTTTGGGGTGACATTACTATAAGATCGGAAAAAAGGGAATTTTCAGAATTTTAGAATTTTCTACTATATCATCCGATATTGTCTTTTTTTCAGAATACCGTATTTTAAACAAGCTTTTGTGTGATACGGTTTATTCATATAATGTCTTAGCTTCAATATTAGCCCACATAATAAATATTTGAACTTTTCGAAGTCGAATTAGGTGGGAAATTGCCACCCCTACCCATGATAAATGCCCAACATGAACTAAAATGTTAATTTTTGGCATATTAATGGTATACAATAGACATGTTGGGTACTATTGTTTTAAATGTCGATGTATTCAACATATCTTCTCATTACATGTTTTTCAGTTTTAATGTGACAATAACAAGTTTTTCATAAAAGGGGAATTTTCGGAATTTCGTATTTTCTTCAATTTCACCTATAATTGGCAATTTCTTTAAAATACCGTAATTCAAACAAGCTTTTGCATATTCAAATATAATTATATAGTGTCTTAGCTTTCTAACGAGCCCAAGTAATAAACATTTGAACTTGAAGTTTTAGTGAAATCCTCAAGTGTCTTTGGCACAAGTGATCATATTTTGGTTATTCATGATAACTAATTGATTATCCTATTAATATATTGATTTTCTTCATAACTTGTCTATATTTTCAAATTGAATTTTAAATTTTGTGATTTGCACATCAAAGTTGAGACGTTTTGGTTGGGCAAAGTGCAAGAGTGAAATGACCAAATTTATTTCAGTGTGAATTATCAAAATTTATTATACTGTGAGCATTTCATAAAACACTGCTATATATATATTATTGTTTTACTTTCCCTGTATTATTTTGTAGGTTCTAATCATTATGGAATAGCAGGGTGGTATGGTTTAAAAGCTTTGGATCATGGTCTCATGGTAATTAATGTACAATTTAGTGTATCTACAGATATTGGCTCTGAGTTGAACAAAATAGCAGCATAATTTAACCTTTTTATGATGATTGAATACCTACATTATACATAAAGATAAATTCAGATGCATGATAATATAATAATTAGTTTAACTTATTTATTTAGTAATCTACATCTTTTAACTAGAAGTCAAAACAATAGAATAAAATTAATTACAGTATTCAGAAACAAGACCTTAAAATGTCTTATATCAGCCCATCTCCTGATTGATAATTATATAATAGCATAGCTCAAGGATAATGTTACAGTTTTAGATTCACACTGTTTCTATAAGATAAAAATAAAAGCATCTGGTATTTTTTGTTTTGTTTTTGTCAAATTGAAAAAAAGTTGCAGTTGACATGAATGGGTGTTAACAGATCATTGGCCTTTGAAGAGTATATAAATATTGTAAAACTCACAGTTATTAGATTTTTTTACATGCATATATACATAAAAGCATCAAAATCTACAATCTGAGGGAAAACTACGTTAGTGTACCAATATTTTTGATTAACAACTCCTAAACAAATGCAATTACAACAAGCCAAGAAAAATTGATATTCACTGGTTAAAATAGCTTTACAGTGATAACTTTGATATCCACAGGTTAAAATTACTGTGATAACTTTGATATTCACAGGTTAAAATAGCTTTACAGTGATAACTTTGATATCCACAGGTTAAAATTGCTTTACAGTGATAACTTTGTTATCCACAGGTTAAAATTGCTTTACAGTGATAATTTTTACTTCAAAGTTTATATGTATATACATGTACATGTATTTGTTTGTTTTTATTTACAGGGAATGTCTTTTACTAATACATCACCTTTACAAGTTCCTACAAGAGCAAGAAAGGTACCAGTACTTCTGTAAACTATTACATGTACCACATTTTAATTCTACAGAGAAAATTTAAATGGCTTTAATTGGAGATAATAAAATCTTTCTTAATAAAATGTTCATGTTAATGGAAGTAGGATTTTAATTTTCAATTTGTAGAATAAACACAGCATTGATGGACAAACAAAAACATAGAAATAACTGCATGTTTTAAATTCGAAATCAAGTCATTCAAATTTCTGTTTTTTTTTACCAGGACCTTAGTATGATGGGATTTCAATTTATAAAGTTCATTGATATTCTCCTCAAGGCCTGTTTGACCTCGATTATTAATATTTTTTAATAAATTGTATTTTAGCCAACCCTTGGCACAAACCCTATATGTTTGGCTGCTCCTGGTAAAGATGGAGACAGTTTTGTTCTGGATATGGCAACAACAACTGTAGCTTTGGGTAAAGTATGTTTCTTTTTGTGTTTTGTTTTAAAATTAATGACAGTTTTTAGAACAAGTGTCTTGAGATTAATGTAGGATATGGAACTTGTACCCACACTACTGTGGGATCTATAATATGCTAGGGTTTTGATTTCTATGACACTTACCATGTTTTATCTCTTTTCGTGCCATACAGTACTGTTTTTATATACAACAGCATGCAAAATCAAAATATTTTTTTTGTCTTAATATCAAATTGACAGTACTAAATTTAATGATTAATTTCTGAAATGCGGTACATGTACACATACTATGCTAAAATGGTTAAGATATCAAATGGTATATCTGGTATACCAAGTTCTCTTAATTCTACGCGACTTACTGTATGACTAATGTGGATTTATGTCGTGCCTTTGAGGACAGAGCTATTTATACGTAGAAGAATGTGTGTATTGATGCTGCACTGCCATGATGTTACGGGTGATATCACCACCTATGGGCAAATGCAATACTTCTTAGAACACTTGCTCTTTATTGGCTTTACAAGTTCGAACATTCACTTACAAATTATGTATATCATTTCCAACAGAATCATTTTGAGCCATTTACATTTCAGACCTCCTGATATATATATATATATATATATAGAATATTACTGATGCTCCATCCCTATAAATCTTGTTAATTCTAACACGGTTAAAATAAGAATTTCTGCACATTAAAACATCAACACTGAATTCATTAAGACCAAGTATAAGGTATTGCTTTTTTCATGTAATTGTAAGGCAAAACAAAATGTGTTTGTTTCCTGCTACCATATCTAGCCATTAACATTTTATTGCTGTTTTTTTTTTTCTAGCACTGTTAAAGTCTAGATTGTTTCTCCATTAACTCACTACACTTTTCTCTATTTTTTTTGCTGGGAGCATTATTTTTAGCCCGAATGTGTGCTACTTTTAATTTGTTTTTGGATTTTTTATCGTTCAGGATGTCACCAGTTTTTGTCAGGAACTTCCCTACTGTTTCTGAACAGTTCACAAAATAAAGTCCATATATAATTCCAATTATTAGCTCACCTGGCCGAAGGCCAGGTGAGCTATTGCCATCACTTGGTGTCTGCCATCATTAACAATTTTTCAAAACTCTTCTCCTCTGACACTACTTGACCAACTGGAACCAATCTTGGTATGAATGTTCCTTGGGGTATCCTGCATAGAACTGGTATTAGGATTTTTGATCTGTTGAAAAACATGGCTGCTGTTACTAAAAATAGAACATAAGGATCAGACGGTAGTTTTTCGTATATATCTCCAAGATGGTTAGGTTTAGCCATTTTTTGACTCAGTAAAAGTGTTCAACATGATGAACTCTCTCTGTGGTCAAATTTTTGTTTTAATCTGCCCTTTTTCGACAATTTTTGCTATTTATATTTCTTTCAAAAATCTTCTCCTCTGACACTACTTGACCAATTGGAACCATACTTGGTGGGGATTTTTGATTTGTTGAAAAAACAAGGCTGCTTTTACTAAAAATAGAACATAGGGATCAGACAGTAGTTTTTTTTATATATCTCCAAAACCATTAGGTTTAGCCAAATTCTTTCAATTGCTGAAATGATCCTTATTATAACGCCTACAGAGGTGAACGATCCGGCTCCTGGGAGCCTCTTGTAGCAATTCAGATCTCTTTCAAAATCATTAAATATGTTTCAGGCAATTATTCATCTTAATAATGTTCTATTGCTGCAAACAAAATTGAGATCTAGACATAAAAACAAATGAAGATTTGAGGGACTTATTTTTCAAACTTTTGTCCTTGAAATTAAGATGTTTCGTTATCAGTTTGCTTTCCTGAAATTAAGTTTTTGCAAAATGTGTCAAAAAGGTATAAGATGTGTTAAAGATGTTATATTTAACACACTTATCAGTCTAAATCTTCATCCTTTCAACAATATTTTAAGTAAAATTGGTGGAAAATTTCAAATCGATTAAAGCATCTACCTAGGAAATCATTTTCCTAAGCAGAGTTTTTGAATAAATGCAAATTAATTTTTGGACAGGTTTTAAAAGTTTAACTATTGATCTACAGATCATGTCCATAGCCGTTAACCCATCCATATTAAGGGTAAGACTCACAAAAATCAATGAAAAATTTAAAATCTTCCATATAAAAATTTTAGATTTGTGGTAGGTTTTCAGTTAAAATTACTGTTTTTTGTGCAAAATACAGAATAATTCAATTTTTACATACAAAAATTTGCCTTTATGTTTAAACCTCCCGCATTAGACATTGTCAATTGGGGAGACTGGCCCAAATGGACTGCTACTAAAGTTAACAGATATTCATATCTCTGAAATCAGTACTGAAGATTGACATTCAGTTTAAACATTTACGAAAAAAGTAGTTCTTATTAAATGGGATAGGCATATTTATTTTTACAGTTTTATTTTACATCATGTAATTTTTTGGTCATCTTCACAAGAATAAAAAACATCCAGTGCTATTATTTGTAGTTCAACATTTTGCAGAACTCAGTAAGAATTAGTTTTTGATACCGTGAAAGTATTTTTGTCCGTGGGGTACCAATTTTTCATGGTTTTTGTGGGTAAGCCAAACCACGAAATTTGATTCCCAATAAAAAGGAAAGTTCCATAGATGTGATAACTTAAAACTTCAAAACCATGAATCCATGAACTTGAGTTTCCTCCCTAATCCATGAAAATAGGTATCCACGAATTAATGTACAGTAATATTTGAACCTATTTTATAGATTGAGCTTCATGAGAGGAAACAGATTCCAATACCTGATGGATGGGGAGTAGACAGCGAAGGAAAGGTTTATTTATATAATGATTTATTGAACTTTGACACCTGTCTCTTCTAAAGGTTACAGACCACCAATTCAACCAATGAGCATTTGGAACGTACGCAAAAATAGTCCTACGCAGAAATTACCCCTGTTCCTCATAGTGCTGTGAAAAAAGTTCTCATCTTATTTAAAAAATTTAAACAGTTTCTGAAAGGAAAAACATTTCTGTACATTTTATAGGTGCATTTTGCTTCTTGTGATGTGAAGCCTAATCTCCATAATGATTTTTAAATATACCCTATCTTGTGAAAACACTGGGATTTCCCATGCTATTTATAGACCCTTCACTTCCGGTGACCAGTACTGCACTGCAAGTCTGCTAACCCCACCTGCCATTCTGAGGATTGTGAGCTGACATATGTAGAATCATGCTGATATATAGTCCTCTGCAGGTTAAAGTTAAGGTAAAGTCCAGAGAAGCCATTGAATATTGTGAAATTAGCATAGAAGCCTATGGAAAGTGGAATTAGTGGTTTTTAGCCTAAACACAGAAATCTGTCAAAACCATGCATCTTTTGTTGTTTTTTTAAATGCATTTTAAACCTTACACTTTCATAAGCTGAACAAGTTCTTCACTCCAAAAGGGTTCAGATCAATATAGGCAGGCTTCCCTTTAGTTATAATTTTCTTTCTTATTCCCTTCTTTTTGGGAATGAAGAGTTACCTCCCATATGAAAGAGGTGTCTTTCATTATTGCAGGTCTTACTTCCCACTTCTGGGTCAAATGGCCATCCCCCTTTGTAGTAGCATAAATCTATGTATTGTAAGTGCATAATCTGATCAAAAGTAGTCAAAATAAAACTGAGAATGTGTACTTTAGAATGATAATTGTAATTTACTACAGAAGTGTATGAATACTGTTTACATGATTGAGTAATTTACCTCCATGCTGTCATTTAGTAGAAAAGGTAAAAATTTGGATTTTCAGTATATTTATTCAAGTAAATTTTGTGAAGAATTTCTACAATCATTGTACCATTAGCATAATGATTTTGAAAGTCTTATTTTCTAAGCTTTGCAGTGATATGTAATTTTAAGATCTCATTTGTCTCAATTACTTTTTCAACATGTATAAGTAATGGAAAAGTAAGAAGTGAGACCCTAGGTATCTTTAGTTGAACCAAAAGAAAAAAGTGTGGTGCTAAAAAAGGTGCCATGTGACCTTTAAAAAACCTGAGTTATTAAAAAAAAATTAATGTGACCTTGGACTGTCAAAAGTATAAAAAGACATGTATTAAAAGCAGATATATGAAGATAATCTGAATAAGTTGTTAGAAATGTTTTTTTTTTGTCTTTACTACAATGAAGACTTACAGAGAAATAACTGTTAAGATAAGACTATAATTGGTATATGTATACTAATACTAGTAGTCAAACCTCAAACTTATATTCATATCTTTTGACATGTTTGATATGGGTCATTTTCTTGTGATATTCCATTATTTAAAAATCGTGATTTTATTTTGTCGTTTAAAATGTAGATGTCTAATGATGCCAAACCAGTGGTAGAATCTGGTGGATTGATGCCATTGGGTGGCTCTGAACTCACTGGTAAGTTAGCACTGCCAGATGCTGCAGGGTGGCTCTGAACTCACTGGTAGGGGGTTGATTTGTGTCCCTGGATGGCTCTGAACTCACTGGTAGGGGATGGATTAATGTCCCTGGATGGCTCTGAACTCATTGGTAGGGGGTGGATTAATGTCCCTGGATGGCTCTGGACTCACTGCTAAGGGGTGGATTAATGTCCCTGGATGGCTCTGAACTCGCTGATAGGTTAAAAGTTGTAAGCACTAGTTGCAGTGTTGCAGCTTTTGCTCAGATTCTTAACTTATAGATGCATATTTAAGTTATACCTTTTATGAAACTGCCATGTTCTCCATGTTAGAAAAATACATTGTAAGACACTGTAAATTGTTCATGTGGAATATCAATTTTCAAAACAATTTTTGTAAACAACACTAGGGGAGATAACTCAACTTCTTGATGCTGCAGCATGCAACTTTTTAATGGAATGACTCTGGAGTTACTAGTAACAAAAGAGGGGTCTAATCATTTTGAAGGTTAGATAGATAAGCTGAAGAGCAGTCTAGATAAAGCAGAGAATGGGTTTTCGAACAATTGTTTTTCACGTGAGAGCTTATGTATGTTATAGTTCATATGAAACACGACAATAAATAAAAATTACTAATTAATTTTTACCTATGGGTTTAAATTTGTTTTCTTGTTTATTTATGCCACATATTCTGTAGGTGGCTATAAAGGATATGGGTTAGCTATGTTGGTAGACATATTCTGTGGTATATTATCTGGAGCAGATTATGGACCCAACATCAGGAGGTGGAAAAGTACAGAGAGAGTGGCCAACCTGGTTTATTTCATTTTACACATTATAGCCATTATAGCCTTGAGCTGTCAAAAAATATGGAAATATTCAACACATTCAATTTTTTTTTAACAAGTCACTGAAAGACTGGAATAGACAAATAACATTCTGTATAATTTTTAAAAAAAAATGATATGTCACTTGTCAATATATCTGTATGAGTTTTAAAAGGAAGGTTTGGATTCATATTTGGGGTTGTTGCTGCATTTATTTATAAATATTTAAGGAGACATAACAAATATTTCTTGTAACTTTCTATACATGTACATTATTGATATCTTGACCAATTTTATTGGGATTAAAAAAAACTGAATTACAATTTTTGATTTTGGACACAATTTTCAAATCAGTTGTGATGGTCAAATATTAAATTTTTCAAATCTGAAATCGTAAATGTTTAGGGTTCAACTTTGATCATATCAAGCTTCACCCCATAGAGCATATTTCTTTTGTTATTTCAGGGTCAGTGTTTCATTGCAATTAATCCTGAGTGTTTTGCTCCTGGATTTACAGACAGAATGACTGATCTCATGCAAACCTGTAGAAACCTTACTCCAGTAAGTGATACAAGAAGTTGCTTGTACATGTATTTCAAACCAGTCAAGACCTGTGTGAGATTTATCAGCTATTATGAATTGATTACAGATGGGAAAAATATTTGTTAAATAATCTCTCTGGACCTCTCCGACCTATTTTGGGTCAGACTTTGGACTCTATTCCTAATGAGAAATATGCTGCAAATTTCCCCAATTTTGGTATTCAAAATTGTAACTTTGAACATCATCTCAAGATTTTGTACATGTTTTAAAAAAGATTTGTGGGATGTACTAATTTCTCTCTCCACTCTACTGTATCATATTAGTCTTCCAGAAGTCACCACATGCACATCAATATAATGGGAACTAAAATCAAGGATTTTATTAATTAGAAATTATTTTTATAATACTGTATAATAATAATCTCTGCCTTCATGTAATAGTTTATTTCCCAGTCACAAATTCCTAATTGCAAGGGTCCTAGGCCTTTGCCTGATCGCGGTTTGACTGTATTGAAGATATCATTGAAGCTAGGAGATAATATAATGCTGAATACTTTCATCTTTAACTCAATCTTCAATTATTATCTGATATATGACCATCTTAAACAAAGTTGTCAGTGATATTTATGTTTAAGGCGGAGGGTGAACAGGATACAGTATTAGTGGCAGGAGATCCCGAAAGAAGACATATGGAGATGTGTGATAAGAAAGGAGGGATCCCATACCATCCAAACCAAATTAAATATGGGGTATGCCGAGTGTAATATTCCTTTTATATGTTTAATATATTTTTCTTTTGAATGAATTTTTGTAAACAACAACTACATGTAGCATGGATACATATTACTTTATGTTGCAGGGTTTTAATAGAAATATTTGACCTTGTACCATAGCCATAACTGTATTGGTTTATAAACAACTGTTGAAAGTGGTTTAGACAGTTTAAAGTCACATGACTGTAAATATGTATTAAAAGATATTTTTGGCTCATTCAAAACTTGAAAACAAATTTTATGTACTGGTAAGTATGATTCCTGCCAAGACACAGCACATAAAATAATGATGTTCAGGGAAATATCTTCTCTTTGTTAAATTCCTTCCATGTGTAGGTAGTTAAGTGGACAATTGAGAAGGTGATTTATTTATCTTTCAAACAATTCAATAGAATAGATATTCATGTTTGGTGTCCTGTCTGATGAGGTTTATTACCTGAATCAGCAACACTGAAAGCAAGAATAGTGGCCACGTTACACCATCCGCTCATCACATATAGGGGTACCAACATTGCGTAATCTGTAGATGGAGAAGTTTAACAATGTCTATCTACATTGTTAGCATGATAAACTGTTTTTCCTCACATTATATTGTAGAGGGTACCTACTTTGTGTAATCTGTAACACAAAAAGTATTTACCCTATATTACTGTAACTTTGCAGTGTTCATATATACATGTATATTAAAGATGACTAACCTCCCAATATTTAACTTAATTTCTAAGTGTTTTGTCTTCATATTGGAGATACTTTTTGTGTTGACAAATATATGTGGTGATGTTTCAACAGCTTTAGGTAAATATTTTCAAGCGTCATTATCACAGTAAAAGAAACATGCTCTATAACAAAAATAAGCAAGTTCAAAATTTTAAATATTATATTACTACCCTCATGAATACAGTTAAAGTTTTTTTTTTTTTTAATTTCAGATTGATTTAGCCAAGTCACTTAATGTAGATTCAATGAAGCCATTGTTGTTATAGTAAGAAATCATATATTATAGAGGAAGTATTACTTGTAACATAATCAGATGACAGCATTATTGGGTTACCCATTATTGTGTGATCAAACTGACAACTTTGCTGAGCATGTGGACTATTTAGAGAAAAAATATACTTTATATGCAGCTTTTATATAATAAAGTATATATTCAGGCTTTTTGTAATGTTTGTATATTATCCTTATGTAAAATTCTGTTCATCATTGGTTAACAACATAAATTATTCTGGTATACTACCCCTTCTTCATAAATACCACCCATTCCTATCTTAAATTTGTCAAATCCAATCTATCTATTTGTTCACTTGTAATTCATTGGCAAACGTGGATGCAATGGAGAAATAACAAGCTGGTTGTTTATCCCCTGTAATTCATGCACATCTATATACCTCCAAATAATCGGAATCCATTGAAAAAATTAAATTACAAGGAATAGTGCCAATCTGGTTCTAGGACAAACAGATGGACATAGTGGTTCCTTTACACCTAAGCTAACAATTTGCACCTTGTGTAATAAAATTAAGTTGGTAGTATTAGAGGACAAAGGGCACTTCTACTTTTTTTCTGTCATAACATAGTATAGTGCATTTTTGATCTGTCCATATCTAGAAAGGTTATTTCTGAAGGAGAATCCATAGAAACACCTAGAGACAACAAAAGAATATGGTTTGTCCAATCTGCTTGTTAAGTTATGTTTACAACTTTTATAACTGTGAAATGAACTACATAAAATAAGTATTTCACTACATGTAGTAATAATTTGATTTGACAATTTTCACTCTTAGAAAAGATGCTGTTTTTTTAGTCTTGTACACAAAATTTCCTATCACCTGATCAAGAAACAAGGTCGTGAACTTTAAGTCATGCCTCTTTTAACCGAACTACTTTTACCAATGAAACAATCCTGTCTGAAAAAAAGGCGTGTGTATAGTCCTTTTTCACATTCCCGACTTTGGCTTCTATTTTCAAGATTTTAAGCAAAGGGTAATAACTTTCTATAAATTTGTCATCCAACAAACTGGTTTATTGTCTAAGTGGAGCAATGAACAGTAGACTTTAAATTCAAATATTAAATTTATTAAAGCCGTTATGATTTATTTAAACACATTCAGGTACTTCCTGAAGAGAAAATAGTTTCAAGTTTCCAAGAAATATGTTCATTATTTACCATTTCCCCAATGAGACTGCCAACCAGCTTGTCTGGTAATGGTGGGTTGCATCCCTTTGATAAACTTGCTAAAAAGGCTTGCATTCCATAAAAATGAAAAACGAATATTGGAATAAATAAATATGAATTTATCATAGTTTTTGCCAAAATGTTAAATCACAAGGAATGTAACTAATATTAATCTGAATACATTATATTGTATAGAGAACTTTGGACCAAATTGGGCATAACATATACAGCTTCTTTATACAGATAATATATTCAGATATTAATTACATTCCTTAAATAGAAAAAAAAAACTCCATTACCATGCAGGGTAAAGCCTGACAACACCACAGAATTGAACCCTCAACAGTAAGGAGATGTGTGAAGACAGTATATATAGATTTGATACATCTCTAGAATTGGATTATAAAATTATTGGCAAGATTCTGTTCAGTGTGAAGGTGGTCGTAGAACAAAATAAATTTGAAATTTATACAAAGGTAGAGAAAATGCTTATTTCTGACACAAGGGGCATAATCCATTTAATCCAGCACTTTCCTCTTATGGTATGGAACTTATAAATACAATTCAAGTAAAATTACTCCCATGAAAGTACAAAAATGTTTCTTTATTGACATGGTAATAACCTTTAAAGTCATTCCCAGTGGGACTGGTGGTATGGAACACAGCAATACAAAATCTGAAGGTACTTTAAAACACACTTCACCACCGATAAATAAATCCCAGCCTTATTTTGGCGGCATGGCAGAATTTCAAGATCCAATTACCTCGAGTAAATGTTAGGACTTAATGGAAATGCTTCTTCCAAGTCAATCTTCCTTAATGGTTTAAGTATTACTCCAAAATCAATCCTTTTGACCCTATTGGATTCCAAAACAGTTGGGAGTCATAACCCTCAAAATCCATACCAACCTTTCTTTTGTGGTTTGAAACATTATATAGGATAAATGAACTAGTATGTAAGTTAAGCACAGAAACCAAGTGTCTATGGACATCACCATGTATTAAACAAATTAGATTATATAGTTATAGTGCTTGTTTTTGGGTTCCTAAACAGTAAGGGTTATAGAATTCAATAAAAACCATTAGTTTGAGGCATATCATCTTACAGTGCAGCTTCATAGAAATCAATACTATTGCTTGAAAACAGGAAAGGCACCTGTTTTTGGTCCTTTTCAGCCCTAAGTTCCATAAGTTCAAATTGTAACCTCTATAATACAGGTAGTTCAGTTTAATGAAATTCTTGTTTTGACCCCTTTATTAAAAATGGTTAGGACAATAAGCCTCAAAATTATAACCAATGCAGTGGGACAGTAATTGTCAAATCCCAAGAAACAACTATTTGACATACAGCAGCAATCAAAATTACATACAATGTAAGGGCATACATGGGGCCCTTATCTTTACAATGTAAGGGCATACATGGGGCCCCATCTTTACAATGTAAGGACATACATGGGGCCCCATCTTTACAATGTAAGGGCATACATGGGGCCCCATCTTTACAATGTAAGAGCATACATGGGTCCCCATCTTCACAATGTAAGGGCATACCTGGGGCTCCATCTATGCAATATAAGGGCATACATGGGGCTCCATCTATGTAATGTAAGGGCATACATGGGTCACCCATCTTTACAATGTAAGGGCATACATGGGTCCCCTATCTTAACAATGTAAGGACTAAGATAGGTCCCCCATTTTTACAATGTAAAGGCATACTTGGGTCCTCCATTTTTACAATGTAAGGGCATACATGGGGCCCCCATCTTTAAAAAGCTACATACTACATATACATTTGAAATCACTTTGTCAAATGCCAGCAGACTTGATAGAAGAAATTTACTCTATCATTCCACATAATGACAGACGACAGGAGTCCAATAAAAAAATTTCCCTGAAGGGGGTTACACCAATTAAATATTTTAACTTTTTGCAAAAAATGAAACTAATTCTCTAGGTACCCCTTATGAATTGTTGTGTTCCACCCCCTTCAGGGAAATTTTACTGGAATAGCCTTGACTGCATCCAAAATTATTTTCATCTTATGCTCAACTACATATAAAAGCCAAATACAAAATTTGAAATCAATTCATCTATTTTTAGTAGAAATGATTGTGACAAATGGACCAACAAGGTAATTCCAATATTTAGTTTACATGGAATAAATGGTGTTTACAGAAGTTACTTGTCTAGTACATGTATTGTATATGTCTAGCACATGTCTAGTACATGTCTAGTACTTGTCTAGTATATGTCTAGTACATGTATTTTATATGTCTAGTACATGTATTTTACATGTATTGTATATGTCTAGTACATGTCTAGTATATGTCTAGTAGATGTCAAGTACATGTATTTTACATGTATTGTTAGTTGGTAAATAAGAAGCTCATTTAAGTTTTTTTTCCCATTTTATTTTTACATTTTTCTTCTTGTCACTTCCTCTAAAAGTTCCTACAAAACAAAAACAAAATTAAGTAACAATTATATAGCTTTATCTTTTCATTATGATGGCACCTGCTTAAACTTTAATGAAATATTCATTATGCATAAATGTAGATCTCAGAATTTTGGAACAAAATTCATTAGTCTCCTCTGGGTTCCACTGGCTATTGTTAAAGGCTTTCTGCTTTCTAGTTAATTTGTAAAACAAATATTTATTTTTGCTTGTGTTAAATCAAGCAACTCATAGTCATATTTTCCCTGCCATTGCAAAAAACATTGAAATGCTAAAGTCCCATAACTTCCATAAAATTTGTTGAATCTAAATGAAGTAATATGATTAACTACATATGGACCTTAACAATCTTACTAACTGTCAAGCAGTTTCCAAGGAGTTGTGTCTACAATTGTGACCTAACAGATGCACATAGGTATTTCTATGTCCACTTCAGCATAGTGGTGGGGGATAATAAATGTGTTATCACTGGTAAAAATGGTGGCATATATTCTTAAGAAAACCTTGCATAAATGTTTCTGCCACAATACTACTACTTGTAAATAAAAAAACCCAAAATATTGGGAACACAACTACCAACAAACAACTATTACCAAGAATATATAGGTAACTGTACAAAGTACATATACTTACTTAGCAATAATACCATCCTTCTTTGCCAATCTGTTCAGAGAATCATCACATTCTCCCTGAAAATATCAAAAGAATATGAACACATAAAGATTAAACAAAATATTGTTTTCTAGTATTTACCAATACCAAAACATGCAAAAACAATTTTTTTTTCTGATCTTAGAATTGTCAAAATCCCTTCTTGATAAAAAAAAATATATTACACACAATTAAGTAACAAAACTTACAATATTACACACAATTAAGTAACAAAACTTGCATACAATAAGGACAAACACTGAAATTGCACAAAATACTTAATAGTGAATGCTTCAATAACTATTATCATATAAATTTTAGTACAATAGATACATTTCAAATAACTTTCCGATGGTAGTACTTTTACTTTGGAAAAATGTCATCTTATGGGTCTTGGTGCTACTTTAGTGTACTAAGACCAGTCTTTGCAGTGTTTAGACGAACCGATTGATTGATTGTAGGGATTTAACGCCCAAGCAATAGATGGACTGATAAAATAGTGTGTATTAAAGTGAAATGAATTTTTTTCTGTTTTTAAAGTGATCAATTTTAAGGAAATATCCATTTGCAATTTGATTTTATGAATGATGTCTGCTAGACATTTTAAGGAATTTTTATGTTTATTGGCATATATTGTGGTCTTTCAAAACATTAAGTATTTGAAAAGTAATTAATTACATTTTCAAAAGTATTTGAAAAAAATCAAGGTAATTGCAATGTAATGTATTTGACAAAAATTCCAACGTAATTAAAAGTATTTAATTACTTTTATAAGTATTTGAACACATCCCTGTCATATAGGTAACAAAACTTGCATACAACAAGGGTAAACACACTGTCTGCTCTGGAAATATAACTACTTAATTTTAAGAGTCTGTAAAATAGAAATGTAAGGTAATCTTACCATTCTTCTGATTCCACCACAGATGGCATAGGTTGTATTACTTCCTGTCATTCTGCCTGTCGTACTGTCAACCTACAAAACAAAACTGTCTTTACAATCACAGGGTATGCATAGCAACATATCAGTCTAATTTAAAATAGACCTTGTGTTTTTTTATATTTTTTATGTTCCTGAAACAAATAAAAATCGGAGGGGCTAATTAGGTTGAGCAACATTTCAGTAAGCCCAAGTGTACAAGTTTTTCCTATGAAATTTTTTTAGCAACCAGACATTCTTAAGCATGTTCAATGTAAGTTGGTTTCATTCTGAAGCATGTCTTAGAATACTCAATTCGTGCTTTTTTTCATGGTTTCCCAATCTATATAGAAATTCCAAAGCAAACTATATCTACTAAAACCTTACATCGGCAAAGTTGATCTGAATGGAAGCATGATCTTTAGCAGCAATAATTCTGTTGCTGGCTGAGCTACAATAAAAATAAGTTAAATAACTTTAAATGAAGTGAAGGCTGAGATGCAGTTCATTTACTTTACCATATTATTATTATTGCTTCTTGTAAATAAAACGTTCTAACTAGTATATTTGTCCAAAAAGGTCTTCAGCATTGAATGAGAATGAGCCATACTCTTTATCAAGGAAATATCAGACCTGCAAAACATTTTGACAGCTACATTACCCAAGACATCAAAAATAGTAATTCAACAGTTCAAAGTATGTCAATTGTATTTTTTGACATGTTTGACACAAACGAGTCTTACTGTATGACTAGAATCCATACGTGTTATACAAGCTTATGCTTACCATTTACGTGGGATATACATATCAACGAATTCGCCCTGCTCGTTTTGCATCTTGAGAGAACTTTAACCTGAAATTAATTATCAAAACTAAAGTTGGATGTTTATCACAAACAAATTATTTTACTTAGCCTTGCTTCCTGCTTTTTTTACCTTGAATAAAGTTCACAAAACTTAGAAATGAAGCAAAATCAACAATTCGCTCAGAAGATCTCAGAGATAAACATCTGTGGTGAAGTCCCATTGTTTTTCGGAAGGCCATTTGAAAAAGGTTTTTAGACGTAATTTTACTTTCTTCCAAAAGAAAGGTCATGGCCAAGGGAAACAGTTTGTTGACATTGTTGGATTTGCAAATTTCGGGATGGATGTCATATCACACATACAAAATTTAATGTACACAGTGATGTACAAGTATACAAGTATTCAGTTTGAATGAGCCATATTTTTTCATTCAGAATGCACAAATTGCACACAGGTTTCCAAATCACAGGTTTCTGAGAAGAAACACTGTTTTAGTCCCTAAGAAATGAAAGATTTGTGATTTGTTTTATCTCAGTACTAGAAACTGATGCAAAAGTAATTCTGATTTTCAAATTCTGCCCAATTTCATTTTGATTTTTGTCAATTTTAAAGGGGTAGAGGGGATGAGAATCTACTAATTTATTTCATTAGGCCTAAATGTTACATTTCTGATCACTTTTATGCTATAAAATACATGGAAGTACCACCATAATTTTCTGGTGAAGGTGCATGTATACACTATGTAACAAGCTCAGCTTAGACCACTCAGTTTGTGATAAAATGTTTTAAATATAGGCTACATATTAAAAGCTTACAAAACTCGACCTGGGAAAATTTTGGCAACTTTATGCATTCAGAATCTTTCATTACTGATGCAGAGGGTGGAATTCAACTGTGCGACAATTTAATGCTGCCAGAATAATTAGGTGCCTTAAATATGATTTGTTACATGTGGGAATAAATTATGAATAATGCTGCCTAAGACAGTAAGAAAACTAGCAAAATCAATGTTTATGATGTTAAAACGATAGTAAGAACAGAAAACAACTGGGCTTTGAGGTATTGAAAGTCTATATTTGGACAAAATTCGATGATAGTAACACACTTCTCGACCATTTAACCGTGGAAAATGGGTAGCAATAGTGAAATATGTAGGGGGAATAGTGTATGTACGAACTCGCGTGTTCACAGGCAAAGTAAAAAGGAAGCACATGTAAATTACCCATAAGTCTTTGCTTCTTCAAAGGGAGATAATCCACACTTTCCCCGGGAAATAAAATATTAAAAGTATATCAAAACTTATACCAATGAAATAAAAGCCTTCAGAGTTATTTAAAAAACGAATGCTATGTTTTTTTCGGTCTGTTTTTAAAAAAACCTAAATCACGTGGTGCACACTAAATTACCTGCGTAGAGGATATTTCAAATTGTCCTAAAAATATCAGTAATTCCGTATGATTTTAAATCATCCAAAAAGGTTGATAACGTAACAGTCATATTCCAAAATTTGGTCTATGAGATGATGGACTAAATTTTTTATCCAATCAGAAAGCGTGTTACTTCTGCAATTGAATTATTTAAGTTTGAATTAAACTAAAAATGTACATAATTACAGTTTTCAGATTAAGAGACTTATCTTAAAATTAATAAGCCACTTATAATTAACAAACAAAATTAATCTTTCATTGAAATAATTGATTTACTTGCAATACCCTGAGGTACAAACAATCGTCAAATTGCAAAAATAGGGGAAAAAGGAAAGTATGGGGATCGATTCAAACGTATCCTAACACAAACTGATTGTTGCAAACAGCAAAATAATGATGCTTCGTAGCAGTGTGCAAATAATATTTAGGTTCGAAGTCGGTTTACATGACACACCTAGATGAAAAAAAAACTCCCCTAAATACTAAATACAGCTTAATCATAGAACTACAAACTATTAGTTGGCCTACACACGTACATGTGTACATTAAAATATACACCAAAGTCTTAGAATATAATTTCAACAATTATGTATGGTGCAGAAAACACTAGTCATACACTTATAAGGCCCTTTTACGATCAATTTCACACTTACGACTTCTTGTGAAACCGACGCCTGGAGAAAAGGGCTTGCTCCCACTATGAAATATTCAAGCCCACAAGTATATAACCGTTACAATGGTGATCCCAGATTAGGGGCGCCCCGCTTCAACTCATTTTTTTAAAATAAAATCGAAAATATCATTATTTACTCCACTCAGCAATCACTTGACAAGACAAATGATGAATCAAATGAATAAACACAGGTACCACCGTCATTTTTTACATTAAAGTTGCATTTAACGCATTTCAATACAGCATTTTCGGGGGCGGATCCCGGATTTTATGAAGGGTAGGCGTAATTAGGAGAATCCGTATAAAATGAAACCAGATAATTGACATGTTTAATGAATGAATATGATAAATTGCCATATTCAACATAATATGAATTGGAAAACAATAGTTTTTGTTTTTGTTTTTTTTAAGGGGGCGTACACCCATTACGCCCTCATCTGTATCCGGCCCTGATTTTGACGATTAAAGCATTTACATTACAATAAACAGACTTTTAATTGCGTTCCTTTTTAATTTTTCAACTGTTTTTTTTTCTTCAGCTATCAATCTCAAGTGTTTTGCAACTTAGTATTCTCGCTGTTTATAACACTCTTTCTCGCTTCTACCTGATGATACATGTTCACATCAATCTCAGACATAGTCTTTTGAAGGGACTTCAGGAAAGAGTTACATTAACATTGAGATTCGTGAAATAAATAATTCTAGTTTGGGAGACATAGTACAAGCCATGAAAAAAAAAATATATATAAAGCATTCCATGAGAAATCTGTTCAGAAAACTTAAATTATACAGAACCTAAAAGATTACTAAATCGTTTGTTGAATAAAAGATGAACAACGGACCTGAAGACTGGGGTCACGGGACATCTAACATTCTTTCCAACACAAACTGAGAAATCTGTTACAATAAGTTCCATTATGCATTGATTTCATTATGATTGGCAGAATAAAAAAAAACTCTTGATTTGTATATTTTTAGTAAATTTTTATTTCCGTAATATTTTACTTGTGTTTATATTATTTATTGTATTGCATATACTTGTATGATAAGTATATTTTTATTAACATAATTTGAAGAATATGGGTTACATTGTACATTTCTACTACCTTAGGTGTGAGAGAGAAAATATACATACCTTCATACAACATTTCCAATTGTCTACCACGGCAGACATATGAACATACATGCATGTGAAAAGCAAACAAATTAACACCATTTAGTAACCTGGGTTATTGGGTTCCTTTTAGTGTAAAGTTATTTGAGTACGGTCTCATCACCTTATATTCCAAAGTGATTTGATACTGATTCTATAAACCTTTTGACCGACGTTGGATTACACACGGAGCTGCTTTAATCCTCAGTTCGATCGTTTAAATAGATGGATTCCATCAAGTCTTCTTGTTACTGTGCTAGTCTACCATAGTTCACTCACATTCTTCAGACTAAAAACGATTTCATTGCGTTCAAAAAGATGTAACTTATTTCCTTTTGAAGTAATTGCGGATTGTGGACCATGTTCTACGCAAAAAAAAAAAAAAAAATGATAAATGCAGACGAATTTAATACTTTCCACCCACCCGCTAAAATGCGAATATCGTAAATTTTGTGAACGGTAAAATAAGAATGAAAATGTAGTTATCTTTGGTAACACTTTTTTACCGTGTCAATATAATTCCTTATAGAACACAAACATAGAGAAGCGAGCGAAATATACTCTGATTATTTCTCAATTATTTGACTGTAAGTATACAATGTTTATCATTTAACTGTAGTTATCTATAAAAAATGAAACTAGGAATTAAGAACACGATTTGATATTCTCATCAGATCTTGAAGTCAATTGACTGATTAATGACGAAAGGACTTGCAGAAAAATATTGAAAAAAACTCAAAACAAAACAAAAAAAAAAAACAACCAAAAAAAAAACAAAAAAAAATCCTCAAAACAAAAACAAAATCAACAACAAAAAACAAACAAACACAAAACAAACGAACAAACACAAAACAAAACAAAAAGAACAAAAAAAAAAAAAAACAACAAAAAACAAAAACAAAAACAAAACAAAACATAAAACCAAACAATAACCAAAACAAAACAAAACATAAACCCAAACAATAGCCAAAACAAAAAAAAGCAAAACGAACAAAATCAAAAACAAATACAAACAAAAAATTCACCCAAAACAAACCATGATAACGCCTTTAGACTCTAAATTTATGCAAATCTCTTTTACATGATAAAATCCAAATTTTAGCATTCCCGCCATAATCCTTCAGAGGCTGTCCTTGTAAAAATCAGGCAGGTCCCACGATTTGAATGACATAGGGTAAAGTTTATCCCACTGAATTTTTTGTTCCAACAAAGTTGACGGCAACTGTAATTTGCGCTATTTCATGTAGTTAAATGCACTCGTGTTAAAATATTTTTGGAAAAGTACATTTCTTTTATGATAAAACAGCAAATACCAACTATTTTATTACACAACTCATTATGTACACAAAATGTAAAACATGAAAATAACAGACAGAAAGCTGTATAGCTATAAAAAAAAATTACCGGGAAAATTGTAACATTATGTAACAATGAAAAGAAGTTTTTGCCTTTTACTTTTTAAAAAACTTTTGTATGATAGAATTTCGCGGATTCGGTCTATGACGTCATTCAAAATTCAACACAAAAAATTCAACAATGGCCACGGAATATGTGATCGAAAAGTTGTACAAGACGCGTAAAAAGTAAATATTTAGAGGATTAATATTGCGAAATGGAAGACTCGGTAAGAAAATACATGTTAACACATTTGTGTATATTTGTGAAAAGGTGAACATTAACCAGTAGTCTTGTACATAATATAGTAAGCGTAAACACATAAGGTAGCACTTAGATGGACACCAGAAGGGAAGAGGAAACCTGGTTGACAAAAAAACACCTGGCGAAGAACTGTGGAAAAGGAAATGAGAGATCACAGCCTAACTTAGGGAGAACTGGAGAAAACTGCTCAAGACAGAGAAAAATGGAGAAGTCTAGTCCTTGCCCTATGTGCCCCCGGGCATAACAAGGACTAGAGAGAATCACATAATTAGCTTAGCCATAGCCTTAAATTGTCTGATGTCTGAACTGGGTCGCATTCATTTATAACTTTTAGACTTTGAGTCCGTCTCAGTCTCAAACAGATTACTTATGTGAAAAGTATTATCTGAATGTTTAAACATACTAGTATACTTTTGTAGCTTAGATAATAAACTTTATTTGTTAATCTGTGTGTCGGATTTCACTTTGCCATTATTGGTTGCAGCGGTGGGATATTTAAGACAAGTGTCAACCAAAGCGAGAACTGATTCTTAAACTTTCAGCATTGCTTAATTAGGGCATTCAGATTGTTCAAGTAGTTTACTTTTGGAATGTACTTATTAATTAAGTTACCTAATTTGATAACGTATTTGAATTATTTTGTAATCTGTGAAACATTACATATACATGTAGTTTTATTTCTACACAAATAAAAGTGGACAAGCAAAACTATCAGCTATAAGAGAGACCAACTTTACGACTTGTATTTGTCATTCTCATCTGTTAGTGAAGACCATCTACTAAAATATGTTATTGATCTGGAACAGAATAAACAACCAGTAAACTAAGGACATGAATTCATGGAATGGATTTGGTTGTTACTTAAAGTTGACATTCTCGTTGGAATGGAATGACCGATCTAGATCTATGGATTGAACCAGTGGAACGAAATTTTGAACAAACAGTAGTTTAGGACATGTCTTAACTATCGTTATCTAAGGGGATCTA
Source organism: Perna viridis (assembly GCA_037379345.1). Classification (NCBI taxonomy): domain Eukaryota; kingdom Metazoa; phylum Mollusca; class Bivalvia; order Mytilida; family Mytilidae; genus Perna; species Perna viridis. The sequence goes on along the minus strand of CM074511.1, from coordinate 5,697,718 downwards.
ATTAAAGACTTTTTAGGTTTAACAGATTTTATTTATAAATATCAAACATATATATACATAAAATAGATCAAAGTTTGACAAAGAGGATTCGGAAACAAGCACTAAGCTTTTATTAATCCGTCTCCTTATCACAATTTATACCTTTAATCGACATAAATATTTTCATCAAATGTTAGAATATCTGACCAATACAATAACAAGTTTAAATCGACAGGATAATTAAGTGTATTTAAAGTTAAAATGCGAATTCGAAGTTGGTCATACTTATGACACTGAAAAAGAAAATGATAGGTTGATTCGACATGACCACATGAACAGTTTAGAGAGTCTACTAGATTTCGCATGAACAGATGCTCGTTAAGGGAGCTGCTGTTCATGCGAAGCATTACATGTAGAATCTGTCCTTGTCTTGTCCCTGAATAATAACATTTGGACATGCATTTTTAGGTGTCTCTAGTTTTCTTTTAAATATGCTTAATGAACCAGACATTCGTGTTTCTAATGGCAAACTATTCCACAGGCGGGTAGTAGAGGGCTGAAAGTATTCAGAGTACAAATTTGTGCGTGTACGAAAATTAACAATATTATAAACTTGACGAGTGAAGATTGCATTCTGGAGAGTAGGTGTAGTTTACCATTTGACAGAAAATGTGTTACTGGACAACGATATTGCACAAGAGTTTGGTCCTCAAAGTCATGTAATGTTTACGACAAGAGTTCAAGCTAAGAAACAATTGGAAGAGAATAAAAGGATAAATGAAAATGTTGAGACAACCAAAGTTAGGTCAAAATCTTTATTTGTCATTGAAAATGAAGATGAAGTTCTTGAAGGTTTATTTAAAGAAGATGTATACCAACCTAGGACCGAAGAAAATTAAGTTTTAAACATGACCCCTTCAACCTTACAAGAGATGCAAAAAGATGATGAATCTTTGAAAGTTTATTTGAAAAGGTCGAGAAAAAGGAGTTAAGGAAGAGATGAATCAGATTTTTTTTAAGAAATGGGTATTATTCAGGAGTTGGTTGCAAAGTAAGGAAAACCCGGAGAGGCGTAACAGTTAGCCGTTCCAAAGAGATGTAGAGGTATAATTAGTAAAGTGGTTCATAATATACCTTTATCTGGACTCTTAGGAATTGACAAGACAACTGCCAGAATAAGTAAAAACGTTTATTGGCCAGGTATGCAGAAAGATATTTCCGAATATTATAGTGCATGTGATGTCTGTTAATGAGCAGCAAAGAAGACAGTTATGAAAAATCCTAATCCCCTTTTGTTCAGGTAACTATAGCTGGAATTTCTTTTAGAAAGGTAGCGATAGATTTGTTAAGTTCATTACCAAAGAGTTTGAGAGGAAATCGTTATATACATGTGTTGATTGATTATGCTACAAGGTACTCGGAGGCAATAGCTCTGTCAACTATTGCTGGAGAATTGGTCCAAGTTTTAGCAGGGTTAGTTTACCTGAAGAGTTGCTATCGGATCAGGGATCTAATTTTACTTCTGAACTGATGAAAGATGTGTGTAGGCTACTGAATATTTGCAAATTAAGGACTTCCGCGTATCATCCTATGACAAATAGTCTTGTGGAGAAATTCAATGATACCTTCAAATCTATGTTAAGGAAGTTACTAGCCAAAAATGGATCAGATCGGGATCGCTATCTACCGTATTTGCTTTTCGCATATCGCAAAGTACCTCATGGCTACACTGCAGGTATAATGTGAATGAGAATTCTGTTTGATACTGTGACCAGTGTTCTAGGAGTAGGGTTAATATTTTTACCATTTTTTTTAAATACTTCTTGAAAATTAGTTTTTTGTGGTTTATTTATGTAGCAAATAAAATTATCTATCGATTGATACCAAATTTGAGACGTTTCAGTCGAGCAATAACTTGTAGAGTAGAATTTATCTGACTTTTAGGGAAAATTCGAAAATCCTATTTTTTGCATGTTTGGATAAATTCTGACAACGAAAATCGGCAAAATTTATCAAAAGAACTCCAGAAGTATAAATTGTGATAATACTAAACAGAAAATACCAAATAAACCGTTTTTAATGACGTAAAAATATTCTAGGGGTTTTGACATTGAAAAATATGTCAATTTGAGCAATTTTTCGGCGGGATAGGGGTACATTTTATTCATTTATCAGTGAATTTTTTGGCGACAAACATATTCTGAAAAGGGAAGTATTCCAGAAATATTTTTTTAAGAATTTCAAAGAAGAAGTCAAACTTGAATTAGAAAAATGCTAAAGGAGGAAATTATTGAAGAGAGTCATAGTGATTGGGCTTCACCCATAGTTCCAGAGCCGAACAGTGGCACAAAGCAATTTTGTGTAGATTTTTAGAAAACTTAACGTCGTGTATTACACTAACCCAATACCACAAAGCAATAATATTTTGGAAAAATAGCACCATAAAAGTACTTGCGTAATCTTGACCTTGTAAAATGCTATTGGCAAATCGAACTAGATGAGGCATCGAAGGAGTTGACAGCATTTATTACACCATTTAGTTTGTACCGATTCAAAATGATGTCATTTGGACTAAATGCAGCCCATCTACATTTGTAAAGCTCGTGAAATCATTACAAAGAGGTCAAAAAGAATATTGTGATGCTTACTTAGATGACACAACTGTATTTAGCAAACATGGATGGAACATCTTACCCATTTGAGAAGTACATTTCAGGGAATATCAGAAGCAGGACTAACTGTCCGACCAACTGAGAGTGTTTTAAAGGAACTTGAGATAGAAATGATTGGTTATGTTGTTGGAAATGGAAAAATCAGAACAAAAACGGACAAGGTAGATACAACAGGAAAAAATCCACGACCATCAAACAAAAAGGAGCTTAAGGGTTTCCTTGGACTTATTGGCTATTACGGAAAACTTGTGAAAGACTTTGCAAACATTAGCTTGCCACTTATAGATCTTACAAAACAGGGCAAAAATGTGAACATTGACTGGGATGAAACATTTATACAGTGGAAGCTTGTTGGAAAAACCTATACTTGCAGCACCAGACTCTAACAAATAGTTTTCTGTACAAGTGGATGCTAGCAATAGAGGTATTGTGTATATAGGTTGAATACTAAGCCAAGTTTATGAAACAGGTGAAGAATATCCTGACAATACCTAAGGCGAAAACTTCAAGACAGGGAAGTCAGGTATCCTACCGAAGAAAAGGAGTGCTTGGCAACTGTATAGGCTACAATACTATCTCTGTAACATTGAATTCTTCACTGAAACCGATCATAGACCCTTATTTGGAAAGAGTTGAAGACAAGAATCAGAAATTTTTAAGACAAAGTAGAATATTACAATGTATATTTAAGTATTCTTTACTGAATAACAAATAAAATAAACATAACGTTCTCGATCCGATCTACAACATGAGCTCTACAAAATGTGTTTGAAGTTGCAAATTTTCACATATTTTAACTACTTATTATACTAACAATGTAAAATACGAAATCATTTCCCGGACAACCCGTTCTGTTTCCGAACTGTTGGTACAACAGAAAAGCACGAATATTATCAAAAGTAACTTATTTTTTTGACATGATCATTATTTCAAGTGCTTTTTAAGCAGATTAGCAGATTTATAAAAGTTTGACATATTTTTTTTTTCTGTTATTCAAAAATTGAGCGCTCAACAATGTTCGTTTTGAGGAAATAGGAATGAAAGACATGCTATCCATAGTCAAGACAAAGCACCAAAATTACAAAAATAGTCATAACAATAACATATATGAATTTAAAGAAATAATTAGCAAGTCAGGCTTGATAAAAAAAAAAAATGGAGGTTTCGCCCAGGTTCATTGGTAGGATATTAATTTTAATGCCTTCTCTGTTTTTCCTTAAGCGCCCGTCGATCTGTCCTTACATAAATAATGTCATTCCAGTTTAAACAAAGGAGGGAAACTCTGGCATTGCTTAAGTCATCTAGTATGTGACGGTGAACACGAGAACATTATAAAGATTTTTTGTAAATAGATCATTTCACACAAAATCGGCCTTCACTATCATATAGACCGATGATAAGTTTCCAAGTTATGAGTGGCTTATTTCCGATTCCTAGATTTTACAGCATCTTCGCTAGGCAAGGGTTACGGTCCTGCCTCTCCCATTGCGTGAAAGGAGCGGGCAAGGCCGTAACCCTTGGCTAGCGAAGATGTTTTTACAGTTGTGATCCCATATTCACTTTAATTCTTATTGGTACTTAGATTATAACAAATCAGAATTCGAGAAGTGAACAATAAAGTGGCTGACTTATTCATTCTTTTTTTGAAGCAGACAGACGTGATTGACTGCCGGAAAATTAAAACTATGACATTGTAAATGTTCAATTCACAAAACAACTCTTCTACCTTGTCAAAATATGAAACTGATGTAACGCACAATTCAATGCACACACCACTAAAATTACTACAATTTCTCTGTACATGTATGTTTACGCCACAAAAAAAGTAAGTTTATAACAACTTATAGACAGTAAATATAGCAAACGATAGTATCCCGATTATAAACGTCTTGATCAGAGCCCCTCTCTTTTTCTAACATTCTTGATCCGCCCCTGGCCTGGACAGTCATGTTTCCTTTGAACGAATGTTCTATAACAACTATGTTACCATTGTGCGCTATTCATACGGCTACTAAAACTGAGGTAAACAAGTCTTAGAATTCAAGTATTATTGCGTCTGAACTTCTTTCTTCTCTTTTGCGTTAGAATTTTACAACGAGTCTGGTGTGTTTTTTCAACTCGTTTAGTATAATCCTTTCAGAGCAGCAGCGGACCCAGAAGAGATGCGGGGGTTGGCAACCTTTTTTATTTGGAAAATTTGTCATTTTCATGTGTAAAATTAACAAAAAATGGTTGATAAGTAATTTAAGTGACGCTTATGAAAGTGTACTGAGGTCGATTCATCTTTGAAACCCTCCTCTAATTAATGCAAAATAACTGAAAACTTTACCACTTTTCAGTTAGAAAAGAGTGATATTCAAAAACTACATTGATTTATCTTTCCATTGACATATGATATAGTCGTATACCCTCTAGGTCCATTAAAGTTAGAAAAATCCTTATCAGTCCGCAGCATTATATGGATTACTAATTAGTAAATTAGTGTGTCTCATCCATTTTTCAATTTCAAACTTTGAGTTATTCTCTGTCTCAAACAGGACACTAATGTAAAAAGTTTAGTGTAAGTTGTAATGAACGCACGATTATAGCTCAAAATGGTATTAAATATCTGGGCGTTAATGTTGATCGATTTCTCTCTGGTGACATTATAGTCATAAGTATTATACAAAAAGCAAATGCTAGATTGAAATTTCTTTATAGAAATGCTATGACGTAGCGTACAATGTTGGTGTCATTTTTGGTAACGTCGAAAGCAGCAAAATTTGACGTCTTTTTTGTATTGCGACGTACATCGTTCTGTAATTGTTACATGTAAAAAGAAGTGTGCTTATTTATTTTTTTACATAAAATAACACACACGACATGTTTTATTATTTAATTAGCCGATTCAATATTAATTTTTCGTACGTTTTGGTCAATTGAAATGATCAGATTACATTCTGATATGGTAATAGTTCGGCATCAACCATTTAACAGTGATTTGAGGGAAATTTGATCCCATGAGAAAAATGTTAGGAATTATGAAAACAAATTTCGTGATGTGCTAAAAAACGTAAAACACCCTCACTAAAACAGAAAGCTTACCATTACAAGCACAAAAAGTCAGTAGCAACCCCCCCCCCCGGAAATCATATTGTGAAAGCGTATCAAGTGAATCTTTCCTATTTGGTTTTATATCTCTAATGTAGATGTATGTTGATATTTCCGAAGACATGTACTCGTTTCGTAATTTTATAAGGTCTGTTGCTAAACATTTCGAGAAAACAAAAACCTTGACAGATCTCCCTCTTTGAGAAAATTTGAGTGCGAAATCTCCCGTTATTATTCAACAAAAAAAAACTTGCAGTCGTATAATGTTATGGCGCAGTCGTCGTCCGCGTCGTCGTTGTGGTTGACGAATTGTTCTGATATGTTGATATGATTTTACCAACAACTAAGAAGATTCCTATTTAATTTGGACTTTGCTGCCCCTACCGCTTTAGAAAAAGGGGCCAAAAAGGGTAAAAATACGTATTTTATTGAAACCCATCTAGATTGTTTTTTTTTTCGATTTTAAATATTCTATTGTTAATGTGTTCTTTATTTAATTCGGCTAAACAAATGTACAGCAGATTTTATGTGTTTTGGACCGTATTCAAGTTATAGACGGTCAAAGTTGGGCAACGCCTAAGAACATGTTCATGACTTTTTTGTTCGGTCCGATTTCGAAATTTTTTATTTCATTGGATTCTTTATTTATAATCCTGCTTGCATTTTTCAATCAGATTACGGATATCTCTTACAGTTTTCGAATTATAAGGGGTCAAAAAGGCCACATCAGAATAAATCATTTTTTTGTATTGCTTTTGGTCCGATTTGAAAAAGAAAATCAAAAAAATATTTTTGCAATATTTGTACAGCTTATCATATCTTATAGAAAATATCTTTGAGAAAATTTGAGTGCGAAATCTCCCGTTATTATTCAACAAAAAAAACTTGCAGTCGTATAATGTTATGGCGCAGTCGTCGTCCGCGTCGTCGTTGTGGTTGACGAATTGTTCTGATATGTTGATATGATTTTACCAACAACTAAGAAGATTCCTATTTAATTTGGACTTTGCTGCCCCTACCGCTTTAGAAAAAGGGGCCAAAAAGGGTAAAAATACGTATTTTATTGAAACCCATCTAGATTGTTTTTTTTCGATTTTAAATATTCTATTGTTAATGTGTTCTTTATTTAATTCGGCTAAACAAATGTACAGCAGATTTTATGTGTTTTGGACCGTATTCAAGTTATAGACGGTCAAAGTTGGGCAACGCCTAAGAACATGTTCATGACTTTTTTGTTCGGTCCGATTTCGAAATTTTTTATTTCATTGGATTCTTTATTTATAATCCTGCTTGCATTTTTCAATCAGATTACGGATATCTCTTACAGTTTTCGAATTATAAGGGGTCAAAAAGGCCACATCAGAATAAATCATTTTTTTGTATTGTTTTTGGTCCGATTTGAAAAAGAAAATCAAAAAAATATTTTTGCAATATTTGTACAGCTTATCATATCTTATAGCTAAAATAATTGTCAAGAGGTAATTAGACTAGTATCGTAACTTTTCAATCCTTTTAGATGTTTTTAAAAATGACATTTAAAGAGTTTTTACGTCGCATAACAGAACGTTACTGTACTTTGAAAACGTCAAAAATGCGCTTTGTGACATTTTTCTTAGACACGGTTTTACATATATACATATAACCATTTCTTAAGCCAAAGCAAAAACAAAATGATAAAACCATAGAGGAGGATAAATACATTTTCAAGTATATGAGAAAATCTACTCAACACCATTTGCCTTTTTGAACAATTCGTTTGAATTTCGCATGGTGTACGCGTGAATAAATAAAATGTACAAATTTTAGATATTATGACATTTTGATTAGACACAGACAAAATGCTGCACTTAGATACATGTTCAACCAAGTACCATTATTTTTAGAATATACTACCTGCAGCATATATACATGTAAAATTCAAAATTTCACAGTTATTAGTTCACTCAAAGCTGACGAAAAAAGCTTTTGATAAAGACTGGGTAGCACGCAACGTGAACAAAACGTTGGGAAAAAGACAACGTGATATCACAACATACGTGCGTATTAATCTACTATTAGACAATAAAACTCATTATTTGTTTAGAATAAACATGATATTCTGAATATTTATACAGTCCTTTAAGCGTGAATATACTTTGGTAAAAATGCTATTCATTGTTATATTTTACAACCGCAAGTAAGAAAGTAGCCAATGGCCAACGTCGAAAAAATTAAGGTTTGTGACATAATTGATTGAACATTTTATATATATTTTCATTGGGGTTATGTAATAAATTGTCAATATAGTTAATAAAAGTCCCGATTAAAAAAGCCGTTAGCATAACTTTAAAAAAAATGTCTGACATTTTGTCTTCAAATCGGTTTCTTTCCATTTTTGCAATGTCCACATCAAAGGGGAGATATTTGTGATATTGTAATACGCTTTGATCTTATCATTACCTCATGAAAAATATGACATCGTCTGCAGCACAAACTGCTCTTTCCAAAAAAAAGTTTGTTTTATCAAAATACGCCAAGAAACAACTTAGATATATTGGTGAAATGGGAAGCAAGCATTTCTTAATGTTACCCGTCCACATATGAAAATGGACGTTCGTGTGATCGAATAATGCTTTACCTCCACAATTAACGGCATCTTTCAAAGATTTATGATTGTAATACTAAAACAACAACCATTTTCGAACATTTTAATATCTATATTGCCTTTGATAACTCCACATTCTAAGGGTGAACTATACATTTACATTAAGTTACCCTGGTCAAATTTTGCAAAACTAAAAATTAAAAATTGAAATATGGTGGATATATTGTTTAAATGTAGTTAAACATTTATACATAGACAGATGTAATATATGTAATGGTAAACATGTGTAATTTAAATGGAGAACGGTATCCGGAACGTTTCAGTCCCCTACCGTATTAGCTTCTCTCCTCAGCATCAGATGGCTGATTTTCAAAATACCTTATTTCGCATGAACTTTGGAACTAAAAATGTGAGAGAATGAATGGAAAGGAGTCTTATTATTTTTCCATTTTTCCACCTACTCCATGCATGCTTTCATCCTGTGGTAGTGTCTAAGAGCCTGATATTTCATAAAACATAGTAATTGGCTGTTAGTTTTGGAAAGGCACCCCTGAGTTGTACTAAAACTCAGTAATATTTTTTTTTCAGTATGTTACCATGGCTACTGGATTTTATAAAATAATCACTAAATTACTTAAAAATGACTTGAACCTCCACACACCAAGGATTTAAAAAATATGCACTTTTCTATGACAAAACACTACAAATTTCTGTGCGGACTGGGTCAAAACAGCTTTATTTCATCAAAATGAGACCAAATTTTCAGAAATGACCTAACTGTATTGTACTACCTAATAGCAATATTTCGGTTTTCGTAATCAGCCCCAGTTCAAAATCGGCAAACCTTTGGTGACTCAGCTACTCTACCTCAATCCCTAGGATGTGATACGGGATTTGATATGTGTCTACGCGCTACATTTAATTCGCCGGAAGTTGACCGTGTCACCTATGACCATTAGAAATATGGCTCGCTTGACCTAGCCATAGGGTGTACGATATGCTCTATCAATAAGACGTACATTTCCGTACAAATAGAATTAAAAAAGTTAAGTTAATTATCTTAGAAAACGACATGTTTATATTTATAAGCACACATTTTCCAATTTCAAATCCATATTATGGGCGCATCCATCTTTAAATGAACATTAAATACCTCTACATAGAAGATTTCCGAAAGTAGTTCCAATGGCAGCTGACGTAATACAGACGAGGTATGAGGGGGGTACGGACTCGGCCGAAGTTGCGACGAGTGCCCCAGTTAAATCGAATGTGACACCAACAACGTACGCAACGTCACTGTAAAAATACCAATCACATAAATTGCAAGTTTTGGAATACTGTGCACGTGCTTTAAATAAAGCCTTGCCTATCTTTAATACAATAAATGTGAATTGTAAATGTAAGATGTACACTGACGTAAACAAAAACTTTCGAAATCAGAAAAGATTCATTTACAGGATTTTAAAGAAATTAAAAAAAATCTTTAAATTTGTGCGACGTCTGGTTTACAATGTGTCTCTTAGTATAACTACTTATTTCACGGCAATCATTTTACAGTTATACTGTACTCCTTGAATGTGAACAGAAATTTCAAAAATGCGCTATTTCTATAAAATTCTTGCATGTTTTTTTTTAATCTCTCCATAGCGGTTACCGATGTTACTTTAAACGTTTCCTATAACGATTTTAATTCCCGGGGAGGCTGTATCTGGTGTAGCTAGACCACCTTGATGATGTTTTTTTGCCCCGTGCAGGTCCGGGTGTCAAAAGAATAGACCTGCAGCAGCGCTAAGCTTGTCGTAAAAGGCAGATATATAGTGCTTAGAACCCTAGCCGGGGGATAGGGCGCTCTGCCAGCAGAGCAACTGGGTTGTGTGCCCCAGGTAGTGGAATGGGGTACCCCTGGCGTGTTACATGCTGGGGTTGTCAGGCTATAATCATGTGGCCGAAAACCTGACCGCAAACCATAGTGGTGCAACGTGTTGGGAAAGATGCCACGTTCCTCGCACGTTGAAGAACCCTGCTGTAGTATTCGGTAGGAGTAGAAACCTTTGCGCTCCGCCACAGGAGGCTAAATTGCCCGACCCTACACATCCGTCCCTATTTCTAGTGGTAATCAAAATTTGTCGACCCTATTATCCTTGTGTCTCATCCGATTTTTGTCAAGGAAGTCTATTTATAGACTGAACTTGACTTAGAGATCGTCGCCAAGCAAATTACGTAACCAGGGTAGATATTTCTACATATAACTACAAAAATAACACTACGCGGGTTATTCTCTTTGCAAAGTTCACGTAAAAATATCGCTCGCCGCCGATCATACTCCATGTAAAATATACGATGTTTACTTTACGTACGATATGGGCGTATAACAATATAAAAGATATTTAATATGACTGTGTTGAACTACAACATTTAAATGATTATATGATATTAACTATTCAAATTTTGACGCAGAGAGCTGGACTATTTTGTCAAATTGACCCTAACATTCGCAGAGAGGAAAGCTCAATCGAGATTTGCCAATTTACTTCTCTCGTCCTGACCCTGTTAATGAGGATGTCGGGAGCTTCTAATGACGGATTTTCGGGGCTGCAATGTACACCTTTTGTGTTGTAAGTATAGATTATGTACAGAAGAGGATCCAGGGGAGGATGCATGAGGTTGGCAGTGAGAATGTCAGGAGCTTCTAATGACGGATTTTCGGAGATGCAATGTACACTTTTTGCGTTGTAAGTATAGATTACAATGGCGGATCCATGGAAGGGTGAATGGGGTCGGTACCCCTCCTTTTAATTGGAAAATTTCATGCGTGTTTAATTTTATCCCAGGAATCTACCTTCTGTACATAAAATGCACTGTGTACATGAATGTTAATTACTACATGTACATGTACATAAATGAAATAAAATACTAAACATACATGTACACATATATACATGTATCATGTACACCGCTGAGTATCAAGAAATCATACTAAATAACTAATTTGCTGGATTACTATTGTATCATACTTCTTTCTAAGTGTTTTTCATGATTTAACATGCACAATTTTTCAACAATTTTTAAAAATTGCAATTTCCAATTTCTAATCGCACCCCCCTTTGATCCGCCATTAATTGACCAGTATTATCCACTTTGGGAATATTGACCAGGTGGTTTAAAAACCAGTAAAAATCTGCGACTGTTCTGACCACTCAACCTTTATTTTGCAGGCTTTGCACAAAATTATATGTACATGTTACAATATTTCCCAACAAGAGGAGGTTTCTACATATTATATGGTTAAAATACATGTATATTTTCATGAATTCACATTGTAACATTTTGCATACATGTATATCAGACATTGTTATGACTTTTTCCTTGATTTGTTTTCAGTGGTTATCACTTAAAAGTTTCACTAGACGAAGTGAAAAGAAATAATCATCTATTAATAAAAAACTATACAACAATGAAGCCTGGTTTCTTAGCACTGATATATTTGGAGTTACTTAGAAGTTACTGGTATTGTAATCTTATACATATTTGTGAAACAATCACGCAGAAAAAAAATGAAAGAAATGCACATACATTATTGAAGCCAGACAGGTATTAAACACTCAGCTTTAGCACAATAGTGATTCATCATGAAAAAAGTGGTACTCATCGGGTATGGGTTCACTAGTAATTTTTTTGTTTTGGAGAGGAAAAAATGGATTATACTCAAAGTGCATGTGTGATTAAGACATCATATTCCCTGTATTCACCATATCTCTACATCATTGACTTTCCAACTTAATTGGAATCTTAAATTGCTCATGTCTATGAGCTGCAAAGTTGTTTTTAGTTTAAAGATTTTTAAATCGCATAGTAGTTTTTAGAACAAGAGTTTATGTCCTTGTTTGAATTGAAAAATTCCTAAAGAAAGGTAATCATTTCTTGTAAATACGTGCACAGTTTCGACGAGTTTAACACAGGGCCTAATCTATATAGCAATGGCAAGAACAATTTTTTAGTTATAATTTATTACAAAAAAATCCACATCAAAGTGAGCACAAATAAGGAGAAGAGTTTTTGCTCATTTCTCCCTTGAGATTAGGCCCGTGTTCAATTTCCTCCAATGTGTGGGATTCATTTCTACTTCATGCATCTCCAAACCTACGGTAAATATTAAAGTGTGGTTCCATTTGTGCTTTGAAAATTCATCCAATAATGATCATCAGTGATTCTCAGTGGAATTCATGTTTTGTAAGAAATGCTAATTTAAGTGTAAAGTGTTAAGAAATTTGAAGACACAAACGTACGTGTACAGCCAGGAATACCAAAAGCAATTGTACAATAGAAGATCCAAACATACATTGATAAATGGACTGTATAAATATGCACTGTATTGAAAGAAATTGTTATTCTTTAAAAGGACTAAGTATTGATCGGTTTATTTAGCTTGCAATTTGGTTACATGAATGTTTTTGATTACTTTGAGGTCTTCATTGACTCAGTGCATCAGCACTTTGATTCTTTCATCGCCACCATCATTTCATGTTAATTTTATCATCCATTTCATGTTCATCGCCTGAATATAGCTGAAATATTGCTGCTCGGGTGTTTAACCCCAATAATCAATCAATCAATTGATGATGTTTTTATCATGTTATAATATATCAAATTTAGAGTGCACGTCTTTAAGGTACTGTTAGGCAAGTCTAATAATACATTTCTTTCTATTTTACAATGTTGATATCAAACAAAATATTGTACATGTAACTATGTTGAAGGAAATAAGGATAAAAATCCTTTAGTACAAGAATAGCGTTTATAGAGGAAGAAACATATATCCTCGATAAACGTGGCTCCTAAGGAAAGTAAGAATTGTGAACAACGTAACGTATTCGTTGTTATAAACGCGGAAAAAGACTATCAAATTAAATATACCAACCCCGTCACACTGTCACGTGAGAGAAATGACCGTGAACAGATCGATAATATAAATCAATTACTACAGCTTGACCATCAATTGAGCAAGTTAATAATTAGAAGATTTTCAGTTCATTTTTTACTTTTTTACTTTTTTAACAATTACAGCAAAACTGCAACTTTTACAAATAAAGCAAGGGTGTGTCAAAATGATCACGGTTTACAAAGAATTTGAAGTAATATTTCATTGATTTTGATAAACTGTTGGTCAGAAATTGCAAAAAGCAAAGTTTTCGCCTGAGTATTTTGTCATTGAACTGAAAAGCCCCTAATTAGTGGTTCATGGTCCTTACCATGTTCCATTCACGATTAAACTGTAGCACTTGACTTACATTATCGGTCTGTTCACGTCCATTTCTCTGGCTTAACAGTCTGTATAACGGTGATACCATGACTTACTGGTCATTTTCGGATGTTTGATATATACATCGCAAGTGAATGTGAGAAATTCTGACAATCATTTGTGTCATTCGACACGTAAAGGTGTCTTCGGAAAAGAATTCAAAGCCGCCAACGTAATTATTTTGATTTTTTTCTAAGCGACTTTGTACTAATCACATCTCCAGTCGTAACATGAGTTGCAGGAATTGCGAGTTAAAAAATATAATGCTATTTCAATGTTCCTTTAAATCAATTAGTTGACTCGTCTATTTAATGCAATTTGCGGTTAGTCATTAGCAACATTGTTTTCAAAAAGCTCATACTTGTTTCAAAGAACCATCTTTGCTTGTATTTCATGCTAGTTTTACTAATATCAACCTATTACTTTACACTATTGAAGGTTTTTTTTTACCCAGATTTTAAAGTCCGTCCTTTCTGGAATTTTTTCTTCTTCTTGATGTCAAACATTTTGTTATCTATGATATAAACGATAAATAAAGTCATATATTTACAATTCGACACTCCTAACATCCCAAAGGGTGAGGCTGAAGGAATCCTTTTTGTCCAGGAGCGCCTAGAAGTCATATAAAGATAACTTTTATGTTCTTCCAAATATAGTGCATTCATTAGTTCGATTTATTAGAAGGAAACGAGATTACCTTTTACCGTTGAAGACCAGAAATAGTAAACTTTCACCATACTAGAGAGCGTCGTCAATATGACATAAAGTGTTTCAATCACAGCTCTATTTCTGCATACAGCTTCATTCTATTTTGTAGTGATGGTAATGTCTAGATAAGTTTCCTACCATGACAAATTAAGGAATCAGAGCTTTTTATCTCAACCTCCATTAACATTTACTAGAAATAATGATTTTGAACTGTTTGTCTAAATGTATTATACTAAGCATCGTTTGTTTCAATAAGCATATCGGCAGCGGAGAATCAAATTTTATCCCAACAGTTTCTAAAAAGGTGTGATGAATTACTTTATCTATCTCTTAACTGTAAACAAAACATTCATAATTAAATAATCAATTTGAAATCTTTCAATTGATTTTGAAGGCGCTCCGTGACACCGGAAGTTCCTCCCATTTTCAAGCACAGACCATTTCCTGTCACGAACATCAATAGCCTTCCTAGTCTATATAACGGTTATTGTTACTTGGTTAATGGGTGTGTGATACACAGATTTAACTAGAAAGAGGTCTAATAGTTCTCCAAATGGTCTAATATGAAATTGCTTATTTAATTTTGTCCATAAGAATTCAACAAACGCTTCCTAAATAGTCAAACTAAAAATCTACAAATCAGCCCAAACAAATTATTGTATGATAGATATCTTTCTTTTTTAGTTTGTTACGTCAGCGTTCATTCAAGATTCCCAATATTTATCCTAAATAAGGCTATGATTCTATGTGCAACATACAGAAGTATGAAATCTGACCGTGTGGGCAAAAAGACATTTTTGTTAGGACAGTTGTTAAGCTAAATGAGATTTTGTAGATCTCCATATTAAATAAGCGACACATACTAGACTTAACGTACAAATATAATCAACTCTTAATTAGTTTGTATAAAAGTCAGTCTAAGGATTAGGTTCACTTCCCAATTAAACAATGAATTAATTAACAATTCAAGTACTTCTGAATTTAGATAACTTGAACAGCCGTCTTTGTTTTGCTTTGCTTTGTGAATAACCAAATTGTGATCAAGTGTATAGAATAAACGGATGGGCGTAACTTGTTCCCTGCACAAGTTAAACTGTGTTTGTTCTTCACTATAACCAATTGATTAACTTATTTATTATAAACATTTTTTAACTTATTTATTATAAACATTTTCCCAATAATTCATAGTTGTATAAAAAAATATTCTAAATCATCAGTGTCATGAAAAAGGATCGAACTTTCATAGAGTGAAGTTACCAAATTTATTTCACAAATGATCCGATTAACCGGCATCGAAAATTATCACATAGGGAACATTCGACGAATTCATTGATATCTATAAAATAAATAAGTGTCTATGACGTCACATTGATTTCAATGTCAGGGCTGAATTGAATGGTTAGTAGTGCTTTGTTCCTAGTTTCGTGGACTGATAGTCCAGACAGCTTTTAGAATAGAATATTCTCATGACAAAGGAACTCTAGAGGATGGTGAACAGATCAACACGTTCTTTATTCCTACTAATTGAACGGAAGTGGTGTTAATTTTATCATATTTCCGGTCACGTTACCTGCTGCACGGTGACGTACCGAAACATTAATTTATTATGATATTTTTCATTTTCATAAACGATATCATATTCATATATTAATGAAATTATGAGTTATCAAGTAACATGCCAAATTTCTTAATTGCATGATAAAATATCATAAAAGTTTACACTTTGTATGTATCTTGAATATTTGAAATAATTAATACAGCTAACAATAAGATGCTTTTCGACATTCAGTAAACAGGCACGGCATAGTATACATTTACAACATGGAGTAACACGAGAAATTTTAATGAAGTTTCATTTGTTCAGATGTAGATGAATAGCATTTAGTTTTGATCTTGGTACTTGCTTCGTTTATTTATTCTTCATCTTCAAATATTTCATATTGTGTTTTCAGTTTTTCAAAGAACCTTTTTAAAATGAGTATTTTGTGCACGACAACATTATTCCAGTACCACATTTTTGTAACATCAAATCATACTTGACAGCTTCAGGGTATCAATACTGAAAAAAATATGTTGCCATTGAACTGGTATATTCGACATGCAGTAGAACTTGAGATAAAGGATACTACAAAAACTATGGCCAGCCTCATATCTTGACATACACATAGAGATCGGTGGAAAGGAACTCATGACCAAGCTATATGACTTCTTACTAAAAGTGTATGGTCCAACGTTTTAGTGGAGTCCGGGTTGCTCATTTACGGGCATTTTCGGTTTCTAGTACGTGTTATTTTGGTTATTTTATGTTCTTTATTGAGTGTGACTATCGTTCCTGTCTAATATTTATCCTTGGAATGTATTCTTTTGATTTTCGCCCGAATCTTGATTCCCTTGATTACTCTTGCACCAAAATGCAGATTAGTATTATATTATTAAATTTGTCGTCGTTCGACTTAATTTGATGGTCGCAAATAACCTACTTCTTGTTATGCTGACGTATTGCAAGTAACCTAAATTTGCGTCGATCAATGTCCAATAAAGAGCTTCGCGGAGTACAGCATGATACGACCACAGCATGTTGAACTTTATTAATTTGGGGCAAGTGTGGACACAGTATAAGTTTTGTCACATTGAAGCATCGGGATTTACACTTAATTATGGACATAACTAGTAAGGACACTATATAGCACAAATTTAAAATTCAATTAAAAGCGAAAAAAAGTTCTGTTTTAAGTGTGTTGATCAAATACTTTTCCTTGTAAGTAAGAATAATCAAGGGAACCAAGGTTATAGCGGTAATCAAAAGAATGTAGTCCAGGGACAAAGACCAGACATGGAAAACAGACGTACACAACAAAGAACATGAAGTAACTAAAATAATACATACAAAGTAACAAAAGCAAATGAGGACCTCGGACTCGGTAGCGTAAGCGTCCTCTGCTTTTCTAGAAACACCCGACGAGTTGCTCATAAAAAGTCAAGTCCGGGGTAGACGAAAGAGGAAAGGAAAACTATGACACGTTGTATAAATCAGTTGTCATGGAGCAGATGGATACGCCGTAATGATCCACGAGTTCATGATGACGACCATAAAATCTTTGCACTGATGATTTCAATCTTGTAGCAACACAACTCTGTCCCAGAAGACTATTTGTTAGATTTCAAGCGCGATACAAAAAGTCTGCGTAGTTTTGGCAAGCTCTGGCATAACGTATGAGCTGTGATATGAACACTCCATACGCAGGTGCTGAAGGGATGTTGTTACAGATGAAAGGAAAGTTGACAATTCTGAATGAAAAGTCATCACGTTTGTCGTAAAGTTTGGTCAACAGCTTTCCTTTACCATCGATTTCTAAATGTAGGTCAAGATATGAGGCTGACTTCACAGTGTCTGTAGTATCCTTCATCTCAAATTCCCTGGGGGTAGATGGGATGTTACAATTCCCCGAAATTAGGATTGTTTACTGAAAATACGTCATCTATATAGCGGAAACTGAGATTAAAGAATCTACCTAAACGATATTCTTCCTTTTGGATAAGATCAGCTATAAAGTCATCCTCTAAAAAACGTAAGAGATGTAAATCTGTTAGAAATCCCAATTCTTTTATTTTCAAAATCGAACAAAAAAGAAAAAAAAGTCGCTTTAACATTTAAAACTCATTTTCAAAAGGAACTTGTCGACATCTGAATCATCATATTCGGATTTAAAATGGACTTTTCTATTAATTCTAATGATAAAACCAATTTTTCCACTTTTATCCCCTAATTTTCAAAAGGGGTAGGGCAAAATCATCTAAAACTTTAGGCCCTTCGCCATGTCCTTAGAAACGAAGTTGACAACGACAGAGTTATGTACCGAATAAAAATTGCGCTGGTATAAAAACAGGGGAATGAAGAGTAATGAGTGAGAAACATTTTTTCGAAAAAGCATGCGGAACTTCGCGCATATAAACCTTTAAAAACATGACCGAGATACTTTAAGATTAAAGTGTCCAATGTAAGGCTGAACAGCAGTCAGCAAGATCTCGTCGACCAAAACATTACATTTCCCTCCCAACATGTGAACAGATATACAAACTCTTTACTTTATAGATTTATCAGCTTGATACATAATACTACTGGTGATTCTGAAAAGCAGAGCGAAAATACGCTCACACTTCAATTACATCTGGTCAATGCATTTTGTTTAGTTGTGTCTTTCTGTTTCTGTATGTTGTATGCTGTTTATTGTAGTCTATAATACTTTGATTTTCCAATATTGAATAAGTCCAATCACGCTTATTAGTAATCTTGATTCAAATTATTGACAACACAATTAAGCCTCTGAAATAAGTTTGAACGGTAAATGGGATCAGGAGTAACTGCCTTGATATGGCAACTTTATAAGCACAAAGCTCATTACTGTAGAACTTTATAATATACGAACTATTTTCTGATCTGCATTTGTCTGGTTTTATTACAGTTCTTGTGTAACGTATTTCATCCTTCCTGTCATAGTCCTACAGTGTTTACCTTAGATTTGTCTAATCTCAAGTTTATCAGAGCGGAAGCCTGGATTACCTTTGGTTATTTTTTTCACCAACTCCAATAAGCCTAAAAAAAGCTGTGAAATATTTGATACAATTTACAAAAACCAAACATAGAACCAATTTGTTATTATTTATCTCATATTTGCGTGTCAACAATGTATTCAATACAAATTGTTACGGTGTTTGTAACTTTAATGAGAATAAAATTGCAGGATACTACCATATTATTGATGGGACTAATAAATATAATCCACAGATTCACGCACGTCAAACATTTGGGGATGAAACGATATTTGTCGGTCTCAACAAACCTACTTAAATATCAAACAACGTGAAGTGTTTGATGTGATGACTTTTGATCAATAAGACCTTTTGATCCTTTTAAATTTTGTTACAACGAGAAGTTTAAGATTATTCTATAATTATTACATTTTCAATTCAAGGACTTACATACTTAAGAAAACAATGCAAATTTCCAGAAGCAAGTACATTTCCATTGTCATAATTCATAAACACCTACTACGATCCGGTTTCATAGCTCCAACACGCCCACCGTACTATTAACATCGTCATGTAAAAAAAAAACAAATAAAGTCAGAGTTGTTTTTTTTTGTACTTTATGAACCGATTTATCTTCAGAAGTATCGCTGCAGATATTTTTACTACAAATTTTTGATTTGTCGATTTTGCAGAAATGTGTAGCGACATAATTGGCCATAAATTGTTTTGTTTGTATTAATTTCCTTTCCCTGTATTCAGAGGAATTAGAACATTTCCCGCCTAGTCTGATGAATTATAATTGTTCCAGTGCATATAAGCTTCCGTCTATATCATAATTCAAACTCGTTAAAGTTGTAATTATAAGTACTTGATGAATTATCCATTGATATGTTGAAAATCCCGATATATTGATAAAGTACTATGGCATTCGTTGTTACTTTTTTTGTCTTGAAAACTAGTTCATATGGTTGTTTTCAGTTCTTTTTTTCGTTTTGATAATATCTTGTAAAGTGGAGATTATTAGGCTTCCATAGTTTATTTCGTCACTTCTATATATATATCAGAAATTATATTGTTTACTGGCACTCCTGAGATTTTAGGTCTTTTTAAAATTTCAATAGTACAATTTTGAGTTAATAATGATATGGTCTAAATTGAACTAAATTGGTGCCTACATTTTTGAGAATCAATTTAGGTTTGTCGGAATTTCATCGTCAAAATTTATCGAAAATAGAGATGAACTATGTAATGCTATGTTAAACTATGTAAATGTATAATTATGTATTCTGTGCGTTGTAATCATTTATACTTATATAATTAATAGATAACAAGTACAATCTTTCAAAAAATATAGCCGACGCAGTAAAATTTTGTTCTTTTTATTAATATTTTTCAACATTTTATTTAATGAAATAACACATGCACCGCAATTTCAATTTTCTATACAGTTTTTTTCGAACGCCACTGAGTTATCAGTAATTGGCCAATTGGGAAACAGATTTGCGACCAGGTGATTTGCGTTTCCATAGAGGAGCGTCTTTATGGTCAAAGGGTAAAAAGCGAAACTATACCGACTGTGTCAAAAAAAAAAAATCATATTTAGCGACACGACGAAGGAAAAAGACCGCTCAATTATTTTTTTTATAACTGAAAATTGCCCATTTTTCATTTGAATTTTCATTCAAACTGGCGGATTTATGTTACTAATGTAAATATATAAGTCTGCAATAATCTCTGGAGGGTAGGGAAGGTTTTTTTGACCAATGGACTACAATCAATTTTTTCGAACTAACTTCTAACCGTCAGAGTTAGCATTTTTAGAAATTTACCGGAAAATGACACCAAAGAATAAAAAAAGCACCAATTTAAAGAAGCATAATATTTTTAAAGCACTACAATTGTTCTATTAAGCGCAACATATACTTGTAAGTATCGATGGCATATACACAATTATGTTAATTAACATTTGTGGTTATCGAACATTTAACAGTATTCTTCTAGTATATACAGCAAACAGATAAAACGTTGCTTTAGAGGTATTTCAATGAGTTGCCCACCAAAATTCACAGGGCGTCACTCTCCGTCGACGATTACAATTTCAT
Source organism: Perna viridis (assembly GCA_037379345.1). Taxonomy (NCBI): domain Eukaryota; kingdom Metazoa; phylum Mollusca; class Bivalvia; order Mytilida; family Mytilidae; genus Perna; species Perna viridis. Next base: position 5,676,754 of record CM074511.1, on the reverse strand, counting down.
TCACTTCAATAGTTTTCATGCTTCGAAATCAAATACTCCGATTGACGAAGTTTTATTACTTTAAACGATACGCTATATTGCTTAGCGATGAGGTATCAGTGAAAATGGGAAAGAATGGATATAAGTCAAATTGTTGTGAAATTACTAAAATCGAAATTGGTCTTCTTGAGGATGTTTTCTCTTACTAATGGTATCTGAGACTTCCCAATCTTGCACGAGAAAAGCTGATGTTCGATTCTTTTTCTCATTTCGAGTTCGTTTTCCGAATAAATGTTTAAATTGAATAGACCTACCTTTAAACTGCTGATCAGTTAATCACCAGTTACAATGACGTCACAATAAAGAGTTTTATCACGCCCTAGGTTACAATAGCGCAATTATGTCTCCTCGGCTTGATATTCAGCCAGATCTTTACCCCAACATGCAGCCCAGCGGAAAAATACAGACACGTTCACGATTGGTGGATAATAAAAAAAGATATTTTCACGAAAAAATTGTACGAATAGTAAGGAACCAAAAGTATCGAATTTGAAAGCTAGCAGCCTATATATGTGTATTCGATGGAGCATTTAAGGCTTATAGTGGCTACTGAAAAAATGATGTTTGAAAAAGTATCACCCTTTTAGAACCTTAATTTACGGGCAGAAACGCTGCATGACATGGTGGTTTTTATTTCAAAATTTCAAAAGCTATATGGGTGTATTTTAGTAACATTGCGTTAGATTAGAGAAATTTCACCCCGATCTGTTTTTAGATTTAAGTGGAAGTGAGGACCCCCATACAGAAATTGCATTGTGAATAATTGTGCTCTTGTATCCTATAGAACTGGGAATGTCTGAGATTTCCCAGCATTCTCATCGGTAATAGATTCTTCTCTCTATCTCAACCACACGTGACGTTTGTGACGTCCCAATAAAACTTTTATAACTTTGCATGTTGTACAAAGAAATTTGATTAGAGAGCTTTCTAATCATTAAAATAATTATAATTTGGAAATGAGGAACAGAATCAAACACTGCTATGAAATGCAAGACTAGGGAATCTCAGACACCAAGTAAGTAAGATTTCAGTATTCTCTATTTCTACAGAACTCTTGGATGTCTGAGATTTATCTGTTTTGCCTTCTCAGTGGTGTTAGATTCTTAATATGTCTCGTTAAGAAACTATGATATCCTAATTTTTAAAGGAAGTAAATTTATTTTGTTTAATTTGAGTGGACCAGTCTTTCAACTCAGTTTCCGTTATTTTGAAAATGACGAAAACCAATAAAAAAATAATAAATAATAATTTTTACTCTGTTTCCTAGAGTGATATAAACCTATACACAAATAACGCAAAAAGTTTTAAATTAAGATTTCTATGCCGTGATGATTTTGACTTTCAAAAATGTGAATTTCCCGTAATTCCAACACCTCTGAACGATGGAGTAAACAATTCACAATCAATGCGTTAATGTTGAGAGTAGTACACTGACCTTCTAAGTAGAACACAGATACAGTTAAATTAGCCTATAATTGTATTTTATTGCCTGTATGTGGATTGCCTCTTTTTCCTGCATGTTTTTTTTACGTTTTTTTCCGTGTCCTTTTTTGTTTTGATGTCTTTGTATTGTCCTACTTTGACGGTTCGGTATTATTGTCCATATAATATGTCTAGGTTTTATTTAGCTTTTGTCCTTACGAAGTTCGTATGATGAACTTTAAATTTGGGTAACTAAGATATTTTCTTAAGTGAAACCGTGAATCACGAAATTTCGGACAGTAACATTTTAAGCATCCCCCATTCCTTTAACTGTTGTTGAAGTATTTAATCTTTTCAGTTCTACAAACGAGTAAAAGTTTACCCCCCACTGATACTCAGTGTTTTCGGTTGAATGCACACACTGATGAATTGTTTATGATGCTATTATAATGTTCACTATGGTTTTAAAATTAACATACTTGCTTTATTTATAGCTCTGATTTCAAAACCTTTTACTCTCACAATGCTAAATTTGTCTACAAATAACTGTAAAACGTTTAACAGATATGTCAATTTTTTTTTGCTTTTTTTTAGAAGGAAAGCAGACGCTTTTTTTTATTCCAGCAGTGCCCTCGCAGTTTTCTGTGTGTGTACTTATATGTACATCTGTGACGTTGTTGTATTCCCCTGATAAATGGATTATGATGTTCATGTATCCAGATTCACGTTGCCGCGATGGTCTATGAAGTGCATATTGACAAAGAAAATGCTCAATATCACTATGTTTTTGGTACAGCTTTTATTTCGCCTCTTTTACGTATGCAGCTATCTCTAAAGTTGCTTGTCTGTACTTCTCTTGCATAGTTTACTTAATTAGATTTTGTGTTCGGCACTCATTGTCCCTGTATATTTTCCTTGATCAGACTGTTTGTTCGGCACTCATTGTCCCTGTATATTTTCCTTGATTAAACTGTTTGTTGTGCACTCATTGTCCCTGTATATTTTCATTGATCAAACTGGTTGTTGGGCGTTCATTGTCCCTGTATATTTTCCTTGATCAGACTGTTTGTTGGGCATTCATTGTCCCTGTATATTTTCATTGATCAAACTGGTTGTTGGGCGTTCATTGTCCCTGTATATTTTCCTTGATCAGACTGTTTGTTCGGCACTCATTGTCCCTGTATATTTTCATTGATCAAACTGGTTGTTGGGCGTTCATTGTCCATGTATATTTTCCTTGATCAGACTGTTTGTTGGGCATTCATTGTCCATGTATATTTTCATTGACCAAACTGGTTGTTGGGCGTTCATTGTCCCTGTATATTTTCCTTGATCAGACTGTTTGTTGGGCATTCATTGTCCCTGTATATTTTCCTTGATTAAACTGTTTGTTGTGCACTCATTGTCCTTGTATATTTTCATTGATCCAACTGGTTGTTTGGCGTTCATTGTCTATGTATATTTTCCTTGATCAGACTGTTTGTTGGGCATTCATTGTCCCTGTACATTTTCATTGATCAAACTGGTTGTTGGGCGTTCATTGTCCCTGTATATTTTCCTTGATCAGACTGTTTGTTGGGCATTCATTGTCCCTGTATATTTTCATTGATCAAACTGGTTGTTGGGCGTTCATTTTCCTTGTATATTTTCCTTGATCAGACTGTTTGTTGGGCATTCATTGTCCATGTATATTTTCCTTGATTAAACTGTTTGTTGGGCGTTCATTTTCCTTGTATATTTTCCTTGATCAGACTGTTTGTTCGGCACTCATTGTCCCTGTATATTTTCCTTGATTAAACTGTTTGTTGGGCACTCATTGTCCTTGTATATTTTCCTTGATCAGACTGTTTGTTGGGCACTTATTTATCAATTTCTCTATATTGTCCCTTGATTTAATTGTTAATTAGGCACCTGATGTATATTTTCCTCGTAGTATTCTCTTTTAAATGATTTTTGTTGTGACCCTGTGTCTTATTTAACTTTTTTTCGATGTTGTGTTTGTTTCTGCCTTTTTCTATTTCCTCTTTTTTTTAAAATTGTTCGTTGACTATCTCATTATCTATCCTGGCATAATTTGTTATTTGAGTATTTTTAAAGCTTATTTCCACATTAAATACTAATAAAAATTGTCATCCATTTTAGCTATAGTTGTATGAGTACGTAACTGTTGTTTTGGTATGGAATACAAGTTTCATTAAGTGCCTTAAATTTTTTTTTATGGTAATGATTTAATCCATCGAAAGAATAATGGATCCCCAGAATAAATAAAAAAGCTAGCTGAAAACTTGGACTTGTTATTGTTTGTTTCGTTTAAGACAAACCATGACTCAAAAGTAACTTTTAACTAGACCAAAAACCATCTGCTGTCCTATGCAAAGTGACCAAGATAAATATAATGACATTTACATGGTAAATTTAGATGTATTTTTTTGCATTAACAAATTACACATGAGACATTGAACGACAGTTAATGAGAAAGTCTGTTAAGTACAAGTATTAAAAGAAAAAAAAAGGTATTTGACCTCTTTCATCAGACAATAAAAACATCTTTGTCATTGTAGAAAGGATTAGCAGAATAAATCTAGATTCAACATGTTCATATGAAACCGAATTGTCTTGAGTACTCCCAAATGAGTGTATACAATGGTGAATGGAAAGAAAACAAATTAACACTATCACCATATGCATCATTAATTCACCGTGGGGGTATAGTGCTTTGGGAATTGACAACAATATTGTAAAATTCATCATTTGTACATCGCTAGACAATTCCAGTGTACACGTACTTCTTTTTTCATTTTGATCAAGAACATATATCACCGCCATGATTATTGTGCTTACTAGAATTAATCATGTTTGAAAGAGTCATCAAGGGAACCAAGATTCGAGCGATAGTCAAAATGATATAATCCTAAGATAAAGATTATACAGGGACAGACAAAACACGAAACACGAAATAACCAAAACAACATCAGCAAGAAACAAAAGTAAATGAAAACTTATCAATATGATCCTATTCGAGTAAGTATTGTTATGTTTTATTAACAAACACACACAATATAAGTTCTATGTTTTTAACGTAAACAAAACACCACTATTTCTCTTTCTTAAAACGGTCAAAAGTATATGGATATAGGTAATGGAATCATTGTTAGGGTGACATCTGAATTTAATCATTCTAAATGAAGTTACAATGATGATAATAGTGAAAAAAAAGATAAAATAAACCACTCTTATGTTCATATCAAACGCCTTGACACATGTCAAATACACATTATATATATGTTTTTTTCTTTTCGTGCGTACAATTCATTTCATGTAGTTATACACCCACTCAAGAAGGAGTTTGTTCAAAGACATTACCTTGTCAAGCGCCCGTTTTTTTATTCGTTCGAATTTTGTAGCAACTATCTCGACTCCCAATGAATGGTTTAGAATGTTGCATGTGGCTCTATTCAGATGTGACTTTGTTTGATTTGTACCAATTTTCAGATTCCAATTTTAACTGTATATGAGCGAAAGGGGTTATTCGTAGCATGGCAACGCGTGCAATTTTATATAATACTTTGCGTTTTTTCATATAAAGTAAGGAATAATGATGTGAACATTTACACTGAAGATAAACAATATCATCAGTTGTCATAAATTGGAACGGAGAATGAACGGTGCGATATCTTAAAATATTAGCCATGAATTTAATTTCGGCAAAATTTTTGTTTTAAAACAGGCACATTTAATATTTCGTTTATCATTATTTTTACATGATGGGTGTGTATTTCACCTTTGCAAATATATAAGATTTTGGTTTTTTTTCTAAATGATGTTTTTGAACGTCGTAAGGCCAGATGCTTTGCTCCCAGTTTCCCCTATAAAGATAAAGTATTATCATTAAACAATCACATTGCATTCCCCCCCCTAAAAAAGCCAAAAAAAAAAAAAAAAAAAAAAAAAAAAAAACTAGAGTTAAAGATACTTCAGACCTCATATCCTGATCTACATTTAATGATCTATGGAAAAGGAAAACTATTGACAAAACTAAATGACAAACGCGATGACTTCTTATTCCGTATTTTCAACTCTCATTTCATCTGTGCCAACATACCGTCAGCACCTGAGTATGGACTCATACGTTATTTCAGAGCTTGTCGTAACTACTGGTCGTCATCATGAACTTGAGGAAGGTACGGTGCATCCATCTACACCATGAAGATAGATTTGTTCACAGTCTCAAAGTTTTCCCTTCCCCAATCGTCTACCCTGGACTTGAAATTTTATAAGTAACTCGGTGGGTTTCTAGAAGATTACGCTTACCCTACCCAACCTGGTCAATGTTCCCAGCTTATAGTGGTCTCTGGGTCTATCATTTACATTGTTCCATTGAACGTGTTATTTTGTTTTCTTTTCATGTTCTTTGTTATGTGTCTTTTTTCTCTGTCCAGTCTTTATCCTTAGATTATTTTTTTGATTTCCGCTCGAATACAGATTCCTTTGATTACTCTTTGAGCTAAGCGTCTTATTTACCTTCTTGATAAGAATACAAAAAAAAAAACAGGAACATAAAACAAAAACAAAACCCCCCCCCAAAAAAAAAAAAAATAAAAATAAAATAAAAAGCAAACAAACGAACAAACAAAAAAACACCCCCAAAAATATTGATAAAAATAAACACAAACGGACTGGATAAATTTTACACTATGTATTACCCTCCAATAAATCCCAGTTTCGTGCTCAGAATAATTTCATAATAACTAGATATTATGAAATGAATTCACGTGACATGTACTTTTAGTTTACAAAGTTTACAAGGTGGATGACACGTAGAGATGTAAAATATACTTAAATAATAATAATGGTATACATGAAGCGTGTAACATAGGTAAGACTATTCGTCAATCTTAGCAAAATCAATCGAATAGTTGTCTTTCATATACACGTTGTACTCTGTGTAACTGCATTTTTCAGAAGATATATAAAACTGTAACCATTTTTTCGATTGCATTTTCTCTTGGCTTCACCTACACATACATGGTGTAATAAAAATCCCATGAAACATTGAGACAAGATCCATGATGAGATATTTTACTTTTTGTCTAATGAAAGAAAAAGAAAAAAATATTTGTGCTCTGAATTTGATGGGTTCTTCATAGAATATTATTATATTCTAATTTGAAAATTTCAGGAAATGATTCTAGGAAAAGTTCAGCACAGAGTACTCTTTCCTTTTAAGTTTGTAAAAACCTTGACAATTAACAATTATATGACGTTCGAACAGAAGATCGACCTATTATTCTATTAAAGAATCGTTATGTTGTTATAATAAGATAGAATAGGATATTGATATTTCTCAAACTTAGCGACTGTTATATGATAGCCTGTTGACTTCTTATTTTTAGATTGGCACAACATTTTTTAAAATACAAAACAAAAATACGCGCACAGTGTTATATTCAAAAGCTCTTAAAAAGCAATGAAAAAGCAAGAATAAAAACATAGTGTCATGGATAAACATACTTATCCACTTACATAATGGGAGTATCTACTGATCGTCGATCATCTAAAGAAAAGAACTAAACAAAACAAAAAACAAAGAAAAAAAAAACAAAAAAAACAAAACAAAACAAAAACTAACAAACAAGCATAAAAATGAACACCCAAGAAAAAACAACAACAACAACAACACACACACACACCTAGTTCATATAGGATGCCAACAAACTGTCTATTCTTATCCTGGACATTTTCTTACAAACACTCTTTTCTTACAACACTGTCAAAAAATCATTCAAAATAGCTAAAATTGCATTTGTTATTAAAGAGTAATTAAGGGAACTACAATTCTACTGGAAATCAAGAATGTTATCCAGGGATAAACACCAGACATGGAAAATAGACACACACAACAAAGAACATAAAATAACTTAAATAATACATACAAAGTAACAAAAATAAATAAGCAACTGGGACTCCACTAAAACTAAGAGCATGGACCAGGTGCACCGTTAGGGTAAGCATCCTCTGCTTTTCTAGAAACATGCGCAGAGTCGCTCATAAAAGTCAAGTCTAGGGTCGACGAAAGAGAAAAGGAAAAATATTACACGTTGAACAAAACTGTTTACACGGTGCAGATGGATATACACCGTAACGACCCACAAGTTCATAATGACGACCACAAAACTTCCATAGTGATTACTTTAATCTTGTAGCAACATAATCCTGTTCCAGAAGCCTAATTGTAAGAAGTCTAGCGCGATACCAAAAGCCTGTGTAGTTGCGGCAAGCTCTGGCATAACGTATGAATCGTGAAACGGAAACTCCAAACGCAGGTGCTGAAAGGATGTTGTCACAGATAAAAGGAAAATTGCCAATACGGAGTGATAAGTCATAAAAAGCACCGTACTTGGGAAGGAGTGTCAGTGGAGTCTGAAATACGTATCGTTCAGAATCGTTCTGTAGGAGTTCAAAAATACCACTCTTATAAATTGCACATTTCGGTATGCTGCACACATGTTTCAAAAAGCAACCCATCATCAACTGAACTAGAACATAATAATAGGGAGATACAAAATCAAAAGTAAATCATATACAAAAACAATAAAGAAAACAAGAAATATCATAATATGTGCTACAAAATGACCTACGTAAATTGGAAGTGGTCGTTTTAACTTTTAACGCCAAAGGCGCAGAACGAGTATTCTATCTATCTCTGTAAATCCCGTTGGTCGCGATATTGCCCATGATGCTGCATCATAAACAAATTCGTTTATGCAGTACAAATAGATCAGATCTTCAAAGACAAAGCCTGTAATCATATTTTATTTTATATGTTCTATATCTAACCTCTACTCCTATTTTTGAGAAAATTGAATATAAGCAGAACATAAAATTTAATTGTAAATGTTTAAGAAGATTTAATTCGATTTTATAGAAAGTACACGTAATAATTGAATTATATCATTTAAAATATCGATACAACCTTCGAAGGATATGTACGAGGCCAAATAGGTACAGATTCAAATAAACACAAATTTAGATAAACGAAAATGCTGAAAAAAAGAATAAATCATTATCTTGAAATGGGGCACACAGAAGTTTATCAAGAACACACCATGAGTTCGTAAAAAAGTCTTCATGTAGGCATTTGTTTCCGTTGCAAAAATTATTACATGGTATATAATATAGCATGACAATATATGACACTGGCTTATTTTTTTTATAATCTATGTTATCAGTTTTAATTGCTAATCACAATGATTCAATAACATCCAAAGCTAATCATACTTTTATGCTTAGCATTATCATAACTTTTTATAATTTTTGTCCATTTGCTTTTTATTCGTAATTCTTACTCTCTTTTTAATAATATTTATACTGCGCTTTAATGTAATAAGTATATTGAAATATGTGTCGTGCACTCCATAAATAGCTAAACAGAGCTAATGAAAATCGAAACTGTCAATGACATCAATTTATCAGTTATTGTTGTTTTGTTGTCATTTTCCTTTAAATAATACGTTTACGTTAAGTCCTAGAGGGTTTGTTGGCATTGGTATTATCATGATATTTGACACTTTTCTAGAATAAGAGAATGAATTCTTACACAGAAGCTGAACATTAAAAAATTGGGGCATAGCCTCGAAATTTTAAACAAATTAAACTGTCCTGATTGTAGAAATATGAAAATCTACAAAGAATAAAGGATTCTGTCTTTCAATTTAAGACTTATACTAACCTATGAAAAAAGATGAAAATAATTTTCGGAGATTTTATTTTAATACTAACTCTACTATAACAATGCATGCCTGTGCCAAGTCAGAAACAAAATGACTTATTTGATTATCAGTTTAATTAATCTGTACTATTTGAAACCTTCCCGAGGTGTGATAATAGGTTTACTAATTTCGTTATCACGTTTTTTGTTCACATAATTTAACACATATGGTTCGAACATGTGGCCTCTCTGTCATTTAAATAGTGCATCAAATTTCAAAAAAATTGATAAATTATTAGTCTGTATATTATGAATAACTATATTTAGAATATATAAATATTGCAAATAGACAGTTTCTTTTAAGACACAGGAAATTTTAGGAATATCAAGGGAGATCTAAAACCACATTTGAAATATATCACAAGACACGTACAGGAAAGGTTAAATAAAGCTAATAAAATATCAAAAGATAAAATAACAATAATCAAGTAATAATAATAAATACAGAAATGTTTTTAGAGGCTATATGTCAGTGGTAAAGGCTATGTGTCAGTGGTAAAAGTGTTACTATTTTGTTTTATTTTTTGATTCAACAAGACGTTGTACAATTAAATAATTCGAACAGCATTTTAAAAAGAGAAAATCGAAACATTGAACATTGATATCCTGTTGATAAACAGTAAGCCTGCTTGAACTCGTGTTTCAGACAAAAAATGATGCCTCACCTTTTTATAACTATTCACAAAAATCCATCAATCGGTTAAGACTAAAGTGCGTGTGTCTGGGTAAAAAGACGAACGAAAGGTCGGACTGACACCCAGACAGACAGATTGATCTTTTAACCACACTAACTTATTAAGAAATAATAATGATATAATTTTAATATGTTCATTTCGAGCTGCCAAAGATTTTAAACGTGCATTTCATGAAGTTTTAGACTTTATAATAAATGTAAAATCCATTTATATAAAACCCGATTGGCAAAGTTGAACTAGATTCAAACGGAAACAATTCTTCAAGATTTGTTGAAATAAAAAGAAAAAATTCCTAGTTATAGATGCATGCATAGAAGCAAATAAACGACGAAAATAACAAATACACGAAGAACCCAAGTGAAATTTTAAAAAAAGAGAAAAAATCTTAATTGATTTGGAAACCAGCAAGCACCATGAGTATGAACGACGTACATCAGTTAGTTGTCCGTCTTATAAATGAGAAGCAAATTTTCTCATACTGTGTTAAATTGAACGTTAAATGAATGTTGAAATTTTTCATACCCGTGAAAGATTTCGATGTTTTTCATTGTTAGAATTGTAAGTTTAAGTACAAATTATTTGATCAGATCCAACGAACAATAAAATTCAGCTTTGCAAACAACACGAAAGAACTTTCCTTGGAATAGCCTAAAAGACGTCACAGTGAATATTCAAAGGCCATGATTTTCAATTATACGCGAAGAGACGTAACAAACAAACTTTTATCATGACTGTATGGGGTGTTTAATTTTTAAATCACATAACTTATTTTCAGACGGGTAAGCAAGCATACTTATTGATTTTACGACTGTAAAAATGAAAATGTCATTTTTGACAACATGCTGTAAATATATATATATATATCACACTGAGCAATGTTTGTGATGTGAAATTGACAGACCTTTCTTATATCATATACCCCCAGGAAGATCGGCTCACTTTTCCTCGACAATTCGTTTAATGAAACTGAAGATACAACATTTATACAATAAAACTTACTTATGACTTTAACCGTGGTTATGGCAATGATGAATTATCGTATTTATATCAGATAATGGGAACAAGCTAATTAGCATTTTTATAATAAGTAATAAGGTCAACATCATTTGAGTAAAGAAAACAATCCACAAGAAGGGATAAACGACGCTCTATCAATTGAAGGGATAAACGACGATCTATCGATTATTAATCTGACGTCTGTCAATTTTTCTTGCACTTAGTTAATTCATTATTTTTTACTGGTCGGTTACTAACCTACTCAGTATTAATGATTTAATAAGAAATACAATTAAATAAGTCATATTTACTAAACTATTCAACCTTAAGAAGTCAATAAGAAATAGCAATTAAGTGAGCAATATGGACTTAACTTTTCAATCTAAATGGCATAACTAAGTGTGCAATATTAACTAAACTATTTAAGCTAAATGGAATAACTAAGTGAGCAATATTGATTAAACCATTCAAGCTAAATGGCATAACTAAGTGTGCAATATTAACTAAACTATTTAAGCTAAATGGCATAACTAAGTGAGCAATATTGACTAAACTATTTAAGCTAAATGGCATAACTAAGTGAGCAATATTGACTAAACTATTCAAGCTAAATGGCATAACTAAGTGAGCAATGTGGAATAAATTTATTCAAGCTCAATGGCATAACGAAGTGAGCTCTATGGACTAAACTATTTAATATAAATAGTATAATAAGAAATACAATTAACTAACAATGTATACTGAACTACCCAACCTTCATGGGTTAATAAGAAAAACAAACGAAGTGATCAATGGTGACTAAACTGTTCCATCTAAATGTCTTAATTCGAAATATCACCTTAGTTAGCAATCTGATTTTGTGTAGGTTCTTTCATCATTCAAGATTAATGCAATAAAAAAAAATCACACAAATATTCCCTTTAACCCTCGGTTACATCCTTCTAAAAATCATGGAACATATTTGTTAATATGTCAATATAAAGAATTGTGTCACTGTGTTGTTTTGTTTCAAACGAACTATTCTGACATAAGTTATTATAAATTATATTCTATATACTATAGTTTGATATGCGTAATTTATTGGCAACGATCGTGTGCTCGGTAAGAAAGAAAAACCAATCGGTAGCTTTTCTCTACTTTTTCCAAGGGCATATATTCAATTTCAGATTAAAGCATGCATTCAAGTTTAATCCTATTTTCAACCCACCATATCTTATATTTTTTTTCAATTATTATGGAAAACTTGATTTTATGATTTCTTGTTTATACATGGCTTACAATTGGCGTTTTTCCGTTTTATTAATGTATGACATCACTACACTTTTAATGATCCCACACATGACTATCATTAAAATCTCATAACCATTTATTTCCTTTGTCCATCTATTAGTAGTAAAATAATCGGAATGTCGATTCATAACATGGATAGATATGGTAAGTCAAATCAATCAGATACAAACCATAAATGATGTATGTAATTGACGCAATTCCTCGTGATACAAAATGTCAGCATGCTTTGATTCTTGTGAAAGGAAATATCAATTACCTTTGTCAACTACATGTATATTAAATCTAAGTTTTTTTTTTAATTAAAGATGCCCAAGAAAAAAGATGAACAATTATTATTTCAGAATGTCATTGATTGTACTTTGCTTATTCATGGATGTTAATATATAGTATTTGTTTATTCAAGTTAAGGGTTGTAGGTTGACATAAATTTGGCTTTTGATATAATATTTTAGAAAGACTTATCAAATTACACAGGAAAATTGCAACATATGTTTTCATATATTTTAAAAGATACGGAAACATCTGTTTAGGACCGTTATTAAAAGGTGTTTTTGTGCCTGTAAATAAACAAGGAAACAAATGTTTTTTTCAAAACAATACGAAAGCCACACTGATTCATAATTACGTCGAATTGTCAGATATTCAACATAAATACTTGTCTTATAAGTGTGTGAAAGAAAAGTGCCACCGTGTAATGATATAGCACCTTTTCATTTTAACGTCTTTTTTAAACTGTACTCTTTGTTCGTTTGTAAAGTTTAATAGGAAATTTATATAAAATTCATATGTCGACAAAATCACCTATCAAATTATCATTACAATCATCAAAGTGTTTGCATTGTCTAGAAAAAAAAAACTCAATACAATTAATCAAAGATTGATTAATATCGATGGAGATTATTCCAAACCAATCAGAAACATATAAAAATATTCATAGAAGTAAATTCAAGTTAATGTATAAATAAGAGTAAGCAACAAAACTCATTTTCAATCAACTCATATTCCCAATATTACTTGTATTATTGATTAGTTAATAAAAGTTAATAAAGAGCAAAAATAGCGCTGTATATTGGACAAATAAAGAAATTGGTTAAAATTCTGTAGCGAAACCTAACCCTATCGTGTTAGTTACAGGTAGTATGACTTAATATATCATGTTAACGCCTCTTTGGTATTCATTATATTGACACTGTAAGTGACTCAGCGACGAATCAACACTTTAATACGGCGCGTGGTACCAACATACGAAAGGTTGTGGGAACAAACTCAAACAACCAAGTCAACAATTAGCCATTACAAATTTTTGCGATATAAAACATGCTTATTGTCTCTCCAACTTCAGTTGATAAAGAAATATAGCGGATTAGACAACGTTTTGATTTTGATCGTGAAATTCTATTTGATTTCCTTCCGCTTTGAGTTTTGTTCTTTTATCTGAATACTGCAGAGAAAGGGGTGTTTGTGCGAGAGGCGTTAATAAAGACTTTTCTTTTTTAAACTATGCGAACGAACTGCGGACAAAGTTTGGTATTACAGATGGTATATTTTTCTTGTTGTTTGCTCATCTGGATATTACTGGTGTCTCCAATAGGTGAGTTAACTTCTAATAGAACTAACAATGGCGTTCCAAATTATTTCAATGATAAAAATGTTTAAGGATTTTTTTTCTATCATAATCATCAGAGTATGTTGCAGTTCTGACAATATAAAATTATTACATTCAATTGGCGTATTTCTAGGCTTTCCAATTTTATGTTTAATTAGAAGGGGAGAAGACATCATGCTATTTGTATCTAAATTTATATCAAGTACATTGTGAATGATATTTACTGAAAATTCATGGATCCCAAAATCCACTTTTTACGCTTATAACTTATTTATTCAATAGACAATTGAGTGTATTCAATTGCCTATTATTTTACAAACTATATCTTTACTACTGATTAACTTAAGATATGTAGAATTCTTCATAAACCTGAAATTTGGAAAGTCAAGCAAAAATATACATAAACTAATATGCAAAGTATGAAACAATGAAATTATCATCTTAAAAGGAAACTGCAACTACAGTATTAAGTTATAGATCTAAGATCAAAGTACCTTAAATAGCGTAAAAAAGTGCTATAATAACTAATTCAACAACGTCTTGAGACGTTTATATATTCAATTTACAAGGACTATTCAATTTGATTAGTAGATATGTGATGAAGTGATACTTTTTCGTTTTCAATTGTTATCAAAGTTTTGCAATCCTTATAAATTACATTATATATAAAAGACCTTTTCAAATAGTTGATTATCCATTAACAAGTTAGAAATAATCTTCAGTTAAATTCGTTTATAGAATAGTGATCCTGTTATGAAAAGTCGTTGCCTTCTAAACATCTGACATAAACAACAAATCTATTAACAAGTAAACAGATTAAAGAGTCTAAAGAAAATTTTAAATACGATAATACAAATAAATATTAAGCTAATGTAAATCTACTGTTGGTATGCTGTATACGTACTTTAAGGATTAACATTTTATTGGCATCAATACCAACAAATACATCGGATGATGGTGTTAAATAATTTTAAAAAATCACAAATTATCTTCGAACAAAAATAGAAAGCAAACTAGCATCGAAGACATATAATGAAAAGTAATGACCACCTTTTTAAATAACAAAACATCAGGTTACAATAAAATCCATTTGAAGTAAAAATCTATTTAGAAGATATTAGAACATTACTTTATATACAAATCTTATACTTTAACTATACAATACTTATACTTTCTACGAAGCAATTAAGAATCCATACTATGGAAAGAAAACATTCATGATTGTTTTTTGTATATTTCATAATAATAATAAAAATAATTTGAAAGATGAGTTTGAGCTAGCAATAAAAAAAGCACCTACTTTTGAAATATTAGTTTAAATTTCACGATTATGCTTTTGGAAATCCTCACTCATAAACCATACCATTGTAAAGCAAACACATTATATACATAAATGAAAGAAAACGTAAGTCCTCAAGTTAATAATCAAAATATTGACATAATGTCTTTAATTACAAATGTTCACCTATTGTACTTGAAAACTGTGTCATTGAAAATATATAAAATACTTTCCATTAAAATACATTAGTACATTTACGGTTTCTTTTTTTTGTAAATTTACAGTTTAAAAGGATAATGTGTTCAAACCTAAAAATACATTAAAACCAGTCGTATAGATTTTACAAAAGTATGATGCCTAAATGATTTTTAAGATATTCTTAGTTTTTACTTAAATTAAATAGTTGTTTCGCCATAAGAAAAATGAGTTATTATTCACCCACTGACAAAGATTAAACGAGATTCCGAATCCCTAGTAAGCTTCAGTATCAATCAAATTAAATCATTCCTCTAATCTTTCTTTTATTTTTGTAATTGACAATTTACTGGAAACCTTTATAACGTCAGTTCAATATTGTCTGGTAACCATCATGTTTTCATGATTTTCTAAAGAACAATTATCACTTAAGTATGAGTGATTTACCCAATATGAATACAACCTTATAATACTTAAACTGTAAATTTAATGATATTTTACACACATATTCTTACTTACTCAATCTGTAACGTCATAGTAAATGCAGTTCTAGAAGGAAAGCGTTAACATTAAATGTTAACGATTTTGATTCATTAACATCTAGTTTTGATACCTTATTTAACATATGTTGTCTGATGCGTTCTATAGCACATTACTTAGCCGTTACCATGGTAACCTTATGGTCAGTGATTCGACCTGTATTAGATAACAATGTCTTCCTTCTCGATTCAGGTCGACATTATTACATCTCTAATGCTTGAAATAAAAAAACAAAGACAGGATGATATACGTGTTTTATCCTATAGGGAATCTACTAAAAATACAAGGTGTCGAATAAACCTTTGTCGTATCTGTAACAGAATAACGTTTCACGTTACATTTTATTTCATTTTTAGCAACACCTATGGACAAAACATGTTACCAGTTTAAGGGTGCTTCACCTATCGGTGCACCTGGTCCATGCTCCCAGTTTTTATTGGAGTCCGAGTTACTCATTTACTTTAATTGCTTTGTATGTTTTATTTTAGTAATTTTATGTTATTTGTTGTGCGTCTCTTTTCCATGTCTGGTCTTTTCCCCTGGATTACATTCTTTTGATTTCCGATAGAATCTTGGTTCCTTTGATTCACTCTTGTACGTCGTTTTCTTTCAAACATTAAAAAAATACAATTTAGCATTTTTTCTTGGTATATTCAAGAACTTCCAATATGAAATACAGCTGTAGGACAAAAACAATATGAGTAAATTGCCTGAAAATATCAAACTCATTTGTACTCCACGTGGAACATTCAGTATAACTCTGGAAACTCTCGCGATATGACTTATGATTTGTTTCTAAAGCTTTTGCAAATTTGATATATGGCAATATTAATGTATTGAATATATGAAAGTTTCCTCTGACAGATGTGACATCAACACCTTGCTCGTGCACTGTAAAATAAAACAAAATTATTTTGCTTAACTTAACCAAACTTAACATAACAAGATATGCAAACAGTTGAGTTGTTTATATATTATCTGGTCGTTGTTTTAGAGTGTTTAATAATTCACAATTGTGATAAAATTAAAAGTTATTAGGAACTCAAGCTCAACCAAGGCAAAACACATGATAGTCCACACCAGCTTGCTTGTCTAAAAATGTCGTAGCCTGATTTTCTTTTTCTTTATCATGTTGTCTTTATATATATATCGACAATTCCCTTAGATAAATATATATAACTTCCGCCTTATTTGAAGTTTCAAGACGTCCATTACTTTTATGACGGGTTATCACGACAATGCCACAGCCGCGGTACAGCATTTAATAATTAATATAGTAAAGTATTGACTTTTGTATGTATATATATTTACTATAGCAAGGTTCGAAATAAACGAGCTAGTAGTAGATAAACATATTTATCTTTTGAATTGTCTTTGAAGCTTTGGCACTGCAAAATTGTACTTTGGTGAATACTAATAAGAAATGGTGCCTTCTAATTTCTGTCTCCCTTTTCCAGATATTCGACTTTTGAATTTAATCAGTTCCTTTATCAACTGATATGGTCAAGTAGGTCATAACGTCGACTACATTGTTTAATTGTTTTCAGATACAAATAAACATACTTTTGTGTATATCAAGCATATTTTGCACGTTTAATTCCTTATATAAAACTCCAAGTCTTTAATAAATTGACATTCATATGTGTAATGCATTTTGCACTCAGGATATAAGATGACATTCTTAGCAACATAAATTTACTATAGATTGACAATAATTACAGCACTTAAAAGCAACCCAGCTGATAATCTTGGACACCAATAAGATATTCAGGAATATTGGGAAAAATATCGAAGCGTCAAAAATAAGACAGAGACTATTAGATATAAATTCTTTGGTATGACAAGACCGGGCATCAAATCCATTCGTATAAGCTGAATTGGTTTCGCCACAAATGAAAGGAAAGTTGATAATACGGAATTCATCGTTAAAGTATCAAGAAAGTTAAAATAAAGAAATGTAAATAGTACTACCCCCACCCCAAAAAAATATCACGTTGATAATCATCATCATGACTTGAAAAAGGAGTAAAACAAAATGTTCTACTATTATTCAATTTTCGAATATAAGGAGAAAATATGCTAACCAAAAAAAAAAAAAAAAAAAAAATACTGGCATTGTATAATCTGTCCTTCGTTGTTTTTAATTATGTGTAAACGATCGTTTTTCTGTTTTGATATATATTGTATTGGTAAAAAATTGTTGTGTCACCTATTTTCTTCAATAAGATGACAATTTGCGATATATGCCTAAAGAACAAGAAATTAATCGAAAGATAGTACATCTGACACTGTTGTCTTTGACATTCCATCGTAAATGTGACCTAACTGTAACGGTGAACAGCTGTAGTTGAACTCTGACAAATACATATATCTCGAGGATCGTGGAAACAGTTTTCATTATAACTCAAAGGTTTTAGGCATTATGTATGGCATTCATTATCAGTATGTTGTGACAATATTGAACTTAAAGCACTGAACTGAGCTTTGTTCAGTTTGTTGATGATTAAGAAAATTAGGTAAAACGTCTTAAAAGAAATAGTGTCATAAACATTAAATAATACGAAAGAAAATCCTTAACAAATGGAAATCACATTTTGATACAAAAACATTCAGTATGATAAGAAAGTAATGTGCAAAACAATGTCAACAAATACAAATACTTCAAAGAAATCGAAAATTTGATAATTGCAGAATTCATCTTATATAATTTCAAGAGTGTTTGGGTTGAGGAAATGAACTTTATTTGGCCATTATTTACATGGTCTTCAATCAACTACTATGCTAAAATGTCAGTCTTTGTCACTAAACACCAATACTGTCTGATATATTTAAGGAGTATGACGGATTACTTTCTTTAGATTAATAACAACATTCTAACATAACATTTGATTGAACTGGTATGAATCGGTCTAAAAGTAATATCCTGCATTATCGAAATTTAAAGAAGTAAGAGAAGTATCGGGAAATGCAGTATTTCGATGCGTATAAATATACACTTTAGATGTGAGGTAAGTGTTCTAAGACATTTACCGTGATATTAAGTTAGTCACGTAGACTGGCCATTATACGATGGAATGCAATATGACAGATTTTATAGGAAAATGGTCTTTACCCATTAAAAACAATCTGACGTTGACCACTTCCAACTGACTAAATTGACAGTTTACTCACATTGAATTCCTGCATTAATGTAAGAAAGTGAGTAGACTTTCCGCCTTGTGACTATCACTCTAATGTCAAGGTGGATAAAAATGTATATCTCCTATTTTCTACGTATCAATTGTTATCAAGGCCAAATTCTAGTCCACAGGAATCCATTTCCGGTGCTACTGTTATGATGTTATGATTCCTATTAACCTCGCCATGGATGGTATGGGTAATTGATCATTGTGTCAAATACAATATTTTCAATTTCTATTAGGACCGCATCAGGAAAATAATGGCAGGGATTTAACACCAAGCTCGCAAATAATATACATCTTAGAGCTTGAGACTGGCGAATATAGAACCAATTCAAAAAATTAATGTATTGTTCATTAAGGAATGTTCCATTTATACAAGGTGTTTTGTAGAAAAAATGATTTATTATTATGGCGTATGAAGTATTATGGCGTATGAAGTATTATGGCGTATGAAGTATTATGGCTTATAAAGTATTATGGCGTATGAAGTATTATGGTGTATGAAGTAATATGGCGTATGAAGTATTATGGGTACAACACCATTTGATTTAATAGAATGTTTCGGTGTTTATCTTTCTATAATCAGTATTTACTACTTTGCTTATCTATGTTATGACGTTGATTGTTGGTGTCTGTTTTTGTATAAACACTTTTTTTTATGTTTTCATTTTTTTCTTGAAAAATCGATGCAACATCATATGAATACGTCCAGTACTATGGTTAAAGAATAAAATAAGAACAATATTCATTGAACACCTAAATAATTACTTAAACAATCCAGAAACATCGAAACGGTCATACACAAACTGAAGGGAACCTTAATGAACACATATCGAATTTGTACATCAGTTCCACTGTTATTTCTATCGGAATTTTTAGAAACCAAATCAAATCAATAGGTAATTTTGTCGTAAAACGTTGATCAAACTTACATTTCCCATGCTTGCATTGATACATGATTTATATTCGTGAATGATTTCCATTTACCGCAGTAAAATCTTTTTCTTTTATCGTAAGTAATTCTTACAGTTATCACAATTTTGTTATGTATGGTTATTATCATTTTTATAATACAACAGCTGTGTTTAAACGGTCATCTAATTTTGTTCAAGTAACTTTAAGTCAATGACGGTATCAAATTGCGATATGAAGCTTGCCACAAATCCCCGTCCATTGTGAGTGTTAAATACTTTTATTTGAAGTTCCGATGTATAATGTGATGAGAAAAAAAATACAAAACACCTTTACATTTGTAAAGTTAAGTATATCCTTAATGTTTTTCGTACTTATCTTTCTTAATATTTTCATTAATCCTTTACAGTGTTGTATTCAATACATCTTAATTTTTTAATGATCAATCAGAAACTCTTATCGTACGCAAACCAAATTGTCGTTTTCTGACACAAAAAACTTTACTCTTTTTTTCTGGCTGCAATACCTTAATACTACCTTAGTATATTCAAAATACTTTGTTGAGCAAGTTACTACTTTTAATACCATTTGTGTTCCAATAAAGACTCGATAAAATCAATCTATCGTTCCTAAATTTGACAATGAACTAATCATTACCAATACAAAATATAGCACCGATTGTACAGAAATGATTGTTAGGAATAGAGAAAAGTCATAAGCCATGATTATCTGCCATCAAACAACTGATTCGTAAAATATTTGATTTACTTTTGCTACCTAATGGTTTATGCCATAGTCTTCTCAAAATGTTACAGCAATGTTCCTAATTTGTGATAACAACTATCAAAAAGAGAATGTATCTGATATTTCTGTTTATTATAAGTGTTATAAGGAAATTTGTGCGGTCTAACTGAACAATTTGTTTGTCAGTGTGAAAATGCAGACGATGATTTGTTAGTAAGAAAAAAAAAACGTGTATAAAAATATGGATGGCATGCGTCAGAAAAATCTAATAAAATATCTCCTGCAGAAAAAAAATCAAATAAATGTTAATGTTAAAATTATTCATATTTTATTTGTTTCTTTTGTCCTCAAAGTTTCAGCCCTAATTTGGAATAAACGTTTAACAACATAAAGCTTGAAAACAAACAAAAGGAGAAGCAGGCATTACTACCGTCATTGTATCATTACTATACAATCAATGTAGGAAACCTGCCATCTCCAATGAGTATTATATTGTTTCCTTCTTTGTAAACTGAAAATAATTAAAAAAAACCACATTCAAGTTTTAAGTTGAGTGTTTTTGCTAAGCTAGTAGAATTACTGAAATAACTTTGATATTTATGTACACTTAGAACAAAATGGTGATAAATTACTAGATCTCAAGATTACACAGATAAGCAAAGTGTACAGATATAAATCTTATTTCCATTAACCTAATGATAACTATTTAAACACAACAGAATAAAACAATGTCATTAATCTAGGAGTAGAGTTAAAGCACGAACACTCTCCCTTAAAACTGGTTTTAATGAGATTGTCAGCAAGCTCCCACGTACTCTTGTGAAACTAAAAACACACATTTGTGGAGCAGGCTTTGTAATATTTTAATATAACACCAGTATTTTGTGGTAATTCAAAACATTAATTTTCACTTAATTAATCTCCTAAACGTGACAAACCATCAAGTTTTTACTTAAGGTTGGATAATCTCATGAATAAACTAGTCGGAAAGTTTGACACTCCTTTCAACGAAAAAGATTTAAGTCCTGAATGCAAGCATCTTAATTCAAAATAACAGGTTATTTCAGAAACAGGGAAAAAAACATAAAGAATTATCCACGAGGGTCTTATAAAGTAAGATCTTATGTTCTTAACACCAAAAGAAAGCAGATCGAAGTAGTTAATCCGATCACATGACGGTTAGTGGAAATGTTCCATCGAAATATAATACAAATAGTACTGTAAATAGATGGTTTCCATTGGTTGCCATTCAATAGACCCGAACTTCTTTATTAGAGGGAGAGAGTCTAGATTCGATTACTTATGTTCCTTTAATATAGCGGGGATCATATTATGTTCACTGTTTTTTTTTAATTCATCTTTCTAATAAAGATTCAAAGGCTTTCAAATTTCAAACATGGTCGCCAATTAAAAACGACATTCAAAAAAGAAATCGCCAATAAAAAAAAACCAAACAAAAATTGTAGAATGTTTAAACTAAGTATAAAACTAGGCCACCATTATGGCTAAGCATTCGAATGATTGATTGATGGATTGATTGTTGGGGTTTAACGCCCGAGCAGCAATATTTCAGGTATATTCAGGCGATGAACATGAAAGGGATGATAAAATGGACATGAAATGATGATGATGAAATGAAAAAAGGGATGGGACACAAGGATAATAGGGTCGATAAATTTTGATTGCCACAAGATAAAAGGGTAAGGTCGGGCAATTTAGCCTCCTGTGGCGGAGTGCAAAGGTTCCTACTCCTATCGAATACCACAACAGGGTCCTTTAACGTGCGAGGAACGTGGCATCTTTGCCAACACGGTGCACCACTATGGTTTGCGGTCAGGTTTTCCGTATTATAGCCTGACAACCCCAGCGTGTAACACGCCAGGGGTACCCCCCCATTCCACCACCTGTGGCAAACATCCCAGTTGCTCTGTGGGCAGAGCGCCTAGCCCCGTCTAGGTTTCTGAGCACTCGCCTTTTACGACAAGCTTAGCGCTGCTGCAGTTCTATTCTTTTAAGATCCGGACCTGCACGGGGCTAAAAATTCGAAAAAGATCCATAGAAACTAATTTAAAATGCTCCCGTGACAAACGGAGATTTGGGGCATCATCCTGTTACATTGTGTGCAACGATTATATCTAGTTCAGTCATTGACCACGCATTTTTTTACTCCATTTATCATCATCATCATCATTATTATTATTATTATTATTATTATTATTATTATTATTATTATTCCAACATCTTCCGTCTTCCCATCTATGAAGTTTTCCGTAAGAATTTCTCAGAAACCGTATGGCCGACTCTTACGAAAATTTCACACATATCATACGATCTGGAGTTGTACCTGAAGTTTTCAAAAATGACTGCCAAATAAGGAAAAAAGGTGAAAATATGGGACATTGAAATATTTCAGAAACCTAGATGCAGTAGTACAAACAAGATTATGCCAAAAAAACCCAAAAACAAACAAAATAAAAAAAAAAAAAAAAAGAAAAAGGAAACGATATGTTGCCTGTTGTAATGGCAACCAATTTCCCCGCCGAAATTTTAAAATGCTCCCTTTTGGATAAAATTTGGTATTTAGGGTGAACATGGCATGTTGAGTTTAAATTAAAACATTTCAAGAAGATTCGAAGGTTGCCATTACAAAGGCAACAAATTTTTCCCCAAGATTTGAAAATGCTCCGATGTGGATGACATTTGATTTCTTTGTTGAAAATGACGTGCTGAAGATAAATTTTGGGATTTTTTGATAGTCGCTGTTGCCGTGATCGCTAATTTACTCGCCAAAACAAGATTACGCAAAAAATAAAATAAAATAAAAAAATAATGTGTACGTGAATGTGTGACTTGCTCCACGTTTCGCCAAACGTGAACTTCAATTATAATTATTATTCATCCGTCTAATGCCCGTCTAATGCATGGAAACAATATTTAGCCAGTTGACAATTAATTTTCCTACCAAAACATTACAATGCTCCGATTCGGATGAAATTTGATTTTTATGGTGAAAATTACATGCCGAATGAAATTTTTGGCCTTTTTATTCCAGAGTCGCCGTTTCCATGGAAACCGATTTTCCTTGCAAAATGTTAAAGCGCTCCAATTTGGATTAAATTTGGTTATTAAGGTGAAAATTACATAGGACACCACAAGGGTTTCCGATCAGCCAAATCAAATATAAAAAAAATTAAATATTCGAATAAAATTCATGGAACTGTAGAAACTAATTTAAAATGCCCCTGTGACAATGGAGAGTTTGGGGAATATCTTGTAACTCTGTGCGTAACAATTATATCTTGTTATAGAATACCATGTTTCACCGTTTGTAGAGTACACATTTTATACAATCAAGAATGATTTCAAAAGATGTAAAATAACATTAAAACTGTATAATTCAACGTATTATGGAAAGGTTTGCGCATACGATCATATTAACAGTGTTTTTAAAACACTTTCATAATAGCAAGGCTCTGAAGGCAGTAATTATTGAAAAAAATATTTTTATTGATAAGGGGAAGATAATATATTTTTCTTTACGCGCTTTATTACGATATATATATATACAACGTCTCAGAATGTGACGACTCTATTCGCTACACTGCTCCATCGGATCAAATTGATACAGGAAAGATAACGTAAACTTATAGAAGGGTCTGAAAAATTCCCAACTATGTTAGAACTGTCAAATTTGCGATTCAAATTTTTGGTCGTTCCCTCCGCGGGACTCGAACTCGTACCGTTATGACATCTATGGCAACACCGCCTGCACTAAGTTCAGCGCTCTAGACCATTCGACCAGCTAGCCCACATAACAACACCTAGATGAACTGTCCCGTACTACCATACATCGTGAACTAAGTTAGAGCAAAAATTTAACTTTGGAATCATTTATTGATAATGTAAAATCTGATTTAATAAGAAATGTAAGGGTCAACATAGAGAGTCACGATAATTTAACAATAGGGGAACGTGCTGCACCTCGAGGTCTAAGAACCAATGACAACATCATAATACAACCTGTAGACAAAGGCAGCGCTGTAGTGATCATGGACAAATCCGCCTACATTAATGAGGCAGAGCGTCAACTTAAAGACAACCATTTTTATATCAAATTAACAACAGACCCCGCTCAATCCTTTGCGGACGAAATAAAAACTGAGTTAAACAAAATGTACGAAAATAACCACATTGACATTAAAACTCTTGTATATCTCAACCCTGAAAATCCTAAACCTGGTCGATTCTACCTACTCCCCAAGGTCAACAACCCAGGTAGACCTATAGTATCTGCTAACGGCCATCCAACAGAGAAAATTTCGGAATTCTTGGACTTTCATCTGCGTCCACATGTTGAAAAACTTCCATCGTTTATAAAAGATACGACTGATTACTTACAGAAGATGCATGCTCTGAATCCCCTTCCACCAAACACTACTCTGGTCACTATGGACGTTACATCTCTCTATACCAACATTCCTCACTCTGGTATCGAGGCTTGCAGAGAAGTATGGGACTTTCGGCAGGTCAAAGTTCCACCTACTGACTGCCTAGTCACTTTGCTCACAATGGTTTTAACAATTTTACTTTTAATGGAGACCATTACTTACAAATAAATGGCACAGCTATGGGAGCCAAAATGGCTCCGTCTTATGCCAACATTTTTATGGGAAAATTTGAAAAAGAACTACTTGAATCCTCTATAGACAAACCTCTGTCCTGACATAGATTTATTGACGACGTGGATATGAAGTGGACACATGACGAAGAAGAACTAAACAATTTTATCGCTCGTGCCAACAATCAACATCTTTCAATTAAGTTCACTCACGAAACATCTGCTACTAACATCTCATTCCTCGATACCTCCAGCACCTTATCGGGAGGGGGAGAGCTCTCCACGGACCTATACTCAAAATCAACTGACACACATCAATATCTTATGCATAAGAGCTGTCATCCATCTCACCTGACTAAGAGTATACCATTTAGTCAAGCTCTTAGGCTAAGACGCATTTGTTCAAATGACGAATCCTTAAAAAAATGTCTAGGTCAACTGAAGAACAATTTAAGAAGGGGATATAGATACAAGACCATCAAAGAAGGGTTCCAAAAATTCGCAATGTCCCAAGAAGTAGTCTGTTACAGTACAAGGCAAAGAAAAAATGTAAAAGAACCCCTAGTGTTCTAACATATCACCCCTGCCTTAAAAACAGCCACAATACCATTCGTGAGCACTGGGCCTCTGTCGAGAGAAATTCAACATTATCTAAAGTCTTTCCCGAACGACCTATGATTGCTTTCAGACAGCCAGATTGTTTGCATAGTGTGAGGGCTGAAATATCTAAGCCCAACTTGACTCCAGGCGAGAGTCGCTCCTGTGGTGACAAAAGGTGTACATGTTGCAACCAAATGCACCACTCGTCATCATTCACCAGCACAGTCACGGGGAAACGCTACAAAATATTTTGCAACGTGCACTGTAGGAGTGCTAATGTAATATATTTGCCCCACTGTCCCATCTGTGGCCTTCAATATGTTGGTGAATCTAAACAACCTTTTCACAAGCGCTTGAACGGATACAGGAATGACCTTACAAAAAAGCCTTTACTCCCAGTGAGTCAACATTTCATATTACCTAACCACTGCCTCGATGATTTCAACAAAATGAAAATCTTCATCGTGGAACAAAACACGATCTGGAGCGATCTACACTGAGTGAAGCGGGAGGGATTTTGGATAAAAGAACTTCGTGTTTTACACTCACACGGAATTAACAAAAAAACATTAACTTCTTCCTATTTTGTATAGTTTCTTATAACAGTGTTTGTAAATATTTTTTGTTTTATAGTTCAGTATTCAAGATCAACAAACAACGTGTGTCTATAACACAATGTTCAAGATCTTTGTTACTGTCGATCATATTTTATACGTCACAGGTATTCACCTGATTAGGTAGTGAGTTGTGTTCACAGACCATTTACTTTCATACACACTCAGTTTATTTAAGGCATTGAAGAAGGTCATATGTTGACTGAAAAGTTTGCTCATGATCTATATATATACAACGTCTCAGAATGTGCAACACTGCTCCATCGGCTCAAATTGATACAGGGAAAATAACGTAAACTTATAAAAGGATCTGAAAAATTGCCATCGATGTCAGAACTGTCAAATTTGCGAAGCAAATTTCTGTCGTTCCCTCCGCGGGATTCGAACTTGTACCGCTGTGACATCTATGGCAACACCGCTTGCACTAAGTCCAGCGTCCTAGACCACTTTGCCAGCTAGGCTATATAAAAATATAGCTTTCGCTTGCCGGGTCATTCATTATCGTAGGATTAATCTAAGGCTGTAACTTAGTACACGATGTATGGTAGTACGGGACAGTTCATCTAGGTGTTATTATGTAGGATAAAGGATCAAATTAATGATACATGTCACAACAGATCAATATTATACAACGTCTCAGAATGTGACGACTCTATTCGCTACACTGCTCCATCGGATCAAATTGATACAGGAAAGATAACGTAAACTTATAGAAGGGTCTGAAAAATTCCCAACGATGTTAGAACTGTCAATTTTCTAAGCAAATTTTGGTCGTTCCCTCCGCTGGACTCGAACTCGTACCGTTATGACATCTATGGCAACACCGCCTGCACTACGTCCAGCGCCCTAGACCACTCGGCCAGCTAGGCTATATAAACACGTCTAAGTATGTTTAACATCACCAGAAAATGGGAAAATTTACACTGAATATTTCGGATAACTGATATCTTTCTTCAGCATAAAACTCATAAAACCTGATTAGCATAAAACTCACATAGTTCTAGATCAAAATAGATTCAGAAATTGAATCACGTACGCTGGATCCGGATCTTGAACTTTATGAGTTTTGACTTTTCTTAATTGTTTTCCACAGTTAATTCATTTCTTAATATAAATCTAAGGAATTTGTTAAAATACTTAACTTAACCCGTGTCTTCAATCTTATTTCAGGGATTTCAGAAGGTCGCAGCATAGCAGATGAAGAATATTTTCCAATGTCTTTAGAGAAAAGAAATTGTGAGTATACTTGAATTAATCAACTTTAGGTTATTTCAGTTCAAAGCCATTCTTTTTTTGTTAAATGTCGTTGTGTTCAAGGACTTTATAAATCATAATGAAAGTAAAACTAACCTGATTAAAATAAAATATATGTATGCATTTATTTTTTTCGAAACATTAAAATCAAAATCATTTAAAAGTTCAAATGCCAATTTTGTATCCTTTTGACCATGAACCTTCTCTTAACAGTAATTCTGATAACTCATAACGCTGTCTTTGTATTTTGAACCGAACTATTGGACTTATAAAATGAAACCGACCATTTTCTTGAATAACTTTTGTAAGTTTCAAATTACAAATTCATAAATTGTCCAGTAGTTCAGTACATACGTACTTAAAAAGAGGGCAAACATTCATCTAAAAGAAGCAGTTTTTTTTCGAATGTAAATGCCATTATAAAGTTTAAAGCATATTGTTTTCAACAATTAAAAGTTTAACATGAGATTCAATAGGTTAATAGTTCTTGACAGAATTATAAGAGAGCTTCCCACTTATCATTGAAAGCTTCTTGTAAGTACATTCTACCTTTCAAATGAGGTTATTGTCTGCACAATAAAAGTTTATGGTGAATACAATATAATAACTCATATTAATGTTGCCAATGCCGATACCGATATGATGTTCGTTCAGGTGATTCAGAACGTAAACTCTCAGTAGCAGGATTAAGTACTAAAAGTATAAATAAAAAGAACAATCACAAATCTATAATTTGTATAAATATGATAAATAGTTTCATTACATGCCTAAATCGTAGTGGTATCTTGCCAATTGTTAAAAGTATCGTATTCCATAAGTGAAGTTTTTGGTAATAATTTGTTTTTTTTTCGCTTATGTTGAAAGTTTTTAATTCAAATAATAATATTTCAGGGCTAAACGAGTGAAACATAATTGTAAACAAAATAAGAAAATGACATAATTGACATTAATAAACTTTAACCCCCCCCCCCAAAAAAAAAAAAAAACAAAAACAAAAAACAAAAAACAAAAAACCGAACACCCCCTAAAAATAAATAAATAAATACAGAAGTAAGCAAAACACATTACAAAACAAACTTTTTTTCAAACCCGGTGAAATGAAAAAAAAGATCATTTAATTCAAATGAGAAAAAATGGGGCACAAGGGAAAATGGAAACGTTGAGTACCAAGGACAAACAAACTGGTATTGTTATACAAATTCTTCGTTGTAATTTTCAATATTAGAAATAAAATTAATTGAATGAAGCCTTGTATTAAATAGAAACACCCTATTAAATAGTTATTCCCAAATAATATTACTTCCTTGTTTTATACAACAGGCTAGACCCTAGGAATTGACGGGAAAAGCTCATCTGTTTAAATTGGTTGATGTAAATTCAACATGCAATGCATGAAAAATGTTAACGTTGTGTATTTTTTGTTTCAGCTTGGTGGAGTAAAAAGTCAATAGAAAACATTCCAAGTTATCAAAACGGTAAGGATGAACAATTTCATTGTAGGTCTCTGTTTCAAAACCCTTTTGAACTTAAAGTACATTGTAAATAAGTTTGAATAACCAAAATTGAAATAATAATTTGACATCATTTCAAATACAAACTTAAAATAGAAATAAAGTTGAAAATATTTAATATCAATTATGATGTGGCTGAGTTCACCGCAAATATAAATAATAAAGAAAAAGTAACATTTAACAGGTAAAAGGAACTAACTTGAAATGGAATACAAACAAAATGTAATAAAACACAGAAAAAGAAACTGGCGGCCACTAATTTCTGATGGTCTTACATAAACTTGCTTAGAGTAAAAACAGCGCCAGTTTCCATCTGTTCGGTATGAACAACGTAGTTTTTCATGTCAAATTGTACAATAGCTCATATATTTCAAACAGAACATTGAAGTTCAATGCATACACTTTTATTAAACTCTATTCTACAGTTTAAACATTTGCTAGGTATTCTGATTACAAATATATGTTTTCATTTGAACATCAAAATATGTGGAAATACCTTTCGATCAATGATACAAATTAATGTGATATGTGTCTTTTGTTTTAATAGAAAGTCTAAAACTTCAATAATGTCACTGAATTGTAATAAATGATTTAATATTTCTGAAAATAAACATTACTTGTCAAGGAAATTCAAGACATGTAAATACTAGGATTAAACAATTTATATCAGCAAACGCTTTTATCTTTGAATATAAGGCAAACATTCTCTTAATAGTAAAAACAAACCAAAAAACATAAAAAAAAAAAAAAAAAAAAAAAAAAAAAAAAAAAAAAAAAAAATTGGTTAAATCGTCGTAAATCTGTTTTTTAAGATGTTACTGAAAGTTGATATATGTTCTTATTCAATTCGTCTACACCTGTACGTCGTACATGCAAATTACAGTTGTTAACTTGATAGCAAGCTAAGGTTTCTTAATGTCTGAGTTGAAGAAACAAATAAATCACAAAGACAATAACAAAAGTAAACGATCTGATTAACCTGTACTGTATTTAAATTGTGTTTGAAATTGTTAAAATTCATTTATAAGCGATTAGTTTTAGTTTAAATCTTAATCCATTTTACCTTAGAAGTAAACTTCTTTTCTTCGACATCTGATCTGCAGTTTTATCGATTCACTTTCTCCAAGAAGGAACTTGAAATTGAAGATTGATATGTTTCATTTACAATATGTCATTCATTTAAAGTTTTCTGTGTGCTAACTTCCGGTGTTGTACTTGTGATATTTGAATTTCATTCTTCAGTTTTTTCATTACATGGTATATATAGAGATTGATTACAGATTCATGCCTTAACTGCATTATATTAAGCGCCTTCGATTTAGCTTCTTGATGTTGCTGAACAGTTTACCATAAAAAACTTTCTGAAATATGAAAAAAAAATGTTAAGTGGTTGACATTACTATAAAGTGTGGTTCACTAGACATTCTGAGAATGTAAGAATCCTTTCAATGATAAAAACAATTTTCACATAAAAAGAGACGCTCCTAATCAACCTGCACGACATCATTGGTGATTGAATCGTGGTCAAGTATCCATATAAAGATAAGTCGAACAACCTTGGTAGATATTCCTAAAACCCGATTTTTATTTCTGTAGCACTAAATCTCGTATATGCACATTTTATGGGAGTAAAGCAGTCTCAAAATTCAGTTTTCTATGAATTTTATATAATTTGAAATAGGGTAAATGTGGGTGTTGTCGCGAGGTCATAAAACAGAGATGGAATCATTTAGTAGAAAGCTTTTTTCAATGTTGTGGTTATTTTTTGCATCATAACTTAGTATAAGGATACATAAAATACGGACCAGCTTGTTTTACAAAACAAAACATTTTGATAAGAGAGTACTAAACTTCACATCAACTAATGGGATATTTATTATAATTGTTGTTTATAGGTCATAAACTGCTATCATTTACCAATTTCATTTCAATAATAAGCGATGCAATTTACATTTTTATATCTTTTGAATTATTTTCACAATGCTTTGTAATATTTTCGTCTAATTGATCCAAAACACGCGAGATGAGATAAAAACATTGACGACATAAAACGATAGCAAGAACCATAATTATATAGTTTATATGTTATAAAATCCAAAATACTCATGCTTGCTTGAGTAAATAAAATCATCAAAATAATTGTAGATTAAAAATGACATAGCATCATTATTCAACAGTTAAATAATAGTAGTCTGGCGAACAATTAGTATCGTGAATAATACAATATCACACGTAATTTGTTTTTCGTATTTTTTATGAGTTAATATAACACAATTTGATATCAGATCAGTTGTCGTAATAGAACAATGACTACTTAACTCTTACTTTCAAAGTATTTATCACCATACCTCAACAAAATTCACTTTAAAGGTATTTTCAACATTTTTAACAATTCTATATGACAATAAACTGTTGTTCTTTAGATTTTTAATATTTTTGAAGACTTGGTTTTATTATATTTTCAATATTGGTTATACTACATTCATATGGGTTATATGTCTTTTTTTGTCACTGAATCATTTTGTTAGATACTTTGTTATGTTTCAAAATCTTGTGCTTTGGAATATTTATCTTATCTCATATATTACATGTGTGAATATATGACACAAACAACCATAATGCAGATACTTTTTGGGGAAACCGGCTTCATATGTCTTTTGATCAATTAAACATCATGATGTTTTATTAACTTTAACAATTCCCTAATGTCTCATTCTTTATAAGTTAGCAAATGAAAAGGATTTTAATGCGTGTTTAAATAAAGATTTGTATTTAACTGGATCTAGACCACAGTTTTTACCCATACTCTATCGTGAATCTTTTGCATAACCATAAATGCCATCGAGACATCTCATAAATTGCATTTATATGTGAAGTGTGAACTAATTCATCGGAACATTATTTAAAATGTGGAATGAAGGGATACGCAAAATTGATACAAAGGTCTAAACAACACCTTATGCACGAACAAAAAAAAGTCGAACAAACTAACATTAATTTTTCGACTTATCATAACCTAAACGATAAAAGGTATTCTTTTTCACCTTAGCTACAGATATTTTGTTATAACTACTTTTTTTGTATTTTGAAATATCTAGTGTTACACTTAATAGACAAGTTTGTATAAATTATGGACCATTTAGATTTTATCAGAGGTATAAATCTATCCAGTTATTTTGTTTGTACATGTATCACAAATGAATAGAAATGATAAAAAATATCAATATTGGAATTATTTCTATTGCGAAAATTTCAATTGAAAAGCGATTATTTAATGTATTTTAACATGTATGCCAAACTAAAAAAAAACCAGGAATGTAAAACATTTGAGTTTTGAAACAATGTAAACAGCAAGTTTTATGCTTGTAAAAAGATAGCTGAATCGGAATGAAACTATTCGTCTCTTTAGTTTTCATTTTTACTTCTTTTGGAGTAAACATAATACAGGAAAACAATAGATAAAGTTTATTAATCAATGTACAATCAGGCATTAAAGAAATTTGGACAAGATAATATTACCATTAGTACAATTATAAACAAATAACGAACAACATTATGATCCATAATGATATTATTGTTAATTGTTTATGTCACAGAACACTTCGTGAAAGACAAACGGCAACAGAAAGGATGTGACACAGCTATCGATATTTTCAGTAAGTGAACTTTTCTGATCACTCTGAATAAGTAAAATACATACAAAACACAAGCAAACGGAAGCGAAATGGCATCAAACATACAAGATTTTGAATACAAGTAAACCCGGCCACATTACCAATACTAGTCGTATAATGCAGTAATGAACAAGGAAAAAATCTATAGAGATGTCCATCTAGAAACGTCAATGTCTTCGAATGAGAGTTTTTGGTTCTTGTCATTTTATCTGTTACAAAAATGCCGACTATTTTTTGTTGTAAAAATTAATTTGATTTTGTGAAGTTATAAATTGAATAAGTTAAAATATGAATTTATTCTTTGTTTTCAGAGTGTTATTCCGAAATATGTGTGCCTGACTTTGTAGCCTGTTCAAGATCTTCAGATGACGTGTACGAAATGTGCAAAATCGAACATAAACTATGTACAACTCGGTGTTTTAACTCTGATTCAGAAGATTTGAAAAGATGAAACAACCAATTTGATTGGATGTTTGTAACATAGTCATATCTGGATTAGTCATAAACCATTTGTTATATGTTTCATTTTTTTCATTATTTTCTGTCAAATGTTTTAATCATTAAGCACTTTTTGCAGTCATCTATCCGTTTTAAGATATCATTTTTAAAAAAAAATTGTTTAACCTTATATTTGTTTTCGTTGAAATTGACAAGGATTAATGAATTTCCGTAACGTTCAAAATTTTCATATAACAGGTCTTCATCGTTTGAGATATATATATATAGTTTGAATAACACGTCATCATGATATGTACAACAACTAATGTTCAAGAATTTGTTTATATCGAATTTAAAAACAACCCATTATAAATGAAGTTCTTGAAATTAATTCATACCCTCTTACGTAATAAATTTTAACTTTTAATGGAATGAAACGCGATGTGATGATTCTAAGCTTATTGAATCTTTTTTGAGTTAGACGTTTATGACAGGGATTTTCAAATTAATTGAGTTGTTGTTTATTATATTAGTCCAATGGTATTTCTATTGTTAACGATCGAAATGTTACCGAATCGGAAGCATAATGTCTTAATTATTGGTGTTCTAAAACATTTTTACCGAGTTGTTCAACTTCGAAAAGAATTATAATAACACTTAAGAGATAGTATCTATCGCTTCCAACTTTAAACGTTCATTACTATGCTTTTTTCATCAATTGGAACTGACTTATTACACGGAGCAGACAGGCAGAAAAACCCTAGTTAGTTGTTTTTGTAATACAAATTCAATTAGATTAATATCATAGAACATAAAAATAAAAAAAAGTATCACCTTACGGGTTAGACATTAACTCATTATCACGCCAATGAGTCTTATCTTAATGTTGACAATGGAAAACTGTATGACTCTTTGAATGTATAATATATTTTTTGAGAAATTTATTTTAATGAAAAAAAATTATTATAAGAAGTAATATATGCACCAATTTCAATTTATTTTTCCTTTGGCAATAAATCTTTATTATATTATAACTTTAAACCTACACTAGTAATAACGACCTCTTCGTATTGTAGCGTGCATAATATTAACAAATGGAGCACTTAAATATTCATGCAAACAAAAAGCAAATATAAACGTATAGGGATAGTAGTAATTTTTCCTGAAGCTATGAAAAACTTTTATCAGATTTCGGTCTTAAAAACATTTCTGCTATCTTCCCGTTCCAAGAGTAACAAGCTTCGTCCCAACTCACGCCACGTGCCAGTTCACATATAAATGGTTCAAAAGATCGGGAGAGACTCTGCTCTAACCCGAAAGATATTATTTTCACCATATGCATCTTATTTCATGTATGTACATGATATTTATCATTGGAATTACTGTTGTTTTATAATGCATCATTTGTTGCTATCATGTACAATATGTACAAGTGGGCGTATCTTATATGAGCAAAATGATTGCATTTTCTTTTATAAACTGTACTTCTCTACATGAGACAAGTTTTATTTCAAGATTACTTTGCTGAAATATTCATAAGGTTGAATGCGTACATATTCGTATTTTATGGATTGAGAAGGTAGTGCGTCACAACTGGTAAACTTAATTAAAAGTTTCAAATAGTATAACATCCAGGACGTTAATACATGCTTTGATTATTTTCCTCTTTAAAAGATAACAGTGCATATATAGAATAAATCTGAATATCATGGAGTTAGCTCTAAGTTTTACTTTAGTGAAAATTATCGAAATTGAATAAAAATAATTATTTTGATTCAATGCATCACACAGCGAATTAATTAATATTTCGAAAACCGGAAAGTTTAAGGAGGAATAAGAAATTGCATTCTTAACCTTCTTAACC
Source organism: Perna viridis (assembly GCA_037379345.1). Classification (NCBI taxonomy): domain Eukaryota; kingdom Metazoa; phylum Mollusca; class Bivalvia; order Mytilida; family Mytilidae; genus Perna; species Perna viridis. The sequence continues at coordinate 5,641,513 of CM074511.1, read as the reverse complement.
ATATATTTTTTTAAGTTGCATCAAATAAACGCCGCCGAAATGAAAATAGAACAAGGTGAATGTAACACTTAACACTTGGTATGAGATAATATTACCAAAGAAACGGACAGGAAGAAAAGGGAAGAGTAATCCAGGGACAGAGACAAGGCATGGAATACAGACAAACACAAAAAAGGGCATAAAATAACTGAAATAGTACATATAAAGTAAACAAAGTAAATAAGGAACTCGGACTCCACTTTAAACTGACCAGGTGCACCGGTAGGGTAAGCGTCTTCTGATTTTCTAGAAACATCCACCGAGTCATTAAAAGTCAAGTTCGGGTAGAAGAAAGAAAAAAGGAAAACTATGACACGTTGAACAACTAAGTTTTCATGGTGCAGATGGAAACACCGTAACAATGATTTGTTCATGATGACGACCATAAAACTTCTGTAGTGATGACTTCAATCTTGTAGCAACTTAACCCTTTTCCAGAAGCCTAATTGTGAGAATAGCGCGATATACAGAGTCTGCGTAGTAACAGCAGGCTCTGGCACAACGTATGAGTTGTGATACTTAAAATCCATACGCAGGTGCTGAAGGGATGATGTCACAGATGAAAGAAAAGTTGACAATACAGAAGTCATAAAGTTTGTCGTATAGTTTGATCAATAGTTTCCCTTTTGTTTAACTATAATACGTCATCTATATAGCGGAAACTGAGATTAAAGAATCTAGCTAAACGATGTTCTTTCTTTCGGATCAGATCAGCTATTTAGTCAGTCTCATAAGTGAAGGAATAGGATAGCAAGTAGAGGAGCACAATTTGTTCCCATTGGAATGCCGACCGCTTGTTGAAAAAAGACATTGGACAAGTATGAGGAATCTCTACCAAATATCAATACAGGGAAAATAACGTAAACTTATAGAGGAGTCTGAAAAATTCCCAACGATGTTAGAACTGTCAAATTTGCAAAGCAATTTTTTCGGTCGTTCCCTTCGCGGGACTCGAACTCGTACCGCTGTGACATCTACCATACATGGTGTACTAAGTTACAGCCCTAAATTAATCCTACGAGGAGGAATGACCCGGCCAGCGAAAGCTTTATTTTATATAGCCTAGCTGGCCGAGTGGTCAGGGCGCTTTCTTTTATTTTCTATGAATTCCGTAACGACATCCCCATTATCATCTATCCTTGCCTACTTAGTAACATTTCATGTGTTTCAGTTTTGATTTTTTCAGAAATATCTTTTTTCTTCGACCTTCATCGAGAAACACGCCAATCATCATGCAAGAAGCAGGAACTAATCAAATTTGCGGAGCGCGTAGGTTTATTTATTCATTTCTGTTTCAGTGGGGATCGTGATGTTCGTCTTTAGTCTAAGTTTTTTCAGTCCACGTTGGTCTTCCTGGCGTTGTTTAGTCAACAACAAATTTGCTCGCATTTGTACACATCTTAAGACTCGCAATCAAACAAAAGGTTGTATTAAATACCACGCTCTAAATTGGTCATTTCCAAATGTTCCCTGTATTCTAATAAAATCAATTAAAAATATTGAAGTATGTGCTGTGATGCAAAATATCATGTCCTTTTTTACGCGTGGCATTTCAAACGTTCAATAAATTTTAACCTTATCAAAATACAGTAATTTTTATTGATTTAAAAAAAAATGGACCAAAATGCATCAAACGATTCCGCAGGATTACATCAAGAATTTTAGCAACCAGTTTCTGGTTTAATACGACATTAAAACATTTCCCAGTATTTTTATAAATCTTTTTTTATAGAATTTCTTTCAGACACCAGTTTCGAAATCATTAACATGGTATTATATGGAACAATTTTAGTTCGTAGTTATTACAAAATCAAATTTCATCGGAAAAGGAGCATATCATTTTTGGCATTTAAGCAATATAATTTTACAGATTTTTTTGTTCATAAATGTGAATAACACTAGAGCTTTGGTTTATATCAAATTCGGTATTGAAAATAAGTATTGTCCGATTAGTAGAAATTTTACATGATATTGAGTGAAACGTGTTCATAATACGCACATGATTTTTGTTAACTTTACATATCATGGATAGGCTTCTGGAACAGGGTTATGTAGCTACAAGATTGAAGTCATCACTACAGAAGTTTTATGGTCGTCATCATGAACTCGTGGATCGTTATGGTGTATCCATCAGCACCATGAAAACTGATTTATTCAACGGGTCATGGTTTTCCTTTCCTCGTTTCTAGAAAAGCAGAGGACGCTTACCCTACCGGTGCACCTGGTCCATGCTCCCAGTTTTTAGTGGAGTCCGAGTTGCTCATTTACTTTTGTTACTTTGTATGTATGATTTTAGTTACTTTACGTTCTTTTTTGTGTATGTCTGTTTTCCATGTCTGGTCTTTGTCCCTGGATTACATTCTTTTGATTACCGCTATAGGTTACAGACCACCAATTCAACCAATGAGCATTTGGAACGTATGCAAAAATAGTCCTGCGCAGAAATTACCCCTGTTCCTCATAGTGCTGTGAAAAAAGTTCTCATCTTATTTAAAAATTTTAAACAGTTTCTGAAAGGAAAAACATTTCTGTACATTTTATAGGTGCATTTTGCTTCTTGTGATGTGAAGCCTAATCTCCATAATGATTTTTAAATATACCCCTATCTTGTGAAAACACTGGGATTTCCCATGCTATTTATAGACCCTTCACTTCCGGTGACCAGTACTGCACTGCAAGTCTGCTAACCCCACCTGCCATTCTGAGGATTGTGAGCTGACATATGTAGAATCATGCTGATATATAGTCCTCTGCAGGTTAAAGTTAAGGTAAAGTCCAGAGAAGCCATTGAATATTGTCAAATTAGCATAGAAGCCTATGGGAAGTGGAATTAGTGGTTTTTAGCCTATAACCTTGGTTCCCTTGATTACTCTTTGTACGATGATTTGGCCTGTTATGTTCGATTATACTTGTTCGACAAAGATTTTTTTCGATTTATGTCATAACTATCATATTATCTTTCAAGTAGTTAAATTTTGTTTTACTGTTCGATGATGATTACCTTTCTGTGTAAACTAAAATAGCAATGTTAAAAGTTCTGCACCATAAAGGGAGTTTTTATTCGTTCTTGGTTTTCTCCGATGAAGCAATGTTTCGTTCTTGTTCATATTCGATATCTTATAATTTAAGTTCTATGACTTAAAGTTAAATCAATATTCTAAAAATGAATAATTTTGAATTAACTTTGGTTTAATTTCTTTCGTTAATAAAAAAAAACATCGTCCTTTTAATGACTGCTTTGTAATGTTCATATAAGAAGCTAAATTCTGCGAACTCAATGTGTTTTAATCTCTTACTATCAGAGAAACTTTTGTATATACACATCCTAGAAATTTAACTTCATAACATTTGAGTTTTCTAATCGGAAACACATTTGAGCGATGATTTATTCATTCAATACTCGTTCGTGGACAAATATATATGCATACACATATATACGCCATTTATGCATCTAGAGTGGAAACTTAAAAAAAAAAAACTATTTTATGGTATGTAATAAATATCCTAAATGGAGAAAGGCTCTTTTCTCCTGAAAATCACATATCCTTGGATTTTCCATGTCAAGTAACATAATTCAAAATATTTACTTTTACTTCAAACAACAAAGTTCGGTGCTTGCACTGAATAGTGGGAGTTGACGTCAGATGACGTCCGATATATATATATATATATATATATATATATATATATATATATATATATATATATATATATATATATATATATATATATATATTGAATGTTTCCCCGGGTATCCGAATTTATTTTGCAAGCGAGTGCAAGCAACCAAAAGTGGGAATATAAAGATTATCGAATTTATTAGCCTACGGTACGATTATCATTATTATTGCATGTTTTTATCTATGTAACATGGGACTGAATCACTATTAAGAACTTTGGGTAAGATAGGAAGTCGTTTTTATATTGACATAGGTGATTTTCAATGAAAACGTCATAATTAAATGTTTAAGTATACTTGTGACTATACTCGGGGTCACATACATAACGTACTGTTCAAATTTGAAACAAAATTGGTCGGTCTTCAGTTTTATTGACACCTATCGATATTTAAAATGTGTCCTTATATAGATAGCAGTGTTTTATCGAATGTTCCTAGTGTAATAAATTACCATAATTCACACTGTGAAAAAAAGTTCTCCCGTCAAAACGTAACAACTTTGAAATCAATCCGTCAATTACAGAATTGAAATTCATTTTGAAAAAATCCATATAATAAATAGGATATTCAACTGGTTATCGTGAATAACCAAAATATGATTACTGATGCCAAGAACGCTTGAGGATTTAACTCATGATCCGAACAAGTTCCGCACACTCGTTAAATCTAGGCGTTCTTCGGCACTCGTGATAATATTTTGGTTATTATCTCTATCCAATTAATGATCATATTATTAAATAACTTGTAACTTATGAAAAAAAAAAAGAAAAAAACACAACAAAAAAAAAATCACTTGTAAAATCGATCGGTATTACTTATGGAGCACAGGACCTATGCACCCGGTCCATACTTTTTAATGAGGTCCATGTTGCTCATTTTCTTTAGTTATTTTTGTACGTGTTATTTTTGTTACTTCATTATCTTTATTGTGTGTGTCAAATTTTCGTGTCTAGTCATTATTCTTGAATATGTTCTTATGATTGATTGATTGATTGATTGTTGGGGTTTAACGCCCGAGTAGCAATATTTCACCTATATTTAGGCGATGAACATGAATGATAAAATGAACTATAATGTATTGGAGAGAATTGGAAAACATATTTTTTTCCGATGAAGGCAAATAACATAAAACTATTTTTCAAAATAAATCGATTTTGAAAACTACAAAAGTAAAGTTTAGTGGCTTTTTATCTGAAAAAATATGAATACAATTTGAAATGCACTCTACATCACATCAAAACTCTTATGTATTCTATGAAGCAGCCACGTTCGTTTACATTTTAGACTATTAAAATGACAAACCCATGTTATCCGGTAATTCCGTAAAGTAATATTTAATGAAGTCTGTTCATTTGAGTTCTATAAGTACAATGTTAAATTGTCCTTAAATCTCTCTGAAAAGTTCATCACGTTACGTATCGTTAAACATCTCTAATATTATTCAATTCCCAAAATGGCGTCGTTACAAGGAAAACAATTATGGGATGTTTAGATCCGTTTTAATTTGCATTAGAATAGCTATCAATGATTTGGCTACTATTTTAAGTTGGAACCCTGCAGGCACATCTCATTAACGTCCTATTGAACGATGTAATTCAGTGATCAAACATTGAAAACAATTTCATTATCTTATTTCAAAAAATCATTTATGGTTGAAAGAATCTGCTATTTAAAAATCGATGCTTTCAAATTAAAATTGATATTTTGATACATTATAAACGAATTTGAAATAGTAATTGGTGTAGCTGACACACTTGCTGAGAAAATTCATGAATAATTTGGTATGAAACACGGTCTGATAAAAATTCTTGAAAGAGAAGTTAACAAAAGCCACCACTCCCAAAACAAACACAACGCAATATGATTAAATGAAAATAACTATAAATAAAAAAGAGTGTTTTATTCGAATCAGGAATATTGTATTATCTGCTTCGTATATTGATAAAACTTATATGACTGTGCTTATGCAAACATTAGTATTTAGTTAGTCTTGGATGTTGCTTTAAATATCAACCCTCATATTGACAACCACTGCAGAGGCATTTTCATGTCATGAACTTCTACATAAATACCGTTATTCTCAGTATGTGTAACATGCATTGCAAACAAAAAAAAACAATAACAAAAAAAAAAAACCAAAAACGAAAAACAACAAAAATAATAGTTATCTATAAAAAAAATATTCAAATCATATTGTAAATAAATTCATAATAACCAATGATATTTCAATACTATTAGGGCTTATAATCTTTATGTTTTACACAATAGTTGATCTTTGCTATTGGTGTTGTTTTTCGACTGCTGGTGTCTCATTCATTTTGAGTTAAATGTATGCTTATCGTATGATATCAGTGTGCTATTCCTTTCTTGTTTGCTTTATTGTTTTTTTTAGTATGCAAGTCGCATTCCATTAAAACCGTGGCTTTTAATTAGTTCAGTTATTAAACTTAGGCAAAGCAACACTAAATCAACCAATGGGCTTTTAGAACATACGCAAATATAACCCACAAACTGTAGTGCACATCAAATCATATCTCAAAAAATGAACATATTTTTAGCAGGGAATCATATTCTTTTCTATGTTCATAAAATGGTCTCTGTGTTCGACAATTTTGGTCATTACTGCGTTTTCGTATTGTTTTGTTAACTTTTTATTTATTTTGAAGATGTGTCACCTTTCATTTACCGTGGATTTTGTTACTTTTGTTGTTGGGGCCTTCCAGTGCTTACTCATTTATTGAAGACCTTTTGGTGATCTATATAAGTATTTACTATTTTTATAAGTGTTAAACGATGGTGCATTTGTTGCGTTTAACCATATCTTTTCCTACTGTAAGTTGTTGAATAAAAATATTTACAAGTTCTATTATATGACCCTTTTTTGAAATTTCGTGGATTTCCCGCTCTGTCTTTAGCTCAATGACTTCTAGTATCCAGTATCGCACTACAAGGTAGTAAACCTTCTTTGATATTTTCACATCCATTAGTGTACACATGCAACACTTAGTAGATATATAGTCTTCTTCACATTAAACGTGAGGTAGAACACCTATTAAACATTGAACATAGCGTAATCAGCAATGGAGTAAGTATATTTACTTTATTTCCTCTTGTGCAGAGATTTTCACATGAATAAAAACGGGGTTATTAATATACATATGAATTACATAAAAATGTACTTATTATCAGAAAGAAATTACACAGCAGGTGGTCAACAATGTCCTTTATGGAAAGTTTGCAAATCCTGAAGGTGTACTGTACGCAAATTTTACTGAAAAAGTCAAGTTCATCACTTTCTAGTTCGGAATCGGTATTGCAGGATAAGATAGTAACAGTAAAGTTAATTGGTGCTAGACTGTTTATGTATATTATTTTAGAAATTCATCTCAGACATTAAAAACATCCTGTTGATAATGTGATGTAATCAGAACGTCCTAAAATGCAAAAAGTTGGTTGTACAGATATACATACCGAGTCGTTCAGTTTTACGACCAACAAAATAAGCGATCAAATGAAGTACTTTTTTTCGTTACAAGTCTACCAGCTAATTATATTGAAATTATTCTGTTATTTCATTAAAGTGATTTTAGTACCAGAGAAGAGACACACAGGAAAGCCAAACATCGTTAACTAAACAAAATTAGATGTTTACATGTTTACGAAATGATATTCTCAAAATTCAATTGTCGAAACTATAATTAAGAACACATTAACTCATACCAATAGCGCCAACAAAACGTTTTGTTAATAACTACAAAAAACTGCAGTAATAAGCATTTTTTACTTGACGCATGGAATTTCAGCACAAACATATTTGAATTGTGACATTGTTACAAGTCGGGTTGTTCTTTGATCCGAATACTATATATAAGTTAACCAATCTAGGTACGAAACATCTCAGACCAGTTTATGCTACTTTAAGATAAACCATATTTAAGTTGTAATTATGAAAAATAATAAATAGAATCTTGAACTATGTGTCGTTCTAACATGGATATTATGGATATATTCACATTCCGTAGAGAGTAATTTGTAGTCAAAATTGTGTAGTACAACGGCGAAACCGTAATAGTAAACACCGCTGGCATCATACAAGTAGATCGTATAATCATCAATCGAGTTAAAATTGGAAAAGCATGTACTATAAATAAAAATAGCCAATGTTCAATCTAGTTGTCCCCTTTTATTTTCTTCTCTGTGTTTAGTAAATAGTATCTCAAACTAATTATTGCCTTGAAAACTGCGCAAAACCAGGATAAAAATGCACTTATACTGCATATAAAAGCATACCAGTTTACTTTTTTAAAGAGTAACTATAAATAAATGTATAGATGGTCTATATAAATAATTAAAAGTTCGGTCTGCCATCATGAATGATCCGCCTAAATATTGAATTAAAATCTGTCCTGACAATTATTGTACACAAATCTCAGAGACGCTACACATCAAAATAAGATTATTTTGTTAGGCACAGTCAGATAATAATTTGTAATCAATTTATATGACATATATATACAAGGTTAAGCATTATACTATTCAAAATAACTTATATGACAGATATATACAAGGTTAAGCATTATAATATTCAAAATAACTTATATGACAGATATATACAAGGTTAAGCATTATTATATTCAAAATAACTTATATGACAAATGTATACAAAGATAAGCATTATAATATTCAAAATAACTTATATGACAGATATATACAAGGTTAAGCATTATTATATTCAAAATAACTTATAAAAATCTAACGAGTTTGTATGAGCCATTCTTTAAATAGCAATAAAATCATAGCAACAACTCTTTTCTTTGAGTCATCATTAAACCTTTGCAGCATATAAACAGATGTCTCTTTCGCTGGAAACTGAATCTAAATTACATTAGATTATTTATTTCTACCTGCATTTGATGCCTGTCGTTCTTTGTTGGGGTTCGCCGTAGACTGTTGAGATCGCTGAGAAGCTTTGATTTACATTTTTTGTATTCTATATTCTTTGTTGTATTTGTCTGTTTTCCATGTCTTTGTCCCCGTATTACACTTTTTTTTAAAGCTAGAATCTAGGTTCTTTTGATTACTATTCCACTTCGAGTGAAACATATGACGTCGTTGTGAAGTCCTTGTGTATGAATTTGAAGTGAACACGCTTCCTGAAGTCGATTAAATGAATCTATCACAAAATTATACAAAGCGGGATAACTCTGCTATAATGTAAGGCGACTTCCTCCCTAATGTTAATCCAATTTATACTATTTCAAATTGCTGATGTTGCCATATCAATTTACTTGGTTTGATTTGACTTACAAATTAATTTATGATACAGTCTGTTTGTGAGCTATATTGAAAGTGTAGGGTCTTTCCAAAATGCCTTCGTTCAGCCATTTTACATAATTAAGAAAATACTAATGGCAATTAACTAACTTTTGAAACGTTAGATATGCAAACATATTAGCAATTATTAATTTAAGTGCATGCTAGTATTCAGGAAGTATGGTCATAAATAATTTGTAGGAATATAAATAGCTTTTAAGATGACAAAAACAATATAAAATATATATCGAAAATATTAGAGTATATATTCAGCTGAACTTTAAATGTCAAACATCAGCGGAATGAATATGATACATGAAATTTGATTCTACTACAGTTGTTTCGATATTAATTATATGCTTCATATTAAAATAACTATTGATATTGTTGTAGTAAACTCCAATAAAGATAGTCTGAATTGCAATCGTATTCTTTTTTACTTGTACATGTAATAGATATTTTTTAAAATCTACATTTTTATCAATATAAAATGCCTTTAACAGAGAAAGCTTTACCGCGTACTGTCCAACTGGGAACACCATAATCAACATCAATCAGGTTTCACAATAAAAGAAAGATGTTTGGAATGGCAAACTATTAGCCAGGGTGGACTAGAAGGCATAAACTGTTTTAATTCCGTATCTAATACTACCAATTCAAGTTTGAGATAAAAAAATATATATACATTATTCCTATTACCTTATTAATGGAAAAGGAATATATTCTAAATGGCAATGTTGGTATTATTCTTTTATGACGCAAAATAAATGTCAAAGTAGGATTCTTAATGGAGCTTTTTCTTGTTGTTCATTATCAAGTTTTCAAGACTATAATAATGATACCTTTACATAGCTTACGTTAATAATATAAAAGGTATGACGATATAGGTCAAGTTTGGTAAGAAAAGGAATCAACAAAAATCACATCATTTAAATGTTTTAACATAACTCAACATACGAACTAATTACTCGATTTATTCGATTGTTAATAGCAACATTCAACCACTTTGCTAATTATGATAGATGTTATTTTTTTTCCATGTAGGAAGATATAGGGTTTTCAGTTCTTCCGAAAATAAACACCCATACATTAGTACAACTGAAAAAAAATTATTTAATCGTCGTAAATCTGTTATTAAAGGTTGATATATGTAATTATTCAACTCGTCTACACCTGTACATTGTAGACATAATAACAAGCTAAGGTGCGTATGATTTTAGTTACTTTATGGTCTTTGTTGTGTATGTCTGTTTTTCATGTCTGGTCTTTGTCCCTGGATTACATTCTGTTTATTACCGCTATAACCTTGGTTCCCTTGGTTACTCTTTCTTAATGTTTGAGTTGATGTAAAGAAACTAATAAATCACAAAGACAATAACAAAAGTAAACGATCTGATTAACCTGTACTGTATTTAAATTGTGTTTGAAATTGTTAAAGTTCATTTATAAGCGATTAGTGTTAATTTAAATCAAATCCATTTTACCACAGAAGTATACTTCCTTTCTTCAACATCTGATCTGCAGTTTTATAGATTCACTTCCTCCCAAAAGTTCTTTCTACATTATCACGACACGGATCAGGCGGTAAAAATAATTTTGGAAGCCTTTCGGACCAACCATACAATCTGCTTAACATCAGTGGAATTAAAGCGACATGAAACACGTGAACAGCATACCAAAATTCTGAATATATATATGATTGGTATTTTTGTATTTAGAAACCACTGGGTCACCACTTTTGGTAGATCAAAGATCCCAAGGTTATAAACCAAGACTTAGTGTCTGATCTGAAATATACATCAAATACAATAAACCGAAATTTGTGGTAGCACAAAATTCGAAACCCGTCTGAAACATTGAAATTAAACATGAGCTTGTAGTTTGTTAGATATACTAGGATAGAAATTATCGGTGTCGGATTTTGCTTTTATTTCGATATTTTCAGTGTTTAATACTACTTATAGACAATTTATTTTGAATCTGGAACTTCCTAACAGGATGGATCTAATGTTGCTGATGAGAGGTTACATGAATCACGTGTACGTCATACCGTGATGTATTTATTTAATTAGTATTATAATTTTATATTAATATTATAATATCATTTAATTATTAATATTATTGATATTTTTGCATTTATTAAATGAAAAAAAAAACGGGTTGAAAGTGTTCATAGATTTTTACAGTTCAGAATAATTCCACTTGAGAATAATGCAAAAGCAGCATGCAATTAGTTTACCACTAAAGTTATGAATATCCTGTAAAAAATACGAAGAGATTTCCTGCCAAAATTTTAAAACCAGTTTATACTATAAGCAGTAATTTTTGCATCTAACTGTATTAACAAAACATTTCTGGGGTAACAAACATTGCAAGGTCTATTCAAAGTATCCCCCAAATACATCAAGGCTTCTGAATAAGTAACACAAAGATCATGGAAAGTTTTGACAAAAAAATGGTAATAAAATTAATGGTTTAACAGATCATAGAAATCATCATTTTTTTCAAATATTGTTAATATAAGCACTATTGGCAAAATAATACTCTCAACAAAGTGAATAATATCCAATATGAACGTCATTAGTAAAATGTTCAACTTACAAATTGTGTTTAAATAATAACCATACATGAAAAAACAAAAAAACAAACAAAAAAAAAAGAACAAAAATAAAAACAAAAACAAAACAAAAAAAAAAAAAAAAAAAAAAAAAAAAAAACCCAAAAAACCAAAAACAAAAAATACAAAAAAAACTCCCAAGAAAATCAAAAAGAAAAAAAAACGACAACAAAATAGTATCTTGAATACTTAAAACAGCGAAACAAAGCTCACGGCTACTCTCATTGGTGAACGCGGTGATTTCTCGATCTATGTCATGCAATTTTAATTCATTCATGTATTTATAACTTTATTTCTCAACAAAACGTTATTTTAGACTTTAACTACTTTTTTTCTATATTTTTGCAGCTGGATAATGTGACCTCCACAAATTCATTATTAAAAAAAAACTAGTGGATATGTCAACCGAAATGTTAATCGCCTCCAATTAACCGAACTTTCGTCTATTGTCACCTGAAAAAATCCTGGTGATTTCAATCAGTTAAAACAAGACACTTATATGTTGATAAATAATTTTAAAAAAATCTAGGAAATACCAAAAAATTCAAATATACCCATCATACTTCAAATGTGTTGCATATCATAGGCAGCATAATATGTGGGATGGTCACAAAGGGAAAAAAACCATCAAAGTAGCATACTTTACATATAAGAATGGAACATTACCTGAAAAAAAAAATTATTATTGTAAACTTCATACGACTACGCAGACTTTTTATATCGCCCAAGACGTCTTACAATTAAGCTCCCGGAACAGGGTTATGTTGCTTCAAGATTGAAATCATCACTACAGAAGGTTTATGGTCGTCATCATGATCGTTACAGTGTATCCATCTGCACCATGAAAACTAATTTGTTGAATGTGTCATAATTTTCTTTACTTCTATCGTCTATCCCGGACTTGACTTTTTATGTGCAAATCGGCGAATGTTTCTACAAAAGCAGAGGACGCTTACCCTACCAGTGCACCTGGTCCATGCTCCCAGTTTTTAGTGGAGTCTGAGTTTTGCATTTAGTTTTGTTACTTTGTATGTATGATTTTAGTTACTTTATGTTCTTTGTTGTTTGTCTATTTTCCACGTCTTGTCTTTATCTCTGGATTACATCCTTTTGATTTCCGCTAGGATCTTGGTTCCCTTGATTACTACATTTTACAGAGTTATCTCCCCTTTCCAATGTAACTTTGCATAGGAATTTTGAAATGCTTATTTTGAGCTTTCCGTTACTTAGATATTTTTCGACTTTTTTCATTTTATATATGGGTAAAATGCTTAATATCTGAATTAAAACATTTTCTGTTGCAATTTGTTTTAGTCTGGAATTCATTTTAAGGGGACTGAATATAAAAATGAAAATATGTCATAAAACGAATTACTTTGTATGTATACAAAAGATTACATAAGAGTGTTGATGTACTACCGGTTATCTTCTATGATGTTTGTACCAGTAATACGGTCACTGCGTAGTGTATAGAACAGGAAGAAATCAGATATTGCTAAAGGATCATCATAAATATTTATATGATAACATGTCATTGAAACGTTAAACGACATCGTGTAATATATTTATTATACAAAACAAAAATATTTAAAGAAGTTACTTATCAGTTTTCAAAGGTAAAGACGCTTTAATATAACCTTGGGTAGATGCTGATTTACCTCCCCGAATTTGCTATAAAATGTCGTTAAACAACAAAATGATTTTGTATTTTTTCCTGGTTTAATGTTCACTTTGATTATTTCCAGCTTAGGTAGAAAAGAGAAAACAGACGTAGTGGGATGATTACAAAATTGATCACAATTGTGTAAAACATTTTTTTTCTAAAGGAAGTATTCGTTAAATTATTAAGATAATGATTTATGAAAATGAAATATCTATGTACATGTAGATGCAGAAAAGACCAAATGATAAAGACAAATAAATGCAATGTAGATAAATGCAAATATACAAATTAAAAACAAAACAAAACACAAAAAAGTCAAAACAAAACATAGAAGCAAAACAAAACAAAAAAAAGGACAAAAAACAAAACAAGACAAATAAATGCAATGTAGGTAAATGCAAATATACAAATTAAAAAAAAACAAAACAAAACAAAACACAAAAAAGTCAAAACAAAACATAGAAGCAAAACAAAACAAAAAAAAGGACAAAAAACAAAACAAACCCCCCCCCCCCAAAAAAAAAAAAAAAAAAAAATTGGGCATACGTTAATGAAAAATGTTCTACATTTAGGAACATCTAAGTACTTGGTAAAATGTAACATGGGCACATCGTGCAATTCGTCGTATAATTAAAATAAAAACACAATGCAATTTACCCGAGAAGCTGTATTCTGTAAGCGTAATCAAAACACACGTTGAGATAAAACATTTAGATTGTACATCTGAGCTTCCATTAAGCTGGCCTCAATCTATTCTTTGTCATTAAATACTCGTTTCTTGAAGTTTCAAGGGCCAAAAAACAGTCAATATCTTGCCTCGGTTTGATATATATGTGCCAATGGGAGTATATACCGTATATTACTCGCTGAAATAGAGTAAATTAGTAGAGTAATCTCTTGAAAATTGGATTCATCCATTATATCACACAGAACATCTTAACGGGGTAAATTTCAATCTGTAATTTAGAAAGTATTTAATTTTAATTAAAAGGTTTATAAATCATATAATAAAACTCAGTTGGTGTTATCAAATCTTAGTGCACGCAGATTTGACAATAACTGTGCTTTGTATCCATGTATAAAAGCGTGAACATCAATCTTTAAATGACAAAATTAGATCGTCGTAAGTTGTGTACAATGAGAGTTCAACTTTATAGATTTTAAATTTAATACGATAAACACAGTTAAGTATAGGATAATATAGTATATAGATTGAACCATTGTCAGCTTTCCTTGCTTTTTATAGGCCTTCTTTTACTTTGTACTGAAAATTACTATTCATTAGAGTTTCTTACAAAGTTTTGTAAATTTTCATTAAACATAAAGTCAAATTTACCTGTTATTTTACATTTCGGACATTTAAACAAAAATTGAAGAAAATATTTAAATGAACTTTGCTTCTCCGGAGGTTTAATTTTCAAACAGATTCTGCCCAAGAAAATCGGAATAAAACTTTCGATCAAACACTGGTCACACTCATGCTAGATTTGATCAGACACTAGTGACGCTCGTGCTAGAATGTCAAACACTGGCGACACTTATGCTAAAGGCTAAAAACCACTAATTCCACTTCCCATAGGCTTCTATGCTAATTTCACAATATTCAATGGCTTCTCTGGACTTTACCTTAACTTTAACCTGCAGATGACTATATATCAGCATGATTCTACATATGTCAGCTCACAATCCTCAGAATGGCATGTGGGGTTAGCAGACTTGCAGTGCAGTACTGGTCACCGGAAGTGAAGGGTCTATAAATAGCATGGGAAATCCCAGTGTTTTCACAAGATAGGGGTATATTTAAAAATCATTATGGAGATTAGGCTTCACATCACAAGAAGCAAAATGCACCTATAAAATGTACAGAAATGTTTTTCCTTTCAGAAACTGTTTAAATTTTTAAAATAAGATGAGAACTTTTTTCACAGCACTATGAGGAACAGGGGTAATTTCTGCGTAGGACTATTTTTGCGTACGTTCCAAATGCTCATTGGTTGAATTGGTGGTCTGTAACCTAAAGCGTCACTTTTTGTCTTAGAAAAAATAAATAACTATACAGGTATCTTCCTACACACATACTGAATGCATTTGCAAAGTTTCAGTGAAATGTGACAAGCACTTTTTTAAATATTTGATTTTTAAATATAGGGTAACCAAGTTGTGCGAGCAAAAAAGTGAAAATATTCTACCATACTGAAATGCATTAAATATTTGCAAAGAACTTTTTCTGACTTTTCAAATAAAAAATATCAATCACAACTTGTTTTTTAACAATATTAATGAAGAAATAGTTTTAAAAGTAATCATTTTCTGAGAAATTGGTCTATTTTTAAAAATTTATTTCTGACATGCCTCCCCCTTTTTCTTGATCACATGTCAAACATCCTAAATCTTTAAATTTTCACAAAAGGTGATATATTTGGCTTTAAATTTGTAAATACAGTGTTTTCACATTAAAACATGACCAGTAAAGGGCACCTAAAGCAAAAAAAGTGCTCAATAATGGATTTTCCATGTTGCCATAGGGGAATGCTTATATGGCCTTAACCGCAGTAATGAAAGTGAGTTTTTCCTCATTTCTAACCTAATTTTTGCTCAAATCTACACAAAACTTGATTTCAAGTGCTTATTACTACCATATTTAGGTAAATATAGCCCTCAAAGTTTAATATTTGATATTTTTACTAAATTTTCTACACTTTTTACAAGATAGGACATAAAAATCAGCCAAAAAGACCAATTTTCCATAATTTGGACCTATAACTTAAAAAAATGCATATTTTGAAGGATTTTTGTAGTGTATTCCTCTCATGGCAAAGTTAACAAGATCTTCAAGTAGTTTAAAGCTATTTCAAGAAACTTTTCATTTTGCCATGGCTTCAGCTTAAGGCTAAAAACCACTAATTCCACTTCCCATAGGCTTCTATGCTAATTTCACAATATTCAATGGCTTCTCTGGACTTTACCTTAACTTTAACCTGCAGATGACTATATATCAGCATGATTCTACATATGTCAGCTCACAATCCTCAGAATGGCATGTGGGGTTAGCAGACTTGCAGTGCAGTACTGGTCACCGGAAGTGAAGGGTCTATAAATAGCATGGGAAATCCCAGTGTTTTCACAAGATAGGGGTATATTTAAAAATCATTATGGAGATTAGGCTTCACATCACAAGAAGCAAAATGCACCTATAAAATGTACAGAAATGTTTTTCCTTTCAGAAACTGTTTAAATTTTTAAAATAAGATGAGAACTTTTTTCACAGCACTATGAGGAACAGGGGTAATTTCTGCGTAGGACTATTTTTGCGTACGTTCCAAATGCTCATTGGTTGAATTGGTGGTCTGTAACACCAATCAGACCTACTCGATCAGACAATAGTGACGCTCGTGCTAGAATGTCAAACACTGGCGACACTTATGCTGAACTCGATCAGACAATAGTGACGCTCGTGCTAGAATGTCAAACACTGGCGACACTTATGCTGAACTCGATCAGACAATAGTGACGCTCGTGCTAGAATGTCAAACACTGGCGACACTTATGCTAAACTTGTTCAGACACTTGTGACAATCGTGTTAGACTGTCAAACACTAGTGACATTCGTGCTTAAATCGATCAGACACTAGTGACACTCGTGCTAGACTGTCAAACTCTGGTGACACTTATGCTGAACTCGATCAGACAATAGTGACGCTCGTGCTAGAATGTAAAACATTGGCGACACTTATGCTAAACTTGTTCAGACACTTGTGACACTCGTGCTAGACTGTCAAACACTGGTGACGGTGACACTTATACTAAACTCGTTCAGACACTAGTGACACTCGTGCTTGACTGTCAAACACTGATGAAACTTATGCTGAACCCGTTCAGACACTAGTGACTCTGGTGCTAGAATGTCAAACACTTGTGACACTTATGCTGAATTCGTTCAGAGACTTGTGACACTTGTGCTAGACTGTCAAATACTGGTGACACTCATGCTAAACTCGATTAGAAACTTGTGACACTCGGTTATGTCTATTTTTTTTTAAGTTTTTATCTCTTCATTTTCACAAACCATTTCAGTCATCAAGATCAGAATTTAGGCAAAACGAAGTCTACATTTCTTTAACTGCATATGGGCCTGGGTATTTTTACACAAATGTTAAAGTGATAAATAAGAACTTTAATGAACCAACCAACAATATATAACTGAAGTGTTGATAATAGCTTAAATCAATAATTATTTATCGGACAAAGCCAAAGCCGTACTGTAGCAAGTCGTTTTTATTTTCTTTGAATGGTGATCCTGCAAAATTTATGGGCGGTTTGGTTCGGATTGATTTGTTTGTTTGTTGGGGTTTAACGTCCGAGCAGCAATATTTCAGCTATATCCAGACGATGAACATGAAATTGATGATAAAATGAACATGAAATGATGATGAAATGAAATAGGGATAGGACAATGGGGTCGACAAATTTTGATTGCCACTGGAATTAGGGAGACATGGGTAGGGTCGGGCAATTTAGCCTCCTGTGACGAAGCCCTAAGGTTTCTACGCTGTGAGAATACCACAGTAGGGTTCTTTAACGTGCGAGGAACATGGCATCTTTCCCAACACGGTGCACCACTATGGTTTGCGGTCAGATTTTCCGTATTATAGCCTGACAACCCCAGCATGCAACACGCCAGGGGTACCCCATTCCACCTCCTGGGACACACATCCCAGTTGCTCTGTGGGAAGAGTGCCCTAGCCCCCGGGTAGGGTTCTGAGCACTATTCAGTCGCCTTTTACGACAAGCTTAGCACTGCTGCAGGCCTATTCTTATAACACCCGGACCTGCACGGGGCAGTTCAGATTGAAAAATATGCGATTGTCCAGTTGTGAGATTTAGTACTATATGTAATCAATTTTTGTATTTCCATGGGTTGTTTTGAAGACATGCTCCATCTTCGGCTTTGTTCTAAAAACAATCCTTATTCTTAAAATATTATCAGCCAAACAGATATGTTATTTTTACTATGTAAAGTTCGTGCAACATACCTCTTTTTTTCAATATAATTTCACAACTACTCTATTTCTTCAAATGCCAAATCTTCGTCAAACTGATTAACACAAAAACTATTTACGTCAACGCTGAATAAATCAATTCATATCTATACTTTCTATATATGAAAGAGGGTTAAACTGAATTCAAAAGTAAAACTAATTCTTACTATTTCAGATAACCATGGTAACAATGTTAGTAGTATTACGTCAACATTTAGGCAATAAAGTCTGCACCAAATATAAATGGATTTAAAAAAGTAATGCTTTATCTTTGCCATTTTCTATAGCGTTATTCATTAGTGCTCTTTGCACATGTCGTTTTTGCATTTGCATAACGATATGGAAAAAATGAAGCTTGAAACCTGCATATCAAGGTTGCAACAGCTGTCAGATATTCATGGAAAGACAGATTTCATGCTGATCCAACCAAATACCTCTGATAGGGAATTTACCAAAATGAAACGAATAAATAACGTTGGAGAATATAAGCTATTGACAAGGAAATTAAACTGATTAATATACGTGGAGAATGGGTCTAATTTTAAAACGGTTTGTAGGATTATTATGCTGTTGGGAGTCAAAAGTATGATAATAGTCTACGTGTATAATCGCTTGACGTTTAAGAAAAGGTGCATGTATGTATGTTAATTCTAGATATACCCCTGTTTATTATTTATTACATAATGCTCACATTTTACAAATATTCAAGGTGCGAAAATGTGACCACTAAAATTAAACAACCATACATCAGAGAACAAAGCTCATTATGTGGTGCCGTCCCGGGACAGTTGTTGATGGAAGACAAACCACATAATCTGTATCAAGTGAAGGCAATATAGACATCAATACATCCCAGATACAATGTGAAGATACACACAATAACATGCATCAAGAAACAACAAAAGTATTCTGGTGATATACAACAACAGACATAAAAAGAAAATACTTTGATAATGTTTTATATAACAGGTTTTAATGAAATGTGTTTTCAACAACAGACAAAAACAGACAACAGAAGAACAACAAACATATATATAGAGAGAAATATGTGATGATCATTTAACAACAGAAATAAAAAGACAACTGAAACACTGTCCTGATATATTCAACAACAGACATAAAGAGACACGTACTGAAATACTGTGATAATGTATTCAGCAACAGACATAAACACAGAAGTACTATGGTGATGTATTCACCAACAGACATAAAGAGACATAGAAGTGCTCTGGTGATCTATCCAACAACAGACATAAAGAGACACAGAGCTACTGTGGTGACGTATTCAACAACAGACATGAAGAGACACAGAAGTACTGTGGTGATGTATTCAACAACGGTCATCAAGAGACATCGAAATACGGTGGTGATGTATTCAACAACTGTCATCAAGAGACACAGAAGTACTGTGGTGGCATATTCACCAACAGACATAAAGAGACACAGAAGTACTGTAGAGGCGTATTCACCAACAGACATAAAGAGACACAGAAGTACTGTAGAGGCGTATTCACCAACAGACATAAAGAGACACAGAAGTATTGCGGTGGTGTATTCACTAACAGACATAAAGAGACACAGAATTATTGTGGTGATGTATTCAACAACGGTCATCAAGAGACATCGAAATACTGTGGTGATGTATTCAACAACGGTCATCAAGAGATACAGAAGTACTGTGTTGATGTATTCACCAACAGACATAAAGAGACACAGAAGTACTGTGGTGATGTATTCAATAACACACATAAAGTGACACAGAAGTGCTGTGGTGGCGTATTCACCAACAGACATAAAGAGACAGAGAAGTACTGTGGTGATGTATTCAACAACGGTCATCAAGAGACACAGAAGTACTGTGGTGGCGTGTTCACCAACGGATATAAATAGACACAGAAGAAGTATTGTGGTGATGTATTTACCAACGGTCATCAAGAGACAACGAAAATAATTTATGTCACAATTACATATGAACCTTTAGAAAGTAGGAAAATCTGACAAATAACTTCAGATGCTGTTCAAAATCAAAATGTGTTTTTCTTTATATTCTTCATACATGTAATTCGTCAAGGTAAATCCAAACGACTTTAAGAGGATACAAAACCAAAAATTCCTTGGGATGGAGATAATGTAAAGAAAAAATGGACTACGAACTACGAAAAAAAATCTAAAACAAACTAATAGAAGGTTTAAAATAACAGAGCAAAGTGAACTCCACCCAAAAATGCTTAATTTACACAAAAAATCGTATATTGAGTGAACGTTGTGATAACATCTTGAAACTGATTACATTCGAGTTGCTATGTCATGGCTAGCACAATACAGGAAATGGAAAGTATGAAAGTTTGATAAATTTGTCGATTTGGTTGGAATTGAGTTCATAATGGTGGTCGTATGACATGTAAATTATTGAAGCACTGATTTAGCACAATACAAACAACATATGTGCATTGGGCAAGCTGTAATCTTACGTAGGAATTGAAAGGTAAAAATACCAAACGCAGAAGTATTTCATCATATAAAAACAATAAATGATACACAATAATAAAGATCATAGTGTTTATGATAGAGCTTGTTCTTTATTGCATTAAACATTAGTGTATATTATTTGTCAAGATATTTAGCAGTTTAATGTTAAAAAGTTAATGAACATTGACATTCATTGACTTCACCTAAAAACACCTTTACGGTTAGTCATTTATAAGCGCCACCTGGATGTACAGAAATAAGAATAATACGAGTTTGTTACTTGATATAAAAGAAACAGAAGAAATTAGATAAAAAAAGTTTTCCCTTCGTTCATAAAACCATAAAATAAAACGGTGTGCAAATTGGTCATAATGTTCTCTATACTACAATTATATTACCAGTTATATGTAATGCCAATATAGAATTACGGAAGCTCATATTTACAGCTCTGATACTTAACTTGATATAGATACAAAATACAAAAGAGGTACGCATTGTCAGCTGCAGTAAAAGAAAAAATATATAATTTCCAGTTTAATGTAATCATGTGTAATGCGAGGAGACTCGGATATGGGAGAAAATTACAAAGAAAGCTCAATTAACACAAGAATATACAGCGTAATGTGTGTTTATGGTTCATGGAAAGGTCTCCAATAGTAGACAAAGTAAGACATTCGAAAACTACTTCACTGCAGTCTTGTCAGTGGTCTTCCATTTTTGTCTACTTAACATTTGTAAACGAGACATTAGTAGCCGTGCACAAGATACCTGGCATTGTGTTACATACATGTCTTTGTAAGCATCAAAGAAGGCGTTAAACCCTAAAAAGTGTATTACGGAGTAAAACCCACAATCAGAAAACAATCTTGTATAAATAATTGTACTGAGATATATATAGCGAAGAAAATTATTTTGTCTTGTTGTATACGAAATAAAACAGGGGAAAATTCACAGTGCATTTTTACCAGTTCAATATGATTTTTTGCCTTGCCTTACGTGGTCACTGGATGTATGTATATACATTTGTAAATCTATAACCACGAATACACAATAAAGAACTAGGAATCAGAGATAATTCGAGTAATCCTTCGTACAGAACGTTCGACAAAGATGCGATCCCAGCTTATCACAAAACTTATATGGCCTCGTTTAATATTCGTGAGAAGTCTGAGGACCTTATTTGTATTGGACTCCAAACTAAAAAGCAATTCAAACAAAGGTACATGGTACAATCGTCTACTTGTGCAACAAAAGTGTTGACTGTGCTGGTGACCAAAGTATTTCGGCAGCAAATGAGGGAAAACAAACATGCCATGAACTTGTTTACTCTCGTAGAAGTAGTATTAAGCGTAGATTCTCAAAAACTCTAAAGATATTGTAGATAATCTTAAGTCTCGCTACTTCGCTGATATTTATTCAATTAATACTTTTGACTTTTCAATATAATATACTACCTTGCTCCACGATAATTAAAAAAAATCCCGTCTAAAATAAATCATCCATAAAGCATTGACCTGCAAGAACTATAAATTTTACAATTTTTTTTACTTTAGGCTTCGATTCAATATATTTAACAACCACAGAAAAAAAGACAAAAAACTGCTATACCGAGCAACCCGTAAGTAGTATGGCAGAGTGACAACTTATCTGCCACTTTTAGACGGACATTTAAAAAAAAATATCTGCATTCAAATGGGCACTAGTTGTGTCCCTCTCTTAGCAAATATGTTTCCTCATTCATATGTATTAAAAATTTTTCATAATCTCTTTGAAAGACAAGAAGGTTGAAGAAGCTGGATCCTTTAATTTCAAATATCGATACATTGAAGATGCCTCTCCATTAATAATCCAAAATTTGAAGAATCTCTTCCTTTTATTTCTCCCCCAGAAGTAGAAATTAGAAACACAGCTTCTTCCGTGTCACATCGTGTCACATATATAGACTTTCACCTCAGTGGTCATCTCAGTACAAAGTTATATGACAAACGGTTTTTGATTTAGAATTATAAGTTTCCATGTCTTATGTTATAATGTATGTGTACCAGCTTCCCTTGCATATGGTGTTTATATACATTCAGTTGTTAAGTTATAGCTAGTAGCCACAGTTCTCATTGCCTGAGAGTCCGGCTTTTACACCAAAGTTTGAAAAAAATGCATTACATGCATTACCTAAAGTTTTATTTTCGATATCTTATTGCAAAATATTGTGTTTCTGACAAACAGATTATGGATGATTGATTTTCATGAGATCAACAAATTTATTTTCTCTATTTTTTACTTATTTCTTATCATTTTCGCCTTGAACTTGACGTGTCTTCCGTTTAAATTTCAAGACTTATTTTGAAATTGTATTTTTTTCTTTGTTTAACTTGTAATTTTTATTTGAATTTATTATCTTATATATTAAACTTATTTATTATTAATACCTTTAGTACTGTCAGGGGCGTAGCCAGGCCTGTTTTAGTTGTACGCAAAATTACGGCTGGGGGGGTCGCTCAAGGCCCTCATTGAGTCCGGCAAGGCAATGCCCTGAGGGAAACTCCTGAATTTTAACGATTTTGGAGCCAGTTTTTCAGAGCCTGTACTACGTTCATGGTATACATATGTGATAAATAACCTTTATTTCATCTTTAAAATGTGTGTTTTTATTTTTGATACTTTTTCCGAAAGTACACAACTGCGTATTTGCGTATAGGCAGTTACGCCCCTGACTGTTTGTACACTATTACTGATTTTATCCATTTTGACCGGAAATTTTTGAAAGTATTTTAACTATTAAGGAAACGGGAGGTTTAGCGTGCTAAAAAAATCTGGATAAACCCTCTATTTCCATCGAAAATGCCTGTCGTAACTATTGCGGTTTTCCAACTTTCCAGTTTTCCCGTGATACTGCCATTTGTTATACAGACTTTCTTTTGACTATTGTCTAGATTTTATTATTTTACGAAATTAACTGATTATTGTTATGAATAACAAATTATTTAAGTGTTTGTAAGAGTCATCAAGGTAAACAAGATTATAGCGGTAATCAAAAGAATGCAATCCAGGGACAAAGACCAGACATGGAAAACAGACATACACAACAAAGAACATAAAGTAACTAAAATCATACATAAAAGGTAACAAAAGCAAATGAGCAACTCGGACTCCACTAAAAACTGGGAGCATGGACCAGGTGCACTGGTAGGGTAAGCGTCCTCTGCTTTTCAAGAAACACCCGCCGAGTTGCTTATAAAAAGTCGTCCGGGGTAGACAAACGAAGAAAAACCATGACCCGTTGAATAAATCAGTTTTCATGGTGCAGATGGATACACCATAACGATCCACGAGTTCATGATGACGACCATAAACTTCTGTAAGAATCAGGTAAAATGGGAAAAATCAGAAACATTCATGTCAAAATCCCACCTATCTAACAGTATAATATCACTCAAGGATACTTTCTCTATTTGAAAAGACCATTAGTTGATCTATGCATCACAGGCTTTGCACATAATTTTGTCAATAGAATGTTAGAAAAATAAGGTTTTTGACAGAGTGATCTGCCCTTGAAATGTTCATTTTCAGTGCATTTCAATGAAGTTATAACTCAGTGCACCAACATGATAAGGAAAATGTTGTTTTCATTTATTCTGATTGTGTAAGTAGTCAAAGTACACTATCAAAATGATGTTTCACCCACTGTCTGATTCTTACAGAGACTGACACTTTAACTTTCAATACACAAAGATCAAAATAACGATCAGAGTGTTTGTAGACTGAAATCAGGCTGCTAGTTGTACATTCAACTAACCTAGTACATGTAAGCCTTTAAAGTAGTAGTACTGGGAACACAAGAAAATACTATCACTTAATCGTACGATTAAAGGCAATAAGTAGAAAGAGTAAGCAAGGGAACCAAGATTCTAGTGGAAATCAAATGAATGTAATCCAGGGATAAAGACCAGTAATGGAAAACGTACACACACAACAAAAACATAAAATAACTGAATTATAAAAACTCACAGTATGTCACGAAAAGCTTCATCCCAAGAAATTACCTTTGTCTACTAAAACACTAAATAATCATGTGAAATATATTGTCTTTCATCATATTCTTCCTCTAATATCTTTGTCAACCTTCTCAATTCATACATTTGTATTATGGAGGGAAATATATATGAACCAAGCAATGAACGATGGAAGAACATAAAAGAAGAGATAACATAAAATTAGAAGCTAAGGAGTAAAATAGAATCAAAGGACTGAATGACTGGAAGAGATAGACTCATTGAAAGGAAAATCTCTTGTGATATACCAAATGCTCACAACACTATTCACTGTACTAAATAAATAACATAATAAATATCATGTATTTTAGTGTAAAAGGACCCCCCTGATATCTGGTCATCACCATATCTGTTCTGGATGTTTTAGTATTATTAGATGCCTCTACATAGATGGAATACTACAATCTCTTCCTGAACACAAAAGACATCCCCAGACTCTACACTGGGATCCATGTCTGTAGAAACATTGATGACAGAGCCTTTATTTCTTAGAGTCCTATAGATTTCTTCTTCAAATGTGTTGTCTTTTCACTGTTGATAATTCTGTCACTGTATCTATATCTTCTTGATATAAGAGTACATTTCTTGGATGTTTTGGGTTTTCTTTTCGTCGATATCTACATGAATTTCTGTGTTTAGTATCTTATAAGGATGTAAGGTTCTTCATCCCATTGCTCGGCAAGTTTGTGCTTACCATCATACTCAACAATATTAACTTGATAAACAGGTTATGAAATAGCATCTATTGCTTTCATGTCGTACATAGCTTTTTAATGCTCTTATAGGCGAGCACTGAACAAGGAATTCGAGGTTTTTAATGCACCTACCTAACACACGGCTATATTATATATATTGTATTTTCAGAATTGCTTGGTCGTAAAAATGGGAAGTGGTCACATTTTTATTAAATTGCAAAACAACAACAAAAAATGAGTACTTCAAAATCAAATGACATTCGAATAAAAACGTGGTTTAAAAATAAACCATATTTTAAAATCATATCAAAATTGCTTTTTAACCAAGTTAAATCTAAAACTTTATTCATTTTTAAAGTTACCTTCCAGAAGGTCTCTAGAATTTAAGAAGAAAAACCGCATAATTTTGTAAAAAAAAAAAAACTAAATTTTTGGGGTTACCATATTAAACGACCAGCATTTTTTTCTTGCCTTATAAACATAAAAAATATATCATTGTTTTCGTCACAAGAACATATTTATCTATTTTTATAAATCTTAGATCGTGGTTGATTCGCCCCTTTATTGCTTGGAATGTTGTTTTTTTTAACGCAAAAACGAGGGAAAAGGTATCAAAGCGTTAACGTTTAATTATTACAATCGAAGAAACTTGTTTATTATATCCAACGAAAAGTTTTTTTGGAAACATAAATGCATGCATGTAAATGTAGGCCACATATCTTTTCACTCTTCACTCGGATATTAATTAGCAAAACTTTTAATGCTTTTGGAAGTTAGAGGCTAATCATTAATGCCATCCTTAAAATTTCTTCATTTTTTACCCGAGGTTGCTTTCAAGGTTTTTTGATGATTTTGATGATTGGCCAAAGTAAAAGAACGGCTCATAAAACTGTCAAGTGTTGTATGCGGCATGTCAAAACACTTACGTATTTCAAGACATTCTTGTTACCTGATACAACCTCAAAAAGAGCAGATTCAGTGAGCCATATTGATGACTTACATAGGAGTATGAAACCTCGTACGGCACAGATGGATTGTTTTCCTGAAAGCATTTGGTAAACAGGAGTGGCTGCATATAAATCTGAATCTACCAAGAGATATCAAAGACTCCCATTTCCTCATTTTTTCCTGATGATGAATTAAAAGACGGCTGAGTATAAAAGCCACCAAGCCACAGAATGTGTAACTGAAAACAGATGCTCCAGTATGCACAGAAAATGATCGACATATCTGCTCACATATATCAGCTCATCTCGTCATTGGTTTACAGCATACAACATGATAAGTTATACTGATGTTGTATTTATGCTTGTTGAACACAGTCCCCAAAAGAATTTAGCTGTCTGTCAATCATAGGTAATTTACATGGTAGTTCAAACATTCCAATAGCCTAGAAAAAGCATAGTCGCTCTGAACAGCTTTTTGCTTTGGTTGCATATATGTTAAGAATATTTTCCAGTTGATACGCTGTTAGTTTCTGCTGTGTGACAATTTGGGATATAATACAAAGATTCCAACCTATGCGCTTTCGTATACGTTTCGGAGGCAGGGGTATGCATTCAACGGGACTGAAACTCGATCATCTTTTAATAAATATGAATTTATACCCTTTAGAGCTATGCAAGAAGTTACATGGATTCAATAAACAGTGTACATGTGTACATAAAATATATATGAGCCTTGGCCAACATGAACCTTATGTTGTTAACTCTTTTCAATTTGAACTGTTGGTGTTTTTATCTTTTAAGATTGCAACTGAGATTAATATCAATTTCTAGAAATAAATGTTTGATCCTTGATATTTTACGAGGTATTTTTGTCCGATTTTTCTATTATCACGTATCCGACAGGATTGAAGACTACACGTCTGGTCCTACTTTAGTATGACGATTCACCTCCATCCCACACAAATATATATATATATATATATATATATATATATATATATAAACATGAAGTTGCACACGTTGCTTTGCAACACACGTCCCACTCATACAGGAAGTTGATATCAGAGAGCATCTAAAATCACTAATAACGTATACCCCATCTATATAAATCAACATCAAATATGAAATCAACATATCCGTTGGGTGAAGGGGGCAGATATAATTGCGACGACATTCGGACGGACGGACAAGGTGGTTCCAATTGATCACCCTTTCGTTGAATGGGGATATAAGATAATTAAATATAATAAAAAAAAAACAATTCAATGAATACACAGATCACAAAGTGAACTTTACTGTCAGATGATGTTTTATGTATACGCCTCTATAAAAAAATCACTCTTTTGGCGAAAACGAAAAGTGTAGTGTTCGGCGGAAAAAAGGCACAATCTTTTTATTTTTCTTTGTCTGTATATGAAAATTATTGAAAATGAATTAGAAATTAAATCGATTGTAAGATAATGTGAAATTTAAAATGCTTTGTTAATTCTAAGAAAAGAAGATGGTGTAATGGGTAGGACACGCCATGCATGTAATCATGTCTGTATTCCCACGTTCCTCCTAATTATATAAGATGCATTACATGTGTCAGTGGATATATAGAGAATTTGTGTACGATGCAGTAAAATTATCACCGCAAATGGTTGCAAAAGGGAGACCTAAACATTTCAATGAATTGAAAGACATTTTGATGCAAACTAAACAAAATATCATTTTTACATGTATCGGATGAATAGCATTGTCTATGTCTTTGAAATTATTTTTGTCAGATACTACCTAATGCCAGTTTTAGGTTATTTTTCGAATAAAATATTACATGTACAGTATATGTTAAAATCTGCAGCAAATGTAGCTAAAATTGGGATGGGGTATCCTTTTTTTTAATTTATTTTTCTTTCAAAAGGTCTTGTCCTGTTTACTTTTGTTTATTTACATTTACATTATTTCTAATTTATTTTAATGTTGAGCAAGGTTCGGAAAACATTTTGAAAATTCGTCTGACACTCTCTTAGAGAAAACTCAAAGGGTTGATTTGTTAATTACCTTTTTTTTAGAAACAAGTGAAATATTTACTTGAAGTTTCTTTTTCCGCTTTATATGTTGGAAATTGTAGATTTTTATTTTTTTTCAAAACTTTTGAAAGGATAAACTAATGAAGTAATATTCAATGAAATATGATTGGGAAATTAAATGGCACAACCAACAAATACAAAAAAAAAGAAAGAAAGAAAGGAAGAAAAAATGCTAGATAAGCTACCGGGTATTAGGTAAACGAACGGGACTCTGAATGATCTAAGGGTCCTATTCAACCAAACATTCGACCATGAAAGGGGTGATGGTTATCAAGTTTTGTAAACGGCATGTTCTAAACTGCCTTTATATCTTATTTAAAAAAAAATACCAAGAAGTTAAGAACAACATAAAAGAGCCACGAAAGGCTGAGATGAAGCTATATTTGGATTGTCGTGATACCACTGGCGTATTCTGAGCAAAGTACGTATGTACACATGTACGCGATTTTAGACATGTAAATACCTGATTATATTGTTTGTTCAGTATATTTTGTGCATTGGTACAAAAAAAGGTAATGTACTGAGCAAATTTTGTAGTTCAATAAATAAATCACATGTTCCCTTGATTACTCTTACACGTATAAGTTAATATTTGATCTTAGTTATTCGCTGGAATTATCTTTATATGGAATCATTTGTATGAACACAAATCAATAAGAAAAGGATTTACGTTTTACTACTAATTTTATTATATTCTTTCCGATGGCAGTGCGTTTCACTTCTCTAGAGAAAACAGTGGCATTCATGACTGATAACATGTAAACATAAGTGAAACTTGAACATATTTAATATGTTTTTTTTTCATTAAAATGACACAATATGTCTGGAAACAAGATAAGATTAAACCATAAACATGTAATTAAATATTTGATTAAACATTATGCATGTGTTGTTTTAGGAGAACTAAAAACATTTCCGTTTAATATGTGGAATGTTCTTTATTAACAAATATACGAATAAGCATATAACTCATTTAATACACAACGTTAATCTTACTTTGCTTTATTTATTACAATGAAATTTAGAAGAACAGACTTGTTGAATTGTTTTAATTAAATGACACTATAACAATAAAGTTGAAAAAGATAGCACTTTCCGTATATCCGTTACAGTCCATGAACCAATCAGCGCAACGATTTGACGGATCGATGACCGTTGACTGATTGATCGCTGACGGATCGGTGACCGGTGACCGATCTGATCGCAGTTTTGTTATATAAAATGATATAAGATCTGTTTGAAATGAAAGAAATATAAAATAAAAGTATAAATTGATGTTTAAATCTATTACATTATGTAAATAAGTGTAAAATTGACAAAGAAAACAACAACAAAAAACCCGTAAAATACACGTGATGCGATCACCGATATAATGGATCGGTTTGACGAATCGATGACTGACTGGAAACTGATGGGTGATCGATGACCGATCACAATTTTTGTTGCACGGATCGGTTCAGGTACTGTACACCCTTCATTTCGTGCATTATAAAGCTGTGACATCGTTGCTTTGAGCAGATAATTCGACTGTCTTTGTGGAAATAAACCACTAAAATCCCCCCAAAACATCTTTCATAACACAGTGTTAGCCAATCATGTGCGCGATATGAGTGACGCCGACCATCAGCTGACTATTCCTATACATGGTTTAATTTTCGTTTTCGTGCTAACATATATACTCAATACTGTAAGATCCGGTTTGCACTCATATGTGGTATTTGTAATACATGACGGGCAGAGAGGTTTTTTTAACGCCCTTAGCTATCATTTGGGGTCTCTCATGGACGGTTTAAAGCATCGAAGTGTTTACACAGTCCCCGGGCATAGTCATACCCGTTAATGTGAGTCATGGTGTATTCGGGGAAATCAGTTGTGATCACGTTCATTCATAAAATTCATTAAATGCATTATCACGTGATTTAATGTCGAACTACGCTATATATTGTACAGCCTACAGCATTTGTTGAAGGCAAAATACCTTTTTGGGATAAAATCAACACTTTCAAGTGCATGTATCTTAATAGTGCTTGCCCGTCAATCGATGAGAAATCTCCAAGGCCGAAAAAAATCATGTTATGTTTCCGATCACCATTCTAAAATTTTGTCGGGTCAGAAGGTAGGGATTTATTTTTATTATTTTTTTTAATGGAATAAGTCATAGTGACACCAAACTTGGAATACGATTAATCAAATATGCAAAAACTAATAGACTTAGTCCACGGCCCAATCCCTTTTGAGATTCGGCGCTTGAGATATTTTTTCTTTTAACGGAGGCGGTCAAAACAAAACAAAAATATTTAATTCAAGTGCCGAATCCCAAAAGGGATTATCCACGACCAAGAGCACACTCACGGCATGTGTGTTTACGATTATATCTAAATATTAACAACCAATATTTCTCTTTGTTTTTCCATCTATGATAGAAAAAACATCTATAGCTTTATTATCTGTTTCTTTAAAGACAATCTGCAGACTATGATTTTTTTTCAAAATAAAAGCTTTTAGGTATGGGGTCTGAAGGAGGGTCGAAGGGTGACAGGAAACATAAAATATATTTTAGGCCTTATAGGATGGTCTATTTATTACTCCAGTAGTGCTAGAGTTTGTCTGGCAAGCTATTTTGCTGCAAAACACATGGCATTTGTTAATGTGTTGAGTTGGGGTAGTCCAATTAGCTGCCCATTTCTGAAACATGGAAGTTTCGGGGACTCTGCATTATACATATAGACATTATGTACACGTACATGTAAATACATTCCCGAGGAGCTCCAACGATTTTTAGTTTTGCTATATATGTATACATGTATGTCAGACTGCATGTACTGACAACTCTTAATATGATTTTTAATTAAACCATTTTTTGTTTACAACTTCATTCCAATAAGGTAAAGTTTGTACATGTACATAAAAATATAATTTTAGTCACATTCATACTTAAACATTTGTTAAAAAGGTGGGTTTTATTAAGTATCAAGACATTAATACTACACACGTAAAAATAACTAAGTTTTGTTAAATTGTGAAGAAAATATACAGGATTTAATGAAATAGAGATTCTAAAGTCAATGACGGTGTTGTGAAGCACTGAATGTACGTACACGTTATATTGGTTCTGAAACCAAATAATACTGGCAGTGCCTCTGGATATCTTTTATACAGCTGCAAAACAAGTACTATAATACAGGAAACATTTTTCAGGCTATTTAGAAGTAGATAAAATTGTTTGATACAAGATTTAGTTGAAATGTTGATTTTAAAGTGTTAACTGTGAGCCAGTGTCGATGGATTTAGCCTTCAATTCCGTTATATACACCGGTATTGTAATTTTGATTCATATGAATTTTGAATGTTTTCTGTTGAGTACATGACTGTAAGTGGGAAAACTCTACAGTTGTGCAGTTTTATTTTCTTTAGACAGAGAACTGTTTAACTAGGATTAATAAATAGTCATCACGCTTGTCGTAAAGTTTGGTCAATAGTTTTCCTTTACCGACAATTTCTAAGTGTAGATCAAGATATGAGACTGACCTCACAGTGTCTGTAGTATTCTTTATCTCAAGTTCTTTTGGGTAGATGAGATGTATCAAATCCCCGAAATTAGGATTGTTTAAAGATAATACGTCATCTGTATAGCGGAAACTGAGATTAAATGATCTAGCTAAACGATATTCTTTTTTCCGGATCAGATCAGCTATAAAGTCAGCCTCATATTAAAAGTGAAGGAAAAGGTCAGCATGTAGAGAAGCACAATTTGTTCCCATTGGAATGCCGACCATTTGTTGAAAAACGCGTCCAACACACTGGACAAATATGTTTTCGATTAAAAATTCCAGCATGTTGTAAACATCTTCTTCTGTATATTTGGAAGATGATTTGGAATTATTTCTCACGAAGTATGAGGAATCTCTACTTTGAACTATATATTTGTATTTAGGTGTACCATCATTTTTGGAAAAACAACAATGTATAATGTTTTTAAGTCAGACATTTAACTGAGTACGGGGAATAGAAGTATACAGTGTTGAGAAAATCATTGGTTTTAATGCTATTATATTCTGATAATGGTCTTGAACTGATTGACCCCAAAAGATCTTTCGAATTTTTCAGGATCCACATTGAATTAATACCACTACGGGAGTAACAAGTGTTGATGTGAGTATAGAATGTAAATGTTTTTATGTTTGCCTACAGGTATGTCTTTTATAAACTTGTACGATGTTTGTATGATTATATGTAGTTGGTATAAAAGCTCCTGAGATCTTATGTTATTTGTTATATGTACTCAATAACCCGACTTCAAATAAAATTATATTCCGTAATTTTTATTATTCCGTCTTTGTTTTGGTTTTACACACTTAGTTATTCGCTGCGAAACTACTTTGTTTACATAGGATATGGCCGAAAAAATAAATCTGGCAGGTTTAAACGCGTTAGGTCCATCAGAACTTCAAATGTTTAAAAATGTTCTGATGGAACTTGAAGACGATAAAGATGAAGATATGTACAGTCGCCCTGGTGCCCAGCTATCCGGAAAACAAACGTTCACTAGTCTTGATGGGAAAGTTGTCACCGGGTACCCAGTGCTTGTTGACTTTCGTCGACTTCTGCAACTATCTCCGAGTAATCTTGGAGCAGCATTCTCAGGAGACAGTTCTATCATTCCTGGAGTAAGTCAAACAAGAAGTTGCTATCCATGCTTTCCTAGACACAGGTGCATTAACCCCCGTACAACCATTTCATACTAAAACGAATATCTATTATGTACCTTATCTAAGGCCACATCAAGTTAATTTGTAGATTCGCATCCAACAGCAACTAAAACATGTGGTCAGTGGGAGGATTTTATGTTTTATTTTTCCAAGATTTGTAAAATTTAATAAATTAAAGTAGGGTAAGCTCTCTGTCAATTTGATATTCGAAGTAATTGTCGGAGCAGGAGATGACAAAATGTATTTGCAGGGAAGGTTCAACTTCTGTCAATTCATTCTTTATTTTGCCTACAAAAACAGTTGGGCTTTTGTTGTCATAGTCTATGGGGTCTTTCTTGTCAAAATTCACGCTGATGAATTCGTTAAAGAAATCCTGGAAATGTGTACTTTTGGTTATGTTTGTGCCATTCCAATGCTTCATTTCTTTAATTCCCCTTTTAATGGGACTAACAAAATGAAACCATCCTGAGATCTGCCGAAAAATGCCAGGATACTCTGTAAACATACACAATGTTACTTGATTTATGACTTGAAGTCTATAGTACATTGTATCGTGTATAAGTAGAGTCGTGACTGATACGGACATAAAAGAAATCCGGAAATATGAACCACTGTAAAAAAAAATAATAAAAAAAATTGGGGTGGGCTCTTTTGAATAGTGGCGGATGGGGATGATAATCTACAAAATGAATTTGATGTGGCCTAACAGAGGTAAAGGTTCTGTGTTGCATCCATATTGTAACCTTTTCACTGAGTTATGATTCTAAAAACAGTATTGGAACCATTTTAGCAATCCTGATCTGATTCCTCAATTATTTGAACCTGAAGTAGAATATGAAATTAACCTCTTTTCTCATGATAGGCCAACTTTTACATTTAATACTAATTAAATATTACTAACCGATTGAATTGGCGGCTTGGTGGTGTCAGGTTGATGACCCACCCCTAGTTTGTCCTTCTCAGATATCCTATCATTAACTCTATCTGGGTCATTTTGCCTAATCTGTCAATCAAGCCAACATTTTAACAGAATCTACTATGTTTTAATAAAACATAGCAAATAATCTTTTTTTTGTGGTCCTTGATTTAGTACGTTGTTAAAAAATACTACAATGTATTTACCATGTTTTTTTTTTCAAATGTATACACTTCTGCCCTTGAGCCAATGTGGAGGCAGTTCTATAAATGTACATGTAGGTTAATGTACATGTATGTCCATTTAAACTTCAGTCAATTCCCCCTTTGTATATATTTTAAGAAATGCAAGGAAAACAATATTGGCAATGCTAAGCCTTACATAATTCAAAGGAACTTTGCAGTCAGTTGCTACATAAAGAATTACAGGTGCCAGTAGGGAATTATAATTAAGTCGCTGATGCCAGTGATTTATGCGTATATCGTTCTTCATCTACATGTATTTTGATTAATTAAATCAAATATGCTTTTAGTTAAGTTAAATTTTCATGTTGAAATAAACAACTTGACAGAAAGTTAAAAAATAATATCATGAAGTTATGTTTTAATCATTTGACATTACTTTAATTTACATTTATGGATGAAATGATGTCTCTGATGTTTTCTTGTGGGTTAACAATTTTATTTTAATTACTGCTGGTGTGTGTCAATTTAAACAACCCATAAAACATCTTTTATTGACACTAAGTCAATTTTTAGCTCACCTGGTAAAAGGCAATGTGAGCTATTGCCATCAAGTTTTGCAAATGATCAACAACCATTTTCCATTATCGGACATAAAAATTGTCAACCTTTATAAATTACAGTCTGTGTGATTTTATTAGTACTAGTATATAAACATCCTGTCCACCTATGTATTGAAATAACACAAATTCCAATATTTATTTTTAAATAACTACAAAAAAAAGTTTTTTTAAAAAATTTAATCTCAATTGGAGCACGTAAAAGACTGGTACAAAGGTTATATTGCTGAAGTTTGATAAAATGACCAACATTGGCTTTCAAAATTTCCGGAACCTTAATCTCCACTAACATTAGGTTTAGCTAAATTCTGACATGATTAAAAGTTTTAGAATGATGAGATCTATGTCTGGTTAAATTTTCAATGAAATTCATTAAGACATGTTGCAGTTATTGCCCTTTTTTAATTTTTTTCTTACTTTTTTACTGAAAAAAAATTCTCCTCTGAAAGTAAGAATAGAACAGAGGGGTCAGAAGTTTTTTGCATATTTCTCGTAAAACGTTGGGTCTAGCCAAATCTTCCATTTGCTAAAATGATTCTTATTATAAGGCCTACAAAGTCTGCATTGAATCAAAGTTGTCCAATGACTCCTTGTTAGAGTAATTGCCCTTGAAAGGCAAAAAATGATGTTTTTGGCAGTTTTCAGCCAACACTTTGAAAACTATAATAGGTAGAAAGAAACTTTCAGTTGATGAATGAAATGATCCTTATAAGTCCTATCAAAGTCGTCTTGAGTCAAAATTGTCTGACAACTCCTTGTTAGAGTTATTGCCCTTCAAAAGCACAAATTTAACTAGGTAAGTGATTCAGACTGCGGGGAGCCTTTTCTTTTTAAATCATTTTTTGCCTATTTTTTAGATAATGAAAGCAGACTGATGATAAATTTTAATTGATTAAATGTTCACTATGTCAATATCTAATTTTTGGTGCAAACTTCAGAAAAATCTGTTGACCCTTCTTATGGCCCTTAAAAGTGTCATTTTTGACATTTTTATCAGTTTTTGTCTATTATTTTGGAAATGAAAGCAGATTGATGTAAATTGACAAAATTCTATATCTATTTTTGATGCAAATTTCAGAAAAATCTGTTGATACTTGGAATAATATCTCCATTTAGCTAGATCCTTTAATCTCAGTTTCTGCTATATAGATGATGTATTATCTTTAAACAATCCTAATTTTGGGATTTGATACATGGCATCAACCCCAAAGGATACTACAGACACTATGAAGTCAGCCTTATATCTTGACCTACACTTAGAATGGTAAAGGAAAATTATTGACCAAACTTTACGACAAACTTGATGACTTTTCATTCAGAATTGTCAACCTTCCTTTAATCTGTGGCAACATGCCTTCAGCACCTGCGTATGGATTGTTCATATTACAACTCATACAATATGCCAAAGCTTGCCAAAACTACGCAGACTTTTTGTATCACGCTAGAATTCTAACAAATAGGCTTCTGGTACAGGGTTATGTTGCTACAAGATTGAAGTCATCACTACAGAAATTTTATTGTCGTCATCATGAACTCATGGATCGTTCTGGTGTATCCACCTGCGCCATTAAAACTGATTTGTTCAACGTGTCATAGTTTTCCTTTCCTCTTTCGACTACCCCGGACTTGACTTTTTATGAGCAACTCGGCGGGTGTTTCTAGAAAAGCAGAGAACGCTTACCTTACCAGTTCACCTGGTCCATGCTCCCAGTTTTTAGTGGAGTCTGAGTTGCGCATTTGCTTTTTTTACTTTGTATGTATGATTTTAGTTACTTTATGTTCTTTGTTGTGAATGTCTGTTTTCCATGTCTGGGTTCTTTGTCCCTGGATTACATTCTCTTGATTACCACTATAACCTTGGTTTCCTTGATTACTCTTCCAGATAGTGTCATTTTAGCCTTTTTCCATGTTTTAGCCTTTTTCCATGTTTTTGCCTTTTTCCATGTTTTTGCCTTTTTCCATGTTTCAGCCTTTTATTAACAAACCAATAGTAGATTGATGAGTAATGTTAATTTAAAAAATACATTGTGTATATATGTAAAAGTGTGTAAAGATCTATGATTTGTGTAAATTTGGGGAAAATCTGTTGATTGCACTTTTTGATGCGTTTTTGCACTTTTTAGCATGTTATTCAGTTAACATAAGTAGAATGATGATTGATGTTTATATGTTCAAGGTAGTCAAGGATGTTAAAACCCCCCTTATTCAGTTAAATGTCAAGTATCAATCATGAAAAATATAATCTTCGCAAATTTTTGTCAGAGGTGTTTGACCATGTATTCAACTTTTAAAACTATTAATCCAGGTGAGAATTATTGCTTCTTGAATAATTTACATGTTCTCAATATTAAAGCATAACATGTCTCACATGTATTTATAGTTAAGAAACTGTCAAACATTTGAAGAATTTTGCAAACCTGTAAATGTTTATGAAAATAGTCCTTATACATATTATGACAAATAAGTTACATTTCTACATTGGTCAGATTGGCAGGTATTGATCAGGACTGAAAGTGTGAGACATCTTTAAGGATTCTCAATAACAATAACTCATAGTAATTTCTGATCATATATATTCAACTAAATGCCTCTGTCAACTAATACATGCACTCAAAGAGCAAGAATGAAAAAAAAGTGATAAAATGTAGTTAGAATTTCTGAAATAACATTTAAAAAGATCTATCAAAGAGCAAATTAAATTGAATACAAGTAGTTTCATTTAAAATACATGTACATGTACTTTTTTGTAGTTAGAGATTTTTCATTGTGTGTAGTTTTCAGTGATAAAGAACTTCTCTGTCTAAGAATCAGGCAAAATGTGTATAAGGTGTGGCACATGAAGAAAAAACTACAGAAACTTAGAATTGCATTATCCAATTATTTTTACCCTCCATGAAAACCATCAAAGTGTTTGTAAAGTTTTCCTTTTTAAGATATTCATTTGTCAAATTTGGTTGAAAATTTTACAATAGAATAAAGGCAGGAAAATTTTCCTGCCCTTTTTCCCTAAATAAGAAATAAAAAAAAATTTCTTCTTCAGAGATGCTTCAGGACAGTTTCAAAAAGCTTTTTGGTTGTTTTCTAGATGTATTGAATATATTTGAGGCTAAAAAGACAAAATTGAG
The DNA here is from genome assembly GCA_037379345.1 of Perna viridis. Lineage (NCBI taxonomy): Eukaryota > Metazoa > Mollusca > Bivalvia > Mytilida > Mytilidae > Perna > Perna viridis. The sequence continues at coordinate 5,603,379 of CM074511.1, read as the reverse complement.
AAAAATGATGTGCCACCCATTGCTTGTGTATAGTTAGAATGATACTTACCAATAACAGTATCTATTTGTGTGACAGATTTAACTACCTTCTGCAGGAGTACATTCTTGTCATGAGTACAGTAATTTTCCTAGGTCATGCTATTCCAAATCATGCCAAAGACTGAAATTGATGGTTAATTGTTTGACTCCACCAAGGTTGTAGCTTAAAATATATTAGATGAAGGACAGGTCAGACTTCAGATTTGCTTAGAGTTGAATTAGTACAATGTACATATCTTGTATAAATTAAATTAAATTCTTTGTATTTCAGATAAAAAATAAAGACTTGTTACATGCAGTTGTTGGGTTGTATGATGTTTCTTTGTCAGAGATGACACCAGATGTTCTATATTCTACTGTGTGTGAAAAGTGGGCTCGAACTATTGTTGTTGTCAGAGATATGAAAGGTATATATGGAAACATATATTACTATCAAGCAAAACTTTGATTTCTCCACTCTTCACAGTGGCATCACTCATGTCCTACACTGTGACTCCATCAAAGTAAAAACCAGGATAAAATTGCTCCATTTTAATAGTTCTCAATTTTTTTTGCTTTACTGAAATGTGATCAAACTGCTAAAATCATTAAATTTAATGGTATAAAAGGATGAGTAAGGTGCTACATGTATTGTACTTGTTTTCGTCTGTATGACTATTACAAGTGGTTTTACAAGGGACATTGCCTGATTCATTTTTCTTCAACTGCTTACTTTGGTTAGTATTCTTACTCTATTCATGTCCAAGATCTATACATTTTACCAGGTATATAGTGTTAATGATTGACACTGTTCATATTTCTCTTGAGTCAGTTATATTGAGGGGTTTCATAGGGGAAGGTCCTGACTTCTTCCAATCCTATGTTTTCATTGTTATAAACTGGTCTTTATAGACACCATAAGTAATTTAGAGGAACATAAAGACTCAAAAAAGAAAGGCAAAGAAGATGAAACAGAAGAAAACAGTACAGTAGATGACAAAGATAAATATGAAGAGGAAGATTCACCTCCTAGCAAGTTTGCTAGTGTGTATAGTGACACAGAGTCTGAGGAAGAGGATGAGGAGGAAGGAGATGATGATGAGCAGTAAGTTCTACTGTAAACATATTAATTTTTGTGGTGTACTAATTTTCGCTCTTTTTGCTGTGGACAGAAAACTGTGAAAAATAGTACCTGCAAAATTGATTTTTAATATTATATAATGCTAATCATTTTTTTTTAAATTGTGAAAATTGATACCCATGAAAATAATCACTTGACAGAATCGTCAAAAATTAGGAATCACAAAAATTAATATGTTTAGAGTATATAAATAATTTTTTTTCCCTATGGATTTTGCAGATATTTGCTAAGTTTTACCAGACCTTTCATGGAACAGGAATGGATATGATAAAACATAACACTTACAACTTCATTGTTAAGGCCACATCATCTAATAAGCCATATCATTACGTAGTGATTTCATGTTGGCTGAGTTAATGGTCTTCAATCAATATGACAAGCCTTGGGTCTATAATAGTAAAATTACTGCACAAAATATTATTTATATTTTGATATGCATGCCCATTACTACAGTTTTTTTGTATTTATAGGGAAGAAGATTTTTCTCTGGGTATAAACTCTTTCATTAAGTGTGCAGTTAGTAGAAGAAAACAAAGAAAAGCCAAAGAGAAAGTAGAAGAAGCAGATGTTGGTATAGAAAACAGAATCATAGGATGTGCTACTTATGAAAAGAAATACATGTAAGAACACAGCCAAATTATGTATAAATTTTATTATATCCCCAGTTGAAAAGCTGGCGTCAATTTCACAAAAAGTCGTAAGTGTAAAGTTGATCGTAAGTACTAATGTCACAACCTAAAATACCATTGTGATGTCATAATTTACAATCAATTTCACACTTACGACTTTTTGTGAAATCGACGCCTGCTTTTCAACTGGGGATATAATAAAATTTATAGTGATCATGCTGTCTGTCCTTCTGTTCATCTCCAGTTCTAATTTGAAACTCCTCTAATTTAAAAAAGGAATAAATCATTAAGAATGGTTGTAATATTATTGTCATAATTATTTCACCATATTCTCAGGGAAAATTTTTAAGTAGAAATGAAAACATCTGTATGGAGAGTTTTTCAATATTATCAATTCTCAAATCTTCACATCTTTTACTTATATTAAGTTTATGGCTTCGTGTTTTAAAAAAAGTATAAAGTAAGTGTAGGCTGTCTACTTCTTCAATTTTAAGGTTTATAACTCTTATGAAGGGTCATAGGATTGTTTTATCATTTCAAAGGCCATAACTTGTATAAAATTATATGGTTTCTATTTTCTTAGTTTATATTATTACATGTTGATAATGTTATTATAGAGTTAAGATGGGCTTGTATGTCAGCTAGTCAAAGGTGGAATTAATTGCTTCTGTTAAACTTTTGAAAGGTTAACAAAATTATTTTTATTTATAGAAAAATCAAATTTGCTTTCAACTAAATACCGGTAGTTAAGGGTAATAGCAAAATTACCAAAATGATAAAAGCAGTAGTCAAAAGGCATAGTCTAAAAGGAAAGTCCATTTAACAAATGGCAATAACAGGGCACATTTGGAAAGTTGGAAAACTGCTGCAATGGTCCCGACTTGGTACAGGCTTTTCAGAATGAAAGGTGGGTTAAACCAGGTTTTATAGCACACCAAACCTCCTGCTTCCATTATTTCAGTATATTTCAACACAAATGGACAGCATCAAATTGCCACTAGTCAACTTAATAGTATTATCTTACAAATGGTTTTGTTTTTTAACTCAGAATATATTCAGGATATTTTTTTCAGAAGACACAAAGAAAGAGTTGTACATTTAACACTAATTACAGTGAGAAAACGGTTTAGGAAGTATGGTATTGGTAAATATCTACTCCAGGTAATTTGTCTTCTCTTTTACCATACCTTATACATGTAGATCTAAATCAGTCTATACTACATCTAATTGTTCTGAAAATAACACAATATTCTTAATTTATCATAAACAAACTATGGAAAACTGCTATAGAATTCTTTAGTTTTGATGTTTCACCTTCACTTGACAAAACCCCAGAATACATGCAAGATAAATTATGTCTCTGAATTTATTTGTGCTTTAAAAAGTTTCAAATATTTCCTTAAATTTTGTCTGTATTGCATCGGAAATAGATATATCTATGTTTTAATTCATAAGTTTTGTTGATTAATGTAACAGAAATGGTTCAAGAAAGACAACTTAGTTGAGTAAGGCATAAAATGAAAATAGGTTTAACAATTTGATATGATTTACTTCCCTTGCATTATATTTTTATCAGAGCTGTTTATATTGGTATTTTTATAGGCATCAAGGTATCAAACTCTAAATTCAATATTATGTGTGTCACTATAAATTCAGAAAAATTGCGTGCTTTAAAATTCTTATTGTATTTCATCACTTTTGATAATTTGATAATATTAAATATTTTTATAGTGGATTCCACTTTATTTCATACCTGTTAATTGCATAGAAACTCAAATAACAAAAACATTTCCCATCTTATCCATGTAAAAAATTGCTCTCATTTGCATAAAATAAAACCAAAAATTAGAAATTCCTCTTCATTGCATCCATATTTTTCAAACTTTACTAAAAAATGTACCTAAATGGGTAAAACAACAATACAATGTTAGTGTAATACTTCAGTTTTCAAAGAACTTTGTTTTCACAATATTTTTTTACTTATGACTAAACACTATGGCAGAAATTTAATTAGACATGATAAAAGAATACATCACACTTAACTATTGATAATAATAGGTATTTTCCCATAAAATGGGTTAATTGCATATTTTTTTCTGACAAATAGGCTACGTGATTCACATGAATTACAAATTTATACATGTATTGTTTTTATACCGGTCTATGATAAAGCTTGACTATTATTGTTCCTGGATGATAAACACCGAGTTAGAAAATCCTCGACAAATTTAATCTCTGAAATCTATTTCAGCAAGTTATAGAGCCTGCCATAGTTGGTCAGTATGATGCAATAGTAGTACATGCTGATAATGCTGCTGTAGAGTTCTTCCAGAAATATGGCTTCTCTGATGATGTAGTATTAAATAGTAGATGGAGGTTTGTATTTGCTCTGTTACTAGGTACACCCTTAATTTTGCAAAATGTATAAAGTGATTACAATGTCTGTCCATCCATTCACAACTTTACTATCGTACAGTTTTTTCTCCAACTACTTATCATATATATATAGCCACTTCATATTTCAACAAATATAGGGAGGCTTTATTGTGGATTTGATTTCAGACTGAAGTAACATCAACTCAGGTGAAACTTTTAACAAATCACAGTATCAAATCATTAACAAATTGTAATTTTAATGTGATTTGAATGTGATCAAATTGCCATGCAATGAGCCAACAAATCTCAGTTACCAAATTGCCATGCAATGAGCCAACAAATCTCAGTTACCAAATTGCCATGCAATGAGCCAACAAATCTCAGTTATCAAATTGCCATGCAATGAGCCAACAAATCTCAGTTATCAAATTGCCATGCAATGAGCCAACAAATCTCAGTTATCAAATTGCCATGCAATGAGCCAACAAATCTCAGTTATCAAATTGCCATGCAATGAGCCAACAAATCTCAGTTATCAAATTGCAATAAAATCAAAAGCAAATCAAATTTTCAGTTGTTTTAATGGCAGCCAAGTTACAAGCAAATCATAAACAAATCATAACCAACTCAAAAATATAAATTGCTTACAAATAAAAAAAACAAATTCCAACCAAATTGATCTAATAAATTTCAATGAAATGTTTTTTTTATGAGTTATTGCCCTTTATTTCTAAGCCTCTGTATAAAAATTTCTCAGAATAAAATAATTCATATAATGTGAAAAGTATTTAGATATATAACTTTACTTCTAGTAAGAAATGTTATCTTGTTAAAACCATTTATGGCTTTGTTCCTTTCTGATACATGTACCATAATTTGCTACATGCATATTTACATTTGCCAGTTTAAATTAATACACATGTAGGTCATTTGCAGCTACTTTTCTGTAATTGTGGTTCACACAAATCCTCTTTAGAAGAATTTGTTATATACTAGATGTTCTTACAAACATTGCTGTTAATTCTTCTAGTGTAAAATTAAATTTGAATTACTAATCTTGAAAAAAAGTTCCACAGCTTCATCCATGAATGACCTGTCTGAATTTTTGAATTTTTAGAACTTCCTGTAATTGTTCAAATCAATAGTTTAAAAAAACTGTTAAAAAATTAATACACCAAGCAACTAAGTTCAACAAAATGCAAGCGAATCAAATTTGAAAATATCAGAATTAAACAAATTGTTTTATATTTAATCGAAGAAACAACAGAATAAATTACAAATTGAAATGATCAAAAACTTGTCAACTTTTGATTCCTTAAAAATTTGTTAAATTAATTGCAATGGAATTGCTCAACCAAATCATACATTCTTGTGAAAAAATTTGACTTGGGAACTTTCTGTTTGAAAACATTTTTTTTATATTTTGATGTAATTACTGGGGAAGGGGTAGTCCTGTAGTGAGATACACTCCCTTATTACTGGGGAAGGGGGGGGGGAGTCCTGTAGTGAGATACACTCACAGTTTTTTTTTTAAAGTTTATTATGTTTTTATTTTTTTTCATACAAGATGAAAACATATATAATTTTTCAGCATATGTAGGTTTTAGTCACATATGTCACAGATAAAACAAAGGTTTTAATGAATACAACTTTAAACTGGAAGCATCAACTTTATTATTCCAATACTAGATATATGTATTGTACTCCCCTGCTCAAACCATGTACAGTTATGTTGATGTCTGTTCAACTGTTCTTCCATCCATTCATCTGTTACACTTTTGTGCCCCTCGTAACTTCTGATGGAATTAATGAAACTTTTTTTGGAATGATTTTAAGGTAATGCAATTATGTATCTGCTATTTAAATGAATTTTCAGTTTCCATCAGCTTATCATGCAATATACATTAACAAAGAAAGATGGAATGGGGTTCTTCTTTTATTCCTGGAACTACTGGTAAACCCCTGAGTGAATGTTAATGGAATTTTCAGAGATTGATTATTCATTGTGTTCCTGCTATGTTGATATGATTTTTATCTCATTGTAGTGATTTAGCAGAGCAGTTCACAAATTGTACATTAATGTGCTATTTACCAGGTTTCTCAGGTAATATATTTTTTAATGAAATGTCTACTCATTGAAATGTACAACTTGACATTTACAATTACATGTTAGTAAAAGAGAAGTATATAAAACTATGATCCTTTTCAATCTTTAGCATTAATAATGTATGTCTTCATTCAGTTGATTTAGCTCATTCATCTTTAAGACATTATTGTTCTTTTGGATTCTTAATTTCTTGGTTTGAGACAACTCATGAAAATCATAAAAAATGGTAAGTCATGAATTATTATAAAACCAGTTGTTGTGTGACTAATTCTGTTTTCCATTTTATTTTTTAGGGCATTCACTGTTGAAGACAATCAAAATTCCAGAATTTGAAGTATTTGAATTAGAACAAGAATTTAATAAATGGTAAGATAATTTTATGATTTTCCAAATACTGGCTTTACAAGTTGTGCTATTATTCCCTCAGATGCTGTCATCTCAGGAAGTCATAATTGGAAACCATTCACTGTGAAATTGTTGACCAGAATGTTGATAACTGTGCACAGCAATGTATCCACTAGATAGTGTTAATTTTAACTTCTGGTTTAAGAATTGGAGCAACCAATTTGATGATAATTATTATTTGTGCTTTTTATTGACTAACCAGTTTAGTATATCATTTTGTCTTATGGAGTTCAGCATATTGGATGGGTTAATGTGCCTTTATTAACTAAGCAGTACTATATTGGTATACTTTACATTTTTTATTGTATTAAGCTTTTATTATGAACTAACGAGCACCCCCAGTTTGTTCCTCCCTCCCCAGTTTCTATCCCAAATTTTCTGAAACTAGTGCATGGAATTTGATGAAACTTGCACTCATGACTTTATAGCTGATCTGATCCGTAGGAAAGAATATAGTTTAGCTAGATCCTTTTATCTAAGTTTTGGCTATATAGATGATGTATTATCGTTAAACAATCCTAGTTTCGGGGATTTGATACGTTGCATCTACCCCAAAGAACTTGAGATAAAGGGTACTACAGACACTGAAATCAGCCTCATATCTTGAGATAGATGGTAAAGGAAAAAGTATTGACCAAACTTTATGACAAACTTGATGACTTTTCATTTGGAATTGTCAACTTTCCTTTCATTTGTGGCAACATCCCTTTAGCACCTGCATATAGAGTTTCAAATCACAACTCAAACATTATGCTGGAGCTTGCCGTAAGTACTACTCAGACTTTTTGTATTATGCTAGACTTCTTACAATTAGGCTTCTGGAACAGGGTTATGTTGCTTCAAGATTGAAGTAAAAACTACAGAAGTTTTATGGTCATCATCATGAACTGGTGGATAGTTACAGTGTATCATACGCCATGAAAATTGATTTGAAATAAATATGGATAATGTCATTTATTGACCAAAGATGACTATTTTCTAATTTGCAACATATCTGAAACTGTTGAATGGAATAGTTTGACAAAACTTAAACCATGAGAACCAATTTGTTCACCTTACCATAGTTTACTTTTCCTTTTGGACATGAATTTTATGAGCACTTTAGCTGGTTTTTTCTAGGAAAGCAGAGACTGCTTGCCCTACTGGTGTACCTGGTCCATGATCTTGTTTTTAATGGATTCCAGGTTGTTCACTTAAATTCTTTATATGTATGTTGTATTTTTGTTATTTTTTGCTTATATATGCATGTGTCTATTTTCCTTGTCTAGTTGTTATCCTTGGATTACTGTTTGATTCTTGGTTCCCTTGATTTTTTTTCACTTATTGTTTGTCAGATGATGCAATAAGAGTTGACATCCTATTTAACCTCTGAATTAATTGGGGTTTTCCAATAACGTTTTTGGGAAGGGGAGTGGGAGGTATCAACTTATTTTTTATACTCATATTTCCAATTTTATTGTGTGGTGTATTATGCTTTGTTTTCTCAGAATGTTTACTTGGTGGTTCCTTTTGTCTTCCTTGTTTGAGAGGTCAGTAACCTTAACATGTATTGTTATTTTCTCAGGAAATCAAAAAGTACAGAAATGTACCAGAGTCAAGTTTCTATAGTGATGAGAATGAAACATGAAATCATACAGCTCAAGGCATTAGTAAGTCTTTAATGGACATTATGTTGGTTGGAATGATGGGGAAACAGATTTATGTGACAAAAAGCAAAAACATTAAATAACTTGATAATATTGGGAGATACAAACAAAATGAATGTCTTTCTCCTGTTTTGGTTCTTACACAAATCCTTACACAAGTTATTGCTCTTGAATAATGTGATGACTGTAATTGATATTGGCTTGATCTTAAATTAATTTAGAATTTTAATACAAAGCAAAACATCTTTTATAGAAGACCATTTGTTTATATTGTATAATGACCTATGACCTTATATAAGAGATACACCTCCTGAAACGTGTAACATTCCCAATCCCATGCACACGAAGCGCACGAAACAGGATCCCACGAAACATGCACACAAAGAACACAATACACGAAAGTCACACGAAACACATTGCACGAAGCATGATAAAGGAATGATCATGTCCACCGAAAGTATTCATCTATTTCGAAATCTAACTTGCAAAACAAAACTAATAATAATTTATGATATGCAGTGTACGTGTTCGTCGTATTTTGTTGATTGCTAACATTTTACATGTAATTTTACATTAATGTGTATTATGCTTTAATAAACACATTTGATATACACAATTTTTAATTGTCTTTAAATGTTTTAGTATAAAATCACGTTCATTTTCGTTATACATCATACATTGTGAAAGCATTGCCATTCAGGTCTGGGAGTATGAAAATGTAGAAAGTTCTTAAAATTGAAGAAAAATTCTTAAAAAATTTAGTTGATAAAGTCTTTTTACCATTAAATCATATTGCTTTGAATATGAAATAAATAAAACTATTTTTATGTGTAAAATGTCCATATATGTTGAATTTGGTTCATTGCAGTAAAAGCACTCTATTTTGAAATAATTTAGCTATTTTTAACTAATGCAATACTATCTTATTTGTCTAAAAAAAAGAAAATATTGCATTGTTGATATGAAAAAATGTCCATTTTACACATGGTACATTGTGAAAACATTTTCACTGGTCTTTGAGTATGAAAATATTGAAATTTCATAAAATTTTGGTAAAATATACTCAATTTTTAGCTCACATGGCCGAAGGCCAGGTGAGCTATTGCCGTCACTTGGTTTCTGCCGTCGTCTGTTGTCGTCGTTAACAATTTTTCAAAACTCTTCTCCTCTGAAACTACTTGACCAGTTGGAACAAACTTGGTATGAATGTTCCTTGGGGTATCATGCATAGAACTGGTATGGTGATATTTGATACATTGAAAAGCATGGCTGCCATTACTAAAAATAGAACATAGGGGTCAGACAATAGTTTTTTGCATATATCTCCAAAATGGTTAGATTAAGTCCAATCCTGAGTAGATAAAAGTGTTCAGCATGATGAGACCTATCTGTGGTCAGATTTTCATTTTAATCTGTTCAGCCACGTTGGAGTTATTGCCCTTTTTAGACGTTATTTTGCTATTTTTAATGTTATTTCTTTCAAAAATCTTCTCCTTTGACAGTACTTGACCAATTGGAACCAAAATTGGCATAAATGTTCCTTGGGGTATCATGCATAGAACTGGTATGGGGATTTTTGATACGTTGAAAAGCATAGCTGCCATTACTAAAAATAGAACATAGGAATCAGACAATATTTTTTTCAATATATATCCAAAACGGTTAGGTTTAGCCCATTTTGAAAGGGGTAAAAGTGTTTAGCATGATGAGATCAATCTGTGGTCAGATTTTCATTTTTATATATTAAGCCATGTTGGAATTATTGCCCTTTTTCAAAGTTTTTTGCTATTTTAAATGTTATTTCTTTCAAAAATCTTCTCCTGTTTTACCAATTGAAACAAAACTTGGTATAAGTGTTTCTTGGGGTATCCTGCATAGAATTGAAGTGGGGTTTTTTGATTCGTCAAAAAACATGGCCACTGTTACTGAAAATAGAACATAGGGCTCAGACAGTAGTTTTTCGCATATATCTCCAAAACTGTTAGGTTTAGCCAAATTCTTTTGATAGCTGAAATGATCCTTATTTTTAGGACTACAAAAGTTTTCTGGCATAAAATTTGTCAGATGCCTTCTTATAAGTTATTGTCCTTGACAGGGGAAAATGACAAAAAACACTCTATTTTGAACTAATTTAGCTATTTTAAGTAATGCAATACTATCTTATTTGTCTAAAAAAAAGAAAATATTGCATTGTTGATATGAAAAATGTCCATTTTTATTGTACATGGTACAATGTGAAAAGTTTTCACTTGACTGGGAGTATGAAAATATTGAAATTTCATAAAATTGGGATAATATATACTCAATTTTTTTTATAATAAAGTTATTTTGACTGTGGCGATACCATCTTATTGCTCTAAATATGAAAAGAAAGTAATTTTAATGTGAAAAATGTCCATATTTATTGTATATGGATCATTGGAAACACATTTTCTTTGTTCCAGGAGAATCAAAATACCAAAATTTCATAAAGTATTGGTGAAAAGTACTCTATTTTGAAATAATATGGCTATTTTAAATAATGTGATGCAATTTTTTTAGTTTAAAAAAGAGAATATTGCATTGTTGATAAGAAAAATGTCCATTTTATTATGCATGGTATATTGCAAAAGCATTTTCACCGGTCTGAGAGTATGAAAATATTGAAATTTTATAAATTGGGGTAAAATATACTCAATTTTTATTCTCAAATGACAAACAAAAAGCTATAATTCAGGAAACTTCAACCCGACCATTTTGGAAGGCCCTTCAAATTTTGGCAGTATTTCATTATCAGCATAATATATGTACAACTGATGTACCAAAATTTGAAACCAATTATCTCCTACATGTATTGATTCCTGATTATTTTTTCAATGCAAAAGGAACAGTGATTTTGGCATAGAAAATAAAATTACAATGGTATTCCATAAAATTGATCTACCATTGGAGCTATTTTTACAAACCAAAGGAAAAAACATTGAATGATACATGAAGAACAAAGCACTTAGTGCGCACATGAAAGACACACACACACACAAATCCCATGCTGCATGTTACACAATCCCACAAAACACGCACATGAAGCATGCTTAAATGGGAATATTACATGTTTCAGGAGGTGTATAGTCCCTGATATTGTTTAATGTCCTTATGACCCTTTTAAAAAAGGGGTAAAAAGCAACTATGGCTTTTTTGCTCATATTTTTTAAAAACTGAAATGGATGGTGGGAAAGTATCCACTAGTTGATGCTTCCATGATAAGCGGTCCTTTTGTTAACATCTTAATTTTTGTAGTTCCTTTTTTTTACAGATTTTAACAAGCAAATATATGACACTTTGTACAAAAAGACTTCAATTTCATAGTTTCAAAACAATGAATGATTCATAGTATAATTTTTTTTCTACTTGTACTATTTTTCACACTTAAATGTATACCACAAAAAATACTGAGGTTACAATTTTTCTTCAGTGTTCTGTTTAGTGTGGTACAATACTCTGCTGTATTTTTAAAATCTTAAATTTTTTAGAAAGGTCATTCCAACTTTCCATCGACGAAATGATTGTTTTGGTAAGGCATATGAGAGTCGTCATTGGGTCAAAGTTAAATGAGGACTCATTGCCCTTGAAAGACAAAAAAATGCCCATTCACAGTTATTAGCCAATATCTTGAAAACCATAATAAAGCTAACAGTTGTTGATATTTTTTTTTTGAAGAATGACTCCTTGTCAGAATTATTGCCCTTCAAAGGTGAAAAATAATGTTTTATGCAGTTTTTTTGTCAACTTCCTAAAAGCCATAATAGAAAGTCGGAAAATTTTAATCGATCTGACTTACCAGTGGTTTCATTTGCTGGAAGATGTAGAATGATTCTTTTTTGGAGTTATTGCCGTTGAAAAGCGAATTATGAACCAAATGAGCGATTCAGGCTCCTGAGAGTCTCAGTCTTGCTTTATTTTCCTTAATTAAAATAAATCAATATTTTAAGAAATGAATCTTTATTTAGGTAGATAAACAACAAAGGTTGATAGAGACATTACTGAAGGATAATGACAGAGTGAAAAAAGAAAGAGCAATGATGGGTGAGTAATATACTAACCACATCCTAATACGTAACTTGTAGGGATTTAAAGTAATAAGACGAGGATGAATTATGTAATGACTTTAATCAAAATAAAAAAGTTGGCAGTGATTGGTAAGTTTAATAGACTTCAGTAGTGAAAGTATAGAATAAACATGTAATTTGTTTAAGTTTAGAAGGACCCCTTAGGAGCCTCATTATAGAGTGAAGAAATAAATAGGATTAGTAGTAATGATTTACAGGTTTCTCAATGAGAATTAAAAATATACCATGGTTGGTTGCAATCATTGGAACTCAAAGCTGAAAGATAAAAAGTATCAACACATTCTCTGTTCAATGTATATAAGTTGTCTATCTAGTACTAGTAGAGATGTGCATTGTATTCGCTTTTAAAGTGCATGGAAAGAGTTGGTGCCGGAAGTGCTTCAGAATGAAAAAAAGGAAAAACTATATATACTTCGGTGCTACATTTTTATTTGGATATGTACAAAATACATATTGGGTATTAATAAACAACATGTTTGTCATTGCTGAAAAAGAATATAGCTATAGGTTCCAAACAACAAGTCCTACTGAATTGCTGTCATTGGGTGTCAGTGAATTATATAAAAAAAGTCTCGTACACTGCTTTATTTCTGATTTCTAGTTCGTATTAAGAAATATTCTGTTTCTGACAAACATATTATATATGATAGATTTTCATACTGTCAACAAATTGGTCTTCTGTATCTTGTAGCTTATATTTTCATCTTCCCTGCAAAGTTCAAGACTTATTTTGAAGTTGGTGACTTCTTTGTTCAACCTGCATTTTAATTGTATTTAGTTTCTTTTCTTTACTGTTCATATCTTGTTTCAGCTACTGATTTGACTAAACTTGTTTTAACCCTCCATTTCTGTCATTTTTTCCCCTAGATATTTCCATTTGTCATACAAATGTTTCTTTTTGACAATTCCTTTTGACTATTATCTAGAGTTTATCAGTTCAGCAATTTTGTTGTCATTCTACAAAATGACCTCCATCTGTCTTTGAAGTTCTTCTTTGACAAGATTTGTATAGCATTTAAAGTTTAATTAGAATTTTAGTGTTTATGCTCCTAACATAAGTAAATGGACCAGTATGAAACTGTAACCCTAGGTTCTATATCAGAAGAGAAAGACTTTGATAAATTTCAGGGATTTATTTGGCCCTAATTGATTAGAAATTAAGGTTCAAGCAAATACTAGTATTTAAAAACTTAAATTTTTACTGTTTTACTGATATTTTTCATGGCCAGTGTTGAAAGTCTGAATGTATGTATCTTATTGTATGTTATTGCAAATCATTTTCTGTAAAAGGCATTGAGCATGGAATGAAAGAGACCAAAAGGTGGGGGTGGGGGGGGTGGGGGGGGGTGAAAATGTGTATTTTTTTTATTATATAAGAATTTACAATTTTAGATGTAGAAAGTTGAAAGGTAAATTTTAAATGTACATGTCCTGTAATCATTTTTACTCTGTGTCTTCGACTTACTATGTGTTAAATATGCAGTCAGAATCAAAGTTGTGTCAAACTCAGATATTGGGCCCCTATTTGTTCACAGTATCATATTTAGACAAACCAAGCTGTATCCTTAGCATTTGATAATTGATAATTCAGTACACTTGAATAATGTAGATTTTTCCTTTTTCAAAAATAGCGCACAAGTTATGAGCAACTCGGTAAAAATAGTGGCACAAGTTATGAGCAACTCGGCGGGTGTTTCTAGAAAAGCAGAGAACGCTTACCCTACCGGTGCACCTGGTCCATGCTCCCAGTTTTTAGTGGAGTCCGAGTTGCTCATTTACTTTTGTTACTTTGTATGTATGATTTTAGTTACTTTATGTTCTTTGTTGTGAATGTCTGTTTTCCATGTCTGGTCTTTGTCCCTGGATTACATTCTTTTGATTACCGCTATAACCTTGGTTCCTTTGATTACTCTTTCATTATATATGTCAATATTTGATGCAAATACAAATTACCTTGATTGTAAAGAAAGGCAAATGAGTTCGTCAAAAAACTGAATTGAACAATTTGAATTAAATATTTTGACAAGTTCTTGACAACTTAAGATGTAGATTTAAATACTAATTGTATATAAACGTATTTTCCTGTTTGAAGACCTTGATTACAACAAGTAAACGACATAGTGTTTCCTCATAACCAAGTACCAGCTTGTTTTTATACCAAACTGCTGTAGAAAGTTAAATTTAAATGTTGATAATTTGTTTGTGGCACAAGTTATAAGCATTAAAGAACTTTTTTCACTGGTGTTTTGCACAGATAACATAAAATGTTCTTCTTCAGACATGAAATACCCATGATATGTCGCGTGTGAGCACATATTAATTAAACGAGAGCGAGTGTGAGGTCTAATTTCAGTTAGATTGGTATTTCTTTAAGCAAGTTGAGTATATTATAATACTGTATATCCCAACGTCCAGTTATTTATATATTCTTAATATTCATATATTTGAAAACACTATGTCAAAGAACTGAACACTGCGCCATTTCGATGGACGAATTTAGCTTGATTTCGTTCATTAATATTCTACTTTATGCACGTTTCAAGTCTATAGAATAATCTTACTTAAAACGCTAAGCTGACATATCCACTATTTTTTTTCCAGTCTTATATCAGTACGTTATGAAGCCTGATGTTTGTTGGACCCCCAACAACAGTTCAATTGGTGTTGTTATTATTCCATAGGAAAATTAGTAATTACGATATCAATCAGAGTTACAACCATCCATGCATGTTTTCGCTTTCTATTTTCTCAGTATCGGACATCTTTTTTCAAATAGATGTTTCTCAGACTCATTGAAAATAATGATAACCAAAAGACGGCTGAGTAACTTCAGCCACATTTATGTATCAACAGAGAAATTGATAGGATATGATCTTACTGGCATTCCCCTTCCATTTTTGGACTGTGGTAAAGGTGTTTGTCACCAGTGTCATATGTGTTGTTTCTTTGGTGTTGGCATAGTTTTTTGGATGTAAATATGTCCTACAAACATCAAAATTTACAATTATCAGTAGTTTTTGTTGAAAGACGTATAATTTTGGCACTATTATGAGGTCATTATAATTAGCATATATCAGAAAACATTCTTTTTCCTTATATATATATAAAAGGGTCTGAAAAATTCCCTACGATGTTTGAACTGTCAACTTTGCAAAGCTAATTTTTGTCGTTCCCTCCGCGGGACTCGAACTCGTACCGCTGTGACATCTATGGCAAGACCGCCTGCACTAAGTCCAGCGCCCTAGACCACTCGGCCATCTAGGCTATAAAAAAAATATAGCTTTCGCTGGCCGGGTCATTCCTCCTCGTAGGATTAATCTAGGGCTATAACTTAGTACACGATGTATAGTAGGACCGGACAGTTCATCTAGGTGTTATTATGTAGGATAGAGGATCAAATTAATGATGCATGTCACAACAAATCAATATTATACAACGTTTCAGAATGTGACGACTCTATTCGCTACACTGCTCCATCGGATGAAATTGATACAGGGAAGATATCGTAAACTTATAAAAGGGTCTGAAAAATTCCCAAAGATGTTAGAACTGTCAAATTTGCAAAGCAAAGTTTTGGTCGTTCCCTCCGCGGGATTCGAACTCCTACCGCTGTGACATTCTGAGACGTTGTATAATATTGATTTGTTGTGACATGCATCATTAATTTGATCCTCTATCCTACATATTAACATCTAAATGAACTGTCCCGTACCACCATACATCGTGTACTAAGTTACAGCCCTAGATTAATCCTACGAGGAGGAATGACTCGGCCAGCGAAAGCTATATTTTTATATAGCCTAGCTGGCCGAGTGGTCTAGGGCGCTGGACTTTGTGCAGGCGGTGTTGCCATAGATGTCACAGCAGTACGAGTTCGAGTCCCGCGGAGGGAACGACCAAAAATTTGCATCGCAAATTTGACAGTTCTAACATCGTTGGGAATTTTTCAGACCTTTCTATACGTTTATATATCTTCCCTGTATCAACTTGATCCGATGGAGCAGTGTAACAAATAGAGTCGTCACATTCTGAGACGATATATATATATCAGAATTACTTGATAAAACTTAAATTTCTTTTGAAGCACTAAGTCATTAAGGCATGGGTAGCGAGAGTGAAAATGAATTATCGTTCGAAGTAGAAATTAATTCTTTTTTTTTTGATTTTGTGAACATAAACATTTATGAACGGATGCTGAAAAATGAAAAGCTTATTTCCTCATCATATAATGTACTTTGGAGTGTTTTGTGAATGTGCCAATGCATCACACAAACTACAAGGGGAAAGAGGGATGTGCTAGATAATGTTAATTTTGGGTTATAAACAATAAAATCGAGAAGAGGCAGTACCAGGTACAGTTGAAATCCAAGTGAAAGTAAAGAGACAATGATTTGACAATCACGACATTCATGATTTGGGACTAATACTATACTAGAGAAAAACACTATGAATAAAACGATTTAATTGAAAGAACCCCCCCCCCCCCAATAAAGAAGAAGAAATGTGCATCTGAAACTAAGAGTATGTACCATGTGCTAGGTTCATTAAACGTTCTCTGCTTTCGTAGATACACGCACCGTGTTTTTCATACAATGTCAAATCTGCTTTACGGGAGACTAAGACTTTGTCTGTTAACACTATGGAGATGACCACATCACAACGATTAACGAGTTCAGTATGTCGACTGTAAACCTTTTTGAAGTGATGCCTTTAGACCTGTGGCAATACGACTTTTTTTTTTATGAAAATGCGTTTTGAAGCATTCTGTGAGGTATAATTTTAAACATTCTCCTAGAAAGACAATCCAATCGAGACATTCGATAATATCAACAATTAAACATCTCGGTGTTAATTGTAAGGCTTCAAATCCTCCTAAAACTACACTCTAACAAAGTTTTAAATACTATTATATGTACTTAGAATATGCAAACGTTTGTTGTGTAGAACATTAATGAATGGAATCTTAAGGTGAACGGAAAGTATGCTATGTTCAACTCTTATGTTATAGTGTTATTTAAAAGCACGGCGGGATTAATCTTCTTATGATTTATTAAGTTATAGTGCCCATATTGACAATAATCCTTTTGTTAAAAATGAACTTGATTATATTTTAATAGCATAGATGAAGCTTAATACGGAATTCAGTTTATGTTATTTCTATTTCTATTCATTATATAGTGTCAGCTTTTGATAACATTATTGATAACATCATTAGTAACACTAGTTTTTGGCCATGTATATAAAAGAAAATAAAATAAAAAAAAACATGCAAACAGAATACAAATAAAACAAAGAACAAACAAATGTACTTACCTGTCAAAAACCGTATAAATCTGAGAACCACGGACAGATGGATCATATTGCTATGATCGAGTAATATCACATCTGAATGGAGAAGACTGGTTTCTTAGTAAGAAACATATGTTTTTAATTTTTTTGCTCTAGCAGAACTCTAAAAGTCATTCAAATAGACCAACAAAATTTAAGGAATGTGAGATGGTTTCACTTAATTCCAATCAGCGGTTTCAGGGGAGTTGGGGATGGAAGAATGGTACCACTAACCCCTAACGAATTATTTCAATAGGTAATCCCTGAAGTCATCCGGATGGATAAACAAAATAGAAGGTGCATTATGGAATCATACGGCAAAGAATTTGTATAAGTAATCAAATTCCATTTAGTGGTTTCTGAAGAGTTTCAGACAGCATGATCACTTTATACCACCCGTTTGCGAGATCATAATGACGTCATAGTTGCCTAGAAGATAGATTTTATAGATTTTGTTTTATGGATATTTCCAATACCTCTTGCAGATTATGTTTTGCAAAACACTTCAGAATTCAGTGAAAAAAACTAAGAAAATTAAGAATTGATACAGATTATATAGGGAATTTTCAAATTTCTGCCAAATTTTAAAAAGTGTACTATTGTAGTTTACTAAGTATATTTGTTAAATAAGAATACCCATCTAACTATCTTTTAGATTCTAGAAAGTAAATGTTGTTTCACTGAACTTGTTATTGAATTTTCGTCAATTTGTTTCACATAATTTAAAAACTAAGTTTTACACATCATCAAACAAAAAATTGATAGAACCTGTTAAAATTTTCAAGATGCTCTAAAATACCCCTGTAATAAATATGGTCTGTCTTTTTCTCAAGTTGATGAACCTATAACACACATCTTTTTAGTGAAGTACTTTACTTTGTAAAAATTTCTTTCATTATACTAATCTGAAAGTGCTGGTGTTAAAATAATGAAGAAACGTCTAGTTTTTTTTAAATGCCTATATACAATTTGTAACAAACAATAATAAAAAACGCTGTTATGAATAACTTTGCAGCGAAAGATGTTTATTAAAAAAGATCACCTTTCAGTGAACCTTAAATAAAATAAACATCCTGGCTATTAATAAAGTATGATTAAAGGGAATATATTCCAATCAATTTCAAGTTCATTTTAAAAAGCGATTGAGTGAGATTTGTAAGAGATTTGAAAATATTGAGAAAGATGGATTATAAATAATTTTTTAAATTCAGAGGAAAGTTTTAGAATTCAGTCAAAATTTAATTTAGTTTGCATAATCAGGGATATTAAACATGTCTGGGTGCAAAATCCATAACTTCGGTACGAATACTAAGCTTAATCAAGCAAAAGTTTATTCTAATTGGAGAATTTTGTTAGGATAAATGTTTTCGTCCTTGTTACTTTATGATATTCACAAATAGGTGTTTTGAAACGTTCATATCAACAGTTTATGCATGTTAAGGTAAGATGCTTTATTTATGTTTAGAATAAGAAGAAACTTTATCACTATTTATTCATTTATTTAAACCGTTAACATTTTTCCAAAGCTATCGAATTCTACATATATAAACAGCTTGCAAAAATGTAAAATCACATTCTTCATTCATTAGTTCATTGCATGACATTCAATGCATATAATTTTCGTTCCTAATCTTCGCTTAACTTAAAAAAAAAATCGCGACAAACACCGCTTAACCCATCGTCAACCATCTACATTCTTTTACACATGATCTCCACAAGCATTTTAATTTGCATCTTGGAAGAGTAGTAGCTTTAATTTTTATTATAAATAAGCTACATTGGTTGGAGTTTATCCTTAGAGTACTACTCAACATAAAAATCCGGCGGAGGTTGTCATGTGATTAATATTTTGTAATCCTAATTTATATAACTAGAAAAAAAATCATCCAGTGCCAATAAATCTCGCTATCCTCAAAGTGTTTTCTTGAATATTAGACATGAGAGTCATCATGTGCAATTTCAGAGACAGTGTGCCATATTTTCAGAGCATAATTAACCCGAAATCTCGTTTGACAAATTTTATTTTTTGTTTCGTGAAGCAAAGTTCACTTGATGTATGAATTTTGTTTGATTAAAACAAGGTAGACATGTTGTATGTTGTATCTATCGCTTTTTCGTTCATTCTGATAGATTTTAGTATGGATGAATGCTTGTCATGAATGTTCATATTTGCTGAAATTACGTGTAATATTATACTTTCTATCAAATTTCACTTCACGTTATACTTTCAAAGCCCTTTTCACTTCACTAGGCCATTAGGCTTATGATTATAAGAACTTGTAAATGTCATATGACTTTTGCTACATATGAAATTCTAAACAATTGTGTATTTTTTTCTGAAAACTTCCTTCAATACAGCATTGAATAAATAACCAAAAGAAACTTTAACGAGTGAGTATAAAATGAATAGTTCGTGGGAAAATATTTAGATTTCAAGTACGTTTCACTCTGCAGTACTGACAAGTTTGATATCGTTGTATTATACAGACTTCAGTGACTGTTGTATTATAGAACAAAAATAAATATTATATACGAGGAACATATTTCTATGTTGAATGCTCGTGGTGAATAAGTATAGCGTTGATATAAATTATCTTGATTGTAATGATTATGTGATCGTAATTTGCATTTCAAAATAGGGAAATGCTGCATATTTATAAATCAAGTGACACATTTTATGATTAATATTATTCAAGAACTTTACGTACAGGAAATAAAACGCACTTGTTTTTTAAATATCGTGTTGTCATTTTTTAAAATGCTATTGCGATTTAAAAATATCAAAGACTACGTATTTTTACTGATTAAATTAGTTGAAATGTCTAACCGGCAGATTATATGGTATTATTTCAAGGATTACGGAAAATAAAAAAAAACCAAAAAACAGCATTTTGAAAACATCTTTTTATTTGGAAGATGATTTTGAATTGTTATTGCCATCACTTGGCGTCCGTCATCGTCGTTAACAATTTTTCAAAACTCTTACCCTCTAACACTACTAGGAACCAAATGTTCCTTGGGATATCCTGCATCGATATGGGATTTTTGATCCGTCAAAAACATGACCGCCTTACTTAAATTAGAACATAGGGGTCAGACAGTAGAATATATCTCCAAAACCGTTAGGTTTAGCCACATTTTGACATGGGGTTAAAGTGTTCAGCATGACGAGGTCTATATTTGGTCAAATTTCATTTTAAACTGTTAAGTCATGTTGGAGTTATTGCCCTTTTTCGACGTTTTCTTTGCTATTTTTAATGTTATTTCTGTCAAAAATCTTCTCCTCTGTCACTATTGGAACTAAACTTGGTATGACTGTTCCTTGGGGTTTCCTGCATAGGACTGAAGTAGAGATTTTGATCTGTCGAAAAACATGACCACCGTTACTAAAACTAAAACAAAGGGGTCAGATAGTAGTTTTTCGCATATATCTCCAAAATTGTTAGGTTTAGCAAAATTATTTCTATAGCTGAAATGACCCTTATTATAAGGTCTTCAAAAGTCTTCAGGGATCAAAGTTCTCAAGTGACTCCTTGTAAGAGTTATTGCGCTTGAAAGATGATAAATGGTGTTTTTTTTTTACAGTTTTCAACCAATATCTTGAAAACTATAATAGATAGAAAGAAACTTTCCATTGCTGAAATAATCCTTATTATAGTCCTAAAGTATCCTTGAGTCAAAATTGTTGGACAACTCTTTGTTAAAATTTATTTCCCTTGAAAGATAATCTTTAACTAGGTGAGCGATTCAGGCTCCTGTGAGCCTCTTGTTACAAAGTATGAAGACTCTCTACCAATAACTACATATTTGCATTTAGATGTATCGTCTTTATTTTGAATGTCAACAATTTCATCCGGGGTACGTGTGTTCCAGTTTGTTTGTTTGTTTGCTTTTCTTTCAGTCAACACTTGGGAGTCTGTTTTCTCTTCTTGTTTTTCCCCTTTAACATCATGGTGTACTGTCTTAACCTAAGTATCCTATGATTTCTTTTGAAATACAAATTATTCTATTTATATGACAAAACAAAAAGAATTGAAAGTTCGGCCACTTTCTATTAAAATTGAAAGCTCAACAAATTTAGTCTTAACCTTAAGTCTTCTATGATTTTTTTTTAAATACGAATATTCTATTTCTATGACAGAACGGAAAGAATTGAAAATACGACCAATTTCTATATCGAACTTCCATCATTCCTTTAAAGTTTTACGCTCTGTGTTCCATTTTTTCGATACCACTGCTGGTGGACCTGAGGTCCCTGTGGGTGTTCACCAACCCAATAGTCAGACTTGTCTGACCCTGAATAATATCATATTTTATCTACCCTTTTTATGAAATCTTGTAGTATTCCAAATTGAAAAACACGTAAAACACCGAGGCTTAATTCCTTGCATTGCATATGGTAGATCCTCTCGGTGATGGATTTGGCTTCCTCTGTCGATAGTTTTGGTTATGAGTACTGCTTGTATAAGCTAATATTTTGATTATGATCTTCCTACATATTTGATTTTTAATGCTGCTGATGAGAGGTTACTCCTTGTACAGCATATCATATTTACAATATATAAAACTGGTATTTTTTGTATTTACGAACAAAAATCGAAACTTGTCTTAAAGAAATCTTTAATTCTTTAAATTGTCTACTGTACATAACAAGTATGTTGTCGTACCAGCAGACAAAGCCCAAAACAACATTGTTTTTGTCTGTAAAACGTTTTACATCCAATGTTTAGTATCAGAGGTAGACATAGAAAAAAATAGCAGTGATAAGACCTATACTGCTACCACACTCTCCAAAGAAGAGATTGTGGAAAACCATAAATCTGTGCTATCCTCTTTTGGTCTTTCTACCAAGGACGATAATTGTGATTTACCGTCTATGTACTGGATTCCTTAACTCCACAAGAATCCATACAAACAACGTTTCATAGCTGGATCTGTAATATGTACCACCAAATCTCTTTTTTTTGTCGAACCTCGGATAACTCGAACATTTTTGCCTGGTCCCGTCGACTTCGACTCGTTAAGTAGAAGTCGAAGGGACCAGGCAAAAATGTTCGAGTTATCCAGAGTTCGAGTCATCGGAGGTTGAGTATAACCCGGAAATTGTTTAGTCGATGATTGTATCTGCATTTACATCATTTATTTTGTTTGTACATGCTCGTGTTCTTAACTTTACAGAGTTCTTCGTGATGACTTGCGTTTTATATCGGAAGAAATAATTGTGCGTTGTTTATCAGGTTTTAATTACTGAACGGCATCACGTGTTTAACGGAAATTTTCTTTTTATTTTAATACGTCGAAAAACTCGTACGTTCATAACATGTTGCTTTGCATGTCTCACAATCAGGAGATGTTCTACATTACTACGATAAAATTTCAGATTCACTAGCGAAACGAATGTAGTGGAAATACAAGTTGTTATTATTGTCTGTTTGATGTTTAATTGAATATTCAGATACATGTACGAATATAATTCATTTTTAAAATAAAAATTATCAAAATATCCGATATCACTATTAGTGTGAATACGCGAGATCAATAAAGTTCGTTTTTTTTTTACTACACGCGTTATTTTGGATTAATCAAGAAATAACGAGTGTCAACAAATAATTTCAAAAGCCATGCTAATCGTTGTAAAAACACACTTCGATCATGGTTTGTAATAAAGCAATCAGTTTTCCGACTAATTAGTTGGCTTCGAGACATCAGGGTTAATTAACCACGAAGTCCTATCGAGGTGACTGATGGAAAACCTCGAGTTATCCGAGATTTCGAGTCATCCGAGGTAAAATTGTATTGGAGTAAGGGGAGTTTTGCTGGGACTTTAAAATTAGTTCGAGTTATCCGAGATTTCGATTCTTCCGAGTTCGACACATCGAGCTTCGACTGTACTTCTATTCCCCATACTCAGTTAAAATCCCGACTTATAAACATTATACATCGTTGTTTTTCCAAAAAAAGATGGTACACTTAGGTACAAATATATAGTTCTCGATAGAGATTCCTCATACTTAGTAAGAAATGATTCCAAATTATCTTCCAAATATACAGAGGAAGATGTTTACAAAATGCTGGAATTTTTAATCGACAACATATTTGTTCAGTGTGGTGAACGTGTTTTTTAACAAACGGTCGGCATTCCAAAGGAAACAAATTGTGCTCCTTTACTTGCTGACCTATTCCTTCACTCTTATGAGGCTGAATTTATAGCTGATCTGATCCGAAAGAAAGAATATCGTTTAGCTAGATCCTTTAATCTCAGTTTCCGCTATATAGATGACGTATTATCTTTAAACAATCCTAATTTCGGAGATTCGATACATCGCATCTACCCCAAAGAACTTGAGATAAAGGATACCACAGACAATATGAAGTCAGCTTCATATGTTTACCTACATTTAGAAATCGATGGTAAAAGAAAACTATTGACCAAACTTTACGACAAACGTGACGACTTTTCATTCAGAATTGTCAATTTTCCTTTCGACTGTGCCAACATCCCTTCAGTACCTGCGTATGGAGTGTTCATATCACAACTCATACGTTATGCCATAGCTTGCCGAAACTACGCAGACTTTTTTGTATCGCGCTAGAAGTCTAACAAATAGGCTTCTGGAACAGGGTTATGTTGCTACAAGATTGAAGTCATCACTACAGAAATTTTATGGTCGTCATCATGAACTCATGGATCATTATGGTGTATCCATCTGCACCATGTAAACTAATTTATTCAACGGGTCATAGTTTTCCTTTCTTCTTTTGTCTACCCCGGACTAGACTTTTTATGAGCAACTCGGCGGGTGTTTCTAGAAAAGCAGAGGACGCTTACCCTACCGGTGCACCTGGTCGATGCTCACAGTTTTAAGTGGAGTCCAAGTTGCTCATTTGCTTGTGTTATTTTGTATGTATGATTTTAGTTACTTTTTGTTCTTTGTTGTGTATGTCTGTTTTCCATGTCTGGTCTTTGTCCCTGGATTACATTCTTTTGATTACCACTATAACCTTGGTTCCCTTGATTACTCTTTAATATTAATTCATGCAGACTTTTATATAATTGATAAGATCTCAGCTTTAGCATTTTGTCTTAATTCGACAAAAGTAGTCAGCTTTTTATACATATAAATAAGACTTAATAATCTTTTTTGACCGAGTATCAAATTATTTAACACATAAAACCATTTGTGCTGATGTGAACGACTGGTAAAGTGTTATTCAACACGGTTATAATGTAGAAGTGGTTTTAAATACGTACACTCACACCTGCAGGCTTATTATTGGTCATTGTAGTAATGAGATTTAGATATATTTTTACAATGGTAAGCCGATGTTATGAACTAAGGGTGGGGATATTGCATCGATTAATACAATCGTAAAAGTACATTGTCATAGTACAAATGGTGTTCATTTTGTCTGTTATTAAGCTTTATCCTAGTTTTATACATTTTTTAGGATTCCATGCTTTTCATATCATTTCCATAAGCTGCAACAGTCCAAATTCCCCAATGTTATATTATTTAGTCTTTCTTTTGGGAGCTGTATTTACATGTTTATTTTACTGTGTTTGATTAATTATAAAAAAACACCCACCAAAGACTTATGCTTTTCCAGAAAAAGAATACTTGGATTACAGGCTTGGAACCGTTAGTGCATCTCCTAAATTCTCTCCTACACTTGCAGATAGACTAGAAGGTAATATTATTTGTGATAATGATTTTTTCTAAATAATATTGTTTACTATTATAAGAATAACATCAATAACGGAAAAAAAAATAAACAAAAATGAACGAAGAAAACTTAATGAAAGGTTATTATTTTTGTTTCATAAATAATCTTGACATTCATTAAAATTAACATGTTCATTTACTTGATTCACAAGCCAGATATGAGAACTAAGAAATAATTATAAT
Source organism: Perna viridis (assembly GCA_037379345.1). Lineage (NCBI taxonomy): Eukaryota > Metazoa > Mollusca > Bivalvia > Mytilida > Mytilidae > Perna > Perna viridis. The sequence continues at coordinate 5,577,716 of CM074511.1, read as the reverse complement.
GACACTTAGCTTCTACAGCTTATATATCACAAAATATGAACAATATTTTTGCATAGCACATAAAAATGTTTTCAGAGCATTCTAGTATTCCTTCTGTATCATCATTAATCAGAATAGTCTGATTTTGCATGTTCAGTTCAGGTAACATATACACATGTAACATCGTATACAGGTGTGTTAGTAAATTATGACCACTGTGGCTTAAGGTATGATTTGTAGATGTTGAGGACGAGATAAACACGGAATTATTGATTAATGATCTTCAAAAACAAGTAGAACTAATGGATCTTACCGTGAAAAGGAAGAGAGTTGAATCCTTGATGGACACTGATCCAAATAACAAGTCAAGATTAACCACTGTAGGTAAGTAAAGTTTGTGTTAGTTTATGAAATATGTTAAAAAGGTTTATAATTGTCGTGTGTAGAACAGTTTAGTGTAAATGTGCAGTAATGCAGGGAAAAGAAAACAATACCTAACATTTGTTTCACATTAATTGTTCACGACTTTATATTCCATATAACAAATGATAATGATAAATGTCAGAAATGCAGTTCTGAGTTTAGCCATTTTTCATTTTCTATATTTTATTGTATACAAAGTTATCTTTCATTTTAAAGTAGGAATGGGATTGTAATATAAGTTTATGTTGTGATAAATAAACTGGGTAAGCAACGCCCAGATATAGATGATAAATTGAATGTTATTATTATGCCCTTTAAGCAATTAAACAAGAGTTCAGTGAATCTGATAACAATTATGGTGAGTGCCTGAAGTGCTCACTTGATTTGGTAGATTGGTACAGGAGTGTTTCTATTTCTTTTCTTTCTTTTTTATTTCTACTCTTTTGGTGGCTAGTATACTCTAAAATGTGGGCATAATTAAGGCATACGATATTTCTTATTCAAACTTTTTTAGCACATAGTATATAGATTCTATGTAGATTAGACAAAGACGATACATTTATTGAATGTTTTACTCTGTCAGTGGGAAAGGGGATGGGTACATGCAAAGCACTGTACCCAGATGTTCCAAAGAACTGAGAAATATATAAGATGTGATTAAATTACATATGATCTGTTGGTCAATATACAACCATAACTCCAAGTCATTATAAAAGAACAACTCGTTATTTGCTAATTAGCATGGAAACTGATAGTTATCATCAAGATAAGAAGGGATATTGATGTTTCCACTTGTCACTAAGCAATAACAAATGACAGAATAATCCATATGAAACTAAATGTTTAACTGTTACAAGTGTCTTGATGAATATATAATTGCTAAATTTCTTTAATTAGTTATAACTAATGTTAGATGGTTTAATGTATACAATTTATATAACATGGATACTTTTCTGGAAACCTCCTTAGGGTGTGTGTGTGTATGGCGGGGGGGGGGGGGGGGGGTGCCAATGTCAAAAAGATTGCAAGCCACTCCCGGGGTTTAACATTGACCTATCAATCCTATAGACTCTTACATTACTTGACTTCATGACCACACTTCCATCTTATCTTTTTAATAGTACCGTTTCCATAGTTTGATAAGTATTTAACTGCTGTAGGTATTATCTCCTTTGTTTGATTGTCCTTTAGACAACTGAATAAAACTTGTTTTAACATTTATTTATCAAAATTGAAGGCATAAATAGGTTTTCTGAAATTTGTAATTTTGTACTTTGAGGTACTATGATGTACTGAAGTCCTTTTTATTTCAAAAGTATATTGGAAAAAAAGGTTTTTTTTCAGAATTTTTGGCAAAATATTTCTGACATCATACAAACACATTTTCAGCCCAGGTGGGTTATTGTTGTTGTTGTTGTTACATATGCACCGTACTTACTCTTGTTTAGAAAAGTCCGAATTGCTCATTTACTTTTGTTACTTTGTATGTATTGTTTGTTTTGGTCATTTTATGTTCTTTGTTAAGTTTGTCTATTTCCATGTCTGGTCTTTGTTCATGGATTATATTCTTTTGTTTCCGCTGGAATTTTGGTTCCCTTGACTACTCTTTGACCTGACTTGCTGTGCATATTTTTCATATTTGAAGAAGAGGACATAACAAATACCCGAGTTTCACTTGATACGGACCACTCGTTTACAGAGTTTAAATCACCTAAATCACGTGTGTATGTGTGTTTATCGTCCTTCTTTAGACCAACACATTGTAGTGCACCTTTGACTTTTTATGTATGATTTTGGTTATTTTATGTTCTTTGCTGTGTTTGTCTGTTTTCCATGTCTGGTCTTAGTCCCTGGATTACATTCTATTGATTTGTGCTATAACCTTGGTTCCCTTGATTACTCTTTGATATATTGGAAACATCTCAAATAATACCCTTAAATTGGTTTATTTTGGCATTTTCTGCAGATTTGATAAACATGCACAGCAAAATGAAGTTAAGATTTTAATATTATTAAACAGAAAAAAAAAATGATTAACATTTTAATTATCTAGATCCAGCCTTATATTAAATCATTGAAAAGTGTATAGGTTTGTCTGAAAATCTATGTGAAATAAAGCCCATATTTGTCAAAAAGTAATGTTCAGTTTAGATTTAAATAACTTTTTTATTTTTCAAATATATATTAGAATATATTGGAAACATTGAATTGAAAATTTTACATTATTGGGGAATGAGGGACTTGGTATTGAAGAAAATGTTGGCGGTTTTCTTTTAATTCTGACAAAGTTCTGATTTTGCAAGATAGTTTTATTACACTATAGAATAAAAATGGATTTTATATTTTAATTGATTTCATGATATATACATCGCCGATATAACATATTTTGTCCTGTTGTATGTAAGTTACTAATTCTTGCTTTAAAGAGACTATATAATAAACCTGCACGGACGTATTTTTCAACTTTTAGAATCCAGTGAATAGTTTGTGTTAATTTAAGATAAATATTTTAGATGACTGCAAATACCTGTCATTTCCACCCGCCAAACAGAGACATGCCAAAGAGCCGTATGACCACATGAAGGACGCTGCATTCTTCTACGATGTCACAGAGAGATTTAAGAAAGGAATGAAGCTGGACCCTGATTTCCGGAAAAGCAGCGTAGAAGTCAATACTATATCTAAAGTATGCGTTGAAAAAAATTATGAACACAAGTTTTAAAGACTGATAAAGCTGATTTATAAACTCTTCATACATGTTATGGTAATTGAAGTAATGTGTATTATTTGTCTTCTAATATTGTTAGATACACACTGTCAAACTTTCTTCTCATAACAAATAGTTGTTCGATAAAACAAAAATTATAACGATACAATGTGTAGATTTTGAGTGATTTTTTAAATAGTTTTGTTACCTTATTAAAAATGTTTAGAATTATTTATTTAAACAGAAAATGTTTCAATAGTATAAAAAAATTAACGTTTTTTATTAGGCCACCCTCTCCGATAGATTTCAAGAGAAATATAGAGACAGAATAAAAGGTTTAATCGACCCATCTATGGTAGCAGATTTGTATCTTTGTTCAGATAAAATGGAACGTGCTCAAGATATTTTAAAACAGGGTTTCAATGCTTCAGGTAAGGTTTTCCTATTTTGATGGAATTAGAATTGTTAAAAATTAAGTTATGTAATTTTGGTCTGTACTGTTGTTCTACAAAAAAAACCGACATATTCATAACTATCTTTTAGAAATAATCCTCTTTAAGCATTTCTTAATCAAAATTTAGGAACACAACGTAGTTTCTTGTAATATGATATTCTAAGAGGTACTCTTAATTTCAAATCCATAGGCTTATCAGTAAGTTGCATATTTCTGTTTCCTCTGTATTTAATGCATTGAAAAATCTCCCCTGGAAATCTGGATTTATTCTACTAAGAATCGATGATATGTACATATATATATTGTAGATGTGACAGCAGGGTCATATGGGAAAGGCCTTTACTTCACAAAATTTCCATCAAGAGCCTCTCGACAATCTAAGGTTAGCATTTCATTCGCTTTTCCAAACTAATCGCAAAAAAGGTACAAAATGCAAGTTGCTGTTTTGAAAATATGAATTTTGTTTGAACACAAACTTTAATGCGATAATCATTTGATTTATTGCATAATTTAGGGTCTTTTTGTCTAATTATTGATCGCCAGTATATTGTTCTTTTGAGGAGTTGTTGCTAAGTGTTTATTTTCAAAATAGTACTTGAGCAACTTGTTTACATTGAAATAATATCTTCCGTACTTTTAACCTGTCTTGATAACATCCTGTGCTCTTTAAACTTGTCTCGATAATATCTTGTGTGATTATTACTGGTTTCATTAATATCTTACGTACTTGTAACTTATCCCAACAATATCTTGGGTACTTTTAACTTCTTTTAATATTATCTTGCGTATTTTTAACCTGTCTCTGTATGTTTTATAGTCAGGAAAGGTTATGTTAGTAGAAGTAGGCTTAGGTAAAGTAGAAACTGTGATGAAGAGAGATCCACAAAGACAGAAACCTAGTGCTGGACACGATTCAATTCTGGTGAGTACTTTAACTGAATTAACTGACTTATTTGTGGATTAAGGACACGAACATATTTAAAATGAAAAACAATTATTAAGGCAAGACAATATCTGGAAATAAAATAATATTTAGAAATTTGTTAACTTCATAGTTGAATGTAAATGAATACAATTAAGTAAAGAATTTTTTAGTTGTAGTCGTTTGTGTTTATTCCTTCGCATATTCTGAAAAGAAATCGTGATTTATGAATCATTATTTATGTTACAGACACCTGGAAGAGTAATTAAAGATGTAGGAGATGGGGATAGTTCAATGAATGAAGAGTATGTGATATTCGAACCATTACAAGTTATGCCTCTTTGTCTGATCAGCATGACAGAACCTGGCCATTGACAGTCCAGTGTTCTTATAAATTTGTGCCATTGTTAAACACAACCGACTTTTTATACAGCAAGTTTAACGCATCAAAACCATTTTAGGCGATCCTTGGTTGAAAAAAAGTATCAAAATTTATCGTGACATACTATTATGTACGTGAAGCTACCTACATTTCTTTTATTGCTACATTTTAGGTATTGGTAAGTTATATAAATAATCATATTCTCGTATTAAAGTTGATCAATACATAAGGTATGTAGACAAACAGTAGATATTTCTCATTTCAATAAGTGTTTACATTTTGTATCCTCAATGTTTTATTACGATCTCGCATATGTCTATCTAGTTATATAGTTACTATATGGAAGTGGAAGTTACCGTAATTTTCAAAGGATGAATGATAAAAAATAAATGGTTAATTTCGAAAAGCTTTTTTGATTTTTTAAAATGCTTTCCTTCTCTTCGCTAGCTCAGTTTAAAATATATCATGATCATTATAATTCGAATACTTTACGATTTATAAACAGAGGGTATACTTTATCTGTTTTGTTTTTGGAAGAAAATTAGATAACTTCTAAAGAAATTCTTAGAACTGTATAGCACTGTCAATGATATTATGCCAATTTTTTTTTTAAAAGTTGTGTTATTAAATGTTATAAATTCCGTCCGCCTGGTTTTCTTATTATGCTGTAGTTGAAGATCTGTTATATAGGTAGAAAGAAAGTCGGTGATGTTATTTTTCTTGTTTCTGTTGTTGTAAGATTTTTTTTTCATCTTCGTTTTCTGATTTTCTTTTCACTGTGTGATTGCTATTGTTAAATTGAAAGTATACAAATCAGAATGCAAAATTAATGTCCTTACCAATAGATCTCAAGATCTTGGTGTATTTCTTTCAAACAAAAAACGTATAACTTATCGTTCATCATGTAGAATTCTCTAATTACCCAACAATTATATTTTTGTTCCTGTTGTTGAAGCGGCCAAAGAGATTTTTGATTGGAAATATGTTGTTTTACATCGTTTAGTCCAACATTTAATTAAATGTTTTAAACTGACCTTGTCGAACGATTTTCAAACATTGACTTATTTTATGTTTTAGTCATTTAGTTGCTTTAGTTATTTTTTAATAGTTTATTATTTGTAGTCATGAAGCATTATAACTTGTTCCTACACTTATCGATATTTCTTGTTTATAAGCAGTCGTTGTGGGAATCAGTTCAGTAATAAAGGAAAGTGTGTTAAATTAGAGACAAATAAAAAAAAAGTCTTGATTATATTTTCATTTTTTTTGGGCAATGTTTGTTTTTTGTCAGTCAAGTTTAACATGACAATCATTTATCCGCCGTTTGAATGGTTTATATGAATTTTCAAAATATTATAGCATATCGATAATAATCATTGCCGCCTCATAAATACTCGCGAAAAATCAAGATGGCGGACGTGATTGCGTTAGATTATCTCTCTTTGCACATAAAAATGTGATTAGAAAATTAAGTGCTTACCTAAGTATTTCGTCAGATATCATTTTAAACGAAAAACTGCCAGTATTCTTCGAGGAAAGAGCTGTAAAGATTTCTAATACAATCCTTGGTGAAGTCATCACTATGTCTTCAGTGGCGGAGAACATATCTGGTGTGTTATTGATGTTTTGAGCCGTATTTTGGAGAAATCTGTTTATTCTGAGCCACACATTCTCAATAATGTTTTTAGTCCGGAGACTGAGCAGTCTAAGTCATCCAATAAATATCATTATTCTTTTTGAATTCTTCTATAATTCGAGCTCGATGGACAGGGGCATTTCCGTCTTGAAAACGGTATGGTTTATCGGCAAAGTCACGGGTTAAAACGGGCCACAGGTGATTATTAAACATTTCACGATATTTTTCTGCATTTACATTACCGTGAACTTAATTTAAAATGCCAACACCATACCAAGTTATAAATCCCCAGATCATGAAAAATACCTTCCTCTGATGTGGTGGATTATGCATTTAGGTCGATATGCCTCATGGGCAGCTCGCCACACGTACACACGATTATTTTGTTCGATCACAATTTGTGATTCATGACTGAACATTACTTGGATCCAGTTTTGAATTACTGTCCATTTACGCCGTTCCAAGCACCTGGATAAACGTTTCTTTTTGTTCACCTGTCGTACAACCATTTTCTTTCTAACAACTTTTCTAAAATTCGTTGAATTGTCTTAGGATGAACACGCACATTACCTCTTTCATTAAATGCATTGGATATTTCACGAAAAACTTTGCCACGGTTCTTCTTCATTGCCCTTATCAATCTTGCTTCGCGACGTCTTGTCACTTTCTTTAGTCTCCCCACTCGAGGAATATTTTCAACATCAACCCGACTTCCAAATTTCTTTCAAACAGAGCGAATTGTAGATTCAGGGATGTGCAAAAATTTCACTTTTTCGCAAGTTCTATAGCCCAGGCGTTTTTCATTCATTCAATTATTTGTTTACGATCTTGACTCAATTCTTCCGTCTTTCCGTCCAATATCGGCTATTGCTATCAATGTTTTTAAACATGCGAAATGACCTAACCTATGTCATTCTGCATTTTGACATCATCGTAGCAGGTGTTCGAGGTCGATAGTATTATTTATGTCGAAGATTACATTGTAGTAAGCTTCAAATATCGCTCTATGAAACTACCGATTTCCGCCATTGTGTAATTTCGCGAATACTAGACGGGGCTGTATTTCCCCATATGCCATTTCAAATTAAATTACATTGAATTGCTTAGGGTTTTTAAATAGAAAATGGCGTACACGAAACATGTGAAAAACATTTAATATCGTTACATCCGAATTAAACGTTAAAAATATTAATGAATCAGTGTTTTAGTAGTTCTAAGACAAAACCTGACTAAAATACCTAAATTAATTATAGTTCTGACTGACAGTTCACTATGTAAACTGTAAACATTTTAATTTTAGCGGATTCTGTCAAGTGAACATATTCACGGGTTTCACTTTTCGCTGTGTATAAATGATTGGCGTTATATAAGGTTTAAAACCAATTTCACATGTATTATTTTTCAGTCCTCCGCGAAAATAGCAAAAATTAGTACATTTACAGTATATTGTTACATTAGATTCGACCTTGAACATCTGGTTTTTGTTTGGAATAATTTGAATTATCTCAGTAAAATGATTTTTTCTTGTTTCGTACCGTCATGTTAACTTATATATAAGACTGCAATTTCGGATATGATCTTCTTTTTACATATGATATTTTTTATGTATAGAATAAACATTGTACTTACGCCATGTAGAAACTTTCCTGTTTCCACGTGAGTTAATGTTATATATCTCAGTTGCATTTTTTATACAAAGGATATAAATGAATCAAATGTATTAGTACAAGCTTCTTTCTCAACATCCTGAGAAAAATATTAATATATCATTGATGAACGTTTGGAAGAGCTTTTTGGTTCTTCAATCAAAATATGTTTTACATGGTTGATAAATTAGTTACTATTCCATTTACTGTTCCAATTACACAGTTTATCATACATTTCCATCTTAATATACTACATGTCAAATGTCAATTTTGAACTATTTATATGTGATCAGTTGTTTTTGTTATTTATATTATGGTAAAAGATTATTTTAAGGAATGGTGTGAAAAAAGTGTTTGTTTTTATTTCAACGACGTTATTATTTGAGTAAAATGATAACCACACTACTCCGAATAAAATGTCGGAAGAAGATTCCATCAACACAGGTATTAGAAACATACAATATGGGATGATACTGAACTAATGGTAGAAACTGGGTTAAATTAAGGAAACTGCTTGACGGTTCACTAAACTGAAGGGTTGATATGACGGGAATTCATGTTTTATTTTGATAGGGAATATTATGTCACTTTTGACGAGTCGGTGACTGATATTTTTCAGCGTTTGACGGTGATAGACTTTGATGGCAGTATCGTTAATGAATAAAATTTAATTAGGAGTACAAAGATTTCTCTTTTGAACGAAGTGTTTGATGGTTCGTTACTCATACTATTAGTCTTCAAGTTATCAATTCTGACACCACGAACCAGTCAATACTAACACAATCTAGTTGTTGGAGAATTATTTCATGACTTTAGAGTTCATTAGAAAACCCAGCCCCAAGAAATCTTCAAATGAATAGTTTATAAGTATTGGCGAACTTTGTATTGCTGTGAAATTATTAAATGTCTGATTTTATTTATCTCAGATTAGAGTTGTCTCTCGTATGACACAACTTTGACAGTCATATACATTTACAAAGACTGTATTATAAAACGATATCTAAACGATTATATTTGTTTGATATCGGATGTATTGATTTTTGTACTTAGTTAACAATTTCATACGTAATTTTACTCTGTGTCTGTTACGTCATTAACGGTGGTTGCTAATTTAAACTGTAAATTTCACAAGTAAACAAGTGCTATCTTTAAAAATAAAGATAGCCAACACAGTAAAATTTGTTCCTTTTACTTTATAATTTTCTACATTTCATTCTGGAAATAACACATGGTTTTTTCGAACGCCACAAAGTAAGCAGTATTTGGCCAATCGGGAAACAGAATTGCAATCAGGTGATTTGCGTTTCAATGGAAGAGTGTCTTTAAGGTCAAAGGTTAAAAAGCGAAACTATACCGACTGCGTCGGAAAAATGAATTTTAATGAACAACTGAAGTTTTTATTAAATTTACTTAATTTTTTAATTAAAAAATAAGTTGTCTTTGTCATTAAGTTGTGCTTTTGTTAAGTTGATTGTTTATTAAGTTGACACTTTGAGTTTTCAGTCTTAATTTAAGTAGCACTAGAATTGGGAGATTAATGTGGAAATTATATAAAATACTAATTATATACAATTTTTTTTAGAAAAAAGAAGTACTTTTGATGTCAGTTTACCTATCAAAGTAATATGTACCTTGAAATGCAAAGTGGACATCCCAAAAATACAAATGTCAATAATATCTAAATATGCTGAGAAGATAAGATACAGATTAAGTGAAAGTAGAATTTTTCAAGCTACAACAGACCATTATTCGAAGGTTTGGTTTACACCCGCGAAGAAATTAACTCTTTAAAAGTTGCAACTAAATGGAAACAATTCGAATCCGCAATAATTACCCCTCACTCAAAAAAAAAAAACACAAAAAACAAACAAACAAGAAAAAAAACCAAACAAACAAAAAAAAAAAAAAAAAAAAAAAAAAAAAAAAACAACAAAACAAAAAAAAAAAAGAAAAAAAAAACATTAACGAACAATAAATATCGAAGAAGGTTGCAACTAAAGAATATTTTTTCCAAGTGCAACTCTCTTAATTGTATTACTATTAATCAAAGTAGCTATTCATTTTTTTGCTGTCAACAGTTCGTGGATGAAAAACTATATACTTGCAAGGCGCAATCTACTTTCATTTTATAGGACACGGTACTAATCAGCTTCAATTGCAAGAACAGCGTCGATAGTTTAGCTAAAATTTAACTTCTTGGAACAAGTACTGTAAAGCTTTTCATTTCAAGCATAAACTTAAGCGACGTGTTCCAAATCTATATGAACCAAATCTACGTTGACGTTCTAATCACACGTTTACACTAGATGTCCAATTTGTTCCTTAATCCTGACTGTTTCAAAGTAAACAATATATATCCACAATGCAGATCGCGAGAACTGATCTAAGACCACTTTCTCATAATATAAGATGCTCAAATTACTTCACTATTCGTTTTATTTAGCCCGATTTAATTTGCCGATAGAAAAAGAAATACTACATGTATATACACTTGAAATACGAGAATAATATTTATCAAACACAAAAACTAATCGAGGGAACCAAGAATCTAGTAGAAATCAAAAGAATGTAATCCCGGCACAAAGACCCGATATGGAAAACAGACAAACACAACAAAAAAATGTAAAATAACTAAAAAAAATAAATATAAAGTAGAAAAAGTAAATGAACAATTTGGACTCCACTAAAACTGGGAGCATGGACCAGGTGCACCGGTAGGGTAAGCGTCCTTTCTTTTCTAGAAGCACCGCCGAGTTGCTAATAAAAGTCAACTCCGGGGTAGAAGAAAAGGGAAAGGAAAACTATGACACGTTGAACAAATCAGTTTTCATGGCGCAAATTGATACACCGTAACGATCCACCAGTTCTGTTATAATGACTTCTTGTAGTAACATAAACCTGTTCCAGAAGCCTAATTGTAAGAAGTCTAGCGATACAAAAAGTCAGCGAAGTTACGGCAAGCTCTGGCATAGAGTTTGTGATATGAAAACTCCATACGTAGGTACTGATCATGAAGGGATGTTGCCTCAGATGAAAGAAAAGTTGACAAAGTGAATGAAAAGTCATCGCATTTGTCGTAGTGTTTGGTCAAAAGTTTTTCTTTACCATTGATTTTTCAGTGTAGAGGAAAAATAGGAGGCTGACTTCACAATGTCTGTAGTATCCTTTATCTCAAGTTCTTTGGGGTAGATGCGATGTATAAAATCCCCGAAACTAGGATTGTTTAACGATTATACCTCATATATATAGCGGAAACTGAGATTAAAGGATCTAGCTAAACGATGCTCTTTCTTTCTGATTAGATATGCAAATTTGGGTAAACGTGATAAATAAAATCTGACATGATAAAGACTCAGACGAGTCCCATCACTAGGTAGCGAATACCCTTTGGGACCTTTGTTCCACCAACAGCGGCAACGACCTAGTGGTTATTGAATACATAAATACCAATCACATATATTGCGAATTTCAATATTCTGTGCAAGTAATGTATGTAACGTAAACAAACAACTGTAATAAATATTGAAAATATAATTAGTCCTCTAAATTATATTTTAAAAGGATATAGTTTTTTTTTAGTCCAAAATGCATATTTGATGTTATTATGCATGTTTATGTTCATGTGCATTGGCAAAAGATCTTTGCAACATCATATATTTATTTTTACTCTAATTAAAGAACAATTCCAACCCTTTAACGATAATCTCCAATTATGGAGAGGGCTTATATAGGCTTAGCCTGCTGTCCAATCCATTTCAGCTTAATACTAAATAAAATACTGTTTAAACTTAAACTAATTCCAACCCTTATTAGCATATGCCTCTCCTTGGAATATGTTTGGTTGGTCAATTTCTACAGCCTCAGTGAAGACAGTTTTTTTATTATTAAAACAGACATACACAATAAAGAACATAAAGTAACTAAAATCATACATACAAAGTTACAAAAACAAATGAGCAACTCGGACTCCACTAAAAACTGGGAGCATGGACCAGAGGCATCGGAAGGGTAAGCGTCTTCTGTTTCTCTATTAACACTCACCGAGTTGCTCAGAAAAAGTCAAGTCCGGGGTAGTCGAAAGAGGAAAGGAAAACAACTATGACAAGTTGAATAAGTTCGTTTTCATGGCGCAGATGGATACACCATAACGATCCACGAGTTCATGATGACGACCATAAAACTTCTGTAGTGATGATTTCAATCTTGTAGCAACATAATCCTGTTCAAAAAGCCTATTTTTTAGAATTCTAGCGCGATACAAATATCTGCGTAGTTTGACAGCAAGCTCTGGCATAACATACGAGTTGTGATATGAACACTCTATACGCAGGTGCTGAAGGGATGTTGCCGAAGATGAAACGACAATTCTGAATGAAAAGTCATCACGTTTGTCGTAAAGTTTAGTCAATAGTTTTCCTTTACCATCGATTTCTAAGTGTAGATCAAGATATGAGGCTGACTTCACAGTGTCTGTAGTATCCTTTAACTCAAGTTGTTTGGGGTAGATGCGATGTATCAAATCCCCGAAATTAGGATTGTTTAAAGATAATACGTCATCTATATAGCGGAGACTGTTAACTTCAGGTTATTACAATTTAAGCCATGTCACGTGGTCATTTGAACGACGCAATTTGCAATGTAGATATCGGGTGTCATTTTTTTTCTGAATGAGTCTTCAAGAAAAAAAGATGCATGTAAATGAATTTAAGATATTTTGCGATAAGAATTATAAAGTTTAAACACTGCTTGCTGCTATGACCATTGATTTACCAATTATGACTATAGCATGCAAATGCTATTACTCACTACCGTTATCACACCGTAATGGAGGAGGGAGGTTAAACCTAGATTAAACCCATCTTTTCATTTGAAATGCTTGTACCAAATCACGACCATTGCGGTACCAGGTGTTTCGATGGTAGTTTTGTCATGTCAGATTTGTTTTGGATATGACTTGATTATGAATTGGATTAGTGGTCGGTGTTTGTTGTTACCCTTATTTCTAGAATTTATGGATGTGTAACATCTGCACATTCATTAATAGAAACTACTTGACTTCTATTTGTTACGTTTTGTGAGTAAACGTTTCGATTAACGCTTCAACAAGTTTTATTTTCTGGTACAATTATAACATTTTCTCAACTTCTACAGAGTCGATAATACAAATAATACAATGTTAAAAGCCTTTTCACTGAACTCTAAAATAAAGGTTGCACTATACAGATTGGGTTAAAGTGCACTATTTTGTACACAAAACTGACCCGGTCTACTTTTGAAAAACTTAAAAATAAAAGGTGAAACTTGGTGGAAATATTGATGGTGGTAGGAAAGCATTCCTACAGAGATAGATGCAATACTTTTGAAGGTAAAGTGGTGTAAAATGCATGCTTTAACCTATCCGGAAAGATTCAGGTCCTCACCGGATTGGTTTCTCTTCCCTGTACCAACTGGCTGTTTTTCAAAAATGCAAAATTTTGTACGAAAGCTTTATTTCCACAAATTGTCATTAAGTTATTTGCAGTAACCTATCTATATAGTGGAACCAAAACCAAGGTCCATCTAAATAAACAGACTCTACTAGGTTGAAATAGGTCTGTAGTATTATTACGGAAAACATACAGGTGTATATAACGGGTAATTTTTTCTCCTGGTGGGCTGATTGCACTCCGTGGTAAATGGAGCTTCCATAAATCAAACTGCTCTTAAAACAAGTCCACCAGAATTAATTTAACGACGATGACCAACAATTTATATATGCATGTTAGTTCCATTTGTTTGAATTTGAGGTCCCACTTTCGGGAATGTTGAAATAAAATATAAAAAGAACCTAATTGATACTAAAAATGACTTTATTACAAACCTACTGATCTAACCTCTATTTTAAATTGTAAGAACGACTTAATATACTTGTAGTAAATTTAGATAAAAGTCTTGTACTAAGCCATCTTATAAGGAGTAATCAAGGGAACCAAGGTTATAGCGGTAATCAAAAGAATGCAATCCAGGGACAAAGACCAGACATGGAAAACAGACACACACAACAAAGAACATAAAGTAACTAAAATCATACATACAAAGTAACAAAAGCAAATGAGCAACTCGGACTCCACTAAAAACTGGGAGCATGGGCCAGGTGCACCGGTAGGGTAAGCCTCCTTTGCTTTTCCATAAAAACCCGCCGAGTTGCTCATACAAAGTCAAGTCCGGGGTAGACAAACGAGGAAAGGCAAACTATGACCCGTTGAATAAATCAGTTTTCATGGTGCTGATGGATACATCATAACGATCCACGAGTTCATGATGACGACCATAAAACTTCTGTAGAGATGACTTCAATCTTGTAGCAACATAACCCTGTTCCAGGAGCCTATTTATGAGACTTCTAGCGCGATACAAAAAGTCTGCGTAGTTTCGGCAAGCTCTGGCATAACGTATGAGTTGTGATATGAACACTCCATACGCAGGAGCCGAAGGGATGTTGCCACAGATGAAAAGTAATCACGTTTGTCGTAAAGTTTGGTAAATAGTTTTCCTTTACCATCGATTTCTAAGTGTAGGTCAAGATATGAGGCTGACTTCACAGTGTCTGTAGTATCCTTTATCTCAAGTTCTTTTGGGTAGATGCGATGTATCAAATCCCCGAAATTAGGATTGTTTAAAGATAATACGTCATCTATATAGCGAAACTGAGATTGAAGGATCTAGCCAAACGATATTCTTTCTTTCTGATCAAATCAGCTATAAAGTCAGCCTCATAAGAGTGAAGAAATAGGTCAGCAAGTAAAGGAGCACAATTTGTTCCCATTGGAATGCCGACCGTTTGTTGAAAAACACGCCCACCACCACAATGGACAAATATGTTGATTAAAAATTCCAGCATTTTGTAAACATCTTCCTCTGTATATTTGGAAGATGATTTGGAATTATTTCTTACAAAGTATGAGGAATCTCTACCAAGAACTATATATTTGTATCTAGGTGCACCATCTTTTTTTGGAAAAACAACGATGTATAATGTTTTAAAGTCCGGATTTTAACTGAGTATGGGGAATAGAAGTATACAGTGTTGAAAAATCATAGGTTTTAATGTTATTATATTCAGATAATAGTCTTGAACTGATTGTCTCCAAAAGATCTTTCGAATTTTGCAGGATCCACATTGAATTAATACCATTAAGGGAGTAACAAGTGTTGTGGTAGGACTGCAGACCCTCTCTGACAGTCGTGAGTATAGAAGTTAAAAGTTTTTAAAGAGGTTTGGTGGTACATTTTGCAGATCCAGCTATAAAACGTTGTTTGTATGAATTCTTGTGAAGTTTAGAAATCCAGTACATAGACGGTAAATCACAATCATCGTCCTTGGTAGAAAGACCAAAAGAGGATAGCACAAATTTATGGTTTTCCACAATCTCTCCTTTGGAGAGAGTGGTAGCAGTATAGGTCTTATCACTGCTATTTTTTTCTATGTCTACCTCTGATAATAAACATTGGATATAAAACGTTTTGCAGACAAAAACAATGTTGTTTTGGGCTGTGTCTGCTGGTACGACAACATATTTGTCATGTATAGTAGACAATGTTTTTGCTACATCGGGGTCTTTGAAAACTGATGTAGCCTTGGCACTCATTGACCTACTTAAAACTTTCATTTGTTTCAAAATTGGCAAAAATAATTAACGGTAGGGAGATGAAACGAAATGTTTCATCGATAACCTCTACATTTTATTTTCAATTGAGAAATCCATACGTTTTAACCATTACATTCAGCTGAGGAAGCATTATATTATAAGTAGTTAATTGAAAGAAAAACAATAAAAAAAATAAAATCCATAAAACTCCAAATTGTCTCAAAAAGGTCACTGATTATAACAATATGTGTGTTGTTTTAGAAAAAAAGTCCATTGCATATATATTTAAATCTTTCTAAATAAATAATGTCTTCATTTACAAGTTTTTTACCTGAAAATTGGCATTTTCCTAGAAAATTCTTTTGGACGGTTTGTTTGGTTTACTAAGAGACAGCCTCTTAAAATTACCGCGAGCCACAACTCTCCTCTTAATTATACCTCACGCAACGAACTGCAATGGGTATTATGTTTTGACCTGTCCGTTGGTCCGTCCGTCAGTCCTTCGTGAGATTTGTTTTAAACGCTTGCAGATTTTGAGCTTATTTTTTAAATGTGAATCTACCATGATATTTTACAGTTTTGTTTCGTTTTGCTGATTTTTACCGAAATTACGGGCCTCGGACTTAGCAAAGATTACAAAACTAGCTGTTTGATGAACTTTTTTTCTAAACGCAGAAATTGAGCTGATATTTTTATGTGAATCTACAATTATAAATGACAGATCAAGTTCATGTTTCATTCTGCGCTAGTTTTTACCGAAATTTCGGACCATGGACTTTGCAAATTGTATAAAGATGACTTTTTTTTAGATTTTTGTTTTAAACTTTGCAGATATTGCGCTGGTATGTACTTTATGTTTCACTGCTCTGCTGGTTTTTACTGAAATGACAGTCGTTCGACTTGCAAATTTCATAAAAATAACAGTTTTCCGAGTTTTGTTCTCAACATGTTTAGATATTTAGCTGATTTTCGGTATGTGAGCCTACAATGTACAATGATGAATTACCGATCAAGTTTATGTTTCCTTGAGTTTTACAATGAATTAAGGTCCTTTGAACGTTTTTTTTAATACTTTTTCTTTGTGAGTCCAATATGTGGACGCATGGGGTATGTGAACGCGCTCAGTAAGATTCTTGTATTTGAATTTGAACTTACCTCAATTCCCCCTTAATGATCTTATAGAATTTCACAAGAACTATTCATATTGCTAAAAAGAAATACAAATAGAATCACGTAAATTACCATTACTTTGTGCCATATAACTATCTGTCATCCATTTCTAATACACAGTACAAATTTTATAATACCGACAAGGCCGTGTTACGTCCTACCAGGAAGTATTTGAGTAAGGCCGTGTTACGTCCTACCAGGAAGTATTTGACTAAGGCCGTGTTACTTCCTACCAAAAAGTACTTGACTAAGGCGTGTTACGTCCTACCAGGAAACACTTGACTAAGACCGTGTTACGTCCTACCAGGAAGTAATTGACTTCAGCAGAATTACCGACAAGACCGTGTTTCGTCTATTATTGGTTTGTCTAGCCGCCACTGAATGATCGTTTACTACTGTTGTTTTGTCCGGCCGCCACTGAACTGATGGTTTTCTTTACAGTTTGCCTAAAGCATTAATAAAATAAAACAAGAAAATAAAGTAATGCGTTAGAACGAAAACATAATGAATAAAATGTAAGAAAGTAAGACGTACTACTTGTTTTTGGTAAAAAAAAAACCAAAACAAAAACAGAAACAAAAAAAAAACAAAAAAACCAAAACAAAACAAAACAAAACATTGCAGGTGCACTTTCGGATGTGAACATTCACGTTAATTAAAACTAGTATGCAAGTCAGATTTATTGACCATCCTGATATAATTGAAAAGCCTTCACATCGATAAAGGCATGGAAATTCATATTCCGAGTAATTGAATGCGAATGAAAAATTCAAATATGTATTTAATTGCTAGATCCTAGATTAAAAACTGTATTAAACCATAGTTACACCTTGTTTTTTTTATGCGGGAGATTAGTTCTTTGTATGTCTACAAATAAGTGCAGTATTTCCCCTTCAAAATCATTTTGAACCTAATAAATCTTATCTAAATCAAAGATAACTTTATCGTCTGTTGAACCCAAATTATTTTTTATCTTACAACTTGATAAGTACAAGCTTGCTTAATTGTTGGGTTCATTTGAGTCGCAAATTTCTTCACCAGGAAACCATTTACTTTTATTACAAATTACTAACTGCTACTCAATTTTCCCTTTTATAAACGTTTCTGGATTCTGAACTGAGTGTATAAAGTGCTGATGGCTACAATGGATATCAAGGGCATAGAAACATAATTTTACGTTGTTTAATTATACCACGTTTACCGAATGGATCCGTGAATATATCCTCCAGAGGTGCAAAAGAAAATGACAACAGACACGGCATCCTCTCCCTTGCTTTTAGAATACTTCTAAAATTTGACACCAGTGGTCACCAGATAGAAGAGACGATTTTGTTATTCAAATTATTGATATTCCTCATATGTGCAACATACCATCCAAACTGGTGATATAATATGCTGGGGAACCTGCTGTAATTATGTAAATTTTCAAACACGCCGTTGTAATCTCGTTATACATATTTTTAACCGAGGGCATGAAATGCGGCTTATTCGATCTCTTAATTTTTTCAGTCGATATCAGGATCTTATCGCCAAAACGTAACAAATGAGTTTTTCACTACGCCAATGACTTATTCTGGTTTAACCAATTAATTCACTTTGAAACATAGAAACATAGTGGCTATGTTTTCCTGTTTATTCTTGACTTAGCCAGTGCATGTATTATTATATATTTTTCTTCGATTAATGATAATGTGTTCGGTATTTTTTCATTATCTCACTATCTTCAATATATATTCTTTTCATTAACCAATTCGTATCTTAATGATTAAATGATCATCAATATCACATCTATGTTTAAACATTCCAGTTAAAAGAACAAAAATCTGACATATTGAGTTTTTGATCCTTTGACATAAACTGTATTCACCTGTATTCACCTGTATTTATCTGTCAGAATTTTGCGTCATGTTTTTTCTTGTGTGTTATATTATCGGACATGGATTAGGTAATTTACTGGTTTTCAATAAGAAGGTTCCTATGGTTTATGTTAAGTGAATTGACATTTTTGCTCTAGTTTGTTCTGTATGTTGTTCAATGATTTCAAATGTTGGTTTTTAGTATAACACTATCGTAATTGTCATCTTTGTAATCCGTTAACTTTGGTTTATTTACGATAAAAAATGATCGGATATTTTGAATTTTCAATACAATATCATTAGGGACATGGTCCCTGTATTTTGTGGAGGTCTTTGCCCAATCGTTTAAAAGGAGAAAATAGGTGTTTACATTATAATTGGAAGAAAAAGTTCACAGTTAATCAGATTTTGATGATTCAGATTTCAAAGTTTTCATTTTAAAATTCTGATTTAAGAGTGACTTTTATCTGTAGGTCACGCCCTAAAAAAAAATAACTTTTAAAAAACATTGATTTTATATTTGATTGATCCATTGATAAAATTTCTTTAACTTGTAACTTCATTCTGTTACATGTTACACCTGTTTCAGCCCGAACCTTAAATCACTTTATACTAGAAGCTAGTTTTAATTATTTAAAATTTAAAAATGTTTATATTCATTATCTGTTGACGATGTTGCAATTCTTGAATGTGAATTTTGAAGTGGACAAATTAATATAGAAAGAAATAGAAGTCCTTTCCATTTTTAGGAAGGACTGTCTATAGTGCTGCGGACGACTAAGGATTTTTCTAACTTTAATGGACCTAGAGGATATACGGCTATATTATTTGTCAATGGAAAGATAAATCAATGTAGTTTTTTTAATATCATTCTTTCCTAACTGAAAAATAATAAAGTTTTCTGCTATTTTGCATTAATTAGAGGAGGGATCAAAGATCATTCGACCCCAGTACACTTTGATGAGTGATTTAAGTGAAATCGTTCTCTGAAGATATCGGAAAACAAGAAACATGTAAAGGTCACATGTATAGAATTTCAAAAAATGTAAAAAAGAACTTTTCCCGACAAAAGTTGACTATTTAATCACAAAGCAAAAATGCTCCTAAAATGGTTGCATTTTAGCGCATTTTCAATGATTAACAGGTAATAGGACACAGTAGAATATTACAATGTATATGTAAGTATTCTTTGCTGAATAACAAATAAAATAAACACAAGGTTCTCGATTCGATCTGCAACATGGGCTTTGCAAAATGAGTTTGAAGTTGCAAATTTTCACATATTTAAACTATTAATTGTACTAAAATTGTATAACAAGGAATCGTTTCTGGACAAATTGTCTAGTTTCCAGACTGTTTTGTGAGCAGACATAAAATATCTAGTCTACCTTACGTTATGATGAAAATACTTAAGGTTTTGAGATTCATTTTTGTACATACAAAAATCAATTATATTTTTTTGATGCATTTGTCTTTATATGCGACTCGAGTGTTCATGATAAGGCTGGATTTCGTAATAAATTTACATATACATATTACAGTACATATACTGTGAACTTTGAACTTTGCATGTAAGCATGTGCAAACATGTACATGCATGTTGTCACAATATTTGTCTTATGATGTTTAACTGTGCGCCAGGCTAATGCTTGTAATGCAATATCATCTGCAGTATCGGATCCACACTGTGAAAAGGAGGGTGCCAGTCGGGGTTCCTCAGAAAAGGGTGTGTATGCTAGGATATTAAATATTATTTACCATTTTTTGTCAATTTTACACATGAAAATGACAAATTTTCCGATAAAAAGGGGATGCCAATCCCATGCACCTCCTCTAAATCCGCCTCTGCTCTGAACGGATAATAATAAACGAGTTGATTAAACCAAACCAGATTCCTTGTACAAATTTTACAATGTAACACAAAAAGAAGAAAGAAGTTCAGACGCAATCAAAACTTCTCATATTTTTTAACCTTTCAAAAAGACTCAAGTTTTAGTAGCCGTATGAATAGGACACAATGGTAACATATTTGTTATAGAATATTAGTTCAAAGGAAACATCACTGTCCTGGCTAGGGGCGGATCAAGATTATTAAAAAAAGAGAGGGGCTCTGATCAAGACGTTTAAAAACAGGAGATACAATTTATCCTTTGCTATATTAACTGTCTATAAGTTGTTATAAACTTATTTTTTGCAGCGTAAACATACATGTACATAGCAGTTGTAGTAAGTGCATTTAGCGTTACTTCTGTTGTCATATTTTGACAAGGTGGAAAAGCTGTTTTAAACAATTTTAATTTTCGGGAAGTTAACCATGTCTGTCTGCTTCACGCAAAGAATGAATAAGTGAGTCACTTCGTGGTCAGAATCTAATTCTGTTGTAATCTAAATGCCAATAAGAATTAAACTGAATATGGAATCACAACTGTACAAGCATCTTCGCTACCCTAGGGTTACGGTTTTGCCCCCTTCCTTCACGCAATGGAAGGGGGCAGGACCGTAACCCTTGCCTAACGAAGATGCTGTAAAATATAGGAATAGGAAATAATCCACTCTTATATAACTTGGAAACTTTTCATAGGTCTATATGATAGTAAAGGCCGATTTTATTTGAAATAATCCCTTTACAAAAAAATCTTTATAACGTTCTCGTGTTCACCGTCACAAACTAGATGACTTTTTAGCAATAGCAGAGTTTCCCTCCTTGACAGATTTTCACTTTGATAAGTATGATATTCAAAAACTACATTGATTGATCTTTCCATTGACATATGATACAGCCGTATACCCTCTAGGCCCATTGAACTCGAAAACTAAAGAATTTTTTGATACCTGTCAGCAGCGCTATAAGATCTACATTGTTGTCTGAAAAATGACAGATGGTGTACAATTACACAGTGAAGGAGTTATTGTTCATATTAGTTTGCCAGTACTGTGGGGAGCAATTCAAACTCCCTTGGGACTCATTAATTTATTCACTTTCTTTTTTCATAAATGTACATAGGTAAATTATGTGCATTTGGAAAACCATGTTAATAAGTTCGCATAATTTGACCTCTGAACTCCTATCTCAATAGTTTCTATACACCCATCTTTTCAGATTAGACATATATATGGTGTATGTCTATTTTCAGACTATACATAAAGTCCTTGAAATTGATTTATCTTTCCATTGGCATATGATATAGCCGTATACCCTCTAGGCTCATTAAACTCGAAAACTAAAGCACTTTTTTTTATACCTGTCCCCAGCACTACTATAGATGGATGGGCAAATCACAGTACTAGGTTTTAATTTTTAGAGTATTTTTGATGAACCCTTAGTTTGAATTTTTATTAGATTCCTCATGAAAAGCCCTGCAATTTTCTATCCGACTTAAATTGTCCTTTACGGTTTACGAGTTACAAAGAAGAGCCGATGTTGGTCACATCCAAACGAGCAACCTTTTTTCATCTCTTAAGGTTTATTTAATTATAAAATTCCAAGGCAAAGGTCTCTTATTTGCAGAATTTAGGTACAACCGTTTTCCTTTTTAAAAAAAAATTCAAATTTTCTGCTATATTGTGTCCAAACCAGTCCGTCAAATATTTATCACAACACCAATACACCAATACAGAATTTCGTGATTTGAATTCAGTACCTCTTACTTGATCACTACATAGTGAATAGAAGTCATTACCATCTATTTTAGTTCTTGAAAGTATCTCAACAAAAACAATTAAAAATCTGTTTGTTATTACCTATTGTACGGCGTATCTTTAAAAAACCAATTCATAGAAATGTAACGTTCAGTTCATGATAAAAATGTATAAACGTTATCGATTAATTACTTTACATTACATTAAACTGCACAAGGTAAAATTACAAACATTAATGTTAAAACATGTTTCTGGGGGAGACAATCGGCGCTAAAATGTAATGAGACTTTTAGATTTTTAAAAATAATACAAAACGAGTTCGGTGACAACCAATTTTCTTTTTTTATTGTTGAAAAAAATATCAGATTTCAATTTTTCAAACATTTTTGAACAATTAGATAAATTCTGTATTTTTAGTATGAACAAACTAAGAAGATTTCCTTCAGTCACTCAGATTTAATAGTCTCGATGTCCTTTGATTTATGCGTCTGTATCCAATATTATCGGTGACCAAGAACTATGGCCATGGAAATAAATATGGATTACGTATAAAAATAATAATACCTTTCATTGGTTATCCAAAAGTTTTATAAACATATCAATACGTGTATTTGCAAAAAGAAAACTTATTAATATCGCATTTTGTCTAGATATTTGGCGAATAGTATGTGACACAATTATCTTTTTTACTTACCATTTGTTTGAAATGTCTAGACCACTGAAACTAACAACTTGTATTAATTTAATCTGTTACTGTCGTTAGCACGAAAAAACGATTCTTAAAGTGTGGAACTGTCACTCCAGTTGCCGAAATACTCAATGCTTCGTCTCGTGAAAATTTTTCCAGACTATAGCGATTATGTGCTGCCAAAATAATTTGCTAAGCCGGAGTATACAGAAAGTAAGAGTAACAACAAAATTACCGATTCATAATCAAGGCCAAAACAAAATCTGGCAAAATAGATATCACATCACTGGGGCAGCTGGTACTGCAATGGTCCTGACTTGGTATAGGTATTTCAAAGGAAATGATGGGTTAAATCTAGGTTTTATAGCGCGCTTAACCTCTATATTCCATTACGGCGTAAATATACTGGTGATGATTAAATAGGTTTGCATGCTATTGCGGCATAATCGGTCAAGCAAAAATAAAATAAAAATAAACAATCATTATTCATTATTTTAGAAGAAATTGAGTGGGTATTTTTCAACCAAGGACTAATATTTAAAAGCGAACTTGGTACGTGACCTATATAGACGCATTTCCTCATACATCGAATCAATTGTGAAATATAATCATCATATGCCCGAGATTAAGGTATATTGCTGCACTGGTTAGGACAATTTATGATATTAACATAAGATAAAATTACCGATTATAAAAGCTATTGTTAAGTTATGACTTAAGCAAAAAAAAAAAGCTATATAGATAAATATTATCCGAGATTTATTTGATAATTACAGAAACAAATCTTTCTGCAAAATTCAATTTGGTGATTTTCCGGTTTTTTTTTGGTATAAATGTCTGAAATCGCCATATTCATATTAGAATTATATTAATTTTACTGAAGTAAATGAGACATTTGCCAAATGATAATAATAATAAAACAAAATAAAAAAAACAAAAAAAAACAAAAAAACAAAAAAAAACCAAAAAAAACCAAAAAAAAAAAAAACAAACAAACAAACAAAAAAAAAAAAAAAAAAATAAAACGGAACAAGGTTTACCGATATCATATTACTCAGCAATGCAAATGACTTAAAGATTTTTACATAGAGCAAAATTAAAAGACGTTGTCTAGACATATCATACTTATGTAAATATCTAACAAGTATTTAGTCTTATCAGAAAAAAAAAACAACATGGTTATTGGATGATAAAGTTAATTAACACGTGTGGCAAGGAGTAACGTTTCATTAGCAGTATTAGGATACAAAAGACAGAAAAAATAGATAGAAAGATCTAAAAAAAATAACTCAGAAGAATAAATATTAATATTAACACGGGCATTTCCTCTATTTTGACTCCTGGTCTTCTCTTTATTTCTACCCACTACATGTTGCTATGGGCAAAGTCTAAATCAGTGATGAGAATGTTATCATGTGTGAGACTTTCTTCTGGGAAAGCTTATACATTTCTACACAGCCAACAATTCCTAAATTAGATTAGATAGTATTTAAATATACTAATAAATTTGTTTTCGGAAAGCATTGTAATGTACGCCTTCATTAAGAGATCGATAACAATCATTTATAGCCCAAAATGACGGCAACATCAATGCCCACAATTCATTGTTTCAAAATTCATATTTTTGTACTGTAAAAAGATTTTTTTGAGAAACATTTTATGGGTGAAATTCTCCTAACTCATATCCATCACGTAGCCAGTAACAGTTTCTGGATCAAAATTGCGGAATAGCTATAACATTTCCTCTAGCGTTCAAAACGCATTATGGCGTTAAATTTGAACTGTATTTAGTCGCAGTTTGTCTTGTTACATCTGCTTTAGAATATATTTTTTAGTTTTTATATTTTGCGTCATTACACCCCGTTATATATTTTGCGTCATTACACCCGTTACATATTTTGCGTTATTACATTCCATTATATATCAAGTAAGGTAAGTTTATTTTAAAGGTACATTGTATTTATACTTTAATAGTATCAAAACTCCGTTCCTTAATTCAAATTAAGTATACGGTGAAGTGGCAAAATTTTGGAATGCTGTACAAATTATGCTCTAACTGTGTAAATTCGTTGTTGGTTTAAATGGAGTATAGAAACAAATATATAAAAAATAAAACAACGTGAAAGCCGGGTTTTGGTGGCATCGCCAAAATATAATTCCTGGTTTATTAACTTTTCTTTAATGGTATATACAAAGATTATTACAAGTGCATATGCATGTTATTTTTTGTAAACATGATGATGTTGTGTTTTTATTTATTATTTTTCAAAGGTCCTGTAAATTTATCACGAATGAATCCTTATCTCTTGCTGTATTAGTGGAATAGTGGAATAGAAGTGTAAAACAAGACAATGTGGTCAAAATCTTCCAAAAATCACGAAGGCTGACAATACGTATACATATTTGATTTGAAATGCATCAGCTCATTCAATACCCCATGATATGGAATTTAATCAGTTTGGCGATCATTGACATCTTTGAGATATTAACAAAAATGTTTTCATGTTTCACTTCATTGACAATGGATTGGATAATAAGTGTGAGTTCAAATGAACTTTTACCAAAAGTCTATTTGGAAGATTTTCTAAATGAGAGCATGTTGATAAATAGGTGAAAGACATGTACCAAAACTTGAAGTGTTACTGTATATTTCAATTGATAATGAAGGTGTTCTGATAAATGCAACGAACATGAAGATGTCGGTGCTGTATTAGCATTGATGGAGAATGTAGAGAATACTTGATGTGTAGCATGCAGACTAAAGCAATAATTTAAAATTGGACACTTGACCCAGACTTTTGTACTATTTGTACTTTTCTAATAGTAATCATTTGATCAATAGAGAGTATCTTAGTTCTTTATAAAAGAAATGGGCATAGGTTGGTGTCGCCATGTTGATCAATTCTACACTATTAGAATTAAGCTAAAACCATTTGGTTTTTAAGTTACTTTTAAAAATCTTTAATTTGACCTCTATGGTATGTTTTTGGTAATAGGCAGTATTTTTTTGTCGTAGCAAAAGTCCCAACACTGAGATTGTTAGAAATAACCTAAGGAACATTCGATCAAAGTTTAGTTACAATCAAACTAGTAATTCAGTGTAGAAGATTTTTAAAGTTGGGAATTTCAAATTCGGCTAAAAAATCGATTTCAGGACCCAAAACAGATCGTACCAAAAACTCGGACATAGGTCTGTCTCACCATGCTGAAACAACTTCACCAATTAGTTTTTTTAGTTATTTGCAAAATATCTGCAATTTGACCTCAGTTTAAATATACCCAAAAGAACATTTAGGCAAAATTTGGTTACAAACTGTCTAGTAGTTTCAGAAGAGATGATGCTTGAAAAAGTTAACGGACGGCGAGGCGACAACAGAGGCAACGAAGACGGATAACGGACAAAAAGTGAAGACATTAGCTCACATGGCCCTTCTGAAAAAAAGTTGTGTCCTGGAATGACAGATGGAGGGTATTACTGAATAATGGACAACGGGAAAACTATATGCCTCGACCACTTTGTGAAGATACACTAATATCTCCGAACTGGTATAGAGGTGGCATGAAACTGACAAACCGTACTTGACACGTGATCAATACATTACTGGGTCTACTCGATCCTTAAATATGAAAATTTCCCCCCATACGCTCTTACACAGGGAAATATAACACGATGAATGTGAAAATTAGAATTTAAATTGTCTTTCAGTTTATTAATATATTAGGGATACACGTCTCAGTACATGTTCATCTTACTACTGTATCTTCTTCGAAGTTGATAAACAAATATCAGAAGTACAGAAAGATGATTCGAAACAAATCAATTATTAAATTAAGGAGAGAAATGATTTTCTGAACTAAGAAATATTTCGCTTATTTATATAAACGGTCAAACTTGTAAATAAATAAATAAATAAAAAATCGAATCCATCGTCATATTAAAACACAAAATAGCGCCTTCGTACATGCGCAATAACCTATTTCCGTTTCGATAAATTTGACTTCAGTCAGGATATTTTTATCCATTCATAGTTCTGGTCTTTTATTCTACTTATTTATGACGCTGACACTCGAAGCTCCGTCCATATTAATAATAAATCCATAATGCTTATGATTTTCGTTCATTTAGAAAGATAACAACAGTATAGTTTAGTATATATATTTCGATTTATGGCCATTGTCAAACGTACAAAGCTTCTGTAGAAACAACAGTTTTCTTTTGTCTATTTAACTATCTATATGATTAGACACCAGGATGCCAAAAAAAAAGTAATCATGATGATGATGACTATAAAACGTCTGTAGTGATGACTTCAATCTTGAAGCAACATAACCCTGTTCCAGAAGTCTAATTGTAAGAACTGTAGCCAGATACAAAAAGTCTTCGTAGTTACGGTAAGCTCTGGTATAACGTTTGAGTTGTGATATGAAAACTCCATACGCAAGTATTGAAGGGATGTTGTCACAATGAAAGGTTGACAAATTATGAATGAAAAGTCATCACGTTTGCCGTAAAAAATATTGGTCAATATTTTTCCTTTACCATCGATCTCTAAGTGTAGGTTCAGATATGAGGCTAACTTCACAGTGTCTGAAGTATCCTTTATCTCAAATTCGTCGGAGTAGATGCGATGATGAATCAAATCCCCGAAACTAGGATTGTTTAACGATAATACGTCATCGATATAGCGGAAACTGATATTAAAAGATCTAGTTTTACGATGTTCTTTATTTCGGATCAGATCAGCCATAAAGTCAGCCTCATGAGAGTGAAGGAAGATGTCAGCAAGTAGAGGAGCACACTTTGTTCCCATTGGAATGCGACCGTCCATGTTTAAACGAGTTAATGTCTTTACTTTCAGAATATGTTTGATTACGTATATGTGTTTTTCATATTATTTAATTGTATATTTTATTCAAATAATAAATTTCCTCGTTCGCGTAATTTTTGTCCTACACTTGATCATTGATATGAAATAACCCTTTACACTACATCTCTAAACAGTATAAATTTAGCATGAAAATACCTTATTACCTTATTGCCTTTTTAAAATTTAAACATAATAAAATTAAAACAACACAAAAGTAAAGAATGATTGAAATCTTTGAACTCAACTCAATAATAATTATGTGTCAATTAAATTCTGTAATTTGTATACTTGGTGAGTTGAGACGTTATTATTAAAATCTGGTTTATAAAAATATATGTAATTAGAAACACAACAATAGTTCAACAATAGTACTGTTATTTACTAATGACGTCTAATGAATTACATTTCTTCGAAACCAGTCTGATCGAAGACAATTAGTGTCTTATATCAGGAAGTTCAGGGGAAAATACGACACAGAGATATGTATAAGTGGGACGTCAACTTTTACCCTTTAAAAGAATGGCACAGTAATAGTTCACGTGGTCTTAATATTTTAAGAGTTATTAAGGTTAAGAGCAGCTCGAAGCTCTCTAAAATTTATCCGGGACTTATTTGCTCAGAAATAGAGAGCACATCATGTTTCTTTAAAGATAACAATTTTGCGATGTAGAAGAGGTTAAGTTCGATAAAAGAGGACGAAAATTTATGTCAGATGGAAGACGCTCGTCTTATTTGGAGAAGACATTCCATACAAAGTTTTCAGGTCGTTGAAAGAACCTTAGAACGGTATGGAGTGACAACAACGACAACTTATTCGTGTACTGGCTGTTCCATATCAGCCCGTCCGGTTGTCATATTCTCAATCCATACTTTGATCATGAACTGAAATTTGCTAACAAGGTTTGCGATTCAGTTTTACATATCTGAATGAATACCTATAATAATGTTGTTGATTTCATTTCAATGACATGTTCATTAAAGCGTCTTTATATAATGTTCAATTAATGGTAATTTTTGTTTATAAACTTGGTGATAAACAAGTGCGAAGGAACACAGAAAAAATATATAGAAAGGTACACAAAAAATGCAACCACATTTTCAATAACTTAACACCAAGAGGGTTAAGTTTTCAAGTTTGATTCCGTTAAGGCGAATTATCGACTCAAGAAGTACAGACGCCATCGATATCTTTCAATAATGTCTTCATTTTGACCAAAAAAGTTAAATATCTCAAACTCAAAAAAGAAATACTGATAAGCTTACACTCTTTATGTTTGCTCATTCATTTACTTTTATTTCTTTGCACGTGCTATTTTTGGAATGTCTCGTTCTTTGTTAAGTGTGGTTTTGTTTTTTTCTGTCTAGTCTTTATATTCTATAGATTATGTGCTCGAATCATGGTTCCCTTGATTACTCTGAAAACTTATGTAACAGTAGCAACATTATGGGTTATTTCCTGAACCCACACTTTTTAAAAGATAAAATATATTTCTACCTACGATACTTCGTTATTGAAGTCTTATAGTGCCATAATAATTCAAGACATAATTTACTCTTTGCCTGAAACCAAAGAGCTGTGATAATGTTCGCTATTTCAGACCGATCTTGACACAACAGCAAAATATAGTAATTATGATTGGAAGCCCTAAGATATAAGTCTTCATTTAAAAAGATACCCATTATAACATTTAATAATTGTAGAAAATTGCATTAACAGACCTTTTGCTCCTTAAAATCTCACAACTGTCAATGTTTTACTACATTACTTCTAAAATAATACTTAGCTGCGAGAAGAATAAAAAAGATATCAAACTTCCTAAAATATTAGATTGTCATTTATTCAAAAAGAATGTGGCTGTTTTATTGGCACTGTCACCTTCCTTGTTGGTGACACTAAGTCTTGAGATACTTGACAATTTCATGTCTATTATCCTTAATAAAACGATACATGTTACATTATCTGTATTACATGCTTGTTATTAAAAAACGTGTTCATATCTTGTTATTTCAAGATGGTTCAATTAGATAAAAAAGGTATCAAATAAACAGCTAATTTATAAATGCACAATACATAGCTTTCTCAATTCACAAGTATTGCTTAAAAAAACAACATTTCGTTTCTAATTAACACGTTCCTTTAGATTTAGTCATCCGGAATTTATTTATACAACTTAGAAGCCCTGAAATAATGAACGGAATGTAATATTATTTCAATTACAATTTGATTTATACTTTATAGTAGCGTATAATATTAAGTTAAATAATTACAATCCATTATTGATTATAATTTGTATATATTTTTTTGATGTAATAGTTTTGTTTGACCTTTTGTGTTTTAATTATAGGATTTCTTGTCTCAAAGCAAGATGCTTAAATTAAACTAAAACCCTTAAAATATAACATCATGATTTATTCACCTAGAAAAGTTTCATTTCTGTATTACTTTATCAGCGTTATGTCTGGTCGACACAATCAAAGGCAGGCTAGATCCGATAAATCAAAGTGTTTTGATTTGTAATTTAATGACGCCAAAAAAGGCTTATGTACGTCCTGAAACTTAATATTGAAGAAAAAATAACTAATTATATTAATATCGCAAATTGCGATATCCTGAAAACTTGTTTCAATGAGTTACCTCTCATCAGCAGCATTAGAACCAAATACTTACAAACAAAAATCCAAAAGTTATTGTATACAAAATGTTCTCATAAACCAAAACAATGGAAAAGCCAAATACATCACCAAGAGGTACTATCATGTGAAGGAATGACGCCTCATGGATCATTTAAGAAATAATTCGTGGAGGGGGTAGATTTATACTCATTTTAACATGAGTACGGCATTAATATTCGAATATAAATGCCAAACCCATATTAAAATCGAGGAGCCATGTTCGTCGTAATTGTTTCAAAAATATATATCAGTGATTAACAATCGTAGATGTAAGTTTAATGCAATTATATGTAAGTGTTAATTGAACTTCTGAGAGTTTACTTATGGAACAAACAACGGACACCGAAGTTCAAATTTTGATACAAAAATGATTCAAGTTAAAACTTAGTAGACAAAAATGCAAAAACGAAAATATCCTATCATCCATATTACTAACAATTTCATTTACCAAATGTATGACTGAATACTGTACTAATATTCTTATTGCTCTGTCAAACACCGGCATATGCAGTTAATATTGATATACAAAGGTTTGAAGTATAATATAATGCCGCTTACAACATTCCATAATGATACAAAATTACGTTTATGGTATTTTCTCTGGGGACTGTCTCTATGACAGAATATTGGCAGCAGTAGGAAAATACGTCAAAATTAAAATCATGGCTTGAGCGTAAAACAGGAAACACAGAAGATCTAGATAAAACATACAGTGAACCGAATAAACAGATTACACATAAAACTGAAGATGGATATTATCAATAATTTTGCATTTTGTATTATTCTTGTCTTTAGATTTATTTGAGGATATGCCTCATATTATCCTTATTTTGTAGAGTTATATAGACATGTAAGTCGAGAAAAAGGGCGGATTGAATTGACAGTGACACCCAACGCTCCGAAGGGTAAGCATGTCCTGCTTCGTCATCAACACCTGTCATATTGCAAGTGAAGAAAATCTGGTATAGTCTAACAACAATAATGTAGCTTCCCGACATGAGTATCAAAGTGGTCCTTTAAAAATCAATTCACATATGGGTGATATCATTCAATTCACATATGGGTGATATCAATCAATTGACATACGGGTGATATCATTCAATTCACATATGGGTGATATCAATCAATTCACATATGGGTGATATCATTCAATTCACATGTGGGTGATATCAATCAATTCACATATGGGTGATATCATTCAATTCACATATGGGTGATATCAATCAATTCACATATGGGTGATATCAATCAATTCACATATGGGTGATATCATTCAATTCATGAAAATATCATGATGTAAACAAAGAGTAAATAAAAAGGAAATGACGGAAAATTATTGGAAATAGATAATTCAATGAAGATAATAAAAACACCAGAAAATGAAAATTTCTTTCACTCGAATACTCAAGTTAATATTTAATTTTATGAAGCATTTGAGTTCATAACGAGAATAACGAGAATGTTGTCTACATACAGTTGAAAATGACATAAAACCCAATTTGAAGTGAAAATTCATAATCCATAAACAGTTTATATTCCGAAATCATTTTAAACAACAACTTACTATTTTGGCAGTCAAAATAGACACTATGAAAATAAGTTAAAGGTTCAATCCCTAACGTTATAAAATGTTTTATTGTAACCCCACAAACATTGCACCACTTTAAAAAATGCCGGATGGTCGACTGCTTTCGGTTGAGTAGTATGCATCTGTTGCATTATGATGACAATAACGGTGAGATACATTGAGAAAAAAAGCTGCAATAAACTATTCAACTGTTATTTTTCATTTATATTGCCACTGTTTAATTCGAAATTGGAGTCAGTTGATGTATGTGTATAAAACGTTCAACCGTGACTTCACTGTGATAGTTTTCTGCTATAAACGCTACTTTCGCATGTTTAAGAAAATGATATTTATTGGACTGACTTGAGAACAACTTCCATGCCCTAGTTTACGGGTTAAAACTTTGTCCTTTGATCTTGATGAGAAATATAATTTCTCTGTCTCTCTGTCTCTTGTGTACGGCAAGATACTCGAAAACATCTGTTAAAGACATTAGCGGTGATAATGATCATCAGATCTATTTACAGTTGTATAGAAAATGACATCATGCACAATATGCAGTCGCACTGCAAGGCTTTTTTGCGTGACAAAAGTAGCCTAAACACTTAAATTATTTAGAGCGATTAAAATGAAAAAAAATGACTTAGTGACAAACATTATCCTAGTTACTTTGGATGCTCATATTAAGAAAGTCCACATGACATTGTTAGTATCAAAATCAAAATTTACTATTATTCTATATGTATTGCACATACGTATATCTTATCTGACATATGCTTAGTATGTACAATGTCATTCTATTTATTACACTTCAGTGTCCACAATAGCAGTTTACTGCTCATAGCATTATGGTAGACGAAAAAATATATCCAGACATAGTGGAGCATACATACAATATATCGGTTTAAATGACGCATTACATTATTATATATTCAATAACTTATTTTTTGTGGGGCAATCAGGCATCATTCATATGTGACTACAAAGAGGGAAGATATATTGAAAAGAATTTATGAGTTTACAAAATAACTAATACTGACTGATGAATTTCCGGAAGACACTAATTTCATCAATAAAAATAATTATTAAAAATTTCGTGCAACTTCACACAGTTATATGAAGAAATGTATCACAAATACAAAAATGAAGCATTTTCATTTCTACTATTGAGTCATGTGTTCATGTATTCATCAACATTTAGACGAGGACAATACGACATTATAGGACACTGAACAAAGTGAAATTAGAAATAAATATTCACAATGTTTAATCATCTTTTCTGTTTTTGAATTTATTACTATTATGCAATGTTGATGGACGGATTCATTATTGTGTTTTGAAACAACTTATGATTTTCGGTGGCGCTCTTGTTGGTAACATTTAGCATTCAGTGTTGTGTTTTGGGTCCTGCATATGTTAACATTTTATCATATTTAATAATATTCAAATTTCTGATTTTGCGTTAAACGTTGATTTTTTACGGCGGCAAGAATGATTCAGTTATATTTTAGATAGTTTGAATAAGTACAATTTCATAATATGTATCGTGCACTCTTATTAAAAGAAGATAGAACTGAGAGAATTAGAATTAGAATAGCTATCTTGATGTCACTACAGGGCATACAGTCAAATTCTACCTTGAATACAATTCCAAAATCTTAAACGGTATGTTAGTCAGATACAGCACCCACAACTAATAAACGTCTCAAGCGCTTTAGTCAAGTGGACATGGAGTTAAACTTTAGATATAATACATAGATCTCGACAACAAACCTTCCTTTTCCAAAGGACCTCAGCCAATATAATATATTAATCGGCAAAATACCTGTTGAAGTCGTTTTTTGTTAAAATGTATACATCCAAATCGATCGGAACAAAGCCTTTCTACTTTAATATTTGTATTTTCCTTATTTTAAAAGGATACCTGGCTTTCTTTACAGGCATTCAGTGAAGTTATTTTATCATGTAATTTGCTAAAGATTAGGTAAACTATAAGAATAACTTTCATCTTTACATTCTTCGTTTATGTTTTTTATTCACCGGAGGTAAATACAGTGTGCTTTTGAATATTGAACTCATATGTCCCCACCATGATTTCGTCTATCTTTACCCGAGGACGGATATGTTTCTGAGTCGTAGTTTTTATTTATCGCGGTGAACCCTCAAAAAAGACGATTAAGCTTAATACGTCGGTGACCTGGTTAGTACTCACATTTCTATGACGTTCCCGATGCTAAAATAATAAAATTCTGTTCTTAAAGTATTGAATTCGTAAGTCGTTTCAGTCGTAGTTTGTTTTGTTTTGCTTTTTTGTTTATTATACGTTAAGTTTCTGATTTTAATTTCACTGTGTTTGCTCTTGATTATACTGTTATAAGTTTATAATGATAAATGTGAAAAGATAACATCGATTCAAAACGGAGAAAATTTACTTTTTTCAGCTATAGTTCTTCATCTTACAAATAGTTATCTAAACGTATACTGACCAAAAACATTCTAGGGTATCACTTTTTCTTACGCCCATCAGTGTAGATCGCCGTTCTTTAGTAACTGCGCGTTTTAACTAACAGCCGTTTTACATATAAACAAACATTATTTTACTACTATTTCAATTTGTTTATCCAGTCTGAACAATTTTATCAGACAACCATCAAAATGATAAATTCGTCCTTATATTAGTAGTGTCTGAAGCCGAAATATTCAGACCAAAAGGGTCTTTTGAATGTCAAACATTTAGTATAATATCGGTGATAATGCAATGAAAGTTGGTCAGACTAATTATATTTTCCCCAATCAGTGTTGTTTACCTAAGAAATATAAAAAAATCAATGATTATGCAACACAAATCTTATTAAAGATACCGACGTAATCACCACTCCTGCCATTTTTTCTCAGAAATGGTGCAAAAATATAGTTAATATATTTTCTAATTTCCAATTTCTCCATTTGCCTAAACAGACATGCGTAAAAATCATTAAACGATCAGTATTTTGTAACTCAAAAGAGACAATTGCAAATTGTGTATTTATCATGTTCATTATATAAGAGTAATCAAGGAAACCAAGGTTATAGCGGTAATCAAAATAATGTAATCCAGGGACAAAGACCAGACATGGAAAACAGACATACAAAACAGAGAACATAAAGTAACTAAAACCATACATACAAAGTAACAAAAGCAAATGAGCAACTCGGACTCCACAAAAAACTGGGAGCATGAAACTGGTGCACCTGGATGGTAAGCGTCCTCTGCTTTTCTAGAAACACCCGCCGAGTTGCTCATTCAAAGTCAAGTCCGGGGAAGACAAACGAGGAAAGGGGAAAACTATGACCCGTTGAATAAATCAGATTTAACGCTTTGTTTTTTTTTCTTATTTATGCATTTATGCAGTCCTACCATAGCATTTGTTACTCCCGTAATGGTATTAATTCAATGTAGATCCTTAAAAATTCGAAAGATCTTATGAGGACCATCAGTTCAAGACTATTATCAGAATGTAATAGCATTAAAACCTTTGATTTTTCTGTAATGTATACTTCTATTCCCCATACTCAGTTTAAGTCCTGACTTAAAAACATTACACATCGTTGTTTTTCCAAAAAAGATGGTACACCTAGATCCAAATATATAATTCTTGGTAGAGATTCCTCATACTTTGTAAGAAATAATTCCAAATCATCATCTAAATATACGGAAGAAGATTTACAAAATGTTGGTGTGTCAGTGTGGTGGACGCGTTTTTCAACAAATGGTAGAAACTTCAATGGGAACAAATTGTGCTCCTCATCTTTCTGACCTATTCCTGCACTTTTATGAGGCTGACTTTATAGCTGATCTGATCCGAAGAACGAATATCGTTTAGCTAGATCCTTTAATTTAGTTCCCTCTATATAGATGACGTATTATCTTTAAACAGTTCGGGGATTTGATACATCGCATCTACCCGAAATGACTTGAGATAAAGAATACTACAGACACTGTGAGGTGGTAAGGGAAAACTATTGACCAAACTTTACGAAAAACGTGATGACTTTTCATTCAGAATTTTCAACTTTCCTTTCGTCCGTGGCAAAATCCCGTCAGCACATGCGTATGGAGTGTTCATATCACAACTCATACGTTATGCAAGAGCTTGCCGTAACTACGCAGATTTTTTGTGTCGCGGTAGACTACTTACAATTAGGCTTCTGGAACAGGGTTATGTTGCTACAAGATTGAAGTTATCACTACGTAAGTTTTACGGACGTCATCATGAACTCGTGGATCGTTACGGTGTATCCATCTGCATCATGAAAACTTATTTATTCATAGTTTTTCTTTCCTCTTTCGACTAACCCGGACTTAACTTTTTATGAGCAACTCGGCGGATGTTTCTAGAAAAACAGATGAGACTTACCCTATCAGTACACCTGGTCCATGCTCCCAGTTTTAGTGGAGTCCGAGTTGCTCACTTGCTTTTGTTTCTTTGTATGTATTATTTTAGTTTTTTTATGTTCTTTGTTATGTATGTCTGTTTTCGGCGTCTGGTCTTTGTCCCTGGATTACATACATTTGATTACCGCTAGAACCTTTGTTCCCTTGATTACTCTTTTTATTGGATGATTGGGGTCAAATCATGATACAAGAATGTTTACATCGACAGAGTAAATATTTTACACCATTAAACACTTCATTGCCATTTTCAAAAATAGGGAGGCCTGTTTATCTCAGTTGTTGGAATTTGATAACTTAATGACCAGTTTAAACTACATAAGTACTAACAGCTCGGTCGAATTGTGTTTATTGAGTTGATATGATTGATTATTCCAGGAATATCCTTTATTAATAAATGCTAGTCTCTAAGCCAATAATGCTGATACAAGAAAATCACTTTCGACGTATCACTACCGGCTTTTCTGTTTTTAGACGAATAGAAGAGGTAATTTCGTTTAAATTCGTATGTCTTATCAATTACACAATTAACTATACCAAGCCAAGGACAACCTTTCTACCAATAGCATTTTATTTACACAATACTATGGCAGTAAATTGTTTTATCAACAATTGCAACGAATTTCATAAAAGAGGGCATTTTCTAAAATCTTTTTCCCCTCCATTATCATATTAAAATATTTTATAATTTTATAATTAGATTCTTTATCCTAAATAACACCTAGATGAGCTATCCCGTACTCCCATACATCGTGTACTAAGTTAAAGCCCTAGATTAATCCTACGAGGAGGAATGACCCGGTCAGCGAAGGCTATACTTTTATCTGGCCGACTAGTCTAGGGCGCTGGACTTTGTGCAGGCGGTGTTGCCACAGATGTCAAAACGGTACAAGTTCGAGTCCCACAAAGCGATGGACCAAACTTTTGTTTTGGACATTTTACAGTTCTAAGATAGTTGGGAATACTTTAGACCATTTTATATATATATATATATATATATATATATATATATATATATATATATATATATATATATATATATATATATATATATATATATATATATATATATATATATTCACTTTCATCAATTATCAGAATTTAAAATGCATTTGTACTTACATTGAGTTGGAAGGAAACGAATTCTGCCCGGGAACCAGTCTTCCTGATAAGAGGACGCCTATGACTTGTGTATGAGTGTTGTATTCTGAATCCAAACATGTTAATTATAAAAAGAAATACCTGAAACGTTGAAGGTGTTTTTTTTACTTCTTTTTGCTGAACAAATTCTGATGAACAAGGAAAATATGGAGCAATATGAGTCCTATTCAATCTTTTACAAGGTTTAACGTAAGTGGATACAAACATATTGAAGGTAACAAATACAAATATTGCCATACAATCCGCATTGTAACCTAGCCAATATCTGTCCTTCAAATCACTTCCCAAATACCAAACTAACTTAGTGACCTAAATCCACAATTTTATTCTAATTTGTATATGGGAAACTAAGTTTCGCAATTGTTACACGACGAAACGAATTTGTCTGGTGCGACTCCAATAATGTGATTGGTTTATAGTTGATTAGTAGTGTTGTCTTATTACCTCAATAACTTAACGGAAATAGATTTTCAGAGATAGGTACTAAGATGATAATATACGGCTTAAACGATATATAAAGTGTTCTATTCGTCTTCATGAATTTGATAAGACAATATTCATTTGTGACAGGTCAATTAAGATTGCTCTCCCGTATGTATCCAAGACATTTACTTTTGGCAGCATAAACGAAAAAAAAAGCTGTTTTTTTTTAAAGTTGTATCATTATTATCTTAGTTTTGCGTTCATTTAAAATAAAATAAATTGTATCCTTACTGCTATGTTCCTATATATTTCACTAGTTTTTAGCTTTTGAAAAGTTTTTTTTTAGAAAAATATGTGGATGTAAAATTACATATTTAATCCGCATTCTTCTATCCCTTATTGAATACAGAAAACATGAACGACAAGCCAATAAGGTTTTGAATAAAGATAATTATATACCTTTATAATGCTAATTGCCTTTTTCCCAATAATATAAGTATTGATACTGGACATGACAGTTTTGTCGTTAAGAAGAGACCATTTAACTTCGATGTATTGATGAGCTACTCCTTTGTTCAGTACGTCTCGGTCAATTCACTCTTTTGCTGGCTATAAAACATATTTCTATTGAGTTAATTCACTCAATTTTCTTAGATCAAAACCGTGATGATTAAAGCAACCTCTTTTCCGATTCTAAAACCATTATTATAACTGACTTAAACAATCGAGAAAAGGGAATATACAGGACTATAAATCTGGTTAATATGACTTGCTAACAGGAAGTTAAAATCACAACCTGTAACATGAAAATAACCTTTATAGGCAATAATAAAGGTAACAGGTTGATGGGATTTGAAAACCGATGGAAAATGAAGGGCAAATCTAAATGAAGTGATTATCTATAATTTTATCTTCATTTTAAATACAAGTTATAAATGATGACAATAATAACTGTTCTCAAACCATTTTCAATTGAATTTCGACATACGAAATGATAGGAATTGCCGGGAATATTTGATATCACATCGAAATTACTCATAGAATAACAACATTTTTTGTATGTTTAAAATTGTAGGAATGTAATGGACATATTTTAGGCAACAAATGGAGAGAAATCATTTTTTTCACAATTAGATACTGCAAAATGACACATTCATGGTTTCAATTGTTGTTAAAAATGACAGTTTACACATATACCAACATAAGTCACTAGAGTCTTCTTTGACTGACTATATACATGTTCCGTTGTGACGTCATGATATTGTAGAAGTGTGGGTCATTCTTTTGCTTAAATTCCGAAACATTTAAATCCTCCATTTTGCAGAATTGTATTGGATCATTCTTTATCAGATATTTGATTTCTACTGTACAGGTTAAGGATTTCTCTGTCCCTTGGCTCCACTCATAAATTTGTAAAGGATTTCTTATTTAAACAAGTTATAAGAATCGTTTAACTAAATCCTGTTATAATTTCATGTCGTTTTACCATGAAAGATAAAATTTAATTAATACAAATAGAACATAATAAATGGAAGTGTTACTTTAAAAAAGTAAAAGAAGCCTTCGAGGAATCAAACAAGGAGACACAAATTATACTTCTGAGTGATTTAAAGCCATTAATGTTTTAATATCTGTACTTTTACGCAAACCAAGAGTATGCCACTGCTTCAACCTCGCGAGCCATAAGTACAACACATTGTCTACTGATAAATTTAGTACGTCTAAGCGAGGCATCAAACGCTAAACTACAAAAGATCATTGCACACAAGAGACATGTGCTACAATCGCAAATGCGCCACTGAGCACGTTCATTTTACAACCTCTCGATAATACAGCAAAGATTTGCAGGTCGACACTATTGAAAGTGCAGAAAACGCAATGGAAAGAAAGTACCTTAAGCGGGCCATGAATCAGACACAAAGCTATTCCAGAGCGAACTCCTGTGATACTCATGTGGACCGTTACTTTAAGGTTATCCTGACAATGTTTCATAGTGTACCATACACTAACTTTTCCTTCGTTTTTTTTAGTTTTTTAAAGAGAAAATTGACAGAAACTAAATTTATGTACCTTTCAAAATATAAATTGAACTGTTTCAGAGGAAATGGTCTATAAATAAATAATCCTACTTCAGAATGATTATTACTTTCTAAAAGTGGTTAAGTATTGTTAAAATAATGTGGGCATTATATCAAGACAAACAAACGCAAAAATAACTTTTGTATTTCGTCCCCCACCCCATTCCAAATCATGAAGTTTCAAATAAATTCCACGATTAAATTTTCGAAAAACAAATGACATCTACTGAAAAGAGAAAAATAAATTTGTTTAAGTAGATTCTATAAAATTACTAAAAAGACACAAATAAAACTGCTTATATGTGTTTAAGTAACGGAACATTTGACATTGTTTATTTATGTTAAGTCGCTGATGTTTTATACTTATGAATATACACGATACTTCCCAAAACACATGTCTGCTTTAAAAGCCAAAATAATCGCTTCCTTACTGCATACGTAATTTCAAAAATAAGTCACTTCTGACAGCACGGTTTTTAGCAATTCAGGCTACAGGCTATCTTCATTAAACTGCACAGAAAAGCGTACAATTACATATAGAAAAGCAGCACAAAACAAGGGATACACTCACATGCTTCGTAAGGGTGAACACACTCCTGTTTATTGCAAAACGCCCATAATATTGCTCATTAATAGTGATTTGAATTGAAATATTTATGGTGTAGAGATCGATTGTCAAATTTGAATTGCAAAATTTTCAAGGCTTTGAAAATACAGCAACATAATTAAATTGCATTCAATTAACTAGATTTAAACATGGATCGTGAATTGTATTTATCGTTATTATTACCTCAAGAAGGCTATTTTACATCTTATAGGAGTTATTTCAATTAGAACGTTCTTAGCTCTGATCATTAAATATCACCTATAGTTTTAACATAAATAATTTTCTAATTGCTAGCAAAGGAGGCAATAACTAATATGACTTTAGGATATGCCCATGATGGACAAAGCTCATTCATTGTTTACGATGCACAGCCATGTTGCTAAGGTAGATAAAAAGACATTAAAACGTGCATTCTCCTGGTCGTTCCTGGTATTTCTACCCATCGCATGTCCGATGAGGATAATGTGTGAGACTTTCTTCTGGGAAAGCTTAATACATTTCTTCACATAGTTTTCATAGTTTTCCTTTCCTTTTTCGACTACCCCGGACTTGACTTTTTATGAGCAACTCGGCGGGTGTTTCTAGAAAAGCAGAGGACGCCTACCATACAGGTGCACCTGGTCCATGCTCCCAGTTTTTAGTGGAGTCCGAGTTGCTCATTTGCTTTTGTTGTTTTGTATGTATTATTGTAGTTACTTAATGTTCTTTGTTGTGTATGTCTGTTTTTCGTGTGTGGTCTTTGTCCCTGGATTACATTCTTTTGATTACCGCTAGAAGCTTGGTTCCCTTCATTACTCTTTCACAGCCAACTATTTCCAAATCATTATAAAATAAATAAATAAATATGACATAATACACATCGACATATAAAAAGGCAAAACATCGATTTCCGTCAGAAATTTTGTAGCCATTCATACTTTCTGGTCTTACATTCTTCATGTACAGGACGTCTGTATTAATCTTCTTTTTTTCACCCATATAAAGAGAAAATCATTTTCAAAACTTTACTGAATTCTTACAAATACTTGATTGGTTAAGTGGGTATTATATACACTTGTAAAAAATGCAACTCGCTCATGTCTAAAATACCAAATTGAAGAAAATTGACACATGTATTAAGGACATATATAACTAATGTTGTTTTATACTGAACACATATAAGATTCTTTTGTTTTGAAACAATATTAAACGACCTTAATTACAGAATATAACGTCTCTAATTATAACAGAAGGGACAAGCCGTTTATGCTTGAAAATAAATCAAATATCATTTTATCTATAAATATAATAACAACAATCGGAACATTTTTTCATTTACTACAAATCTCGAGAACATCTAGCCAGGAAAATCATTCGTTATCAATGACAGAGAATATTATGGACGTGATACCTCATTGCAGTTAATTAATTCGTCTCTTATTGCCAAAATCAAAAGGAGATTAGTTCAACAGTCTGATATTTGGAGTTCAAACTATAAATAGAAGTTTCTAGTATTGAACAATAGAGTAAGCTTACACAACAATAGCATTTCATTTTAATTAAAAAAACAATCAATGCTAATACCTAGAATTCTATTTGTATTCATGATAAAGGAAGGTTGAGAAAAAAACTCATTGAAAAAATCAGATATATAAAAAAATAAAACAAACGTCTTCAAAAGGTCAATCGAACCTTTGTCAGGATTTTTACATCTATACAAGACAGTTCAAACCGTCTATTGTTTTTGAATTTCATTTGTTATGTCACTCTATCCCCCCAATACTTAATATTATGTAATAATTAGTTTTTATACAACATGAATAAAGTACATTTATCAATAGAATTGTCCTATAGTTTATTGTGTAATTGCTTTACCTTTATACAAGAATGCCACGTGGTTTTGCTTAATTGTTTTTTTTTATTTATTGTTTTATTAAAATTTGTCCTACAAACTGTTCAACTTAATTGATTTAAATTTGTGATTTATATTGTAAAGGAAACTGGTTTAAGACCAAAAAAAAAATTTGAATACATCATCAGCTTTACAAAAAAACCAATTTCACGTCAAGCTGCATACCATATGTCATTCTTAGTGTAATTTGAAACTATTTTCTAAACCTAGACAATAATCATTTGTTATCGTTATTTAATTAAGACACTAAGTAATATATGTAGTAAATCTTGTAATACCTTACTCAGTTGAAGGATGTAAAATTTTACATAATCATGAATTATATCATTTGCATTCTAAAAATACATTTACAACTAGAGTAAAAAAATCTACACGATGAAAATAAATACATTAAGTTTAAATTTAGGAGTTTGCTCTATTAATCAACTTTCATTATTTTTCAACTAAGTCATATGAAAAAGACGACTGTTCACTATTCTTATAGTAAAGCGAAGCGGGTTAAACTATGCAAATGCATTACTTAAGATATATTTTTGATCATAAAAGAATAGTGCACACGTATCAAAATTGTTTTTAAATAAACTTTTCCTGAAATCACAAAGGAACAAAATGTAAATATTATTGGTTGAAAATGAGCAAGTAACTTCTGACAACTATTTGATATTTCTTATATAAACCAAACATGCTAAAAATAACATGACAAATAAAATGTACACGAACGTATTTAAGACGATGCCTTCATATCTGCTTCAATGCGTGACTAGCTTAACAACAAGGAATATAAGATACTAATATAGAGTTAAACGAACCATATAACAAAACATTGATACTATATCTGAACGGAGTTATTTGTTGTTGATTACTCGTATATGAACAATAATGCAAAGAACTCATTTTGTTAAACCATGAGATATGTTCAAGAATGTTTTTGTTCACAAAATCTTTATACATCGGTTACTGTTAAAATAGGTCCATTGGCATTATTAATCTATAAACATAACACTGTTTTACAATGACACAATATGATAACTGGTTTACTGCGTTCGTTAGAAAAAGGAAATAACACATTAAAACGTAGTTAACAAGGAAATGAGGTAAGTCATTACCACTTCATGCCATTTTTAGTACAGCTCAACTTTTGACATGTCGCATTTGAAAAAAAAAGCATAGTCCTTTTCAAAAATAAAAGGAACTGAATTGATTATAAGCTTGTTTGTTTGTTTGTTGGAGTTTAACGTCCGAGCAGCAATATTTCAGCTATATTCAGACAAGATTATAAGCTGTTGACATTAAAGGAAATGAGTGTTCTTATGCCAAAGGGTCGTTTTGCAATACTTTTGACAAACAAACTGAAGATAAGGAAAACAAGGTGTAACACACACACACACAAAAACTAGGGCGCTGCCAATATGAATTCCAACAAAAACGGAAGTGTCATCAGGTGCTCCGAAAGGACAATCATGTCCTGTTTCCCCAACGGTACCCGTCATATTACAAGTGGGTATAATAGGGTTATGATCTAGCACCATTAACGATGATAAAATTTAATTTACACTTGGTCGATATCCAATTCAAAGTATCACGATGTGAATAAAGTAAATAATGTGG
This sequence comes from Perna viridis, assembly GCA_037379345.1. Lineage (NCBI taxonomy): Eukaryota > Metazoa > Mollusca > Bivalvia > Mytilida > Mytilidae > Perna > Perna viridis. The sequence goes on along the minus strand of CM074511.1, from coordinate 5,533,278 downwards.
AAACGATGGGAAATAATCTTAAATAGACAATTAAATTGAGGAAATCACAATTTACCATAAAACATGCAATAATTCCCGTTATTATAATATCAACAATATATGCATACAAGTCAGATCTTAAACTATTTTGTCTTTCATTTACACAGTTCTAGATTTGAATTAATTTAAGACTTACAAAAAACGAACGGAACAACTCTGAATATTTGTTCAGGATTCACATTTATTTTGAAAATAAATTTGAATTTCTATTGATTTACTATTGTTTATTTTGTTTTCATGTATATACGTAGTTTTTTTGTCATGAATTTGAATGTTTCTCGCATATTTTCAGTTTTAAATATCTTTATCCTGATTGTCCTCTTCCATATTTGATTATGAACTATTAGTAAAATTCATTGATTAAAAGATTTGCCAATCAAACTCCTTGAAGATAAACTTTACCTTAAAGATGACACCCTTAGTACTTGGAGGCAAATCACTGTTCGAATTAAATGTAAACGAGATTTATACATTTGAACTCACATGAATACTAATTACAAGTTTGATTGAACTACGTTGAGTAATTAAACCTCGACATTTTCATTCTGACAGTTATTCTTTTGCTCTTATTTCTCCAAATTGTCGAAGCTTTTATTTTAATTTGTGTAATTTGTGCTTTTCAATTTTCCTAAAAAAACATAATGATATAGCATTAAATATAACAACGAAAGCGCATGCTTTCCTTAGGCTGTTCTTGACGTTCGAAATATCAAGCAAATTAGAACTAACTCTTATCAGCATCTTCCGCATATCAAAAGCTGCCTGACAGCTTACAGCAATTATGCATCTTGCTTGGCACTTTTATTTTGTGATTGTTTCTTACTACTAATATTAAACATCTGATGCAATAAGATACGCTCTGTATTTTCAAAGAATAATCAAGGGAACTAAGGTTATAGCGGTAATCAAAAGAATGTAATCCAGGGACAAAGACCATACATGGAAAACAGACATACACAACAAAGAACATAAAGTAACTAAAATCATACATACAAAGTAACAAAAGCAAATGAGCAACTCGGACTCCACTAAAAACTGGGAGCATGGACCAGGTGCACCGGTAGGGTAAGCGTCCTCCAAGAAAGTGTAAGACTGATTCTAAGACCATTTAACAATATTTAGCTTTGAAAGATGAAGAACCAGTTTAGATGCAGAATTACGATCATAATTTTGTTTTGGATTGGTGACATCAAACTGTTCAAACAGAGAAAGCACATTGTTACTCAATATACGTATTATTCATGGAGTAGTCAATCAAAAAAAGCCATAATGCGTTTGAAACTGCGACCAGACTTCTATACTTAATAAAAAAATTATAAAAGCGTACGATTAAGTACACGATGCTAGAACATTTGACATATCGTTTTCTCCTTCATTGAAAGGTTTCACCAAAATGACAAGAAACTCTTAATCAGGAATCCTTACTTTGTCTAGGAAAAGGATTTCAAAGATGACGGCTAAAGATAAAACAAAACAAAAAATACATTCGTCTTGTGAAATCGGATAGCTAAACTTCCATTTTATATTCGATTTTGAAAATTGACATACAATATTATCAATGTTCACATCGTCTTCTTCTGTGATTGGCTTATACAGAACATACAAAAACGTGTTTCGTTGGGAACAAATTGTGCTCTTCTACTTGCTGATCTATTCCTTCACTCTTATGAGGTTAACTTACAGCTGATCCAAAAGAAAGAAACATCGTTTAGCTTGATCCTTTAATCTCAGTTTCCGATATATAGATGACGTATTATTCCCAGGCAATCCTAGTTTCGGGGCTTAGTTACATCGCATCTAACCCAAAGAACTTGAGATAAAAGAATACTACAGGCACTGCAAAGTCAGCCTCATATCTTGGCATACACTCAGAGATCGAAATTAAATGAAAACTATTTACCTTTCATCTGTGGCTACATCCCTTCAGCACCTGCGTATAGTCTTTTCATATCACAACTCATTATGCCAGAGATTGCCGTCACTACGCGGTCTTTTTGTATCGCGAGGGACTTAGGTTTCTGGGTTATGTTGCAACAAGATTGATGTCATCACAAAAGAGTGTTTATGGTTATCATGACTTCGTGGATCATCACGATGGTTCCATTTGATCCATGAAAAATGATTTGTTCAACGTGTCATAGTTTTCCTTTCTTCTTTCGTCTATCCTCAGCTTAATTTTTCATCAGCAACTCGACGGATAATTCTAGAATTGCAGAGGACGCTTCCGGTTCAAATGGTCCATACCCTCAGTATTTTTGTGGAATCCGAGTTGCTCATTTTGTTTTGTTACGTTGTATGTGTTATTTTGTTTTTTTTAATGTTCTTTGTTGTGTGTGTCTTTTTTTTCCATGTCTGGTCTTTGTGCCTGGATTACATTCTTTTGAATTCCGCTATAATCTTGTTCTTTATTACTCTTCATCACAGAAAAAAACTTTTTTGCATTCTTCTTTCACTCTAAGTTGTCTGCTATGATTCAGTACATAAAACACTTGTAGCATTCTTCCTTTACCATAAGTTGCCTGCTATGATTCAGTTAAATTTATCTTAATGGAGTATACAACATGTAGTAACAGCGGAATCATTCATACAGTTTCATGTATAAATTATCTTTAGTCATTTTATCTAACTGTTTCCTTTTATAATCTTTAAATACAAATAAAAAAGACAAAGTCGATTCTTCCGGGAATAAACTCGAAATGTGATTTATACTGAATATCATATTTTCTTGAATTAAGATTTTGCCATATATATTTATATATATGTTAAAAATGTCTTTCTTTAAAGTTAATCAAATTCATCGCTTTTCTCCAATTATATTTAAAAGACAGTAACAATGTATTTTTCAAATCTTGTCTTTGTCATGAAAGATATTATAGAAACACATGATTTTATATTGATTTACCAATAAGAAAAATATGATCATATCAATCATTTTCAATAAGTACAATTACATCAACACCTTACATTTTTTTTGTTTACCTGGTACATGAGTTTAAAACGTGGTTGGTATATGCTTGGATCGACCATCAAGGTATTTATATCTTTTGACAAACTGCCATTAATTAGTTTTTACTTATTTGTTAATTATATAAATCTTTATGTGAACACATTAAAGTCAAAATCTGTAATATAAGAGTTGAATAGTTGCAATAGAAACTTTAAATGCTTTATGTTGAACGGGGTTTTGGTGAATTCGCTATTTCTTTTTGTAGAATTTCAATATGAAATTGATGACAAATAACAATAAATAACAATAATATTATTTGCAGCTTTTATCAGCAGATCCAAAACGAATTCCTAGCTAAGTTCTTTAAATTTTTTCCTCAAAATGTTTACTGCGGATGTCAATTATTTTTATAATTGTTTTGAAGAAACAATCTAATGTTTTCTTGTCTACTTTCCTACGTTTATCCACTTTATACAATACGAATTGAGTGAATCATGGACGATGTTACGATATTTATTCAAATTGATACTGACCGGAGGACAACACTTAGATCCTTTTTGAAGAAACGTTTTCAACTATTGGTCTTAAACAATATTCGGATTACCTGTAACAACATTGAGATCATAAATATAATTTGATTTACTTCAATTTCCAAATATTGGCATATTTTCCTTAATGTTAACATCTTTGCATAATTCACTGTAATTAAAGACATATTAGCGGATTTACTTTCTGTTAATATAACACATAGTGCAGTTTTATCAAAATGAGCAGTGATAATTAAATATACCAGTTGAGGAAATCACATTTGTTTAGGAACTATATCGAAAATTTGACCGGAACTGTTCTTGAGATGTGACCAATGATATTGTCGTTAAGACCGAAAGGGTAAACTCTTTGTAACTTTCATATTCATTATGATTCAACCAATTGCAGACATTGGAATGAGTTTCTTCTAGCGTTGTATTGACTACTTGTTGTTAGCCACAACCATTTACGCTTTTTATTTCTGATTATTGTATTTAAAATGTAAACGTTGATTTTATTGTTTAAAAATTAACGAATACATCATATAAGGTTGATTCGAAATACTTGTGTGAATTTTCTGTTCAACTGTTTAACTATTTATTGAAAATAAAATTATTTTATTTGGTCCACAATTCTCTCTTCTTGACACTTATATTGCTTTATGTAGCTCCATATTAAGAACTGCATTAACCGTATCTGAATACGGATCATCCAATCAGATTAATGTGATTGGTCACATGTTCACTCTTTAATCCGGCCAAGAAAGCTTGTTGTGATTTTGTTATTTTGAATGCCCATCTCGTCGCCATTCGACCTCCTTTAATGTCAGTTTTACAAATTTTATTTTTATTAAGAACAAGTTTCTTAAATAGGAGTGTCTATCCACTTTTAGGCTCTATCTCCTTTGTTGAAAGGATGATTGCATACTTACTCGAGATTGGAAGGTGCATAATCATTTCAAATTATTTGCCCCATCTCTGAAATAGACACTTCAATTTAATTTATTGGAAATTTATTGCTCTACTTATGGGAAAGCTTAGACACCATTTTCCTCTTTTGTTATCTTATATAATATCTCATATCTTGACCTACACTTAGAAATCGATGGTAAAGGAAACTATTGACCAAACTTTACGACAAACGTGATGACTTTTCATTCAGAATTGTCAACTTTCCTTTCATCTGTGGCAGCATCCCTTCGACTCCTGCGTATGGAGTGTTCATATCACAACTCATACGTTATGCCAGAGCTTGCCGTAACTACGCAGACTTTTTGTATCGCGCTAGAAATCTAACAAATAGGCTTCTGGAACAGGGTTATGTTGCTACAAGATTGAAGTCATCACTAAAGAAGTTTTATGGTCGTCATCATGAACTCGTGGATCGTTACGGTGTATCCATCAGCACCGTGAACACTGATTTATTCAACGGGTCATAGTTTTCCCTTCCTCGTTTGTCTACCCCGGACATGACTTTTTATGAGCAACTCGGAGGGTGTTTCTAGAAAAGCAGTAGGACGCTTACCCTATCGGTACACCTGGTCCATGATCCCAGTTTTTAGTGGAGTCCGAGTAGCTCATTTACTTTTGTTACTTTGTATGTATGATTTTAGTTACTTTCTGTTCTTTGTTGTGTATGTCTGTTTTCCATGTCTGGTCTTTGTCCCTGGATAACATTCTATTGATTACCGCTATAACCTTGGTTCCCTTGATTACTCTTATATAATAACTTCGGAATTGGTGCAATATACAATATAAAAATTATAGTATGTATATTAGGAAATGGTACAATATGTTTTATTGTAACTCTTGATGTCAATCTATTACTATTTAGTTCATAACGTCTTACGTTTGAACACCATTTTGATTTATTTTTCAGAAACGGTAACTATATATTCTGTTGATTTTTTTTTATCCATAACTTCCATTTCCTTTCTCCCACTTCACTCTTATTCTAACTGAACTTAAAATGCTGAACTCAATAATAATAATAATAATAATAATAATAATAATAATAATAATAATTTTGTAACGTTTTAGACAGATAATTAATCAAATGATTGAATAATGTGATTACAGTTAACTGTTATAGTTCAGCTTATTCAGCGTTTAAATAGTGTTTGTTGTTATTACTGAATCAATTCTCTGATGCACCTCTCTTTGAAATCTAATATAATTGCATGCAGTGTCCTTCTGCTCGGAAAAATCAAATCTCTAAAATATGTTAGAACTTTTATTTGTGTATGTTTTTGTCTTTTAAATGCACTCCATTAAAACTATGTGGCATTATGCTGAGAAAATACTTTCAGATTTTTATCCCAAAACAGACAAAGACAGTTACAAAAAAATTAAATACTTTTATTACAGAATATCATAAAAGATTTCATGTTCCATTTGCAGACAGATTCGATCTTCCAAAAATATAAAGTAATCAATTTTCGTCTTATGCCTAGTCCACCATGGAAAGGCAAAACGCGTTTTTCTTTTAAGACGATTAGGCTGACAGAATACCATAAACAATAGGAAATGAAGATTTTCCCAAAATACTCATAAATATGCCATGACAGAATTCGAATAATTGTTCATGTTTTCATATTTTTTGAACATTCAAATTGTCTGACCAACATTTATCATTTGTCAGTAAATATCTACGAAGTGCAAAAAGAATACAAAATATATATTTTTTTAACATTGCATAAATAAAGCCTTTTATCTTTAAAAGTGTTGTTTGCGGTTGAATGTTGATTTTTCGATTTTTGTTTGGTTAGAGTTGAAAAATTGTATTTTAGCATTTTTCTTTGACTTTTGGTTTAAATAAAACAGCACTAAATATAATTTTGTCCTACGTTGTCGTAATATTTGGTAAATAGTTTTCCTTCACCATCGATTTCTAAGTGTAGGTCAAGATATGACGCTGACTTCACATTGTCTGTAGTATCCCTTTTCTCAAGTTCTATGGGATAGATGCGATATATCAAATCCTCAAAATTAGGATTGTTTAAAGATAATATGTCATCTATATAGCGAAAACCGAGATTAAATTTCTAGTTAACGATATTCTGTCTTTCGGATGAGATCAGCTATAAAGCCAGCCTTATAAGAGTAAAGGAATAGGTCAGCAAGTAGAGGAGCACAATTTGTTCCCATTGGAATGCCGACCGTTTGTTGAAAAATGCGTCCACTGATTTTAACTGATTATGTGGAATAGAAGTGTACAGTTGAAAAATCATAGGTTTTAATGCTATTATATTCTGCCAAAAGTCTTGAACTAATTGTCTCCAAAAGATCTTTCGAATTTTTAAGGATCCACTTGAATCAATACCACTACGGGAGTAACAAGTGTAATGATAAGACTGCAAACCCTCTTTGACAGTTGTGAGTATAGAAGTTAAGAGTTTTGAAAGAGGTTTGGAATTACATTTTGCAGATGCAGCTATGTAACGTTATTTGTATGAATTCTTGGGAATCCAGTACATAGACGGTAAATCACAGTCATCGTCCTCGGTAGAGAGACCAAAAGAGGATAGCACAAATTTATGGTTTTCTGTAATTTCTTCTTTGGAGAGTGTGGTAGCAGTAGAGGTCTTATCACTGCTATTATTTTCTACGTCTACTTCTGATAATATTGGATATAGAACGTTTTGCAGACAAAAACAATGTTGTTTTGGGCTTTGTTTCCTCGTGCGACATATATTTGTCACTTATAGTATATAATGTTTTGTTACATGGGGTCTTTGAAAACTGATGTAGCATTGGCACTCATTGACCTACTTAAAACTTTCATTCGTTTTAAAATTTAAGACCTCACGGCCATTAACCACACTGACAGAGAATTAATGTCTTCTAGTTCTCGTTTTATCCATTTTCTTCTTGCATAGTCCCCCACGGCTCTATAAGAACTTTAAAAGGATATTACGCAGAGATTTGTTTTCGATGATGGACAAATCTCCCGTAATGACGTGACCGGAAGGACCATATTTGAATGGAGAGTTTTTGCAAGAACAGTCAGGTGGTTTAGCCTTGACGTCCTGAATTTCGAGGTTCTGCAATAGCCTTTTATAATTGAAAATTTTGGATGCAAATGGCAAAAGCGCTAACAAGGGAAGCAGCGACGGCCAACATATACAATGAAGACAACAGAATATATAAAATTACATTCATGTAACTGCAAGGAAATAAAACAAAACAGGCCTAAAACACTGAAGTAAGAATAATAAATAAGTGAACAATAGCCATATTTAAAAGGTAAAAGGAACTATTTACAAATACAAATAACCTACTCTGTTGAACAACCTACCATCGTACCCGCGGAATGAACAGTCCTTAAACCTTTAATAGAAAGGAATCGTAAAACGTAAAACTTGTCTTTTTTATAATATCTTTTGCTTACGTTTTGTTAGTTTTTCATAGTTTAAACAATTTAGTCGATTGGCATGTAATTAATTTTAGTGTAAATTTTAATTGTAATTTTTGTCAATATACGGATATATTTCATATGTATTTATATCAGCTTTCATTTTTATCGTAATTTTTCAATTTTTTTTTACTGATTGTTCCCTTTCGATTTTGTACTTTCTAAATTGCTCTTAAATCATGATTTTAATTTTTTTTCATATGCGTGTATATACATGTTTAAAGGCAATTTCGTGATTCCTTTGCATTTTAGTATTTTAAATTCTTTGTCATTGCTATATTTATATTGTATATCTGATTACTATTAGTTATTTTTTATGAGTTTTTCTTGTATATTTTATTTTGTATTTGTATTAAGTCAAGTGGTTAGGGTAATTGTTTATATTATTTTATGCGCTATACACATGTTGTATAATAATAACAATCGTGAACGAAATACATATAAAACGCATCAAAATATGGAAATAAAATGAAAACACGAGGTGTAAGAGTAAGTCCTACTTTGCACCCAGCAGATACATTGTTTCATAAGGAAAATGGTGATGGTGAGTATGTCAAAGAGACAACATCCTCACCAGGATGGAAACATGTCCGCTCAAGGCAACCCATTGGTCTTCAGTAAACGACGAAAAACACTTACACAACTTGGCAGGCTGAAGATTGCCCCAAAACAATGTTATACATACGTACAGCGAAGTTTTCCTCTATTTACACCAACAACGTTTTTTTCCTTCAAAAAAGTTACAACACGAATATCAATTCGCTGATCACAAAATATATAATTTATGATGAAAAAAGAAACAAACATTGAAAAATAATAAAAAAGGATGATCAATTAGTTGTCGTGAATAACCTACGTATGATTATCCGTCCCAAGAACGATTGAAAATTTAACTCGTATGCGGAATAGGTTCCGCACACTCATTAATTTGTAGACGTTTTTCGGCACTCGTGATCATATTTTGGTTATTCACTCTCTGCATTAAATATATCTAAATAATGTTTTTTTTTCTATTTTTACCAAAGAACGTCAGAACAGACAGGTGACTGTTAAGTATGCCATGTACAAACAATTTATTTTCATTAGTTGTAATAAAATAGTAACCTTTCACAATTATTGAAGTTCTTCAGGGAATGTAGAAAGAGTTACTATACCAATATCTTGCTAAAGTATTTTTGAAAAAAAAATCACCACTGTTGTCTAATAATTGAGAAATTTCCATTAGAGTCAATTTACCTGCACTATGAAAATTATATAAGCGTCGACTTCTTTGCACTTTGTAATGAGATTTAAATGAATTCGTTTGCGTAGGCACGTTTATTGATTGTTGAATAAAAAAAAATGGTGTATCTGTTTCTTATTTTGTATCATTTATAGTAGGTTAACTATAATACGGTGGTCAAAATATAAAGCCTCCGACAAAAATTCAAAACAATAATTGATATACATGCATGTTTGTTTCTATACACGTAGCCTGGATATTCTTCTAATAAATGTCGAACAAAATATTATGATTGTAAATTCTGGCTTCCTAAATGATTGGATGAATGACATCCGCCGCCATTATTTTTTTATTTAACCATTTCTGGAGCAAAGGTGTAATTCTTGGTCATGCGTACATTTAATAATCATTTGATTTTAGTGAAGTATGTCTACTACATTTCAGAACATTTATTAGCTCTGAGTATAAAAATTATATATTTAATTTAGAATTAATACCAGATTTTACGCCGTACAGTTAATCACAATATCGAATATATAAAAAGAGTTATATACCATATCATAGAATTTTGAACTGATTTGGATATGTAAGTAAACATGTCTTGATCCGATCTTGCTAACGTATGATCCATACGCGCAGGCCCCTGTTCTTCGTTTAAAAAATCCAAAGTATGCAATTGCACCGGATTAGGTTGAACCTAATATTCGGTTAAACCACTTTAAACGTATAATATATAAGTGATTTGTGTATGTTTCCTCTGCACTTTTTCCCATTATTGTTAACGTTGTCACTCTCTAACATAATGAATTGCTTTTTCCGAATATCAGGCTACCCATTATCTTTTATTGGACTATTAAATTGTGTTATTTGTTAATAATTTGGTTGTTATATCTACTTCTTTGACAGCTATATATTTTGCAATATCACATATCGGGACGATGTAATATGAACTAGTGATATGAAAAAAACCAACATTGTGGTTGGTTTTTGTGTGACTATGACCCATTGTTGATAAAATCTGATTGGTGGAAAGCGATGTTGTGACATTTAGTACGTTGTTCTCCCCTAACAACTGGTAAAGTCATGAGCAGACGACGCAATAGGTTCCACCATATCTGATACCGGCAAGCGGCCACATATTCAACAAGTGTCATAGAGAAATTTTGATAACTTGTGAAATATGAATATTGTAAAATATCAGCTCGTTGAAAATTAAATAACTTGAATTGAAATTTCGTGATATTCAACTTTCACTCATTGTGAAAACTACAATTATTGCTATATTCAATATTTTGTTACATTTTTCGTAATCAGGGCTTTTTAAAAGTCCTTAAGTACTCTTTTAAATTGGATTAAAACCTTATTCATAAAATCATTACAAAACAATATTTACATTAACGATCAGGTCATTGACGACGTAATTGTATGATATGAATTCGAAAAGCTATAAAGTGACGTGTTTCGCATAACCCAGGACAAATTTATGTGTTTCCCCTTTTATTACTCATGAAAGATGTGTTTACAAAAGGTCATTCAAAAATCTCTGAATAGCGCCAATACATATATTTGTTCTACGCTTACAAGATAGATATCTGTTCGTCTGTTTTTAGACTTTATACTATGGAAGACAGAAGAATCAGAGCGTTTGAAATCGAAAAATGCTGGCAAACATTATATTTTTTTAAATTCTCCAATTATAAATTTTCGGTCTTCCGTAGCAATACTTCAAGTATTTTTTAAAATTGTTTTAAACTTTTACGTCTCTTTTATTAGAATTCTTTTAATATCTACTTTTTTAACATACATGAAGTTGTAAGTTTGTTAAGTTCCCGTTTATTATTTTAGGTTTTATGTATCAATAAACCATCATCTTCAGCGTATTTCTTACACATAACACAGATGATTCGTTACTGACAGGCATAAGATTTGAGCACTATTTTTAGTAGAGCAAAAATACTGTCAATTAAGCTTCTCTGCTCAAGACAGGATATTAATGATATGAAGTTCATATCTTACAGATTAGACAAGAAATTTTCACCGAATATGACGCTCGCTTGATTCACTCACTAGAAATATGACAGGTGAACCGAAGCACCTTCCGTATATTGCGGGTGGGGATTTATAGTGCAAGTGTTTTAGTTCTTTGTGTGTTCTTTCTTGCGATTCTAATCTTATTTTGTTTATAATTAATTGACCATGAGTGTGTGGATCGTTTCTATGTCTTTGAATTGGTTTAATTGATGTTTCTGTATTATAGCCAATACACAAAAACCTTGCAAATCATAATTTAAAATATTTTAATGTATAATGTAGACTCTTTTACCGGAGATTACAAGAAATAAAAAATTGCTTTTAATGTAAGAAAAAAATACACTTTTAACCATGTTCTTAAATATCGTACACAAAATGTCTGTCAGTTTTTTTTTAAATTACATGTCTATACTGAAGACAAATACATTTTTAATTGTTGTATATCGTCGTCATATTCCGTAATCATGAACTCATGAGCTGTTATATTTTATTTTACCTCGGGACCATTGACAACTTAATAACAAAAAGCCTTAAGTAATATAAGATTTTTTTCCATAAAACAATCAGTCGTTTTATGTGTTTTCATTAACCGATGACGGAGAAATGTTTTGTATGAGAAAAGTTAAATCTTTGAATGAAATTAAGACTATGTAGCTGCTATTCGTTTTTTTCTTAAGCAATGGTATTTGTACCTTCATAAATATAATTTAGCTGCACAAAACATGTCTTGAACTTTAGTAATTTTCCATAATAAAAACGAGAGATTACGCGCGCTTTAAAACCTAATGTGACCCACCTTTCATTTTTGAAAGACATGTACCATGGTTTTAAACTTTCCAGTTTTTAGCCTGATATTGTCAATTTTGTTAGATTCTTTCTATAGATATGCAATGTTATGGGATTCGATTCCAGAATAAAGCACGATCAGGAACATATGTGATGGCTTTATTTTGTACAAAAATGGTCACATCAGTTATTCTCAAACTACTTGATAGACGCTTTATATAAGTATGCAAAATGATAGGATTTACTTACACTGTAGTTTGATGAGTTTATTTTAATTGTTTTTCTATGGGTATTCATTAGTGAGCTTCGCTCATTGTTTTTCCAAATGAATTTAAGAGCACGAGTGGTGAGATATATACTTTGAAAAATATTTGTCTTTAAGTAAACCACTGCTTAATATGTAACCATTCCTTAATCTGATTTTTTACATCAAGTGACAATAAACAATTAACTAGACATATGTGTCATAGTTTTCAAGTTTGAGGTGTTTTGATAATAATGCGTTTAATAGGGTTTAAATCTATCTCATTTTAACGCTTAGTTTCTTTGCATACTATTCTTGCTTAAAGAATATTCCCATTTATAGTGCAAACACATTGAACAAATCTATAAAGGCAAAGAAAGCCAAAATGTAATTAAAGTTATTTTAGAAAATTGATTTCACAGCCAAGAAAAGCGATCATTCAGCATGGAAAAAAAAGTTTTCATATCCGATTACTGTACCATTACTGTCCCTATCTATTTTGATAATGGCTATTACTGTTTTGCACCACAAGTTTACTTGCACGTGCTAGGCCTTGTGATTAGAACAAAATTATTAGATAACCAGAAGCCATGAATGTAATACTGAGGCAATATCCATATATAAAACTTACTTTAACACTATGATTTTTAATGTTTTTAGTGCACTGATAAGAGCATTATTTATAGGTTTTTGCTCCATTTTTTATTGAGAAATCGGATTTACAACCTGCTCTGAGTTAACTGTAAGTTTTCTCTCTAAGTCTTTGATTGTCGTCTCTGCCTTTTTGCAATTGTGTATTTCTATTGAATGTTCAGTCCTGAATAACGCATTTACCATTTGTACCAAAAACTTCTCTTAATGTATAGTTCGTGTGGTCATTTCTTCATGGTAGGTTTTATTTAGAAGCTCAGACTAGAATCTACCACTTCACCTTTAATTTTTTGTTAAATATTTTTTGTCAACGTCATATTGTTAAATATAATTTTGCCATGTTATAAATATGTAAGTAAATGGCGAACAAATGTTTGAATGAATCATTGGAAGAAAAATCAAAAGAAAGCAATCCAGGGACAAAGACCAGACATGTAAAACAGACATACAAAGCAAAGAACATAAAGTAACTAAAATCATACATACAAGGTAACAAAAGCAAATGAGCAACTCGGACTCCACTAAAAACGGGGATCATGGACCAGGTGCACTGGTAGGGTAAGCTTCCTCTGCTTTTCTAGAAATACCCGAGTTGCTCACAAAAAGTCAAGTCCGGAGTAGACGAAAGAGGAAAGGAAAACTATGACATGTTAAACAAATCAGTTTCCATGGCGCAGATTGATACACCGTAGCTACCCACAAGTTCATGATGACGACCATAAAACCTCTGTAGTGATGATTTCAATCTTGTAGCAACATAACACTGTTCCAGAAGCCTATTTGTTAGAATTCTAGCGCGATAAAAACAAAATCTGCGTAGTTTCGACAAGCTCTGGCATAACGTATGAGATGTGATATGAACACTCAATACGGAGGTGCTGAAGGGATGTTGCAACATATCGAAAGAAAGTTGACAATTCTGAATGAAAAGTCATCACGTTTGTCGTAAAGTTTGGTCAATAGTTTTCCTTTACCATCGATTTCTATAAGTGTAGATAAAGATATGAGGTTGACTTCACAGTGTCTGTAGTATCCTTTATCTCAAGTTCTTTCGGATAGATGCGATGTATCAAATCCTCGAAATTAGGATTAAGATGATACGTCATAGAAGAGTTTTAATGAATCACAAATAATGCAACAATCTTTGATCGGCAAATTATTACAATATAGTGAACGAAGTTGAACGAATTCCTTCATTGACATGTTTAACCGGAAAAAATTTCTAACTACATAGTTATACTGCTATTAGTACAAACAGTAATGGTTGGTAAATGTGATTTACATGTTGTATTGTTAATATTTACAATAACCGTTTTAAATAAGTGCTAGTGGTAAAAAAATTAAAGAGCATTTTTCAAATACTCTTACAGTATACTAATTTTTGTTGGTTATTATTTGCTTTAAGTAATTTAATCGAACAAAAAAAATCATCTGAGATTGTAAGTCGTCATTAACCATTGCACTCTCTTTAAGTAAGGCTTTCGAATCAGTTCAAATTAAACAGTAAGCTTCATAAATCCAAAAGTCAATAATATATAATAACTCATTTATTTTAGAGAGAATGGAAATTATGCCATTCTTTTGTTAGGTATGGCCCAATTGAATATTTTGCCCATAGAGTGATGTCGGCATTCGTGAATTAATTTGCGGTGTTGTGTACATTTCTTATATTACGTACGATATCCATTTGTCATAGATAATAAGTCTCAAGTGTTTTAGGAATTTTAAGTGGAACAACTGGTTATTTTCATTAACTTTCACTTGAGTGTCGCCTGTGGATCAATAGTTACAGACAGATTTCTTCATTGTTTAAATTGTACTGTCAAATTAGTCTGCAGATAAGAAATAGCGTTTAGGAATTATAAATGAGAATTTAAGAACTTTCAATTTTCTAAAGGAAAAACAAGGGAGAAGCAAGCATCAAATGCCAAAATTAAATTGCTGCACTGGATTCATTTCATTTCTTCTAATCATGCATGAATAATTTTAATCGCTTTAAAATAACGAGGAAGCTTGAAGTATAGCCAGACAAAGCTACACCATGCAAAGTTGTGAAAATTGACATTGTTAGATACTTTTAATGATAAAGAGTAACATAAAAAATGAACGATTTAACGGTTTAACGATTTAGTCTCGGGATAGCAGGCTCTCTTTTAGTGTAAGATATTGTGGGTTAAATCCCTGACTAAGTCACACCAAAGACTTTAAAAATGCTAGTCTTTGCAAAATACGTATTTCAGGGGATATAATGACAATGGATGTGAGAATATTGTGTCTGATGAAGATGACATACTCACCTGTAGGCTGTTACTTCTGTAAGTAGCACAATTAAGATCCGGTCCAGCATGGCAGTCAGACTTATATAAAGCAGTATCTGTTCGACTAATCAGATGTTATTTTCCTGAAACGAAAGACATCTACTATAGGCTTTAAACTATAATCCATCATCATCATCATCTTCATCATCGTCGACATTTTTATCAAGAACCCATTTGTTGTGATGACACGGCACGTACCGAATCGGATGTTTGAATGTATTCTTTCTAAATATGGTATCTAAGTTTTAAAAATGTAATAAAAAAGTAAGTCCTGGTTTTAAGCTTTACGATAAAAAATATGATTTTTAGCAAAAAATGGTTCCTTTTAGTTCATTATGTTCACCCATGTTGGACAAGTCTATCATGCTTTTCAATGTTCTTTTTTCAGAAACATACTGTTTTGCCAAATCTGCTTGTGATTCAAAAGAAATTAGACACGAACACAAATCATTTTTCAACGTCATGTAAACGTAAGAATATATATATAATCTCTACACAATAGACTTTTTCGTTAATTTGTTAATACATAAATGGAATAAACATTACCTATGCAATGCATTGGTTGGAAAAACGTTATATGCATTACTTTGTGACATATAGAGTAGGTGAAACATAATGAAGTAATTTTTTTTTAAATTAGGTTCAGGCTTATATGTTAATTGCAAACTCTGTGACAATTAATTGCATTTATATAGATATGATGCCCGTAATAATGTTTTCGAAAATCAGACTTATAAATACAAAATGTGGGATCGAATGAACAAATGACTTTTTGTCTTCCAATTTTCGTTTATGTGTTTAGGATAATTTGATAAAGGAACTTGATTTTAAGTTGTATGTCGGCATGATACAGAAAACATTAACCGAGGTCAACATGCTGATGTTTAATGAAAAATCAAAGGACGTAGGTTTTGTAGAAAATTGGATTAGTTCGACCCCGAAGCTAACGGAAGACATAATTACTGAATGGGTAACCTTATTTAATAAATGAATAAAATGAAAAAAAAAATATTCTTTTTGTTATATATTGAATATGTATTGAATATATTAAATACACTTAAACAGCATGTTTAAGGCAGATATTTCAATTCGACACCAATTCAAATTGACTGCTTACAAGGCAATTGCAGACTTGAATCACAAAAAAATGCAGATGCTATAATTGATAGTTATGTACAATGTAACGTGAATTAATTTATGTAAATTTTTGTTACTTGTTTAATCTCTATGACTACATTTCTAAACCGTACGCCTTAAGTGATCAAATAATGTCTTGCCTCATTCCTTCTTAGATAATAAATTTGTAACAAGCTTTCTGATTTGTTGGTTCTCTTTGAGCAAACCAAGTTATTTTGTATAACCAGGCTTGGTACTATGACGTTATTAACGTTGATTGGTCGGCAATTGTGTAGAACAAAATAACGTTTTGAATATGAATCAATGATCGATATTTTACTGAAAACTATTAGTAGCTAAATTATAAGGAATGTTTCTAATTTTTGAACAGGTTATACTTAATAACCTTGGATGGGTCAGTTTATACATTTTTTATCAACTTTACGGAATATAAGTTTAAACTGCCGCAAAGCAGGTTTTTGCGTAAAACCTGTTGAATAATAATTAAATAAATAATAAAAACAAAATCCTAAAATAAATTTAATCCGAAACATATGAATTTGAATGTTCTAGATTATGTATAACAACTTTATAAACCTTGGATCAGATGACAATACTTTATTACTTTGAAAATGTTTGTTTATAAGCCGACGCATATGAAAGTAAGATTGGTTATGACAAAAGATAAACTTGTTACGTACACATGATTAGAAATGGATTGTTTAACAAGCAAGACAATATATGGCCTTATTTTCAAATGCATTTTCACAAATCAACTTTGTGAATAAACTTAAATATTTTGTCAAAACATTATCACAAGTGTAGCAACGTAATTAAATGCATACAATTTATTTTCCAAAATAGCAAGTTATCATTATTCATTTGTTGATTGATTCAATGTAACAAACGTCCATCCGAAAAAAAATAAATACTATTTAGACAAATACATCTTATCAATAAAATTTACGTTCTGCTCATTTAAAACACTCTGATCAAGATGTTTTAATCAATCAGCTAACAGGACCTACAGGCCAATAAAAGTTATATGATCCATTCACGTATGAAGGTATGCCATACGATCTGTCTATATAGGTTTGATTCGAGTCATCATTCTTAATTTTAACATCACCTATAAGTAAAAGAAAGATTTCAGTATTAGTAAAACTCAACCAGAAATCAAACAAACGAACTATAGCAATCAAGGTGGAGAGGAACGACAACTTAACCGATGAATCAGCTACCAAACAATCAAAAAGTCATCAGACACATTGTAAGTTCAAACACAAAATCCTGAATTTATTATGGCTATCAGAAACGTTTTGATTTGGAAAGTTATTGGTGGAAAAATGACTTGTCAGCATTGATTGGATCATTAAAAATGTGCAGAAGGCAAGATAAGAAAGTTGATAAATCGTATCTAGCACATCAGACTGTGTTATGTTTCCTCATGGCTATGATCTTCTCTTATCCTAGTTTGATGGAAATTAAGTCTGGTCTACTTACCTATTATTAGACAGTGAAAGAATGTCTGAAGTAAGATGGCCAAATAAAAGAGAAATAAGATAAAACAAAGATTTTACACAATACCTTTGTAAAG
The DNA here is from genome assembly GCA_037379345.1 of Perna viridis. Taxonomy (NCBI): domain Eukaryota; kingdom Metazoa; phylum Mollusca; class Bivalvia; order Mytilida; family Mytilidae; genus Perna; species Perna viridis. The sequence continues at coordinate 5,515,386 of CM074511.1, read as the reverse complement.
TGTGGTAATTTCAGAATTTTGATAGTATAATTCTTTCACACCATATGCATCTTCATTACATTCAGATTTTAGAACAACACGATAGTAAGTTTAACATAAGGGTTGAATATGACAAAAGCAAAACAAAAACAAACAAGAAAAAAAACCCAGAAAAAACAAAACAAAACAAAACAAAAAAAAAATGAAATAAAAAACAAAAAAGATAAATAAAAAAAAATATTGTTTGTCTCCAGGAAAGTAATATTTAAAATCCCAAGTTTCTTGTTATCAGCCCTCCCACATAATCCATACTTACGTCACTTGTGACATCTATAAAATATCGTCAGCGCGAGGAGGGAAATTACTCACTACTAGTGCTAGCATATGCCATAAACAAATTAAATAATGGCTTTTCAAATATTGGCCTTCTTATCAGGTAGTGGTTCATATTATCCCTTAGACATCGGGGCTGATATTAAGAGATCATAGTAATGGCAAGAACAATATCAAAAATCAATGTACATGTATCGGTCTATTATAATTGATTTCATACTTTAAGTTCAATTAAGGCAAACAGTAACATTACCTGATAACATAAGGTATGATTTGTATAGGGATAAGGCAGTATGTAATTTGGTTAGAATTTTGAAATCTTGTTTTCTGTGATCCGGTACAGTTTATTGGAAGTCGCTAGTTTCATAATAATTCATGTGTCTTTATTGTTGCCAATAAATGCGCCGAAACTATCTTTTTTCGAATTCGGAATGATCAAATCACAATCATTTAGAACGTTTACATGATAATTGTTTCATCGAATACATAGGAATAAATGACATGTTTTTGATAGTGAAATTATCACGGTTTATATCAGGTGAGCGCGCTAGGGCGAACCCTTATACCAAAAGCGATGAAGTCATTATCTACAGTAAAATGGTCTTTGTTCATTTAAGAGGTAGTTGATGATTTATAAATGAAAATAATGTTCTTAATCTGAAATTTGGTCAAAATATCACCCAATAGTATTAATTTAGAGCAAACCATTTTATCGGATGACCACTGAATCTGTCTTATTTGTTGCGATCCATTCAAAACAGGTTATGTTGCTACAAGATTGAAGTCATCACTACAGAAGTTTTATGGTCGTCATCATGAACTCGTGAATCGTATTGTATGTATGGTTTTAGTTACTTTCTGTTCTTTGTTGTGTAAGTCTGTTTTCCATGTCTGGTCTTTGTCCCTGGATTGCGTTCTTTTGATTACCGTTATAACCTTGGTTCCCTTGATTACTCTTGCACATGTGTCAGTTAACGAAGGAATGTGACAAGTGACGTTTGCATATCATTTGTATTACAAGATTAATTTGATGATATCTTTTGAGCATTATTACCAATGATTATTAAGATGTTCAATGGTATTTTCGCATTTTATTTGTATTTGTTCAGAAAATATGGTTTTCAAGTAACGGTTACAAGTACGAATTGGTAGGGTTGCAACTTCACAGTAAAACGTAATATTATTGCTTTTCAAAAAAGCTATCCCCAGCGGATAATTTGCGCATGCCAAAAGCAAACGGAGCCAATTATTTCTTGGATCATCTTGTCAATCTTAACATTAGCAGCAAGTACACGTCAAAGGAGTTTTGTACGAATTATCGTTTCTAATTTATGTCGCATATAGAATTTAAACTGTATACTGTCGAAAAGGTTATATTTTACATACAAGTGTACATATAATCTCATTGGAACATACATTGTAGATTTACATTCTGAGAAAGACAAGCAAATCGAAAATGATATAAAAAGTAATGACGCTAAGTAATTTATCAAGAAAACAGAGTTCACGCCAATACTGAAAGCAATTTTACAACGTATGTGCTCACAATGGAATACTCTTTTTTGGCTACCCCAAATAAAAATCTAAATTAAAATTTTGTCGAATTTTGACTACACTAGCATAGTATTTACCACCCGTTTTTCGCATAAAAGTATCAAAGTACATTTGTTTTTTTCCGGCAACTAAATGATTTTCCTGTACCCTTTTATTTGTGGATGTCCAGGGGCTTATTGATGTACAGTAGTTGATCTACTTCGTGATAATAATTATTAGAACCAAAACGAATCAGTCAAAGACATCATACCAATCAAATCACTAAGAAGCCATATTTTTTTTCTCTTGAAATCCCAACTTTAGACGTATCAAGATAACAAGTGGAAGAAAAGATAAAAGATTCTTGCTTCAATTAGATTTATAACCTCAAAACTTATTTAAATATATACAATATTTGTTAATATTCGTAACCACGAGTGCGGGCTTCGAGCAAAAATATGATAACGTATAAGATGTTTGCCTTAATAACAAATTGGTTTTGCTAATAGAATAAAAACCAAAACAAAAAAAAAAACAAAAAAACAAAAAAAAAAACAAAACCGGTTGTTGTGATTGTAGGAAGGTCGACAGCGGACAACCCTAATACAAAATAGTAAACACTTTCTGATATCATCAAAAGGACATATATAATTGCCGATTTAAAAAAAATGTCGCTAAACAAAAGTATTATATAACGAAAATGTGAATATAAAACTAGCTTTCTGTCTTTTAAATAGCAAGTAACGAACTAAGCCTACTTTGAGCAAAAGCAAAATGGTAAGGAAAAGGAGATTATGAGATTTTATTGCCAAGTGTGTGATTTGAAATGAACGTTACATTTCTATTGTTACACCAACAACTAAGGATAACAGGAACGGGTTTTTCTCATTTCCTTGTCTTTTGTTTTTTTTTATGTCACTATAATTTTTTTATGTTTGCTTTGGTTCAGATGTTCAAATGTTCAAACAGGATAAAAAGGTAATGGCAAATGAGATAAATGTTGTGCATTCAAATTTATTCGTTTGGTATGGATAGTGTTAAGCGAAATGAAAATTTCAACGAACAATGGTTTCTATGAATACATGTTTATTCAGAAAGTTTAATCTTGGTTCCGATGAAGTAACGAAGGCAAGCATCCATATGAAGCGGTCTACCTCCTGCCATTCTCAATCTCTAATTAAATGGAATATCAATTGTGTTTTAGTCCCTTATAGCATTGGGGCTTCCTTAGTTGTATAATGTCAGTAAATTGGAAGAGTGGATTTCGGAAGTTCTCGGCTTTTCTAGTTTTTCCACTGATAACAGTTGTCGTAGAAGTGGCTTTTGGTTAACTTGGGTTTTACCACTTTTTGTTTACCGCACACTTAGCGCCTGATATTTTCATGGCTTACAGGAACATTTCCTCGTATTCTGGTGAAGGAAAACGGGAGTCCTTATTCACTTACGTAATTAAAGAAACTTATCTATCAGAGACGGCCTTTTAAATATCAGTGTAATGAAACTTGTATCCACAAAAAAGCAATGATTAGAAAATTTTCGTTTTAAATCTTAAGCATAAATAGCTTTTCTGCAGTGATAACTCACCAGAAATGCGGATAAATTCGCCGAATTTTAATTCATTTTGTTTTCCATTGAAATGTAGTTTTTCCTGTAAATAGGAAAATTGATACAAACAAAAATGAATTGAACCACGGTATGTTTTACTTATCTATGTATATATAATCTTTTAATTCTTCTAGTTATTGTTATTGATGTAAATGCAGTCTTCTTTGTTGACAACATGGTTATTAAGTTTATAAAAGCACTTTTTACTGTGTTTCTAGGAAAACAGAGGACGTTTACCCTACCGGTACACCTGGTTCATGCTCCCAGTTATTATTGGAGTCCGAGCTGCTCATTTATTTTTGTTACTTTGTATGTGTTATTTTAGTTATTTTATGTTCTTTGTTGCGTGTGTCTGTTTTCATGTCTGGTCTTCGTCCCTTGGCTACATTCTATTGATTTCCATTAGAATCTTGGTTCCTTTGATTGCTCTTCAACAAAATTCATAGAGTAACTTTTTTTTCTAAAATGAACATTGGCTAATGTTTGTACGTTATTGTTAAATAAATTATTTCATTAACGAGTCAGTAAATATCTTATTACTGTTTTTATTTTCTATTTCTACATCTGATGATAAATATTGAATGTAATACGTTTTGCTGACCAAAAATGTGTTGTTTTGGGCTTTGCCTGCATGTATAGTAGGCAAAGTATTTGCTACATCGAGGTCCCTGAAAACGGACGTAGCATTGACTCTAATTAAATACTTAAAACTCTCATACTTTTCAAAATTAAAGACCTCATAGCCTTTACCCGCTCTGATAGTGAATCAAAGTCTATTTGCTGTCGTTTCAGACATTTTTTGCAAACTCCTCCACGGCATCACTTAGATTTTTAAATTTATAATTCCAGTTTATGGAGCGTGATTCACGGTACTTTGGACCTTTAGAAAGGACCTCACGGAGTGGAGACATTTGTTTCCTAAGATCTTTAAATATCCGGTAATGACGTGACCGGACAGACAATGTTTGAAAGGATAGTTTTTGCAGGAAGAGTAAGGCGGTTAAACCTTAATATCTAGGTTCTACAATAGCCTTTTATTATTGAACAGTTTTGAATGCAACAGATGAAGTATAGAAATATGAAATAATCGGTATTGATTTATTTTTGAAATAGGGAGGTAGTTTGTTCGTGATGTTTGTGTGATGGAGGATGTTTCCAAATTAATTGTATCTATACATTTGTTGACAGGCGTGTCAAGAAATAACACATGATAGAAATAAGAATCGATGATAAGCGATCCACTTAACAAATAAGAACACGTCACAAACTAGTAGTAAACTAGTAGATAACAATACACATGGATCAAAAGCAGCAACGAATAAAGTATAACAGATCATTTAGACAGTAGTATTCTTCGTCTAAAAACTAATAGGATAATATAACGCGATAGATAAAATAATATATTAAATAATTATCGATTGTTAATGGTTAACCGGAAACAAATACCAAATAAAGAGCATTCTTATAAAAAGACAGTCTGTTCAATATCAACAATACAGTTTTTTTCTTAATGAAAAGATATTAATATTTATCTTCTTCTTTATTACATTTTTATAGGCGAATGATGATTGCACTAAATGTTCAAATCGCGCCTCTCGTCTTTTACAATTTATTTTTTTTAAATAAGTCAAAATACCTCAAACTATCATTTGATATCAACTTTATGAAAAATTCCCTTTCAATTATTCCCTATACGACAAGATATTGGAATAAACTTAATCAACCAACAGGCCATTTGGATTATTAACACATTTAACAATAAACTTTTACGCTGTTAAGTATAAACGTATATCCCTTAACATTATGCTTGATGACCTACAAGACAAAATATTGATATAACACATATGAAATCTTCATTTCTTTATTATGACCTTCATTAAGTAAACATTTTGAGTGATCCGTCATGAAGATATGGATTCAATGTAGAAACACAATACCGTTATTCCTAATGTCATTAATACAGCCTCTTGGGATATAAAATAGTAAATGATCTTACGTGGTTACCGGAATATTTGTCAATCAATCTATAACTACTTTCATATGGTGAAGATGAACTTTCTCACGAACATGCTATTTCTGAAATATATATATATTTTTTAAATATAACTGTAAAAAGCTCAAAGATATTCGTTGCTGCCCAAAATTCTTTAATTTTCATTGAACAGATACCCAAAACACAATTGCACACTTTTATTTTATTTATCTTATTTTTCAAATATGTCACCTGCAAAATCATGCTCACCTTTTCTTCTTCTTTGGTATATAGCTGATTCCTTCCCTATACTTTATTAAAATGTTTATTTGCGCATTGCGTCTGCTAAAAGGACTATCGTAACTTGAAAAGACTTCATATGAAATGATATACAATGAAATCTGTCTAACCGAACCTCTTCCAACTCCCTTATATATATATATAAAACTCTCAAACACTTCAAACAAACGATACAAGAACATGCAATCTGGAACTTTGAGTAGTTCCTTGATCTTGCGAGACAACCGGCATGAAGAACTGTAGTCCGTTGTAAGTGGAAAATATATATAAAAGATGTATATCAGATCGTTTAATTCTTGAAACTGACACTTTTGTTGGTAAAAATATTAATTAATGATTGTAGTACAATGGAAGTGAAGACCTGAATCAAAGAGCAACACATGTATAGCGGCTACTGATCCTTTCTAATTTCTAATTTCTAGAAAGCTATCTGCGGAAATATTGAGATTGAGATTAGTAAGCGTTTGTATTTAAACTAAGTCGAGTCGAAAAATGGCCAATTCAAGATAACTTAGATTATATACATCACTATATGCGCTTAGTGTGACCTTTAATTTCAATCTTCACCAAACTTATGCAATAATGTCGACATAGGGAAATAAATATTGCAGTAGACATACTATAGCAGAGAAAAGAATTACACAAAGATGTTTTTTTTTATTAAAAGTTACTTTCTTAAGTAACTTTAAAGAAATGAAGTACTGCTTTCTGTGCTCGGTAACTGACTTATTTACATTTTGTTTATCGTTTTAAGGTTAATATGAATGTTGATTGATGCTTTATTGTCCATGAATAAAGATATTGACGAATAGCGGTAAGGCTTGTTGGTTTTTGCGCATCTAAATATCCGTATTTTCAATTTTTCTAATGTATCATGTATATGAAACGAAATTCCGAAAGCACATTCTAACAATTTCCAACACACTCAATCATTTTATGATTTATGATAACGCCACTCCTGAAAAAAATATGGTCTATAAACCATTGCCATACGTACAAAGCTTTTATGTGAATACTAATAATGACTTATATGTTCTAAAATAGTGAGAAGGCACTTTTACCGTCTTTGTGGTTTCGGAACACGGAATAAGGAAGATTACTTTAAATTATTTAAATAAAAAAGCTGAAATATATAGTACCCATGATTATTTCGTTAGTGCATATTTATTCTAACCGCTATTAGAAAATTGGAAACATGAAACAAGTAATGCAAACACGGTGTATATAAGAATATCTCATGCATTCTTAAGTACCAATCCATATAAAATTCAGATACTGCCTATGGTAGAGGTGATTCACGGTGTAGAGGAGGAACAATCAAGGGAACCAAGATTATAGCGGTAATAAAAAAGAATGCAATCCAGGGACAAAGACCAGACATGGAAAACAAACATACACAACACATAAACTATGACCCGTTTAATAAATCAGTTTTCATGGTGCAGATGGATGATACACCATAATGATCCATGAGTTCATGATGACGAGCACAAAACATCTGTAGTGATGACTTCAATCTTGTAGCAACATAACCCTGTTCCAGAAGCCTATTTGTTAGAGTTCTAGCGCGATACAAAAAGTCTGTGTAGTTTGGACAAGCTCTGGCATAACGTATAAGTTGTGATATGAACACTCAATACGCAAGTGCTGAAGGGATATTGCCACAGATGAAAGGAAAGAGGAATCAAGGGAACCAAGATTATAGCGGTAATCAAAAGAATGCAATCCAAGGACAAAGACCAGACATGGAAAACAGACATACACAACAAAGAACATAAAGTAACTAAAATCATACATACAAAGTAACAAAAGCAAAAAAGCAACTCGGACTCCACTTAAAACTGGGAGAATGGACCAGGTGCACCGGTAGGGTAAGCGTCCTCTGCTTTTCTAGAAACACCCGCCGACTTGCTCATGAATAGTCAAGTCCGGGGTAGACAAAGGAGGAAAGGAAAACTATGACCCGTTGAATAAATAAGTTTTCATGGTGCAGATGGATACACCATAACGATCCACGAGTTTAGGAAAGTTGACAATTCTGAATGAAAAGTCATCACGTTTGTCGTAAAGTTTGGTCAATAGTTTTCCTTTACCATCAATTGCTAAGTGTAGGTCAACATATGAGGCTGACTTCACAGTGTCTGTAGTATCCTTTATCTCAAGTTCTTTGGGGTAGATGCGATGTATCAAATCCCCGAAATTAGGATTGTTTAAAGATAATACGTCATCTATATAGCGGAAACTGAGATTAAAGGATCTAGTCAAACGATATTCTTTCGTTCGGATCAGACCAGCTATAAAGTCAGCCTCAGTGAAGGAATAAGTCGGCAAGTAAAGGAGCACAATTTGTTCCCATTGGAATGCCGACCGTTTGTTGAAAAACACGTCCACCACACTGGACAAATATGTTGTCGATTAAAAATTCCGGCATTTTGTAAACATCTTCCTCTGTAGATTTGGAAGATGATTTGGAATGATTTCTTATAAAGTATGAGGAAACTCTACTAAGAACCGTATATTTGTATCTAGGTTGATAATCTTTTTTGGAAAAACAACGATGTATAATGTTTTTAAGTCGGGATTTTAAATGAGTATGGGGAATAGAAGTAGAAAAATCTACCAATCAAAAAATGCCTTTTCAGTCTGCGAACGCTATATCTTTATGCAACAATACTCCTTTCCCTATACAGATCTATATTTTGGAGAAAACTATACATTCTTAACCCACTATAATCAACCAAATCAAACCAAATAACTTTTGCAGAGAACCAGTGTCATACACAGTTTATATAATTCTCATTTTGAAAGTGAAACAACCAAATAAAAAAAAACTTTATGTAGTCTGTACTTGTCTCTGATAAGAAATAAAAGTAGACTAAGTGGGTTTTTGACATGCATAAATGACCTCTTGTCTGATTTTTAAAAAAGCCAGTTATATAATTGTTTTGATTATGTGTCAATTTTCAAGATAAAGCAACGTGATTTATTATCTAGTGTATAGTTATAAACTTTATAAGAGTCGCCCTTTATGTGCAAAATGGTACAATAATGGAAACAGACGATGATAAGATTGATTGACCATGGTTTAACGTCATGTGGCAGATATTTCTTGCATTTCAGGACACAATATTTTGACTCCGAACCATACATGATAACTGAAGATAAGAAAAAAAAAAAAAAAAAAAAAAAAAAAAAACTAAAACTTCATAGTGCCTTTTGTACGTTTCATTTTCAAAATTGAATTCACTATTCTTATTCACAAATGAACCGATTCAAAATCTGAATATGTCTGAAAAAAAAAAGAAAGTAGAGTAAATCTCAATTGCTTATTTAAAATTTTAGCAGCACTTTTTGCGCATCCTGCCTATAAGGACATTGTTAAACATATTCTAATTTGAGGGGTATTTTCGGAAAATAACAGAAATTCTTTGTGAAATTCAACAAAAACAACAACAAAAAAAAAAAAAAAAAAAAAAAGAAAATCCGGAACAACCAACCATCACACTGTTCAAGACAAACTGTTTCCAAGCGTATCCGAGAATATCTGGTTATCAGGTATAATTACTCGCAAATGCATCAATATCTATGACCATTTTCCGTGTAAAATACTAGTGATTCTTCCTTAAATAACGGAAATAGCAGAGGATTTTATCAAGTAATGAGTAGATGTGAACTTTTAGACTTTCTATCCAATTACTTGGTAGAAACTGTACTTTTATCGATTCGATAATTAAAACTATTTGTACTTTGCAAAAATTGTTATTGTATTTTTTCTATCGGTACTAAATTGAGTTTTTTTGTAACCCTAGATAGATTGTCCTCACTTTACATCACTTTTAATATTATCAATAGGAACACAAATCAAGTACATTTAATATTATATAATGGTATATAAAAATATATTTTCGAAGAATTAACTTATATATATCCTGTTTTGGTCACACTAGCTATGCATAATTGCTATTTCCTCTCATGAACATTGAAATAACCTACAAGACGAAAGACCAGAAATGTTTCAAAACATGTAATTTATAATTTGTACATGAAGTGTACTAAATTAACTTAGAACGTTGATTGATTTCAAGTTAAATCAAGTTGTGTAAATAATAATCAACCGTTGACATTCTCTCCATTGACCTCTTTTCATGAAAAGTTCTAACTGCTCCATTCTTCATTATGCAAGAGGCAACTTAGACAAAGTTGTCAAAACAGTACTAAATCAAATTAAGTCCAATTTTGTTCGAGAGAGGGCTAACTAAAAATGTTTGTAAATCGATTGCAGACTGCAGAACGCTTGATCATTATGACAGAATATCAATTGAATAAGCCTTTTTTATGTACCATCTTTTTTTCCTGAGCCTTATATAGACTATCTATCAAATGATGATGAAGAAAAACAATTGACTTGAACGCACTTAAAGTAAAATGAAAGATAATGATAATCAATGAACCTTTATCTGTTAAATGTACACTCGTCTAAACAGCAATCATCAAAGATCTGCATAAGGTTGAAATAGAATTCATATCTATTTTATCTTCTTTCATGATAATAAAAACCCATTATAACATGCTAGACACCAGACCACCAATTGATTGCTACTTCGTTAAAATTTATCTTAAGGACAGAAAAATCATTTTCGTTATTTCATCATTTCAAAAAAAAAAAAAAAAACACCATTGTTTGGTTAGAAATGCGAGGGCTGGGCGCAGTTTGTTTCGACTAAAATCTAGATTTGTATAATATTCTGTTAGTCACGTGCTTTACAAATTATAATTTGAACTGAAAGTGTTAGTAGCTTGCACAACGTGAGGATCAGATATCCAATTTCTACATTATTCTCCAAAATTCAAAAATAAAACAAACAAAATCAACATAGGGCAAAACGAAACACCTCCAAAACAACATAAAAATGACACAGAGATAAAAAAAAGCTCACAACACCAAAAGAAACATAAAAAAAAAAAAAAAAAAAAAAATAGAAATAAGAAAAACAAATAAAAGAACAAAACATTCCTGGAGAACGTAAATAGTATCATACCAATTTGACGTAACGCTGCAAAATCTATAATCTGTGGCGTCGTCAATGCCATTGTAAAGATAATCGTCATCATTGCGCCGTGTCTTGGTATATCCAATCAGCTGTTAGGTACGGTTAATTCAAAGTCAAGTGTATTGCTCTTCGTTCGTTGTCTTACTTACAAAATACTGTCAAATAGGACGAAGACGTAGTTTGGAGTATCTAATTGAAAATAAATTATAAGTTTACCTTCATTTTGTTTACTTAACAAACGGTTCGATAATTTTGCATTAAACATGATAAGACATATGTAGAATAAATACTCGAGAAAATTAAAGACAAACTCCCTTTAATAATATCCGAAAATAATGAAAAAAACGAGGTCCTGTTTGTAAATGCTACGACAAATATTACATTGCATCGGCAAGTGTAAAGACTAACTTTATCAATATTTATATCAGAAAACGAGTTCATGAAAGAGAGTTTAGTAAATCACATTATTTACAACTCACTTTTAGTTCTTAACTATGTATTTACAAATAAAATAATACTAAGGAACCTACAGAACAATTTATCCAATAGAAACCAACTGTTTCCAACATGTCATCATGGGCCTGTTTCATACATTTGTGTTTCCTACATCATGAGCCTGTTTTATACATTGTTGTGTCCGACATCATGAGCTCGTTTTATACATTGTCTCAAAGGATGAGAAGAAAAAGCAATATATTGACAAGTCAATTTCAGTGCAGAGGAGATTGTTAACATCTTAAAAAAAACAATATTACCACAAATAGTTTCTTCCGCCAGTTATTCAGAGCTAAATTCACTCGGAGCAACCACTGATATTAAAAGATAATAGTTTTTACACTAAACCTACTTTAATATACTGAAGAAAACAAAAAATCAAGCACGCACATTTTCTATTAAGTTGATTTAATTCCATATTTTACTTTCAATGTTCCAACAACATAAAAAGGACAAGAGCGGTTCCAGCGTGTTATTGATATTTACTTATAATACCACTGACAAACTAATACATTTAATTTTAAAGTTTTTTTTAATATTGAGAAAATATTAATCGCCATTTTCAACCTTTTAACTTCTATTACATTTGCAAGTTAGTACACCATTCATCAAAATCCATCACGGAATTCACAAACAAGAAGTGTACCTGCATGTACTTATCAACGTATGACTACCTAACGCGACATAAGGCATTCAAGCATGGGGCAAAGTGTTGTGTTCTATCATAAATAGAATAGAATTGTCACAACTATATTTCTAAACTAATATAGTATAATATTCAAATGAATGATCATGTAATAGTTACTACATATATTAATAAGATTTATTGGTGCCGATGAATACGACTAATTATGCCCCCTACGTTCCGAAATAGACTTGTATACTATATAAGCCTATCTTGGAAAGGCAAATATTTCACTTTACACTGTACGGATACCTGAGCTCTTAAAATTCTGATTTTATTTATATATTGCCACCAATTTTATAATAACATTTCGGAATTATGTTTTTCGAATCCGAGTGGCATTAAAGAACATATTTAAGAATACACATCGTTTCAAAAATATTTAAAAAATATGCTCGTGATGTATAAAGAACATGCTAATGATTAGCCATTAAAAAGGCACAACTGATTTTATTTTGTATAATGAGATTCAACCATATTCAGAGAAATGAATAAATTATCAAGGCCTTTCTTTATTTCGAGGGTTTACTTCAAAATTATACTAAAAAACTTATTTTGTTGCAATTAATGGTCACATACGAGTAATGAGTAGCACGCATATATTTTAAAGAATATGTATTCAGAATCGTGTGAACTTTCCCTTTTGCAAACCCCTTTTTATAGAGATTTCCTATTTTTTATTTAATTAACTCGTGCATAAAAGGCTAAATTGGTGACCCTTTCTTTTTTTTTAAATTTTGGTCCAACAATTTATCCTACATTGATAAAAGCTTCAACTGATCCCGATCATTGGGGGCATGATTTGACTGGCTATTAAGGAGAATAGTATCAAAATTGAACTTATTACGAATATACATATATAGGCTACATGTACTTCAATTTTGTGTGTATCACGAGGTTTTGTTTGCCATTGTTACATGTAAATATATTGGTTGTCTGCATATAATGGAATCAATTCAAACTTTTCAAATTTTCCAATTTTTGTAGTTTTAAGATTGACACCCATCACAAATGTCATTATAACACCATCAATAGGAACAAAAACAAAATCTTTTTTTTTCAAATCAAACGAATCATTTGAAATTAGTTTTTTACTATACTATAGCTAGTGGGGATGACTTTCTTTTATGTGTCTGTACAATATCGCATCCGTCCGTTCCTGGAATGGGGAAAGCTGCTAGATACGCTGTAGTCCAAGATAGCTCTTACATCCAACAGCTGATCGGGCCGTGGAACATATGAACTCATCCCTTATCAAAAAACACGGAATTTAGGTGTGCGCTTGGAATCTAAAATTTACTACTTTCTAGCCTCTTGAAAAATTAAAACTGGATATGTGATAAAAGTTTATACTATTTACAATATTATGTACACGCTTTTCTGCAGTAATTATTGTTTTGAGAATGGACATTGAAAAAAAATAGCAAATTATCGCGAGTATAAGATCACGTAGTCAAATCGTGAAATCAGCCGTTGGACTTCAGAGCAATCTCGAACTAGGTACGCTGCGAAATCCAATCTCTTCATCTTCTTATTTAAACTAAATAGTTCAGTATACCTATATAACTTTTATTTCATGTTTTAACCACTGAATTATTAAGCAAATACATTAAAAATATCGGAAAGATCTAAAAAAAAAAAAAAAAAAAAATTAAAGTGTGTATGATTAAGTAAATTTCATTAAGACTTTAAGTTTCTACTCTTCTGAAATGCTTTGGGAATAATATCATTAAATCTTAAAAAAAAAAAACACATACAGCCATATACTCAAGAATAGTAACCTTGATAACTGTCTACAAGATCGTAAGAAAACTTATTGGTAAAATGGGTCTTAATAGAGAAACAATGATATAAGAAAAAAAAAAAAACAACAAAATAACATAAATATATCGGAAACAGTTTAATGTCCAAAATACACGAATTCGGGCACTGGTGTTGGTGTAATTAAAGGGAAGTTAAAATACCTGATCAGCCATATTTTAGGTGATAGGCATATCTAAAAACATAAAAAAAAAATGAGTGCATGCCACTTGTTCTAATTTGGTGAATAGTAAACACAATACAATACAACAAACATCAATTAGAGCCAAAAATATGGCAAAAACTATGTTTAAAAAACCGTGTATTTGAAAGACTGCTACCCAACTGATATTTGCAAACGATATTTTGCAAACCACGCGATCAAGACAAAAATGTGGAAACCGATCGCTGCAATACAATTTAATTTATAATGGAAACATGCCACTTGTTACATGGAGTGTAATTCACAATATATAAAAATTGAATTAACATCCTGATAAGAGGAAATAAAAATCCACGAAAATACGTTCGTTTCCACTACGTTTTATTTCCAATATGCATCAAAGTTTGCTGTGGGGTTAAATCGATAAATTCAAACTGATTCAACTTTTTAATTAATCTCTTACAAATATTGAAAGTAGTTTCAGGTATTGGTCTAAGTCGGTTCATTACTTATTGATGATATAAGTTTATTTTTAGAATGAAATGATTAAGAGTAATCAAGGGAACCAAGGTTATAGCGGTAATCAAAATAATGTAATCCAGGGACAAAGACCAGACATGGAAAACAGATATACACAACAAAGAACATAAAGTAACTAAAATCATACATACAAAGTAACAAAAGTAAATGAGCAACTCGGACTCCACTTAAAACTGGGAATATCGTCCAGGTGAACCGGTAGGGTAAGCGTCCTCTGCTTTTCTAGAAACACCCGCCGAGTTGCTCATAAAAAGTCAAGTCCGGGGGAGGCATACGAGGAAAGGAAAACTATGACCCGTTGAATACATCAGTTTTCAAGGTGCTGATGGATACACCATAACAATCCACGAGTCCATGATGACGACCATAAAACATCTGTAGTGATGACTTTAATCTTGTAGCAACATAACCCTGTTCTAGAAGCCTATTTGTTAGAGTTCTATCGCGATAGAAAAAGTCTGCGTAGTTTGGGCAAGCTCTGGCATAACGTATAAGTTGTGATATGAACACTCCATACGCAGGAGCCGAAGGGATATTGCCACAGATGAAAGGAAAGTTGACAATTCGGAATGAAAAGTCATCACGTTTGTCGTAAAGATTGGTCAATATTTTTCCTTTACCATCGATTTCTAAGTGTAGGTCAATATATGAGTGTCTGTAGTATCCTTTATCTCAAGTATCTTGGGTAGATGCGATGTATCAAATCCCCGAAATAAGGATTGTTTAAAGATAATACGTCATCTATATAGCGGAAACTGAGATTGAAAGATCTAGCCAAACGATATTCTTTCTTTCTGATCAGATCATTTATAAAGTCATCCTCATAAGAGTAAAGGAATAGGTCAGCAAGTAAAGGAGCACAATTTGTTCCCATTGGAATGCCGACCATTTGTTGAAAAACACGTCCACCACACTGGACAAATATGTTGTCGATTGAAAATTCCAGCATTTTGTAAACATCTTCCTCTGTATATTTGGAAGATGATTTGGAATTATTTCTTACAAAGTATCAGGAATCTCTACCAAGAACTATATATTTGTATCTAGGTGTACCATCTTTTTTGGAAAAACAACTATGTATAATGTTTTTAAGTCGGGATTTTAACTGAGTATGTGGAATGGAAGTATACAGTGTTGAAAAATCAAAGGTTTTAACATAGATTAACATCACTTATATTCTAGTTTTAGCAAATTTGAAATTCAGGGGAAAATAATTTAAGAAGTCGTTTGAGAAAGAACTTTTTGTATGTTCAACATTGATTATATGTTACTTTTATTTGCCTATATCTTATTAAAGTACTTCAGTACAAGTTTTAGCATAACAAGAATTGACATGGCGAAAATTCCAATGAGACAGCAACTCCAATGATATGAAACTGATTATACATAATACGAATGCACAAAGAAAGAACTACTAGCAGTTAACTGATATATCAGCTCCATACCAGTAATTGAACCAGTATAACTTACAAAAAGTTATTCCCTCACCGTGAGTATAATCAATTCTTATTCTTCCATGCGGGATTGATAACCAAAAACATCAAGAGTTATACAATAAGGACACAACCGTGTCATGCCAAAAACTTACTCAACTTGTGGTAGGGGTTGTTGTTAGTTTTCTCCCCAATACTTTTGGCCCCTGACAAAAGCCGTAAGGCCAAAAATTTGGGCTCATTGTCCTTATTTTCTTTTAAAGTTTTACTTATAATTTATTTGTATGCAGTTGGGCATACCTTCACGTATTAATGCATTTTTCTACCAAACGATTTTTTTGGAAGGTTCTTTATTTATTCTAGTCTTAAACTGTGATTTTTCTATCTGCACCATGAAAACTGATTTGTTCACTGTTTCTCATGCGGACCAATTAATGCAGTGTTACATAGTGTAATAAAGGGAACCAATATTTCAGCGGAAATCAAAAGAATGTAATCCAGGGACAAAGACCAGACATGGAAAGCAGACAAACACAACAAAGAACATAAAGTAACTTAAATAATACATACAAAGAAACAAAAGTAAATGAGCAACTCGTACTAAAAACTGGGAGCATGGACCAGGTGCATCGGTAGGGTAAGCGTCCTCTGCTGAGCTGCTCATAAAACGTACAGTGCGGGGTAGACAAAAAAGGAAAGGAAAACTATGACATTTTGAGAAAATCAGTTCATCTGTGGCAACATTCCTTCAGCATTCGCGTATGGAGTATTCATATCACAACTCATACGTTATACCAGAGGTTGCCGAAACTACGCAGACTTTTTCTATCGAGCTAGAACTCTAACAAATATGCTTCTGGAACAGGGTCAAGTTGCTACAAGATTGAAGTTATCACTACAATAGTTTTATGGTCGTCATCACGAAGTCGTGGATCGTTACGGTGTATCCATCTGCACCATGAAAACTGATTTATTCAACGGGTCATAGTTTTCCTTTCCTCGTTTGTCTACTCCGGACTTGACTTTTTATGAGCAATTCGGCGGGTGTTTCTAGAAAAAGCAGAGGACGCTTACCCTACCGGTTCACCTGGTCCATGCTCCCAGTTTTAAGTGGAGTCCGAGTTGCTCATTTGCTTTTGTTACTTTGTATGTATGATTTTAGTTACTTTGTGTTCTTTGTTGTGTATGTCTGTTTTCCATATCTGGTCTTTGTCCCTGGATTATATCATTTTGTTTACCGATATATACTTGGTAAACTTGATTACTCTTTGAGTCGGGATTTTAATTGAGTATGTGGAATAGAAGTATACAATATTGAAAGGTTTTAATACTATAATAAAAAAGATCTTTCGAATTTTTCAGTATCCACATTGAATTAATACCACTACTGGAGTGTTGTGGTAAGACTGGAGACCCTCTTTGACAGCTGTGTGTATAGAAGTTAAAAGTGTTGAAAGAGTTTTGATGGTACATTTTCAGATCCAGCTATATAACGTTGTTTGTATGGATTCTTGTGGAGTTTAGGAATCAAGTACATGGACTGTAAATAACAATCTTCGTTTTTGGTAGAGAGACCAAAAGAGGAATTGTATCATAATTTTATTAAATTCAAGTATTCAAATTCATAATTCACATTGATTGATTCTTGTTTTATTTTGAACAATATAAGCCTTTTACCTCCTTTAAAATCATTTGATTTTGTTCTTAAGAGGCCGAATGATCAGGTACTGATTCTGACACCTTAAAGCAGAAGACACTGTGAAAGAAAAACAAAAACCATGCAATCAATAACACACAAAACACAATGAACGAGGTACATGGATTGTATGATGAGCATTCGCTATTTGTTTCAAGACGTTAAATATGCTGACGTGATTATGTAATATTCACTGAAGTATGTCAATGGTTTATGTTAATGGAATAACGTGTGCTTATTCTTGGATTTAGCTGTCATATATCAATATCATCAGTACTAGTACTAATGTAAACAACTATAAACAAAACTAATCTATGTGACCACTTGCGGAATAAAAGCGTCGCAGACCTGATTTTGTTTAACATATATATTTTCTCTAACACAATAGCATGCAGTTTATATAAACGCATTTTACCGTGATTTAGTTCGGACTATCTAGCTAAATCCAGAGAGGCTTATTATTATGGTACGTCGGAAACAAAATAAAAAGTATCTTTATTTAAATAATTATAAAAAAAAAACATATATTAAAAGCTTTTTAGTGAAGAAGATACGGAACATTATAAAGAAAACTCAGAAAGACGCGATTTTGCGTCAGACTAAAATCAGATTCTCACTGCTTTCAAGCTATGATTTTGTTTCTCATTATTTACCGTTATAAGGATTTCGTTCTCTCTATAAAAAGAATGTTCCATCGTTTACAACTTCCGTATTATTACATTTTCCCCTCAGTATTCCCTTTTTTTCGACTAATCGAATAAGGCAGTTGAGGATTCCTGGAGAATAACACATACAATGTTAAAAATATAGTGGATACAAATGCATATATTGCATTATAATAAGTCGGGTATAATGTTAACTTGGTTTAATTGACCATATAGGTCTTAACAGTACTACATAACAGTAAAATGTAGGTTTTTAAATGACGTGAAAAATATAGCAATAAAACTTAAAATATAATATATCATGTATACAACTGATTTTTAAATAATTTCCTTAAAAAAGAGAAATTAAAATAAATAGATAAATAATTTGTTTATACTGTCATTACATGCAACCAAACTTCAGGATAAAACTTTAACAATGCCTTTGTTTTGCAAAAGTTTTGCGAAAATCATGCTTACCTTTCCGGAACACCTGGATTCGATCCACGTTTTAGGTGAACTTCATATGGCATGTTTTTCTGTGTCCTGTTTTTATGCTGTACATTTGTTGTTAGTCTTTGTTAATTTGTTTTTCCGGTTTTTTTGCTTTGAACATGATTTTTAAAAAGAATTTTGTAATTACCTGAAGTTTTATTTGTCTTCATTTCTTATACCACTGATTTCAAATCTTGCGGTTATACTAGCTATCATAGAAGAACACCAAAACTTATATCTTGACATATATGAATGAACTATACATGTAACAATCATCAAAGAACATAATCCTTTCAAAATTTTTAGTCTTAAGCAAAAGGCAGAAGGAAAAAACTAGATGCCTCTGTTCTTTCAAATTGCATAACACCATCTCAACCTTAAAAAAGATCGTTCGAAAAGAAAGTAATGAATCAACTTGATTGCATAATTGAAGTGTACTGCCATAAGACATAACAAACAGACATTTAGGCTTAATTGTAAGGCTTAAAGCAAATTATGAAGCATACTCATCATTAACTGAAATATTTTGGGATAGTTTTGTGTTAATATTTGCAAAAACTAATATTTTCATTGCTTTAGATACGTTTTGATAAATCCCTTAGTTATATCTTTATGTTCAAAGTCAAAATAAATCATTTTCTTTCTTTCTATTACATGTTCAAATAGTCCTAAATGACAATTGCTAAATTATGTATTCTTCCTCATCGGAGATTTTTAGCAAATTTTATGATATTTCACGGATTCAGTTATTCCACTAAATGCTGTCATCCATATTTAGTATGCTTTCTAGATGTAAACATTCATAAAGTGTCAAAAAGTACCCTTATTTTCCACTTAATTCAGCTTCATAATATCTAAACTGCGCATTGGTCACGAATTGTTCTTCTTTGACATGCTAAAAAGTTCGAAAGAATCTCAAATGTTAAAATAATAAAATTAAACTGGAGTTCAATAACTCCAATGTTTGAAAAAAATGTTCCAAACTTACACAGGTTTAAAAAAAGGACATTCAGAATTTTGAACTACAATTCTACATTAGATGTAATTCAAGATATAGAGAATATAAACTAGAAATTAAGCGGAAGATAACCATGATCAAAACGAGGAACTTGGTGCTTAAATTAAAAAACAAACAACAACAACTGAGTCGCTCATATGATGGCAAATTTAACCGAAAGACGAAAAACACGATACTTTAAACAATTATGTTTTCATAAGTGAGATTGCCATACAATTACTGTAAATGTTTTCATGACATCGACCGCAGAACTTTCGAAATGCTAACTTTAGTTTTATGATAATTGCACTTTTTCAAATAGCATAATTGTTGGAAACCTAGCCCTCTACAAAAAAAACTTCAGTACGTTCAGACATTATTTCAAAACTAATACCAAACATTCGTACGCAAGGTCTGATTAGAAAATTTGCCGCTAATGTAATATCAACAGTAGTTGACGCAGGTGCTGAAGGGATGTTGCCACAGATGAAAGCAAAGTTGACATTTCTGAATGGAAAGTTCTCGCGCGATCGTACAATTTGGTCAATCGGTTTCTTTCACCATCGATTTCTAAGTGTAGGTCGAGCTATGAGGCTGACTTCACAGTGTTTGTAGTATCTTTTATCTTAAGTTCTTTTGGGGTAGATGCGATGGATCAAATACCAGAAACTAGGATTATGTAACGATAATACGTTATCTATATAGCAGAAATTGAGATTAAAGGACCTAACTAAACGATGTTCCTTCTTTTGGGTCAGATCAGCTATAGAAGTGAAGGAATAGGTCAGCAATGAGAGAAATGGCCTAAAATTGCTTCTGGACAAAAAATGCTACGAATTTTTTTCCCCCGCAGATTATAATGATATTCAAGCCACCATTCTTGGCAATTCTATTTTTTTGTAAATTAAACACAGGACTAATCTTAGAATAAGCATTTTTATGGTACTGTGATTACGAGACACAAATCATTTTTTTCTATTGGTATCGTTTCCAACGGGAAAATGCCAAAAGATTACGTCACTACATTGATGCACTTTACCGAAACTTTCATTTAAATGATTGATTATTGGGGTTTAACGCCCGAGCAGCAATATTTCACCTTTATTCAGGCAATCATATAAAACATGATATACAAATTCGTTTTAAATGTGAAGTATTACCTTACTTGTATTGCATTCCCAACTTAACAAGAATCCATAAAAAGAGAAATCAAGGGAATCAAGGTTATATCGGTAATCAAAAGAATGCAATCCAGGGACAAAGCCTAGACATGGAAAACAGACACAACAGAGAACATAAAGTAACCAAAATAATAC
This sequence comes from Perna viridis, assembly GCA_037379345.1. NCBI lineage: Eukaryota > Metazoa > Mollusca > Bivalvia > Mytilida > Mytilidae > Perna > Perna viridis. Next base: position 5,494,349 of record CM074511.1, on the reverse strand, counting down.
ATACAGAGTAACAAAAGCAAATGAGCAACTCGGACTCCACTAAAATCTGGGAGTATGGACCAGGTGCACGTAGGGTATGCGTCCTCTTCTTTGCTAGAAACATCCACCGTGTTACTCATAAAACGTCAAGTCCGGGGTACTCGAAAGAAGAAAAGAAAACTATGACACGTTGAACAAATCAGTTTTCATTGCGCAAATGGATACACCGTAACGATCCACGACTTCATGTTGACGACCATAAAACTACTGTTGGAATGACTTCAATCTTGTAGCAACTTCACCCTGTTCCAGAAGCCTACTTATTAGAAGTCTAGCGCGATACAAAAGGTCTGTGTAGTTTCGGCAACCTCTGGCATAACGTATGAGTTGTGATATGAACACTCAATACGCATGGATGTTGCCACAGATGAAAGTCATCACGTTTGTGGTAAAATTTTGTCAATAGTTTTCCTTTACCGTTGATTTCTAAGTGTAGGTCAAGATATAAGGCTGACTTCACAATGTCTATAGTATCCCTTATCTCAAGTTCTTTGGGGTAGATGAGATGTATCTAATCACCGAAATTGGGATTGTTTAAAGATAATACGTCACCTGTATAGCAGAAACTGAGATTAAAGGAACTAGCTAAACCATATTCTTTCTTTAAGATCAAATCAGCTATAAAGTCAGAGTGAAGGAATAGGTCAGCAAGTAAAGGAGCACAATTTGTTCCCATCTGAATGCCGACTGTTTGTTGTAAAACGCGTCCACCACATTTGCCAAGTATGTTTTCGATTGAAAATTCCAGCATTTTGTAAACATCTTCTTCTGTATATTGGAACATGATTTGGAACTATTTCTTACATAGTATGAGGAATCTCTACCAAGAACTATTGCTTGATGTAAGTTGCTTCACGAAAGAGAAGTCAATTTACCTTACAAAGATATTCTCCGCAGTAAAATATGGGTAGTAATTTCAATACTACCTATTTTCCGAATGACAGTAATCATATGTGGATACGTAAGAACTCTAAAGATGTACTTTAAAACTTCGGAATTAAGTTCTCTACAAAATTTTGACATCTCAACTCTTTACACTCGTTGCCACATAATAAATTGAAATTTCGTTTGAAAGGATTTATTCGTAAATCTTTTGCTGTTTCGAACAATTATGGTTTTTTATGGTTACAAATCTACATACTTTCTAAAACATTGCAGACGGTGAAAGCATGTTTGCGATATGCTTGATTTCCTCATTTGATAACACATTTGCACATTTGGAGAAGCTATTTTTCAACAATAAGCTGTAATCCTATGGGTACCAACTGAGCTCCACTCCTAACCGTTTTGTTTTTATATTCATACCAGACGGAATTTTTCAGAATCTAGGAAGGAATAACAATATAAAAGATGCTAAATCCTTTGACTTTACATACAGCTATATTAATGATGTATTGTCCACCAGTAACCCTTTTTTTCGGTAAATAGTTACCTTCAAAATATCCACCATATAGATCGAGATATAGGAGCCTACAGAAACAGCTTGTTCTGCATCTTTTAAGTTCTAAAAAATTGACGACAAAAATGGTCATTTCAGCACTAAAATTTGTGATGAAAGAGACGACTTTAATCTTAATATCATAAAGTTTCTTTACCTGTGCAACAGTATATCTTCATCTCCTGCATATGCTGTTTCGCAATTGATTCGCTACGCCAGAGCAAGTACTAAATACTCTGAAATTCTTGAACGTCATAAATATCTGCGTAACAGCCTACTTAATCAGGGATATGGGGAAATGCATCTAAAAAGTCTCTAACCAAATTCTTCTTAGATACATGTATTAGTCCTTGGTTGAAAAAAAATACTATTTCTTTAAAATTAATGAGTAATAACAATAATGAGTAATGTTTGCTTTTGTAAATTGTTCTTTGTCTGATGTAACCGCTGATTTACTGAGTATGACGCAATAGCATGCAAATGCTTTTTAATCACCACTGGTATATTCACCCCGAAATGGAAGAGGGAAGTTAAAGCGATGTAAAACCAAGATTTAACCCACCAATTCGTTTTAAATGCCTGTACCAAAATCAGGACCATTGCGGTACCAGCTACTCCGGTGGTGTAATATCTATTTTGCCAGATTTATTTTGGACTTGACTTGATTATGGATTGGATTAGTGTTCGTTAATTTTATTGTTACCCTTATTTCGTAGTACCCAAAATCAAGGATAGAAAATCTAGTCCATAAAAAGGCCAATTATATTTATACAAAAACCCAACAAAATACTAAATTTCAAATAATATTAAACAAAAAAACATTACACTTATATCTTCGAAATCTTGACTTACCCAATGTCTTTTTTATAAAGATTATGTTAAATTCAAACATGGTTATATATATTAGAAATAAACAAGCAATTATTCTATTGTTAAAAAAAAAATTAACAGCACATCACCAACTGGCCTCGACTGTTTACAGACCATAATGCCTAACAGTATACCCTAGTATTAGGTCAAGCTTGATGGTTTAATAGTGTGAATCGCACTTTAACGGAAGTAGCATATGACGTGTTGTACTTATCAATGAACTTCTACTGTGTACCTGTTGTTAAACCTTTTTGGAAAAAATAATTAAAAAAAAATATTCAATTCAATTTTAATGAAATGTATATAATAAGTATAGCAGCAAAATAAAACATTCTTCATCTGATATTTTATGCGATAAAGTTGAAATCAGTTACTTAGAATGATAAAGGTGCCCAGCCTGATTTCTGAATAAAAAAAGCTGGGTTGGTTCGAAATGGTAATTTTCATAACGGATCATATGGATTTTTTAGTACGTTTGCATACATTAAAATGTTTGACCAAGATTCAAAAGTGCGATTGAGAACGGTCAAATAAACAAGTGCCGGAGTCAATTTTAGTGACAACACATTTTATCAGCTTGAAAAGGACTAGAATTCAATACTTGCTCGTTGTTAGTGGAGATTTATTCATGGTTGACAAATAAACAACGGATAAAAAGACCTCATGATCCAGGCATTTTTATTTATGTTTTGTAATCTAGGATAAGTAATCTTTGACATATTTACAATATTCATTTTCAATATATTTGATAAATAAATAAATAAAATAACAAATAAAATACCAATATATATATATATAATTTAGATGGTGCTTGTTTATATGGGATGTAATTGATGTACATGACTAAGGTATCACATTCTAGTCTATCAATACGACGAATTATTTCAGGCGATTACTTTGTCTACAAATGTGGTAGACAACTTTATGAAATTACAAGATCATTTGTTAAGACAAAATCTTCCAAATGTAATCACAAGCCTTACTAAATGTTTGCTTCATTATTCAGTCTGAAGTCTTGACTCTACCTTCAATCGTTCAGAACCCAACGCCATAAAACAAGTATTTAATTTTGAGAGAAATATCTAACCGTTTGTGACGTCCGCTTTTTCTAATAAATTGAATGGATTACCATGGAAGCAAAGATCATTTTCACACTTAAGCATTTTTTAAGATATGTGGCGCCGAGGCAAGATGTTGTATTTTAATAAATAAACAGTAGTTATAGAAATTAAATGTGAAAATAATCTTTTTAAAAACAAAGAATATTTTACAGGTGCCTCTACTGAGGTTATTAAAAGCTGTTTTCGGCATTGATAAAATTGGAAAGTAGTGGTATGTGGTATGTTTTAATGTAAGCCTCGGTGAATGGCGTTTCGACGGGTTAATTTGTCCTGAAGACGGCAAACTTCTTTACTTGTTCTTACATAAGTACATTGTCATACCGTTGACCTATTTATACTATTTGCGAAATGATTTTAAAATGTTTTACTATATGTTGGTACAAGAATAAGTGTCTCTAAGTTGAAACTATACTTCTTTGCTGTGGCAGTTTGATAATAGATCCTCTTGTTATTAACTTAAATTCATCGTTGCTCACATTTTTTCAAAAAAGTGATCAACGTATCAGTTAAAATGACAGTTATGTTACATTTGGCAAAAGCAACCATGCATTCGACGTTCAAAGGATCAAAATTGGATGGAATTGTCATAATACCTTTATTCAATTATGTGCTGTTTTTTTTAAAAAGGATTGTTTATTTCTGAGAAATATAATACTTGATATAATCACATATACATAAAGTGGATAAGCACTAAACGACAAGTCTACATTTTTTATACGATCAGATGACAGAGAAAAAAAGAAATAATAAAAAAAAAAAAACAAACAAACAAACAAAAAAAAAAAAAAACCCCAAAAAACAAAAAACAAAAACAAAAACAAAAACAAAAACAAAAACATAAAAAAGCAACAACAAAAAACCCATAGAAATACAAAAGAAACACCACTGATTACAACATTATGTATTAGATTATTTTTTTTTCTATTTTCAACATGTTTGTTTCATTGTAATTTGTAAGTTTCTGTAAAGGTAATTACATTGAGTTAAACTTGCATAACAAACTATAGCCTTATATACAGAGAGATTTCTTGCTTTAATATTCATTTTATTATTTTCCCTGTCTAATGAATGTGCTTGCTTTCCTTTCAAAATACGTTTCTGTTCGTCTTTTTCTACATAATTTATTTAAATAACAACCTTCAAAATCAATATCATCCAAAGACAGTTGGTAGACAATTTCCCTGTTGTAGGCTTTCTTTCATATTTTCTAATAAACGTAATAATTGCAAAATCAATGTAGTAAATTTGATTCATATTAGATGCTGGAATTCTAGCGCGATACAAAAAAATTGCGTAGTTTCGGCAAACTCTGGCATAATGTATGCAGGTACGCCGGTGCTGTTGTGATGTTGCCAAAGATGAAAGGAAAGTTGACAATTCTGAATGAAAAGACATCACGTTTGTACTAAAGTTTGGTCAATAGTTTTCCTTTACCATCGTTTTCTAAGTGTAAGTCAAGATATGAGGCTGACTTCACAGTGTCTGTAGTGTCCTTTCTATGAAGTTCTTTGGGGTGGATGGGATGTATCAAATCCCCAAAATTAGGATTGTTTAATGATAGATACTTCATTTATATACAGGAAACTGTGATTAAGGGGTCTAGCTAAACGATATTTTTTCTTCCGGATCAGCTATAAAATCAAGAAGGAAAAGGTCAGCAAGTAGAAGAGTACAATTTGTTCCAATGTGTATGTCGACTGTTTGTTGAAAAACGCGTCCACCACACTGGCCAAATGTGTTGTCGATTAAAAATTCCAGCATTTTGTAAACATCTTCTTCTGTATATTTGGAAGATGATTTGAAATTTGGAATTATTTCTTACAAAGTATCAGGAATCTCTACCAAGAACTATATATTTGTACCTAGGTGTACCTTCTTTTCTTTGGAAAAACAACGATGTATAATGTGTTTTAGTCGAAATTTTAGTTGAGTATAGGGAATAGAAGAATACAGTGTTGAAAAATCTTAGGTTTTTATGCCATTGTATTCTGATAATAGTCTCGAACTGATTGTCTCCAAAAGAGCTTTCGAATTTTTCAGGATCCACATTGAAGTAATGCCACTACGGGAGTAACAAGGGTTGTGGTAGGACTGCAGACTGTCTTTGACAGATGTCAGACGTGGTCTAGGGCGCTGGACTTTGTGTAGACGGTGTTGCCATAGATGTCACAGCGGTACGAGTTCGAGTCCCGCAGAAGGAGCGACCAAAAATTGGCATCGCAAATTTGACAATTTTAACATTGTTTGGAATTTTTCAGACCTTTCTATACGTTTACTTTATCTTCCCTGTATCAATTTGATCCAATGGAGCAGTGTAGCGAATAGAGTCGTCACATTCTGAGACGTTTATATATAGGAGGCATAGTAGAGATTATGCACAGTTCCAGAATTACTGCAGTTATATGTTCTTTACTTTCCTTATCATCGGGTTTTAGTGGACATTTATTCATTGCATAATTAAAAAACATTGAAGAGTTCGTTCGTTAGCCTTGACATACAGAGCAGACGCATGTAAATCATATGGGTAAACCAAATGATAGACTGATATTTCAGTGAAGCGTGTGAAAGTTACATATGCTCTAGAAGAAAAATTAATCTACAAATACAGGGATAAGATCTACCACATTGATTATATTTTATTTAAAATTCATTGAGGAGAAAAGATGTCAACTTGTTTGTAAAAATGAAATATTGTTAAATATAAGAGAACCAGCACTTTGACTATGGAAAATAGTTATTATGTCTTATTTTTGTTAAGAAAAATTGAAAACATTTGATAAATCTCGATTCTATATACAATTCAGTGCATAAAAAGTTAGAATTATCTGCCGGTTTACAATGAGATTTGTGCTATCTATTTTCATTTTTTGGGGTTATTCCTTTGTGTTGTTTGATATTTTCATCGTATTTTGTTCGGTTGGTGGTCATGGATTTATTGAAAGCTTTCCCCTCATTTATAGAATCAACTTTGCAATAGTCATCACGCATCACCAACGTGGCAAAACAATGCGATTCTTCGTTCTTGATAACATTACAAGACTTGATTGTTTAATTTAATTTTATTTAAAGAGATTGGTGAAAAGCTATCAGTTATTCTGAGCTTATTTTACATTGTAGGAATAATACAAAGGCAATAACAAAGGATCTTATCTTAAGATTCAGAATTAATCTTTTTGCAGGCGACTTTGGTCACGAAATCATTTTAATTGAAAGAGCCTCTTTGATTACTTCGTTTCTTTTTACATGTATATTCTAAAGTTTAGCAAATGATCCAAATTTATTCAACCTTCTTCATACAAAAAACTCAAACTATCTGACTTAAATTTGACGTATAAAACGCTATTTTCTTGTAATAGATAGCAAATTTATTTTAAACACTGGTTCCAATTTTTGAATGCGTCGTTAATATTTTACTAGCAGCTAAGACTATCTTAAGTGGCCAATAAATGTAAGGTTCGATTGTCATTTAGACAAACGGAAAAATGATCTTGAACACACGATAATAGACGAAAAGGATTTAAAATATCGACAGGTTGGTTTATGATCACAAACTACTTTTTAGTTCACCTGGCCTTTCGGCCAGGTGAGCTATTGCCATCAATGTGTCCGTCGTCCGTCGTCGTCGTCCGGAAACTTTTTCAAGCATATTCTCCTCTGAAAATACTCGATAAATTGAAACCGAACTTTGCATGAATGTTCCTTAGGATATTTTAGCAACCAGTGTGGGGATTTTTTATCTTGCGAAAGAAATGGCCGTCGTTACCAAAAATTGGGGTCAAATTGTAGAATTAAGCAAATAACTCAAAAACAGTTTAGTTTAGCTTATGTCTGTCAGTGAATAAAAAGTGTTCAGCATGATGGGATTACCTACATGTACATGTACAGAAAGATCGGTTGACAAATGAATGAGTTATGGGTCCTGGGAGACCGACCTATGCCGAAAATTTCATCAAAATCTGTTTCTCAATGTTGAAGTTATTGTCTTCGGTAACGTCAAGAGTCAAGCTTCAGAAAGCTATAAAGACTATTTTTGGCCATGTGAGCGATTCAGACTCTCTAGAACAACTATTTTAGTGAAGAATTTCTTTCAGATCGAAATTATATTAATCATATTTGGCAAATATTGGATTACAAATGATTTTTTTAAAATGAATTTAATAGTTATCGATGCGTTCACGATCATTTACTCCCATGATATAGTAATTACTTTTTTCATTCCTTTGTATTATTTATTGTAATATATTTTGTGGTGTACAAGTCATTATGACGACTGACAATAAATCCAAATTGTTGACCTTGTATTGATAAATACTGTTGAGTTTGTAACTTACAATATAGAAGTTCTGCAAAATTGATTGCAGTTTGTATAAAAAAAAATGTTATGCATCGTAAGCGTTTGGTTATTATCGTATATGTACCGAAAAGTTATGCATTTCAAAAGTAATTTTTACAAATTAATTAAAAATATATATATTAATAACCTGAATAATGATATCAGCTTAGATTATGGTGATGGATAAATATTTACACTAAACTTTTAAATAAAGTCGTCCTTGGAAACCGATAGTGGTCAAACACATATCGAATATAAATTATAAATAGGATCATTATAAAGTTCAACTAATATTTATGAGTAATATGTCATTGTTAATACCAATTTGTCTAGACTCAAATAGCAAGCGATCGCGTGTAACAGGCATTAAAGTATACGTATTGATATTAGCAAAGGCATATCATGCAGTCTTTATTTGTCTTTATTAACTTTGATTTCGAATGAACATACAATACTGGGTTATAAAGATCGACGTTTTGGGTAATAAAGATTAAAATAGATTAACGACCTCTAGTTAGTCCTACTCTAGGCGTAAATGTTGATTAAGAAATAAAGATAAACAGGTTTGATTAAAGTGTTAGAAAAAATGATCGACAATTATATAAGCAATTAAAAATATTAGTGAAAATGCAGTTTGTACCATACTGATTGTAGGAATATTGAACAGATTTGTTTGTGAAAATTTAGTGGTTCAATGTAAATTTAGCGGTCAAAAGCATACCATGAGAAATATCAGCGAAAGAAAGATTCATATATCATGAAGTATTTATTTTTTTCTATAAAAGACCGTATACATATATATTGAATGACCAGTTGAGTATTAAGAAAAATATGTTAAAATCAATTGTAAAACAAAAATTGGTTGATCAATACGTTCAGGATTAGTTCCCACAACTAGGTAACTTTTCACAGGGGATAATTATATGGATCTTTTAAGAGTTAGAGTCGTATCTGATAAAGCTGATCGTATTTATATGGCAAAATTTAGATGCTCTGATTTTAAACTTCCTGTTGAGACTAGGAGATGCGTCAGCATACCTATACACCAGCGAATATGCAAATTTTGTAAAACTCTGGGAATGAATACCATAACCTATTAATTGTATAACTATCCCGAAATTGACGAAGCTAGAAACAAATTTATTTCCACCATATTATACTCGGAATTGAAATGTGAGCAAACTGAATTGGCTATTAACGTATTGTAATGTTCATGTATATCGCAATCATTCATATTTCATCAAAAACATTATCAAAATTCTTGCATCTATGTAGATTGATTAAAGAATATGTATATTAAATTCTAATATATAGTTATTCACTTACACATTTCATCCAATTTTAATCCATTCACATTAAATTTTAAAAACCCACGTGCTGAGATCCATGAATGAAGTCACGTGGTATGATAAGCTTGCGATATACACACATGCATTCATTAACTACCAAGTACTATTATGTCGTCTTATCTTGCCTTTGTTCTATTTATAAAATGTATGTAAAAACTGATTGACCTCTTGTACACCTCGATGTCTGAGGATAAATAAAGTGTTTGTTGTTCGTTTGTTGATGTTGTTTAAATTTTTCTTTTTATACTTTAGTTGTAAAAATTCAGTATTGAAACTTAGAACATATGTGTAACAATTACCTTTCATGCAGTTACATTTATGACAAAGACAGTAACCCCAGTTGAAATATTTATAGATTAAGCTGTGTCTCTGAAATGTAAAAAAAAATTGCAGTGGTTATATTGCAGCTGTTTGAAGGGCATTCAAAAATTTGTACATAATGTCGTTTGTATTAGAAAGTGTGGAAATGCAAATGTATATATTTTTTAAATTTCTTTGCATTGCATGTGTCTTGTTCTTTCGTTGTTTTAATATTTACGGCTATAGTTTTAGTTTTAGTTTCGTGTAAGTATTGTATTTGAAATGCCTATAGCCCGTTAAATATTTACTCTAGGCTCAGGTACTTCGTACAACTTTAAGTATCCGCCAAAATAAGAAACGCAAGACTTTTCCGTGTACCTTTTTGCCTGAAAATCGCAAAATTGTTGCCCCGCAAAATATCCGACATAACGTATCCTGTGAAGAATGATATTAAGTTACGGTGAATGGATTGAAATGTCACTTTCAATGATTGAATCATAATTTTGATAAATTCGTCTGAAAATCAATCCTTTGAATAGTGTAATTGTCATTTTTGTGAGATTATATTCAATCTTCAACTGGAATACAGTCTTTTCAGATACTGCAAAACAAACCAAACTCTATAAAATGTAAAATGTGCATTATTGTAGGATAATTTCACTGATACATAATTCATGCTGTACTCTGGAAAACTTAAAAAGTTGAAAAAAAACATGAATTCGGAAGAACAATTTACAGATAACAAAGTCCAAAGATATTGCCAAAACATGAAAATATGAAAAAAAAACTAATTACCATAGAATTTGAAAGAACTCCCCACTTACACTTACAAAATAACGGGTGTGACATCAAGTGGCCCCGGAGGATATACATGCCATGGTCTGCGAGCGGCAAGACATTCCAGCTAAATTTTAGCTTTGTTAGAAGAAAAAGTTATTTCCTTGTTTTAGCAAAACAAATTAGTATGCAGTTTTGTTTCTTAACACAACTTCCATGTTTTGATGTCAATTAGCATATAAACAGTATACTTCTACAGGCGAATGGTCCTGACAACAACTGTTAAACACAATTTGTTTCCGAATGTCATGTACGTGTCTTCCTGTAAAAACGAAGAAATTATAAGATTCATTAAAAAGATGCATATTGATGCTGAATTTACACAATGATTTTTATTTCTTATTAAGGATACCTATTAATGTGTTATAAAATATATTTTGCATCTAATGTGCACCCATAAAGTTCATTGACATATTTTTCAGCTCTTACTGGTTTTTATTTTATTAAATGCACGGAAACTACATTAGTGAGTGTCGAGTACAACATCAATTTAAGAATTATTTCACTTGACCTTTCGTACAAACCCTCAGCTATGCTTTTTACCTAATGAAAAGCTTTCACACACCACTTTATCAGCTACTGAACTAATATTGCATCTCCCCAAATTAATCTTGAACAAACAGAACAAAATAATGACCAGTTTGTGCTACATAATTGTAATAATCTGCATTCAATTATGTAGTTTTCTAAAAAGACATCGACTTCTTTCAATTGGATGTGTTCCTAATTCGCGTTACTTTTCGACTGACACAAATCATTATATTGACTTTCATACTTTACCATTATAGTTAATGTCCTTATTGTTGACTTTCCTCATATATTAAGCTTCAAAATGCCCCAATTTATTAATCAATGTTAGCTGAACTCAGCATCGCTTACTTAATTTGGTACATATCAAGGAGCCTTTTGTGTGCACTGCACATGCACAAGTCAGTGAACACGACATGATTTGCAAGTATAATTCTATGTTAGCAATATTGATGATATTTGAAACATTATCTAATATTAATTGTCCCAAATCTTTAATTTATTTTATGTCATATAGATAGTTTAAAGAATTAAGAAATTAGAGGCGAATGTAATGCATATATGATGTTTTTGTTTTTCAAATGAACTTGTTCATGTATAGAAATATTTATGACATAAAATTATTTCGTTTGCATAACAAAACATCATATCCAGAAACGTGTTGAATAAGACAATTTACAGAAACAAAACATCAATAATTTCCTTATGTCTCCTTTTTTAGTGTATTGAATGTTATATATACCATGTATATATGTATGACAATGCCAAGAAACAATAGATAGGTATTGCTGCCGGTCTGAAAAAAGTTATAATACTTGATAAATGTGTAGTCAATCTAATTGACCTATAAACACTACTGTACCTTATGGTTGTTCTTCAAACTAATGACATATGATCATCCCTCAAATATGAAGTGAATATTTGTTTAATTAGAGCTCCAAAAACGAAGTTTGAGATCTCTATTGTTTCTTCTTCTTCTTCTTCTTCATATCATTATTATTATTATTATTATTATTATTATTATTGTTTTTACTCCGTTTATTATTATTATCAGTATTATTAAGTTCCCGAACACAAAGCGTTGGGGATTTATTGTTTTTGCACGGTTTTTTCTGTATTATAAATAAGTTGCCAACACAAAGTTTTTCGACTTATTTTTTTTTGCTCCGTTTTTTACTGTGTTTCTTTTAATTATTATTATTAAGTCCCCGAACACGAAGTCTTGGGGTCCTATAGTTTTTGCACCATTTCTTTTGTTTACTATTATTATCATTATATGACCGGTGAACGTATCCGCGCGTTTTCTCCGAAACTAATAGAGGGATAGGAACAAAACTTCCTGAGAAGTTTGGTCTTACCCCGCAAAAGAAGGAAGGCGCTTTGGCAGAAACGGGGATAGGTCATAATTTAGGACATTGCGATATCTCGGAAACCAAGGTGGCCAGGAACTTGAACATTGTGTGGTGGTAGAGTTTGATGAGCTCTTTAATAATTTGCAAAAATAAATGAATCGATATGTTTTGTATTGGCATGGTAACAAAAAAGGCCATTTCAGATGTTTTTCTTTATGTAGGAAAAATGACTTGAGATATCATCACCAAACTTAAGAGTTATATAAATCTAAATGTGATTATTTAAGATTGCCACCGATTTAAAATTGCCGCCATCCAAAGTAAGGTACCCCGTTGGAAAATTGTGTAAATGTCATTTTATTGAACTTAATATTTAGGTTTAAAATTGTATGCTAAATTTAATATTTTTGGAATGTTTATCCAAAGATGTTCATTGCACACAAAAATTGAAAGGAGTATCGGTCGAAAAAGGGTATAGGTCATAATATAGGACATTGTGATATCTCGTAAATCTAATTAGCTATATTGGAAAGTTGGTGTTGTGATAGAGTTTGATAATCTCTATAATAGTATCTAAAAAAATGAACTGATATTTCATGTGTTACCATGGTAACGACAAAAATGAGAAATTTGGTTGATTTTTGTGATTTTTCAGATGCTTTTCCTTTATGTAGGAAAAATGGCTTGAGATATCTTCACCAAACTTAAAGGATATATAAACCCATCTAAGTGTGAATAAGTTTCATATTTTAGAATAATGTAGACTGCCTTTCAAAATGGCCGCCGTCTAAAATAAGGTTCCCCACAGGAAACAGTGGATTTTTCATCCAAATTTTATTAAACTTGGTATACAGGCTTAAAATTTTATACTGAATTTATTTTTTTGGTTCTGTGATCATTTGGGAAACGTAAGGGGACTTATTTGTGACTTGCCTGCAAGCACAACTTAAAACTTGTTATTAATTAAGTCCCCGAACACGATGTGTCGGGGATTTATTGTTTTTGAACGTTTTAATTTGTTCGAACGTTTTCTCGGAAGCTAACGAAGGGAAAGGAACGAAACTTTCCAAGAAGTTGTGCCTAACACCACAGATATGCATGCCACAAAAAAGTTGAAAGGAGGGGCGCTTTGGCGGAAAAAGAGGATAGGTCATAATATAGGACATTGCTATATCTCGGAAATCTAGGTGGCCAGGAACTTGAAAATTGATGATATGGTAGAGTTTGATGGGCTCTACAATATTATGCAAACAAAAGTGAATCAAAATTTTTGCCATGGTCACAAAAAAAAGCGGAAGAATTCGCCGTTTTTTTGTGTTCTCTCAGATGTTTTTTTCTTTATGTAGGAATAATGAATTTGGTATCCAGGTTCCTTACGCTGCTTTGAATAATAATAAACAGATTAATTGACAATAAGATTCTCAAAAGACATATTAGAAAGCAAGAGGCGCGTTTCTTGGAAACGTAAATTTAAATTATTATCATTTTTACCGGTGATCTTGTCCGCGCGTTTTCTCGGAACTTAATCGAGGGATTAAAACGAAACTTGCTGAGAAGTTTGGCCTCACTCTATAGATGTGCACGCCGCAAAAAAAGTTTGAAAGGAGGGTCGCTTTGGCAGAAAACGGGGATATGTCATAATTAAAGGACATTGCGCTATCTCGGAAACCTAGGCAGCCGGGAACTTAAAAAATGATGTAGTGGTAGAGTTTGATGAGCTCTAGAATATTATGCAAAAAGTAATTCGATATGTTTTGTGTTGACAAAAAGTGGCCACTTTTTGTTTGATTTTTCAGATGTTTTTCTTTATGTAGGAAAAGATGTCTCAGAAATATAGTGCCTAGAGTTTGAAATTCTGTGCAGTGATAATGCTAGATATACAAAACAAGATTAAGGAAGAAAAAAAAAGCGGAAACGATATGTTGCCCGTTGCCAGATTACCAATTTTCCCGTCGAGTTTTCAAAATGCTCCGATTAAAATGAAGTTTTGTATTAAGGGTCGAAACTGAAATGCTGAGTTCAAATTTTGACATTTCAAGAAGATTCGAAAGTGGCCGTTACAATGGCAATCAATTTTCCGCAAATATTTTAATTTTGCTCCGATTCGGATAAAATTTATCAAAAGAATATTCCTAATCAAAATGTGTAGGTTTCGAGACAATAGTGTGTACGGAAGGTGATTTGCCAACATTTTGCGAAACTTAAACTTAAATTATCATTATTATTATTCTAAAGTCACCGACCACGAAGTGGCAGTGACTTATTGTTTTTACTGTGTTTTTTCTTATTATTATTATTTTAATTCTCCTGTCATAAAAATTGCTGAAGTGTCCGCCCATTTTCTCAAAACTGGCTAGTCCAACTGAGATAAAACTTTTCAGGATGTTAGAACTACTCTTCAAAGGATGCAAAACTTTAAAAACAAATTTTCAGCTGCCGGCATTTTTTCAAAATGGCCGCCGGACTAAAGGTGCCCATATTTTACACCGGAAATTTGAATCTCATATATCTGAAAAACTGCTGATCAGAATTAGAACAAACTTGGTCTATATATTAAGCTCAATAGTGAAAACAAAATCCTGAAAACGTCGCGTGCGTCTCGGCCGTCATTTTCAAAGTGGCCGCCAAAGCGGTCGAAAATTCAAACTTGTTCGATTTAGATGAAAATTGATGTCTAGGTTCTTTGAACCCTCCAAATTAATAATCTGCGGCTCAATTGGCAATATGAGCTGGGTATCGGCTGCCATTTTCTAAATGGTTCCACCGCGGTCAAATATTTAAAGTTGTTTGATTAATAATAAGCAGCTCAATTGACGATATATTTCTCAAAAGATAGATCAGGAAACGGGAGGCGACTTCTGCAGGTTTCGTTGTTTTAATTATTATGTCACGTTCTGTTCCTGAATTTTTGTCCGACCGAGATCTCATCAACCCTAACGCGGAGTTTCATGAAACTTGAAACCCATATGCGTATGCGGTACCACCTAGAGTAATCCATTAGCGTTTAAAAAGTTTGAAAAAGAGGACCATTTTAAAATGGCAGCTAGAAAAGTGGAATAGGTCAAAATATATTACATTGCAATATCTCGGAACCAGCAGTCAGGAATTTGATATTTGGTACAGTTGTAGAGTTTGGCATGCTGAACAGGATTTTGCTAAAATTACAGAAAAAGACATAATGCCAGTTGCCATGGCATCCGATTTTCCCTCCAAAATTGAAAAATAATCCGAATTTTATTAAATTTGTAGGACAAAAACGACACACTGAGTACGAATTGTCCTTGCCATTGTAGCCAATTTTCACGCCAACATTTCAAAATGCTCCGATTTTGATGAAACTTGTTTTTTTGTGGGTGAAAGTAACATTCTGAGTCAAAGTTTTTAAGGCGATTTGTAGGTTCACGTTACCATGGAGACCGAATTTCCCCACCAACATTCCATAATTCTAAGATTTGAATGAAAGTATGTTTTAAGGTTGTTAATGACTTCCTGAGTCCAAATCGTGGGATCAGAGCAATATGCTGATTCCAATTTTGAGTTTTGAGACTGTTTGGAGTCACAGATGAGACCGGTTTTGGGAGTCCTTTATGATCTCTCAGATCATAATCACCTCTAATTCGATTTCAAATTACGTGTTTAACGAAACAATTGTGTAAATATCATATGGAAACGTATTTGAATAGTAAGCTAAATATTAAATAAAGAAAAAAACATGTATGTAGCGCTAGCAAAAATATGTTTTTATAGAGAAAAGTTCGAATTTTCATAAACATTTATTTGTGCAAGTACGAATTGACGAGTAACATATATGCTGTTGCTTCAGATCAGAGCCTTTCTAAAACAACAACAACATAACATTACTGTAACTCCCGTTGCAAATTACGTTTGTTTGTTTGTTTGTTGGAGTTTAACGCCCGAGCAGCAATATTTCAGCTATATTCAGGTGATGAACATGAAGTGAATGATAAATGAACATGAAATGATGATGAAATGAAAAATGGGATAGGACAGAAGGATAATGGGGTCGAGAAATTTTGATTGCCACTGGAAATAGGGAGAGGTGGGTAGGGTCGGCCAATTTAGCCTCCTGTGGCGGAGCCCTATGGTACGGGAGAATACCACAGTAGGTTTTTTTAAAGTGCCAGGAACGCGGCATCTTTCCAAACACGGTGCACCACTATGGTTTGCGGTCAGGTTTTCCGTATTATAGCCCGACAACCCCAGCATGTAACACGCAAGGGGTATCCCATTCCACCGCCTGGGGCACACAACCCAGTTGCTCTGTGGGCAGAGCGCACTAGCCCCCGGCTAAGGTTTTGAGCACTATTTAGTCGCTTTTTACGACAAGCTTAGCGCTGCTACAGGCCTATTCTTTTGACACCCGGACCTGTACGAGTCTTCCAAATTACAGTATTTATGTTATTAACATCAGTAACATTCTTAACCGAAAAAAAAATAACGCCTTATTCAAAACTTAAATTATTCATTAAGTCTATTACAAATACAACAACACAATTACCAATAGAAAATTTTAACTATAAACAAGCATTGCAAGAAAAATAGTCCCCCCAAGAACCATCTGACTTACGAATGCCCGACCTTCATTGATAACAGCTCGTCTTTTAATGTTATCATCAGCTGATCGAAACTTGATTCTAAATGAAAATATAAAAAAAATTGATATCCCATGGACCGAGGTTTCGATAACCGTAATGTGGTACCGGTAAGACATTTTAAAATCAAAATGAACGCAATAATGTTTACGCAAGAGAGTGCTTAGCGAAAAGGGACACGAACCATATATTCAATTGGGTAGAAGCAGTTGACATTCGGTAGAACGTTAGAACTTAAGCGACTGCATTAATGACCAAAAACAGCATTCAAAGCTGCAAAATATTATGAGCAATATTCTGTTTATGGAAAAAAGTAAAATATGTACTGTTTAGACTTATGCCGTCGCCAACTTTTCCCGGTGACAATTGTACGCTTTCTGTTTGTTTTGCAATTAACAGGAAACAATGAACCGTAATGGAAGCGACAGATTTATCGATAGATATTTGCATCAAAGTAAGACGGCTGCGTTGTTTCAATCTTTTTCGTGTCTTACCTTGAAATAATGTTTTGTTACATGGACCTTCCATTTTGATTATTCATTATTCCTAATGCTTACAGTTTATCAAACTTCAGTAATTTTAACGCATTATCTTGGTTTGGATAAATGTTGTAGTTAATTTCATTTTGTCATCTAGAATTGGACTAACATATTCATTTCAATAAGGTGAACAAAGTGAATATGCTATAGACGAAAAAGACGTAATTCATCTTTAGTCAAATGCTTCCTTTGTTTTCATCATAATTCTCAACGTCTGCAGTACTATACATTAGAGAATCAAATACTATATTGCTATACTCTTGTTTATATTCAAATATTGTGAAATACCAACTTACCATCTGGTCAATATCCAAAAAAGTGCAAGGCAATACAGACAGGTGTCCTTATCTTTGACTGTCATGTTGATTGCTGAAAGAGTGAAACGAAAGCAAATGCAATGACTTTCAATTCGGAATCGATTTTTCATTTTTGTATAAATTAGACATTTTTTTTCTCTATTTCAAATATCACTTATGAAATCTTCCAAAATAACACAATTTCACTCTTCGTCCTAAAAACCTCGATGATTTCAGAACGCGATTCATATGTTCAACCACTACTCTGCAATTTTTGTAAACCTGTATAAAAACAATTGAAATCAGTTTTCGTTTGGATCAGCTAAAGTTGGGAAGATACAAAATATATTAGTTTGGCGTTCGTTTGCGATCAACTCGAATTTTATTACTTTTAAAATTCTCATTTTTGATGTTTTATCCAGGAAGATTTTTGTTTCGTCCCTGATTCGTGATTCGTTTACGATAAAAAAAATATACTCACTGCGTTCGAAGTTAAAAGTACAACAGTAATATATAGTTGGTCATTTGAATGTACCAAGTTTTGAAACATGTAATTGCCATGACAAGCACGTTCACTTCTGTAATAAGGTTTGATTTCATGGATTGTCTTTGGAGTTTGATCACAATTCAGTAAGAGAGACGAACTATAATTCATTTCCATTCCTATCAAAGGCATGGAAAAGCTCTTTATGCAGCCTTGTCCTAGAAAACTAAATACCACGTGTTAATGACAAGGTTTAACGATTCAATTAAAGTGTGTTGCTGTTCTCAGAAAGTTCAACACTGTGATTTGATTAGTGGCAAAATTACTAGATATTATTCTTTAGGTTTGAGGAGTTTACACTTAACATATAGAAAGAAAAGAAAAGAAAACTGATAGGCATACAAAAAAAAAATAACAAAACAATAGCTGTCAGTTGTTGACTAGATTGTCCTATGTTTTATCCTAATATTCAAATTGAAGTTGTTTACTCTTCCCTTTAATTATTTGTTCCAAGATATGAAAACTATCCATGTAATACAAAAAATCACAAGAGTCGTGAAATGTGAGTGATTGAATGTGTTTAAATTAATGATTTATTTTATGAATAGTTTTTTTTTGTAAAAAGCAGTCCTTTTCATATTTTGATAGTGAAGTTGTAACAATAATATAGCAGTTACCGTTAAAGAAAACAAGTTGATTAGGCATAATAATCTATATTTCAGTCGTCTGTTCTGCTTGTGGTGTTCTTTTGTCTGTGGATCTATCTTTTTTTGTTTTAAATATCGGAGGAAAAAGGAGCAACATCAGAAGCACAAAACGTGATAGATCCACAGACAAAAGAACACCACAAGTAGAACAGACGACTGAAATATCAACCAAAGAAAAACAGTAAAAACACCGAAACAAACATCATAAACTCTTCAAAAATCAACTCAAATGATCAAGAAAAATGATGGCAGTTCATATTCTGTGCTGTTTTTTAAAAGTAAATTTCCTTGAAAGGGGATGTATTAATTTAATAGATTATCCAACTGGAAATGCAAAACAGTTCTGACGACCATAAAGCCGTATCATTGAATGGGTAAGATGTTCTGTCACAGAAGTTTAAATCGCCGAGTCAAGTATAAAATATCATTATAATTGTAGCACAAATAACAAAACGAAAACAAATACTTTCATACAGTAGAGCAGCTTTCTTTTTAGGTCAGTTATTACATAATTACGTAAATTTCAAGGTTAGTGGCAGACTGCACTTGGCCGGTAACAATCTTAACTTCATGACGTTAATGACAGATAAAATGATGACAGGCAATCCGCAAGTCGAGGTCCAACATACATGACAACCATGCGGCTAATTCTCTATTAATATACTTAAATGCTAAATTGTCCATAACAAGACCTGCATCTCTGTCCTTTCAATTATTACATAGAATAACATCTCTCTGTTTGGTGAAGTTGCTAGTATGTTAGTAACACAGAGTGACACAAGTCAGATATTTTTTATGCAACTACTTTAAGTAAAAAATGTAGATACAAGATTCGTTTGAATTTGCTTTAGAATGTTTCAAAATTCAAATCTTATGAAAGTCACTTCTGGAACAATAAATATCAGTATCTCGATGTCACAATTCCTTTTAATGACACTTTACACAGTGGTTCCGTTGAAGGAGAACGGCTGGGCCAGATATTTGTTCGTATTTTTGCTGACCTAGTTTCGTTATCAAGTACCAAAATTGAGGTCAAAACATCACTGTATGATGATAATATTGGCAGTCTGTGGTTATAAAGGTTAAGTTCCGTTCCGCTTTGCTGAGTTTTGTCCGAGCAATGACCCTTGAATTTACCAAAATTTAAGTTTTCTTTACTTTTTTTTTCTAAACGCTTGCAGATATTTAACTGATTTTTGGTATGTGAGTCTACTTTGATAAGTTTGATTATTTACAGATCAAGTTTACATTTCATTTGGCTTGGCTGAATTTTTCTAAATATACAAAATCAAGGTTATTTCCTCTGTCATTTGTACTGTTTGATCTAAGTTGGTATTTGGGTCAATGATACAAACAGCCGGTAGGGGACTATGTATTGTTTTGTAATACTCTTAGAAGGCTTTTTGTAATATTCCGGCGCACTGAAGATTTATATATTTTTCCACTGCTTTAATACGTTTCGTTTCCAAATTCGTTGATCAAACCGTTCAAAAAATCACAATAATAATAGAATTAACAATTTTATGCGCTGATTTATAAAACTTCTCATGTCATTTTTTAAAATGATTTGTAATAATATACATTGTTACACAGAGAAGTTTCAATATCTATCATAACCAGAATGACGACAATTACATCTTCCTTCTATTTGAGACCACCCAAAATCGGTATAAAGAAGTGATTACTAATTATGTACTAAATTATAATTAGTACAATTTATCGTTTCAACACCAATACGTGGTCCTAAGTGGAAATGATATTGGCAATGTTTATGCCGTGACTTTTGTGCCAAATGTAACAAATATTAGATAAACATTCCTTTTTTTAATACGCAGACTTTTTGTTCCGCACAAGACTTTTCAAAATTAGGCTTCTGAAACAAGGTTATATTGCTATTGATTTAAAGTCATCACTACATAAATTTATGGTCGTCATCATGAACTCTTGGATTGCTATGGTGTATCCATCTGCAAAATAAGAAACGATTTGTTCA
The DNA here is from genome assembly GCA_037379345.1 of Perna viridis. Taxonomy (NCBI): domain Eukaryota; kingdom Metazoa; phylum Mollusca; class Bivalvia; order Mytilida; family Mytilidae; genus Perna; species Perna viridis. The sequence continues at coordinate 5,473,550 of CM074511.1, read as the reverse complement.
ATGTGTCATGTTTTTTTCTCTTTCGTCTACCCTGTATTCGACTTTTTAGGAGTAATTCCGTTGGTTTTTCTTGAAAAGAAGAGGACGCTACCCCTGTCGGTCCATGCTCCCAGGTTTTAGTGGAGTCTGAATTGCTCATTTACTTTTTGTTATTTGTATATATTATTCTGGTTGTTTTGTGCTTTTAATTGTGCGTTTCTTTTCCATTTATGATTTTTGTCCCTGGATTGCATTGAAGGCAAATATTCACCCTAAAATTCTTGTTTTGTTGCTAAGTGTACATCAAATTTGTACGATTTTACTTTCTTAGAAGATATTGTTTGTTGTCATAATAAAAATATTCTGAGCAAGTTAAACCTTTTCCCCCTTTAAATAGAATAAAATTTCGATGAGCTTTTATCTGAAACAAAACTGTGCTGTTAAATGTTTGAATTGTGATGAATGCAGGGAAGTGGTTAATTAAATCACAAAAATGAGTCATACAAGTAGACCATTGATGATTGACATGCACACATATTGATTACGCTTCAATGACAATATAAGTGATAGTTACATCGTATTTATTGTATTATATTTAAATTCATATTAGTTATGTTTTTTTATCCACCAAAACACTAATTACAAGGAATATGATTTATCACGACGGAAACATCTCAAATGTATATGAACAAATTACATGCATTAATGTTTGTTTCTCCTGTACAATTGGTCCGAACACAAAGATAAAAACAAATCACCTGTTTCTGTATTTACCGAATTGGCATTTCTCAGAGATATAGTTATGTGTTCTCCTATCTAATTAAGTTTGCTCAGTCGAAGTCATGAATTTAAGCAAAGTCAGTATTACAAATATATTTGAGCTAAATGGTAAAAGTTAAAACGGTAGATTTGAATGATATGAGCATTTAACAATAAATAAAGTGGTTGTTTTTTTCTGATAGCATTAAATGGCATGATAATTTATCATGAACGGGTATGAGATGTATTTAGTAATATCTAACATATTCACTTCATTTCATGTATGCCAGATATTTAAAAGGAATGGTAATGGGTAAAGATTGAGGACGTTCATCCATAGGGTAGGTCGGTTATTTTTTAATATGTTCTTGTCAAAATTCGTGCGTGCCATTATTCTATATCTTTGTTGGTAAAGATCTTGAAGATAAAGGAAAAAGAAAAAGAAAACAAAAGATTATTTGACCGTAATAACCTTATTGACATTGTCATGTTTAAAAGGATGAGAAATTAAATTCAGGGTCTTTTCATCTATCAATCAAGTATTTATCAAGAAAAGAGATATCGAGGAATTATGCAAATATAAAAAAAAAACAAAAACAAAACAAAACAAAACAAACAAAAACAAAAACGACAAAAATATAAAACAAAAAATAATACAATACAATACAAAATCAAAACCAATAACAAACAAAGGAAAAAAAGAATCAACTAATTAAACAAACAAACAACACAAGTTTCTTTTCAAAAGTGCCTTACTATTTGAAAATGTTATGTATTGGAAACTACTGGAAACAGTTTAGTTCATTCGAATGCAACCAGTTTATTTCTCTAAGGACCCCTTTCATTGTATATCAAATCATCATTGTTAATAACTTATTATTTCAAAAAGAGACCCAAAACAATAAGACTGTAAATTTGTCCCATAATTTGTTTACAATGCATCAATGAACGCTTGAATTTCAATGAAAGTCGTCGTGCTAGCTATGCATGTGAACCTTTTCATATTTTAAATCAATCTAAGAAAATGAAATATATCTGTTTTAAATTTTCTTCTTTATTTGTGATGATCGTGACAAAAAAAAAACCAACTATATCGTTTAAAACATGCTGATCGTTTTCACATTTAAAACTATATAAGCGTCCCGGGATGGAATTATATGTAAATTGAGGGTATAGATCATATGCACCGATCGGGTAGGCGTCCTCTGATTTTATAGAACCACCATCATAGTTACGCATGCAAAACCAACCCGCGTTATAGAAGTTTCAGGTAAACCAAGATGTCGGTCTCGTGGCAATGCGGAAATAAATCGGATACAAAAGATGCACATTTGTACTGGTGTCTGAAAGAATATTTTGAGGATATAAAAAAAATGAAATACAGCTCTTACAAAGTAATTTATACATGTGAGTGATTTATCATTTCCTCTATATCCAATGTGCTGGGAGTTTTAAAGCATTCTTTTAAGGTCAATCCTGAATCATAACTTGGATTTAAGAACTTAGCGAGCTTTGTCTCTTCTATCAAATATGAAATATATTCCGGAAGATAACCAATATCTGTAAATCATGAGTTGTTATATTCAATTTTAAAATATGGGTAGATTTATGCAGGAGATTAGCTATTGTTTTATTGTTTGATGTTAAACAGTGGTATCTAATTGATTTGTTATCGGACAAACACCATGACATAGGCACAAAAGTATATATCGAGATTTAGATGGATATATTTTAAAGTATTTGACATAAATATAATTCATGTTATTATTTTGCAGGAAAATATTATTTTCAAGTGTAATAAAATTGTTGTCTTGACCAAGGTTATACATGTTATCCATTTGCAGCCATTTATTTTCTTTGTCAAAGTTTGTGATTATGACGTGACTGACCGATGTGCGCTTCCTATACGGCAATCACCTCCTCCCTTTTGATGTTCATTGTCTGTCACCCTCTTGCACTGTAAAAAAAGGAGTGTCTTGCAAGACAAAGAAACGCTTCATCCAAAAGAAGCTTAAACTTATAAAGTCTTTTTTATCGTATAAAACTTGTTTGTTGACGTCTTTTATTAACTGCAATTAGACGGTATTGGCTGTTTTTTGTCTAAACATTTTCCTTGTAAACCACTAGATATTCTATTTTATACTACAAATATTTCAGATTTCGATGACTATAGTTCATCTATCATTGATTCCTGGATGCGTTTGAACGCAACTATTTTTCAACTTACACCATGATGATGCAAAAGACATTATAAAGTGCAATATTACATCCCATAAAGACGACTAATGCTGAAGATACGGTGAAATACCTAGAAGCTTTAGTTTGGAAACCAATAACGACTGAAATAAATAACCAGCGAAATGTTCATTACATAATTCCAGCGTGACAAGTGCAATTTCTAATCATGTCTAAACTCTTTCAAACTAAACATTATATAACTGCCAGAATCACAGTAATAAAATTGATATACATTATCAATAAAAGAGCTTTCTCATAATCTAACAAACCATTTTAGGTCGTTCGCACCCCGTTTAATATTTTTTATTTCTACAAAATAAAAGTCGAAAGTATAACTAAAGCATGGTTTTCATAACCACACAACTAACAATATCATTAATAACAGAAATAATGATTCATATTCTTTATGATTTGGTCGTTTTATCTACTTCTTAGATGACTAGATATCTTGCGAAATTACATCAAAGGGTGGTATAAATATAAATTAAATATATAAATTTTGTGGATCTAGAGAAAAGCAATGAAGATATTCCTTAATGCTTCCGTTATTTTTTACCTTTTTATGACCAAAGCAGCAAATTATCGTTGGTTATATTTTTTTACATTGCTGTATATTACTCATTAATGTAAAAAGTACAAATACATTAAAAACGTTTGATACATAAAGAAGAAGATATTTCTTACTGTACACTATCATTTAAGTTTATTACTTATTTTACTTAGAACAGTCCGTTCTAAGTAAAAACTATCGTAGAGAAAGTGAGGAGTACTGGATATGCAGACTAGGTACTACCATACCTCACAGATGCAATGACATCAAAGTATAGGAAACCTTTATAGCCAATATAACAATAGCATAAATGTGATGAATTTATTTGATAAAAATCCATGACAGCAAAGGAGTCATGGCCATCGTCACTATACGTCACCTAAGTTACATGATGTCACTATAGATGGTCTCCTTCTTTTCATACAAAAACCCCTTGGACTTCATCACATTAGAACCAAACTTTATTCTATACCTCTCACTCTATTACAATCCCTGTACAAAACAAATCTTTACACTCCTGTTTCTGACCCCATCTCATCGTTATACAGGCTCGTTACTATCATTTTGGATATTGGTTTCCACAGACTCTTTAAACTAGGTTGTGTGAAAAGTCAAGATGAAGAAAAACGATCATTTCTTCCACTGCCGTTTGTCAACAAAGGTATAGATGCAATTAATTTGGCTAACATCCTCCATCTCAAAAACGTCACCAACAAATTTCCCCCATATTTCCAAGACAAATCATATAAACTATTTCATATTCCTATACTTCAATTATAAAAGGCTATTGCAGAACCTCGAGATTCAGGATTTCAAGGCTAAACCACCTGACTGTTCACGCAAATACTCTCCATTCAAATATGGTTCTTCCGGTCACAATGTTACGGGAGATTTAACTTTCATCGAAAACGAATCTCTGCGTAATATGCTTTCTAAAGGTCCCAATTACCGTGAACCACGCTCCATAAATTGGAATTATAACTTTAAAGTTCTTATGGATGCCGTCAAGGACTATGCAAGAAAATGGATAAAACGAGAACAAGAAGACATTGATTATCTGTCAGAGTGGTTAAATATCGTGAGGTCTTTAATTTTGAAACGAATGAAAGTTTCAAGTAGGTCAATAAGTGCCAAAGCTACATTGGTTTTCAAAGACCCCGATGTAGCAAAAATATTATCTACTATACATGATAAATATGTTGTCGTACCAGCAGACAAAGCCCAAAACAACATTGTTTTTTTTGCAAAACGTTTTACATCAAATGTTTATTATCAGAGGTAGACTTAGAAAATGATAGCAGTGATAAGACCTATACAGCTACTACAATCTCGAAGAAGAGATAACCATAAATCTGTGCTATCCTCTTTTGGTCTCTCTACCAAGGACGATGATTGTGATTTACCGTCTATGTACTGGATTCTTAAACTCCACAAGAATCCATACAAACAATGTTCTATAGCTGGATCTGCAAAATGTACCACCAAACCTCTTTCAAAACTGTTAATTTTTATACTCACAACTGTCAAAGAGGGTCTGCAGACCTACCACAACATTTGTTACTTCCGTAGTAGTATTAATTCAATGTGGATCCTGAAAAATTCCAAAGATCTTTTGGAGTCAATCAGTTCAAGAATATTATCTGAATATAATAGCATTAAAACCTATGATTTTTCAATATTGCATACTTCTTTTTCCCATATTCAGTTAAAATCCCGACTTAAAAATATTATACATCGTTGTTTTTCCAAAAAGATGGTACACCTAGATAGAAATATATAGGTCTTGGTAGAGATTCCTCATACTTTGTAAGAAATAATTCCAAATCATCTTCCAAATATACAGAGGAAGATGTTTACAAAATACTGGAATTCTTAATCGACAACATATTTGTCCGGTATAGTGGACGTGTTTTTCAACAAACGGTCGGCATTTCAATGGGAACAAATTGTGCTCCTTCACTTGCTGACCTATTTCTTCACTCTTATGTGGCTGACTTTATAGCTGACTTGATCTGAAAGAAAGAATATCGTGTGGCTAGAATCTTTAATCTCAGTTTCCGCTATATAGATGACGTATTATCTTTAAACAATCCTAATTTCGGGGATTTGATACATCGCACTACCCCAAAGAACTTCAGATAAAGGAGACTACATACACAGTGAAGTCAGCCTCATATCTTGACCTACACTTAGAAATCGATGGTAAAGGAAAACTATTGACCAAACTTTACGACAAACGTAATGACTTTTTATTCAGAATTGTCAACTTTCCTTTCATCTGTGGTAACATCCCTTCAGCACCTGCGCATGGAGTGTTCATATCACAACTCATACGTTATGCCAGAGCTTGCCGAAACTACGTTAGAACTCTAACAAATAGGCTTCTGGAACAGGTAAATGTTGCTTCAAGATTGAAGTCATCACTACACAAGTTTTGTGGTCGTCATCATGAACTCGTGGATCGTTATGGTGTATCCATCTCCGCCATGAAAACTGATTTATTCAACGGGTCATAGTTTTCCTTTCCTCGTTTGTCTACCTCGAATTTGAACTTTTATGAACAACTCGGCGGGTGATTCAACAGGTGCATCTGGTCCATGCAGTTTTTAGTGGAGTCCTAGTTGCTCATTTGCTTTTGTTACTTTGTATGTATGATTTTAGTTACTTTATGTTCTTTGTTGTGAATGTCTGTTTTCCATGTCTGGCCTTTGTCCCTGGATTGTATTATTTTGATTACCGTTAAAACCTTGATTCCCTTGATTACTTTTAAATATTATCGGTTAAGCAATTGCTTTGTAGTTCAAGATGGCGTGGTACATAAAAACAGAGCAACACCGATTCAAGATAAATTGAAAATGTCAGGACTTTCCCATAAAGGCCTATGGTGATTGATGGACGATTGATCGAAGTAGGTCGCATACTATATGTCAAGCTGAGGTGTATACTGATGTTCATACGTTTTTAGTTACATATAGTTTGCTAACAGCCAAAGTTAAATTTTACTCGTAAAGTATATTTAATCTCAAAAGTTGTCTATACAAGGCTATTTATTTTACCATATATCAGATATTGATTCCGATGGAAAATATTTAAGCATTTAAAGGCAAGTAACCTACAAGAGAGATATTGCTTTATCATACATGCACATTTGTTATCATTTCAATGAGACATTTTATTGTGAGTACGTTTATTATTGCATCAAATAGTTTTGCCTTGATAGTCTTTTCGCTCTGTAACTCATTTTGCGGTTTTCCCTAGCAAATCTGTGTATATACACATTTGTTAATTCCCCCATGAGTATGAATGTATATGTATATGTGAATAGTAGAATGTGTAATGCATCGACATGTCAAAAAGATGAAACAATCATTATGTATTTTGGTATGTGAGAAAAGCAATATCGATTCGAAAATCTTGTTTTCCATTTTATATAAAGTTGAAAAAAGAAACATTTCGGCGAAAAATTAATAATATAAACTGTATGAAAATTAACGTCTTCGATTTTGTAAAATTCTAGAATGCTTTCCCCCAGTATTTACAATTAAAGAAAAGTCATATTAAAACTGTAGTTAAATGATTTATTTCACATCGTTAATGCAACTTGTCTTATGTCACTTACACTTAATGTGTATCGATATATTGTTTTGTGATTTTGCTTGGACTAAAATTCATTTTACTGAAGGACAATCAAGAACATGTGCTTTCTCATTACATTCATTTTTACCATGTTCTAGTCAGTTGATTTTTGGGACCGTAAAACACTCGAAATTTCCAAAATTCTCAGAATATTAATAATACAGAAAGTAAAAATGATAGAAATTCCGTTGACCACAAAGCAAAACATTAAAATACACAATCACACACTTACAAATCCAGCAAGTATAGGGATGCTGTTTAAGTTGAACAGTGAAATTTATATGCTTTGGAGGGGACTAATTGATGCCACAGATTAATGACAAGACGGAATGAAAAATTACATTTATAAAAAGGCTTAATGAATTGTTTCCATTTGTCATCACATTTCTTAAAGTTAAAAAAAATATGCACTCCTACGCAAGTCATTCCCGCTCTTTCATAAACAAGTTCTTTATAAATAGATACAATAACAAAATGGACCATTACTGTTGATTGAAAAAAGAAAGCCACAGAGCATGATATAGTAATCAAGGGAACCAAAATTATAGCGAAAATCAAAAGACAGTAATCTAATGACAAAATCCCAACATTGAAAACAGACATACACAATAAAGAACATAAAATAAACAAAATAATATATACAATGTAACAAAAGTAAATGAGCAACTCAGACTCAGACAGTGAAAACTATTACCTAGTACTCATATTTTGAAATATTTTATCCGAAATAAATTCCAAAACGAGGGCTTTAACTTATTTTTATTGCCAAAACTGTTCTTTGATATGTGTTGTTTGGAACATTCGTGAATGGAAAAAACATTAAAAAAAAACACAAAACGATATGCTGCCTGTTGCCATGGCTTCCGATTTTCCTGCAAAAAGTTCAAAATGCTACGATTTGGATAAAATTTGGTATCTTACGGCAAAAACGACATGCTAAGTTTGACATTTAAAGAAAATTCCAAAGTCGCTTTTACCATGGAAACGAATTTTCTTGCCAAAATTTAAAAGTCGTCACATTTGGAGAAAATTAGGTTTCTTGGGTAAAATGACATGCTAAATATAAATGTTTGGATTTCAAGACCATATGAAAGTCGCTCTTGCTATGGTGAGTGATTTTCTCACCAAAACTTCTAAATGCTTCAATTTCGGTATGCTTGAGTTTTTAAGAACAATGTGTCGCATTTAAAATTTGTAAGTTTCGGGGCAATAATGTGCACGGGAATTGGCATGGTTACCGAATTTCCCGTTAAAATTTTAAAATCCTTCGATTTAAATGAAATTTGGCTTCTTTGGTGAAAATGACATGCTGAATCTAATTTTTTTAGATTTAAAGACCATATAAAAGTCGCTTTAGCCTTGGTGACTGATTTTCCCACCAAAACTTCAAAATGCTCCGATTTCGGCATATTTTTTTCAGAATGAGAAAAATGTGCCGAATCGTTTTGGGCTATGAGGCAAAGGTGTGTACGGCAGGTGACTTGCACCACGTTTGGCGAAACATGAATGTAAAGTTTAATTATATTTATAATACCTCCTTTTCGGCAACGTGAAAATGAACTAAATCATAAGCGATTTGTTTTTTTATTAAAACAATGATTTAAACAGATCATTGCCCTTCAGATCAAATGTGAAGCGAATATTCAAATATAATTTTAATCGATATAATAATGAGGTTTATAGTGTCTTAAAAATGTGTTAAACAGACGCATGGTCACATTAGTCATACTTAGCCTTTGAACAAGAACGTTATCCTATTTTACTAATGAGGCAATTATCGAAATAACAATTCTCAAGAGAACCCTTCACAGAAAATGGTATGGCTTTCGGATCAGTTGTTTAGATATATTGATCAACTCAATAAAATAAATAAACGTGGAATGTAGTATACTGTGGCGAGTTATTGAAATTGACTTTTCAAAACATTTATTGGAAGTAAGCCTTCAAAAAACGATTAAACGTTTTGCAAAAACAAAAATCTATATATTCTCAAAGCAGAAATACATTAACTGCGTCGTCGGGATAGGTAATTGTTTTTCTTCTTATATAACTCGTCTATTTGTACAAACTAACTTGTATTAGGTAAAACGGAAACGTTGTAAAGAAACTTTACTGTCGCAGTGAGTATAAGTTTGAATTTTTGTTTGATTTAATTTTCTCAAGAATTATAGTTCTTTCCTTCTTTTGTACTGCCATTCCGAATAAGTCACTGTCATTCAAGTGATTATTAACTATACAACGTTATTACCCGAAAGAAATAAGCATAGATGGATGAACAAATTGACACACGTGCACATCTATATGGTAGAAAACTTACTTTTGTAAGTAAGGATTTGAAACACTTACAAAATATGTCAGATATTGCTCACAAAGTCTGTGTTGTACAAATTTATCATTGTTAAACTTCCATCTTCAGCTTTCGTGTATGGAGATTCGTCCAAGAACTTCTACACAAAATAAAAGGTGATTGATGAGAGTGTAATCAAGGAAATCATGATTCTAGAGGAAATCAAAAGACTTTAATCCAGGGACAAAGACCAGATAAGGAAAGCAGACACACACAACAAAAAACATAACAAAACCAAAATAATACACACAGAGTAACAAAAGTAAATGATCAACTCGGACTCCACTAAACGTACGAGCATTAACCAGGTACACGAGTAGGGTAAGCGTCCTCTGTTTCTCTAGAAACAACCGCCGAGTTGCTCATAATAAGTCAAGGGAAGACGAAAGAGGAAAGGAAAACTGTGATGCGTTAAATTAATCAGTTTTCGTGGTACAAATTGATACATTGTGACGATCTACAAGTCCACGATGACGACCATAAAACTTCGGTGATGACTTCAATCCTGTAGCAACATAACCTTGCTCCAGACGCCTTTTTGTAAGAAGTCTGCGTAGTTGCGGCAAGATCTGGCATAACGTATGAGTGTGAAATGAAACTCAATATACAGGTACTGAAGGAAAGTTGCCAACTAAAACGAAATTTTTCACAATGGAATGAAAGGTCATCACGTTTGCCGTATAGTTTGGTCAATACTAGTAGCTTTCCTTTACCATCGATCTCTAAGTGAAGATCAAGATATGAGGCTGATTTCGCATTGAATGTAGTATCCTATATCTCAAGTTCTTTAGTGAAAATGCGATGTATAAAATCCTCGCAACTGGGATTATTTAATGAAATTCGTCAACTATATAGAAGTAACTGAGATTACAGGATCTTGCTAAATTATATTTTGTTTCTTTTGGATCAGTTCATCTATAAAGTCAGCCTCATAAAAGTGAAGGATTAGGTTACCGAGTAGGGGAGCACTATTTGTTTCTAATGCCGACCGTTTGTTGAAAATTGCGTCCTCCATACTGGACAAATATGTTGTCGATAAAAAATTCCAGCATTTTGAAAACATCTTCGGTATATTTGAAAGTTGTATTGGAGTTTTTTTTACGAAGTATGAGGAACCCTTACCAAGAACAGCATGCTTGTATCCAGGTTTATCGTCTTTTTTGGAGTAACAACGATGTATATTATTTTGAGTCGTGGATGTTAACTGAGTGTGTAGAATAGAAGTGTAAAAAGTAGAAAAATCATAGGTTTTGATGTTATTCTATTCTGATAATAGTCTTAAACTGAGGGTTTCCAGAAGATCTTTTGAATTTTTCAGGATCCACATTAAAATAAAAAAATTACAGTTAAAATTTTGAAAGATGTTTGGTGGTACATTTTACAGATCTAGCTATGTAACGTTGTTTGTATGGATTTTTGTGGAGTTAAAGAATCCATTCTACAGACGGTAGATAACAATCCTAGGATGTAATATGATTTGCAGACAAAAGCAATGTTTTTGGGCTTTGTCTGCTGACCTTCTTAAAATTTTCGTACGTTTCAAAATTAAAGATCTCACAGCTTTACAAACTCTGACGGAGAATCAATGTTATCATGCTCTCGTTTTATACATTTTCCTACGTAGTCTTTTACGACATCCATAAGAACTATAAAGTTATAATTCTAATTTATGGAGCGTTGTTAACGGTAATTGGGAACTTTAGAAGGTACGTAGATATATATAATACCGTGCTTAACAAGAGATGATGACGATTCTGTGGATGTTTTGTCATAAGGATTCAATGTGTTTTTTAAACTTCAGTATGATATTTTGTCTCTACATTTTACATTTGAATTATGAGTTTTGGTTTTCTTTGTAACGTTATTTCCTTTCAGTATACTCTCGGCAGTTTACATTAACAGACCACGAAAAATAGATTATGAACGAGTTGTTTATTAAAAGGCGATATTTCTGGAAATTAAACAAGCATACGTTTTTCAGCTACATAAAAGAATTTTTTCTGAGTTCATTTTCAACACAAATTTCGATCTTTTTTCACACAAAAAGAAATACAGTGTTTAATACTTTGAAAAATGTTTTAAAATGTTTTACTATCAGCCAAACGTTTAGCTACACTAATTGTTGCAATAAGAATTGTTAGTCAAGCGGCGTCTTGTGATTGTTTCGGACCCAAATGCTCATTTAGGTAAATGCCTTATATTGATTGCACTTTCGCAGTGTAAGTTTATGCCAACAATTAATACTTAATTTATTACCAGGAGAAGATATGAATGTAAAAGATATAACAATGGAATGACAAGTATGCTTAAGTAGAGGTGGTTCGCGGAAATTGCCATTGATAATTGCATGCCAATTATCAGTGTTTTTTTGTAAATCTAAACTGGCTGATGTATGCGTTAACATTTTTAGGCGAAAAAAAAAAGACATTTAAATGTGGTAAAAATGAGAAGTATGATTTTTTAATTCAAAATTTGCAATCTTCTCACATTATATATATATATATATATATAAAGAAGGGTCTGAAATATTCCAACGTTGTTAGAACTGTCAAATTTGCGATGCAAATTTGTTGTCGTTCCCTTCGCGGTACTCGAACTCGTACCGCTGTGACATCTATGGCAACACCGCCTGCACAAAGTCCAGTACCCTAGACCACTTGACCAGCTAGGCTATATACAAATATAGCTGTCACTGGCCGGGTCATTCCTCCTCGTAGGATTAATTTAGGGCTCTAACTTGGTACACGATATATGGTAGTACGGGACAGTTCATCTAGGTGTTATTATGTAGGATAGAGGATCAAATTAATGATGCATGTCACAACAAATCAATATCATACAAACGTCTCAGAATGTGACGACTCTATTCGCTACATCGGATCAAATTGATACAGGGAAGATAACGTTAACTTAAAGAAGGGTCTGACAAATTCCCAACTATGTTAGAACTGGCAAATTTGCGATGCAAATTTGTTGTCGTTCTCTCCGCGGGACTCTAACTCGTACCGCTGTGACATTTATGGCAACACCGCCTGCACAAAGACCACTCGGCCAGCTAGGCTATATAAAAATATATAAATAAATAGCTTTCGCTGGCCGGGTCATTCCTCCTCATAGGATTAATTTAAGGCTCTGACTTGGTACACGATATGGTAGTACGGGACAGTTCATCTAGGTTATTATGTTTTATTTTTATATAATACTTTGTGTTTTCCTCAATTTGGCAGGCCTTTGTTGATAAAAGCAACTTAAGTACTTGAGTACTGATAGTTTCAGATTTTTACCCATGATTAAAAATAAGTGCTCCCGAGATCATTTAAAACCATAAAAAAAAACCAAACAAAAAAAAAAAAAAAAAAAAAAAAAAAAAAACAACAAAAACATAAACAAACAACAAAAACAAAAACAAAAACTGAATCGAACAAAATCTGAACAGTAAGAAATTACGTCTGACATAATTACAAAGCAAAATTGCAAACTACTGAAACATGATGGTACCGGAAGTTATTTATGCTAATCCCGGTCAAAAGTCAACTCAATCAAAGACACAGAATATGGCTTTGCAATTAAACTAAAATGGTATTTACAAAGTCATATGTTATGGCTATGTGTACCTAGTAAAAAATTACTCTATTTTATTATAGGAATTATAATGGTTGTCGGTCCAATCAACAAACCAAAACGTGTCATTGAAATTTGAATAATTAAATTATATTATACTAAAGTAATTCTGGTGAGCAAAGGCCATTTTGCTTTCAATGTACTAGTGAACAAAGAAAACGATGGAAAAGCTTTCATATTGTTCATCATGTCTAAAATTTCTGAATCTCAAATATGCAATAATGTAGAAGTAACATTTCCTTTTTAACGTGTACGAAGTATTTCACAGAATCTCTATTTCTTTTGTTCAGAATTGGTTCCGATCATAAAGGCAAGATTTACATTGAAAGAAATTTACCCAAGGTTGAAAGATTTGAATGTTTAACAAAGACGCACAAATGGCGTCAGACGATTGAATGGCTGCAATAAGCATTATCAAAGGTGTTAATAAAGATAAGTTGTATGGTTTTACAGACTTGGTAGGTTCATCAAAATCATACAACAAGTGAAGAATGACACATCATTTCCTCGTTTGTCTACCCAGGACTTGACTTTTTATGAGCAACTCAGCGGGTGTTTCTAGAAAAGCAGAGGACGCTTATACTACCGGTGCACCTGGTCCATGCTCCCAGTTTTTAGTGGAGTCCTAGTTGCTCATTTACTTTTGTTACTTTGTATGTATGATTTTAGTTACTGTATGTTCTTTGTTGTGTATGTCTGTTTTCCATGTCTGGTCTTTGTCCCTGGATTACATTCTTTTGATTACCGCTATAACCTTGGTTCCCTTGATTACTCTCCAGAATTACTGAAACGGTTTTGGAAATCCTTGAAATAGATGTGAATATTTCTCTAAAGCATCAATCACCCACTTCATTGGATTAATACTTCAAAATCTTTAAAAAATGTTTTAGAATCAATCCCATCGTGGATCGTAAAACATAAATACAATAACCCTATAATAACAATGTCTATAATGATGTAATAAAACATATGATAAACACTGATGCTGTAATTTCCTGTGGTATCAAACTTTAATGGTAGACAGCCGAAATTAAAGAACCATTTTGATTTATTTATTCTTTTATGATTTGACTTCATAATATGATGTTCCTAATTTATATGGTGTTTGGAAGGATTGTTTAAGTTTATTCCTGACATATAATTGTGTTATAGATGGAAACAACTTAATATAGAAAGAACATGTCATATAACAGGAAAGTATTCTTATGTCACCATAGTACAAATATACTGAACTGTAAATATAATCATAATAAGTACTAGAATTAAACGATCAGTGGTTGGTTAAGATGTTATGGGGAAAAACACACTATGAAAAAATGTTTCAGTTACCAGTTTGTAAATGAATTGCCTAAAGAAGTGAAATGACGGGTTCTTATGAGATCTGAAGTGTAACACAATGAGTATGTAAGTCACTTTATCTTAATGGGTTAACTAACTAAGGGGATTTTTAACGTCCTTGACTACTCTTACGAGTATCACACGGACGGTACCTTGCAGTGACTAACTAAAAGGTTTTTAAAGTCCTTGCCTACTCTTACGAGTCTCGCAAGGACGGTACCTTGCGGTGACTAAATAAGTTTTTTTAACGTCCTTGACTACTCTTACGAGTCTCGCACGGACGGTACCTTGCAGTACTAACTAACTAAGGGGTTTTTAACGTCCTTGACTACTCTTACGAGTCTCGCACGGGCGGTATCTTGCAGTACTAACTAACTAAGGGGGTATTTAAGGTCCTTGACTACTCTTACGAGTCTCGCATAATTTTGTACTATGTTCTAAAATAAGTCTCGATAGTGCTAATTAATGACGCTTAACCATCCAACTTTCTAGTGAGATTCTATATATTTTAGTGGTGACAGGTAACTGCTGTTTCAGATCATATGTAGCTTCGTCGTATATGAATAAAGAATTATATTATATCAAACAGAACAGCAGAAACAAAGCATAATATTTCATAGTAGTATTGTGTTTTATTATTTACAGAAAAAAAATATTTAATTTAAATTTGTCAGGTAAACAAAAATGTCAAAGAAACGAGAGTTAAATGAAAAATTGACGATTCAAAACAAGATTATTTGCACACAATATGATGTTGTCGATATTTAAATCTACATTCCAAATATATTGTTGATATGCTATAACAATACGATTCTCATTTTTGAGACATCTTACATAAAAGCAATTTTGTCTATCGCTATAAGTAACTTTTCATAAACTTGTTAAATATTCTTTTTTCATTATTAAGTGAGCCAAGATGGTAAGTATTCTAAATCTTTATTAAAGCAATCAAGATGTTTGAAATAACTTATAGAAAGAGTATTTTCTTATATATAACTTAGTTTTGATACGAACTGTTCCCATCCCATTATAGACACTTAACATTCTTCCTAAAGAAAGAAGGAGGTACATTTCTTGTAAATGCCGTATTCAAGCAGAACACCGTTACTTTCGTAGAGAAATTGATTAAAGAGAGGTTCTGCATAAAATTTGTATATGGAATAGAAGAAATTTTAATACAGCAGGGCCTTGTTATATGTAAGTCGAGTTTATATTTTCCCACTCTATCAATCACACTGGCTTGGTTAAACCGACTTACATTCATAAACATGTATACGACTTTTAACTACACTTATTGTTAAAAAAATAATAAACATTTTAAAAAGAGCATTTGTGTATCTACACATATTATATGTAAAGCAGCTTTCTTTTACATATTTTTTTTCTGAAAATTAAAGATAATAATGTTGATGAAGCGGAATTTTACACTGAAGGTTTTCTAAAATTAAGTTTTCTTCAGATGTGTGCAGTTGACTGATAATTGATTTATTTAGAACACAAGAAGATGTAAACAATCATCGATAATTGATTTTTTTTTTTGTTATTACGTAGGAGACTTCATAAGAATCAGACAGAATGCGATTCATTCAAACCCACCATTTCGCTTTTATTACTATCCCAGTAATGGTGACACAACTTTAAACTGGTCTTAGATTGTCATTTAGATCTTACACTTTTGAGAAAAAATAGATAGATTGTACATTAAAATTGCACTTTGCAATAGTTATCGTTCTTGATTTGGTTGATTCAAGTTACAGATGAATCCAGATCTGAATTCAGAAAAGAGTATTGTAATGTAAAATAAACAGCATATGTACATGGGAAAATCATCGTTTGTTCGGTGGGTTTTTCTACACCATGAATCACTTTACTATTTGCAATGTTTGAATTGTATATGGACTGGTTCTTAAACCCAAACAAGTTAAGATGACTTTTGTTTGTGGGAAGTATTCGTAAGGTGCAAGAAATTTGTGTAAGTTTGGTAATACCTTGAATAAGGTATGATTTAGAAAAGGAAAATATTAAAACAGTAGAATTGAGGATGAAAAATATGGACTCGATAAGTTCGAATTAAATTGAGAGAGAGAAGCTACGATATTTTGACCAAAAAAAAAAAAAAAAAAAAAATTCGCGGTGAATATTGACACATTATAACAATACCATAATGGTGACCGTAAAACTTTACAAAATGGCATTGGTCTTGCACCAACATTACCTTGTCCAAAAGGAGTATTTGTTAGAATTTAAACACGATTATGTAGCTTTGACAGACATATCATATGATACAGAAACTTCTCCATACCTTGGACCTGAATAAATGTCACCAAAGACATGGTTAACTTGCAATGGGATGTAATTGTATTTGTCGTATATTCAGATAATGAGTCTTTCTCCTTCGTCGAAAGAGGTCAACATATAAAGGTTTGTGTGTAACTATAAAGTGTCCTATATCTAAACTTATATGGAATAAGTGGCAATGTTCACTAATTTTTCGTGACCGAGAAGATTCATGTTCTGCTACAATTTTTATTAAAACATGTTAGAAATCATTGACAAATTAAATTGCAAACTATTGTAAAGGATTTTATTGAGAATTAACCTGAACAAAATCTCATTTTCTTCTTTTTTGTTTTCACTTGAAATAAAATTTAATATAATCTAATATGGAGGCATATTTCTGTCACCTACGTGCGAGATAGTTAAGATGCATTGACATGTTAAGATGACTATGTCGACTTTGTTAGATACTTGTATTGAAATGTAAGATAATTATGTCGACTTTGTTATATACTTGTATTGAAATGTAAGATAATTATGTCGACTGGTAAGATATCTATTTGTACTTGTAAAAAAAGTTATCTAGTCAATAGACCTTGTTCAATGTTTGCTCAAAAACAAAACATAAGTATTTGACAAGTTATCATAACGATAAATTAAGTTGACGCAATTATTTGACAATAGAATATAGCAATTCATTAAAGGACGACTATTGCTAAGGGTAAATGTCCCTAAAAGGCAAAAATTGCACTATTTTATAGCCAATAAATGTATCGTAGTTTTGCCAAATAATGTTGGTTTGATACTGCGAAATGTCCATACTTGAGGTTTTGTTTTCGCGCTTATTTGTCCGCTGCAAATATATATATATATAATAAAACTAAATACGTTTTGAATATCATGAAAACCATAATTAATAGAAAGAAACTTCCAACGTATGAAAAAATTATAATAATTAGATCTCCAAACTTCCGTTCATTTATCCACCTGAGCTAGACATTAAATAGTCTACTGACACAGCTTTCCCCGCGTCACTTTTAAATCTTCCTCCCAAATTCAACGACGGTAGTCATCTAAGTTTAACAAAAATATATGGCAAAAAATGCATTAATTTTGTCATTTATTAGACAGAATTTCCTATTTAAATCTCCTCTGAAAATTGCGTACAGTTTTGTTATCACCCTTCATTGTGTCGAGGTGTAAAAAATAGTTAGTGGACCTTAGAAGGTGAAAGAAGATTTTTGTGGTTTGATTTATCTTGAAATTATTATAACATAGTTTTTGATTTAAGAAATAATCACTGTGATCAGTTATATATGATTAGAAAGACTGTTATAGGGAGTAACTACCGTCAAGAGCAGAAATAGCCATCTTTACGAAAAGCAAATTAGGAAAAGGTTTCAGTTGCTAAAATAATTTAGATTCCTGGATTCCAAAATTCTATGAGCAATAATATAAGCACAATATGATATTTTAGGATCCTATATGGCCTCTTTTTCAATTTTACACAGTAACAGAAAACATATTATGCTTTTAAATTTATAAAAAAAATTGCATTTTTTTTTCATTGTAAAACTTAAAACCAATTCGTTTCCAACGTTAAAAACATAAAATGCAGCGACTGATTGAATTCATGTCTGTGAAATCGATAATGCTATCTGTATACAGGGCAGTGGCTTATAGAAGCATCACTGAAGTTTATAGCCTGTGATGTAAAAACAAATGACAGAAAGTTTTATTAGTAAAAAAAGTGTACAAGTTAAAGATTTGTTGGCATGCATTATGTGTCATTTTGATCGTAACACTTCTTTATAGTAATATTTGATTTTTAATATTGTGTTTGATCGATTGTTATCTTTCTTGAAGAACATTATTTATAGATATGCATTTTCTTGTTCGCTGGATGTGTTAAATTTCAGGTCAATGATTGGGATTACAAGAAATCTATCTTCGTCATATTCTGGACTGGGGACATTGTCAATATTTTAACAGTGAATTCATAAAAGTAAAGTGAAAAGCCTTTTCAGCCATTGCTTTTGTTTTTGGTGAGTATAGATGATAATTTAATTATTTGTACTATTGTTAACTCTTAAAAAATAACGTATCTCTGTTTTCAAATAGCAAAATAACATTATATTCTGCAATTTTAACATTTCAAGTTAAGTACACAATTCTTTGAGTCTTTGATGTTTGTTTTTTTTTGTTTTATATTGTATGCGTTTTTAAAAAAAATTCTCGAACGCTTTATCTTAATGTCTTGTCATTGGACTTGAATTGTACAATTGTTCTAATTATTATTTTTACACGAGTATACTATCTTAAGGGCAAAAGGATTGGATGCATTGAAGCACCTGGTCTATATTCCAAGTTTTTTTTGTAGAGTCCGAGTTGCGCATTTACTGTTGTTTCTTTGTAGTATTATTTTGGTTATTTGGGTTATTTATGCTATTTTTTGTGTGTGTCTGTATTCCCAGTTTGGTCTTTGTCCTTGAGTTACATTCTTTTGATTTCCACTAGAGTCTTTCTTCCCTTGATTACTCTTTGAAGAAATTTTTCCATATTATTTAGTTTTTGTTTTCAAAAGGTATGCCAACGCACTTATACTTTACCTTTTTTACATGACACAGCAAGAATATGTGTCAAGATTATATAATATGCAACATTCAATAAATACACATTACCACTTATCTTATATTAACTTGCGCCCCGTGCAGGTCCGGGTGTTAAAAGAATAGGTCTACAGCAGCGCTAAGATTGTCGTGAAAGGCATCTAAATAGTGCTCAGAAACCTAGCCAGGGGCTAGGCGCTCTGCCCACAGAACAACTGGGATGTGTGCACCATGTGGTGGAATGGGATACCCCTGGCGTGTTACATGCTGGGGTTGTCAGGCTATAATACGGAAACCCTGGCCAAACAAAACATAGTGGTGCACCATGTTGGGAAAGATGCCACGTTCATCGCACGTTAAAGAACCCTGTTGTGGTATTCGATAGGAGTAGGAATTTTTGCGCTCCCCCACAGGAGGCTAAATTGCCCGACCTTACCCATCCCTCCCCTTTTCTAGTGGCAATCAAAATATTTTGATACTATTATCCTTGTGTCCCATCCCTTTTTTCATTTCATCATCATTTCATGTTCATTTTATCATCTATTTCATGTTCATCGTCTGAATATAGCTGAAATATTGCTGCTCGGACGTTAAACACCGACAATCAATCAATCAATCATATAATTACTTGCTTCAATTTAGGTGAGAAATATATTTATTGATATAAAAACCCACATTAAAGGCTCATAAAAGGATAAGCAACTTATAAAGTTTCGAGTGTTCTTTTGATTACCGCTATAACCTTGGTTCCCTTGATTACTCTTTCATATGAAGATAGACGAAATGACATAAATTATGTGTCTGTATTAAGATCTTTTAGCTCGATTTTCTACCAATGTATGTATCATATTGAATTTGAACTGATCAACTACCGCACTGGTGTTAATGAGATATCTTATTATATTAAGTTCATTCATACGTCTGGTTACCTTCACCATTAACATAGTTCTATAACCACCTTAACTATCATTACTTTATCTGATACACAAACCGATATAGCGCAACATTCTTTTTAAGAAACCGAGTAAACAGAGAAAGAGATCTTTTTTTCAAAAGAAAGTAAATCTAACACTATGTTGTATTATTCAACGATACAGCAGAAAAATATATCTTTAAGAGATACTTGTGGTTACGGATGTGGTAAAAACAATACAATAATTTCTTAAAATGAACATTTTAATGAAAATTGATTAAGATATTTGTATTTACTTCATTATATAGTTTACATCTCAACAATGAAGCACGATAACTTCAGTTTCAATTCACGTCTCACCAAAATTCACGCTCACCGATTTTAACTGAATTAACGGGAGCCACGCGAAGAACAAAATACGCTAATCTTTCCAGAGCACCTGATGTCACTTCCGGGTTTTGTGGTTGAAACTTTCTTTAGCTTATTCGTCTAAGGCCATGTATTTCCTATCTTCATTTTTTTTTGAATTGTTACTTTTTCTTTCAATAGTCTCTGTTTCCTGTTTCCAAGATTTCGTCGGATCTCTCGAGATTTTCTGCTTGCTTTATGCTTAGGCATGTTTTACCTAACTAAGCGATTCCCGAAAATGGTTACCGTGGTGTAAGTTCTATAACCTTTTTATGTCTTATCATAATTATGTATTTTGTATGAAGTTCTGTTTCCGTTATATTAATGGTATCTTTTCTTTGATCCAACCAAAAATGAGAAAACATATACACGTTTTTTTTTTATGGTTCGTAGCTTAACCTATACACTAATAATACAGGGCGTTTAAAATAAGAGACTTGATGATTTCAACTTTACAATCGTAAACTTCCCACTTTCTTAGTGACAATATACCAGTACGTGTATATCCAGTATAGATAAAGTATACATTTCCAAGTTGATTAGTAACTGATGGTCATGTAATCTGATCCGTGACTATCGAACATAAACGTATGTAAAAAACTGGCACAATTCTTAAAACATTATTTATGTTGTGGAATCACTCATATTATATATTAACAATGATTGACACCATAAGTACCTTTTTTCTTTTTGTTCGCTTCTGTGTCATTCAGTAACAAGCATTGTCACATTTTTTGCTGCTGGTCACGACATCACATTACATTAGCTTAATATTTGATCACTTGAAGTGTATCTTATATATTTCGATGGATGCGATTTCGAATTGGTACGGAATACACTTCCTCTTTGACGACTTTAATATTTTATTCTTATATTTCAATGCAAGCCAGGAAACTTTTTATCATGGGATAGATATACTCGAAGCTGTAAATAGATATCGAATACCGCAGAAGGTCTTTTCATGTTCAGATCTAACAGAAAGGATAAAAGTTGATGAAGTCCAGTAATTATTTCAATTAAACTATATAACAAACGCCTTTCCAAGTTTCTTTGTAATAATATACATTCTTTTCTTATGTATGGATGTTTTTGTCGCTTAATCATGATGTTTCGCTTTCAACAATTTTAAAGTTGATACGAAGATGCAGGATATGATACCGACTTTATCAAATTTGTGATTTCAAAACTTTTAAGATCATTATCATAACCTGATAATAAAAAAAGGATCAATGTCAATCGTATCTTGTTTTTAATTTCGTGACGAGTTTGATTACCAATTGTCAATTTTCCAGTAATGTGGTAAAATTCAGCTGGTCTGTCGTGTAGATGCTCATATGCTTTGCAAGACTTAATTGTCACTATGTATACACATTTTCTTGTTAAGTCTAAGAAGCTAAGCCGGGTAAAAAACGGAGAAAACTAACGATAACAAACAAATATATTATATTCAAACATACAATTATATAAAAACAAAAAGAAATAAAATATATTAATAATATTAAAAAAAACTGAAAGAAATTTAAAAAATAATCCCGAAAAAATCTGTCATTTTATTGCTTTTTATCAGCATGAACAGTAAGAGAGGACATCTACTGCTTCTCTTAATTTCACACGAGCAGTTCGTTAGTCTACTTTTCTCCTTTAATATATTGGGTTTTTGACCAGTTTATAATTTCTGTTTCTTGTGTTATTTTCTCTTTTCACCTCATTTTCATCTCGGCTTGAAATTTGTTAAATGTGCAAACCCCATGGCGTTTCCTTGTAATTTCTTTAGAGATGATTTTTAATGACAGATATTTTGTGTAATGTTGGTAAGATAAGGAGCTTAGATGAATTGATCATCTACTATGTATTTTAGCTTGTATACAAATCATCTTTGTGGAAATAGTATATCTTATGACATTTATAAAAAAACCAAAGCGTATTTTTTTTTCAAAAATGAATTACCGGTTTTCTTTTTTTGTAAAAATAAAACAAAAATACTATTTTCTTTGTTTTCATATACGCGCCTAATGCATTTTTAACAGCAATAAAGACGGCTACTTCAAGTTAAACGATTTTTATTCTTGGAAAAATAAAAGCAAATATACATTAAACGATAACTTATTCAAATATGAAGCAAGACAACAGATGTTTAAAGGCTTTTTCTTTGATGAAACTATTCAGTTGATACCGTTAATTAGTGGCAGATTGTATCTTAATATGTTTTATTTACAAAAAAGGACCTAATGGCTGTGGTATTAATGTATTTGTTATATTGAGATTGAGGAAAATTGACAAATGACATATAATTGGTATGGTTGCACCTGGTTGAATCTCCTTTAATAAGCGAAAGGTGTATGTTCACCTTATAAAATCTCAAAACATAAAGTGTCATAATTTGTAATGCATTCTCTTCAAATGCAATGTATACATGTTGTGTGCGATATTGATTAAGTTTCTTTTGTGTTTCTGTGGCATCTTAATCTCACATGGTATTTAAACCTTGCCAGCTTACATGAGTGCATACTCGAAAGTAACTCCTGGTCAAACTATCTTAGCTTTGAATTAAGCATTGATTCGGTATTAGCTTGCCCTGGCGTAAAATTTTGCCTTTAGTTTATATTTTTTTCTGATTTTCATAAAAAATAAAAATAAAATATTTGATAATGTGACTGAAATATGCCAAACACTATATGTTATGGGTTGAATATACAATATCAGTTAAGTAAAGTAATCTTTATTTAGAGTAAACAGATGTATACATCTAAACAAGCTGAACATAAGCTCTGAAGAGCTCTTTAACCGACTTTTACGTACAGATATAAACAAAATGACATACAAAATAGACACAAAGTAGTTACTAATTATCACAGCAAGACTTGTCCTGCAATCCAGCCAACTTGATACTATTTAACCAAATTAAATCATTATAATCCAAAAGAAGGAACATCGTTTAGCTAGATCCTATAATCTCAATTTCCGCTATGTAGATGACGTATCATCGTTAAACAATTCCAGTTTCGGGGATATGATACATCTACCCAAACAAATCTTGAGATAAAGGATACAACATACACTGTGATGTCAGCCCCTTATCTTGACTTACACTTAAAGATCGATGGTAATGGAAAACTTTTGATTACCGCAAGAACCATGACTCCCTCGATTACTCTTCCTGAAAAGGATGTAAATCATCAAAATACTTTAAAGTTTGCAATTACATCGTGACATAAGCAATGTTTGCCATTTTTAAACAAACTATCTAGTTTTGACATTTTCATTCTCTACATTCAATATGTTAAGGGTAATAGTAATTTCAATTTATCAAAAACATATTATGTGTGGACTCAGGGAGTACGTTAATTTGTTATCCTATTTAGATTTCCATTTTAGTTATGGTTACGGTCAAAACCCCAAACATCAGTATCAGTCTGCTCTTTGTTGAATTGAAGAAAAATTATAGTAAACTTTCATACACCACTGCTTTAAATAAAACGTGTGGGTTTTCGCCCCATTTTGCCTGTATTACATAAAAAGTTGGACTATGAACCCTAAGTAACTTGTATCTCTAACTCTCTAGTAAAATGAATTATTATACATTTTTATCAAGATTCAACATCTAATATGCGGGTTATCTCACGGAAAAACAGGCGTCAACGATAACAGCGCCAGTCAAATCTACGAACAAAACAAAAAAAAAAAACAAAACAAAAGAAAACAAAAAAAAAAAAGACAAAAACAAAAACAAGACAAAACAAAATAACCCCCCCCCCAAAGAAAAAAACCAAAACAAAACAAATATACAAAATCCTGTGTAATGCTTACAAGAAATTAGAACAAACAGAAATCAATGTTGCCAGTTTTGGTAACCTTAATGAAAGTCAAAATCGAGGTCAAGCCAACATCAATGCGAGACCGAGCGCAACCAGTATTATGAGGCTAGGTCATGTTTTAGAGTATGCCCATACATGAGTTTGCTAATCTAAAATATATTGTGCTGTCAGTTGCAGTTTGTCAAGCGTGATTTATTAATATTACAAAAACCAATAGAGTGTGATAAATTGAGATAAATAAAGTTTAATTTCACGGACAATTACTCCTGATAACATTCTTATTAATAAATTCGTTTTACGTGATATAGTGTTTTTTTCTTCATAACAATAACCAACATAAAAGCTATTGACAAAAAAAAAACCAAAAAAACAAAAAACAAAAAAAAAAACAAACAAAACAAAACAAAACAAAGAAAATGTTCAAATTATAATACTAAACGAAGAACGATTTATAAATAACCATTTAAAATATAGATATACAACATTTTGTTCTTACAGGAATACATATAATGTTACAGGTGTCAAAACGAATGTGTGAAATAGTGATATTATTCATAGTCATAGCAATACCGACGTTATGCCAACAACGCATTTGACATTTGGCACATGATATTAGAAGCGAGCACAGCGCAAACTACGGCTGAGCCACAGCTAAAGCGGTAGGCTCTACGGCAACATGCATGCGCAAGTTAGATGCAGAATGGCGAGAACAAAAATGTATTGTCCGGAAGTGATAAGTCGCGAAGAGTATAAATTTAATTTAAGTGTTCGCAGTAATTACTTTTAAAAACCAAAACGATTTCTTGAACGTCTAAAATATTAAAGGAGAAGACTATGTTATGGTGCAAGTCATAAATATCGAAACAAGTCTTTTAAATGTTCATGACAATTAAATTGAAACAAAATTATTGAATTTTATTAACTAATTAATCGCGATTTAAAATTAGGCAATTTGAATTTCCCGCGTAAATGATCGGTTGAGTTTTGACATCACGAAGTCGGTTTGTAAAGTGAAAGTAAATAGATAATTGATTACGATGTCCGAAGAAATCTCAAATTTGGACTTTTCCCCTATAATTTCAACCCAAAATAAGCAGAAGAGATTGAAGCATAACATGTAAGCATATGTCAGATAACATTGACGAACAACGGGATTTTCTGCCAGAAGACTAGTATCTAGTATATATGTCATATATATGAAAATCTACTTCCATAGAATGCTCGTGTTACCGATCAAAAACTTTTAGAATATTCTCTTTTATCATTCCTGCAATATTAAGCTTGACAACATGTTTTGGTGATCAGATAAACAGGATCGTAGAAATCTTTACGGAATATTCTTCAATTTACATATTACTTGCAAAACCTGAATCAGTACCAAACCGACTTAGTGACGTCACGAGCCAGTCGGAAGCTATCGGCAAAAATAAAAAAGTCTGCTTATGATCTTCCTTCAGAAAGGAGAGCTCTGCAAGATGGCCTATAAAGCCTATAAATGTAAGCATTTTGAAGTTCAACATTCTTGAATTCTTATTTGGCGGTTTTGTTCATAATAAATACAAAGTCTGGAATTTTAACAGTTCTCCAGGAGTGGCAGGAATAATTTTATAAATGAGCTTTTCACTTCAAGCTGACGCAATTTACAGCTTTGCCAAAAGCCAGTGGATGCCTTTCATGCCTTTCCTATCTTATTGGACTTGATAAGTCATGTATGCGTCAATTTCTTTTTTTTCTTGCTACTGACCTTCCCTGTCAACGCTGTTTCTGCTGACTACCAAACGCTATACGGTTTGGCTGATAACTATTACTGGTAACAATCTTTACGTACTTTATGTAGTGTAGATATACAAATATACAGAATATCACAAGCACATATGAACGTGAAAGTATATATTGAGTAGACATAAGACATTCCATTCATATTGAACCTAAACTGCTCATAGCATATTTTGATGAGAATTCTAATACATTTTCATCAGTACTGGTAGTAGGATAACAGAGGTTTAAACTCGGCGGGTGTTTCTAGAAAAGCAGAGGACGCTTACCCTACCGGTGCACCTGGTCCATGCTCCCAGTTTTTAGTGGAGTCCGAGTTGCTCCTTTACTTTTGTTACTTTGTATGTATGATTTTAGTAACTTTATGTTCTTTGTTGTGTATGTCTGTTTTCCGTGTCTGGTCTTTGTCCCTGGATTACATTCGTTTGATTACCGCTATAACCTTGGTTCCCTTGGTTACTCTTTAAAAAGGCTTCAAATAACGAAGTTTAATTAACCAAAATATAATACGGCTAAATTTGGTATCATTTTTTAGGAAAACCATTCTACTTTCGAGTCAGAATTGTCGTAAAAACGTTTTGTGGTCACAGCTTGTACAATTTTGTGCTGTGTGTGTGTGTGTGGGGGGGGGGGACTGTTTAACGTCAAAAATACAGGCTGTTAAAAAGTCAATTTTGATTATGAAAACATGAACAAAAGATTGTTTATAATCTAAGTGTGTTCTAAGGTAAGCATTAATGATTACATGAGACTGTTAATCTAAAGTAAATATTGACGTAGTTTTTGCAGACCGTATTTTTGTGCTAATTGTAAGCAAATTGTCATAAATGGTATGAAACTCGTACATTTTTATCGACCACAGTGGGTTTAAATGTATAGATTTTGTAACTAAGTACCTTATATATTAACTCTCAATGTTGTGTAATGATAAGAAGTATTTTTTATTAGTAAACAAAAAGGTCAATATCGGTGGTACAAGCTACCCCATAAATGCGGAATTTCACGTATTCCGTGTACAATCTACCGTATATTTTTGCGAGTCAATAACTAGTACGCTTACTCAAAATTACACTCTTGTGTTGTTGCGTCTTGCTAATAATATAATGTCTACTGTTTATTCTGCTCGGTTATTTTTGTTAAGTTTGCGAGAAATCTTCGGCAGAGTTTTGTATTTGTGTGGATATCCGCTTATTTTGTTCGAGTGACATTTATAAGACTCGGACCAAATCTGAGTATGATACATATCCGGGGTATAATAGTCTTTCATATATTCGACATTTTAATACTAATAAGACTAGTAGATTTACTTTAATGGGGTTGAAATAAATCATAGTCCAAAAAAACATTTAGGCATATAACAAAAGAGGATTGGATTAGTGGTTTAGCTAAATAAGAAATCATAAGTTTGCCAAAACATTTGAAAAGAAGTATAGATGCTTAACAAATTGGAATGTATGTTTCTTGCTTATAAAAAGGCACACTGAAAGATTGCGATTGCATTATTTGTTTAGATCCGATAAAACATTTCGACAACATTTCCTTTTTATCCACAGAGCAATGAATTCATAAATAGTGTGTCAAGTCTTATATGTAGCTCCAATTAATTCGGAATATCTGACTTGTTATGGTACTATGTTGGTGTTCTAAGAAGAAAATTGATGCTATTCTTATGATTGTCTTTAGGGAACACCTTTTCGCTATAATTCATTTTTGTGCCCCGTGTAAAACGGGGACCCCAAATAATTAAATTAGGGCTAAAGTGATATAAAGTACTGCAGATTTTTATTTGCAATTATAACTTTATTTTATACCATAATTCCGAATCTTATGTCATTATGAAATCTATAAACAAAGAAACAAGGAGTCTTGGCAATTCAAAAATTCTCTGCCGCTTATACAAACAGTAACCACAGGGGCTTGCTCCGACTATAAGATATGCAGTCCCACTAGTATATATATGTTATATAAATTAGTTGGGCTGTATATTTGATAGTCGGAGTAAGCTCCTGCGCAGTAACCGATCGTGAAATACCTCAGCGAATGAACGCTTTACAAAGCAATTAAGAACAAAACTAATGATTTTCAGACCTAAGTCAAGTTGAAATAATAATTTTATTGTTTCACTCGATGCTACATTTTGCTTTACCATTAGACTCAAAGGGACAATAAACTGAACACACAGAGCCAAAGTAACGAAGTCCCTTACTTTTTTTTAATTCATTTAAAACGAAAAACTATTCCAATATGAAATATGGCAGGTTGGTAAACAAAAGGGTAGAACAAATAACTATCGTCAAAGCTATCCCCCAAGAGGCCGATGCAAAGAAATTGAAATATCCTCTCTTTTCCGTCAAGATATTTTTATAACCTGCCAGGCTTCAAATCAAAAGATATCAGTATCCAGTCACAAACTGTATATACATAACAGGTCTGTGTGAAGGATACAGGTTTACCTGCCAAAATGTTCAATACCTTTACTTGCTTTTAATTTACGACAGCTTAACTCTGGTAAGAACACATTCTTTCGACACATGGGTACTGTTTAAAAAATAATCGAACTGGTCAGAAAAAAGTGTTTTGGAGGTGCAGTTTTGGTCGCATTTCATGACTTTCCAAAAACCTGGTACAATGAAAGTCGTTTTGTTTCTTTCTGTTGGCTTGCAATAGAATGTTTAAGACGAATATCGGCGATATGGAGTCAAAAAATCAAATCAATTAGGATACAATAATGCATTTTTTCGTTATGTGCAATAAAATCACTTTTGGCCAAATAAGGAAGCGTTGTTTCTGCTATTTTCTTTGAACTGCATTCATTGCCCTATTGGTATTATCTTCTTTAAATTAATACATGCTTTCTGCTTCTCAACAACCTGAAATATTTTGCTGTTGCCCGGACGACAAGAAATTATAGACAGGTAAAGTGACGTTCTTTTTAGTTAAGGAAAAATGCCATGTTTATCTCAAATTTTGTCAAGAACTGAATGGTTATATAAAACATAGGCCTACTAAACAGTTTTGTTTAGTATAATATAATTATCTTAGCAAATATATGAAATATTCACACACTGGATCACATGGAAACTTGTCTTTGAACTAATGAAGAAATGATTCTTTCGAAGCTGCTTTTTATATTGAAGATTTGATGCAAATGTTAAATATCAAAATAATTTCAGAATGTGTTTTTTTCAATATTTACTTTTGATTTTACATTTCGATACCTCAAAGGTCAAGGTCGGCCTTCCATTTTGGGCTGCTAAAATTTGAAAGTTTTTGCATGTTTACAAAACACTGCTGCGGACAGCATTATTTGCTAATTTTTCTCAAATATAGCTATTGATTCTTGTATGTGATAGAATTTGAGCTGATCTGATGTAAAAACTGTGCACCAGCAAAGGGAAGTAAGCCATACAAATATGATATTGCATTTTTCCTTAAAAATCATGATTGATCTTTGACCCCATTTCGTCAGAGACGTGACCACAGTCGATGTGTTCGACATCATTATTTCGATAAAGCTTGAAATACGTTTTCCATCAAGATATAACTTAGCCGTATTATATTCCGATGCATCAAATTTGCTATCCTACTCCTGGGGTGCTTTTCATTATGTGGCTTGTTCCTCCTGAACCAAAGATTTGTCTCCCATAATTGGATCGTTCCAAGTGGTTCCCTGACAAACCGGAAGTAGAATTAGTGAAAGTCGGTTAGGACCGGTTTATTTAATATTTTTTTCACTTCATAAATTTTCTTATAGCTGTTTAAATAATATTTTTCTAATAACAATAAAAGAATATTATGAATCATTAAATTCATCTTAAATCAAAACGATAAAATCGTTAGTTCTAAATCCAGAAAAAAAACTTATATACTACGTTTTAGTTTCACCTTTCAGTGAATTCAAATCATATGATAGTTACTTGTCATTTTATTCATAAATGACAACAACTTAATATTGCAAATTAGATTTATAGATAACAAGAATGTGTAACAATGTTTGATGTGATACATTTTTCTATAAACTACTAGCATTATATTTTGATTCTGACGTTTAAATGGTTTTATGTTTAAAGTATGTTCTCTGGTTTTGATCAATTAATATCCCCCATGGTAATAAAAGTACATGTGTCAATCAAAAGAAAATTAGAATAACGAGACTTATTTAATTTAATGTTTCAGATTTCTATGAATAAACGAGTGCATCATATTAACTTGCTTGCGTAATTAATATTTTTGATATTAGATTATGCAACAAAGTCATTAATTTCTTTCACACGTTTGGGTTTTAACTATGGGTAGAACTAATAGTAAACACACTAATTTGTAAGTTTATTTTTTGTGTATGATTAATTATGATTAGTACAATGCAATCGTTTTTTAACCAATCGTTTTTCTAAAACTTCTTTCTAAAAAATCAAATTTTGTTTTAAAAATATTCTGAGGACATTTTGCTCGAGTTTACTAATTTTTTTTATCTTTTATGGTTAACATTTATTAGCATTTCGTACATGATTTCTGTAACGGAATGTTATAACATTTTGCAATTCTCTAATGCTATATTTTTACATTTTTGGCATATGAAATACTGAATAAAGGTAACAACAAAATAACCGAACATTAATCCTATCCAGAATCAAGTCCAAAATAAATGTCGCAAAATCGATATTACACTACAGAAGCAGCTGGTACCACAATTGTTCTGATTTGGTACAGGGATATCAAACGAATTGGTGTGTTAAATTTAAGTTTCACAGTGCGCTTAACCTCCCTGTTGAGGCGTGAATAAACTAGTGGTGATTAAATAGCTTTGGCATGCTACTGCGTCATAATCGGTAAATCAGTGGTCACATCAGCACAATGAACAATTAATGAAAAAAAATAAAATAAAACAATCATTGCTCGTTACTTTAGAAGAAACTGAATATTTTTTTCTACCTAGGACTGGTATATCAAAAAGAATTTGTTAAAAGACCTTTTGAGAAGCATTTCCTCATACCCTGATCAGGAGTCCGTTACGCAGATATTTTTGACGTTCAAGGAAACCATAGCAGTTAGTACTTGCACTAAAGTAACGAATCAATTGTGAAATATTAACACCACATGCAGGAGACGAAGGTTTATTGCTGCACAGGTAAGGAAACTTTATGATGTTAAAATCAAAGTCGTCTCTTTTATCATAAATCCTAGTGCTGAGATGATTACTGTGGTCAAATTCGATATGTTAGTCCAAAAAAGATGCAGAACAAGCTGTTTCGGTAGTCTCCTTTATAGCGAGATCTGGCGGATATATGGAAGGTAACCATGAACCAAAATAAGGGCTGATGATGGACAATACCTCATCAATATATCTGTATGTAAACGCAAATGATTTAGCATCTTATATATTTCTTATTCTTTACGAGATTCTAAAGAAATTTAGTCTCGCATTAATATAAACACAAATCGGCTAGGAGAGGAGCACAGTAAGTGCCCATTAGAACTTGTTGCTAAAACAGCTCCTCCTAAAATGACAAATATGTTATCATTGAGAAAATCAAGCATATAGCAAACCTGCTTTCCTGAGAAGCACATATTGCCCTTCTGCGATGTTATAGAAGAAATGTGGATTTGTAATTAAGAACAATTTTTCCAAATTGCAAAAGATTTACGAATCTGTCGTTTTAAATGATATTTCATCATGTGGAAACGTAGCGTAAAACGTTGAGAAGTCAAAAGTTTGGAGTGAACTAATTTCCTAAAAGCTGCGAGATTTTAGATTTTGAAGTAAATCTTTGGAATTTTTTAAGTATCCACATATGATTAATGCCACTACGAAAATAGGTGGTATTGCATGGTGAATTAACACATCCTTCGTGGAGCAAGATGAAGTTCCAGCTATGTACCTTTAATTGTATGGATTCGTATGAAGTTTGGGATCCAATACATGTAAGGTAAGTCCTTACATTTTGTTTCGATGTTGAGAGAAGACATGAAGGACTTATGGTTGTTTATGATTTCATCTTTGTCAAAGTAGTACGTTTGCATGTGACATTCCCTGATATAACATACTTATATCTGCATCACATACCTTATCAACCATAGACTCTTATATCACCAGATGTCCCATTGGCCATCCTTTGACACAAACAGCAGTCTATGTCTGCTAATACCCACACTGAAAATTTATGTGTACCAAATATAAATAAAAGAGCTGACATAGAAAACCGTATAAGGGTTATTAGTATGACACACAAACACACAAAATGAAGACGTTATACTCAGTATCAATATAAAGGTTCTTTACAGAATAAAGACAAATTTAGAAAAGGAGTTTTTCTTTCTTTCTATTTTATGTTGAAAATTTGCAAATGCTACTCAATGCTGGAGTACGTTTAGTTTGAGACAGGTACTCATTCATATTTTCATGGAGGACACTTTTCAAATTATATACTTTGTACTGGAATTCTAAGCATGTTACATATGCCCACACATTATATATTTCTAATCCTTGTTTTCAGTTTATATAGAAATTCGACATCTTATGGTATAGTTGTATTCCATATCCGCTTCACTCTTTAAATACTACTCTATCCCGGAAAACAAACTAACAGAACAATAAATCTTGAATTTTACAAAAAGCTACCAAAAATCGTACCTATACTATATATTAATAAATATGTAATTTCATATCGGCCCTGTTATATGTTTGAGGTCTGACATATTGGTTGAGGCGGTCGTATTTGTCCTGAGGCATCGAGGCCAATATGATTGATCAAAACCTATAACAGGGCCAATATGAAATTACATATTTATTGACAATTTTATTAAGCAACTCAACTAGATGATTTTTAGAACTGTTGTTTTCGTGTTTTACCGAGAACATGTAGGTTTATATGCATTATTCGGTCTTAAATATCATTTTTGTATAAACTGGAAGATTTTTTTTTGTGTTTCTGCTGCTTTTAGTCCTGGTAATCAAAGTTCATTAAATCCAATTCTAACTCAAAATGGCGGTGTCATTTGGCCCTGGTTTGATCCATACTGGCCCTCTTTTTTCATAATGGCCCCGTATAGATGCCCGGTTTGAAATCATATCAATTGGTCAGTTTGTGACATATTTCAACGTATTTTGGGTAGTTGGTTAATAATATAGTTTAAAGTAGATATTCTTATCATAACTATAGTAAATGTAATATGAAAATGTCTTCTTTATATGATTACATGTATTGACATACAATTGTCATATTAAACGTATTTCTTTTCATGATCAAAATTGAAATTTTAATTGTATAAAACACAATTGAAAGAGAAACCTTTGACTGTTTAATCAAAGTACAAGATATATATTCATCGGTAATTTGTACAAAATTATTTTGATGTGTACTTGCTGATAATCCTTGGATCAGATAGCAAACTGATTGATGGAAGAAAAAATCAGGATCCCAATAAAATTACGTTTTACAGTGACATTGCAACGACCGACAATTTCGTTTTTGTAAACGTTATAGTACACAATTCTTTATAAGCGAATACGTATAACGTGCAGTAATATCGCAAATCTCTTAAAAATTTATTCTGAAATGATTAATCAATCTTTTACTTGTCTAAAGCCATGAGTACGATTTGTTGCATTCTTACATGTACATGCTTATCTTCAGCTTTCTCTTTGAACAAAATATATGGGAAAACCATAATGCTTTCACGAATTATTTAGCTGATGAACTAGGTGTTATAAAGTACTAATATAAAATAAAACCTTTTCTTGCACAATATGTATAATAACCAGCAAACTGGCAATGTTTTGTATTTTGTATTTTTTTATAACCGATTCTTCCTTTACTAGTACAATTACGAACAAAACCTTTCACACAAGAAAACATCATGACTTAAGTTGAAGATCGACGAACGTAGTCTACGGATTATAGTGCAACATATAAAAACGAACAAATACCTCAAATTTCCGACAGTTTTAAACATTTTAATCAACAGGATCATTCAATCCTTTCTATAAAAGTTCGTATTCTTGAAAAAAAAAATGAACCATTAAATGAAGAGTTCTGTCCCACGTAAAAGCTATCGTAGGGAAATAGAGGAATACTGGGTACGCAGACTAGGAACTATAGTACCTCACGGGTGCAATGACAAAAACAAAAGTTAAAAAAAGTAAAAAGGAAACATCTTAAGCCAATACAATAATAAAGTAAATGTGATGAATTTATTTGATAAAAATCCTAAACGGATTAGGAGTAATGGCCAATGCCACTATACATCACCTAAGATAATTGATGTCTCCATAGATGTTCGTCTTCCTTTCTTAGAAACACCTCTTGGACTTTATTTATTCGAAATAAACTCTATTCTTTACCTCTTTTAATACATTCCTTTTAATAAAGAAGTCTAAACACTCTTGTTTTTGAACATACCCAATCATTAGGCAGAACTTGTGACCGTCATTTTGGATATTGGTGTCTACGGACTCTTTAAACCAGTTTGTGTTTAAGGTCAAAATGAGGAAAAGCGGTAATTTCTTCAATACCATTAGTTAACAAAGGTATTGACACAATTAAACTGGCTAAACGTCTCGGACTAAATTTGTTCCGTATTTCAAAGTCAAATCAATACCGATTATTTCATATTCCTATATTTCACCTATTTCCAAAACTTTCAATTATATAAAGCTATTGCAGAACCTCGAGACTGATGACTTCAAGGCTAAACCACCTAATCTTATTGTCTTTTCAAAAACTCTCCATTCAAATATGGCCCTCCCTGAGGCTATTTAAACATCATAGAAAACAAATATCTCTGTAAGGTCCTCTCTGAAGGCCCGCAGTACGTGAATCACGCTCCATACATTAGAATTATAACTGTAAAATTCTTATGGATGTCGTGGAGGAATATGCAAAAAATGGATAAAACGAGAACAAGAGGACATTGATTCACTGTCAGAGTGGACAAAGGCTGTGAGGTCTTTAATTTTGAAATGTATGCAAGTTTCAGGTAGGCCAATGAGTGACAATGCTATACCAGTTCTCAAAGACCCAGATAGAACATAACATTGTCCGCTATTCATGACAAATACGTTGTCGTACCAGCAGGCAAACATATTTGTCCAATGTGGAAAAAAAAAGTTTTTCAAAAAACGGTCGGCATTCCGATAGGAAGAAATTGTGTTTATAAATACATCCATTATATTAACTAACAGAAGAGAACTATATGTTCTGAATGAAAAACAAATGAATGTACAATCTTAAAGTGTAGGTCCAGATATGAGGTTGACTTTACAGTGTCTGTAGTATCCTTTATTTTGAGTCTTTGGGGGTTAGAAATCTGACTAAAAGGTCACTAAAATGAATATATACTTACTATTTTTGATCCCAGATTATGCTCTGTTGATTATC
Source organism: Perna viridis (assembly GCA_037379345.1). Classification (NCBI taxonomy): domain Eukaryota; kingdom Metazoa; phylum Mollusca; class Bivalvia; order Mytilida; family Mytilidae; genus Perna; species Perna viridis. The sequence continues at coordinate 5,437,907 of CM074511.1, read as the reverse complement.
TACAGGCTAAATCAGTGATTGTAGTCTGACTGAATATTACGTTATTTATTCTTATTTGCTTTATGTTTAACACTTACTTACAAAACCGAATAATATAAAACAATTAAACATTAGGAATTATGTAAGATATGAGTTATAAAAAACAATAAATTCGTATAAATGTAACACAAGATTTAATATACAATCATTGTAGATAAAAGTGTCATTCACTTCTTTCAACATTTAAGAATCTTGAAACAATACAGGGTAAATGTGATTCAAAGATACAATGTTGGTTTGCAGTTGTTATGCAGACGTGACTTCAAAAAGATAGTGCATGATCCTCATTTAATGTATCACAAGTATGGACTTGATGGTACACAGATAAACATGCACATTATTATTAGATGACATCATGAAGTGTATAATTCATTTTCGTATGAAGAGTTTTGACGGAAAAGTATTTGTATTTGATAGAAAAATGTCAGAAAATTGACAAAATACACAAAATATTAAGGTTACGCTACTAGTGTGTCTTATCAATAAAAACTAGTGGTCTGACATGCTAGTATACTGGGACTGACAGTCCTACATTTCATTTGTTTGTTTGTTTGGTTTTTTTTGGTGGGGGGGGGGGCTCATATGTTAGTTGCATAATTTGTTTTTAAAAACATTTTAATCACTACCGTTTACGTGTTTCGTAGTGATTTCAGTTTCGTTATTTTCGAATTTAATATAGGGACGGGAAATTAAAAACACCAATTATTGTCTTAGGTTGCCCCTTTGTGTTGATTCTATTACTGGATAGCGAAATTGATACTACTCAAAAATACAATCACTTAATTTTACCAATGATTGAAAAGTTTCATAACCACTTATACAGTATACCTAATGGTATTCCGTTCATTGGCCTTATAATGCAATTGATTTAAACTGATCTTCGAAGTTTGAAGCTTGATGCCTTGATGTCCTGTTCTTTCTCATTGTTAAGAAATCAAATATAGGATTATAATATCACAAACATACAGCCTGCAACTGTTTACAACAAATCACTTGGCAATCTTAAAGCGTTGTATAAGAATGGTAGTCCATGAAATAGCATTGCTGTATAACTTGATTACATATTGTTTGAACTAAACAAACATACGGGGAAGTAAAACGAAGTTGTATAATCACACTATTTTAGGACAAAATAAAACTTGTGAACTGGTTATACACAATAACATGCTTTGGATAAAAGATTTGTTTTATTTCAAATCAAAATATTAGTAAAATTCAAAAGATTGTATGAAAAACATTATTCGGTGCTGTTTTTAAATGCCTTGTTCTTTAGTATTTAAAATACAAAAATACCAATCACACATATTGCAAACTTCGATATGCTGTACACGTGTTTCAATGAGTATCTTCACATCAGAACATTGGAATTTTAATGATTAGGAAGACCTAAATCAAAAATTTAATTGTATGCAAGAAGTACTCAAAAAGAAAACTATCAACCACCAGAGCGGGCCCTGGTATAAAGTAAATGTAATTTATTCATTGTATCTGCAGTTTGTGATAATGAAAAATACAAATTGTGCTCCTCTACTTGCTGACCTATTCCTTCACTCTTATGAGGCTGACTTTATAGCTGATCTGATTCGACAGAAGGAACATCGGTTAGCTAGATCCTTTTATTTTAGTTTCCGCTATAAAAATGACTTATTATCTTCAAACAATCTTAGTTTCGGGGATTTGATATATCGCATCTTCCCCAAAGAGCTTGAGATAAAGAATACTTCGGACACTGTGAAATCAGCCTCATACCTTGACCTACACGTAGAGATCGACGGTAAAGGAAAACTATTGACCAAATTACACGACAAAAGTGATGACTTTTCATTCAGAATTGTCAACTTTTCTTTCATCTATGACAACATCCCCTCAGCACCTGCGTATGGAAGAGTAATCAAGGGAACCAAGGTTATAGCGGTAATCAAAAGAATGTAATTCAGTGACAAAGACCAGACATGGAAAACAGACACATACAACAAAGAACATAAAGTAACTAAAATCATACATACAAAGTAACAAAAGTAAATGAGCAACTCGGACTCAACTAAAAACTGGGAGCATGGACCAGGTGCACCGGTAGGGTAAGCGTCCTCTGCTTTTCTAGAAACACCCGCCGAGTTGCTCATAAAAAGTTGGAGTGTTCATATCTTAACCCATACGTTATGCCAAAGCTTTTGTAACTACGCAGACTTTTCGTATCGCGCTAGACATCTTACAATTCGGCTTTTGGAACAGGGTTATGTTGCTACAAGATTGAAGTCATCACTACAGAAGTTTTATTGTCATCATGAATTCGTGGATCGATATGGTGTATACATATGCACCAAAAAAAACTGATTTGTTTAATATGTCATAGTTTTCTTTACCTCTTTTGTCTACTTCGTACTTAACTTTTTATAAGCAACTGGTGGGTATTTCTAGAAAATCAGAGGACGCTTACCTTGTCGGTGCACCTGGTACATGCTACCAGTTTTTAGTGGAGTCCGAGTTGCTTATTTACTTTAGTTATTTAATGTTTTTTGTTGTGTTTTTTCTGTATTCCATATCTGGTTTTTGTTCCTGGATTACATTCTGTTGATTTTCGCTAGAATACTACTCTTTCACATACAAATCATATGTAGACATTAAGTTTAATTATGTTTACATAATGCTATCAAGCAAACATCGTGTATTACTGAAATGTGTAGTCGCAACGTATAGTCTACCATTTCTGTCGATATGTCGTTGACACATCGAACAATAACTCAAATATGTTCACAGTAATTTTAACGAAAGAATGGCAACTTCTGTTTGCTAATTAATTTTAGCCCATTTCCGAATTTTATGAATTTCCAATTGAACAGTATTGAATTATCTCATTTTTTGCATATTTCTATGAAACTTTAATTAATCTATAGATTTCAGTTCGCTTTAGAATTTTTTTAACTCTGGTTTCATGTGTTCAAGCCCTGAAGTTTGGAACATAACGGAAAAACTTTAGAGGGGTATGTTTAGATAATATCAAATCGGCCCTAAAAATTGTGTTTTAAATAAATTTGGAAATTGCATTATTCACTAGTTGAATATGTGATTTTGTTAAAAACAAAGTTTTATTGCCGTTAATACATGTGTTGCACAAACATTGAAGTTGAAAATAAAGCAAAATTAGAAAATTTAGCCGCATTGTGTTAAAATATATTATTTCATGATACAATTTTATATAGAAAACATATAGACCGCATTGGATGAACTCTTTGATACAGCCTTCTATACCATCACAACATCTAACAAAATATTTTGTTGTTCATAGCTTGCCCTGTGCATTTTTGGATTAAAAAAACTACACCTAATCCTCTCATTTTTGAGAAAATTCTTTGAAAACCGTGTAAAAGCAAAGTTGTGTGCTCTCCTTGTGACCAAATTATGACACAACAGTTTGTATTCTCTGTGTTTTAGTGTTTGGATACTATTCTAGCTTTAAGATAGACATGTAGAAAATTTCAAATAGTAAGTTGAAACTTCTGCAAAATCCTTAAACTAGTGTTAGTGAATTTACACCTTTGATAAGTTGTTTATTTCTATTTCTGTAAGCTCCCTTTAAAGCCTATACATTTTAAATTAAAGGGACTTTACTTATAAAATTGAGGCTTTTACATGTCAAATCATGAATTCAGGTAGATGAATGTGTATATCACTGAGGTTTTTTTTCCTTTTTTTTTTGGGGGGGGGGACGCCATACACGGATTAAGCTGTATTCTAAATCACGATTTGTTGACATTTAAAGTATAAAGACAAACATAAAGATGACTCTGTCTCACTGATGAGAAGGTAGGTAGACATAATTCATTAGGAGTAATGTAAATCAGAAGTGAAAAATGATTCTTATCAGAGAAAAGTATTGTTCTTCAGCCATTAACACTGTAATAGCTAGAGAGAGTATAATCACAAATTAAGTGTGACAAGCTTTAATAAAGTATTCTATATAGAACCATACGAATGTTGTTTTCCTCAATAGCATTAGACAAAATATGACAACGAAAATTTAAAACGAGCAAAAAAAATGATTCTTTAGGCTTGATGGGTATAATTAATTCGAATTATTATTAACACGTTGGAATATATATTATCAACCTTATTATTATTTTGCCCTTAATTATCTAACAAATTCCAGTTAATGCCAATTGATTTGGATCGTAAAAATATGAAGACATTGTTTTCTTCTCAAATATGATATATGCATATAAATACACTTAAAATAAGAATATTGGCACATGCTTAACTAAAAACGTAAACTAAAAGTTGTTAACGTATGAAAAAAAAATTTCAAACTAAATCTTTCCATTAATACTTCACTTTTTTTCTCATTATATCTGTTGATGTTGATGAATTGACCCACTATTGAGGAAAACGACTATTTTGAATAATGATTACACTCTTTTATCTCAAACTATATGCCAGACTGAATAAGAAATGTGAAGTGATTGTCATTGTTACACTGACAAAATCTGTCTTTGGCTGATTGCAAATAATTATTGAATGCTCGTTGAAATAAGGTCACAAATCAATGGAAGCAATTCCAATTACAATGCAATCTAAAGAAAATAGATTGATTTTGATGGCATTTCAAAATTAGGCAATGCTCAATTTCTGCTGACATGCAATACTCTTTTGAAATATCAACGTAAATCAATCAACATTTATTTTACCATTTGAGTGGCCACCCATTGGTGCGTTAAAAAGCACACAGGAGTATAAACTAGTGAGTAAATAAATAAGTTGTCGAAAAAATCTGTTTTATGATTTTTAAGATATGACATAATGATAGTGCATACAAAATCTCCATACAAATATTGGACTCCTTAAACAACTGGTGATCTTGATTTATATACTTTGAATAAGTGGCATGGGTTTATGTAATTAAGGATTCTAGGAATATGTATGTCAGTTTGGTTCATCGTCTATATAAAATGCATACCCTTTTTAAACTCACTTGCCACCATGAACTATTTATGATTAATGTCGACCAAAATCAACAAAATCAATTCATGTCATGATAGTAGATCCAAAAGGTTTTCGTTACTTGTCATTTTCGTAAAGTTGTGTAAATACAATGTCGATAAAAAGATTGTTAAACATTATCATTATATACATAAATGCATAGATTAAGTGACAACGAAAGGAAGACCTACATGAAAAACCAACAACAGCCTTATATTGATGGTAGGAACATCAAATCGCCGAAATCTGTTGTGGTAACATCCAGACATTCGTGTGGGAGATTGCCTGATGTTGTTAGTAATTACAATTCACTCTGATACTACAAAAAAAAATGAATTTAGTCAATGTTTTACCTCATAAGTAGGTATACAGGGTATTGATTTGTTGAGACCCGTGCAGGTCCGGGCGTCAAAAGAATAGACATGCAGCAGCGCTAAGCTTGTCGTAAAAGGCAACTAAATAGTACTCAGAACCCTAGCCGGGGGCTAGGGCGCTCTGCCCACAGAGCAACTGGGTTGTGTCCCAGGTGGTGGAATGGGGTACCCCTGTGGTGTTACATGGTGGGGTTGTCAGGCTATAATACTGAAAACCTGACCGCAAACCATTGTGGTGCACCGTGTTGGAAAAGATGCCACGTTCCTCGCACGTTAAAAAACCCTACTGTGGTATTCTCCCGGAGTAGGAACCATAGTGCTCCGCCTCAGGAGTATAATTGCCCGACCCTACCCACCTCTCCCTATTTCCAGTGGCAATAAAAATTTGTCGACCCCATTATCCTTGTGTCCCATCCCATTTTTCATTTCATCATCATTTCATGTTCATTTTATCATCTACTTCATGATCGTCTGAATATAGCTGAAATATTGCTGCTCGGGCATTAAACCCCAACAAACAAACAAACAAACAATATTTTGTTGAAGGTTATTTGGTTTTCTTGTCCATTTGCAAAACATGCCGGCTGCATTTTGTGCTATGATCTTTATCTACAGAGCTACATTATTTAATCACATTAAACAGCAATCTGCGATATTTATTTGAAAATAATTGGAAGCAGGTGATATATGACACATGTCGATAGATATGCCACTTATCATAAGGTGGTTGATGCTCTAGGTTCTACTAGAATGTGGACAACTTTGGACTGAGTCGTCCCATATTTTTAGTTCTGTTTACACTACGTGAGTTTTGCAGCAGCCAAATTCATGTTAGATTGAAGACGGACTCTCAATGATTCTGCGGTAATAGGCTACACTTATTTAGTTCACTTTTATGAAGACGTTGTCCTCAATCATACTTTATTTCAAACCTCAATGCTAAATTTAAAGGTCTACACAAAGTTCAGTATTTCTTTCTTTATTTTTTCAGTATCACTTAAGCATTCAATTTATTTGATGATTGGTTGGCACAACACTAACATTTTCCGTAATGGTTAGCAATGAAAAATACAACTTAATATAGTTCTCTTGTATTCAGAGCATTCATATTTCGGTTTCATTTTCTTCATTGTAAATGTATATGAAACGAAAAAATAAACATTCAGTAATAAATTCTTAATTTTTATAAAGTTGTCATATGATGCTTATAGCATATGATATAAGGTACAATTATCAGAATGTTGCTAGTGCACTAAGAAAAGGTTAGAGAGAATTCATAATTCTTTTTTTCGTGTTAAACATTTCATATTGCATTTTAATAGTGTACTGTTTGTGTTGTAAATGTAATGGATATTCGACACATGAAACATAAATGAATCAATCGTAAATAATTTTCTAGCATGTAAAAATTGGCAGAAGGAAAGATTGTATATAACTACATTAATATAAGTGATAGAACCATAATAAAAATGTTGATTGTTAATATATATTTATCAAATCCAGATCAATTATGCGTTCTGAGTTTATTTTATTTAATCATTTACCCATGATACAGTGGTATATTTAGGTTTGACATTGTAATTGGAAGTAGAATTAAATGTAATCTTCATCTTTATCTTTGCAAATACAAGTGCCATTGTGATCGAATATTTACATATAAATTAAGTATATTAACCTTATCTTAGAATGAAGAATTGTGTATTACAGTTTTTTTAATTGCATTTGATGACATTTTAACTTTAAATCACATTGAACTACAGCTGAACTCAAATTGTTAATCAGATAAATATATAATTCATTTTTATCATTTAATTCCATTTCAAAGTTCGATTATTTTTTACGAGTTGACGTACTAACGTGAATATGACGTTCTTCAAAAGCCCTAATAAAATTGAGTGTGATTAAATAAATAATTTACTGTTAAGAATATATAGTAGGCAAGTGCGGTTACAGTATAAGAAACAACCCATCAGACCTTACTTGCACCACATGCATGTCTCCTTTGTGCTGCATATTAACTAGTTCTTGGAAGGATACAATGTTTACTATGTATATACCTAAATTTAAGAAACTAAAATATTCTGTTTATTTGTAACGTCTTTATGTATGATTTAAAGAAACCATAGCTCACTGCTTATTCTACCGGTGCAATCGGTCCGTGTTGCTTTTTTTAGTGGAGTCCGAGTTACTCATTTACTTTAATTTCTTTGTACGTGATTTTTATGCTTATTTCATATTATTTCTTGTCTATTGTTTGTCCCTGGATTATATTTTTTTCTATTTCCGATAGAATCTTTGTTCCTTTAATTACTCTTTCATATCTTTAATACAAAGGTGACTTTATTCTTGGTTCCCTTGATTATTCTTTATAACAGTTGCAAACTTATAAGGGCGCTCAGCTCACAGAGCAACTGGGATGTGTGCCCCAGGTGGTGGAATGGGGTACCCCTGGCGTGTTACATGCTGGGGTTGTCAGGCTATAATACGGAAAACCTGACTGCAAACCATTGTGGTGCAGCGTGTTGGGAAATATGCTACGTTCCTCGCACGTTAAAGAACCCTACTATGGTATTCTCCCGCAGTAGGAACCATAGGGCTCCGCCGCAGGAGGCTAAATTGCCCGACCCTACCCACCTCTCCCTGTTTCCAGTGGCAATCAAAATTTGTCGACCCCATTGTCCTTTTGTCCCATCCCTTTTTCATATGATCACCATTTCATGTTCATTTTATCATCAATTTCATGTTCATCGTCTGAATATAGCTGAAATATTGCTGTTCGGACGTTAAACCACAACAAACAAACATAAGCAAACTTATACATCGATCTTTTATATTTTTATTTGTTTTATTTTACTTATAGGTAAGCATGAATCATTTTAGCATTGAAGTAAATTAATGCTTGAATAAGATGACAAACTTAGTTTATTTAAGGTCGAAACAACTCGTGGCTTTATAGGCATTGTTGAATATTAAATGATGTTCGGACAGTTTCGTGAATGTTCGAAACTGTACAGTAATAGTTATCTGTATACCAATAAAACACAATAATGGTCTAATTAAACATTTGTAATCATACAGTATTTAGATCAGCGGTTTAGCATTATATAACGCGTATTTATAAGACTCTTAGTACGAGGCATAATAATTTCACATTCGGAACTCATTTCCTGAACTTTTCTTGTCTTGAAAGAGGTTTGAAAATCGAATGTAAGTAAGTAAGTACCAATCGATTCTTCTCCATTTTATGAAGCCAAGAACATTTTGGACGTTTTAAGAGAATGAATTTCGGATTGGAATAGTCTTTAATTATATAACAATTATTAGATTATTGCCAAAATTTGTCTGTGAATCACCAGAAAGTTTTCTTTTTTGTATGTGTTTGTATACAGTTCCCTACATTTTAAAACTATCGTTTTAATTTTGATAAATTAGGTCGGAACGACCACCATGTAGTTAGCAAAATAATTCAAATGTCCATCCTTAGCTAAGAGAACTAAGTCGTATAACGTTCCTATCAGAGAAACTGTATAATGATATACAATCTCATAAAATAACACTAATGAAAACGGAAATTTCAAATAAATGTAAATTAATACCAGTACAAATTTGAATATTTTTTTTAGAACCGACATAGTTGATAAATTGACAAATCTTATTGTTCAATAGTTCATTCAAAATTTAAAGAGGATTTTTAATTAGAACATGATTTGTTTGTATACAAAAAATGAACCACAAAAAACCCTTTGTTAACGATTTTAAAAACATTATATTAAAATATATATCGCCATCTAGGTCCCAGTTTTGTATTCTTTGTCCCACAGACTTCTATAGTATACCTTAAATTTTCATATATTTTTTTAAAAGAATAGACAAGGAGTTTCAATCTAACTTTTGATCATGTTTTTCCATTAAGGAAATATTAAAATAATTTTTAATTTCACTTTAGAAATAAAAGATCCGAACACCAGAACTAAAAATAAACTTCTTCTACTTTGACTTTTATTTTGATCTAATGAAATAGACCCCTTTTTTGAAGCATTATTTTTCATGAAAATACTGTTTTTCCTCAAAACAAGTTTTTTTGTGTCATAGCTTGATATTTACCCTGTACTTTTGCGAAGAAACAAAAACAGGAAACGGTAAAAAGAAAGCGCACTATATTTTTTTGCCTTCATGTTTTGGCATACACCCGCTTAGAAATATGTAATACAAAACCGATACCTATTACAAATAAAAACTATTAGCTATCTTTAAATGTTGTGTTTCTATAACTGTGTTCAATTTCCAACTTAAAGACAAAATATCTCTCTCCTCCTGCTCTCCTGTGAATTTTTGTTCTAATTTTCATATAGCCACCCTATACCAGTATTAAGTCAAATATCTTATTTTTTGCAAATAAGACAAGTTTTGATAAAAAATAATTTAGTTACATTTTTAAACATGAAGGGTGGTATTGATAAAGGAAATGCCTTAACTAATCCATTAATACCAAATTGTTTCGAAATCTCAATTTATTTGTCTCATATTCTCAAAAAGTCAAGTTCGGGCCCCCCTTTTTAGCATTGGCACAAGGGAGCCTCTTGACAATCTAAAATCTGCTTACTGATACTGCCAACTGCACAAAGTTGAAGTTCTTGTTTACACAAATGTAAAATAGAGTCAAAATGTTGTATATTTACAATTCTTCAAATAAAAAAGACGTCTTAATTGCCAAAAATGGGCATGTATAAATGCACGCGGTAGTTACAAAAGTAGAAACATCTCACAGACACAGATAGATATTTTACAAGAACAGTGAAAAACATACACAGAAAACATCGACGTTATTAGTTACTTCACAGACTATTGAAGAAAATTTTCTTTGTATATGTCATTGGCATCATTTGTATAAGCCTCATTAAAATTTGTATGGAAGTACCTTTAGAAATTGTCATTTATGAGATAAAAAATGTTTTATTTTTCACTTTTCATCACTCAAATGGCTGTAGTAGAGCACCTCTTTAACAAATTTATTTCTAATATAGTTGTATTGAAAAAAAAATTAATAATAACAATCCATTGGTCATCTATTAATCTCTATCAAAAAACATTGCTAATTTCCAAATTTAGTAAGATATGCCATAAAAGTAAACAAATGAGGCCTGGCATCACTTTTCTTCACTTAAAGTTGCTCCATGTAGTGTAAAATATGGTATGTTGTTGTTTGAAAGCTTCTAGGATAATTGAAAGAGTATTCAAGGGAACAAAGGTTATAGCGATAATCAAAAGAATGTAATCCAGGGACAAATACCAGACATGAAAAACAGATATACACAACAAAGAACATAAAGTAACTAAAATCACACATACAAAGTAACAAAAGCAAATGAGCAACTCGTACTCCACTAAAAGCTTGAAGCATGGACCAGGTTTTCGTTTTTTTTGCTAACGATAATCATATTTTCTTCAAAAGAACAGGGTAAATGAAAGTTCGTGAGTTATTTTTTTTAAAAGACCTAAAATTGTTTTAATATTTCTTTAATGGAAAAAAATTACCAAAGTTAGATTGAAACTCCTTGTGTATTCTTTTAAAAAAAAAATATGAACAATTAAGGTATACTATAGAAATTATGCTAGAGCTTGCCGAAACTACGCAGAATGTTTGTATCGCGCATTGAAAACTGATCATGATTTGTTTATCGCGTCATAGTTTTCCTTTCTTCTTTCGTCTACCCAGGACATGATTTTTTATGAACAACTCGGCGGGTGTTTCTAGAATAGTAGAAGGCGCTCTTACCCTACCGGTGCATAACATATGAGTTGTGATATAAACACTCCATACGTAGGTGCTGAAGGGATGTTGCCACAGATGAAAGGAAAGTGAAACTCACTTACTAAAAATCTCACTTTCCACTGAAACTGTGGTCATCAGGTTTCAGTCTTGCATTCTTTGTCACAGACTTCTATAGTATACCTTAATTGTTCATATATTTTTTAAAACGATAGACAAGGAGTTTCAATCTAACTTTGGTCATTTTTTTCCATTAAGGAAATATTAAAATAATTTTAGGTCTTTTAAAAAAAATAACTCACGAACTTTCATTTACCCTGTTCTTTTGAAGAAAATATGATTATCGTTAGCGAAAAAACAAAAACAAGAAAAGGCAAAAAGAAAGCGCACTATATTTAGCCCCAATGTTTTGACATACACGCGCTGATACAAGACTGATCCCTCTATCATAGATGTTTTTATTCTCCAACAAGTAACACCGGGTGTTCAGATTGTCTAACCACAACCTCGAACTGAACATGTGTTGTTTTCAATTGTTGGATCTTTTTATTACTTGTTTTTATACTGTTGATATTTTTTTTCAATTTTATACTTGCGGTTGTTGTTTTTTGTATGTTTTTGTATTCGTTTTTATACATAAAAGAAACAGATAGACTTCTCGTTTTTAACCAATCTTTTGACAAAAACAATTCTTCTTTTATAGCTTTATGGCTCATTTTGATATAAAAGGATACCATAAGATGTTGTCTCTTCCGATAATACCAAGTCGCTTTTGTGATAATCTTGATTACTTGCACTATATTGTCTGCCCCAATTGAAATGTTTTCATTATTGTAGGAAATTGTCAAAATCACTACCGTCTATATTTTAGTTTGCCAAAGGGACAAAGGGAGTAGCTATTTCACAGTAATAAAAAACAATTCCGCTTGTACGACATGCAAAGAAACGTTCTAAATGTACAAAAAGTTGTAAGTTGATGATTGTCTTCATGTAGCCATAAGCCGACCGATATTTGTATGGGAAGAGCTTGTAATCATGAACGAACGACCAAATGACCCTGAAAGCCAAAATATTGTATTGATGGTTTCCATTGTCAATAAATTATTTTTTGTACAAAGTTCTACAGTTGACTCTATTTCATTCAACATATATGAAAGGTTCTTGTACATGTTGAATGATATTTTAGCCGTTGTTTGTACAAATTATAATATATACAAGTTTAAAGTACAAGTTATACTTTGTACATTTTTTTTATACAAATTATGATATGAATAAAATGACAACTTTTACACAGCATATAGTTTTTTTTTATTATTGTTAACGAAGATAGTTTGCCTTTTGACGAACTGATAAGGCACGTTTCTCAATTATACAAGGTCTATTTTAAAGAACATTGCAATATACATGTACAGTACCATGAATAAGTTTGATATCAACACACTGTTCCGTTACGATGTGACTATACTTAACATACTTCTTTGGGCTATGTTAACTATTGCCATCACTTGGCGTCCGTCGTCGTCGTTTACAAGTTACCAGAACTCTTCTCTTCTGACACTACTGAACCAATTAGAACCAAACTAAGTATAAGTATGCATCTTCCTTAGGGTATTTTGCCTTAATGTTATTGAGGATTTTTTATCCGTGGACAAACAAGACCGCTGAATATAAGGGATAAGGCACAGAAGTTGTTTGCATTTATCTCCAAAAACCGTTAGGTTTAGCCAAATTCTGACATGATGTTGAAAATGTTAAGCATGATGAGATCTATCTGTGGTCAAATTTGCGTGAAAATATGTTAACCCGTATTGAGTCATTGTCCTTTTTGGAATTGTGTTTGCCATTGTTAATGTTATTACTTTAAAAAATCTTCTTCTCACAAACGGACAGAATTCAATGACAGTTGGCATAATTGTTCCTGATGATATTCTGAACAAAATGGTATTTGCATTTTTAAACAATGAAAAAGAAACTGGCAGTTTACCCCCCCCCCTTTCCTCAAAAAAAGGAGAAGAGAATGTATCTTATTAAGCCAGTTGAGCGATTTAAGCTCTATAGAGTCTCTAGTTGTAATTGGCAGATATTGTCAGGAATGCTTACTTTGTTTTGATAATAACGCGCGCACGTGCTCATATGTACAGCGTTTTGAATCCACCCTATCGATGTAAAGAAAGCATATCTTCATATTCTTATCGTTTTGTATTAAGACTGGATAATTAAGTTCGTAAGCATCCGAGAAGAAATCCCTGATATCCATCACTGATTAATGATCCTATCTTATTTCTTACGTAGATCACGTAATTAAAGTATCATCCTCGTAAGAACCATGCATAAGCAAGAGTAGAAAATCATTCACAAAATATTTCACATAAAGTATTTCCGTTACATTCTTTCGCATATTTTGTATATCATACAAAAACTAAATGGTCAATTTCGGGTTTAAAACACAATCAATTTAATTTAAAAGAAATTTTACTTCCAGTATTAGAAATGCAAGGAAAAATTTAGTTGTTAAATTTAAAAAAAAAAAGATAAAGCGTTGTTTGAAATATACTTAATTTAAAATTGTTTGTGCCTGTGAACTTTGTGTAGCTTGATGAATCTTCATTTTGTGGGTAATATGTATTTGTTTAATTAAGACAAGCAGTTCGTGTAACAATGTAATTGATATCCTGAAATAAATCACTCCTATAGAATCGATACGTCAGTTAAAGAAGGTGGTATTTATAGCAGTAATACCGATGTGAACGGGTTGTGATCTGAACATTCTTTAGTATGAGAAAAAATGTGTTTAATAAAAATAATATTGCGTTTATAGGCATACATTAAGTGTTATATAGGTGTTGAATTTTTTGTGAGTGGTGGTTGATTGATCGCGATGTTTATTTCTAACGGAAACTAGTTAAGAATGTGCATTTTTTAAACACTGGATACATTATTTTCAGACTATTGAAATATGACTGTGAACACTACAAACCTGTCTTTTTCTGGAAATGGTACCAGTAGTAATCCAACTGGATTTTTAGACGATTCGTTCATCAAAGTAGCTTTAGTGTGTGCATATTCTACAGTATTTGCGCTATGTGTTTTTGGTGAGTACATTGTTTGGTTTCTAAACGTATTTTACTATAGTATGTACATGTTTATTTTTCGTCATTTTATGATATGTCGTTGTTGTATCATTTTGATTATAGAAAAGATAAGAAGCGGGGTTATTATTCAAACTCAAGAATTTGTTTTTTTAAGTTGTATCATTGTGGTACCATATTTTATAAAAGACATAACATTATGAATTTGAAATTGAAAGGAATGTCTGTTTGTTTTATAAATATTCAACTTTATTTAAATGTTACAAATCATTAAAGTGTCTTACTCGAATTAATGTTTGAATAATTTGTCGCTAACATAAAAAAGGGGATTAATCTTAAAATGTTTATACATCTGTTGCCATCATGTATTACCGGTTCATTTAAAAATCAGCAAGCATACTGATTTTGATAATGAAAGCTTATCAAGATGTTTCATATCTTACTTACACTGTAGTATTTTGTAATAACGATATTGCATACAGATTGACTACAAAACATGGAAGTTATTTGAATAAAGACAAGGTTTATTTCTTAGCCGCGAGATGAATTTATTTTGTAACATAACTACTTATAATGTTGATGACATTACAGAAAATATAAAATGCTTATCGTTTTATGTTTTATACTTCTTTTTAAACTACACAAAGCCGCTGAATTTTGAGACACCAAACCACATTAAACTTAAATTAAAAAATGAAATCATTTCAAGGAAAATTTTTAAACGTTCTTTCAGATGAATGGTAATTACAAAACTACCAAACTATTCAAATCAAAAGGAATGACCTAAACGGAAAATCCTAAAAGGAATGTCTGTATAACAAATCTACGTCAAAAGGAATGTCCTTAAAGTCTACATAGCAAATCGTAAATGGTGATATTTTATCGCGTGCTAACTCTTCTTTATAACGGTTCATTTCCTACATACAATAAGCATGATGTTAATCCTAGACATGAATTTTGTGGAATGATGTCAAGCTCAAGATAAGATAATAAAAATATACAAGTAAAACCTACAGAAAATAATTTGTAGACATCATGAAAATCTGTTGTCAAAAACAGAATGATTTTCAATAAGAGATGGATATCGGAAATATTTTAGGCAGAGTATGAGAAGTTAGGTAAACTATTTCTCGAGGTAAATATCACTTTATTGTACTATCGTTAAACAATTCTAGTTTCGGGGACTTGATACATCGCATCTATCCCCAAAGACTTGAGAAAGAATAATCAAGGGAGCCAAGGTTATAGCGGTAATCAAAAGAATGTAATCCAGGGACAAAGACCAGACATGGAAAACAGACATACACAACAAAGAACATAACGTAACTAAAATCATACATACAAAGTAACAAAAGCAAATGAGCAACTCGGACTCCACAAGGTATTGACTCGTAAAAATTGTTGTTCAGCCGTAATTAAAGCGTTATCTCCGATCATTTATAGGATTAATTAATTAATTGGCTCGTATTGCTTTGAAAGAGTAATCAAGGGAACCAAGGAATTCTCCTTGTATACAATTTTTTTTTGCGAGGGGGGAGATTTAGATCTTGGTGTATATTTGATTCTAATGCTGCTGACGAGAGATTACTCTTACAAAATGTGTACAGCAAATCGAAATTTGTAGTGTTGATGATTTGTATTTTTGTATTTAAGGTGCAAAAGGGACTTATGCATCAAAACAGATAGGACATTTACTATACACATACCGATAAATGTTTTACAAAAAATTGTACAAATACAGCAAGCAATGTAGGCATAAGCTGAAACATGGCCTGGACTGGTCCTGATTGTGGTTTTACTAGGCCAAAACCATGTGATTGACCTGGACATGTTTATGCTGTTGATTCTTTGTTTAAAGATGCCTTGACCAAAACATATATGATATTACTAGCTTTTGTTTTATTCTGTTCTTCATAAGGCGCAGTATTTAAGCACTAAATCAAATTTACTTTTATGAATCTTTAGTCTTAACAAAAATTAAGATTTACTTTTTTTCAATAAGATTACGCGCCAAAAGTAACCACTGTTTATTTCCTTGGAATACATGGAGTTTAGTACATTGAACACGCAGTGCTTGATTAAGAAATATTCTTTAATCAGGATTCTTTTGAGTAAGGTTTTATAACTGTTATGTCATACACTCGCAACTCTGACTTCAGAAATTAATACATCATTGCCATTTTTTAATTTACTGTATACATTGTATACATACTTTTCATATCTTATCTTCTGATAATAAGTTCAATGCCTCAATGAATTGTCCTGTTCTTTATGTGTATGATGTGTTGTACTCTTGCATTTCTTTATGATTTTCTTGCCGAATTGCGGAGGTTTATGTAGAGCTTGAGCATATATAAGGGTGTATATCTCCTCTTGATTGCAACTTAATGTGTAAGATTGGATATTACTACATAAAGATTAGCTTAAGTTGTCATTTTATATTCCCTGATTCTATTTGCATAGAGGATGCTTCACATGAAGTGACATTTTTTTATATAAATACCAAATCAAAAATAAAGCACAAAATTGTTATCCAAGCCTGACAATCAAACACATTTGAGGATTTTACTTTGTCAATCAAAAATCACGGTCAGGCGAATTCAAGTCAGGGTAATAACGTAAGGCTATGTTTTAGAGTGTCCCTTATTGTTCAAAATGATAAATAGGGAGTATATATTTTTTACTGGTTTCATCAATACAACTACAATTTAAAAACTCACATACATTTTAAGGAACAAACAGCAACAAATGAACACTTTATATAACAAACAACCCCTTAGTCTTCTTTCAACGTAAATCTTTTGACTTCAAGACGAATATACGGGTTAGTGAGTACCTACTAATTTCTAATAATGCTGGGATTGAAAGCTTCCTTGGTGAATTGTTCAGATGATGGAATTATTTATTGCCAATGGTTAGTTGTCTTGTGTAGCATCATCGATGGTGGATATTCGCTAATCAATATTACATTTTTGTCGTTACTTTTTTTAAATACATAAAGTAATCATATTCATCTAAACGTACACTCTCTTTGAGTTCGGTGTACAGTTAATTACACATTGTACCATAAGTTTTCTGTACGTAGGGTTCGATATATCTTGTCCTTAGTATTATCAAATACTAGTAACATGTCGCGCATAATTTGTTGCAGAGAAAAAAAAACAGCTTTACCAAGGTTGATGTAATATGCATAGGTCTCATGATGAGCAAAAAAAAAATTGTAATAGAAAGATATCAACCCAAGTAAATTCATTTCAACATCAAAACACAAGCAAGCCTTCGTCAGTTTGTTGTGGTGTGGAAATTAAAGTTGATATTTTGCAATATTCAAATTCTTCGAGTAAAACCTTTTTTTCTCTGTAATTCTACCGAAAAAAGCACCACAGGAAACGTCACAACGTCGCTTTTGATCGATCATACTTAATCGACCATGCGTAACTGTAACACAATAACCAATCACAATGGTGAATTAACATATCAAAAGTTCATGACATATCGCTCCATGATGTGTTTTCTAACCTTCAAAGAAGTAGGTAAACCGCCTAAATCGTACAGAATGCATTATTATATAATATACTTTATTCATTAAAAGAGGTAGCTACTTAACTTACCGTCACGATGCAACTGATCCATGCACCACCTTGTGTTTCCTTTATATTATCTTATAATAAGTAATTTATTTATAATTTCATATATTGATATTAATTTCAAATGCTGATAGTTAGTTTTCTTCTCGTTTTCCATTTTTTTGGTAATTTTATTCAATTGTGTTCGTCTATATAGAGTTTCCCCTTTTTCATTTTGTTTTTCCTATGAACGGTTATTCATAGCATTGTCGCAAACTTTATTAAATCGGTGTTTAAAAAGTGAATATTAAACTTCAATTAAATTTCAAATCGTGGATTCTAATGGTATCTTGAACACATTTTAAAAACTGTAATTATCTAAGAGGTACCCGCCACCTCGAATCCGCCACTGATCTGAGGCTCCAGTGGCTTAAGTATTAAGGGTTTTAATGAATGTAATTCGAATTGCAAGAAGTTGGTATAAATAGCTATACAATATACAGTTATGATTGGATGTTAAAGGTTCATGAAAATTAATCTACAGAATATAAGATTTCATCACAGAACACAGACAGTGGTGAAAGTGTAATACACAAACTTATAGTACGTTTTACTATTGTAATGAATGCTGCTGTCCGATTGATACATTCGACTCATTTCGATTCTTGAAACCGAAATATATCCGAACTATGGAATAATAGTAAATGTATCATAGTTTATTTGTGACAAGACTTGGACATTTAAAATAACAGTTTGTTTTATATATTTCTTTTTTTTTGTATAACATCCATATATTTTTGGTAAAAAACATGTCAAAAATTATCTAGCTAGATTAATTCATTTAAAAATGTGACTGACTCTTTCTGTTGATAGTAATGAAATATGTGTATGTGTACACAAATATTATGTTATGCAACATTTGTCATTATAATACAGAAATCATCTTAAAACACACTAACACAGACATGATACATAACATGTTATCTAGGATTACATTGCCCGTTATACAAGTTTGTAATGCATGCCAATGTCTATTACAACAGTTAGGTTTACATTCTTATATTTAAGTGTCAAAAAAGAACAAAAATTAACTTCCGAAAGAAAAGCTGTGAATTCTATGAATAAATTATAAACAGTTGATAATCTAGCAGACAAGTAGTGTGCATTTTCGATATTGTCCGCTGGTTATTGACATTTGCACTGTTTGAGTCCAAGTATTCTGAAAAACGAAAGTGACAGTTTTAGTTTAGTTTTAGTTGCTGTCATAAACGACTAATTGGATTTGTAGATTTCATTGTTACATAATGTTTATTTTAGGAACTAGTACTAAATTTAAAACGTTTCTTAACGTTATATGTAATGGAATACTAAATATTGCATCATCGAAAATGTTGATATATTAAAGTGAAGAAGAATATATTTAATTTATTCACACACACACACACACAAAAAAAAAAAAATAATAAAAAAAAAATAAATAACACTAATGTCTAATGATTGAAACTACTAGAAATAGGGATTCGTTCGTTGAACAATGTATTTGTAAATGATATGAGATACAAAGTATAGCCTTGGGCATTCAATTATATATGTTAATTCAATAAAAAATACTTGAGTACATAGCAATTGCTGTAGACTGTCAGTACTACAATCGTTTTCTGTAAGTTGAAGATCACAGAGGTATAAACTAACTCTTTTGAAATTAAACAACGCGATGATTTTACATTTTATATCCTCGCATTTCCCCTATTTTAAGACGGCTTTTTATCTGCAGGTTCATTTGAAGTTGTCATATGCATTCATCGGAGATATTACATTTGCTTGCATTTGTTTTGAATGTTATTTTTGAATAATACTTAGCTAACAGGTTTATATGAAATGTCAAGTTTTGAGTAATTTTTTTTTCTCAAAATTTTACAATTTTACAATAGCCATCACGAGCTTATCGTTTTAATCTCCACTACCTTATATCGTTGCACCATGTTTAAATTCAAAGTTTCCCACATCTTTATGAAGGCTTATGAAGAATGTTTCATTTAATATCAATATATATTTGAAATATGTTTTTTATGTTAACTTAAATTAAATAAAAACGTTGTTTGCACTACAAAAGTTAAACAGCAACGTATAAACTAGCTTATTTGAAGCAGATTTGCGTGGGAATGTTAAGTTGCAGTCAGACGGTGCACATTTGAGGTACAGAACTTGTGATAGTTTTATAGGACAAGGTTGCGCACTATTGCACTTATTTTTAATGTCTATTAATAATTTAACTGTTTATTGGCAAATGCAGATTTAAAAAACTACTAAAATAAATACAATTTAATAAACCATAAACTTTAGGCAACCCATTCAATAAAAATAAAGTATCTATAAAGCAATTCTATCATGTATTTGCATGATGAAATAATCATTTTCTGTAGCATTGAAACTATTTCGAAATATATTTACATGCTGTTTTATGTGTTGTTAGTAATAAAGACGGGGGGTTCAATCAACAACGACGTCATAATAATGGGTAACAATCAATGACATATTTCTTTTAAAACAAAACTTGAAAGATAAAAAAAAATTTCCCTACATTTCTCTAGTTATTTACAAACTGCACATTTCATCTGCCTTCCAAAAGTTGTTTTCACAACACAATTCTGAATACTATTGAACGAACCAAAGGTTTTTAAATCTTTATTTGCAGTTAAATAAAGAAAAATATATTTATTACAACTATAGATTTGGTATACATATTTTTATTATTATCTTCTTGATAATAATTTTGTGAGGCTAATGTTGTAAAACAAAAATTGGTGAAAATATTGGTGTTTTTTTCCTTTAGTATCAATGTTCAATATCTACTGATTTTTTTTATATTTGCAATATGTAATTCAATGTATTGACAACACTCTATTAAGGAGGTAGACCTATGGTTAGGGACACAACTCTTATACATCATTGGAACGTTTGTATTCACCATTTCACATCAATCTTATATACGCATCAAAGTAACTTGGACGGATTTCACTCTGCTTCAAAAGAAAGCTTGAAAGGGTTTGGTGAAATTGAATACAATACAAACATATCTCTGATATTTAGAGTTATGTCCCTTTCCCTAGGTCTACCTGCTTAAACTGACTTTACTCCTTATTTCCTTTGCGACGACTCAATAGTTTATCCCATTTACAAAGCCTTTACAATAAAATTATGTATTTTGTACTTTAAGAAGTTAATAATAATAATAATAATAATAATAATAATAATAATAATAAATATATTTTATTTGACTATGACTGAGTAATTATGTTTGCTACTGCATGTATCGTTTAAGATATGTCAGATTGTCATTATTGCATATTATATTTTCATTAGAATGTATCGGCTGGTTTCACAAGTATAGTAAATTATTTATATCTTCTGTTAAGGATAATGAAACATTTTGCATTTAAAACAATCACCCTTATGTTCGCTAGTGGCATAGTGTTAATCATGCTGAGAATAATGTTTTTATGAGGAACAGCTTCGTTTCTCATAAATATTACATATCATTATTTTTCACTGAACATTCAATTAATTAACTACTCATCATTTCGGGGTATAATAAGTCTTAATATAATGGAATGGGTTCATATCTCATTGATATTTCACATCAATATTTTCATACCAAGTTTGAAGAGAAAATGTGCATAGCAAATTAACATTTAAAGTTTCATGTGTGACAAATAAAAGATAAAAAAAGAAATATACATCCTCCATTTCATAGTAAGCACGTTAGATAAGCATCAACGTGTATGTGCGTGTGCAAATAACATTCTTGGGAAAAGGTTCAGTTTTAAGCAAAACCGGGGAGTTCAAAGGCAAAAAGTAAGAAATCGACACTTATCGGCAACAATATTAAAAAAAAATACTGTTAATATTAATCATTGAAAGTAAGGAATTATTAACAATCACATTTAACTTTATAACATTCTAATATAGCTGTTGAATGTTTCTGTAAAATATAAAAATATTGAAACAATCATAAATGAATGAACTTGTAATGTACTAGAGTGAACCAGAATTTCCAAACTGACCAAGAGTTCTCCTACATACTTCGTGACTCCATTAAAAATTTACACCTACAAAGACTGAAGATTATATATTTATCTCCCTTGGTTGTCAAGGGGTTTAAATGATGATATTATTAGAGGACCTAAGGGGAATAAGCAATACATCTTTTTTGCTTTATTACACGGGTCCTTTGGAAATGTATAAATCAAAGACTAATTTTATAATACAATGTTGTATTCCGTAAGATTCATTGAATTTTTCCCGTAAATTATACCAGGATTATCTGTTATATTTTTTTCTGATTACGTCCTGGATATGAATATTTGATTTGTTTATTACAATATATATTCATATTACAAATCAGTATAAAGCGACAGCAAAAACAAACTAATCATCTAACATTAAAAACAACATACAAATGCTTATTGTGTTATTTAGAATCTTACATCAAGACAAGGCAAAAAATCGGTAATATTCTTAATATGGAATAAAATAACGAAACACTCGGGTTTCAAAGTTGAAAACATAGGGCATTTATTTTCTGCACACATGTCATTGTTTGTTTTTATAACAGACTTGTTCTGTGGTTTGGAGTACAATGATCATTTATATATATAGTATTGAATAATTACAAAAATAGTGATGCACTTATTCTACATTTTATCAATAAATCAAATTCATAAACTGGTAACATAAAAGCATTAAAATATGTCATTTTAATGATAACTGTATTGTCTTCGTTATGAAGGAAAAACATAAAGTTTTTGAATACATATGATTGTTGTTTGATATGAATGGATAGCATACAAAATATAAGCGTCATTGAGATAAGTACAATTATAGCATAAATACAAATAAATAGATTTGAGGAGATTCCTGATAAAAGTTTTCTTGTCAAATTTCGCTCAAACTAAAATATGATAAAAGCAGTCTTGATATACCTTGGTAAAATTGAACTAAATATATAAATGATAATATCATCAATAGAAGCGATTTCAATCACTAAAACGAAGTTTTTCTTGATTACTTGTTCCTTCTCAAAGTTTTAGGGGAGGACAGAGTTTCTCAGTTCATTTAAGTTTCCTCGCCTGGGTTTCATAAAAAAAAATCTTAAATTAATGTTTTCCTCAAAATCCTTGAGTTTTCCCTTAAATTTCCGATTTCAAGTTTTTTGATTGGTCTGAATTTGAATTGAGAAAATATTTGGAGAAAATCTCAATTTTAGATTTTTTTCCAGAAATCGGGTACTGTTTGCTTTCTCATGATATTTTGTTGCTGTTGTCATTTTAGTGACCGGTTTCGTGATTCGGTATTTTCTTTCTGTGGATTGGTTCACAAATTGTGTCAATCCTTTCAGGTCATTTAACTACAATTTTTAAAGAGACCACAATAATAACATTTTAAGTGCAACGCTATCAACAACATTCATTGATATAACACAAGATATTATACGAATAAAAAAAATACACATTGAATTACTTCCTAAAGGTATTGAAAAGTATCAGATCATTTTTTACACGCAACTTTTACCCATGTTTAATCATCAAATACAGTCATGAAAATGCCAGCGTAAGGAGAATATTGACGAAAAGTTTAATATGGAAATTAAAAAACGCACAATGAGAAAAATATGTAAATATTCCACACTTTATAGAAAACGTAAAACAAATTTTCCGTACAAACAATAAATTAACGAAATTATACTTATAAAATATAACGAATTTAACCGGTTGTGATTTTGAATTGTTTATGCTTCATCTGAAATTGAAAATAGTTTACTGGTAAACACCAATCCAGATGATGATGCATCACGATTTATTGCATTTTCTTAATCTGCAAACACATTCTGAAGTAATCATACATCAAAATTAACTATATTGGTTTTCTCCTAGTATATTGATACAATTCAAGAAATCTCTCAGAACGAAATCCCAGTCAAATTAAAATGTGCCTTATTCTGAATTTCTTAATTAAACCTATCTTAATTTGCAAGTTGTGATACTGATAATTTATATATACGATACACCCAGATTAAAACACAAAAGTGGAAATAAGTTTTTATCTTCAAATATATAAAAATAATGATGAAGTAATACGAAGGCGCAAACAATGGATGACGATTAGATAAAACAACATCGGTATTACGGAAGAAGCATAATCAACACAAACCGACGGAATAGGTAGGTGCTGTGAAAGAACTAATTCCTGCTTCTTATTGGTTTCCACAGACTCTTTCCATCAGTTTGTGTGAAAAGTCAAAGATGAAGAAAAACGATCATTTCTTCCACTACCGTTTGTCAGCAAAGGTATAGATGCAATTAATTTGGCTAAAATCCTCCATCACAAAAACGTTACCAACAAAATTCCTCCATATTTCAAAGACAAATCCATACCAATTATTTCATATTCCTATACTTCAACCATTGTATCCAAAATTTTCAATTATAAAAGGCTATTTCAGAACCTCGAGATTGAGGACTTCAAGGCTAAACCACCTGTTCTTGCAAAAATTCTCCATTGAAATATGGTCCTTCCTGTCACGTCGTTACGGGAGATATGTCCATCAACGAAAACGAATCTTTGCGTAATATCCTTTCTAAAGGCCCCAAGTACCCTGAACCGCCCTACATGAATTGGAATTATAACTTTAAATTTCTAATGGATGCCGTGGAGAATTAGGCAAAAAAATGATAAAACGAGAACAAGAAAACATTGATTCTCTGTCAGAGTGGTTAAAGGCCGTGAGGTCTTTAATT
The DNA here is from genome assembly GCA_037379345.1 of Perna viridis. Classification (NCBI taxonomy): domain Eukaryota; kingdom Metazoa; phylum Mollusca; class Bivalvia; order Mytilida; family Mytilidae; genus Perna; species Perna viridis. The sequence goes on along the minus strand of CM074511.1, from coordinate 5,413,298 downwards.
TTGCAACAAATGAAAGTTTTAAGTAGGTCAATGAGTGCCAATGCTACATTAGTCTTCAAAGACACCGATGTAGCAAAAACATTGTCTACTATACATGACAAATATGTTGTTATACCAGCAGACAAAGTCCAAACAACATCTTTGTCTGCAAAAAGTTTTACATCCAATGTTTATTATCAGAGGTAACCTCTTTTAAAACTTTTAAGTTCTCTAATCATAGCTGTGAAAAAGGGTTTGCAGTCCTACCACAACACTTGTTACTCCCGTAGTGGTATTAATTCAATGTGGATCATGAAAAATTCGAAAGAATTTTGGAGACAATCAGTTTAAGAATATTGTCAGAAGATAATAGCATTAAAACCTATGATTTTTCAACTCTGTATACTTCTATTCCACATACTCAGTGAAAATCTCTACATAAAAACATTATACATCATTGTTTTTCATAAAAAGATGGTACGGTGTACACCTAAATACAAATGTATAGTTCTTGGTAGAGATTCCTCATACTTTGTAAGAAATAATTCCAAATCATCTTCCAAATATGCCGAATTAGATGTTTACAAAATGCTGGAATTTTTAATCGACAACATATTTGGCCAGTGTGGTGGGACGAGTTTTTCAACAAACAGTCGACATTCCAATGGGAACAAATTGTGCTCCTCTACTTGCTGACATATTCCTTCACTCTTATGAGGCTGACTTTATAGCTGATAAGATCCGAAAGAAATAATATCTTTTGGCTATATCCTTTAATCTCAATTTCCGTTATATAGAGCACATATTATCTTTAAACAATCCTAATTTTGGGGACATCGCCTCCTCCCCAAAGAACTTGAGATAAAGGATAATGCAGACACTGTGTAGTTAGCCTCATATCTAGACCTGCACTTAGAAATCGATGGTAAAGGAAAACTATTGACCAAACTTTACGACAAAAGTGATGACTTTTCATTCAAAATTCTCAACTTTCCTTTCATCTTTGGCAATATCCCTTCAGCACCTGCGAATGGAGTGTTCATATCACAACTCATACGCTATGCCTGAGGTTGCCGCGACTACGGATACTTTTTGTATCGCGCTAGAATTCTAACAAATAGGCTTCTGGAGCAGGGTTATGTTGCTTTAAGATTGAAGTCATCACTATAAAAGTTTTATGGTTGTCAACATCAACTCGTGGATCGTTACGGTGTATCCATCTGCGGCATAAAAACTGATTTGTTCAACGTGTCATAGTTTTTTTCCTCTTTCGTCTACCCCGGACTTGACTTTTAATGTTTCAGTTCTGTTACACAATTAACAAGGCTCCAAAGTGGCTTCAAAACATAGTTAATACGTACAAAATTAAGGACAAATAAATGCGTTTCAGAAAAAAAACAGTTTGATCACAAAAATAAATAAATAAATCACAAGTTTTTCCATTTGTGCGACTTTTTTCAGTGAGGAATAAAAAAGCAACAAACAACAAACAAAACAAAAACAAAATGAGAAACACACCTTGCGAATATATTACGACAGCTAGACTGGCAATTCAAAACCTGCGAGACCAGACTGGTCATCCCGTGCAAAGGTGTGTTGAAATCGATTTTTTTTGCCAATCAGACCACAACCACTTTACAGTTCGCATTTCCGCAAATAAATCAATCATAACGATTCTAGACATTTGTCATCGTGTATATTGTTCCTGTCTCATCTGGTATATATGCATAACTTGGTATAACGTAGTATATACAATATGTTGAGAAATATAACACATCGTAGGCTTCCAAACACCACTGGTATCTGAGCATTATGTCGTAATTAGGTACTGCAATATATCTTTTTTAACTTTGAAGATATAGATCGTATACAAATTAAAGGACGGAATGGAATGGAACAAACTTTAATTGAAAAAGTATCCTTTATTCCGTATTTATCTTTCGAGGTATGTATTTCTTTTGGACTGTGTACATATCTTCCGGGATGGCCGGTGTATCACGTGACTATTTGAAATTGTCTTTATTATATGCTTTCTCTTATATGATAATTCATTTCGATGAACCAACAATTAAATATATGACATATTATAGAAGTTTCGTTCGGAAAGCATTAAAATGCTTGCCAGGAGCTCAAAATATTAGAGCGTTTAATGAGATCCCAAGTCGAAACAGGATATATAACTGTTCATCGAGTAGAGTACTTTAATAACGTGATTGGATACAATTTCATCCCCGTGGTGATCCTCTATTTAAGTACTCACTGCATGACGTCAGAGATAAACGTATTGAAAGTACATCGAATTAAACGAACATAATCATTTGATTCATATTACAATAGGTGATAATTTCTTCCGATTGATAAAACTTATATCTACTCAAACATAATAGATGAAGCATAAAACATAATAATAAGTACAAATAATGATGCATAATGCCTTGTAAAAGATAGTTTACAGAAATATTTCATCTTTTCGTTATCCTTCCTGTGCGGTACAACAATTTGTCGAATATGAAAAAAATGTTTTCCAGTCGGGGTACACGTGAAAATAAGAGACAAATGCAAGAACAAAATGTTTTCGTAAAGATTATATGATAAAGTTTGACAGGCTTATGGTCTGTTATTTCTTCAACTCTGTTAACAACAAAGAACTATAATTATCTACATGATTGAGATAAAGTGAATCTCTTCACTCGTTGAAAGTCAAGTAGCATGCATGCTGTTGCAGTTACCTATTACTTTATTTATAAAAATAGGTTAAAGTTACACCATTCAAACACTCGTTTAAATTTAAATATGACGACTTAGTTTTTTTTCAAAACTGTGTGAGAAACTAAAATATTGAAATGAAGTTTATGTTATATTTGAGATAGCTAAAAGCTTAACGAAATAAAGAAAAAAAAAACAATTAAATCTATTACCGAACGATATTAAAATGCCATTTCAATAACTTTATTACCAACAACAAGAACAGCACAGGTGCGTATTACATAACTTTCAGTACTCACGTTATTTTACATTTTAATTGTTATTATATATTAATGCAATGTCTTATTATTATGAAATTTAGACCGCTTTTCCGCATTCATTTAGCTTTTTCTTATCTACTAAAAGTTTTTTTTTTTAATTAATAATAGACAGTTTAAAATCTCTTATTTTTGTCACTTTTTTTCTAATTTCCGTTTACGATATTGTTCTATAGAGATATTTCTGTCAATAGGTGTAGCTTTTCGGCACCTGCGTATGGAGTGTTCATATCACAACTCATACGTTATGCCAGAGCTTGCAGAAACTACGCTGACTTTTTGTATCGCGCTAGAACTCTAACAAATGGGCTTCTGGAACAGGGTTATGTTGCTACAAGATTAAAGTCATCACTAAAGAGGTTTTATGGTCGTCATCATGGATCGTTATGGTGTATCCATCTGCACCATGAAAACTGATTTGTTCAACGGGTCAAAGGTTTCCTTTCCTCGTTTGTCTACCCCGGACTTGACTTTTCATGAGCAACTCGGCGGGTGTTTTTAGAAAAGCAGAACATGCTAACCCTACCGGTGCACCTGGTCCATGCTCCCAGTTTTTAGTGGAGTCCGAATTGCTCATTTGCTTTTGTTACTTTGTATGTATGATTTTAGTTACTTTATGTTCTTTGTTGTGTATGTCTGTTTTCCATGTCTAGTCTTTGTCCCTGGATTACATTCTTTTGATTACCGCTATAACCTTCGTGGTTCCCTTGATTACTATTTTAAGAGTCGAAATAAAAGTATGGATAAGTCAATTTTAGAAATAGATTTAGACAAATAAAAAACGCTGCTTCTAAATGACATCCATTCTTTCGATTGTAATAAGTAGGTAGAGATCCCTCATACTTCGTGAAAAATAATTTCAAATCATCTTCCGTGACTTTAGTTATATATCAGATCTGCGAATGTTGAAATGTAGAGTGAAACCTGTCTGTACTTGAAAGATGTTCAGTTATGCAAGGTCGAAAATACATATGAATTGATATAATGGAACTTTTAAAAGTATCTGCTTTATACAGGTATTCGGATTATTCATGGTTCGGTTTAGACAGGTTTCACTGTACAAAAAACGAGGTGTCTATTACGGTATAACGAAAATCAAGCAATACCTTGTTGGGATATTTGTGTTCGTCTTCAATGTCTTATGAATATTTAATGGAGAGCTGTCTGTTTGTAAAGGTTTGACTGAATACAATGTTAACGAAATTTCTGACATGAAATTGAATGTTAGTACAAGTGTGAATAATAATCAAATCGAATAAAGGTGTAGCTTTCTATCAACACAATGTGTTTGTTTTACAGGTAATGTTATGGTGTTATTTGCCATCATAAAGAGTGCCAGACTACGAAGCTTAACCAACTTTTTCCTTGCAAACTTAGCAGTGGCTGATTTTTGGATTGGTGTATTCTGTGTGTTGCCAACTCTTTCAACATTTTTTTCACAAAAATGGATATTAGGACGGGTGGGTATTTTTTGCTTAAAATATTGTTCATTTCTTATCACTCCTAAAAACTAAGATTGCTACTGTCCGTAACACTTAACCAGCACAAAAGCGTTTTCAATTTGTAGATTGCGTTTTATTTCGATTTTATTTCTAAAAAATTGTCCGATTCTATTATCAGTATTTATAATGTTGTTGTAATATACTTTTATTTTCGGTTAACCAATATATACTTTTATTTTCGGTTAACCAATATATACTTTTATTTTCGGTTAACCAATATATACTTTATTCATGTTTTTTTTCAATACATGCAATATGCTTACACGTATTCAACATCAAGTCTTTTTTCACACGGATGTGCTATCTGATTGGAACAACAAGAAGCACAATTTTGTGCATGTGGCGTTCTAAAGATAGGAATAGTATTATTTTCAGTATTTTCAGGAATGTGCTTTTCATCCAATATTAATCCATATATAATATATAAAGTAAGAACACTATGCTATGTCTGTTTTTAAAAATATTTAGCGTGGTAAGTTAATGGAACTTTTATGTTAAGAGACAAATGTTTCAAAGACTCACGTGTCAAGTACAAGACATCAGTTTTAAAGAGAATACCATGTTTACATTTTCCTATAATGCAAGCAATAATGTATCCTTGGTGAATAGACACAAATATCATTTTTAGGAATTTCTATTTTTCTCTAATAAGTGTCTGTTCTCTTACAGGCAATGTGTAAGATTTACTATTTCGTCTGGAACATGTCATATACGGCGTCGATTGTTATTCTGACTGCAATAGCAACAGAGAGATATATTGCCATACGTTTCCCACTGAGGGCAAGAAAATGTATTACTCAAAGGCGACTTTTCTTCGTGCAAGGTTTCATTTGGATGATTGCAGCTGTTTACGGGACACCATATCTATTTATATTTGATCTCCAAGAATATGTTGTTGGTGGTGTAACAAATTCTTACTGCTTTTATAATTATAATATGGTTAATATGAAAGCGTTAGTTACCACGAACTTTATAATATGGTATTTAGTTCCGCTAGTACTAATGTCCTATATGTACTGCAGAATAGGGATATCCCTTTGGAAGGTCAGTAAAACAAACATGACACCAAAAGCTCCAAAGGTAACGGAGGTACAACATGAGGATTCCTATTATTCGACATCTTCATCTGAAGGACAAGGACGAAAGAAATCTATTCGCTTAAAACGACTTCTACCAAATTCTTCAAAAGAGCATAGAGATAGTTGTACCTTCTGCATCAGTCAGAGAAGTTCTAGAAGTGACTGTAACGGAAAGCGTAAAAGAGATTCAAGGCAGTGTTCCTGTGAAAAGATTGAAGCAGAAAGAAACTCGAGTTCATCTTCATGTGACATAAACACAAACCATTCAAAACATAATGGAAATGTTTCCTTTATCGATTATAAAACATCGCGAGAATGTAATGTTCCGAAGTTGAGGGTGTACTTTAACACGGAACAGACACGGATGAACTGCTCTCGTGCGGTGAGAAGCAGGCGAAGAGTTATTCGTCTGCTGGTTGCGGTAGTAATTTCATTTGCTGTATGTGTATTACCGCATCACATTCGCATTTTGCTTCATTTTTGGAAAGTGCCTATGTATGATTATGAGAGAATTTTGTCTCCAGTGTCTTTTCTAATACTTTACTTAAATAGCGCACTTAATCCTATATTATATGCTCTTTTCTCGGCGAATTTCAGAAAAAGTTTCAAGGAGTCGATACCATGCCGTCGTAAACGACGCCATATTCCATTCTTTCAGCAACAGGACACAATGAGAAGTGGCAGTTGTTAGTCAACATTGTAAAACAGTTTCATTTTCACTTAAAATGATATTCATTCCTGTGAAATGAAGAAGACGGTAATCAATTCAAACGTTAACCAAATCATAAACATCTTATTGTGAAAGAGGGTTAGTTGCTTGAGCTTATCTTCATATCATGTGTACATATATAACATGAAATTAATTTATGAAATGCAAAACTAGAAAAGCAATAATTTATCGACAAAAAAAAAACAAACAAAAAAAAAAACAAACAAACAAACAAAAAACAAAAAACAAAAAAAAAACAAAAAACAAAAAACAAAAAAACAAAAAAAAAAAAACAAAGAAGAAAAAATTCCGTGCTTGAAAATCTATAAACACAAAATAAATACCGACGAACATTAATGCAAAATATTATCAATATTTTACAGTTATATTATATATAAAAGAAAGAGTGATTAAGGGAACAAAGATTCAAGCGGAAACCAAAAGAATGTAATCCAGGGTCAAAGACCAGACATGGAAAACAGACAAAGCATATAATAACCAAAATAATACATACAAAGTAACAAAAGTAAATGAGCAATTCAGACTCCACTAAAAACTGGGGGCATACACCAGGTGCATAACACATCTGTAGTGATATCCCGTACTTTCGACTTTCGTTGTGTACATATGCATTAGAATGTACTCTTTGATTCAATTTGATCATGTTAACCAAATATTTAAGTAACAAAATATACTTCATTCTGACTAAGAATTTCTCTATTTTTACTTTGAAACATGCCGGTTTTATAAAGACATTCTAAACGACTTTGTAATGGGATTTACAAGCATCGTAACTTATGGCCTGAAATTTAATAAACGTATATCAATGTAACTTCGAAACATGCAAATCAATTCTTTCATTTAACGCTTATTGTTATATTGTTATAGCAAAATAGGCACTAGAGACAATGAAGCGCCTTTTTATGGTAAAGACTGTCTTTCCGAAAGGAAATGTGAAATGTAAAATATGTCTACTTTGGCTCAATATGATGCTCAACAACGATAATGGTATCGTCATATTTTCGATGTAACTAATTATGTAACAAATATTCAAATAAAACTATTTTACGATTGCTGTCTTTGTTCTTTACCAAAACAAATTTGACTGATGAATATGTTGTCGATCATAAATTCAAACATTTTGAAAACATCTTCTCTATATTTGAAAGATGATTAGGATTTTTTTGGTCAAATCTCTTCCAAGAACTACATATTTGTGTCTAAATGTACCACTTTTTTTTGAGTCGGGATTTTAACTGAGTGTGGGGAATGGAAAGGTAAAGAATTGAAAAATTATAGATTTTAATGATATTGTATTCTGATAATAATCTTGAATTGAGGGTTTCCAGAACATCTTTCAATTTTTCAGGATCCAAATTGAATTAATACCATTGCGAGCGTAACAAGTGTCGTGTTTGGATGATATTAAAACTTGAAGACATTAAGAGTACTTGCATATTAATTTGCACGTAATATATAAATTATTTTAATTGCATCACGTGACCAGAGAACGGTCAATACATTTTATATTTTCCGTTGTTTAATTTGTGGATTTTATACATATAAACACAATGCAGTAGATTTTAACATCAATAAATTCTTTTATTTTACATTTGTTTTATTTTTAACAGATCATCCGTGATTTTACATAATAAAATTGCGTTCAGATCGGTAACCGGTCATCTTTTATCGATTCGTCAGCGATCAATAAGTCAGCGGTTATCGATCCCTGAAATCGTTGCGCGGATCGGTTCAGGGACTGTACACGATCTTCTGCAAAAAATAGAAGAAAAAAACTAACCCCACAAGACAGGAACGCGGTCATATTACTAAACTGCCATATAGTGGAATAATCAAAGAATGTTAAAACTACAGAGGCATTTACTATCATTTGTAGTTCAATTATCAGACTATTGAAGGCTACAGAGCAAAAAGCTTAAATACAATGTACCTAGCGTCAGAAGGGATCAATCATACACAACAAAGAGCAGTAATTAAGAATAATATTCGTACATTCACTAGAATGGAACACCTCCTTATTTTTCAGACTTCGAAAAAAGCTTTTGACAGTATAAATAGAAAGATAATTACGAATTGCAGTATTGCACTATTACCGTTTAAGTACATTAACATAATCATTAACTCTTATAACAAAATGCGATGTAGAGTCTTACATGAAGTTCAGCAGATAAAAGGTTTTTTACGGACATAAGTAAAAAAAAACGTTGCTTTCTATTGCTTTTTTTCGTTCTCGTTGCGATTCAATTATCATGCGAAATACAACTCAAAGGACAAAAATAGAAACAAAACAACAAACAAAAAACGATGTAATTGAATAAAAAAGGAATCCAGTGGACAATGTCAGCATCGGTTGTATGAACTGAAACTCGCTTATGATATTTCTTTAGTCTCCAATACTCATCAACCAATGCATGATCCAACATGTCCTCTTGCAGCAACACTAATTGCTGTTAGAAAAACATGTTTGACCTGGGACCAATTGAAAGCAAGACAACTCAAAAAGTAAACAAAATATTAAATGTACTAATCTGACAGAAGTAGAGGCTTTCACTTACTCAGGAACCAGTTTGAATACTGAAGAAGGCACTGATGCTGTTGGTGTCTAGAATGAAAGAAACAAAGCCAGGATAACTGGATAATTATTTAACATACTGGAAAAGTATGGAACCTGAAGAACATCTGAGGAACATCTGAAGAAGCATAGTGATGAAGCATTTTTTAGTTCAAATATAAAATATGTGCCTTTAAATGGGCACAAACATCGAGTTCAATAAAACGATTAAAAGTAAATTCAAAGATCCAACTACTTTCTGCAGAAAAACGTAATCACAGAAAGACTTAATATATAGATAAAAAAAAACAAATGACGAATTGTAAATTATAGGCCACATACTGTAAAAACCACTCAGCAGCACCACAAGACAATCTCTCAAACCCTTCCACATCAGCGTCTGGTTACTGTGGGATAGGTAAACACAATTATATACATCAAGAATCAATTCAAAAATGTCTGAGTCCCTTGTTACAACGGAGGAAACTCAATATAAATTACACGAATGTACAAACTAATGACTAATAGCAGTCAACAGACTATTAATTTCTATGCAAAGACCCTATGAGCGAATCAATGTTAATACCGACAAATGTTATCCTTAATTATTTGACAACAATATCATAACTATATCCCTAACGAATGAGCATATGGTTTACGAGCTTGTGATATGGAAACCTTTGTAGTAGAAATTTCTCGGTTATATAAAGATTCCTTTAAAATCTGAAAATTATTACAAATACAAGCAAATCGAACCAACTGTGATATGTCCACACTATATGATGGTGCCAAGGGTCGTCACAATATTAAAACGGATAGTTGACAATAGGTAATGATAAATCATCCTTTTTATCGTGAAGTTTAGTATTAAGTTTACCATAAAAGATATCAATACCAAGATCAAGAAACGGACATAATTTATTATCAATATTTACTTTACTCAAACATAATTCTTTAGGATATGTATCTTTAGTACAGATATTGAGATAATTGTTGTTTAGAGCCAAAATATCGTCCAAATATCGAATGTGTTACAAATTGTTCCACCAAATGTTGTTTGGAAGGGTCTTTATTCATTCTAGCCATAAATTGTGATTTGTAACAGTGCAAAAACAAAAAAGAAGTTCAAAAGATAAAAAAGAAGGGCTTGCACCCGTGAGAAAATAATATCTACATCAAACATTATTTCCTTCCGATGTGAAAATATTCGAAACGAATAAAAAATAAAGGAACTAAAAAGCTGTCTATCAAGACTAGCAAATAACACGGTTAACCAATATTCATTTGTTGAATAACGTGAGGTTTCTGTTCATCCGAACATTATTTCAGTAGAAAATCAAAATATCTAGGTATTTAATTGCATTTATCATAACACAATCGACACCAATTAACCAGTATCAGTAACTGAACTTTGAATTGTAAAACAAAAATGAAATGTTGCTTTAAACATACATGTAAAGCATTTTTTTTTCGGAAAGACATTAGTTGTGTTCTTACTGTATGCCTTATCATGTTCTTTGGTTCTCAGCCCTGTATGGGAAGAATTGGAATCTATATAGGAATAACTATTTCGCTGTGTATCATATTGTTTTGGTGACAGTTGCAGTCTTCGCCGTAGTGTGATGGTCTCAACATCATTCATTGAAGATCCATGGGTCACATTTATCATCTTGGTGTCGTTGTCTCTTTGATATATACACCATAAATAATTTCATTATATGTATGATTCGTTTTAATTTTGACTATTTGCCAGTCTTTTATATTGCTTCAGCATGTTCCGCTCCAACTGCTCATATTAATATGAGATTAAATGATTAATTATAAAAATATTTTAAAAAATGCGTTAATGATTTTTATCCAATAAAAGTTATCTTAATATTCCATAAGTCTAATAAAGTACTGAAGGAGAGACTTTGCCTTGTAATTGTGCGTATTCATGCTCACCAAGCTCCCAATTATAATGAAATATATGCTATAGTTCACTTTTTGCAGGTTCATCACTATCATTCCTTTTTGGTGATTTTAATATAGTTACGGAAATTGCAAGTACTTGAATGTTAGTACTTTAAAAATGATGTCGAGTTTCGAATCCTATACATTTCAAAAACAATAAGCCTTTTAAGATCTTTTTACTACATATACCTCAATATAAGTTTTATTATTTTTTCGTGAACACCATGTAAACAAATGGTCCAATCCATTCATAATTATGATCGACTCAAAAATGGCCTGAAACAATGTGGAGACGTCATACATACAACCTCGCCTGAAAGTTCATCAATGAAGTTATATTTTGGGAAAAAAAACAGAACTGTGTTTGTTTAATGCCAAGCTTTAAAATTATGCATGTCTACACAAAAGTGCTATAAGGATTTGCTTGAGTATACTCTCCTGAATTACTTCCAAAGTGACTATTTGGCATTCAAACAAATTTAAACTTTTCACCATACATTCATTCAAGAGCTTGCACACTAAACTAACATTTTCTAGTATCAATATGTATTTTCACAATTGAAAAATTTCGTAATTTTACTCAGTGAATTCACTGGTTCTATTTTCCTGAGAAAGCGCTGTAAATATTTGTTGGTAAACAAGCAAAAATATACCAATAATGAATCCTACATAGGTCTACAAAATATCCCCGGAGAAAAGGAAGCTATGCTTGTCAATTGCCCACTATAACTTAACAATAATCAGCGACAGAAATCTGTTCGTTGTAAAAAAAATGCCTTGAACTTGTCACAGTGGAGACATCTATCAAGAAAAATCTTTAAAGCTTTTTGTCGTTCTGAAATCAAAGATTAAAGGACTTCCTTTTCCTTTTTATGACATTTTATTCAAACTTTTATTGTGTGCGATGACCATCAGAGTTATAAAAATGGTCAAGACCCTAGCCATTCAGACTGATAAAAAGATCTGTAAGTTTAGGAAAAAAACATCTCAAATGTTGTAGTATTTGCTATATTTTGTGTAAATTATTTTATATAAAGAAAAAAAATGCAGTTACTGAAATTCAATGATGTTATTTAGATCTGAATTTTACTTGTACATTTGCCACATTAAATATGTTGTGAGATGAAATTGGCAATAACTGACTCATATTAAAATTGAAAATGGTTCTAACTTTGTCATATCCAAAATTTTCCATAATCGGTTCAAAGTCGTTTTATAAGTATATTAACACATAAAACAAGGAAAACAGTCATTTTCATCCGTTTATCTTTTCCTCATAAATTCAATGCTAAATGACGATATGATACTGTCTAGACATTCTGAATTAGATATCAAATCACGAACGGCATAATTAGGCTAAATTATCCCTCAAAATATATAACAGAACATATGAACAGTCTCTACTAGTATTAGATATTTGAATTACTTCATATATCAGAAGTTTTTATCTTTCATCAGATAATGTGCGTGATTGTTTGGTTTGCAGAATGTGACCCGCAATAAAAAAAGGACTTATTACAGATTTTTTTTAAAGATTTGTATTCAATACTGATGCTTTTCTTTTGAAATAAAATTTTAAAAACATATTTCACCTCAATAAGTTCACATGTAGATAGTAGTTACACTTTAAGATGTTTTGGCGACTTTGTAGACGTTGTAAATTGATACAGAGGTATGCAATTTTATTTAAGATTTTGCCGTATTCAAGTTCTTGAAATTAGAACTAAAACCAGCCGCGAAAATGTCTGAATAAAATGGCCTAGTTATAAAACATATATATTGTTTTTCATAGATTGATATCTTTTGAAATTGATTTTTGTTTACTTGCTAATGATTTTTTTTCTACATTAAAAGGAATAGAAAATGCAAGATCCCATGGGAGAAAAAATATTTTTCGTTCAGTGTTACAACTTAATGTACAAAGACAAGAAAGCATATTCCTTTTGATATATTCTTTTTGACAACTGTTTGATCATAGAACTGAACGCTGGAAATATAGTTTATTTCAAACTTTTAGCCGTATACACGATTTGAACACAAACAATCTTACTTGTTGTATTCAATAATAATAATCGTTGTGGTGCGATAGGTTGTGCGGCTTTTTTTTTTAATTTTGGTATTAAAATACGTATATCACTTATTTCGTCAATTATTTGTACATTGTTTACAACAAAAAGATAAAAAAAAACCATCCTAACAAACCAACACATAAAACACAAAAGCGATAAAAGTAATATAATGAATTCAGAATACTTTAAAACTTAAGCATGTCACAAAATATTTCACATGTAATTCTTAAAATTGTCTGTAAAAAAAAGTAAGCAAGACAAGTTTCGCAATTTTGTTTTATATCAACAATTAATTCTAGTCATCATCCTATATAAACATTAAATAAAGACATATCAATATGCTAAAGAAAAGACAAAACAGCCAATAATTATTGACAAGATGATTAAAAGAGTAATAAAGGAAACCATGACATGAGAGGAAACCACAGGAACATATTCCAAAGATAAATACTAGACAGGGAATAAGGGTAATAACATAATTACCGAACGCTAATCCGATTCATAATCAAGTCAAGTCCAAAATAAACCTGGCAAAATAGATATTACACAACCGGAGCAGCTGGTACCGCAACACTCGGTGGATGTTTCTTGAAAAGCAGAGGACGCTTACCCTACCGGTGCCCTTGGTCCATGCTCCAAGTTTTTAGTGGAGTCCGAGTTGCTCATTTGCTTTTTTTACTTTGTATGTATGATTTTAGTTACTTTATGTTCTTTGTTGTGTATGTCTTTTTTCCATGTCTGGTCTTTGTCCCTGGATTACATTCTTTTGATTACCGATATAACCTTGGTTCCCTTGATTACTCCTTGACTTGGTACAGGAACTTCAAATATGCACACATAACAAAGAAAATGAAATAACCGAAGTAACAAGTCAACAAAAGTAATAGAGCCACCCAGACTCCACTTAAAACTGGGAACATGGACCAGGTGCACCGTTACGGTAAGTGTTCTCTTTTTTTATTTATCTACAAACATCTGCCAATGTGGTCATGAACAATCATATGTACAGAATCGTTTGTTTTTGTTCTTGTTGGGTTGTGTTTTGTTCTGTTTTTGTTTGTTTGTTTGTTTTGTTGTTTTGTTTTGTTTTTGTTTGGGGCATTTCTAAGAAAGCAAGGAAATCAAGGGAACTAGGATTTGAACGTAAATCAAAAAGAACACCAGGAATAGACAATGAAGAAAGACACAACAAATTACATAAACCAAAGAATCACGAACAACACGTAGAAATAAAGTACATAATTCAATTTATCTTCTGTAAAAAGAACAAAAATGAATTTTTATAGTGACTGTTTTGATATGTGAATGTGAAAATCTCTTCAAAAGCAGGTCCATTACTTTTTTGTAATACATAACAGTACTTAAATCAGGTTTGTTATTTCTGTAATGATTTAGTTCAACAAACTTCGTTATTTAGTGCAAAGCAAAAATGTGTTTAAGTTAATGCGAAAGGCATCTTTTTGAACGCAACGGTTTGTTTTTGTGTTAAAATAATTTCAAGATATGACATTTCTTGACCTCTTACTAAAGAAATCTTCGTATATTAAATCTAATGTCGTGTATTTTAGCGTTTTTTTTAGATTTATGATTGTAAATTATTTAAAAAATACAAATTCAAATAATTCAATCAAAATTGTGGTAAAATAACACATTTCCTCCGTTTGATTATCTATGGTATCGTGTGTGCCATTTTAAGTCGACCGTGAAAAACTAGCTTTTCACAAGGCTATTATTAAGAAAAAGAAGCGAGTGGCACATCCATGTACAATAACAAAAGTAAACGAGCAAATCGAGCCCCACTAAAAACTACACTAAAAACTAAAATCATATATGTTTGCAAAATGCACCTTCATGCTTACCCTACCGGTGCACCTGGTCCATGCTCCCAGTTTTAGTTGAGTCCGAGTTGCTCAGTTGCTTTTGTTACTTTGTATGTATGGTTTTAGTTACTTTATGTTCCTTGTTGTGTATGTCTGTTTTCCATGTCTGGTCTTTGTCTCTGGATTACATTCTTTTGATTACCGATATAAGCTTGGTTCCCTTGATTACTCTTTTATATAAGAAACCTATGGACAACATATAAATACAAATGATTTTAATTTATTTTTCAGAAATTAACTCATAAGTCAGAAACATATAACGAGAATAGTTAAGGTGTATATGTCAAAGAGACAACAACACAACCGGGATTAAAATGTCAATCTAAGTCCACCCGTTGGTTTTTACTGAACGACAAGGAACCCCTCATACCACAGGGCAGGCTGCAGCTGGCCCCAAAAACATCATTATACACAGGTACAATATAGTTGCCCTATTTACTCAAGTAATATAGAAAAAAGGTGAGAACTAAACAAGACATACAGAAACCAGAAATTCCTGAATTGGGACAGGCAAAAAAAATGCGACGGTGTTAAACTATTTTGGCGTTATCACAACCTTCCGCCTTTAACATCTGGCCACTGTGGAAAAATATTACACACCTAAAAATCAGTTCAAAAAATGTCTGAGTCCCTTGTTAAAATGGAAACAATGGAAAAGAATATAAATTATACAAATGTACAAACTATGGACTACTAGTAGTTAACTGACATGCCAGCTCCAGACCAATTTAAACCTACAAAAAGTTTTATCCCCATCGTATGTAAAATCAACCTCAATTCTTCCGATGCGGGATTGAGAACCACGGTACATCATAAATCATACGATAAGGACACATAAATCAAACCAAGATAGTTGACAATAGGGAATGAACAATCATCCCTTTAATTGTAAATTTTAGAATTAAGCTTACAATGATCGATATGAATACTAAGATCAAGAAACAAACATTCTTTTTTCCTTATATTACGTCATTAAAAGGCTTTGAGATCACAACTGGGGTTGATTTCCGATTGATTTATGAGCAGTATACGACTTATAAAACTTCCATACTACTGGACTTAAAAAGGTAGCGACGAGTTTGTGTGTGTTCACAATTTCCCTTTCTGAAAATTTGGTCAGCTTGAATGTTCGTTAATTCGAAATTCTTTTTGTAGAATTTCAATTTAAGATTTACAACAAATAACAATATTATTTGCAGCTTTACCTGCAGGAACAAATACAATTCCTGAGTTATTTTAATTCGTGTGTATTCGGGAAATACGGCTTTCATTTTGTTTAATAAGAGAATGTGTTTTTTATATGTTTTTCCAGGGGGTCCTAATTACATGAGAAAAAAAATATTTGCAATTTTTCTATTTGTGATTGCCAATGTCATCAATGTGTCAACCACAAAAAGCAAAGCAACGAACAATTTAACTTCTACAGGTCACCACACCATCTTCAATGATGGGCAAAACCCATATTATTAAGCGAGCTTAAGTGAAAATCTGTAATAATAATCTGTTAAAAACATAAAACGAATAATGACTTGTTAAAAGCACAATGCTCTATAAATAGTATGTAATTTGCTGCGATGGAGTCTTCTTTGTATTAATAGTAGAAAGGAATTTACCGAACATTTAAACAATAATCAAATTACTTCATATAATATGGTTATAGAATCAGTAGAATCCAAAATAATATAAACTCTAGACGCTTTGACACTAAAATTAAGCCCTAAACAAATATAGAAGCTATTTTGGAAAATTAACACCATTTTTTCTATTCACATCTATCTATATTTATTTAGACAGTGTCTGTAATATTTCGACCTTGTAATTGGACTGTCATTTTCAGCATGCGTTTATTTGTTGATTTGTATCTATCTGAATGAGGACAAAACAAAGTAACCCTTAAATGATTTATGAACGCCCAGGCAATAAAAATTGGTCGAAAAAGATCAAATTTCTATAGAGTTTATGCAGAATGATTAATCTTTGTCAGAAAGTAACTAAAATGAAGCAAATTTGTCTAGCATGTTATTCACAAGTTAAATATCTTTCCTAAGAGCATATGTTCTAACTGCGGTATTGGGAATGCTTTGATGGTGCAAAAATCTTGCAGTACCCCTGCCTTGATCGTAATCTAATATTTGTTACACAAATTAATTGAATCTTATTTAAAAAAAAGAGACAATTACAGTAAATGTCGACTTTAGACTATCAAATGTCGCATGACGTTGACAGCTTTGTGTGCCTATTTCCTCTGACAGTATGGAGTGTTTTCATTGACAAGAGATCGCACTACATTGAACGAAAATCAATTCATTTTTTGTTTTTCTGTGTGTTTAGTTTCTATTTGTTAATTTGTTGTTTCTGTCTCTCTTTTATTCACGAGTTGTTGTAGATTTAAAAATCCTTTTCACGATTTTAACAATATGATATTTGTGTTACTGTATTGGAAATAATGATATGTGGTGAATATGTCAAAAACAACAATTCTAAAAAATAATTGTCGCCTTAATTTATACGCTTCTTGTACATTCCATCTAGTTTTTTATTTTAATTTCACTTGCCAATCGAAACACTCGATTATTAACTTCATGTATTTATTTATTTATTCATTCATTTTACATTTGGCTCTAAATACAATTGTTCCCAAACAGCAGTTATCGCTATATATTGATTGAAAGTATTTCTTTAGACTTTATGAACTATGCTCTGATATATTTATTGATTATTAAGTTAATGTTATTTATAACTGTAATTCACTGTAGTAACTATACCCGGCGTCACATAAATAACATACTGTTAAAATTTGAATAAAAATATTTTCATCGACTTTATTGACAGCTACTGTCGTTTAAATTGTCTTAAATGACTTGCTCATTCGTTTAGCCAAACGGCTTCTCCCTACACATTGAATCGTTTAATTCCGGTCAGATTTTAATTCTCGGTGCCAATATTTACATTGTAAAAAGTCGGCCATGTTTACAGTGATCGGGTTGCTAGGAGATGTTATTTACGTTTAAATGGTTTGTCCAAAAACCGAAGAACCCAGAATGCATTTCGGCGTTCTTTCGGATATCTCGGATTTATTTTATGCGAACAGCGAACAACGTACAATACCGAGAAGTTGATCAAGCAGACGATTGTCACCGGAGTTCGACAGGAACTTACGAACTTCGTTTGTAAACAAATCGTCCCGTAAAAACCAACATGGCGGATATTAGTATGGGATTTTCCCGTAAGGATTTGTTACGCATGATTTAAGCTAATAAGCGACTTGTTTAGGGAGAAGCTGTTTGGCTAAACGAATGAGCAAGTCATTTAAGACAATCTAAACGACGGTTGGTGTCAATAAAGTCGTAGAAAATATTTTTATTCAAATTTTAACAATATGTTATTTATGTGACGCCGAGTATAGTGTCAAAATAAGATTCCTTTAAAAGTCATGTAATAAAAAAGCTGAGAGATACATTGTAAGTTTGATAAATAAAAACACTGTGGTTAGGCATGTCTCGGTGTTATTAGTCATTCTAATCTGACGTAGTGGTGATAGGATGCAAAGTACTAAAAATCTCCAGACGAAACCAATTAAGATGTATACAGCTTTTAGCTTTGATTAGTAATAAAGTTGACCTTTCTATTTGCGCATTATTGGTTAATAACGTAGTTTAAAGCAAATAATTAATATAACAGAACATGAGAGTTGAAAATTAAGATCTAACAAAGATAATAAAACAGGTTTACAAGGTCTTGTTAGTCCGTCTAATAAGCAGGGAATGAAGTAATAATTTTGTGCCGAAATTTAGTTCAGAGAAAAGCTAAGAGATGTGTTTGAAACTTTCAAGCTTTTTACTTATTTGATCATCGTACGTAACAAGGTTGTAACTTTCTAAATGTGTATTTCAAAACTTTATAATTTCATCAAGAGGATTCGATGTACATTTGAATGGAAACTGGTATGACCCGAAGAGCAACATAATGCATTTTACTCCTGACATCGATCATTAAAAAAAGACAAAATGAACTGCAGCTGCTGTAATGAATAACGTTGCAAATAAAACCAATACATTTTAAATTACTAAAATTTAAATTTTAATTTCTTTCTTCATGATATAAGTTTCCTTTACGAGACAAACTCTATGTGAAATGTTTTATTGTAGTATATTTTTGTGAGTGGATGTATGAATTAGTGCGTTTTTGGAGAGAGAAAATTTGTATATCCATACACATTCATTGATAAGATTACACTTTGAATTTCCATCGCTAAAAGAATTGGGAAATGTTATCCATTGAACATTGCATGCAGTAGATTTTACAAAATTAACAAAATATCTTGAAAGTTAGAACTTTCAAGACATCTAAACGGCTTACATGACATAGATAATAAATTACATGTAGCAACTGAAAAACAACACAATGGCATGCTACATAATTAGCTATACAATGTAAAACCAAGATTGTTGACCACAATCCGTCGGAAGTGCCATCTATTTATTTCTTACGAACGTTAATGGGATGTCTAGGAATATGTATATACGTAGTGTAGGTATTGTCGATTATATGTTTACATGGACAACCGTTGACATCATTATTTCAATTAACGAGGAATGAAGAGTCATTGGTAATATAACCATATATCAACACAAGAGTAACACACCTGGACTTTATATTTACAAAACGAATCTCAATGGAGATTTGAAATTTTGAAAAGATTTGAAAAGATTGTTTCTTTTTTTAGATTAAAAAGTTGCATTTTGGACTATTATAAATATAACGTTTACAAATTGTAGAAGCATGGCGATATTACATTAAGTGAATTATTAAGTACTAAGTTCCATTTCATTATTTTACAACATACAGCTATATTTCAAAAAGAGTATGAAAATGCCCGCTTACACTTGAATTGCTACATTTATTACATTAATGTGATTTAAGAGGAAAGCAGCTGAGCAAAGTACATTTTATGCCAGAACTACTATATCGGAGACATATTGATGGATTTTTTTCTAAAATTTAGAGTTAGTTACAAAACGCACATTTACTGAATGTCGAAGCATAATATAAGACCCTTTAAAACATAATCACCATTACTTGTTCAATTTCGTACGATGGAGAGTCCGTTTAATGTAATTTTCTATCATTATAAAGTGTTGTAATAAGATTGTCTTCACTAATGAAGACTTTATCTTCAGGCTACGAATATAACCAATATCTGTTTTGCTATTGCGTCATAATTGTTTTAATATTATATATATTAAGGTATTTTACTCTTCCGGTAAAGAACCGATTTCATCTAAAATATCAAATTATGTTTTTTTTTTTTTAATCTGAAAAATGGAAGTTTACACTTTGTATGTGAAAATCATTACAATATTTCAAAATTTTACAATAACATCGTTTGAAGAGTTTATAAGTTAAGATAGGCAAGGGTTGTTGCATTAATAAAAAATCCATGTTTTTTGTGGATTCGTTTTTACGAATCATCAGTGGACAAACAATGCTTAATACCACTAGTCAAAATATAACTAACGAACAATTTCATTTCATTAACGTTGATTTCTAAATGCCCACCTGCAAATCTTTCTTAGGTTTTGGATAGTTCATTCCATTTTTTTTTCACGAACTGGCGTTTGACTGTTATCTCTGCTGGCTTCGTAGTGATGACTCCGACTTCAAATAACAAGTGTCCAATAAGACCATGCATGTATGTGCCTTGCAACTGTTTGTTGAAAGAAACCGTTAAGATATGAGTTTTTTCTTTGACATTACTTTCAAGTACTAAATGCACAGACGAAAAAAGTCTTGGATTCTGGATTGAAATTCAAGAATTAATCGCAACCAATTGTTTTTATAAAGTATCACAAAAAAGAGTAAACTTTTATTAATGACATTTTCGGGAGAAACGTAGACAGATTTTTTTTTAATGCAGTGCAAATCGAACAATAAAATTGCTGTGATAACGCCTATCCTATCTGTCTCTCTATTTTTGGTGTTTAAAATCCAAATGCTGAAGTGAAGAAGGGGATATCAAGAATGATAATTTTCTTTGACGATGACAAGCGGTAGGCTATGTGGAAGAGTAATCAAGGGAACCAAGGTTATAGCGGTAATTAAAAAAAATGTAATCCAGGGACAAAGAGAAGACATGGAAAACAGACATACACAACAAAGAACATAAAGTAACTAAAATCATACATACAAAGTAACAAAAGCAAATGAGCAACTCGGACTCCACCAAAAACTGGGAGCATGGACCAGGTGCACCTGGAAACTGCTTCCATAATACCTCTCAAATATTTGTTGACAGACGAAAAACCGGCTGGCTGCACTTACATACCATAATACTTTCATATGGAAAAAGCACAATAAACTCACGTGCAAAAAAAGAAAAATATAATAAATTAATATGCATTTTATGAATTATGTAAAAATCAGACTAAATGGGAAAAGTCTGATGCATGAAGTAAAAACACCCGCCGATCTGACAATTTTATTCAAAGAAATCTTCTCTATTTGGAATGACCCTTTTGACCGTTCTCTGCATTACTGAATATGATTGGGACCTTTTCAATAGAACGTTAGAGAATTAAGTTTTCCAGCGCATTACGTGTCCTTGAAATGTTTATTTGTAGTGTATTTCAATTAAATTTAAACTCATTTTAACAAAACAAAATGAAATGAAAAATGTCTTTCTTTCTTGATTCTGATGATACAAATTATCAAATTACACCGTCTAAACAGTGAGTCGTTTCCTAATATGTTTATGTCACACACTGTCTGATCCCTACACGGAGACTAACGCTTACATGAAACCATAAATCTATTTTTTTTTATTTATTTATTTTTTTTTGCTAAATTAATGTTTGAGATATTGCATGAAGGATGATAATAAAATTACCGAACTTATAAAATCTGAGTTAATGGAATTGTCAAAAAAAAGTAAAATATATAGAAAAATAAATAGATGTGTTGAAACACAACAAATGCAAAATCGTATAACCTTTACAAAAATACTTACAGAGATCACAAAATGTGCTTCAATAAGTGTAAACACGTTTTAAAGTATCCAGATAGCACAAACACGTAATAAAAATGTTTTAGAAACGTTTCCTTAAAAAGACTGAAAACATTTTTTAGAAATGTTTTTAAAACGTAAAAATGTGTGGTTGCAGAAATGTTGTAATAATGTATTCAACGACCCATCATAATATTAATATTATTATAATGTTTTTCAATATTGTTTTCTCAAAACAATCTAAATTATAAATATTTTAATGCAAAAATCGCATGCAGATACAACAGGTTTAATGAGAGATAAGAAATTGTAGAGTTCTCTATATTTTGTAGATGTAGCAACAAACTAAACGAAATTTCAAAGATAGGTTTTGTTAGTTCACTTATTCTTCTTCAGGCATCTCAAGATACGTTCATTTCCGTTCTTTGGTTTCTTGAAAAAAAAAAGATACTTTGTTTATATATACTCATGATATGCATACCTACAGTAGTTATAATAAAAACTAAAGGACAAAATTATACATACTAAGCAGAGGACGCTTACCCTACCGGTGCACCTGGTCCATGCTCCCAGTTTTTAGTGGAGTCCGAGTTGCTCATTTGCTTTTTTCAATTTGTATGTATGATTTTAGTTACTTTATGTTCTTTGTTGTGTATGTCTGTTTTCCATGTCTGGTCTTTGTCCCTGGATTACATTCTTTTGATTACCGCTATAACCTTGTTCCCTTGATTACTCTATCAATTACATTTTACTTGATTTTTTTTGCAACAGGTGTATGTGTCAATCATGGAAATACTATTGTCGGCTAGATTTAAACATGCTTTTTGTATCAAGATTTTATTTGCACTTTGAAAAACCATAAAATTTAGTTTTTAAGATGAAATTGTGGTGAGCAGAGCTATGTACACCTTTAAAATGTATGTCCTCTTCAAACAGGAAGTGGATATCCATGGAACCAAACTTCATGCACGTGTTCTTTAATTAAAACTTTATTGAAGTTCAACAAAAACTGAGGTGGATCCAAGATTGGCCAAGGGTCCCCTCATATTTGAAAAAAAAAAATAATTTGATTTTATAGAAAATTAATGATAGCCCCCTCAAAGACCATATTTCCCCACTTTTCGGAGTTTCTGGATCTGATACCGATATATGTAAAACAGTGATTGCATATTGCGGTCAAATGAATGAAAAGATACATTAAAAGATTAACAAATGCCATGATCACTTGTCACGGTCCAATCAGATTTTCATCAATATATGAAATTTACCTTGAAAAAATCTTAATCATCTTGGTTTATTGGGAACATTAAATCATTAGGTAAGAGCTTCTTTTGTAATCCTTATTCTCTGCAAAAGAGAGAGAGAGATCATGTGTTATTCTTATAAAAGAATAAATTAAATATGATAAGCATTATATAATCAAAACTGTGAACTTCATTAACTAGATCCAAACCCCCGGAGACGGTAAAAATATACAATAAAAAAATAAATTAAAATAAAATAAAAATTAAAAAAAAAAAAAAAACAATTTTATAAACATAAATATGCAAAAATTTTGACAATATGTGTAGTGTAAATGTTTCAAAGTTTCTGTCAATTTGGCCTTCCATACATGCAGGACATGTAATGCTATAATTCTAAAAATAACTTGCAAAGTTTCAAAATAAATGTCCTGGTCAGATTCAATGCAAAATATAAGCGTAAGTACTCATAAACATAATCACAATATTCATAGAACCATCATGACGATGAAAATTGGCTTAAACATACATCTAAAATGCAAAACTGTTTTGAAAAATACACACTTCAAAACTGTTGACAACAAACGTCTATATTCATTCAAAAGATAGTTGCTCTCTTTGAAACATACCTGAAAAGAAAAAAATTGGTCAGGAATTAATGTAAAGTTTGATTGTAAACATTGGCAAAAATAGTGACCGGGTTAATATCTAGGACGTTCTTTGTGAAGCTCAAACTGCGCGTATTCATAAAAGTTCGGCAATATAAACATATCAATTAATTCACTGAGACAATTATCTATCATTAGAAAATAATCAAATGTTGAAAACTTAACTCCGTGCGAGGTCAACATCTAATTGATTGATATAAATTTTAACATTTAACTTTGCCATTATGTTCCGAACATTCAATTGAAGTAATATTATACAAACCGGAAACGGAGAAACACATAAATTTTCCGGAGCATTACAAAAACAAAATAAAAACAAAATCAGAAATCACTTGATTGTTTGTCTTCACAGCATGATGTTGTCTAGTGACTGGGAAATTGTAAAATGACTAATTGGCCAGCTATGTTTATAAAGCAAGGTTACACAGTATTTTGGCATACAGTTTTTAACTATCTGTATAATATCTAATTACAAAAAATTGTATTTACATCTTGTTGGACAGATCCACGTCTTCAAAATGGTGTGTGCTCCTTGCACATATGTGTAGGATAATACACACACTGATAAAGATTTACTTAAACCTATTTCAATAACAGCATGTGGCACACAATTCCCACTATTATCTCATTATTTCTATGTTATTTGAAAATCATCGATGTTGGTTAATTAAAAGACAAGGAACAGTAAACTGGGATGAATTAATTGTAAATCAAATATGCGTGACAATCTAAGAAGACTAGTTTTACATGTACATTTATAATGCATGTGTATAATACATGTATCCTTGTTAGGTCATTTTAAAAAAATTTTGAATAATGATGTAATTATATATGACCTCTATTGTCTTATAGTCTAGATGTTCAGAATTTTAATTTCATGGCCTATTTGTTTTTTAATTTATATTTGATCTTTATGAGAAATTTGGTTTTTTTTAAGTATGAAATTTAAAATAGTTTAGAAACATTTATAAAAATCATATATATAAATGTTTTTCTTACATTTCTACAACTATTTACTGTACATTTCAATAAACAGTTCTGAAAACCTTTTTCTCAAAATTAAACGGAAAAATGTTTCAAAAACACTATCAAAACATTTTGAAAAAAAATGTTAAAATACTCTGTTGAAAATGTTTTAGCAAACTACCAAT
Organism: Perna viridis; assembly: GCA_037379345.1. Classification (NCBI taxonomy): domain Eukaryota; kingdom Metazoa; phylum Mollusca; class Bivalvia; order Mytilida; family Mytilidae; genus Perna; species Perna viridis. Next base: position 5,388,469 of record CM074511.1, on the reverse strand, counting down.
AAACACTAAATAAAATATTTCGAAAAAGGTTCCTGCTATCTGAGCTATGCCTGAAAAGTCCTGACAACAAAAGTAATAACATCCGCTGAACAGAACGATGACACTCCGTCGAAATAAACTAAAAATCCAAACAACAATACGACGCCACATCAATGACCAACATTGACATCAGTGATCATTTATTTCCAACCATGCATCGTGATGCAAGCACAACATGCAACCTGGAAACAGTGACCACATTGAAATCGACAACACCAGACCAAATTGACGAAAAACCCCCGCAAAACACGCGTCATTCATCAATTTATTTGTTGAAAAATTGTATTTGATCTTGAACTTAATACCACAAAGCAATAATTTGTGCGATAATAAACAACACAGGGAAAAACAATTACTTGAAAATTACAAAAGAAATAAAATGTATATCTCATTGAATGTACTAATGATGTTCGTGTACATCGACTATAAGGCATATTTTTAGAGCATTTTATTTCAGTCATAAACTATTCGAGTGTACTATGATTGGAATAAAATCATCATCAAACACATCCACTTCCGGTAGAGGAAAAAATAAATCTTATCTCTCCAGAATCGGGCATCTTAACTTTTATAAAAACTTAAATAATTTAAACGCACTCTCGGGATAGCAATGTAATTAAAGATTCTAATAGAGAACCGTAGTTAATCCTTTGCCTAAACTGCTTTGACTATTGTCAAAGGAGTTAGTTTATTGTGGTTGGAAGATGTAATGTTCTGTAGGTAGTACATCCGGTTAGACGTCGAATCTAAAAGGAACATATATTGTGAAATATACTAAAAAGTCAAATAACAACATGATATCTTATTAATGGCCAACATTTCCTGTCTGCAGACAGACGCATGTGTGCGGTTGGGTTCAAAGAGTTTTATAAGGACTTAACCTTCCTCTTGTGCACGTCAAGTCAAAATTGAAGTGAAACAACAAATACATACCCCCCAAATTCTCTTAGTAATAATCAAAAATCTCCTTTAATGGAATACCTCAACATATAACAAAAATGAGATATCCAACTGAAGAACGCTTACAGTTACTGAAAGCTAGCTCAGGACATATATCAGCGAATGACAACACCATTCCAATTCCTGGCATTAGAAATAGTCGATCAGTGCAATTCCAATGGACTGGATATGGAGTAGTAACGTCAGATAGTTAACAGGTAAGATTAGAACTGGTGCAATACTTAAAAATGAATAAAGTTTTACGTAGAGTTACAATTAGGGGCAAAAAAATCTGTATTCGTGAAAACAAGCTTCAAAGACTAGACAATGATTTTAAATCTACAAGGCGCGTTTGATTTTGTTTGAAAGAATGTGCTTCAAAGATCATATTTCAAAAAAAAAAAAAAAAAAACACTACGTAAGCAACATCATTCGTAATTAGGAACCTGTAAGTGCCTTATGTTGAGAAAAAAGGTACCCCTGGAGTAAATTTTTTTCTGTAAGGAATCTGTTACCTGTATTAAAATCTGAGACTTTATTCCAAATAACAATGAAACGGACCAGTTGTGAAATGTTAACACCGTAGGAGGGTGCTTCAGGAATATAACCATAAAGAATGGGAAATCAACATCAAGGTTGCCATTTCCTACTGTAATATTTAATCAAGAAAAAGTGTACAAGTAATGTTTATGTTAAACTTGGTCAAAATATGGTAATGTTACGGTTAAAATCGGGAGCTTTGAAATCCCCGCGATAGTTCTGACTTGTTACGGATAGTTTGAAAGAAAAGGTTGTAAAACCAAATTATATAGAGCGCTTAACCTTCGGCATCCATCACATTGCACGGTGTAATTACACTTCTGATTTCACATACCTGGCTACTACAGTGAAGCTGTTTCGACCGCACCTCTTTTACAAATGGTTTTGGTCTAGGTAGGTGTTTGGTTTACCTAGATTAGAATACCTTTAAATAGATATAAAGTGATTTAATACGATTTCTAGTTAAGAATGATTTTGGATTACTCATGGTTTTTGTTTAGACAGGAATCACTGTATAAAAAACCTTTTTCGTGAGTTATATTATTAATTATAATTGCACATCAAAAAAGAGTATACCACATATGTATAAATCAGAAAGAAATAAAGACAAACTGTTTTAGCTTTTTCATCAGACAACAAAATCATAATTGAAAGTCGATCGGAAACCCTAAAAAAAACCATTCGTCCCTACTGTCAGGTCGATAATGCAATCTCATATCATCAACTGTTCACATAACTACATCTAGATATGGATCAAGGATGTTGTATTCCGTGGTTCTACCCGAAACCTATGAATGCAATATTGTCGGCAATACCGAATATATATACCTGAAACGCATTTATCTCACTTGAGTAACACAAACAGCCTAATTAGAATTCAAAATAGGGGAAGTCAAAACAATAGTTTAATCCACAGAAAAAATGAATGTTGCTGATTCGTAAAAAGAAATTACTTCCGGCTATTAATTACTTTTTTAAAAAGAATTAATGGCATTTCGTTGTATCTACATAAACAATGTAACAGGTTAATTTAGTGTCCTATTTAATCGTATACCGAATCTCTTTCTACGTTTAATCAGAAAAAAAACTATTTGAAGAAGTCCTAATAGATAAGATAATAAAATCGTTTCCCTGCAACCATTTAGACTGTCTTAAATCAAACTACTATTAAAACAAATACACTCAGCAGAACTTACAGGGGCACATCGTGATTAACCCCACTATTTTATATTTTATATCGACTCCTGAATTCAAACGATATTAAACAATCAACACGAAAACTAGATACTGCATACCCCTTTATATTCTAAAGTAAAAAAAAAATCCCTTCCAAGAAAATATAACATTCTTTTAGAACTATTGAACATAAGAGTAATTATTTATCAAGAGACTTTTTGCAATAGAATTAAGAATCATCGGTAAAATGATGATTATTTACAACGCAAGTCTCCTGGATGCCTGATAAATGATGATCAAAATTTATCCATGAAAGTACTCGCATCAAGCGATTTAACCCCAATAGAAAAAAAATAAGACTTAAATGACCCTTTTGCATCAACAGGATATTATGGGATTAAAAAGACAATGCATTATTCAATCATCTGATGCATTGATAACATCACAGGTATTTTAGCCCTCTAAGAGTTGAAATTAATGTTTGCATATTTTTAACATGTTTAATAGTCATTGTGTTGGGCGACAATAATTGATTATTGATAAACAATATATCAAAGAATAAGTTCTCGTCCAAAGTTCTCCCCACGTTTTGCACTATTTTCCCTCCATGTCAATTGAATATCATTTTTATCGATATATCCCCACGTTTACTCAGGTACAGTTTTGTCAGTCTACTTTGTATGTTACGCTTGCAACTTGTCTTATTTTTCAGTTCTGAATCTCTTCATGGCAACAACAGAAGATACCTCGTTATGTCTTTTACAAATGAAAAAAAAACGATGCAATCAATTTAAATAACATTTTAAAAGAAATTCTAAATGCAGTATTGTCTTGTCTTTTTTTTATATTTTGTTTTATGTCACATATTGCTACATAAGTACGTATGAACATGTAATCGATAATAATTTAGTTTAAAATTTCAGGTTGAAAAGGATATTCGTTTCAGTCGAGAAAGGATAAGGCTTTCAAATAACGTTGATTTTCTTCAACAAAAATATTTTTCGGGTATTTCGGTACATTCACTCACTTAGTACAGTATTTTAATGATACAACATTCCATTTACATCGTAGTCTATACCGTAATCCACATTGCCCGATTACACACTTCCTATAGAAATTCCACTGCATTTTATACTATTACATCATCAAATGAAATCATATCTATTTTACTGAGCATTCTTTTCTGTCATCTTACAAAGTTACACAGATCGATGACCCTCAATTGTCTTTTTGAAATATGATAGAATGTTAGTTAAGTTTAGTTTATACTTTTATATAGTTATATAGTTCATCTCGAAATTAAGTTTTCTGTCCTAAAATATGTTCATTTGAGGTCTTTTTCCATAAACCCATTCACCATCAAACTAATCATCATACCTTAATCCCCAATACCCTATCATGCTATTCGATATTTCCCTATAAACGTCTTTGGTATTCCCCTATCAACCAATTCCCTATCAAACTAATCCTCAATTCCCTACCAAGGTATTCTCTGTCCCCTATCAAACTTATCCTCATTCTTCTATTAACCTGTTCCCTATCAAACTAATTCTCATTCTTCTATTAACCTGTTCCCTATCAAACTAATTCTCATTCCTCTTTCAATCTATTTCATACCCCCATCAACCCAATCCGTTCCCCCACCAAATATTCTCTATCCCCTATCAAACTAATCCTTATTCCCCTATCAATCAATTCCCTATCAAACTAATCCTTATTCCACTATCAACCTATTCCCTATCCCCTATCATACTAATCCTTATTCCTCTATCAAACTAATCCTCATTCCTCTTTTAAACTAATTCTCATCCCTCTATCAACCTATTCCCTATCCCCTAACAATGTAATCCTTATTCCTTCATCAACCTATTCCCCATCCCCTATAAATTTAATCTTTTTTCCTCCATCAACCTATTCCTATCCCCTATCAACTTGCTCCCTATTTCCATCAACTTATTCCCTATTACCCCATTAACTTACTCCCCAGTCTTTATTCTCCATCACTCATGTACTAAAAATTAAAGTCATGCTAGACTGTATTGACATGAATATAATCATTGGAAGATGTGCAAGACTTACAAGGTCTTTTTTTTTTTAATTGGTTCCTACATCTTTATTGATATCAAGGAAAAAAAGGCTAAAACCAAACTGAGATTCAAAATAAGATGGCAGCTCGACATTTGATGGAGGTTTGAACTAAGGGAGGGGTAACATAAATTTTGCGAAAATATTTACTTGAGTACAAATGTAGCAATTTGCCTTCAATCTTGTTTCAGTTATTTGTAAACTATTTCTCTAATTTCCACTTGCTGAATATGGCTAGACCATAAAAAAGACCTGGTCAGTATGTTTTAATTTGAAACAGTTTTTAATTGATAAGTACTACTAAAGGTCGGCAAGAGAACTGTGACAAAGGTTTAGGCTGCAGTTTTGGTTTACTTCAAAAACAATTTTGATTAGAATGTTTCATATGTTCACGTTAAACAATCAGACATTTTCACAAGTTTTCAAATTAGTTTAGACTAGATATAAGCTAATTACTTTAAAAAAATACATTTGTGCGTCCCAAATAGTGCATTATGTTTGTATTACGATTAACAATAATAAGATAAGAACAATTGCAATACAAAATATTATTCAGTTTACTTGAATTAATGGATTGCTGTCTTAACTGGAAAATAAAGCACTGTTACTGATTACACTAGGTGTAATTGTACTGTAATATTTTTAAATCATGTGAACTCTATTTGCGCTCTTACTTTCGAAAAAAAGCTATCCTCACCCCCCTATCAACCTATTCCTTATCCTCTATCAAACTAATACTCATTCTTCTACGCTTCCGTATCCCATATCAAACTTACCCTCATTCCCCTATACACCTCTTCACTATTCTCTATCAAACTAATTCCCATTCCTCTATGAACCTGTTTCTAATCAAACTAATCATCATTCTACTATAAACCTAATCCCTATCCCTTATCAAACTAATCCTCAATCCCTGATCAAATTATTCCTTACCCTCTAATAAATTAATCCTCATTTCCCCTATCAACCTAATCCATATCCCCTTTTAAACTAAACCTCATTCCCCTATCACCTTTTCCTTATCCCTTATCTAACTTAACTTCATTCCCCTATCAACCATTTTACTATCCCCTATCAAACTAATCCTTTTTCTCCTACCAATATTTTCCCTATCCAACTAATCCTTTTTCCCCTACCAATCTTTTCCCTATCAAACTAATCCTTTTTCCCCTACCAATCTTTTCCCTATCAAACTAATCCTCATTCATTATTCAAACTTTTCAAACAAATCATCATTCCCCACAAATCTATTTTCTATCTTCTATTAAACTAATCCTCATTCCCTCATCAAATTGTTCCTTATCAAACTTACCTTCATTCCTCTATCAACCTATTCCCTATCACATATCAATCAAATACTTATTTTTCTATAAACCTGCTCCCTTTCCCTTGGCAAACTAATCCTCATTCCCCTATCAAGGTAGTTTCTATTCCCCATCAAACAAATCATCATTCCCTTATCAAACTATTCTTTATCCCCTATCAAACAAATCAAAATCTCCCTGTCAACCTATGGCCAATCCACTATCCAACTTATTATCATTCCCTTATCAACATTTTCCCTATCCCTTGTCAACCTAATCCTTGTTACTCTATCAATCTATTCCTCTTTTCGCTAGCAAACAAATCCTAATCTCCCTATCAACCTATTTCATATTACCTATCAAATTATTCCTTATCCCCTATCAAAGTAATCCTGATTCCCATATAAATCTTTTCCCTATCTTTTATCAAAAGTATCCTCATTCCCCTATCAACCTATTCCCTATCCCCTACCAAACGTATCCTAATTCCCCTATCATACTAATCCTCATTCCCCTATCAACCTATTCCCAATCCCCTATCAAGCTAATTTTCATTCCTCTATCAACCTGTTCCCTATCAAACTAATCCGCACTCCCCTACCAAACTATTACCTTTCAAACGTATCATCATTTCCTGTCAACCAATTCATTATCCCCTATCAAACTTATCCTCATTCCTCTACCAACCTATTCCCTATCCCCAATCAAACTAATTCTCATTCCACTATCAACCTATTCCCTACCACAGGAATCATCATTACCCTATCAACTTTTTCCCTATCAAACTAATCATCATTCCCCTATCAACCTATTTCCTATCCCCTTTCAAACTTATCCTCATTCCTCTATCAACTTATTCCCTATCCCCTGTCAAACTAATTCGCATTCCTATATCAACCTATTTCCTATCAGAATTATCATCATTCCCTTAACAACATGTTTCCTATAAAACTAATCATCATTCCCCTATCTATCTATTCCCTATCCCCTATCAAACTAATTCTCATTCCTCAATCAACCTGTTCCCTATACTCTATCGAACTTATCCTCATCACTCATGCACTAAGAATTACAGTTTACCTCAAGCAAGACCTTATTGACATGAATGGAATCGACTGTATTGACATGAATGGATCCATTTAAAAAATGTTCATGGCTAACGAAGGTTTTGCGGTTTTTGCATTGATCCCTAAATCTACATTGACGTCAAAGAAAGAAAGGCTAAAACCGAGCAGTTCGACATTTGATGGAACACTGAACTAAGCTAGCGGTATCATGAATTATGCGAAAATATTGACTTGAGTACAAATATAGCAATCATGTATGATTCGACTACAATCTTGTTTTAGTTATTTGTAAACTATTCCTTAGATTTTCAATTGCTGAATATGGCGATACCATCAAACTGACCCAGTCAGTATAATTTTAATTTTTGGAACATTTTTTGATTGATAAGTACTGCTGAAGTCTGCAATAGAAGTGTGACAACAGTTGAAAAATGTGTCATATGTTTAGGTTAAACAAATCAGACATTTTCACAAAAAGCTTTTTCTTTGTATCAAAATAGTTTAGACTAGATATAAGCTGATTACTTTAAAAAATACATTTGTAGCTGTGTCTCCCAAATAGTGCATTATGTTTGTATTATGATTAACAATAAAAGCTCTCACGAGAATCAGAATAACTTCAATGCATAAATATTATTGAGTTTAGTACTTGAATTAAAGGATTGCTGTGTAATATGGAAGTAGAGCACTGATTATACTAGAAAGTAATTGTATTGATTACAGTTTTTAAAAGTACGAATAAGTTATCCACAAAAAGACACGAACTCAGCAAATACTGCTTAAGGTTACAAATAAGTTGAAAAAGTAATCAAGGGAACCAAGGTTATAGCGGTAATCCGAAGAATGTAATCCAGGGACAGACTAGACATGAAAAACAGACATACACAACAAATAACATAAAGGAACTAAAATCATACATACAAAGTAACAAAAGTAAATGAGCAACTCAGACTCCACTAAAATCTGGGAGCATGGACCAGGTGCACCAGTAGAGTAAGCGTCTTCTGCTTTTTAAAGAAACACCCGCCGAGTTGCTCATAAAAAGTCAAGTCCGGAGTAGACAAACGAGGAAAGGAAAACTATGACCCGTTGAATAAATCAGTTTTCATGATGCTGATGGATACACCATAACGATCCACGAGTCCACGATGACGACCATAAAACTTCTGTAGTGATCACTTCAATCTTGTAGCAACATAACCCTGTTCCAGAAGCTTATTTGTTAGAGTTCCAGCGCAATACAAAAAGTCTGCGTAGTTTCGGCACGCTCTGGCATAACGTATGAGTTGTGATATGAACACTCCATACGCAGGAGCCGAAGGAAAGTTGCCACATATGTAAGGAAAGTTGACAATTCTGAATGAAAAGTCATCGCATTTGTCGTAAAGTTTGATCAATAGTTTTCCTTTACCATCGATTTCTAAGTGTAGGTCAAGATATGAAGCTGACTTCACAGTGTCTGTAGTATCCTTTATCTCAAGTTATTTTGGGTAGAGGCGATGTATCAAATCCCCGAAATTAGGATTGTTTAAAGAAAATATGTCATCTATATAGCGGAAACTGAGATTGAAGGATCTAGCCAAACGATATTCTTTCTTTCTGGCCAGATCAGCTATAAAGTCAGCCTCATAAGAGTGAAGAAATAGGTCAGCAAGTAAAGGAGCACAATTTGCTCCCATTGGAATGCCGACCGTTTGTTGAAAAACACGTCCACCACACTGGACAAATATGTTGTCGATTAAAAATTCCAGCTTTTTGTAAACATCTTCCTCTGTATATTTGGAAGATGATTTGGAATTATTTCTTACAAAGAATGAGGAATCTCTAGATATTTGTATCTAGGTGTACCATCTTTTTTGGAAAAACAACGATGTATAATGTTTTTAAGTCGGGATTTTAACTGAGTATTTGGAATAGAAGTATACAGTGTTGAAAAAAATCATAGGTTTTAATGCTATTATATTCAGATAATAGTCTTGAACTGATTGTCTCCAAAAGATCTTCCGATTTTTTTCAGGATCCACATTGAATTAATACCACTACGGCAGTAACAAGTGTTGTGGTAGGACTGCAGACCCTCTTTGACAGTTGTGAGTATAGAAGTTACAAGTTTTGAAAGAGGTTTGGTGGTACATTTTACAGATCCAGCTATGAAATTTTGTTTGCATGGATTCTTGTGGAGTTTAGGAAACCAGTACATAGACGGTAAATCACAATCATCGTCCTTGGTAGAGAGACCAAATAAGGATAGCACAGATTTATGGTTTTCCACAAACTCTTCTTTTCACTGCTATTATTTTCTACGTCTACCTCTGATAATAACCATTGGATATAAAACGTTTTGCAGACAAGAACAATGTTGTTTTGGGGTATGTCTGCTGGTACGACAACATATTTGTCATGTATAGTAGACAATGTTTTTGCTACATCGGAGTCTTTGAAAACTAATGTAGCCTTGCACTCATTTGCCTACTTAAAACTTTCATTCGTTTCAAAATTAAAGACCTCACGGCCTTTAACCACTCTGACAGAGAATCAATGTCTACTTGTTCTCGTTTTATCCATTTTCTTACATAGTCCTCGACGGCATCCATAAGAACTTTAAAGTTATAATTCCAATTAATGGAGCGTGGTTCACGGTACTTGGGACCTTGAGAAAGGATATTACGCAGAGAATCGTTTTCGATAATAGTTAAATCTCCCGTAACGACGTGACCAGAAGGACCATATTTGAATGGAGAGGTTTTGCAAGAACAGTCAGGTGGTTTAGCCTTGAAGACCTCAATCTCGAGGTTCTGCAATAGCATTTTATAATTGAAAATTTTGAATGCAGTGGGTGAAGTATATATATGAAATAATTGGTATGGATTTGTCTTTGAAATATGGGGGAATTTTGTTGGTAACGTTTTTGTGATGGAGGATGTTAGCCAAATTAATTGCATCAATACCTTTGTTGACAAACGGTTGTGGAAGAAATGATCGTTTTTCTTCATCTTGACTTTTCACACAAACTGGTTTAAAGAGTCTGTGGAAACCAATATCCAAAATGATGGCAACAAGTCTGTATAATGATGAGGTGGGGTCAGAAACAGGAGTGTCAAGACTTGTTTTGTAAAGGGAGTGTACTAGAGTGAGAGGTATAGAATAAAGTTTGGTTCTAATGTGATGAAGTTTAAGAGGTTTTTGTATGAAAGGAAGGAGACAATCTATGGAGACATCATGTAACTTAGGTGACGTATAGTGGCGATGGCCATGACTCCTTTCCCGTCTTGGATTTTTGTCAAATAAATTCATCACATTTATGCTATTGTTATATTGGCTTGACAGGTTTCCTATACTTTTGATGTTGTCATTGCATCCGTAAGATATTGCAGTACCTAGTCTGCGTATCCAGTACTCATCTCTTTCCCACCGATAGTTTTTACTTAGAACGGGACTGTTCGTAGGATGGTAATTTTTTTTCTAAAATACGAACTTTCATGGAAAAGATTGAATGATCTTGTTGATTAAAGAGTAATCAAGGGAACCAAGGTTATAGCGGTAATCAAAAGAATGTAATCCATGGACAAAGACCAGACATAGAAAACAGACATACACAACAAAGAACATAAAGTAACTAAAATCATACATACAAAGTAACAAAAGTAAATGAGCAACTCGGACTCCACTAAAAACTAGGAGCATGGACTAGGTGCACCAGTAGGGTAAGCGTCCTCTGCTTTTCTAGAAACACCCGCCGAGTGTTAAAGTGTTGATAAACTGTCGAGAATTTATTGGTGTTAATTCCCGAACGATAAAAATACAGTAAAGATAAATCGGGTTAATAACCATACACTTGTATTTGATTATATTTGAATAATAAAACAAGCCCGACTTCATCACTAACAAAAATTGTTGCTAATTTTCTGTGTTAAACCTATGATTCTACACTAAGATCTAGTTATGAAGTTAAGTAACACACACAAACAACAGAAATAATAATTTCAGAAAGATCAATCTCTATTAGTTCTGATATGAAATGCCGTCTTATTCAAGAATGGGTAATTTTCATTAAACATAAAAAATGTGGCCGCAAAATTTTTAGAGTCTTATGGAAAAGAAAGAATTTATTAATCCTGGTGTTTATTATATGATCATAGATTTTTGACATGATGTTTAACGACAATAATGTGATATAATTACATAACTTTAGTGATATATAATTGGCAATTTAATTCTTTTCAATCTTTCGAGTTTTGAAATTGCAGATAATTGTGGATGGTAACATCAGTTGTGAAAAAAAGAAAGAAATAACTTGAAAAACAAATAAATATTCGGAACCCATAAATTATATTGATATAATGAATCCATAAATGAACTGATTGTACGATTGTAAAGATTAAGTCTACGATGTAGAACGGACGCTCGCTACATGATTACAGTTAAAAAAGAATTTTGGTGTAATTGTACTGAACTCTTTTTAAATCATGTCAACTCGTCTTTCTTTGCGCAAATACTTCCGACAAAAAAAAAAGTTTACGTTGAAGTGAAACACTGGTCCATTCTCCCAGGTTTTAGTGGAGTCAGGGTTGCTCATTTGCTTTTGTTACTTTGTATGTATGATTTTAGTTACTTTATGTTCTTTGTGGTGTATGTCTGTTTTCCATGTCTGTTTTTTCTCCCTGGATTACATTCTTTCTTTTGATTACCGCTATTACCTTGGTTCCCTTGATTACTCTCTCAAATACATTACATGTAAAGCTGTTAGCTGTAAGAACATTAATTTCATCTGTTTAGGTTAACAACCTACTGAACAACAAATGATCAAAGTGCCCTACATCGATACAGAGGAACAAATTATCAATACTGATTGAGTTTCTTCTTTCAAATAATAACTTACCCATTGAACTTGGTTACATTTGCGCTTTTCTCCTATCCGTTGTAATATTTATATTCATAAATAATGGTAATACAAATGTAAAAATACAAAAAACCTTATAGACATTAAGCAATAGTTGAGAAGAATAGGCAAAAAGAAAGTATGTTTGAAATAAGGCAATATTAAGCCAAAATCCTGAAAGTGGACAAGACTTGCAGGGTAAGAACTTTTTCTCTTCAGGAATGAGGAATGAATTGTGTAATATTACATGCCAATAACTGATAATATTCTTTGCCCACTAAAAACTATATTTTAGCAATTAAGTCCGTCCGTTTTAATTTCCACCATTTAATATGATATAAGACGACAGTTGTCAAATTAGTACTGATTTACATGCCATACAAGACGGTTTTGATTTCTAAATTATAAAATCTTCCAGTTATGCACCAGCTAATTATACATGCGCACGATGTTTATATTTCTCTATTAGAAACTTCGTCATAACAAATGTATGAAAATAATATATACAAGCTATTTTGAAAATGTCTTTGTCTTTCTAACAATTTCTTTGCAATTATCTTTGAAGAAAGGGAGAAATATCATCGTTTCAATTTTGATTAAAAATTATTATTGTAAACATGCCATTTATTTTTCTCAAATAGATTGTTTAAATAACGAATGTTTAGTTTTACCATGTACATAAAGCGTATTCCGAAGGGTAAATTTAGCACATTTCTTGTTATAATGGAGTAATCTCATACCAATTTGCCGATAACATCCTTTAGCTATAGTGTGAATGATCTGGTAATGATATGCTATTTCCTCTATTTAGCTGAGTAAATGAGCTGCTAAGATTTTGAGTGATAGCCTTAATGCACAAAACTAATCTAAGGTTATCTGTCTATTGTTAATAAGGCAGCATCATGTTATATAATTATTAAGTATAAGACATTGCATGCAGATCGGTACCACGTAACATACATTTGTCGCTTTCCTTTATAGATTATAACATGTATGTTTACTTTATTTAAAAATATTTGAACAAAGCATATATTGTACAAGACCAGAAAATAATTTTAGAATATAAAAAAATACAAAACAGCTCGCACGAGTACATTCTGTGATAGATCACACTGGTCAGCATATCATTACAAGTTTTTTTTTCATATTTTGATAAGTAAAAACACTACATGTAAGGTCAAACTAAGAATTGATCACGTGTTTTAACAACTTTTTCTGAGTGTGCATTAAGAAGAAATAGAAGTAAACACACTTTGTTATTCAGGCATTGTATTTTTTTCATAATTCATCTAGCATGAAACCATTTATAAAATGAAGAGATTCTGGTCAATAAATCTTATTTGAACATTCTTATGCGTATTAACTAGTAACTTTATTTTAGAATATTGTAGGAATGGAGTTAAGACTCTGGACAAAATCAAATATCATCAATTAGTTGAAGCATTGTTTACTGCTAACATCAATCTACTCACCCTCAAGGAAACACTTACTTAGTAACCAGTCTGTAATTGCATCAAATCAGCAGGAAGTCAGTTATAGTTCACATGTTCAAGCTCACTACTCAATGTCAATTAAATTTTAAATGAATTTATGCTCTATAAAAGTATAAAACGCAACAAATATTGTTTACGTTTTTAGTTTTTACTTTTCACTCCATTTAGAAAACTGATACCATTTGATTCATACACGGGCATAAATAAGTGTCTTATTACAAAGTTTGGATTTTTAAATCAAAATTTGGTGCTTTAATTTAAAAAAAAAATATAACGATAGTTTGGTGAAATATCATATGGCATTATAATATAATGACGCATCAACAAATGCAAGAGGACAAAATCAAGTTATGGCACAATGATAACCTAAAGGTTAAGTCAGCAGTAACAGACGGCTAGGAATGATATTTGCTTTGTAAGAATTTTCTAGATTACTACATTGCCATTCTAATGAATGATAGATGTTTATCGATGTCTTTTAACTTCCGTTTTTCTTTAATCAAGATCTAATGAGTTGAAATTTAATTATTTTATCTTGGAATTGAATGACGTGCCATGAAAAGATAAAAGATTTGTCTGACAAATGACAACAATTCCTTAACTGGATTTATTCACATTTCAGTAGAGTCTCAACAATCTGTCAGATACTGCCAAATACATATGCACTTATGAACATGAAACTTACTGTCTATTAATGGAAGATAAGTCTTGATTTTAATTACTGAACATACATATGAGATATTGAAAGCAGATTTGACTCAAAGTACAATGTGGAACATTCGCAGACTGTTTTGGATATCGTATGAAAGTTTACCAAACTGCATTTCAAATATTAATATTATTCACAACTGTCAACTAATAATCTGTATTTGTCACCATTTTAATTGCACTACCATATGGAGTTTCCATGTTCATACATTATAAGAAATTGTCATCACCATTTCTATGTTTTTTGTTGAGCAAAACAGGAACTCACACAGGAACTATTGGAATAAGTATTTGTTATCGGAAGTTTTAAAAGTTGTGTCAACATGACCAAGTTGATATTCATAGTTTATCTGCTCTTTTATCTGTTCATATTTACCTTATTTTGCATAGATTGCCTTCCTCTCATAATACCACATATGTCTTTATCAGATAGCACAGGGGAATCTTGCAGCAAGGATCAGCAAATGCTCAGACTTATGGTTTTCGGTTTTGTTTGAATGCTCGTCTCTGTGTATATTTCAATTGCTTTGTCTTTCTTAAGCATGTAGATTTTCCTTGTTAGTTAGTATTCCCGAACGTGTTTGACCCATGGAATTCACATCATCGATATTCCCCAATTGCAATGGCATGTATGTACTTCTACTTGACGTATATGCTAATAATGTCTGGGATTCGACGAAGAATAATAATAAAACAATCTATATTCAAGTTAAAAGAACATGAACTCTGCAATGAAATGGAATTAAAACTATTTCAATGTGCATAACCTATAAATGATTATTAAGAAAAAAGTTATTACAAAAGTCAGTTGTGAACATATCCTTGACCATGATAAAATTTATTAAATTGTGATCCTCTTAGATTTTGTTTTCGTTATTGATTCTTTTAGTAATTTATCATTACAAAAAAGTTTGCAGGTAATATATTTAGCTTTTTAATGAATCGAAATCATACTTTTATTCGAAAAAAAAACAGATAAGCGTATTATCGTTGTATTTTGTCTCTGTCAAATACTAATCTACTTGATTTTAAACATCTATTTAAAAGTAAAAAAAGGTTCCACTAGTTGGGGGCTTGACATATAGATTCGCCTTCTGTATCAAGGAGATTACAGGATTTCTCCACTCGAGATATTTAAAATCTAAAATTTAACTATTGATAGTGGAGAAATCCTTTAATCCCCGAGAAAAATGAGAAATAATCTGTTTCTCCCGTGAATAAAAAATAAATTAAACAACAGTATAAATTCTCCCAAAATCAAGGTGCTCCCCTCCAGTCATCAAGTCGTTGCGTCATCGATATCGCTATCATTATTATTAGTTAATCTTTTAAAATAATAACATTCGTAAATCAACAAGTATTTTATTTTATCAACAAAATGAATAACAACTGTAAACATGGTAAACATGGTATGCGTGGTAAGCGTGGTAAGCATGGAAGTCTTCACGCAACATTTTAATTTCCTGGCATGTTGCGGGAAATTACAAATTTTTAATCACTCCCTCGTGTGGTGTGAATGAAGCCTAAAAATGGGAGAAATATAGATTCTCCTTCAGACTGGAGGGGATTACAAGATTTCTCCATTCGAGATAGTTACATTCTAGATTTCAACCCACGTGTTTCAGCGATTGGGTATAATCTGAAACTTAATTATCGAGAGTGGAGAAATTTTGTAATCCATGAAAGTATAGGAGGAGAATCAGTTTCTCTCGTGAAATCTGTAGAAAACTCGGAAATATAAAATGGCAGGAAAATTCTAGCAGAAATTTAATCACCACCCATTGGTTTAATAGTCACGTGCATTTCTTATCACCTGGATAGAATGGCAGAAAATAATTTAATCATCGATTAACCTGTGGTCAAATTTTTGTTAGCCTTCTTGCTTGACAACCACTCGTTGAAAATCTTGAAAAAATTGTAAAAAAAGAAGAAAAAAATTCGTCTTTCATATTGAAAAACAGAACCTCCAGAGTTGTTAAAGAGATGATAATATCAACAAAGGAATTACCAGACACATTCTTGTAAAACTATAATCCTAGATAAAACTTAAAACACCGGGGCAGCTTAGATATTAGTACATGGAAATGGATAGTCATTTTTAATTAAAAAGTCGTTAATTCAAACCAAGATACATGTAAGAAAAAAAGACATTGTTACATTTGTTTATGAAGACTGGCTAACCCTGTAGTTTCGTGGATCAGTCAAGTTATATCGGGTTGTTTTGTCCCGTGAGATGCGTCGTTTCATCTGCCGACGTAGGGTCGTGCAATTCGATTTCATCATCTTTAATAATATTTCTGTGTCGCAGTAAACAGATCAACAATCCTGTCATCAGGGATACAATTAATAGCAAGGCTGCCACAGCTAACAGTATATTCGATGGCTTGCTGTCAACATCTGGCATTTCTGTTGTGTGATTTCCTACAATTTTTTTTCTTTCATATAACTAATATTCCAAGCAGGCAGAGGACACTTACCCTAACCGTGCACCTGGCCCATGCTCCCAGTTTTCAGTGAATTCCGAGTTGCTCATTTGCTTTTGTTACTTTGTATGTATGATTTTAGTTACTATATCTTCTTTGTTGTGTATGTCTGTTTTCCATTTCTGGTCTTTGTGCCTGGATTACATTCGTTTGATTCGGCTAAAACCTTGGTTCCCTTGATTACTCATTCATTAACAAGCTGATTTCATTATGATTTTTTAGAAGTTTTCGGAACGGTCAATTATAATTTTTTTTTATAGTTTATGTAATATCATCATTAGGGGAACAATTACAGATGCAATTGTAAAGTTGCCAATTCTATTTTATAATTTCCGGCGATATTAAACAAAATAAACTATAAATAACACTGCCATTTTAATTTTGAACTGAGCATTTATAAAGTGTTTTCTTAATACAATTTTAAGAACATGTTTAGTTTTAAGATCAGATATAACTTTAAAAAAAACTGGTTTATAAATGCATTAAAAATCCCTTTTTCATTACAATGGACCATCTATTTATCATCAATCAGTAAAAATAACCCTTGGACATAGATTTTTTAAGTTTGTAAGTTAAAGAGTAATCAAGTAGTAATCAAGGGAACCAAGGTTATAGCGGTAATCAAAAGAATGTAATCCAGGGACAAAGACCAAACATGGAAAACAGACATACACAACAAAGAACATAAAGTAACTAAAATCATACATACAAAGTAACAAAAGCAAATGAGCAACTCGGACTCCACTAAAAACTGGGAGCATGGACCAGGTGCACCGGTAGGGTAAGCGTCCTCTTCTTTTCTAGAAACACTCACCGAGTTGCTCATAAAAAGTTAAGTCTGGTGTAGACAAACGAGGAAAGGAAAACTATGGTCCGTTGAATAAATCAGTTTTCATGGTGCAGATAGATACACCATAACGATCCACGAATTCATGATGACGACTATAAAACTTCTTTAGTGATGACTTCAATCTTGTAGCATCATAACCCTGCTCCAGAAGCCTTTTTGTTAGAATTCTAGAAGTCTGCGTAGTCTCGGCAAGCTCTGGCATAACGTATGATTTGTGATATGAACATTCCATACGCAAGTACTGAAGGGAAAGAACATGGCATGCATCTTAACATTGGACATGTTATTTCATATGTATAAATTATATGTATATGTCATACTTTTTAATCTTATGATTTTTTATTCCTTTTTTATAAAACTTTTTCTTCCATGATTTCCAAGTCTTGTATGTAAATTAATTTCAGATTTATTACTAGTTTCGATATGATTACAATCGACGTATAATTTGATTACCTATCATATTCGAAGCGAACCTGCCAATGTACTCAGTTTCAGGAAGTGAATTTCGGCATCTTATTGTTAACCCTTTATCGCATGCTTTAAAAACAACAGCTGAAGATTGTCTTTTTCCTGAAAATGAAATCAAAAGATTATCCATAACAAACAAGACAGTAGTTGTCATACGAAAATATAACTTACATGCCGTTTTGAGTAGTTCCCCTCCCAAACAAATATGAATTTCCCATTTATAACATAAAATTGGCTGATATATAATATATATCCAGATGCATGTTAATAAAACAGATAGAGAAGTCTACAAGTTTTACGATGTAGTTTTATGATATAATAAAACAGATTATTGATACATTTCGAATGATTTAATAAATCATGAACTCACAGCAAACTTAAATAAAATGATAAAATAATTAAAATAGCATAAACAGATTCATGCATTTGTTTATAACTTTAAGCTCTATTTCATACCTTACTTTATGAAGAAAGACATATTAACATGTAAAAGTCTACATACATCTGTTTGCTTCACATTTCTTATCGGTAATTGTGTCACGAGAAGACACTTACAATGATAACTGATAACGGGCCATGTTAAAGTATTTTACTAGTATGCATTGTCTACATTTCAACAAAATCAAGAGCAGTCGGATCTTCTCGGTTGATTTAATTCACTTTTAGAACGCATATCTAGAGAATGTCAAAACAAAGTAGACAAAGAAGGATAACTCTGTTAATAAAAATTGATAAATGATCCTACATCAAAAGATCAACAAAAAAACATTCCGTCCTATTTGTAGATCGCGCAAAGACTTAAAAATCACTGAACTAATAAGCGGGTATCGAGAAGGGAGATGAACAAGAAATTAACCGGCAAAATCATGGTTAAACCGGAACAATGATCCTACCTGACTTGGGTCAGGATAATGGGAAAAACCATATTAATGACCAACAAACCAGCCACTTTCATAGTGGCACAAACAGTTCCAATGTAAGTTTTTATTACGCAAATCTGACGGAAATGAAGAAACTAAATATAGATTACACAAATGTATAAACTAAGGGCTATTAGCAGTTAACTGACATGCCAGCTACAGGCTTGTTTAAACCTACAAAATGTTATGTCCCCATTGTATGTAAAATCAATCCTAAATTTTCCCATGTGGGGTCAAAAACCACGGTATATCATAAGTCATACAAAAGAAGACGCGACCAATGTCATGCCAAAAACTGCTTTTTAATATAGTGTTTTAATTTCTTTGTAAAGACTCTTTCAGCGAATCATGTTAAAAAAGAAAAAAAAAAGATGCTATCCTTAACGATTTGACAACAATATCAAAATTATATCGTTTTTGAATGAGCCTAATCAACTGTTTTGTTAACTTTTTGGGTGAGTATCGAGCTGTCTGTGCTTTGTGTAGAATATTGCTGTAAAAACAAAGGATGAGAGAAACCCACACGTATTGATCCTTTACAATTGCATCTGTATTTAAAATGAGATCTTTGTATTGGTTAAAAATTATGCGAATGTTTTTACGACTTTGTGATATCGGATACATTGATGTAGCCATTTTTCTGTTATATATAAATTCCTTTCGTTGAAAATACAAATACGAGCAAATCGAACCAACGGTGATATGTAAACATGATCGTGACAAGGGGACGTCCTATCTAAAAACGGATAGTTTCACATTATCGACTTGAATACTAAGGTAAAGAAACAGACATTCTTTATTTTCAATATTAGCTTTATCCAAAGACAGTTACAGGATATATATCTTTAGTATAAATATTGAAGTCATCGTTGTTCAGAGCCAAAATGTAGTCAAAATATTTCAAAATGTTATCAAATGTTGTTTGGAAGGGTCTTTATGTATATTAGCCATAATATGTGATTCGTAAGAGTACAGAAAGAGGTCCACAATTCCTGGTGCACAATTAGTCCCCATCCATGGAATTACAATAACTTGACGATGAATGATTTCACCAATGCGTAGGAAAATGCTGTCTAACAATAATGCGAGAGCTGCTGGCAAATCAACAGAAGAACAAATTAACAAAGTTTTCTATGTTTTTCGTTCCTAAAAAAAAGTAATTCAAATAATTCGAACAAATATATTCACATATTCACGATATGTTAAATGACCATTTGATAAGATATATGAATTTTTGGTTTATGAGATTATGTGGAAGTGTAGTAAATAAAGTTATAAAAATCAAACCATAGGCATGTAATTTATCAAGCACTTCAAGCACGTTGTAAGCACTTCAAAATAGTTAATGACACCATTTTCTTAAGCTTTTATACAAAAAAATCTTATAATCAGATTTTTACGGTATTGAGCGATTTTGTAAGTAAAATAGAAAGTTTAGTAGTCGATATAGTTTGTTTGGCTAAATATCGAAACCACATATGTATACAATAATTGTGCTTTATTTTGCTTCGAATTTTTAACTTTTTTTATTTTTGCTGTCAATATATGTATTACTGTGTTAAATTCTGTCCAGTACATATCAATCAAAGTAGGTCCAATGTACAAGTAAAGCAAATTTTCAAACATGCTTTTCATTAATTTTTAACATAGATAAGAAAGCATACTGCGTAACAAACTCGTCTCACCTCTTTGTTTTACGCTAATGTTGTCAGACAAATAATTCAAGTCGCTCTGTACGATGACCCCTATATGGTTATTGGGTTTTTAATCACCACTGGGGGAAACTTTTCTCATTTTGATTTTTTTTTTCATTTTATTTAAATTTCATAATAGAATCATGAACGGATATTGTATACGCGACTATGCGCCAGCGTATAACCTAAAGAATACAGCACCAAAAAGGTCTTCAACAAGTGTAAATATACCTTTGAGAAAGCTCTGAGAGGCCCAGAAAACAGAAATAATAAAACCCACTATAACAGCATGATGACAATTCTTCACAGTTAACTAAAATGTAAAATAACAATAACGAAACAAACACAAATTAATGACCAATTTCTCCTGACTATGGACAAGCGCATGTCGGCGTTGGAGTTAAACTAGTCTTATAAGGCTTCAATTCACACTTTTCTTTAATGTTTAGATCGACAATTATTTGAAACAGCATACCAAGACATAAAAAATTCAATAATACATCAGATTCTCTACATGTAATACATGTACCTTAAGATACACCATACAGATGAAATGGGATGACCACTTGAAGAACTTAAATTGAAGAAATTTAGCTCAGGACATATTAAGGAATTAAAATATCATCAGAAGTACCAGCAGTATAATTAATCGGTCACCAACTGAATGATATTACCTAACAAGGAAACGGGCATACCTTGGTATTGATATTCAGCGGGATTCATAAATGATGGTACCTCTACTTGAAATCAACTTGCATGATAAAAGTGTTAAGACGACAAAATCTGTAATTTTACATATGTGTATTTTTTTTTAATTAGTATTATTCAATGTTTGACTAAGAAATTCGTATAAAAGAGAGCATTTCTTTTGGATTAAATTCTTATTCTGAGAGAAAAAGTCATTTTCAAGATATGCTTGAGACATGGGATCGTTTGAAGTTGGGAATTGAATGGGCCCAATTATCAATAAAGAAATCAAGCGATTAATTAAATACGCCAATATGTCAGTGGTTTTACTCTGTCTCTATTTAGGAGTACCATAACACTGTTCACCGATGTGACACCAATAATCACGATGATAATAACAGTGAATTAGGATTTGGGTTTGGAATTAGGGATAAATTTTGATGTATTAGTTCATGGAACTCCTGATACCCTTATTATGGCAAAATATGATATTTGATGATTGAAATTCACGTTAGTTCTCCATTCTTCTATGTGTCAATAGATACTACCGGAATGAATTACTTCAAATAAAGGTGCATTTACACAACACATTCAAAGTAAGTGGGAAAGGATAGCAAAGTTTTTTTATGGTATACTCAAATTCTTCTTTTATTTTTTTCTCATGAGACAATTGATGATATTTTACAAATTGTTGTTAATAACTTAATGTCAGGGACGATATTTCCCTGCAGGGACACACTGTGTCCGGGATGGATTTTATCAATTGTGCTCGCTTTTTACTTTTATATTCCCATTTCAGTTCTCTGTATGTTTACTCTTCATCATCGTCGATAGTCGCGAATGTTAGTTAGAATTATCTTTCTTTGTAGGTAATCATTATTGAGTTATGACTATATATGACGTTATATTTATTTTTGAATACATACGTGGTTTGTAACTATTGTATTGTATCTAACGTTTCTAATAAGAAATTGCCTTTCCAATTTTGTCCATTTAATGTATTGAAGATTTTTACTATTTTCGTATTTTGTAACTTTCTGATAAATATTTTGCTTTATTTATTTCAGTTATTCTGGTCAAATAATTTTCTTATAGATTGTACATTTCATTTTAGAATTATTCTTCATTTGTAAATACTCCAATTTCGATGCTAAAGATTAAATTCTGATGCACGGCTCGGACACACAAGTTAATCTAGACACCTAGACATACATCATTGGTTATACATATATTTCTTCCTGGTTTTTCATCTCCACCATTTTTTCACATCTTTTACCTTAACAGTAATATCAAAATAAAAAAAAAGGTTCATAAAAGGCAAAATTCGGATTTTATTGAGTAAAATGTTAGTATGCAAATGTTTAAAGGATTAAGAATCAGT
Source organism: Perna viridis (assembly GCA_037379345.1). NCBI lineage: Eukaryota > Metazoa > Mollusca > Bivalvia > Mytilida > Mytilidae > Perna > Perna viridis. The sequence goes on along the minus strand of CM074511.1, from coordinate 5,365,756 downwards.
CTAATTACACCAAATATTATAAGTATAGTGTTGTAGTATTTATCTTGTATCATAAATAACCAACTGAATTTTATTATAGGTTGCAATAAATTCACTTGTAAAACATTCTCATTTCTTTGTATTTGAAAAGAAATAAAGTTACATGCAATTGTATGTATTTATATGTTTAATTTTCCGAAATATTTAGCCGTTCAACTATGGTTCTGGTTAAACAAGACATAATTATTCGAGAGAAAACTATAAATGCATTGTATATGTAATTTTCTAATTCAATAGTAACAAGTAACATTCCATATGAATTTCAGACACAGCCTATGGTAGAAGTTATTATTCTAAACAAGATGCAAGAAAACTTACGTAACTTGCCTTTTCAGTCTACATACTTCTACGTAATTGTAGGCCTTACTGTTAAGGAGAGAACTATACTTTCATCGCCCATCCTAAATCTACCAAATCACGATCGATATCGCTTGCAAAGTGGCGGTTTCGTGTACTTGTACAATAATATTAATTGTGCAAATTGGTAAAATTAGGCTCGTTATGTTGTCTAATACAAAATTACAGTTGCATATGATTTGTAATTATCAGTGTCTGTATTGTTTAACACTGTACTTTAATTACAATATCAGGAAAATAAATAAGTTAATTAAATGTCAATAATTGAGTTTGGGGAGAATTTATTATTTATTAAAATCACGACTTAAAAACATTACACATCGTTGTTTTCCAAAAAAGATGGTACATCTAGATACAAATATATAGTTCTTGGTAGAGATTCCTCATACTTTGTAAGAAATAATTCCAAATCATTTTCCAAATATACAGAAAAAGATGTTTTTACATAATGCTGGAATTTTTAATCGACAACGTATTTGTCCAGTGTGGTGGACGCGTTTTTCAACAAACAGTCGGCAATCCGATGGTAACAAATTATGCTCCTCTACTTGCTGACCTATTCCTTCACTCTTATGAGGCTGACTTTATAGCTGATATGATCCGAAAGAAAGAATATTGTTTAGCTAGATCTTTGAATCTCAGTTTCCGCTATATAGATGACATATTATCTTTAAACAAACCTCATTTCGGGGATTTGATACATCGCATCTACTCCATAGAACTTGAGGTAAAAGATACTACAGACACTTGATGTCAGCCTCATATTTTGATCTACACTTATAGCTCAATGGTAAAGGAAAACTATTGACTAAAAATTACGACAAATGCGATGACTTTTCATTCCAAAATGTCTTTTCATCCTTTTATCTCTGGCAACATCCCTTTAGTACCTGCGGTGGAGTTTTCATATCACAAGTCATACGTTATGCCAGTGCTTGCCAAAACTACGCAGACCATTTATATTGCAATAGTACAGAAAGAGGTCCACAATTCCTGGTGCACAATTAGTCCCCATCCATGGAATTACAATAACTTGACGATGAATGATTTCACCAATGCGTAGGAAAATGCTGTCTAACAATAATGCGAGAGCTGCTGGCAAATCAACAGAAGAACAAATTAACAAAGTTTTCTATGTTTTTCGTTCCTAAAAAAAAGTAATTCAAATAATTCGAACAAATATATTCACATCCCGATATGTTAAATGACCATTTGATAAGATATATGAATTTTTGGTTTATGAGATTATGTGGAAGTGTAGTAAATAAAGTTATAAAAATCAAACCATAGGCATGTAATTTATCAAGCACTTCAAGCACGTTGTAAGCACTTCAAAATAGTTAATGACACCATTTTCTTAAGCTTTTATACAAAAAAATCTTATAATCAGATTTTTACGGTATTGAGCGATTTTGTAAGTAAAATAGAAAGTTTAGTAGTCGATATAGTTTGTTTGGCTAAATATCGAAACCACATATGTATACAATAATTGTGCTTTATTTTGCTTCGAATTTTTAACTTTTTTTATTTTTGCTGTCAATATATGTATTACTGTGTTAAATTCTGTCCAGTACATATCAATCAAAGTAGGTCCAATGTACAAGTAAAGCAAATTTTCAAACATGCTTTTCATTAATTTTTAACATATTCATTACACCATATATTGTCATTCTTGCGTTTACTAGATAAGAAAGCATACTGCGTAACAAACTCGTCTCACCTCTTTGTTTTACGCTAATGTTGTCAGACAAATAATTCAAGTCGCTCTGTACGATGACCCCTATATGGTTATTGGGTTTTTAATCACCACTGGGGGAAACTTTTCTCATTTTGATTTTTTTTTTCATTTTATTTAAATTTCATAATAGAATCATGAACGGATATTGTATACGCGACTATGCGCCAGCGTATAACCTAAAGAATACAGCACCAAAAAGGTCTTCAACAAGTGTAAATATACCTTTGAGAAAGCTCTGAGAGGCCCAGAAAACAGAAATAATAAAACCCACTATAACAGCATGATGACAATTCTTCACAGTTAACTAAAATGTAAAATAACAATAACGAAACAAACACAAATTAATGACCAATTTCTCCTGACTATGGACAAGCGCATGTCGGCGTTGGAGTTAAACTAGTCTTATAAGGCTTCAATTCACACTTTTCTTTAATGTTTAGATCGACAATTATTTGAAACAGCATACCAAGACATAAAAAATTCAATAATACATCAGATTCTCTACATGTAATACATGTACCTTAAGATACACCATACAGATGAAATGGGATGACCACTTGAAGAACTTAAATTGAAGAAATTTAGCTCAGGACATATTAAGGAATTAAAATATCATCAGAAGTACCAGCAGTATAATTAATCGGTCACCAACTGAATGATATTACCTAACAAGGAAACGGGCATACCTTGGTATTGATATTCAGCGGGATTCATAAATGATGGTACCTCTACTTGAAATCAACTTGCATGATAAAAGTGTTAAGACGACAAAATCTGTAATTTTACATATGTGTATTTTTTTTTAATTAGTATTATTCAATGTTTGACTAAGAAATTCGTATAAAAGAGAGCATTTCTTTTGGATTAAATTCTTATTCTGAGAGAAAAAGTCATTTTCAAGATATGCTTGAGACATGGGATCGTTTGAAGTTGGGAATTGAATGGGCCCAATTATCAATAAAGAAATCAAGCGATTAATTAAATACGCCAATATGTCAGTGGTTTTACTCTGTCTCTATTTAGGAGTACCATAACACTGTTCACCGATGTGACACCAATAATCACGATGATAATAACAGTGAATTAGGATTTGGGTTTGGAATTAGGGATAAATTTTGATGTATTAGTTCATGGAACTCCTGATACCCTTATTATGGCAAAATATGATATTTGATGATTGAAATTCACGTTAGTTCTCCATTCTTCTATGTGTCAATAGATACTACCGGAATGAATTACTTCAAATAAAGGTGCATTTACACAACACATTCAAAGTAAGTGGGAAAGGATAGCAAAGTTTTTTTATGGTATACTCAAATTCTTCTTTTATTTTTTTCTCATGAGACAATTGATGATATTTTACAAATTGTTGTTAATAACTTAATGTCAGGGACGATATTTCCCTGCAGGGACACACTGTGTCCGGGATGGATTTTATCAATTGTGCTCGCTTTTTACTTTTATATTCCCATTTCAGTTCTCTGTATGTTTACTCTTCATCATCGTCGATAGTCGCGAATGTTAGTTAGAATTATCTTTCTTTGTAGGTAATCATTATTGAGTTATGACTATATATGACGTTATATTTATTTTTGAATACATACGTGGTTTGTAACTATTGTATTGTATCTAACGTTTCTAATAAGAAATTGCCTTTCCAATTTTGTCCATTTAATGTATTGAAGATTTTTACTATTTTCGTATTTTGTAACTTTCTGATAAATATTTTGCTTTATTTATTTCAGTTATTCTGGTCAAATAATTTTCTTATAGATTGTACATTTCATTTTAGAATTATTCTTCATCTGTAAATACTCCAATTTCGATGCTAAAGATTAAATTCTGATGCACGGCTCGGACACACAAGTTAATCTAGACACCTAGACATACATCATTGGTTATACATATATTTCTTCCTGGTTTTTCATCTCCACCATTTTTTCACATCTTTTACCTTAACAGTAATATCAAAATAAAAAAAAAGGTTCATAAAAGGCAAAATTCGGATTTTATTGAGTAAAATGTTAGTATGCAAATGTTTAAAGGATTAAGAATCAGTCTAATTACACCAAATATTATAAGTATAGTGTTGTAGTATTTATCTTGTATCATAAATAACCAACTGAATTTTATTATAGGTTGCAATAAATTCACTTGTAAAACATTCTCATTTCTTTGTATTTGAAAAGAAATAAAGTTACATGCAATTGTATGTATTTATATGTTTAATTTTCCGAAATATTTAGCCGTTCAACTATGGTTCTGGTTAAACAAGACATAATTATTCGAGAGAAAACTATAAATGCATTGTATATGTAATTTTCTAATTCAATAGTAACAAGTAACATTCCATATGAATTTCAGACACAGCCTATGGTAGAAGTTATTATTCTAAACAAGATGCAAGAAAACTTACGTAACTTGCCTTTTCAGTCTACATACTTCTACGTAATTGTAGGCCTTACTGTTAAGGAGAGAACTATACTTTCATCGCCCATCCTAAATCTACCAAATCACGATCGATATCGCTTGCAAAGTGGCGGTTTCGTGTACTTGTACAATAATATTAATTGTGCAAATTGGTAAAATTAGGCTCGTTATGTTGTCTAATACAAAATTACAGTTGCATATGATTTGTAATTATCAGTGTCTGTATTGTTTAACACTGTACTTTAATTACAATATCAGGAAAATAAATAAGTTAATTAAATGTCAATAATTGAGTTTGGGGAGAATTTATTATTTATTAAAATCACGACTTAAAAACATTACACATCGTTGTTTTCCAAAAAAGATGGTACATCTAGATACAAATATATAGTTCTTGGTAGAGATTCCTCATACTTTGTAAGAAATAATTCCAAATCATTTTCCAAATATACAGAAAAAGATGTTTTTACATAATGCTGGAATTTTTAATCGACAACGTATTTGTCCAGTGTGGTGGACGCGTTTTTCAACAAACAGTCGGCAATCCGATGGTAACAAATTATGCTCCTCTACTTGCTGACCTATTCCTTCACTCTTATGAGGCTGACTTTATAGCTGATATGATCCGAAAGAAAGAATATTGTTTAGCTAGATCTTTGAATCTCAGTTTCCGCTATATAGATGACATATTATCTTTAAACAAACCTCATTTCGGGGATTTGATACATCGCATCTACTCCATAGAACTTGAGGTAAAAGATACTACAGACACTTGATGTCAGCCTCATATTTTGATCTACACTTATAGCTCAATGGTAAAGGAAAACTATTGACTAAAAATTACGACAAATGCGATGACTTTTCATTCCAAAATGTCTTTTCATCCTTTTATCTCTGGCAACATCCCTTTAGTACCTGCGGTGGAGTTTTCATATCACAAGTCATACGTTATGCCAGTGCTTGCCAAAACTACGCAGACCATTTATATTGCAATAGTACAGAAAGAGGTCCACAATTCCTGGTGCACAATTAGTCCCCATCCATGGAATTACAATAACTTGACGATGAATGATTTCACCAATGCGTAGGAAAATGCTGTCTAACAATAATGCGAGAGCTGCTGGCAAATCAACAGAAGAACAAATTAACAAAGTTTTCTATGTTTTTCGTTCCTAAAAAAAAGTAATTCAAATAATTCGAACAAATATATTCACATCCCGATATGTTAAATGACCATTTGATAAGATATATGAATTTTTGGTTTATGAGATTATGTGGAAGTGTAGTAAATAAAGTTATAAAAATCAAACCATAGGCATGTAATTTATCAAGCACTTCAAGCACGTTGTAAGCACTTCAAAATAGTTAATGACACCATTTTCTTAAGCTTTTATACAAAAAAATCTTATAATCAGATTTTTACGGTATTGAGCGATTTTGTAAGTAAAATAGAAAGTTTAGTAGTCGATATAGTTTGTTTGGCTAAATATCGAAACCACATATGTATACAATAATTGTGCTTTATTTTGCTTCGAATTTTTAACTTTTTTTATTTTTGCTGTCAATATATGTATTACTGTGTTAAATTCTGTCCAGTACATATCAATCAAAGTAGGTCCAATGTACAAGTAAAGCAAATTTTCAAACATGCTTTTCATTAATTTTTAACATATTCATTACACCATATATTGTCATTCTTGCGTTTACTAGATAAGAAAGCATACTGCGTAACAAACTCGTCTCACCTCTTTGTTTTACGCTAATGTTGTCAGACAAATAATTCAAGTCGCTCTGTACGATGACCCCTATATGGTTATTGGGTTTTTAATCACCACTGGGGGAAACTTTTCTCATTTTGATTTTTTTTTTCATTTTATTTAAATTTCATAATAGAATCATGAACGGATATTGTATACGCGACTATGCGCCAGCGTATAACCTAAAGAATACAGCACCAAAAAGGTCTTCAACAAGTGTAAATATACCTTTGAGAAAGCTCTGAGAGGCCCAGAAAACAGAAATAATAAAACCCACTATAACAGCATGATGACAATTCTTCACAGTTAACTAAAATGTAAAATAACAATAACGAAACAAACACAAATTAATGACCAATTTCTCCTGACTATGGACAAGCGCATGTCGGCGTTGGAGTTAAACTAGTCTTATAAGGCTTCAATTCACACTTTTCTTTAATGTTTAGATCGACAATTATTTGAAACAGCATACCAAGACATAAAAAATTCAATAATACATCAGATTCTCTACATGTAATACATGTACCTTAAGATACACCATACAGATGAAATGGGATGACCACTTGAAGAACTTAAATTGAAGAAATTTAGCTCAGGACATATTAAGGAATTAAAATATCATCAGAAGTACCAGCAGTATAATTAATCGGTCACCAACTGAATGATATTACCTAACAAGGAAACGGGCATACCTTGGTATTGATATTCAGCGGGATTCATAAATGATGGTACCTCTACTTGAAATCAACTTGCATGATAAAAGTGTTAAGACGACAAAATCTGTAATTTTACATATGTGTATTTTTTTTAATTAGTATTATTCAATGTTTGACTAAGAAATTCGTATAAAAGAGAGCATTTCTTTTGGATTAAATTCTTATTCTGAGAGAAAAAGTCATTTTCAAGATATGCTTGAGACATGGGATCGTTTGAAGTTGGGAATTGAATGGGCCCAATTATCAATAAAGAAATCAAGCGATTAATTAAATACGCCAATATGTCAGTGGTTTTACTCTGTCTCTATTTAGGAGTACCATAACACTGTTCACCGATGTGACACCAATAATCACGATGATAATAACAGTGAATTAGGATTTGGGTTTGGAATTAGGGATAAATTTTGATGTATTAGTTCATGGAACTCCTGATACCCTTATTATGGCAAAATATGATATTTGATGATTGAAATTCACGTTAGTTCTCCATTCTTCTATGTGTCAATAGATACTACCGGAATGAATTACTTCAAATAAAGGTGCATTTACACAACACATTCAAAGTAAGTGGGAAAGGATAGCAAAGTTTTTTTATGGTATACTCAAATTCTTCTTTTATTTTTTTCTCATGAGACAATTGATGATATTTTACAAATTGTTGTTAATAACTTAATGTCAGGGACGATATTTCCCTGCAGGGACACACTGTGTCCGGGATGGATTTTATCAATTGTGCTCGCTTTTTACTTTTATATTCCCATTTCAGTTCTCTGTATGTTTACTCTTCATCATCGTCGATAGTCGCGAATGTTAGTTAGAATTATCTTTCTTTGTAGGTAATCATTATTGAGTTATGACTATATATGACGTTATATTTATTTTTGAATACATACGTGGTTTGTAACTATTGTATTGTATCTAACGTTTCTAATAAGAAATTGCCTTTCCAATTTTGTCCATTTAATGTATTGAAGATTTTTACTATTTTCGTATTTTGTAACTTTCTGATAAATATTTTGCTTTATTTATTTCAGTTATTCTGGTCAAATAATTTTCTTATAGATTGTACATTTCATTTTAGAATTATTCTTCATCTGTAAATACTCCAATTTCGATGCTAAAGATTAAATTCTGATGCACGGCTCGGACACACAAGTTAATCTAGACACCTAGACATACATCATTGGTTATACATATATTTCTTCCTGGTTTTTCATCTCCACCATTTTTTCACATCTTTTACCTTAACAGTAATATCAAAATAAAAAAAAAGGTTCATAAAAGGCAAAATTCGGATTTTATTGAGTAAAATGTTAGTATGCAAATGTTTAAAGGATTAAGAATCAGTCTAATTACACCAAATATTATAAGTATAGTGTTGTAGTATTTATCTTGTATCATAAATAACCAACTGAATTTTATTATAGGTTGCAATAAATTCACTTGTAAAACATTCTCATTTCTTTGTATTTGAAAAGAAATAAAGTTACATGCAATTGTATGTATTTATATGTTTAATTTTCCGAAATATTTAGCCGTTCAACTATGGTTCTGGTTAAACAAGACATAATTATTCGAGAGAAAACTATAAATGCATTGTATATGTAATTTTCTAATTCAATAGTAACAAGTAACATTCCATATGAATTTCAGACACAGCCTATGGTAGAAGTTATTATTCTAAACAAGATGCAAGAAAACTTACGTAACTTGCCTTTTCAGTCTACATACTTCTACGTAATTGTAGGCCTTACTGTTAAGGAGAGAACTATACTTTCATCGCCCATCCTAAATCTACCAAATCACGATCGATATCGCTTGCAAAGTGGCGGTTTCGTGTACTTGTACAATAATATTAATTGTGCAAATTGGTAAAATTAGGCTCGTTATGTTGTCTAATACAAAATTACAGTTGCATATGATTTGTAATTATCAGTGTCTGTATTGTTTAACACTGTACTTTAATTACAATATCAGGAAAATAAATAAGTTAATTAAATGTCAATAATTGAGTTTGGGGAGAATTTATTATTTATTAAAATCACGACTTAAAAACATTACACATCGTTGTTTTCCAAAAAAGATGGTACATCTAGATACAAATATATAGTTCTTGGTAGAGATTCCTCATACTTTGTAAGAAATAATTCCAAATCATTTTCCAAATATACAGAAAAAGATGTTTTTACATAATGCTGGAATTTTTAATCGACAACGTATTTGTCCAGTGTGGTGGACGCGTTTTTCAACAAACAGTCGGCAATCCGATGGTAACAAATTATGCTCCTCTACTTGCTGACCTATTCCTTCACTCTTATGAGGCTGACTTTATAGCTGATATGATCCGAAAGAAAGAATATTGTTTAGCTAGATCTTTGAATCTCAGTTTCCGCTATATAGATGACATATTATCTTTAAACAAACCTCATTTCGGGGATTTGATACATCGCATCTACTCCATAGAACTTGAGGTAAAAGATACTACAGACACTTGATGTCAGCCTCATATTTTGATCTACACTTATAGCTCAATGGTAAAGGAAAACTATTGACTAAAAATTACGACAAATGCGATGACTTTTCATTCCAAAATGTCTTTTCATCCTTTTATCTCTGGCAACATCCCTTTAGTACCTGCGGTGGAGTTTTCATATCACAAGTCATACGTTATGCCAGTGCTTGCCAAAACTACGCAGACCATTTATATTGCGATAGTACAGAAAGAGGTCCACAATTCCTGGTGCACAATTAGTCCCCATCCATGGAATTACAATAACTTGACGATGAATGATTTCACCAATGCGTAGGAAAATGCTGTCTAACAATAATGCGAGAGCTGCTGGCAAATCAACAGAAGAACAAATTAACAAAGTTTTCTATGTTTTTCGTTCCTAAAAAAAAGTAATTCAAATAATTCGAACAAATATATTCACATCCCGATATGTTAAATGACCATTTGATAAGATATATGAATTTTTGGTTTATGAGATTATGTGGAAGTGTAGTAAATAAAGTTATAAAAATCAAACCATAGGCATGTAATTTATCAAGCACTTCAAGCACGTTGTAAGCACTTCAAAATAGTTAATGACACCATTTTCTTAAGCTTTTATACAAAAAAATCTTATAATCAGATTTTTACGGTATTGAGCGATTTTGTAAGTAAAATAGAAAGTTTAGTAGTCGATATAGTTTGTTTGGCTAAATATCGAAACCACATATGTATACAATAATTGTGCTTTATTTTGCTTCGAATTTTTAACTTTTTTTATTTTTGCTGTCAATATATGTATTACTGTGTTAAATTCTGTCCAGTACATATCAATCAAAGTAGGTCCAATGTACAAGTAAAGCAAATTTTCAAACATGCTTTTCATTAATTTTTAACATATTCATTACACCATATATTGTCATTCTTGCGTTTACTAGATAAGAAAGCATACTGCGTAACAAACTCGTCTCACCTCTTTGTTTTACGCTAATGTTGTCAGACAAATAATTCAAGTCGCTCTGTACGATGACCCCTATATGGTTATTGGGTTTTTAATCACCACTGGGGGAAACTTTTCTCATTTTGATTTTTTTTTTCATTTTATTTAAATTTCATAATAGAATCATGAACGGATATTGTATACGCGACTATGCGCCAGCGTATAACCTAAAGAATACAGCACCAAAAAGGTCTTCAACAAGTGTAAATATACCTTTGAGAAAGCTCTGAGAGGCCCAGAAAACAGAAATAATAAAACCCACTATAACAGCATGATGACAATTCTTCACAGTTAACTAAAATGTAAAATAACAATAACGAAACAAACACAAATTAATGACCAATTTCTCCTGACTATGGACAAGCGCATGTCGGCGTTGGAGTTAAACTAGTCTTATAAGGCTTCAATTCACACTTTTCTTTAATGTTTAGATCGACAATTATTTGAAACAGCATACCAAGACATAAAAAATTCAATAATACATCAGATTCTCTACATGTAATACATGTACCTTAAGATACACCATACAGATGAAATGGGATGACCACTTGAAGAACTTAAATTGAAGAAATTTAGCTCAGGACATATTAAGGAATTAAAATATCATCAGAAGTACCAGCAGTATAATTAATCGGTCACCAACTGAATGATATTACCTAACAAGGAAACGGGCATACCTTGGTATTGATATTCAGCGGGATTCATAAATGATGGTACCTCTACTTGAAATCAACTTGCATGATAAAAGTGTTAAGACGACAAAATCTGTAATTTTACATATGTGTATTTTTTTTTAATTAGTATTATTCAATGTTTGACTAAGAAATTCGTATAAAAGAGAGCATTTCTTTTGGATTAAATTCTTATTCTGAGAGAAAAAGTCATTTTCAAGATATGCTTGAGACATGGGATCGTTTGAAGTTGGGAATTGAATGGGCCCAATTATCAATAAAGAAATCAAGCGATTAATTAAATACGCCAATATGTCAGTGGTTTTACTCTGTCTCTATTTAGGAGTACCATAACACTGTTCACCGATGTGACACCAATAATCACGATGATAATAACAGTGAATTAGGATTTGGGTTTGGAATTAGGGATAAATTTTGATGTATTAGTTCATGGAACTCCTGATACCCTTATTATGGCAAAATATGATATTTGATGATTGAAATTCACGTTAGTTCTCCATTCTTCTATGTGTCAATAGATACTACCGGAATGAATTACTTCAAATAAAGGTGCATTTACACAACACATTCAAAGTAAGTGGGAAAGGATAGCAAAGTTTTTTTATGGTATACTCAAATTCTTCTTTTATTTTTTTCTCATGAGACAATTGATGATATTTTACAAATTGTTGTTAATAACTTAATGTCAGGGACGATATTTCCCTGCAGGGACACACTGTGTCCGGGATGGATTTTATCAATTGTGCTCGCTTTTTACTTTTATATTCCAATTTCAGTTCTCTGTATGTTTACTCTTCATCATCGTCGATAGTCGCGAATGTTAGTTAGAATTATCTTTCTTTGTAGGTAATCATTATTGAGTTATGACTATATATGACGTTATATTTATTTTTGAATACATACGTGGTTTGTAACTATTGTATTGTATCTAACGTTTCTAATAAGAAATTGCCTTTCCAATTTTGTCCATTTAATGTATTGAAGATTTTTACTATTTTCGTATTTTGTAACTTTCTGATAAATATTTTGCTTTATTTATTTCAGTTATTCTGGTCAAATAATTTTCTTATAGATTGTACATTTCATTTTAGAATTATTCTTCATCTGTAAATACTCCAATTTCGATGCTAAAGATTAAATTCTGATGCACGGCTCGGACACACAAGTTAATCTAGACACCTAGACATACATCATTGGTTATACATATATTTCTTCCTGGTTTTTCATCTCCACCATTTTTTCACATCTTTTACCTTAACAGTAATATCAAAATAAAACAAAAGGTTCATAAAAGGCAAAATTCGGATTTTATTGAGTAAAATGTTAGTATGCAAATGTTTAAAGGATTAAGAATCAGTCTAATTACACCAAATATTATAAGTATAGTGTTGTAGTATTTATCTTGTATCATAAATAACCAACTGAATTTTATTATAGGTTGCAATAAATTCACTTGTAAAACATTCTCATTTCTTTGTATTTGAAAAGAAATAAAGTTACATGCAATTGTATGTATTTATATGTTTAATTTTCCGAAATATTTAGCCGTTCAACTATGGTTCTGGTTAAACAAGACATAATTATTCGAGAGAAAACTATAAATGCATTGTATATGTAATTTTCTAATTCAATAGTAACAAGTAACATTCCATATGAATTTCAGATACAGCCTATGGTAGAAGTTATTATTCTAAACAAGATGCAAGAAAACTTACGTAACTTGCCTTTTCAGTCTACATACTTCTACGTAATTGTAGGCCTTACTGTTAAGGAGAGAACTATACTTTCATCGCCCATCCTAAATCTACCAAATCACGATCGATATCGCTTGCAAAGTGGCGGTTTCGTGTACTTGTACAATAATATTAATTGTGCAAATTGGTAAAATTAGGCTCGTTATGTTGTCTAATACAAAATTACAGTTGCATATGATTTGTAATTATCAGTGTCTGTATTGTTTAACACTGTACTTTAATTACAATATCAGGAAAATAAATAAGTTAATTAAATGTCAATAATTGAGTTTGGGGAGAATTTATTATTTATTAAAATCACGACTTAAAAACATTACACATCGTTGTTTTCCAAAAAAGATGGTACATCTAGATACAAATATATAGTTCTTGGTAGAGATTCCTCATACTTTGTAAGAAATAATTCCAAATCATTTTCCAAATATACAGAAAAAGATGTTTTTACATAATGCTGGAATTTTTAATCGACAACGTATTTGTCCAGTGTGGTGGACGCGTTTTTCAACAAACAGTCGGCAATCCGATGGTAACAAATTATGCTCCTCTACTTGCTGACCTATTCCTTCACTCTTATGAGGCTGACTTTATAGCTGATATGATCCGAAAGAAAGAATATTGTTTAGCTAGATCTTTGAATCTCAGTTTCCGCTATATAGATGACATATTATCTTTAAACAAACCTCATTTCGGGGATTTGATACATCGCATCTACTCCATAGAACTTGAGGTAAAAGATACTACAGACACTTGATGTCAGCCTCATATTTTGATCTACACTTATAGCTCAATGGTAAAGGAAAACTATTGACTAAAAATTACGACAAATGCGATGACTTTTCATTCCAAAATGTCTTTTCATCCTTTTATCTCTGGCAACATCCCTTTAGTACCTGCTGTGGAGTTTTCATATCACAAGTCATACGTTATGCCAGTGCTTGCCAAAACTACGCAGACCATTTATATTGCGATAGTACAGAAAGAGGTCCACAATTCCTGGTGCACAATTAGTCCCCATCCATGGAATTACAATAACTTGACGATGAATGATTTCACCAATGCGTAGGAAAATGCTGTCTAACAATAATGCGAGAGCTGCTGGCAAATCAACAGAAGAACAAATTAACAAAGTTTTCTATGTTTTTCGTTCCTAAAAAAAAGTAATTCAAATAATTCGAACAAATATATTCACATCCCGATATGTTAAATGACCATTTGATAAGATATATGAATTTTTGGTTTATGAGATTATGTGGAAGTGTAGTAAATAAAGTTATAAAAATCAAACCATAGGCATGTAATTTATCAAGCACTTCAAGCACGTTGTAAGCACTTCAAAATAGTTAATGACACCATTTTCTTAAGCTTTTATACAAAAAAATCTTATAATCAGATTTTTACGGTATTGAGCGATTTTGTAAGTAAAATAGAAAGTTTAGTAGTCGATATAGTTTGTTTGGCTAAATATCGAAACCACATATGTATACAATAATTGTGCTTTATTTTGCTTCGAATTTTTAACTTTTTTTATTTTTGCTGTCAATATATGTATTACTGTGTTAAATTCTGTCCAGTACATATCAATCAAAGTAGGTCCAATGTACAAGTAAAGCAAATTTTCAAACATGCTTTTCATTAATTTTTAACATATTCATTACACCATATATTGTCATTCTTGCGTTTACTAGATAAGAAAGCATACTGCGTAACAAACTCGTCTCACCTCTTTGTTTTACGCTAATGTTGTCAGACAAATAATTCAAGTCGCTCTGTACGATGACCCCTATATGGTTATTGGGTTTTTAATCACCACTGGGGGAAACTTTTCTCATTTTGATTTTTTTTTTCATTTTATTTAAATTTCATAATAGAATCATGAACGGATATTGTATACGCGACTATGCGCCAGCGTATAACCTAAAGAATACAGCACCAAAAAGGTCTTCAACAAGTGTAAATATACCTTTGAGAAAGCTCTGAGAGGCCCAGAAAACAGAAATAATAAAACCCACTATAACAGCATGATGACAATTCTTCACAGTTAACTAAAATGTAAAATAACAATAACGAAACAAACACAAATTAATGACCAATTTCTCCTGACTATGGACAAGCGCATGTCGGCGTTGGAGTTAAACTAGTCTTATAAGGCTTCAATTCACACTTTTCTTTAATGTTTAGATCGACAATTATTTGAAACAGCATACCAAGACATAAAAAATTCAATAATACATCAGATTCTCTACATGTAATACATGTACCTTAAGATACACCATACAGATGAAATGGGATGACCACTTGAAGAACTTAAATTGAAGAAATTTAGCTCAGGACATATTAAGGAATTAAAATATCATCAGAAGTACCAGCAGTATAATTAATCGGTCACCAACTGAATGATATTACCTAACAAGGAAACGGGCATACCTTGGTATTGATATTCAGCGGGATTCATAAATGATGGTACCTCTACTTGAAATCAACTTGCATGATAAAAGTGTTAAGACGACAAAATCTGTAATTTTACATATGTGTATTTTTTTTTAATTAGTATTATTCAATGTTTGACTAAGAAATTCGTATAAAAGAGAGCATTTCTTTTGGATTAAATTCTTATTCTGAGAGAAAAAGTCATTTTCAAGATATGCTTGAGACATGGGATCGTTTGAAGTTGGGAATTGAATGGGCCCAATTATCAATAAAGAAATCAAGCGATTAATTAAATACGCCAATATGTCAGTGGTTTTACTCTGTCTCTATTTAGGAGTACCATAACACTGTTCACCGATGTGACACCAATAATCACGATGATAATAACAGTGAATTAGGATTTGGGTTTGGAATTAGGGATAAATTTTGATGTATTAGTTCATGGAACTCCTGATACCCTTATTATGGCAAAATATGATATTTGATGATTGAAATTCACGTTAGTTCTCCATTCTTCTATGTGTCAATAGATACTACCGGAATGAATTACTTCAAATAAAGGTGCATTTACACAACACATTCAAAGTAAGTGGGAAAGGATAGCAAAGTTTTTTTATGGTATACTCAAATTCTTCTTTTATTTTTTTCTCATGAGACAATTGATGATATTTTACAAATTGTTGTTAATAACTTAATGTCAGGGACGATATTTCCCTGCAGGGACACACTGTGTCCGGGATGGATTTTATCAATTGTGCTCGCTTTTTACTTTTATATTCCCATTTCAGTTCTCTGTATGTTTACTCTTCATCATCGTCGATAGTCGCGAATGTTAGTTAGAATTATCTTTCTTTGTAGGTAATCATTATTGAGTTATGACTATATATGACGTTATATTTATTTTTGAATACATACGTGGTTTGTAACTATTGTATTGTATCTAACGTTTCTAATAAGAAATTGCCTTTCCAATTTTGTCCATTTAATGTATTGAAGATTTTTACTATTTTCGTATTTTGTAACTTTCTGATAATATTTTGCTTTATTTATTTCAGTTATTCTGGTCAAATAATTTTCTTATAGATTGTACATTTCATTTTAGAATTATTCTTCATCTGTAAATACTCCAATTTCGATGCTAAAGATTAAATTCTGATGCACGGCTCGGACACACAAGTTAATCTAGACACCTAGACATACATCATTGGTTATACATATATTTCTTCCTGGTTTTTCATCTCCACCATTTTTTCACATCTTTTACCTTAACAGTAATATCAAAATAAAACAAAAGGTTCATAAAAGGCAAAATTCGGATTTTATTGAGTAAAATGTTAGTATGCAAATGTTTAAAGGATTAAGAATCAGTCTAATTACACCAAATATTATAAGTATAGTGTTGTAGTATTTATCTTGTATCATAAATAACCAACTGAATTTTATTATAGGTTGCAATAAATTCACTTGTAAAACATTCTCATTTCTTTGTATTTGAAAAGAAATAAAGTTACATGCAATTGTATGTATTTATATGTTTAATTTTCCGAAATATTTAGCCGTTCAACTATGGTTCTGGTTAAACAAGACATAATTATTCGAGAGAAAACTATAAATGCATTGTATATGTAATTTTCTAATTCAATAGTAACAAGTAACATTCCATATGAATTTCAGATACAGCCTATGGTAGAAGTTATTATTCTAAACAAGATGCAAGAAAACTTACGTAACTTGCCTTTTCAGTCTACATACTTCTACGTAATTGTAGGCCTTACTGTTAAGGAGAGAACTATACTTTCATCGCCCATCCTAAATCTACCAAATCACGATCGATATCGCTTGCAAAGTGGCGGTTTCGTGTACTTGTACAATAATATTAATTGTGCAAATTGGTAAAATTAGGCTCGTTATGTTGTCTAATACAAAATTACAGTTGCATATGATTTGTAATTATCAGTGTCTGTATTGTTTAACACTGTACTTTAATTACAATATCAGGAAAATAAATAAGTTAATTAAATGTCAATAATTGAGTTTGGGGAGAATTTATTATTTATTAAAATCACGACTTAAAAACATTACACATCGTTGTTTTCCAAAAAAGATGGTACATCTAGATACAAATATATAGTTCTTGGTAGAGATTCCTCATACTTTGTAAGAAATAATTCCAAATCATTTTCCAAATATACAGAAAAAGATGTTTTTACATAATGCTGGAATTTTTAATCGACAACGTATTTGTCCAGTGTGGTGGACGCGTTTTTCAACAAACAGTCGGCAATCCGATGGTAACAAATTATGCTCCTCTACTTGCTGACCTATTCCTTCACTCTTATGAGGCTGACTTTATAGCTGATATGATCCGAAAGAAAGAATATTGTTTAGCTAGATCTTTGAATCTCAGTTTCCGCTATATAGATGACATATTATCTTTAAACAAACCTCATTTCGGGGATTTGATACATCGCATCTACTCCATAGAACTTGAGGTAAAAGATACTACAGACACTTGATGTCAGCCTCATATTTTGATCTACACTTATAGCTCAATGGTAAAGGAAAACTATTGACTAAAAATTACGACAAATGCGATGACTTTTCATTCCAAAATGTCTTTTCATCCTTTTATCTCTGGCAACATCCCTTTAGTACCTGCGGTGGAGTTTTCATATCACAAGTCATACGTTATGCCAGTGCTTGCCAAAACTACGCAGACCATTTATATTGCGATAGTACAGAAAGAGGTCCACAATTCCTGGTGCACAATTAGTCCCCATCCATGGAATTACAATAACTTGACGATGAATGATTTCACCAATGCGTAGGAAAATGCTGTCTAACAATAATGCGAGAGCTGCTGGCAAATCAACAGAAGAACAAATTAACAAAGTTTTCTATGTTTTTCGTTCCTAAAAAAAAGTAATTCAAATAATTCGAACAAATATATTCACATCCCGATATGTTAAATGACCATTTGATAAGATATATGAATTTTTGGTTTATGAGATTATGTGGAAGTGTAGTAAATAAAGTTATAAAAATCAAACCATAGGCATGTAATTTATCAAGCACTTCAAGCACGTTGTAAGCACTTCAAAATAGTTAATGACACCATTTTCTTAAGCTTTTATACAAAAAAATCTTATAATCAGATTTTTACGGTATTGAGCGATTTTGTAAGTAAAATAGAAAGTTTAGTAGTCGATATAGTTTGTTTGGCTAAATATCGAAACCACATATGTATACAATAATTGTGCTTTATTTTGCTTCGAATTTTTAACTTTTTTTATTTTTGCTGTCAATATATGTATTACTGTGTTAAATTCTGTCCAGTACATATCAATCAAAGTAGGTCCAATGTACAAGTAAAGCAAATTTTCAAACATGCTTTTCATTAATTTTTAACATATTCATTACACCATATATTGTCATTCTTGCGTTTACTAGATAAGAAAGCATACTGCGTAACAAACTCGTCTCACCTCTTTGTTTTACGCTAATGTTGTCAGACAAATAATTCAAGTCGCTCTGTACGATGACCCCTATATGGTTATTGGGTTTTTAATCACCACTGGGGGAAACTTTTCTCATTTTGATTTTTTTTTTCATTTTATTTAAATTTCATAATAGAATCATGAACGGATATTGTATACGCGACTATGCGCCAGCGTATAACCTAAAGAATACAGCACCAAAAAGGTCTTCAACAAGTGTAAATATACCTTTGAGAAAGCTCTGAGAGGCCCAGAAAACAGAAATAATAAAACCCACTATAACAGCATGATGACAATTCTTCACAGTTAACTAAAATGTAAAATAACAATAACGAAACAAACACAAATTAATGACCAATTTCTCCTGACTATGGACAAGCGCATGTCGGCGTTGGAGTTAAACTAGTCTTATAAGGCTTCAATTCACACTTTTCTTTAATGTTTAGATCGACAATTATTTGAAACAGCATACCAAGACATAAAAAATTCAATAATACATCAGATTCTCTACATGTAATACATGTACCTTAAGATACACCATACAGATGAAATGGGATGACCACTTGAAGAACTTAAATTGAAGAAATTTAGCTCAGGACATATTAAGGAATTAAAATATCATCAGAAGTACCAGCAGTATAATTAATCGGTCACCAACTGAATGATATTACCTAACAAGGAAACGGGCATACCTTGGTATTGATATTCAGCGGGATTCATAAATGATGGTACCTCTACTTGAAATCAACTTGCATGATAAAAGTGTTAAGACGACAAAATCTGTAATTTTACATATGTGTATTTTTTTTTAATTAGTATTATTCAATGTTTGACTAAGAAATTCGTATAAAAGAGAGCATTTCTTTTGGATTAAATTCTTATTCTGAGAGAAAAAGTCATTTTCAAGATATGCTTGAGACATGGGATCGTTTGAAGTTGGGAATTGAATGGGCCCAATTATCAATAAAGAAATCAAGCGATTAATTAAATACGCCAATATGTCAGTGGTTTTACTCTGTCTCTATTTAGGAGTACCATAACACTGTTCACCGATGTGACACCAATAATCACGATGATAATAACAGTGAATTAGGATTTGGGTTTGGAATTAGGGATAAATTTTGATGTATTAGTTCATGGAACTCCTGATACCCTTATTATGGCAAAATATGATATTTGATGATTGAAATTCACGTTAGTTCTCCATTCTTCTATGTGTCAATAGATACTACCGGAATGAATTACTTCAAATAAAGGTGCATTTACACAACACATTCAAAGTAAGTGGGAAAGGATAGCAAAGTTTTTTTATGGTATACTCAAATTCTTCTTTTATTTTTTTCTCATGAGACAATTGATGATATTTTACAAATTGTTGTTAATAACTTAATGTCAGGGACGATATTTCCCTGCAGGGACACACTGTGTCCGGGATGGATTTTATCAATTGTGCTCGCTTTTTACTTTTATATTCCCATTTCAGTTCTCTGTATGTTTACTCTTCATCATCGTCGATAGTCGCGAATGTTAGTTAGAATTATCTTTCTTTGTAGGTAATCATTATTGAGTTATGACTATATATGACGTTATATTTATTTTTGAATACATACGTGGTTTGTAACTATTGTATTGTATCTAACGTTTCTAATAAGAAATTGCCTTTCCAATTTTGTCCATTTAATGTATTGAAGATTTTTACTATTTTCGTATTTTGTAACTTTCTGATAAATATTTTGCTTTATTTATTTCAGTTATTCTGGTCAAATAATTTTCTTATAGATTGTACATTTCATTTTAGAATTATTCTTCATCTGTAAATACTCCAATTTCGATGCTAAAGATTAAATTCTGATGCACGGCTCGGACACACAAGTTAATCTAGACACCTAGACATACATCATTGGTTATACATATATTTCTTCCTGGTTTTTCATCTCCACCATTTTTTCACATCTTTTACCTTAACAGTAATATCAAAATAAAACAAAAGGTTCATAAAAGGCAAAATTCGGATTTTATTGAGTAAAATGTTAGTATGCAAATGTTTAAAGGATTAAGAATCAGTCTAATTACACCAAATATTATAAGTATAGTGTTGTAGTATTTATCTTGTATCATAAATAACCAACTGAATTTTATTATAGGTTGCAATAAATTCACTTGTAAAACATTCTCATTTCTTTGTATTTGAAAAGAAATAAAGTTACATGCAATTGTATGTATTTATATGTTTAATTTTCCGAAATATTTAGCCGTTCAACTATGGTTCTGGTTAAACAAGACATAATTATTCGAGAGAAAACTATAAATGCATTGTATATGTAATTTTCTAATTCAATAGTAACAAGTAACATTCCATATGAATTTCAGATACAGCCTATGGTAGAAGTTATTATTCTAAACAAGATGCAAGAAAACTTACGTAACTTGCCTTTTCAGTCTACATACTTCTACGTAATTGTAGGCCTTACTGTTAAGGAGAGAACTATACTTTCATCGCCCATCCTAAATCTACCAAATCACGATCGATATCGCTTGCAAAGTGGCGGTTTCGTGTACTTGTACAATAATATTAATTGTGCAAATTGGTAAAATTAGGCTCGTTATGTTGTCTAATACAAAATTACAGTTGCATATGATTTGTAATTATCAGTGTCTGTATTGTTTAACACTGTACTTTAATTACAATATCAGGAAAATAAATAAGTTAATTAAATGTCAATAATTGAGTTTGGGGAGAATTTATTATTTATTAAAATCACGACTTAAAAACATTACACATCGTTGTTTTCCAAAAAAGATGGTACATCTAGATACAAATATATAGTTCTTGGTAGAGATTCCTCATACTTTGTAAGAAATAATTCCAAATCATTTTCCAAATATACAGAAAAAGATGTTTTTACATAATGCTGGAATTTTTAATCGACAACGTATTTGTCCAGTGTGGTGGACGCGTTTTTCAACAAACAGTCGGCAATCCGATGGTAACAAATTATGCTCCTCTACTTGCTGACCTATTCCTTCACTCTTATGAGGCTGACTTTATAGCTGATATGATCCGAAAGAAAGAATATTGTTTAGCTAGATCTTTGAATCTCAGTTTCCGCTATATAGATGACATATTATCTTTAAACAAACCTCATTTCGGGGATTTGATACATCGCATCTACTCCATAGAACTTGAGGTAAAAGATACTACAGACACTTGATGTCAGCCTCATATTTTGATCTACACTTATAGCTCAATGGTAAAGGAAAACTATTGACTAAAAATTACGACAAATGCGATGACTTTTCATTCCAAAATGTCTTTTCATCCTTTTATCTCTGGCAACATCCCTTTAGTACCTGCGGTGGAGTTTTCATATCACAAGTCATACGTTATGCCAGTGCTTGCCAAAACTACGCAGACCATTTATATTGCGATAGACTTCTTACAAATAGGTTTCAAAACAGGGTCATGTTACTAGAAGATTGAAGTCATCACTACAGAAGTTTTATGGTTGTCATCATGAAATCGTGAACGTGGATCGCTACAGTGTATCCAAGCGCATTGTGAAAACTGATTTGTTTTTGTGTCTTGGTTTTTCTTTCCTCTTTCGTCTACTCTAGACTTGACCTTTTATGAGCAACTCGGCGGATGTTTCTAGAAAAGCAGAAGACGTTTATCCTACCGGTGTACCAGGTCCATGCTCCCAGTATTTAGTGGAGTCCGAGTTGCTCATTTACTTTGGTTACTTTGTATGTACTATTTTGGTTATTTTATGTTCTTTGTTATGTGTGTTTTTTCCATGTCTGGGCTTTGTCTCTGGATTAAATTCTTTTGATTTCCGCTAGAATCTTCGTTCCCTTGGTTACTCTTCCAAGCAAATTTGGAGTGTTGTTTAGATATGACTTACATGCCGTGTACCTTATTACTATGGAACCCCTTACTATTGACAAAGCTTTAAGTAAGCCATGATGTTGATATGGATACAAATTACGCAACCGATTAAATTTGGAAATACTGATTCCGGAACCACTCCCTGCAGTTTTTTTTCACAAAAAGGCAATTTAATCCATTATCTCCTTGCAATTAAATCTTCTTTGACCGTACAATGAAAAAGGAGCTTTGTTATAACCAATTACGATAACTTGGAGATTAGCATCGCTAGCAAGAAATCGTAAGCTAATTTTAAAAACTTGCATCTGCACTGTCAATGTTGTAACTCTTGATGTGAGTGTCTTAAAATCATCTTCTAACAAATTCCACAGACAAAGAATACTTCCCCGGCCATTTTTTTGATTTTTGTCTTAGCTTTTCATTCGAAAAAGGAATTGGCCTCTAAATACCCCTTTTCTTTTTCTTTAGGGTTGATGTAAATTTATTAACGGTATGTTGTGGACAATTTTAATTGAATGATTAGGATATAAAACAGGTTCAGTAGGTGTTTTAGTTAAACGACGTTTTACCCAATTCATTAACTTTAATTTTCGTCGAACAATTAAACACTCACATAATCAAATTTAAATGATAAGTCGACTCTAATACTGCGTTTGTGCAAACGACAAGTTCAATAATCAACCACCGATTTACTGGAATGTTACCATCTTTAAAAGCTTTCTAAGTGACACGATTTTCAGGCTAACACGGAATCTGTTTCCAGATCAGATTTATTTGCACTGTAAACTTATTTACAATATGTACAAACAGCTACTTCAATGCCACATTGGAATAAACTGATAACACATTATTATCAATCTTAGTAACTGAACCAAATTTAACTAAAAACTCTTCTTTATATACCAAAATAAATATAAAGTTCTAAATCTAGATAATCTACAATTATCTCAATCATTCTGGTTCAAGAATATTCTATAAGTAACTAAAAGCAATGACCAGTGTTCTATTTTTAGTAACAGGTAATTTCCATAAACTGTCAATTACTTCTAAAGATAAACAAAGGACACTCAACAGTATTCCAGAACATTCATTAAAGTTTGTAAAAATAATACTCAATAATTAAAAACATGTAAGTATGAATATTAAACATATAAATGTCCATTATTATTGGGCATAGTTCGCAACAAAGATAGAAGAATCATTTAATTATACACTTTATATATCTACATATCATTCTATTCCATTATTATTGTTTCCAAATAAACAGAAACAACAGTGAACGAAAGGGATATGAAATTTAACGTAAAATGAGAAATACAGTTTTAGTCGTTTAGCATTCGTTTCCTCTATATAGATGTTCGAACGTAGATTGGATGATTTAGATCGGTCGTCTATATATCCAATAGGTTTGAGAAACGACGTATCAATGTCTGCTGATATATTGACATTCGTTTAGGAAGTAAATCGAAATTTGAAATAGAAGGGACAGAGACATTGTGAGATACTAAAGATAAAATGAACGTTTGTTCTCTATTGTGTACGATTCATATTTGACAATATTTCTTCGACCGCGAATTGAGTTCATTTCTCCATTCACATGATATTCTACAGTTTCCGACCCAACATACACTTAACATTCTTAACGTGTAATTGTGTGTTACTTCAAAGTCAAAGTTATCACTTTTATAGCTACACGACACTCAGCCGACGTGGGTCAACTCCGCCTTGAAAATAGATACATCATTCGTTAAAGTGTTTTCCGTCTTACGATTATCCATACTTTGCACACAAAAAAACGACTCCAAATCATCTTCTGAAAATACAGGAGAAGATGTTATAACAATGCTGGAATTTTTGATAAACATCATATTTGTCCAGTGTGGTTTACGTTAATTTTTACAAATGTCTGCATTGAAATAGGAACAATTTGTGCTCCGCTACTCGCTGACCTAATTCCAGCATATAACGAGAATAGATATGGTGTATATGTCAAAGAGACAAAAACCCCATCGGGATGATAATGTCAGCCCTGGAGCTTGTTTAATAAAATTTCTTATCAAATATAAGGAACATTGTTTAGCTATATCATTTTATTTCAGTTTCTGCTATTGATGACCTTTAGTTTTTGAACAATCCTAGATTCTGGATCTTACACATCAAGAGTTTCAGGTAAAGGACGCTAAAACTCTATGAAGTCAGCCTTTCTCTTGATCTACTCTTAAAGATCAATGGAAAACTTTTCACTAAACTACACGACTTCTCAATCCGTATTTCGTCTACTTTTCATTCATCTGTGGCAACCTCCATTCAGCACCTGCGTATGGAGTTTTCAACTCAAAACATTATGTTAGTGTTTGAGGAAACTACGCGGACTATTTCAACCGTGTTCGGCTTCGTACAATAACTGTTGCTACAAGATTAAAATCATCGATACAAAATTTGATGTTACCATCACAAATTCGCGGATCATTTAACATTTATCTGGCTTTAACTTAGCCTATTTGTGTTATTATTTGTTTTGTTCATTTAATTTCTTCCCAAGAAGTCTACATTAAAGATCCTTTACATCATGACTTGTGCATATATGAATCGTTGCACATTTCTTTTTTTTTCATAGGTTGAGTGATGACAATAGCTTCTCCAACAACTTCCTTTACTTTATCTACATCACTAACCTGTAAGTTTTTTTTTGTATTTCTGGGTGAATACTTTTATTTTCATTTGTTCACTTTTGCCCCTGTTATTGGTACCACAAGTTTAAGCTAACTTCACTAATCGCATTTTTCTTTTAAATGCCACACAAAAATTATCGTTTCATGCTAAAATTAAATCTGCTCAAATAGTTACCATTTGGCATCAACTTTTTAAGATACATTATATAATATAAACAATATTATACGGTTGGCTGGGCATTTTTTCTTAACGTTTTTTTTTTTTTTTTTTTTTTTTTGTTTAATTGTGAAAATGCATATCTTTAACTCTATCTTAAACGTTTTGAGTGAATTTGCATTATGTCATTTTTTCATTGGGATAGTGCTTCAATCAATGTGTCCTTGGATTTAATCATTCATGTCTGTCTAAATATCATCATTTTTATTTTTAATCTTAAAATGTAAAAAGTACAGCAGGCTAGCAAGGATTTCATTATTGTATGCATTTACATTATTTGAGGATTTGTCATAATGTAATTAGTTTCTGGCTCACTGACGCAATGCTTAAACAAACTATAATTACCAAATCATATTATGTAAACGAGAAATTAATCAAAACGCCTGATATGATTTTACGGGTGACAAGTCCATATCTTTGAATAGTTTACGGCTAATATTATTTCTTCTTTTAGTTAAAATAGGAACGAGATCAAATTACAGTGTAGTAGCTTAAAGTGTACTAGACGTACAATGTAATATGGCTTCGTATGGAAATACATGTATATATGTATATCTGTTATAAAAGGGTTAATTGTTTTTCACATTTATAGTACATCCCTGTAATGAATATCAGAGTGCATCCCTGGGATATTTGCTGGCATTTTTCCTCGCTGTTATTATATTGTAACGACATTTTTTCCAAAAAGCATTTTATTTCAAAGGAAACAGTAAGAAAAAGTGGACAATCAAATGCGAGTATCTCGTATGTTCAAAAAGAAAAAATACACAGATGGAAAGAAAAACTAAATTGTAAGAACATACTTGTATTTGTGTCATTTGTTCTCTACTTAAGAAGTAAAGATCACAGTTAAAAGGTTCTCACTGCTATTTGTGCTTTAATAAAACTACGGTCAACCAGTTATCAAATCAAATAATGCTTCAACACTAGATTTAAAACGTTTTACAACTACCTTTGAACTTGTAGGATAGTTGTTTTGTAGCTGACGAAAGCTTCCATACTAAAAATCGTAAAAATGATATAAAGTTGAAGAATTGCATGTGCAGTAGGTAAAGGTCTGGTTGATAAGACAATTACTGGATTCGCATAATTTGATACAACATTTATTTAAAGAAAAAAAACTTGAATGGTTACATAACAATGCATGTAGAACTTTTTGAACTGTGCGATTTGATTGACTGGTTATTGGAATTGCTATCAACGACTTTGATTTGATCTGTTCTATGATCTGTTGATTTTGATTTGAATATTGGCAGTTCTGTATAATCATCTTTTGGTTCCTTGAGTTTCATCTTCCCTCTTCCAATGAGGAAGAATGTGTTCATTAAACCTTTTCCCTTTACGTCAATTTCACCTCTGTCCCGAAGATTATATTCATTGTCGATATCTGTTAGTAACCTTAAAGTAACATCAAGAATGTTATTTTAATATGAAAACATTTACAAATCTATTACAATTTGCAGATTGTTCATCAATAAAGATGGTCATTTGGTCATTAAAATCAATCTAAATTGTAATAATATAAAAATTTGATATACTATAAATTGTATGCTTTAAAGGTAATTTTCTGTCACATCTTTAGACCAGTTAATCCTAAAGTATTTCATAATTCCTGTCACATACAAACTACAGTTAACTTGCCGGTAATACAGCTTGTTATTAGAGTTTTTCTTCACTAAACAGAAACTTTCCTCTTAAACTTGACTTAGATTTCTTCTTATTTATCTACAATATACCTTTATACCTAAAAGTTTGCCAATCTAAAATTTTAGAATTTAAGCACAAATAAAATTAAGAAGCATTGCACCTTGCAGTGGTTGGGCTCATGTGAATCCGACCTGGAACTCCATGACTCTCCATTCGAGATGCAGTATTCACAGTATCGCCGAATAAACAGTAACGAGGCATCTTCATACCAACTACACCGGCTACTA
Organism: Perna viridis; assembly: GCA_037379345.1. Classification (NCBI taxonomy): domain Eukaryota; kingdom Metazoa; phylum Mollusca; class Bivalvia; order Mytilida; family Mytilidae; genus Perna; species Perna viridis. Next base: position 5,338,149 of record CM074511.1, on the reverse strand, counting down.
CCGGACCACTGTGTATTCCAACACGTATCTAAAATCCCATAAGTTGTATACAGAAAACGATAAAGATGCATTAAAACGATTAACAAATGAATGACAAAACGTGCGACTCAATGATTTAGTACTGGATGGAGAAAAATGTGTGTATCAATAAGGTATTGTATCGGCGTTCGGTCTCATCGTTAAGTTCAAAAAGGGATTGAAACATAGTAGGACCTATTGATCAATTTTCTTCATCATCCTTGGTAGACTCTGGCTTTGATTATATATATAAACCGTCATTAAATCGTTGGATTTCTTAATTTCAATTTCAAATGATAAACCAATGAAACCAATGATGTGTCGTGAATATATGTCTAAACGGTTTATAGTAGATAGCAGGCTATCGATTTTTGAAACTTTAATGCATCGGAATATATTACGCCTAAATTATATATCGGTAGAAAGTCACTTTCAACTTCTATCGAAATATCGATGTCGTACGCATCGATTATGGTCACGTCTCGTAATAAATGGGGTCAAAGATCGATCATAATTTTTAGGGAAAAAATGTCGTATGTTACTTCCCTTTGCTGGTAAGAAAAAAATTTTTGACATCAGATAAGCTTACATTCCATCTCATAGAAGCTATATTTCAGAAAACTAACAAATAGTGCCGTCCGCAGCACTTTTTGGTAAACATGTCAAAACCTTTCACATTTTAGCAGTTCGAAATGAAAGGCCGACCTTGACCTTTGAGGTATCGAAATGTTAAATTAGAACGTTAATACTTAAAAACTTATTTTTCGATATCTAACATTTGCAGTATCGAATTTTCTATTTAAATAGCAGGTTTGTTAGTGTCATTTCTCCATTAGTTCAATTACAAGTTCCCAATTGATCCATTTTGTGAATATTTCGTATATATTCGTAGATAATCATATAATGCTAAATAAAACTTATACGAAGTTTTATGTAATCTTCTCAGTTCTTGACAAAATTTGTGATAAATATGGATTCTTTATAACTCAAAAGAGAACCAGCGAAGCTGCCTATAATTTTTGTTGTCCTGGCTTCAACAAAAACTATCAGTTTGTTGAGAAACGGAAAGTATGTATCAATTTAAAAAAAAAAAAAAGACAATACCAATAATGCAATAAATGCAACTCAAAGAAAAAAGCAGAAACAATACTACTTTATCGGTCAAAGTTGATTTTATCACACATAACGAAAAAGTGCATTATTGTATCCAAATTGATTTGGTATTACATTTTTGTTTTACTCCATATCGCCGATATTCGTCTTAAACATGCCAGTGTCAGCCAAGAAAAAAGAATTGTATTGTGGTACCAGATTTTTAAAGGTCATGAAAAATAACAAACACTATACCGCAAAAACTCTTTTTCTGACCAGTTTGATTATTTGTGTCAGCGGCAAGTTTTTTTTCGGAAAGCCACTGACTCTCTTTAAAATAAAAACAAGAATAGGTTCTTTACAGAGTTAAGCTGTCGTAAATTAACGCCAGTGAATGTATTGAACATTCTGGCAGGTAAATCCGTACCGTTCATATCTAACCCCTAGTTAGTTTGTATCTGTGTGTTAAGTTATGCTCCCTTTGAGTATAATGGAAAAGCAAAATGCCGTTTCCTACGTGAAACATCACGTGAAACAAAAATAATACGATTTCAGCCTAACATAGGTCTAAAAATCATTAGTATGGTTCTTGATTTGTTTGTAAAGCGTTCGTTCGCTGAGGTATATAGTGGATCTCTGTTAATCGCAAACTTATTTGTCAGAAAAAATACTATTCAATTAAAAGGAATATGCAATTCAAAACAATGATCATTTTCCAGGGATATTACCTAATATTTTCCATGTTTGAGTGGGATATATTCTTTTCTCATGTTTAATTAGATTCCTGCCTTAGTTTCTGTTCAAAGGAAAGTGTTAACATTATTGTAAAAACAACCTTCCTAAGAAAACTAAGGAATTTCACTAACGATGTTCTATTGTTATATGGTCCCTTTAGGTACAGTTTTAGTAAATGTTGAAAATAAACTATGCAGCTAAGAGGATTTTTTTATTTTTTGTGTCTTATGTTATGCAAATTAAAGATTTGTTTAACATGAATAAGATGGGAAATGTTTTTTTTGTTTTTCGAGTTATATTTTATATATTCCAGCAATAAACAGGAATTTACAATTAACAGGTATGCGATAAAGTAGAATACACTATATCACGCTTGGTTACTGCATGCATAAGCGACAGATAATTTTTAAATTGCCAAGATTCCTTGTTTCCTTGTTTATAAATTTGTAATGAGAAGTTTTATTATGAAACCAAATCTGGTTTATTATACATTTATAATAGCAAATAAGAATTTGCATACAAAAGTCATTATATCACTATTTGCATACAAAAGTCATTATGTCACTTTAGCCCTTATTTAATATATATAGAGTCCCTATACTTCATGAGGTACAACAAATGTATAATATAGAAAGAAGAGTTCCTTGATGTCAAAATTTTGAAAGACTATGCACATTGAATATCCACAATGCGGAATTTAAACGTATAATACTCAGATTTGTTTCGAGTCTTTTAAATGTCACTTGAAAAATATGAGCGCATATCCAAATAAAAACACAAATACAAAAGTTTATCGAACATGTCTTGCAAACTAAACAAAACAAACCCTGCAGAATGACTAGTACACAACATATCATTAGCAAAACGCAACAACACAAGAATGTAATTTTGACTAGTAATTGACTGACAAAAATATGCGGTAGATTATTCGCTGAGCGCGTGAAATTCCGCATTAATGAGGTAGCTTTTACCGCCGATATTGACCTTATGTTTACTAATTAAAAATACTTCTTATCATCACCCAAAATTAAGAGTTCATTCAGAAGGTACCTGGTTACAAACTCTATACATTTAAACCCACTGTGGTCGATAAACATTCACGAATTTCAAACAATTGATGAAAATTGGCTTAAAATTGCACAAAAATACGGTCTCCAAACTATATAAATATTTTTTGCATGACAATATTTAATTCAAAATTACAGCTTCATGTAATCCTTAATGTTTACTTTAAAAGACACTTAGATCATTAACTTTTTTTCACGTTTTCATAATCAAAATTGACTTTCTAACAGCCTGTATTTGTGAAGGAAAATAGGGCGCCCTCACAACACGCGAGAATTTACAATTTGTGACCACAATACGTTTGTACGACAATTCAGATTTGCAAGTAGAATGATTTTCCTAACAAATGTAACCAATATAGCCGTATTATATTGCGGTGAATTAAACTTCATTATTGGAAGACTATTTAAACCCCTGCTATCCTACTATTATTGGCGTTGATCATACTTGTTATCCACATTTTTAAACATGTCAGTTTTTGTTCTTTTCTTTTTCTTATTTTGTGTTGTGTTTTGTTTTGTTTCGTTTTGTTTTTATTTTATTGTTTCTGTTTTTTTTAATGATTTTGATTACCTTTGCTGGTTTTTGTTTGTCTGTTTTTGTAAGTATTCAAAGAGAGGTTTCAATTTATAGTTTTAAATGTTGGATGACAACTAATCTTACCTGAATAGGTTTACCAGTTATTGGGGAGCTAACTTTTGATGCCTCTTCAACTATTTCCATAGCAAAATCAGCCACAGGTTGAGCATGCTTATCTGTCTTTATTGGAACACCACTGACTATCATATAGGCATCACCAATGGTTTCTACCTGAAAACAAGTTTTGTAAACATATTCTGTATAATTAGAAACGAACTTAATTAAATACCTTTAAAGTTTTGTATATCAACACGACAGAGAAACGGAAATTAACATTAACCATGCGTGTCATATAAATGCATGAACATCTACGTGCAGGAAAATTAAAAAACTTTAATGATAGTCCATGGCGTGATTAAGACATGGTAAAAGTTCATAACCTTAACACTAGTTATTCGTGTCACTACAAAAGTCGTTTGCTACATAGTAGCAACCGTGCAGACAAACACGTGACCTATCCTTTTTTCATTAGTCATTGATTATTAATTACCATATTTGTACTTCATTTAAAATCTAGTTTATACTCCATTTTAACCGAGAGAGTAATCCCTGAATAATCGTTTATGTGTGGTTATTGTTACTGTTATTTTTTTTTATTCACGATGATATTTGCGTTTAAGTTTTAGAAAAAAAAAGATAGAATCCTCACATTCTGAATTAAATTACATAAGCAATTATTGTAATAGTTGATCTACCAATCACTCTTTACCTCATATCCCCGAGGTTATTTAGATTATAGAATACATAGATAATATTGGCAACACGCATATTCCGATGCTACAATACTGGTTTGTACAACTTTGAAAAAAAAACCAAGCAAACAAACAAAAAACACTAAGAAAAAAGGAAAATTAAAAAGTAAAAAAAAAAGAAAAACAATCAACTATTAACTACAATAATATAATCAATTCTGGAACTTTACCTTATAAACATCAAAGTTATTAGTTTTCTGGTCGAATTTATTGTAGAGGTCGTTGAGAAGATTAACGATATCCATCGGTGTACAAGCTGCTGCTATGTTAGTAAATGTTACAATATCAGTAAACAGTATAGTGGCATTCTCGAACTTTTCTGGAAATGGAAAGTTCGAACACGTATTAGATTCAAGCATGTCTTTTTGAAAGCTCCATAATTTTATGTGTACATAATTAAAAAGCAATACTTGTGTTAACCTGTTTATTATGACTTTTATATTTTCTGAATAACATGCTTTGTGTTTCACCAGTTATATAACAACAAAGATGTTCACCATTATTTCTTTCTGAAAGTGTATATTGTATATCTGATATGTACTTCTTGCAGATTAGGATCAGTTTTAACGCAAATGAAATATATCAAATACACTGTGCAACAATGTCTTTCTTACCTGCCTGTACAGGTCGTCCATTTTTCAGTTCTTCGGCGATTTTTCTTGGCAGCATTTGTGAAAGTAGTTCTTCAGTTTTCTTTTGTTCGTTTTCTAATGCTTTTGAGGTCAGCTTTAGTTTAACCGTTGTTTCATCAAGCTGCTTACTAAACAGAGAAGGATTTGTTAACTGATTAGTTCAGGTTGTACAGAAAGGATATTGTAACATGAACCTGAAAATCTTACTCTTGAAAATCTGCTAGTATATGTTAAAAGGGTTTACGTGGAAGACAGTGTTTTGTATCTAGTTAATGACACATTCTGTCTAATCCAGGCACCTGAAAAAAGGCCGACTTTTTCCACTTTTTTATTTTGTTTTTATTAGAACGTTTAAAATAGATTAGACACATATAGTGTAATTCATTGATGCGTAGTAATAAAGCTTTGGCCATCTCGTTTGTTCGTCTTTCTTCTTCAGGCAAATGATATGGCAAAATCCACATGCTTCACAGAAACGTTTTACTCAAATTATATTTGTCACCAAAACACATTAACTTATGCATTGAATAACTTGGAAATAACACAGTGAGAATACCAAACGCAAAGATTTAGACATTCATTTTGTTTTCGTCTTCAGTTGCAAAAGAATAAAAAAACACAATTTTTCACATATCAAAATGTAGGAGACATGTATCAAATACCAATAATCATCAATCAGTTTCTGTTACAAAATTATGGTCGAAATCTAGGGAAAATTGAATAAAGCATGACACATTATATTTGTTCAATTAACTCGTTTGAGAAGAGAAGACTAATTACATTATTTTGTACCTTCTATATGATCGTGTCATAATTCGACGCTTTTAATACTGAACAATTTTCCAGTATCTAATATAGAGAGTTGCACTGATTAGATAGATGTACTTTCAAAAACTAAGAAAAAAATATCAATCACTACAAAATTAGCGGAATAATCATGATGAAACTCCAAAACTGTATCATTTATGTCCCTCGGTGACAAATTTGAATGCAGCAAATGTCAGTCTACCCTCATTTATTCTCCACAACGGATCATTTGGGAGCAAGATAAATGGAAAGAAACAGTTAAAGGAGCATAAAACCACTGAAAATGTTTCCACCAATTGTCAAAATACCAATTTAGAGTTCCGACTAACTATGAGAGTTATCACAGAGAAAATAACAGTGCACTGAAAAAGACAGGAGTGTCCTCAGATTATTGTTCTGATTCATTCTCACAATATACTATAATTGAATTGATAAACGTAGATGCTATCTATACAGCTTACAAACTAATCAAATTATCTTATTACAGAATCAGTGCTATTAAATACCAGTCCATATACAATTCAGACACTGCCAATGGAAAAGTAATTCGTGGTTTAAAAATGATTTTTCAGTCTACATATGCTTTATATTTACATAATAATAATCATTTCTGTATTCAGAACTGCACTTTTGAGAAAATCATACAATCAACCAAATGGAACCAAAGCAAGAACGATAATTCTTGCAAAGTGTCATTTTGATGTACAATCTACATAATTTTTATCTCAAAAGCGCAACAACCAAATGAAAAACTAAGACTGGTTGTGTGATCAGTAACTCTTATTGAACACGGAATAAAACTGAATTTGGTGGGTTTTGGACATAAATCACCATCTGTCCGATGTTTAGAAAGACTACTACTTAAAGAGTGGATGATGTAAACTAATGTTATCTGCTTTTCGTTTGTTGAAAAAAAATGCATTAATCATTTACGCATTGTTAGAAAACAAGCCAGCAAAATAAAAATTGAAATTTCAAAAAAGATAAACATGTTAGTTCATGCATACTTGCTACCATCACAAGGCAAAAAACACTGACACTCAGTACTATAGTACTGAAAAGAGCATGGAAGCCAACAGAAGCAATGTATTGTTTATCATCGAAATAATCCAATCGCTTCCAGCATCAAGTAAGTGTATTTCTGCATCTCTATTAACAATTTTAACAAAACAATTCATTAGAAATCTTATTCGTGCTAACATCTGGTAAAAAAAAAGATGTTTGCAGGAATAATTATGTACTCGGCATTATTTGATGATACAATTATTAACGTTGCTTTACACCTCGTTAACGTTTGTCACCTGCAGGTACGATGTTTATTACGATGTCTCGCGGCTTATTTAATCTGAAAAGTATGGTAAAAATGCCTTAATTAAATGACAAGCTAAAATATGAGTTTAATAATGGCATGTGCAATTATAAAAACAAGGGTAACCAACATTAGTACTGATGTTTCCGTTCGAGGCGAAAAAAATGCAACATGGAACAGGAAAAGATCAGCGCGGAATCTCCTTAATTCAAATCAATTCTTTCTCCCAATGGAAAAATACCAAAAAAGTTCGAAAGGTAAGATGATATCTGTGGAATCTTTCTGTCTAAATGGTAAAGAGCTGATAAACCAATCAAGATAAAGAAACCAAACGGAAATAACATTTATAAAACAAATGGAATCTCCTTGAAGGTCGAGAGACGACCACATCAGTTTTCTAATAAATCACTAATCTACCGACTTGAAATGTAATTTAAGAGTTGCCATTCTTTATTCAAAGAAACAATGCCATTATGCTTTCTCTTACAAAACAGATATGTAATTTTTACTTCCAAATGCCCATCGTGGACTAGAAATTTCATTTCTTTTATGCTTCGGGTATCATATTCGTTTTTAAACTAGTAAAATGACGTGTCTACTAAAAGCCACGTGTATTGTGGGTAGATCTGTTAACCTGTAAAACAATTCCCAACAAATGTTGTAGTTATTACGTTTTGAATAGCGTTTGGCAACAACCTGTATCTTTTTCTTGCTTGTATGAGGCAGACCAATTACACAAAAGAACAAAAAAAACATGCCTTTGATTTTGCCAATATTACTCTTATCTTGACCAGAATCTCGGGTTAAACCTTGATTTAAACTAAATACATTACAATTGCTTCGAATGACAAATTGTTAATTATCATTTCTGATAAAGCAACATTTGAGCTGCACTAGCTTACAAGTTTTTGAGTCTCAACTTAAATGCTTGACTAAATTTTGTGACCATAACAACGATTTTTATGGAAAGAACTCAACAGCAAACGCAAAATAATGTATTACCCATAGCTTTAGATCTGAAATACTCTGTTCGTCGTCGTCTCTTTTACAGTACTTAACATTTTCCGATCAGCACAACGGCCGTCTTACAAAATCAACACATGTTTAGTTTAAGTGGGATTCAATTTTTTGTGGATACATTTCGTACGTCTTTGTTATGTGACTGGTTGTTAGTTTATTTCTTTTGGTGATCTGGTAATATAATTCCCACAGATTTGCTCTCGTTATACCTTGAGTATTGCTTATTTTTCTAATGAAAAACGTTCAAAAAGACTGTACTGTCCCATGTCAGGAATTTCTTGCTTCTGTATGCATTGTTTTGGTCTCATCTTTAATTTATTTTATGTCACATGAGTATAATGGGGTAGCTCTTTCGCTGTACCTGTGTATAATGATAATTTAAAGGTAGCTGCAGTTTGCCCTGTGATGTGAGAGTTTCTTCGTCGTTCATTAAAGACAAATGGGTGGACTTGGATTGACATTTTCATCCCGGTGGGGTTGTTATCTCTTTGGCATATTCACCATACCTATTTTCGTAATATGTACTATGACATTGCTTCTCATATAAAAGGGTATTAATTGTATACTGATCTGAAAGTGTCCTTCAACTTCGGTATTAAAACCTCTGATTGTTTAATCCGGATTCGGACGGTTAGAAAAGCAGAGGACTCTTACCCTACAGGTGCACCTGGTCCATACTCCTTGTTTTTAGTGGAGCCTGAGTTGCTCATTTGCTTCTGTTGCTTTGTATGTATGATTTTAGTTACTTTATGTCCTTTATTGTGTGTATCTGTTTTCCATGTCTGGTCTTTGTCCCTGGATTGCGTTCTTTTGATTACCGCTATAACCTTGGTTCATTTGGTTACTCTTTCAGCAGAATATAGTTCAAGGATATCGATTAGACAGCAAAAATATACACACAAAAACAAAGAGCTAGGTTGGACATATTTTGCTTTTCTTAAAACACCTGCTGAGTTGCTTCTCATTTCACGTCCAGTGTAGACGAAAGACCAAAGGAAATATATTTCACGGAGAACACTGCTCTTTGGACAACACTACTGTGATAGCCTTTGTCAGTTGCTTTTTTTTTAATAAATTGTTTACAAATACAATTCGAAGTACAAATAACTGCACAGAACCAAAACCAAACAAGTTTACTTTTAATTTTAAAATACTGCCTCTTACGTCGTTATTTCACTATCATTGACGGCTTTTAACTTCTTACAGCTGCAGAATAGATTGTTCCATTTGTGATGTTTTCATTTCACCGTTTGAATCGATAGGTCTCGCTTACTACAAAGGCTTTGGTTAACAACATCTTAATTCTTGTTTAAACTTACGCAACATCTATCTCTGCTATTCTCTGCTGATTGAGCAGTACGAGTTCCCTTGTGACATCGTACAGAGGAATATCAGAAAGGAAGACGTTCATTTCCATGAGCTCAGTTAAACTGGAAATCCTTGGCGAACTGATGAAGATCATATGTTTGATATCTTCAAGCCAAATCATTTGACCTGAAATATAAATTGTCTTTGTTAAATGAAACAACGCAAATCATTTTAAGGATTTTTGTTTTTATAACCAGGTTAACCAATTTCAGGTCAATCTACGGTTCATGAACCGCGTACATATTAATGAAGCGTAACAGGACCGAAAGCTGGTAATGCAAACTTATATATATGTCAAAAAAACAATTCTCATGATTTAATTTCTACCCATTTCCATATCAAAACTGGGCTTATTCTTAGCGTTTTAGGTTGTAGTTAATTTGAATTGAAATCTTTGTTACATAACCAAACAAGATTATACAAAAATAATCAGATTTGCTAATATGGAATACACCGATCAAATGCTTGTTACAAAATTAGATTTAATTTACACCTCATTTTTTCTAATGTATTTGTATTTGCGCGCGTGTGTGTGTGTGTGTGTGTGCAATAACAAAATATATTTTTGTCGGATCACTGGCATCTATAAACACTGAAAGCAAATTTTGTGTGGTTCATTTGTTTGATTGTAGTCATGCGTATAACAAGTAAAAGGGTATACGGAAGGTAGCTACTTAGGTAGCTTAGACATGGGCTGCTATTGAAATATCTGCCAGTGCGCTTATTTTTAAAATTATCTTTGATATAAGAAGTAAATCTTAGACATGGGCTGGTATTGAAATATCTGCCAGTGCGCTTATTTTTAGAATTATCTTTGATATAAGGAGTAAATCTTGTACTGAAATTCGTCATTTCATTTCAAAGTACAAAAATCTTTTGTGGTTAATTTTAGAAGCCTTTTAGAAGATGCATAATAAATATTGACTTCTGAACCGCTTTCAATATCTCAAGACGTTCATACAGATTTAACACAAATTAAAAGTAGCACATAGCATAGATTAAATGGAAAATAAACTCAACACTGCAATGTCATTCATACTCTACTTATGTAGTTGAAGGATAAATTTAGCTTCTAAAACATCGTTCAAGCTGTTCTGTTCAGTTATATATACGTAATGACATGGCATAATATAACATAATTGATTGATTGTTGATTGTTGGGGTTTAACGCCCGAGCAGCAATATTTCAGCTATATTCAGGCGATGAACATGAAATGGATGATAAAATTAACATGAAATGATGATGACGAAATGAAAAGATGGGTGGGACACAAGAACAATAGGGTCGACAAACTTTGATTGCCACTAGAAAAAAGGGGATGGGTAGGGTCGGGTAATTTAGCCTCCTGTGGCGGAGCGCAAAGGTTCCTACTCCTATCGAATACCACAGGAAGGTTCTTTAACGTGCGAGGAACGTGGCATCTTTCCCAACACGGTGCACGACTATGGTTTGCTGTCAGGTTTTCCGTATTATAGCCTGAAAACCCCTGCATGTATTACACCAGGGGTACCCCATTCCACCGCCTGGGGCACACAACCCGGTTGCTCTGTGGGCAGAGCTTCTATCCCCCGGCTAGGTTTCTGAGCACTATTTAGTCGCCTTTAAAGACAAGCTTAGCGGTGCTGCAGGCCTATTCTTTTAACACCCGACCTGCACGGGGCGAATAGTATAACAATCTGTCTGTTTCCTTTCGTTAACTAGTAATAGCAAAAGTATACAAAGTATTGAAACCACTTGCTTTATGTTATTTTATTTACGGCATGGCACATTTACTAATGCTTTAATCGATTGCCATTAGGAATTAAGCAACTGGCTGGTGTATTACGTCCTGTGTCGCCAATATTTATTATTAAGCGTCAACTTAACATGCATAGAGTAATGTAATTAAGCATTAAATAAACAACTTAAATATCATATAAGAGGGAAATCAATGGGACCAGGATTCGAACGGTTATCAAAAAGAAAATTATCCAAGTAAAACGATGAGGAAATTAGACATACACAACAAGTAACATTAAATAATTTGGGAGTATGGACCAAGTGTAACGGTATTATAAGCATTCTCTACTTTTCTAGAAACACCTGCTCATCAAACTTCTCGTCTGGGTTAAAAAGAAGAAAGAAGAGTATGACACTGCCAACAAATTGATATGGATGTACAATAACAACTCTCGGATTCATTATGACGACCATATTTTTGTAATGATGATCTGTATATTGTAGCAACATATTCCTGTACCAGGAGCTTCATTTTAAATAGTACAAAATGTTCGTTTAGTTTCGGAAAAATCTGATATAACGTATAAGTGGTAATATAAAAATTCCACTGGCAGGTGTAGCAGGGATGCTTTCATATATGAAAGAAAGTTGAGAATTTAAATGGAAGTAATTGCGTTTGTTGAATTGTTTGGTGATAATTTTTCCATCTTTATCTCAAAATAACTGTTCTACAAAATAAATTACATGAAAGAATTTTCAACTTAATAGACAATACAGTTTTGGGTGGCAAACAAAATCATATGACATCTACACGATGTGGTATTTTTTAGACTAATGTTACTCATTACCGGTGCATTTATACGCACCGTTAAGGGCGACAAGAACGAAAACATAATACAGATACCTTTCAATGTAAACCTGTGACCGTTGCTATGAAATCGAACTCCGAGCATAAATACAGAGTTAATAAATGTTCGGATGTTGTCTATTGTAAACTTCATTATAGGATGCACTATATCGAATAATTCAGGCATTTTCATCCCAACTCTTATATGACAGTTAACGACCCTCTGAATCATCCGTCCACACTGCTGAATTTCCAACTTTTCGTTAAATATCACGTGGTACGGAAATGCATGACAAAACTGAACAGCACTTATTTGAAATCCCTCGCGAACTGCTGGTTTGTACACATCAATAGTACGAATTGGTGATGCCTCTTTTTCGGCTGTTTTTGTTTCTCTTAATTGCACTTTGAATATCACGTGTTCCTGAGTTTTTCCGCCTTCTGTCACATGTTGTGACTTACTTACAAATTGTACTGAAGCAGCTTGTTGATATAGATCCCTAGCAACTGCTTTTACAAGTCCTAAAAGATAATTATAATATATAACAAACCTATGTAAAATCGCTACCATTTGTTCAAGTAGTTTATTGGCAGAATAAAGAGTTTGTCATTAAAGTGAGAGACGCTAAAATCAGAAGTGGAAATGTAAAGTTAAAGGAATTACCTGAAAGAAAAAAAGTATTATTTATACATAAATTCAATTTGTGCAGCTTAAAAGCGCAATTCACAAGGGAACCATTGAAGACCGCGTAGAGATAATTACAAAACTTATGATTGCATTGTTATTTTTTTCTCGACGCAGTCGGTATTGAGTTCGCTTTGACATCACGAGACACCAATGCTTAACTATTGCAATCTAACCGATTGATCTTCCAACGCATTTCATTGGACGAAAGTGATAGTTACTGTAAAGTTTAAGCCTCCATTAGGGGCATTGATGTCCTGAATTTATATATTAAATCATGAATAATCTTTTATATATTTAATAATTGGAACTAGTTACTTGTTGAATTGAAATGCGTAATATACTAAAAAAATCTAAATCGGATTTGGAATGAACAAAATGGGAAAATGCGTCAATAACAAAGATAGCTATTATTATTATTATTATTATTATTATTATTAATTTGTCTCTCACACAGAAACTAAAGTTTGGTTTGTTTAAGCGTGATATCTCAATTAACGATGCGCTGTTTTTTTTATAAATTGATTGCTCCAAGACAAAAGTCCATGTTAAGGTAGTAGACCTGGATTAAGGGAGGTTATCCAAATTGAAAGGATTTTAGTCACTAGATCGATGAATGACTCTTAATATATAAGCCTCAAAGTGATACTAATGTAAAAGGGAATTAACTCCAATCCAAGGAAAGGTTCAACTTCTAAAACAAAGATGTCAGGCCCCAGAAACCCTACTCTTTTGAAGAATTGATTAAATGGTATACTCAATCTTTTAAATTGTTTCTCTTATAGTACAACTTATCGGGATGTTTTTATTCATCTGACAGCATCATTAATGTCGTCATATGACTTATATTCAAACTACATATGTTATTAAACCGAAATTCTTTCATACCAGCAAGAAATAATTGTATCATGGTTCTAAAGTTCATGAAATATTTTTGTACATTGTGCCCATATCAACGCATGTATCTATATTTGTGACCTCTTGTACAATGGCATTATAAAGCATTAACCACATAAAGATCAGAATTAGAACGGGGCTAACAATCTGAGAATAAAAGCTAAACCGAGGTAACATACAAAGCATCATCAATACAAAAATTATTGAGAAAAACATGCATAAAAGCTAACCAATGAAAACGCAAAATGGACTCCACTTACACAGGGAGAAAGAACCAGGTGCAGCGGTAGGATAAGCGTCCTCAACTTTTCTAGAAACACCTGCCGAGTTGCCAATATGACGTCAAACCCTAGTTAAACAAATGAGGGCAATAACAACGCTGTGAACAAATCTACATTCATGTTTGCAGCGATGTTTGCTGTCTATCTTTTTATCTATATTGATATATAGGTGGGTATGATATACATTTTTGCGAGACCCTTCACTTTTTATATAGTTGCAAGATGTCATTTACAAATATGTAAGGAATATAATTAAAAATAACTTAACGTAATCAAAAACGAATTTGCTTATACCATAGATATGATAAATAATATCTAATAGTATTATAACTAAAAACTCATACCTAAAACAATTGGATAAAGACCTGGTCGAATTGTGTAGTAATGTAAAGTCACCGAACCATCATCCTCTTTTTCACATCTGTAAACAAAACCATAAAATTAAACAATTCAGTCGTCGAATAAGAGTTTTTCGCTACTTGTTTGCAAACACACTTCTGTATTTGAAAAGTAACGTCGGACATCCTATTATACCTTACAAAGAGAAAAACGTGTAAAAATAGCCAGTGAAGTAACAACACCGTAAATCAAATTTTACCTATACTCGGCGTCACATAAATAACATACTGTTAAAATTTGAATAAAAATATTTTCTACGACTTTATTGACACCTACCGTCGTTTAAATTGTCTTAAATGACTTGCTCATTCGTTTAGCCAAACGGCTTCTCCCTAAACATTGAATCGTTAAATTCCGGTCAGATTTTAATTCTCGGTGCCAATATTTACATTGTAAAAAGTCGGCCATGTTTACAGTGATTGGGTTGCTAGGAGATGTTGTTTACGTTTAAATGGTTTGTCCAAAAACCGAAGAACCCAGAATGCATTTCGGCGTTATTTCGGATATCTCGGATTTATTTTACGCCAACAACGTACAATACCGAGAAGTTGATCAAGCAGACGATTGTCACCGGAGTTCGACGGGAACTTACGAACTTCGTTTGTAAACAAATCGTCCCGTAGAAACCAACATGGCGGATATTAGTATGGGATTTTCCCGTAAGGATTTGTTACGCATGATTTAAGCTAATAAACGACTTGTTTAGGGAGAAGCCGTTTGGCTAAACGAATGAGCAAGTCATTTAAGACAATTTAAACGACGGTAGGTGTCAATAAAGTCGTAGAAAATATTTTTATTCAAATTTTAACAGTATGTTATTTATGTGACGCCGAGTATAAACAAGATGCCCCGGCCATAATTTAGACTGTGAAGTAGGAAATGCATGTAACTACATGCAATTATCGATAGCCTAATAGAAGTAGTAAAAATTTTACAAAACTATTATCGAGGTAAAGGAATTATAAATGATATTATCGTACATCATTAGAAATAAATTATAGTACAGTGATCTAATCAAGAAACCTTGTTGGCAATTCTTTTTGTTGACTTTTATTTTCCTGGTCACGACTCCAGATGTAATCATTTATTCCGTATTTAAGAATTGACAATTTACTTTGAAAGTCCATTTAGTTCGTTTTTTTTTAACCCGAAATAACCCACCTGAACGAAGGGGCAGATATATTCTTATATGTCATCGACAGTAACGCATGAAGAGAGTCTAAGTTCTGTACAAATGAGATGAAGTCACCGCCTAACGTACGTAACATCTTGTCGTAACCATGACGTAAACAATACGTCAGAAAGTATTCTCCGAACACCTCTAGTACATCAGCAAGTGGCAAACCTTCAATATATCGCAATATAAATATTTGAATTATTGGTGTACTATTCTAATATTGAACAGATATCACGTGATATAATAGTAAATTTGCTGGTAAAAACTTGAACTGAAATCGAAGTTTGATGTGAGCTTTTACCGTCATGTTGTATCTGTCATCATCTGTCAATGTTGGGAACTATTCTGAAATATCTTCTTTCAAACAAGTAATTTACTGTAATCAGTTTTGTTTACATGTACTCTTAGCGGTTTTTGTTTTGTAGATTGAGTTGAATGATGCTTGCATTTAAATCTATTTTTCCCTTAAAGGTGAATGATTCAGGTTCCTAGGATTTCTAGTAAAAAAAATATTCAAAAAACATCATCATTCAAAATTCCAAATTCTGACAAATACAAAGCTCATTAATTTGTGTAATAAACTTAATTGATTCCATCGTAGAATTAATTTTACAATTTGTCAAATACTGCCATTAAATAAGTTTACATTCTGTTGTCGAATGGTTTACATATACATCATCCAGACATCCAGACATCAGCTAACGTTATTGATGAGAACAGAATATACATTGCAGTCTTATATCTTCATTAAAGTAGGAAATGCGGACATTGAATTATGAAATGTATCAAATTATTGGTATTTGTGGCAAATCTTCGAAATGCATCAACGATATTCGAAAAGGACACAATTTAAAACATATATGTATATGAATCTGTGAGATCGCCAGACATCAAATGAGTTTTATGTACATGTGATAAAAATATCAAATGAGCAGTTGATTGTTCATTACAAAGAGAGCATATATAATGGGAAAATTACATTCAATGACCTAGACAAATTCTGTTGATGGGTTAACGGATAAATCAGCCTTATTACTAGTATTTGAAAATTGAGTTTATATGGAAATTGTTTGTATGCTCGTAAGTATTAAGCTTGAAAAAAAGTGAAGTATTAATGTCGATACATAATGCATTAATAAAACTCTTTACATGTATGTGATTTGTTCCTAATATAGACACAAAGCTGAAATAACCTCATGAATGTTGATATAAAGTATATTTATACCAATTTCTGATATCGTTAATTGTTAGACTGTTGGAGATGTTTGAAATCTGATTATCACATTGCATTTACATTTAGAACCATACTTTTTCTAGGATTTATTTTCCACAGAATAACTACTTAATTTGATATGAGCAAGTAATATTAAACGTGATCTTACGATGTTACAATAGATTTGGTATCTTTCTGTCATGAAACAAAGGGTCAACACCAGTACCTTGTTTAGTGTAACTATAGTTATGTGTTTCAGTGATTATATATGCTACAGTATGGTCTGTTTCAGTGAGTATATATGCTACAGTATGGTCTGTTTCAGTGAGTATATATGCTACAGTATGATCTGTTTCAGTGAGTATATATGCTACAGTATGGTCTGTTTCAGTGAGTATATATGCTACAGTATGGTCTGTTTCAGTGAGTATATATGCTACAGTATGGTCATCAATTAAAAGATGCAGCTTTAGAATACCAATCCTTTAGAAGATATTGATGATCTAAATAATAGATTTGAACATTTTAATGTGTCTATACAGCCGTTTGGATCTCAAGTAAATAAATCATTCATATATTTGATGCATCGTGTTATGTAAGATAACACTAGTTCCACCACACCAAGGATTTTTTCCTAACAAAATATTAATTCCTATTATGAAATAAATTGAATTAAGTTGTTAATTGCTCTAATGAGTTAATAGAGTCATTTGTATCATTCATTTGTATCTGTTCTGTCATTCTGTTTGAAAATTATCAAATAACAAAAAGTATTAGATCCAAAATATTTTCTCCGTGAGTCATCTTTATAGAATTTAAATTACCTGAAACGTCACACACCGTGCCAATAAGTGCAAACGTACACTCGTCAGAGTATTTATGAAATACCATAAAGTCGTGTTCATCATTCAATTTACTTTTTTCGCTATAAAATATAAAAATAGTAAAATGTTAAATGTGTACAATAATGTGATTTAAAAAACACGTGGTCATTTTCAAATTCATGTATTTTTAAAATAGTAAACAAATTATCACTTTATTTCATACAAGTAATTTATAAAGAAACAT
Source organism: Perna viridis (assembly GCA_037379345.1). Lineage (NCBI taxonomy): Eukaryota > Metazoa > Mollusca > Bivalvia > Mytilida > Mytilidae > Perna > Perna viridis. The sequence goes on along the minus strand of CM074511.1, from coordinate 5,320,425 downwards.
GTTGTCGGCATCACAACGAAAAAACTGGTATGTGTTATACTGCATTGTAGAAGGATAATGTAAACGCTGAAAGACGTCTGCGTCAATAAGAAGTAACTGATAAGAAACCAGTTATAATAATGTTTATTATATATAATAATGACGAATTAAGCATTTGCACCTTTATTGTCTTACTATTAAGTGCCCTAAACTGCTAAATAGAAGCTCTGAATCTTTGACTATATTCTGAATCGGAGTGCTTACGTACCGAGTCATATTACCGATACACCCCTTTAAGATAGTTACATGAATATATCATAAAACTATGTCATGATCAGTGTATGTGTATTACTGTTTACCGTATACAATAATTTCAGATTCATCCATTGTCAAGAAAAATGCTGACAGCTCAAAGAAAGGAAATAATCAGTATTTTAGAAAACTATGGTGATCTTATCAATAATATGCCATAGGTAGGACTCAATAAATTATCAAAGGAATTCTTTAGAATATCAATATAATCTAGGGAATTAAGTAGTATATGATCAGCTGTAGTAACAAGCAATAACAAGAATTATAAAGAAAGCAAAAGAAATTAAGTCACTACAACTATTTTCAATGATTTGTGCTGTTCGTTCTAAAACTTTGCAAAATATATGCATTCACCCTGTTATATAGCGTTTGGACATGCTTATTAAACTAAACTTTAGATGTGTTCACTCTTCAAAATAATAGGAAGCAATTTAAACTATTCTCTTGATCTAAGTCTGTTATAATCATCGATGATTTGTAATTATGACAAAAGGCGTAGCCAATAAGCTCTGTTTTTCCCCTAATTGGCAATGTCTTGTATTCCGTACTACATGGGAAAATCAAATTTAATTTTAGTTACCTTGTTGGTTAATAAAAAAAAATATGGCAAGCCTTTGTGCAATTTATTACCTATTTATTAATATCTATAAATCAAATTATTAATATTAAGGATTAATTATTGATATAAATAATAATAATACTGGGTACTATATATCAATAAATAGATGAATTATTAACGTGTTGATAAAGTGGATGCCACGATAAGAGGTTTAATCATGGTCAGAAAGTGTGTGCAATTGCTTATTTTATTGGATATTTCCCGGCATGCATAAACCGGAATAAGATTTAATGACGCGTTATTTAGTATTTATTAATATGTTAATAATTCGTTCAATTTATTGATATCAATAAATGGTTTATCAACATGTTACTAATTTATCTATTTATTGATATCAATAAACGACTTATCGACATGTTAATGATTCATCTATTTACTGATGTCAATAAATCATTTATGCACATGTTGATATATTTATTAACATGTTATTAACTAATTATTAATATACAAAATGGGGAATAAATTCCACGTGTAGAATTCGAAAATCAGAAAAACCATATTATATCAGTAAATGGTAAACAATAATTTGATTCATTTGTGCAACAAACATCATATTTGTAAGGTCCATAATTTGAACAAAAATTATTCTGTCTGTCGTGTTAACATAGCATAGCATGAATATAAATATACTTATAATTGATGCGCAGTTTTGTGTATGCTAATTAGGCATCATGAACGTGTAAACCGTGAACGAGTTCTTATTCGTATAAAAGTACTAAATTGTAAACGTAAGCGTGGTACAAACGCACGAATACGTATTGTATATTACGAATTGATTGTGTATAGCGTGTGAAGCACTTTTCATGACTTCAGAACATAGGTCAACTCCTTCAAGGTTATTAACAAACCAATCTCTATATTTGCATTGTTATTCAATGATCATCAGGCTACATTTGTTCTAGATAAACCCAATCTATGTAAATATTTAATTTTTGTAATCCACCCGGTTGTTTCCAGTTATTAAAATCTGTTCTTTTGTCAATAAGTCAATTCCCTCTTAAATGAGTATCGCAATTTCAGACAAATAAATGATTAGTTTCGGGCCTTTCCACTTCCGTTCTGAATGGATTAGGTCTGTATTAGTGATAAGTGATAAAATCTCATATTACATTTTACACGAACATCCAATTCTCATTAATCTATAATCCTAAGTGTTATACTAATTATATTGATTGTGAGCAATTAAATAAAATTGAGTCACTGTACTGACCATTTGAACATACCGTTTGATGGGGATTTCTATTTTCCCGCTGTAACCTTGGTTCCCTTGATTACTCCTTCCCTTCATAAATTAAAGATGGGCCAATTAGGAAAACTAGATATCATTAATAATTTAGCATTAGTAGTAATAAAGTATTATACAAATGCCATGACAATTTCAACTTTTTACAGTTCAGTGCGTTTGATCCAGTTTCTTTTTCAGAGAAAAAACATTGCCAGCACATGTTTACTGTTTACTAAACCATGCTAGGACATGTTTACTGGGTACTAAACCATTGCCAGTGCATGTTTACTGGGAACCATTGCCAGCACATGTTTACAGAACACTAAACCATTGCCAGTATATGTTTACTGGAAACCATTGCCAGCACATGTTTACTGGGTACTAAAACATTCCCAGCACATGTTTACTAGGTACTAAACCACTGCCGGCATATGTTTACTGGCTACTTAACCATTGACAACACATGGTTACTGGGAACCATTGCCAGCACATGTTAACTGGGTACTAAACCATTGGCGGAACATGTTTACTGGGTAATAAACCATTGCCAGTACATGTTTACTGGGAACCATTGCCAGCACATGTTTATTAAGAACCATTGCCAGCTCATGTTTACTGGGTAATAAACCATTGCCAACAAATGTTTACGGTATACTAAACCATGCTAGCACATGTTTACTGAGATCCATTACCAGCACATGTTTACTGGGTACTATATCATTGTCAGCACATGTTTACTGGGTAATAAACCATTGCCAGTACATGTTTACTAGGAACCATTGCCAGCACGTTTCCTGGGTAAAACCCATTGCCAGCACATGTTTACTGGGTACTAAATCATTGTCAGCACATATTTACTGGGTACTAAACCATTGCCAGTACATGTTTACTGGGAACCATTGCTAGCACATGTTTACTGGGTATAAACCATTGCCAGCACATGTTTACTGTGTACTAAACCAATGGCAGCACATGTTTACTGGGTACTAAAACATTCCCAGCACATATTTACTGGATACTAAAACATTCCCTGCACATGTTTACTGGGTAAAAGACCATTGCCGGCACATCTTTACTGGGTGCTAAACCATTGCTAGCACATGTTTACTGGGTACTAAACCATTGCCAGCACATGTTGACTGGGAACCATTGCCTCCACATGTATACTGGGTACTAAAACATTGCCAGCACATGTGTACTGGGTACTAAAATATTGTTAACGAATAAGTTTAATGTTCATACATTGGACTAAGCAGTATCACATTTAACAACTAGTGCAAAAGGCATTTAATTTCCGAATTATTTTTCCACTCAGACATTTCGTTCTTAAATTGTTGTTTATGCTCTTTTTCAAATTGATCGTTATTGTTTAAGCTATATTCTGCAATGATCAATAAAAAAAGACGTAAAGAAAATTAACTATATCATAGCGCAGAATAAGATGATGTCCATAAGAAAACTGTTTCTTGTCTACCGGTTCTCTGTTTGCTTGAAAACTTACATAACTTTAGTCCAAGCTTCTTCACCAAACTTTTCAATAACCAGCTCTCTGACACATAGATGAATTTGTCCATACTGAAATGAAGCCAAGTACCTGTGTTAGTTGGTATACTAGACGATGTAAACATTAATAGAGTTGCTGTAGTTTCGAAATTAAGTCTTTACATTCCCCGAGACTCTTTTCTTCTTCTTTATATTTTTTAGGATTTAATTTTACGACCGTTAAAATACAATGTGGCGTGGAAATTATTTAAAGAGGAAATTAGGATATTTTGTGCTTCGAATTCATTGTAGGTCTAAAACATTGAAATAGACATAAAACAGAATTTAATGGCAAATTAATTACCAATTAACACAATTTTCTCACTTAAACGAATAATAGAATTAAGGATTGAACCACGCAGTTGATCTTAAAATTTATTATACATTAAACAAAGGTGTCAAAAACTAATTATCCAGAATATAAAATAACCCACAAAATCAGGTGTCCTCGAAATTATTTAATTAAAATGAAACATTAGATAAATGTAAAAATCAACAGTGTTATAAAATAGTACAATGCGTTTATAGAAAAGGAAAAGCTGTTGATTCTTTATAGCTCGCTCCTTTATATTAATCGAGGTAGATAATACATGGACTGAACTTCTTTCTTACATTGTATTACGGTCTGCGATCATTATTTTTAAGGAGTAATTCTTGTCATAACAGCTGAGCAATTCGACAAGTCGAGAAAAAATACAACAGCTTACCGAGAAAACAATATGGGTAAAATACCATTTGACATCTGTCACATCTAACAACACCTAACATTCTAGACTTGTGCATATTTTTAACATTGGTTTTGGAGAAGGACAAAGGCTGACTGTTGTCTTCTTCACGTAGGTATTTGCACATTTGTGTTTTATCAATCTCGATTTATTTGTAAGAGTTAGACCAATTTAGCACATGTGTACATTCTCCCTAATCTTTCCTTACTCGAAATATTACATTCAAAACTGAATTCCATTAACGAAGTGATTATAGGGATAAAGAGTTGGAAACAAACTGTATGATAAGGTTAAAGTATAGGAATGAAGATAAATTTACAAAAACTCAGGTCAAACTTTAAAGAGATTACAGAATAAGTATACCAATATAACATATCTAATATGTAAGTGGTAAAAATAATGACACCTACTGATCTCAGCAAAATGACTGTTTGAAGGAAAATCTAGTCAGATAGCACTCTTGTGTTAGGGGCAAATAATATGTATTGGACATTTATATATTGGAAGTGTGTGTTCTAAATGACCTTTTTATCAAAGAGCTACAAATGCCTATTGAGACCAGCGCAGATGTGCTTCCATGACATCCCTCGCAGAAGGAAAATTAAAGAACGTCTTGAAGATTATTGGTGGTAACAAGTAATTACAAAACAATTTGTTCGTTGGGATCCAAATTTGGAAAGTTTTTTTAGTGTCACAAATACCTCATACTTGTATAACGTAAAGGGTTATTATCACAACACGAAGGATGATTTAAAGATAACACAAAAGCAATCTATGAGTGGCGGATCATGTCACAATATGGATATTTCTATCGGCTTACTTTTTCTATCGGCTTACTTTCAACAAGTATCGGCTTACTTTTCAAAAGTATCGGCTTAATGTAATCTAAATCTGCATTTTCTCAATCATTGAACATTTTCCTTTGCGATTGGTAATGATTTTCAAAATGTGAAAAGTTCTCAATTGTCTATAAATCAAGCAAATCATTTTCGAGAAAATTTGTCCTATTTGAATGTTAACCACTAAATATTGCACTGCGATTTACACCATGAACGTTTTATCGATATTTTTTTCTTGTGAGACTGTTGTTCATGAAGTATACGATTGACTTTTAGCTTTGTTGTCTTGATATTACAGAATTTAATTAAGAAAACAGTTCTATTTTAAACATATTTTAATCATAGACTGAAATGCATCCATACATTTTTTCAGAGTCGTACATCCCTACGGATTTAACTGACTCTAATATTTAATCAAACTTATCTCAAATGACGATAAAAAGTGCCGCTCTTTGAATGTGAAGTCGAAGTGAAACATCACAAAGCCGCGATAAAACAAACAGAAAATAAAAGGTCTTAATGAGGAAATGACTTCATTAGAAAATTTACTCTAAAGACTAAAAGTAATAAATCGGGCCATACTGAGTCATAGTACTTCACTATCCACCAATCAAAAGTATCTGTATCTATGTATATTTCTTTTTAAACACGCGAAATTTTACAAGTGACCATTTCTCTCTTGAGTTACAGAATAAGAATGGTCCCATGTACTTGTACGTATACAACTAATTTTTATTATGGGGTAGGTATTGCCTAAATCAGCGAGAACCGTGAGCTTTTACATACATGTATCGTTTGTGTGAGACTCGTAAAAATAATAAAGGACATTACAAAGTGGGGTCACCCGGATGAAAATTTTTGCTTCGCAAACGCAATATTTTCATTTGTATTTAAGCAGCAAGCGAGATCAAAATTTGTTTTTGAAAATCTGCCTTGTTAATTAATGGGGGGTGGGTTTAATAAATGAATAACCTGAAAAAAAGTTTTTCCAAAATTCCAACCCATACCCCTTTTTACCCTCGCTCTCAAAATGGTCGATAACTTAATAGTACTTCGCAGTATTTTACATATTTTATCCCTTAAGGCCATCTCTAGCAACATCCTTTTCAGTTTTGGCCCGTTAGATCAATTTGTACAGATACCGGAAATATTTCAGTTCTCCACGAATGGTGGGAATATTTTACACATTTCATGTGACGTAAACAAAATCCAGACGATAGCAATCGGTACATCCTCGGCCAATCCCGGCAATGCTCCGAATCGAGAAGTTGCGATTGAGACGATAGTTGCAAATTCCAAACAAGAAAATGATTGCCTTTTCTGTCTTAGAAATGCTATGCTTCGATTTGGATAATATAATCGGAGTTATATTTTTTTTCCAAGGCGGGTTAGGTTCTTGACAATAGCGACAGTGGAACAGAGAAGATGCACGTACGTACATCAAAGTGTTTCACGAACTTAAAAACATCATATTCACTTCTTATTTGCTTTTGTTACTTTGTATGTATGATTTTAGTTACTCTATGTTCTTTGTTGTGTATGTCTGTTTTCCATGTCTGGTCATTGTCCCTGGATTGCATTCTTTTGATTACCGCTTTAACCTTGGTTCCTTTGATTACTCTTTAATTAGTAAAAAAAATAGAGAAGACTCGAAAACTATTAGAGAAGATGAATTTATTTTTACCGAAACGTAATCTTAACCTATTTTTGTCTGTTTGGTTTATGGAAGCGAGGAATTTTCTCCGTAGGGACATTCACTTTTTGTTACTTCCGGGACATGACTTTTTTTCGTTAGTATATTAGGAAACCTTAAGGGAAATTTAGTACATGTAATAACCGTAGAGCTCACACCGCTTCCTGGCGCTCTCTACGAAAGCTCTAAATGCTTGATAAATCTTTCAGAAGTTTTGCACCTCATTACGAAGTTCGACACTGTCATTATGGCTGAATCAGATACTCATTGAATAAATTTAAAGAGTACTGTAACACATGGAAATTAAGAATTAATGTTGAAAAAACAAAAATATATTTTTTGTTCGCGAAAAAGACAAAAACAAATATGAATTTTGTCTACAACAATTCTGCTGTAGAAATCGTAAATGACTTTAACTAACTGGGTGTACATTTTCCGAAGAGTGGAAACTTTAAAACCCGCAAACATCATTTAGCTGAAAAGGCAAATAAAGCCATGTATAGTCTACTGAAAAAAGGCCAGTCCATAATCTTTCAATTAAATGCCAGCTGGATCTGTTTGATAAACTTGTCAAGCCAATCTTACTGTATGATTGTGAAATATGGGGCTTTGGTAATAATGACATTATAGAAAAAATCCATTTGAAGTTTTGTAAATTTCTACTCCGAGTTCAATCAACAACGCATAGCTCCATGGTTTATGGGAACCTAGGAAGATGTCCTTTAGTCTTAGATATTAAAGTAAGAATGCTTTCTTATTGGATGAAATTCTTGAAAGGTCAAGAACAAAAATTAAGTACCATTACTTATAAGCTGATACTAAACCTAACAAACAAGACAACTTTTTCGTCATTATGGCTTAAAGGTATTGAAAATATTATGAATGAGTGTGGCCTGCAATACATATATGGCTCAATTTGTCTACAATGGTAAATGGCTAAAAAGCACTGTAATGACCAATTCATCCTAAGTTGGTATTCAAATATTGAAAATAGTGCTAAAACGTCAAATTACCGAGTATTCAAAAAAGATCATGGTATCTTGAAAAATATTTTGATATACTTAATGATAAAGATATTGCAACGTTATGTAAATTTAAATCATCAACTTTCTGTTGAAAGTGGGAGATGGAAAAACATATCAAGAGATAACAGAATCTGCCCTTTTTGTCGGGATGGCGATATAGGTGATGAATATCATTATATAATAAAATGCAGGTCCTTCATGATGGAAAGAAAATATATATAAATAAGAAGTTTTTAGTGAATTGCAATGTTTTAAAGTTCAATAAACTAATAAATACCACATGAATATTGTAAAATATGCATGTTTATCTGTATACCAATGTTTCTACATAGGTTTAGCAGAAATAAAGTGTATATAGTAATTATATAAGCCAGGCTCTAAAAGTGTTGTTTCGAAGACGTGTGATACATTATTCTGTTTGGTTTCCAGAGAAATTTGAACTGAAATTATCTAGAAATTTTATTAAGACCTAACGCCAGGAATTCAGCGCTGTAGTTGGGAGTTTTACAGTTCAGGAGTGAGTGCACCCAATTTAACATCAGAACCTTACACATGTATGATACACTATTAATACATGTATACATGTGGTTACATACTAATTGGGTTCTTCTTGTATGCAGTGTATATCATAGCTTTATTTACTTATTTCTACCCTATTGAACAGGATATTTGGTTATACTATCTAAATACATCAAGTGTTATAATAGTGTCAGTACTTCGAAAGAAAGTAAGTTGACCAAACAAGTGGGTATATTAACTAACACTATTGGTAGAACTGTCCCCGCATGAAACTTTAGTGAATGTCCACTTCACAGGAACATGTAGCAATTAGGCTAACAAAAAGAAACTTGGTGTACTCGAAATAAAACATTACTATTAAAATATCATAACAATTTTTATTGGTAGAAAACAAAACAATTATAATATAATAAGATGATGGTTTACCTAAGACGACTTAAACCCAATTCGCAATCTTTTTAATTAAAGCACGGTGGCTATATTTTAAGATTCATTATCGCTTTAGATTTGTTTTTTTAGAATGTGAGTAACTATTATCAAATAGTTAAAAAGATATCTACATAATTAATGATAAGAATGGAGATTCAGGGGTCACGTCAATGAAGGTATCCTTAGATATCTCGATCTGAAGTCATGTCTTAAGAATAACATTACGGTGGTCTTAGGACATGTCTGAGATACGTCGTACGGTGTAAACCGAAGCAATCTTTGGACGATCTTTACTACAACCATCCTAAGATGGTCTTAAGATGATGTTAAGTTTGTTATGATTTAATATTGAATAATTATTAAAACTGAATGGCGAATATATTGAAAAAGGGTATATGTCAAATTTATAATACATTTTTATGAACCGAGAATGGATAAATTCTACAAAAGCAACACAATTAAATCTAAAAATAATGATTTTTTTGGCGTTAATGTAAAATATGTCAATTAGAGTCCATAGTTTTGATACATATAAAAAGATTCGAGCAGAGGTCCACTTGATATCATTACCTTTAATTTTACAAGTCTTTTAACACGTATTGCATGAATCATTAATAGTAAAGAGAGGGACCTTTTTTTTTTTTGAAAGAGTAATTCAAATTATATTGACTGCAGTTAAGATGGATATGGCAACAATATTTTAACAGAGTCTGTTATTAGTTATTACTATTAATGCAAAACACAAGGTACAGGAGAATATTTGCCTTAAAGAAAATGCCGTATACAGTGGATGTGAAATAATGATCTAAATATTTTATTCCGTCAAATGTTATTCCTTCGCTATGAGATCAACATTACTCTAGCATATACAGCGGCCATGTTCAACATTACTCCAGCAAATACAGCGGACATGTTCAACATTACTCCAGCATATACAGCGGCCATGTTAAACATTACTCCAGCAAATACAGCGGCCATGTTAAACATTACTTCAGCATATACAGGGACCATGTTCGTTGCTATTCTTTCAATTTACGACATTTTAAGTTCTTACATGTGACTTTTGGGAGTATCCTAAGATCATCTTAAAACAAATACCGAGGTATCCTAACTTTAGAACAAATTTTAGGACGTATCTTAAGTCAGGAGACTTTTGTTGACATGATTATGGAAAAAGATGTGTCCTAAGATTCCTATTCCAATTCCTAAGAGAGCTTCGTTGACATGACCCCAGGTATTCAAAAAATGTTGGATTTTTTTTTTATTTTGTAAAAATGAAATAATAATAGCCTGGAGCCCCTTTTCCTCATACCCCCTATTTTCAAAATCTCCGCGCTTGTGTCAGTTTGTTTAAACTTTAATTTGTGTTATATTAAACATTTAAGTGTACATAAAAGAAAACAACCAGTCTTCTGATGATGAAATAAACTTTTCAACAGTTTTATGATTTGGCTAGTAATGAGGGTCAAGTTTGTCGATTGTCGAACACTTGGTTCCAATTGGTATCAATCAAACTATATTTAACAAGGTACTAAACATGCTATAAATACATAAATCATAACAATATAGAAGGATTGACGTTTGTGGCACAATCGTAAATTCGAATTTTGATTTTATTTTACCACGGAATATTATATGTTGTTATATAGGTAGCAGTGATTTATCTAATGTTCCCAGGGTAAAAATTTTCGATAATTCAAGCTACGAAATAAATTCGGTAATTTCACTCTCGCACTTTCTCCCACCAAAACGTCCCAACATGAATATTAATCTGCATGTACCATTCGCAAAATTTAAAATTTATGTTGAAAATAGCGACGAATAATGGTGGAAATCTGTAAAACAAGTAGGATAATCAATTGGTAGTCATGAATAACCAAAATAAGATCCTTTATGCCAAGAACGCAATAAGATTTTACTCTTAAAACACTCTTGCACAATCCCCCCACTCGTTAAATCTAGGCGTTCTTAGGCACTCGTGATCATATTTTGATTATTGGCTCTTCCCGATTGATTATCCTAATAGTATTATTATTCTCATTATTCGTCGAAAGTGTTAGCATGTTACAAAGGCAATCGATCTACACATTTTTTTTAATTATGAATTCTATAATGAAGTTCTTATTCTATGCTCGCGTGTTCATTTTCAATACCAAACCTTTTATTTCAGTTTTTTTTCCGAAAGGCTTGAATTCAGTGGGACAAACCTACAGTGATCAGAGAGCAAGTATATACACATGATACTGAATAGGGGAGGAAAAGCACGTGGTAAGAATTAGTAGTTTTGAACATTTGAAAAATAAGAAAAATCTACAATTATGTGTACATATCACCAATTGAAAAAAAGTATTTTTTCCTGCACCTTTATTGAAATAAACAAGCGTCAATAATATTGACTAATTAGGTAACACTCACCATATTTGACTTAATCCTGTATGTCCAGATAGAAAGCCATATTAATTTAAATGATTTATGTGAGTTTCCAATCTATATAACGATACTTCTGTAAATAATCATAAGAGTATTTAATTCTGTAAGATCCATAGAATATGGTCATGTGACTTCATAGCTCTCTAGATACAACACTGTCACTGTCACTGACCAGTATATATATTGGATTCGATATTTCAACTAAGACAAGAACATTGTTTGTATGATAATGAGGAAAAAGCTTTCCGTTTACTTAATATGGAGAATTGAAATCACTCCAATCAGTGACATTGCAAAACGTCGAATTATTGTTTCTCAATAAATCTAGCTATCTTACTACCTAGGCAACTGACCGTTAGATAGTTTCCATGGTTTATTGCATCAGTTATGCATGATTTACTTTTGATATCATGGCTCAGAATTGTGACGGTTTAAAAGAGCGGTTTCCATAGCCAAACATGCATTTCAGTTCATTGGCCACATGAAGCAGAATAAAAGCATCGTACTTCCGTATTATCATCAATGAAACAATATCTAATGAAATCTGAAAAAAAAATATGTTAGACAAGTACAAAAAGCGATAGTTTTGCATGCTGACATTTGAATGAACATTATATAATTACACATGTACATGTTCCATATAGATGATTTAGCCGCTGTTTTTATTCTTCCATATAAAAAAAGAGTGAGAAAAAAGGATCTGATTTACTTCTGGTCAGATTAGTAGATTTTCCTTTTTTATCGTTGTTCCCCTCGCTGGTCATAGTCGATTAAAGCATTTTCCTAAATGTTGCTTTTAATGCGTCCAAAACATTTTGTACGGTATACTTATTGTACCAACGGGACTTACAAGACTCTACCACTGTGTGTCTGTCGTGTTTAAGAAGAGTAAACAAATTGTACTGATGGTGAATGTGAAGTAGAATTCAAGTGCTTGTTGATTTTTTTTAACGGAATATTAAGTACATCATATACACTTTTTTTTCTTTCGGAAAACAGAACGTTTATTTTTTAATTTCTAATAACGGTTAATTAACATGAAAATAATGTTAAGAAACATATCCTCCAAATCCGTCAACTAGCATAAAACTAATAGGATAATGTTTTTATCAAGTTGAATTCCTATATGTACATGTGAGCAGACAATACTAGTACAATAACATTATTTTATGATATTCCCTAATATATAACTTTCAAGTCTTTCATGAAGTCATAGCACATTTACTCTTCAAGCGAAAAAACAAAAGCTATAATTATTTTATTGCAGTGGGGACCAGAAATAGAAGAGATATAGAATACCCTGAGCAAAAAGGAGTAGTTTGAAATATTTCTTCAAAGAGTTAGGAAAAAATGCAAAATAGACGTATACCGACTATACAGTTTCCATCGTTCAACAAAAAACAAAACCAAAACAAAAACAAAACAAAAAAACAAAAACAAAACAAAAACAAAAACAACAAAATGTCGAATCATTTTTATGATACATTATGAATCATAATGAATTTCTGTTTACTGAAGAAAGCTCCAACAACTCATTTTCCTCGATGAATCCGCCGAGTCAGATATGCCAAGTTAGACAGGCAATATCAACTCATCAAAAGGGAAGGGACACTGATGTTGGATTAATACATGTAATCCATTGGAAACATTTTCTTTAACATCATGTATTTGAATATGGCGCATATATTTGCCTATAGCTATAAAAGTTTTTTTTCACGCGTTATAATTTACAATTTATCAAATAAAAGTAAATCCTTTAAATGTCCGCACTTTTTACGATTGTATAGACAATCAAGAAGAGGGCGACATAAAAGACTTAATTTATATTGGATTAAGCTGTGATATTCTCCATGATAGCCAAAACGTTAACGGAGTCCGGAAGGAACGTAGTATAATCGATCAAGTAAAGTCACTTCCATTTATGATTGAAATTAGAAAGCTCCATAGAATGTCGACTTTAGCGGCTACCATCGACGTTCGGAAGGCATATGATCGAATCGATAGAACTTTACTATGCGAGAAGTTGAATGGCATTGGGATATATGGAAGTATATACAATGATAACATATCCCTACGCAAGTCTGTTGAATATTGCGTGTGCATTAACGGACAGCTAACTGAATTGTTTAATGTACAGTGTAGACTCAAGCAATGGTGCATATCATCACCTCTACTATTCAATTTGTACATCAGTAATCTTTCCACATATATTTGTTCGCAAAATGTAGGTGTTGAAGTTGACTGTGAAAAGATATTCACTTTGCTTTACGCTGACGACTTGGTTGTATTGGCGGAGTCTGAAAAAGATTTACTATTTCCTATTGACGGCTTAAACATATGGTGCAGTGGAAACGAATTACAATTAGTGAAAACAAATCGAACATAGTGCACTTCCGTTCTAATTCCACTCCGAGATCACTTTGTAATTTTAAATGTGTTGAGCTTGACGTTACACTTGTAGAGAAATATACATACCTTGGACTATTATTTTACGAACATTTTGATTACAAGGCGATGGCTGAGCAGGTAGCATCTTCAGCCAACCGAGCACTCGGGTAAGTCATTTCAAAATACAAATCCTATGGATGTCTTCCATTTGGTATATTTAAGAGACTTTATGATTTTATTGTTTGGAGTACTATTAGCTACGGGGCAGCAATTTGGAGTGATAGCAGTTTCGAATGTATCAACTCCGTACAACATAAAACAATTCGTTTCATTATGGGAGTCGGCCGCTATGCGCCAAACGCAACAGTAAATGGAGATTCAGGATGAAAACCGGCATTCATCAGACAGTGGCGTACTGTTGGTACGCTAGGACATTTGACAGTCTTCCTAAATTTCTCAGGTCATTAAAGGGTGGAAATGTCACAGTAATAGTGTCTAAAAATTCGCATCTAACATCGTCATACATTCAAGCAGGATGTGTTCCTCGGTTTCGATAATACCGCTGCACACAAAGCAAGTCCTTTCATTCAAATGTAAACAATTAAAATGTCCTGTTTCAATCCGTAGTGGTGTAACCCCACACCAAAATTGTGCATATGCTCTGCGTTGAGCAAGAAATTGTACAGCATTGAGATAAAGTTTGCACCCTATATCAGTTTTAAAAGTTCTATATGTTCTAAGTTTATTACCACCACTAACACCACGTCTTTAAGTATCAGGATTCATATCATCCTACCTCTTACGGTTAGATTCAAGTTAATTTTGTTCTCTATTACTCTAAGTAAACTCAGAATAATGAAGGTTAGTGCTACTGTATCAATTGCCGATACTATATTTCTCAAATTGCTGATGAAGTCGCTTTTTTGCATATCTTGTGACGCCGGAAGTTCGTGCTTGCCCAATCGTCGTTTCTTATGTTTAATCGGTCATTGTCCATAAATCACATTCGATTCGTGCCAAGATGTAATATTGATTCAAGCTTGAGCCAAAATCTGCAAACTGATCTTAGACATATAGGCGAAAACGATTGTTTTATCACTGATTTTATTGATTCAAATAATTCCTATTTTAAAAACTCCTTCGCCTTTTTTATTAGAACCTTTTTGATATCTATTTATTTTTTAAACTAGAGAATGTTTAAGTTTGTTAAGTTCCCGATTATGATTTTAAGGTGTTTATTTTTTTCTTACTTTTTGAATGAAAAAAGTAAAGAGTTCATTTCATTTTTTTTCATTCTTTTAAGCATGGAATTCATATACATTTTTATTGTATTATAATCTATATGTATTTTATGTTTAAATATTGATGGTGAGATATAAATAAACAATGTATCTATAATACAAGACAGTTATAAGACTTTCTTAATTAAAATGACTATATGCTGTGAGAAAGGGAGAATCAGTAAGGACATTTTGTGACTTTATTTAAGTAGCAGTCCGCCTAGAAATCATGTAGTGGGTGATTTATTGATATCAGACATTTGAACCAATTGACTTGCAATCTTTTGGACATATCGGAAAAATGATAAATAAAATAGCAAGACCGCTCCTAAGCAACTACCAATTTTAGGACTAAAAACACAAAAACATCACAATTTGTATGTAATATTTTTTTATATCTAATGGTGGAAATTTGTCACACTACATAAACATATTATATGTAATAAAATACGTCTTCAGTAAAACAATTTACAATTAAGTACAAAACAATCTGATCGGTTTAGATCTGGTTACCATAGCAACCAAAATTCTTAATTTTTGACAATTTAAAATAATTATACGAAAACAGGCTATGTTAAGACCCGTTTTGTCAAGATTAAAAAGAAGATATTATCCAAATGTATGCATGGATGTGTAGCAAGACCTCTTCACTGAAACATCTGGACCCGAAATCACCCCCAAAAAGACTTTTCTTCTTCTTAACGCTTTTCATACAAAATTTGACCAGACCATAACTTTTTTGTCTTTTGACCTAGACTTCTAATATTTGGTATGCCGGTATATCCTCTCAGGGCAGAGTGTCGCGTACCAGAGTGGGTGACCTTTGACCTTGATCTTGAACCTCAAGGGCAAATAACATACACATTTTGGCAAAATACGATACATAATTTTGTCTGTGCCAAAACGTTTTTGGTCTTTTTATTCAGATATCTGATCTTTGGCATTTAAGTATACCACATTAAGATAGTGTGTAATGTTTGCATGAGAAGCGTTAAGAAGAAGAAAAGTCTTTGCGGGAGGTGATTTCCGGTCCAGATGAGCAAAACCCCGTGCAGGTCCGGGTGTCAAAAGAATAGGCCTGCAGCAGCGCTAATCTTGTCATAAAAGGCGACTAAATAGTGCTCAGAAACCTAGCTGGGGGCTAGGCGCTCTGCCCACAGAGCAACTGGGATGTGTGCACCAGGTGGTGGAATGGGGTATCCACGGCGTGTTACACACTGGGGTTGTCAGGCTATAATACGAAAAACCTGACCGCAAACCATAGTGGTGCACCGTGTTGGGAATGATGCCACGTTCCTCGCACGATAAAGACCCTGCTGTGGTATTCGATAGGAGTAAGAACCTTTGCGCTCCGCCACAGGAGGCTAAATTGACCGACCCTACCCATACCTCCCTGTTATCTTGTGGCAATCAAAATTTGTCGACCCTATTATCCTGGTGTCCCATCCCCATCATTTCATGTTTATTTTATCATCCCTTCATGTTCATCGTCTGAATATAGCTGAAATATTGCTGCTCGGCCGTTAAACCCCAATAATCAATCAATCAATCAGATGAGCAAAAAACAAAGGTAGGTTACATTTTTTTTTTATATGTTTCAGTTTCAGAAGTCTTGCTACACATCCATGCATACATTTGGATAATATCTTCTTTCTAGTCTGGACAATCATATTGCTTTGTACTTTATTGTAAATTGTTTTCTTAAAGACATACTTCATTAATATATTTATGTAGTTTGACAAATTCCACCATTAGATATATAAAATTACAATAAAATTATTTTTTTATTATTTTTTTTGTGATTATTAGGCGAAGCAAATTGTTTTTCGTTCCCTCCGTGGGGCTCGAACTCGTTTCGCTGAGACATCTATGGCAACACCGCCTGCACGAACTCCAGCGCCCTAGACCACTCGCCCAGCTAGGCTATATATAAATATATTTAGAACTGTCAAATTTGCGATGCAAATTTTTGGTCGTTCCCTCCGCGGGACTCGAACTCGTACCGCTGTGACATCTATGGCAACACCGCCTGCACAAATTCCACTAGGGCTGTAACTTAGTACACGATGTATGGTAGTACACCATACATCGTGTACTAAGTTACAGCCCTAGATTAATCCTACGAGGAGGAATGACCCGGCCAGCGAAAGCTATATTTTTATATAGCCTAGCTGGCCGAGTGGTCTAGGGCGCTGGACTTTGTGCAGGCGGTGTTGCCATAGATATCACAGCGGTACGAGTTCGAGTCCCGCGGAGGGAACGACCAAAAATTTGCATCGCAAATGTGACAGTTCTAACATCGTTGGGAATTTTTCAGACCTTTCTATACGTTTACATATCTTCCCTGTATCAATTTGATCCGATGGAGCAGTGTAGTGAATAAAGTCGTCACATTTTGAGACGTTTGTGTATATATATATATATGTGTGTGTGTGTGTGTCTGAACCGTGTGAACCACATTCCATAAGTTGGAATTATAACTTTAAAGTTCTCATGGATGTAGTGGAGAACTACGCATGAAACTGGATAAAACAAGAACAAGAAGGAAGACATTGAATCTTTGTTAGAGTGGATAAAGCATGTGAGGTCTTTAATATTAAAACTTATGAAAGTGTTAAGTAAGTCAATGGGTGTCAATGCCGCGTTAGTTTAAAGACCCCTATGTAGCAAACATTGTCTACTATACATGACAAATATGTTGTCGTACCAGCAGACAAAGCCCAAAACAACATTGTTTTTGTCTGCAAAACATATTACATCTAATGTTTATCATCAGAGGTATATGTAAAAATAAAAACAGTAACAAGACTTATACTGCTACCACACTCTCCAAAGAAGAGATGGTGGAAAACTATAAATATGTGCTATCCTCTTTTGTCTCTCTACCGAAGACGATGATTAATAATCTACAATCTATGTAATGGATCCCTTAACTCCACAAGAACCCATACAAACAATGCTACACAGCTGGATCTGCAAAATGTACCACCAAACCTCTTTCAAAACTTTTAACTTTTATAATCACGGCTGTCAAAGAGGGTCTCAAGTCCTACCACAACACCTCTCACTCCCATAGTAGCATTAATTCAATGTGGATCATGCAAAATTAGAAAGATCTCCTGGAAACCTTCAAATCAAGATTATTATCACAATACAATACATAAATATCTATGATTTTTCAACTCTTTATACTCCTTTTCCCATACTCAGGTAAAATCCCGACTCAAAAACATTATACATCGTTGTTATTCCAAAAAAGACGCACCTAGATACAAATATGTAGTTCTTGGTAGCGATTCCTTATACTTTGTAAAAAAATACTTTTAAATCATCTTTCAAATTTGGAAAAAAGATGTTTTCAAAATGCTGTAATTGTTGATCGACAACATATTTGTCCAGTGTGGTGACTTTATAGTTGATCTGATCCAAAAAAGGGACATCGTTTAGGTAGATGCTTTTAATTTCAGTTTCATATAGATTACGTATTATCGTTAAACACTCCTTGTTTCGGTGATTTAATACATCGCATCTACCACAAATAATTTGAGATTAACAATATTACAAACACTGTAAATTCAGCCTCATACACGTAGAGATCGAGAAAACTATTGACCTACTATACGACAAACGCGATGACTTTTCATTCCTATTGTCAACTTTCCTTTCATCTGTGACAACATAACTTCACACCTGTGCATGGGGTTTTCATAGCATAACTCATACGTTATGCCAGAGCTTGTTGTAACTGCACAGACTTTTTGTATCGCGCTAGACTTCTTATTATTAGGCTTCTTAAACTGGGTTTTGTTGATACAAGATGGAATCATCACTACACAAGTTTTATGGTCGTCACCATGAACTCGGGATTGGTACGATATATCCATCTGCACCATAAAAACTGATGTGCTCAATGTGTCATAGTTTTCCTTTCTTCATCTATCTACCCTTGACTTGACTTTTTGATGAGCAACTCGGCGGGTGTTTCCAGAAAAGAAGAAGACGCCTTCCCTACCGGTGCACCTGGTCCATGCTCCATTTTAGTGGAGTCCGATTTGCCCTTTTCCTTTTGTTACTTTTTATTATCATTTTGGTTATTTTATGTTCTTTGCTGTGTGTGTCTGTTTTCTATGTCTGGTTTTTGTTCCTGGATAACATTATTTTGATTTCCGTAAGAATCTTGGTTCCTTTGGTTACTCTTTACCCCTTAAGCACAGCTTTAATCAGTAATTAAAATGAGTAAGAATAAGATCTAAATCCATCCAATGACTTAACACATTTCTCCCTTTGTCAAGGACTAATAATGACTATCACAAGTGAAGACAGAAATGTATCTAAAGTTCTATTTGTTGTAATTTAAATCGAAATACCCTGTGTGTACCAGAAAAACAAAAATCGAACACACTAAAGTATCAATGAGAATGTGCCGAGAAACAAATGTATAATCGATAAAACAGGCACATTTATTTTTTGTTTTTTATTTACATTTTATTTTCTTTTTTTCTACAAATTTTGTTTGGGGGAGGTATAAAAAAGAGGCTCTCGAAGAGCCTGTATCATTCACCTGGCAAACCACGACCTATTAAGTAAATTAGTAAAGGTATCACGCTTTGTTACCATGTTTGACAAACAACTGCTGAAAAAGAGCATAAATTGATGAATGTGTAAGTTTAACTGAGTAGCTAAGGCACTGTAAAATGTTGGAAATGCCTTCAAAGTGTTTTAAGAACCTCTGGAAAAAAATTTGGGCAGGGGTCCCCAACGCCCTGTAATTCCACGGGTCTGAGTGGGCATTAGCCCAGTATACATTTGTTAAGAAAGAACATAAAATTAAGTTAAACGATGGCTTTACAAATTTTATCATCACCATTCATTTCAGGAGACCATATTTACTATAAACCAAATATCGCTGAAATCAAAGCAAGTATAAAAAATTAGCGGGAAATTGGCCAGCCAGAACAAACTTTCATCATAACCATTCAACTAAGAACACAAGAAAGCAAAACATATTGGAATCCAAGCAACTAACGAAAATGGACGCAAAATGGTCGCCTTAAAATAATTCTGATACTGCCAGTCAACATGCTATAACAGTGAATAACATGCTTAATTTATGAGTAGCTTTCATCTTCAATATTTTTCTATATTTGAGGAAAAAAGCATTTTGATTCCTGTGTTCTATTTATAGTAACGACGACCATGTTTTTGACGGATGAAAAATTTTAAATGATTAGTTCGTGCAGGATACCCTAAAATAATAATGCCAACTTTCATTATATTTTGTTGCATGGATTTTCGAATTTGTATTCTTAAAAAAACGACAAAAACCATCTGTTTCAGGGGCCATAACTCCTACATCAGGGTGGTATGCTCAAGTATAAAACTCTCGTACTCTGGAATATACCACCCTCCCTAACTTGCTGAGGAGCTGTGGTCTATCAGAAAATCAGAATACATCTTTGTATTGAAACCAAAAAACGTTAAATTTGATATGAAGCATGATGTCTATATAATTTTAAATGGCCATTCGTTCAAGTTATTGGTCAGTCAATAGAGGTGTAATCTTTATGACTTGACTTATTTCCCTGTCTCTATGTGAATAATGGGAGCATGAAAGTATTCTCTATAATTGGCTGATCATGTGCAATCCTTGATCCATCTGTTCCAGACTGGAACCCGAATCTTTTCCAGTCCCGCCTTTGTCTTGCTTTAGTATTTGAGATCTTTTCTTGCCAGTATATGTGTAGTTTCTATAGGCTTCCTTTTATGGTTTGACCTGTCGATGTCATGTCTGCTTGTCCAATGATACTGTCATCAATTTGGGAATCGAAAAATTGCTGTAACATCCCATTTTGTTGTCGTTTTGATCAGTTAATAGTTTTTGTAATCATCTGTGTTTTTACAGAGTGGTGCGATTAACCCAGACCTGCTACCTGTAGGATGGTGTTACTGAGATCAAGTACGTTGGATATTTGATGTTCGATATTCGACATTCGACATTCAAACTTTTCAATATCAAACTGAATATCAAACGGTAAAATTTTACCGTTTGATATTCGTTTGATATTAATTTCTGGCTACTTTTAAGAATGTAAACTCTAAATGAATATCAAATGAATATCCAACGGTTGCATTTTTCTGTTCGATATTCGTTTGACATTCGTTTCCGGTTTATATATATTGAATACAGAAGGGATTCGAATATCAAACTGAATATCAAACAGGATTTTTTTCCTGTTCGATAATCGTTTGATATTCGTTTCCGGTTTTAATTATATATTGAAGAAAGAACGGATTTGAATATCAAACAAGAGTTTGGACTGTTCGATATTCGTTTGTCATTCGTTTCCGGTTTATATATTGAATATAGAACGGATTTAAATATCAAACTGAATATCAAATATCAAACAGGTACTACAATACAGTTAGGTCTTTTCAGAAAATGTGGTCTCATTTTGTTGTAATAAAGCTATTTTGAGGCAGTCTGCACAGAAATTTCTAGTGTTTTGTCATAACAAATTGCATATTTTTAAAATCTTTGGTGTGTGGAGGTTCTAGTCATTTATTAGTAATTTATTGATTATTGTTATAACATCCAGTAGCCATGGTAACAAACTGAAACAAATATGAGTTTTGATACAAACCAGGGGTGTCTTTCCAAATCTTAAAGCCAAATACTCTAATAGAGTAGGTGGAAAAAGGGTAAAAATAAAAACATCCTTTCCGATTCATTCTCTCACAATTTTAGTTCCCAAACTTGTGCGAATTAAAGTATTTTGAAAATCAGCCAACTGATGCTGAGGAGAGAAGCTAATATGGCAGGGGACAGAAACGTTCCGCATACCTTATTTCATTTAAATTACATCAATTTACCATAACATATATTACAGCTGTCTAAGTATAAATGCTTAATTACATTTATACAATATATCCACCAAATTTCAACTTTTAATATTAAGTTAAACAAAAATTGTCGGGGGTAACTTGGTGTGCGAAACAGTGCGCTTTAATGTAACTGTATAGTGCACCCTAAAGGAGAATGGGACCTTTTAAGTGGTGTATGTCTGATGATGTTTTGAAAGCTCTATTTGTATGGAATTAAAAAATACCAGATTCAAATTTAACATGAGATATTGATTCTAGAACAAATCTAATACTGCTCTCCAGACTGGGGGTAATTCTGCCTTGTGTTCTGCTACATGCATTCATATAATGAAAAAGGCTGTAAACATGGCAAAAATGAGACAATACATTAAGACACAGATCTTTTTCACACTCTGGGCACTGAAAACAGTATTTATTTGATGTTTTTTTTGTCTCATCATTGGTTTTCATACCCATAAAATAGCATATGAGGATACAAGTATAGAAAATCATAGAAGTTTCCCAAAACTTAAGACTGGGTACTAAAAGGCTTCTTTTGACTTTCTTTTCTGCATCGCAATACTTAATTGCACAGAAAAAGTTTGTTCGTTTATCCTTTTCATTTATTATAAGCTAAAGAAATAGCGTTTTTACCTAAAAGCGGTTAGAATAGCACATATCACAAGAAGATACAAGAATATCTTCTATGACGTCAAATTGAAATGATGAAACTTCAGAAATTTTGGTTGCTAAGGATTTATTGCACTAATTAATTTAATTTCGTAACGCAATCTACATTTTCTTAATCTGCGCACCTTAACCTACACCCTTGATATTCAGTTTGATATTCAAATCCGTTCTATATTCATCCTGGAAACGAATGTCAAACGAATATCGAACAGTCCAAACTGCTGTTTGATATTCAGTTTGATATTCAAATCCATTCTATATTCAATATATAAACCGGAAACGAATGTCAAACGAATATCGAACAGAACAAAGACAACCGTTGGATATTCATTTGATATTCATTTAGAGTTTACATTCTTAAAAGTTGACGGAAATGAATATCAAACGAATATCAAACGGTAAAATTTTACCGTTTGATATTCAGTTTGATATTGAAAAGTTTGAATGTCGAATATCGAACATCGAATATCCAACGTACTTGATCTCGGTGATCGTGTTTTCTGTCAAGGTTTTCTTTCCCTCAGACGATTTAAATTTCTGTGCTGTTGAGCTTCATCTACCAAGCTTTCTGTATGTGTTCTGTCCCTTAATCTTTGTCTTTCCCATGAGTTACACGAGACCATGAGGCTATTGATTTTCAGGCACTAAGGTATATGAATGGACTTTACATGCCGTGCATCTAAAGGCCAAACATCCTCAGAGACCTTTTGATTCTGCCAGGGGCTACAAGGTGCCCAGTTTCCATCTGTCACCTTGGGAGGATCCAGTAGATCTTCCATATTAATTATACACTAATACAGTATTTTGTTGACATTATCAAAGAAGGGAAATACGATTTTGTGAAGTCAAAGCTGTTTTACAAAGTCGAGCAAAAGTAGGAAAGTGAAAACTTGTTTAGAATTCTGATTGGTAAATTCATTGAGACAATTACTCGCACTCTCGTCAACACTTCTTTTAGTTTTCTAGGGATGCGTTCAAATTGTATAACTGCCTGTACTTTCAAACAAATATAATCCTGATTTGACCTCACGTTATTTAAGTACCTGGTCAAAAATAACATTGAAATTGACTTTTTTTTTTAAATGTTTTATTGCCTTGCATTAGTGTCTTGTTTTGTTACCGGTTTTATGGCGTAGTTTTTGCCTAAGTTGACTTGAATGTGTGACATCTGTCTAAGTTAATCAACGGATTCTTTGATTTTACACTAACCGTTGATTGATTAGCTTATTTTATATAATTATGATTTTCTTCTTTATGACATAATTTGTAAATGCACAGCAGAAACAGTAGGACAGTTAAGGTGCAGAGAGTTAATAATTGTAGTCATTGTATGCAGCATATCTCTAAATACAATCAGACACAACTATCTCGTGGATCAGAATTTTCAATTAATTTTCTTGAAACGGTCACCTATCCTTAGTATCTTATTATAGATTTTAAACCTTTTTCACACGACACGGGATGCACAATTGCAGTATTTTAGTATAAAACAACTTAAAAGCATCAAGGGGGAAATAAAGTAAAAAGGAAACAGGAAATGAATTGATTAATTGATTAGAGGTTTAATGTCATATAACATGAATAAACTGACAGAATTATCGTAGCATTAGTCAGACACGCCGGAATGTGCTACAAATGTAGCTTTCAGAAGCAACAGCCCACAGGTTTCTATGTTACCCCAGGCGGACATATTACTCGGATTCAGAGCCAGTTATTTGTCTAATCATGACATTTGTTACTCTCGTAGTGATTTCGATGCAATGTGAATCCTGAAAGAGTAATCAATGGAACCAAGGTTATAGCGGTAATCAAAAGAATGTAATCTAGGGACAAAGACCAGACATGGAAAACAGACATACACAACAAAGAACATAAAGTAACTAAAATCATACATACAAAGTAACAAAAGTAAATGAGCAACTCGGACTCCACTAAAAAAATAGGAGCATGGACCAGGCGCACCGGTAGGGTAAGCGTTTTCTGCTTTTCTAGAACACCCGCCGAGTTTCTCATAAAATGTCAAGTCCGGGGTAGACAAACGAGGAAAGGAAAACTATGACCCGTTGAATAAATCAGTTTTCATGGTGCTGATGGATACACCATAACGATCCAAGACAGTAGTAATGACTTCAATCTTGTAGTAACATAATCCTGTTCCAGAAGCCTATTTGTTAGAGTTCTAGCGCGATACAAAAAGTCTGCGTAGTTTCGGCAAGCTCTGACATAATGTATGAGTTGTGATATGAACACTCCATACGCAGGAGCCGAAGGGATGTTGCCACCGATGAAAGGAAAGTTGACAATTCGGAATGAAAAGTCATCACGTTTGTCGTAAAGTTTGGTCAATAGTTTTCCTTTTTTCCGATTTCTCAGTGTAGGTCAAGATATGAGGCTGACTTCACAGTGTCTGTAGTATCCTTTATCTCAAGTTCTTTTGGGTAGATGTGATGTATCAAATCCCCGAAATTAGGATTGTTTAAAGATAATATGTCATCTATATAGCGGAAACTGAGATTGAAGGATCTATCCTAACGGTATTCTTTCTTTCTAATCATATAAGCTATAAAGTCAGCCTCATAAGAGTAAAGGAATAGGTCAGCAAGTAAAGGAGGACAATTTGTTCCCATTGGAATGCCGACCGTTTGTTGAAAAACACGTCCACCACACTGGACAAATATGTTGTCGATTAAAAATTCCAGCATTTTGTTAACATCTTCCTCTGTATATTTGGAAGATGATTTGGAATTATTTCTTACAAAGTATGAGGAATCTCTACCAAGAACTATATATTTGTATCTAGGTGTACCATCTTTTTTGGAAAAAACAACTATGTATGATGTTTTTAAATCGGGATTTTAACTGAGTATGAGGAATAGAAGTATACAGTATTGAAAAATCATAGGTTTCAATGCTATTATATTCAGATAATAGTCTTGAACTGATTGTCTCCAAAAGATCTTTCGAATTTTTCAGGATCCACATTGAATTAATACCACTACGGGAGTAACAAGTGTTGTGGTAGGACTACAGACCCTCTTTGACAGTTGTGAGTATAAAAGTTAAAAGTTTTGAAAGAGGTTTGATGGTACATTTTGCAGATCCAGCCATGAAACATTGTTTGTATGGATTCTTGTGAAGTTTAGGAATCCAGTACATAGACGGTAAAACACAATGATCGTCCCTGGTAGAAAAATTCGAATGATCTTCTGGAAACCCTCAGATTATCATCACAATAGCAACTAGACTTATGATTTTTTAACTCTTTGAAGTATTTTTCCCCACATTTAGTTGCAATCCCGACTCAAATACATTATATATATCGTTGTTATTCCAGAAAAGATGGTACACCTAGATTAAGATAAGTAGTGCTTGGTAGATATTCCTCATACTTTGTGGAAATAAAACCGTTCCAAATAAGCTTTCAAATTAACCAAAAAAGATGTCAACAAGTGGGAAAATTTTTAATTTACTACATATTTGTCCAGTCTGGTTGACGTGTTTTTCAACACAAGATCGGATATCCGATAGGAATAAATTATGCTCCGTTCCTCACAGACCTATATTCTATTACTGATCCTTAAGAAGGAACTTCGTTAAGCCAGATCTTTTGATTTCAGTTTCCGCTATATATCAGACGTATTATCTTTAAACTGTCCTAGTGTATACATCGCATCCACCCCTTCCCCCAAAGACCTTGAAACAAAGGACACTACAGACAAGAAGTCAACCTCATATCTTGACCAAAACTTGGAGATGGATGGTAAAGGAAAACTC
The DNA here is from genome assembly GCA_037379345.1 of Perna viridis. Lineage (NCBI taxonomy): Eukaryota > Metazoa > Mollusca > Bivalvia > Mytilida > Mytilidae > Perna > Perna viridis. The sequence continues at coordinate 5,294,095 of CM074511.1, read as the reverse complement.
TTGACAAAACTACACGACAAACGCAATTACATTTGTTTATAGTCTACAACTGTTTCTGAAAAAAGAAATAAAAGTGAATTTGGTAGTTTTTTGTTGGTATGTGTGAATCATCTTTTTTACAAAGACTGCTACTTATATTATCAAAATTTCACCATATATCTCTTGTAAGTTATCTGTCATTGCAGTTTTTGTTTAATTCATAAACGTATAAGAAACTTTTTAAGATTACCTACTCCCTTTGTTCTGAGACTTACTTAATTAGAGTGAGGTTGCATAATTTATTTCATAGTTCTGAAACCCGTTTGTGTACAAACATATCCATCGAATATCTTCTAGGAATCTTAACTAAAACTTACAACACTGTACAACATCTGAACGTGTTGTGAACTAACATAACGCAGTAGCAAACTGTACAATGTGCCAAAAGTGAAAGAGTAATCAGGGGAACCAAGATTCTAGCGAAAATCAAAAGAATGTAATCCAGGGACAAAAACAAAACATTAAAAACAGAATACACAACAAAGCACGTAAGTCACGAATAATCACTGCGCCATTTTAATTTGGTTGGCTATTGTAGTTTATGTTATTTATACGAACAAAAGGCTGAGTTTGGATCTGGTTACAAATAAAGAATTAAGCTTTGTCAAGGTTCAAATAGGGGCCATTGACATAAATATTTTTGTAAAAAAAAAAAAAGATTTTCATGGTAAGCAATATTTGAAAACCCCTTACGAACATACCAAGATAATAATGAAAATGAAGATGAAGATAATTGAAAGAAAATATTTAACCGGTTGTAACCGAGCTATGATTAATTGTGAGGATTGTTTTGATATTAAAGAAATTGACAAAAGTTATCTTTCGTTCGCTCAATGCAACACTGCTTAATCTGCCCATTTTTACAATGTAGATCCGAATGTCGTTTGTATCTACTAACAGATCAATGTATCATCTCTTTGGCCGACCGTCACCTATCCAGACGCTTCTAACTCTGCCACACTAAGTGTAAACATAAAGAAGAGTTCAAACTATAGTTTGTCCTATCAATGGTAAGAGTTAAAACGCAACACATTAACAAAAGCATGTACTGACAAGTCATACATACTTAATCACTTCATTATGACGTTTTGATTGAAGATCACCTATGTAAATATAAAAAACGATGTGCTATCTTACCCCAAAGTCCTCTTATAAATGTGTATTTAAACAAATCAAATTCAAATGTTCGTGTTTACAAGAGTGGCTACTATACTTAGAATGGAAATTAATACTTTATTGTTGAATTGGGATATACTCTTATCATAAGGCACAATCTAGGCGGCGAAATGGAGATTTAAGTCGCTAAGAATTTTCAAAAATAGTTAAAAGTCACCATCTCGTGTTCTTTTAAGAGAAGTGAAGTCGCTGTGAAATTTGACCAAAGAGAGATAACTCTAGTCCTTCCAAGTAATAAACAACCAAAATGGCGGCAGTTTTCGTAACGAATAGAAAATTTAAATTTTCACCAGTTCCAAGCAATCCAGGGATTATTTCACCCGTTCTAGCGACTTGGATAATGGATAAAACCGAAAGAAAATATTTGAATGAAACATATTCAACTTATTGAGTTCAAAATCACAGGAAAACAATCACAAAAGGTATAATACATACACATGATGTGTTCCTTGATTAAATATGTATTTTGAAGACAACAATTAATTTATTTACTCAGTGAGAGACTTACAGTGATTTTAATGGTTTTACAAGATAATCAATAATTGGTAGGTTCAGCTTGGATCACAGTTATGTGAATTAGTGAAGAGAAACTTTGTTTTGATATGGCCAAAATAAAGATAATTAAGCTAACTATTATCACTTTATTATAAAAAAAAAATCAGGGAAATTTATTAGATAATAGACTGCCATTATGGCATATCAAGATGCAGGCATTCATTTATGAACTTAAATTTTGACTATCAATTATTGGAAAATAACTATTACATGTACATGTATATGTAAACATACATGTACATGCATATCTGTACAGGTTGATTTGTGTTTTGTGTCAATTACAATACAAATGTACTAATGATAATGTCAGAACAGAGATGATTTACATGAATTATATTTTTCTTTTTGAGAAAGAGACTACACGAAGGTGCAGACCATTCTGAAACTTGAAGAACATTGTTATTATAAGAAACAAGTTCTCAATGAAAATCTGATCACTTACTATATTCAATTAAAGTTACTTATTAAACATGTACTTATTCATTTGCTAGTATAGAAGATGGAATTACAGTAAGTTATGACTTTTATTTATGAACATGCACAAAAAATGCCATTCCACCTTATGCATACAAGTATATCCAATAGATTATCCCAAGAATTTATTATTCACTTGAAGAGTAGCTTTATTTATTACCTATAAATAATAAAAAAAATGCTGGTTAACTGAAGTCGACTGCCGCTGTTCTGTGCATTTACTAAACTTTATCATTTGTTTTCAGAAATATATATATTTGAAATTTGTAACTTAGTATGAAACAATCCAATATTATATGATTTTAAGAAGCCAACAGCTTTTGTCCATTACGAGTATTTGCCAAACACCATGAAGCTATTGTTCTTCAACATGAATGATCCGACAAAAACAGAACCAAACAACCGTGCCAACTGTAAGTCAGACACTTCATAATCCATAAGATTAGATCACCAAATTATATTACCATTAAAAAGCATAAGAAACGCGTAATAGGTCATGAATATACTACATGGCATGTGTTAAGATGTAAGATAATACGCATACACAGTATAGTTTATTAGATAGGGGTTGCTGGTAAGATTAAAACTATTGATGAATTAAATATATCATGATGCATTGTGGAACTTGAATAGGTTTTATAGACAAGTATATTGTACTGTGTCTCAAAAGTGTTATTATTGACACCCAATCTGAATGGCTCTTCAAGTTTTTGTTGAATGTGGAACATATATTGAATTGTGATATCGAAGTTAACTATAATATTAAAAGCCACGGCTTTAGTTTCCAATATGTTACATGATGATTGAAATCACAATATCAATGAAACTAATGAAAACTTTAGACCTATGTAACATTTCTGATTTAATTTTGTTCTTTTGCATTAAATATAATTCAGTAGCCGTTTTACCATATACTTCGGAATATGTTAAAACGTTTGGTCATAAAACTGTATTGCCAGTCCTTCGTTCGAATTAACTGACGGAACTTGCACGTATCACAATTTTTCTCTCTTAAGTTTCACCGCATGCAAGAAAGCCATTCCGAAGATTATTTCGTTTTTTAAGTTTTGTATGCTCCGATATTAAATATTCATATATCAAATTTGCATATCATATCGGATTATCAAGTACCCGTCGATAGCAACAACATGAAATATTTAGAGGTCACCATAAAGTCTTCAATAAATATAAGCACCACTTTCTTCGTAAGCTCTATCAAGGCTCCCCCAATAAAACAGGTCGTTTAATACATGCAAACTGAACGATGTCAGTACAGCATAATAAACGAAATTGTATAAATATTGGCAAAATATACAGAAGCGTCAACAATGGGATAATTCAAAAACGTCATAACTTGAACGTGAAAACAAAATTATGTAACAAAGATGATCTAAATAAACAATGTAGAGAACCGAATAAAATAGCAGATAAGCAAGGGACGTTTACCCTACCGGTGTACCTGGTCCATGCTTAGGGGTCCGGGTTGTTCATTTGCTTTTTCTACGATTGATTGATTGATTGTTGGAGTTTAACGTCCGAGCAGCAATATTTCAGCTATATACAGACGATGAACATGAAACGGATGATAAAATGAACATGAAATGATGATGAAATAAAAAAGGGATGGGACACAAGGGCAACAGGGTCGACAAAGTTAGATTGCCACTAGAAAAAGGGAGGGATAGGTAGGGTCGGGCAATTTAGCCTCCTGTGGCGGAGCGCAAAGGTTCCTACTCTTATCGAATATCACAGCAGGGTTCTTTAACGTGCGAGGAACGTGGCATCTTTCTCAACACGGGGCACCACCATGCTTTGCGGTCAGGTTTTTCATATTATAGCCTGACAATCCCAGTATGTAACACGCCAGGGATACCCCATTCCACCACCTGGGGGCACACATCCCAGTTGCTCTTTGGTCTCCAAGGGTCAAGACCTTGCTAGGACTCACACTTTTCAATAATTTTAATATTTTAATAAATTTTTGACGGAAACGTTCTTGGACGCTCACATACAGCATATACTTCTAAATATACTTCTTCCCATCCGAAATATATATAAAATATGGTTTTTAGGGTATATTTTTGCTTTTGTTGCTTTGTGTTCTTCGTTGTGTATATCTATTTTCCTGGTCTGGTATTTGTCCCAGGATTACATTCTTTTGATTCCTGTTGTAACCTTTGTTCCCTTGATTACTCTTTTAATGTGATTTAGGATTTTCTTTCCAAAATGCACAACAAAGCAAAAGCATAATTCACCGCAAAATATGGGTATATTCTTCATTTGATATCAGGTTTAGGTCCTCCTAATTTTGGACTGAAAATGATATTGCATAAATAGGAAATACACATTTCCCCTGTTTTTATATTGTTTAAAATCTAGAATGACCAAAAAAGTATGTGCATAGAAACACATTTTTCATTTTTTTTTTTTTTTTTTTTTTTTGGGGGGGGGGGTAAAAAATTCTATTTGCTTAACGTTCTTGTTTGTAATATATTGAAATTCTATAATTGTCATTCGAACAAAATAGTTTGCCGTACCAACAAGACAATTCTAAGTAGGACATTTCTTGATATAGATTATTTTTTGGAAAATGCTACAAGACTTAAACAGCAACTTCTTGTTCACTTCGAAGAATTTTGACAATCATTTGTCCGCTTGTTGTTTATCAGTTTATGCAAATGCCAATGGTTTTGTCGTTAACTAAATATCTAATCCGTATATTTCAACCAAATTACCATTTGAAACAATTAAACAGGAATCAAATATAGATCTATATAGTAAACACATATATGACCCTAGTTTGGTGGAATGTAAATTTACTTTTTGATGACAAAAAGAGCTTCAATGTAAAAAAAAAAGATATGTCATAGGAAAATTTTAATTGATCCAATACAATTCTCTGATTTTTTTAGAATGTTTGATGCAATCGCCAATTTAGATGCCATGTTTGATATGAATAATTCAATGAACAATATGCGTTCGACCGAGTCCCTTACGGTTTTCGTTGTTTCTAAACTCTTTAAAGGCCAACCAAAAGAACGGCATGTGATTCGTTTTTACGAACATTTATGCTATATAGATTTGATGATAATTTCAATCGCAACTGTCTTGATCATACTGTTAAAACACAGTTACTATATTCTCTGTTAAACCTAACAACATCTTGTCCTACCAATGAATCCATCAAAAATGGAAATAAAATGATAACCCGTTCTCCAAAAAAAAAAACGATCTCCTCCATGCCATCTCTTCAATCATTCATCTATGGTGTCTGTCTTCTCGTTTTAGTTTTGAAGGATAACGCTTTGCGTTAACTTTGAACAGATAATTTATATGATTGTAGTTCCTCTTTTCTTGTCAGGACAACAGACAAGATTATTGTTCTCAGATGGGAGTAATGTTTTCCTAATGGATACTGTGTCTTGAAACGTTACAACAATAGCCACCGGATATGTCTGGGTGTTATTCTCAGCATACCATTACGACAAAAACTTTATATTATTGTCGGAATATACTGGAGGCAGGATTAACATGTATATATATCATGGATGTCCATAAAATTATATCATTTGTTCAAGAAACTGGTCATTTCAAGGCATCGAAGGTAATAACAACTTTTATTATATATTTGAAACAGTGAATTACCAAATATTCCCAGTGTGAAAAATTTCGATAATTCATACTGTGATATAAATTCGGTAATTTCACTCTCCTTTTTCCCAACCAAAACGTCACAACACGGAAATCAGTCCGCCTGTCGCAAAATTTAAAGTTTATATTACCATCATATATTATAATAAATAGTAAAATCAACTGGTTATCGTCAACAATCAAAATATAATCACTCGAGTCAAGAACGTATCAGGTTTAACTCGCGTGCATGGAATAGGAACAAGTTCCGCACTCTTGTTATGATAAAAAAAACATTGGTTTCAAGGCTTATTCCCAAACATGCGTAAACGTCTATTGTATTTTTTAAAATATTATACTGTGAAAGTACTTAAATTCGTGGTTACCAGTTTCTGTTGATAAGGGAAGAAACACAAGTTCGTGAATTGTTGAATTCGTGGTTTTGAATTTTTCAGTATATACATCAATGGTATTATCATTTTCGAATGGGAACCAAATTTCGTGGTTTCGCCTACCCATGAAAACCACAAAAATTGGTACTTCACGAACAATAGTACTTTCGCAGTATTTGATTGTAATTGCTTATGCTATATTTGGAAATAAGTGGTGCAGTTAAAGAATTTTATATACAACAGTTGAAATAAAAAATATAATAAGGGTCACTCAGTAGTACTAAGTGTCATGATATTAACAAAGACATTAACTAATCATTCATGCGAGACATTAAAGAGGTGTAGAAATACAATATTTCTCGTTAACACTACGTCAAATGTAGGTTTCACAAATGCAAACCCAATTTTTATTCTCCCGTCGTCAGTTTTAGTACGTGGGCTGAGACAACCCAAGTGCACCTCCTCCTTCCACTCATCAACCAAAACGTAATTATCAGGTACCCTTATACCTCCCATTTACGAATCTTTTTGTGGCCAAAAAAGTTGCGGTAATACTAAGGGATTTGTGGATAAAAAATATACCCCTACCCCACCGAAACAAATCGCTTAAGCTAACATATTTTTCAGTATCGAAACCCATAGAGTATTTATGCGTTAGGCAAAGATGACTTATTTGGAATTTTTATTTGGTGACTTTCGGAGATTTTTGTAGTCAGAATTTATCAACAAATGGGATTTTCTATTTTTTTGTACAAAGTAACAAAAAGTTGACTCTTTAAGTTATTGCTCAACTAAAACGTCTCGAAAGGTACCTTTTGATAGATAATTCAATTATCTACAAAAACTAAATCTCAAAAAGCTAATTTACGCAAAAGAATTGTCACAAAGTATTAAAAATATTACCCCTGCCCCTAAATAACTGGTCTCAGTATCGAACAGATTTCTTATTCGCAGCACACCAACAGTGTTAAAATCTTATTTTAGGCATTCATAATTACGATAATGATGTACCAAACACTTCTAATCAATTACTGTAAAATTGTAAAAAGGGAAATATCAAACACTATTCCATAAGTTTGTTTTATATACTTGGCATTTGTCGGTTTTAGGTAAGTTAATTGAAGGGTAATTGTTATTGTCATAAATGAAATGAAAAGACGTGACATTCGACTTGGAGTTCTTCATCAAGTTAATACATTGGCGAGGAAAACATCTGATGCCAAACCCAATTTACGTTAGTTGTTGGTGATAACTCAAAGTTTTCCCACTATGCAGAAATTCTCCCTGTTAGAGTGATCAAAGGAACCGAGATTCTAGCGGAATTCAAACGAATATAATCTGGGGACAAAGACCAGACATGAAACAAAAAACACATACAAAGAACACATACAAAAAACACAGAATAACCAAAATAATACAGACAAGTAACAAAAGTAAATGAAAAACTCCACTAAAACTTGGACCAGGTGCATCTGAAGGGTAAGGTTATTTTGCTTTCCTAGAAACACCTGCCGAATTGCTCATAAACAGTCAATTCCATAGTAGACAAAAGAGGAAAGTCAAAATATGACACGTTAGGAAATTTATTTGAAAGAAAAGGTAATGATGTGCTTAATATCATCTAAAGTGGAACAATGTATCATATTCGGTGGTTTCTATCATCAAACATGGATTAAACTCGTTCCTATGGCATGGATGGTTTTAGGCAATCAATTTATTTTCACCCATCAAAGATACATTTGTTCTACCTTTGGCGACATATAAGTTATTTTCGGTTCCGTTTTCCTCCGTACAAATACAACTAACAGGATCTGCCTCAGATTTCTCCGTTTCATCCTGACTATTTCCTACCATAGGAACTAAATACGCCATGAGTTCAAAGCCACTTTTCATTTTGACTGGGTTCTACCCGGAGTTTAATGAACCACATATCCTAACGTTCTTCTATCTGAGGAGTTTAATGCCATTTTTTGTTTATTTTGTCAAGGTTATACCACAATTTTGTTGTTATCCTTATTATATCCTTGTTATACTATTAAAATGTAACTGAAAATTTTTGCTGTACAATTTAAAATTGTAAATTGAATTGCGCGCATTGCGCACATAATACCACTCGTTTTATACAATAGTATCATATAACCTTTTCCCCATCTATCATTTGAATTGACATACAGTCTTGACCAGTTGCTGGACATTATGAATGTATTCATGGTTTTCAAACAATTCACTTGGAAATTACATTATCACGGAAAAAAATATTTTATGGCCGCCATCACGAACTTGTGGATCGTATCGGTGCGCAATGAAAAATGATTTGTTCAACGTATCAGTCTTCCTTTCCTCTTTCGTCTACCCTCGATTTGACTTTTTATGAGCAACTCATTACCACAAGGACCTTGGTTCCCTCTATTACTCTTTCTACATTTTCTGAAATTCGGGGAAATCGTATTCATATTGAAAGAGTAATCAAGGGAACCAAGGTTATAGCGGTAATCAAAAGAATGTAATCCAGGGACAAAGACCAGACATGGAAAACTGACATACACAACAAAGAACATAAAGTAACTAAAATCATACATACAAAGTAACCAAAGTAAATGAGCAACTCGGACTCCACTAAAAACCATGAAATTATTAATAAATTATTAAACCATAAATTATTAATCAATTCTTTGGAATCTATTGTTTTCCGTCTTCTCATTTTATCATATTTTCTCGTATTTTTCAATATGCTTATATGATTTCTAACATTTCAATTTAAACTTTTTGTGAGCTCTCTTATACTGTTTGTTGTTAAACTTACTATAGTTATAACAATTGCCTATCACAATAGAATAATTACCATTCTTATCTACTTTTGTGTGCATTTTCTTTTTAAAAAAATCTTGTTTATTTGTTTGATGCAAATGCTATTTAATTACCCTGGTATATTCACGTCGCAATGAAAGAGGGAGGTGAAACGCGCTGTAAAACCTATAGATTTAATCCACCATTTTCTTTGGAATACTTATATCAAGACAGAACCATTGCGGTACCAGCTGCTCCGTTGGTGTTTTATCTATTTTGCCAGAATTATTATGGATTTGACCTGATTATGCCAATTAAATCAGCTGATATAAGTTAGACGAAATCCATCTTTCGAACGATGTTATGATATCTAATTAACATAGAATGGGGTTGAATCATGCCTTCCCAATATCTTGTAAGTCCCACCTACATACTGAATAATACAGTTCTGAGTCACTGTGTCACCCTTGTTTTTTTTTTAATTTTGGGGTATAAGAGGTCCACGGGTGGGAGATTGTATGTGAGTGTGTATTGACATATTCATTTTCCGGGATAAAGGGATCATGGTACGTTCCTCGAAATTCTATGTCGGAAAATATTATGATTTTACCTCCTGCGTTACTGCTGGGAGTTGGCATATAGGTTATCTATGTCTATCATGAGTGACCGTTTTAAACTTGTATCAGTTCGAACGATGTCTGATAAAGAATCATGTTTGGCTTTTAAAAAAAATGTTTTTCCAAGGAGTCACAAAGTAATAATTTTAATTGCGGTTTTACCTATGGAGTAATGAAAATGTCCTTCACTGTAGTGAAATATCGTGATCCTCCGTCCTCTCTCGAATAACCGTGAGGGATCTGAGACTCCATTAATGCAAGTGGGGCAAAGTTTTGTCCTATGTTTAAAAACCTGCCACTTCTGTTCAAACTTTCAAGACATTGTTATTGAGAGCTCTATGGCTTTTTATTCCACTTAAGAAGCTGTCAGTCTTGTTGAAGCCAATATCGTAAATGATGAAATGTTTTATTTAAGCTTGCATAATAAGTTCTACTGACCAAAGTGCAGGAATTGTTATTCAACTATGCTGTTTAGACGTATGCTATTATAATAATTATAGACATTTAAGAGTAATCAAGGGAACCAAGGTTATAGCGATAATCAAAAGAATGTAATCAAGGTAATCAAGGGAAAACAGACACATACAGCAAAGAATTAGAAGTAACTAAAATCATACATTCAAAGTAACAAAATTAACAAAAAATTATTAAATTAACAATTTAAAAAAATTGATGATATGAAGAGAAAAATAGGAAATGATGCTGTGCAGAAAGTCAGATAAAATGTTCGATTCATCTTTTGTGAACCCATGCTTAGTATTTGTTTTGTGTATTTCTTTTTTTGATGTAGATTAACATATCCGTCAATTGAGGAAAAAACACCAATCAAGATCATCAGTGCAGTAAGGTCTGCAGGACTTGCAGTTGACCATATCCATAACTATTTATATTGGGTTGACACCGGTTCTGGTAAAGTTTCCAGATCATTACTAGACGGTACAAATACCACCGTGCTGTAAGAAAACGTGCCTCGTCCAATGGACCTTGAGATTGACTTAATCAACAGGTATCAATCAAACTGTTGGGTTATTTTCAAATGGTTCTAGAAAATTTTGTATCTAGTCAATAAAAATGATAAAATAAGGAGTGAAAATTTGTTTTATAATCAATTTAGTCTTACGACTCGTTGTCTTAGAAACAAAAATAAAACAGTGAACCATCTGAGAGAAATGGAACTTTGAATTGATTAAGTAATACTAAAACATTTTTTTCTTTCTTATAGATGCATGCCATTTAGTCAAAGTTCTTCTTTTCATATCCAAAGAGTAATCAAGGGAACCAATGTAATAGCGATAATCAAATGAATGCACCAGACATGGAAAACAATCAAACACAACAAAGAATATGAAGTAACTAAAATCATGCATACAGAGTAACAAAAGCAAATGAGCAACTCCACTAAAAAACTGGAAGCATGGACCAGGTGCACCGGCAGGTTATGCGTCCTCTGCCTTTCTAGAAACACTCGGCGATTTGCTCATAAAAAGTCTTGTCCGGGCTTGACAAAAGAGGAAAGCAGAAATATAACCTTGCTCCAGAAGCAGTTAGAATTCTATCGCGATATAAAAATTCCACGTAGTCTCGGCAAACTCATAACGTTTGAGTTGTGATATGAACACTCTATACTCCATTCTGCGAAGTCTCGGCAAACTCATAACGTTTGAGTTTTGATATAAACACTCCATAACCAGTTGCTGAAGGGATGTTGCCACAAATGAAAGCCAATTCTGAATGAAAAGTAATAACGTTTGGTCAATAGTTTTCCTTTACCATCGATTTCTAAGTTTAGATCAAGATATAAGACTGACTTCACAGTGTCTGCAGTATCCTTTATCTCAAGTTCTTTGGGGTAGATGCGATGCCAGTTGTTTTAAGATAATACGTTATATATATACCAGAAACTGAGATTAAAGGATCTAGCTAAACGATATTTTTTTCTTTCTGATCAGATCAGCCATAAAGTAAGTCTCATAATAGTGACGGAATAGGTCAGCAAGTAGAGGAGCACAGTTAGTGCCCATTGAAATGCCGACCATTTGTTGAAAAACGCGTCACCACACTGGACAAATATGTTGTCGATTGAAAATGTTAACATTTTGTAAACATCTTCTTTTGTATATTTGAAAGATGATCTGGAATAGGTGTACCATCTTTTTTTTTTAAACCGGGATTTTAACTTCAGGAGTATGTGAAATTACAGTGTTAAAAAATCATCGGTTTTAATGCTATTATATTCTCATAACTTGAACTGATTGTCTCCAAAAGATCTTTCGAATTTTTCAGGATCCACATTGAATTAATACCACTACGGGAGTACGTGTTGTGGCAGGACTGAAACGTCAGAACTTGTTAGGTGTACTTACTTACGGTTATATATTACTCAAGTATTGTTTCGCTTCGTCATTTAATGCCTTTGGCAATTTGATAAAAGAATATACGTTCTTTCAGGTAGGGTTTAAGGTTATAAAACCTATCGTTTTTACCGCCATACCCTTTGCATTGCAAACGATAAAGTTTATACTAGAATTTTTATTGTTGATTTCTTTTTTATTATTGCTGACTATTTCACTTGTCTATCTTACTGACTGACTGAGTTGGTTCTTACCCTCCTTCATTACCCTTTCACAGAAAGATCTATTTAACCTATGTGTGTGCATGTTTTATGCCACTTTGTGTTTGGAATGAGTTATAAATCTCGTAACAAGTGCCTATAATCAGCGCATATCTCAAGATAGAAACAGTTCCCTTTTATATTGTTGTATTGAATTATGTCAGTTGATGCTGTAAAACAATAAAATCAAGGAAACCAAGATTCCAGCAAAACAAAAGGATGTAATCAAGGGACAAAGACCAGACATTAAAAACAGACACGCACAACACAGAACATACAGTAACCGAAATAATACATACAAAGTAACTCAGACTCGACTAAAAATGGAAGCATGGAACTAATGCACCGGTATAATAAGCGTCCTCTGCTTTTCTCGAAACACCCACGGAGATGCTCATTAACAATAACATCCAAGGTAGACGAAAGAAGAGATCTAAACTATGACACGTTGAACAAATCAGTTTTCATTGCGCAGATGGATACACCATAACGATCTACGAGTTCTTGATAACAATCATAAAACTTCTGTAGTGATGACTTCGATCTTGTTTCAACAAAATCCTGTTCCAGAAGCCTAATTGTAAGACGATTAGCGCGATACAAAAAGTCTGCGTTATAACAACAAGCTCTGGCATAACCTACGAGTTGTGTTGAATACACCACACGTAGGTGCTGAAGGGTTGTTGCCGCAGATGAAAGGAAAGTTGTTAATACACAATGTTTGTTTGTTGTATATTCAATTGTTTTCCTTTACCATTGTCTTCTAAGGTTCAAGATATGAGGCTGAAATTAAATGTCTGTAGTAACCTTTATCTCAAGTTCTTTGGGATAGATGCGATGTATTAAATCCCCGAAACTAGGACTGTTTAACGATGATACGTCATCTATACAGCGGAAATTGAGATTAAAGGATCAATCTGAATAATGTTTCTTCTTTTTGATTAAATCAGATATATAAAGTAAGCCTCATAATAGTGAAGGAATAGGTTTGCAGGTAGAGAAGCACTATTTATTGTCATTTGAATGCCGACCGTTTGTTGAGAAACGCACCCACAACACTGGACAAATATGTTGTTGATCACAATCCCAGCATTTTGAAAACCTCTTGGTATATTTGGAAGATGATTTTGAATTATTTTTACAAAGTATGAGGAATCTCTACCAATGCCACACTTGTAACTAGATGTTCCGTCTTCTTTGGAGTAACAACGATGTACAATGTTTTAAGTCGGGATTGTAACTGAGTATGGGGAAGAGAATTATAAAGAGTTGAAAAATCATAGGTTTTATGTATTGTATTCTGATAATAATCTTGAATTGAGAGTTTCCAGCAGATCTTCGGAATTTTTCAGGATCCACATTGAATTAATACAACTACGGGAGTAACAAGTGATGTGGTAGGACTTCAGGCTCTAAAACATTATAGTGGTTGATAACAGATAATTCTTGAGTCGTTTTGTCGCGTTGCTATTTTATTCGTAATTTACTCCTGGATCGTTACAGTGTATCTATCTGTGCCATGAAATCTGATCTGTTCAACGTGTCATAGTTTTCCTTTCCTTTTTCGTCTACCCCGGACTTGACTTTTATGAGCAACCCGACGGGTGTTTCTAGAGAAGCAGAGGACGCTTATCCTACCGGTGCACCTGGTCCAAGTTTTTAGTGGAGTCCGAGTTGCTCATTTGCTTTTGTCACTTTGTATAATTTTTGTTACTTTATGTTCTTTATTGTGTATGTCTGTTTCACATGTCTGGCATTTGTCCCTGGATTATATACTTTTCGTGCTTTTTTATGCTTTTGTCAATATAAAATGAGTGCTAAATTATAGTTGCATGTGTTCATGTGACAAGATTTAACGATTATTATTGAAAATAAATGTTCTACCAATATGTCAATACGGACATTATATAAAGAAATAAAATTACACGGATATAATACACAACAGTTTGCATTCGATGCAAGATTCAGAGAGAGAGAGATGTCAAAGACAATTCCAGTGAATACAGATTTCAAGTTGAAATTAGATCCAAGTCGATGATTTGTTGCCAAGACACATCCTAAAGCCACAAGTTTTCAATATATTTAATTTTCTTCACATAATGTATTTTTAAAATAAAATTTGAAAATTGATATTGTAAACCATTATATCACAAATATTGATAAAGGTGTCAACACAGAAATCATAAATTAAATAGATTAAAATATCATTAAACCTGTGAAAATATGAAAAGGCTCACATATTTCCCCTGGAAAGGGGGATTTTTACAGATAATATGGAGCTAATCAAGAATTGAACTCACTTTTGGCACGATTGTGTCCATGTAATGTTCTATTATATAAAAGATATTTATTGTAATTTGGGCCTGTTTACAACTAGTTTCAAAGACTACAATACAGTTTCCGAAATTATAAAAAAAAACAAACTAAATCACTATTTAAAACTTACAACTGCAGTTCGGATAGAACCCAGTATATGTGGATTGACCAGGTGGACAGCGAACTGGACCATTTCCTGTAAAAGTGTAAAGCAATGCTGTTATGTAAAAGTTATTGATAACAATGTTTTTGAAATCTTAATCGCTACTTGACAAGAAAATAACATTATTTTACTTGTAATGTTTGCCCTATCTTATACAATGAAAGACAGAAACAACATTTGTTTAAACACACAACCAACTGGATTTTAATTAGTGAAAGTAATAAGTAATACCGTTATATATTTTTTGTAAAATTAACACAAATGATTGAAAAACTTGAATTTCCAATAAACAGAACAGAAAACTTTCCAAAACAGTATGCGGCATTCTCTGTAGGGTCGACTAGGTGATAAAGATAGAACGAGCCACCGTTTATGACATCTATGTTGAAGGTTTCTTCACACGTGTCTGATGATTTCTGTACACAGGCCTGTATTGAACTATTCTCATTTTTAACGTCATGTAAACTACATACAAATGTACAGTAAATCAAAGATTCATATCATTGAATTATTCTTATAAAAGGCCATATGTCGTTCATTAGTTGTGTTTTCCATTACTGGGTCTTCAAAATGCGCTAATAACAATAACAGCTCCATTTGTAAACCTTATCGTACTATTCAAAAATAATTTGATAAGTTTTGATGATAACTACAACAAAATTAATTGTAAACACTTCGTTGTACTCTGGTACAAACATACTTCCTTTTCAGTAGGACTTAGGATAAAACTTACAACCCTTAGGAAAGGTCATCAGTATGCTAGTGATCTTTTTCGATAATACTATTATTTTGTTTGGAGGTAAACATTTTCAGGAAGATGACCCAGGTTTCATGGTACAGAATGGTAATCAAGGGAACCAATGTTATAGCGGTAATCAAAAGAATGTAATTCAAGGACTAAGACCAGACATGAAAAACAGACATACACAACAAGGAACATAAAGTAACTAAAATTATACATACAAAGTAACACTAAAAACTGGGAGCATGGACTAAGTGCACCGCTAGGGAAAGCGTCCTCTGCATTTCTAGAAACACCCGCCGAGTTGCTCATAAAAAGTCAAGTCCGGGGTAGACAAAGGAGAAAAGGAAAACTATGACCCGTTGAATAAATCAGTTTTCATAATGCAGATGGATACACCATAACGATCCACGAGTTCATGATGACGACCATAAAACTTCTGTATTGATGACTTAGTCTTGTAGCAACATAACCCTGTTCCAGAAACCTATTTGTTAGAGTTCTAACGCTATACATTAAGTCTACGTAGTTTCGGCAAGCTCTGGCATAACGTATGAGTTGTGATATGAACACTCCATACGCAGGTGCTAAAGGGATGTTGCCACAGATGAAAGGAAATTTGACAATGAAAAGTCATCACGTTTGTCGTAAAGTTTGGTCAATAGTTTTCCTGTACCATCGATTTCTAAGTGTAGGTCAAGATATGAGGCTGACTTCACAGTGTCTGTAGTATCCTTTATCTCAATTTCTTTTGTGTAGATGCGATGTAACAAATCCCCGAAATTAGGATTGTTTAAAGATAATACGTCATCTATATAGCCTAAACTGAGGTTGAAGGATCGAGCCAAACGATGTTCTTTTCTTTCTGATCAGATCAGCTATAAAGTCAGCCTCATAAGAGTGAAGGAATAGGTCACCAAGTAAAGGAGCACAATTTGTTCCCATTAGAATGCCGACCGTTTGTTGAAAACACGTCCACCACACTGGACAAATATGTCGATTAAAAATTACAGCATTTTGTAAACATCTTCCTCTGTATATTTGGAAGATGATTGGGAATTATTTCTTACAAAGTATGAGGAATCTCCACCAAGAACTATATATTTGTATCTAGGTGTACCATCTTTTGTTGAAAAAAAAACAACGATGTATAATGTTTTAAGTCGGGATTTTAACTGAGTATGGGGAATAGAAGTACACAGCGTTGAAAAATCATAGGTTTTAATGCTATTATATTCAGATAATAGTCTTGAACTGATTGTCTCCAAAATATCTTTCGAATTTTTCAGGATCCACATTGAATTAATACCACTACGGGAGTAACAAGTGTTGTGGTAGGACTGTAGATCCTCTTTGACAGTTGTGAGTATAGAAGTTAAAAGTTTTGAAAGAGGTTTGATGGTACATTTTGCAGATCCAGCTATGAAACGTTGTTTGTATGGATTTTTGTGGAGTTTAGGTATCCAGTACATAGACGGTAAATCACAATCATCGTCCTTGGTAGAGAGACCAAAAGAGGATAGCACAGATATATGGTTTTCCACAATCTCTTCAATCTCTTCTTTGGAGAGATTGGTAGCAGTATGGGTCTTATCACTGCTATTATTTTCTACGTCTACCTCTGATACAGATGGATACATCATAACGATCCACGAGTTCATGATGACGACCATAAAACTTCTGTAGTGATGACTTCAATCTTTTTGCGACATAATCCTGTTCCAGAAACCTATTTGTTAGAGTTCTAACGCGATACAAAAAGCCTGCGTAGTTTCGACAAGCTCTGGCATAGCGTATGAGTTGTGATATGAACACTCCATACGCAGGTGCTGAAGATATGAGGCTGACTTCAAAACGTCTGTAGTATCCTTTATCTCAAGTTCTGTGGGGTAGATGCGATGTATCAACAACCCCCCCTCCAGAGTACAATGAAAGGCATTTTTAACAACTGTCTTTCAATAAAAGTATTATGATACGTTTTTTTGTTTTTAGATATATGGAACATTAAACACGAAAAAACGAGAGGATAGATGTATTTTGAGCTTTTAATTTATCATTTTCTGAAGTTCATGTTCTACTCAATAAAGTACTTATTAATCACTGTGGAGTCAAGAGTAAGCTAATAAGAAAAAATGAATGTAATGTATTTGTTACTGACTATAGCATATTAGTAACCATAGGAAACAAAGTAAGCACAACTCGAATGTCTTGTTCTTCTACTGGCGTCATTAAAGTTCACTCTCCTCAAAAATATTAAACCTAATGACTTCTTAAATAGAAGTGAATTTTTGAACAACGATTTCAAATGATGTTTTAGATCAACAACTTCTACAAATGAAGTAATCGCAATTCATTGCTTTATTGTTGTTGTCTATCCTAGTCAATACGATGAACAGAAGCAGTCATTCAATTTCATACAAAAAAACACCAAGAAAGGTACGAAACTTTTTTCGTTTGTAACTTCGCAATAAGTGTTACTATGTTAAAGTCATATAAATTGAAGCATCTTAAATTTGAAAAAAGCAAATGGAGAATTTTCATTTTCAAGCATATATTTTTTTAAATAACGTCATCTTTTAAAAAGGATTGACTTATTTCCGATCAACAAGTGTATAACTTGATATTCAGATGATAGTACAACGCTAAAACATTAAATGCCATTCATCACGTCATTAAATTTATTACTTTCCGAGTGTAACTATAGTTTATTGTCATAGACAAACGGGTGTTTTTTACTTTGAAGTGGAAAACTGTTTGTGTGGTTTTTATTTTTCTTTTTCTTTTTCTTTTCAGTATTAGTATTCTTGATATATAAGTTTTTCAACATGTAGTCAATGTAAATAAAAACAAAACATAAATATTTTTTTTGCTTTCCATACACACTTTGAAGGAAAATACATTGCCGGCATTTTGCGAGTACTTTTTTATGTACATATTTTTTCTATAATTCGTTATGTTAACCAAACTAAAGCTTTTACTTTCGAATGAGGTCTTTTCGTTTTTTTGGGTTTTTTTTTTTCTTCTTTTCATGAGTTGTAAATGAAGAAATTGAGATTTACGACATTTGCCAAACATTCCCTTGAACATTAAGAAAAGGCACCTGCTAGAATACAGCTGTCCATTTGTAAATGACCACTTACTGTATTGAAAAAAAAACGTTTTGTTTTGCTTGTATTTTTTTCTTTGTTTATTCTTTTTAATTTAGTTTTGTTTTCATTTTCATTGTTAGTTATTACTTAAACCAGGAAGGGAAAATAATAACAAAAATAGTGCAATTATTCATAAGTTATAATGTATATATTTTTGTGGATATTCAAAGCTATTCATAGAAATAATTATATCAAATATTATGGAGTTTTTTTTTATTAATCAATTCCGTAATTTTTAATTTTCTTTAATTAGATAAAATATCTTCAATTATATAAAATATCTTCAATTAGATTCCACGTCTCAGCTGATTGACAACCTATCGAACTGAACACTTGCAAGCTGCTGCAGTGAAGTAACTCCTATGATACAAGTGAAGACAAATGAGCTAGGTCATGTGATTAACAACGGTATTTTGTCAACTGCAGTTACATGTAGTAATCACACTTCAATCATATGATGACGTTTAAATTACATACATTTTGTTTCCTTTGTAGTTTTCAAGTTAATTCTGACAAAATGTTACATTTTTTCGTACGATATTTTGCTGTGTTATATTAAATTAAAGATCAAATGTTCCGGCGTTTTTACATACATATTTGATATTATCCCATGTTAATGATATTTTTAAATATCTTAATTTAATTTGTCTTTTTTCTACATCCTCATTATTTACTTAATTTACATCATGACACTTTGTTGAATTGAATGATATCGCCCAAATGTGGATTGTTTTTTGATGGGACCCCTTTGTGACTTGACCGACATTCAAAATATCATAGTTAATATTTGCTATATTAATGAAAACAATAATGCATGATTGAAATACATTAGAATAAAATTAAAAATGAACCCCATTTTTTATTGGTATACGATAAGTACCATTGGAGTACGTCGGAGATTTCCAATAATTTGACGGACTCGCTGTAACCAAACGTATTTCAACGAAATTATTTATAATTAGTGCAGATGAAAATCGTGAAACTGTTCATATCTATTTCACAGTTCATATTTTTATTAGTGATCAACAAAATCTCATATTCTGTGCAGTTCTTCGATACGCAGATAAAATAAAAGTTCTGGATAAGTGTCATATATTGAAAGATTGTGTATCTAATTGATTATATTGTATGGAATTACGCACATTTTTTATGAAACACGGGATATTTTGTCCCTTTCAATGTCCTGATGCAAATTCTAAAATGCCGCTAAAAGTCAATTAAATTGTTATGTCACTTTTTAAACGTCTTATGGCAAGTCAATCGCCCCACATCAAATCTCGATATTTGAGATATAGTGCTGGAAATAAATGTGTGTCTAATGTATTATTTATAATACAATTTCAACAATAAGATTGGAATTGAATCATGTTATTTATACCGTTCCTGCATGTATAAACAACCCAATATTAAATTTTTAAGTACGACAAGGTAAACTCATAACTAGCTAGCTCTTTCTAAAATCAAATGAATGTTCAATGACGTGTTAAAAGTAAAAACTATTCTATGTTTTGTTATTTGATTTGGCGACGCTTTTTGTTACACTATTTTCTCTTTAGAGTTTTGTTTCATTTACAGTTGCTACTTTCCTATAAATACGATATGTTACATGTTTGTTAGTCTAAATTCCCAGCTGCCTATACTACATGTTTCTCCGAAAATAAGTTTCAAACCTCGATCATTCTGAATGCTAAGTATCCGCATACGAGTAACTAAATCAAAAATGCGCTTACTTTTAGCACGCCAATCTCCTTTTGAGTACTGGTACTTTAGTGTAAAATAAAGTTACGAGTATCATATCTGAATATACATATACATGCAGATTAAAGAGTCTAAACAAATAACGTGTTAGGTAACGCATTCAGGCGCATATCAAAGGACAGTCGTACCGAATGAACGCCCCATTCCCCACAAATTGGGAAGAATAATTTTATTGCCATGAAATCTTGATTTTTCAACTATAAGTAAATTATTGTAAATGAAAATCATCGGCCATTTCCGCTCCACTAAAATAACCATATACAGGTGCATATCATATATACTTTTTACCCAAAATGTAACGACTTAAGTTATTTTCCCATTGGTGACACAAACAAAGAAGAGAGAGAAGGATTTTTCGGAAATACATCCTGACAAATGATATTCAGTAAAATATAAAACATATTGATTGTAGTTAACAAGTGATATAGATGCACTAGATCACCATAACCAGACTTTGTCTCTGGAGATATTATTCCTTTGTGAAATAATCCAGAACAAAAGAAGTCATTTGCCGAGTCTACTCTATAAAGGTATGCATATCTACAAAACTTCACAAAGTACCAATGTCAAAATCATCATGCAGTTTTAAACGTTTTTACATTGCGCAATGCATCTTGAGCGGGAATGACTGTAACATGTTCAAATCCATGAATTCATAGGCAGATCAGATTAATCTAAATATAAACTACATGTCTATGTCATAGGTTCTGATAAGCAATAGTCAGTGGCTATTGGAATCAGTAACTGTAGTAGTATTTGATGATTGGGAGTTTTAACGACCTTGAATACCAATACAGGCCTCTCACGGTCGATGTTTGTGGTTAGTAGAACCTATTGGTGTTAGTAGCGGTGCCCAGCCTTCGGGATATCTGCCCGAAAAACTCGGGCAGGGCTGTTCTGTAGATGCTCTGGCCTATATACTACCAGAGCTCACGTGAATCTGTAAGGGTTTCTTGACTTTATATTTTTTATATATTTCAAACGGTTTCCCTACTTTAACTGTTTTGGAAAGACGACAACAGAAGAACTGTGAAATATTCGAAGTTTGTAAACTTTTATATGTGGTGCCACACCATTGCCTTTATAATGTTTAAATGCTTTGCCTTTATAATGTTTAAATGATGTTTGGCTTTCGCAAATATTTTGCAAACAAAAACAACAGTTCACAGTTTAGAAAATGCATTTAGTTTATTTCTTTTATTTTGGTTATGTAATAAAATATAAATAGTATTTAAAAACCGATAAGAAAAGAAAATAGAGCTAAGAGATAATGGGCAAGAGTTAACATTTTTACGTTTCCACCCTTTCCATTATCCTAGCGATACGTATTTTTTCATAACCGAAGAAACGGTACGTATGATATTATTTACTCGATTTCCAGTCTAATAAATAAATGGCCCAGTTTGTAGAGGCATTACATTAATTGTTCTTATAATTTGAATGAAACCGATATGAGTTAATCCTTAGTTTGAGCATTATTTCTAATATAATTGCGGTCATTCAACATAACAAAACAGACGACCCCTATCGGTAATTCCGTTCGGTCGTCAATTTAGTGGAAGAGTAATCAAGGGAACCAAGGTTATAGCGGTAATCAAAAGAATATAATCCAGGGACAAAGATCAGACATGGAAAACAGACGTTAAAGTTACAGTTATAGTTTAGAAATACAAAACATCAATTTTACATAAATACTATAAAGAGTTTTGTTTGCATTTGTCAGAAATTTGATCAAAACTATAAAATACACCTGTTTGTCTATGACAATAAACAATACTTACACTTAAAAAGATTTAAATTTAGTAACGTGATATCTCGCATTTAAATTTTTCAGTGTTGTACTATCAATTGAATATCAAGTTTTACGCTTGTTGAAAGGCATATATGTTAATCCCTTTTAAAAGATGACATTATTCGAAACAAATACACTTGAACAAGAAAATTCCCGAATAGCTTTTTTTTATTTTAGAATGTTTAAATTTGGGTTATATCAACATTCATATATTTATTGCGAAGTTAAAAACAAAGAGAGTACATTTCTTGGTGTTAGTTTAATTAAATTGAATGACTGGTTCTGTTTATTGTATTGAATAGGATAAACCACAATAAAAAAAAAGCAATAAAGTTTGCAATAATGCCATTTGTAGAAGTTGTTGTTCATATAGTTTCTGAAATCGCTGTTCAATTAAATCATTCTATCTAAGAGCCCTGTGCGGGTCGGGTGTCAAAAGAATAGGCCCGCAACAACACTATGCTTGTCGTAAAAGGCGACTAAATAGTGCTCCGAACCCTGGCTGGAGTCTAGGGTGCTCTGCCCACGGAACAACTGGGTTGTGTGCCCCAGGTGGTTGAATTGGGTACCCCTGACATGTTACGTGCTGGGGTCTTTAGGCCATAATATGGAAAATCTGACCGCAAACCATAGTGGTGCATCGTGTTGGGAAAACTTTCACGTTCCTCGCACGCTAAAGAACCCTTCTGTGGTATTCTATAGGAGTATTTTATCATCCATTTCATGTTCATCGCTTCGATATAGCTGAAATATTGCTTCTCTGGCGTTAAACACCAACATTCAATCAATCAATCTATCAAAGAAGTCATTAGGTGTAATATTTTTATGACAGGAAATTTTATGATGCCAGCAAAAGAATAAGACAGTCGTGATGTTGTTATTTTGTTTCTTCTAATTACTCTCATGCTATAGTCACTAACAATTACGTTACATTAATTCTTATAAGCTTTCTATTGACTGCACAGTGCTTAATCAGCCAATTGGTTTATTAGTACTTTATTGCGACAGAACGTCTTTAAATCGATGAATTACAGCTCAAATACGTCTGTCCTTCCGTTTTTTTGGTGGTTTATGTTCCAAATATCTGAAACAAACAATTGGAAAGCACTAAAACGTAAAGAAATATTTTCTTCCCACCCGAACTGAAAATTATCAAAATCCCTCAATGTTTTATTTGGTAATAGCAACACATGTGAATGGGGCGGACATACAGTGGTATATCAAAAACGACTTTCATTCTTTTACCAATTTTACCTTTATAACCAGAAAAACATGTCAAAACTAGTAGCTCATTGAATCCTGTAATAAAAAATAACATATTTGTATTACCAGTATAACATTTTGACAATTGAATATTATTTTTTAAATAATTTAAAGTCTAAAAACAGGAAAATATCCCACAAATATGTACACGATCAGATATAACGAAGGCAACATATAATAAATTAACGATAGTTTCACTAATCAGCAAATATTTAGAGACACAAATACACTGATAAAAACCAACAAAGTCTGGCCAGTTATAGTCAGATATGGAAACTACAAGTAAGCAAAAGCAGTATTAAGCTGTTTAGGCTAAATATATTATACACAAATAATGCATATAAATTCACATTAAGCCAATCTCAAAAAGAAAACAGTAAAAGTTAAGTTTGTTAAGTATATTTCATTCGATTACATTTAGTTTCTTATCGTATAATAACAAGTCAGTTATAAATAAAAAAAAACTCACTTTAATATTATAATTTTCCCTATTCATTGACAATTTCATTTCATTTCTAGATATCATTATCACATAAATGAAACAAAAAGTTATAATAAACAGAAGATAATACAGTAAATCATACAACATGGTTTTATCCATTAGCACTATGAACTTGTCAATATAAAGTGAGAACTGAATTAAAAGTGCATGTGTTCATGCGATATGATATAACACTACATATTACACTGCATAAAGGAAAGTTTGAATACTGATAATCCTTAACATACCTTTTAGTAGACATAAAGTATATTCAAATGTTTAAAATTATCATGTTTACCATACAATTTTCTTATTCATTTCACCGCCGGTATATGACTGAATATTTAAAATACATTTTACCTACGCAAACAGGATAAACCTCAGTGGAAGGGCTGAAATTGTCTTCTGACCCTTAAAAAAAGAAGAACTAGTATTTACTTCATCAGAATGAATACGTTTTTTTGAGTTGTATTAGTGCAAGTATCTATCAAACACATTTCAAGAGCATGACAAAGACTCTATATCTATAAGATTGTACATTGTAGGCTTCTGGAACAGGGTTATGTTGCTAAGATTGAAGCCATCACTACAGAAGTTTTATGGTCGTCATCATGAACTCGTGGATCGTTATGGTGTATCCATCAGCACCATGAAATTTGATCTTTTCAACGTGTCATAGTTTTCCTTTCCTTTTTCGTCTATACCGGACTTGAATTTTTATGAGCAACTCGACGGGTGTTTCTAGAGAAGCAGAGGACGCTTACTCTACCGGTCCACCTGGTCCATGCTCCCAGTTTTCAGTGGAGTCCGAGTTGCTCGTTTACTTTTGTTACTTTGTATGTATGATTTTAGTTACTTTATGTTCTTTGTTGTGTATGTCTGTTTTCCATGTCTGATCTTTGTCCCTGGACTACATTCTTTTGATTACCGCTATAACCTTGGTTCCCTTGATTACTTTTTCAGCTTATTGAGCAAGATTATGCCATTTTAAGATTTTTATCATGTTTTCTATACTAGATCAATGAGTTTCATAAACTCCTTTTCATAGTTTATGATTAGCAAATAGTAAATCTCAGTGTATGAGAAGCCTGATCCATTGTTTAATTCCAATGTGAAACTTTAAAGTTAGTATGTTCTTTGTTGGTATGTCTGTGGTTTCCCGAAGACTTCTGTCTTTTGATGTATGTTTGTGTAAGATCCTTTAAATGGTGTCATTATCTACTCTATAAAATAACATACCAAAACAATAGGCCGAATCTTCCACCAGACTCTGTTTGAGGTCATAAACTAGATACCCTTGACAGCAATATTTAATATCTATCAACCATTCTCTTTCACAATTTTCAATTAATGTTTGGACACAAACAGTGCTGCTAACTTGTTGCTCTGGAATAGTTGGTAATTGTCCTGTAATGAGTGTATGAATAATTGTTTAAAAACAATCGGGATGGCAAGTCGCTAGATATGTGTTAGAAAATAAAGTCATGTAATGAATGCTCATGTGTAAAACATATACAATGAGAGATATTGGGAATTATTTATATGTTCGATTATATAAGGCCAAGTTAAAGCTTACAGACATTTATTGTTTAAATGATTTACACCTTTGAAATAAAACAATAAAAAGGGGAAGAATATTTTATTCTCAGTTAGCGTTTCGAATAGCAACAACATAATAACAAGTATTCCGAAAGTGTTGCAAAACAAAACATAGTTCCCTACCGGCTGTTTATATCACTGACCCAAATACTACCTTGGATAATCAACTAAATAACAATCTTGAACAGAAATGATATAGACAAAGACAAGAAACATGTTCAAAACCATTTAACAAATGCAGATTTGCAAAGTTGTATGCACGGACAATTGAACAGATTAGGTTTCAAATGACTGTTGACTGATTTGTGACAAAAAAAAACAAACAAACAAACAACTCATTGTCTTATGTCTTTAGAAAAAAGTGCGTAAAACTAAAATTTTGGTATAGCGCGTATACTGAAAATTGGTAACTTAGGTAAATCAGCAAAGCGGAACGAAATTTGTAAAATTGATCTGTAACTCATTAAGGTAGACTCACATACCAAAAATCAGCTCAATATCTACAAGTGTTTAGAAAAAAAGTGCGGAAAACTTAAATTTCGGTAATGTTTTTTAAAAGTTCAAGGGCTAGAACTCGGACAAAAGTCAACGAAGCGGAACGAAACTTAAAACTGATCTGTAACTCATCAATGTTGACACATAGATCAAATTTTAGCTCAATATCTGCAAGCGTTTAGAAAAAAGTGCGGAAAACTTCATTTTTTTCCGGACTGACAGGCATACGGACGGACGGACAAACAAAGTGCAAATCTAAAGGGGATCAAAAAAAATATTTTAACCACAATAAAAGCATATTTTATTTAGCTTAAACTTCTCTGCCCTTGCATGCCGTCTACTCAGATTCAAGAATAATCTAGCAACCACTTACCTTTAAGCCAAATTGGGTATTTTGTTCCACATCGAAACGCCCCTGGAGCTACAGTTGGAATGATAGAACCATTCATGTCAATTCTGTACCACCCAGCCATCAGTCGACTGTCAGAAATCGGGGTGTCATTTATAAAATCTAATTGGTATGTTGGTGAACGTTTCTCCTCATTGAAAATAACAGAATGAGCATCACATGGGTTGATACCTTTTGATAAAATTCTATTATTTTTTACAATATGCATCAAACGTATTAGATAATTATAGAAGAGTCAAAACACACACGATAGAGCCATAAACTTAACAACTTGATTACAATCTTTATTGTATTAACCAAATCTGAACGAATATACCCCGCAATTGGACCTTAACGCAAGATATTAGATTTGTTAATTGACATTTACAATAAAATGACACTGGGGTATTTATTAGATCTTAGGCTACTGATAATTTAATTTTCTTCTATATACCACCTAGGATTATGCACATATTAATTGCTCTATTTGTACTGTAGGATCTTGTTTTACACTCAACAATAGAATTATCTTGACCGAACTTTACAAAGTGATGCAGGAAAAATAACTCGAATCGCTTTTACTGACTATCATTAATAAATTAGCTGTTCATAGTGGTTTATGGTCCTAGGAAAGTTAGGCTATTGATAGCCAAATTCTGTAATTCATCATTCATTTTAACTTGTGTTTGTAAGAGTTACTATTAGGCAAAACTCTTCTTGGTCAAGTGATAGCGATTTTTATCAATATTATTATTTTATATTTTTTTTTTTTTTCTTTTATGATGATGCAATTTTTTGACGAGGACATTTAACGGACTCTCGGACAATGCAACACAGATCTATACATACTCATTGTTCTTGTAGAAACTTTGTCGTCAGTACATAATGATGTTACATAATACCATGAAGACACCTTTGTTGAAAGTACAAAACAATTCCCTATTGCTTGAGCTGAATTTATACACATACATAAAACATGAAACTTTAAACTGGCGTGTTGTTTCTTGCAATTTTTTAATTATCTTTATTTTTGGAGAAACATTGATGAGTATGTTATTGTATTTAAGTATCACATATTTATATATTACAAATAAAACACTCTTGAATCAAAACTAATAAAATATCAACAAAATATCTATTAAAGGAGTAAGAACCAGAAACAGAAAAAAAATGCTTATTGATTTGAAACGAGTTTAAAATGTTAAATATGGAATCAAATATTAAACAAGTTTTATGAGTAACTTTACGTATTTTAAGAATAATGTTAAGGAAGTGAAATAAAGAAAGAATGATAGAAAAATAATACAAATTCAATTTACAATCTAACTTAAGCCATGGCTGTTTGTAGCTATGCTAAAATCAAGTTTCATGAATGTTTAATTTCGACGTGACAATACTGTCAATTACTCCTGCTTTCAACAATCCTTTAAACATTTTAATTGATATTGAATATATAAATTAAGTCAATTTAACCCCTCAAAAAGAAAACAAATATTGCGTTCTCTAAAACTGCTACTTACAAGTTATTTTCATAGTAAAAATAATTAAAAGTCGGGGGTCCTTTTACCAATGTTTACCTTCGTCTCCATTTATAGTCACACTATGTTTGGAATATAGAATTTTTTCAAACCAAGTAATACAGTATGTTTTCTATTATTCGACAAACAACTAAAATGTCCCATCCTAGTATCCTTTCACTCTAAGTAGCTTTCCATACAAAAGTAATTGATTCTGTTTTTTCCATAATCCTGTTAGATGTTTCAATGTTGGTGAATGGAAAAAGGGTAATTCAAGCATACGTATGAGTTAATGCGGAAAACAAACTTTTAAGGTCTTTAAATAAATACAAACTACAAATATTTGTACCATGCCACTTAATGAAGTCAACTATGTTTTTATTTGTTTTGTTTGCTGGTGATGCACACTACAATAAAAAATATTACTTTGTGAATGTTGTTTTGGAACTTGTTACATGTAAATGAAAATGTTAGATATTATTTTTGCCGATAACATACAAACATGAACTATAATATCTTCACTATTCCAAGCTGGTATATAAGAAGATTGAATCGTTAGTAACTTAAGATATTGTAAATGATTTAATTCAGATGTCATTGAACGAACTTGATTTCTTGTGTTTATGTCGATCTTTCAATTGTCCCATTAGATATCAATATTTGATCATGTTTAGTTGATATGGTAAGAACAGATTACGTTATTATAACATAAACAGTGCAAAAGTATAGCTAGTAAAATAAAATATAAGTTACCTGATACTCTTGCTGTTACTTCTAGAAAAAGCAAAATACAGGAAATGCCCGTAAAACCAATCATTTTGCCATCTTCACTTTCTACCCGGAAGTTTGGTTTCTATTAAATTAGACAATAAATCCAGTTTATATCCGAGTGTTCTTTATACATTGATTTAAACTTTGTTATTTTTAAAAATGTATTTATATTATTACGAAAGTTTCCAACTCGCGTCATTCAGAAAATAAATGACACTATTTTAATTATCGATTAAGGATGAGAAAATTTAGCCAAGTAAACCAACCCTAAATATTTCATGTACAAACTGAAGTCAAAACAAATGGCATACTGATAAAAAGTGTTCATTTTTAATGATACCCTGGTTTTTTTATAAGAATTCCTTTTGGAAGTGCTGTAGTATTTTGTTTTAGCTTTTTTAGCTCTCTGGATTGGCCCTTTGTTTTGATGCTTTGATATTGTTGATGATATGTAATCAAATACGATCAGCGCGATTCGCAGTTGGTGTAAATTGAAAACATTGGTAATTTTATTTCAGTTGTTTGAGACTGTTATGTTTGTATTCTATCCCTGTATAATTGCATATTTTTATATATGTAACATTATGTTTTGAAAGGAATCACGAGCATCGCCACTATACGTCACCTAAGTTACAAGATGTCTCAATATATGGTCTCCTTCCTTTCATACAAAAACTTCTTGGACTTCGTCACATTAGAACCAAACTTTATTCTATACCTCTCTCTCTACTACACTCCCTTTACAGAACAAGTGTTGGCCCTGTTTTTGACCCTACCTCATCATTATACAGACTTGTTGTCATCATTTTAAATATTGGTTTCCACAGACTCTTTAAACTAGTTTGTGTGAAAAGTCAAGATGAAGAAAAACGATCATTTCTTCCACTACCTTTTATCAACAAAGGTATAGATGCAATTAATTTGGCTAACATCCTCCATCCCAAAAATGTTACCAACAAAATTCTTTCATATTTCAAAGACAAATCCATACTAATTATTTCATATTCCTATACTTCACTCACTGTATCCAAAATTTTCAATTATAAAAGGCTATTGCAGAACCTCGAGATTGAGGACTTCAAGGCTAAACCACCTGACTGTTCTTGCAAAAACTCTCTATTCAAATATGGTCCTTCCGGTCACATCGTTACGGGAGAGTTGTCCATCATCGAAAACGAATCTCTGCGTAATATCCTTTCTAACGGTTCCAAGTACCGTGAACCGCGCTCCATAAATTGGAATTATAACTTTAAAGTTCTTATGGATATCGTTGAGGACTACGCCAGTAAATGGATAAAACGAGAACAATAAGACATTGATTCTCTGGCAGAGTGGTTAAAGGCCGTGAGGTCTTTAATTTTGAAACGAATGAAAGTTTTAAGTAGGTCAATGAGTGCCAATTCTATATCAGTCTTCAAAGACCCCGATCTAGCAAAAACATTGTCTACTATACATATCAAATATGTTGTCGTACCAGCAGACAAAGCCCAAAACAACATTGTTTTTCTCTGCAAAACGTTTTACATCCAATGTTTATTACCAGAGGTAGACGTAGAAAATAATAGCAGTGATATGACCTATACTGGCACCACACTCTCCAAAGAAGAAATTGTGGAAAACCATAAATTTGTGCTATCCTCTTGTGGTCTCTCTACCAAGGATGATGACTGTGATTTACTGTCTATGTAATGAATACCTCAACTCCACAAGAATCCGTACAAACAACTTACATAGCTGGATCTGCAAAATGTACCACAAAATCTCTTTCAAAACTTTTAACTTCTATACTCACAGCTGTCAAAGAGGGTTTGTAGTCCTGCCACAACACTTTTATTCCTGTAGTGGTATTAATTCAATGTGGATCCTGAAATATTCGAAAGATCTTTTAGAGACAATCAGTTCAAGACTATTATCAGAATATAATAGCATTAAAACATATAATTTGTCAACACTGAATACTTCTCTTCCAAATACTTAGTTAAAATCCCGACTTAAAAACATTATACACCATTGTTTTTTTCCAAAAAAAGATGGTACACCTAAATACAAATATATAGTTCTTGGTGGAGATTCATCATTTTTTGTAAGACATAATTTCAAATCATCTTCCAAATATACAGAAGTAGATGCTGGAATTTTTAATCGGCAACATATTTATCCAGTGTGGTGGACGCGTTTTTTTTCAACAAACGGTCGGCATTACAATGGAAACAAATTGTGCTCCTCTACTTGCTGACCTATTTTTTCTCTCTTATGAGGCTGACTTTATAGCTGATCTGATTCGAAAGAATGAATATCGTATAGCTAAATCCTTTAATGTCAGTTTCCGCTATATAGATGATGTATTATCTTTAAACAATCCTAATTTTGGAGATATTATACATCGCATCTAGCCCCAGAGAACTTGAGATAAAGGATACTACAGACACTGTGAAGTCAGCCTCATATCTTGACCTACACTTAGAAATCGACGGTAAAGGAAAACTACTGACCAAACTTTACGACAAACGTGATGACATTTCATTCAAAATTGTCAACTTTCCTTACATCGGTGGCAACATCCCTTCAGCAACTGCGTACGAAGTGTTCATATCACAACTCATACGTTATGCCAGAGCTTGCAGAGACTACGCAGACTTTTGTATAGCGCTAGAATTCTAACAAATAGCCTTCTTGGGCATGATTTTGTTGCTACAAAATTAAAGTCATCACTACAGAGGTTTTATGGTCGTCACCATGAACTCGTGGGTCGTTACGGTGTATCCATCTGTACCATGAAAACTTGTTCAACGTGTCATAGTTTTTTTTCCTCTTTCGTATACCCCGGACTTGACTTTTTATGAACAGTTCGGCGTGTGTTTCTAAAAAAGCAGAGGACGTTTACCCTACCGGTGTACCTGGTCCATGCTACCAGTTTTAAGTGGAGTTGCTCATTTGTTTTTGTTACTTTGTATGTATGATTTTAGTTACTTTATGTTCTTTGTTGTGTATGTTTGTTTTCCATGTCAGGTCTTTATCCCTGGATTACATTCTTTTGATTACCGCTATAACATTGGTTGCCTTGATTACTCTTTGATAGCACATATGAAACAAAGTACAAGATAGTTATCTGAAAATCTTTTATAACTTTATACCATATATATAAGGGCACGTACAGATTTTGGGGTAGGTTAAGGTTTTTCATCAGGAAGAAAAGAAGGAATATAACCTCTTTGAATATGCTGTAAGATATAATTATTCCTTCGTTTAAATGTATAAACATGACGACTTCATAAATGCAAATATAACACAAAATGATTCCATATCAGATTACGTATTAAGATTAACTAAAGGTAGTCATTCTATAAAAGTATAAATAAATCATGGAATGGAATGTTAAGAATTAGTTTATTGATTTAATTTCACGAAGGGTTGTTTAAATTTCAAAGATTATAATTTTAGACGTATAAAGTTTTACAATATCATATATGATTTTTCTCTAATAAAATTAAACATTTTACTAGAGTTACCTTTCAAACGTCTTTTAGATTTAATTAGTTCATTTTAGAGGAAGTTTTCATCTTTCGTCATTCCCTGTAGAAATATGCACGAGTAACAGTTTGAAATTATTTCATAATTCGTCGTTGTTATTGTATCAATACCGAAACACTTTATGGAACAAAAACAAGAAAAAATTAATGATGAACATTTTTATGTTTTATGAGTTCAGACGAATGGTAAAATTCTTCTAAGGAAAGTAAGAACCAAACCGATATAAAATTGACGGTACTAACAATCAAAGAGTAATCAAGAGAACCAAGTTTGTTAAGACATGATAATACCGGATGTCAGAAAATGAAATGTAGTTGAGACACAATTAGATATCGTAGCATAATTATCAAGACAGCTAAAATACAAACACAATAGCTTATTTTAATCTTCGCTTGTACCATTTTCCGATTTGGATATTTTATAAAAATCAAAGATACTGATGATGTACCATATGACTTCAGATAAAGGTTCTAGCAGAGATGGTTGATATATAAGTAGGATTGAAAACTACACCAGAAAATCTCTTATAATTAATTTGAAAAATGAAACAATGTTCCTATTTCTCTGGTGTTTCTTAGATACATAATAGCAATTACTGTCGATACAAATTCAGTTTCATTGCTTTGTTAGCCAATCGCACAAAAAGTCCTCTCTAGGATGCTTACTAACATTTCAGTAATTGTGGAAAATATCATCTGAAACTTATGATATTTACTATAGTGGCTTTTATCATATGCCGATTTTGAAATATTCTTGAGTTCTTAGATCTGAATTAAAAATTTATTTTTGACTGAACAAAGCTGCAGACATGGCATTATAAATAAAATGAACGTTTTCCATTGACAACATATGTTCTAAATGATGGGATTAAAGTTATAATTAATGTGTTATGCAATTGTCAATAATTACGATCGAAAGCAAAAGTGTGCGTTTAGTTTTTCGATCCCACATGCTTCTTTTTAGTGAGAGTTCACATTGCTAGTGCTTCAGTTTTCTGTGTGTGATGTATTGCTTTACTTATCTCTCCAATTTGTCTGCTTTATCTATTTTATTTGCTTCGCTCCATTGTGTATGAAGATGGTCCCTCATTCATTATTAACATTCAGGTCATGTTTTTTTTTATTTTACACGTATTTGAATTATCCCACTATTGATGCTTCGGGTTTATTTTTTTTTTTTTGCCAACCGTCGGTGTTATAAGTTTCCTTCAAAGGTTTAATTCATTTCTAATTGTTTACACCCAAAATAAACACAGTGGAAAATACCACAGAATAAGCCACCTGCTAAGTTTGTATTTATAGAACAACGTAATGAAGTATTGTGCAAGATAAATATATTCATTTAAAGTGTTATTCAAACACTTCCTAGTTGAAGTTAACTAATGGCAGTGATAAATATCTTCCATTTAGTCTTGCTCTGTATCAATGTTGCTGTTCATGGTAAGTTTTGTTTCGTAAAGTAATTAGAGACACTGACTGATGATTACAAATTATATTTTAAGAATATAGAAATGCTCAGCAAAAAGAATTGACAAATTCATTCATAGTGTCTTGATTTGCTCGAATATTTTCAGAGAAAGATAAAACTTCTTATAGTAAACATTGTTTTTTTTTAAGAAAGGCTTATACACCTCTTCAGAAAAAAAACAATGTTTAAATGCTACAAATCAGTTGGTTCTTTAATCGAAGAAATATCTACTAGTATTTTCCTCTACTGTCATACAAAACGTGAGTGGCACAACGAGATGCCTTCATTCAAACGTACCAAATATGGTAACTATGTAGTCGTACCTACATGCAATGTCACTGTCGCCAACACATTATTATATATCTACATATAATTCTGATGTTTTTTTCATAATTATATGTAAATTAACAATAATTTGTTGAAGAAATAACGGTAATTGTTTGAATGTTTTACCATCATTAGTTCGCGTGATGTACATCTGTGTAGGTTTTGGAATATACCAATGATTTTGTCATTCACTAAATATCTAAACATTGTTCCAATTGTAACTATACCAATTGATACTGATACCGAAGACACAATTTGCTCAATCGAAAAGGTCATCCACAAATTTGGAGCTTTCCAAAATAACTGCCATGACTCTCAAGTGAGTCTCTTGCTGACAATTGTGACACTGTAAAGTCAGCCTCATATCTTGACCTACACTTAGAAATCGATGGTAAAGGAAAACTATTGACCAAACTTTACGACAAACGTGATGACTTTTCATTCAGAATTGTCAACTTTCCTTTCATCGGTGGCAACATCCCTTCGGCTCCTGCGTATGGAGTGTTCATATCACAAAGCATAATTGTTTACGACCTATTATGACGTTTCTTATTTTGGCAGATGATAAGTAATGATATTACCTTCATATGCCCAGAGTACACCCAGCTAAAATTACCCGCTATAAGGCACCTCAGAATGAATGTCTAACAACTGAGTCATCACTAAAAATTTACAGCATTCATTTCCTCTCTCTTTCGTCTACCCTGGACTTAGGTTTTTATGAACAAGTCGATGGGTGTTTCTAGAAAAGCAGAGGACGCTTACCATACCGTTGCACCTGGTCCATCATGCTCCAAGTTTTTAGTTGCGTCCGAGTTGCTAATTTACATTGCTTCGTATTTTTTTTTTTTTTTTTTTTTGGTTATTTTATTTTTATTTTTTGTTACATGTTCTGTTTTCTCTGTCTGGTCTTTGTCCCTGGATTACATTCTTTTGATTTCCGCTCGAATCTTGGTTCCCTTGATTACTTTTTCATAATCTCTTCACTAAATATGCGATTGTTCAATGCATTATCCATGCTTCTTTCATGCAACGTTATTTTCCAGGGTAAACCGAAATTCTCACTATGTGAAAAAACAAACCTTCAATTGATAAGTTACTGAAACTCTTTCTGATTACTTGTAAGCAGTCGCCAATATAACATTTTAATTATTTTCTAGAACCCCATTACATTCACCATTAAAGCAATCCCAATGTATATATTTTTACTTTCCAGATTGATCATTAAATCTGCAGTACTGCAAAGAAATATACATTACATATGTAATAGAGATACAATGAAATATCTTTGATTCGTAAAACAAAACTACCAGCCCCTTGTTTAAAAATTAATCTATTGTTTTGTCGTCCCCAAATTAATTTGTTTTGACTACGATAAGGCTTTTGTGTAACTCAAATTAGCTTAATCCATTTCGGATATACATTGGGCATATTCAACATTATTCAATTCATTCGTTTAAAGACGTGGAACCACGACCCACAGCAGCTTTGATTCATATGAATATGTCGATATGTGAACAGGTAATGATACGGAGTTCCAATGATATCACCTGACACTTGAGCCAGATCGTAAATTCAACTTTGTTTAGCTTCCGATCGGCATTTTAATCATTTTATTCTGTCCAATGAAAAAGCTAAAAGATTTATCTCCATTTCTTTCTAATTTATAAAAAAGAACAAACTTACCAGTATTTCATTTGTACATATATGGTCGTTGTGATCAAATCAAACAAAATAAAATATATTTTGACTATTAAATTTAATTAAAAATATTACAAATTAAAAATGATTTTTTTTACAGTAGCCGGGCATGTAAAAACAGAAGTGTTCTTGCAATATATCAAATATTTCTTTGGCAAAATATTGTGCATGCAATAGACTTTCAAGAAAAAAAAATCTTCATTGGTTCTTCTTGGACTACCGGTAGTTAGTGGCGATCTACTAAATTTAACACTACTCACTTAGTTGTTTTGGGGAAGTTTTTTCTATTGTTTGTTCACCGTTGACATAGTTTTATGTCACAATAATGGTGTACGGAATAATTAACAACATTTTCGTTTTGCTTTCGTTGTCCGGCCAGTTCTCCAGGGAGAAATAAACCACATTAAATCGTTAGGTTCCAATATTTATTGCAGTTATATGGATCAACAAAAGGATCCTGCAATAACAATACATAAATTCATAAGACTTGGGTAAAGAAAGATAACCCTGATAGCATAGATAAATTCTATCAGTCAATTAATTAAAATGATATAGTTATAATATAATAACATTACGCCTTCTCTAGGCAATATGATAGTTCTCATATAATGCATTTTCTTAGAAAAAATTTCTGTTGCGCATGAATCTCATGTACAATATTCCACATCTATATATGTTTTAAACACAATGACATGCAAAAATTAATTTAGCATGAAATGTCTAAATAAGCAACAAAAATCAGTTAAAATTAAGCTTAATAGTTACAGACTGAAAGCCAAATATTACCAAGCAAGCAAATAAGTTATATTAGTTAAGTAAATTTCATAAAAATGTAACACTTTCTTACCTCACACTAAGGTGCAAAGGTCAGTTTCCCAGTATATCAACTCATTACAATACTCTGTGCAATAACATCAGCAGTGTCATGGTTACATCTGAATACAAGATTACAATATTAACTATTGTGCTTCAAAATACGCACAATTATATGTAACGCATAACACAAATAAAACACTTACTAAATCAACTTTATAAAATTTATGTTTTATCAAATTAATAATATTTTGATCATTTAGACTTTATATTTATTACTGATTTATATTAACTTATTTATCATTTTATTTAACTTTATTCTTATATTATTTTACTGCTTTATAAGTTTATAAGTCAGTCATCCATTCATTCAGCTCAAATCACTCAAAATGTTATTTTTGGGACAATTAGCAAGATTATTACTAATAAATACCTTTTAAAGTAGAAGAAGTTAATAATGGTGACATAGGTATAAAGTAGACAATCAGACTTCCATCAAAATGAATATTCCAAGATAGATATTCCAATAGTTTTTACTGAGTTACTAAAATATCTGCCATCTAAGATTTTAAATGTATAGAGAGTGACAACAAGAACAAAAGGATTTCCCTCCAAAAGTGCATGTGACTTTCTACCAATTAAATATCCAATAATGCAAATAATCAATATTACTGAAATTCCAAATAAGGAAACAATCCAGGGTCATATTCATGAACTTAGGTCATATACTTAATTTAAATATAAAAATATAAACACAAGGTAACTGACTGATTTTATTTCTGAATGAGTTCTGATTGTTTAATAATTAAAAAGATCAAGTCAAATTATGATTTTTAAATAATATTTTATTAATAAATCTCTCAACTTAAATCATGGAAATTCTGAAAATAAAATTATCTGTATATTCATTATAAAATTCACTCTTCCACATACTCCCCCCACCTGGAAAATGACGTCCCGTCATTTCACGAAGGAGAGTGTGAAGAGGATTCCAAAATCTTGCCTCAGACTGTAATCCCTCCATAAATGGTGAACCTGACAAGGACGTGATGCACCCTCCTTTCCCAATCAGATGCTGGTGTCTGGATAGATCTGGCCATGTCGAACTCACCAGACCTGTAGCGAAGAGGAACTCTTCGCTCTCTGGTGGAACGACGAAGAACTGGTTGGTCGGTGTCATCAATGAACTAGGGATCTCTGCTTCGTCAGGTTGATGATCCTGTTCGCGACTCCTCTCTGGTGAAGCGCGTCTTGTTGGTACTGGTGAAACTTCCTTTGAGATACTCAGAGTACCCTCAGAAGACTGGGCGTCCCCATGAGCCTCATCTGCATCCTGGTTATCATCATCAGCATCTTGGGTTGGTAAATCTCCAGTGATGGATGAACTGAACCACTGCTACCAGTCTCTATGCTGACTACTCTTCCTCCCCATTCTGACTCCTCGTCAGATTCCTCGTCAGTCTGGTTTGGAACCAGTTCTTTCTCCGTCTTCTTGGCAGGTCTTTGTCTCGGTCTTGGTTTTCTGGGAAGCGGTGTTGGCGTGTCGCTGATGAAGCCAATCGGTAACAAGAGGTTACGGTGGCGCGTCCTTGTACGTTCTTGTCCATTCTCCTTCTTGACCTTGAACACTGGTATGTCTTTGTTCGGTTGGCTCAACACTGTGTAGGGGTCATGTTCCCATCTGTCTGCTAGCTTGTTTTTTCCCTCAAAGCTGACAACTTTAACTAACACGCGGTCTCCCACTGGTCCTGTTCCACCACGGACCTTGCTGTCATAATTGTACTTCTGTTTGGTTTTGGCATCTCGTGCTGCTGCTGTTGCAAGATCATGGGCCGGTGTTATTCTGTCTTTCAACTCGGTTATATACTTGGTGCTGATATTTTGATGGTTTTCCTGAAGTCCTAGTGTTGCATCAATGGGTAGACGAGGATTCCTACCAAACATCAACATAAAGGGTGACTGTCCAGTAGTCTTATGTCTAGTTGAGTTGTAAGCAAACACCAGCGGGCTGACATAACTCTTCCAGTTGGTTTTCTTGTT
This sequence comes from Perna viridis, assembly GCA_037379345.1. Lineage (NCBI taxonomy): Eukaryota > Metazoa > Mollusca > Bivalvia > Mytilida > Mytilidae > Perna > Perna viridis. Next base: position 5,255,501 of record CM074511.1, on the reverse strand, counting down.
GGAATCCAGAGATCCAAGCATATCAAAAAGCGTCCGGTTGAAGCGTTCGCACTATCCATTGCCCATATAATGGTAACTGGTGGATCTTGACTTGGTCATTCCCATAATACTGCAGAGCTCTTTAATGTTGGTACTTTTAAAGTTGGCACCTTGGTCTGAATGGATGCGTTCTGGTATACCGTAGTGAAAAATGAAGTTGTTGTAGAAGGCATCTGCTACTGTTCTTGCAAGTTGATTCGTGGTTGGGATGGCCATGGAAAATTTGGTGAAGTGGTCTGTTAGTACTAGTATGTGCTGAAAATTCCCTTTTGATGGTTCTAAGGTAAGGAAATCCATACATACAAGTTCCAGTGGTGAAGTTGTTATGTTGACCAGGGGTGCTGTTTGGATGGTTGATGACTTTCTCCTGATACAACGACCACATTCCTCTATCCATGTTGTAATATCCTGGTGCATTCCGGTCCAGTAGAAGCGATCTTTGACCAATGATGTTGTTCGATCTCTACCAGAATGACCCATGTCGTTGTGCATTGCTTCTAAAACAACTGGTACATGCTTCAGTGGGAATACGAGTTGGTGTTTCTCTTCTTCACCAGTTACTGTCACTCTGTGAAGGACTTCATCGATTAACTTCAGGTGGTTGAACTGTTTCAGAAGTGGATTAGGCCCTATGTCCTTCCTGGATGGCTTGGTACGATGAGCGACATATTCCGTACTACGGAGTATATCAGCATCCTGGAACTGCGCTGCCTTCCAATCTACTAAGTTACCAATTCCACTTCCTCTGGGATCTAAGTCTTCCAATATGACATCTGGTGTCAAAGCTAGATTATCCACACATGCCAGATCCTGTGTCGCTGCTTTGCAAATGGCTTGGACGGATTCACTGGTGATGGGACTCCTGCTTAAGGCGTCAACATCCTTGATTTCAAAGTTGTATGCAGCCAATGCAGCCAGCCAGCGATGTCCTGTAGCGTCTAACTTGGCAGATGTCAATATATAAGTAACTGGGTTTTTGTCGGTGTATACAGTAAAGTCCTGTCCGTATAAGTAGTCTTTGAACTTATTCACTACTGCCCATTTCAGTGCCAGGAATTCTCTTTTAGGTGGTGGATAATTCCGTTCCGCTTTGTTGAGTTCTCTACTGGCATAACTGATCACTCGCTTCATTCCTCCCTGCTTCTGATACAGAACTGCTCCCATGGCATCCCCAGAAGCATCTGTATGCAGCTCGTACGGTAGTGAACTATCTGCATATCCAAGGATTGGTGCACTGACTCGATGATCGTTCAGTATCTGGAAAGCCTGTTGTTCTTTATCTTCCCATTTCCATTTATTGGGGGACTTATCTTAGTGCGTTTCTTCTTCGGTGTTGGTATAAGGTCTGTAAGAGGTCAACTAATCTTGCTGAAATCCTTAATAAATCGTCTGTAGTAACCGACGAATCCCAAAAATCTTCTGACATCCTCTGGACTGGTTGGGGTTGGCCAATTGACTACCTTCTCTGTCTTTGATGGATCAATCTCGACACCTTCCTCCGATACGACATGTCCTATATACTTGACCTTACGCTTGAAGAACTCGCACTTGTTGGGACACAGCTTCAGGTTTGCCTCTCTGGTCCTCTGAAAGATGAGCTGGAGATTTTTAAGATGTTCCTCATATGTCCTTCCATATACAATAATGTCATCAATAAAAATGCAGCAGATCTTCAAGTTGTATTCGGCTAGGTAATTCTCCATTAGTCGCTGGTATGTGGCTGGCGCATTGGTTAATCCGAAACTCATGCAGTTGAACTCCCAAAAACAAAGTGGTCCTACGGAAAATGCTGTTCGCTCCTTATGTTCCTCCAATATTTCTACCTGATGGTAACCCGACTTCATGTCTACTACAGAAAAGAACTTGCTTCCAGCACAACAGTCTAACAATTCCTCTATTCGTGGAAGGGCATAACTATCCTTCTTGCTCTGCTTATTGAGTTGTCGATAATCCACACACATCCTGATGGTACCATTCTTTTTCCTAACGATGACTATGGCAGAGGCAAATGGTGAATGAGATGATCTGATAATACATTATTCAAAAGCTGTCTAAGATGTGACCTTACTTCATCATACATAGATGGTGGTATCCTTCGGTATCGATGTTTAAAAGGAGTCTCATCCACTAAGTCGATGTTTTACTAGACCGGTGTGTCCTAAGTCATGATCTCCCTTACTAAAGATGTCGCAATACTGTAGTGTCAATTCCTTCCCCTTCTCAAGCTGTTCCTCTGATATGTTGCTCTTGGTGATTTCAACTTCCTCCAATAAGTTGGTATCTTTTTCACTGGTGATAGTGGACACAGGCTGGACTTCACAAATGATAGCTCTCTTTGGTATGGTAATGGTTCCTTTCGTCATGTTGGATAATTTGACATTTCCTGTATTCTTGTAGTTGTAGTTTAAAAATGAAGGTTCTGTATCAATTTCCTTCTGTGTTGCCAAATATGTTGACTGTATTATGGAAGGTGTTGCTTTGTATGGTATCTCTCTGTCTACAAATCCTTCAACTGTAGTGGTGGTGTTGAGTAAGATGGTTATCCGGTTACAAGTCTTGATTACAGCTAGTCGGTCATTATTCTTCGAAAGTTCTTTTCCCCTCATCGAAAGACAACGGAATGCCAAAGAGTAATCAAGGGAACCAAGGTTACAGCGGTAATCAAAAGAATGTAATCCAGGGACAAAGACCAGACATGGAAAATGGACATGCACAACAAAGAACATAAATTAACTAAAATCATACATACAAAGTAACAAAAGTAAATGAGCAACTCGAACTCAACTAAAAACTTGGAGCATGCACCAGGTGCACCGGTAGGGTAAGCGTCCTCTGCTTTTCTAGAAACACCCACCGAGTTGCTCATAAAAAGTCAAGTCCGGGGTAGACAAACGAGGAAAGGAAAACTATGACCCGTTGAATACATCAGTTTTCATGGTGCTAATGGATACATCATAACGATCCACGAGTTCATGATGACGACCATAAAACTTCTGTAGTGATGAGTTCAATCTTGTAGCAACATAACCCTGTTCCAGAAACCTATTTGTTAGACTTCTGGCGCGATACAAAAAGTCTGCGTAGTTTCGGCAAGCTCTGGCATAACGTATGAGTTGTGATATGAACACTCCATACGCAGGAGTACGCAAAAACCAAGGTGTGTTCAATGCAGCATTCTGTAAATATCTTGCTCCATATTCCTCATTAAGGTGGTATATCATACTCTCTAATACATTGGTTCCTATCAGTGCAGGTATATGCTGACTTTATCTACTCTCTGGTACTATAAGCATCACATGTTTGCTGGTGGTGTTGGTATTTCCAGGTACCTTAATATTTACCTCAATATATCCCGAGTATGGCAATGATGTCCCTCCTGCACATTCTACTTCCAAGATGTTGTCAAGTTTACAAAGTGGTATTGATGATGCAAGATGTTCATTATAGTACTTCTCTGATAAAGTTGAGACAGTGGAACCTGTGTCAAAAAGTGCTGATACCCTTCTTCCATCTATAAATATGTCTGTTTCTGTAGATGTTCCAAACAAACCAGGTGGTGACTTAACATGACTAACCTTGGGACCTGATGAATATCCTGTAAAGCCTAATACCGGCCCCTCTGCATAGGCTTCCTTGAGTTTAAATGTTGTCTCGAGTGGTCTAACCTTACACGACAGCCAATTTGTATATGTCCTTCTTGTCCACAACGTCGACATACTATGGGTTTATGTTGGTATGTTGATTGCTGATTATCAGATTGTTCTTGCTGTTGTGGTTGAGATGAATTGGTCTGCTGCTTCTGGTAATTCCACTTGCCACCCTTACCTCTATTTCCTCTGTAAGACTTTCCTCTATAGTTATTCCCTCTATAACCTCCTCTATAATACTGGGTTTGTTGTTGTTGCATCTCTGTTACCTGAGTACTTAATTGCTGAACCATACCTCTAAGTTCATCCATCTCCTTTTTATATGTGTTAGTCTCTGTGATGGCTTTAGATGTATTGGGTTTAGATTTCTTTGGTTGGTGATCTTTTTTCCAACTGTCGTAAAGCTACTTTAAGTTGATTGAAGTCTTTGGTTAATTCATACTTATAACCACTGATGTCCTTTAATTCTTGTCTAAGACCAGTCCATATCATGGAGTGAAGCATTGAGTTCATATCTTGGTAGGCTATGGTACCCGTCTCTGTCTTGCACTATAGAACTCTGCAAGTAGTTGTTCTTTATTATCTACTGTGCCATACACACTGTCCAAAACTTCAAGTATCTCTTCAATAGGTTTATCGAATCCTTTATACATGACCAATCTGGCTGCAGAACCTGTGAGACATCGACGAATAGCAAAGTCTTTCTGATCTTTGGTGTAGGGTGGATCCATGAGCGCCATCTTCACATCATACCGCCATATGTCATATGGTGTCTCACTTTTATTGTCTCCACCAGAAAATACTCTAACCTTGGGTGGATATGATGAAGTTGCTGCTGGTTGTTGATACCTTACCTTTGGTCCAGCTCCTGTATCATCAGATGATAAAGTGAGTATGTTACCAGGAGGAGGATCCTTTTTGGCTGCAGCATACTTACCAATCCATTCCTCTAATTCTACAGCATTACTTCCCTGAGGGTTAAGACCCATAGCTTGGAATGTTTTAAACAACATAATGAATGTGTCATCCTTCTTTTCTTCTTCTGTGACTTCCGACTTACCGCCTGCCGCTCCTTTTTCTTTCGACATGATTAAGTGTATCAAAATGTACCCAATATCAAAATCAAAAGTGTAAATACACTATGCAAGTATGATAAAATATATCAATCAAAAGATTTGTCTGTACTTAAAATAATAAAATTCAAGTATGCAAGCTTACCTCAATATGTACTGTATTATTCTGCTATCAAATACTGCTATTCGCAAAAAAAACTTACGTTTTACGTTAACAATCTCAAACAAAAGAAAAGTTTAAAGTCTGAAGTATCAAACTATATAAACTTTTGTCTAGCAGACAATTCTCAAATTAAATCAGAAATAGTACATGGATGATTTATCTTAATCCAAACTCACTAGTATACTGTTGTATATATATAAACCAAATATATCTAGGACTTCGGTCTGTTCTTCACTTACCTGTATAAAATTCTCTAAACTCTCACATACTGTATCATATACAACTGTATTTCGACGAGTAAACTACGTGTATGATTGATAGATGAAAATATACCTAGTATGAAATGCTATAAATCTAAATCACATATACATGTATGCATAACTAAGGTAACTGAAGTGGAACACTGGATGTAAAATTGAAATACTGAACACTGAGACCTATTAACTACCTCTCACTCAAGGACTGAAAACTTTCAGATAAAAGAACCTCGACCTATATTATACCAGGGCAATATTTACTTGCAACTGTACACTGTCAACTCAAGCAGCAAAATTCACGAAGAAAAATAGAGCGAAGTATGATCAGGTATACATGCAAGGTGTGAAAGGTATAGGTTAAGTAAATGAGAATGTTAATTCAGGTATCATGCATATAAACGGACTTGCTCACTTGTAAAACGGTCAGTCTATTTATCTATTTTAGAACTTGAACTTCAAATTTAAATTAACTTTAATTAATTTAAATCAACTCTAAGTTTAAAGTTATTAACTTTATATAAGTTAATTCAAAGTTGATTAATTAAATCACAGATTAATTAAATAAAAATTAACTTTTTAATAAATGAAAAAGTTTTAATAAACTTTAACCCAGATTAAAAAATAGAATTTAAGTAAATTTAAATATTCAAAGTTACATCACATACAGATACACTGATTTACAGTAAATAACAATTGTCTAAGTACATCACATCGCATCACATCACAATAACATAGGCATATATACACATAGATACAAGACAATAATAAACATCAGTACAAAACACACATTATGAACATATAACATAACACTATCAACATATAATTTCTATGCAATTCACGAGAATTAAATGTACATTTATGAATGTGTGTATGTGTGCGAAAGTTTTTTTTCAATGACAGAAAAAAAATGCAAAGTTGATCTGTAAACTTGGCTTTGTCTAATTACACATTGATTCCACAATAATGGCTATGTCTCATTTACATTTATTCACAAAAATAGTTGTGAATAATTCAAAAAGTGTAAACAAGTATAAAGTGTGTCTAAAGTTTCACTAAAATTCTATAATCCACACTGTTATGATGTAAATGTATCAAGTTTGTTTACATATATAACTATGACTTCCAGTTGAAGTCCAAGTGACCTTGACCTGAGTGCGGTAGTACAAGGGGGCAAAGTATTACACCTCTCAAAAACTAAGTTCAAATGTGAAAATTAAAGCGTAAACAATCACAAAATATCTCAATGCATCATCGCTATATACCGGAGTACTATATCAATAGTTTAACATAAACGTTTTAGTTCTATAAACTAATATTCAGCAAATATTTTTAGTGTAAACAAATCGGACAATCAACGTAGTATAATTTCAGTGAAAATTTAAAATTTTAAATCGACATATTGCATTCAAATTCTATTAAATTTCAGATAAAACATTCATGAGACAAATACAATACATGAAACATATATGCAAACCTTGTACAATAAATATTCAGCAAATCAGTCAAGTCACTGTCACTGGAAACATATGTGAATCTTCAAGCCGGATGTGAATTCCTCGGTTAAGAATGCGCATTCGGTAAATTAATGTGTTGATCCCGGGAATAAGTCCATTTACTGTAACATTCAAGTTGGGCGCCATTGTTGTCCGGCCAGTTTTCCAGGAAGAATAAACCACATCAAATCGTTAGGTTCCAATATTTATTGCAGTTATATGGATAAACAAAAAGACCCTGCAATAACAATACATAAATTCATAAGACTTGGTAGCATAGATAAACTCTATCAGTCAATTAAAATAATATAGTTATAATATAATAACATTACACCTTCTATAGGCAATATGATAGTTCTCATATAATGCATTTTCTTAGAAAAATGTATTTGTCTGTTGCGCATGAATCTCATGTACAATATTCCACATCCATATATATGTTTTAAACACAATGACATGCAAAAATTAATTTAGCATGAAATGTCTAAATAAGCAACAAAAATCAGTTAAAAATAAGCTTAATAGTTACAGACTGAAAGCCAAATATTACCAAGCAAGCAAATAATATTAGTTAAGCAAATTTCATAAAAATGTAACACTTCCTTACCTCACACTAAGGTGCAAAGGTCAGTTTCCCAGTATATCAACTCATTACAATACTCTGTGCAATAACATCAGCAGTGTCATGGTTACATCTGAATACAAGATTACAATATTAACTATTGTGCTTCAAAATACGCACAATTATATGTAACACATAACACAAATAAAAACACTTACTAAATCAACTTTATAAAATTTATGTTTTATCAAAATAATAATATTTTGATCATTTAGACTTTATATTTATTACTGATTTATATTAACTCATTTATCATTTTATTTAACTTTATTCTTATATTATTTTACTGCTTTATAAGTTTATAAGTCAGTCATCCATTCATTCAGCTCAAATCACTCAAAATGTTATTTTTGGGACAATTAGCAAGATTATTACTAATAAATACCTTTTAAAGTAGAAGAAGTTAATAATGGTGACATAGGTATAAAGTAGACAATCAGACTTCCATCAAAATTAATATTCCAAGATATTCCAATTGTTTTTACTGAGTTACAAAAATGTCTGCCATCTGAGATTTTAAATGTATAGAGAGTGACAACAAGAACAAAAGGATTTCCCTCCAAAAAGTGCATGTGACTTTCTACCAATTAAATATCCAATAATGCAAATAATCAATACTACTGAAATTCCAAATAAGGAAACAATCCAGGGTCATATTCATGAACTTAGGTCATATACTTAATTTAAATATAAAAATATAAACACAAGGTAACTGACTGATTTTATTTCTGAATGAGTTCTGATTGTTCAATAATTAAAATGATCAAGTCAAATTATGATTTTCAAATAATATTTTATTAATAAATCTCTCATCTTAAATCATGGAAATTCTGAAAATAAAATTATCTGTATATTCATTTTAAAATTCACTCTTCCACACTTTCATCAATAACTACGCTATATACAGTGTATCAGCCATTAATAATAAACATGTTATTATTCTTCCAGAAATCATCAAGTTCTCCCCCAAATGAATATGTATCTTCACTTTGCCTTTGTCTTGAATATGAACATTTAATTTGTCCATGTAATTTTCATTAATAAAAAATCACAGTTCATTATTATCATTTTCTATCTTGTAGCAAGTTGATAAAGTGGCTGTACCACAATTGATTTTCCATATCAACAATATAAGTTAAATTGTTATCTCAGTACATGTGATTCTGATTCAACTTCTTCTATAAATTATGGGAGCATATATAGAACCAAACATAATGGGCTGTCTAAATAATTTTTACACGCAATGCTAATCCAGTATGCATATAGGAATTAGTATCAACAGTTTTAAAACAGTGTGTGTACTTCTTTCTAAAACCAAATCCCATTCCAAATGATCGGTAACAAGATATTTTTCCTTTCATCGAAATCAACTATCTTGATTCAGTTAATTATGTTAAGTCATAAATAAAACTTCTAAATAGCTGATTTGTCAATTTTTGATTAATGGTCAATATTTTTAGTTCTAGGTTAGACTTCTCAAAGGGTAATAACTCTAAAGTAAATCACCAATATCTGGGTCAAATACATTTATATGATATCAAAATCATAATAAACCTAGATCTAGACATTGTAAGTGTTTGTATGTTTATCACATTTCAACCATAAAAAATATTGCAAAATCTAAACATTGAAGAATACCTGAAGTCCCCTCTGTCCTGTTGCTGTGCTTCTTCTCTCTTTAAACAAAGTCCTTCTTTTCAAGTCATCGCTGGTGCCTAAAGTAGTTTATTTTGTTCCCAAATTCAGAGAACCACAATCATAATGGATCCTGTAGATGATTATGCTAGATCATGGATGCATAGAGTAAATGGCCAAGAAACAGAATTAAGTGGAGTCCTTGTCATATTGGATACGTACCATACGATCGTTGGTACGGAATCGTATTAACAATCTCACGATGTGTGTCAATAAACGACCAAAGTCAGTATTCAACGATCATAAGGCACTTAAACGGCTTTCATCACTGTATGACGAATATGTTATTGTCAATGCAAACAAAGCTTTAAACAGCATTGTTTGTAAATCCCTTTACCTGAATTGCCTTATCAATGAATTGGGCATTGATAGTAACACCCCAGGTACTGTCACATGCAAACGTACTACTTTGACAAATATAAAATCCTAAACAACCATAAGTCTTTCTGGTCTTTCCTCAACATCGAAACAATACGTAAGGACTTGCCTTACTTGTATTGGATTCCATAACTTCATAAGAATCCATGCAAAGAAATGCATATAGCTAGATATTCACCTTGCTCCACGCAGGAGATGTCGATTCATCTTACATATATAGTACCCGCAGTGCAAAATGGACAGCAAGCTAATTGTATCACTTAAAATTTAATTGGATTGAACTAATTGGATTTTAGTTCTCTTCAAACTTCTGCCTTCTCAATTATTTACCCTATGTTGTCACATGATAAATTGAAATCTTGATTAAAAGGACTTATTCAGAAATCTTTTGCTGCTTCAAGAAATTACATTTTTTCTAGGTCATAAATCCACATACTTTTCTAAAACATCTCAGAAGCTACACAGAAAAACAGGTTTGCAGGATGCTTGATGTCCTAATTGATAACATATTTTTCGTAAAAATTAATTTTCAAGAAACAATATGAAACAACTATTTAATGCTAGAACTTTTTTTTTGTTTTAAAGGAATTTGTTGTACATGTTCATATCAAAATAATTTACAAAGTTCAAGGAAAACAGAGTGGGTTTGCCCCATATTTGCATATGTAATTCATATGATTATGGCTCTTGTTCGTTAGGTCAACAGACGACGAGATTATTGTTCTCAGATGGGAGTACTATTTTACTGATAGATACCGAATCTGGAAACGTTACAACTTTAGCCACAGGGTATAAATGGGTGCTATTCTTAGCCTACCATTACGAAAATAGCTTAATATTTTGGTCGGACATGGACGCAGGCACGATTACCAGGTATAGTTTGTAGTTGATTGAATGCTATGTTTTTGGTTTTTTTTTCATGCCAATAGGGTATTGATATCCATGAAATAGATAATTTATTTCATGCTATTATTATTATTATTTATTTATTTTATTATTATTATTATTATTTTTTGTTTATTTTGCTTTTGTTTTTTTTTTTTTTTTGTTTTTTGCTTGTTTTGCTCATTATACTCAGAAAAACATCCATTTGTGCTTTATTCTCTGCATATTGAAGTTTAATAATAAAGGATGCTTCTTTGGACCTGAGTTAAGTAGCAAAAATCAGTAAATATGTAATAAAATACGAATATGTTATAAAGAGCTGAATATCGTATAAGCTTTGTTCATAAATTCTTTTTCCCATATTTTTAATTCCGTTGCTGATTAGGTGTTACTCCTACAAACACGTGTGCAACATTGTGAAATGCAATATTACGCACATGCATGTTTTGTTTTACAAACCACTGGGTCAATGTCGTTGCAACTGATGCACATTGCTATAAGTTTCCCGAACTGGATGTAGCCTCCTTTTTATATTTTGGTTTTGAATCATTCTTATATTACAATGTTAGTTTTGTTTTTATTTAAATATTCCTATGGTTTTTTGTTCTGATGTTGCTGAGGAAACACGTGGGCAGCATATCGAAATCTGCTATATCTAAATGATTTTGTTTGGTGTGTGTTTCTTTAACACACTTTACTTAATTATGTGTGACTGTTTTGTACTGTGATTTTATTCTTGAAGTATATCATTTGGTGCATACCCTGGATATCGTATTTTGTACATTATTGCATACTTAATTCATTAAAAAACGAGATATTTTTTTATGTATTTTCTAAAGGTATATTTACAAAATACATACACTGTGAGACAGTACCACTATTCTTATCTGTTATCTCTGATTAAGTCTTACTTTTCACAATATGTTATCGGGGAGATTATGTTACAATGCAATCGTTAATCTTTCATTTCAGTAACGAACTAAAATGAAAGTAAATTGACTTTCAATTTTATTAAAAATATTTTAATCTTTTTTCTTGGACATAGATTATCCTATCCATCAGATGAAGCACAAGCACCCACCACTATCATCAAAGGAATACATCCTACGGGACTAGCAGTTGACTATATCCAAAACCATTTATATTGGGCTGACACCGGTTATGATAAGATTTTTAAATCAGAACTAGACGGTTCGAATATTACAGTGGAGTTCGAAGACTTAGGTCATCCATTAAACCTGGAGGTAGACTCAATCAACAGGTACAATCTAAAGATTACTATTATCAAAAGTGTTTATCACTTTAATTCATAAAGTGAATGCAAATTATAAAGTAATCATAAAATAAAAAATGAGAAGTTATCAATGACGTTATGTAATTCAAATAATTGTTAAATCTACAAAATACAGTAGATACAGTCTATCGCTTAAGAGTCACAGAGTAATCAAAGGAACCAAGGTTCTAGTGGAAATTAAAACAATTCAGTTTACTATGTATATAACATTGGGGTATATAATCAAACTTCTGCTTATTTTTATTGTTTCAGATGGCTCTACAGCCAGGTTGATAATAATCGCATCGTAATAAGTCGGTTGGATAGATCTGACGGTGAAGTTCAAAATATTTTTACGGGATCTTCGGAAAACTTTGTAGTAGGTATGGCCAAATTTGAGTATGGTTCTATATAAAACCTGTTTCATAGGTTATTCATTACCTATTTGATATTCAATCTGAAGTAGCTCTGATATATGTAAAATGGAATAATTGACAGACCAATAATACCGATATATCAAATACGTAATAATCAAAATACATGACCAGGACGTAAAAACAGGAAACAAAGCCCAATAACCAAAACATGTAGCAAACCGAATAAATTATATTAAATATAAAAACTGAAGATAGGGAAAACAGAACACAAATTACTAAATTACTAGGAATATGAACAAAAGCAGACAAAAAAAGGGTAACATCTGAAAGAATGTGCATGTCCTGCGCTCGGACTGACGAAGTTCGTGTAAGGTGACATGGTTTTAGAAAAACCGTCAGTTAAGTTCGTCTAAAATGTGTTTTATTGGATTGAGATCAGATGTCTTTGAAAACCGGCACAAAAAATCAATATTCTGTTGCAAAGGTAAAATCTGCGTTATTTGTGCTTTGTGGGGTCTTGCATTATCATGCTGAAAAAGTTATGCCCGGCCCATTTTGATTGAGAAAGTCCACAACATTCGTATTGAAAGTATAAAGTTTCTATACCTCGCACAGATCAAGGTACCGTCAACAAAAACAAAAAAAGCCATCTTCGTGAAGTTATTCCAGTTCATATGATCACGCCTTCGCCTCCAAACACCTCTCTCTCTCTCTCTCTCTCTCTCTCTCTCTCTCTCTCTCTCTCTCTCTCTCTTGGACTATAGCGGTTGCTTCCAACTTTCCGTTTCAACCCTGATATTGCCATTTGTTATACAGATTTTCCTTTTGGCCATTCATTTTGACTATTGCCCAGAATTATCAGTGCGATTATTTTATTTACTAAACACATCAGTCAGTGCATCTTTTTTTTGTGGCGATAAACTATAGCACCACCTTTCGAAAACAGAACATGGCTACATATGTTCATAACTGCATCATAAACGTGCTTGACAGCATCTTAGATGCTCTTATTCATAAAAATTAGTCAATATCAGATGGTAGAATAAAATTATATTTAGTTCATTGGAATTAAGTCTCATTCAGACGATTCGTGCACTGACACGTCGACCCATATCGATATTTTTCCATAACCAAACTGGCAGAAACGATTCTAAAATGTCAGAAATGGAAGACTGTTATTGGCAAGGGTCGCTACGTCTGGACGTCCAAAACGTGACCAAAACCATTCATGTTTACTGGACCATAACTAATGCACGTTTTCGTAAAGTTTTGAAAGACGACGCATTCTGTTTATTCGTGGCGACTTACGGTAAGCATTCAATTAGCCACATATAATTTTGGCTTTAACAAGAGTAACAATTTATTATACTCGGCGTCACATAAATAACATACTGTTAAAATTTGAATAAAAATATTTTCTACGACTTTATTGACACCAACCGTCGTTTAAATTGTCTTAAATGACTTGCTCATTCGTTTAGCCAAACAGCTTCTCAAAAACAAGTCGCTTATTAGCTTAAATCATGCGTAACAAATCCTTACGGGAAAATCCCATACTAATATCCGCCATGTTGGTTTTTACGGGACGATTTGTTTACAAACGAAGTGCGTAAGTTCCCGTCGAACTCCGGTGACAATCGTCTGCTTGATCAACTTCTCGGTATTATACGTTGTTCGCGTAAAATAAATCCGAGATATCCGAAATAACGCCGAATTGCATTCTGGGTTCTTCGGTTTTTGGACAAACCATTTAAACGTAAACAACATCTCCTAGCAACCCGATCACTGTAAACATGGCCGACTTTTTACAATGTAAATATTGCCACCTAGAATTAAAATCTGACCGGAATTTAACGATTCAATGTTTAGGGAGAAGCCGTTTGGCTAAACGAATGAGCAAGTCATTTAAGACAATTTAAACGACGGTAGGTGTCAATAAAGTCGTAGAAAATATTTTTATTCAAATTTTAACAGTATGTTATTTATGTGACGCCGACTATAAGTGAAATTATTAAGTGAAATAAAATGGCCCTAGATCTTTGAATGACAAGATCTTGTAAGACTAAACAAAAGTGCCGGGTTTTAAAACATAGGAACAGAACTGTGTCCCATTGGTATCGAAGGAGGCTCGGGTCCCTCAAGGTTTTTTTTAGATAGGACAGAGGATCACATTACACCACTACGCCGAAACACATACGCATTACCCCAAAAATAAAACCGCATTTATTATTGTTACATGGGTGTGATTTAAAAACAAACACACACACACACACACACACACACACACCGTTCAAAATCGTACCAGTATAAGACGGGTCACTCATGGAAGACATGAGATAACCTATATACCATCATTTTAAATTGCACAATGTAATAAGAACAAACCTGAAATTGATGAAATTCGAAAATAGTGAAAGTCAATATAACAAACATATGTATTGAGTAGTAACTCTTACTTCCCAAATTGTAAGCCATGGTCTCTGAAAACTCTTCGGGCGCAACTCTATTTGTGAGGTTCTGTATCGTAGTTCAGTTGTGTCATACAATAGGTAACATCCATTTTACCAGTACGAATTTCCATTCTTCCATTCTCCATTTAATTAAACGTATTGAAAAAATCTGTAAAACAGCCGCAGCAAATTGTATTCGAGAAAATTCTTAAGGTTGGAGGGAATGGTTGGAGGGTTTTCAAGATTTTTCAAAATGTCTGTTATGCAACCGTCGCAAAAAGGAGCTTGGGTAAATTAAAAAATTACGTGACAATAAGGGCAAATGATAAACCACAGAATTAATGCATGGTATGGGAACTGTTTTTGTTTTTTTTTTTAATCTATCAAATTGTATAAAAAAATTAAACTGGTTTAACAGATAAATTAGATAAACTTAATTAAATAATCATTTTTATGGCGGTAAATGTTACATGTCCAAAAGTTTAGACGTTAAAATTGTACCTTTTTTTCAAAATCCAGAAATGAAAAGCAAATGGTTAGTCGTCTTCCTTTTTTCCACTTGAAAAGAGATTAGGTTTTATCCTTTGGTGACCCAGATTTGTGTATTTCGGTTGTTCTGGGACTAAGTTTTATATTGATTACCACATTCAGTTTGATTAATAACTATCAAGGGGGTGAGGCACTAAACATTTTTATTCACGCTTCCACGATTATATCGACAGGATCGTGGACAGATAGATAGTTGATGTCAAGTATTGATAGTTGAACGAAACAAACGTTGTAAAAAATCGTGAACTATTTTCCTGTTTCTTAGTTAATTTTTTTGTTACTATTTCAACAATTACCGTAAATATTGCTATTCATACAGTCCCTGTATGGGATAAACTTCCCACTTGCCCCATACCCCATTGCCTCATTCCCCATGACCTCATCCTCCATTGCTCCTTCCCCAATAACCCTATACCCATTCCCTATTACCACATCCCCCGATAGCCCCATTCGCCAATGCTCCATCCCAAATGGCTTCGACTTAATTCCTGCTGTCCAATGCCTATTCCCCATTCCGAAAAAAAGTAAAGTAAACGTTTTTCTCAAACACATATGACGCATTACGAAGTTTTGTGCAATCAATATTGGTTTGGCTGTCGCCGCCGGGTTCGGGAATTACCAAAATCACGCGATACTTGCACTGTGTATTATCGCCACTCCGAGGTGCATGAGAAATAATCATGCAAAGTATTCGGAAAACTATAGCTATGTGTATAAAATGTGAAGGAATTTCATTTCTAAAACGATTCGTAATAATGGATATTCTTGTTTTATTTCGAATTTAAAATAGTAACACTAATTTCAAAATGCATACATATTCAGTCGCAGTTCCACAAAATAACATATTTCTGTAAGTTGTATGGGTGCAAACAAATTTCAATAATGGACTGATATTATTGTTTAAAATGTAAAAAAGGTCAAAATAAGCATTGGATGTGTGGCTGCGACACAATTATTTTAGTCCAATTTCTCGAAAATGATATATTGCTCATTTGCTTTTGTTACTTTGTATGTATGATTTTAGTTACTTTATGTTCTTTGTTGTGTATGTCTGTTTTCCATGTCTGGTCTTTGTCCCTAAATATTAAAAATTGCCAATATTAGTATCTGCTTGGTGGCTGCAACACTCATATTTTAGTCCAAAATTACCTTAATTTCAGTCCAATTCCTAAAAATGACATATTTCTGCAAATTATAAGGATGAAAGCAATTTTAGTTTCAATAATGCTCCAAAATTATTGTTTACAATATTAAAAAATGGCACTATTATCCTTTTCGTGGTTGCGACAAATGTCATATTTCTGCTAATTGAACGGGAATCAACATTTTAAGTAAAACAAAAATATCAATATGTTTAAAATGTCAATATTAAAATCATGCGAGTGTCTTGGAAAAAAATGTTTCAGTCCAAATTTTCAAAAATGACATACGTTTAGAAATAGTATAAGCGCGAACATTTTTAATCAGAAATTAAATATTCTACAAATGTACTAAATATCAAAATAAAATTCAAACGAATAATGAAGTGCGACACCTGTAATCATTAAAAATTACAAAAATTACCCTAAAAGAAGAGTAAAAAAAGAACAAATATAATTGACAATAAATGGAATAGTATCTTAACTAACTATAGATTGCAATTATTTCAATGTGATGTTTGTTGATTATTGAAAGAGTAATCAAGGGAACCAAGGTTATAGCGGTAATCAAAAGAATGTAATCCAGGGACAAAGACCAGACATGGAAAACAGACATACACAACAAAGAACATAAAGTAACTAAAATCATACATACAAAGTAACAAAAGTAAATGAGCAACTCGGACTCCACTAAAAACTGGGAGCATGGACCAGGTGCACCGGTAGGGTAAGCGTCCTCTGCTTTTCTAGAAACACCCATCGAGTTGCTCATAAAAAGTCAAGTCCGGGGTAGACAAACGAGGAAAGGAAAATTATGACCCGTTGAATAAATCAATTTTCATGGTGCTGATTGATACACTATAACGATCCACGAGTTCATGATGACGACAATTAAACTTCTGTAGTGATGACTTCAATCTTGTAGCAACATAACCCTGTTCCAGAAGCCTATTTGTTAGAGTTCTAGCGCGATACAAAAAGTCTGCGTAGTTTCGGCAAGCTCTGGCATAACGTATAAGTTGTGATATGAACACTCCATACGCAGGAAAATCCCATTTTTCGTTTGTTTTTTGTTTTGTTTTTGTTTTTGCTGATAAATTGTGAATACGAAAATCGCCAAATTCATCGAAAGAACCCCAGAAGTATAAATTTTGATAATACTAAACAAAAAATACCAAATAAGTCATTTTCTACAGAAGCATTAATACTCTAGGGGTTTTGACATTGAAAAATATGTCAATTTAAGCGATTTTTCGGCGGAGTAGGGGTACATTTTTTTCATTTAACTGCAAAACTCTAGGTGTTACTGCAACTTTCTTGGTGTTATTGTAAAGCTGAGACATTGGGCTACATGATGGTACATACAAATATCAATTTACTTCGTTCTGTAGAATAAAAAAAATAGAAATAGATTTTTGCCTCAACGAAGTATGAAAAGTAATAAAAAAATACAAAAATGCTTCAGTTTATTTTTTTGGCGACAAAAAGATTCGTACAGGAAGGTGTAAGGATGCATGAAAATCATCTTTTCGTTGATGAGTGGCGGGGTGCACGGGAGTTATCTCCCCCAACGTTTTAGTGCCTTCCTACAGGTTTCACATGTGTAAGTAACAAAATCAAAGGAGGCTTAGTAAAGTTATACTCCAAAAATTAATGTTTAATGCAAAGATGAAAAAAAAACATATATCATATGTTTGTCTTGCTGAAGGTGTCTTCCTAATTTCGAAAGCATTCGTATCGAAAAGAAACATGTTCTTGCATGGAAGTTTAGCAATGTTCTGTTCAAATTTGTTTGACCGTAACGTCTGACATTTGAGCGACGAACCCGAAAATATAGGTGTTTTCCCATTCGTAAAATTACTTCATGGATAGTGAGGCAGATATATTACATTAAATCATATTATACTTAGTGAAGTTATACTGCATAAACTTATTTACAGATAAAGCAAGAAAAACGGTGTGCAATTATCACTAACATGATAAGCTATTTTTCCTTTTTGACCTCCATATTGATTTCGATCAATATCTCAAAAAGAGATGCACACTAGAAATATGTAATAAGATTCAGGGAAAGTTTCATTAAATTCCATTTCGTGTTGTAGGAATATTAACGGAGAAGAAATTATTCCCCTATGTCCCAATATTCACAAATGGTAAAGTCCATGTTTTGAAATGTGACACCCTAAATTAATACGGATCAAAATCTAAAACAGGATGTTGAAAATTGGAACATGTCATAAAGATTTGTAAGCGTAATCAAGGGAACCAAGGTTATAGCGGTAATCAAAAAAAAAGTAATCCAGGGACAAAGACCAGATATGGAAAACAGACATTCACAACAAAGAACATAAAGTAACTAAAATCATACATACAAAGTAACAAAAGTAAATGAGCAACTCGGACTCCACTAAAAACTGGGAGCATGGACCAGGTGCACCGGTAGGGTAAGCGTCCTCTGCTTTTCTAGAAACACCCATCGAGTTGCTCATAAAAAGTCAAGTCCGGGGTAGACAAACGAGGAAAGGAAAATTATGACCCGTTGAATAAATCAATTTTCATGGTGCTGATTGATACACCATAACGATCCACGAGTTCATGATGACGACCATAAAACTTCTGTAGTGATGACTTCAATCTTGTAGCAACATAACCCTGTTTCAGAAGCCTATTTGTTAGAGTTCTAGCACGATACAAAAAGTCTGCGTAGTTTCGACAAGCTCTGGCATAACGTATGAGTTGTGATATGAACACTCCATACGCAGGAGCCGAAGGGATGTTACCACAGATGAAAGGAAAGTTAACAATACTGAATGAAAAGTCATCACGTTTGTCGTAAAGTGTGGTCAGTAGTTTTCCTTTTCCATCGATTTCTAAGTGTAGGTCAAGATATGAGGCTGACTTCACAGTGTCTGTAGTATTCTTTATCTCAAGTTCTTTAGGGTCGATGCGATATATCAAATCCCCGAAATTAGGATTGTTTAAAGATAATGCGTCATCTATATAGTGGAAACTAAGATTAAAGGATCCAGCCAAACGATATTCTTTTTTTCTGATCAGATCAGCTATAAAGTCAGCCTCATAAGAGTGAAGGAATAGGTCAACAAGTAAAGGAGCACAATTTGTTCCCATTGGAATGCCGACCGTTTGTTGAAGATGTAAATGGCAAGACCAAAAAGAATTTTGTCAATCCTACTTCCACAACCAAAGGTTTCGCTAGTTGATTTTTCTTCCAATTATTTTGTTTCTACAGCACATCGTCTGCATATATCAGTCGATTTCATGAAATTTACGTAAATAGTTCACTTTCTTAATCTTTGGTAAAAATTTGGCGAAGAAACAAAATATTTTTACTCTTTTACCAACATCTTCTGTGATAGCTTCGATTGATTCATTTTTATTC
Source organism: Perna viridis (assembly GCA_037379345.1). Lineage (NCBI taxonomy): Eukaryota > Metazoa > Mollusca > Bivalvia > Mytilida > Mytilidae > Perna > Perna viridis. The sequence goes on along the minus strand of CM074511.1, from coordinate 5,236,061 downwards.
TTTTATATTTGAATGAAAGCTATGGATTATTTACAAGGCTAACATGAATTCAAATGGCAAATATATAGCCAAATAGGCCTAAAACATGCAATTTTTCACGACATAATCAATCTGTCACTATAATTTTTCTCAACAATATGAAGAGGATGACATTGTTAAAAATACCAACTAGTAAGAAAATTATCATTGTCAGTTAACAAGTTATTCACATCCCTTTAGCTACCATTATTTCAATCTCCTGCACAGAGGGCATATGTATACTCTATTTCAAAGCTTAACAACTCTGTCACACACATTGATAAAGCCTTAATTTTGTTCTAACTATAAGTCGGGATATCTTCATTGTAGTTGAACATGTTGTATCTTTTTTCCTTTGGTTTTGGCTGAGTTTCAGACCCACTTCTGACAGAAGTACAGAACTTATAGAAGCACTGCGCCAGTGTGTTATATTTAGTTTGAGTTCTCTCCCCCAGAATATTGGATTAGTCAATATAACTGTATGTCTGACCTCTCCACAAAAAAATCTATATTTAAAATTTCCATTTACTGCAAGTTCATTTAATGGTAAAGGAAAATTTCAAATTGAATTGTATATTTTCACCTTGACACTAATGGCGATGTTGTGTTACGGCTCTATTGTAAAATGGGAAGTAATACCACTTTCTCAATTGGCTATATTCCAACCTAAGCGATACTGTGAAAGTACTTTTATTCGTGGATACCAATTTTCGTGGATTAGAGAAGAAACACAATTTCGTGGATTCTTGAATTAATGGTTTTGATATTTTCAATATACACATCATAGGATTCTTCTTTTCGTTTTGGAACCAAATTTTGAAGTTAAACGTACCCACGAAAACCTTCCGGTGACAACAATTGTTTTCCTTTTAACGGATGTGACGGGCTCGAATATAAAAATATAGTTAATCGGTCAGTCGTTTATCACCCAACTGATTTATTCAGTTATCTAAATATGGGCGTGTTATCGGTATACATTGTTGTCGGAATGCCTTTCGTATTGATAAAAGTGCAAACATAAATGAATTGAATGTCATGTCTGGTACTAACCCAAAATGAACTGCTCTTATACAAACCCATATGTGAATAAACAGTCGTAATGGTTTGAAAACAGTCCATGCTTCTAGATATACAGCGGACCTGCAAAATCAATTTCTGTTAATGTAAGCAGAACAACCAGTCACGCTATTCTTTGTCAAGGGCAGTTAATCTGGTTTTGTGTAAGGTTTTCGGCTCTTTTTAATGGAGTTTGACGCAGGTGTGATTAACGCAACGAATCGGATAAAACACACCGCGTCTGATGTTTTTTAAATGGAGCCTATGTGAAATTGGGTGTAACCCTGTACATTCACTGCAAAAGTCGGGTGTTTTGGTTTATAGAATGATTTCTCGAATATTTGTTCCATGGTGGAATTTGTGGCATTATAAGGTTATTTATATTTGGCTTTCATTGATCCGTTTGCCAAGCTTAAACCTACAGTACCGCTGGAAGTCAACAAGATAAATAAAAAAATTAAACGAATGTAAATCCGTTTTGTGGAATCATTTTTTATACCTTTTTGGTTTGGTTTATTTTAAATGTATATGAATGGCCTTTACGTTGTCTATTTTAGGGCAGTTTCTTGTCCCCTGATTTGAAAATAAATATTAAAAATTGCCTGGTAGAAGTATTTGTTACTTATTGTGTTGTCGTCTGAAATATCCGAAATAAGTCATCTAAATCATCAATCCTATTCGATCAAACTCTTCAAAAATTTGACCAAAAATGTTCGATTATGGAAAGCTTTCAATCGATGACTTTTCGAAATGACAGTAGCAACTTGTGCCAGTTTTGTACAAGTACTTTTTTTATTTAAAAACTAATTATTTACAATTTTAGATACAGAGGATGGTCGTATTTACTGGACTGACTATAATTCTCTACTATTACAGTCGGCATTATTGAATGGTTCTGATGTGCAAACTGTATTTGATTTTTCACCGCATAGAGGTACTTTGATGGGCATTGCTCTTGACCGCAGTTCCATATACTTTTCCGATTGGTCAGCAGGAAAACTTTATGAAATATCTAGACAAAACGAGCAACCAGAATTGAAGTTGTTATATACAAGCAATTATAAATTGATGAGCATTAAAGTATACAAACCATCGTGTAAGTGATATATATTTCAATTTTGTTCTACATGTTAAGAACGCCCTTGTATATTTTTTTTTTTTTTTTGTTTTGAAGTGTTTTGTGTACATTATTACATTCAAAAATGTGTACGTCCAGAGTTGCTATAAGAAAATCGGTCAGAATAATCAAATACCGTTATATTGCTTCAATGAGACATTTACAACCACCGAATGCTTTCTGTAATTCCAATATCGCAACAAAGACAATACATTTCACAAGATAGATAGTAGGGTACCTAAGTGCAACTCCTCGTTCCTGAATAATTCTGAATGAAACCAATATGGAAGTAGTATTTAGCAATGTCATTTTTTTTTAATGCAACGAACTTCAATCGTTTAGCTTTATTTGGGCGTTGCAATTTAATCAAATCAGAAACCAAATCTGTATAAGTTGTGTTTTTATGCATCTTGTTCATGTATCGAAATATCTGGCTTTAACAAGTGTTTGGGGGTTACGAAAAATCAAGGATAAAATTGAAATTCTACAAAATTGTTATGCGCATGCATGACACAGAAAGATAATATTGTTTTCATTTTCTAAATTGTATCAAATATCGCATTAAAGATTCCAAATGCTCAAACTTCTCAACGATAACTAATGAAGAGAGAAGATCTGCAAATTATACAATACCTTCGTCAGATGAAATACTTTATAACAACCACGAACTGGAACATAAGTGGTATAGAGTGGAGAGCCTGAATGGAGAGGAAATTCCTAACTACCCACCTGGTGACCTGCATTGTGGTACTAATAAACCAATATGGATCAATGGTAAATGTTATATCTTTTATGATTTTATCAATGACTAAATGTCTAGTCTTGTGTCCGCCCAATGTCTTTACTGTAATGTAATAATCTATCTCCTAACATCATTTTTTTTAAAAACATTCCTACCATTAATTCCTTTCCTTAATAAAATTTGGTTGTTAATCTTGCTATATGCTATTTTTTATGTAGTTTGGTCGATATGAACTTGAATTGGTGATTTTTGTTCAGTCGTTATTGTTTACTTGTTATATCTACTAAGGGATACTTACCTTTGCTTACGAGTATTAGTTTTTATCGTATTATTGTTAACTTTAACATAGTTCAGACCGCAACAACACTTGCATTGCGTCGTTTATAGGTATATGTTTTTACTAGAAAAAAAAACTTTATTCTGGTTCTAATCAGTGCCTTCCATACGTTAAATGGATGAGTTTCTCATTACCCCTTGACATGTACGTTGGGGTAATATATCGTTACACTTGCGATGACCTGTAACATTAAACCAGAGGCCTGATCTATGGTTCCATTATTGATTTCTTATTCCTTTTGTATTTGTATTGAATTATTTAAGTTGGTCATGATTAGTAAACTGTATATAGGGGTTAGTCGTGCTTTGCGGTGAAGGGTAGACATTTTTGATTGAGTCATGTATGTGTATGCCTAACTGGTTCACATTTCCCACATTATATGTTTATATAAGTTTCATAATCATTATAACTATATTCCGTTTAAGTTTTAGATCTCTTCAAAAAATAAATTGGTAAAAATTATTAATTCTTTTAACTTTGGCATGTGACACTGTTGAAAATATTTCTCAGAGTTTGAATGCATTATAGAAAACATGACAAAATGCAGTTAAAAATAAATTATTTTGGAAAACGATTTTGCGACAAGTTTTGTTCGAAAATTTATATAACCCTAACAGAATATATACTTTATTTTCTAGTCTTAAATCGATTATTCTAATTCCATCTCTGTTATGCTTCTTACCACGGTTATTGTAAACATGTGGTTTATGAAAGCTTCAGTGCACTGTTTAGAATAATTGTTTCAATTAAATGACATATGTACCTGAGTACCAGTCATATCCAGTCTTAGTTTGCCATCCAGTTGTTGTACTTACATAGGTTTTTTTTATGAAATTAGCCCTTTGTAAGAGCTATCGTTCAATGTTTCGTTAATTTTGAAAGGGATATGACTTTAAATGTTTCTCCAAAATGCCAAACTTTATACAAAAGGATAATAGTTACGTAAAAATAATTGTTATCTTTATGTCAATCATAAAAGTATCATTATTCGGTGGATTTTAATGCGCTCTGTTTCACTTCTACCACTGCTAGTGCCTGAATTTTATATGGCTTTGACATTAATGTATCAATCAATTAGCAATATTATAGAAAAACATGTTGAAATATTTCAAACACGACTGATGCATTACCTAACGCAAAACTAACTAATCTTTTCTAACTGATAATGAAATCGGGGACTGTCCTGTACAAAAAAATTCATTTACTTGTTAAAAGTAACTGTAACAATCTAATGAACAAGTAGAAGTGATAATTTGATATGTATTTATTCCCTAAATAAAATGATCGTGTCTTATATCCAGACATATCAACAACCCCTAAATTCCGCTACGTTTTAGAATACAACATCAGTTAATGTCAAATTGTAAATAATAGGACAACGGATTTTTAAAGATAAGTATTTTATAGTTAACAAAAAAATAATAATATTGTTTACAGCCTTAAATATGAAAAGAAATAGATAGATATTCCAAAAATATATGTATTTTATGAACATGGTTTAATTATTTGAATGCTTCAATTGTTGTAGGTAGTTTACCTGAGGTTACAAATGAGAATAGTTCAATACAAGCCTGTGTACAGACCTCAACAGACACGTGTGAGGAAACATTCGAGATAGATGTCATAAAGTGTAGCTCTTATTACCTGTATCATTTAGTCAATACTACAGAAAATGCTGCATACTGTTTTGGTACGTCTTTTGTAAATTTAAATTAAAAAATTACTGTTTTTCCTTCGTTTACAACCTTTTTACACAAAAGAATGTTGCGAGTATAAGATTTTTTTCTGTACATCCTTGTTTCGCATAGGGCATACAAAACTAGTAAAATAGTTAGTTATACTTATTGACTTGGTATGATGGGAATAGTAAGTTTATTTCCCTCGGTTACAACTATTGCAGTCCGAGTGCCAGAGAAATTAATTGAATATTGAAACCGAAGAAAGGTAGTATTTCTATGGTAGAACGCGGCAGGAAATCAAGCAAGTTTTCCTAAGAGTAAGTTACATTTTAAGGCAACACAGTTATTTATCAAATCTCCATAAGAAAGGTGTACCTTATTATTCGAAGGATCGATACTTGTTTAGGGACAAAGACATCAAATAAATAGCGAATGCCTGATTCTTACAAATACTTACACTTAATAGTACGAGGGCTGAAATAACCCCCTTGAACCCCACCCACTCCCACTACTCATCAACAAAAAAATGATTATCAGGTACTGTTATACCCCTAGAGTATTTATGCTTCAGTAAAAAAGAAGGCTAATATGGTATTTTCTGTTTAGTACTATTATCCATTTATACCTCTGGGGTTTCTTTTGATGATTTTTGGCGATTTTCGTAGTCAGAATTTATACCCAAAAAATGTAAAAAATAGGATTTTCGATTTTTAGGTCAAAAGTCACATAATCGTGAAAGTTTCTTACCACGCTGACACAGACCATTGAACTAGAATTTTTTCATTCGTTAAATTCTTCATCATATTGTGATATACCCTAAGAGAAGCCAGATTATTTTTAGTACAGTTTTATAAGTCCAAGGTACCACAGCGTTAGGATTCTCTGTCATTTTTGTCATTTTTGTGGAAACTACTCTTTCCCCGTGGAATTTGGAAAAGGTTTTTATTCTATTTTTAGCATCCATTATATCATTGTCAGCTCCCTTTTTGTAAACTTTGACTCCTGGACACTTAACTATTACGGATTTCTCATTCTGTACAGCATTTGTATGCATTTAGGGGTTATGCTTACTTAAAAAAATTGTCAGGCTATCTATAGCTCTTATGAAATTGCCACACGTACTGTAATTTCAGAAAAAACATGTTCGATTGATATTTGAAACTTTTCAGTTAATGGAAACGCCGGAAGTTTACATTTTATTTCAATTTTTGCAGCTTTTTGTGTACAAAACATTATTATCGAGTCTTCCTTCGACCAACTGGGCTTCCAGATTTTATTTAGGTTTTCAATCCATTTAATTTAAGTGCGTTATCAACTTCGTTTTAAGGAATTATTTGTACGTTAATGTGTTCACGTTCATTTCATTTAATTTTTATGACGGGAAATTTGACAAAAAGTCAGTATTTTTATTATAGGAAAGTTTCTATATATATATATATATATATTTGTCCTCTGACAATCTCCATATCGGATGTTGTAGGTAAACTATAATTCTGTGGGGGTATTGATGCAGTACCAGTGACATATTCCCCATAAAACCCAGCAAAACAGTAACAAATTCCTGAAAACAAATATCGACGCATTAGACGTTTGTAACAGTCAAACCCCGGACATGACTTTTTATGAGCAACTCGGCGGGTGTTTCTAGAAAAGCAAAGGACACTTACCCTACCGGTGCACCTGGTCCATGCTCCCAGTTTTTAGTGTAGTCCGAGTTCATTTACTTTTTTTACTCATTTACTTTTGTTACTTTGTATGTATGGTTTTAGTTACTTTATGTTCTTTGCTGTGTATGTCTGTTTTCCATGTCTGGATTACATTCTTTTGATTACCGCTATAACCTTGGTTCCCTTGATTACTCTTTCAAGTAGATCTATCTGCAACAATAAAGATCTATGTTGTCAAAGAGCTAGAATTTTTTATCATCGACAACAAATTTTAACATTTTTCAAAAGACGATCGGCATTCCAACAGGAACAAATTGTGCTACTATACTCACTAATCCATTGCTTTACTATTACGAGGCTTTAGTTGTACCTCGGGAAAAATAAACCATTTATTCGTGGAATAAACAGTCAGTAAGTGTTTTATTATACCCAAAGAGAAAATAGACACACATTTATGCACAAAAACTGAATGGGACAACGTACTACATCTAAGTAAATTCAAGTAGTCATATCATTTTTACCTTGAGGAGATAAAAACCGCGCAAATCGACCTGCCGACTTTGCACCGTCCATGTTAATTCTGTCGTCTGAATGAAATTTGGAATGAATGCAGAGAATTCCGAATGGAGTGATAAAAAACCTAGCCTATGGAAACTCACATTTACACATGTGGTCAAATTTCATTGAAGGCAATAATTAGGAAACTATTGACCGGTCAGTAGTTTTGGTGCGCAATTCATCAGAATGTTTAAACTATTTACCCTAATATTGTAAAGAAAAAGTACACTGATGTATAATAATTTGATATACCTGTGAAGCAGTGTGTTAGTTCTCAAATACAAGTAATTTGATAACTTGCTGAATACATCATAGCTTTGAAACTTTACAGGTAATGGTCCAGTTTTATGTCCACCCGGACAATCATCGTATACCGGGTTCTATCCAAACTGCACTTGTAAGTTTAAATAGTGATATATTTTAAGGAGTTCAAGAAATAGTTCTTGTGCTTTATGTTTCTATGAAATTATTTTAATAATTTTAATTGACAATATATTATTGACTTTGAATTTTAACCACTTTCAGAGATTGTCCTTATTAAAATTGAGGTATTGAAAAATTTGAAAATGCATTATTCATATTTGTTTTTAATTTGTATAACAAGATATTTTCCCGTTTTGCCAATTAGATATAAAGTAAACGTTAATCTAAAACAATTTTTAAGACAACATCACAATATGAATTACCAAATGAAAATATTAATGATAGAGTTCTTTATTTTAGCCTCATTTCCTAATGAAACCGTAACACTTGTTGTAAGAGCTATCCTTGAGGATGGTCCCCCTATCATAGCATCCTCGTCAAGTCTTTTGCCTGTGTTCAGGTGTGAATTTGTAGAAGAGTCAGATTCATCATACGTATACGATGTTTACTGGTACATTAACGGAGACGAAGTCGTAGTACACAGAAATGTATATTTTTCAAACATTTCATTTACAAACCTCAGAGGTTCGCAGTGGCTTCATAAGCATCATATGAATATGGAGGTATACATTTTACAAGGTTTGAATATTACTGAATGATCCATTCAAGTTTGTTTGGAGATTTTTTCTTGTTCTTTTTTATTCTAGAGTATGTTAAAGACATTTATTTACATAATTGTTAAAAAATATTTTTTTTTGTTTTGAAAGTTTAATATGAGCAGTCCATTGAGTTATGTATTTAAGCCATAATAACCTTCATGTGACCGTCATGTTCACACGTCTGGAAATCGGGTCTGCTTCTCGAAAACTGTGTTATTGCTTGAACAGTGATTATATTTGAATTATATTGTTTTACTTTAAAAGGTCTTGTATTCCATGACATTGAATGAATGTATGTCAAATGACCAAATGCTTATTTTATCAACGTGCTTTTCTATGAAATTCTCACCCCTGGTATCCGTTGACTGATTTTTGCGCATATTTTTATTGCAAATTATACTTATATCTATAACATCAATGCACCGGAAAATGACCTTCAGATGAAATACATCATTTTCATTCAATTGCAATAATTGTCTGTCTGTTTCAACAGTTTGTTTTGTGTTCGGTTTCTTTTTTAATGGAATACCGGGATTTATATTGTTTTATTCAAATTAAGGTATGGTGTTCAGTAAGAGTGCGATTGAGTGTTGGTTCTGTACCCAGTCCATTTCATCGAAGTCCTACATTTAAGGCCGGACTCTTTGTAAGTTTGGTAACCTTTTAGATTTGCTTTAATTAAATACTAGAGCAAAGCAAAATAAAAGAGTAACGATATTGTACTTTAAATACATTTTCCTGTTTATTTTTTTTTATCTATAAATTTAATGATGGTAAATATCAATCAATTATCAATTAAGATACAACAAAGTCACTTTGATAGTATAAAGAAAAGATTTTAGTCCTATCTAAAATCAAATTTTTATCTTTGCTAACTGCATTAATTTTTTTTCCTATGTAGCAGTAATTTATTGTTACCCAATGAATTCAGTTTTATTATTACTTATTTTAGCCAGAGATGAGTATTATGTCGTAGAAGGGGATTCCATCAACATCACTTTAACCGCAACAGTACCCGTAGGATGCATTTCGTCAAATATAAATTTTAGAGATACACTTTGCGGTCGTAACATTTTCAGTTTTGTTCCCACCACTGCTAGTTCGACAGACGACTGTTCTAACAATGTTGCTAAACGAGATATCCTGTTTAGATCTTTCTCGTCTCAGAGCTGTGGTACAGTTCTTGATACCATCAATGGTACACAAGTAAAAACACTCCAAGCATTCGGATTTGTTGATGGAAAGTACAATTATAAAGATCGTTCTACTTATATAAGGTTGTCAACGAAACCTGCTGTCGAACCAGCGGATATTGATGTATGGAAAAACTTAACCTTGACTGATATAAAGGTATATCTGTTGCTTATCTGTGTATAAGAATCAAACTTTGTTGATGCGTGTATTTATACTTTCAGCGTTCGTATAAATGTCGTTGAAATGTAAAAAGAAACATTGAAAGCACATTTTTTTAGTTTTGGCAAGTAACAAACAGTTCTTGACAAACAATTAAGTTTCACGGGAAGCAGTAAAACCCTACCCTACCAGTACATCTGGGTCATTCTATCGTCTTTTACTAGTCTTAACCATGATATGATCTGATATCATTTTCATATCATTGTACGCTGTGTCAATGTAACGAAAAAGTTACATTTAAAATGATAAAAACGTGTAAATAAATTCACGAATGCTTGACAAGTCGCTTATAGTCCCTCCACCTTCTGCATAATCGATTTATGGGCTTGTGGTTCCAAAAGTTGAAAGTTGATGTGCACAGCATATCTACGTTAAATTCGTAAAATTCAAAATAAACTTTTGTGTGCAGCTCTGATTTTAGATTTTGATCTGAATAAATTTAAGAGTTTCGCAAAGCAAATATGCGGACTGGATCTTTATTACATATTCCCATTGTGCACATCCCATTTTAGATTTTGAGCCGAATCAATTTAGGTCTTCCAATTAGCAAACCATGGCCTTTGTTATTGGTGAATATGGGGACAAGAGGGATCCAATTCTTCTCCCTTATGCTGCCTACATCATAGAATGGAATTGAATAAAACTCTTACAAATCTTTATGACATGTTCCAATTTTCAACATCCTGTTTTAGATTTTGATCCGTATTAATTTAGGATGTCACATTTCAAAACATGGACTTTATCATTTGTGAATATTGGGACATATGGGAATAATTTTCTCTCCGTTAATATTCCTACAACATTAAATGGAATTTAATGAAACTTTCCCTGAATCTTATTACATATTTCTAGTGTGCATCTCTTTTTGAGATATTGATCCAAATCAATATGGAGGTCAAAAGAGAAAAATAGCTTATCACGTTAGTGAAAATTGCACACCGTTTTTCTTGCTTTATCTGTAAATAAGTTAATGCAGTATAACTTCACTAAGCCTAATATGATTTAATGTAACATATCCGCCTCCCTATCCATAAAGTAATTTTACGAATGGGAAAACACCTATATTTTCGGGTTCGTCGCTCAAATGTCAGACGTTACGGTCAAACAAATTTGAACAGAACATTGTTAAACTTCCATGCAAGAACATGTTTCTTTTCGATACGAATGCTTTCGAAATTAGGAAGACACCTTCATCAAGACAAACATATGATATATGTTTTTTTTCATCTGTGCATTAAACATTAACTTTTGGAGTATAACTTTAGTAAGCCTCATTTGATTTTGTTACTTACACATGTGAAACCTGTATGAAGGCACTAGTACGTGGGGTGAGATAACCCCCCCCCCCCCAATGCACTCCGCCACTCATCAACCAAAATATGATTTTAAGGTATCCTTACACCTTCCATTTAGGAATCTCTTTGTCGCCAAAAAATAAACTGAAGCATTTTGTATTTTTTTACTACTTTTCATACTTCGTTGAGGCAAAAAATCAATTTCTAAATTTTTTTTATTCTACGGCACGAAGTAAATTGATATTTATATGTACCATCATGTAGTCCAATGTCCCAGTTTTACAATAAGATCAAGAATGTTGCAGTAACGCTAAGGGTTTTGCAGTAAAATGAAAAAAAAATGTACCCCTACCACACCGAAAAATCGCTTAAATTGACATATTTTTCAATGTCAAAACCCCTAGGGTATTGATGCTTCTGTAGAAAATGACTTATGAGGTATTTTCTGTTTAGTATTATCACAATGTATACTTCTGGGGTTCTTTTGATGAATTTAGCGATTTTCGTATTGAGAATTTATCAAAAAAAGCGAAAAATGGGATTTTCGATTTTTTGGTCAAAAGTCTATAAATTCGATTCTACAAGTTATTGCTTCACTAAAACGTCTCAAAGTTGGCATCATTCGATAGGTAATTTAATTTTATACAGAAACTATATTTCAAAAAAGGATTTTTAAAAAATGATAAAAATGTTACCTCTACCCCTAGAAAACTGGTCTCAGTATCAAACGGAACTCTCATTCACAGCATACCGTTACCGTAAAACTCATATTTTAGGTATTCATAAGTAAGATAATGATGTTCCCAATATATCTGATCAATTTAGGCGTTTAGATCTTCTTTTTTGGGTAATAATTACTATAAAATCTTCAAAGAATTTCAGAATTTCTTCTATATCACCCGTTATTTCCCTTTTTCAGAAAACCGTAGTTATAGAATATTATCAAGCTTTTGTGTAAAACAGTACTTTAATATAGTGTCTTAGCTTCAAAATGAGCCCAAATATTTAATCTTTTTAGTTTTTCTGGTTCATTTATGAAGAAAATTAAATTATCTATTGAATGATGCCACATTTGAGACATTTTAGTGGAGCAATAAGTTGTAGAGTCGAATTTATGTGACTTTTGACCGAAAAATCGAAAATCCCAGTTTACAAAAATCGCCAAAATTCATCAAAAGGACACCAGAAGTATAAATTGTACTAATGCTACACTGAAAATACCAAATAAGCCATTTTTTACCAAAGCATAAATATGCTAGGGTTTTGACATTGAAAAATAGCGATTTTTCGGTAGAGTAGGGGTACATTTTTATTTCATTTTACCGCAAAACCCTAAGTGTTACTGCAACTTTCTTGGTATCATTGTTAAGCTGAGATATTGGGCTATACGGCAACAACTAACTGTGTTTAGTTTGTTCACACATGCTATCCTAGAAAGGCTAATACTCTCAAACAATTGAGTCACAAAAATCTTATATACTTATGTACAAATATAGGCTTATACTGAAAAAGAATCCGATAATACTCCTTGGCGACAAATTTATTCGGTAATGGGAGGTATAAAGGTGCCTTAAAATCACCATGAAATTGATGAGTGGAGGATACACGCTGGGCCCTCCCACCCATAGACTACACCTATGTTCTGGTCAAAGGCCAATGCCATGTCTAAAGTAGAATATTTCAACAGCAAATTACTTGTATAATTATAGTTATAATTTACGTAGGTGAATATCATCGACAGAGATACCACACTTGCTGGTCGACTGTGTCAATGTTATAATGATCCCCACTTCCGGACATTCGATGGGAGAGTATATCATTACATGGAGGTCGGAGAGTTCGCGTTGTACAAAAATGAAAGAGGACCTTATTGGGTAAAAATTGTTATACGTTCATGCCTTTTTCCCAGTGAAATACCAACTGGGGTGGAAGCTGAATGTCGATTAGCGTTTAGTACAACTGATCAATAACTAAAATTTTCGTTTTAATTTCTTTCTTTAAATATATGAGATAATACGATATTTTTTTTAAGTATCTTACATTGATTGCATATCGAAGTTAATTTTTTATTCAATAAAAAATACCGTGACATTAATGAAAACAAATCAGATAAGTCTAGATTTAGCATTTAAAGTTGATAAAATCATTAGAAAATCATAAACTCTAATAAAATGACAAATTGCGTGTACATTAAAATACACATTGCTTTATCAGTTGACACTTTAATTTTTTTCAGGTCCATGCCCTGTTCAGTAACTGTGGATTCGGTTGGTCTGGATCGTCGTGCAACTGTGGAGTGGCAGTCAGGAGTCGTAACTCTTTATTTGTTATTCGAACGTGTAAAACCGTTTCGAGGACAAATACTGTATTCCAATTTTGCAATATTAATACAATTTGTATTTTTGTATCTAGAAACCACTTATTTTGATGCAACTGCTTCTGAACCATAGGTCCCAAAAGGTATCAACCAACTCAATAGCCAGACTGGTCAGGAAATTTCAGCAACACAAAATTCGAAACCCCTTAAATATAATGTAGCTGCATTGACATAATTTGGTATAATTTTTCAGCATTAGATGTAGCTTCCTATTTCAATAGCTTTGTATTAAGTATTTCCTATATTCAATTATTATTTGGATTCTTGAACTTCTAATTCCAGTTCGTATGCTGTTGAACAAAGGTTGTAATCCCTAAAACACGTGTACAACATACAGATATTACGATATTTACCCGAATAACGCGTCCCGACTACTGGATTTACCGGGTGATCTGTATTTAGCATATTTTCTCAATTGAAAATGACAATGTATATGACCAAAACGTCATTTCAGTAGTTAAAAACGGAGGGCATAACATATAAGCATATAAGCTTTGGCCTTCCAGTGCTTGGTGGGGGTGCTGTCTCTTGAAAACTCTCTCTTTTCTTTTTATATTTTCTCTCTATTCTATATTTCAGATCAAACTTCCCATTGGAACAGAAATTCAATTTTCCGTTCGTTCATCGAATTTCATTCCATCGATTTCGATTAAGCCATCTATCTATGACATTTCCGTCGCAAGGGGTTTGTGTGGAGTTCCAAGTATCAATAAAGATGCTACTGATGATTTTGTACACAAACACACTCATATTGTTGTTGATGAAAAGTCGTTTGCTGACTCGTGGAGGTTTGTAACAGTTGCACATTGATGCCTCATTGTCATTTTTACATATATCATCACATTTGAAGAAAGTAAGGACAAAATAATATTAAGTTTAGTATGGCATGGTATTGGTTGCAAAAACAAATTATAATTTTCATTTGAATTTATTTATTCTTTTCTATTCAATTTGTATATTTGTTTTCATTTAAATGCAGTATTTTGTCATCTACGTGGTGTAGTTTTGTACTTGAATGCGACATTATTTGCATTCAGTTGGTATAACTTTTCATTTAAATGCGACAATTTCGTTCAATTACATGGTATGATTTCATTTCAATGCAATATTTTTTTAATTGGTATATTTTTTCGTTTTCATGCGATGTCTTATCTATACAAGACTATTATGACGTCATGATGTCATTCAAATGAAAAATTATACCAATAAAAAAATAAAATATTGCATTCAAATGAACAAAATATACCAACTGAATGAAAAATGTTGCATTTAAAGAAATATTAATACCAACTGAATATAAAACATTTTGCATTTAAACACAATTTCAAACGGAAAAATTATACCAAATAAATGACAAAATATTGCATTTAAATGAACAAATATACCAACTGAATAAAACATATTATATTCAAATGAAAATTATTATATTAAAAACAATACCTTGCCATAGGTTAGGCCTAAAATATGCAGTGTACAAAATAATCAAATTTGTAATAAGATTATTTTTATCACAATTAAAATTTTAAATTCTAATGCAATATATAGAAAATAACATTTTATGATGAATAAGCTTTTATACAAGTCATATACATGACGATGTGAATACATTGACTTTTATATTGCTTCTCTAGGATATCACCAAACGACATTCCAAATGAACAACTGTTTATTGCCGAACCTTCTTACTTATTTAATATACCAAGTTCTGATAACGACAGGGAAAGCAACAATAATAAAGGCAATTCAAGCGCAGTTCGTTATTGCGTTTGTGAACGCGAGGCAGGAAGTACTGATGATTTGGGGGATTTTTCTTCCTTTCATTGCAATCTCACCGAGCCTACTGAATCATGTTTGCAATCAACACAAAGCAGTGGAACGCCTAATGGCCAAAATACCATCAGTGCCCTTCCAACTTCATGCTCAGTTACAGTTACCAGAGGAAAACGATCAGGTCTGCACCACCACGTACATAGACGTAGTCTGGACGACAGTGATGATGTTATTGAACCTGAGGCTATAGAATTTGATGGAAGTGTGGAGAGTAATAGTACAATAAACGAGGTATAATAAATAATAAATGTACATCAATTCGGAATACTGTTTTATTTGTGTGACCAAGTGGGGCGTGATGGTAAATGCTGGCCCAAATATAACACGAATGTGGAACTACTTTTATTAACACATAGAAGGCATTGAAAGATCTACAAAATAGAGAACAAAAGGAATAATGAATAAATATACAAAATAGACCAATTATTGTCAAATACATGCAAAGCATAGAAAATCATTGCAAATATTCAAACAACTTGCATAAATCAAATTCATTTGCATGTTCAAAACAATTTAACTTAACGAACACACGAAAAGAACACAAATCATCAATTGAATATTTAAATGTAATACCCACAGTTAACTATAATTGTACACAACTGACCATTTAAAGTCCTTTATAAGTACTCACTATAACAAGGTATAACATTAAATCAATTAAACTGATTCAATGATCTGCAAAATCAATAAAACAAATTGAAATAAAACATTGAAATACAAAAATGCTTTAAATGCAAAGTGCCAGTACGAAAAATGAAAAGTAAGAACATGAAAAAGTAACATCATAAATACCTTATCTGCTGGCTATACTTCTAACAATTAAAAGCGGACATTCATCTTGGCCTCCCAGTTCCACATTGAAATACTATAAAAAGTTCTGAGTATTTATACCAAAATATAGTACTACTCACAAGTGGAAAAACTAGAACATCCAACCTCTAAATATATTAAATCCAATAACAACCAGTGAGCAGATTTTCAGCACAATGCGAAGAAAATGCAAAATGCAACGAAGCGTAGAGTAACTCAGACCACTGTAGAGAACAGATCAAAATTTCGAAAGAAATATAAGTCAATAAATGGAAAACAATAATTATTTTGATAAGTAAAAATCAGCTTGTCCACATTTGGTCTGTAGTTTATGTTTTAAAAATGTGTGTAACAATGTGACGTATACAGCATGAAAAAGGGTCACTCTATTTTCAGACATTAGAGTTTAAAAATGGTTGGACTGAAGAGACAGCAAGAGAAACTTGTGAACGACAGTTAAACAACACAGTTCCAACAGAAATATTAGATGATACTTCTGGAATTAATGACACTCATTATATAGAATCATGTATACTCGACATCAAGGTATGCGTAATATGTTTTCGTTGATAAGAAGTTAATAAACCCTTTCATGCCCATACTTACTCACATAAATGGTAATTTATCCATCAACGTCAAAATAGTTTCACTTGAATTGTTAATAAAAATAGAATAAATTAAAGGAAGTATTATAGGAAATAAATGTATTTTACACAAAGTGAATAATTTCCTAGTAGGTGTTTATGATGTCCTTTGAATCATTTAATTTCTTTCACTTAATTTACAAAATGCCTGAACTAGATGACAGCAAGTACAGTATTTGTCGAAGACACTGTTGGTGCCATGCAGACATACACTTTAATAGAAGTCCTCAGAAATGAAACATTGGAAAATTCTACAACTGAAAATGGCTCACAGACAATTTTAGAATATGTTACCAGCCAACTTTGTCCTGGGAATTGTAATAAAAATGGAAATTGTACTTTTTTGTACCATTTTCTTAATTTTTCAATTGCATTGTTTCTTTTAAATAGATTTTCTGAATATTTGTCTTCCTACATGCATATATTTAAAGGAAATCACAGGAACCAGGATTCAAACGGTAAAATAAATTATGAAAAAAAAGAAAATAGACACACACACCAGAGAAGATAACAAACACATGAAAACAAAAGTAATTGAGCATCATATACTGCATTAAAACCTTGCAGCATGGACCAGTTGGCAACATATGCTCATCTAGAAATACCCGCCGAGTAGCTCATAAAAAGTCACGTCCGGAGATTATGATCAAAGAGATCTTATTGACGACCATAAAAATGTTGTAATGATGACTTGAATTTGAATCTTGTAGCAACATAGTTCTAGAAGCCTAATTCTGAATAAGTCTGTCGTGGTAAAAGAAAATCCACGTAGTTTCTAAATGCTCTAGGATACAATTTGAGTTGCGATATATAAACCTCCATACGCAGGTTGATGGGATGATACCACAGTTAAATGCAAAGACAAAACAGAATGAAGTCATCACTTTTATCGAATATTTAGAAGTTTTCCCTTTCCATCGGATGAAGATATGACGCTGACTTCATAGTATCCTTTTGTAAATTTCTTTGGGGAAGATGTGATGCATTTAATCCCAGAATGTATTATCTAAGACAAGGCGCCATCAATATAGCGGTAATCTGGCTAAACGATGTTCCAATTTTAGATAGGATCAGCTACAAAGCATCGTAAAAGAAAAGGAATGGATTAGTGAGTAGAGTAGCACAATTTGCTCCCGTTCTAGTTCCAATCGTCTTGGAAAAACTCCACCTACACACTGCACAAATATGTTGTCGATAATAAATAATTCCAGCGTTTTGACAATAAAGATTGGTTAGCGATATATTCAATTGATATCGAATCTATTTGACTGTTACAAACTTCTTATGCGTCGAGAATTTTTTCCAGGAATTTGTTACTGTTTTGCCGGGTTTTATGGGGAAGATTGCACTGGTACTACATCAACACCCCCACAGAATTATAGTTTACCTACTAGTGGTCTATGTGGCACCCGATCTCGAGCTTGTCAGAGGACAAATATATACGGAAACTTTCCTTCCGATAACGTTTGGTGCAGAAAGAGACACTTTAAGGTAAAACCATTGAAACGTATGTAAAAACATTGCTGTTACTTAGCCAATATTTATTTATCGCTAAAAACATTATGTTTACAAAAGTCGATTTTTTTTTCAATTTAGAAAAAAAAGTTTCCTTTTAATAATCCATAAAGTGATCTGTAGAAATTCTTTATAGACCTTACTTGATTAATTAGATGATTTTCAAACAAGCACACAAAACACCTTTTCAATTGTATTGCGTGTCAACTTAGTGCTATTTGAAAAAAAATATAATATCGAGGTTCATTTTTTTCAGATATCAGGTAATGTTACAACCTATGCAGAAAACTATACAGTTGAGCGAGCTGTATACAGGAACCAGTTTATGGTATCAGTTGATATTACACCACCATCTGTTAACCGGAGAAAACGGTCTATTAATGGGGGTAGTATGGCAGAAGGTTATGAAATGAGTCTTTCTAATGACGGCAACACATTTGGGGAATCAGTGAACATTCTTATATATGACGAAGAATGTAGCGACTGCAATTCTAGTTCAATGGTCTGTGTCAGCGTGGTAAGGAACTTTTTTTAGTGGCAACATCACAGACTTTGATTTGCAATATAATATCGTAAGTTTCATCCGTCAACCCAGACCGTCTGTATAGTTAGTTCAATTATAACTTGATGATCTATATAACAAGGTAATTCTGAATCCTTGAAATTAATGTTTGCTTGAACAATGTGAGTTTTATCTTCATTATCAAATTGCATTTCGGCATCTATCAGTCAAGCATAATACAGGTACTTATTCAGTTTCAATACTTTGTGTCCGCCATTTATTTGATTTTTTCTATAAACAAATCGCGATTCTTTGAATAAATAGGTACACCTTTCTACAACTTTTGATACATAACTATATTTGCCTTGATTTGTGACAAACTCTTAAGAAAAACCGATGAAATCGCATGATGTCCCACCGTTGTCTACATAGAAATATTTCCATTCTTCCGTTAATTTCACTGGAACTCGGAATGTGCATTATGTGTGTGTGTGTGTGTGCATGATTAATCGGAGTTTGTATTTTAACATAGAGTTCATGCCCAGACTATACTACAACTGAGACAAGTACAATGGCTGATGACATGACAACCGTACAAAGTTCGACACAACATACAACAACAGAACAAGACGCAACGACTCAACTTTCAACAAATGATGAAATCTCGACGCGTCAAATTTCGACACAAGAATATACAACTACTCAGGAAGAAGCATCAACTACATTGCCAACAGAACCAATTACTAAGAAAGAAGCAACAACTACATTGTCAACAGAACCAACTACTCAGATAGAAGCATCAACTACATTGTCAACAGAACCAACTACTTTGGAAGAAGCATCAAATAAATTGTCAACAGAACCAAATACTGACGAAACAACGATTTATGAATCATCGGAGGAAAAATCAACCACAACGCCTAAATACACAACAAATGAACAAGGACTCTGGACATCTGCTGATGAACCAACAACACTCGATTCAACTTCAGACGGTATTGATATAGCCACAACCTCATTACGTGACACCACAACACTATTAGAAGAAACATCTGAAGCGAAAAATAAGCAAAGTAGTAAAAATTAGCTTAGTTATTTTTGCTTTTCTTACTGCCCAATGTTATAAGCATAGCCTACCTTTGCGCATCAACTTCAAATGCAATGTACTGAAAATTAATACATTTCTTTTCACAAAAAAACTAGATTACATAATTTGTATTTATATATTGTTAAAAGAATATAATCATAGACAGATAAAAAATGTATTACGTGCTTACACGTTAATTATAGTATATATTTAAATGACGTTTCCTATACTTTTCATTAATTAAAGAATATCATTCTATTTTAAAATTTTGGTAGCGTTGACGCTGACAGAAAGAGAATCTTAAAAAGTATAGTTTGATGTTTACATACCAGTCAACAAAAGAAATAACACGAGTTCCATTTGTCAAAATGTATATACTTTTGAACTTACAACTTATTTATCAATGTTTGATTGTAAACAAGAACAAACTCCATTTGTTAATACATTTTTTCAAAAATATTACAACACGAATGCAATGAAAATCCGAAATATATTACTGTTCCGTCTTATTATCGAGTTCGCCGTGAATGAATGAAGGAAAATTGGTTGGTCGAAAATCATTCTAATGTAAAAAGAATAACAACATTAACACTTGTGACAGTTCTGATGCAAACTGGCACACCAAATGATGACTTAGACGCCGTAATACGTCGTCACGGCTCCGGGATACAAACTTGCGCAACCACTCATTAAATGCGGAAAGTGTGACAGCAGGAATACCAATCGTCATAATAACAGAATTTTAGGTCCTTTGAATGATGCGATAATTTCAATTTTTGATTTTTTTTTAAACCCGTACTTAATCTAGAAACCGTTTGAGACGTGACTGTGTCACGTAAAACGTTAAAAACTAGTGCTGCATTGTTTTCTACAAAACGGCAAAATATTGTTATTGATCGAAATGGTGTATCGTTTCTTTCTTTGACTAGTATATATAATACAACAACCAATGATATTTTATGCTTTAAATGTTCATCGAACTAGCTTTTTGATATTTAACTTAATATTTTAGCTCCAGCCGACCTACTGGATCGTTTTGTTTTAATAATAGGCGGGGGTTGTTTAGGGTTGATATTAATACTACTGGCTGTTCTCGTCATTTGTATAAAAGTCAGAAAATCAAATGAGAACTAAAGGTATATATGACAATGTTAAATTTCAACGAAAGTACCAAAATCATAAGTTTGTTAACATTTTCGCTTAACATTTCGTTAGCGCGTTGTAACTTAACACAATAAAGAAAATGGAAATCGAAAGTAAAATTAATGCATTTACATATAAGAAATTTACAAACTCTCAGTGGACAATACATTAAAATGCGCATTTGCAATGCATTAATGTCTTAAAATGTTAGGGACCACCGCCCTAAGCATTCCATTAAAACACAGAAAACAAAAAAAGTTTCGAGACCAAACAAACGTCTTTTTTGGTAATCAAAGTTTTTTAGATATCAAGTTGACAATACGTCTCCTCGGTCTTTAAGTAACATTTTGTTCTCGTCCTCCAACAAAGTGATCCTTTTTGGTTTCATGGAATTGTATTTTTTTTAATATTCTATTGACGACACTATTTCAAACAGTGAGATTTCAATGATCAAGACTTACAGGTATAAGCCATTCATATTCTATGTGAACATATAAAGTTAAACGTTTCAGACTTAATGGTGTTTTTTAAATTT
Organism: Perna viridis; assembly: GCA_037379345.1. Taxonomy (NCBI): domain Eukaryota; kingdom Metazoa; phylum Mollusca; class Bivalvia; order Mytilida; family Mytilidae; genus Perna; species Perna viridis. The sequence goes on along the minus strand of CM074511.1, from coordinate 5,214,714 downwards.
TTTGTGTAGGTCAATCTAGTTTACGTGGTTTTTTTTTTTGTATTTAGGGATCGGCGTGAATTAAAAAAAGCACCTACTCAAATTCAAAATGACTTATGGAATTTGCCAAATGAAGAAGGAAAGTATGATTTGTACGACCAAGGGTTTAGACAACCACGGCGTTTTCATTCTACCCAACTTTTGCACGGTGGCAGTAGGAATGACAACGATGGTGACTACTCGTTCTTTAATGAGTATCTTCAAGGATCACAGACTATGAAGTGACAAAATTTATGACATTATATATTTTGCATTGAACATGGATTTCCTCAAACTTTTTTATGACAATGACAGCATCAAACCTATTTATGCAATATAAATCTTCGAAATCCGTCTTTCTGTCAACCAAATATTGGTTTTTTAATTAATCGTGCAAGATGTTAGTGTAAAAAAAGAAACTGTACACAATGTATTTTTATAGAAAAAAAATTAGTTATGATTAATTTGAATTAAATTGCATTACTTTAATGTTATCTATTGTATACAATGATACCGTTTTTTTAATTTTTAGAACGTCAATTCAAGAAATGTAATGAAATCAGCGATCCTCGGTTAAGCCACACAGAATTGATTGTTTAGGTAACATTCGGAATCTGTCAGATCGTTTTCATTTATTAATTGGCCAAATCTTGTCTGCAAGTTATTTTGTGTCATCTTGAACTTGATGCGTCTTGTCCCAATTTTTTTTTAACTGGTGTCTTAATTTTAGTTGTAATCAGTTTCTTTTATTTTTACTTATTTATTGCTCAAAATAGATGGTACACCTAGATACAAATATATAGTTCTTGGTAGAGATTCCTCATACTTTGTAAGAAATAATTCCAAATCATCTTCCAAATATATAGAGGAAGATGTTTACAAAATGCTGGAATTTTTAATCGACAACATATTTGTCCAAATGGTCGGCATTCCAATGAGAACAAATTGTGCTCCTTTACTTGCTGACCTATTTCTTCACTTTTATGAGGCTGACTTTATAGCTGATCTGATCAGAAAGAAAGAATATCGTTTGGCTAGATCCTTCAATCTCAGTTTCCGCTATATAGATGACGTATTATCTTTAAAAATTCCTAATTTCGGGGATTTGATACAACGCATCTACCCAAAAGAACTTGAGATAAAGAATACTACAGACACTGTGACGTCAGCCTCATATCTTGACCTACACTTCGAAATCGATGGTAAAGGAAAACTATTGACCAAACTTTACCACAAACGTGATGACTTTTCATTCAGTATTGTCACCTTTCCTTTCATCTGTGGCAACAACCCTTCGGCTCCTGCGTATTGAGTGTTCATATCACAACTCATACGTTATGAAAGAGCTTGCCGAAACTACGCAGACTTTTTGTATCGCGCTAGAACTCTAACAAATAGGCTTCTGGAACAGGTTTATGTTGCTACAAGATTGAAGTCATCACTACAGAAGTTTTATGGTCGCCGTCATAAACTCGTGGATCGTTATGGTGTATCCATATGCACCATGAAAACTGATTTATTCAACGGGTCATAGTTTTCCTTTCCTCATTTGTCTACCCCGGACTTGACTTTTTATGAGCAACTCGGTGGGTGTTTCTAGAAAAGCAGAGGACGCTTACCCTACATTCTCCAAGTTTTTAGTGGAGTCCGAGTTGCTGATTTACTTTTGTTACTTTGTATGTATGATTTTAGTTACTTTATGTTCTTTGTTGTGTATGTCTGTTTTCCATGTCTGGTCTTTGTCCCTGGATTACATTCTTTTGATTACCGCTATAACCTTGGTTCCCTTGATTACTATTTCTGTACTGTTTTCACTACTGATATTACAGAACTTGACCGTTTTAATGCTGTCCGTTTGTGTTGAAATATGCCGGAAATGATTTATCGTAATGTGGTAGCTCGCGCTTTAAAACCGGATATATATGATTGGTGTTGTAATATTTTTTGTAAATAATTGACTATTAAAAGTTTAATTTGTGTATTCAGTATATGGAAGTTTAATGACGCAAAGCTAATCTAGTTAATGATTGTTTTACCGGCTGTCTACTAATAGGTGTAGCTATGACTGGTTAAGTCTATGGTCAGTGGGATCATACATTTACTGGATCGCCTGATTTTGTGGTTGCAGCAGGGTAATTAATTTTACTGATAAGGATTAAACTGTCTTGTTTAACGGGTTCAAACTTTGTTTGAGGGAGTTGAATGTTACCGATGACACCGTGAGCATGTTTCATGTTTTGAACTCGTGAATCTGGTGTGAATCTGGAACGACTTGTTATTTGATAGGTTTTACAGATAAAACGTATGTGATTATTAACTATGATCATCTGACGGGATGTATTATATGTCATTTAATGTAAATACAAACTGTGTTTTCATTTAGACAATTATCGCTCGGTCTGTGCGTCTGTACAAATCTCCCGTAACGACATGACCGGAAGGACCATATTTGAATGGAGAGTTTTTGCAAGAGTAGTCAGGTGGTTTAGCCTTGAAGTCTTCAATCTCGAGGTTCTGCAATAGCCTTTTATAATTTAAAATTTTAGATGCAATGGGTGAAATATAGGAATATGAAATATTTGGTATGGATTTATCTTTGAAATATGGGGGAATTTTGTCGGTAGCGTTTTTGTGAGGGAGGATGTTAGCGAAATTAATTACATCTATACCTTTGATGACAAACGGTAGTGGAAGACATGATTTTTTTTTTTGTTTGTTTGTTTGGTTTTTGTTATATTGGCTTGAAAGGTTTCCTATACTTATATATAATTTTGATGTTGTCATTGCATCCGTAAGGTATTGCAGTACCTAGTCTGCGTGTCCAGTACTCCTCTCTTTCCCTACGATAGTTTTTACTAAGAACGCGACTACAAAAATGGAAAGTGCAAAACTGTAACATCTACTTTAGTTAAGTTACAGACAAGGCCTGCTTCTAGTTTTGTTCTTTATATTACACAACAAGTCAGTAAAAATATCGAACGAAAATGGCTGCATAAATTTCACCACTTCAATAAAATCATGTTTAAGGGTTTTGGTAGTTTGGAAACAAGTTAACACTGCCCAGAGATGATAACATCAAAATATATTTAATTGAAACGAATGTAAACAGTTCTTGTCAATGATTTAAGACTTTAAAAACCTCATGAGTTTGTTCAACCGGAATTAGATAAACAAAGGGGAGATAATTGGCGGGAAAATAAAAGTTATGAAGTTCTGTGTGGAAATACGCAAGAGCGCATATGAATTAATTGAGAAAATTCAGTTAAAACATTTGTTGTCTTCTTTTTTCTGAAGACCATTTCACCCTTCATAATTATTTACTTTTTATGAACAATAAACCTGTTTACTAATATATGCAGACATGCACAGACACTGCTCTTGGTGGATGTGAAACGTCGGCTCCACCCACAACGTGATAAATGTTCCAAAAAGTTCGATTATATAGAAATAAAATGATAACTACTATTTAAAATGAAATAAATTATAAAATAGGATAAGATAGAATATTTTTACGCATCGTTGATGTCATGACAACGCCATCTGTTTAACACAACAAACTGTTACACTAATATTATAATAGCACCCAAATAGTAACATTTTCTACCAAACCTGATAAATAGACTCATTCTAGCAACATGTCTGCAATAAAGTACTACTTAATAATTACCACCCCACCCCACCTAAGCCATATCACATGGACAAATTTAAAAATTTATTGGTCTTCTAGATTTTAGCACTACTCACTTTGAAGAACTACCCTTAGTGTATTTCATATATGATAAAGTTGTTTGGAGCATATAATATGCTACATCAAAATCGACAAGTAAACAACTATTCTGAAGATACATAATCCTCTTAAATGGTGAAAATGTGAGTTAAAAGAAGTTATTTTGTATCCACAGATTGATGCAAGAATCTTTTACTTTAGATGTTTCTGCCGGGTACCAAGTTTTGTGTGTGTTGCAGTGTCAGAAGACAAGAAATCACGACAATAGACTTTCATTACTGTCAGTGTTCTATTGGGTATAGTAATATGTTTTCCTGTTCTTTTTACATAAAGTTATTTTCCATGAGACAGGCAAATCTATAGGTCACACTGCTACCTAAAACAATGGACCTGTATCTTTACCATTAAAAAATACTAATTTTAAAACCATTCATAAAATTTGGAAAGTCAACCTAATCTGTTGAAACAAGACAGATACAAATAATAAACAATTAAACAATGACAACCACCAGACTACAGATTCAGGTGGCTTGGAACAATCACATTAGGCATGACATATTTTGCTAGGAAAAGTTTCCAAAATCTTTCATAAGTATGTCCTTTGGTGTTTTGATTTGAAGATTGATTTTACATAATAAACTTAAAATTTCTTTTGAATTTAGTATGATAAAGATAAGTCTCAGTTTATATGTTAACAAACAATTGGTTTTATTTTTAGTCTAACCCAGTCATGCAACCATATTGGAGGTTTGCTTTTTGCATTATGTAACAGCTCTGCCAGTAAAAAGCACAATGAAGAAAAGAGCTGTACATCAGAACTTTGTTGGAACTTGGTGGAATTTTCCAAGAACTGCACCACATAAAGCCCAACCCTTGAAAAGTTTGGACCTGTCAAAACCAAAAGTAGGCAGTGAAACATCAAAGACTTCCAGAAGTATGGCTAATTTGACCCTAGACATTCTACAGACAGAACACCTGATTTAAACAGAATCCTGAAAGAGTAATCAAGGGAACCAAGGTTATAGCGGTAATCAAAAGAATGTAATCCAGGGACAAAGACCAGACATGGAAAACAGACATACACAACAAAGAACATAAAGTAATTAAAATCATACATACAAAGTTACAAAAGTAAATGAGCAACTCGGACTCCACTAAAAACTGGGAGCATGGACCAGGTGCGCCGGTAGGGTAAGCGTCCTCTGCTTTTCTAGAAACACCCGCTCACCCGAGTTGCTCATAAAAAGTCAAGTCCGGGGTAGACAAACGAGGGAAGGAAAATTATGGCCCGTTGAACAAATCACCATAACGATCCACGAGTTCATGATAACGACCATAAAACTTCTGTAGTGATGACTTCAATCTTGTAGCAAGATAACCTTGTTCCAAAAGCCTATTTATTAGAGTTCTAGCGCGATACAAAAAGTCTGCATAGTTTCTGCAAGCTCTGGCATAACGTATGAGTTGTGATATGAACACTCATATATCAGGTGATGGCAAGGTTGTGGATGGTTCAGACATTGGGATTCTTGAAATAAAATGCCCATTTTCCTGTGGAGGAATTCCAGTTAACAAGATGGAGATACATCTCAATGATGCCAAGTTCTGCTTAGAGGGGGATCACTCGGGCCACAATTGAAAAGACAACACAAGTACTATGACCAAGTTCAAGGAGAGATGGCAATTATGGGATCCCTTGGTGTGCCTTTGTTGTATGGAAAAATGCTGCCAAGAAAAACATTTTCATAGAGATAATTGAATTTGACGAAGCTGTTTGTCGTGTTATGTTGCCAAAACTTGTTGAATTTTACATGGCAAACATTCATTCAAATATTTATGAACAACATTGTAAGTCAAAAGCTTTCCCCATGAAATGTTAATAACAACAGCTTAAAAAAGACAATACCATTTTATTTACCAAATAAATACAGTTAACTCCTGTATAGCATACTTGTTTGGTTTGGCAGTTCTTTATTGTAAATAGCATTAACTGTTTATCATATAATGATACATAATCTAGCATGTATTAAACAAAGAATTTTGGATCAATCTATCCAAGATCAAGCATCTCTGATATCCAATTCCAGTAAAAAGAATTTACTCTAACAATAAGCGGAGTAACTATGTGGACATTTTACAGAAAAAAACAGAGAGATCTGATTTAAGTAGAATTTGACTTAGTGCTCATGGCTTCTTGAAATCAAAAAGGGTAGATATTTTTTTCAACACCAATAGATGAAAGGCTTTGCCTGACCTGTAACACTAGGGATATTGAAGACGAACAACATTTTGTATCCAATTGTAAAAATCTGTCCGTTAGATCCCAGTTTAAAATAAAATTGTCTATGAACTAAATATTAATATCAATCTAAAAACTGATGATTTTCTTATAAAGTGTTTAAACAGTAAATCTCTTTTGGTATTGACTAATAAGTAATTATATTAGCGATTGTATTTCCATCAGAAGTTCTGTATTGTCATAATCATCATTCATATTATGCATTATTATGTTATACTTTATTATCATTATGAAACTTGGGCCTTTGCCAATTATCATAATTGTGTTCATGCCAATAAAGAATTTGAATTGGTATTTGAATTTGTAATGTTTCAGGACAAATAAGGTAAGCAATTAAGAAGAATAAACTGTACAACAAATTAATAATCTGAAATACATTCTACATTTGTCTTACATGTATCATTTTGCACCAATGGAACATCTAGATTTGTCTACCAACAGCATGCATGAAATATTTTGGTACTAAGAGGTGCTATTGTCAATGGTAAAACACCTTCTAAAATATGATAGTTTTAGTATAACATAATAATGCATACTATGAATGATGGCTTATGGAACAGGGTTATGTTGCTAAAAGATTGAAGTCATCACTACAGAAGTTTTTTGGTCGTCATCATGAACTCGTGGATCGTTATGGTGTATCCATCTGCACCATGAAAACTGATTTATTCAACAGGTCATAGTTTTCCTTTCCTCGTTTGTCTACCCCGGACTTGACTTTTCATGAGCAACTCGGGTGAGCGGGTGTTTCTAGAAAAGCTGAGGACGCTTACCCTACCGGTGCACCTAGTCCATGCTCCCAGTTTTTAGTGAAGTCCGAGTTGCTTTTGTTACTTTGTATGTATGATTTTAATTACTTTATGTTCTTTGTTGTGTATGTCTGTTTTCCATGTCTGGTCTTTGTCCCTGGATTACATTCTTTTGATTACCGCTATAACCTTGGTTCCCTTGATTACTCTTTTGACACGTCCAATACTTCTCTTAACGTGAATACGGAGTTGTGCAATTTCTTGGGTTTGAAAAGTCTCCTCAGTAGTAAACTGATCCTTAATACCTCTGAAAGGCGGGATATTCAATGCACATTGATGTTTGTCAAGTAAGTTAGATATGGTGAATCCTTTATCGGCCATTAAACTATCACCAGGCTCCAGTAGGTCAAGAATACTACTTTCTATTGTCAGTTCACAATCTGATACTTTTCCCTCCAACCAGAGGGTGTGATGCCAACAAGAAATTTCAATGTATTATGGTTTTAATAGCTTAAAAATGTTACACTTTGATTTACAAGACTTGAAGCTTTTTGGATAAATATTTCTGTGCAATCAAAAATGACTCGAGTAGAGGGGTGGCACATTCGAAAAGAATCAGGCATTGTCCTTTGAATAACTGCTTTAGGTGGAAAAATATTCATGACCTCTAACTCAGAATGAATTAAGGTTAATCCAGGTGGTAAAATAAGATTAAAATTTGAAGCTGATATAGAAAACCAATCATCCACATCACCTACGAACAACCCAAGACGAAGTCTCATCATTACTGCTAAACATTGGTCAATAGGTTGTATCCTTGTAGTGGATGATCTTGTCCTGTCCTTACTTGGTGTGTTACCTTCTCCTTTCTAGTATTGCATCCCGGAACTCTTTGCAGATAGATAACTGGAAAAAAATGCTTTCCCTCAAACGGTTTCAAAGTTGAAACAGAAAGTTCTTTCACAATATTGTTACAGTGACTTTCCTACAACCATGGCACTCTTTTGTTACCAATCTGCTGAACAATACAAAGGATTGACAAAGCTATTGGGACATTTAAACTGACCAGTTGCTATTGAAAGTGTTGATTAATACTCACCTATGAATCTTTTCATAGCTAGCTTCTAGTTATTTAAATTTGAAGCAGCTTCCTGGGTTACTCTATTTTTTCATTGGTGAGGGAAGTTCAAATTTAATAAATTATATTTTGTTTTGTATTTTGTTGACAAGGTTGAAAACCATGATTTAGAATAGTATATAAACGTATTTTATCTTAACTACACAGCACAGAAGTCTTATATATAATTATAAAAATGAAACCTCAATCAATATTTATTCCCGCCTTCATAAAACTGGAATAAGCCTACCAAGATGCCCTTTTAGTGGAAATTATGAGATTCATACTAAAGTTAAGGAACAAGTGTTATACAAAATGCAAACAGTTTGAAGTTCATATGAATTACAATTTTTGAAATAGTGCTGCGAGTTTATTTTATTCAATTTTGAGTATGAGTAAGCTTAAAAGTGAATTAAGTATTTTATTAATTGTGAATGATTTCCATTGGAATTATGATGTCCCGGATTAACTGTACTTGTTTTCTTAGTTTGGAATTAAGTATCATGTTAATAATAATTTTCATTTGTGTTATTGTGTTTTAGTGCATTGAGTTTGATAGAAATTATAATTTGGGATTATAAATGCAATGATTTTCAATGAAATTTAAGATCTGGAGTAAGTATTATTTGCATTGAAACTTCTTTGGATTAAGTACAGTTCATTGAATGTATAGCTTTGGATTTAAATGTTGTTTTCCTTGAAATTTCTGTGGATTATTAAAGCGCAATGATTTTCATTCAAATGTAAGAGTTTGGGATTTAGTGCATTTTAAAGTGCAATGATTTTCATTACCGTAAAATGTAATTTGGGATCTAGTGCACTGGTTATATTTAAATTAAAGATTTGGATTAATTATTTTTTTCATTGGAAGTACAGCTTGGGATTGCGTGCAATGATATACATGTAACTGGAATTATATGGAGAATATTTCTTAGTTTTATTTTCATTGTAATTGTTGTTCTGGATTAAGTGCTATGATTTGATTTACAGCTCTGATTTGAGTGTTTTCTGTGAAAAAAATGATTTCATTGGAATTTAGTCCGAATTTCCTCTGACCCTGCAACCCTCCTCTTTTTTATTTGGATATTGATATGTCGGGTTGGGTCGCGACACTTTCATAGACCTTTTCTATTTTATTCTAGGTATACAATTAAATCAGGAAAAGCAACCATCCATCTTGGAGTGCAACCTGGATAACTTATTTAAAAAGCCAAAGAAATATAGTGGGTAGTCCAGTGTAAAATTTGGTCTGCACATCATTGTCTTTTATCTTTTCTATGCCCCAGGTTTTTTTTTGTTGAGCTCCTCCTTCAGCTCTCTCTAATTTCTATCTTTAGTTGGTGATTTTCTATTAACAATGAATCAGGGTCACATTGGGTGCCTACAAAATACATGTATCACAATTCTGATATGATATGAAGAACAAATTCATGGTTATACATTTGTATTTATGTATACCAATACAATTTATTATATGATATGTCATTGCTTATTTAAACTGTATGTCATAAACTGCATTACAAATGCTTTAGATATCATAATTGATCATGCATGAATTGATAGATTATTTTGATGTTAACAATAAGAAATAACGAGGCTATATCCCGTCTTTGGGCATGACCAGCAGAGGTACTAATAGGGTTTTTATTTAGTGAGTCCGAAACCATGTTTTCAAAATTTTGATGAGTCCCTTCATTATATAGACAACACTTTTGGAAATTTCGGTAGGTGCCTTGAGAAAATGATAAGCCAAAGATTTGTCTAGATAAGTTCAGAGTATCCCTGAACCAGAAACTTAATTCAAAGCTATTTTTTAAAGATGCATAGTCAGTCAATTATCTACAACTAACAAGAATCATCATCAATAATTTTGCTTTTTTGAGTTAAAGAACATATTTCCTAAAAGTTTTTAAATTTTAAAACTAGAGTTAAAAAAATAAAATTAACAGACAAATTATAATGATAATTTTCCACATTCTCCGTTTGATGATGGCATTTCAATGTCATCAAAAAGTAGTCATCCGGCAGTTTGATCTACAACATCCATGTTATCAGTATCAAATGAACAATGAGAATGGAAGAAAACAGAAAAATCCTCATGTGCCTGCTCAATCTGTCTTATCATTCAAGTCTGAAACATCCTATGAATGAATATTGTAGGTATAAAAAATATATAAAATAACATTCATAAAGCAAAGTTAAAATTATATTGCCTACTAATCTACATGTAGTTAAAATATGAATTAACCGCGAACTATTTGCAACAAAAGATATTTTAGCTCTGTTCCATCACATTGTCCCCAATAAACACAGGAAAAAATGTACAAAAATCTAACATGCAACAGTCTAAAAATATTTATTTTAAAATTCCCATGGAATTTTGCATTGAAACGGGGAGATAACTCTGCAAAAACATGCATCATAAAAATAATATTCTTGTGCCATTTTTTTTTTTCAAAAGCAACCAAAAAAGATCTAGTAGTAATTCTATAAATAAAAAAGATATGTTTCTAAGGATTGTTAGATTGTTGAAATAACACACCTGCACCATTTGATCTTATAAATTGAATTACAGATGCATTTTAATTATCAAGTACCGGTAAATCAGTTAACTTTACATGTAGATCTAAAAAAAAAAAAAAATTTTAAAATTGAAAATTGATGACCGATTGATCAATTGACAAACTGTATAATTCCTTACTCCAATGACTGATAGAAATATTTATTTATATACATGTAGACAGAAAAGTGAGCAGAACGGATACATAAAGATAGAATTTAAAAGATTGGTTTGAATAAAGGTGCAGATCTTATTATCACTGAACCCTTCTTTCTCCCGCTCTGAAAAAGAGATTGGGACAGAGTATTTTTTCCACAACTGTAAAATACATTGCCATGGTTTTCTCTCAAATAAAATGCTCATTAAAATTGTTTATAACAGGTAAACCAACGATCTGGTTCAACTCATTTTATAAACAAATTATTTCATTATATAGGGGTATATTTTGACTCAAAATATATTGGAAAATATTAGAGGAGGGTGTATTTCTGTACGTCTAGCTATGGCAAGCCATAGTGGACAAAAATGAGTGTTTTCAAATATTAAAAAATGATTTTTTTTAATATTACAAATTCATTTTTTCAATATTACAAATTCATTTTTTTCAATATTACAAATTTGATTTCTAATATTAAAAAAACCTTTTTTAATATAAAAAATTTCATTTTTTTAATATGATAAATTCAATTGAATTTCTAATATTAAAAAAAATTATATTTTTAATATTAGAAATTGATTTTCTAATAAAAGAAAATTGATTTGTTGCATTCAATTACAATTTTATAATATTCAAAAATGTGACTGACTTTGCAATATTACAAAGTGATTTTTTCATATTACAAATTCATTTACTAATATAACAAATCCATTTTCTAATATTACAAATTCAAATTGTAATATTACTAAATGTGTGATATTTTTAAATATTACTAAACGGAATTTGTAGTATCAGAAAATGAACTTCTAATATCAAAAATTGATTTTCTAATATTACTAATTCATGTCTTAATATAACAAATTTATTTTCTAATATTAAAAATTCAATTGAATTTCTAATATTAAAAAAAAACAATTTTAATAATTTAGAAATTGATTTTCTAATATTAGAAAATGGATTTCTTGTATTCAATTACGATTTATTTTTTATATTAGAAAGTCATTTTGTAATATTAAAAAAAAAGTGACTGATTTTGCAATATTGCAAAGCGATTTTTAATATTACAAATTTATTTTCTAATATTGCAAATTCAATTTGTAACATTACTAAATGTGTGATATTTTGCAATATTACTAAATCAGGAATTTGTAATATTAGAAAATGATTTTTTTAATATTACAAAATGAATTTCTAAAAAACACTAATTTTATGTAATTTTAACTTTCAAATTGGCCAAAACTTATTGTAACCGTGTTAGAGCTAAATAAATATTTTTATTATATATATTTTTTTTTTGTATTTTGTATTAAAAAATATTTTGTAATATTACACAATATTGATTTTTGTCCACTTTAGCTCTGTAGCTTTCAAGAGTAAGATTTTTTGTTAATATTTTATCAATTATTTAATCAACAGGTGCAGCATTTGAACATGAAATGTTGATACTTGTGTGTCTGTGGTGTGTTTTGGGGAAGGAGGAGGGATCTAATAACCTTGGCTAGTTGTCTTGCAATTTTCCTATCTTCTCTTTCTTTCTACAATTTACTCTGGATCTTCTCTTTGTAAGAAAAGATGGTAGGAACATTATTTTCATCTTCTGGGTCCTCGCTATGCCAACCATCCACGAAATGAAGAGAACAGATGCGTGTGCTAGTGTTAGGCTCCCAGTCGCACCTGTTCACGGCTTTAATCCATAGAAGGCATTTCCTTCTATTTTTAGGGAACCTAAAAAAACTTATACCGTTGGTTTTTGCTACGTCATTTGCCTTACTGTGGCACAAAAACACACAGCAATTCTTCACCATTTCAGACTGTTTACGTTGTTGCTATGCGTACACCCAACTTTTTTTCATTTTTTTAGTCTCGTGAAATCCGTCTGCATACTAAATTTTCTGTCCCTGAATTATCCTTGTATTTTGTAGGTTTTTTTTCAATTTTGACTTTTCACTAAGCCCTGCAATCTCCGAAACAAAGGTCCTTGTATCTCCTTGTTAGTACAGAGACGAAGGAGCTACCAAGCTCTGTTTCGGAGATTGTAAGCCCTTCTGTAAAACAATTTGTTTACACCAAAACAATGTTCAATGATGAATTAAATGGTGAATGTTTTGACCAACTCTCTTTTAAAACTTGAACTTCCACTTTGACTTTATCTTAACTTTTTAGTCACTTTTAACCACCTTTACTTCAACCTAACTACATGTATATCTACTGTAAGGAAGGCTAGATATACAAAACAGTTAGAAAGAGTAATCAAGGGAACCAAGGTTATAGCGGAAATTAACAGTTTAAGTATTATACATGTATTGAATCTATTGGACACTTAAAACATTGGAATGAGATTTGTGTCTATAAATGATGTGTGGGTGCATACAGTAGATAAGAAACTCGTTTCTAAGCTATGTCAGGTTAAATGATGGAATATTTGAAAATTTAAAAAGAATGTTTTTATTTTGCATTTTTAAAGATGGCTGCCAACTTTTAAAAATGCCGGTCAAAGTTAGTCTTCCATTTCCTCAAAAAAGGTTTTTTAAGTCGAGTTAAATTCATTATTCATATGATTTCTGGTATTGTAATGGTACAAATATATTAAGGATATCTAAATATAGTCGCTTGACGTTGTTTGTTTATGCATGCGCCAATTTTGCCGAAAAAGTTCAAAATGTACGTGCATAAAATTTGTATTTAAGATATGACAATACGTAGGTGCCTTTGTATAGCCGAAATATTGAAAAAAACGGAAATTTTCGGATTTATGAATTTCCCCAATATTTTTAAAATGTGGTAATTTCAACTTATACGGGATATCAATTTAATGAAATTGTTACATATTACTGCGTAACGTTCTAACCTTTAAATGTCAGTAAATTACATGTTTTTGGCAGGCTTTGATTAAAAGAAATCACGGTTTTAGACTTTTTCTCGGAATCTGACTTTACTCGGTTCTATCTTTTTTTTTTTCAGTTTTATAATGAAAATTAAGCCAACATGTACCTTACATTAATTTCATATTTTTTGTTATTATAATGTAATATACGAATGATTTGCATACACTACCAGGGCACATATTATGCAACTTGCAGCCGTGAAAATGGGCATTGGGTTTATTACCAGTTTTGAAAAAAAATACATCTTGATTTGCCCCAAGTTAGATTAACGTGTCATGTCCGGATTATAGAAGGTTGCCAAAGCGGGAAAGTCGAACAAAGAAGGACTACACATATGTCCACCGGATGGTGTATACATCGCACGGGAGTAATGTGGTGCTGATCTTTGGTCATTGTATGAAAAAGGTTGCGAGATTTTCCTCTATCCTCAGATGTCTACTGAACTCGCCTGAAAATAGATATAAAAGTTTACCACAAAGGGAAGGAGGTAATACTTGTGTTCGAGAAGTAAATTGCTCAGGCGATGATAACTGCTAGCGATTATACCAATGCTATATGTATCTGCGAAAGGCAGCTGAAATCACACGAAAGAATACGAGTCAACATAAGATACGTTTCATAAGAGATTTCCACTAATTTGACGTACTCGCCGTAACAAACGTAACTCAACGAAACTCGCCCTAACAGAACCTTATGCGACAGACCGTGAAGGACGGGAGAAATTATTTATAATTAGTGCAGTTGAAAATTGTGGAACCATTCATATCATAACTTTATTAGAGACAACAATATTAAATCTCATATTCTGTGCAGTTCTTCCGATAGGCAGATAAATGCGACAGAACGGGCGGTTCCAGTGATTAAAAAAGTAAGGGTGGCGGGAGAAAAAGCGGGATACAGGGCTATAAATAGCTTGTTTTGTCCTAATTATACATAAAGTTAGAAACTTTTCCAAATAGGGTTTCAACTTTCCACCCCCACCTTCTTCCGGCTCCCCCAGTGCGGAAGTAAATACAAAATGCATATTTTTAATCACAGCTATTTATTTATAGTCTAGAATTAATCATTTATTAATCCTAATGTCGTTCGAATGCATACAGGCTCGAATGCATTTCATATGCACATATTTTTTCTAGAAGTTTTGGATAAGTGTCATTGTTTAAAAGATTTTGTTGTTAATATGTTATGTTGTATGGAATAAAGCACATTTTTTTATGAAGCACGGGATATTTTGTCCCTTTCAAAGACCTCTTGTAGAATCTAAAATGCCGCTAAATGTCAATTTAACTGTAATGTCACTTTATAAACGTCCAATGGCAAGGCAATCGCACCACATCATTTCTCGAGACTTGAGATATAGTATTGAAAATAAATGTGTGTCTAAAGTATTATTTATAATACATTTAACATTCATTTATAGTTGCTATTTTCCTATAAATACGACATGTACACGTTTGTTAGTCTAAATTCCCAGCTGCCTACATCACATGTTTGTCCGCAAAATAATTCAAAGTAAAATTATTGTTTGCAAAGCTCGATCTTTCTGAATGCGAAGTGTCTGCATACGAGTAACCAAATCAAAAATGCGTTTAATTTTAGCACGCTAATCTCCTTTTGAATACTAGTACTCAAGTGTAAAATAAAGTCATGAGTATTATATTTGACTATAGTTATCTATGCAGATTAAAGAGCGTAAACATGTAACGTCTTAGGTAATGCATTCAGGCGCGGATCAAAGGACAGTCGTACCGGGCGAACGCCCTATACGCCAATAATTGGGAAGAATAATTTTATCGGCATAAAATCTTGATTTTCACGAAATCTACATCCAAATTTATGCTGCGAAAGAGCAATTAAACGACATGACGAAACAACAAAAATATTCTAAACCTTAAAGTCACAGGAATAATATAAAATAAATCAGGAAGATTAATAGTTAACAAGCGACTTGTCATTTCATTTGGAGTTCTCTTACATATAATTGAATTTTCTTATGGTAAAAAAGAACTGAAGTTAGCCCAGTGTTTCCATTTCATCTATCCCTTAGTTTGAAAATATAATCACACATTTGTCTCACCTTGAATTCATCTCGAAATATGCAATGGAAGGATAATCAAGGGAACCAAGATTCAAGAAAAAATCAAACGAATATAATCCAATGATAAAGACTTGACAGGGAATGCACACAACAAAGAACATAAATAACCAAATTAACACGTACATAGAAACAATTTTTAAGCAAATAAGCAAGTGGGACTCCATCAAAAACTGGGAGCATGGACCATATGCGCCGGTGGTGTAAGCGTCATCTGCTTTTCAGTGGAGGAAGGCTGACGAAAAAACTATATGACAAACCTGACAACTTTGCCATTGTCACATTGTCAACTATCCATATAGATTTTTCTTGTAAAAGTTATGTAGCGGGATTGGATACTGGATAATACTGGATTGGAACAAGGATTAAACAAATGAGTAATAAAAAAGAGAAATCATCCTTTCGAAAGTTGTACAGACTTCAAGATAACCTATCAGATCGTTATGAGTTCTCTGTTTCAAGAATGACCTTTGCCTTGGTTTTTCTTCCTCTTTACTTTATCGGATTGAACAGTGTCTGTATTGCAACAAGCCGGAACAACTCAACTTTTCAGAGAACCTGAGGTCACCCAAGTTTCGTTGATTTCATCCTGGGGCCTGTTTAACAAAGGAATTGTCTGACTAAGACATGTCATAAGGTGGTCTTAGGATATATCTTTGTCCTAATCTGTATAACGATGGTCTTAAGATAGCTTTGTTGTGCAATTTACACTTCGTCGGTCATACGATTATCCCAATCAATAGACATGTCTTTGGATATCTTCTCTTAACAGGCGTTCCTGCTCTTTTATGCGTGTTATTTCATTTTATTGACTTTCTTGATATTTTTTCATTGTTAGTTTATACGTTTAAGAGTTTTGTGCCCCCGTATTTTTATTTTTTTTACTTAAAATTACAAATGTAATTTTCGACTTTCTTTTCTTTTAAATTCAAAAACGTTATTATTTGGTTACATATTTATATACAAAATATACCAAACCTAAAATGATTTATAAATGAACAAAAACTTTAACCATTTGAAAAACCATTGCTTTTGGGAATTTATACATCCTCCCAAGTAAGGGTTTTGAGTCCACTTTCGCTCCCTTAAACTTCTGACATCACTCATTCATATTCCCTACTTGCGAAGCTCGGGATGCAGCCATATTTTATCCTGTTTTTGCAGAGTTACCTCCCGTAAGAGCAGGTGTAATTTCGAAGTCTCTCTAATCAATGTTCGGATTCGGGTGCAGAAAAAAGAATGAAAATGGAATCCCCAACAGACAAACACAACGGTGTTTCTAAAATTTACAGGGTGTTTCATTTTGTTGGTAGGTTACATAAGGATGATTTTCATCTGTATCCCGGATAAAGAAAATTTATGGTAGGGTCAGTAGAACGAGAAATTCCCTTTTGACTTTCGAGATTTTCTAAAGTATCGTCGATATCGGATGGAAAACCTTACGTGTTCCGAATAGACACTTGCTCCAAAGGGCGATAAATGTTGACAAATGTTGGTCCGCAAGTCGGGAATTTAGCGGGTATCGTCCAGCGCCATCTAGTGAGTTTCCTAATTTAACCCGGATCCAAAATCCAATCAAATCACTCGTAATAGAAACTCTTCGATATAACTTACAAAGTGGCTACACATAACGTCATTTTATTTTCAGTAAAGACTCTACACAGAATCAATAGTTATCATTTTTGCACATATTGCATCATTTGTGACATCATACAACTTTCATTTACTATATCGGATCGTCCATTACCTCGTATTATTGTTTACCTTTCCACAGACATTTTATGTTAAATCGATTTTCATTGGTGCTTCTCACCCGGAGAAACAACCAATCGGAATTGGCTGGACGATACCCGCTAAATATGAATGAGTGATGTCGGGGGTTTGAGGGAGCGAGATTGGACTCAAAACCCTGACTTGGGAGGATAGAATTTACAATGATATCAAATATATTTTGAATTTTAAACTTTATATGACACGTAGAAATTAATGACCTTTGATTTGTAATATTATTGTTTATGACATGATTATATAATTAAATTAGAAAAAATATGTTCATAATGGTGTCGATCTTATTATTCGAAAATATTCCTTTTTATGAATTAAATTTTCATTGATACTCATTACAGCTCCAAAAGAACTCACGGATTTAATTGTACAAATTATCGTTGGGACTTGTATTGCTGTAATACTGATTGTCATTGTGGTTGTCGTCGCTTTTATGTTTAGACGAAGATGGAAGGCAAACAAAAGAGGGCGATTAGTATTATGTATATGTAATCTTATGAAGCTGTAGAAATCAACAATGGCATTATAGGAATTAATGAATGCCGACAAATGCATTACTTTCAGTAGCTTATCTTTTTATGCTAACAGACATAATGAGTATTAAATGTGTTTCTTTGTTTGATTGGGTTTTGTTTAAAACGAAGAGAAAACAATTCCTGTAGCAAAATGAAAGCAAAACGTATTGTAACTGCAGGTGTGCGGTAGTTTCGTGTTAGTAACTGTTTGTTTTACATAATCGGACTTGCACTAATAACCTAATATAGTTCACTGCAGATGGAAATCAATTCTATTTGCACATTATTCGATGTATGAGGTATAGAATAATTGTAAAAAAATCGTTGTACATGAAACTTACAAAATATTCGGAAACAGTAGAAATAGTTAGTGGTCAGAAAAAAATATTAATTCACAACGTAATAGACTGTTTTGTTTTAACTGTTTTTCTCATGACGATTCTCATGACGATAAATAGATTTGATCTTGGATATGAAAGATCCACACCTTATTTTTTATTATCGATTTATTATCGTAAGCTATGTTGCTCAGGGAAACGAAGTCCCATTTCAACCAGCACAATGTATAGTTTTATCGTTCTATGATTTACGAAAACTTTTTTTTTATTATTTTTATCTCTTTTTTTTAAATTTCAATCATGTATCTATTTAATTTTATTTTTGGTTAATTAATTATTATAATTTTTTTATTATATTATATATTATGTAGCCTTTTTAGTTTGTATAGACACACATGTTCCGATTTTATTTGAGGTTAGTACATTGTAATAATTGTTTTAGGAATCATGAAAGTGCTTGCAATGAACCCTATCCTATTCAACAAGTCAGGAAGAATATAAACAGAGGGGCTAAACGTCAAGAAATAAGTGATTTTTATGGTCAACGATTTGGAAGAGTAATCAAGGGAACCAAGGTTATAGCGGTAATCAAAAGAATGTAATCCAGGGACAAAGACCAGACATGGAAAACAGACATACACAACAAAGAACATAAGTAACTAAACTCGTACATACAAAGTAACAAAAGTAAATGAGCAACTCGGACTCCACTAAAAACTGGGAGCATATACCAGGTGCACCGGTTGGGTAAGCGTCCTCTGCTTTTCTAGAAACACCCACCGAGTTGCTCATAAAAAAGTCAAGTCCGGGGTAGACAAACGAGGAAGGAAAAACAATGACCTGTTGAATAAATCAGTTTTCATGGTGCAGATGGATACACCATAACGATCCACGAGTTCATGATGACGACCATAAAACTTCTGTAGTGATGACTTCAATCTTGTAGCAACATAACCCTGTTCCAGAAGCCTATTTGTTAGAGTTCTAGCGCGATACAAAAAGTCTGCGTAGTCTCGGCAAGCTCTGGCATAACGTATGAGTTGTGATATGAACACTCCATAAGCAGGAGCCGAAGGGATGTTGCCACAGATGAAAGGAAAGTTAACAATTCTGAATGAAAAGTCATCACGTTTGTCGTAAAGTTTGGTCAATAGTTTTCCTTTACCATCGATTTCTAAGTGTAGGTCAAGATATGAAGCTGACTTCACAGTGTCTGTCGTATCCTTTATCTCAAGTTCTTTTGGGTAGATGCGATGTATCAAATCCGCGAAATTAGGATTGCTTAAAGATAATAAGTCATCTATATAGCGGAAACTGAGATTGAAGGATCTAGCCAAACGATATTCTTTCTTTCTGATCAGATCAGATCAGCTATAAAGTCAGCCTCATAAGAGTGAAAGAATAGGTCAGCAAGAAAAGGAGCACAATTTGTTCCCATTGGAATGCCGACCATTTGTTGAAAAACACGTCCACCACACTGGACAAATATGTTGTCGATTAAAAATTCCAGCATTTTGTAAGCATCTTCCTCTGTATATTTGGAAGATGATTTGAAATTATTTCTTACAAAGTATGAGGAATCTCTACCAAGAACTATATAGTTGTGTCCAGGTGTACCATCTTTTTTTTTTAGAAAAACAACGATGTATAATGTTTTTAAGTCGGGATTTTAACTGAGTATGGGGAATAGAAGTATACAGTGTTGAAAAGTCATAGGTTTTAATGCTATTATATTCAGATAATAGTCTTGAATTGATTGTCTCCAAAAGATCTTTCGAATTTTTCAGGATCCACATTGAATTAATACCACTACGGGAGTAACAGGTGTTGTGGTAGGACTGTAGACCCTCTTTGACAGTTGTGAGTATAGAAGTTAAAAGTTTTGAAAGAGGTTTTGTGGTACATTTTGCAGATCCAGCTATGAAACGCTGTTTGTATGGATTCTTGTGAAGTTTTGGAATCCAGTACATAGACAGTAAATCACAATCATCGTCCTTGGTAGAGAGACCAAAAGAGGATAGCACAGATTTATGGTTTTCCACAATCACTTCTTTGAAGAGAGTGGTAGCAGTGTAGGTCTTATCACTGCTATTATTTTCTACGTCTACCTCTGATAATAAACATTGGATATAAAACGTTTTGCAGACAAAAACAATGTTGTTTTGGACAACCGCATCGTGTGAATTCTACGTCAATGCCTCTTAGAGACAGAGGAGATTACTGGCAAAATGACCCAACTGTCTTCAACAGATAACTTCAACAACCAAGAAGCAATCTACGATAAAAAAAAACCCAAACATTGAATTATAGAACAATTATATTGTCCAAGATTTTGTAGAATTTTTTTTCTCTCAATTTCAAAATAACCTGCTTCAGTCGAAAATAATCAACTAATCAGAAGCTTTTTTTCAAATCAAATAACATTGCTGAAAAAAAAACCTGAGGATTTGATGATAAATATAGAAACAATAATCATATAAATAGATATTTATTATAATTTATCGGTAATTTTTTAGATGTTGCAATGAGAATAGGGCCAGCTGCGGCCTGCCCTGTTGTGTCGTTAATTGAAGACCAATGGGTGGCCTTGGGTTGACAATTTTACTTCGGGTGGGGTTGTTGTCTCTTTGACACATTCGTCGTATCCATTCTTGTTATTAATGAATTTATGGACCTTTATGTACATTTGTATTTAAATTAGAAAAAAACAACAATGTCATCCTCGTTACTTTTAGGAGTCTTATATCATGTGATATGCATAATAAAAGTTTTCAAAATGTGTATAGTATATCATGTAATTGACGATTTAATTCATTTATGTTTGCAATTTCTAAACAGTGCAGTTAAGAATGGTTACCTTGACCTTGTATTGCATGAGATGACAGTAAATTATGATACCACGCTCACTTCACCCTATCTATAGGTCGTCAGATAAAGTTGTAAATGCAGCCGTTGAAAAGAATTCCCATTGATTCATTAAATTCACTGCATTCCCCTTGGTCGTGATGAGAACGACAGACACAAGTGGTGCGAATATCTCTAAGGATACATTGTAAACTCAGATATAAAATGGCATATATTTATTTCGTACAACATGTTTATATTATGCATGTTATATCAAACAACAATGATTCAATATACTTTCAAAATACAATTAAACAAGTAAACAAAATACAATTTGGCGTTTCGGGCAATACACCAATGCTTCCGATATGCATTTAACTGTACTCGTACAATACATATCTTTTATTAAATCAATGCTTAAATTCTCAATATGGGCCTCTGTCGCTCAGCCTTTGGCGCTGAGAGTGTCCTGAGAATGCACATTCCTTGTGTACGTTAAGTTAAGGTAATAAGGAATGAAATAACAAACCGAGCAGACATCCGAATCTGTCAGGAAGGGTTATCCCCAAACATTGTGAATGTAAGTGTAAAGTAAGAACTCTATTAAGTAATAGTAAAATATAGTGGGAGAGTTGAGCGCTGGCCCAGCCTAGTACCCAGTTCTTACTTTTCCACCCGACTTGGCACAACCTTCGTGAATTGATAAATGTATCCAGTTTTGTTCTGAACATCGAAACGATTCACGAGACAAGGGCTTATATCTAAAGGCTTATACCAATTAGCTTATACTTATAGGCTTATACCCAAGGGTTTATACCGAAAGGTTTATACCTGTTATCCCAAAAAATTAGCGCCGCCTAATATTTCGGGTGAATTATCTGGAACAATAAATGAATGGAACATCCATTTACAATACCCAAACGAGTGGTGACATTGCTGATGCCAGGTAACGTAATGAGTGTTCCCCAAATTATTTCAATATTTTATGCAGTAGATAAGAGATTACGTCTTTGATATTGTGACAATATTGCATTTTTAATTACACATTTGCCAAAGAGCCTCAATAATATCTATCTATATTAATTGTGTTCTCGTACCAGCCTTTACTGCAAACAAATAAAGAGTCATCATCTGATGTACCGCATTTACGTCTATATTCAATGTAGCTGTTCAATTGAACATAAAGACAAATAATTTTGTATGTCTCAAAAAGTTCACTTAATCACAACACCATTCCGAAAGACATCAGTTTTCGACACTTTTAGACGAATATTCACTTGCGTATCGGATACAACCCTAATGTCGCCCACTGTCAAATTGCAGGAAGGCTCAAACGAATGTCTACAAGTAAATTCTGCACATCTTAAAAAACCAAAGAACGCAGTGACACACGCTGTAGCTAAAGTAAAGTCCATATGTTTGTTGAAAATGTTATTCTCAAAATGTTTGTGTAATTAGACAAAACATCATATGTTCATATGTTATTGGTAACTTTTGGTTAACACTAATACAACCACTTTCCTTAATACCTATAATGATATTTTCTAGCCTTAATAAAGAATTACCAAGTATATATCAACTAATGGATTACGGTTATACATAAAAATACAAAAATAACGAATTCCAGCTAAATATAGCTTAATGGTAGAATGCTTCAAATTTAACACAGAATGACAATTTGACGCAAAATGAATTAAGATATCCTCTGAAATGTGGCTTAAAAACACGGTTTACCTCCTGAGCCGGGAATAATTTGGAATTCATAAACTGAAATAGGCACTTAAATCCTGATAAATATACACTGCGTGTAGTATAATTGATACTACTATAAACACATGCTCTTACTGTGGTAGCTCTTTGCACATATCAGAGATGTGTCAAGCTATGTTTTCCCAGTTAAGTACTGTTCATGCGTTTAGATCTACTGAGCAGACTAAGGCACCGTCGATCGCCTCTAAGCAGAATGACACCGACAGATACGGTCGTACAAAATTGTTTTTTCAAAGGTAAAGAGGTCTGTAACCATATTTTAGCCGGCTACTGTGCCAGGGGTAATCTTTGTTGTTATGCTCATGTTGAAGATTAATCAAGGGAACCAAGGTTACAGCGGTAATCAAAAGAATGTAATCCAGGGACAAAGACCAGACATGGGAAGCAGACACACACACAACAAAGAAAGTAACTAAAATCATACATACAAAGTAACAGAAGTAAATCAGCAACTCGGACTCCACTTAAAACCAGGAGCATGGACCAGGTGCACCGGTAGGGTAAGCGTCCTCTGCTTTTCTAGAAAAACCCACCGAGTTGCTCATAAAAAGTCAAGTCCGGGGTAGACAAACGAGGAAAGTAAAACCATGACCCGTTGAATACATCAGTTTTCATGGTCCTGATGAATGCAGATGGATACATCATAACGATCCACGAGTTCATGATGACGAACATAAAACTTCTGTAGTGATGACTTCAATCTTGTAGCAACATAACCCTGTTCCAGAAGCCTATTTGTTAGAGTTCTAGCGCGATACAAAAAGTCTGCGTAGTCTCGGCAAGCTCTGGCATAACGTATGAGTTGTGATATGAACACTCCATAAGCAGGAGCCGAAGGGATGTTGCCACAGATGAAAGGAAAGTTAACAATTCTGAATGAAAAGTCATCACGTTTGTCGTAAAGTTTGGTCAATAGTTTTCCTTTACCATCGATTTC
Organism: Perna viridis; assembly: GCA_037379345.1. NCBI lineage: Eukaryota > Metazoa > Mollusca > Bivalvia > Mytilida > Mytilidae > Perna > Perna viridis. Next base: position 5,190,918 of record CM074511.1, on the reverse strand, counting down.
TAAGTGTAGGTCAAGATATGAAGCTGACTTCACAGTGTCTGTCGTATCCTTTATCTCAAGTTCTTTTGGGTAGATGCGATGTATCAAATCCGCGAAATTAGGATTGCTTAAAGATAATAAGTCATCTATATAGCGGAAACTGAGATTGAAGGATCTAGCCAAACGATATTCTTTCTTTCTGATCAGATCAGATCAGCTATAAAGTCAGCCTCATAAGAGTGAAAGAATAGGTCAGCAAGAAAAGGAGCACAATTTGTTCCCATTGGAATGCCGACCATTTGTTGAAAAACACATCCACCACACTGGACAAATATGTTGTCGATTAAAAATTCCAGCATTTTGTAAACATCTTCCTCTGTATATTTGGAAGATGATTTGGAATTATTTCTTACAAAGTATGAGGAATCTCTACCAAGAACTATATAATTGTATCTAGGTGTACCATCTTTTTTGGAAAAACAACGATGTATAATGTTTTTAAGTCGGGATTTTAACTGAGTATGGGGAATAGAAGTATACAGTGTTGAAAAATCATAGGTTTTAATGCTATTATATTCAGATAATAGCCTTGAACTGATTGTCTCCAAAAGATCTTTCGAATTTTTCAGGATCCACATTGAATTAATACCACTACGGGAGTAACAGGTGTTGTGGTAGGACTGTAGACCCTCTTTGACAGTTGTGAGTATAGAAGTTAAAAGTTTTGAAAGAGGTTTTGTGGTACATTTTGCAGATCCAGCTATGAAACGTTGTTTGTATGGATTCTTGTGAAGTTTTGGAATCCAGTACATAGACGGTAAATCACAATCATCGTCCTTGGTAGAGAGACCAAAAGAGGATAGCACAGATTTATGGTTTTCCACAATCACTTCTTTGGAGAGAGTGTTAGCAGTGTAGGTCTTATCACTGCTATTATTTTCTACGTCTACCTCTGATAATAAACATTGGATATAAAACGTTTTACAGACAAAAACAATGCTGTTTCGGACTTTGTCTGCTGGTACGACAACATACTTGTCATGTATAGTAGACAATGTTTTTGCTACATCGGGGTCTTTGAAAACTGATGTAGCTTTGGCACTCATTGACCTACTTAAAACCTTCATTCGTTTCAAAATTAAAGACCTCACGGCCTTTAACCACTCTGACAGAGAATCAATGTCTTCTTGTTCTCGTTTTATCCATTTTCTTGCATAGTCCTCGACGGCATTCATAAGAACTTTAAAGTTATAATTCCAATTTACGGAGCGTGGTTCACGGTACTTGGGACCTTTAGAAAGGATATTACGCAGAGATTCGTTTTCGATAATGGTTAAATCTCCCGTAACGACGTGACCAGAAGGACCATATTTGAATGGAGAGGTTTTACAAGAACAGTCAGGTGGTTTAGTCTTGAAGTCCTCAATCTCGAGGTTCTGCAATAGCCTTTTATAATTGAAAATTTTGGATGCGATGGGTGAAGTATAGGAATATGAAATAATTGGTATGGATTTGTCTTTGAAATATGGGGGAATTTTGTTGGTAACGTTTTTGTGATGGAGGATGTTAGCCAAATTAATTGCATCTATACCTTTGTTGACAAACGGTAGTGGAAGAGTGACCGTTTTTCTTCATCTTGACTTTTCACACAAACCGGGTTAAAGAGTCTGTGGAAACCAATATCCAAAATGATGGCAACAAGTCTGTATAATGATGACGTGGGGTCAGAAACAGGAGTGTCAAGACTTGTTTTGTAAAGGGAGTGTAGTAGAGTGAGAGGTATAGAATAAAGTTCGGTTCTAATGTGATGATGTCCAAGAGGTTTTTGTATGAAAGGAAGGAGACTATCTATGGAGATATCATGTAACTTAGGTGACGTATAGTGGCGATGGCCATGACTCCTTTCCCGTCTTGGATTTTTGTCAAATAAATTCATCACATTTATGTTATTGTTATATTGGCTTGAAAGGTTTCCTATACTTTTGATGTTGTCATTGCATCCGTAAGGTGTTGCAGTACCTAGTCTGCGTATCCAGTACTCCTCTCTTTCCCTACGATAGTTTTTACTTAGAACGGGACTGTTCGTAGGATGGTAAATTTTTTCTAAAATACGAACTTTCATGGAGAGGATTGAATGATCTTGTTGATTAAAGTGTTGATAAATTGTCGGGAATTTGGTGGTGTTAATTCCCGAACGATGACCGCACATTCTTTTATTTAATCGTTCTTGCGTTTCTCCGACATATATTAAACCACATAAGTTGCGTTCTAATCCATATATTAAGTTTGTTGATTTGCAACTTAAGTCATCGTGACTTCTTGTATGGAAGGTTTTGTTTGTAAGGGAACTGGAGAAGTAAGAGTCAGTTATAAGTTTGTTGCATGTTTTGCAATTTTTAATACCTCACTTTGATATGGTACAATGTGGTTCGTCATCAATGTAGTCAAATATATCGTCTAAAGTGATGGAACATGGTTTGATAATTTTAAAATAGTCAGTAGTTTTGTACTGGAATAGATGGTCTGCAGACTGAACGTGTGATTGGGTACTTTTAGTTGAATTGGTCGGGGCACTTTCCGTACCAGATGTGAGTGTGCTAAGATTCCCATCTGGGGACACCACATACTTACAAGACAACAGAGTGTCCGATCTGCTGTCAGGTTCGGACCTTTTTATACTGGGCGACATCCGAGCCAGTTTTTCTTTCATTCCTCTTGTTAAAACCATTAATTTTAAAAATTGTATTACTGGGTTGATGATACCCTCGGGGACAAAATTCACCAGCAGAGAGATTAGGATTGCCTCCTGACCTTAACAAATTCGTAAAATTGCTTCCTTTTAAGAACTTTTTAAAACCACATTTCAAGAGATGACAAACCAAGCATCTTGTCTTTTGACATTGTACATAAATGCAAATGGATCAGGATAGCCTTTATTGTTATATTCCAACCATCTATGTGCATAGGGTGCTTCAACCTCCACTTTAGTTCTTACATTGATAACAAAAGATTAATCTCAATTTCTAAGTAGTCTGACTTGATCGTAGTTTTCTTTCTTTTGTAAGTTTTAAGTTTGTATGTTTTTTGCTGTTTTTATCTGTATTTCCCAGTTTATTTATATAAAAAATATGTTTAATAGTCTTTTAGAATAGTTTTTAGAAATCTTTTACAGAAATAAAAAAATCTTTTTACACTGTTTTGCACAAGGTAAGTTGTGTGATGGCAGTGTATTTTATGTTGTGATGCATACTAAAACTGTAGGCCAAATAATACGCAAGAAAACGGATCAAATGAGAACAAGAAGACATTGATTCTCTGTTAGAGAGGATAAAGGCCGTGAATTTGAAACAAATGAAAGTTTTAAGTAGGTCAATGGGTGCCAATGCTACATCAGTTTTCGAAGACCACGATGTAGCAAAAACATTGTCTACTATACATGACAGACATGTTGTCGTTCCAACAGACAAAGCCCAAAACAACATTGTTTTTGTCTGCAAAGTGTATTACATCCAATGTTTATAAACAGAGGTAGACGTAGAAAATAATAGTTGTGATAACACCTATACTGCCACTACACTCTCAAAAGAAACAGATAGTGGATAACCATAAATTTCAGTGTACTTTCCCCTTTCGGTCTCTCTACCAAAGATGATGATTGTGATTTACCGTTTACGTACTGGATTCCTAAACTCTACAAGAATCCATACAAACATCATTACATAGCAGGATCTCCAAAATTTACCACCAAACCTCTTTCAAAATTTTTAACTTCTATACTCACAGCTGTGAAAGAGGGTCTCCAGTCTTACCACACACTTGTTACTCCCGTAGTGGTATTAATTCAATTTGGCTCCCGAAAAATTCGGATGATCTTTTGGAGACCCTTAATTCAAGATTATTATCAGAATATAATAACATTAAAAACTATGGTTTTTCAACACTGTATAATTCTATTCCTTCTACTCAGTTAAAATCCCGACTCGAAAACATAATACATCGCTGTTTCTCCAAAAAATATGGTACAACTAGGTATAATTATATAGTTCTTGGTAGAGATTCCTCATACTTTGTAAAAAAATAATTCAAATTCATTTTCCAAATATAGGGAATAAGATGTTTTCAAAATTTTTTTTATCGACAATATATTTGTCCAATGGGTTGGACGCGTTTTTCTACAAACGGTCGGTATTTCAATGGGAACAAATTGTGCTCCTCCACTTGCTGACCTATTCCTACACTCTTACCAGGCTGGCTTTATAGCTGATCTGACCCGAAAGAAAGGACATTGTTTGGCTAGATCCTTTAATCTCAGTTTCCGCTATATAGATGACGTACTATCGTTAAACAATCCTAGTTTCGGAGACTTGGTACTTTGCATCAACCCCATAAAACTTGAGATAGAGGATACTACAGACACTGTGAAGTCAGCCACATATCTTGACCTACACTTAGAGATCGCTGGTAAAGGAAAACTATTGATCAAACTTTACGACAAACGTGATGACTTTTCATTCAAAATTGTCAACTTTCCTTTCATCTGTGGCAACATCCCTTCGGCACCATACTCTTAGGTTATGCCAGAGCTTGCCGTAACTATGCAGACTTTTTGTATCGCGCTAGGACTCTTACAGTTAGGATTTTGGGACAGGGTTATGTTGCTACAATATTAAAGTTATCACTACATAAGTTTTATGGTCGCCGTCATGAACTCGTCGATGGTTACAGTGCATCCATCTGCATCATGAAATCTGATTTGTTCATCGTGTCATAGTTTTCCTTTCCTCTTTCGTCTACCCCGGACTTGACTTTTTATGAACAATTCGGCGGGTGTTTCCAAAAATGCAGAGGATGCTTACCCTACCGATACATCTGGTCCTTGCTCCCAGTTTTAAGTGGAGTCCGAGTTGCTCATTTGCTTTTGTTACTTTGTATGCAGTATTTTAGTTACTTAATGTTCTTTGTTGTGTATGTCTATTTTTCCATGTTTGGTCTTTGTCCCTGGATTACTTTCTTTTGATTTCCGCTAGAACTGTGGTTCTCTTGATTACTCCTTCATGTGTATACCACTGCACCTTATTTAATATTTTCACATTTTTATCAACGGATTAAGTATTGTTGTTTGTTTGATCATACAATTTGTTTTGTTTTCAGTTTGGCATTTGTTGTGTTTGGTATTGTTGTGGTGTGGGTGTTAGTTTTGTCCAGTTCTGTAGCTAACTTCCCCTAAACCAAAAGATCAATGGCTCTAGACGACACTCATTAATTGTTGTTGCGTTTGACGAGGTTAATTCCATGAGGATATGTGGTAGAATCTGGTACGGACTATAATGCCAAGACAAGTAAAACTGACTGTAACGTTTATTACAAGAGTAAAAGCGAGCTCTCTGAACATACAACATGTTCAAATATATATACTATTCAATTATATAAGACACATCTATCAATCTTGACCTCTAGGTACAATTGCATTTCTCCTGACTCGCTCACAACCTGTTACGCTCTGGAATATTATTATTTGTATACAAGTATTTTTTGACCTCTAGGTATAATTGCATTTCTTTTGACTCGCCCACCACCTGTCACGCTTCCCGAATATACAACATGATCATATATATATACCATTCAATTATATAAGACACATCCATCAATCAATGTGAATCTGGACATAAACACTCCATGTGTCCAGTCCACCCGTACATGTTTACCCGTAAATGCATATAATTCAATTTATAGTTTTACATAGACAATATTAATTCTTAAAGTCATTATACATTCCTCCCTTCCTCAACAATAACAATTTAATCAATAATGTCTAAGTACTGTCCTATCATATGTAAATGGTTATTCACCAGGGCATTTATGAATTTGTGAAAATTTAGATCAAAGTCAAAATTTTGCAAACCCAGTACTCTGGTAGGTCATTCTTCCGGTCAAAATTGTGGTTTTCACCAATAATTCTGTAAAATAATCTTAAAATCGTCATATAGGAAATAAAATTGTCTTTCAGAATTTATAAATGGCTATTGATTGGGGCTTGTAAATTTGAATGAAATTAAGATCAAATACAAAATTTTGTTCACTGCCCGAGTGAATTTCAAACCCTTCCGTTCATATTTTTGGTAGCTTAATAACATTGATTTCTAATCATTTTTACACGAGTAGATTGATATTGTCGATACCTTTTAGAATCCGTTTAGATTTTGATTCTAGGTGTAGTATTTTTTTATATATGACCTTTGAAAGTATCAAAAACCCTTCCGTGTTATAGACCTAGAAAAGGGTTAGATCTAAATTGTGTAACCTGTACCCGTACCATACCAACTTTTTCGCGTACCCAAATGATGTTTTGCAAAAATGTTCATTCTTAAGGTATGTTAAGAGCTGAAAATTGCATGAGATGTGGAAAAGTCCTTTTCGATTCCTTTCTAGTCAAGAAATTGATGTATATTTTTCCTAATATTTTTTGTTTGATCGGTTTTCTGATTTCAAAAGGTCTAAAATGTGTGACCGGAAGTTACCGTACCAAACTTGACTATTTCTCACTTTTTTGTCCGAAATTTACGTTTTTCTGATAACTGTAAGGATTAAAATTTCACCAAAAGACTTTGGGTAAAGTTTTGACAGATTTGATATTGTTTTAAAAAAAGAATAGATTGGATCTGAATTCCGTACCGTCCATAGCGTTAATCGCCGTACCAGCAAAGAATGGATACGATCTTATTCAGGATGAAAAAGGAAATCTGATAAACAGAGTCTTGTGCGAATTCAAATTTATTTTTAATTAAAATTTTGATAATATTATGATGTTCAAATGTCAAATATGCACTAAAATTGTACAGGGAAAAAAAATATCGGACTTTGATTTTGGGTACGGGAATTTCGGGTTACTCATTTTAGACCTTTTGAATGCTCAAATTGAATAAAATCATTTATTTTTGTTCGCAAAACATTTTAAAGATAATTAATTCTAGCCTTACCATGGTGTCATTTTGTACTTGTGTACCAACTTTCAGCAATAATGAAGAAATTGGCAAAATAGTATTTGGGTACGGGGAAAAGTTGGTACGTGTACGGATGTGGGTTACACATTTTAGACCATATCCTAGAAAACTGATTTCCGGTTGTCAAAAAAGACAAAAGAACCCAACCGTAGCCGTAGGGAAATGGACAAATATCTGATAAAAATACCGAAAGATGTCAAACCAGAAACGAAGCAAACGAGTAAAACAAAGTCGTTGAGACAATCAACAATCGAATCTCTACAGGTGTAAAATTTAAAGGATATCATTATTTCGAGAATCTGGGCATAGGCTAGCTTAAATTAAAAGCACATGCATCAGTCGCTTGTTTCTGTCTACTCTACGTGGGGGAAATACAATCTAACAGGGGTCGACTATCAATGCCAATATAGAAGGCATTGATAGTCGACCCCTGTTTGATAGTAGTTCCCCGCATAGACAGAAACAAGCGCCTGTGCTTAAAAGCATTTTTGACAATAACAGGCGAACATATAAATACATGTAGTTCAAATATAGGAAAACAATTATTAATTTTGTTATTTTAGTGCTAAAAATCCTGATTTGAAGAGCCTAGCAGCAGTAATCCACCACATCTATGACTTTTTTATATATACTTTTGTTTTTTTTTCAGGGAGTTGTTGTAGTTGAAGAAATAAGGAGATTGAAATCCAAGTTGTTGTTAGAAAGCACAACAAAAGAAGAATTGGTAGAAACACTTGATAAATTAGGTCAGAAGATACCACCTAGACATGTAATGCTAGATACAAAAATAGGTAATACTTCCTCATTTTATATGGAGTAGGACTTGCCTATTTCAGCGAGCACTGTGATCATTACCATATGGGTACCGTCTGTGTTAGACTCATAAAAATAGTAAAGGACAATTTAAATGCTAAAAAAATTAAAGTTACAATGACTAGGAAAAAAGTAAGAAAAGAATGCACAAAAACTGAAAACAATTAAAAAAAAACTGTATCTTGAATGCGTCCTAGCATAATTGTGTCATAAAATTTTCCCCATGGTTAAATTTTCATCCGTGGAGAACCCAGATGTATTAATAGAGGTTTGCAATATGTATAAAAGGATGACCCATCTTGTTAGTAGAAATAAATAGCAAGCTGTGCTTTAAGCCCATATTGCACCTGTTGCCCTTTTAACTTGTCCTTATGCTTTTAATGAATATATATGATCAACTAGAAATACTGTGAGCCCAGTCAAATACCCTCCACCCCACCCCCAAAAATGTAAATTAAAAATGCAAAAAAATTTAGCACTATCAAGGCTATCCCAAAGTTTAACTAAGATTGTTGTCTTTTTTGTTTTTTGTTGGATTTTTCACCCATACATTTCTATCTTGTTCAAAACACACTTTTCTGACAAGGTTACCAAGTACCTTTTACATTTATTAAGGCATACACATTTATACATATTGGAAGGGAGCTTACTTAAATAGATATGAACAATTCACCAAAGTTTCATAAAAGTTGGTGAAAGTGTTTTTGGGTTATTGTGCGAAAACTTGGAAGTCCCTCTTTATTTTAAGTATAAAAATTCATAACATAACAATTAATCTGAAATTTATAAAAATCAAAAGGGAGCTTACGTCAATAGATATGAACAATTCACCAAAGTTTCATATAAAAGTTGGTGAAAGTGTTCTTGAGTTATTTTCCAAAGTGTTGATGACAAATGGATGGACAACGTGTATGTCACAACCATGTATCCATGGTTTTGGGCATCACAAATAAAATCCTGACTTCAAAAGTTCCAGTGGTATAATTATTTTTAAATTCACTCTGGCGACTCTAAACAGCATGTTTACAAAGATCTAATTACCTTGATTTGGCTTGATTCTTTGATACTCATAACAGGGAAAGTAGTGAATAAAATGAGGAAACATGAAGATGGAGATGTACGAAAAGCTGCCAGGCGGGTGTATGTAAAATGGAAGGACCATTTTGTCAGCCATGCTGAACGACCTGTTATAGAAGTTATATGTGATACTAAAACAGAGAAGATGAGAAGTGCTGGCAAGAAATTTTTGGCGGAGGCCTTGTATCTAGAGGTAAATATAGGTTACTTGCTTGCTATCAACACTTTATGATTTAATAGTATCAATGATGTTGAAATAAAAGACAAACTCAAAAATGGAACTAATTAGGTGTCAACTTTCAGGGTTTTGTTAGTGAAGTCCATGGTGTTTAAAGCATTTATATGGTTTGAGTATTATCACATTGTAGAATTGCAAATAGTTCCTCAAGTTTATAGCTTTTCAGTTGTTAAATAGATGTATTGAATATATTCGAGGCAAAAAAGATCAAATTGAGAAAAATGATGTGCCACCCATTGCCTGATTCTTACACAGAATGGTATTTAAATGTTCTATAGATACCTGTTCATCTATGTACCATGTTCTCTTCTTATTGTGAAGTAAGAAGTTAATTGTCTTGCTCCATGTCATTGTGGGGTTTGATTTTGAAATACAAATATATGTTCATGTCATATGATCTTATATACTGGTGTATACATGGTATCCAACACACAAAGACATGTATAAAAAGTTGGGGAAAATTAGAGTTCTTAATTCATCAAAAACGTAGTGTTTTTCTTTGTATATTAATTTTAATATTATTGACAGGAATCACACAGTTTACCAGATGAAATTGAAAGAGAGGCATTCTACCACTTTAGAAGGCTAATTAATTATGATTATCGCAAGACAATGAGAACATTAGTGTTTACATTGAAGAGTAATGAAGATATAAGAGAGAAACTGAAATCAGGAGAACTTAAAGTACCAGACTTTATACAAACTTACAAAAAGTGATTTTTTTTTTGTATATCCTTAGGTACATTGATCTCAGGAAAAAATGGAATCTGTGATACTCAATTAATATTTTAACAATCTTGTGCATCTAAAATGCAGATTCATTTTTGACATTGCAAAATTATGACAATTTCATATGTTGTACATTCATTATAAGCATGTTCTTGTAAAAGATGATAGTATTGTCATTTGTCCAGTATGTATACTATAACTGATTGAGTTCATACATATAAAGTTATAGTTTAAAGCAAAGTAACTTCCTTTAATAATTCTAAAGCAAAAATATACAGCTGATTATCAATTGTGGGGATAAATCAAAGGAAATTAATTTTGTCACTCACAGAGCTATAGTAACAAGGGCACTTCTAAAACCATAGGACTATAACAATGACTATGATAGTCAATACCTTCTGTTTGCAAGATTTTTTTTAACATCCCATTAACAAATACAGTAATTCATTTTTTTCTTGGGAACAAAGTAGGATTCAAGCATTAGATAATTTATTTTGCATAGCTTGGTGCATTTCTCCAGGATCTTATCATTTTCTGACAAGAAATTACAACTTGTAAAAGTGTTAAGCATGACAAGATCTATCTGTGGTTAATTTTTTGTTTTAATATGTTGAACCATGTTGGAGTTATTGCCCTTTGACAATACCTAACCAATTGGAAATAAACTTGGTATGAATGTTTCTTTGGGTGTCCTGCATAGAACTGATGTGGGAATTTTGGGTCCGTTGAAAAACATGTTACTAAGAATAGAACATAGGGGTCAGACAGTAGTTTTTCGCATCTATCTCCAAAACTGTTAGGTTTAGCCAAATTCTCTCAATGGCTGGAATGATCCTTATTTTAAGGCCTAGAAAAGTCTCCAAAGGATCAAAGTTTTCAGAGGACTCCTTGTAAGAGTTATTGTCTTTGAAATGTGAAAAATAACATTTTTTTTTTTTTTTTAGTTTTCAGCCTATATTTTGAAAACTATAATAGATAGAAACTTTCAGTTGCTGAAATGATCCTTATGATAAGTCCTACCAAAGTCTCCTTGTTGAATTCATTGCCCTTGAAAGGGAAAATTTAACCAGGTGAATGATTCAGACTCCTGGGAGCCGCTTGTTTGAGAAAGAGAAGTTTAATTGAATGAGATAATTTGATTGCTGGCTTGAACTTAAGTATGTAAAATATTATTCTTACATAATCTTAGGTAAATAATGTGTGTATTAATCATGGTGCCTGTTAGTCTGTTCGTCCGTCCAATTGTGTCCATCCACAACTATTTGTGAGTTTTCTCTGCAGTTAATTATCACAGTCACTTAATATTTTGACAGAAGCTTTGTAAAAGTATGCCATATTGTTGGGTTTGATTTCAGACTGAAGCAAGGTCAACATCTTGTCAAGGACTGTTTCTTGAATTTAACAATTACTAGGATGGAGACTGGGGTATCCTTTTGCAAGCTTTGCTTTCAATATTTATACCCTGCCACACATGTATTATGTGATACCCTCCAAACGGTCATGTGTCCAACTGTTTCCAGGTAATAACTTGAGAATGGATCAATGAATTTTTTTTTAACTTAGCATAGTTGTTTAGAACCATAAAATACATGTTAAGAACAGTTTTCATTACAATCCCAAATGCAGTTTTTGAGTTGGGCCATTTTGAAATTTTTGTCATCCTTCCTATTTTTCACCATTAAGTAGGGGTATCATTTAATGTTTTATTTATGATCTATTTTTCTACTTTTTATGCAAGTAGGGGATAGTTTTAGGGGTGTCAGTCCTTCCTTCCATTACACAGAGGCCATAGAAGTTCCTATCTCTTATCTATTTCTCCACCTTCACCATTGAATAGAATCTAAGGAAACTTTAACAGAATCTTTACTATGTACTCCCATTGTGCACTTCCAAATTTAAATTTTGATCCAAATCAATTTGGAGCTTTCACAGCAAAACATGGACTTTGTTATTTGTGAATTTGGAGACACAGGAGTACCCATCTTTCGTCTGTAACTCCTCCTTCACCACTTAAAAATTATTTGATGGAATTTTCACAGAATCTTTATTTCATATTCCCATTATACACCTTGCATTTTAGATTTAGATCCATATCAATTTGGAGGTTTCACATAGCAAATGTGGACTTTTGTCATTTCTTAATATGGGGAATGAGTACCAATCTTTTGTCCATTACTCCTGCAGCACTAAATAGAATTAGTGGAATTTTATTACATATTCCCATTTTGAACCTCTTATTCCATAATTTGATTCATAATAACTTGGAGGTCAGAAGATGCATCTTATTTAATGGAGGGATTCAGTGAACATTGCTCACAGTTTTTTTTTAATCTATAACTATAGTATTTTGTAGAGTTGAATAGAAAGTAATAAAACTGACTTTATGTTTAGTACAAGGCAGGTTTATCAAACATTTTCTGTTTGCACTTGGATTAGTTATGTTTTTTGATCATCCTGATAGTTAATTGATCAGCAATATAGTATATGGTTATATGTGTTTATAGTATGTATAGTATGTGTAACAAGCTTCACATAAAAAGTGTGGTTTTTGTTCATATCTTTATAGAGTATTATCTATAGAGTCATTTAAAGTGGCAGTCGATGCTTCTACTCTTTAAGGGTAATAGAAGACACTGTGACTATTATTCGGCTGGGAGTCAGAATAATATGTTTAAGTTAGTTCATCTTTGATGAAATAGTTAGCTGAGCAGTAGCACATTTAAAACCCAGCTGAAAAAAAAATATCATAAAATAAAATATTTAGTCCTTCAAGGTTACTGACTACCAATTCAACCAATGAGCATTTGGAACGTACGCAAAAATAGTCCTACGCAGAAATTACCCCTGTTCCTCATAGTGCTGTGAAAAAAGTTCTCATCTCATTTAAAAAATTTAAACAGTTTCTGAAAGGAAAAACATTTCTGTACATTTTATAGGTGCATTTTGCTTCTTGTGATGTGAAGCCTAATCTCCATAATGATTTCTAAATATACCCCTATCTTGTGAAAACACTGGGATTTCCCATGCTATTTATAGACACTTCACTTCCGGTGACCAGTACTGCACTGCAAGTCTGCTAACCCCACATGCCATTCTGAGGATTGTGAGCTGACATATGTAGAATCATGCTGATATATAGTCCTCTGCAGGTTAAAGTTAAGGTAAAGTCCAGAGAAGCCATTGAATATTGTGAAATTAGCATAGAAGCCTATGGGAAGTGGAATTAGTGGTTTTTAGCCTCAATGCATGTAATCTCTTCCAAACACATCAATCAATCTCTTACAACTATGGCAGTATTATTAGTGGATATTAGACAAAATTTGAAACTTGTTTGTTTCTTGACAGATGTGTGAAAATAATAATTAACAACTTTTACTACATCAATCAAGGAAAAGCAGGTTGCTAAAGTGCCTTGGTAAAATGATTTTATAAACAACTGCCTCAATATTACAACACAGCAAAATCTTACATGAGTAACTTGTTTTATTTAGTACATACCATTAACAACAAAAACTTTACAGGATATACATTTTGAAATTCACAATCCTAAAATAAATTGCTTTAAAACAACTTTATCTTAAATACTATGGTAGTTATGTGTATCTGATATAAAGTGTTTAATAAATAAGTTTTACATGTACTGCAGGAATTTAATACCAGAATATAAACTGCCTCACATACAATTCCATAATTTAAAATGACTAAAATTTGGTGTCGTGAAAATTTCAATTATAATAATGGATGGCAAATTAATGTACTGGTAACCTAATACTTCTGTAAATGACAAATTGCACCAAAGATTCCATGCACTTGTGAAGAATTAGCAGAAAATATGTGTGAAAAGGGCTAGAGTAATGGACAAGTATTTAGCACAAGATATCCATGTATAATGGAGAAATATAATATCATTTATCATGAAAAGACAAAAGAATTTTGTGAAATACTTGGTCATATTTGTCAAAGAACTAAGTTTGAAAGCTTTAGTGTCTGTGATTCACCTCTACTTCAGTGAAATAAATTAAATGAAGATATCACTCAAAGGAGAATAATTCTGTCAAATGCTATTGTAGTTGCTCTCACACATTCATTAATTAATGTTTATAGATGTTAAACCAACACCATATGCATGTGTTGTTTTTGGTACTTCTAAAATGTCAATTTCAATTGAATGATCTGCATTAAGTATGGAAAGTCATTAAACATTTTAAAGTAACATTTAAATTCAAAACTCTTAAAAACTTTAAATCTTATCTTTCCCAAATGTAAAGATCTTCAAAAAGTAAATGCAAAGTTTTATTTTTAACTTTTGAATTTTAATTTCTTTTTTTTTACATCAAAAGTTTGTAATCCATAAATATTTATAGGTGTACCTAGGCTAACATAACAATGCATCACAAGGATTGCTACTGAACAGATTTAACGAAAAGTTAACAATGTTCAATTAAGTGCAAGTCATTGTAAGAATCAAGTAAAATTCATTTAATCTTAAAAACACATGTTATAAGTCTTCTGATTTAAAGAAAAATTATCCTTAAAAAATGTTTTGTCTATTTCTCTCTTACATGACTTGCGAAAATTTTCAATAAAATGTCACATGACTATGCTTTCCAATTATTAAAATTGTCTGTTACAAATATTAAATTGCAGAGATGTTCCATACAACTGCAATGCATTTTAGCAAAAATGATTTTGTCAAAGTAATAGAATCAATTTGTGCATGTGCCTGATTCTTAATAAGGCTGCAACTTAAATGCTATTCTCTGTAAGAATCAGGCAGCAGGTGAATTATGGTGAAAAAAAACCACACCAGTCTTTTGATGAAATCTTATCCAAAATGTGATGTGAAATACAGAAACAGCATTCATTTCTTACTTAAGTATCAGTCATTTGTGGTATAAATAATTATGTTAAATGCATTGCAATTTCATAATCAAAGGGAGATTATTCACCTTCCCCAATCATTTTAATGTAACTTTGAACTTGCTTTTCTGCTTTGAGACAAACGAACTGTCATTATCTAATTTGTGTGTTTTTCCATGTCATTTTTTTTTCAATTTTGCCTGATTCTTACAGATTCCAACACTTAACAGACAAATCTCAGGTAAAACAAAACAAAAGATAATCTGCTATAATCTCAGTTCAGCTAGATATTGGGTCAGTAGCGTTGTTGGTGGTGAAAAGTAAGGCTGCTTGTTTTCCACTTGTGTTCTACGATTACCCTCATCATCATAGCCTTAAATAAAAGCATTTCACATTGTCTATATATGTGTCAACTTAATATTAATGTCATAAAAAAAAAATACAATCTTTCAGCAGTTTTGATGTTTTTACAAGATTTCTGACACTTACAAAATAACAATTATAGCAAAAACACACATCAAAATGAATGAATTTCACTTTCTGTATGTACATACAGACATATTGAACAGCAAGAAATTTTTAGAAAAACTTTAAGTATAATGAAACTAGACCTGGATCTCAGACAAAAGTTCTAAACCATTTAGATCATTAAATATGACAATTTGTTTGTTGTATTACTTGTATACTAACTTGATGAGACAAGGTCGAGATATTGACACAGGGCATGTAACATCATACGTTCAAAGCTGCTTTTAAGGTCTGACAGATATACTGATGAAGGCCATTCAGTGAAAAAACTGACAAGTTCTTTCTCCAGAGATTCTATCACACCCTGAAATCAAATAAAAAGTATTTACATTGTCTAGTGCATTGTTCAATAATTCATTATCTTAAGTCTTCTTCTCAAGGAGATGTCTGGGTTTATAGTTTGGACACATGAAGTATATACACATCTGTAGGTGAGGTGAAGAGGAGACCCCTTTGAAAGGCAAACAAGTTGGCATTACAACCAATTTAAAAGTAACTATATCTTAAATTGCTATCCTACATCTTAACTATTACATGTATATGAATTGTTTCTCAGTCAATCTGAGGTGTATTAAAATCCTTCCTGAAATAAATAAAAAGCTTCCTAAACACAGCATGATACAACTGCAGACAGTTTAACTCTGTTCACATGGGGCAAGTGTGGACACAATATCGTTTTTGACACACTTAAACACATTACAGTTTATTATGGACACAAAAACTGATTTGGATACAAATTGCACAATATTTTGAAATTCAATTCAATAATAAGTTTTGCTCTCATGGATATTTTTATACCCCATTATCTAAAGGGGGTTAATGAGAGAGAAGTTGTTAAAATACTTGTAAAGAGGGACAATTTACAAAAAAAGCATTAAAATGAGATGAAAAAGTATAAAAATACAGTCTTCAGTAAAAATGTTTTGGTCTCTTTGACCCCTTGTTACTCAAAAACTGTGAGAAACATTTCAAAACTGATTGAAAAATGCAGGTATGGAATTCCAATGAATCCAATGAACACCAATTTTAATAACTGGACCAAAAATAAAAAAAGTTGATATTTAGGGTGTATCCCCATTATTGCCCCTATAGAGTGAAAATGCTAAATGTTATTTGAAACCTGATAAATATTCTTCACTCAGAATTTTAACAAGAAATTTTTTTGAAAAGAATTGTCGAAATTGAATGAGAAATCAATCATCTCCATCAATTTTAAATAAACACCTATTTTACCCCTTTTGGTCCCATTTTGTAGACCCTTAGGGGCCAGTGACCCCATTTTAAAAATTAAGCTTTCTCTGGCATTAAGTACCAGTAACAATACATTAAAATACCATGACATTTGGATAACTGTAGTTATCGCATGGAAACAAAATAGTTAATAACATTGACAGCGATGACAGCATCATAATATTTAAGTCCGCAATTTTTTAGGTCATATAAAAATGCTCTGCAGGACGAAGCTTGATACAGTAATAGTGGCCCAACATTGACCAGGTGAAATTGGTATAGACACTAAATTTAAACTCAATAGAGCTTTAGAGCTTTTAACTTTGATAGTGATTGTTTAAAAATGTCAAACATAGTTTAAATTTGGACTACTAGTCTTTAGACCTCATTGATGACCAACTTCAATAAAATGCTTCACATGGCACAGCTTAATACAACCACAAAGTTCGAACCCTGAACAGCTCGGGCAAGTATGGACACATTATTCAAATTTGATAGAGGTTTGAATTTTGATAGCAATTAGACATTGTACAGATAAAAATTTGTCCAGTATTTAAGTGGGCATTTTGTGTGCCAGTCAAAACTTCCAAAATCAATCCAAACTTTCCTTTGGGGTATGTCACCTTGTGATACAATTTCAAAATAATCCACACAGTTTTACTTGTTCTGAATTCTTTGTTGCCCCATATTCTTACTTGGCTCAAATCACAACCCCAAAAATCAATCCCAGTATCCTTTTGTGCTATGGCACCTTGTAGTAAAATCTAAGAGACCCATTCACTTTTACTCAAGTTATAGTCATGAAGTAAGGAAATTGCTCGTTCGTTTTTTTTTTGCCCTTTTTTCCTTAAAGATACAGGCCTTAACCCTATAAATCCCAATCTTCTTTCAATTGTAAGGGACCATGTAATACAACTTTCAAAGTGGTCCATTGACTCATAGTCAAGTTATTGACTGGTCATCAGGAGAATGCTTGTTTCTGGCCTTCTTTTTGGCCCCTAATTTCTAAAATGTTCATCCTTTTGTAATATGAAACATTGTGGTACATTTTCACAGAGATCCATCCACATGTACTCTAGTTTGATTCAAGAAACCATAAAAGGTCTTTAATTCCTAACTGGTTATGGTCATCATTGACGATCTCTTCAACCTGTTTCAAACTGTATTTTGATGTGGAGAGATGGATGAACAGTTGTATATATTACGATACAAGTGTATACTAACCATAGGTACATGTCTCCTCTTTAAAAAAGATTTAATGTTCTTGTCAATCTTTCGGAACGCTTCTTCAGCAGTATAAGCAGGATGAGCTACAAATAAAATGCTTAATTTAATGGAGGCATTTATGATGATATTTAGAATTTATCAAAAAATACACTAATATTCCATGAGGAATAAATACTGTTAATTAGGGTGTATATTTGCCAAACACTTTTGATATGAAGATGAAATCAGTGGTCATTCTGTGTTACTTATACTGTGAAAATACTTTATTGTGCAGATACTAATTTTTGTGGATTAGGGAAGAAAGACAAGTTTGTGGATTCTTGAAATTGTGGTTTTGAGGTTTTCAGTATACACATTAATAGGATCCACCTTTTTTTTTACTGAGAACCAAATTTCATGGTTTGGTGTACCCACAAAAAGCACGACCATTTGAACCCCAGAAACAATAGCACTTTCACAGTAGTACATTGATGCAATTTTTCAAATTAGGTATTTTAAATTTATAGGTTCAAGCATAAGGAAGTCATATTTCTGGAAATAATGGAGTCACTTTGTGCAAACCCATGCCATGAATTTTTATGATATATACCTTCAAAGAAGAACTTAAATTCTCTTCTCTGTTTCAAATGACATAAAGTGTCATATATGTAGAAGTAACCTACACAAGAGGACATTTTGCCATACATGTACATGTAGATATCATTTTTCATCAGTCATACTTGTAGGCATGACCTACATTAGATGACTGACACATATTTATATGTCCTACATGATCTTTTGTCGATAATTTCCTCCCAATCTTCATCAGCATCAGTCACCTCTTCTTTATTTCCATTTTCATCATTTCTCCTTGACATTTTCCTCTCAGCTTTCTTTAGTATTTGGTTCTGTTCATCTTCTGATGAATTGATAAAATCATTCCATATCTAAAGCAGAAAATGAAATTTAAGTGTTGACATTCATAAAAGGTCTTTTAATCTGGTACTCATTTATAACATACAGAACACTCATTTTTCTCCAATCCCAAGATATGCTAGACATACAAATTTAAACATTTTTCTATAAAATATGCAGAAATGTGTGGAAACTTACTATGTAAAATAATGCCACAATTGTTGACAAATAATATTAAGATTATCATTCAGTACTTTAAGAAAATCTTGATTCTTCAACTGCAGCATTATTTTCTGTACCATCAATGCTAACAAACCTTCATTTTCTCTTGTTCCATGAAAAGTTCTGAGAAATGAGTCACTGATGGTTCAAAAAGATCAGTTTCCATCTCACACCCATCATCTTTCTCATTTAAGTTCAACAAATACTTCACTATAATGAAAACAAATATCAATTTCAAATACAATGTACTGTACTGATTTCTAGTATTCAATACCAAGAAGATTCTACTACATGTACATAAGATTTTTTTCAAAATTAAATGTAAAGATTAATGATCTTACCATTTGAAGTTTTAAAGATTATTTTGTTTGATTATTTGGGAATATAATCTTATTCAAATACATGATATGTACAAATATATTCTTTTAAGATTGAAAATTGTTCAGAAGAATAATTTCTATTAAAATAAAAAGTTCTTAAGAGTTGTAAGTTGAATAACTGCAGAGATTGAACCCTAAAAAATAAGGAATATATATAAGTATTGAATTTTAATTGTGATTATGGTTAACACTGCATAGGGTTTGGACACAGAATGAAAGTGGTCGAAAAACTTCTTTCAAAACGTAATTGAACATTTGCCAATTACGGTCCAGTAACAAAAATCCATATGCACATTTTATACATGTACATTCAGCATATTATACCAAAACCTTAAATTAAATTTTGTTGAAATCAAACAAGATATTTTTGGACTCTAGATCCTGAAGTGGACTAAACTGAAAACAAGACTTCAATTTGAAAATATATACATGTACACACCCTAGGATTCAGCATGCCAAAGATCCTCAGGAGTTCATTTTTTATAAAATACAAAACCCTGTTTTTTTTACCCTGATTTGAATCAAATTAAAAACAGGACCAAATAAAAACTAAATCAACACATGATTGGATTCTGCATATTCAAATCAACTAAGAAAGATTTCAACTTTTGTTGTCAATTTCAAATCAAGATATTTTGAGGTATGGTATGCAATTGTGGCATAAAATTATACAGACACTAAATATATTGTATGGAAAGTAAATGTCTACACTACAGTACAGACAACAAATACAATAACAACAATATCGCCATAAAGCACTATGTGTCTGCAAATTGTTTGCAGCAATATTAAATTTGTTCCACTTAATTCTTTTACTCGCACAAGTATGTTCATAGGATAGGAGCATCATTCAAAAGAAACTTGTGTATTAGTTTGATCTAGAAAATATATGATTTTATTACAATTTTCACATCGTCTTGCTTGTTTAGCTCCAGTCTTTTTCCTTCCCATATAGTTAATGTTCTCATCATATTTGTTTGCCATCACACGATTCCTATTCAAACCACGCCTCCTTTTTGAATCAGATCTTGCTTCTTCCTTGACTTCATGCTGCAATTCCCTATTAGAAAGGAAAACAACTTTCCAACAATTAAATTCTTAATATTAACATGACTGTGACCCAACCTTACAATCCAGTAGGTTCTACTCCTATAAAAATTTAAATCATCATTACACATTTGAGAAAAGTTCTGAACAAGACATTAAATGAAAATTGAAAAAAAATTAAAGTATATTTAGTTAGCAAGTTTTATTAGATGTATTTCTATTCAACTGCGTGTAAATTACTCTGAAGGCAGGAATTGTAAGCATGTCAAGTGTGTGTGTACCCAGGTGTGAAATTATTCTAATAAATTGGTCATAATAACAATTGGTAATTACATCAAATAAACAATTTAACTTGGTATTTTAAATTACGAAAAATACCTGGCTGCAATTACCCTTTTTTGGTCTCAGTATTGTGTATCTTATTATAATCTGATGATAATTCCCTGGCTATAATCCATTTTGCAGCAAATGCAAAGAGCACCCTTGAAGATTCTGTTTGACACTAATGGCAGTGTAATTGAGGGGATGTGTTCTTAGAAAATTGAAGCTTCTTTGTTTTAATTTCAATTTATTTTACATATATGATATTTATATGCAAATACCAGGTTGGGAGCAATGCCTCAGCTTACATGTAGGGTTAATCCCCCAGTTTTGAGTACTACCCCTCATATGGTGAGTCCATTATTAAATAAGAAAGTTTGGAAATTTTAACTTTTTACTTTAAAGTGGGCATATTTATCACATTTGAACTTGAAGTATATTTCTATGGGAAGTATGCTATTTATTTTAATATTTAAAAAGTTGTGAACCCAGGAATATTTAGTTTTACTTGGATCTGTAACGTTTGAAGTAATGAAAATAAAAATATACTTCTTCTGCAAAATTACCTAGAATAACACAAATATTACCACATTTAAACAATATTTCATATCTGTATAATTTTTCATTTTTATAATGGACACCCCCCCCCATTTTAGGGGTGGTATCCCACATGGGGGTTAACCCTAAATAAAGGTGTTGCTCTCCCAACCTGATTACCGTTTATTCACTACTTATTTACACATGTATGTAAACAAAGCCTGCTCCTAAATAAAAGAAATTCACCTAAAAATTCATAATACTGACACTAGAGAAATTAACTTACGTCAAGGAAAAACATTACATCAAGACTTATTGAAGCTGCAGAAATTGTCAAAAATTCCACCTGTAGAAAAGGTTTCAAAGACGTCAATGTTACTAGACATTTTCAAAAAAGCTACTTGGACAGATAAAACCCTGCTTTCTACATGTATGCTAAATCCAGAACTGATTGACCAATAATTTTACAAATTTATGGAACGTTTGTGGCTGGCTCCAACTGAAGAAAATATCCTTCTGATAATCTAACTCATAAAAATTGAAAAATGGCATGAAGTCTACTTCTTGGAAAGGAAAATGAGTCCAACAGCCACTCCTTAAATTAAATCGGTTTTCAATGTTAAAGATAATGAAAAAATCTCCTAAACAATGCACCATATTCTTACAATTTGGCACGCATTTATTCCTACTGTGGAAGCACCAACAATGATATTACGTCATAGTATAATCCATAGGCTCAATGGAAATAAAAAAGTGGCCCAAAAAAGGCCAGTGCACTGAACGTAGCAAAACCAAATAGGCCCAAAATAGGCCTACGGCAAACATAGTCCTAATTTCCTCTGACCCTGTAACCCTCCTCTTTTTTATTTGGATATTGATATGTCAGGTTGGGGTCAGAACAATGTGCCATACAAAAAGTTGGAGATTTAGCGGTACCGCAGAGTATCGCCTTTCAACCGCTTGTAACGACTTTCTAGTTGAAATTGTGCATGTCGCACCTACCTAGTTCGATTCCGTAATCATTTTTCTGTATGCTGATACCAAATTTGCTACAAAGATTACATTTATTATTGAAGTTTCCATGATTTTCCACGAGAGACCCTGTTTTGTTGACATTTTGAACCGTAATAGAGAGTAGGCGGAGCTTGTTACTTTTGGAACGGTAGGGTAGTGGGCACATAATTTTTCAGCGGAATTTTGAACTATTCTGTTAGATTACGGTTTTAAAAATCGTTTTTGCTCCGTTCCGTTCCAAAGTTAACTAGCTGCGAAATTGTAGCTCTTGATCTTTTTTTTTTTATTTTGCGATCTAACGTTAAGAAAATACAAAAAAAATAGTTATAGCTATGTTTTGCAGCTAAAAATTAACAAGCTCGCCTACTCTCTATTACGGTTCAAAATGTCAACAAAACAGGATATCTCGTGAAAAATTATTTAAACTTCGATAATAAATGTAATTTTTGTAATAATGTTTTTTGTTGCAAATTTGGTATCAGCATACAGGAAAATGATTCCGGAATCGAACTAGGTAGGTGTGACATGCACAGTTTCAACTTGAAAGTCGTTACAAGTGGTTGAAAGACGATACTCCGCGGTACCGCTAAATCTCCAACTTTTTGTATGGCACATCGTTCTGACCCCAACCCGACATATCAATATCCAAATAAAAAAGAGGAGGGTTGCAGGGTCAGAGAAAATTCGGACTAACCTAAGACAAACAATAAGTTAAACGCATATTTTAGTAATAACATAAGTTAATTTTATACAGAAATGTGATTTACTCAAGCTCGTCCTCAATGTAGCCATAAAAGAAAACGTCTTTTCCATCTCTCGTTACTCCCATGGTGTCATTGGTGAATGTGCTCTCGTCAAATTGTATGATTGGATCTATTTTGGTGATCTGTCAGGTAGTGATGAAATATGTGACCGTTAATGACTCTCTAGAATTATCGTTGTTTATTGGATAAATTACGAAAGGCTGCGAATTGAAAACTAAGGTCATGAATCTCGGTCAGTTAAATGCTTGGGGGGATCGATAAAACATATTGTATGAGAAAGTAAAATTATACATTGAGGGAAAAAAAAGTCGAAAAAATTCTTATCTTTGTTTGAACATAAAACTGTTACAACTGGATTCTACGACAGAAAAGAGCAGGTGAGAATTCGCACTGTTCATTGACACTGGCTTCCTTGTTTTTTAATTTTTTATGGGAAATTTCTATGAGAAACCGTACCGAGAAAGAAGGGATACCTTATATGAGGTGTCAACAGTTAGCAATGTTTTAAGGTGTGTTATCCAAAGAAATTAAAGCAAGTGTCAATGTGATTGTGTTCCAGTGTATAATATCATGCCAAAAGTATTCACGGAAAGTGGCAACTGTAAACATCAAGTTAGCCACTTTGACTATACCTATACTCGGCATCACACAAACAACATACTGTGAAAATTTGAATAAAAATATTTTCTACGACTTTATTGACACCTACCGTCGTTTAAATTGTCTTAAATGACTTGCTCATTCGTTTAGCCAAACGGCTTCTCCCTAAACAAGTCGCTTATTAGCTTAAATCATGCGTAACAAATCCTTACGGGAAAATCCCATACTAATATCTGCCATGTTGGTTTCTACGGGACGATTTGTTTACAAACGAAGTTCGTAAGTTCCCATCGAACTCTGGTGGCAATCGTCTGCTTGATCAACTTCTCGGTATTGTACGTTGTTCGCGTAAAATAAATCCGAGATATCCAAAATAAAGCCGAAATGCATTCTGGGTTCTTCGGTTTTAAAATCTGACCGGAATTTAAGATTCAATGGGTAGGGAGAAGCCGTTTGGCGAAACGAATGAGCAAGTCATTTAAGACAATTTAAACGACGGTAGGTGTCAATAAAGTTGTAGAAAATATTTTTATTCAAATTTTAACAGTATGTTATTTATGTGACGCCGAGTATAGTATGTTTCCACTATCGCAGATCCCATGGCATTGTGTTGTAGAATGTAGTAATTTACTGTAGCTACATTGTCATTGTGCATGTAGAACAAGAACATTTGGAATTGCACATTTTTATTTTGCTCAAACTAAAAACCAAGTTTAAACTTTGAAACCGTATTTGGTTAACCCTTTGAGTGCCAAGGCTTTTACTTTATTTTGCCAAGAAGAATTTGAAGATTCTAATTCAACTGTCCTACTTATGACGTCGACAATAACCTAACGTCACAAGAATGGGCACAACGGCAGGGTGATCGAACACAGAAAGAAATAGACATAAACTATTCTGTATTTATCATTTGGATGTTTTCGAATATATTTTATACTGTCAAGTTGTCAACTAAGTACATATACACATTGACGTACTTACGTACATAAAAATGTACCCAAAAAATAGGAAAGAAAAAAAAGTAGAAAAACGTAAAAAGAATATAATTTGACATTTCACAAGAAGTGGTTTTCTAAATACATCTTATTTACCACATTAAACCTTCTTAATATTTAAGCCCATAGTTAGCACACCTAAAGATTTTACAAGCTACAATTTATACACTGATATTTATTTGAAAAGGATATAATAAGCTATTAAAACATCTAAGAAGTAAGTTGAATTTCATATCCATTCTCTATAAATAAGTACAGTTTAAAAAACAAATAGAAGTAATATTGATAAACAACCTAGTTATTTTATTCGGGACATTGAAAGGAATCCTAAAAGAAAACGTAAAACCTCTAGGAAATAAATAACCTTCATGTCAATGTTCTCTTTTCCCTAATTAGGGAATACTTGGCGCTAGTACATGTGACAAGATTAATTTTCATAATCATGTGTTCAGCTGACAAAATGTTCCATGCAATCGATGTCAACTTGGAGTAAAATCATTGTACAATATTTGCGATTTTATCAATGATAAATACATGTACATAATGTATAGTTGAAATTATATGTTCATATTGTTTAAAATTTATCATTATTTTTTCTGTTTTGCTTTTTTTTGTTATTTCTTTTACATGTTATTTTTCTCTATTTTTCCCTGTACGAAATACATGAAGAATACATCTTGATTTAAGTAGATTGCACTGAAAGAAAAAATAAAGAGAAGTAAATAAAATGTGAATATTTGATCAATAGATAACGATGAGTAGAAATAAGAACAAAATTTGCAAGGAATTTTTTTTGGCGTTGTTTTAATATGAACAGTCTACCCTGTGAAGCACCCCACGCATCATCACGTTCAGAACTGTGGCATCAATGACATTATTGCAGAACAATCGACTTGTTGAATCTGCAGACAACAGTTGCTAAGCCTATATATACATGTAGGCTCTTGGCAAAATATGGGAGTATGAAAAGCCTATTTATAGGCTCTTAGGCATAGTAAGGGTTAAGGACAACAAAATAAGGGACAAACTAGAAATGTTTATGTTTTTTTGAAAAATGCTATTACATGTATCATGACTGTATCAAATTGAAATTATGTGGGTAGAACTAGGATTAGAAAGTTATGATCTACTGAAAAGCTGTTAAATTGTGTCCCTACAATTTTTTTGATAAAATCAATTTTAAAAACTTCTTTTCAATACATTGATAAATTTTTATAAGCACATACATGTCAATTTACCTTAATATTTTGCAAGGAGTTATTGAGTGTTAGAGATGCTGCTTTAAAAAATTAGTTTAAGTAGATACATGTAATACCTACCACACGGAGCATTCTTTTCTGTCATCCTGCAAAATCATAAAAACAAACATGTACAATGTACATGTGTACATGCATATATTTTCCATATTTACAACCATATAGTTTTTCACTTGTCTCCAGTAATTTTCAGAGTTTGAAATTACTGGTATACTGATACACATGGTCTACATATCAGCTGTGATGTCCTTAAGTCCTCAAGTCCTGAAGGCAACCCTTTCCACTAAATGTTTCAATCTTGTTTAATTTGAACCAACATTTTGCTAGGCTGTCCAGAACAAGGATCTTTTTCAAAATATTTGCACTGATTGTATGTCTTGATAACTACAAAAATGTAATCTGCCCGTACTTTCAGTTATTGTAAACAGCCAGGAAATTTCAATTACCCAATGACCGTTAGACAAATGAATTGGACTCTGCAGTCATATGTACTATTCTTAGAAATATGAGTGACTGAGTAAGGGTAACATCAATATTACTGAACACTAATCCAATCCATAATCATTGTTAATCAAGTCAAGTCCAATATAAATCTGGCAAAATAGGCTGTACTCCACCGGCACAGCTAGTACCGCAATGGTCCGGACTTGGTACAGGCATTTCAAAGGAAATGGTGGTTTAAATCTAGGTTTACAGTGTACTAAACCTCTCTCTTCTCAAGTGATACTGATAGTGATAAGGATAAAAAAAGTTCCACATACATGTACATGTACTTTAACAATAAACAATTTGGCAGGACAACATGTCACCTGACTACTGCTTTGAATGTTGGCCAAAATTGTCCTGAAAAGTGTACTGAAATCTTTTGTTGAAAAACACAAAAATACTGTTGATGCTAATACATGTACTAACAAGGCTAATGTAAATAAATGTACAAATGAATAATCCATCTAGCTTTAAGGATGTGTTTTTGCATCTGTCCCAAGTCAGGAATTTCTAGCCTCTGTATGTCTTGGTTCGTTTTCACCTTTAGTTAATTTTTATGTTACTTGAGTATATAGGAGATGTTTTTGGGCCAGCTGCAGTGGTGTGAGGGTTTCTTTATCGTTCATTTAAGAACAATTGGTGGCCTTGGGCTGACAGTTTCATTTCAGTGGGGTTGTTGTCTCTGACATATTCACCATACCTATTTTCATTGAAAGAAATGGTAGAGGAATTTAAGTAACTAAATGTATGGTCAGCTTATCGGTAGTTTAATGGATTTAAATAAAACTTTCTATTTTGCAACTGCTATTTTTATTTTTTATCAGAATGAATTTGAGGTTTCTTAGATGTAAGTAGCATGATTAGTGCTGTTGGCTAATATTTATCTGAAGAGGAATATATGGTATGTTGGTGTAGTTGTCTACCTTGTTGTTGTCTGTAGACACTTGGTTTCCTTGCAACAACTTGGATATTAGCTAGTTAATCTTTATAAAATTAAATAACAAGGTTCCAAACCACAAAAGGAAGGCTAATTGGTACTGATTTTTGAGGTTATGGCTCCAACCATTTTGAAATAGGGGCCAAAAGCAAACATTTCATAGAATTAAGATTACAGAACTTCAGTAAAAGCATACTGATGTGTGATATTATTCCACTATATTCTATACCACAAAGGTCAGACTAAAATAGATTTTGGGGGTTTAGACTTGAATGGTTTAGGAATAAGAGGACATAAAAGGGTTAGAAAAAACATTTTCCTGATGTCTACAGACAATAACTGGACCATTACTTGTATTAATAAATGGATCTCTTTGAAATTGTGCCACAAGAGGCCAAATAAGGCTGGGATTTATTTTGTTGGGTAATGACTTGAACAATTAGGAAGTAAGGGCCAGATAAAAGTTTTTTCTAAACAGATGTATCCGAACAATAATTGGAGTAAAAGAAAATGTAAATGGATCCCTTAAAGATTGTTTTACAAGGTACCATACTACAACCTGAAGACCTTGATTTTTTTTTGGGTTGTGACTTGAGCCAAGTAAGAATCAGTGGCCACAAAGGTGCCATAACAACAATTTTTCTAATGTCTGGATGATAGTTTGAGTAAAAGGGAATTTGTACCACAAGCTGCTATACCATAAATTTGGATGTTTTGGCAGTTTTCTATCAACATATGCATGTTTAATTATGGTGCATTCGGAAAGAGGAATGTTTTTATTTTGGTGTCTTCCTATCAGTGGAAACAAACATTGTACGATTCTAGAAGGAATTTTATCGCTACCAGTGACAAATGCATTATTGCAGTTTACCTGGATAAACAACAGGTCACAATCATTATTGTTTTATTACTCAGTAAGAAAACAATTAATTGACCTTGAAGATTATAAAAAACACTAACATTCTCACACATGTCAATACACTGATATGTATTGGCTTTCCAGATTTTTACAAAAGTTATATTTAAATGTGTTTAATTTTGACACTTTCAAGAGAGGTGCCAAATAAACAAAAATTACCTGTAAACAACGACCAAAATAATCCAACTTATGGTATGCCCCTAAAGAAAGGTTTGGATTGATTTTTGAGGTGACTGAGACAATTAAGGTCTAAAAGCTAAAATTGGACCTCTTTGATTCTGGTCAAATTGTTTATTTTTGTGTCAATGACTAATTGTACTTGACATTAAAACCTGTATCAATTTTGAAGTGTGTTTAGGGCTCAGCCTCTACATTAGTTTCAAACTGCGCCCTGTGAAGCATTTTGTTTGCATTATGATAAGACATTTAAACTTTCCAGAAATCTGATTATGATGCAAAACATTGTGAAGATAATTCTTGTTTTTATTATGGTCCTTCTTTAGGCATCAAAAGCATTACTGTTTTACTTCTGTATTTACACATATCTGTGTATAAAATACATCATAAGATCTTATTTGTCCAAATTGTTAGTGAAAAAAGTACAAAATGTAGTTAAAAATGAATGATTGCACATGTGTCACAGAGTTGCATTATCATTGCTTGATCATTACAGGATTATACTCACTTGCAATATAGTGGTTGCTGCTGGTGGAACAGGACATGTTTACCCTTCCAGAGCACCTGATGTCACCCCCAGTTTTTATGTGGGAGTTCATATTGCTAGTTCTTTAGTTTTTTGTGTGATGTCTTGTTTCCCTTATCTTCAGTTTTCATCATCATGTGTAATCTTTTTTTAATGTGTTTGCTACATTGTTAATGTAGATCCTCTCTTTTTCATGTGTTCACAATTAGGTCATGTTTTGGATTTCCTTGGAGGTAGTGGTACAGACTTTGTTCACATTCACTGCAAGTTTTATTCTACAAATTTTACAGGACTTATGGGACTTGATGTAGTAATTTTGTTTGATTGTGCCATGTACATACATGTATACAAAATAGTTCTGCCATACATGTATTTTTGAAGAGGAGAACATGCAGGGATTTCAGAGATTATTATAGATGATGAAGTCTGCATAATGCTAATCTGTACAAATATCGCCAGTAACTTTTGAAAAACTGAGAGATTGATTTCAGTCTAAATAATGCCTCTAGATATGCAAAAAAAAACTTCACTTGATACTTCTAATCAATTAACTGTCATCTAGGGTTGAAAACAAGCTCTGGTAACCAAGATGCTACATGTTCTTGACATCAAAAAACAATTCTGTTTCTCAAAAATTACTTTGGGCCAAACATTTTTCCTCAATGATTGATTGTTCTTACAATGAAATGCTTTCTTGCAATATGAAGTACTGGTATAATCATAACAAAAAATAGCCTAATTTGTAATATCTATTTTTGTACATGAAGTGTTATATTTATACATGTATACATGTTAGTGGCCATTTGATTTTTGTCAAGCATTTTATGAAATTTTCATCTGTCATAATTTTGCCCCCTAACATATATAGACCTTGAAATGTATAAAGTGTGTTCCTTTAGCACTGATGATGAATGTTATAGTGTACCATTTTAATGGTTTTTCTGTTCTATCCCAATTTTTTTAGTTAAAACATTGTGCATTTTAAGTACAATATGATTAATACCAGTACTTCATTTTATACATGTAGTTTAATGATCTTGTGAATTCATGTACTGCAAAGTTATATATTTATATACATATATTTGTTATGATAAATGTACATGTAGTTTTACTAGTTGCAAATTACATGTACATTTTTACATAGAATGACTGCTTGTATATCTATTGTAGATGTATTATGATTTTTGACTAATTGTAATGAAGTATTATATTACTGAATACATTTTAAAAAAAAACAGGGTCAGCAGTAAGGTTTTCCTGTTTTCTTTGAATTAATGCCTGGTTTCTGTTTGACTTCCATTTCTAATTGAATTACTTTCACTTTAGTTTGGATGTCTATGTTTTATTTTTAAGTATGTGTATAAGGAAGAAAAGTGTGGCTTTGTTGAGTTCGACAACATTGTTTTATTTCCTGTCAAGTTCAATGATGACTTCCCTTCTAATGTTGATTTATAAACAAGATAAAAACAATCCTTGTAATCTTATACATGTACATATATGACACTATTCAACTTAGGAGTTATGAGATTTAATAAATATTCATGGTAAGTTTTTAATTGCTACTATTACTGAAATTATGTAAAACAGTGCCGTTTAATTGTACTGGTATGTATTGTATATTTTAATCCATATGTACATTAAGTAACAACCGTAATTGGAAGCTTTCAATCATTACTCGTACATGTATTACTGCAGTTAGAAACTATACATTTACCAGTCAGTAATGCTGGAGTCAATATATACATTTACATTGAGCTAATGTTTCTGTATAAAGAAGTTGGTGTCCAGTTCAGGAATGATTTATTGGATCACAACATGATTGACATAATATCAATTCTAAATATGTAGGCTTTTCCAATTGACAGAATGTGTAAAATTGACACATCTGTTCATAATGACATTTTGATGAAGCAAATATTTTAGGCAGGAACATTCTAAATATAGCAATATCATACTACAAAATGAATTTTTGAAATGTTACATTAATCCTATCATGTGTAAAATTTAAATCTGACACTGAGTTGTTTCATGCTATTTGACATTTTTTTAATTTATTCATTACAAATATCTCTTTCATATTCTACTTCAATCTTTAAAAGAAGATGGCATAGGGCTCAAGCATTTTGAACAAACTATTTCTCATGGTGGAAAGATGTTAAAATTTTTGGAGTGATGACTTTAGTCTTGTGGCAGCATGAACTTGTTTCTGTAGCTTATTTGCAAGGAGTTTATTACAGTACAAAATGTATCTGTGTGGCTATTTAGTCACTTTAAATTTTGGACCCCTCCTCACCACTGGAATTTCAGATGAAAATTTCTAACATTATATAAAGCTATGATATTATGGTTTGCTTTTTATTTTACAAAGTGCTCATAGTTCATTAAATGTCACTAAAGCATTTGAACCAAAGGAGAAAACAAATGACCACTATAATACTCAATACTGGATTTTTCCACTTATAAGATGCTGCAGATGTCATTATTGTGCATTAGATTCAGTGATTAGTCCAGGGGTTTTGTTGGGGGATTCTTGTTTTTAACGTGTTTTTAGAGTGGGCATATGGGTTTTTGGAAGGATTTCTTCATGAATGGCTCTTGACAAAGCACTGAATTTCTTGTGTATTTTTTTTTCAAATTTTCAAACCACAGAACTGTGAAACAGCAGTCTAGGAATTCTTTTGACAGTTGTTATGCACATTTCAGTTTGCATCAAATTTTTCAAAATTGAATATAGATAAAAATATATACATTCACACTCATTATTATTGTCTCACCTTTGAGGAAAGTCTTGGGAGGCGAGATATTTCTTTTCTTGCATTGGTATCCACGCTCAGTATTTTATTTGAAAATATCATGATACTAACAGTGTATATAAAACAGTAATGGGATTGGACAACAAGTGTCCAGCACTTTAATAAATTACTTCTTCTCTGATATAAATTGACTGTTGATATACATTTTGTTTTTAAAACCCTAAACACATTACTACATGTAGATTAAATATGAAGTAATTACATGTATTTTCTCACAGTTATTATGAGATTAAAACAATAACCAGTACACAGTATACTTTCAGCATTAACTTTATGCCTTTGTTCTAATTTAAAATGTTTAAGGCCATAACCTATTTATTTTTTGTTTTATAATCAGCCTCAATACATTAAGCATCCTGAGTCATTACTTGGTATATAACAATATGGTATCCTTTATGATTTAAATGATTTAAATGCCAAACAATTAATTGAATCATGGATTAGGAATATAACTTCATTGATTTTGTTCTTGAAGCTTATTATGTATGAAAGGTTCAACAAAATCTGTTTTATTTAAATAATTATTTTAAACAAAGACACTGGTTAAAGTATTGTTATAGTCACAAGTCTCTACGTTCATTTAAACCCAACTGCAGAGTTATTGACACCTCAGTACATATAATTATCTTTCATGTTTACCAAGATACAACGTGTTGAAACATTTATTCTATGCTGGATCTGTTTGCATTCTTCAATTTAATGAGTTATTATTGAGTTTTAGTTAGATACCAACCTTTGATAAAGGAATTCTCTTATTCTGATGGTATTTAATTATTACTGGAAAATATGAAAGTTAAAATCGTGTTCATTGTCATCATGAGTGAAGTGATAATGAAATGAACATTAGAACTTTCAATTCTTTGTGTGGTATGCTGAAAAACACACTGAGAACTTTCTGAGCACCCCGTTTACTTTGTGTTGATATCTTGACGATTATTGTATTCTTGTTTTTGGACTAACGTATTGTATTCCAAATGAAACACAGAAAGTTAAAGATGAAGGTGAAATCTGGATCAGTAGGGTGTCAGACTTTAAATTGTTCGATGAAATGTGGAACCGTTGGCTGTCAGACTCCAGTAACGTACTTACTTTGCTCTAGATGCAGGTACATGTGATGTGATTAAGAATTGAGTCTCATTACTAGTGGTCATTAATTCAAGTAGTTAAACTTATATTGATTGACTCAAGCAGTTAAATGTTCTTATTACATTAAATGTGTTATAAATCTGAAGTGTGCATGTACATGTACTTGAAGAAAGAATATTGATATTTCTAATGAAATGTAAGAGTTTATGAATGGAAAGCAATGACATTTTAAGTAATTCAGATCTGTAGTTGTACAAATGTACATGTGTACTGGTGTTTTAATCTTTTATGTATATATTTATGTATGTGTTTTATGGTTTTACTCTAATATTTGCTCATAATCATTGTATTTCTTGATGTTCAGTGCATTTCAGAATTTTTTATTTTATAATAAAAAAATGAGTATGAAGATTGCAGTGTATCACTGTTATTGTCTTCAATAGTATTATGATATCATTGATATTATTTGTCCTTTTACAGAATGACACTTGAAGAAGATGACGAAAGCAGTTGTAGGATATTAGAATTAGAAGACAACAATAATTATCATCCTGACAGAGAAAAACCAATGATACATCCCTGTGTTGACCCCCCTGTCTGTGAAAGTTGTCAGAGATTGGAGTTATCTTTCTTTGATCCTGGGTGCCCAGGTTGTAGGGAGATATTAGACAACTCCAACACTACAGTTCCAGAAATATTCGCTATACTACGACAATGGACACCTCAGACACAACAGAATCTAGAATTATTAGTTAATGAGGTATAATTGATAATTTTGTAAGAATATTATCAGTTACCCAGATAAACTGTAAATTTGCAGTCAAAACTATGCTTCAAATATTTTGATGTTATAATGGAATGATACTTTCATTTTCAGCATTGTTTTTATCTTTAGATACTTGGTGTTTGTGTGCAAAGGTGGTCTTTCCCTTTATAAATTTATACATTAAGGTTCTGGTAGACCGTAAAAGGAAGGTTTTGGATTGATTTTAGGGTTTGGTGCCTGATCCTTTCAGGAATTAGGGGCAAAAAGAGGCTAAATTTTTTTTTAAATTGTATAACAACTTTATAATTTAATAACAGGATCTTTATGAAATTGTACCATAAGATTCAATTCCAAAATGTTTAGGCTGAAAGTGACTTTCGTAACTAAATAAAAGGATGTATATGTACTTGAGAAAAAAGGTGTATGAACCTTTTAATGAAATTATTCTACAAACAAGATTCCATCGTTGCAATTTATGTAAGGGGGGGTGTAAGTATCAACTTATCCCAAAACTTGAAACTTAAAAAGGGGCCAAGTATTTTCTTAGGTTTCATTTAAAATTCAGAAATGCTTTGCTATTCTAGTCAGTGCAGTGTCAATCATTTAATTACAATACAAATTTAGGTCTTCTATAGATTGTATGTATTGTCTACACTTGCCTCAACTAATCAAGGTTTTATCTCTGCAGTAGTATCAAGCTGTACCCTGTTTATAATTTTAATGTCATGTGAATTTTTTGTCCCCTGCGACACATTGTGAGGGCACATGGAAATGCCAAGTATCCTTCCAGGTTTTCCACACTTTTTTTGGTAATGCTTCTACCAAATAAGTTTGTTTTTTGGTATGTAGCTTTATTATGAAGAATAAAGGTTAAGTTCGACTTTGGTTATGGTTGATTGAATTTTACAGAAGTTACAACCCTTGAAAATAGAAAATTTCAATGAATTTAAGTTTTACACACTTTATTTTGTAATGCTTTTACCAAATGATTTTATCTTTTGTATGTTGTCTTACTATGAGAAGTTACAGATTAAGTTTAACTCTGGTTATGGTTGAATAATTTTTTCAGAAATTTCAGTGAATTTAAAGTTTTCCTCACTTTTTTTTGTAATGCTTTACCAATTGATTTTATCTTCTGTATGTAGTTTTACTGTGAGAAGTTAAGATTAAGTTTGACTCTGGTTATGGTGGAATGATTTTTACAGAAGTTATGGCCCTTGAAAATTTCAGTGAATTTAAAGTTTGAAATGTATTTTTTTACATGGGAGACATTGGAATGCTGTTCTTTTATTATTGAAGTTATCATAATCAGAGATCATGTTTCCAATATTCCAGTACTGAATTATTTATGACATTTTTATTTTTTAGCTCAACTTGCTAAAGGCCATGTGAGCTATTACCATCACTTAGCATTTGTTGTCATCGTTAACAATTTTTCACAGCTCTTCTCCTCTGACACCACTTGACCAATTGGGAACCAAAATTGGTATGAGTGTTCTTTGGGATATCCAGCATAGAACTGATGTGGGGATTTTTCATCCATCAAAAAACATGGCCACTGTTACTAACAATGTGACGTAAGGGTCAGAAAGTAGTTTTTTGCATATATCTCCAAAATTGTAAGGTTAGCCAAATTTTGACATGGATAAAAGTGTTCAGCATAATGAGATCTATCTGTGGTCAAATTTTCATTTTAATCTGCTCAGCCATGTTGGAGTTATTGCTCTTTTTCGACGCTTTCTTCGTTGTTTTTTTTAATGTTATTTCTTTCAAAAATTTTCTCTTCTAACATTACTTGACTAATTGGAACCAAATTTGTCATGAATATTCCCTAGGATATTCTGCTTAGATCTGATATGATATTTTGATCTGTCAAAAAACATGGCCGCTGTTACTAAAAATAGAACAAAGAGGTCAGTCATAAGTTTTTCTCTTACATCTCCAAAGCTGTTAGGTTCACCCAAATTCTTTCAATTGTTAAAATGATCCTTATGATAAGCCATACAAATGTTTGCATTAGATCAAAGTTGTCAGGTTACTCCTTGTTAGATTTATTGCCCTTGAAAGGCGAAAAATGATGATTTTAGCAGTTTTCAGCCTACGTCTTGAAAACTATAATAGGTAGAAAGTGACTTTCAATTGATAAATGATCCTTATGATAAGTCCTACCAAAGTCTTTTTTTGAGTCAAAATTGTTTGACAACTCCTTGTAAGAGGAATTGCCCTTGAAAGGCAAAAATTGAACCAGGTGAGCAATTCAGGCTCCTTGGGGCCTCTTGTTTCCTTTTTAAGATTATTAGAACCCTTTGTGCTCATGTATATGTAAGTTATCAGAAAGTAGAGCCACACTTAAGAAGATCATAAAGAACCCGTGAATATCAAAAATAGCAATGGTCAAAAGAAGGATGTACATGTATTACCATTGATTAACTCCTCATTTGAAATTTTTAGCTTCTTCACTTAAAATGATTTGTATTTTTCTGTATTAGTGTACACTTACTGGTAGGTAGTTACATATACTTACATTTAAAAACCTCACTTGATGGCAATGACAGATATTTTACAACATTAAATGGCAGTAATCACATTTCTAATTTCTTCCAGATTCTGAAGCGAGGAGCACATATCAATGACAGAGATGGCCTTACAGACATGACATTACTACATTATGCCAGTAAATCAGGTGCTGCAGGGATCGGTGATGCAGACATTGCAGCAAAGGTGGCATCCATGTTGATCTCTAAAGGAGCTGATGTAAACATAAGATGTCGATGGACCAACATGACAGGGTTACATTATGCCTCTTATTTCGATGTTGTACCTGTGATAAAAGTCCTTTTGAAGGCAACCAAAGCTTTAGGTACTATCGTTTATTTATTTGTTTGGCAGATGAATGCTAAGTGGAGGTTGTTGTGTACATAATAGAGTTTTAATTGAAGACATTAAACAGTTTTACATATGTTTTATACAAACACAATATTTATTAGTTTCATTTTCCACAAATTTTCTACTGTGGAATATCTTAGCATAGGTAGTTTGCAATAAGATAGAAAAGCATTCATTGGTCAATGCAATATCTTATTAACCATAAGAAGTAATGTGGATTATGATATACAAACTTTTTTTTATAATATTTTTGTAATATTCACTTGTACTTGTATAAAGTTGAGAAGTTCTTTCCATTTTGAATGCCAATAAATATAGTTGAAAATGATTATCATTTATTGCAGTATTTTGAAAATTTACTTACATGCTCAATTTTGTTTATATGTAGATGTAGATAGTACATGTTCAGAGTTTGACAATGGGACAGTTCTACATATCGCAGCCTCAAATTTAGCGTATGAAGCAATAAAAGTTTTACTTCAGAATGGTGCTAATCCTACCCTTAAAGATGACAAGGGAAGGATACCACTAGGTATGTAATATACTGCTCCATCCGTGCATACATTTGTTTGCACTCCTATTATTGAAATCTATTATTTAAGACTAAGAAATGGCTGGATTTTTCATAAGATATAACAAAGTAGTATTCATTCTAAAGTCTTGAAAAAATTATACAAATTGTGTATTATACCATACTTATTTTAAGCAATAGTAAAGATAAGTTCAGCTGTGTATTTATTACATTATAATTTACCATACTTGAATGGTAATGAATTAGTTCCATATCTTCCTCCATAATCAACAGCTCTCACAAAGTAGGTTCCCCAGACTGATTCATCATTATTTCCTGGGGTAAAGTAGAATGAGGTAGAAATAATGTCATATGTGTTGATTCTCATCACAACAGCACTTTTAATTGGCTGAAAAATGACTTCATATGTCACAATGCACTTAGAATGGACACACCCATCTGACCATGTGATGAGAACTTTGCCAGCTGTCACATTCCGGACAGCTAGGTTAGTTACTTGGTCTGGTGGTGTGTCAGCTAATACACAGAAATGAACAAGCACAACTTCTGGTGCTGCCAGTTTGAAAGTCTTGTGATAGAAGGGGTTGAAATATATTATTGTGTCATTGAAAATTCTTTTAGGCTCTTCAGCTTGCCGCATCTTTTGAAACTGTTCATCTGATGGAAAATCTGGACTTCCAAGTTTCTTCCAAATCAGATATGGATTTGTTGTTTCGTTATTGTTTAATGAGTATCCAATGACATTGACAATAGAACCATTGGGATATGGTGGGTCCAGTCCCATGGTCAGATTCACTGTGATAATGTCTCCAGGTTCTGAGTTGGTATCTTGACTGCTATAAACAAGAACTGATCCATGCCAAGACTCTGAAGTACCTATATGGTCATAATAATGTAGACTTGCTAGTACCCCTACATCACTGTTGGCAGGAACAGGGATAGAACTTCCATTATTGAGAACCTCAGTAAATGTAGTTGTCAGTTGTTTTTCTCCCAATAAACTTAATAGACTCATTACTGTGAAGATTGGTTTCTTTATGAATTGTACATGAGGAGGCTTTGTGTTGTTCATCTGAAATCTTGCAGTCAAGGTTCTCTCTGTAAACTGATGAGGGTACCAACTCAGAAAGGCATTATCATTACTCAATAATGAGTAGTTAGATATGACAGACTGAGGATTTGATATAATCATGTTCTGGTGTTGACCTATGACCTTTGTTGCCATGGCTGCATAGGTTGTATCAGCTCTCCATAAGAGATCTTTTGACCAGCCTACCATTGGATCAGCTTCATCATTAACAAATGATATATTCTTCAAAGATGGATATTTCATGATGATTTGCTTGAATGTATCAATTTCACTTTCAATGATATTCTTTGATGAACCATTGCCTTTGCGATGGTATGAGAGAAAATCGATTCTCACACCTTTTTGTCGAGTAAAGTAATTTTGCCCCTCAACTACATGCTGAAGTAGGGCAGTAGCATAGTTGTCATGTCCAGGGCGATCACAACCTGCTCCTGGACCACCAAATTTCAGCAAAGGGCTTGCAGTCTTCAGACCTTCTGAACAAGCATCATAGTAGTTTAGAAAACCCTGAACTGTCATTTTCACTTTGTCAAAGTCATGACAGTC
The DNA here is from genome assembly GCA_037379345.1 of Perna viridis. Taxonomy (NCBI): domain Eukaryota; kingdom Metazoa; phylum Mollusca; class Bivalvia; order Mytilida; family Mytilidae; genus Perna; species Perna viridis. The sequence goes on along the minus strand of CM074511.1, from coordinate 5,152,442 downwards.
AGGCTCATTCCAAGATTCAAAGTTCCAAGTCATGACTTCACTTATACCATACTCATCAACTAGATACTCTGCTGTATCTTTGATCAAATCCCTCCATGCATACACCTGAGTTTTGTTCTCAAAGTCAGTAAAGTAGCCAGATGGATTCCCCATCAACTCAAATCCGGGTTTTAAATCATTTTGAAAAAGATATATGAGAAAATCATCTAGTTTTGAGTAATTGTAGATTAGATTTCCATCATTTTTTACTGTTTTTACACTTACCAAATCTAACAGCCAATGAATTCTAACTTGTTTAATTCCTCCATGAGCTACAGAACTTATCAAAGCTAAGTTATGTTTCATGTCTCGCCCAAAATCAAAATCATATGCCTTCTCATGGGGTAGTGGAGGACAGAATCCTGTGCTGGTCCAGAAATGTTGGAGGTCATGTTTTACATCCCAAGTATTTACTGTCAATAGGTATTGTTTTTCTCCAGCATTTGTCACATCTTTGTTCCAAAGTAAAAATAGCCATGCAATAAATCCAAACATTATTGTACTACATGTATTACCACAATGTAGGTCATGTACATGTAAACAAACACTGATTAGATAAGAACGGTGAACAACTGGTGACCCTGAAATGTCTGATTAATCTACTACTGAACATTTAGTAAACATGAATGATTAAAAATATTTTTTGAATAATTGATCTTATTTGTCTTTTTTTAGAATGCATTCCAGATGCCACTGAGTTAGACTCTGATCCAGATATGGGACGACAGATAATCAAACTAAAGAAAGTATTACAAGAAGCTAGTCAGCCAGCCCCTAAGTTACCCCCACCTAATTATGATTTAGTCCAGAGTAAAGTAACTCTTCAGTCCATGGGGCTGGAGATTGGAGACAAAGTAGTGGTGGGAGGCATGAAGGTAATGTAATAACAAAACCCTACCAAGCTGTCTCTCTTACAATCCTAAGGATAAATTGGAGGAATGGGATTATATTTCAGATAAGGGCATTACTACTCCCAGTCCCATTTATACAGTCACTATTATTTAGGTTTGTTTGTTGCATTAATCCCAACTGTTTTTTCATCTTATAAATGTAATTTCACCTATAACCCATTCAGTGGACTGTGATGAAATTGTATACAAGTTGGGATATTTTTATATATGTTTGGTTGAAAAGCTTCAGTGGTGGTTCTAAAAGATGTTGATTTTTTTTACAAAAAGACATGACTACATTTATTACTATAGTAAACAAAACAGTGGTAATATTCACCCACCTGGCCTTCCATGTTACACAATAAACATGTAATAGAGGTAATGGGTTGGCAAAATTATTTCCTTGTCTTCATTATCAAAGAAGTTCCAGACTGTAGCCCTATGCTTGTGTCCAATAAAAATTGGTCTATATTAATGAAAATTCACTGGAAAGAAGTTGGTTCATTAAAGGCAAAATTTGGCTTCTAAAAACAGTCTACATGAAGAAAATTTTATGTTGTTTCTCCAGCTCTTTAATGTGTTTTAGAGTTGATTTGATTGGTTGATGGTAATAATTTGAACATAAACTTCAAACTTGGCTGAGATTGTGAAAATCTGTTAAAAAGGCTGGAAAACACCAAATTTTGTGCAGATTATCACTCTTTAAACAATGGCCACATGCTTGTTGACTCTCATGCTTCATGTATTTTGTGTATAATTGCCAGTTACAGCTTGTATAATAATATCTTGAGTCAACAGATGTGTGGCCACTTCCATTCCACAAAAAACCATCTTCAAAATTGCAGAAAAGTTACATAAATGCATACTTTATCTCTGGAATAATGTTATAAGTCTATTCAAAATCATCTTATATGCAGTGTTTGTGACCATTGTACTATACTACTACTACCTAGAAATCAGCTTTGATCAAATTTTCAAAATTGCCCAAATTATTAGGCCAAAAGGAGTCCTTACCAAACTTTCTCCTATGCATTTTTGAACAGTAAAAATGTTGAAATTTAGTAGCTGAAAAAATTTATTCTGGTCAGAAAGTAAAAGGAGTAACCACCCTTATTAAGGAAAGGAGAAAGTTCGGTAACTTTCAGATTTTATTAAAGTCTTTTATTGATTTTGAAAGAACTGATTGATTATATACACCAACCAATTCCTTTAAAATGTGTTTAATTCCATGTAAGTCATTGATTCTGTTCATCTGAATATAGATATAGGCTTTAAAGGTGACCTGTCACATGTAATGTTTTAAACATGTATCAGTGAGATTGATAATTAGAATGATACATAAACCCACCTTTTTTTACATCTTTTTTTTTGCTCCCTTATATTTTTTTTACAAACATGATACTTTTCAGACTGGTACCTTGAGGTATTGTGGACCAACAGAGTTTGCTAATGGTATTTGGGCAGGGATAGAATTAGATGATCCAGGTGGTAAAAATGATGGTAGTATTGGTGGCATATCATATTTCCAGTGTCCTCAGAATCATGGTAAGTATGCAATAATGTAATTACAACCTAAACATGAAAATGTAGTGTTTTAGCAAAACAATTGGGAATTTCTGTGTCAATTTGATGTCACTGGAATAGAAAATTCTAAATGCCAAAGTCATTATTTTTATTACAAAACATGTAATGTATTATCAATAATAAAAACAAGCTGAAGTTTTTTTTGTTTTGTTTTTTTCATAGAACAGTAGAACATAGAAGATCATTATTGAGTAAAATTGTGCAAATGATTTAGTAAAAATTCCCAAACATTTTTATATTCACTTATTTATTTTAGTGAACTAATGCTATGTAACTTTTCTTCAATTAAATTCTTAGAATCTGTTTATGGGAATGATTTGGTATTCAGCACAGTGAGATGTATCATGTTTGCAACTTCCAACATAATCACAATTTTGCATCTTGTCTAGCTGAATTTTAGTGTGTTTACATTGTATAATTTAAATTTATAGATTTAAAGTGAAACAGCTGTCTGTATGTACATCTGTTCCTTTAACTTTGTTGTCTTAAACATTTTTTTTAGTTAAAAGTCTATTCCCAATATATCTACATGTGTATGATTAATGTACAGGTATTTCTCATGAAATTGTCATGATTTTATTCTGGTATACTCAGACTGGTACCTTGTTCTGTACTGCAATAACCATGTCTGTCATTCTGTTTGTTCACCTTTGGTAAGAGATTTTATAGCTTACACTTGAAGTAATACATCTGTATGTGGTATTCCATAATATGTTTTGATGTTAATTATCATTTTAAGTATGATTTATTGGTTTTTACAGGTATCTTTGCACCTGTCAGTAAGATAGCCAAGCCTGGCAGTACCCCAGCACCACGTCCATTATCTGCCTCATCACCATCTAAATCACCTAATAAAAATGTGCCTGTAGACGTCTCCAATGTCAAGGCTAGAGTTGATACAGGTAGTCTTTTTTTTCAGCAGTATATGCTACCATCAGGACATTACACGTGGTAATTTCTTACCCTCAAAGTAGTTTTAATTTGATAGGTTTTTATATACATATTAAAGACACTTGAGTGCTGACAAATATATGATGGTGACACTGGTCCAGACAGGTATTGGTCTTGTTAATTGTGGTTAAAATCGAAACTGAGCACCTTATTTGATTTTAGATCTAAGCAATATACCAATAACCATACTTAAGTTAGAACAGAAAATCAGAAATTTAGGCTTGTAATTTTACACAGCATTGATTCTGATGTATTAAATTTTTAACATAAATAATAAGTTGATTCTTATTTACAGGATTAAAACAGAGAGCCCCATCAATCACTGACCTTGGTGAGATAGAATATGGAGACAGGGTTATTGTTGCTGGTCAACGTAAAGGAACTGTTAGATATGTGGGTGAATCCAAGTTTGCTCCAGGTAAATACTTCCTATTGTACAAATATTTGTAATGCTCGCTTCAGTCAATTATGTGTTAATCAATCTCATTTGGAGCTGATTTTTTTGTTCTGAATAGAGAGGTGTCCCATTTAGGCAGGTTCTCTATGACATGATGATATTATTTCACCCTAGATTATGATGTTTTTAGAATGTATGGTTTAAACAAGTTTCACACCTAATTTTATATGAATAGAAACAATTTATGAAGAAGTATCTATCACTGTTGCAAATGTTTATAAATTATGATTTATGCAGTTAAACCTGTCTAGAGAGAATGCATTGTTTAACATAGACAGGTGTTTCGTTTATCAAGGTTTCAAATACATTAAAATTAATATCAAGGGACTTTAAAAAATTGTGTGAAGGAAAAATGAAAACATACTTAGCTTTTTATACATAGTGATGCCCTTAGTTTAATTGTATACTGCTTGTCGTTTTTTTTTATTCAGAATATCACAATTATAACAGTATTTTTCTGAAAGCAACCTCTTTCCTTTTGTACATTTAGACAACTTTAATTTTGAACTTGAAAATTGAGACAAGAAATGAGATGAGCACACCACAAAAACTCTCAAAGCCTGATTACATTCTTTTGTTTGCAGGAATTTGGTATGGAATAGAGTTGGACCGTCCAGTGGGTAAGAATGATGGATCAGTGAGTGGTGAGAGATATTTTCAGTGTAAACCCAAACATGGAGTCTTTGCACCTCTCTCCAGGATCCAGAAGTGAGTTTAATACTTCTACCTGAAGAGGTTTCAAGTATTTGACTTAAAGTAATATATTGAACTTCAATGAAGATATCAGACCTGATTTTGTTCCACAGAATGTAGTATAAATAAGTCAATATTGGCAAATGAGAACAACTTTAACCTTTTCAACTTGGATATACACAATTTTTGGGGTCAGAATTTAATTAAAGTATTTAAATTCTTTATTTTTTATGTATGTCCCTCTTTTATTTTTTAAAAATAAAGTCTTTCATGAACTTGGGATATATTGGAAACACCCTATCTGTCTGTCTGTCCATCCATCCATTTGTCTTTCCACATTTTTGTTATTGCAATTCCAACAATGCTCAAGAGATTTTGATGAAATATATAGGAGGGTTGGGACTCATATGCAGAAGTACATGACGGCATGTTGAAACTTTTGGAGGACAACAAAAGGGGATAATTTTAGTTAAGGGTTGTAAATTTTAAAATTTGTAAGTGCAATTCCACCCAGCCGCTCAGAAGATTATGATTTGTTAAACAAAGATTAAACATTACTGGTATATGCAGATGTCATAGAAGAATATAATGATTGTCAAAAGACCTTGGGGGAAATGAATTAACATGAAGGTTTTACTTGTTAAAGAGAGATAATTGAACTTAAGGTTTTATATTTAACTTAATTTGTAATACGGGTATTCTTTTTGTGAGCTTGATCACAGTATTTTTAGTTTAATTTAAGTGCATATCTATTTTTGAATGGTATAATTTTTTTTAAGTGAGACAATAAATAATAACATTCTTTTTTGTATTTCTTAAGACTTGGTGACAGGAGGTTTAGTTCCAGTGAGTCATTGGATGCCATAAGCTGGGGAGCTGTCTCAGAAAAGGTGGATAGGAGAAGTAAGGAATTATTATTGCCTTTATTCTTAATAAAATACAAAACCATCTTATATTTATGACTATGAAGTGTTTCAGGAATAGAAAGCAAATGAAGATATTATGACAAATAATTAAAAATTACAGTATGTAAATATTGAGATCATGCTAAGACCATTAACAGCAATCTTTTATTAAAAAATCTTATTTTCTTCAAAGGCAAGAAAGCAAACTTGAAGGAACCTTCATAGATTTAATAAACATTGGATATATTTATTTTTTTGGAGACAATCTTGATATATCTGTATTCTGTTTTAGGTGGTTCCTTCACTGGCAGGTCAAGGACACCAATTAAACGGTAAGAAGGACAATTTTTTGTGATATACACACTGCATTCTACAGTTTTTATTCTGGTAGTTTGTTATTTTCTTTTATTACTGTACTTAACAACTCCTAAAATAGCTTTAAAAAAACTTACAAATGACAAGAAAGACAACTCTCGCTGGAAACATAAAAATCAGTTGGTCAATTACTAGGTTGAACTGCCATCTACTAAACACATGCACATATTTATAGCTTTTTACACTATGTTAATATCAGGCAAGTGTAACCTGTAGGAGGATAAAGTTGAAAATATTGATATTTTTATGCCTTTAATAGTTTTACATTAACCAAGATTGACTTTTTTGGTTACAATTTAACAAAATTTTAAGATGTGAGCAATGAATATTTGTTTTTAATAAACCATTAAAAATCCTTACTTAATATTACTAGTTGACCTCAGTCTGACTGAAATCAGGCTCTCTGTGCTTCTAAGGTCATAGGTCAAATCTGTATTTAATGCTGTTATAAAAACTTTTTCCTCTATTAATAATTCAAGTATTTGCTTATAATTTAAATAGATGATTCTTATGTGAAATTTTCCATAATTTTATTCCATGTGATTAAAAGATATGTAGCTTTTGTTAGTTAGATAAGTTACAATATATTAAATAAAAGGAAGTGTATTTCATGGTTAGATACATTTTTTTAAGATGCAATTTTATATTAACATTATAGACCAAAGAGTGGCCAGACAATCTCAAGGACACCAGGTTCAAGTTCTGAGTTTAAATTGGAAGTTGGCATGAGTGTATTCTGTAATAATGAACTTGGTAAGTATTGTTTAATTTACGTGCCTTTTGCTTCCTTATTATGTTAGAATTGGATCACTAAATATTGCTTCTATACAGTTTTCAAATAATGTACAATATGACTAGAAATCCTGATTTCTTGTTTAGATTTTGTGGTTAGCAAGACACTACAAAAATTGAATTGTAAAATATGATTAAAAAACTTTCAACAAGTTTCCAAAATATCACTATGGCGTGCAAAAATTAGATTTAGCCAAATTACAATGCACATTTTTTACACCAAACCACAAAAGGTTTGTTCTGCAAAAATGTAAATTTAGAGGTTTGTCTTTATTTTTCATTTAAGAGTAAAGAACCCAAGACTTACATTTATATAAAAATATTTTTTTAGGTATAGTGAGGTATATAGGACCAGCGGAATTCGGCGAAGGAGTTTGGGTTGGTGTTGAATTACGGACTCCTAAAGGTAAAAATGATGGAAGTGTTCAGGAAAGACGTTATTTCACTTGTAAACCTGATCATGGGTTGCTTGTACGGCCAAACAAAATAACTGTTCGTGGAATCAATGGTGCCAAATTACTGGGAGATTATTATGGATCAAAGGAAGGGACTCCTGAAGATACCAGGATCGAAGGAAGATGATTTTGGGGTAGCAGGAATGTGTTATACAGCAATCAAATAATATCTACCTGTAATTGTATTATTTCTGGTTCTTTTATTTTGTAGCAGCTATTTCATCTTCTGTTTTAAGTTTTTCATTTTAGCATTTTGAAGTTTTGGGTTTAAGACTGTGTAAGTTACTTTTATATCATTTATTTTTAAGTTCAGTAGAAGCTTACTGCTATGAATATAAATTTTTGTATCGAAATTATTTCACTATTGGAACTTCTTGTGTTTAAACTTCTCCTGTTAATATAGACTTACTAAATGAATACATGTAGGACTTTTATATTCTCAATGGCTGAAATTTAGGAAGCCACTATTCTATCAGATTAAGTCACTTTACTCTTATATGTCTCATTTGTTTTTATTTATTATAGGTGATAGAATTATAATTTGTTCTATTATTATAGATTCTTTTTACTTTTATTTTCATTCTTGATATACATGTATGCTCTTTTTTCATAAAAAAAAAACTTAATTGAAAATACAGAATAGAATAAAAATCATAAGGTGTTTGATTGATATTGAAATCTGACTCATGTGCATGTATAAGTGTATAAGATGTATAAGAAAATTTATTTTTTTTTGTTAAAAAACAAATGTTAAAGTGTATAGAGGTTCTAGTCAGTTTGTTTACAGTTTAATTAAGACAATTTTACAACAAGAGGAAAAGAGTTTTTCACTTGTAATAATATTTTACACTCATATTGTTTTTATGTAATTCTTGTTCTTGACCCATGCAAAATGAAACACTCCTGATGGCGTGTCATGACATCACATTCTTTCTTTTCTATAATATGAAAGAGATGTGTCTATTTTTTTTATCTGTCTGTGTCTGTTTGAATTAAAAAAAACTTTTTTTTAAGAAACTGGAATGTGATTTTGTATTTTCGTTACTTTCGGAAGTCACATTTATTGTTTCTTTAGTGTCATAATATTATAATCTAATTCTTATTAAATATAAAAAAAATCTAAAGTAGTTAATAAAATTTTTATTGTATTTTATCTTAATGTTATGGGATAGGATAAATATTATTGCAAAAATATGAGAAGTGTATCTTTTCACATGTCATCATAAACAGAAAAGTTAATAGTTGATAGTTCAACAGTTCTATTGCTAAGTAAGAATTGTCTAGATTTGTCATTAGTATTTTTTAAGTGTAAATTAATATCGATTTACCCCCATTAGTTTGATTGGTGAAAATCAAACCCTGCATATCAAATTTTAATTTTTTATACAATACACGTCCTCTTAAATCAGCAGTTTTTTTAATGTACTTGTATATTTAATTTGTAAGTAGTTAAAGGACTAGATTTTAAAACATGATTAAGTAATTGAATATTTTATGTAATCTACTTCATAAACTATGCAATATGAACAGTCAAATATTTTTTTACAATCCATCAACAAATTTAAACAAAAAATAGGGTCATTCCTTACATAATAGCATTAGATAATACATTGTCAGATTATTACTTATATAGCCTTTGAAAGCTTGAACTTGTGGACTGAAAGAGATTGTTCACTTATTTATAGTAAGAATGAGTTTCAGAGAGTATATGTATGCCTTCTAAAGCACAGGTATCATATCAACTATACATTGCTTGTCTTTAACAGTCTTCACTCATTCATTCAATAATCATTAGAAAAACATAAAAACAGGGTAGGTTCATAGTTGTGTTGTACTGTTAGAAGTTAAAGAATCAAAATGAATGTCTTGCGTCATTGAGGGAAGACTTACTCGTTGGATTTTTCATACACATATTCCATTCTAAACTGTTTCTCTATATATTGAATTTGTAGTTACTGTTGTATATAATGCTACAGCTTGCATTTAATGCAGCATTGCTTGTGATCTATACTATTGATTCTTTATCTGGAACTTTTGGTATGTTCATACCAATTATAGACCATTGACTGGGACCAACCTGGTGTCATATTACAGTATCCGATTCTGTTAACTTCCTCTACACAAATTGTTCTCTTCAAGGTGTTATAATTTTGAAAACTGATAATACAGTCATTATAAAATTATCAATGGATCTTTTTCAAGATACTGATGTACTGCAAATTTAGATGGTTTTTTATTATTTGATATCTACTTGCTTAGAGGTGTTTTTTTTTTTTTTATTTCATTGATTTCTTAAACACAATGTTAAGAACTATATCTGTAAATTCTGAATATTGCACAGCCACAATTTTCACATAATGTAAAAAATATGAAATTACAGTAAATTCATTACTCACATTCCATTTTGAAGCTTTTTAGCAGCTGGCACTGCTATGGTTGCTTTGTTCCATCCATTTATTATCTTACATTTTACAGCTGGCTCACATAATCTTACATTTTTTACAGCTGACTCACTTATATCTTGCATGTATTACACCTGGCTCATTTATATCTTAACATTTTTTACAGCTGACCGACTTATTTATTAATTTTTTTACAGCTGGCTCACTTATATCTTACATTTTTTACAGCTGGCTCACTTATTTCTTACATTTTTTACAGCTGGCTCACTTATATCTTACATCTAATGCACTTCTATCTGACATTTTGTTGGTGCTTTGACATCTGCATTTATTTTTCAAACATGGTTTTAGAAACAGACTCATGTATATGTAACAGATTTAGTAATTGTGTGCTTTTTTACAAGAAAAAATGGTTAAAAAGGGTTTTTTTTCTAATTGTGTTTTTTCCTCCTTCAATAATATGTAAAATTAGCAGTGAAGTTACCAGCTTCTAAAAGTGTTAATTTGTTCTGCAGACAATCAAATTTAAAGAATTTTATTATTTTGAGAAGAATTAAATGCTGATACTCAACAATTTGTGAATTGAAGTAAAGATTTTGATACTAGCTGAAATTTTTAAAGTGTGTTTGTGGTGGGGAAGAAAAATGTTTGTCAGTGTGTGGTGCTTGGAGATTTGGATAATTTCTTGACAACTGTATTGTCTTCTCAGTACATGTTTCTATTCTATGGGTTTTTTTCACATTTTAAAAGCAACTGATTCAGCTAGTCATTATATTCTAACAGATTTTGTAATTATTTTAAAAACAGTGGATTTATTAATTGTTTATCAGACAAACCATTTACATGCTGAAATCACTTTATTACACTTAAAATATATTTTTTTAAGGAAAAAAATGACATATCTGTTAATCCATGCCTGTAAGAGGTGTATACACTGATATTATGAAAGAAATAAATATTGATAAGAACTTAAAAAATGTAAAAAATGAAAAAAATGTGAAAAATACTGTTGAAAAATAAATGAAATATAAAATGAGTTTTTATTTATATATAAGAAAATGGGTCCAAATCTGAAATGACAAAATTTAGATAAACAGGAAGTAGATTTTATGCAGTTTTCCAAGATTCAGATGATATCTAAATGTAGGTTGGCCTATTACTGTTCGATAATGAAAACTAAAAACTACTAGAGAGATGCTTAAGCATTCTGAAAATTAGAGAACTATCTAATGTCTTTCAAAAATTAAGATTCAACAATTCAGTCTTTAAAACAAGCCTGAACACCCATCTTTTACAGAAACTAATTTTAGAAAGTTGGCAGGGTTGGCAGTATTCAACCACCTTGATATTTTTATCTGATGAAGAACCGAGTTAGAAGGTGAACAAAATCAGCATGGCACAACAATTACACTTAATAGTTCACTGACTTTACTAAATTATGATTGAAAACATACATAGACAGAACCTTTGTTAGATGTTAAGATAAACTCAGGATGTCGTTTTGTGTAATGTCATGGTCACTTCCACTGTGCTTCAAGATACTTGTACTTTTGACTAGTAATTAAATGCAAAATGTGCAGCTTAATAGGATTACAGTGGTTGAACCCTGTCCATGTGAAAGAAGTATGCACACTATATCAGCAGGTCTAGACATTTGTAATGAAGAACTCACAGCATAGGTTTCTGACCCAAATTGAATGTGTTTCTTGTTCTTATTAGCTAACCTGGCCAAAGGCCATGTGAGCTATTGCCATCACTTGGCGTCGTCATTAACAATTTTTCAATAGTCTTCTTTTCTGAAACTACTTGACCAATTGGGACCAAACTTGGTATGAATGTTCCTTGGGGTATCCTGCATAGAACTGATGTGGGGATTTTGATCTGTCGAAAAACATGGCTGCTGTTACTGAAAATAGAACATAGAGGTCAGACAGTAGTTTTTCGCATATATCTCCAAAACGGTTAGGTTTAGCCAAATTCTGACATGTGGTAAAAGTGTTCAACATGATGAGATCTATCTGCAGTCTAATTTTCATTTTAATCTATTAAGCCATGTTGGACTTATTGCCCTTTTTCAACGTTTTTTGCTATTTTTTGTTATTTCTCTCAAAAATCTTCTCCTCTGACACTACTTGACCAATTAGAACCAAACTTGGTATGATTGTTCCTTGGGGTATCCTGCATAGAATTGGTGTGGGGATATTTGATCTGTTGAAAAACATGGCCGCCATTACTGAAAATAGAACATAGGGGTCAGACAGTAGTTTCTCGCATATATCTCCAAAACGGTTAGGTTTAGCCAAATTTTGACACATAGTAAAGTGTTCAGCATGATGAGATCTATCTGCGGTCAAATTATCATTTTAATTTATTAAGCCATGTTGGAGTTATTGCCCTTTTTCGACGTTAATTTGCCATTTTTAATGTTATTTCTTTCAAAAATCTTCTCCTCTGACACTATTTTACCAATTGAAACAAAACTTGGTATAAGTGTTCCTTGGGTATCCTGCATAGAACTGGTGTGGAATTTCTGATCCGTCAAAAAACATGGCCACTGTTACTAAAAATAGAGCATATGAGTCGGACAGTAGTTTTTCACATGTATCTCCAAAACTGTTAAGTTTAGCCAAATTCTTTCAATAGCTAAAATGATCCTTATTTTTAGGACTACAAAAGTCTTCAGGCATAAAATTTGTTAGACACTTTCTTATAAGAGTTATTGCCCTTGACAGGGGAAAATGACAGGGTTTTTTTTTACAGTTTTCAGGCAATGTCTTGAAAACTAGGATAGATTTAGACTTTCATTTTCTGAAATGATCCTTATGATAAGTCCTATCAAAGTTTTCTTGAGTCAAAATTGTTGGACAACTTCTTGTTTAATTTATTGCCCTTGAAAGGCAAAATTCAACCAGGTGAGCGATTCAGGCTCCTGGGAGCCTCTTGTAAAATTATCTGTATGTTTAAACAGATTTTAAGTAAATTAGAATGCAAAAAACTACTTCACAAATCAGCTTTTATACTAAAGAGAATCATTTGAATAAAAAAAATACTGCAATATAAAATAAGATAAACTAGAAATCATTGAGATGGAATCCATCTCTGTGGGCCCCACTGTGACTATTAAGTCATATATACCTTAAGGTTAAAGTTCAAGGTCATAGGCCACTATGAATGGTATGTGACACATTGTCATTAGGTGATCTACTCACATGTCAAATATCAAAAGCCAACATCAAGACAAAAAAGTTGCAGCCTGGACATGAGTTGACCTTGAGGTCAAAGTTCGAGGTCATAGGCCACTACCCATTGTACATTACACATCGTCATTAGATGATCTACTTACATGTCAATTATCAAAACTTACGTTGAAAGACAAAAAAGTCACAACCTAGACATGTGTTTGTAACCAACAGATGCACAAATGCATGACAGACGGACAGAGTAAGAACAACTGGGCAACCACCACTTTTCATGGTCGGGCCCTAATTACAAAAAGAGGTTTTTGTTGCCCCTTTTATAAATTATCATAATCCAATTAATAACAGGAAATGGTGGGCATATATGAAAAGACAAAATATTTGTAAGATACACCATTAATATTGGACGAATCAAACTTTTATTTTTAAGTCTTATTGAAATTTAGTCATTCTCCTCTACAAGAGAATTAACTATTTTCAGTGTAGAGTCTTTACTCTTTCATTAACTCTTTATATAAGGGTACATTTTATATATTATCTGTATACAGATTAATTCAGATACTCATGTTATTGTTGATCAAATATCAGAGGTCAATGATTGATTACTGGGGTTTATCAAAGGTCAACAATAATAAAGACCCAATAGTCTCTTGTTTATTTAACCAGATGAATAACAGAAAACAATTAGAATTTGTAGATCAGCTGAATCCTTACTAAATACTTTATAACAAACAGTACAAACCACATCTCATCCTAACATAAAACTGCAAAATGTTTGTAGGTTAATAAGAAAATGCTTTGATACAACCCCAGAGGTCAAACCCTGAACAATTTGGGCAAGTATGGACGCATCATTTAAGCTTGAAACAGATCTGAATCTTGATTTTGATTAAATATTTTACACAGAATAATATTTTGACAAGAGTCAAAGTGGCCTCTTATTCATAACTGCTTCCAGTTACAATCCTTAAAATCAATCCTTTTGTCATATTGCATCTTGTGGTACAAATTCAAAAATATCCATTCACTTCAAGTAGTCCAGACATCATGCAAGTGATTGTTTCTGGCCCTTAATTCCTAAATGGTACACATCACAACCCTCAAAATCAATCTCATCCTTCCTTTTGTGGAATGGCGCCTTATGGTACAATTTCAGAGATCTATACACTTACACTAAATATTATTTATTCTGGTTTAACCAATGTAAAATAAAGGTATACAGAAAAACAAACTTATTTACATATCATTAATACGTTGTACAGTTGTTGAAATATACAATATATGAAACAGTTTAAGTAGAGCACTATCATTAGCAGCACAGCGAGGTTAAATGTAATATCACTATATAATAGTTCTACAGAGTTTTCTAAGCTTTGAATGCTGTTTTTGATTCATGACAGTGTTTGAATTTAAAACATTACAGTAAGTTATGGACTTTGTCAAAAAGAGCTTTCTATCTGATTGTATACTACTGCACTCAATTACATAATGGTATTCCTCAACAACACCATCTTTGCACAATGGACACTTTCCCAGTTACTGTGGTATATTTTGCCATAAACCACTTTCAGCTGGAAGCATTGTCCTGAACCTTGACAGTTATTGTCTGGAAATGAAATGGTTACGAACAACGACAACAGCATGATAGCATTATATGACCACATTCTTTTTAAATAAAAAATGGGGTCAAAAATCCAAAAAATTGTTCATTGTTTTTTATTAATAAAATAACATGATCAATTGTAAATTACAGTTATAAAACTTATATAATGATCAAATCTCAGTAAGTACCTTAAACATGGAATGTCAACCTATATGGAAGTACCTTGGTTTTAGGACACCAATTCTCCCAAAGATCAGTCATTATCTACGAATTAATAACAATGGAATGTTTACCTTCAATAAAACACATATACCATGAATGAATAGAATTTGGAAGTTCTTAGAAACATAAAATTGTTCACTACAGATACCATGACTGTAATATACATTCTTTTTTGAGTGTAGAGTTAACATAAAATATCATTTTAAGTTTCCTATACAGTTAGAGCATGTAGAATTTAAAAAAATATATTATTAACGGGACAGATCAATTCCATGATCATTTATTTATAAAAAAAATACTTCTACTAATTTTATTTAATAAAGTTATTTTCATAAACCTTTTTTCTTAAATAATATACAGATCACAACCCATTAAAATTGAGATGAAATTCCATCTCAGACTACAGCAAGAGTGTATAAAAAATCACAATGAATATTGCATAATGATATGTTATTTTAAAACAAAAAGTAAAATATGATATGTTTGACTATTATACAAAAACATCTGAATACAAAGAAATATATAGACAGCATGTACATGTGGAAGTTATATTTACATATGTGCAATTTACAAAGCACTTTGTAGAGGAATCAGATCTATAATGGTGTTGATATATTACTTCCTGTTTAGACATCCAAACAAAACTAGGAAAAAACATGTCACCATTTAATTAAAAAATATTTATATAGAAATATCATGCAGGGTGAAAGGTATGTAAATGATAAAAACTAATCTAAATAAATTGAAATATGCCTGTTACAGATTCTTTAGGACAAACTTGTACATTTTTGGTACACCACAACATTTAAATCTCATTTGTTAATATAGTGATAAAATCAACATAATTATGCTTTATCAATCTCAGTATAAGTCTCATCAGAGAAGTATGCGAGTATTTATATAAAATAAGAAATGTGTTCAGCATAAATTACTTAAACTGCTTCAAGACAACAAAAATAATTTTTTGGTCCAAGATCCTCCCTCAGCTTTATAGCGGATGCCTCAATATCTGTTTTATGGCCATATGAAAGAAATTAGCACATTCTTTATCATGTTTTACTATAAACAATGTTTTAAGCAACTTCACCACTTATTTGTACATGTAATTAGGGGTAAAAAGGATAAAGAAATTATTCTCTCCCTCATTGGTTTTCCAGAATGTGGGTTGTGAACCAAGAAATTGACTTTGAATAACCATAAAAGTATAATTTGAAAGAACAGTAACATTGTATTCTCTCTAAAATCCATTCAAAGGAAGTACGGTACGTAAAAAAAAACAAAGAAAAAAAAATCTTTAAAAATATGGAAGAATGGTTCTCTTATCAATCTCATAGTTGCTATAATGACAAAATGTCAGTCTATTATGGTAAATTCTACAAAAAATGTAAATAACCTATAATACTTCAGTTATTGTATAGTTAAATACAAAACTGAAAAATATTTTCTTTGAGTATGTGACAACAAGTGTTTATCATCTCAAGAAACCATTAATAAAGAGTATAATAGATAATCCTATAAAATGGATGTTTTTCTTTCAGCTGTTGAAATAAATATCACTAGAACTTTATATCAACATGTAAGTGAGATTCTAAAATAGAAAAATATAAATATCATTTTGTTACAATTCAAAAACTCTTTGAGATAAGATTAAACAAACTGTGACAATGTAACAAGGTAATCTGTCCAGATCCAAGCACTAAAAAGATTGAGTATATTAATTTTCATTATGCATTTTAAAGAGAATGTTGAAATCACACATATATAGAAAACTGAAAAAAGAGTATTTCTGTCTAAATTCATTGCTTTAAAAATATCTGTTAAGAACAATAATAAGAACTTGTATAGTCAAAAATGACCCATTTCTTTTCATTAGCAAAAATAAACAACCAAGCTCAATCAATATTGCTAAATAAAACATGTGATTTAAGTCAAATACAAACAAAATCAGATCTTAGTACTATATTCATGCAAATGACTGTATAAAATAGTACATCTAAATATGAAGTGATGATGATTTCTTAATAAGTTCATGTAAAAAAAAGATGATTGATGCTCTATATTTACAAATGAATAGACACAATGGCACTTACTAATGATAAAATGACAGTGTCTTTCTCAGTAATGATAATATGAAAATGTCTATCAGAGAATCAAGAACACAACTGTTAGCAATGTAATAATGGATGATGAGGATACAGCCGTGGTGCCTTTGTTTAAGATAAAGATTGTTGTTGGTTTTCTGTATGGGTCTAATCCAGGGTCAAATCTCTGAGGACAGTCATCAACTGTTAAGAAAAAAAAAGAGCTCAAATAATATTACAATACTGAAAGTATATTTAAAGAATATATAAGAGAATAATAAAATAAAATTTATTCATATAATATCAAATGTCTACTATTTTTATAGCTAAACTCATCAAATTCAAACTATGATTAAGATATAATACATTAGTTCTAGAATGAAGATAAAAAAATTAGGAGTTTTTTTTTAAGTTAACCAAACACATAGCTAATTGAAATTACAGATTTTTGTTATGTACAAGTGCATTCACTTATTATTGTTGCTTTCAATAGAAAATTCATATTTTCTTGTTTCCCGATCAGATATGTGAGACTGACTGTTTGTTAAGTAGTTGTTAACATTAAAATCAATTTTAGCCCAAATTTTTCATTCCTACTTAATTATTGCCTAAGTCTATCAACAAAGTGTGTTACTTGATACTTCAATAAAACAATTGTGAAAACATACAGAATTTATCAGTTTGTATTGAAATCTAATGCCTGAAAAGGATAATACTAACAAAGCCTTTCACTTTCAGAAAGTTTTAGTGCCAGACCAGTGCCAGGAATATCAAAGGAATCAGCCCTCTGGTTCCACACACATCGTGCATTCTGTGACCTTGACATCATCACATCAGTCCAACTCAATCTCTCGTATACCTGTACAATTTTTATAGTCAGAAATATATTAACACCTCTTTTAAACAAAAAAAAACTGTGAAAAGTTAAAAGTGCTTTTGATTCCATGTCATTTATTTCTAACATTTAATTTGAATTTTCACCAACATATGAGGCAAGTGTCCTGGGGAAGAGAAAATCCATGTACATGAAAAGGAAAATTTTGCACTGTATTTTCATATTGTAATGCATTTGTAATCATTAAGCTTTGTTAAACTGTGCATTCTTGTATTTATCCTCTCAAAAAATACGTGAAGTAAATACAACAATATCTTCTCTCATGCATAGAAAGAATTGTTCCATATAAACAGACCATTTCAAACATTCTGTGGAATGTTGGTTCCCAGTATCCCAGTCATTACACATAAAATTACTTGGCAACTACAGTAAATAAAAACAAATAATAAAAAAAACAGTCAGTATTACCCAACATCTAAATTTAGAAATAGCATCTTCTTCATCCCATGTAATAAGGTAGGATTTATAATCTTCCATCCAAAAACCAACACAAGTCAAATCATGGTCAGATACATCTGTAATAGTGAAAATAAATATCAATAAATAATGATCAAACAGTTTACAATGTACTTATCAAATCTATGAGAACATCAAAATGGCAGACATTTGCTTTAGCAGATTAAACTAAGCTTGAAATGTTTATAATATATACACAAGAAAACTGCTAGCTTTCACAGTACTTTTGCATGAATACATCTCAGAGTAGAAGAAAATCAAACTATTATAGGATTGAAGGAGGAACTGTTTTACCATATTCTCCAATAGGTCGTCCTCTGTAGTCAACAGTCTCACAGTACTCAGCATCTACAGCTATTCTATTCATGTCATTAGGACATGACTTCATCTCTGACACAATGATCCTGCAGTCAACCTGAATACGAGGTACAGGGGTCACACCTCTAATTCTGGTGGCATACTTTTCTGATTCTCTGACGGCCCACTGCTCAAAATTAAATCTTCCAGCAACTGGACAAGGCACAGGGGTTGGAGGGTTCACTGGAAAAGACAAATATTATACAGACCTATACTCATTTTACTTATGGACTACTTATATGATAATGTTTTGAGTTTTAATGATCAGTTCATAAACTTTTTGTTGTGCTCCTTTGAGAAATAAATTTTCAAAGCCCATCTTTTTCAAAGCAGCAAAGGAGTTTGTTATTAGAACATTATCTTCTATCACATTTAAAATTTATCTTACCATGACTCAGAAAAAAAGTCTTGACATTAAATAAGGTTTTCTTAAATTAAAAAGTTTGAAAGATAAAAAAATCAAGCAGTATCTACCACAATGCAGATATAACTTTATTTTATACTTACAGATGAGAACCTCATACTTCCAATCTATTTCATCTCTGTTGTACGTGAAGGAATACCAACTGCAGGTTTCTCTGAACTTCTTCACCATAAAATCACCTGTATCTGATGCAGACAAACGGCTTGGCTTCCCTTCAAAGTAATTGTTATTATTTACCTTGGTTATCAAATCCTTTACTTTTTTCATTCTGAAGAAATTTCCTTACAGTGATAATTATCTGAATGATGAATATTATGTTTTAAAATCGAACAGGTGAGCTTTAAGTAAAGTACTCATCAAACAATGGACTATTGAAATTGGCCTGAAACTGTAATCTAGAATAGTTTCAATAACAATAAAATAATCTAAAGATACTGCTGGCCATTTAGCTAACACGTTGAAAATATTAAAAATTAATTCTCTAAAAAAGACTAGTCTCTGAAAATCCATTTCAATTAATAACACAAAAAGAATTCAAAGATTGATGTTATCAAATGAAACTAATTATAGATTTTTTTAGCTATAAGTTTGTGTAGGACTTACCTATTCTGTATCTAATAACACTGTGATGTCTTGGCATCAGATCAAAACAAACAAAATCTACCTCACTGGAACAAAAAATAATTCAGTGCTAAAATTTGTTGTAAACATGACAAAAAGGTTTTGTGTTAATAAAAAAAATAATAACACTGGTGGGTGCACTTAAACTGGACTGACCTTAATAACAATAGTGACAACACACTAACATTTTGGATGAAAATTTGAAGGTTTTTGGGTTAGTAAAAGAAAGCTCTGTATTCCAAAACCTTGTTATTTTAAATTGCAAAAATTACTGGTAAATCACTGCGGAAAAAAAAAAGAACACTTCTTCGGTGTATAAACATTCCAACTTCATACAAAGCTAGCTTACAGTTTGAATACATGTAATTTTACCATCAAGAAGCAATAATCACATTAAGTCAGATAGTATCATGGAAGCATAAAATTACAGTTATGAATGAAAAATCCAAAAAATAATCTTGTATTAGATCAATAGGTATCACATGATATCAATATAGTATATCAAATTATACACATTTCTACAATGTAATATATCATTTGTTATACAAATATTCAACATCAACTTTTTGTCATTTTATGACATAGCTATAGGTTATCAGACTTACCATCTACCTGCTGTTACCCTGGTAAACATGTATCGAGTTCCCTGTGTTTGTTGACAGGAGTAGTAAGTATCAAGCCTCTCAAACTCATTAATTTTGGTTTTGAAGGCGATGTGTGTTTCATTGATAAGGACATCTGATCTGAACTGTTGACCTTGTGTGAACCATGTTCCAGACATATTTCTTGGCAATACACACTGTGGTGACAGATAATTTGTATTTGGGATAACTGGAAAGTATAAATTTGAAAGATAACTGATAATTTAATGTCCTTTTCATCACAGGAAGAAAATCAGTATTACATTTCATATGTACATTGTATGTCCA
The DNA here is from genome assembly GCA_037379345.1 of Perna viridis. NCBI lineage: Eukaryota > Metazoa > Mollusca > Bivalvia > Mytilida > Mytilidae > Perna > Perna viridis. Next base: position 5,132,114 of record CM074511.1, on the reverse strand, counting down.
GATCATTTCAGTAAAACATTAACAAAAGATTATACCCAATGTTGTGCTCAGGATACCCCTACCCATTCCAAGCATGAAGTTGCACATAATGTCATGCTAAGGCCCCACTCATACAAATAGTTGATATAAGACCCCATCCAAAATTGCTTACAACATATGCCCTATCTGTATCAAGCAAGACACCAAATTTGAAATCAAACCATCCAATGGGAGTCATGAATTTTGTGAAGAAAATTTTTTTTCATTCCATATAGTGAAAATAGAGAGGAAAAAGAGGAAGTTGATATTGGACAGCACCCAAAACTTACAAAATATGGCCTAAATATATAAAGCCACGCAATAAATTCCATCCATTGGTAATTGTGACCAAATTTGGGAGGATGGACATGGCAACTCTAATATATCCAACTATTATTAAGTGAGGTTATAATATCAAGTTCATAAAACTGAAGAGTGGGTTCAGGCAATTCTACCACAGAACTGTGTTAAAGCACTTAATATGATACTCTCATTTTTTTCTGTATTTAAAGGTAAAAAGGAACAAGACCTATGCATGCCTTGACCTGCCTTCCCCTCATATATATATATGTCTTCACATATACAAAATGTATCTTTAATAAGTATATGAACACTACCAGTAAGCAAAGTGAACAAATGTGCCGAAATAAGAGGTGATTATTTTCAATATGTGTAAAATATTTGAGTTACTGATTACACAAAGTACCAATATATATACTTGACAACATAAGTAACAAAACATGTCTAATTTCAACAAGTTAAAAATGTAGAAAAATTTGGACGAATTTGTTATATTTTCAATAATATAAGGTGCAAATTTTCAACACGTATACAGTATAAACATTTTGTAAACTTTCAATAATATTGAGTGATTACTTCTTGCATTACAGATTACACAAAGTAAGTACCCTTCAAAATATAAAGTGGTGAAAAATAGCCAAGTTAAACATGCTAAAAATGAGATATATTTGTAAAATTTCCCTATAATAGGAGGAGCATATCTTCAATATGTATAACAACACTATACAAAGTTTCCTTTGGTAAATACTTTTTTAGTTACAGAAGATCCACTATAATCGTGATGGACTAGACCTGCTTTTACTGTTGGTAATATAAGGAAAACATTACCAAAAAGATGATTGTTTTTACAATGACAAAAATTGTATCGAAATTCTTTACAGTTCACACATGACACGTGGACAAAGCCTGGCAGGCAATGAACTGTGTAATATCATAATACATCCTCCAAAATGCTGGCACATACAAATTGAATATCACATATCATAATATACCAATCATGTCAAAATATTGAATTATTTGTATATCTAAAAGCAATTTGCTTATTTTTATAACATATATTTCTCGCCAAACAGGAAATTAGAGTCAAACAAACCTTTAATTAGGAGACAATATACAACCAATCATGTCAAAGCTATCCACAATACCTAAAATCATGCTGCCCAGTAGGAGCTGAGAAAAAATGTGACAAAAGTTTTCATATTTAAAATGCTAATTTACCATATTGTAGCTCCTGTAATAAATGGTGTTTGGGTCTGGAAAAATACTTAAAAATATCTTATCATGCAACAGCTGAGCACTTCGCCATGAATCATTCTACCATTTAGAAGTACACAATAATATATCAAAAATTTGTATGCTCAACACTTGTGGAGACAATGTACAATGTATTACCCATCATGTCAAACTATGATTTCAATCATATATCATTCAGCACAGCAGAAGCTTAGAAAATCTGACAAATGTTTTAAAATAATATGAAGGTGGACAAGATAATCATCAACTACATGCTGGAATAAATTCCATTAAAAATATGATAAACATCTGAACCAAACACTCAGTTTCCTACATGAAAATGAAAAAGTCCTAATCACAAGGTATTCAGTATGACCCTACATAGGATCTGCCATACACTGCATTCATTGTGAGGTTCACAGATTACACCTTGACATGACAATCAAGATATTTATTTACACTAGATCAACAAGAAATGAAAACATTCCAAGTATAACTAGCATTGGCAATGAAAATCAGTACAAAGTATTAACATCCGTTTTATGAACATACAGATTTTGAATATTCTCAGTTTCCCAGAAAGTGCTTGTTTTAATCTCCTAATTCAGTTTTTCAAATGTCCATTCAACAGACACCCTAGAAATGACTTAAAATTCCATGCATCATATAATCAATGAAAAAAGCAATAATATTTATCAGAACAAAAGAATAAATGCATTCAAATAAAACCATGCTTTAACATGAACATTTACTGTCGCAGTCCTATTTAAAACTCTGTCAAGCATGCAATATTTTACTTGTCACATATTTCTGTAACCATATAAAACTTAACAACTCATCACACCAAAACTAAAAACTCATAAAACAAGTCTGAAATTAGCAAAAAAAACTCCAAAATCCACTACTTTGTAACAAAATTTAGTCCTGAACTGTTTACTTAATTTGGTAATGGAATATTGAAAGTAAATTATCCAAACTGGAGATTACTTCTTGTGAATTTTAAGCCTTTTTATCACTATTTTGTTTTGCAACTAGAGGCTCAAGAGAGCCGGTATTGCTCACCTGGTTAACCATTTGCTTATTTGAGGAATGAGACAGGCTAAGTTAAAATTAACTGAATTGTCAACTGCAGGAATTGCTTTTAATAGCATTTTCATGACCTGAACCAGAATTTTCCTAAAGGCAACATTTTTTTAATTATTTTCAAAAAACTGTCTTCCGACCCCTATGTTCCATTCTTAGTATTGGCAACCACATTTATTCACAGTTTAAAAATCACAACAGTCATTTTGAGCACAATACACTAAAAAACTAATATGCTTATTTTCATCAAATGATCTTAAATGGTTTTAGAGAAGATTTTCATTGTTGTACAAGTGAAAAAAAAACACAAAAACAGTTTCAGGGTCTGTAACTCCTACATCAGTCGATGAATGGTTTTGAAAATTTCAGCAAATTTCCGCCTCATCATGCTGAATGATATTATCCCCTGCCAGAACTTTGCAACACGCAAAGGTTTTAGAGTCATTTGCAAAAACTGCCTTTTGACCCCTATGTTCTTTTTTCAGTAACGGTGGCCATGTTTATTCACGAATCAAAAATCCCAACCGTCATTTGTGTGGGATACCTAAGGAACAAATATGCTAACTTTCATTGAATTCTGTGCAATAGTTTTTGAGAAGAAGATTTTCAAAGTTGTTTGTGTGAAAAATACCCCAAAAAAACTGTTTCAGGGGCTGCAACTCCTACATCAAATAATGAATTGTTTTGAAAATTTGGGCATAGGTCTGTCTTATGATGCTGAATTATATTGCCCATGCCAGAAATTTGCTAAAGGCAACTGTTTTTGAGTTATTTGCAAAAAAACTGCCTTCAGACCCCTATGTTCTATTTTTACTAACGGTGGCCATGTGTTTTCAGGGATCAAAATTCCCAACAGTCATTTTGTGCAGAACACCCTAAGTCATTATGTGCACAACACCCTAAGGAACAATCATGTCAAGTTTACAACCTGTCCGTCTAATAGTTTCAGAGGAAAAGATTTTTGAAAATTTGTCCACGACAACAACAGACAGACAGACACCAAGTGATGGCATAAGCTCACCTGGCCTTTGGCCAGGTGAGCTAATAAAAGGAGAGATATTGTTGCAAAAATTCTGCATGTATTAACACCATAATGGGCATTATGGAATGATAAGTGCAGTATACCATTTTTTCCTTGGAATTGGGGTCATAATAACTTCTTAATAAATGTGTTTTTTATCCAACTCACCAATGCTTGGTAAAACTAAAAATGAGAATAATTGAATTATACTACTTATAAAAGTACAGCAACACTTCGATTTCATTCTGTATCATATACTAACATATTTTTAACGATATAGGAAATTTTATTGCAAAGTCCCCATGTATCACCAAAAATGGATTCAAATTTCAATTAAATTGCCAAAGATTCTAAAATGGGAACTTCCAAAATCACTTCTTAAACTGTTTTCTTTACAATTTCTGCTACCCGGAAGTTTGTCCCAATTTTAATTCACTGTTTCATGGCATACACTATTTCATGACAATCCATCCTAAGTTCACAATAGAAACCATACCAATTATCATAAAATAGTTCATGTCTTGAATGTATGACCACTGTCAGAAACCAAAATTAGAAAATTGTAAAGACAACAGACACAACATTTTCTCAAAGTAATTTTCTTTCAATATACACTGAAAGTGGCATAAAGGAGAGAATTTTTAAAAGGCTTTCCGTTCTAGGATCACATGTGTTGCATTACTTTAGGAGCAAACCCTTGAAGGCATCCTTATAACATTACTAAAGGCAGTCTTTACTTAAGTAAAAACACTTGATTACTAATGTATATGTACAAAAACCATGAAATTAAAACATTTTCTTTAGACATAAGGACTGAGTAACTAAGACCCATCCTTTTCTATTTAACACCAGAGATAAGATGAACATGTGAATGCACAACATAATACATCTATACTAATGAAAGTTAATCCCAATCAGATACTGTTAATGTTCAGTGTGCACAAAGTACAGTAAAGTAACCATCATAGTTATCAAATGGAATTATTATTTCCAAAAAGCAAATAATTTTTTGCACCATTTGCAGACACATGTGAATGTTAGCTGCAGTATACAGTCAGATCAATATATTCTTTACAGTACTTTATCACATGTTTTCCTTTTTCTGATTATACAGAAGGCAAATCTTGTCCCAAGCACTACTAGTAAAATTCTTCACTATAGCAGTGTCACTTACCTCTCGTCATAACTAATCTCAAATCACCAGCATATATACCCTTCAGAGTTGTACAGGTAGGGAAACGACTCATAACCCATCTAATCTGATTATTAGGATCTTTCTGATCTCTTAAAGTCAACTAGAAAAAGAATGAGACACTCTCTCATATTTTGTAAAATATCATCTTGTTGACTTAACCTAAATCAAACAATAAGTTGCAGTGATATCTCATCAAATTACAGTCAAATATCATGTAAAGTACATATCCTAGTTTAAATACTGGATCAAGAAAAATAAATGAAGCTGCACTGGGGACATATTCTCAAAGAATATTATATCATTGACTTTACACATCTGTGACAGACTTTCTATTGATGGCTGAATGACTGTCCTCTTTTTCTTAATTGTGTCCCTAAGCCCTCATTTTTTAAAACTGAAACACTGCATTTCAATAGAATAATGATAAATAATGCAGACCTGTTTATGCTACTTCAAGATAATCCAAATTTTTGGTCGTATTTAATGAAAATGATCTGTAAAATCCAGAACTTTGTTTGATTTTAACATATGCACTATGGAGAGATTCACGATCTACAGAGTATAACTTGCAGCTTAAATTCATAGAAACTATGGTCAACCTATACAGGTAAAAACCACTGAATAATATTTAAATATTGTATATCAAAATATATTATTTAAATCTGTCACAATGTAAAAACAACCATACTCAAAAAGTTACCCGTGGCATTTATATCAAGAGTTTAATATGATTTCTGAAGGCTCTCCTTACCATACACTTGAATTTCTCTCTTTCATCAGCTTCTACAGTATCCGCCACAGCAGCAAAAGTATAACCAATACCGTTCCTCTCTGCGTACCAGGCTCCCATACACTGGTAACGAATTTCTATAAATAAAATGCTTCGGTCATTTTATTTGAGTAACAATGCAGAATAAAAAGACTTTTTTATAAATAAAAAATGTACCAAAATAGCAAATTCCTTACGAAAATTTAAAGTCCTCATAATGATATTTAATGTGAAACGAAGCATTGGAAGCACTGAGAGCCTGACAGTCTGACATGAAGTTACTTCTTGCAGAACTTTTTATACAGAGCAAGATATTTTCATATCTTCTTCACAAAAATGTCTCAATAATATATGATCTTAAATAAGTACTTAAATTTGGATACTTTTTTCACTTCCATAAGAGTAGGCTTTTCTGGCTATAGCTTTATCCAGAAAGGCAGAAGTGTAAAAACTAAGAAATACTGATCTCATTAATAAGCAACAAGAAGTATCAAAAAGTCTAGAAAAAGCAACATATATAATATTTTTTTAAACTGAAGGCAAAATAAAATAATGCATTTATAGCTATTTCAAGAAAATGTTATTTTAAACAAGCAACCTAGAAAATAAATATGGAAAAAATAGTTGAAATATTACTTAACAAAAAAAAAATATTTTAAAATATAAAAAATAAAAGTTGAAAAAATTGAAAGTTCATTTCATATCAATGAAATTTTTAAAATTTTAAATTATTAATAAAAAATCTTTTAAAATGTAAACTCTTTACCGCTTGATAAGTTTGTCCACTTACAGGTTATATAACAAGACAAAATGTTCTTTACAACCCCTTTATTCTCAGCAAATTTAACAATATCTTGAGTTCTATTAGGCAAACTGACTTTTCTATTACTTACGCTGGTCTCGTGATGTAGACACACCATAACATTTGGCAAAGTTCATTATAAACATTCTATTATCTACATAGGCAGAACCAGGATCCTGACAAGCTTCAATTCTACTGTTAGGGTTGTTACAGATACCACTAACAGAATCAGAACCAGAAACCTCATAAGAAAATTGGTAAACTCCTTCTATTGTAGTGATACAGTTCAATTTTATTGGAGATGTTCCTGAAAGAAATAAATGTTATCTGCAATGCCATTCAATGTACCATATGACCAAATCTTAGAAATTGTAGGTTGGACCTAAAACATGTTTCAGTAGTAATGCTTGATTTTTGTAAATATACTTAATCAATAGTAGGCATAATACACATGTATTAAAATAAATGATGCTTTTACATTTTTTTACGTTCATATCAAGTTCAAATAAACTTTTTAAATTTTAACGTAAGCTACATATAACTGAACAATTCCACTTCTGACTATTGATAAGTGTTTATTTATTTCACAGAATGTTAATGTAGTTGTGTTTCACCATCAAATGTTAACACCTTGTATTTTAAAAGTGTGATATTCATGGAAATTGATAACCATTGTTGACACTTTAGTTTTTATGTAAGACATATTTAGGTATACTGGCAAATATTTACCTGTAAATAAGCATAGTAATTGTTATTTACTGATATGCTTCACTTACTGAACATGGTTATAGCATTTTCCATTGTAGGGAGTCCATCAGTAATACCTCTACATGTAGTATTAATAGAAATGTCTACACCAGCACTCAATCTTACACAGTCCTCTGAAATGACAGATTGTCTCAAATATTAATATACATATTGATCATTAGCACTCAGTCAGGAAATAATATTCAACAACTACAGAAATTTCTTCTTGTTTGTATAAAAATATAAATAATGGCTACAAAAAAGGGTTCCAATTCAAAGTTTTGAGTCTTTCCCTCAGCATAATTCACCTTGTAAGACACTTACGTTGTTTGTATTGAATAATATTAGGCGTTCTGTACAATACATCTATACAGTAGTAACATCTGTTGGCATCTTGATCATTGCTGTAAAAAAATATCAAATAAAACTTTAATGAGAATGTAAAATTCAAATGCATCTGGTATATTCACATGCACTACCTTTTTACATAAAAGAGCTACCTCTTTAATAAAAACAGAAAAAGAATACATGAAATAGAAATCCAAACAAATGCTGGATAAGACAATCACCATTTTAGCTTTTCATAATACACAATACTCAGATCAGAATGATTCTTAAACAGTTGAGTCCGACCTGAGTGAAACTCAGTGTTACACAGACATAGTCAGTGTTTAACACCCAGATTCCCACTAGCCAACACCAATTGTTTGTATTTTGTAATAGGCGTAAATTTCAATGAGGCATAACAAGGAATTCATGGTAAGATACGATGCATATTCTTTTTCTGCTTCTCTGCTAGTGAATTTACTCCATTAATTTGGAGCACTCCATTTACATTTTTGTAGGGTCAAAATTTAGTTATGTCATTATAAATTCTATTTTTTTATATTTTAATCATGTTTATAATTTGTTGAGGTTTTATTTTTTATTTACAGCTAATGCAATAATGTAATAATGCAATCTTCTGATTTTTTAATTCTCCACTTTTATTTTGATAATCACTACATTGTATAATAATTAGAAATAAAACACTTTGAACAAATTGATTGTTGTACCTTGTAAAAACAGTCTGTACAGTCTGGTGACACTTTTTCGTTTCTGATAGTTTAAATAATTTAACGGCTTTTCCAGAAATAAAAGAAACTACTTAAAGGTCCCAAACCTTCTGGATAACGAGTACATAAGAATTGCAAAGAAGCCCTTAATCAGGACTGTGAACACTGTCAGTAATAAGTTACAGTACATTGTCCACATCAGGATGAAATTGCGACCTTGTTAAGTCTTCTTTCCCCCATCGTTTTCAACTGCTGAAAATGCTTCCAGTTTACCTTGAGACATTTTTTTAGTTAAAGTAAAAATGTATGTGTCAAATACAACCTATATTTATCTTTATTTCAATGAAAGTTCATTAAACAATTTCAAACTTAATTGATGCTGACTGATGATTACAATCCCTGGACCAACCTCGCACATAGCTGTCTATTTTTAGAAATTTAAATGAACACATTGTATACAATGTCTGATGCGTGTCTGGTCATCAAACAGACTTCAATTTTATAACTCAATAGGGGACAGTTATGAAGTATTTCTCAAAGATAAATATCTATTTTACCATTTTCTTATTATCTTTTCATGTTATATTTGTCAATCGTTAATACCACATGCTAATCATCTCAACCACTGTTTAATTGTGCTGACAACCAAGATTAAAGCTGGGCAAATCAACAATGGACTCGTATTACTAGTGTGGATTTCGGCTATTGGATTCTGAGTTTTCACAAGTCTCCTGGACTCCCCAGATGTGACTTTCAGGGGTCCTTGATAAATTTTGAAGATCAGGAATCTGGGAGCTTGGGTACCAATGTACATATTGTTGGCAGATATCAATGAGATTAACTTTATAGTACTGGGAGAATTTCACACCCAGGTCAGTGATTATCCGTACACAATTAACAATTGGAATATACACTGTCCCAGCTGGGTGGGTGTAACACTCATATTTCACCCAGAAAAAAATCTGACCGACTCAGTATTTCATCAACTAACACAGATTTAAAACTCCGACATGAGTGTTGGAGAGACTAACATCCCTCGGTTTACTGTACTTACAAAATAGACATTAGCATGGTACTGTTGTGCATAGAACTATTCATGGCTCCAATTATGGAATCCTGCTGTGGGTGTTTGTATATCTGTACACATTCAAGTACTTCCTGTGGAATAGACACTTTACTCCATTTATCAAAAGCAACATTGGTTTTTACATCAGCGCCTCCTTCTTGAGAATACCAGTCTCCATGGTAAGCTTCTGGTATCTGGCACCGGTTGTTCAAGTTACACTCTGTAAAAATATCAAAATAAAAGGATGGTGTTCCATGAAAATTTACAAGGATGGCTTGAGAGAACTATTTGTCATAAACTAATTGTCAATTTAGGTATTAGAGCATTTACTACTAGTAACTAGTACAACAGTAAAGGACATTTCCCATAAGTTGTAATTGCAATAGTTATATGAAATAATATTTCATTTACTTACTGAAGATTTTGATACTTTGTTGGAGCAATATTTAATATTTGTAACAATTCATGCAACATTTCACCTCATAGTCATAAATGTAAAGAATGACCTGCCCTTATGGATTTGCTGCCCCACTGCAAGAATAATGACAACTATTGATCACACATCAAATGATCAAATCAAAATTGTTGGGGTCTGAAGGCTACAGTAATATATTTTCAGCTTAATCACCTCTATATATATATGTGTTAAATTTCTAAAAGCACTTGGTCATCTGGGAAAGATCTTTCAATACAATGAGGGTGTCATGCATAAATTAATCATGCAGTCAAATTTACTCAGTTTGCAAATTATGATGTGACCTTCATTTTCAAAAGTTGGCAGGTAAGCAATAAGAATACAAATTACTGACTTAACAAAAACATACTAAATCAATGTCCCTTTTTTGTTGAAAAAAAACATGCTACACGTTAAAGTGCCCTCTTCCCTGCACCCCTCTATTTTCAAATCCTAGCTAGAACACTGATAACAGGTAGCACAGATGGACAGCAGCATAGATGGATGCCCAGCATGATTTCTATGTCCCTGCACCACATTGCTGGGGGAGATAAAAATATAGCAACTGCTGTCAAGGCACATCTTTCTTACAGTCAGAATAGTTAGACCTAGATCCTAAGATTGTTTTTAAAAAAAAACATCAATTCATTACATATAACACATATGGCATATGGACTTATATGTAGTAGTTCAAAATGGCATTCATGTCAATTTAAATACCTTCAAAATCTAAATAAAATTAGACCTATCAATAGATCAATTTAGTCACTGCTTGTAGGTTTTAATATAAAGATTAATAATAAATAAAGAAGACAGCTGCAACAGATTTTCAATTCAATTTGGTTGTTCAACATATTTTAACCAATGATACCTACAAAGCGTCACCTCGCTACACATCCTATATCTTGAAGTATATTGAAGTAAAGAGAATTACAACATACTGTGACTGTTACTGTTCTTGTAGCCTTCAAATCAGACATCTATCTTTGTCTACTGTAAAACCGTAAAATTGTAATTGACTATGTAGAATTTACAACGATAGCAAGTTGATTATGGAATTTTTTTTCCTTGAGAAAAATAAATTTTCATAGTTTCAATATTGAGGCTTGCCAAGATACTAAAAGCATGAAAATTCATTTCTCAGGATGTGACAAATTTCATAATCGATAAGCTATAAGAATAATAGTTACAGTATGTTGTAAAGCTTTTCTTTTAATTTGTCGAAATAAAACTTAGGCATCTTCAGGGATCATGCTGGGCTTCACCAATGTCGCAATTTGCAATTTTTTATTTGATCTGGCAACAAAAATAACCTGTTGGTGATTTTCTTGGCACCTAAGTTTTGTACATCAAAACTGACAGGAAGTTTGTCAGCAACCGATTTTCTCTCCAATTAAACAATTGTGTTGACCCCTGATCAGAGTTAATTAACCATAACCAATTTACGACTGAAGCCAATCAGGTGACCATGATTCTCAATATCCTCATTGGAGGTGTCAATCAGATGTTATCATGTAAATATATTATTGATCATTATATATCATTTGTTTACACTTTTGCCATGTGGCTTTTTTGGCAGGAAAATCGGTAAACAAATAGAATGGGGATCCCCAAAATCTAATTAAGGGAATACTGAAGGCATTAAGTCATAATATTCAGAAATCATGTACGAGTACAAGAGAACAATAGATTATTAATGGTCCACAGTAGTTTGCTACAAATGTTATCACTTGAAAAAAGAATCAAGTTGAAAAATTTATAAATAAAAAATCAAATTATATTTTAGGATAAAATTTAATTAGACCACAAAGCACAAAGGTCAACATATTTTAAAATCAGAGACTGTATCATATAGTATATGAGCATAGCAATATAAAGTCCTCGATAGAAATAAAATACTTGTTTCTGGAGTAAATAACACTTTATTAATCTGCATATGAAATGTGACTAATGGTTTTAGATCCTGACTAAGACTAGAGCTAAAAACCTGTTTTATATTGTTTTATATGTGCATGAAGAATGAATCTTGGATACATGTATGTCATGAATGAAAGGGTTATTTTGATGAATTGACAAGGATACAATATAACTCATCAGTGGACCTAATATTGTCATATTTTAAAAAAAAATAGAAGAATTTAATTTATTTGGCACCCACTTTGGTTCTAATTTCTGTAAATTGGCGAAAAAAACTGGCAGCTGGCAATTTTTCTAGACACCAGAGCAGCCCCTGGGTCTTTGGCAGAAATTCAAGCTATCAACATTTGAAATTTCACAATATTGCTTTCTACAACAACCACACACACCTTTCTATTTTAGCCAATCAGCCCCTGAGAACTCTCTAGAGAAGAGATATATTTTTCTCACACCGATCAAGCAGAGTGAAAAGCAATTAAAAATTAGAGAAATACTGAATTTACAACACCGACAAGTTGATTATGGAAATTTCTCACATCGACAGAAATAAATTTTCATAGTTTTAATATCAAGGTTTGCTGAGATATTAAAACCCAAAATATCTGCTGATGTGAAAAATTTCATAATATACATGTACAAGCTAAAGTTGAAGATTTGTTTCTTTAAATTTTTCATAATGTTAGACAATTATGTGTCATTCTGCATCTGTGTCATGGCGGACATTCTCGCTATCATCTGTCTATGACACAAACAGAAGTTAACAGAAAAAAACGTTAGAAACTTCATAATGTTACTTTCCACCAATGAGACTGTGACCGTACAAAACCCAAAGGAGTAGTCAGGGACGTTAAAAACCCTCAAATCAGACCAATGGGATTTTATAGACCAATCACTCTTTTCTATGTAGGCCGATCAGCACCGTGGCACTCAAATTTCCCTTCAGAGAAGCATTTTTCACAGACTGGTCAGTAGGTGTGAAAATTGATAAAGAGTAATCATGGAAACCAAGGTTATAGCGGTAATCAAAAGAATGTAATCCAGGGACAAAGACCAGACATGGAAAACAGACACACACAACAAAGAACATTAAGTAACTAAAACCACACACACAAAGTAACAAAAATAAATGAGCAACTCGGACTCCACCAAAAACTGGGAGCATGGACCAGGTACACCGGTCCAACAAGTTTCCACCTATTAGTCTAGTCCGAATTTTCTCTGACCCTGCAATCCTTATCTTTTTTATTTGGATATTGATAACCCAACATATCAATATCAAATAAAAAAAGAGGAGGATGCAGGGTCAGGGGAAAGTCCGACTACTATTAGTCATTATTGACAGCAATACGTTAATAGATTATATAAATGACTCAGACGGTTTTTGTTATCAAAGTAGCCACATTATATCAAGTATAATAAAATGTGTCAATGTCAAACTTTCGAACTATATTAACTTATATAATCCAGAACTTTTAAACGTTAATTGCTGGTAAAAAGAATAAACCGGAAATGAAATTTTCTAACATAAAATCTGCAGTTTGTCGCATGAATTAAAGCAATCGCAAACAATTTTACACCTGATGCCAGTGATGGTTAGCTAGATACACCTTTATCATACCTGCAGGTTTAAAATGAAATAAAAGAACTGACAATGTGAAAACAAACGCGATGAAGTTGACCGCCATCCTGAATGTTTACACCTATGGCGGACAGGTAAGACTATGACTGGTCCCGACAGGTAATAATGTGAAAAATCTTGTACCGTAAACCAGTTGTTTAAAAGTACTTGTAAAACGAAATACGATAAAAGTATTATAAAATAACGGAACGACTGCATATCGACAATTTCTATTTTTTCTGAAAAAAAACAAAATAATTGATCTAAATTTGAATGTAACTAATATCTGAATTTATTGTATAGCAATATAATTTTCCCATAGACATGCAAGCCTTGTATTTTCACAGATAAAAAATAGTTTTAACACATCTTTCTGTGCAGGATTACCTAAGGTACATACATACCAACTTTTATTAAAACTTTTCAGAGGAGAAGATGTTTGAAGAATTGTAAATAAATAAGTGACGTAAATAGCTCACAGAAACATATGGGCAAGCAGTACATATGTAAATAGCTGTCCACCATTTACTTAATTAATGTCTTGTCTTCAATGTACTTAACTTGGTTCTGTTATTTCCTTTTTTGATTACATTTTCTTTAAGAAATTTACAATGCATTATCATTAACTTCATACAAAAAATTAGTAAACCTCCCTATTTCATGATACTGAAATACTTGTCAACGTCATCAAATAATCAAAATTTAGAGTAAACTGTATAGTACATTACTGTAGAGATAATAACCAACAAGTGAGTGACAGAAGAACTTGGAAGTTCTATGTTTCTTGTGTTTTCTCACTGTTAATTTTGTCTGTCTGTTATTTTTTAAGACCGCCACGTGCAGGTCCGGGTATTAAAAGAATAGGCCTGCAGCAGCGCTAAGCTTGTCGTATAAGGCGACTAAATAGTGCTCAGAAACCTAGCCGGGGGCTAGGCGCTCTGCCCACAGAGCAACTGGAATGTGTGCCCCAGGTGGTGGAATGGGGTACCCCTGGCGTGTTACATGCTGGGGTTGTCAGGCTATAATACGGAAAACCTGACCGCAAACCATAGTGGTGCACCGTGTTGGGAAAGATGCCACGTTCCTCTCATGTTAAAGAACCCTGCTGTGGTATTCGATAGGAGTAGGAACCTTTGCGCTCCGCCACAGGAGGCTAAATTGCCCGACCTTACCCATCCCCCCTTTTTCCAGTGGCAATCAAAATTTGTCGACCCTATTATCCTTGTGACCCATCCTTTCTTTTTTTCATTTCATGCTCATTTTATCATCCATTTCATGTTCATTGTCTGAATATAGCTGAAATATTGCTGCTCGGACGTTAAACCCCAACAAACAAACATTTTTTAAGACCAGGATTACATAAGGAAATCATAGAAAACACAGTTAAAATAAAATACAACTACAAAATTTTACTGTAATAGTGTAAAGTAAAAATACATATATTTACATTCATACAATTACAATGAATATGATGTGTACCCTAGATACATGCAGTTATTGAAATATGCACCAAAGCTCAACTTTTAAACAGACTGATACTGTCTCTCTGCCAATAAAAATTTGATATTGATATCAATCACTGCTTGAAGAACTTCTATGTTTATGCTTCCTCTTTTTATGTCTGCGATGTTTTCTTCTTTCATATTCACTACAGTCACTATCGGATGATTCTGAATCATTCTCAGAATTGTAAACACTGAAATGTTTACGTTTTTTGTGTTTCTCATGTCTCTCTTTTCTCCTCTTTTCATCATCATTTGAATCAGAATCATAATCATGTTCATGTTTTCTTATAGTCTTATGATGCTCATCCTCAGTGTCTGATGATTCACTGTACTTATGTTTTTTGTGCCTTTTACATGATTTCCTGTTGTTTTCATCATCTGAGTCATCAGAATGTCTTTTATGTTTTTTCTTCCTTTTATGTTTTCTACTTGATTTCTTCTTGATTGGTGACCTTGACCTTGACCTGAAAAATAAAAGATGCTACTTTTTTTTGTCAACTAATTGACTATAAATGTTTCTCATGAATAGAAAGTATGTGTTTATTTATACTTACCAGTATGTAAAATAATTACTTTTACAAATACAACTACTATAACTTACTAGGAATAATTCTGAACTACTTGGTCTTAAAAAGAACAGTTTGACTAAAATGAATAACAATGATTAATAGGATAATTTATCAGAAAGAGTGAACAACCAAAATATGATCATGAGTGCTGAAGAACTCACCAAGTTCCATGGACAAGTTTCATTTGAACGTTCCTGATGTAGTTATAATTTGATTATTCATGATAATCATTTGGTTTTCCTTTTTATAATAAAGATTTGCTTTATAATTATTGCTGTTTCCAACATAAATTTTAATTTTAAGATCAGCTTATTGATAATCATATTATGAAGTTTTGACTGGAGAAAGTTAAGAGTGAAATTACTGAATTTATTTCATGGTGTTTATCATCAAAATGTTTTACAAAGGGAACATACAATAAATCATTGCTATCTATATAATAATATACATATATACCTTTTTGGTTTTTTCTTTTTCCTACTTTTCTTTTCCCTCTTATTCTCCTCCTTCCTATATTTTTCTGAAAGTATACAAAACAGCATCATATATTTCCTAGCATGGTTCTTTAAATCAATAGTTTGTCAACTATCTTTTTTTCAAATTTTTTTTTTCTTCTATCTCATATGACAAAGGTACTAGTACATTGCAAATAAAATTTGGCTTAAATACTCTACTTTGCCTGTGTGAGCAAGATTTACATCAGTGAAGTCTTTTCTATATTTTCCTCTTTCTGATGATAAAATTCCAATTAATATAAAACCAAAATCAGTGATCAAATTTAAGGGGAAATACTTGCTAAATGCATGTTGAAATTCAATTTTGCTAGTAGAAATTATTTCCACTTGTTAAAATTTTCTAGTGGAATTCTATATGTCATATAAGTAAAGTCCAGATATAACCCCAAAAACTTAAATTTAGTGAGTGTAAATTTTCAGTACTTGCTAAATTTAGCTAGTGGAAAAAATTCTGAAATTCAATCCCTGAAAATATATTCCATTTTGCTGTGACTAAACAATAAATCTCATTAATTTTCAATATTCATGTATATTTGTATATACAATAATAATTAAAGTTACACATTCATAATTTCTATAAAAAAAATTCTCACTTACCAGTAGGGTAAGCAGAGGACACTTACCCTACCAGTGCACCTGGTCCATGCTCCCAGTATCTAGTGGAGTAAGAGTTGCTCATTTACTTTTGTTACTTTGTATGTATTATTTTGCATATTTATTGTTCTTTGTTGTGTATGTGTTTTTTTTTCATGTCTGGTCTTTGCCACTGGATTACATTCTTTTTTAATTCCCCCAAGAATCTTGGTTCCCTTGATTACTCTTTTATATCATACTTATATTTGTTATAACTTACAAGATATAAGATATAAGATTTCAATTCAGCAAGCATTAAAAGGGCTCAAATGTCTTAAGGAAATTCAAAATACTGGTATATAAAATCACAATGTCTTTTTTTTTTATTTTCCTTCATATACTTCTATATATCAAACTTTCCTACAAAATTTTATCAAAATCTATTTAAGCACTAGGATTTGCAATAATGGTGTTTTAACATGTAAAACTCTTTAAGTTGAAGTAGCTCCCTTCCTATGCATTGAACAGTATTTAGCATACTTCATGCACATCTAAATTTTGATGCCCAACAGTCTAATGAAGTTTCCTAATACCAATTGTACAAATTAAGAATTGTGTTTACTAGATATGAGGACAGCCGTGACTGTGATTCCTATGGACCCTCTAAAACTATATTTAAACAGTGAGAGTATAATAATTGAAAAAAATAATTAACCCATATTTAGGTATTCATTTATGAGATCTCACTTACCGATATGGTTGAGCTAGGATGGAAAAAAAGAATTGGCTGAAAGTCTATGATACAAAACATTCTATTATATTTTTTCCAAGAAGGTAGATAGACTTATATTGGTACTACCAACAGTTACTTATTAATGAATTAACTTTTAGTTTACCTTGCTGGATTTGTGATAATGGTGATATAAAATCATCATCTGAGGAATCTGTGCTAGTGCTACTGACATCAAGCAGCACATCTTTATTAGGGTCTGCTTTAACAAAGTTCCTACATTGGAATGTCAAATGTCCACCTAAATAGTAAAGAAACTTTATTGATCCTTATTTCTGCTTTTTCTTTAAACCACTATTAATGGAATGTTAACTGAAACATTTCATATTAAAAATCTTAATAGATGGGATATAAAATAATATAGGATCAGATGCTTTAATAATCTGGAAAAGATATCTTCATTATTTCAAAATTTGTTTTATTGAGACAGGAATATTATTTCTAATGCAGTTGTAATTGTGTGACTTGTTGGAACTTTCACTGCAAGCAGGGTTTCAACTGGCCTATATTTTCCTAATTTTCCTTGTTTTTTAAAGCAGCCCTTTTTATCCTAAATTTTAGGTAAAAATCCTAAAATCGCCCTTATTTTTATTTAATTTCCTACTTTTTTTAAATACTGTATTACCAGATATCTATTCTGTAATATTTATGTATTTTTAGCTATGGTACTAAAAGATACTGATACAGATCTACCAGAAATTGGTTATACAGTTATGTGCAGATACATTCAACAGCTACTGATGGATTGGACTTCACAGAATGACTGTTGCATACCTGCCAACCTTTGAAAATCCCCATGGGTGTTTTTATGTGGGACGTGAGAACCAACATTTTTGGGGCATACTGCATGGGTTTTACTGTAGTAATGTATGAATGGGACAATCACTATTGCATTCAAGGGCCTTTTTCAGTTGAACAACATGTGCATGCACTATTATAGATTGAAGTGTGTAACCCCCTTTTTTGTGGTGGATTCTTCCAAGGCTAATTCAAATTCTCAAGTTTTATAAAATTCAAACAAAATAATTGAGAAAACTTACATTTACATTCAAATGCACTTCTACTATTTTAAATTACATTAAACACATATTCCTTCTTTCCATTGTTTTCATGAATTGCAATCAGATTTCTGACAAAAGCAACCCTAATATGGACAATGTGTCAGATTTAACCAATATAATGTATAATTTTAAAAGAGATGGTTTGTTTGTTTGTTTATTTGTAGGGGTTTAACGTCCGAGCAGCAATATTTCAGCTATATTCATACAATGAACATGAAATTGATGATAAAATGAACATGAAATGATTATGAAATGAAATTCAAAAGGGGATGGGACACAAGGACAATGGGGTCAAAAAATTTTGATTGCCACTGGAAATAGGGAGAGATGGGTAGGGTCAGGCAATTTAGCCTCCTGTGGCGGAGCCCTATGGTTCCTACTCCAGGAGAATACCACAGCAGGCACACAACCCAGTTGCTCTGTGGGCAGAGTGCCCTAGCCCCCAGCTAGGGTTCTGAGCAATATTTAGTCGCCTTTTACGACAAGCTTAGCGCTGCGGCAGGCCTATTCTTTTGACACCCAGACCTGCACTGGACTTAAAAGAGATGGTAAATGGAAACTTGGTAACCCTTACTTTTTCATTAAATGCATACCATGAGGTACAGTATATAAGGAAATGTAACAAATATTCAAGAATGATGCTACCAAATTTCCAAAATCATCACAGTTGAAAAGGAATAGTATTTCTTTTAAGTACTTCTCTGTCTAAGAATCAGCCAAAATGTGAAAACGGTGAAGCACATGATGGAAAAATATGCAGATTTTATTGCATTAACCAAGTATTTATACCTGATAACCTCCAGAAATAACCATCAAAGTGTTCGTAAAATTTGCCTTGATAGGTCAAATTTAGTTAAAATTTGTAAAAATGGCAGGAAAATCTTCCCATACTTTTCCTTATATAAGCAGTCAAGAAATATCTACATCACAGATGCTTCAGGATAAATTTAAATAGCTTTTCAGTTGTTTTCTAGATATACTGAATATATTTCAGGCAAATTGAGAAATATGACGTGCCACCCATTGCCTGATTCTTACACAGAATGGTACTTAATTATTGCAAACAAAACTTTTGGGAAAATACTGTGCTGCTGAAAATTACAGGAAATGTGAAGACTGCAGGGAGGTAACTCATTTTGTATAAACAATGATAACTTTAAAATTTGTTTACATATGTGGTTCTACCACTTCTAGACCTGTTAAAATGACAGTATTGTCAAATTAATTGTTGAGTAGAAATTAATCTTTAGGAAGTGATTTGCTGTTCATAAAATAGTGATAGATCCAATCAGGATTCATTTTCTAATCATCAAACCCTGATCAGCTGATTGCTCCTTGGAGATTATTTACCTGCTTAACCTATTTAACCTACCTATTTAATGTACCCTTACCTCTTTAGACAGCAATTAACTCCTCTAATCAAAGAAATGAGATTGAAACACAAATTTAGGGGCTTTGGGTCAAATTTGACCTGAAAAATCGTGTTAGCAGGACAAATGGTCCATATCATGAAAATACGATTAAATCGTGAAGGTTGGCATGTATGCTGTTGATTGTGTTTGTTGATGACTGTGGAACTAACATCTGTGGTTAAGATCTAATTTTCAATATTTAATTTGATTACAGGTGAGTTTTGTTTCAATTTATAAGCAAAATCTTGAAAATATAACCCTTTTGTTTTTACAAAAGCCCTAATTTATCCCTAAAAATAACCTTAGTGTTACAAAATTTGTTCCTAAAAATTCCCTTATTTTTTGCAAATAGTGAGTTGAAAGCCTGCTGCAAGCTACACAAGTGGCCTTCTACATTGCATATATTGTATCAGTGATATTGTTTGCCTTATAATAACTCCCTAACAAGGCTGTTTCCCCTGAGGTGTGTTTGTCAAAAAAATCTCAAGTACTCTAATTAACCAGCAACAACACCACCTCCACTACCAATCTTACACATCCCTGTATGGTGTTTATTCAAGTTTTCTTTTCTGTTTTTCAGGATTCAAAAGATTAAACTTGCATAAAGTTTTTTATCTTCCTCTCCTTATCTGGTTTAACATGTCATTCAAAGTGCCTATACTGGCTAATAAATAAAAAAAAAAGTATGAGGGTATACAAGCATACCATATCCACACTTCTTACAAGCTGTCCTGAGCCCTTCTGTTGATTTGTTACCAAATTTACCAATATCTATAAGAAAGTAATAAAGCATTATTATTAGTCTACTTGATGCAATGAATACATTACTCAAGCAATGCTAATATTCTGGCTAGCAAGCTTTATCCAGTATAAGGAACATTGTTAGGATATAAGAGTATATAAATGTATGTATGTGTTTTGTATGTGGTGTCAGTGAACTGTCATTGAAACAAAAACTGATTTCAAATAATGTTGAGAAAAAATTACCGCATATTGTCAGGGGTTTTCTTATCCATATACCTCCGAATACAAACGGTTCCCACTTAGAAATTACAATTAGCCCAGTAAATATAAGATACATGAAAGTTTAACCGCAATAGAAGCTTCTACAAGAAAAGGGTCTTCTACCGGATCCCAAGAGTAGCTCCTTGAATGATCTTTGACACTGATTGAAGATGATAGTTTTTTTCAACCCTGAATTACCTAATGGGTCTGTCAAAGTCATTATTAGTGGTTAGTAAACCAATGGATGTTGGTTGTGGAGCCCAGCTTTAGGGGATGTCTGACAGAAAAACTTGAGTCAGATTACTAGCGCCTGGCCCTGGGCTGCTGTGGCCATGCTACTCCCAAATCCAAAATAGGTCTGGGAGAATTTTCCCAATCGAACTGTATTGTAATCTTTGATCAAGGATTTTTGTAATAAACTATTGACAGTCTACTTCTTAAAATCCACTCTTTAGACTTTGCAGTCTCATTACAGGATACTGTTGTGTTTACAAAGGCTGTTGTGATTATTATGTTTTGAGGACAATTAAGAATACTATGAACACCATCAAACTAGATAAAAAATCCCTTCTAATGATTTCTTTATCACCTTGCATTGTTCTGCAAAAATAACACTGAATTTGCCCAATACAGGGGAGAGAACTTCATAGGAAGTTGTTTATGACAGTAAAAACTAAATGATAATTTTTATTGCTAACCTTAAAAAAACCATACGGTACCTTTTAAGATATCATTTATATAAAGAAGATTTTAGAGAATAATTATAATAGTCTATGTTAACGGAATGGATAATTTATCTCAAGTTTGGCCTTCTAAATTATCACATAGTTAAAAAAAAAAAAAAGATGGCTGCGCTCATGTACTGATTTATTTGGCATTTTTTTTATCCGTCTTATCGTTTCTAAGGCACTTGGTCGTCAAAATGAGCAATATTTACATTCAGGAGCCTCCAACAAACGGAAAGGTTGCATAATTCATGATTTTTGGTGATAATGATTATTTTAAATTGATTAAAGAAGCCACAGCTGTACAACATTGACATGAAATAAATTAGGGAACCACTTTAATTACCTTTTAACAAATAAAGACTCAGTTTCTCCTCCAATTTCCATCGAACTTTAAACATACCTGTGTATCTAATAGAATCTGTAGACATAGCATCCCGTAGATATGAGAAAATCACAATAGAAAGTCACAATAACTTAAAATAAAAAAAAAGTTATATAAAAAAAGTGACCTGACATCTGTGTTTTAATTTTAATGTGGAGTAGGCATTGCCTAAATCAGCGAGCACTGAGAGCTTTTACCACACAATGTGTACTGTCTTTGCGAGATTCATCAAAATAATAAAAACGTTACAAATAGGGTGGGGATTAGACTAAAATTTTTGTTTCGCAAGTGCGATATTTCTATTTAAATTTCAAAGGCAAGTGAAATCAATATTTTTATTTGAGAATCTGTCTTGTTAAGTAATGGGGATTTTTCTTCAATGAGTGAGCAAGGAGCTAATTTTTAACTGCTTGAAATGAGTGAGTATGAAATAATTTTTTCACCCAAAAATTCCTACCCCATCCCCCTTTTCCCTTCACCTTTTAAATAGTCAATATGTAACACTTCGCCATACTTTACAATTTTTATTAAAAGCGCTTCTAGTAACATCCTTTTCAGTTTTAGCTGGTCAGATTAATTTGTACAGATGCCGGAAATATTACAGTTCTCTACGAATGGTGGGAATATTTTACATATATCTTGTGACGTAAACAAAATTCTGACACAACTGACAGCTGCAAACAAGAAAATGATTGCCTTTTTTTTCTTAAAAAAGCTATGCTTCGATTTGAATAATATAATCAGAGTTATATTTTTTCCAAGGTGGGTTAGGTTCTTGACAACAGCAGCAGTGGAACAGCAGAGATACACATACATAAATCCATGTGTTTCCCGAAGTTTTTTTTTAAAAACATCACATTCACTTCTTTGAATACAGTAAGTAAAAAAAAAGTAAAAGACCAGGAAAGTATCAGAAATGATTAATTTATTTTCAATGAAACATAATCTTAACCTGTATTATTTTATTTATTTGATTGAAGGAAATGATGAATTTTCTTCATAAGGACAGTCACTTTTTGTTACTTCTGGAACTTGGCTTTTTTTTTTCGTTAGTATATTGAGGAACCTTAAGGGAAATTTAGAAAGTACACATAATAACCGTAGAGCTCACCCCGCTTTGTGGTGCTCGCTATAAATTCTGCAGAGAGTGCCAAATTAAACTGAGTTGAGGTAATGTTTTGAGGTGTTCCCTATGTTTTTGAAGATAAACTCTATTCACATAGACATGTAGTTTCATTATCGTTAAAAATTGACATGCTGGTCAAAAGAAGGACAAGAGCCTCCTATGCACAGTAGGTGATTTAAACTGTGTACATGAGTGAACCATATCAAATGAACTATTTTGGCACACCTTGCAGAATTGACAAAATTAACACATCATAAATTAAAAGGATGTCTATCCGAAATCGTGATACTGGCACCGGCTTTTTTATTATCTATTTCTGATCAGGATTTTCAGTAAAGTACATGTAGTGCCAATATGGCAGAAGTTGACATGTCTGAAGATTTTAGTTCAGTTAAAGCTTTGACAAACATAAAACAAACAATACCATGTAGTCTGTAAACAAAAACAATAGAGACCTGCTATATGTATTCATGAATTGGAGGAATGAAATGCCAAAAAAAAAGTCTCGGAGTCAGCGAAAAATTATATCAAGAAAGCTGAAATTGACAATATGTATCATGATACTATTGTACCACTTCCAGATATTGTGATACATATGGTATCGTGAAATTTCTCATGATACTCAATTCTAGTGATTATATTTACCATACATCTATTTTTTGTTTCTAGTGTAAATAAATCTGAATAAAATAAAAAATGGATGTAATTGTTTGATACTAAAATCTGCACTTAACATATACATGTAGTTCATAAAATTTGCACAATATTTTAAAACTAAGAAAATTAAATGTAGAACACCACTGGCTTTCCAACAAAGTATCTAAAACACATTTTAAGGATATCTGCTTAATAAAATGTAGATTTATTTAAAGGTACTCTTGGAAACAACTGTAGGTGATATTGACATTGAACTGTGGTCAAAAGAAGCTCCAAAAGCATGCCGAAACTTTGTTCAGCTGTGCATGGAAGGTTATTACAATGGAACAATATTTCATCGTATCATCAAAGACTTTATTGCTCAAGGAGGAGATCCAACAGGCACAGGAGAAGGTGGTGAATCTATCTATGGCCATCCATTTAAGGTACTTAAATTATATAGTCTTCTAAGAGATAGACAAAATAAATAGATTAGATTATGTACCAAATATGATGGTTATTTTTGGCAGAATGATGCAAACAAAAGGTTTTTCTTAAGTCTGAATAAAATCTATCAAGACTGTAATGTGCCAAGTTTTACTTCAAGACTTCTAGCCCTAGGTTTGGTTGCGTTACAGAAAAAAAAATTTTTCAACAGCACAAGATATACATAATTTAACATCTATGCCTTATTTTCTAGATAACACAGATTTTTTTTTTTTTTATTGGTTTAACAAATACTTTTATATCTTTTTCTTAGCCAATTATGACACAAATTTCTGGTACCAAAGTAATCATTATAGTGTGAAATCTTTCTTTAAATAGAATTTCTCTGCATTTCAGGATGAAATTCATACAAGACTGCGATTTGTGCGAAGAGGTTTGGTGGCTATGGCAAATGCTGGACCAAACGATAATGGCAGTCAGTTTTTCTTTACACTTGACAAGGCACCAGAGCTTCAGGCCAAACATACCATATTTGGAAAGGTTAATAGAAACACTTGAAAAAAATACACTTTGATAAGGAGAATGCCCT
This sequence comes from Perna viridis, assembly GCA_037379345.1. Lineage (NCBI taxonomy): Eukaryota > Metazoa > Mollusca > Bivalvia > Mytilida > Mytilidae > Perna > Perna viridis. Next base: position 5,107,498 of record CM074511.1, on the reverse strand, counting down.
ACATTAATGTGTAGTTTCACAATTTTAGTTCCTAGAATATTTTTTCATAATTAAGGTTCAGACAAATTTGGTATAAATAAATGGTTAAGAGCTGTTAATCAGTGTTAATACAATACAAGATAAAATTATTACATGCATAATTATTGTGATTTTGCTATTTGAAATTTTTGCAATAAATATTTCTTCGTGGTAAACAATTCTTAAGATGAGAGTTTAATCATTGTGACAGAAGTCCAAACATTTTCATTGCAATAATTTCATGATTAGCATAACTTGTTAATAAAAGTTTTATTATGTGAAGCAAACATTGTTAATGTATTTTTTTTTAGGTTACTGGAAACACTGTGTATAACATGATAAAGTTACAGGATTGTGAAACAGATGGTGATGACAGACCATTGTACCCTCCTAAGATCAATAAAACACAGGTTTCATTATGTAATTTATAAAAGACCATTGTAACCTCCTAAGATCAATTAAACACAGATCTCATTATATCATTTATAATGGAAACATTCTGAGATGATATTTAGCTTGTAGTAGACAGTCAAACCTTGGTAGTTTGAACTCCAAAGGACCACTGAAATGTGTTCGAGCTATCGGGAGTTCGAGAAATTGAAGTTTGTATATTTCTGGATTTTTTTTGTTGCTGGTCCGAGTTACACTTTATCATTAGAAATTGCTTACTTTCTACAAAGTTTTGTTAATTTGTGGATCTTTTTTATTCGCTATCGGAAGATTATGTTGATTTGTGGACATTAAAAATGCTGTGTTCGCTTTTAAAAACGTTCAGAGTTTGAGTTCCTTGGTCAATAATTTGTTTCCATCTGATTTTCTATGATGCTTTCACTATGCCGACTTTGGAACATTCTCAAACTTCAATCAGTACTGTGTTGAGATCAAAACTATCTAATTAGTGATGACTTAAATATTACTTGCAATTAACTCAAATAACACTGATTAATGATAGGGTTTCAGTTTTTCACACTTTTTATTACCCAACCTGACAAAATGGCTGACAAGTTCGAGTTAGTGAGGGTTATTCTCTAAGATTTATTACTGAACGGACTGACTAGTCAGTTCAAGTGTACGAGAAATCGAAGTTTGTGAAATCCAATGTTATTTATATTGATTATGTAGGAGAAACTTTTGGTACTTTGAATTGTGTTTGAGAAATCCCGAGTGTTCGAGCCATTCGAATTTGAGCGAGTGAAGTTCGACTGTAATTAATATAAGTACTGACACATATACATCGACATAGCAAAAATGATAAAAAATACTTAAGCTTGTTCAACACATTTGCGGGTGGTTTTTTTTTTATGTAATGTTATATTGAATATGTTTTGTCATGCATATTGGGGAAATAATTCCTAGTCTATGGATGATTTATACATGTATTGCAGAAACAGGGTGATATATCATTGGGGGTTTATCTAGGCATTTCATAATTTATCCAATCATTGTATAGGGGTGAAGCAAGTCAGGCAATGAAAATAATAACACATACTGATTCTCCAAAAAGTATAATACAATAGAAGAGTTAATACAATGATGAATGTATAACTGAAGTGTCGGAAGCTTTGATGTGCTAATACAGTAATGAATGTACAACTGAAGTGTCAGAAGCTTTGATGTGCTAATACAGTAATGAATGTACAACTGAAGTGTTGGAAGCTTTGATGTGCTAATTCAGTAATGAATGTACAACTGAAGTGTTGGAAGCTTTGATGTGCTAATACAGTAATGAATGTACAACTGAAGTGTCAGAAGCTTTGATGTGCTAATTCAGTAATGAATGTATAACTGAAGTGTCAGAAGCTTTGATGTGCTAATACAGTAATGAATGTACAACTGAAGTGTCGGAAGCTTTGATGTAGCATATTCACATGTACTTTACGAAAGCACACAAGACGATCTTTTAACATGTAAAAAAAAAAAACATTTTGATATTGTGAAAGCGTTGTTACCGGTATGCGAAATGTTGATATGTTGGTTTCATTCACTATGTGGATTAACATTGAATAAATAATTTAATAAGTATTGTAAATACATGGTTATTACACTGAAACTGTTTGTTTTTTGATAGATTTTGTCTAACCCCTTTGATGTTATTTTTGTTTTTTTTTTAGAGAGATTTTGTCTAACCCCTTTGGTGATATTTATTATTTTTTTTTTTTGATAGATTTTGTCTTACCCTTTTGATGATATTTTGGTTTTTTTTGATAGATTTTGTCTAACTCCTTTGATGTAATTTTTTTTATATATATTTTGTCTAACCCTTTTGATGATATTTTTATTTTTTTGAGAGATTTTGTCTGACCCCTTTGATGATATTTTTGTTTTTTTTTTGAGAGATTTTGTCTAACCCCTTTGATGATATTTTTGGGTTTTTTTAATAGATTTTGTGTAATCCCTTTGATGATATTTTTGGTTGGTTTTTTTTTTATAGATTTTGTCTAACCCCTTTGATGATATTGAACCAAGATCATTGAAAAATGAGAAAAGTGAAGAGAAAAAGGTCAAAAGTAAATCTAAAGGAACCAAGTAAGTATTTCACTGACACAGTCAGACCTATATGGAACTTCTTACATGTAAAATAGTAATATAGTAAGATATGAATTCTACATTTTGAGGAAACAAAATCCAAAAGATGGTAACATTAACTAAGGACCTTTCACTTAATCATACTACAAAGAAGAAGGTAAAAAAAAGCTGTTGATTTTATAGTTTGACTGTTTAAGTATATGATGGTTAAGATGTATAAAGTATTTAGTATATCATGGTTATGTTTCAAATTTACATGTAAGAAAATATGCAAGAATTACACTGAATTATTAAAATTGACTGAAACTAACTGATAGAAAACACAAAAGTTTGGTTGGAAAATCCAGTTAACATCCAGATGCTTCAACCATAAAATCTAATTAGGGTTCTCCCAATTTTCAGAATTTTAATATGAAAGCAATTTGTGCTACATGGCTTTTATTGTTACTTAAAAGGACAAAAATATATGCACCAAAACTTAATCATAAGAATTTTTTCATGCAGGAATTTTAAACTCTTGTCTTTCGGAGAGGAGGCAGAAGAAAATGAAGAAGAAGATTTTAAAGTTTCAAAGGTGATTTTTTTCTGTTGATCTGTCTCTGAAATATGTTTTTGTATCTAAAAATGTTTTAATGGGTACAATTTTGGAAATTCCTACCTCAATTGTAGTTACATAAACAATATATAAGGACAACAAATTTCAAGGGCATAGCCAGATGTATAATAAAGTGTAGAACTCAATGTTTTAGTGAGAAGTATTGGCCCTCAACAGGTCCGGGGCATTTCTCTGGTATGGAGGGTGTCAAAGAGGCAAAGCACCTTCCCCTGGAAATTCACAGGCCAGTTTAATTATTTTGTCATGGCTAATTACAGTATGAAAGTGGATTAAAGATTCAGCATTGTTTTGATAGTGGTAAAGACACTTGAGTTTGTCAAACAATATGATGTGTGCATCTCCATGATGAGGACAGATGTGGAGCAACTGAATATTACCCACCAGGTGCATTTGGTCCATGCTCCCAAGCATGATTTTTATGATGGTTTTTTGTGGAATCTGAGGTACTCATTTACATGTAATCTTCTATGTTATGTAACTTGTGTGTTGTTTTAATGTATTTGACATAAATATGACAAGCTACGGTATTTTAAACAGTCAGATCAGAATTATATGATCAAAAATTTTAGTCACTAAATAGGGTATGTATTTGTTCAAGGCAGTCACTCATTAGGAGATGTATTTATTTAAAGTAATCTCTTGATTCCTGTTGTATATATTTAAGGAAATGAAAGGGAAGAGTAAAAGTAGTCATGATTTAACTGATGACCCAACATTGAGTACGGAGGTAGAAAACATGGAAGAAAGAACACGAAACCAGCCAGACGAGGAGGTATGGATAAATACAACTGACTTTTAACACAAAAAGTATTAAAGCTTGTTAAGCCATTGGACCAACAGAAATCAAAACATCACTTTATAACATTTTTATTTTAAAATTATTTTCCTAGATCTACAGGTTTACAATAAGTATAATTTACATTTAACAGTTTCATAAAAACTATATCTCAATATCAAGTTGTTCATTTTTGTCAAATGTTAGCATTAACAAATATATACCTGTAACATATAGTGAATGCATGTTTATTAGGATTTTTCTGGTATACCTGTGACATATAGTGAATGTGTGTTTATTAGGATGTATCTGGTATACCTGTGACACATAATGAATGTGTGTTTATTAGGATGTTTTTGGTATACCTTTGACATATAGTGAAAGTGTGTTTATTAGGATGTATCTGGTATACCTGTGACACATAGTGAATGTGTGTTTATTAGGATGTATCTGGTATACCTGTGACACATAGTGAATGTGTGTTTATTAGGATGTATCTGGTATACCTGTGACACATAGTGAATGTGTGTTTATTAGGATGTATCTGGTATACCTGTGACACATAGTGAATGTGTGTTTATTAGGATGTATCTGGTATACCTGTGACACATAGTGAATGTGTGTTTATTAGGATGTATCTGGTATACCTGTGACACATAGTGAAAGTGTGTTTATTAGGATGTATCTGGTATACCTTTGACACACAGTGAAAGTGTGTTTATTAGGATGTATCTGGTATACCTGTGACACATAGTGAATGTGTGTTTATTAGGATGTTTCTGGTACACCTGTGACAGATAGTGAATGTGTGTTTATTAGGATGTATCTGGTACACCTGTGACAGATAGTGAATGTGTGTTTATTAGGATGTATCTGGTATACCTGTGACACATAGTGAATGTGTGTTTATTAGGATGTTTCTGGTATACCTGTGACACATAGTGAATGTGTGTTTATTAGGATGTATCTGGTATACCTGTGACACATAGTGAATGTGTGTTTATTAGGATGTTTCTGGTATACCTGTGACACATAGTGAATGTGTGTTTATTAGGATGTATCTGGTATACCTGTGACACATAGTGAATGTGTGTTTATTAGGATGTATCTGGTATACCTGTGACACATAATGAATGTGTGTTTATTAGGATGTATCTGGTATACCTGTGACATATAGTGAATGTGTGTTTATTAGGATGTTTCTGGTAAAGAAGAGAAAGCTAAAGCAGTGGGCGATAAATTGAAGGGAGGAGGAAAGGAGAAAAAAGAGAAGAAAAGTAAAAAGAAAGAGGAAAACAGTGATGACAATGATGAAGACGCAAGTACCCTGTATGTCTCATTGTTATTTTCTTTTCTCCCTATTTTACATTTCAAAGTTGTTACCTACAGAGGTGTTATACCCAAATACATTTATGTACAAAGAAGCATTTGTTATGGCTATACTATTTGCCTGAACTCCAACATATGTACAATTATCTAGTTCTTATTTTGGCACTAATTTTTTGAGCAGTTGATTATCATTTTCACTTCTGGAAATGAATACTTGCATGTGAAAATCTGAATTGATCAAAACTAATTTTATTTAATTTCAATTTTTTTTATAGGTTTTTTTATGACTGAAAACAAATTTGGAGGCATATGATGGTATTGCATTGCCCATGTGGTCATTTATAGACACTTCGCTTTTGTTGTGATAACTTTTGTATTAATCGATATATCTTGATGGCTGGATAAGGTACAGTAAGGCCCATATTTGGCCCCTGCATGGCTAGAAATTGGAAATTTGATATGGAGAACTTTCTGTCTGTTATTTGGAGTGTTAAATGGATGGTTTAGCATATTCAACCTTATTTATTAGCACATCACCTTTCCATGATAGAAAATAATATGATATCCCAAACTAGAAAATCTGAATTTCTATCAGATATGCTGAAATTAGCATTTTTCTGATAGATTCTGATTTAAAAAGTTTGTTACAAGGTAAATTTATCACTATTCCATTTGGGGTTAAAGGACTTGAAAATTGGTCCACCCCTCAAAATAAATTTTTAGTTAGATTTTGCTTTTTGGGGGAATTCCTTATAAAAATCACTACCTGCGTTTTTCCAAATAGATTTCAGATATCTCTTCAGGTTTCAAGTTATAAAGAGGACCAAAGGGGGCCACACCCAATAAAATCTTTCTTATTTGGGTCCAATTTTGAAAAAAATATGAGATTCTTTATGATATACCCTGCCTGCATTTTTTTGTCTGATATACAACTCTTTCATATTTTTGTTATAGGGATTGAAAGCAAAGGTCTTAGCACCCTTAAAGCAGAACTTTTTCACCTTTAATTGAATTTCAGAATTTGTGCTATGTTGTGTTGAAAACCTGTTGTCATGTCCATAATGAACTATAAGTCCTTATGTTAAAGTGTGTCAAAAACTAATATTGTCTCCACACTTGCCCCAAGTGAACATACTGTGGATATATTATGCTGCACTCCTCAAAGCTCTTTATATAATTAAGTTCCAAAAAAGAACAAAAAAAAAAACAAATCATTTTATTGAGTAAACATTTACTCAACTAAAGTTTAAGCTTATAAATCCCTCTTAAATTGTATCACAGTGTGCTATATCACAAAGATCAGATTGATATTACTTGAACAGTTTAGAAATTAAGGGTTAAAAAAGGTGTATAACAAGCGTTTTTAATTTGTTTTCAAATCATTGCATGTGTAAAATGGTATTGATCTCTATGAAGTTATATAAAAAAGATTTCATACTTTGACAGAAAGGTTTTGATTTTTCAGGTTATAACTTGTCATTACTGTTGAGAAACAGGGGTCCAAAATAGACCAAAACCAAGCATATTCTAAAACTTTAGTATTTAGTAAACTTATTTTTGTATTAATAGATTTGTGAAATTGTATCACAAGTTTCCATAGGTTGAAATTACATTAATGGGTTTATAACTGTTTATAAATGTGCCCACGAAGGGCCACTAAACCTAAATTAAGACCTGTATTGAGTTTTAACATTGTGTCTCTACTTTTCCCAATTGTTAAGGGTTTGTCCTCTGCAGTCTAGGACACATTTTATTTGTATTTACATCTCATAATGTAAATAATTCTGTTCCATTAAATTAACTGGATTTAGTTGGATTTTCAGAGATGAATTAAAGAAGGAAGCAAAAAAGTTAAAGAGAGAATTGTTAGGCAAGACAAAGAAGCCAGAAGATATAGATCAATCAAAAACAGGTAAGTAGTTTGTATTAGGGTGTGTCTTTATAAAAATCAGACAGGAATTAATTCATGCAAGATAAAAACCTACCAAATTCACTTTCACTTCTAATTCAAAAATAGTGACAGACCTTAAAACCAGTTTAAGTTGCCACTAGGTTTTTGCATTTTTGAAATAAAAATAATATATTAAGCAATTTGCAAGAGTAGTCATTCTTAATTTTGCTGATCTAAGTGGGAGATGAATGTATGGTTTTCTAGAGAAATACAGATCTGAGTACAGAAAGGACTTCCAGTATAGTTACATAAATATATGTAGACTGGGGAAACTTTGTTTGTTCAATGGGTAATTCTATATCATGAATCACCTCATAGGAGGGGTTTAAATTTTATATGGCTTGGTTTATAATTTGTACTTAATTATAAGTATAACAATGTTGAACATTCACTTTAACACAAGGATTTGTTTGTTGTGTATATTTTTGTGTACTTCTTTTATTTTCCAAGAATGTATTTGTTGTATATATTTTTCTAAGGACTTGAATGTATCTCTTTTTACCTGTTACAAAGTTTACCAACATATCATTTAAATCTAAGGTCAGAATATTTTGACTGCTTTAAAAAAAAACTTCTTGGAGTTGTTTTTCTTCTTCTTCAGTGTCATTTTTTTTTTACACTTTCCTTTTATCTACTCAGTGCACTTCTACTCTTCTTAAATATTTAATTGGAAATTCTACTAAACTTTACCTGTGCCTTGATGATATTTTGTAAACATGCACCACATATAGTTGATAAAAATTTAATATGAAGAAAAAAAAAACAGGTTATATCTACACACACATGTTATGTGAAGGTACTGTCCTCATAAGTGAAAGTGATGTTTGTTTAATTGTCATTCTGTTTCTAAATTAGATAGTCATAATTCAAATCCTCCTTTATTATATAGAAAAACCTAAAGTAAGTGAAGTGGTAGAAAGTTACATGAACGAGAGACAGAAATACCAGGACATGAAGAAGACACAGGGAAAAAAGGGTTCTGATAGAGAAGCCATCACATTAGACATTTTATCAAAGTTCCAGTCAAAACTGAACTCAGCCAAATTGCTGGGAGGTGATTATTCTGAGGAAGAAGAAGATAAGGAGGAAAACAAAGATGAAGAGAAAATGGAGGAAGATGAAGAGCCTTCAGATTTATCTTGGTTTGTTTTTTTTATATTTATTTTAATCAATTTTTTTAGACAAACATTCAGTTATTAAAAATGCATTATCTTAAATGAAATGATATCTGATTCCATTCTAACTTTTGCATCAATTTTGCAGTTTAAAACAAGCCAGTCATGGTTTTTGAGCTACAATTTTGAAATTAAGCAATATTTTTGTACTTGCAATATAGTGCTGGGATATATGATTTTCTTGAAAATTTCCAAAAAAATTAAGGATTGTTGGACTTTTCAAATTCAGTATTCCATAGGGTTACATGACATATATTTTTTATATCACTTCATTTCCTGTATGCCCTATTAAGGAGGTAGACATAGGGTAAGGGACATAACTCATGAAATCTATTGCATCATACTCAATTTCACCAAGGCCTCTCAAGCTTTTGTTTGAAGCAGAATAAAATGAATCCAAGTTAATTAGGCGCTTACATAAGATTGATGTAAAATGCTGAATACAAATGTTACAATGATTTTTAAGATAAGTGTCCCTTACCCTAGGTCTACCTTCTTAAATAAAAAGGATATTGTATTATACATTATGTTTTGTAGTATCATTCATGTCCCCCAGACCTTAAAAAAAGTTCTGATTGTTTATGTAGATCATATACTTCATTGGAGAATTCATTGGCATCTATTTTTCTAATTAAGAATTATTTTCAGTGTAAAGAATACTTCTACTTCTAGTTTTATTAATGTGCATTCTGACATATATATAAGTAAAAGTTAGTTACAATTCAGCCTACCACCCTCTCAAACCAACCATCCAATACATGTTAATGAAAATATGTGTCATAATATATCAAACTTTCAATGTAAGACAGTAAGATTTATGATACATGAAACAATTATGGGTTTTATTATGTTGGACTTTATACATTTATGTCTAAACCATAAAGACATCATAAAACCTCAAATAATTTGAATAATACAGTGTTTGCATAGTGTTTCATGATTATTAAGTATGGTTCTGTCTAAAAGCCAGACAGGTGTAGATTCATCATATCTCAAGATAATCAATGAAACTGTTCAAATTTGATATATCCTAAACAAGAACTTTTCCTATGTTCATTTCCTTGGATCTGTTATATTTCGTGAAATATTTTTTGACTGGTTATAATTCTGCCTGGAAATTTTCCAGTACTTTTCTGTAGTAGAATGTAACCAAATTTTATGAGTTAGTATCTCCAATGGGAATCTTGGTTCCCTTGATTATTATTTTATTTTTAAATATAGTTTCTATGAGGCCTACTAAAGGATTTCAAGTAAACAAAAAGATTTTGGGATTAGAAAATCCATGAATCACTAATCATAAGTTTCTACTTGGTTTTAAGGCAGAGTTCCACTTAAATGAAATACTTTATGATTTATATTACTTCGTTATTTATTATACAAAGAACCATAAAATCCACCTATTAATATATAAATTATTTTACCATTAATGATTTGGAGTCTGTATAAAAATCAGACAGGAGGTGATTTATGCACGTCAAAAATCCATTAATTTCACTTTTATTTCCAATTCAGAATTAGTAACAGACCACATAAGGTGGTTTCAGTCTTATTTTATCAATTGGTTGAACATTACAATCAAGTAGACTGTCTGAAATTAGCGATTTGCAAGAGTTATTGTTCTTGATTTCATTTGATTTGGTTGATTTTAGGAAGAGATGAATGTAGGGTTTTCTCAACAATACAGACTTGAATACAGAAAGGACTATCCTACATGAAAATATAGCATATGTAGACTGAAAAAAAAAGACACATTTGTTCGGCTTGTTTTGTAATGCAGCAATATCATAGTGTAGTTTTTACTTGCATCGCCTATGGTGAAAGCAGGCCTAGAAACCAGTCCAATTTGTCCGTCTGTTCTTCTGTCACATTTAGGGGTACCTACTATGTGTAATCTGTAACTCTAAAAGTATTCAACCAATATAATTCAAATGTAGACATATTGGATAAGTGTACCGCCTTTATAGACAAATTTGACAAATATTCAATTAATTTTCAACTTGTTGAACTTACCTACCTTTTCAGAAGTAATTGTTTCTATAAGTACATGCTATAGGTAATACATGTATGAAATTCTAACCATAGTTTTTATAACTTTCTTAGTATTTTTGCAGGTACTGAAGATATGCATGCCCTGACAAGTATATGATGGTGGCACAGGTTCAGTCTCGTGTACCAAGTAAATTATGATATTAATTATTATTTTGTAGGATGAGACATAAGCTTAAGTTTATGGATGAGGAGAAGAAAAGAAAAGTGATTGATGCTAATGTGGAAGAACTGGACAGATATGAAATTCATGATCCTAGGAATCCATTGACAAAACGACGACGAGAAGCTAGTAAACAGGCAATGAAAGGGAAAAGATGACACAGCTTCAGTGGAATGGTCTTTTTGTGATTATGAATTTACATGGGATTCCTTTAAAATAAATCTACATATGATATAAAACAGTGAAGCTTGATGTCCCTGTTTCTATTATGGGTATATGATAGTAAACAAGGCAAAAATTCTTGGCTTCTTATATGATACCCTTTGAATGACTGAGGACATACATGTGATAAGTAACTCAGACCAATAACTGAAACAAACTGAGGCAATGAAACAGACAAGGAAAGATGGTGATGGATTTGTTTATATTACAGTATTTAAATACAAAAAGTACCTTATTAAAGATAATTGTTTTATTATATTATTGTAGTTGTATTATGGGTATGGTTCTGTCATCATCTGTGCTTTCACTGTCTGTAGACACTTGATATTTGTGCAATAATAAGTATTAGTGTATGGATCTGTGCTTACATTGCCAAAACATACATTTAATAAAAATTACTATAAAATAATTATTTCTTGAAAATTTTAAAAGGTTGGCTTTTATTGCAATGTAAAAGATTTAGAGAACTGTAATTGATCTGTTTAAATGACAAAGAAGCTTCTTTGGGGGCATACATTATAGTCTACTATGTGACAATATAAATGGAGTTACAGTGTATGGGTATGTGTGAAACTTATGCACAAAGTACATGTTGCAAGAGAAAGGTTCTGAATGCAAAAGTACCAATTATATTGATAGTTCAAATTTTGGTACAATGTATACAGGTTTCAAGGTGTAACCTCTCATCAGCAGCATTAGAATCAAGTACATAGGGAGATCTAAATACAAAAAAAGCAGAGAAGGAATAACTCAGACCAAATAAAAATGTACCTCTGTTTCCTGTTATATGTCAGGAAAAAGAGGTCAGAATTTTATTTTATTTCATTTACTTATTTTTTTCCCACATTTCATAGAAAACAACTTGAAACATTTTATTAACCCCCAGACTTTGTGGAAACCAAAAATTGACTACCATCTGTAAAATGTTGGGTCGTTTGGTGGTATTTTTTGTTGTTTGTCAACTTGAAAATAAGTCAGTCGGGGTCAAGGCATGAATCGGTCGGGTAACAGAAAACAGCGGTATGATTTTATTTGGCCTCAGTACAGCATATATTGTTTGGTAGTATGGTTTTGCTTTTAAAGATTTGAAAAAAAATAATAGGCATGTTTCTTTTACCAACAAGAAAAATAGGGTAGGTAGAAACAGAAATTATTTGAATTTTTAAAAACACTATACATGTTAACATTGAAACAAATTAGATTTTGAGGGTGCTGGAGCCAAAATGGTCATAAAATTCCAATATGTAAAGGTAAACAGTTTCCTGAAATTAACATTGATCACAGTATAATAAGGATTCAAAAGTGGGAGAATCTAACCTCTCGTCCCTTTCACAATTTATCCTATATAATTTAAACACTTTTTAGATCAGTATTTTAATTCAAAACCATTCTATTTAAAGAAAAGCAAACAAGTGAAGTAATTTCATGTCTGTTAAATTAAGTAAATAAGATCTATTTTCACATTCACTCATAGTCAGAAAACTGCTGTGCCAAAGAGATGTGTAAAGATATGTCCATACTTTTATTTGTAAGCAATACAACTTATAGAATATAAATATTACAAATATTCAATTACATCAGTAAAATATATATAATAGGTATAAACAATCAGTCAAATTATCATATAAGTAAATTTACCCATATAACAGTAACAGTACAGCAGAATATGATAAAATATAACACATATTAAGCATCTCGGCCAGAAATAAAAACGTCCCTTAATTATTAAGTTCCTATACATTATGAACAGATAGCAGTTGTACGAGTTCAAAATTCGAAGGTTTTCTCCAATATGGTTTGATAAATTTCTTTCGAAGCTCATTATACTTTTCACATAATAAAATAAAATGATATTCATCTTCAATTACATGTTTATCACACATATTACAAAGTCTCAGATGTCTCTCAATATTATAAAATCTACCTGTTTCTATATTGAAACAATGAGCAGATATGCAGTATTTACAAATAAATGGTTTATAAATATAATTTACAGCATGATTTAAATAAAATAGTAACATATTTGGGTCGAATACATATCTATACAACATACATTTTTGGCAAGTCTTCAAAAAATTAGTTCATTTCACTATGAAAACTAAAGAAATGATTGATCTTATTTTGCATAATTATTTAGCCATTTTTTGACAACTTGTGGAAAGATTCTTTAGGGAAAACAATCTTATATTGAAGTACATTGTACTATAAGGCAGACAATATCACTAGAAAGAGAATTAAATATCATGATAAGGGTAGACATCGAAGAACTGAATATACAATGAATGCAGACATTTGACCATTTGATACACTTCTTATTGAAGTATCAAACAAGTTTTCAAATGAAATAAAATTTAATTAGATATAGAATCTAGATTTACTTTGGAATCCTTAACTGTAGTGTTAATGTAAGTCAATTGACCCAGCCTCTATGCATTTCATTAGTAACAGTTGCGGCAGTCCTTTTTAGTAAAGAATAACGAATGTAAGTATAAATTTGCAATACACAAGCTCCATGTTCCTGAATTAAATCATTCCTGCTATTGCAGAAAATATTAGTTTATCCTATGATGATGTGTTTTGTTCTAGATACACAAGAGGAAACGTATAGTAAGCTAACCTCAGGTTTATTCTGTTTTGACTGTAACAGGAAAGAATATGTAAAAATGTCACCCCAAGAATCCACTTATATCAGATTCAATCAATCCAACAGCCATATTAGTCCCATAAGCAATGATTTCTAATCCTTTTGTTACTACATAGGATGCCACTCTTTTAAAGCCAACGGTATCTACTCTAAACGACTGTTTTTGAACATGTTTCTGTCCGTAGTCATGATGTGCATTTGCATTGAGCTTGGAAACCTTTTCTTGCAAGTAAATAACTTCCTCGTCCGTTTTTTTTTCTTTTCAGTATTCACTGTGTCTATAGCTTTATAAATATTTGCCTGTTCAGCAATTATATCACGAATATTTTTTTTATGAAGAGCCTGATCTTCTTGACACAGTAGCAGATTAGCTTCAGTTTCCTGGATTTTTTTCTCATTATCAAGGATTTTGTTCTCAAAACGTCTATTTACAGTTTTTTGTTTGTCTAAGTTTTGATTCACATCCTTTGACACAGCATCAACTGCTTTTTTTCTGTGCTGTAATGTTGGTGATTGTATTCAGACAATTCACAGGCAACATCTTGAAATCTCTGCATAAATTTATGATTTACTACATTCTGCTTGGCATCCGATTCACTCAAAGCTGCCTGCGTGGCTTGCAGTTTTTCAGGTTACAGACCACCAATTCAACCAATGAGCATTTGGAACGTACGCAAAAATAGTCAAAAACAGAAATTACCCCTGTTCCTCATAGTGCTGTGAAAAAAGTTCTCGTCTCATTTAAAAAATTTGAACAGTTTCTGAAAGGAAAACTTTTCTGTACATTTTATAGGTGCATTTTGCTTCTTGTGATGTGAAGCCTAATCTCCATAATGATTTCTAAATATACCCCTATCTTGTGAAAACAATGGGATTTCCCATGCTATTTATAGACACATCACTTCCGGTGACCAGTACTGCACTGCAAGTCTGCTAACCCCACATGCCATTCTGAGGATTGTGAGCTGACATATGTAGAATCATGCTGATATATAGTCCTCTGCAGGTTAAAGTTAAGGTAAAGTCCAGAGAAGCCATTGAATATTGTGAAATTAGCATAGAAGCCTATGGGAAGTGGAATTAGTAGTTTTTAGCCTAAATGGTATTAGCTAGATGAGGATTAAGATTAATGTTAACAGTTGTATGTATAGACTTTCTCACGACCATCTGTCGATTGATCCGAGCATCACAGGATAAAGTTCTATAGTTTTATTTTGATAACATTTTATGACACTATCCCCCGTTGAACATTACACTGATTTAATTAATTGCTTTTGACTAGTAAATATTCTGGTTCGATTGAACTTAAGAAAGTTAGCCATTGGTCAGAGATAGAATTTTTAATGTTTTATTTATAATTTGTGGGAGGAGTTTTGGGGTGTTATATTCTCTGCACGTTTTGTATCTTTAGATAGCTTACCATCATGCTCCGCTCTTGTAACATCGAACGTTATTTGTAAAATATTGTACCATCTGTATAACATCATAATAAACGATATATTTAGAACAATGGATTAAATATTTAAAATAGCGAAATGCCCAGTTCCTGATTATTATTTGGTTGACTTTTTCCGGACTTATACTTAAAAAGTTGAACAACGTGTCCCCAGT
This sequence comes from Perna viridis, assembly GCA_037379345.1. Classification (NCBI taxonomy): domain Eukaryota; kingdom Metazoa; phylum Mollusca; class Bivalvia; order Mytilida; family Mytilidae; genus Perna; species Perna viridis. Next base: position 5,092,422 of record CM074511.1, on the reverse strand, counting down.
TGTTCACATGGTGGAGAATTCCTAGTTGTTCACAGTTGTATCGTTATCTGCTGAACGGCCGTGGTAAATGTTAGTACAACGATGAAAACCAAAGAAATGTAACTAGCATTCTGATGATCAAGTCTTTTTAACAAAAGACCGAAGAACAAAATTCCAATAGTGACGATTGTATGAGACAGTCCTTGTTCCATGTTTCTCACAACAAACTTTAATCTACTTTCGAAATCAACAGTATCTCGAAAGACATCTGCTAATTTCTCTGATTATAGCCTATGCCTTCTATAAATAGACAATGGGTTTATGCGATTTGTTTTTTATTCTGTCCATTGATTTTCCTCGATTGTACCTTCGTCTCTATAGTTAAATATTAGATATAATTAATTATGGTTTAATTATTATCATTTTTTGATCAAGCAACAACAATCGTACTAAAATAGGAAAAAGCTAGTAGATCGCCACATTTGCGAAATAAATTCTGGATCTATACTCTGTTTACATGATTAAGATATCAGAAGTATTTATAAATTAGTAGCAAAAAAGCAACAAAATGAGTATATAAATATGCATTCAGACGCCACAGGTAGACGCCAAGATTACATATATATATATAATATATATATATAAAGGATTGTACAACGATACCGATAAAGATGTTAACACACTATAATAAAGTATATAATGGGCAAAAGTTTCAGTCAACAAATGACCTTCTTCAGTGCCTTAAATAAACTGAGTATGTATGAAAGTAAATGGTCTGTGAACACAACTCACTACCTAATCAGGTGAATACCTGTGACGTACGAAATTTTTTGTTACCGACAGTAACAAAGATCTTGAACATTGTGCTATAGACGTTGGGTGTTGATCTTGAATACTGAACTATAAAAATAAAAAATATTTACAAATACTGTTATAAGAAACTATACAAAATAGGAAGAACTTAATGTTTTTTTGTTAATTCCGTGTGGGTGTAAAACACGGAGTTCTTTTATCCAAAATCCCTCCCGCTTCACTCTCTGTAGATCGCTCCAGATCGTGTTTTGTTCCACGATGAAGATTTTCATTTTGTTGAAATCATCGAGGCAGTGGTTAGGTAATCTAAAGTGTTGACTCACTGGGAGTAAAGGTTTTTTTGTTAAGTCGCTCCTGTGTCCGTTCATATATATATATATATATATATATATATGGTAAATGTAAACTTGGCGCACACGATTTTTGTTTTACAGATGATAAATATGCTCTGCAACACAATATTGGGTGTATATTGTTTGAAACATTCTCTTCCCGAAAGTTTTCACACTATAACTTATTAACACTGACACCAACCTCTAGCATTACAACCAACAAAACTGATTCTGAGAAAATGCATAAATTCCTTGTGGACAGCTCGCTCCCTTAAACTTTTTGAAAAAAAAATCATTTTTTTTTTTCGAGTTACGGAAAGTTATTCATAAAATGGGATTGCACAATATAAAAGAGCGTATTTATTCACAGTGGTAAGCTCCCTTTAATTCTATACAATTTTTATCTTTCGTTTTAAAAGACTTATCATATCTATTCATAAAAATGAATGGTATTTTCAAATTTTTGCACAGTAACTGGATGATTAGTAGAAAATCTACTTAACAGTTCAGTGAAAGAGAAATTAATCATGGGAACCAAGATTCTAGCTGAAATCAAAATAATGTAATCCAGGGACAAAGACTAGACATGGAAAACAGACAAACACAACAAAGAATATAAAATAACTAAAATAATACATACAAAGTAACAAAGTAAAAGATCAACTCGGACTCCAGTAAAAACTGGGAGCATGGACCAGGAGCACCGATAGGGTAAGCGTCCTCAATGTTTCTAGAAACACCCACGGATTTGCCCATAAAAAGTCATGTCCGGGTAGACGAAAGAGGAAAGGAAAACTATGACACGTTGAACAAATATGTTTTCATGGTGAAGATGGATACACCGATCTCTCGTCTACCCAGTTTTTAGTGGATTTTCAATGTTGTGCTATATTGTGTCTAAAACCGGTTGTTGTGTCTATAATGAACTATAAGACCCTATTCTTAAGTGTGTCAAAAACTAATATTGTCTCCACACTTTCCCCAAGTGAACAGAATTCATTATGCTGCGGTCGTATCGTTATGCACTTCTCGAAGCTCTTTATTTAGATAGGCTCCAAGAAAGAGCAAAAAACAAACTATTTCTAAACATTTATTTAACTAAAGTTTAAGTTTGTAGATCGCTCTGATATTGTACCAGATTGTGCTATTCCAAAAAGGTCAGACTGATATGACTTGACTAGTTTAAGAATCATGGGTTTAAAAAGGCCTATAACAAGCGTTTTTAAGTTGTTTCCCTACTATTGCATTGTAATATGGTATTGATCTCTATGAAGTTGTATTTCATACTTTGAAAGAGATGTTTAGAATTTTTAGGTTATAATTTGTCATTACTGTTGAGAAACAGGTGTCCAAAATCGACCAAATCCAATCTATGAAATTGTATCACAAGTTTCCATAGGTTGAAATTACATTAATGGGTTTATAACCGTGCACACAAAGGGCATGGTTATAAACTAAACCTTAGTTAAGACCTGTGTTTTGATATTGTGTTCATACTTGTCCCAACTGTTAAGGATTTGTACTCTGCACTAACACTTAGCTACAGTCTGCAAAGAATTTTATTTGTATACATCCCATAATGTAAATAATTCTGTTCCATGTAAATTTACTGGATTTGCTTGGACTTACAGAGATGAATTAAAGAAGGAAGCAAAAAAAAAATTAAAAAGAGAATTGTTAGGGAAGACAAAGAAGCCAGAAGATATAGATCAATCTCAAATGAATTGTTTCCTGATTCTATTCTAATTTTTTCCCAACAACTTCTTTGAAGGTTAAAACAAGTCAGTCATGTTTATGTAGATCATGTACATCAATGAAGAATTCATTGGCTTCTTTCTTTATAATAAGGACGCTTTTGTTTGTAGATTAGGTTTATCAATGTGTATTCTTACATGTATATAAGTAAAAGTTAGTTACAATTCAGCCTTATCCCCCTCTCAAACCAATTACCCAATACCTGTTAATGAAAATATGTGTCATAATCTATCAAACTTTTAATGTGAGACAGTGAGATTTATGATACATGAAACAGTTATGGGTTTTATGTTGGACTTAATACATTTATGTCAAACCATTAAGACACCACAAAATCTCAAATAATTAATATAATGTAACGGGGCTTCTAGTAACTAAGTACGTACTTTGGATTATTTTATTTATTTATACTAGTTGTAATTCACAATATAAAGACACTGAAACAATAATAAAGAATACTTACTTATGCAATTTAACAATAAAGATGTTGAACATGTTTTCTTTCCCTTTTCCAGTACGCTTACCCTACCGGTGCATCTGGTCCATGCTCCCAGTTTTAAGTGGAGTCCGAGTTACTCATTTGCTTTTGTTACTTTGTATGTATGATTTTAGTTACTTTATGTTCTTTGTTGTGTATGTCTGGTCTTTGTCCCTAGATTACATTCTTTTGATTACCGCTATAACCTTGATTCCCTTGATTACTCTTTCTCCCATTCATAGGCTTCATTTACAACGCACGAGCGCGTGATTAAAAATTTGTAATTTCCCGCCACGTGCCTTAATTTACGCCTTAATTTGCAGTAGAAAAGCTCCAAGTTCCTGAATTAAATCATTACTACCATTGCAGGCATTGGTTTATCCTATGACGATGTGTTTTTACTAGATGCACAAGAAGGAACATGATATAGTAAGCTAACCCCAGTTTTACATTGTATCTGTTGTAAAAAATGTCACTACAATAATCCAACGAAAGATCCAATACTTCCAACAACCGCACTAACTACTTCAAAAATTTCTACTGCCTTTGTTACGACATAGGATGCTACCCTTTCAATGCCACCCCTCACAATTGTATCTACTCCAAACGACTGTCTTTGAACATGATGTTCTTGTCCGTAGTCATGATGTGCATTTGCATTGAGCTTGGAAACCTTTTCTTGCAAGTAATTAACTTCCTCGTCCAGTTCTTTCTTTTCATTATTCACTGCGTCTATAGCTTTATAAATATTTGCCTGTTCAGCAATTATATCACGAATATTTTTTTATGAAGAGCCTGATCTTCTTGACACAGTAGCAGATTAGCTTCAGTTTCCTGGATTTTCTTCTCATTATCAAGGATTTTGTTCTCAAAACGTCTATTTATAGTTTTTTGTTTGTCTAAGTTTTGATTTACCTTTAAATTCAATACCTTAATATCCTTTGACACAGTATCAACTGCTTCTTTTGTGCTGTAATGTTGGTGATTGTATTCAGACAATTCATAGGCAACATCTTGAAATCTCTGCATAAATTTATCATTTACTACATTCTGATTGGCATTCGATTCAATCAAAGCTGCCTGCGTGGCTTGCAGTTTTTCAGTCATATCTAAAGTAAAGAAACTAATCTTTGAATCAGTTTTCTTTTTTTCCTTTACGTGATATGTATCGACTTCTCCGATTCTCTCGTCCATTCTCTCCAAATCGTTTGAAATTTTCATGATGCAATTTTCCAACTTTTGTACTTTTTCGTCCAGAACGTCTTTTTCAGTATGAAGTTGTTGTATCCTTATCTGCTGAACGGCCGTGGTAAATGTTAGTACAACGATGAAAACCAAAGAAATGTAACTAGCATTCTGATGATCAAGTCTTTTTAACAAAAGACAGACGAACAAAATTCCAATAGTGACGATTGTATGAGACAGTTCTTGTTCCATGTTTCTCACAACTTTAATCTACTTTCGAAATCAACCGTTTCTCGAAACACATATCCCATTATCTATAATAGTGTCATGTATTTTTGTACCTGTTTTCTACAAATAGAGAATGGGTTTAAAGAAAGTTTTTCGTTTGTACATTCGGTATTGCGACTTTGTCTTTTTAATAAAATATTAGATCTGTATTGAATTATGGTTTATTCATTATCACTTTTTGATCAAACGACAACAAATAGGTAAAAAGTGATTCACCACATATGTAAAATAAATTCTGGATCTTTACTCTCTTTACTTGATCAAATTAAACAAGCGAAGCCACAGTTATGAATATTCTGAGGCCTGATACTCCTACAACGTAAGAGGCTTTCGCTGGCCGGGGCATTCCTCATCGTATGATTAATCTAGTGTTGTAACTTAGTACACGATGTATAGCGTGGAATAATTTGGGTCACCTGTGGCTGTACTTTGCGCGTCGTTGTACAAATACGAGACAGTTCATCTAGGTGTTATTATGTATCATCTTTTTTATTTGCTTATAATGTAAGTTCAATGTTATGTGATGTTATAATTTTAATATATGTAGTATATCATGCCTTCACGGTCCTATTTATTCAATAACACTATAACAGTAAATTTGAAAAAGATAACACTTCCCGTAAATCCGTTACTCATTGACACCTTTTCTTTGAAAAATGTGTTAAATGACTAAAAGAACTGAGCTGATCTCCCGTTTACTTTTTTAATAAAACCCACTGATATATAATTTATGCACTTCGTACAACAGCCACTAAAATACAGACTTGACGCTTCAAATCGATCTGACGGACCTGCCCATGCGCAAATATGAGGCATTTCTGAATAAAACGCATTGGCATTTATACGCAGTTCGTACTAAATAGGGCTACACAAAGCGGGTGATAAGGTGGTGAATAAACTTCCATGGTTATTATTTTCAATAGCTAGGCAACATTTTTAACATAAATTATGCCTCTACTGTTGTAAGCGAGACCTTCTGATCTTATCAATAGATACCCCCGTGGTACCATCTCTCCATGTCAACAGGAAGAGAAGTAAAAGTAGTTATTCAATTAAAAGGGGTATAAATACGGGTCACGTAAGCTCCATATTTTTTTTATTTGGGTTTACATATCTTATTTGACATTGTTTTTAATGTCGAATGATTTGCCTTTAATATTTGTCGGAAAATTTTATACAAATATGCACTACATGCACTTTCATCAATATTTTTTCTATTAAATGAAAGACTTAGTACACGATGTATGGTAGTACGGGACAGTTCATCTTACTACCATACATCGTGTACTAAGTTACAGCCCTAGATTAATCTACGAGGAGGAATGACCCGGCCAGCGAAAGCTATATTTTTATATAGCCTAGCTGGCCGAGTGGTCTAGGGCGCTGGATTTAGTGCAGGCGGTGTTGCCATAGATGTCACAACGGTAGGAGATCGAGTCCCGCGGAGGGAACGACCAAAAATTTGCTTCACAAATTTGACAGTTCTAACATCGTTGGGAATTTTTCAGACCCTTCTATAAGTTTACGTTATCTTCCCTTTATCAATTTGATCCGATGGAGCAGTATAGCGAATAGAGTCGTCACATTCTGAGACGTTGTATAATATTGATTTGTTGTGACATGCATCATTAATTTGATCCTCTATCCTACATAATAACACCTATATGAACTGTCCCGTACTACCATACATCGTGCACTAAGTTACAGCCTTAGATTAATCCTACGAGGAGGAATGACCCGGCCAGCGAAAGCTATATTTTTATATAGCCTAGCTGGCCGAGTGGTCTAGGGCGCTGGACTTAGTGCAGGCGGTGTTGCCATGGATGTCACAACGGTACGAGTTCGAGTCCCGCGGAGGGAACGACCAAAAATTTGCTTCGCACATCTGACAGTTCTAACATCGTTGGGAATTTTTCAGACCCTTTTATATATATATATATATATATATATATTATTTATATTATATTATACAATCTTTAAAAATGATTCAACTGATATTATTATTGTTTGTTTGTTTTTGTTTTTGTTTGTTTTTTTGTTTTTGTTTTTTGTTTTTTGTTTGTTTGTTTTTTTTTTTGTTTGTTTGTTTATTTGTTTGTATGCCATAACCAATGTCAGATCTAGATAGAGAGATCAAAAAGTGATTTTTAGACTATAATTGGACTATATCTTAAGCCGTAATGCACGAAATCAGCACAATTTTCCAACACGAGTCATTACTCTCAGACCCCTGGATCCACTCATGTTATCTCGCCTTAAAATAAAAAAGAATCTAAAAATCTATTATACTTACTTAACTATTTTATCTTATTCTCTCTTTTTTTCTTTTTTTTTTTTCGGGTGTTTTTTATAATTTCATTTTGCTTTCTTTTTATTTGAGTTTGATATATATCATTTCAATTGAAGTTTAAGTAATTAAATAAAAGAGTAATCAAGGGAACCAAGGTTATAGCGGTAATCAAAAGAATGTAATCCAGGGACAAAGACCAGACATGGAAAACAGACATACACAACAAAGAACATAAAGTAACTAAAATCATACATACAAAGTAACAAAAGCAAATAAGCAATTCGGACTCCACTAAAAACTGGGAGCATGGAACAGGTGCACCGGTAGGGTAGGCGTCCTCTGCTTTTCTAGAAACACCTGCGAGTTGCTCATAAAAAGTCAAGTCCGGGTTAGACAAACGAGGAAAGGAAAACTATGACCCGTTGAATAAATCAGTTTTCATGGTACAGATGGATACACCATAACGATCCACGATTTCATGATGACGAACATAAATCTTCTGTAGTGATGACTTCAATCTTGTAGTAACATATCCCTGTTCCAGAAGCCTATTTGTTAGAGTTCTAGCGCGATACAAAAAGTCTGCGTAGTTTCGGCAAGCTCTGGCATAACGTATGATTTGTGATATGAACACTCCATATACAGGTGCTGAAGGGATGTGGCCACAGATGAAAGGAAAGTTGACAATTCTGAATGAAAAGTCATCACGTTTGTCGTAAAGTTTGGTCAATAGTTTTCCTTTACCATCGATTTCTAAGTGTAGGTCAAGATATGAAGCCGACTTCACAGTGCCTGTAGTATCCTTTATCTCAAGTTCTTTTGGGTAGATGCGATGTATCAAAAAATAGAAATAAGTTTAATTAAATAAAAAAAATAGATTTTTCTATATTTTGCGAAACAAATGTGTAATTATCAAGATTTTACAGTGTGAAAAGTAATGAGTTATATTTACAAAATGGACAAAACTGTTGATTACAAAAGAACTAATGCCGTGTTATCACAAAAATACGCTGACAGTGTGCAAGCTTTTCTCGAAAGCCAATATTGATATGATCAGCATGAACCGGTTTGAACTGAAAAGTATGAAGTGAATGATACCTTCGTAGATTGAGTCTATCACTTCTTCATTATATGCGCTTTTCACCACAGGTACTTTGGGTCATGAGTTAGTTTCATTAAATTCAAGTTGTACTAAAATGCTTTTTTAACCATTTTTTACATTTAACATTTTACATTTTACTATCCATGGCATAGGAAATTGAGGTTATGAATTGTATTCATAAAATGGACAACTGTATTAAAATGGTGTTTTATCTGTTTTTTTTTTTTTTTTTTTTACATTTTACTATCCATTGCCATACAGGAAAAACCACAAGGGAAATAGGCCGTCATTTTGGATTTCACTATCTGCCAAAAAATAGAGTCAAATCCCTCGCTACATGCCTCATTCTTATTTTTAACGACAAAGGAATGATTTTTGTCTCGTTCACAATCACTGTCTTGGATTTCCTCACAGTGGTATATTTATTGTTCTTGTACATTGTACAAAGAAAAAAGTTTTCATAAATTCCGCCAAAACTTACTCCCTACCCTTAGAAACCTATCACTAACACCTACAGTATTTAGGTTCTAGGTTGCAGGTTTGCTGACTTATTGCTTGCCTGAATTTACAGAGATTATTAGGTTTAGAGTAAGTTATTTTGGTAGGATTTATGTAGATTGATTGTGTTGAACAAATGGAGGGTTGATTCTATGTTTCTCTTCACTGTCAAGTTACTGACTCCACTGTGAAGTAATAGTATTTAGTTATAGTGTGTGTGTACTACATGTTCTGATATTTCTTTTAAAATGAGTATGTGAACGTGCAAGCTTCACTTATACTCATATTCAAGTTTAGCTTTTCTATCCGAAAGGTAAGACATTGTCTGCTTTGATTTATTCTTTGTGTACATATTTGCATAATTATCCTTTTCTTTTTACATATCATATAAATATTAAGTGTTTCTATTGTGTTAATAAGATTGAATTTTGCAGAATTCTGTTTCAAGGTAACTGAGTTTGTTTGGATAAACATCTTGCTTATACATAGATAGTATTAGACCATCAACATGACTGAATGTGGAGTATCTAACGAAGACCTCGGAATGTTGCAAATGATTATAGAAGGAAATTACTCAAGATTTCCGGCTTTTCTGGCAGTAAGGGCAAGAATGAAATATCGTTCGACTTGTTGCGGCATGAAATTGACTCACTAACTAATGTTGGATCATATGGACCAGACAACATCAATTATGCAGTAAGACAATTTTTAAAGGGAGAAGCTGGTATACTCTCAATGCATCTTAGCCCTAAAGTATCCTACACTGAAGTTATCCAGAAGCTAAATAGTATTTATGGTGTGGTTGAAAGTAAAGAAGAGTTGCTTGCTGAATTTTACAGAACCAAACAGAGAGCTGTTGAAACAATAACATCATGGAGTTGCAGATTAGTAGACATATTGGGCAAGGCAGCAGATGAGGGATTGGTTCAGCGACAAGAAATGGACAACATGCTAAGATCGATGCTTCGGACCAGTTTAAAGATACCACTAAAGGACATATCTGGCCATAAGTATGACACCATTGATACCTTTGATGAACTTAGAGTTTCATTGCGACAACTAGAGAAAGACCATGAAGAGAGGCATCGCAAACCAAAAGTATCCAAATCAGCCACAGGCCAACCTGAAGGGAAGTTTGTTTGTTTGTTTGTTTGTTTGTTTGTTGGGGTTTAACGTCCGAGCAGCAATATTTCAGCTATATTCAGACGATGGACATGAAAAGGATGATAAAATGAACATGAAATGGAAAAAAAGGATGGGACACAAGGATAATAGGGTCGACAAATTTTGATTGTCACTAGAAAAAGGGGGGTGGGTAATTTCGGGCAATTTAGCCTCCTGAAGGGAAGTCAGACTTAGATAAAGTTAAAGGACTGACCCAACAGCAATAACCTAGAATGAATTGATGGAAACTAGCAGCGATAGCCATTACAACAATCGATATAGAAACAATAGATACAACAACAACAACAACAGATACTTCAACACTCACAATAAAGGAAACAATAGAAGTAACAACAACTGAGGTAACAATGAGAGTAGACAATAGAAATCCAGCCAACAAGAGACCACCTCAAAAGATGACACTACTTCTTCACCATCTGAAACACCCAAAGCGGAAGTAGACTGCTATGATGCGGTCAGCGTGGACATATACTGAAAGGTTGCAGGGTGAATGTAAACGGAAGGAAGCCATAGAAACAGGACCGTCACTAGGCTTGTACAATGCAGCAGGTCCTACAAAGATGTCAAAGACTGTACCACCACCTGGATTATTTGGGAAGCCAACAGAGTGTAAAGTATTGCTGCATGGTAATCATGTAAAGGTACTACTAGATTCCGGATCTACTGTTTTCACTGTAAGCAGGGTATTTTTTTTCAACATCATATAAACTGGAAATTAAGACCCTTACAGATCTACTAGACATTGAGTGTGCTGGAAGGCAACAGCATCCGTACGATGGCTACATCAGAGCTGAACTGAAGAATGATACTATCTATTAATGTGTTATCCTTGTTGTTCAGACAGTACTCATAACAGCTACGTACCACTCCTACTTGAAACCAACATCTTGCAGAGCGTTATTGATGATCTGAAAGAACAGCATGGAGAAAAATTCCTACCGGATAGCCAAATATCAACACCATGGCACCTGACTCTGCGGTCAATCAACATTCGATAACGGGAACTAGCCAGAAACAACAACGCCCTAGCAGTTGTCAAGAATGCAGAGAAGTCAACACTTACCACAAAACCTAACATTACCTGCATCATACTTGAAAATACAGATAAAGAAATTCCGTAAAGTACCACAGCAGCAATGCTCCATCCTTTCAAACTTCAACCGAATTCCAGAGATTTAGACATTGGATCAGCACAAGAACAACGGAATAGTCAACTTATTGATAACCAATGTTACCACCAATACTGTCATCACACCATCTCGTGCAGTCCTGTGTGAACTTCAGCCTGTCAAGAACGACTATTATAGTTCCACATTCATCACCCGTTTCATCAGTTTTTTACCAAATTGAAATCACCAGAAGCGACCTTACAGATGATCAACTACAACATGGAATGATCTTGATTCATGCTTATGAGAACATTTTTGCTTAGATGACCAGGACATAGGAAACACCATTTTAAGCATGGGATTGATGTGATAGACGAAAGACCATTTAAGCAGATATTTCGGCGAATACCATATGCCATGTATGATGGAGTAAAAGAACATCTGCGTCAGCTCTTAGCATCCAGTACCATCAGGCCCTCATACAGTCCATGCAAAAAATGGGATTTTTGAATTTTCCGTAAAAAGTCAAATAAATTCTACAAGTTATTGCTCCAATGAAATGTCTCAATAACGGGTGATATAGTAGAAAATTCTTAAATTCTGTAAATTCCTATTTTTCCGATTTTATAGGTATTGTCACCCTAACAGGAAAACAAATAAGCGCCTGAATTGATTTAATATGTTTTGTACATCTTTATCTTAATTATGAATGCTTAAAGTATGAGTTCTACACTGTCGGTATGCTGTGAATGAGAAAATTGTTTGGGGTAATATTTTTACCATTTTTTGAACATTCTTTGTTAAAAATTAGATTTTCGTGGTTAATCTACGTAGAAAATAAAATTGTCTATCGAATGATACCAAATTTGAGACGTTTCAGTTGAGCAATAATTTATCTAACTTTTTACGGAAAATTCGAAAATCCCATTTTTTGCATTTTTTGGATTACTTTTGACTACGAAAATCAGCAAAATTCATCAAAAGAACCCAAGAAGTATATATTGTTATAATACTAAATAGAAAATACCAAATAAGCCATTTTTACTAAAGCATAAATACTCTAGGGGTTTTGACATTGCAAAATATGTCAATTTAAGCGATTTTCGGCGGGGAAGGGGGGCATTTTATTAATTTTAACACAAACCGGAAGTGTTACCGCAACTGTATTGGTATCATTTGAAAGCTGAGACATTAGGCTACCTGATAATAACTAAATATTATTAATTTGTTTACACATGCTATCCCAGGAAGGCTTAGACGATCAAACAATTGAAGCACAAAAATCTTGGCTTTTTGACCCAGTTGGGTACAAATACAAACTTATACCGAAAAAGAATCCGAGAATATTCTTTGGCGACAAATTGATTCCGTAATGGGAGATATAAAGGTACCTACATATCACCAAGAAGTTAATGAGTGGGGGGTGCACATTGGACCCTCTCAGCCCATGGACTGTTTGTGATTTCATTAAAATTTAAAATTTGGTAAGGCATATGATTTTAAATTGTTTGATTCGGGTAATATTGTTGTTTCCAGTAGTGTAAAAAAAGGTTGACTTATACAATGGATAATATTTTTTGTCCTTTTAACCATCCCTCAACCAGTTGAAACATATAGTATTTTTTTTGGGGGGGGGGGAGTGCTATGCCTTTTATATTCCTGAAAACCTAATCGAGCACCATGTACTAGTAACTCACTCAAATGATGGAGGATTATAGACCGAATCAATCAGAATTATAGCATTAAAAAGCTAATTTCCTAACAAAAATTATTATACCACGACTTTTTTCACGAATATTATCGTATGACGTTGATCGATCCTGATTTGTTCAGATGTTATTATTTGGCTTTAAAAACTGGAATGTTCTCATCACGTGGTTCTCATGGGATTTTACTACCATATACATGTCCATAGTTGAAATGTCTCTGCTTGCTAATAGTAAATTGACGAATGAAGATAAACAAGTACAAATCAAATCTCGGTGGATTTTTATATACAGTTTGTAATGTCATATGTTTTATGATTTAATTTTTTTTTTTAATTTGTCTATTTACGATGATTTTCCCGAATTATACTAACTTGCAATATGATGGGTACTGCTGTCTGAGCAGAACATGTTTACCCTTCTTGGACACATGATGTCACTACTGGTTTTTTGTGGATGTTTATATTGCTAGTGTTTTAGTTTTGTTGGTGTCCTCTAGTTTTCCCTATCTTCAGTTTTTATGTGTAATCTGTATTATTATTCGGTTTACTATATTGTGTATGAAGATGGTGTTTTGTTCCTAATCCATGTTTTTTTTTTATTTTGACGAATTTGAATTATCCCATTGCTAGAGCTTCGGTATTTTCTGTCAATATTTACCAAATACATTCACACAATTAACAAGATATCGTGATTATCATTTCACTGTTTACTTGAATTAAATAATCAATGGTGTGGCTGGTACTGTCAATTAACATTGTATTCTATTTGCAGCTGTAAGGTTTCAAAATCCTTTCTATATGAGAGGACATTAGTGATATGTAATTGACATTTATCTCATTTTCAAGTCCATCAGAATGAAGACCTTTTGCTGAAATGACATCAGTTATTAACAGATTGATTGATTGATTGATTGATTGTTGGGGTTGAACGCCCGAGCAGCAATATTTCAGCTATATTCAGGCGATGAACATGAAATGGATGATAACATGAACATGAAATAATGAAATGAAAAATGGGATTGGGCACAGGGAAAATGGGGGTCGACAAATTTTTATTGCCACTGGAAATAGGGAGAGATGGATAGGGTCGGGCAATTTAACCTCCTGTGGCGGAGCCCTATGGTTCTTACTCCAAAAGAATACCACAGAAGGGTTCTTTAACGTGCGAGAAACGTGACATCTTTCCCAACACGTTGCACCACTATGGTTTGCGGTCAGGTTTTCCGTATTATGGCCTGACGACCCCAGCATGTAACATGCCAGGGTTACCCCATTACATCACCTGGGGCACACAACCCAGTTGCTCTGTGCGCAGAGCGCCCTAGCTCCCGGCCAGGGTTCTGAGCACTATTTAGTCGCCTTGTACGACAAGCTTAGCGCTGTTGCGGGCCTATTCTTTTGACACCGGGACCCCCACGGGGTGTTATTAATAGAGATAAACAAAGGAAAGGGGAAATATTACGTTGGTAACCAGTGTAATCGTTTGTTATAATTCAATAGTAAAGGGTTAAACGCAATTAAAATCACCACAGCTTCAGGTTCTAGTCCGTATTGATGAAAGAAGGACATTTATAGAACCAATAAATTAAAACAAAACAAAAACGCAAATGACTAGCTTATTTCTTTCAGAATATCTCATCTTTTTTTTCACTTATTTATCTATTATATCTATTAATGAATTGTTTTTTGTTTTTTGTTTTGTTTTTTTTTTTTGCATAAGTACTTAATTACTATATGTAATATAATATGCCATATTCCAAAAAAGCTATAATCTATGACATTAAGTCATACTATTAAACATAATCTATAAAAAGTTATATACAGTTATTTACTAAACAGTATTTGCATACAGCATGATCTCATTTAAGTGAAATTCTATCGTCACTCACTCATTTAAAATATGATTATATTACAGTTCTTCTTTAGTACTTGCCATTTATCCGTATACCACCATTCCGAAATATGTCCAACCCCAATTTCTTATTTTGTATACAACACTCCCCAACTGATCGTAGAATGTTGCCCATACCATTGTAGGACTATACTATAAGTGGTATCCTGCTTTTGGGAATTCAACATTATGGTCTGTTCTGGAAAGACAGTATAAAAATACGGTCCAAATTCTTTTAAAAAAAAAATGATTATTCGTATTGAAGTTACCAAAAATTAAAAATTATATATTATATACATGTATAAAAATTCTGAATATTACATGCCAAAATCTGTATCACAAGGACTACCAACATGAGTCTCCTATATAAACCCAAGGTCCATCGGACCGCGGGGTGATATAGGTCTAGGGTTATTACAGATTTCGACATATGTTCATATATTTTAACTATATTCCAATTGTGTTTTGTGTAGAGGTGCTATATAGGTACGCGATATAGGTCTTGGGGTGTTATACGGGGTATTCTATATCGGTCTATGGTTGTGATATAAGATATGCGATAAAGGGTAAACAATCACTTATAAAGCATGTACAAAAAGGGTATATTTTAATTTAATTATATATAGATCGTCTTTAGTTTCCTCTTTTTATCATTTTGACGTACTTGAATTATTCCACGTCTGACGCTTCGGTATTTTATTCCGGATATTTACCCAATAAGTTCACGCAATCAACAAGATATCGTGAATATCATTTTATTGTTTTCAAAAAGGAAACAATCGATGGCATGACTGACATTTTCACTGAACATTGTTCTTTTTGAAGCTGTAGGATTGTCAACCAGTAGTCAAATGTCGCATATTTATTTTGTGTAACAAAAGTAACCCACATACTTCATGAAAATTATTAACTTCGAGCAATGCAAGCTCTATTCTAAATGAGAGGAATTTAGTTAATATATATCATTGATTGTAATGTCTTACATTTTCAGACCCCTCTGAATGAAGAGCACTTGTTGAAATAATATCAGTTATCAATTGAATTTAACAAAGGAGAAAAGTATTAGTTAATCGCCAGTGAAATGGTTTGCAATCATTCAATATTAAAATGTCAAGCAAAACAAAAATCACCACTTTTTATTAACCTACTATATGTATGAATATTTATGTTTGAATTGATAAAGCCAGGAAACTAAGTTTTACTATTTAACAAAACCCATAATCATTTATATACAGTTATTTACTAAACAGCAATAAATTCTTAACTATATAGTATGATCTCATTAAAGTGGAAGAGGAAGTCTATCTTCACTCAATCATTTAAAATAAAATCACATCATGGTCCTTTAGTACTTTCCTGTCACCCCTATATAACCATTCCGAAAAGAAATGTATCTTATCCCAATTTTTCATTTTGTACTGATTTATTCAACGGGTCATAGTTTTTCTTTCCTCGTTTGTCTACCCCGGACTTGACTTTTTATGAGCAACTCGGCGGGTGTTTATATAAAAGCAGAGGACGCCTACCCTACCGGTGCACCTGGTATATGCTCCCAGTTTTTAGTGGAGTCCGAGTTGCTCATTTGCTTTTGTTTCTTTGTATGTATGATTTTAGTTACTTTATGTTCTTTGTTGTGTATGTCTGTTTTCCATGTCTGGTCTTTGTCCCTGGATTACATTCTTCTGATTACCTCTATAACCTTGGTTCTCTTGATTACTCTTTCAAAATAAATTACAAAAATGTATTCGTATTAAAGACAATAAAATTCAAACGTATTACATCTTAAATATAAATGGCAATATCAATATAGTTTTAGCTAAGTATTACATAATTCCAAAATAGACTCACAATAATAACATATAAAGATTAAAAAAAATAATTGAATTTCAAAATGAGAACACTATCATAATTAAAATCGATATGGAATTACGTACTTATACATTCCACAGAATCAGTAACTATATTGATATTCATGAGCCGATCACATTGTTCAAGCTATTTAGTAAGATTCTGTCACACAGTAATAAGATACCAAACAGAAAAAGAGCACGCGACCTGAGACATGACGTTCGAAAACAGTTCGACGATCTTAATGAATTTAAACAACTCGGACTTTTATTTCGGAAAATATGAATTCTTAACAGATTCTCCAGGATTGGCTATTAGTTGTATCATTTTGTTAGCTACCGCATCTTTGGTTGGTACTTGTGGAAATATTCTTATCATATATGTTATTGCCAAGACGAAAGAATTACGACAGACTCAGTCAATATTTATTGTAAATCTGGCTATGTCGGATATGTATGTTACAATGATAGCTGACCCCATGAGTATATTAGGTAAGTTTACTGTATTGTTTCTGCAAAAAAGACAATATTTCACACTTATTATCATAAGTGTTTCTCGTTATTCAAGACGTTTAAAGTATGCATGTATATAATTTCTATTGTAACCATGAACATATATTGGTATGGTTTATATTATGTATACTCAAGTGATGAGTAACAATGAGTAAGTGGTGTTTCGGACCACAGGATTTTCGTAAAATATATGCTACCTTCAAATTCATTTTTATCGTAATATTACAAATAACTGCCGTAATATTTAGAAATACAAGCAATCTAGCTGATAACGTTTACTATGAGTGTATGGAGACTTCCTACAACACTGCATATCCATTGTCATAGTTAATTTCCGAAAATTTGTCATATATTACGATATCCTGTGTTGAAAGCATTTGTATATGAAATATTTAGAAGATAGCATGAAAAACACTATAAGGCTTTTACAAATTTCTCCATTCTGAATTAGTATTTCAACGTTTCACTGTTTAGTCTATTATCTATTTAAGAAATTGAGCATGGTAAGATGATATTATGCTATCAATAAACCATTTCAAAAGCCTTATAACCGTTTTTATTTTTCAGGTACGCAACATTTTTTCGTTATATACGTTTGAATTAAAAATAAAGTTCTTTCGAACTTTCAACTACAATGATATCATAAAGTAGTATCAATACCGAAGATACAAGGTTTTGAAATCAAACATTTCTACGGACCTTAAGATATTTTTTTCTTGAAAATGATTTATAATTATGATAAAAAAGAGAAAAGAGATATTGCTCTTCAAATGTCTTATTAACCACCTAAAGCACATTTCGAATTTAAACAATAATATTTTCCTGAGTTATACGTTTTATACAAACGTAGTGTGTAGCATTATAGTTACATACTAATCAGCAAATGAGTTCATTGTCCTTCATTTCAGGAGTTCATCTCAAAATTTGCTTCAAAACTGATGCAGTACTTACATACATGTATCTGAAAAAAATATACATAAGATGTGTTCATATTCTTCATCGAACGATGGTTTCTTTCTTAAGATTCTAATTTTAGTCCTTAATAGCTATGAAACAATATTGCAATATTGTGAAAAAAAACTGCTTCTCCGTCTGTTCCTCCTTAGTTAGTCACACCACATAACTACATGCACAGGTAAACATTTTGTCTTTCGAAATTGAAATAAATATTGAATAAAATCAGAATATCCTGATAGTAAAACTGAACATATAATGACACGAGGAAATTAAGATTATAACAATGCCATCAATTTTCTCGGCATTTATTTGTAACCTATAATGAATTGTTCAGGTTCAAGATATTTTACGACAGTTTTTGACATCCAGAGCGGAACATGTGCCATAACATATGTCATAAAAGCGAGAAAAGCAAATTCCATCTTATATATCTTGTAAAACCTCACAATTACGAAAAATAATACGAGACAGGTTAAACCTGCAATTCTCCTGACAAAACATAAATTCATACTCCTTTTATTTTGTCATCCCCGTTATACTATTCTATATCTTGACTTTTTACAAGCATTTGGCAGGTGTATTTAGAAACACTTATTTACCCTACCGATGCAGCTGGTCCATGCTCCAGTTTTTATTGGAGTCCGAGTTCCCTTGATTAATCTCTCTCTCTCTCTCTCTCTCTCTCTCTCTCTCTCTCTCTCTCTCTCAGTACTGTTATGGTCCAAAATTTCTTTAGGTAGAATAATCCAGCATCCAGAAGGAATTATGGTAAGACTTATAACGTCATTTTTGTAAAGGTTTGGGCGCCGTACTGTTGACTGGTCTTGGATAAAGCTATGATTCTGGTTTAGTTCTTAATTGCATTTTGGGTGCACTATACTGTTACCTTAAGGGGCATTGTTTCGCGAACAAAGTTGACCCGGTCTAACTTTGTAAACTTATAATTAAAAGTTGAAATTTGGTGTGATATATTGTTTAAATGTAGTTAAGCATATATACATAGACAGATGTAATATATTCTGGTAAACAGGTGTGATTTAAATGAGATAAAAAATGAATGGAAAAGGGTGTTATTGTTTTTACCTCTTTTCCACATCCTCCTGGCATGCTTTCATTCTGTGCTACTTTCTAAATGCTTAATATTTTATGAAACATAGTATTTGGCTGTTTGTCTTGGAAAGGCACACCCTTAAACTCTTTTACAGTATATTACCGTGACTACTGGATTTAATGACAATAATCGCTAATTTACTAACTTTAATCTCAACACACTAAGGATTAAAAAAATATGTACTTTTTATGGAAAAAGAACATGAGCCTCCTGTGTGGACTGCCTCAACAAACTTTATTTCAACAAAATGAGACCAAATTTATCAGAGTTGACCTAACCGTATAGCACTACCTTACAGTATCCCTAACAGTATAAAAATATAAATATATATAATTTGCAATGAGTCTATTTTTAAGTTCCTGAATGATGGTGCAAACAGGATCTTGATACTAGTTCTGAACATAAAAATAGTTCAGTTCTAATTTCAGTTTACTTCAAAATGTGGTTCGTATTTATTCAGATAATCTTAAAAGTATTATTAGAAAACAAACTGATAGAAAAACTTTTTAGTCAAATATGTGTCCTTGTAAGATACATAAGTTACATACACTGTAAATAATCCTTTTGTTTGTTCAAAGATTATAAAAAAAAATACAGAGAAATTTATATTTTCACATCATAATATGAATCTTTTTTATGGATTTTATTTCTTCGTTACATGACATTATTTGTAATATGTTTTAAATATCTGACGCACGTTATCAATGAACTAGTGTGAAACACCGTGTTTGTCTTAAATCAATTTAAAAATCAGAAGGCAATACTGATAAGCATCAGACAAATACACATGTTCTTTAGAACCACAACATTTCTTGATTTGGTGCATGTAAACCAAGCAAAACATAACTAAAAACAACGTTGATATTTGGTACATAGTCCTGTTGTAAGAAACCAGAGAAAGTTTACGACAGACGACAAAAGAGGCAAAGTGATAGCAATAGCTCACATGGAACTTTGGTCCATGTGATCTAAAAAAAAACATATCTGTAAAGAAATTAAATCATTACAGCCACGTGAGATGTGCATGCAAACAATAAATCAACTCTCTTAGAACAGTAACTCCTTTTTAAAAGTAATTTGCGAATACATGCTAGATCTATAATTATTTGCTCTTCATGAAAAACAAGTGCTTTCAGGTCATAAAGATTATGAAGTAATCAATAATGGAAATGAAAACATCTAGAATGCCAAAATCTGCAATATTTAACTGCTACTATAACCATAATTCTTTTTTTTTTCAGGCAAAGTGCAAGGGCGTTCATTTTTTGATGATAACTCTACTTTGTGCTCAATAGTTGGGAAGTTGTGTACCATTTCCTGTATAAGTTCTCTTGGATCTATATCCTTCCTCAGTTTCAATAGATATGTTTACATCTGCCATAACACTTTCTATCATAAGATATTTAACCGTCGCAATGCTATTACCATGTGCTTGACACTTTACCTCATCGGGACATTTTTGGTTTTGATGAACACAGCTGGGGTCGGTGGTCACGGATTCGATGATAAAAGTTTAGAGTGTATATGGGACAGAATGGCGACATACAGCTTTACAGTGGTGTTTTCAGTATGTCTTGTTTGGCTTCCTGTTATTGTTGTTGGTGTTTCGTATTTATCTCTATTTCTCCATGTTCGTCGGAAAAGAAAACAAATAATGAGCAGAGAAGTCACCGACCAATCAAAGAGCAAACCTTTGAAACTTGCAAAGACAATATTTATTGTTTACGTTATATTTTCATTGTGCTGGATACCGTTCGCCATTTTACTAGTAGCAGATGTTTACGACTCATTCTCTAACGAAGTTCATTTAAGTATTACCGTGTTTGCTCATTTGCATCCATCAATTAATTGGCTTATTTACTACACGACAAACGGTAACTTCAAAGCCGGTTGCAAAAAAATATTTCAAACGCATTACAGCGAATTTACTCCAAGTCAACGACCAACTACCAGTAATCAAGTAGGGGGAAAGACTCCTGTTATTGCACTTAGACAAATGACATATGCTTGATTTGACAAAAAACTTTGATTGATTAATTGCGTTGCAGTAATATTTTTGTGGGTATCTAGGCGTTTCCTATATTAATGTAACAGCAGGAAAACACGACAAGTCAAGGGTTTTACTGCAATGGACTAGAGTTTAGTGATTGGCTAGATGTCATTTTTAATGTCGTTTCGGCAACCAGGGCAATTTTCACCTCAGAAACATTTATCTTGAGTTAAAAATAGCTTTTTTTTTATTTTTTAATACAACCAATCTTAAACAACCCCTTTTATAAATGACAGAATTGTACGTTTTGGCAGTTGTGACGACCACAGACATTCAAATTTCAGGAAACTTAATAAATTAGGTTGGGTTTTCATTGTTTTGGAACTACATTCTTATGTTAAGTTAATTACAAATTTTGTAAGCTAAATCATTATTTCGTATGATAAAAAAAATGATAAGTTAAAATCATGCCTTCAATATAAACATTTTTGATATTGTACTCTACATTCAAATGAATGTCAAGGACAGAAGTGCGAATTAACCTTCTACGCACAACCTGTCAATGATTTTTTGGAAATTGATAAAAAAAAATAATAATTGTAGAGCCTATCCTGTAATATCATGCTGAATTTTAACTATTTGTAGCACCTTTAATGGTTTGTCATATTTTTTTTCTGATTACACGAGTTTTACAGCTTTTTATGTCTTATCTTTTTAATGTATCAAATGAAGATTTATACATCGCTATTTCGTTATAAAAGCAATCTAGCAAAAAAAAACCAACACTAACAGAGTGTTGTGTGATTTAAGATTAAAATTTACTAAGATTTAATTCATTTTATGCAATGGGTACTGGATACATAATATATATATCTAACCTCTCAGAATGTGACGATTCTATTCGCTACACTGCTCCATCGGATCAAATTGATACAGGGAAGATGATAGAAACTTATTAGATCAAATGGAGCAGTGTAGCGAATAGAGTCTGAGACGTTTGTATAATATTGATTTGTTGTGACATGCATCATTAATTTGATTCTATCCTACATAGTAACACCTAGATGAACTGTCCCGTACCACCATGCTTCGTGTACTAAGTTACATCCCTAGATTAATCATACGGGGAGGAATGACGTCTAAATATGTTTAACATCACATAGAGATGGTAAAATTTACATTTAATATTTCGGATAACCGATATCCTTCTTCAGCATAAAACTAATAAAGTTCAAGATCAAAACATAGACCCAGAAGCTGAATCACGTACGCTGTGGGCGATTGTACCTTTATCAAAGTCACACATAAGCAAATGGTAAGGAATCTGAATGAAAATAACAAAGGAGGTGTTTTTATCAAAATTAAGAAATGAATTAACTGTGGAAAACAATTCAGAAACAAGTCAAAATATAGTAGTACGGCGTTTTGACATATAGCATGTAGTGCTGTACCAGCCTTAGACCAAGACCTAAAAATGAATTATTTTTTTCTCGTTTATTCCATCTGGAGAATTTGTAATTTTTTCATCCAAAAGCTTTCCCGAGACACTCTTTATATTTTGACCAGTTTTTAGTATGTTCTATGATCGAAACAACAATGTTGTGGAGATCCTCCTGGATGTGTCCGGCATATCTAAGATAGCGACTAACAGGGAGGTGTGGTTTGCATCTGTGGTCACTGCGATGACCATTCATGCGCCTGTTGAAACGTACTGCATACCACATCGGCACTGGAGAAGGTATATGGTACTTTCGGTTTTGCAAGTCATGTCGCAAAAAAATGACAAATTCCTTTCCAGAGCAGTAGCTTTTTAACGTTTCGGTGTGCAGTATCTAGTTACAGGTCTTACATCTTTTATCTCCACATGACCGACACTGTCCCGTTGTATTTTGTTTAGGTTGAGATGAAATCTCTGCTCTTACTAGGCCATCTCTTAGACTCCTAGGTCTACGGAAAGCCAGGACCGGAGAACTTAAGATGTTTTTGAATGTTTTCTCAATTCGAATGAAGTAGCTGCGAGAGTTTCCCAAGGCGTGATGGTAAGGAAGCACAAAAGGTGGTTTTTTTACTTAGGTTTGTACTCGAGGAGATCATTACGGCTGATGTTGTTAGCACGTTCCAATCCTCGATCTATATCTGTTGATTTGTAAGAGTAATCAAGGGAACCAAGGTTATAGCGGTAATCAAAAGATTGCAATCCAGGGTCAAAGACCAGACATGGAAAACAGACATACACAACAAAGAACATAAAGTAACTAAAATCATACATACAAAGTAACAAAAGCAAATGAGCAACTCAGACTCCACCAGGTGCTCCGGTAGGGTAAGCTTCCTCTGTTTTTCTAGAAACACTCGCTGAGTTGCTCATAAGAAGTCAAGTCCGGAGTAGACAAACGAGGAAAGGAAAATAACCCTGCTCCAGCAGCCTGCAGCCACACGATAACAAATGACCACGGAGTTCATCTAGACGTTTGTTAGTGGTATCGTCAGAGGAGCAAATGCGCCGAATTCGAAATGCCTGGCTGTATGGTATGCTTTTAGTACAATGTTTTGGATGACAACTATTGGGAGATAAGTATAGTTGACTATCAGTTGGTTTGCTGTGACGATCCATTGACATTTCACCGTCTCTTACAGACGTAGTAGTATCCAAAAATGTTATTTTAGTGTAAGAAATTTCATGGGTGAATTTGATTGATGGATGAGCGTTGTTGGCACGCAGGATAAAATTGTTTAACTTTGTTTAGACTCAGTCCATTTTATGTCAACATCATCGATGAATGGAAAGCAGGAGAAGGATTTCGATAAAGATGTTGAAATTATTTGATTTTCTAATTTACCCATGAAGATGTCAGCATACGAAAGAGCCATTTTCGTTTCCACAGCTGTACCACTGATCCGACCATAAAGAAAGTGATCTATACAAATCAAAAAGAAAAATCCATGGGCTCCTAAACCGAATAAATGTGGCACGCTAGAAAATTTTATTGACAAAATGAAATCAGATGTAAAACACTTATCCAACGACTACATTCCCTCTTTCTTCAACATCACGCCCGATGAGAAAAAAGCAATACAGTCGTTGAAAAACCATGACGATGTAGTTATAAAACCAGCAGACAAAGGCAGTGGCATAGTAGTCATGGATAAAAATAACTACATCTCAGAGACAACGCGTCAACTTTCGGATGAAAGATTTTATAAAAAGCTACCCAGCGACCCTACTAAATCGTTTAGTGCAAAAATTACTTCAGAATTGAACAAAATGTTTAAGGACGGCAGTATTACTGAAGAACAGTAAGAATACCTAAAACCAGAGGACCCGGACGTTTTTACCTTCTGCCTAAAATTCACAAAAAAAAATATCCCTGGACACCAAAATGTTCCACGAGTTCATGATGACGGCCATAAAACTTTCGTAGTGATGACTTTAATCTTGTAGCAACATAACCCTGTTCCAGAAACCTAATTCTAAGATGTCACAAAAATTCTGCATAGTTACGACAAGTTCTGGCATAACGTATGAGTTGTGACATGATAAATCCATACGCAGGCGCTGAAAGGATGTTGCCACAGAAAATAAGTAATATGGAAACCAATATAATGTCAGTACATTTGAGTATTTCTAATCACTTTGCATTCAAATAGACCCTCATTAGCTAATCTAAATTGCTATATAAATTTAAACAAACATTATTATATAGAATGTAGTGATGTATTGTTTGTCCGCTGTGTAATAAATTTCGGTAATTCACATGAGAAATAAATTTGGTAATTTCATACTTCTATTCTTAGATACAACTCAGCCAAAACATAGCAGCACAAATACCGATCACAAAATTCAAAGTTTTTGTTGTACATAGCAATGAATTATAGAGAAAATTATAAATTAGAACAACAAAATTGCCAATGCGTTCTTTGTCACTCGCGGTTATAATTTGGTTATTTAATCATCCTATTATTGTATATCAAGTTAAGTTTGGTGATAACAAAAGTATTATTTGCATAATGTTTATAAATCAAATGTGACGCTGATCGGTTGTAAAGTTGCTACGAAAAAAAATATATAATTAATACGAAAATACGAAAGAGTAATCGAGGGAACCAAGGTAATAGCTGTAATCCAAAGAATGTAACCCAGATTCCACTACAAAAACTGGAGGCATAGACCAAGTGCACCGGTAGGATAAGCGTTCTCTGCTTTTCTAGAAACACCCGCCGAGTTGTTCATAAAAAAGTCAAGTCCGGGGTAGACGAAAGAGGAGAAGAAAAACTATGACACGTTAAACAAATCAACAAATCAGTTTTCATGGCGCAGATGGATACACCGTAGCGATCCACGAGTTCATGATGACGATCATAAAAATTTTGTAATTCAATCTTGTAGCAACATAACCCTGTTCCAGAAGCTTAATAGTAAGAAGCCTAGCGCGATACAAAAAGTCTGCGTAGTTTCGGCAAGCTCTGGAAGGCAATGATCATCTTATAACCGAGGAGGTCTGAGGCCTGATGAAAAATTAACATCCCAAATTTTTGAGAAAAAAATGCTTTTACTCATTTATTGTAAAAAAAAAAAATAAAAGTTTTGATCGTATATTTTCACCATTACTAAACAAGGGACAGATTTTTAAATAAAAATACATCTGTTTGGTTGCTGCTGAAATATTTTATATAAGGAGAATGGAATTTGGTGAATATGTCAAAGAGACAAGTTTGTTTAGAAAAGTTCATGAGTCATCGCTCTACCGGTTATCTGTAATTCTTTCCTTTTTTTACATAACTAATGTGTTTTATCGAATTTCACTCTACTGAATTGTTTATGACTGAATGACAGCTTTCATATATTTGATTATTCTTTGTATTGATATTAAAAATAAGTCACAACAAAAGTATCCGCTGTGTTCCGTCTAAAGCATCATAGAAATTCATATATGTTCTTTTGTGCAACGAAAAAAAAATGACGGTATTTGTGTTGTCGATTAAATGCATATGCTTTGGTAGTATAATCAATTACTGCATGAGGATATTTTTACATTACATGTAATTTTGTAGCAAGGATTAGTATTTAACAAAATCCGAATTAATATTTTCATTTATTCCAGATCATTTAAGAAAGATTTAAAATAGATCACTACTTTCTGTGGACGAAAACAATCTGGCACGTTCAGTTTCGTCCTTCCGTATGATGAAATCCTATTTCTCTAATTTTAATCGATTTTCACACTTCTTAATAAGTATTTCTAGTCTATAGGAAGTTTTGAGTTCTCAGGCGCTGATTGGCCGAGATAGAAAGGGGCGATTGGTTGTCGTGTGGTTTTCTCGCATTGTCTATAAAAAATTCATTGGTCGACAGCAATGCTGTGACGTTTCTAGCGATATTCTCCCGTAACTTTTGACGTGATGAACAGTCGATAACTGGAATTTCCGTCATGACACAGACGCCAATTGACCCCGAAGATTTCGTTTGAAAAAAATTAAGAGAAACAGAGTCTTCAACTTTTGTTCGTTGGCTATGGAAATTTCTCACATCTTAAGAAATACATTTTCAGAGGTTTAATTAATATCGATTGGCAAGCCTCGATATTTAAACTATGAAAATTTATTTCTCTCGATGTGAGAAATTTCCATAAACAACTCGCTATCGTTTTAGAGCACATGAATAAATCATAAACTGATAAAACCGCGTTTGAATAAACATACAAATTAGTACATATATTAATTTATGACGTAACGTTATTTGTATGATCAATCTTTAATATTTTTTCGGCGGGTGTTTCTAGAAAAGCAGAGGACGCTTGCCCTACCGGTACACAAGGTCCATGCTCCCAGTTTTCAGTGGAGTCCCATTTGCTCATTTACTTTTGTTATTTTGTATGTTTTATTTTAGTTACTGTATGTTCTTTGTCGTGTTAGTCTGTTTTCCATGCCAGGTCTTTGTTCCTGGATAACATTCTTTTGATTTCCGCTAGAATCTTGGTTCCCTTGATTAAAATACCATTGCTTACGTATTCTTATCTAAAATAAGGCGTAAGCACGAAATATGGCATGTGATCTCCAAATTACAAATGGATTCAATGTTAGCGGCAAACAAGTTTCAATTGTACATGTTTGAAATGTGTTTTGTCAAAATTAGTTCTTTTCGTAGACTTAGAATATGTCTAACAATGTTTCCTTTTTTTCTTTCGGGTAAAATATAATTTAGTTAAGTACTTCACTTTGCGCTCTGTTTCAGGACGTTGTGTACCACTTCCTGCATTAGTTTTCTTGGATGTATATAAGTAGACTACATATGGGACGGCTGTTCCGTCGTATTTTCAGTTTATCTTGTTAAGCTCCCAGTTCTTGTTGTTCGTGTCTCGTATTTTATTCTTCAATTTTAATCAGAAAAGAAGGCAAAAAATGAGCAAACAAACAAATCAAAAATTAAAGTTTTTAAACCTGCAAAGATAACATTAATTGTATATACTTCACAATTGCATTATGTAAGATATCATTTGCCCCTTAATAGTAGTAGATGTTTAGGACTCATTCCCTGGTAGATGTACTACGTACTGTGTCTAATAATTGTCTTATATACCACACGTGCGGGTCCGGTGTCCAAGGAATAGGCACCGCAGCAGCGCTAAGCTTGTCGTAGCAGGCGACTAAATAGTGCTCAGAACCCTGTCGGGACTGGGCCGCTCTGCCCACAGAACAATTGGATTGTGTTCGAATGGGTAATCCTGGCATGCTAAATAATCTCTCCATATTTCCATTCGCAATCAAAATTTGTCGACCCTATTATCCTTGGGTCCCATCCAATTTTTCATTTCACCACTCATGCTCATTTAATCATCCATGTCATGAAATATTGCTGCTTAGGCGTTAAACACCAACAAATTAAATCAATCCCCCCGCTATCTTCAGATCGTCTTTCATTTGTTGTGATCTTAAACATTTACTTTTTGATTTTCGTTGATCACAATCTTTGTTGATTTTTTTTTACAATTCTATTCAATTTTCAATACCAAAGGAATAGCAAACATTAAATTCATGTGATTTTGTTTCAATTTGTAATTGGTAATTTTGTCTATCGATGGTTCAATTTCCAGATAAGAAATATTAACAGATTGAAAACATATTCAGGTTGAGGTGATTTGAAATATAGTATGCATTTTTGATGCAAATGCTTTTTCAAATGCAGATTTCATAACGTATAACTTTTTTTCAATTATATCCTTAAATTGGTGCACTTTTAATTATCAAAGTACTTTCAATGATATTCATACACCACATGTGCAATCATGTGGTTGGTTACCAAACGAGCTGAAATTGATAATAATATTAATGTTTTAATTTAAATGTCATCATTTTTTTGAAGAAACAGACCAGAAGCCTAAATCTAGAAGGTAAATCTGTGACTCCTACTATAATGCTTTGAGTAAGTTTATATCACATATTAAGCATCACAGCTACGAAAATATTATGGCAATTTTTTTATTGTATAGTAATTAATTTTTCCATAGAAAGCAAGGTAAAGTTAGCTTGCAATATATTTCCATATTGCGTTTTGTGAAATATACCTTGAAAACCTTGACGTCATCAATTACAAAAAATACATTTTAATCGACTTAGTAGCACTTGCTATACAATAATAGATTATTATATATGAGCATTAAGACTAATTTATTTATAAACCCACGCTTTATACCATCGACGTTTTATGTATAATTTAATCATGATTTAATTTTCCCTTTCATGAACGTTCATGAAGAATTGCGCGACATGTCAAATTTAAAAGTGCTAATTATATCGAATTGTCAAAGGAAATAAATCCGTGAAAGACCAAGCAGACAGCAGAAATAGATAAATAAAAAAACTGGAAGCAAAGTTTCCTTGGAGGTACCCCCATTCCCTCTCCAGAAAACATGTAGGAAACCCAATATGTTTTTGATGGAATCGGCTTTCTATTTCGATACTTCTAGTTTTGACTACTTCCTGTATACAATTAATTTTGGATTTAGATCTACCTATATATTTGATTATAATGCTGATGGGAGGTTACTCGTTGAAACGCATGTAGAGCATATCGAAATTTGCAATATATATGATTAGTATTATTTTTTTTTTGTTTATTAGATATAAAACGAAATAACAAGTTTCATCAAATTCTACTCAAGGGGTTTGATCGAGTTGCGTATTAGAACAGGGTCAACTTTGGTCTAACTATGACTAAGTAGGTATTATTTATATAGAGCAGCTTTGTAAGGGTATAAAACAAGATAAAGAACACAAATTAACACAGAAACAATACGTAACTCAGTAACAAATCAGAGTGATCTTCGTGAGCTCTGTTAGGCTATGTAAGTTCATTTATGATTGTAACCGGTTAAAGGTGGGTAGCTTTTTTCATTACAAATATTTTGCGCTCAAAACTTTCATTCAAATGAATCTGATTTGGCTTTTTTATGCGACTTTTTTTATATAAAAAGGAGTTATTCTAAACATAAGGAAACTTTGGCAACCCCGGTTGAGTCATTCATCAACTAAGAGTAAATAGTACCTATAACATTGAGTATTCTTTTCTGTCATCTTGCAAACGATGTGGACATATATATTTTCATTTAACTACTAGTCTTTAAAGATGTAAAAATAATATATTCAAAATATTTTGAAATATTATTTTTTTCATAAAAAATTGTATCGTAATTTTCAAAGGGAGATAATTGGCGGGAAATTTCTTTCAAAAAGGGAAAATTGGGTAGAAATTGTACTAGAGAAATGTAATGGAAGATTAGTTTTTGAAGAAGCAACCAGGGGAACCAAGGTCATAGCGACAACACAAGAACGCAATCCAGGGACAAAGACCAGACATGGCAAACAGACACACTCTACAAAGAACATAAAGTAAATAAAATCACACACACAAAGTAACAAAAGCAAATGACCAACTCGGACTCCACTAAAAACTGGCGGCATGGACCAGGTGCATCGGTAAGGCAAGCATCCTCTTTCTAGTGACAACCGCCGAGTTGCTCATAAAAAGTTAAGTCCGGGGTAGACGGAAGAGGAGAGGAAAACTATGACACGTTGAACAAATCTTGGAAGAGTAATCAAGGGAACCAAGGTTAGTTTTTATGCTATGTTTTGATACAAGGGTTAAAAAGATGTAACTTAGGGTATGGACCTATGTTGTTGTTAGCTTAAAAGTCCCTAGCAACCAGTTATGCTGAATTTTTGCAAAGTTAACAGAACAGTCACTGAACTAATTATTGTGTGGACATGGTTTTGCCATCACAAAGAATGGAATTTATTTTTAAAAGGTCAATATTTGTGCAAGTTACATGTCAAATAATTAACAGGGCAACTTTTACGTGCACAATAAGCAAAGGTTTAATAACCTTAGACCTAGAGTAGGCTTTTTACTATTTTGTTTTCAGTTCATTCAGATTTCCGTGATATTTTCATGCGATCAGCTTCAAATGCACTATTTTGGCATAAAATCTGTGTTAAAAGCTTACAAAACCCCAATTTTAGTGTTTATAAACAAATATGGGTTGCCATTTTTGTGTGTTTTAAGTGGAAATTTTCATTTAAAAGATGATTATAGCGAAACTACTGAAATGCATATCTGCACTTAGGTGTAAGGAAAATTCTCCACTAATGGAGAGGAGATGCCCTAGTATGAGAATGCCTCTAAAATTGTTATCCATTGTCTAATTTTGATAAATTTGGTATCATTTTACTCGTAAGAAGGTAAGCTTTCAGGAAATAACTAGAAAATAACAAAATTTAATATTGCATTCTGCTTAAGCCAGCACTCCACAGTTTAGTTTAGTTTCGCACTTTTGGCTAGGGATGAAAAATCACATTAATGGAAACTGGTGGTTGCTATAGTGATTAAAAATGAAGAATCTACTGTTGATAAAACATTTTTTGAAAAAGGGGACTTTTAAAAGCATTTTGCAATGTTTCATATATTTTCATTGTTGAAGGGGCTTTTTTCAATGATATATTGACTTCATTGTGAAAGTGAAAGTAAGTCAATTTTTTACCATGCTAAATTTGATTAGTGGATTACAAAGTGAAATAGCTAAACATCTAACTGGCGATGCCCAAATGAAGAAGGAGTTTTCGGAGGAAAAAGTTCTGACAGTTTCAGTACGTGAAATAAAAATTTAAGATATTTTGCGGAAAATTTGATATTTTTTAAACCTGATTTTATCATTTTTTTGCAAATTTTCGCATATTTTTGCATGGTTTCTATGGTAACCCTATTTGTTGTGGGTAATTTTTTTTCCAGAAAATTTTTGATGCATTCTGAATGCTTTGGCTTGAGCAATTTCTAGATATATAGATTTACAGATGCTTGACAATTTTTTTTAAAGTGATAGATGATAAAAACAATAAGACTACAAGACCAAAATTAGGCAATTCTACGGTATTGTGGAGTGCTGGCTTAGTCATCTTTTACGACAAGCTTAGCGCTGCTGCAGGCCTATTCTTTTCACATCCGGACCTGCACGGGGCTGTGAAATTATGAATAGGTCAGCGTTATTGATCAACAATCCACTTCACTTTCCATGGAGTTTTCATATTACAAATCTTACGTTATCAAAGAGCTTGCCGTAAATACGCAGACTTTTTGTATCGCGCTAGACTTTTTACAAATAGGCTTCTGTTGTTTCAAGAAGTTGTATGGTCGTCATCATGAACTCGTGGATCGTTATGGTGTAACTGATTTGTTCAAAGTGTCATAGTTTTCCTTTCGACTTTTGTCTACCCCGGACCTGACGTTTATGAGTAGCTCGTCTGGTATTTCTAGAAAAGAAGAGGACACTTGCCCTACCGGTGCACCTGGTCCATGCTCCCAGTTTTTAGTGGAGGTCGAGTTTCTCATTTACTTTTGTTTTGTATGTATTATTTAGTTACTTTATGTTCTTTGTTGTGTTTGTCTGTTTTCTGTGTCTGGTCTTTGTCACTGTATTACATTCTTTTGATTTCTGCTAGCTCCTTGATTCCCTTGATTACTCTTTTGTATAACCTAACTTGGTATGTTAGCCGCGCTTTTTAACTATGGAACTACTTCAATGGGGTATCCAAATACACTAAAGCATACATTGCGCAATGGATTGGCACTTGACAGTATTAATCTGCGTTGATTTCATATTATAAAAACAATATATTGTGATTTATATTTTTTGTTTTCTAGTGTGGTTGAATTTTTTTTTAATTAAAATATGAGAAATGTTTTCAATTGTTTGTTAGATTATGGGATATAAACAACTTTGGGTCGGTTAACGCAGCATCAAGTCGTTTATATGAAATTATTTGAAAACAATCCTAAATCATTTGCTATATATATTTTAAAAACTAATCAAACATAATTAACTTCAATTCTTAGGGTCCAAACAATATATAATAAATTAAAATAACCGTATAAACTTCATTTTTAACACAAATTACAACTTTCTTGTAAATAATGAGCACAGAACATCTATGTGAATGTCAAAGATAGAAATATCATACGGACTTTTAAAAGTATGCGTACCTTAATCTGAAAAAGTGTTTATGAAATTTTCTATGTGACGAGTCGCTGTAGACGGGTTTTCAGAAAAATACTGACATGTATATGTTTTGTCTTGTACACTTACCTGTCTCATGAACTATTTTTCCTCGTCTGTACCCGCTATTTCAACTTTTTATTTCAATGTAAAAATCTTCCTTCAAAATATGTATTAGTTGCTTCAAAAGATAATACTATTCCCAAGTAAGTATTTTTGTATGTGTCGTTCTATTTAAAGGGAACTAGATCCAAAGTATTATTTGTCTTATGCGTTTTAATGTTTGTTTGTTAGGTTTTTATGGGGGTGGGGGTATATTTTTTGCTATGTTTGTTTTGTTATATTTGCTATTATTATTGTTGGTTGTTCATCTCGTTTGTTTGTTAGCTTGTTTGGATGTTAGTGTTGCTGATGTCGTTGTTGTTTTAAACGCAGAAACGAGACACAAAAGCTCTGGAATAGCTAACAGTTCCTGTTTCTTACAAAACACTCGTCGTTCTGTCCTGTGACGTTCAAACCGACACTCCAAATCTAACAAATAGGTAAAGATGCCGATCGTAGACTTTTGTATATGATAAAGTATAGTGATGATAATCAAGAGAACCAAGGTTATAGCGGTAATCAAAAGAATGTAATCCAGGGACAAATACCAGACACGGAAAACCGACATACACAACAAAGAACATAAAGTAACTTAAATCATACATATAAAGTAACAAAAGCAAATGAGCAACTCAGACTCCACTAAAAACTGGGAGCATGGACCAAGTGCACCGGTAGGTCAAGCGTCCTCTGTTTTTATAGAAACACCCTCCGAGTTGCTCATAGAAAGTCAAGTCCGGGGTAGACGAAAGAGGTGAAGAAAACTATGACACGTTGAATAAATCAGTTTTCACCGCGCAGATGGATACACCATAACGATATTTTTTTGTTAATCAATACAAGTATGGACAGACTGGTATTGCCCGAGGGGCAAGTACGGACGCAGACTAGTATTGCTCGAAGTGGAAATTCGTTTTGTCTTGAATGTGTTACTTAACAGCAATTGACGCGGGGATAGGGCACTCCAATACTTCTTTTATACGGAAGCCAGTGTGATTCTGTTCACTATAAAAATACTAAAAATTCCAATTTTTGAAATATAAAGATTCTAGGACAGTTTCATTAAATTCCATTGAGTGGTGTAGGAGGGGTAATATTAAGTTATGGGAACTCCTCTATCTAACGGAAGGAATGATAAACACCTCTATCACAAAAAAACCCACTAAAATTAGGGGATTAAATGATTGAGTATGTTTCCTCTGTTATACATAGAGAAAATGAAGGATACTTATGTTTTTTTATAGGTTTTTCAGAGCTGAAGACCTATTTCTCAGAAACTAAGGTTTAGATTAATATATTATAAGACATGTTATATACATATACATTACAATGCTTCTTTTAACATTCTTGTGTAAAAAAATCAAAGCAATAAAGGTTGTGCCATTTTCCTGACATTTTGTATCTTAAGATGAAAGAACGCAAAGAAACTGCTTGCAAGCAATGATTTATTTCAAGCAACAATTTCCTGTGCATATCAACAGTACTGGCTCTTCGGAGACTGCAAAATAAAAAATAAAATTAGTGCAAGATGATATATTGTAGTTTTGTGTTGAGATTTTAGGACCGTTTTGTGTTATAAATTCCCCATACACTCGGTGCTAATTGGACGACTAATATTACTACATATATTTTGAAAGTAATTCATGATAGATGTATATAATTAAAAATAATTTGGATTGTATGGTTAAATTTAGTTCAAAATGTACTTCAATTTAATTGATAAAAAATATGAAACTGCCATGTTATAATAAGAAACACACTCCTGTAGGACTCTATGTCATAATAAATTTGGACTCAAATGATCTTGTAACCCGGTAAAATACGTCCTCTTTGACAGCTTTATATGACTGCAGGGTTGAACCTTGAAAACGTAGGGGCTTGCCAAGTATGGACACACTATTCAAGCTTGATACAGCTTTGGAATTTGCTTGCATCGGCACAGGATGAGAAATTTCACGAGAATCGATGCGACCTTTTTTAACTTTATTCGGTTCAAATCAGTCTGAACTTTCCATTCTAGAAAAGGCACATTGTGGTTCAATTTCGAAAAGATCAGTTCTGTTTTACTCAAGTTATTATCCAGACATCAGGAAAATGCTTGTTTTTTACCCCTAGTTCATTCCTTAAAGGTTCAAAAACAGTCTTAACTTAGTGGAATGGAAAATTGTGAGCAATATCAGAGACATTCATTTGCTTTTACTTAAGTTACATGTACCTACAATGTAGTTCAATTCGATGAAATGCTTGCCCAACTCTAATGGTTGAGGTCATATCATCCAAAACCAATACCACAGTTAATTTTGGATTCGAAAACTTGAGCAAGCAACTTATATTTATATTACATGTAATTATCACACAAAATTAAATGTCTATAGACATGCATTATCAACAGACAACATTGTCAAATCATTGCATGAAAGCATTTTTTTTTCTAAGTCGAATACAAACACAATTAATCAAAATTTATTAAAATTGGTGGAAGAGTTTTCAAGCCACAGGATTCTTCATTTTTTATCCTGAAAGCCATGCATAATATTTGTAGTACATGCTTCTTGCATAGATAGGAAACCCTTTCAGTTGATATAATTCCTGTGATAGGGCAATATAGATAGGATATTACAAAAATGCCTAGTGTATTAGAGAGTAATCAAGGAACCAAGGTTATAGCGTCAATCAAAAAGATGTATTCCAGGGACTAAGTCTAGTCATGGAAAACAGACATACACAACAATGAACATAAAGTAACTAAAATCATACATGCTAAGTAAAAAAAGCAAATGAGCTACTCGGACTCAACTAAAAACTGGGAGCATGGACCAGGTGCATGGGTAGGGTACGCTTACTCTGCTTTTCAAGAAACATTCTATTAGGAAAAGCCTCTGTAAATTAAAAAAAAACTTCTGCTGGAACAAATAAAATAGTTACCAGATTTCTAACATAACAGTTCAGCAATTAAGGCTGCACAGTGCTCTTTTTTGTAGGTATATGTACATAAAGGAAAATTATAGATATAATCTTCAAATGCTGGTCCTAATTAAGACTTGCGAATCTGGGTCACTTAATTGCTTCTAAGAAGTTGTACATATGTAGCACCAATATGTGGAGAATCTTTTGCATTTTATGAAATTCAATGCTTGTTTATAAGACTATCTGCTTGATCACATAGGCTTGTTCCCACTATCAAATATGCAGCCTCACTTGAATATCAAAGGAAAGGATGATCCAAGATTTAGGGGTGCCTCGCTTCAGCTTATTTTTTTTCAACTAAAATCGAATATATCACTATTTACTGCTCAGCAAGACTATAAACTATAAGATGCGTTTTTTTATCATCGTTGGATTGATGATTTTGTGAATAACTGACAAACCTATCAATCGAAGTAAAGATGAATAACCTTGTCACCCCTATTAACAGAAATTAATGTGAATAACCTTGAGACCCTAATTTACGGACGTTTATGTGAATAACCTTGACACCCCCATTAACCAGAGTTAATGTGAATAACTTTGACAACCTATTAACCGAAGTTTATATGAATAGCCTTGACACCTTTATTAACCGAATATAATGTAAATAGCCTTGACACCCTTATTCACTACGTGTAACCGAGGTTAATGTGAATAACCTTGACACCCTATTAACCGAAGTTTATGTGAATTACATTGACACCCTTATTACTATGAATAACCTTGACACCTTTATTAACCGAAGTTTATGTGAGTAACCTTGACATCACTAATATCCGGAGATAATTGAATAACTTTGACACCCCTATTAACGGAAGATAATGTGCTGCATTTTGAACATATGATTTGGTATTTGTATCAGTATAGCTATAACTTTTTTGTTTTGTTTTGTTTTTCTTTTTGTTTGGGTTTTTAAGGATTTTTAAGGTGATGTGTTCTTTGTTTTGTTTTTGTTTCTTCTAAATGTGTGTCGATCATCGATCTGATTTAAGTACAAGTATAATGTTAATATCAACTTTAATTCAAAAGGTATATTATTTCAGTATAACTACAGCGTGTCAAGTATTATTTTATAGTTTACAAAACAAAATCGGCGAA
Source organism: Perna viridis (assembly GCA_037379345.1). Lineage (NCBI taxonomy): Eukaryota > Metazoa > Mollusca > Bivalvia > Mytilida > Mytilidae > Perna > Perna viridis. The sequence goes on along the minus strand of CM074511.1, from coordinate 5,055,681 downwards.
TGTTTCTAGAAAAGCAGAGGACGCTTACCCTACCGGTGCACCTGGTCCATGCTCCCAGTTTTTAGTGGAGTCCGAGTTGCTCATTTGCTTTTGTTATTTTTTATGTATGATTTTAGTTACTTTATGTGTCTGTTTTCCATGTCTAGTCTATGTCCCTGGATTACATTCTTTTGATTACCGCTATAACCTTGGTTCCCTTGATTACTCTTACAGTAGATAAATTGTGATACACGAGGTTGGGTTAGCATTCCAGCTGCTCAACCATATTGAGTTTGTCTTGATTGACCAAAATTTAGTGTTATGACAAACTACCTTTATCTGTCATAAGTATTAATCTTTCTTCCATCTGACTTTGCTTCTCAATAGAACCACGGCGGTTATCTTGTAACAGGTAGGAACTACTCAACATTCCTGGGTCCCTGAGATCACCCCAGGTTTCTTACTGTTTATTTTCTATGTTTACTTTTCTAGTGTTGTGCGCTTTGTTGTTTCGTATGGTTACTTTAGTATCCCAGGTATAATTATGTTAAATGATGTCTCCTCGGTTTTATCTTAGGTATTGCTACATCTTTGTTCACCACCGAGTCGTTGCAACAGTTTGTGGACATTTCTCTCCCTTCACTTCTTCACATGAAATTATGCAAACCACAATGTTTATTAATTGAACTGTAACTATTGACTTTACCCCTCCTTCGAAATATATCCTCGGTAGACAATTTAATGGGATGTTAATTCCTTAGGATATTGTTCTCAATGAAATTTCTTGTAATATGAAAAATCAATAGATTATTTTTGAAAAATGTGGTGAAATATACTAAAAAGATATCCCACTGAATATAGGATATAACTTGTTTTCTCAAGGATAAATAAATGAAATTTCAATGTACAAAGCAAACTATAGAATACAAAAATGCTTTTATAGTCGATTAGAAAATGTAGATTGAGCGATTAAGTTGTGGAATACAAAAATACCAACAATAGAAATACACAAATGTAGTTATGCTGTATGCGTTTCTAAGAGTAATCTCGGATCAGCAACTTCAGAACCATGCAAAAACATAGGAGGATCTAAGTCCAAAGTATGGAAGAAGTATACACAACAAAAAAATCAGTAAATCAATGTTATTAGAATATGGTTATATAATAACTTGGAGTGGTAGTGACGTAAATGGATATAATTCCTATTCAATAGATTAAATATTTTTTTCAAGATTAGATTTCCTGTACTAAATGACGATGATGACTTTTTCCTTACTTCTATTGAAAATAAAAAAAAAAACATGATAGAAATAGATTCCCTATTATTGTACATTTTTGTGTTTTTAAGTAACTGTTTTTTTTTTTTAAGGATTTACTTTTCTACAAAGCTATGAGTAGGGGGGATAACTTGTCATTTTGCAAAAAAAGAATTCTTTGCAAACTATTTTGTTGTAGAGGAGAAGCTTTTGAAAGAGTAATCAAGGGAAGGTTCTAGCTGTAATCAAAGAATAATCAAGGGAACAAAGGTTATAGCGGTAATCAAAAGAATGTAATCCAAGGACTAAGACCAGACATGAAAAACAGACATACACAACAAAGAACATAAAGTAACTATTAATACATACAAAGTAACAAAGGCAAATGAGCAACTCGGAATCCGCTAAAATGTGGGAGCATGGACCAGGTGTACCGGTAGTGCTCATAAAAAGTCAAGTCCGGAGTAGACGAAAGAGGAAAGGAAAAACACACATAAAATGTGAATTTTGCTCAGTTTGACTTTATACTTAATTGTATTAGACTTTTTAATCACCATTGGTATATTCACGTCGCAATAGCAGAGGGAGGATAAGCGCGCTGTAAAACTTAGATTTAACCCACCATTTCGTTTGAAATGCCAGTACCAAGTCAGGACTATTGCGATACCAGCTTCTCCGGAGGTGTAATATCTATTTGAGTTTTTAGACTTTACTTGACTATGAGTGTTCGGTAAGTTTGTTGTTATCCTTAGACTAAAACCGTTCAGGTCTATAAGAAAATGGAATTTTAGTCGAATTTTCTGACAATTTTATGGATCAAATTCATGAACTCAAGCCCCTGTGCGCTGGCAAAGCATTATCAAATTATTAAAAACCAAATCGATTTTTGTATCAAGTAGAATCATTTTATCAGATGAATATGATATATAATAGTACTGGAAATTATTCAACTTTCTTTGATGCCACAAATGATGTGAGTGCTATAATCTGACGCATTCATCTACCATACTATAGACGACATGCATACTAATCCGTTTTAGTGCCTTTCATTTTATGCAGAACGCGGCAAACGCCTTCTACTGTCAACACATATGTTGCTTAGAAGCGTATTAAAATTCAAATAAAATTAAATTTCATTCTGTTTGATGTCTTTATAACACAAAAAATAAATTTAAATTTAGGGCAAGATAGGGATATTGCCATAAATAAATACGTCTCTAATCGTCAAATAGTCGATGCTACTGATTATAGCTTGCTTTCAACATCAGAAATGGCACGAATACGGATTGATATTAATAAATCGTCAATTCCTGATATAAATAAATATAACATATTCATTTGCATGTTAATAAAAAATATTGATATCAACAAATTATTTATCAACATGATATTATTAATTGATTATTGGTATTAATAAATTGTGCGATTAATCAACACGTTAATGAATATTAATTAACATGTTATTAAATCATTTCTTGATATCAGTAAAAAGATGTATTATCAACATGTTGATAAATAGGCCCAACTATAGGTGGTTTCATCGTAGTCAGAAAAGTGTTTGTAATTGCTTATTTTATTGGGTAGTGTCTTCCGGAACACATTGATTAATATTTATCAACATGTTACTATTACGTTTACTTTATCAAATTGTTACTAATTCATCTTTTTAGTGCTATCAATAAATCATTTATGCACATGTTAATTATTTTTTATTAGCTAATAAATAAGCTATAATATATATAATAATAATATAAAACAAGTTAATATTTTTTTTATTTGCATGTTATATTAAACACTTTTTGGTATCAGTAAATGGGGAATAAAGTCCGCAACGGCTTGCCAAACGTAGAACACATGTGTATGATATTGAAGAGGTATATTTTGATCTCGAATGAATGTAGAATTGGCGGTAAACACGGCACCGGTCAGCAGCATAATGTGGTGTAGTAATATATGATTATGCAAATTATATGCGAATGTAACGTACTGAAATTACTGGTGCAAGAATTCGCTAAAAATATAAGCGATTTAAAAAGACACAACACATTTTATCGTAAAATAAAATAATTTATGTTGTCTGATTATATTGGTATTTAAGGGAGGGGAACAACATGTGTGGTAATATATTCTTGAGAAAGGAATAACATGTATCAAGTGTTCACTGGGTAGGGATGCTGAGTTCTATTTTTAGATAAATATGTAATTGTCACATGCATGAAAATAAGTTATTTGGGGAATTTATTATTTATCTTTAAGTAGTAGAAAAGCATTTTTATGCATAAGAAATATTTTAAATCAGAAAGCTTGGAAAAATGCTAAAATTACAAATTTACAAGAATTAGTTGACCAATCATCTGTGAGATGAAGTCATTAATTGCTAACACACAATTTCTCGATGAATTAAGTATCAGTCTTTATAAAAATCAGACAGGAGGTGATTCGTGCATGTCAAAACCCACCACATTTACTTTTATTTCCTATTTAGAATCAGATACAGACCATATAACCAATCTTAGCTTTTCATTTAAATGTTGTGCTTTTGAGATAAAATATATGTAGATTATACATGAAATTAGCACTTTGTTAAATTTATCGTTCTTGATTATGTTGGATTTGGTTGATTTTAGTGGGAGATAAAAGTACACGATTTTCTCAAAAGTACAGATTTGAATATGAAAAGTACAACTGTTAAATAAAAAAATGCATATGCAGATTGAAAAAGCATTGTTTGTTCTGTGGGGTTTTTTTTCACCATGAATCACTTTATTATGGACAGTGTCTGAATTTTATATGGACTTGTACTTAAACATAAACAAAAGTGAATCATTCAATTTTCCTCGTAGTTGTTCAGACCCCACGTACAATAGCGAGTATAATGCATTCCGATATGACATATGGTACCTGAAGTGTGTTGACACTCTAACCATGATACCTTTCTAAAAATGATGCGGGTTTAAAGTACTTTGGCTTGATTACAACCCTTCCCCCGCCAAAAAAAACCGCCACCGTGGAATAAAACACAACACAATTAAGCATACTTAAAAATTAGTTCAAAAAGGTCTGAGTCCCTTGTCACAACAGAAATAAAGAAACTGAATATAAAATGCACTAAATGTATAAACTATGGACTACTACTAGCAGTTAACTGACATGCCAGCTTAAGACCAGTTTAACCCTACAAAAAGTTATGTTCCTATCGTAGGTTGAGAACCACAGTACATCATAAGTCATACATTAAGGACACAATTATTTCTGTAATACGATCCCGAAGGAAGCGTTTTTGGTTGCATAATCAACTTGGTTCTGTATACTTACGGCAAGAAAAAGCATCAATATCCGGTTTGTACCTGCATTCTCAGGAGCTGAAAAACAGCATAATGGCAGCTTCAGATAAAAGAAAGAGTAATCAAGGGAACAAGGTTATAGCCGTAATCAAAAGAATGTAATCCAGGGACAAAAACCAGACATGGAAAACAGACATACACAACAAAGAAAATCGTACATACACAGTAACAAAGGCAAATGAGCGACTCGGACTCCACTAAAAACTGGGAGCATGGACCAGGTGTACCGGTAGGGTAAGCGTCCTCTGCCCCTCTAGAAACACAACTCATACGTTATGCCAGAGCTTGCCGAAACTACGCAGACTTTTTGTATCGCGCTAGAACTCTAACAAATAGGCTTCTGGAACAGGCTTATGTCGCTACAAGATTGAAGTCATCACTACAGAAGTTTTATGGTCATCATCATGAACTCGTGGATCGTTATGGTGTATCCATCAGCACCATGAAAACTGATTTATTCAACCGGTCATAGTTTTCCTTTCCTCGTTTGTCTACCCCGGACTTGACTTTTTATGAGCAACTCGGCTGGTGTTTCTAGAAAAGCAGAGGACGCTTACCCTACCGGTGCACCTGGTCCATGCTCCCAGTTTTTAGTGGAGTCCCAGCTGCTCATTTACTTTTGTTATTTTGTATGTATGATTTTAGTTACTTTATGTTCTTTGATGTGTATGTCTGTTTTCCATATCTGGTCTACCGTCGATTTTGACTGCAGTCAGTGACAACTGTACTCAGCTAAGAGAGACAACATAGAAACTTGTTTGTATCCCGGAATCGAAAAAAGCTTGTCCACTACATTGAGTGTATAAGATTGCACAATACAGATGAGATTCAGGTGCACTGTTTCGTACACAAAACTGACCCGGTCTAATTTTGTTAAATTTGAAAATAAAAGGTGAAACTTGGTGGAAATATTAATTGTTGGTAGTAACGGATTCGTACATGAATAGATGCAATACTTGTGAATGTTAACAGGTGTAAAATGCATGCTTTAAGCTATCCGGAAAGATTCAGGTACTCACCGGATTGGGTTCTCTTTCCTGCAAAATTGGCTGTTTCTCAAAAATTTTGCACAAACTTTATGAATTAAAATCATGAACAAATGAGCTGAAAAGGGTACACTTTTTATTTGTGTTTTTTTTTTTTTTGTTGTTTTTTTTTTAAATAATACCATACTAATATATTTTTATGGGAGTTTTTAAGTGCCTGATATTTTAGAAAACCTGTTTTTTTGACAAATAATTTTGGGAAGGCACCAAAATTTGTAATGAAAACTGGTGTGTATTTTTATTATGTTTCCACGGCTACAGATTTTCATAACAAAATACAAAATAATATCTATCTTTTTTTTCATGGATCCCCATATTGGAAGGTTTAAAAAAAACATGTAATTTATACATGAAAAAAAATGTTGGATTTGCTCGTTTAAGTGTCTCAATACAGCTTTATTTCAACAAAATGTCATAAAGTTATTTGCAGTAACATATCTTTATAGTGGAACCTTATGCGTATGAGTCAAGAAACGGCTTGCAAATTCTTTTCATGAACAACGATGATGTAGTTTTAATCATATATGGATTTAAAAAAAAACGCTAAAATGAAAATCTCATAGATAATCCTACATCTCGCTCCTATTATTTCTTTTATCGTTCTACATTATATACTACCTTACCCAATGATAATCGGAAACCCTGTATAAAAGAAATCATCAACAAAGCACTGAACTGAAAGAATGGTTATTCTTACAAATTCATTTTTAGGCTTCGATTCTACATATTTTACAACAACCGAACAAAAAGACAAATATTGCTACATCGAGCAACAGGTGATCAGTATACTAGAGTTTCTTCTTGATAACACAATCGTCATTTTTGGAGGAACATTTTTTTTCAACAAATTATCTGCATTTCAATGAGTGCTAACTGTGCGCCCTCCTTGCCGATTTGTTTCTTTCTTGATATGAATCAGATCTTCGAAATCTTGCTGAAGAAGCTAGATCCTTAAATACAAAATATACCAGTTTTATATATTGTAAATTTCGATATGCTGAACACGTGTTTCAATGAGTAACCTCACATCAGCAGCATTAAGAAACTAGATCCTTAAAATTATCGATATATTGACGATGATCTCTCCATTAATAATCCCAAGAGGAGCTTCCGTTCATTTATTTACCCGAACTATAAATTAAAGAGATGTTCAGATCTAACTGAGAAATATTCTATTTCTGACAGAGTTTATTGTTGATAGATTTTCAAAATGTCACCATGCTAATTTTAAGTAGTTTTTACTTGTAAATTTATTATTTCCATCTTTGACTTGACGCGTCTTGCCCACAAAGTTCAAGACTTATTTTCAAGCCATTTTTATCAGTTCGATAATTCCTTTAATTTCGCTTATTCACTGTTCATATTTTCTTATGTTTTGACTACTGGTTTTATCGATTTTGACCGATGGCAATTTTATTCTGCCTGTTTGTCTGTGTTGAAATAAACCAGAGGGGAGGTTTACCACGATATAAAACCTGGTTAAAACCCCCTTTCATTTTGAAATGTTTATTTCCAAGTCAGAACCATTGCGGTGATTACAATCTTTCCGATTTTTACCCTGGTATTACCATTTGTTATACGGACTTTTCTTTTTGCTATTCCTTTTGACTGTTTCCTTCATTTTTAGTTCGGTAACTTTATTATTACTCTTTATTAAAGAAAACCCAACAGCAGGATATTAGAGAAGAATCTCAGATGTCTTACTGCCTCATATTACATACATGAAAATTATTTATCATAACTTAGAAACGAGTCGTAATGTATATATTGCAATTTAAGATTGTAAGAAAGCGCTTAGTACAGTGTGGCGAACCGATTTGGTGAATGAATTGTTTAAATTTATACATGAAAGGTAAAATTTGGTAATTTATTACTGTGAACCGTGAAATTTTCGCAGCAGTTTTATTTTCGCTATTTTCGCGCCAAGATTCATAACGCGAGAACTAAACTGTCGGGAATATTTTCTTCGAAGAGCAAGCTTGATGAACGATCGCAAATTAAAAACTGCACGAAAGCAGATTTATAGCAGAAACCAAAAAAAGGACGGTGCAAAAATGTCCCGGCTTACAGTATTGATTTATATGTTGACACTGCCATAATTGTTAATCAGAGTGAATCTTCGTTTTTCAAAATAAGTGGTGTCCGACAGCACAGAGATATGTCTGGTCTGTCATAATAAGTGTTCATTTTAAAAATATAGAAACATGTAATAAAAATTCTGGTATATATTTTAATATAAACAGCTACCCCCAGCACTTGCTGACGACGTTTTGTGCATCAGTAACTCTCCCTGTGGACTTCAACGTATGTTAAATTTATTTTTCGATTATTCCAACAAATGGCGTTTCATTTTTAACCCACACAAACCTAGAGGTGATGTAATTTCCATATAAACCTCGCTTTGTTAGATAAGAATATAAATTAATCCTTTATGATATTGTCATTCCTGTAATGAGATTTACTTCATAGTGTCTTTTGTGTATTTATCTCAAGTTCTTTGGGGTAGATGAGATGTGTAAAACTCCCTAAGGTAAGACTACACTCGTACAAAAGGCGCAAACTGAGATCAAAGAACTGGTTAAACAATGTTCCTCCTTTTTGGATAAAATCAGCTATAACGTTAGCTTCATAAGAATTATGGCAGGGAGTAGCGGAACACAATTAGTTCCAATTCGCATATCGACCGTCTACTGAAAATAAGTCCACCAAACTGGACAAATATGTTGTCGATAACAAATTCTGGCATTTTGAAAAACCATATTGGTCTTAATGCTATTATATTCCGATAATAATCAAGCATAAATGGTTTCCAAAAGATCTTTTAATTTTTTTTTCAGGATCGACATTGAATTGATACCACAACGAGAATTACAATGCCGTGGCAAATTTGAAGATTTTCTTTGACAGCTGTAAACTTGTAAGGAAGATAATAATTTCGATAGAAGCTTGGTAGTACATTTTGAAGACCCAGCTATTTAGCACTGTTTGATTATTTCTTGTGGAGTTTTGGAATGCAGTGAATCGACAGAAGATCGAAAGCACCCACCCACAGAGGAATGGAAAGGTATGTGACAGTGAACAAATCAGTTCTAAAGGTGCACCATAACGACCCACGAGTTCATGATGAACATAAAACTTTTGTACTGATGAGTATAATCTTATAGCAAAATAACTCTGTTCCAAAAGCCTTAGAAGTCTAGACAGTACAAAAAGTCTGCGTAGTTCCGGTAAGCTATGACATAACGTATGATTTGTGGTATGAAAACTTCATACGCAGGTACTGAAGAAATGTTGCCACAGACGGAAGAAAGTTTAACGGTACGGGAATGTTAAGTCATCGCGTCTGTCGAATAATTTCGTCATGAATTTTCTATCGATCTCTTAGAGTATGGTCAAGATATGAATATACTTTTGACCTGGAAAGTTCATTTCGATGACGCATCAAATCCACGCCATTATCCAGGTTCGTTATGAAAAGTTTTTAACTTTACATAGTTATTTCAGTAATAGTTGCTTATAAAATTAGTTATTATTTATTGAATCAGTCCTGTAAGACTTGTCGGCCATTGTCATCAATAAAATATATACCACAGTCCATCCTTATCTTGAGTCAGTAATACGAGCTTTCTAAAAAAAAAGCTGGCTCACTGTTTAGTACGTATTTTGGTGTTTATTAAGTAGCTTTTATTAAAGAGTCTTGAAACATTTAATGTATGATTTATTGATATCAATGATTATCTACTTATATGATCCTTGTCGTTAATAATTCATGAAAAGATCAACTCGGAAATTATTTGATAGATTTCTTGAAAGGTTACATAACTACATAATGAGGAAATACATATTGGCCAATAACTCTCAAACACTTGGTCAATAATTCCAAACTTTGCAGAAATGATAAAAAGGAGAATTTCTACTCATTATCAATGATTGATGATAAGTAAGCTTCTGATTGGTCCATGTTGAAAGATCACCTCCTCTGAACCTACACGGATTGTATTTTGAAACATTTTGAAAAGTTTGTTTATCTGAAGACCTTCTACAAACGATCCACTTTGTGTTGCTCAGATGGCTACGCAATTTGCTAAATTTGGTCAAACACAATTTTCATGGCAAATGTATTAAGAAACATCTGTATTCAAATGTAAGTCAATAGTAACCAGTTCTAGCAAAAGGAAACAGATTGAACAAGATCGCTGCAACGTGCTGTGTACCGATTTACTACTTACACATCGACTGCATTTTAAATTCAGGTCCATATCTTTAGATTTATTATATAGTTGTTCGTCTGAATATCCTCTACCAACTATCTACTTTTTGTGTCGCTCATCTGGTTCAGCAAGGGGCTGTGGTCACTCAAAGATTCCATGGCAGCACAATGGGAAAACACCGTGTCCGGTGTCTTTGTTAATAGCATACCATTGGTAACTAAACTTGGCAGAATGATAAAAGGAACGGATTCTACAAATAATGAATGTAAGGTTCCGCTTGATTGAACAAGATGATATGGCTACAAAAGGCTGTGCAAGATTCTGGTTTGCCAATTTTCAACTTGAAGAAAGACTTGTTGACACTGAAGTGCTTCAATTTAGAATATCTTCTATAAACAATTTAGAATATCTTCTATAAACAATTTAGAATATCTTCTATAAACAATTTAGAATATCTTCTATAAACAATTTAGAATATCTTCTATAAACAATTTAGAATATCTTCTATAAACAATTTAGAATATCTTCTATAAACAATTTAGAATATCTTCTATAAACAATTTAGAATATCTTCTATAAACAATTTAGAATATCTTCTATAAACAATTTAGAATATCCTCTATAAACAATTTAGAATATCTTCTATAAACAATTTAGAATATCTTCTATAAACAATGTGTCGCTCATCGAACAGCTGTAGCAACTAAAAGATTCCATAGCAACACAATAGGGAAACATGTAAAGTAAAGTCAAGTAAATTTTATTTAAAGTCGGCATATATGTACAAATAATAAAATAACACGAGCACTGAAGTGCTTTTTAACCGACTACAAATAAATAAAAAATATGCATGCACCAACTAAAGGAGTGCAAACAAAAGTTTTCTAATCTTACAATGCCAGTGAGCAGGTGGCTATGCCTCGCTGATCAGTGATCACTGTAACACCAGAAAATAAAGCATAATATATAAGAAACAAAACATAATAAAACAAAGAGGACAACTAAAATATAAAATAAGCATGGGCAACTAAAACTGTGGAGTTTAAAATAAAGGGACAGACAGCAGAGCACAATGAAACAGGTTTAAGTTTCTCAGGCAGGAGGCAGATCACCATGAAACTTGCATCAACTACAAAAACATTTTTGACCACCGCACCAGCTATTAATATAGTTTTGGTCAAAAGATGTGGTCTCTCTGGCCGAATTTGGTAGTTCGTTCCATAATTTGGCTGCCTCGTACCTAAAGACTTTTTACCGTATGCTGTAGTTCTGGGCTGGGGTACCACTGCTTTTTTACATACCTGAAATTATAAGAATTATTTCTTATTTCGACTAAATCTTGTATAAAACAAGGGCTCATTTTATTAATTATTTTGAAGGTCTCCAAGGCAATTGTGCGCATCGTTTTTGTTTTCAGAGATGGTAATTTTGATTTGTCCAAAAGCGAATCATATGTACTGTCAAAGTCGTCATAAATAAAACGGAGAGCACGTTCTTGAATTTTCTCAATTTTTGCTGAATTTGTTTCGCTACAGAAGTGCCTGGTCGAATGGCAGTAGCTAAAATTTGACATAATGAAAGAATAATAAATGGTTAGTTTCCCAAGCCTAGTTTAATTTTTACCAATACGCTTGAGAACATTTAATTGCCTTGCAGCCTTCTTACATATACTTGAAATATGAGTATTAAAATTTAATTTAAAATCCGGAGTAACTCCCAGTAATTTAACTTCTTCTTCACATGAAATGGAAATACCGTTTACATTAAAAATAACTTTTTATCATGAGTTTTCTTCCCAAGAGATATGGCCTGAAATTTCTCTGGATTTGCCTGCATCTTGTTATAGGAAATCCAGTCAATTAACTGTTTGCTATCATCTTGTAGACATTTAATTACAACATCAATAGATTTATCCGATTTTGACAAAGTGTTCATCTGCATAGTTGTACAGAGAACAATGTTTAACAAAATAAAATATATCGTTGAAGAAAATATTGAACAAAATAGGTCCTAAAATAGAGCCTTGTGGTACCCCTTTGTAAATATTTTTCATTGAGCTGAGAGTTTGGTTAATTTTTACACATTGTGTTCTTTCAGATAAATAGCTGTTAAGTAAATTTAAAGCTTGTGTAGACAGGCCGTAAGTCTTTAACTTGAAAATTAGTAGATCATGAGGAAGGCAATCAAAAGCCTTAGACAGGTCCATCAGAATAGCAGCAAGATACTCATTTTTATCTAAAGCTTTTTTCCAGTCTTCAATCACACGTAATAAAGTTGACTGACATCCAAAACCTGACCAAATAAGGATTGAAGTTAGTGTCAAAATACTTGACAAGTAAGAAAATGGATGAAACGTGAAGACCTTGATTCGCTGAGAGGGCGAAACCTGTGAATCTTAAAACGCATGAGAGTTATAAGAAGGCCAATGAGTGTCAATCCTGAAGAAGCTTTCGAAGATTCCGATATAGACAAAATAAATGTCTTATATTCATGACTAGGATGTTGTACCAGCAGACAATTTCCATAACAACATTGGTTTGTCTGCAAGACGCATTAATCCAATGTTATTATTTGATGGTAGCTGCAGAAAAAAATAGCAATAATAAGACCTATCCTGCTACCACACTCTCCTAAGAACAGTTGAAAACCATCATATATATTATTATATCATATACATTATTAATTTGATCCTCTATCCCACATAATTACACCAAGATGAACTGTCCCGTACTACCATCAATCGTGTACTAAGTAGGAGCCTTAGATTAATTCTACGAGGAGGAATGACCCGGCCAGCGAAAGCTATATTTTTATATAGTCTCCTGGCTGAGTGATCTGGGGCGCTGGACTTTGTGTAGGCGGTGTTGCCATAGATATCACAGCGGTACGAGTTCGAGTCCCGCGGAGGGAACGACCAAACATTTGCATCGTAAATTCGACAGTTCTAACATCGTTGGGAATTTTTCAGACCCTTCTATAAGTTTACGTTATCTTCCCTGTATCAATTTACAGTGTAGCAAATAGTGTCGTCACATTCTGAGACGTATATATACATATATATATTTTCTACCCATTTTTGTCTTCCTACAAAAGATGATGATTCCGTTCTTCTGTCGATTCATTGAAAAACTGTCACGGGCGTCGCCCAGTCTAAAAAGGTCCGAACCTGACAACAGACCGGTCTTGTAAGACTATGATGTCCCCAAGTGAGAATCCTAGCACACTCACATTTGGAGTCCCGTGGAGGGAACGACCAAAAATTTGCATCGTAAATTCGACAGTTCTAACATCGTTGGGAATTTTTCAGACCCTTCTATAAGCTTACGTTATCTTCCCTGTATCAATTTGATCCGATGGAGCAGTGTAGCGAATAGTGTCGTCACATTCTGAGGCGTATATATACATATATATATTTTCTACCCATTTTTGTCTTCCTACAAAAGATGATGATTCCGTTCTTCTGTCGATTCATTGATTCAAAACTCCACAAGAGACCACGCAAACAGCGCTAAACTGCTGGATCTTCACTCCACTGGGTCGATACCTTTGCTGGGGGATTTTGCCCACGAGGGTATCATCAGCCCAGTAACATAATTTATTGTTTTAACAAGAGGAATGAATGAAAAACTGTCACGGGCGTCGCCCAGTCTAAAAAGGTTCGAACCTGACAACAGACCGGTCGGTGTAAGACTATGATGCCCCCAAGTTAGAATTCTAGCACACTCACATTTGGTATGCCCCACAATTCCAACAAAGTTTACTCAATCGCACTTTCAGTCTGTTGACCATCTGTTCTGGTACAAAAGTTCTGATTATTTCAAAATAATCAAACCATTTTCTATCACTCTAAATGACATATTTGACTGCAACGATGCCGAACCACATTGTTCTATATCAAAATATGGAATTAAAAATTGCAAAACATGCAACATTCTAATATCCGACTCTTTTTTCACTAGTACCCTTACGAACAAAACATTTCCCACAAGAACTCATGATGACTTAATCTACAAATAAACGAACTTAATCTACGGATTAGAATGCAAGAATAATCAAGGGAACCAAGGTTATAGCGGTAATCAAAAGAATGTAATCCAGGGACAAAGACCAGACAAGGAAAACAGACATACACAACAAAGAAAACATACAAAGTAACAAAAGCAAATGAGCAACTCGGACACCACTAAAAACTTGGAGCATGGACCAGGTGTTCCGGCAGGTTAAGCGTCCTCTGCTTTTCTAGAAATACCCGCATGTGGTCTAGTATATATGTTGGTGAAACACCAGAACGATTAAACAAACGAATGTGCGGTCATCATTCGAGAATTAAGTAGGGTTCTGCCTAAAAACCAGGCGGGGAATGATTTATCATATCTTAAAATAATCACTGAAACTGCATAAATACATTTGCTAGGTCTTAAAAACAACTCTCCATATGTTCGTGTCTCGGATCTTCTGCTTATCGTGATTTTTATACGCGGCGGGAAATTTTCCGTACTTTTTTTGTAGTAGAACATGACCAAATTTTAAGTGTGAATACCTCCAGTGGATTTCTTTTGTTCGAACTTACAGTTCTAAATATGGTTTCTCTGGGACCTACGGAAGGATTTGCAATAAAAATTAATTGGGATTAAAAATGCATGAATCATCCTTTATAAGCCTCTGTCTGTTTGTCTGTTTGTTTAGGCAGAGCAGTACTTAATAGCACCGAATTCCCAACATTTTATCAACATTTTAATCAAAATGATTATTCAATCCTCTCTATGAAAGTTCGTATTCTTGAAAAAAAATATACCCGTCAACAAACAGTCCTGTTCTAAGTAAAAGCTACTGTTGAGAAATAGAAGAATATTGGATACGCAGACTATGTACTGCAATACCTTACGGGTGCAATGACAGCATCAAAAGTATAGGAAACCTTTCAAGCCAATATAACAATAACATAAATATGATTATTTTATTTAACCAAATTCCACGACGGATTAGGAGTCATGGTCATCGCCACTATACATCATCTAAGATGCATGATGTCTCCATAGATGGTCTTTCATACAAAAACATCTTTTTTTTACTTCATCACATTCGTATTAAATTTATTCTATACCTCTCACTCTACTATACTCCCTTTACAACGCAAGTCTTGACACTCCTTTATCTGAACTTACTTCATCATTATACAGACGTGTAGCCATCGTTTTAAATATTGGTTTCCACATACTCTTTAAACCAGTTTGTGTTCAAGGTCAAGATAAAGAAAAACGATCATTTTTTCCACTACTGTCAACAAAGGTATAGATGTGATTAATTTGGCTAACATCCTCCTTCACAAAAACGTAACGAACAAAATTTCCCGGTATTTCAAAGACAATTCTTATATTTCACCTATTACATCCAAATTATAAAAGGCTATTGCAGGACCTCAAGATTGAGGACTTCAAGGGTGATTTTCATAATTTCTACAAAACTTATTACATGCAATGTTTAGTATCAGAGGTAGATGTAGAAAATAATACCAAAAACAAGACCTATACTGGTACCAAACACTCCAAATAAAAGATAATGGCAAACCATAAATCTGTGCTATCCTCTTTTGGTCTCTCCACCAAGGAAGATGAGGGTTATCTACCGTCTATGTAATGGACTCATAAACTTTACAAGGATCCATACAAACAACGCTACATAGCTGGGTCTGCAAAATGTATCACCAAACCTCTTTCAAAACTTTTAACATCTATACTCAGAGCTGTCAAAGAGAGTCTGCAGTCCTACCACGACACTTGTTACTCCCGTGGTGGTATTAATTCAATGTGGATCCTGAAAAAAATCGAAAAATCTTCTGGAAACCCTCAATTCAAGATTATTATCAAAATACAATAGCATTGAAACCTATGACTTTTTTCAACTCTTTCTACTGCTATTCCCCATACTCAGTTATATTCCCGACTCAAAAACATTATTCATCGTTATTACTCCAAAAAAAGACGGTACACCTAGATACAAATATGTGGTTCTTGGTAGAGATTACTCATACATTGTAAAAACACAATTCTAATTCATCTTTTCAACAAACGGTCGGCATTCCTATGGGAATGTGCTCCTCTGCTTACTGACTTATTCCTTCAGTCTCATGAAGCTGACTTCATAGCTGATCTCATCCAAAAGACAGAACATCGTTTATCTAGATCCTTTAATCTTAGTTTCCACTATATAGATGACGTATTATCTTTAAAACAACTCAAGTTTCAGGGATTGGATACATCGCATCTACCCAAAGAACTTGAGATAAAGGATACTACAGGTATTGTGAAGTTGACCAACATTTAGGGATCGATGGTAAAGGAAAACTATTGACCAAACTGTACAACAAAATTGACTTTTCATTCCGTATTGTCAACTTTCCCTTCATCTGTGGCAACATCCCTTCAGCACCTGCTTATGGAGTTTTCATATCACAACTCACACATTATGCCAGAGTTTGCCGTAACTATGCAGACTTTTTGTATCGCGCTAAACTTACAATTAGGATTCTGGAACAAGGTAATGTTGCTACCAGACTGAAGTCATCACTACAGTAACTTTATGGTCGTCATCATGAACTCGTGGATCGTTACGGTGTATCCGTCTGCACCATGAAAACTGATATGTATCATAGTTTTCCCTTCCACTTTCGTCTACCCTGGACTTGACTTTTTATGAGCTAGACGCCAACCCTACCGATTCACCTGGTCCATGCTCCCGTTTTCTTGTGGAGTCCGAATTTACTTTTGTTGCTGTGTATGTATTATTTTGGTTATTTAATGTTCTTTGTTATGTGCGTCTGTTTTCCATGTCTGGTCCTTGTCCCTGGATTACATCCTTTTGATTTTCGCTAGAATTCCCTTGATTTCTCCTTCAAAATGTACTACCAAGCCTCTTTCGTAATTATTATCTTCCATACAAGTTTACAACTGCCAAAGAGAATCTGCAGATTTGGCAGGGCACTGGTTACTATCTTAGTGGTATCAATTAGATGTAGATCATGAGAAAAATTCGAAAGATCATCTGGAAACCATTTATGCTTGATTATTATCGGAATATGATGGCATAAAGACAAATATGGTTTTTCAACTATTTCACACACTCATTTGCAAACCCGACTCAAAAACATTATACATCGTTGTTCTCTAAAAATATGAAACACCCGGATTCAAACATATAATACTTGGTAGAGATTATCCATGCTTTGTAAAAACAGATGTTGTCAAAATGCTGGAATTTTTTATCGACAACATATGTGTCCAGTGTGGTGGACGTGTTTTCAATAGACGGTCGACATCATGCGAATTGGAACAAATTGTGTTCCGCTACTCGCTGACCTATTACTACAGAAAAAGCTTGTTCTGCGTCTTTTTGGACTTACATCTCGAATTTGACAACAGTAGTCATCTCAGCACTAAGATATATGAGAAAAGAGATGACTTTCATTTTAGTATAATAAATTTAAATGCTATTTAATCACCAAAGGTATCTTCAAGCCGCAATGGAAGAGGGGATTTAGCGGGCGGTAAAACCTAGATTTAACCCACCATTTCCGTTTGAAATGCCTGTAGCAAGTCAGAACCATTGTGGTACCAGCTACTCCGGTGGTGTAATATCTATGTTGCCATATTTATTTTGGGCTTGACTTGATTATACCGGACTAGTGTTTTGTAATTTTGTTGTTACCTTTACTTATGGGCGGACTTTATATCTGATTTTTATCCAAAAGAAAGAATATTGTTAAAACAATTCCTTTGATCTCAGTTTGCGCTATGTATACGGCGTATTGTCTTTGAACAATATTAGTTTCGGGAGTTTAATACATCGCATCTACCCCAAAGAAATTGAGATTAATGACACAACAGACACTATAAAGTAAATCTTATATCTTGACCCATACTCTAAGAGATCGATTGGAAAAGAAAATTCAAACTTTCTTCCATCTGTGGAAACATTCCTTCAGTACCAGCGTATGGAGTTTTCATACCACAAATCACACATGTATATTATGCCATGGCTTATCGGAACTACGCAAACTTTTTGTACTGTCTAAACTTCTTAGGTTTTTGCTAGAAGGTTATAATCATCACTACAAAAGTTTTATGGTCGTCATCATGAACTCGCGGATCGTTATGGTGTACCCATCTCCACCTTAAGACCGATTTGTTCACCGTATCATACCTTTCCTTTCCTCTGTCGTCAACCCCGGACGTAACATTCTATGAACTACTCGGTGGGTGTTTCTAGAAAAAAAATGGGTGATTTTGTGTCATTCTTCACTTTAAGATCTGCCCTGACGCAGTTGTAAGGCCGAAAACTTAGACATAAATTTCTGTTTTAATGCATTTTATTTGTATTTTATTTGTATTTAGTTCCATTATACCTTTAATGAGGTTATTGGTCACTTATTTATTATCCCTGTTCCTAGGAACAGAGGACGTTTATCCTGCCAGTGCACCTGGTCCATGTTCCCAGTTTTTACTGGAATCCGGGTTGGTAATTTAGTATTAATTTCGCATACAAAAATAAAATAATTCATGTACAATGCAGTACCCAAATGAATGATTAACGGTTCTTGAAGCATTTTGTTGAAAGAAGAAGTAGCAAGGCCAAAGATGCAAACGAGGGGAAATCCTTGGAAAGACAACATCAATATCACACGAAGGACAAACCGTACAACACAAAAGAACTTTAAAAAGTACAATTAGGAAACGAACAGCACGATGGAAGTGAAACAAGGTGTTCTTGTAAGGGTTAGCAGTTCATGCGGTTCTAAATGTCGTTAAAGGTCATGTCCAGTGAAAGCGGGAACTGGGAAAAAATGAAGAGATTAATGATCCTACGTACAAACACACTATATTCAACAAAGATGGAATCCTAGCAAACCAGTTTTTCATATGTTGTCAGGCTCGAGTTAAAACAAAAGAGGGAAACAGGCATTGCGATCAAGTATGTTGTCATTGTTGATATGGCCACACAATGACGATCAGTGAGTTGTCTAGCATTATATCTGACGTGCCTCAGTTCCGTTTTTTAAACCTGTTAAATCTGGGCCTCTTCACGGTGAGAATCGGAAGTTTATCCATTTACCTTTTTCCAACAAAGGAATAGATACTGTAGCAGGACGGCCTACCTGCTTTGTAGTAGGTTGTGAGATTTAAATGGCCAGTTAATTGATTTGGCTAAAATATTAATTTTTTAGCCAAATCGGTTTGTCGGTGGGTTGTCACCGAGCGGTCTAGGGTTCAATCATCGGTGGTGGAGTATAATTTTGTGAGTCAAATCATGCTCTCCCGTTACAATACTATTAACATCAGCAATTTTCTTCATCATAAAGAGGCAGTTTAAAAAATTCAAAAATCAATATGTACCTATTGTCGGAACAGAATCTAATCATCGAGGAATACTTGAAGTCCCCTCTGACTTCTGTCTGTGCTTCTTCTCTTCTCTTTATATACAGTCCTTCTGGTCATGTCATCACTTGTGATTTGAATATCATTGAGAATGAACTCCTACGTAAGGAAGTTTATCATGGTCCAACATTCAGAGAACCACGGTGCCTCAATTGAAAACATGATCTCAAAACCATAATGGATGCTGTTGAACGTTAATTTATGCTAGATCATAGATAGAAAAAAGGGCCAAGAACAAGAAGTCGAATCCTTGTCAGAGTGGATACGTGCCATCCGATCGTTGGTACGGAATCGTATTCAACGACCGTGAGACAATTGAATACCTTTCCTCACTGAATGACAAATGTGTTATCGTCTATGCGGACAAATCTTCAAACAACACTGTATATGTTTGTAAAGCCCATTACCTCAATTGACTTATTAAGGAATTGGCCATTGATACTAACACCCCTGTAATGCAATCTAATTTAAATTTGACCTATCAATTGTTCAATTCAGTCACTGCATATGTACTACTTTTGACAAAGATGAAAATTTCTAAATAACCATAAGTTCTTCAAGTCTTCTCTCAACATCGAAACAAAATGCGAGGACTTGTCTTACTTGTAATGGGTTCTCAAACTTCATAAGAATCCATACAATGAAAGGTATATAGCAGGACCTTCATCTTGCTCCACGAAAGAGATGTCAATTCGCCTTACACAGATATTGTCCGCGGTGAAAGATAAACAGCAATCTAGTTGCAATATCACCTATTCTCGTGGTGGCATTAATCATATGTAGTATATACTTAAAAAGATAAACTCGGAAACCTTAAATCCCACAGTTTTTCGGAAATTAGTTCTCTTCAAACTTTTTACTTCTCAACTCTTTACACTAAGAACTGAAATCTCGTTTAAAAGGACTCATTCGTAAATATTTTGCTGATTCTAGAAATTACGTTGTTCTAAGTTACAAATCCACATATATTTCTAAAATATCTCAGACGGGTTAAGTGTGCATGCTACACATAAATATAAGGCGAATAGGTATGGTGCATGCTTGATTTCCTAATTGATAACATATTTGTAACATTTGGATGAGCTATATATTTTTCAGTATTAAGTTTGCCTTCCAATGGGCACTAATTGTGCTCCTCTCCTAGTCGACATGTATTTTTATTCATACATGACTGAATTTCTTCAGAATATCGTAAAGAATAAAAATATGTATATGCTAAATCCTTTAATCATTGATGAAAAATTGTCAATTTTAAAAAAGAAGTCATCGCTTTTTTTAATTATTATTTTTTTCAAATATTCACTATTAGTTGATTATAAGTCTTCTTTCTTAGTCGGTCCCAAAATAGAAAGTCAAGATACGAGGTAGACCACTCAGTTTCTATAGCGCTCTTTATTTCAAGTTACTTGTGATAGATGCGATATTCACCGAATCTAGGATTATATTCACTGATAGAACGTCGTCTATGCATGGTTACCTGAAATTAAAGGAACCGGTCATGTGTTCTTCTTTCTGTTTAACTAGGTCTGCATTCAAGTCTGTCTAATATAAAAGTGAGGGAATAAATAGGCGAGTAGAGGGGTACAATCGGTTCCCTTTGGTATACCAACTGCAAGTCTGTTGAAAAAATGTCCCCGCTGCACAAATATCATATGGTGAAATGACGTCGTCAATAGCACGTCTCATTTAAATTTACCTTAGTTTTTTTTATTTAGGGGAAGAATATTTTTAAAGTAAATACTGATAAATGTAAAAAAAAAAAAAAAAAGGATATGTTATTGGTACCATATTTATGTTAAAATTTTCTCCAAAATGGACCTTTTTGATGCTAAATATCTACTTTGGGTGGTCCATAAGCCTTATTGAAAAGTTGAGGATGGGCTAGTGATTTCCCTACCGGTGCACCTAATCCATGCTTCCTGTTTTACTTTAGTCCTGGTTGTTTATTTACTTCTGTTTCTTTGTACATGTTATTTTTGGTTATTACATGTTATTTCCGTGTGTGTCTGTCGATAGATATATATTTTTATTACATTTCGAATCTGGTTCCCTTATTTCCCTTGATAATACAATTTATGCAGTTGAGAAAAATGCACATGAATAACCTTATTTAAAAAGTAAGGCTAATAATTTACTAACGTCTCTCCTTAAGTATATGATCAAATTTCTTTTATTTGTTTGTATATCATTCCACACAGCAATGCAGGGACTTTATACATAATTTACATCTACTGTCATAGGTAGCATAAAGTCTCTGTACACAGTTAGATCTACACAGAAAAAATGCAATGTACGTTTACGTTCGGACGTTACATGTTTCTGATATGTTTTCCATATGTTTAGGACCACCATGCAAAACATCTGAAAAACATATGTTTAGGACTAACAAATTATTCATGAAAAAGGTATATAAAATCAAATGGTAATTATATGTCTTCAATAAGACTTCATGTGTGAAAAGGGTATGGTTTTCATATAATTCAGGAAACAATTTGTGTCCATGTGATTTCATAAGCACAAAAACATAAATTTCCATATTGGTCCTTTACAAATGATTCCATGTGTTTTAAAACTTATGAAAACATATGGTCGATTATTTTTTCCTTAGTATGATATTTATCATTGAAATTTTATTGTTTAGACTCATTTGAATATTTCGATTACTGGATACAAGTTCGATACTGCAATCTAGGTCTTAGCTATACCCTATTAGGAGTTTTCCGAATGAGAACATCTCGGAGGTTTAGTTTAAAAAGAAAGATAACTCTAGATAATGTAAGATTTATTTATAGGTTGCTAATGACGTCAGGAGAAATGCCAAAAAGCGTACAAAATGGCGTATCCAGCAGCAGGCACAGACAACATTTGCTTAATTACAGACTCTTATAAGGTAGTATAAAGCATAAAATGGTTTAGGTATGGTAACGCGATTGACTTTTGATATTTTTGTTTTAACCTCAAGTTTTGTCATAGTTAAAAAGACACAGTTCATAAGTATTTCCTTTCTAAAGCTAAACCGAAAATGAAAGTTGTACGGTCAGCAAATATTTCAATTTCTTTATTAGATATTAATAAAATTTCACCAGATGTACATGTTAGGAGTCAACAAATGTGCAGGGCCTAATTTATATATCTATGACAAAGAGAAGTTTTAGTAAATTATATAGGTTGTACTTGTACTTCTCCCTGTCAAAGTAAAAGACAAATGGGATCGAGTAGTGAGCACAAACAGTTTTGCTAATTTCTCCCTCTAGATTGGGCCCTGTAATGTGATTGAAAAACTTTAAAAGTTGTTCCCTATTTCTTTGAGAGTTTGTCTTCCTTCTCTTGTTCATAGTCAGACTGTGAGTGATCAAATTTAATGGGAAATACTTGCTATTAGAAATTACTTCCACTTGCTAAAATTTGCTAGTATAATTCAATAGTATATGTCATATAGGTAAAGAACCCCCCAAAAAAAACTTAATTAAGCGAGTGTAAATTTTCAGTACCTGATATATTTAGCTAGTGGAAAAAATTCTGAAAATTGATCCCAGAGTGTAGAGCTTTTTACCTTAATTTTAAACAAGATTTATCACCGATATTGTCATACAATGTATGAGTGTTTCATGGTTGCCAGGCATAATTGTGTCTTGATAGAGGGAAGGGCTCAATATTCCAGGCTGGAAAATCTGTGAACACATGAGCTTCAGTCAGTGACTGAAAATCTGGTTAATATATGAGATTATTCTCAAATTATTCAGGATTTTTTGTATATTAGCTACAAACATTTTGACCAATTAGCCAATTAGTCTCCACCTGCATTATTTAAGTCACTAAGTTTATCTCTTTTATAGTATATTAATTTCATTTCAATAGTTTTAATAAACATTCTACAAAAAAATTTTTTGTCTATTGTCTTTAAAATCTAACTATGAACATTAAAATACATGATGTTGAATTAACAATCCACATATTTTCAATGATTAAAAGTATATGACATGCCATTTCCCTTTAAACTTTAATTTGGTGCATCATTCTTCAAAATCTACCTTTTGTTTTCTCAAGGACAGAAATTAAAGTACCAGTAGTAGCCCCCTGGGCCCAACGTTTAAAAAATAGTAGCCTAGATCGAAAGTTTGGGGCTCAGGTCTCTTGTGTGAGGCCCACAATGCGGGCCAAGCCTCCTAGGGGTGTGTTGGGCGTTGCCTCTACCGTCAAGAAAATTTATAATTTTTGAAAGCTAATCCTGCATTCTGAGAGTACCCGGAGACCAATTCAGAAGCTAAAAATGCACTTTTTTTCACACTAACAGTAGTCCGGTAGTCCTGTGCCACCCTAATTTTGGAGAGGACTACCTGAAAAATTTTCTTGGTAGTCCTATTGGTAATCTAAATTTTTCCATCTGTGGTCTGCCTGTTTTACCTCTGAAGTAGTCCTGTTGACCACCAAACAAATGAAGTTAATGTCAAACCCTGACTCTTTGTCTTCAGTTGTTTTTTCTTTTTTTTCAGGGAGTTTCACCTCTTTCGTAAAATTTCACATTTCGTGGAAATTCAAATCGTTGAAAACTCAGATCAGATAACAGAAAAGATGCGATGAGTATCTGCATATGACATACATATATTTAAGTCTAAATAATTAGTCACGCCTTTAACATTTAATAGAAATGATTGAAAAACATTTTCAGACAAATTTTATTTGGCTTAAAAACTTTTACAACTTAGAAAGCTGTTTCTTAAATGAAATTATATGCACATAATTGAACACTTTACTGTTGCTCTTACTGGATACCAGACATTATAAAAGAAATTAAGGACCAATTTTAATATTATTTACATTTCAATTTTAAACTATTTCATGAAAGCTTGGGCTCCTTTACCAAACAAATGTAATCATTAGTTGATGTTTTAAGATTTTACATTAGCTGGGCTCCTATACAACTGCTTTTTAATCTTCCAGCTGGTGTATTAGTCGCTGTGGGCAAGTGGGGGACCGTTAATTTCCGTCCCTGGTTTTTACAAACACTCTTAGTAAAATTACATTACCATTTCCAATAGAAATTTGAGATAAAAAGCTAATAATTGGCACAGTTCTATGAACTGTATTTCAAGTGGCTTTTCTATCTAATGTAAACTCTCTGATTCAATAAAGCATGTACATAGTTGACTTATTCTGGGTACCTCAATATTCCTACAAATGTTTCTCTTACTTTCAAACCGGATATTCTGTCATACTGAATATTGGAAGAAATAAACTCAGCATTTTCTCTTAATTTTTTTACAGACTTTCATGTTGTGTGTGATAGAAAAAAAATAAACATAATTTGTTGAAATAGATACCTACTAACTACTACACAGTTTCTTCATCTTCATCTGTGAAATGGTGATTAAATGGAAAAAACTGTTTGATGATGTATATACATTTTGATAACTGCTCTGTCTGTTTAAAGGATACATAGTTTGGTCTCAGACATGTTATGTATTATCACCAAACATTTCATTTCTTGGTGTAGGGTTATGACCCCACCACACATTTAAGGTTGCCAAAATATTAAATTTGAGAAATTCCAGTGGTCCTGAAAATACTTTGCAAGGGCCAGAGGAATGAACTTGTTTCTTAGTTTTTAACATTTTGAATTTTCACTTCCTGGAATTTTATAACTCCTTTCAAGGTTTGACACAAACTTCATTTGTTTGGTGGTCAACAGAACTACCAAGTACTTCAGAGGTGAAACAGTTAGTCAGCTGACAGCAATGATGCTTCTTTTCTTAGATCTTATGAAAAATCAGGCAAAATTTGGATAGCCCATAGGTCTACCATGAACATTTTTCAAGTTGTCCTCTGCATAAGTAGGGTGGCACAGGACTACGAGACTACTGTTAGTGTCAATCCCTGCTTTTATTAAGTAGTTTCACCAAAGAATCATAGTTATCAAATTCAACTTTTTAACTGGCCGAAGGCAATATGAGCTATTACCATAACTTGGCATTTGTCGTCACTAACAATTTTTCAAAACACTTCTCCTCAGACTGTACTTGACCAATTAGACCCAAACTTGGTATGAATGTTCCTTAGGGTATTTTTGATTCGTCTGTAAACATGGCCACCATTACTTAAAATAGAGCATAGGGGTCAGACAGAAGTTTTTTGCATATATCTCAAAAATCGTTAGGATTGGCTAAATTGTGGGAGGGTAAAAGTGTTAAGTACGATCAGATCTATCTGTGGTCAAATTTTTGTGGTAATCTGTTAAGCCATGTTGGAGCTATTGCCATCACTTGGCATCCGTCATTGTCGTCAATAACTTTTTCAAAACTCTTCTTCTCTGACACCACTGGACCAATTGGAACCAAACTTGGTATGAATGTTCCTTGGGATATCATGCATAGAACTGTTGTGGGGATTTTTGATTCGTCGAAAAACATAGCAGCCCTTACTTAAAATGAGCATAAGGGTCAGACAGTAGATTTTTGCATATATATCCAAAACTGTTAGATTTAGCTAAATTCTTTTTATTGCTGAAATGATTATTTTTATAAGGCCTACAAAAGTCTCCAGGGATTAAAATTGTTCGATGACTCCTTGTAAGAGTTATTGCTCTTGAAAGGTGAAAAATGATGTTGTTTTTTTTTTTTACAGTTTTCAGCCAATATCTTGAAAACTATGATAGATAGAGTGAAATTTTCAGTTGCTGAAATGATCCTTATGATATGGGTCACTCTGAGCTATTAGTGAAATAAGATGAGACACCATCAAAATACTTAAAACTCAATATACAGCTTTGTTATATGGATAATACCAAAGATAAACATTTCTACTTTGCTCTGATTTATATGAAAAGATAGTTTGATGTGATTTTTGAGAGAAAAAAAACTGGAGGTACTGCAATGGTTGCGGACATCACCATGTCAAATTTGAAATGGATTGCATTCCTTGGATATTACTTTTCATTAACCTTTTACCTGTGTGTAGATTAAAGACAAGCAATCTGCTGTTTTCTTGTGAGGAACTGTAAATTCTTTTTCTGCAGTGACTTCAATCTCTTGATAACACACTGGTGACGGACGTGACCAAAAAAAAATGTTTTCTTTTTCTTTCTTCATTTTTTTATGATAATAAACAACCAGTTGTGAGGTAATAATTGGTGTTTTATTATGTCATTACCCCAAAAAGGATACTGAATTTAAAAAAAAGAAAAATATTGTTACTTTTTTCAGAATGTTTTGGTTTTGGATGTTAATTTGACATGTTGACATTTAGGAATTTAATAACGTCCAAAACTTGACCAAATTGAAAAAGCTGTGTGTTATATTTCAAAAATGAAGACATGAACAATATTTGTAACACACCATTCATTTTTTTCTCCTTTTTTTTGGCAGTTTAGCTTGTTTCAGTTCCAGCTTTACAATTGTTGTGTTCACAACCTTAGTGTTTGTGGCGTGATGATCAAAATCCAGTTACCTTTGGTTATTTTTTGTCTTTAAACATGTTAAATCATATTACAATGCACATAAAAATGAAATCAAAATGGTAAATACTTCTTTATTGATTCTATTAAGACAACAAATAGTATGAGTGCAACATTTATTAACTAGAGGCTCAAAGGAACCAATGTATCGATCAACTTGCTGGTACTGAAATTTGCCCTACAAATGCAATTATTTTGAACAAAAGTTATTTGTTTAAAAATGTTAATAAAATCTGCAATCAAGGAAAATATAGACATGTAATTAGAGCATTAAAATTATGATCTGACTGTAATATTTGTCAATAACCTTTTGCTTTTTTTATGCAATTTCATTTAAAATGATGTATTTGATACCAATAGTTAATTATGATTTCTATTACAATGATCGTAACCAAAGTTATAATTAACTTATATTTCATTTTGCAGTTTCTGAAATATTGTGGAAATTTAATTATAGATTTATTACCCTCTTAAAAAATGGTTAAGTTAGGTTACTTCAAAAGATTTGCGATGAATTCAAAGTTACGGCAATACCTCAGGTAAAAAAAACAGTTAGTATTTGTTGGAAAAGTAAAAGAAACAGTTCCCACAAGAGAGAACCATGTCTGGTGCTTGTAAATAGTCTTAAATGTCACATTTGGCAAAAGACTTTGATTATGATGTAATAAAAATTTAAATCTATTTCATTTTGCAGTAAGATTGATAGATTTATTTTTGTCGAACATATTTGTTTCATAGAAAAAAATTCAACAAATAATGTCTGCTACTTTTTTTTTCATCATTTGTAATGTCCGAACAACAAATGTATATCCCCCCTGGCTGAACATGCTGAAGTCTTCTTACAGTTGAATCTGTTTACTACAACAAGGATGATATTACAATGGCTAAGATGGGACACATTTTTCCTTGTAATTCTATCTTCTCATCAAACAATTAAGTTACAGACATTATTTTTTGCTTATTGACCGCAATGATATTCTTATACTGTTAAGAAATAATAGTTCTCATGTCCGTTATCAAAAATATTGGTTATCGGCTACAGTTTACCGTTAAGTATTTAGTATATGGGGACAAATGTATTGATAAACTATCTTGAAAATTATGTTTAACTAGCTCCGTCATATGTTCATGTTAATTAACTGCGTTCTAAAAAAGTATCAACCGTTATTTTCCATTTTGCTTGACCGACACACTCACCATTGACTTCTCTGCCATGTTTGTGTATGTACACAGTTACTAATGACGTTAACAACAAAAGGCGACATAAGGTGGTACAATACAGTTAGGTCATTTCTGAAAATTTGGTCTCATTTTGTTGAAATAAAGCTATTTTGAGGCAGTCAACACAAAAATTTCTAGTATTTTGTCATAAAAAAGTGCATTTTTTTTAAATCCTTGGTGTGTGGAGGTTCAAGTCATTTATAAGTAATGTAGTGATTATTCTTATAAAATCCAGTATCCATGGTAACATACTGAAAAAAAAAGTTTTAGTACAAATCAGGGGTGCCTTTCCAAAAGTAACAGCCAAATACTATGTTTTATAAAATATCAGGCACTTAGACACCACAGGATGAAAGCATGCATGGAGTAGGTGGAAAAATGGTAAAAGTAATAAGACCCTTTTCGATTCATTCTCTCACAATTTTAGTCCCAAAAGTTCGTGCAAAATAAGGTATTTTGAAAATCAGCCATCTGATGCTGAGGAGAGAACCTAATACGGCAGGGGACTGAAACATTCCGGATACCATTTTTCATTTAAATTACACCTGTTTACCATAACATATATTACATCTGTCTATGTATAAATGCTTATCTACATTTAAACAATCTATCCACCAAATTTCAACTTTTTATTTTAAGTTTTACAAAATTTGACCGGGGTAACTTGGTGTGCGAAACAGTGCGCCTTAATATAACTGTATAGTGCACCCTAATAACGCGAAAATGGAACGAAAGGTCAGTGTAGGAGAAAATCATTTCTGGGTTTTTCTAACAAGTTTCAGACATTATTAATTGACCAACAGAGATAGAAATGTTAACATCAGAGTGAAAAAAATGATTTGGTTGGGAATAAGTTAATAAAAAAGTCTGTAACTAATCATCAATAATAGTTCTATGATGAAACAGTTTGGATGCTTTCTTAATAGGGAATTTATGACAGCAATATGAAGGTTAAAGTAACAGATGTTTTGACAGACACAGTGATGTCCGTAACTGTCTTTTAAACCTGAAAATAAACTATGTTAGGAACAAAAAGTAGATTAGTTTTACCTTTCTGTTTATTATTTCACCCTTTTTGTGTGAAAATCTGCTTTCTATGTACTTTTTACTTACCATTTGGTAATACTCTAACTCCAAGTCTCAACATGGGGTTGATTTGTTCCAGATATGGCTACCATTATCAGTTGACAATCAACATTTAGTAAGAGATATTCTTGAAATTAGGAGCTTAACTCATATATATTTTTAGAGTCTATGTACATCGATCATAATCACTAGTCCAAGGGTATTTTGAAGGCACATCCTGATTTTACTGAGATGTTCCATAGCCTTGAAGTGACAGACATTATTATTTCCTAATAGCTCAGAATGACCCATATGACCTACGAAAGTTTGTTAGAATTATTGTCCTTGAAAGGCAAAAAATGTTTTTAGCAGTTTTTAACCAATATCTTGAAAACTAACAGATAGAATGATCTTTCAATTCATGAAATAATCCTTGTGATAAGTCCAACCTGAGTGTTCCACGAGTCAAAACTGTTGCACAGATCCTTGTTAGAGTTATTGCCTTTGAAAGACGAAAAAACCAGGTGAACGAATTCAGGCTCTTGGAAGGCTCTTGTTTGTCCACTTTGTAACTAGTGGTAATACATTTTAACAAAATTTTTGTATGTTCCCAACTAATTTGAGTTGAGGATCAATAAAAATAAATAAAGAAGATTGTGGAAGTGAAGAAATAATGATAAGTTGTATTGTGATATAAAGAAATCAAGATTCAAGCAGAAATCAGAAGAATATATTCCAAGGATAAAGACCAGACAGGGAAAACCAACACACAAAGACACATACATGTACAAAGAAACAAAAGTAAATGAGCAATCTAGACTCCAGTGAAATTTGGGAGCATGAAGCAGTTGCACTTTAGTATATAATTGAAAAAAAAATGAGAAGAAACATTCTTATATAGAACTCCCCATCATGATTAATTGGATTACTTTCCTATCCATAGCTACAACTCATAATGGTATTTTTATTTCAAATTTGACTGCTGAGAGAATTAAGTTGTTAAGGAAGTTAACAATAATTTTCAACTTTTTCTTAATTTGCATGATTCTTTAGTGAACAAGTACTTATTGATTTAAGCAGTGGTGGACACAAATTATAAAAAAATAGTGAAATATTCACTTCAACCCATTGTTCATTTACCTATCAACAATAGAGTTGTCAATTCACTTCCATTCTAGAAAGGTTATTATAAAGAGGTCAACTGGTGTAGAAAGGAAAAATTGAAATGGGAGCAAAGAGAACAAAACCTTGAATTGATTGTTTATTATAAAAAGTTATTGAGTGAGACTTCTTCCATGTTTGGATACTTATTTCAAATCTACATTGACTGGTAGCATAGTCCTGGTTTCCAAAATCCTTTATTATCTCACCTGGCCATAGGCCATGCGAGCTATTGCCATCACTTGGCGTCCGTCGTCATCTGTCATCGTTGTTAAAATTTTTCAAACATCTTCTCCTCTGAAACTATTGGATAGATTTGCATGAAACTTATGATGATTGTTTCTTAGAGTATCCTGCACAAAATGACCATTTGGATTTTTGATAGGTTAAAAAAACATGGCAGCCATTACCAAAAATAGAACATAGGGGTCAGACAGCAGATTTTTGCATATATCTCCAAAACAGTTAGGTTTAGCCAAATTCTGACGAAGGTAAAAGTATTCAGCATGGTGAGATCTCTCTGTGGTCAAATTTGGTGAAAATCTGTTGACCCATGTTGGAGTTATTGTCCTTTTTGGACATTTTTTGCTGTTTTTGATGTTATTACTTTCAAAAATCTTCTCCTCAGAAACTACTAATATACAGAATTCAATGAAAGTTGGTATTGTTGTTTTTTAGGGTATCCTTAAAAATGACTGATTAGATTTTTGATTGGTTAAAAAACATTGCCACCGTTACTAAAAATAGAACGTAGGAGTCGTACAGTAGTTTTTTGCATATATCTCCAAAACCGTTAGGATTGGCCAATATCTTTCAATTGCTGAAATATCCTTATTATAAGGCTTACAAAAGTCTCTAGGGATCAAAGTTGTCAGACAACTCCATATAAGTTATTGCCCTTGAAAGGCAAAGAAAAAACGTTTTTTGCCGTTTTCAGTCAATATCTTGAAAACTATAATAGATTGAATTAAATGCTGTCAACTGATTAAATGTATTCTCACTCTCAATGCTACCTCATTTTGTAAATACGTTTCTTTGATTGCAAAACACCAGTTACACCACATACAAAGTATCTTGGATCAAAAACCATTCCAGCTTCAAAAAATACTATGTTAAAATGTTAGGGCTGATTCAGGTAGTGTTGTCTTTAGTACCTAATATACAGTATATATACAATACCTTTAACATGTTGATGTAATGTTACTTGTCATCTAGAGATCTTCGCTGTAGAAAGTATGTACATGTGTTATGTCATCTAGTAATTTTAAACTTTCTGTACCAGAAAAATGCACCTGTGTATGGTCTAAATTTAATATTCAATATATTTCAGACCAATTATATTATGACTGGTTAACGGAAAGGGCTTTTACTAATTACAACTTACCAGAATATACAAGATATTGGTTTAGTGAATGGCTTTGCAGAAACTAAATAATGTAAAGTGCACTACATTAAAACTTTGAAAAATGTACAAATTTGTCAAAAAATATTTTAAAGAATGTAAACTGCTTATATTTGAAGATCTTGTGGTTCTTACCTATTGTTATTAATTTCTTTCTATATGATTACTTCAGTTGTAGTGAACTAATTGTCATGAATTTATAATATACTGTTACTTGCTGATAGAGGAAGCTTGCTATTTTAAATGGAATCACAGCCCTTACCATTCTTCAAAAAATAATGTACCATACCATTTTTTTTTAAGGACTGTTGATATACCCTCTGTTTGTAAAATTGCCGTGTGCTGCATCTTTTTGTCAACTGTACAAAGTTCTTCTTTGAAGCAAAACGGAAGTGCAGCAGTAGTCTAAAGGAATTTTTGACAAAGTAGATATTGCTATGTCTGATGATTTCACTACGGTGGCATTTAAAGCATTATTGGATTTCTGCAATTAATATTCTTGATGCTGTGATTTTCAGATTGGATAGTTTAATATCTTGCATGGATGCCTCAAGTCATTTCTCTTTCAGAAAGTGGTTCATAAAATCAATTCTCTCACTATGGGTTTTTCATGTGTACTAAATTTCCAAAAAATATTTAAAAAATATTTGTTACAGTAAAATACTGGGAAGAAAAGCTTGATTGGAATAATTGCACGGATGACCTTTAGATTTACTCCTTTAACTTTACATTTAGTGTAGTTTTTACTGGCATACACTGTAAAATGTCATTTATTTGATAGATCTATAATCAACTTCTATTAAGTCAGTGGGTTAAATGCATACTTCAACTGTTTGTGTTGATTAGGGCTTTTATCATGTTAATTGTTGACATGTTATAGTTTAAATTTTATTGTGAAGGTTCTAGTTGACATGAGACAATTTTCAAGTTAAATGGCAGAGCTGTAAACTTTCAAGATTTGTCATGCTATCATTTGCATAACAATTATATTGTACCTAGGTAGAAAGGGCAGGCTTCTTTGAAGAGTTCTTCCTGTGCAATTGGTTTAAATATTATGCATATTTATATTAATTTTCTAGAAAGGTTAGGCCTACATGTGTACATGTAAAAAATATTTTTGTTTGCAACTTTGCAGTTACACTACTTACTGGTAAAAAAAGGCCTATAATTTAAAAAAAATTGCTTTTCACAAGTAATTTTTCCTCTTGATTTAAATTTCTTGACATTTACTTAATTTCTTGAGTATAAATGTATAGATCTCTTTAAAATTGTTCCACAAGGTGCTATACCACAAAAGGAAGGCTGGGATTGATATTTGGGGGTTGTGACTTGTACCACAAAGGAATTAGGGGCAAAATATGATGATCAAGAAATTCCACTGTTGTCTTCCTTCAGCATAAGAAGCAATGGTCAGTATTGAATTATAAAACAGATAAGTGGCATTTCTTGACCTGGTCATTTTCCCACTAGGTTAGATTTGGTATAATTGACTAATAGGTTCCATTCAGATTACGTTTCAGATCATTTTTAAAGCTAACCACAAATAACACAGAAAAAGAAATCACATAACTGTCATGTCTGTATGTAAACCATAACAACTAACATACTATTATTAGGCTTATACCAGTAAGGTGAAATAAATACAAAAATTGCATACTCCTTAGATGTGGTATTATTTTTCTAGACTAATTGCTTCACATGTATATGACTCCATAAAGAACAATTTTAAATCTATGTATAGGTGACACACCATTACCAGTATCCACCCAACACAAGTACAGTATGTTCATACTTCGAAAGTCGTGGAGGCAAGTTCCCGACAACAGTATTTTTTGGACTTCAGTATATCCTTAAAAGGTTTTTATCTGGTCCTGTTGTGACTAAAGAAAAAATACAGGAAGCAAAGGAACTGTATAAAGTTCATTTTAATGCTGACTATTTTAATGAAGAAGGATGGACATACATTTTAGAGGTATTACTTTTATTGCAGTTCAATATGCATGTATGAAATTGATTATGATAGTTTCATTGTTGACAATGATTGAAATGTATATGACCTAGATCAATCTTTATCATATGTATACACTATATGTTTTGTGGCTAAGGTTCATGTAGATGCATTAGCTCAATATACAAGCTGCTACTGAGGGCAAAATTCGTTTAAATCAATCAATCAAATTCTACAAACAAAATTTACTCCATTTGCTTTGGAAAACTTCAAAAGCCTTATTTTATCCTCAATATATAAGATAATCCATCATGTCAGTGCTTCAAAATTTCAGAAATTTTCTGCTTTCCACAGAAAAGGTAATTTGGAAATTTTACTTTTCCACTATAAAATATTTACTTAATAAACTGACAAAACTTACAAACATATCTTTCTGTGCCTTAACTTTACTTGTCATGTTATAGTACAGAGAGAGAATGACTGAACGCCAAGATAGTTGTGTAACACTCTTATAGTGGTACCAAAAAACCATTTTTCAGTAGGAAATTTTTTGTTACTTTCTATTGTATTAAAGATTAGTGAGCCCTACCCCTAACTGAAAAGTTATGAAAATATCTTAAAAGACAAAAGATATTCACTGCCACTCTAAGAGTGGTACACCACTATGTTGGTGATCAGTCATGGTATTCTCTTTCTGTACTGTACTAAGGTATTGGGTACCATGATATGAACATATGATAACACAATCACTAACATTTTAGTTGTATAAAAGCTTGTATAGTCTTGGAAATGAAAGAAATGAGAACTCTAAGAACAAAAAAAAAACCCAAAATTTGAAGGTCCAGTTGTTTTACATGTTTTTTGGCAGAAGAAACTCATGAGGCTTGATAATAATGTGTAATACATAGTTTTCATAAGTAATGTTTTTTGTTCTTTACAGCTTCCTTGTTATATTGATTAAGTTGTACACAACAATAAATGAATTTAAGTATTGGTATATATATTCTTTTTTAGAAACATAATGGTCACATTCCACTAAGAATTAAAGCTGTGCCAGAAGGGACTGTTGTGCCATACAAAAATGTTCTGTTTACTGTTGAAAATACAGATCCTAAATGTTACTGGCTAACAAATTACTTTGAGGTTGGTAAAATTGGTGCTATTCTACAGTAAAGGAATTTAGATTGTTTTTTTCTTTTTTGCTGGGCAGATAAAAAAAGGATGCAAGTATTTTCCTCAGACCTTCCTGGCTTATTATTCCAGTAAGTCTTCATACATTTCTCCAAATTATAATATACATTTATATTTGAATTTCA
This sequence comes from Perna viridis, assembly GCA_037379345.1. Taxonomy (NCBI): domain Eukaryota; kingdom Metazoa; phylum Mollusca; class Bivalvia; order Mytilida; family Mytilidae; genus Perna; species Perna viridis. Next base: position 5,020,851 of record CM074511.1, on the reverse strand, counting down.
ACAAGATGTTACTGATTTTTAAAGGCATGTAGTGAATCTCTTTTGAAATATTTCAAGCCTTGTTCAGCTATAGACCCTTGACTTGTTGATATTTTACTTTAATTCTCTAAAGCTTTCTAAACCTAAACATTTGTTGTTCTACTTTCCCAGTCTGTGATACTGGGAAAAAATCCAGTGATGCATTTACTATGTTGTTTGCTTTTTTTTTAGACACTTCTAGTCCAAGTGTGGTATCCTATGACTGTAGCAACTAATTCCCGTTACCAGAAAGAAATTATTGCAGAATATTTAGATATGACTGCAGATAATCTTAATGGACTTCCTTTTAAACTACATGACTTTGGCTTCCGAGGTTCCACCTCAGTAGAGGTAATGAGACTTACAAAATGAATTTTTTTTTAATTTTCAAATATCTATAGTTGTAGTAAAACCTAACATGAGAATATTAGGCCACAGTTTTTTTAATTTGTTGGTTTACGGATTGGCCAACCCAATTTTTCCAGCCAGGAGAAAAAAAATAAAATTGGGATTTCAGTTTTCCAATTATTATTTTACTGCCACTAACTACAACAAGCATTCTGACAGTATTGCTAATGCAATACAGTGTCCCCTTTCGGCCTTTGAACTCATTGGCTTTATGAGATTTTTTTTATACATGTGAACTAATAGTAGATGGTGTTATTTTTTAACAATCAAGAGAAAATAACTCTTGAACAGCAAAAGCAAATTTCATCAAAATCAAACCTGAGCTTCATTTTACAGTAGATAATAACATTTTTGCATTACAGAAAGCTGCATAAAAACATTCTCTTTCAATCACCTGGAAAATTGAAAAAAAACTTCGTTATTATGAATTAAAGGGCAAATAACTCTAGAATGACAGCAGCAATTTGCATCAAAATGATGAAACATAAAATGTTATGTAATTTTCTATGTCAAAGGGCCATAAGTTCCATATAAACTATTTTGCCACAATAATATTTAAATTTAATTTGTAACTTGTCATGATAAGACTAGCTAACAAATATGAAATCAATTGGATGAGGCATTACAAAGAAAAGTCTGGAAAACATGAAATTTTATGAAATTTTCTATGTCCAAGAAATCATTCAACCGTAACATCATTCGAACTTAACTTGTATCTTGTCATGATAAGACTATATACCAAATATGAAATCAGTTAAATGAGGCATTACAAAGAAAAGTCCAAAAAACATAAAATTTCATGAAATTTTTTATGTCCAAGGGCCATAACTTCCATAAAAATCATTCAACCGTAAGGTCATTCAAATTTAACTTGAAACTTGTCATGATAAGACTATATCCCAAATATGAAATCAATTGGATGAAGCATTACAAAAAAAAGTCCGAAAAACATAGAATTTCATTAAATTTTCTATGTCCAAGGGCAATAAGTTCTGAAAAAATTGTTCAACCATAATGTCATTCAAACTTAACTTGTTACTTGTCATGATAAGACTATATACAAAATATGAAATAAATTGGATGAGGCATTACAAAAAAAAGTCTGGAAAACATAAAATTTCATAAAATTTTCTATGTCCAAGGGCCATGACTTCTGTAAAAATCGTTCAACAGTAACGTCATTGGAACTTAACTTGTAACTTGTCATGATAAGACTATATACCAAATATTAAATCAATTGGATGAGGCATTACAAAAAGTCCGGAAAACCAATGTGATTGACGGACAGACGGACGGAGTGCAAACCTAAGTCCCCTTAGGCATTTGCCGAAAGGGGACAAAAAAATTGGCAAGTGCAAAATTGTAGTATCATGTACTTTTTCAAGTAAGGATTTGGAAAATGCCTGCTTCTGGTTTTGTTCATTCAACAACTTGACAAAGCAAAGTCATTGAGAAGATCGAACGAAAATGGCTGCATAAATTTCACCACTTCAATAAAATCATTTTTGTGAGTTTTGGTAGTTTGGCAAACAAGTTAACACTGGCAAGAGATGATAAAATTGAAACACCTTTAATTGAAAAGAATGTAAACAGTTGCTATAAATGATTTAAGGGTTTAGAAACTTTGTTGATTTATTTCTAATCATTTTCCGACTGACTGACCTGATATCATCTAGTCAAAAATCTGTAAACCAACAAATTAAAAATATTGGCCTTAGCGTTTGAAACCTGAAATACCTACTATTGTTTGAAGTAAATCTGCAGGCTATAGTTGTTATTGAGGGATAATAGATTTACTGTTACCCAAATAAACTAGTGTTTTATTATACTGTATACTATAATGTATAATTTATAATCTTGTCTTTGAGAAAAGCCAATAGCACAGTCATGATTGTTGACTGTTCCCTGATTTTTAACTTACTCCAATAATTTATCCAGTCATTTGATTAGCCAGTGAGAACCAAAGAAGATAAAAAAACATGAATTTCATTTTGATGTTTCAAACATAATTACTGATGACCAATGGTGTATTCAACAGAATGTCTTATGAAAGTGAAATTGATATTTTAGTAGTAACATCACAATGCTATTTTTTTGTATGACGTCATAACTTATATCTGAGTTTACACTCATAACTATTCGTGAAATTGACCATGATTAAACAGAAATAATATGGCCTTGTGGAATAATTCATTAAAATGATAATCTTATATTTACTACAGAAAATAAATACTTAAGTTTAATAAACTATTCACATCCTGTTATGTTAACAGTCAGCAGGTATAGGAGGTTGTGCCCATCTTGTCAACTTCATGGGAACAGATACTATAGCAGCAATCACTACGGCCAGGAAGTTTTATGGATGTGATGTAGCAGGATTTTCTATTCCAGCTGCTGAACACAGGTTTGATTTTTGACATTTTCATGTTTTAAAACTTTCTCAAAGAGGTTGGATAGAGGAATATATTTATTTTAAACCTTATAGCTGTAATCTTAATTAAAATTTTGTGGATAGACTAGTGGATGTACTCATATTTGTGAATTTAAACCATTTTAGAAACTAGTAAGTTGAAATGAAGTCCTCACAAAAAGTGCTCACAAACACATATTAATAACATGTATATATAATAATGTTGAAAATGGAGATATTCATGAAGTAGGAAAATTATCGCTGAAAGGTTTCAAAGGGAGATGACCTGACTAATGAATTAAACAAATTTATTTCAAATTGGGTATCACTAAACAAGATCATTACCAGTTCAATTTCAGTTTGTAAATGTTATTGTGATTTTGAAAGATAGATAATAGTTTATGGGAAATGAAAAAGAGAAAATTCCTGATATGATACAAAAACAGTATAAAATCAGTATAGAAGGATAAAAAAAATAAGTAACTTCAAGCTTCCATTTCATTTAAGAAGTAAGCCTTGCAAAGTTCCATTAATATTCACTATGTAATTTTGAATACTGGTTAAACTTTAAACTGTTCTTTCATGACACTGAAGTAATTCAATGAGAAATATATTTTTGGAAGAAAGGTAAAAGGACTGGCTATTTGTGGGCATCATAATGTCCAGTGGTATGGATCATTTGTCAATATTCTAAAATAATGATTTATGTGTAAAATATTATCAACAGAAGTATAGCCTGGCTGGTAATTTTATGATTACTTGTACTTACCACAAGTACATACATAAAGTGAACCTACTGTTCAATTAATAGATTAAAAATGTTATGTATCTCTTGAAAAATGCTGTTCTTCAATGCATTTGTTGAGTAACTGTTCACTTGTACATGTACCAGTATTATCATACCATTTTAATTGCAAACATTTTTAAGTGATAAGTGTAATTGAAGAAATTTGGTACAAATTTTTGTGGTAAATTGCAGTACAATAACAACATGGGGAAGAGATGGTGAATATGAAGCATTTAAGAACATGCTGACCCAGTTCCCAACAGGGCTTGTTGCTTGTGTTAGTGATAGTTATGATATTTGGAAGGCATGTGAAAATGTTTGGGGAGAGCAACTCAAAGATTTGATTGTCAGTCGAGAGGGTAAAGGAGGATTAGTAGTCCGCCCTGACAGTGGTGATCCTCCAGAAATTGTTGTCAAGGTAACTTAAAGGGAAAGACCACCTTTACATTAAGTTGGGCTCTTATGATAATTCATACCCACATAAACAAAAATAAATGATCTTTAATGCGCTTTTATAAAATAGTCAAGGCTATGCAAAGTTCGAAATTCTTGAAATGGAAGGGGATAGCCATCTTGCAGAACTCTCCAATCTGAAGGAAGATCATAGCCAGATTTTATTGATTTTTACTGATAGCTTCCGATTGGCTCGTGACGTCACTAAGTCGGTTTGGTACTGATACAAGTACTGCAAATAATATGTAAACAAAGAATATTCCGTAAATATTTCTACGATCATGTTTATCTAATCACCAAAAACACGATGACTTGTCACGCTTACGATTGCACGAATGATAAAAGAGAGATGTTCTAAAAGTTTTTTTTACCAGCAACACGAACATTCTTCGGAAGTAGCCATATGAATTTCCTTACAAATACTACTCATCTGGCTGCAAATCATGTTGTTCATCGATGATGTCTGACGTTTGCTTATACATGTTGTGCTTTAATCTCTTCTTCTATTTATGTTGGGTTGAAATTATAGGGGAAAAGTCCCAAATTTGCGATTTCTTCGGACATTGTAATCAAGTACCTATTTACTTTCATTTTACAAACCGACTTCGTGACGTCACAGTTCAACCAGTCATGGTGACGCACATAGGCGCTGGAAATTCAAATTTCCTAATTATTAATCTTGATTTATTAATTAAGAAAAGGAAATGAATTTGTTTCAATTTAATTTTTATGAATTTTAAACAGATTACTTTTTATATTTGTGATGTTCACAACAACATGGTCTTCCCCTTTAAAATGAACTCATTTGATAAATAACCAAGAGTTCAGTTTTTAACAAAGATAAAACCATCTTTCAGGAAGAATATTTGAAGATATAATCTTTAGTGAATATGGCCTCACACATTAAGAAATGTAATGCAATAAGAAGTTTCTCTGGTAATTTCAGGTATATAACCAGCTGCCAGATTTTTACGTTGATAGGTCAAATTAGATGATCAGCATATTTTTTCCAAGTGAACTCATAGTTTTGTGTTGAAACAATTTTATTTTTCTCACATAATTTGATAATTTAAAAAAGTTGTTGTTGTTATAGGTTTTGAATATATTAGGTGAAAAATTTGGCACAACAATAAATACTAAAGGATTTAAAATGTTACCGTCCTACCTGAGAGTGATACAGGGTGATGGTATAAGCTACGAAACATTACGACAAATCTTAGAAAATATGAAAAAGCATAACTGGAGTGCTGAGAACCTTGCATTTGGTAGTGGTGGAGCCTTACTACAGAGGATGGATAGAGATACACAGAAATGTGCATTTAAGTGTAGTTATGCTGTCATTAATGGAAAGGAGGTAACTAAAATTTATTTGGTTGAATTTATTTTAATTTAAAATAATTTCAATTCATGTTATACATGTATAATTTGTTAAATATTTGTTTCCCCATCGTAAAGAGTTACTCTTCACTTTTATGTCTGTAATGGTATTATTATGACCCTCAGCAATCAAAGTTTGAGGGGTATATAAGGATCACCCTGTCTGTCTGTCAACATTTCTTGTTAGTGAAACTCTTCCTAAACTTCCAGGATTTTGATGTATTTATATGGGAAGGTTGGTAGGGGTGAATCGATACTCAGAGGTACATATATTTTTCCATTTTTGGTACTCAATGCAACTTGCTGCATTTCCAATTCGATACATGCTTGGGACCACAAGTCATTATTTTAGGTAGTTCCCCATGAGAAATCTTCCAGCACAGAGGTTAGAATTAAGTTCATTAACAAAATGCTGACCTCGTTTGGAAGGTCTTTATTTGAAATAAATAAATTTTCAAGTTTCTATATGTAGGTAGTCTTCTCCATAAAATCACAAAAAAAAACATGAAATAATGCAATGAAAATCAGTAAGTATAGTTTAAATCACAAAATGTAAAAAATTATTATATTGAAAGTACATGTAATAGTATTGTTTGGAAGTAAACAATATGTATCTTATCATGAGGTAACTGTATTGTTTCAGCCCTAAAGGTTAGATATAATATGTAGATGTGCATGAAGGAATATAATTACTATTGGACGGTTCCAAAGGGAGATAATGAAAGGTTTTACATTTTAAAACCTCGAAAGTACAACCCCTTCTATACCGTTCAAAGGATTTTGATGAAATTTTATTGGAAGGTTGGGCGTCATATGTTAAGGTGTATAAAGAAATATAATAACTCTTGCATGACTTCATAGGGAAAAAATCCAACAAGTGTTTTACAATTTAGTCCTTTTGAAGCAGGATGTATTATTTTATTTGTGCACTGGCTCGAAGTTTTCCTTCTTATGTGTAAATCACATAAAATACCTTCCATTTCAGTATGTTTGGCTACATCAAGTTAATATATTGATGCTCATCCACCAGCTTCTTGGGGTGTTTGTTAGAAATTTATTTTTTTTATTTTTCAGAAACTTTAAAATTGAATAAATTCATTGTTGAGTAAGGTAAAATATTCTGTAATACTGTAAAACATGCAAACTACAGTAAAACCTGTCTAAACAGAACCCTGAAAAATCCAAAAATCTTTCTAAACCAGACATTTTCAGGTCCTTTAATATCAGTTTAAACGTATTTTAAACTTAGGTAAACTGAACACCTGTCTGAAGTGAACAAATTCTTAAGTCCAAAATGGATTTGGTTTAGAATTTAAATTTCATATCAAATACACTATGCTTTGTCACCAATTTAAACATTTGTTATGACAGGCTATTGTCATTACATATAAGAAGTGACATGAAGGATACTGACATGAAACAAGAGGCTCCCGTGAGCCTGAATCGCTCACCTAGTTCAATTTTTGCCTTTCAAAGGCAATAATACTAACAAGAAGTTGTCCAACAATTTTGACTCCATGAAGACTTTGGTAGGACTTATCATGAAGATCATTTCATCAATCTGAAGTTTCATTCTATCTATTATAGTTTTCAAGATATTGACTGAAAACTGCAAAATGTATTTTTTGCCTTTCAAGGGCAATAACTTTTATACGGAGTCGTCTGCCAACTTTGATCTCTCAAGACTTTTGTAGGCCTAATAATAAGAATCATTTCAGCAATTGAAAGTTTCATTCTATCTATCATAGTTTTCAAGGTATAGGCTGAAAACTGTAAAAAAAAAAATGTCATTTTTCACCTCTCAAGGGCACTAACCCTTACATGGAGTCATCTGACAAATTTGATCCCTGAAGACTTTTGTAGGCCTTATAATAAGAATATTTCAGCAATTGAAAGATATTGGCCGAACCAAATGGTTTTGGAGATATATGCAAAAATCTGCTGTCTGACCCCTATGTTCTATTTATAGTAAAAGTGGCCATGTTTTTTAACCGATCAAAAATCCAATCAGTCATTTTTAAGGATACACTAAAAAAACAAAAATACCAACATTCATGTATTCTGTATAGTAGTTTTTGAGAAGATTTTGGAAAGTAATAACATCAAAAACAACAAAAAAAACGTCCAAAAAGGGCAATAACTCCAACATGGATCAACAGATTTCTACCAAAATTTGACCACAGATAGATCTCATCATGCTAAATACTTTTATCCCAAGTCAGAATTTGGCTAAACCTAACGGTTTTTGGAGATATTTGCTAAAATCTGCTGTCAGACCCCTATGTTTTATTTTTAGTTACGGCGGCCATGTTTTTTAATTGATCAAAAATCAAAACGGTCATTTTTTGCAGGATACTCAAGGAACAATCAGTGTAAGTTTCATGCAAATCTATTCAGTAGTTTCAGAGAAGAAGATGTTTGAAAAATTGATAACAACGACGACAAAGGACGCTAAGTGATGGCAATAACTCATTTGGCCTATGGCCAGGTGAGCTAAAAAATTCAGGATAAATGTTTGAAAAATTTAAATGAGGCAGGCATGGTGAGAATCTACAGATTAAATTGAAGTGGCCATATTTATTTCTTAATTTCATTATACCAGTATGAACATTTTATTTTAAGAATAAATACATTTCCATGGTTGATGGCCAATTTTATAATGTTAACAAATGATTAAATTCATTTAACAGTTTGCGAGATGAAAAAAAGTTTTGGTTAGTGTAGTATCTGTTTTAAGGCGAAGCAGCAGAATTTTAGCAGAAAATTTAGGTGAATCCAGTAAGAATATTCACTGATATCCTATTTACAGTTCATAAACTGATCTGTGTAAATATAATTGGAATCCATCATCAATCAGTTTCATCATACTGAAAATCAGTGATCACCTTCGTTTTAGTCCATGTTATACCAGATCTGTTCATATATTTTATGGAATGGTTTGTTTTGTTGTTTTTTTTTTATTTCACAACAATTTATTAAATTCTATAGATTTAGACTAATTTAATTACTTTTCTTACATATTTGTTAATTTAAAATGAAATAAATTATCAGACTTTTCAAAACTTGTTGACACATTATCAGACATTCAGACCAGCAGCTTGGAAGTTTATGTCAGACTGAAAACAAATCTGCCAATCAGATATGTTTGTATTTTCAACTTGGATTGCCCGCCATAACTTATTCACTAGTCTTAAGAAGGTCACACCTGTTTAAACTATTGAAGTTGATGATTGGTTAAAGAAAATATCTATGGCCAATCACAACTCTTGTTACATATAGTTATTGGGAAGAAGCAGAAGTTCCCTGAGCAGAGTTTCTTGTCACATCTGTTGTACTGAATACATAACTTTTTACTCAAATAAAATTTTTAAAAAACCTATAAAACCACAAAACTAAACTTATTGTTAAACATTTCATTAAAGCGGAATTAAACAGTATATTGTTGGACCTTACTGATAGATAATTAACTAAACATTTGATCCGACACAATCATGGAATTTTATCGGACCTTCCCGAATAGTGCAAGTCAGGACCGATAAACAAGCAGTTTTGCAAGATGTCTGAAATAATGTGAATTTGATATTTTGAATACAAAGTAAAAGTGCAATACTGTGAAAGTACTATTTTTCATGAGTAGACCAAACCACGAAATTCGGTTCCCAATGAAGAGGAAAATCCCATTGATGTGTATACTAAAAACCTCAAAACCACAAATGCAAGAATCCACAAACTTTTGTTTCTTCCCAAATCCACAAAAATGGGTACTGACGAATTAAAGTACTTTTACAGTAGTCCTTTTTCATATTTACGGAATGCAAGCCATTTTAGCAAGTTTTTCATAGGGATGTAACCCACCAACATAGGACAACCTGGTTGGTGGTCTCTTTGGGAAAGGAAGAATAGGAAACATTTTTCTTTGAAATTTAAACTAATTTATCATGGGTAAGTACCTAAATGGTATAAAATAAATTATTTTAAAGTATCCAAGTACTTACTACAGCACTAATAAATCAAATGTTTAAACTTGAATTCTACTGCTGTCCATTGCTCCAATTGGTCAGTAAACCAGTCTGTCGGATTGGAGAATTACCTCCCTATGCTTAAAGTTTTAAATAATGAAGTCAAAGTCGGCAATATGAAATTAGTCTATTGTATTTCTTATCAAAATTCTGAAGTTTAAATGAATTGATCATCCATTATTTTACATAACAATCAGTCATTAATTACCAATCAATCAGCAATCAATCAGCAATCAGTCATTAATTACCAATCAATCAGCAATCAGTCATTAATTACCAATCCTTCTGCAATCAATCAGCAATCAGTCATTAGTTACCAATCCTTCTGCAATCAATCAGCAATCAGTCATCCATCTGTTGATTAGTTGTGCTGATCAGTTCAGGGACTGTTTTCCTTTTCCAAAACATTAAGATGACGACAATTCTGAGCTTAGTTGTATAACAAATTATTTTCCTTACAGGTAAATGTTTTCAAACAACCTATCACTGATCTAGGTAAAAAAAGTAAAAAGGGACGTTTATCATTAGAGTGTGATAATGGAAAATACAGAACTATGGAAGAAGGCAAAGGAGACCCAAAAAAGGTAAAGTATATATACTTATGAATAAGGAGTACCCGTATCTGACAGTTTAAACTGGTTTTGGCTTAAAACCAGTTGTATTAATTCATGATCTTATCCATATCTATCAGCAGTTAATATTCATGAGTTTATTGCTGTGTCCTGCTTTTCTGTTCCTTTATAGGTCTACATCATACAATAACATGAAAATGCTTTGCAAATATTTGTTTAATTTTATGTATTTCCATTATCACTGTAACATTTTCTTTTCATGGAAGTGTTTTTGTCTTCAACTACATATTTCCAGTTGAACTTTAATATGACGAAGTCAGAATAAATTCCTTTTTTTTCTTTGTAGGATTTGTTAATCACAGTGTTTGAAAATGGTAAATTGTTGAAAGACTATACATTTGATGAAATAAGAGACAATGCTGAATTGCAGTTAGTCAAGGACAGAAAGAACTCCTCCTAGTTTATATTGGTTCCTAGTTGTATCAGAGACTGGTTCCTTTTAGTGTATGCAATCCCTCCATAGGACCACAGAGATTTCCATACTGCCTGATTATACATGTCATTTACATCATGGATTTTAATTTTTTTTTAATTTTTTGTTTTTTTTTTATTGTTATTTCAGTAGAAGTCCCTTTTATTACTTACCTCAATTCATTGAAACTATGTTATTTAGAGTGAATGATAAATCTGATTTTTTTTATTTCATAAAGTGCCAAAAAGTAATGATATTGGGCAAATAGCAAAATAAGAATAAAATCATTAGGGTCATTAAAACACTCTATTATAATACCCCGAGAACCAAGGTCAAGGATAAAGATAACTGTAATTTACAATGTAGACATGAAGTTGTAAGGAAAAGAATTTAAAGTTTGAATTTGTCAAAAGTTTTATTATATACTGTATTCATATTTTTTAAGGCCACAAAAATAATTTGTGTGCTCATATTATGGTATGCTGCTGACGATGTGGTCCATGTCGCTATCAGTAGACACTTAGTTATCCTTGGAAAACTTAAGTATTGGTTGATCTTTATGAAATTTTATAACAAGGTTCCTAACCACAAAAAGGTTTGTATTGATTTAGGGAGTTATGGCCCCAATCGTTTTAGATTTATGGGCCAAAAAAGGGGCGAAAACAAGCATTTCTATGAATTTAACTATATAACTTCAGTAAAAGAATGGGAGCATCTATAATATTGTTCACAATAATCTACATCACAATAGTTAGACTGGGATTGATTTTGGGAGTTAAGATTTGAACATTTCAGAAATTAGGGGTCAGAAACATGCATTTTTCTGATGTCCAGACAATAACTTAAGTTAAAGTGAATGGATCTAATATAAATTTTACTGCAAGGTGCCGTACCACAAAAGGAAGACTGGGGTAAGTATTTGGGGTTGTGATATGACCCAAGTTAGAATAAGTGACCAGAAACTCAAGGTGCAAAGGGTTTGACCGCTGTGGTGGTATCAAGCTGCCTAGGAAGTATTTTATTATATTTTTGTGAAATGAATGAATTAGCACTTTGAACCCCAACAATATTATAGTGAAATAAGTAGACATGATAATTTATACTCTATGCCTATCAATTCCAATACAAAACTTAAAGGCTTATTGGGCAGTGAGGATCCATGTAATGGGATGTGTCAAAACAATTCCATTAGAGTATGTTTAACAGTTCAGATATATATGTCAAGTTTTCAATTGTACTTTAAAAGTACTGATGTTTTACAGAAAGAAAGTTGTTATTCTCATTGCACAGTTTTTGTTTTTGTCACATATTTATTTTTATGCATATTTTGTGTATAGATTTTTTTCTATGAATTTATATTTATATATAAAGTTATTATAATATTTAAATTGCACAGTTTTGTACTACAGTACCACAGGCCTGTTAGTAAGGGGGACATTCCCTTATTGTAAAGGCTTTGTTTTGATGCTTTATACATCCCTTGTCATTGTAGTTTCTTTATTCCATTTTTTATTTAACCTGAATGTTATCATTCAAATTCAAATTGTCCCATTGTTGGTAGTAAAGTAAAATTAGCATGCTTTTTATATTGTTTAGTGCTAGAACTTATTTTATGAGGCAGCTGAATCCAAATTAATCTTTGTTAAGGGAATGTAGTTGATGAGTGGTTCAAGTCCAGCAAGTGACAAGGTTTCCTGAGACCAGCATTTTATCCATTATTTAATTGGAATTTCAAAATTTCACATAACTTGCCAGTGATGCGAGGTCTGAATTAGTACACCAAGTTTTAGATACATACCTTTACCATTACATATTTTTTTGTTGAATAAAGTGGTCTTGAGTTATGAGGAATTTTATTTTACATATTAAACAATACTTCATTTTTTTTTCAAGAGGTTATCAATATATTTTTTTTTTTTTATTTTCTCTTTTTTTTTTCTTTTCTTTTCTTTTTTTTGCTATTAGTAACTAGGATTAATTTCATATTTAAGTATTTTACCTCTCCCATTTTGATGACTTACTTGTCATAGCTTACCCAATACAAAGTGGTGTACTTTTAAAAATAATGAAACTCCTTGGATCTATTTAAAATTATAGAACTTAACAAAATTTCCATTTTCTATATAAATGGAATGCAATTAAATTGAGCATATATTTTGGTTGGAAGGATCAACATACTGATTTCCCATATGTCAAACCACATGGTTCTTGCCAAATTCACAAAGTCTCCCACATTTCATGTCATACTGGAACAAGAACTCACTCTCTTTGTGTCTTTTACAACCTAACAATACACGAAGATCTTACTTCTATTAATGATGATTTATCTATTTCATGACATTAGCTTTTATTATGGTTTTTTTCTTTATCAGTGTCCACACAAGTGCTAGTAACTAGAATTTAATAAATAACTTTTTTTGTTTCACTTCTAGTATAAAATACAGCTAGGTACTTAATTTTCATGGGTGAATTACTCTTAGGTAGAAAAACTACATTCTGAACGAGTTTAATGTTTAGAAGTACAGGTAATAGCAATAGTTAGCAATAATATCAAATGTTGTCAGGTAAAAAGTTTTTTTTATAAAGTGAAAACAATAGAAGCTCTAGGATACATTGTAGTGTCATTGAATTAGATTAAACATACATTAGCCTGTTGTAGACTATTTTCTCAGTTGCCCTCTGAATTGCCTCTCTTATTTCTGTTATGCTAGTCAAAGGTATGCAATTCAAATTTGGCTGATAAATACATGTATTTCTGTAGGAGTGGTTTGATTTGTAACTAAAGATATGCAATTCAGATTGAATTTTTAGGATGTGGTTGATTAATACATGTGTTCCCATAGAAGTGGTTAATCTTTTGGATTGTGACCAAAGTTTCTTTAAATATCACTCATTGTGACATGATAGGTATAGTTCAATTTCCAAATCAGAAAAAAGTATTAAAATATATTTATTTATAAAATACATGTATCAACAAAATTGGCATCCATCAACAAAAAATTGATTATGACCTATTAACAAGAAAGACTTCAAAATATAACAATATCACCTGAAAACATACCTTTGTTCTTCCATAACATGATAACAATACCTTTAAAAATCCTTCAATTTATAATATATACTTCAATAACCATTTAAATGTCACACCGATCCTCTGTGTTCCTTCATTAAAGAAAAATACTTGGGAATGAAAGGAGACACACCCCATCTTTATCAGCATTATCATTCTCTCAGTAATGACATTAGTAACTACTGTTTAAAGGAACAGCTTAGATCAAGATAACTCATGCATGTCCATACTAACACTGTATATGAGGTTCACACAAGGCAGTTATGTAGTGTTTCATGACATAAAATGTACGAGTGTCATCCTGTAAAACCTGAATTGTGCACTTTATGTGTTTCTGTTCCTATAGTGAAATATAAACTGAATGCTAAAGCATAAGTTGCAAGTCCTACTAGAATTCCTAAAATAACGAATATTTTGGCTTTTTTAGCATGATGTTTAGATGCTACTTCATCTCCTAGTTGCCATGCATCATTTGCTTTCACTGAAAAAGAAACAAGAACATTAGGTCAATTAGATTGCACCTATATACTTATGTACATTAAATATTTGTGTTGTCACTTTGTTGGTAATTCTTATTGTTAACCAAAACCACACTTTAAACAGAAAATTGAATTCCTATTGACTAATAAAATTACCTCCGAAATAATAGCCCAGTAATCCAAATATGCAATTACATAGTAGTGTTACAAAACAGGAAGTCACAACGAAATTTTTAGGCTTCTTCCTATCATCTGGCTGTGTGACTACAGGAGCTCCAGGTTGAGTAACAATGACATCAAATGATGATGCATTATATTGAGCAATTCCATTTGAGGATTTGTCAATGTTAACATGAACTTCTTCATGTGCTATTGTAGCAGGCGGTGGGTCTCCGGCTTTTGACATTATCTAGAAAGTAAAATACAGTTTTTACGTATTAAATGTAATTAGTGTTTTAGTAAGAATCAGGCAAAATTGGACTAATCAGAAACATGCATCTCAAAACCCTACCAATCTGACAATGACGTATCACCCAAGGATACTTTCTCTATTTGAAAATACCATTATTCAATCACTGCATCACTGGCTTTGCTCAGAATTTTTTTTCAATGGAATGTTAGAAAAATGAGGTTTTTGATAAAGTTATCTGCCTTTGAAATGTTCATTTTCAGTGCATTTCAATGAAATTGTAACTCAATTTGCCAAAACAATACGGAAAATATTGTCTTTTCCTTAATTCTGATGGTGCAAATTACACTATCAAAATAATCAGTTTTTTGTTTGTTTTTTTTTCATACCATGCTTCACCCACTACCTGATTCTTACAGGGATTGGCACTTAATCGTCACATCCCCTTCTGCAGTCAATTTTTTTGTTTTAATCAGTTAAGCCATGTAAGAGATATTGCCCTTTTTCGACATTTTTTTACTCCTTAATGTCTTCTGCCAACAGTCTTCTCCACTGACATTATTTGACTAATTGGAACCAAATTTGTATGAATATTCATTAGTGTATTGTGAATAGAACTGTTGTGGGTATATTTGATCCGTCGAGAAACATTGCAACAGTTACTAAAAATAGAACATAGAGGTCAGACATGGTTTTTTCGTATATATCTAAAACTGTTAGGTTTAGCCAAATTCCGACATAAGGTGGAACTGTCCCGCATAATGAGATTTATCTCTAACCAAATTTTACTTTTAATCTGTTAACCCATGTCGGGAGTTTTTGTCCAGTTTCTACGTTTCATCCCCATTTTATTGTTATTTATTTCAAAAATCTTCTCCTCTGAAACTACCAGACCAATTAGAACCAAACTGCATAGATCTGATGTGGGGATTTTTGATCCATCGAAAAACATGGCCACTGTTACTTAAAAAAGAACAAAGGAGTCAGAATTTTTTCTTACAAATGTCTACAAAGGTCTACAAAAGTCTACAAGGGATCAAAGTTGTCGAATGACTCATTATTAGAGTTATTGCCCTTGAAGAACAAAATGTTTTAACAGTTTTCAGCCAAACTCTTGAAAACTATAGTAGATAGAAAGAAACATTCAATAGATGAAATGATCTCTATAAATCATAACAAAGTCTTATTTGATTCAAAATTGCCAGACAACTCCTTGTTCGCGTTATTGCCCTTGAAAGGGGAAAAAATGTACAGGTGAGCAATGCAGGTTCCTGGAAGCCTCTTGTTTGAATTCCCGAACCGCGATGCCTGTTGTCGAAAGAAGATGAACATACATGATACAACGATAAATAAATTTACTGGAGACAAGGGGTAAGAATAGTGTCTACTTTCAATATATTACAAATGTACGATGCTCTATTCAGTAATTAGTATTTCGGTTTCTAGCTATATCATTTATCCTAATATATTTTTACTTACCAAATCAGTGATTGATTGCTATAATCAAAATACGTAGGTATATAACTGCGTATAAGAATATGACACATACAGATATACAATATTGTTATTTTCTTTCTTAAAACCTATTTTGAATCTTTACCTGTCATTTCACCTGTTGACGTCATGAAGGTGAATCAGCTACATAAAGGGGTATAATCAATGCACGGTCCATTTAAACTTCAATCTGTAAACAAGATTGGCTCATTACCTAATACCATAAAAATAAACCAAAATATGCATTAAAACAAATATGAGCTTAGCTGTGTGTACAGAACAGAAATCGTACATAATTTTTGAAATAGTAAATAAAAATAGTAATAACCAGACTGAATAAATTGGGCAAAGGAAACCCTGCTCCACTCTGAATTTCAGTTATGTTTCTTACCGGCTCCATGCACATTGACATATGATATCCAATCTTCCCTAAATGCATAATGAATATATCTACTGATTAGTCCGGACGAGATGTTATGACAAACGAACGACTGCAAAGACTGGGTGAAATTAGCAGATGGTCTGTTGTGCATACCACACACTAACACTTGGAGTTTCCTAGTGCTGTTCTGTAAGCAAAATGTTTTTATTCTGATCACCTCTTGATGTTCACGTAGCAACCATATATAACATTTGAAACAGTGAAATACAGAATTTCTGAAAAAAAATTCTCTATTGCGTTCCCTTATTTTTTTCCTTTTTCGAAACTCATAACCAACTTAAAGTTTTTGGATATGAAATTTATGAATACAAAATAAGGCATGATACTTGAGTAAACAATTATATAACTATTGGAGGGAAAAACACCTAGAGTAAAAACTAAACAAAAATAAGTGAATCTCTAAAACTAATAATTATTCCACCAGATCGTCTGTTATTGATTTCTTTTTTCAGTTTTTCATTTTAAACCTATATCATGGAAGTTCTATTGTATCTAAATTATCAGTTTTTATCTCAACAAAACGGAAAATATCATATTTAAATTAATGTGAAATTGGAAATATGTTTTATTTTACCAATCTTGATTTCAAATTTTACTCTAGAGGTAAATCTCCAGAAAGTAAACTTTGACTTGATTCAAAGGATTGTTTGACTGTGTAATTTTCAATAGTCTTTTTTTTTTTTTTTTTTTTTTTTTTTTTTTCAAGTGAATTTTGAATAGTTTCTAGTTTTTCAAGTGAATTTTCAAAAAGCTTTGAATTAAGATAAAATTTGTTGTAACGATCATTTTTTTCCCTTTTCGATCTGTCAGTGCGCCCTCCCGCTCTTCAATCCCTGTATCCGCCCATGATTCCATATAATACAGATCGTTATTGAACAATAAATCTCGTATTTCAGTGTTGATTTTGGTGAAAAACAAGAGCTGTATATGCATGTCTTGTCCATATATTTGTCAGCACACAAGTTATTTAAATATAAACATAGTCTGTTTTTAGTATGGGTTTCAAATCTTTACCAAAAGATAGCATATTCCGCTGGAAAACGTTTAAGTAGAATGTATAAAAAAAATACAATTACGGTACTTAGAAGAGGTACTATCGTTGAAAGCGAGGCATGAACTGCGTTTGTAACGAAGATGATTTAGAGTTATTCCCCGTTTAACACTGCGTAGATATTGGAGACAATATTTTAGATACATTTATTTTTCATCATATTGATTTGCAAGGAAGAAGATTAAGAGTTATCCCCCGTTTAATACTTAACACATTAGGGGACGATCATTTTATATGTATTTATTTTTTTTTTTGTCTTTGTGTAAATCTGACTTATAATCATACGCATATTCAAAGATATTTGAGGGTGATCATTTTTTGTACATACTTACAAATTATTGAATATATGTCGAATATGCTCTTATCAGTTGCTTTTCATTCACATTAATTTAAAGTATGCTTTTGTTAAATGAAAGCTTGTTTTTTTTTACGAGATGTTGGTGAAAAGTTCAATAATTTCCAATATGTATGGCTACGAAGATTGCTAACGATTGTTCATACTCTGGTGGGCAAGGAATAGCAGTTTCCAATTCGTTTCCCTTTCACTTCAACTTCCCACCCTACATCGGTAAAAACCTATTTTTCCAATTCCTGCACTTTTTCTCCCGATTCCCATACTCAATATCCCCGCTTCGCACCCTTACCACCGTTTTTTTTTCTTCACAAAATCAAAGAGTAATCAAGGGAACCAATGTTATAGCGGTAATCAAAAAAATGTAATTCAGGGACAAAGACCAGACATGGAAAACAGACATACACAACAAAGAAAATAAAGTAACAAAAGTCATGCAAACAAAGTAACAAAAGCAAATGAGCAACTCGGACTCCACTAAAAACTGGGAGCATGGACCAGGTGCACCGGTAGGGTAAGCGTCCTCTGCTTTTCTAGAAACACCAGCCGAGTTGCTCATAAAAAGTAAAGTCCGGGGTAGACGAAAGAGAAAAGGAAAACTATGACACGTTGAACAAATCAGTTTTCTTGGCGCAGTTGGATACACCGTAGCGATCCATTAGTTCATAGTGGCGACCATAAAACTTCTGTAGTGACGACTTCAATCTTGTAGCAACATAACCCTGTTCCAAAAGTCTGTTTGTTAGAATTCTAGCGCGATACAAGAAGTCTGCGTATAGTTTCGGCAAGCTCTGACATAACATTTGAGCTGTAATATGAACACTCCATACGCAGGTGCTGAGGAGATGTTGCCACAGATGGAAGAAAGTTGACAATTCTGAATGAAAAGTAATCACGTTTGTCGTAAAGTTTGGTGAATCGTTTTCCTTTACCATCGATTTCTAAGTGTAGGTCAAGATATGAGGCTGACCTCACAGTGTCTGTAGTATCCTTTATCTCAAGTTCTTTGTGGTAGATGCGATGTATTAAATCCCCGAAATTAGGATTGTTTAAAGATAATACGTCATCTTTATAGCAGAAACTGATATTAAAGGATCTAGCTAAATGATAGTCTTTCTTTCGGGTTAGATCAGCTATAAAGTCAGCCTCATAAGAGTGAAGGAATAGGTCAGCAAGTAGAGGAGCACAATTTGTTCCTATTGGAATTTCGACCGTTTGTTGAAAAATGCCTCCACCACACTGGACAAATACGTTGTCCAGTATTCTGTTAACATCTTCTGTATATTTGGAAGGTGATTTAGAATTTTTTTTTTTACAAAGTATGAGGAATCTCTACCAAGAACTATATATTTGTACCATCTTTTTAGGAAAAACAACGATGTATAATGTTTTTAAGTCGGGATTTTAACTGAGTATGGGAAATAGAAGTATACAGTGTTGAAAAATCATAGGTTTTAATGCTATTATATTCTGATAATATTCTGACTGTCTCCGAAAGATCTTTCGAATTTTTCAGGATCCACATTGAATTAATACCACTACGGGAGTAACAAGTGTTGTGATAGGATTGCAGACCCTCTTTGACAGTTGTGAGTATAGAAGTTAAAAGTTTAGAAAAAGGTTTGGTGGTACATTTTGCAGATCCAGCTATGTAACGTTGTTTGTATGGATTCTTGTGGAATCCAGTACATAGATGGTAAATCACAATCATCGTCCTTGGTAGAGAGACCAAAAGAGGATAGCACAGATTTATGGTTTTCCACAATCTCTTCTTTGGATAGTATTGTAGCCTTCTAGGTCTTATCACTGCTATTATTTTCTTCGTCTACCTCTGGTAATAAACATTGGATGTACAACCTTTTGCAGAAAAAAACAATGTTGTTTTGGGCTTTGTCTGCTGATACGACAACATATTTGTCATGTTTAGTAGACAATGTTTTTGCTACATCGGGGTCTTAGAAAACTGATGCAGCATTGGCACTTATTGATCAAAATGACATGTAGCACCAAATTTGTCTGTGTTTAATCACTTTTTCCATACCATTCTTCTCTTCGTGGAAAAATATATTTATTAATTTGTAAAGAAATAAAAAAATGAAAAAAAAAAAACACTTTTAAAATAAAATCGCATAATAGGATTATTGGCAACACATGAGCACATAATGAATTTCTACTGAAAATGATCATCATGGCAAGTAGGAAATACATTTTATTTTCAAGTCAAATTCTGACCTGGAAACATATTTAACTTTATTCATAATCCGGTCATAAGTTTTAATACCGTACTTTCAATATGGTTGATGACGGAACTCGTCTTAGTAATTATACGTCCAAATTGAAAGGGAAAAAAAATAACTAGATGGCATTCATTTCCCATCTTGAAAGAATTGAATTATTATCTACTATAAGTTTTATGATATAAATATGGTCTTGAAGGTTCCTCCATTGAATTCAGTGTGATTTTGTGACACAATTCAGTAAAATGCTGTATGAAATCCATATTTTATCAGTTATATCATTGACTCTCCTTCCCCAGTCAATGTATTCCTTTTTTGTTCTATTTGTTTGCGTACCCTCGCTTAAAGTGAGCTTCTTAAGAAGTAACATCAACGAGTTTAAATATACTTTTATTCTAAAATAGGTATAATCAAGGGAACCAAGATTCTAGCGGAAATAAAAAAAAAATGTTAGCTAGGGACAAAGACCAGACATGGAAAACCGAAACAAATAACAAAGAACATAGAATAACCAAAATAATACATACGAAATTACAAAAGAAAACGAGTAACTCGTGACTCCACTAAACATATGTAATGTATCATGCCCTCACGGACCCGTCATCATATGGACAATGGACAATTAAAGTTCTTCTCTCCCTCTTCTTCTTCTTTGATCTCAAAAACTAATTAACTATTAAAATCTATTCTTTAAACGGTTTTTGACATGTCAAATCATATACGTTACTGAATATAAAGCACAGAATCCAATTCACTTACACTAGGAATAGTGGAATGAGCAACGAAGGATTTATATATTTAACTCCTTGGAACAAGTCGTCAAGGCTTTTTTTACTATAATTACTATTATTAAAAACCATGTCCAATACCGTTTTTGGGCAGTTCATTTATATTGCATTATTGCATAATTGAACTATTAGTTAGCTGAACATGATAATTTCAACCCCTATTTCGCCCCAAAGTATAAAACCTGTTTATTTTTGTTTTGATACGGAAAATAGGTTACAAGAAGTTATGACGCATGTCACTTATTTTTAGATACACCGTATTAGGATTGTGATTATGACGTTCTGAGATTCTATTGGCTGTACGCCTGAATTAATTATCGACCGATTGTGACGTAAGAGGTTTTTAGTAAGAGTTCAGACAACAAGCGTAGCCATTACAGCTGACAACAAGCAGAAGGAAAGGTGGATAAAGTAAGAACGTAGTTCCTGAAAGTGGCTAAATCTCGAGAAGAAAAGTGGGGAACTTACCGTTAAATAGTACATACATTTCTCAAGAAGTTGTTGGGAAAGAAGTTTCGATTATTGGAAATATAAACCAGTCATTTTCGACAGCTGTTACGTGAAATCAAGTGACAAAGGAAAGTGGTAGGATATAACATTTTAATTTTGTTTGTGACTTTAAAATTTGAGAATGAAAATTGAACTTAGAAGTGCAGTTGATTTTCTGGCAAATTTTATCAGGGCTTCGAAGTATGTAACGGATGAACAACTTAACAACTTTAGAGCAACACTACTTAATTTGTTACAACAGAAATATGAGAACCACTGGTTTCCAGAAAAGCCCTGCAAAGGGAGTGGGTATAGGTGCCTTAGGTTGAACCATAATATGGACCCAACAATCAGGGATGCAGGTTTATCATGTGGACTTAATCAGAAAGCTCTAGAACAATTACTACCAAAGGAATTGACAATGTGGGTAGATCCTAAAGAAGTCTCGTATAGGTTGGGTGAAAATGGTAGCATAGGAGTAATTTTTGATGGAACCGTCCGAATCCAGTCTTTTTTCTCAGATTTTGCCAGTCCTGCCTCTAACAACAGATCAATGCAGCAATCTTGTAAAGGAAAAGTGTTCATCTCAAGAGACAATTTCCAGCAAATAGCAACATTGGTTCAGGGTTGATGGAATTTAATGACTTAAATTTCAAAGTGTTCAAATTTCAGTATTTCCGATCACGACCTCATTTATCTCTATGGACTGCGAAAATGGGAACAAAAACTAATGATTTGTGATGTTATTATGAATGGGACTAATTATTGTGAATGTGTACTTTCTGAATATTTTGAGAAAATGGTTGTTGAAATGGTAGTGCTAGGGAGTGTGATGTTTTTTTTTAGATCAAAATGTTTACCTCAAAACACAATTTTTATGATATGTCATTTAATGATATTGATATTTTGATCAATTGAAATGCCACAACCATTTAATGGGACTGAATGTGTACATTTTTCACAGTTACCATTTTAATTGTGCAAAGAAATGTCTTTCATTGAGTTGCATACATGTAATTTCATGTCCCTTTGATCTCGAAATCATTTTTCTTTGTTATTAATGTGTTATGTGTACAATGCGATGTTATGAAATGGCAAAGCATTTTGATACCTTGATTTAAGGTATTTATTTGTTTAAAAAATATTGTAAAAAAAACTTGAAAAAAAAATGAAAAAGAAGTGAATATTATATTAATTCAATATAAAATTTAGCAAATTTAACATGATTTCTTTTCTCTTAAGTAATTGAAAGCCTTGGTTCTCAAGCAAGAAAGGTTACTCATATAAGAGGGCTTGCTTTCACAAGTTAAATACATCAAATAACAAAGTTGATTTTCATAATATAAAGCAACAGATAGTTACATGTAAAAATAAAACAATTTTGATGATTTTATGTGTGTAACTTGTGAACTCCAGCCCCCTTCCTTGTATACATGTAGGAGAGTTTGTTTATCTAGTGTCATATTCACTGATTTGCACCTCATGAAGTGTCAAATTGCTTGGCAAATAAACAAAAAGTAAAACATTTAATAATTTTAGGACAACAATCCCAATTTTCAAAGCCATACAACTTAATAATTTCACATCCAGTTTTTGATTCTATAAAATGTTGGAGTTATTCAGATGAAAGAATATATATTTTGTCTGAAGCACTGTGAATTTATAATTAAGGAACATGAAAAACTCACCTAATTTTTTTGTCATTTAACGATTGATTCCTGATCAGCAAATGTTCTGGTACTAGGTTCAAAAGACTTGAAAAAATGATCAAATTTTAAAGGTTGGACAATCTTGTTTGCTTTTTACTTGGATCTCTGCTTGAGGAAGGTAAATACACAAATCACAATACATAGTCTTTCTCCATTATATAGGCTGCACTGTGTCTAAAGTATGTACAGTATGAAGTCTTTCTCTGAGAACAAGGATAACATTAGTTGATTGAAAAATGAATTGTGTAGGTTCATCCACAATGCAAAATGTATTTCTTTCTACATTTAGAAGATAAAAAAACTTAAATAATGAAAATTTTATTAAACTACAGGGAAATTTTAGCACACTTTAGGGCCCTCAAGGACTTCATATTCAAAATATAGGTGTATTTTAAAATACACACCTGAATTTTCATACATCAAATTTATAGTAAATGACAGCTCATACTTGCTGTTAATTAGTGTCATGCTAGAAACAGTAAATGAGAAATGAAACCATTACAGCTTAACATAGGTCAACCAGAAGTAAAAATAGCTGTAGTACCTGGGTATATGAATAAATGGGAACAAAGAAGTGAAATTTTGCAATGAAATAGTACATGTATCATACTATGTCAATGCAATCATTGATATAAAACAGTTGGGTTTAGTCACTTTAGTCCATGCTATTAAGTGGAGAAAAGATGACACCTTATATATTCTAGCCTTCAACAAAGATTGTTAACCCCAGCCCTCCTGAATGTCAACAGATTTGTAAATGAAAAAAAAAATCCAAAGATAATACATGAACTGAAATTCTTTGAGCAAATTTACAAGAACGTCCATTATGAGCAGTTACATGACATCGAAAAGGCATCATGCAATTCTTACCAGAAAAAGTTGCATCATGAAGAGCATCTTCCAAAATACTAGTACATTTTTTTCATTTTCCTCCTCCCTTAAATTAGGAATACCATTTCTTTTAAGTGTACTCAGTCAATTAAATTCGCTGTCCGTTGCTTAAGGGTATGTGTATCGTTAAATAGAACAGAAAATGATAAGCTCATTGTATATAGAATCGAAATGTGAAAATCCTTAATATGTCACCCGTGTGGCGAGGTCAGGTGGGTAGCACCGGTGATAGACCACTTTTATTTGCAAACGGTACAAAATATGGGGAAATGGGAGCGAATAATAGCATAGAACTCCTTAAATATATTTCTTATTGGAACCTCCTTTTAAAAACTAACGGATCCGCCCTTCCTAGAACCAATTGCCGTCTTGTTAAAGAAACGCCGTACCCGTTACAAGTCAAATTAGACTTGCTGTAGGCTTACTAAGATATTTTTATTGTATAAATCTCCAGTTCGCTACATATCCGTGTTAAGAAAATATGTTGTAGCAAGCCTTGGTAAACGTCATAAAAATTTAGTAACCTAGACCTAATTCAAGATTATTATCGGAATACAATGGCATTAAGACCTATGATTTTACCACTCTTTATACTTCTATTCCCCATATTCCGTAAAAACATGATCCCGACTCAAAAACAGACATCGTTATTATTCCAAAAAAGACGGTACACCTCGATACACATGTTGTTCTTGGTAGTGGTTCCTCATACTTTGTAAAAAAAAAAAAACAATTCCAAATTATCTTCCAAATATACCGAAAATGTTTTCCAAAAGACAACAAATTTGTCCATTGTGCTGGACGCGTTTTTCAACAAATGGTCGACATTCCAATGAGATGTCCAATTTTCCTCATGAACTCGTGGATCGCTACGGAGTATCCATCTGCACCATAAGAACTGATTTGTTCCACGTGTCATAGTTTTCCTTTCATTTTCGTCTACTCTGCAGTGAATTGATAGGGATTATAAGATTTGATAATGGGCAATTTTTAATTATCTTCAGAATTTCAATTGGCCATTCTTTAACATTCTTGGTAAAAGATTCTGATTTTAATAGGACAGTTTTAATAGGTGTACCTGGTCCATGCTCCCAGTTTTCAGTGGAGTCCGAGTTGCTTATTTACTTTTGTTGCTTTGTATGTATTATTTTGGTTATTTCATGTTCTTTGTTGTGTGTGTCTGTTTTCCATGTCTGGTCTTTGTCCCAGAATTAAATTATTTTGATTTCCGCAAGAATTTTGGTTCCCTTGATTATTCTTTCTATAGCATATGCCATGTAAACCAGACTTCTGACACACTGTTACAATATATATACTATATTAAGTTGATCTAATGTCAACAATTACATGAAATCTTCGAGGCGTGCTGATCCAGTAATTTTGAAACGGGCATGCATTTCATTCAGAAAAAGATGGAGATTTAAGAAATAAATCACGGAAACGCCATTTTATCATTGTTTTACCACGGACTGGCCATTTATGTCGCATTATTTTACTCCGAGCGTTAGCTAATGGCCAGCCCGTGGTTAGACAATGATAAAATGGAGTTCCGTGATTTATTTCGATTCTAATAGGACTAGTTCCTTCATACAGCCTATGTGTTGCACGAAATGTTGGTAATTTTTCACCATGGCTGTGGTCTAAATGTTAGAATATAGTGTTATTGGTTAAAAATGCACGAGATTAAAGTTTCTTTAATGGGAAGGGACTACCGACGGAACACCCCGGTTCCGCCAATGCATTGTACTGATGTACGAGGAAATCTTGCATGGGATTTACTTATTTTACACAATTTTGTGCACTGGCGGATCCAGGCCGGGCCCCCTAAGAAAATTGCAATTTTTAAAAATTGTTCAAGATATTCTCAGAATGCAGGATTTGAGGTTTAATATTTCAAAATTTCCTTGGGGGTTGAATTCGGAGCAAATTCAGATTACTTCGTGATCCTGGCCCCCCTCCCTCACCTAAAACTGGATCCGCCACTGACTTCTATTGGGACGATGGGGTGGCACCTGGATTTGCTACAAGTATATGTACAGGACACAGAAAATCTATGTAATTAACCTCTCTGATGACACCACTACTAGAACCACTCTCCTGTAATAATTAGTAGATTTGTTATCAGAGGGATACATGCAATCAATGAACTTTTTCATGTATTCTTTAATACAAAGAGAGGGACTTTAGCAAGTCTAGGTGCCACTGGTCTTTTCATATTTGCATATTCTGATATAGATCCGCTTATATACTTGGTCCCTAAAAAAATGGTATGGCGCTGTCGTCGTCTGTTTTGTCCGTGTCTATTATTTTCGTTTCGATACTTGATTAATAGTTGGTGAGTCTTGGTAAAGTTTTCATAAAAGTGTTATATAAAAATTTGTATTTAAAATTCAAGTGTTATTAACTATCATTTTTTATTTAACAAGTGGAAGGCATTGACTTTTATAGTTGTGGGCCAATAACCATGGAATAACGGTCCAAAAAGCATTTCTTTACTTTAACAACCCATACAAACTCAAGTGTTATACGTAGAATAGGTTAGTCTGGGATTATTATTTGTGTGTTTGTTATAAAGGGACCAATGCAAGGTATTCTTAGAACTGAACTATATATAAAATTATTTTGTATATCTTTACAATTGTACCACGTTGTTGATTTTGAAGGGAATAATTATAGGGGTCAAAAGGGAAATATTTAGGTTCCTTATACAAGTATACCATAGTGATAGGGGTGACTTCTGCTACAGAAAGGGGGGATCCATCTTTTATCGGTTACTCCTCCCACACCACGGAATGGATTTGAATGAAACTTCTACAGACTATAATCTTTATTACATGTTCCCATTGTGACCTCTATTTTAGATTTTTTGTGTATCACATAGCGAAACATGGTCTTTGTTATTTGAATATTTTGCAAAATTTGTGTGAATCATGGAAGCTAGAGGTCAACCAACAAAAATCTAAAATTATGATATTCAATTCAAATGGACAGACTCATCTTAATAGTTTTAAACTTAATGATAACGCTTTAGAAACTGTAATAACAAATTGCTATCTCGGTTTAACAATGAAATATACAGGCAATTTAACATCTCTTCTCAGATATTAATGGAGAAAGGTCGCAAGGCATGGTTAAAGATTAAAAACTATATAGGGTTGAACAATCCATGCTCTATGCCAGAAAAAAAAAACTATTGGATATGCGTATAAGCCCGATTATTCTACATGGCTGTGAAATTTGGGGAAACAATTGTAATTTCAAAAATAGTGAACCATTTGAATATCTCCACTTAAAATTTATAAAAGAAATCCTTGGTTTTCAGAGCAAGGCATCAAATTCTGCATGCTTAGCAGAACTAAAAAGACAACCTCTCAAAGTCAAAATTATGGTTCAAGTTATTAAATTCTGGGAACACATTATTAACTCCAATAACACCCTTGTAAATGAAATATATAAAAATATTCCACAAAATAATAAATGGTTAACAACAGCTCACAATTGGATAAAAGAACTTGGTTTTAATTACATTTAAACTGATACACATCTACTTGAACATAACATAAAACATATAAAGCAAAGAATCATTGATCTAAGTATTCAAAATCAACAAAATCTATAAGCCAGCACTCCACAGTTTAGTTTAGTTTCCCACTTTTGGCTAGGGATGAAAAATGACATAAATGGAAACCGGTGGTTGCTATAGTGATTAAAAATGAAGAATCTATTGTTGATCAAACATTTTCTGAAAAAAGGGGACTTTTGGAAGTATTTTGCAATGTTTTATATATTTTCAATGTTGAAGGGGCTTTTTTTCAATGACAATTTGACTTCATTGTGAAAGTGAAAGTAAGTCAATTTTTCACCATGCTAAATTTAATAAGTGGATTACAAGGTGAAATAGCTCAAAATCTAACCGGCGATGCCCATATGAGGAAGGGGTTTTCGAAGGAAAAAGTTTGAACAGTTTCAGGGGATGAAATAAAAATTGCAGATATTTTGCGGGAAATTTGATATTTTTAAACCTGATTTTATGAACTTTTTTGCAAATTTTCGCATATTTTTGCATGGTTTCTATGGTAACCCTATATGCTGTGGGTAATTTTTTTCCAGAACATTTTTACTGCATCCTGAAGGCCTTGGCTAGAGCTATTTCTAGATATATAGATTTACAGATGCTTGACATTTTTTTAAAGTGATAAATGTTACAAAGCATCAGATTACAAGACCAAAATTAGGCAGTTCTACAATACTGTGGAGTGCTGGCTAAGGTTAACAAAAACCATCTTATGTTGGTACATGTAAATACAAAATCAGACAGATATATAATTTGCAAATACCGAATTAGTACCCACTCTCTTTCAATAGAGAGAGGACGATACAATTAACATTCCAGCTAATGAACGCATTTGCAAATCATGTTAATTAAATCAAATTGAAGACGAAACCCATTTCTTCATACACTGTCCCGCCTACATTAACTATAGAAGTGATTTAATAACTAAAATTATATAAACCACTTCAACTCACTAACAGAAAACAATATAAGTTTGATTTTTAACTCTAACTCACTCCCAATACTCAAGGCAACAATTGATTATATCAACAACTGCCAAGCTTTCATTCAAAGTATAACGTTATAATTTTCTGGTTGGTCACCGTCGTCCACAACATTTTACATGTAAATAATAGCAATGTTTTGTTTATACAAATGTATGTGCATTATGTTATTATTGTGTCATGACTATTTAACGAAAATGTGTTTGAACAATGAATAATTTGAATTTGGGGATATGGGGGGATCTCTTATCCGTTACTCCGCCTATACCGCTGAATAGAATATTAATTGAATGAAACTTTCACAGAATCTTTATTACATGTTCCCATTGTGCACCTCCAATTTTAGATTTTTATCCAAATCAAAATGGAGGTTAAACGATGCATTCATGTTAGCAAATGCTTAATTGGGGGATCAAGTTAGTGAGCATTGCTCTCAGCCGTTTTTACAAGTTTATTTTGCGACTAGTGATGAAAACAGATAGTGATTAAAAAAACTAGTATTTCAAACTGTGGTTGCATATATACTTTGTTGAGGGTTGGGGATTCAAGTGGGCGTTAGTATAGACACTCTGATAATATTTTAGTTCACTTAGCATAGGACAATTTAAATTAGGGAGTACCCGGTCGGTCATTTGTGTAATTGACACAAGTGAATGATGCATATTTGTTTTTTTTACATTTTTTAAAGGAAACACTTACGGCGCCAGGTTATTACCCCCTTTTCTAAGCATTTGTTCCGAACGGGTACCCGGGCTTTTGAAAAAGAAGACTGTCATATGACACATATACATCCAACTGAAACTGGAGACCCCTTTTTTACTTCGTAACCATAATAAAGTGTCATTCTGTCTCACCTTTAGAAGGAGATGTGCAATTTTAAAGATTTGACTGATTTTTTTCAAAAGGCATCACATGTAAAAATGAACAACTGCCGACAGCCTGGATTGTTCATCTACTTTTGCTTCTGTGTGTGTGTGTGTGTGTGTGTGCACGCGTGCGTGTGTTATTTTGTTATTTCATGTGTCTGTTTTCCCTGTTTGGTCTTTAAGAAAAAAGGGGGTCCGCGGGTTATAAATGAGAATTTTAAAAGTACGCTTAAAATTAAACTTTTTACCAGCATGAAGCAAGTTTGTTAACGTATGCAAATAATATAAAGTAATTTTGAGGGCGTTAAAATATTCTTTTGTCGGATTCTAAGAGAAAGTTAAATTTGTCATTCCTAGAGCTCTTTTCTATGAAGGAAAGAAAATGGCGGTTAATGGTGGACATGTGCGACTTAGAGGTGAAGGGCTAAATAACCTTGTGTTGACTTGTTCAGAGGTATGTTTCGTTGTTTACTTGGAAGGAAACTTCTTTATAATACAATAAGACATTGATTGTAACATTTTTCTTTCATCTTTCGCCATTATGAAATATCTTGCACAACGATCAAATCATGGATGCCCCCCCCCCCCCCATACTGACCCTGATTTTGTGCCTACGCTAGGCACTTTGGCCATTTTTTGACAAGCACAATTAAAGGATGAATGTGTTTCCAAAACAAACCAATCAAAAAACTTAAAAATTTTAAAAGTTTGCCTACCTACATGTTCAAGGACATGACGTTAAAAGTTGCCCTAGTATTGTCCAGGACAAGTGAAAGTTCAATTATATTTGACCCGAGAAAAACCCATTTTACCTTTTTTTTTCAATGTTCATTTATTAAAGAACAACCTAGATTTCAATGGGGCAAGTAGAAGTTTCATCAATTTGTCTGACAAGGCTCATGAAATGTTAATGCCATACCCTACCCCCAAACCCTGATTTTAGAGCATGTAAGCTGAACCCACAGGTTTTTTTCTTTACATAATCATTGATTTTAGTATTTCAGACAGAAATATGTACATCAGTAGTCAAAATTGTAGTGCTGCAAAATTTAATACTACATTTATATGTACATGTATGTCACTATTAATAGACTCTCCTGGTTAGCGCTTGATAACAGTGGTCAAGAATAACTTTTTGAGGCTGGTAGCCTAGACTTTTTCAGATAAAATTTTGGTATGTAAAAATACTTGTTTGAGGGTATGAGCTATTTGTTCATTGTTGAAGACTCTCATCAAGATGCAGAACAGGAATACGAAATAGCGGATGTGGAAATTAACAAGCAATTCTAAATACATGTCAGGAACAGACATCTGTTACTGTGAAGGTACTTTAATTCGTGGGTACCAATTTTCGTGGATCATTGAAGAAACACAAGTTCGTGGATTTTTGAATTCATGGTTTTGAAGTTTTCAGTATACACAGTGATGGGAATCTACTATTCGTTGGGAATTAAATTTCGTGGTTTGACCTACCCATGAAAACCACAAAAATTGGTACCCCAGAAACAATAGTACTTTCACAATATGAATGATTTCCATACTATTAGAACTGGTTGCCAAAAAAATTTAACTTAGGACGCCACATTTTTGTCAAATGGTAACCAGTTAAAACTTGACCGCAACTTTTGTTTACAATGATTTTTTCTTTGCATTTCGACAGCTGGGCTACTAAAATAGAAAAAAAAGGTTTCCCAGGCACATTTCTGGTCGCCATTGACGAGTGGGCGACTTTAAATCTTTTCCCGTGGATAATACATTTATTTTTTTTTGTTTTGTTTAAATGACAACTTTATAGATCTTTTTGTCTTTCAAATGTAACTATGGGGTAGTCCTTGTGCTTGCCCAATATGCATTGTGTCTAGAACGAAAATTATTTTGTTCTTCCATTTGCCCTCCTTGCATTTGTACAGTCTTTGCAATTTATCACCAATCTGACAGCCATGCAGTCTTTGAAATTGGGACAAGCCAACCAACCAGTGCTTGTAAAAATATCAACATGCTTGCAGAAATTTTGCATTCAAGCCAATGTACATGTATGCTATATAAAATTCTTTTCAGATGAAGGGTAGGGCTTGTAATCTGAAAAGACGGCAAAGACTGGCCATGGCTGGTAAAAATGCTGGTGGGCTTGCAGAATTTGGCTTAAATGCCAATAATTACTTATATAAGTTCATTAAAATATTTGAGGTCGGACTGGTTTTCAGAAATTTATAAGGCAAGGAATGTTCGTATGTGGCACACAGTCATTGATAAACCTGCAGTAACAACAAAAGGGTGCATAGACTAATGATATTCAGTGGAGTCAGTTATTCAGAACCAATTCAATTGCAAATATCTTATATGTTTACACTTTTCAGCAAAAAAATCCCATTTGACAAAAACTTGTGCATTGAACAAAAAACCATGTTTAAGGTACAATATATGCAGGAAATATTTTAATTACCATTTATTTTCGTACTGTTCATTTTAGGTTTTATGAGTAGGGAATAGAAATGCCCATTTGTAGCTCTGACAGATGTTTTTCAGAACTTCTTCGATATTATTCATAATCTTTTGTCCATGAGTGGCAGAGTTAGAAATAGTAGCCTGCCCACCAGCCCTAGACTGGCTTTTTTTTGGCAGGGCTGGCTAATTTTAGCAAAAATCTATATAGCCATATAGTAAATGTATTGAAAAATTGTATTCAGGACTGGCTAGAATTTGAGTGAGTTACCTACCCTGTGAATGGGTGATCGTTTAGCATAGTTGCTTGTAAGCAGTCTAATAGAAAATACTAGATGATTTAAACTAAAAATACAAACCTATGATGGAATGGAATGCTTCTTTTTTGAAACTATGATGCAGTTGAAATTGATGAGTCTCCAAATAAATTGTAACTGACTCTTAGTTTTGTGACTGGTCAGTTGAGAGTGTGATGGTGGTACTAAACCCCTTTATCATTAGAGGATGCAGATACATGTATAGTTGATCCTATTGTTATTGTTAGTTTGTATTTTCAAACCAAAATATGTAGATCACTACAGGTATAATGTGTGTATAAAATTTACAAAGGCAAAATGATAAAAGCTAAACTGATGAAAATTTCACAAAGATATAACAGGAATGACAAGATACAAATGTAAATCCAGAGGATGTTTGGGAGTAAGTTAATCTTGGTTAATTGTTTCTTTCTATTGCTGGAGCAGTTAAGAATGAAATAAGTTTCACTACTCAAAAACATAAAATCAGAAGTTCATAAAACCTGTGTGAAGCTGTCACCGGCATATTTCTCAGATTGAGTGGCTAAATTGTATATTGATAGGCAAGAAATATACACATAAAATAGTATGAGACAGATGCAACTTGAAATGCTCTGGAATCCCTAATCTCAGGTTAGAATTTAGATAAAGGAACAACTTTTGACCCAACAGTTGCATGCTTGATTTGAGAGGTCCTTGGTCTGGTTTGTTAAGGATTCTATTATGCAATCATTTGAGAGCAGTGTCTTTATCTATACCCTGCCCCAAGAAGTGGCAAGGTATTACATGATGCCCTCCAAAAAAATGCATGTCTGTCTGTTTCAAATGTTTTCCATATGATAACCTGGGAACAGATTAGTTAATTTTATTGCAATTTTGCACAACTGTTAAGTACATGTACCATAGAAATCACCTGTTCAGTTCAGTTTTCAGCGAAATACCAAATGATGTTTTCGACTAAGGCCATTTTGAACATTTTTCCATCCCTCTTGTTATCATGGTGGGGTGTCACTAAAGTGTCAGTCCTTGTAAGAATGAGGCATTAGGTGAAACATTGTATAAAAAAAAATAACCATCATTTAGGTAGTGTAATTTGACTATTTGTGCCATCAGAATAAAGGAAAACAGAGATGATTTTCAATATCATGCTGGACCATTGAGTTACAATATCATTCAAATGCACTGAAAATGAACATTTCAAGGATAGATAACTCTTGTCAAAAATCTCATTTTTCTACGATTCTATTGAAAAAATTCTGAGCAAATCCAGTGATGCAGAGATCAAATAATGGTCTTTTCAAATTGAGAAAGTATCCTTGAGTGATATTAAATTGTCAAATTGGTGGATTTTTGACAGGCATGTTTCTGATTTTTCCCATTTTGCCTGATTCTCACAAATACTTGCACTTAATGTTCAATTAAGATGTGTTAAGCATTTTAGCTTGACCATTGAATTAAACTGAATAGTTACCATCACAATAACTGTTCCTGGTCTCATAGTTATGTTTCCCCAGAAGCATCTTAATTTTGGCAAAGAGAATGATCCCAGTGGGTATCCTAACACAACAAACTGGACAGACACAATGAATGCGGTGCTACAAGTATAGAGGTAATGTTTATCTGGACACAACGAACATGCTGCTGTCCATTGTGTCTAACATTTCCTCTATAGCCCAGCATTTATTGTGTCTTCCTAAACAGCTCAGCATTGTTTGTGTCTGTCTGCTTCATTGTATTGGGATTCCCAGCGAGAAAATAGGATAGAGTAATCTGGATAAGGATGAGTGATATTTGGGTCAGTTTGTAATATTTGTACAAAATATTTTCCATTTTCACTCCTTGTCTAATTGGTCCATGATCCCTCTTGTCACACATTCCTATATCAATTGTGCCAGGATTGTGAAGTCTTTTAACAAAAAAATGTTTTTCCAATGACATATTTCCAAATCATCTATATATCCTCATTTCTTTTATTTATTCAAAGTTTTCAAATGATCACATAAATTTTGTCATTAGGTATCCACTTTGTCATGGTCCATGTCCGTAGTCCCTTGGTTTCCATGGGATAATTCAATAAAAGTTGATAAATCAAAGTATATAAATAAAGCTTTATTACAAGATTCCATTCTTTTAGAATAAATCTTTTGCAAGCAAATACAGGTTTGATTATTGCAAATATGATTGCATTCACCATGTAATTAGGAGTAATAGCCCTTTTCTATTTGAAAATTTTGATTGTTAGGTATCTGTATTTGCCAATTTAACTTTTGAATTCTTCTATTTTTTATTTTTAGGCTAAGAAGGTCTACCGCTTAATGAAATATAACACTCTGGTAACACACCAACATGTGAACAGTGAAGCAGAGAAGGTGAGTTAGTACTTAGTGAAACTGTAAACCTTGTGAGATAGATGACAAAAGTTTAATTATACCCCATGCATCAAGTTTGCAAAGGGTATAATGTTTCTGACCCATCAGTCCGTCCGTCCATCAGTCCATTTTCAGTTTTCCTGACTCTTTTTTTCAAATGCTTGCAGATATTGACATGATTTTTGATATACAAGTTCACCATGATAAGTAACAGGTCAAGTTTAACTTTCATACCACTCCAATGATTTTTACTGAAATTACGGTTATATAACAAAGCAAAATTCACTGAAATAACAGTTTTCCTGACTTTTTTTCTGAACGCTTGCAGATGTTGACTTGTTTTTTTTTTTTGGTATATAAGTTCACCATGATAAGTTACAGGTCAAGTTTAGGCCACTATTTAAAGAATCTTTGTTTCCCTTTTGTCCGGGTCAAGATTTTGAGACAGACAAGGCAGGCAGGCATTTTTTTTTTAAATTTTTTTTTAAATTTTTTTTTTTTTGTGGTTTTGAGAATATATGTTCTGACAGTACAAATAGAGACATATCATAACTGGACACTGAAAGACATAACATTCTCAGAAATATCAATGCAGCTTTCTTTCTATTACTCCTATTTAGAAACTTTTAAATTTTTTTATAATAGAGTAAATAAATAAAAAACAGATACTTTTGAATTTGACTTTGTCTGAAGCGTTTTTCTGGATTGACCTTCTTCGGGTTCACCCGTGGCCGAAAATGTGGAAAGCCAAGATAAGGCAGTATTCTAGGATTTTTCAGAAATTGAGGTTTCCTTGGGAAAAATTCATATAAAATCAACTTTCCCACAGTCAATGACTGCTTTCCTAGCAAAACAAATCCTTACAGCATATGAAGTTTTCTAAGTAACTAAGTACCTAACTTTCCCTGACCCAAATTTCACTTGCCCTGGATAACAGGAAACAGGAATCCTAGAACACTATTAAGGTAAAAAAAAAAAAGAGACAAGTTCAAATCCACTGAAAAGTCTAGTCTATCAGAGTGACCTGACTTGGTATGTCTCTATCTACAAAATGGTAAAATTAAATGTAGAATGATCATCCTTGAAATTGTTTTGTTTGGGTGCTGTATAAATATAAGAAATATATCTGCCAGAGAAATATTTGAAGAAGTCTTAATATATGAAAATATTATCAACCTGATTACATTGAAGTCCACCATAAGTAACTAATCAATATATAATTTAAGGAAAAATAACTTTTAATAACAAACCACAAAACGCTGTGGAATATGACTAGAACTAAACAACAAACCACAAAACCCTGTGGTATATGACTAGCACTAAACAACAAACCACAATATCATGTGGATTATGGCAAGAACAATCAAAAGCTCCAGTTGCCATGCTTTGGCATTTAATCAACCTCCATATTTATCACTGGAACACAAGGAAAAAAATCACCTGAGATGAAGCGTTTTAGTGACTGCCGGAAGTGACTTCCAATTAATTCCTGTATCTGAACCGATGACGGACACATTTTCCGGAATTTACTAAAGCCAAAAAAAAGACGGATTTTCCTGAAAATAATATTTTGACCCTGCAGCTTTTTTCAGATCGGCAAATGAGAAACAAACTTAATTTTAATTTTGGCTTTATGTTTAGTTCTGCTGCGATGATTTTTATCGAAATTATAGGCCTTGATCTTAGCAAAATAAACAGAAATAACAGTTTTTCGGATTTTTTTCTAGACGCTTGCAGATTATGACATGATTTTTGGTATATAAGTTCACCATGATAAGTTACAGGTCAAGTGTACAGTTTGTTCGGCTATGATGATATTTGCTCTGGATTAACTAAACCTCAAAGAAATCATAGTCTGGAGTTTGAAACTACCATTCATATCAACTCAAGATTTGAGGGACTCCTTTTTGGCCTTGAAAGATATTTAGTAATAAATTTTCATTTAGGGAATTTATTTCTTGCAGTAATGTGTCTAGAAGCATAGAATGTGTTGAGCATGTTCATTTTAACACACTTATCAGTCGATTTCTCCATCCTATCATTAATATTTACCATTTATAAACAGGAAGTAAAGAGCAGCGATTTTAACCAAGTAAAATTGGTGGGAAAATTCAAATTGATAGAAGTGTCTTGTTTTTGAAAATTTTGTTTTAAGGAAATAGTTTTCTTAAGCTGAAATTATTTAAGTATTATTATAATGTAGGATGAATACTCTGTTAATGTAGTTTTTGAATGTAAATGCACATAAACTTTTGGATATGTTTACAATTGGGGAAAAATGTGAAATGGAACAAAAATTTGTAAATATGTATGAAGTTAGATCAGTAGTATGGATTGACTTTCAGTTAATACATATTAGAAAAAAGACAGTTCTTCTTAATATTATAATGCAAAATGTATTATCACAATTTTATATAACATCATGTAATCTTTGAAATTTCATTCATGCTACAATTTTCACAAGAAATCAAAACCTCCAGTGCTTCCAACACTTTGATTTCCTGATATCAGGACTAATAGTAAAATAGTTCTCTTGTACAAAAATTTCAAAACTCTTCTCCTCTAACACTACTTGACCAATTTGGAACCAAACTTGGTATGAATGTTCCTTGGAGTATCAACATAGGACTGATGAGGGGAAATTGATTTGTCAAGGAACATGGCAGCTGTTACTGAAAATTGAACATAGGGGTCAGACAGTAGTTGTTCGCATATATCTCCAAAACCATTAGGTTTAGCCGAATTCTTTCAATTGCTAAAATGATCCTTATTATAAGGCCTTCAAAAGTATTCAGGGATCAAATTTGTCAGGCAATTCCTGGTAAAAGTTATTGCCCTTGAAAGATAAAAAATGATTGCTGAAATGATCCTTATGATAAGTCCTACGGAAGTCTTCTTGAGTCAAAATTGTTGGACACCTGCTTGTTAAATTTATTGCCCTTGAATGACAAAGTTTAACCAGGTGAACAATTCAGGTTCCTGTGAGCCTCTTGTTTGTTTTAGATAATGTACAGGTTTGCTAGAAATCCTGTGGTATCATTCAGGGTAGAGTCTCCACTGTTCATTAATAGATATAAACAAAAACTTACATCTTGCAACAATTACTTTTATAATCTGAGTTACAAGTAGTCCAAAATTCACTTAGTTCTGACCTACAATTTTACATAAATTTGCCGCATAAGTTGTGAATAAAATCAGAAAAGTAAGCCAGACCTGCTGTAAATCAGCTAGTCTGGGTTAAGTCATCTGCCATTCTGGCTAGGATTAAAAGTTATAATTTTGCATATATTTTTAGGAAAGA
Organism: Perna viridis; assembly: GCA_037379345.1. Taxonomy (NCBI): domain Eukaryota; kingdom Metazoa; phylum Mollusca; class Bivalvia; order Mytilida; family Mytilidae; genus Perna; species Perna viridis. Next base: position 4,983,093 of record CM074511.1, on the reverse strand, counting down.
ACAGAAAAGATAAACCAGATTTTAGAAAACCAAGTGGCCTATGTGGAGAATGTCATAAGACCACAAATTCTTCCTCAGTTTATAGCATTACATGTAAGTACCAACTTCATTAAAGAGTATTGGTTTGCTCTCATTTAAAAACCTAAAAAGAAATGTTTTGAGCAGTAGATAGATCAAAGAAACAAAAGTTTGGAAAAGCTTGTTTCTATTAAACATACATATTTATTTAAAAGATGAAATATTTTAGTGCCAAGTAAGTTTTACTAGTAGTGAAAATATTCAAAAACATATTTGAATCTAGTTAAAGACAGTGTTCAAGCTAGCCTTGTTGACAAGTTCTATCTTCACTGAAATAATCAAGAAATACAATAAAATTATTACACCATAGATAGTGTGTCTCTTCCCTCTCAACTGGAACAAGGGTTTATACTGTAAACATATTAATTTTCACAGTTGCTAGTTTTTGCGGATTCTGTCAAGTGAACATATTTGCAGTTTCAAAAAATATTATTAGCATTGTATAATATAAAAAAATTAATTTCACAGGTATTAATTTTCATGGTTTTCTGGCCACTGTGAAAATTAATATGTTAACAGTAATTTATTCAATGTTGAAGAGTCCCTAATTCTCTATGTTTGTTTAACTGATTTGTTGTAGAAAATAGTGCCATTACCAGACAGATTTGCCGAGACTGTAGAATCTGACATAGCTGAGGGCAGACTTGGTACGTTTATCCCTTTATACAGTTGTAAAACATATGTTAACTATGATTTTAAGTGACAGTTAGCAAAAATTAATGTTAGTAACCGTGCTATATCACTGTCTTATGTCTAATTTATACCTTTGTAAAGATCTTATAAATATTAGGCCATTCATCTTGTAATTTAGGAAAAAAACTGAGAAAAGCTCATATTTCAAAGTTTCAATCAGATGCTGTTGAAAAAAAACTAAGGACACTTGCCTCATTAAAGAAAAAGTTCTCTTGATATTGTAGAAGTTAGGACAAAGAAAGGTGACTTCCTGAGTCCTGATTGTCGTACTACCATTGATCCTGCCACAAAGTCTGCCGTGATGCTGCCAGACCTTTGTTTTGTCACTGATGCTGACAGCAATGGGTGTTTGTCTGAAGATGCTCCAGACAGACCAACAATCAGCGTTGAAATTAAGGTAAAGTTGTGTTATCGTTGTAATAATTAGCAGTGAGGTGCTTATTTGAACAACATGACTTATTGGTCTATGATATATCATTTTATTCAGAAAATGTAATGATTAAATAAATTGCTTTCTGTTATTAACATTTGTCCTTTTGTTCATAAAGTTCTTATAAGATTTTTACTCAAGTCCCTATTGAGATTCTGGAATTTCTTCCTAGAGTTTGAGATATTTTGTCTCTTTCACAAAGGGATGGTAGCAGAGTGAAGGAAAAACCATTATCTCTTTCAAGTAGACGAGGTCCATGAGAGTTTATACTATAGGTACCTATTTCTTCTGAAAAAGTTTGCATCTGACAGACAATCTACCTAAAGACAATATTGCCATCTGTTGACAAAGCACAAGTCACCGGACATCATCAGTGATTTTGTTAATATCGTATATATGATTTTCCTTTTTGAGGATGATACAGACTTGTATCTGGTTGAAGTCACGTGTACATTGTAAGATCTGCCATTGGTATCTTCTACTAAAATTTGGCAATTCTAGAAGAAAACCCATGTACATCTATCTACCTTAATTTTATTAATGAAAAGGTAATAAAGAAATATTTTAAAGTTCAGTTTTGATGCGCTTAAGTTCTTGTGACCTCAATTAATGGCACAAGCATTATCACACACATGTGGTTTATACATGTACATGTGTAAACATTGAAAACTGAAAATATTTAAAGCATATCTTTCATTTATTTCAGCCCAAGAAAGGATTTATGCCAGAAGAAGGCACACTTCCAATGGAGAGTGCTATTAAATATAGTGTCTGTAAATTCTGTATTCACCAAAGACTCAAGGTAACCAATTTAAAACAAAAATGACTTTTAAAATTTTTTAGAAAGTTCCTGATAAACACTTAGGCAATTCAGAATTAGCCTTCAATTTCGAAAAGTTACAAAGAGATGACCTAATATATGAAACTCTACATTGAAAAAGAAGATATTGAGTTAAGGGTTAATGTAATATCATCACAATCTGAAAGTGAAGTAATTGAATATTTCTCATGGTTCATGTTGATGACCTAAGTAAGGTTAGCCTTCAACAGTGTTACAACTACTCTTTCCTGTAGTTTACTTGTATATCATGTCACTAACCCATGAAAGACATATTAAACCATTTATTTACAAGATACTAACCACAGAGATGGTAATTCTGTCCTATATCTGACTGTATTATAATGTCAATTAAACTTCTTTGCAATTGAACAATCATATAGAGTTTATCATATGATGAATGAGTTTTACAACTCAGTCACCAAAGAGGATTTTACCATTTCCTTTAAGGGATAGAGATGTCATTTGTAATGAATGAGTTATGGCAAATGTAAATAAATAGAAACCACACTAGACTTGGGAAGGATAAAAATAATTCTTGATTTTAGCTTTTGTTTGTAACTGATTATGTTTCTATGCCGTTTTAAAACTTTCTGAACAATTATTTCCAATTTTGTAATACAAGTTTGATTGCTAACTGGCAACTTTTTTTCATTTCACAAATATATACTCAATTGTCAATAAAACTACATTTTTGGTTGTATTCATTAGAACACATTTAGGGGATTCACATCAAAGTATAAAATTTAAAAAACATTATTTTTTTTACATCAAAGGTAACTTCAATGCAATTGAAGCAATTACTATAAACTTGTAATAAGGCATAATTTGTGGTGGATTTGAAATTCTGTTTATCTAGGACAATCAGCTAATTTCAATACATCAATCTGTCATTGATCACTCAAGCATGGTACCCTGGGGGTACTGTCAAATTAAATATAACAGTGACCCTAGGTTAGCTGAGGTCATCTTTGACCTGTCAGATATAATGACTTAACATTTGGTCAGTGTGGAAGATAATTAGGGCAGGTCAGCAATCTTTGATTACGTAATCAGATTAATCAGATGAATAAGATCAAAGAGAACCCCAATCATAGAAATCATGTTTTATCTGTATTGTTGACACCTTAGGATTTGTGTTTGATCTTCCACTTAGTTTACAATGAGGAAGTGTAACATACTCAGTAATTCTTTCTTTTTAAGGAATAGAATAAACACATTCCATATCTGAAATCATGATTATTATACTTAGTAATCAGACCAGTGAAGATAGTGAAACCAAGGCAGTTGTAAAGTTAAAACTAATTTTCATAATAAGTATACTCCCTGTGTTTTTGTGCTCATCAGAGAAAATTTCCCTGAATTTGCCTTTTAGTGTGTACTGTTGTAGTGGATTTTTGGCTTGAAAAATACCCCCTTAGTTACATTTAAGTCCATATTATGAAATACCTTTTTTCTCCCCCAAACTCTGCTGTGCAGATCCTCCATACAGAAGTGATAAATTATCATTTTAACCATCTTTAAACATTATTTCTTGTTTGCTTTTATACCATGATTCTGAGGCTACTTTTTCTTGGAATTTCTGTGAGGCTCAAGGACTTTCCATTGCACAGCAATCCAATAATTTACAGAAACTTGTCAACCAAGTGATTAGATAAAACAAGGATGGATGCATGGAATTTTCAAGTAAATCAATATCTGATGTAAAGTTATAACTCAATGTTACAATTCTAATCAAAACTTAGATTGATATTTTCAAAGAGGAATTATGTTATTTTGTACAAATTTTGTACAGATTATAGGATATATTAGATTGTGTATCTGACAAGTCATTTCTGTTGATTGGATGGTAATTGTCAGAATAGTTGACAGTTCACAACTGTATATTACAACATTTATGAGTTTACTGGAATAATTTTGACATTATAGTTGTAATTAACACATGTTGATGATTATGCCATGAATCTTAAATATTGTGTAACATTACATAGGCATCTAAAATCTCATGGGTTTTCTTTATTAGCATGGTGGAGAGTCGGTGCTCTAATATCCATCAGTCATATAGTGTTTAATCATCTGTCTCAAACATTTAAGGCTTATATTTTATCTGTTTCAAGCTTTGTGGTTGGTTGGTCCTCTTAGAGCAAACCAGGTTATTTTGTATATTTTTATACTGTTGGTATGAATGAACTGTTTTTTTTATATATATCATAGTGACTCGTAAGTCCATATAGGCTGGGTGTTGGTCTTTTATTTTATGTGATTATACATGACTGACTGTTCTGTAAGGTCAATGCATGACACTTTAATAAAATAATTTATTATTATTATTATAACCTTGTTTGGAACAGTGAGGTCATTAACATCCATTGGTCCCCACTTGGAATCAAATAATCCTATATTAAACAATGTTTTGAATAAGAATCCATCTTAAAATAATTTTTTACCAGTTTATACTCAATAACCAAGTATGGGCCAGTTTACAATCTTTCTAAACCACAAATGGTAGGTTGGTATTCATATTTATACCCCCACTTGAAAAGCAAGAGGTATATTAGTGAGCTTTGTGTAGGTACACACCCAATTCTAATCCACAACTCTTTGAAATCACCAAATTGATTTTAATGAAACTTTCACAGAATCTTTATTACATGATGCTATTGTGCACCACCTATTTTGTTTTTCCATTGGAATGACTTTTGGTGTTTCCTGATGCAAAAACATGGACTTCGTCATTTGTGGACCGTGAGGGAGGAAGCATCATCTAATCCACAACTCCTTTGTTCAGTATTGAGGGGTCAAAAAGTGGCCAGAAAGAAGCATATTCTGGTCTTCATGATGATTTGAGTAAAATGGAATGGATCTTTTTGAAATCGTACCACAAAATGCCATAGATTGTGAATGAAACTATCTAGGAGTTTGGCAGTCTTGGAAACTTACCACCAGCCCAACTGCCTTGGCTGGTGAAAATGCTTGTGGGCTTGCAGAATTTGACTTACATGCCAATGATTACTATATAAGTGCATTAAACAATTTTTGAACATGGGCTTGTAGTCAGAAATGTATATGGTTTGGGGCTGAATAGCAGCCACTTTGATTCAGTAAAATTCTTATCCTGTTTCAAATGTCTAATCAGAACCGAAATTCAAGGCTATCAACTTTTAGCTGTGTGTTCATACTTGCCCGAACAGGGGTTGACTTCTGTGGTCATATCAAGCAGCATCCTGTAAAGCATTGTATTTGATGAAGGATAAAGTAGTACAACATTTACCTTAAACTGTTTTTTATCATTTTTATGAAATATGTGTGTGACTTGCATGTCACATTTGAGTAGATTACTGGATGATTCTGACAGAAACTTTTAATTCCTATACCTTATCTGTCTTTTAAGACTCATATTACATGTATGTTGACATGTACAATGACTTTGCCCTTTAGATGAGACATACCAACACTTAGTAAAAGATAGAGGTTACTGTCCTAGTATGATTTTACAATTATCAATCTCCTTTATTCATAATTATCTTTATAGTGTTAATGCATTTTGACTCCCACAAATGAATTACATTTCGTACCTGATAATTCATGTTTGGTTAATTTACAGCAAACTAGACTAGGATAAAGCCCCACCTAGTAATTGATGATCATAAGATTCATTCAGGAATGAAATTCTCACATGTACCACGACGTGACAATGATCTTTTCCAAAGACTTGCTATACTCATTTTATACACTTATCACTGCTACATGTAGTTGACAAGGTATTTCCCAATTAACTATACTAACATAAATTCCATGTTAGTGCTGCCATTACCAGCTACATCTGATAATACATCTTTAACAAATTTTTTGTCTTATTTACACAATGTCTCAAATGAAGGTTAAAATAAACTACCGGGTGCATTACCGTACACCAGTGATTGACTCAACCCTTACTCTGTTGTGGAATGATGGTTAATTCATTAACTTAATGGTCTAGAATTACAAGTATTTTTTTTTTTTGTTTTGATTTTTGTTTATGTTTGTTAGTGTGTTTGTTTGTTTGTCTTTTAAAAAAAGGGGGGTGTCTTCACTTAAAAAAAGGGGGTGGGGTTCTTCACCACTATCATTATACATGTGACTTTATGCAGTTTGATTGGTCTGTGTTAAGATGATTTGAATTAGGTATGATTTGTAAATTGATTGCTTTGTTTCTGATCTACAGCATGGTATAAGTCTAAGTGTCCATTGTGATTACAGATAAGATTTTTAAAAAGGATGTGCTGGTAATATGTATAAGCCCAGAATATGATCAGGATTTAAAATGTTGTCAATGACATTACTTGGTTTTTCTTATCTTGATTATGTCAAAATGAAATTTGAATGACCAAATATTAATTAAAAAACATTAAAATAATTTTTTCTTGATGACTCCAGTAATATTTTAAGCTTTCAACACATGGTGAAATACCATCTAGAAACTACTAATCTCTTTATACTCTCTTTTTCTGATGACACTGCTGTAATATACATTGATTGAATTTGTATCAGAAGTTTCTATCGCTTCTATTTCAGCATTATGATATTGATTGTGAAATACAAGGGGAAGGTCTCAAGGTACATACATTCAATCACGTAGGTGTTGTGACAACATATAACATCTAATAGTTAACAACATACAAAGATCTTTTAATTTATCATAAAGCCTGTTTCGAATAAGACCATTTCAATAAATATGAATTATGACAAGAATGATATAATTAGTTATTTTGAGAAGGACCAGATTTAATATAAGACCTAGTTATGGAATGTGGATCAGTATTGCACAATGCCAAGATATGATATCTTGTTATTGCCAACATATTGGAAACCTATTTTAAATACGAGGTAGCTTAATCAATTTAACTTACTTAAAAGGTAATAGGTCTAAAATGTTAAACTATAGTCAGATCCAAAAGGATGGGGACCCCCTCCCCTTATGCTGGAAAAGTTTCGGTGATTTTATAGATTTTTTTGTGTTGAATTTCTAGGTCTCCCACTATAAACCAATATTTCAAACAGGGTCAAGTGCAATTTAAAAAAGAAAAAAATATGATATGATTTGTTTAAGTAGTCAATATAAGAATAAACAAATAATCTATAGAAACATTCCATGACATGTAATGTAGATTATGGTTTCATTAAAAACTAAAATGAACTCATTATATTTATTTACCATCTAAGTTTAGTATGGTATTATGCAAAACTAAAATTTCGTATTTAAGAACATTTCCTTATCGATATTGGCTGTTACAAAAAATTGTATGATATCTGTCAGTAAAATGCTTAAGTCAATTTGCACTTGAAGATATGTATTTCATTTCTAAGAAAAAAATGTCTTTGGGGTTAATATTTTGTTTTCAATTGTTTCAATGGTAAACAGGGGACGATTTATGCATATTTGTCTTCCTGAAATAACTTGTATTTTCATCAATTAGTTCACTTTTGAACAGACATTTAATATCAACACAGATAATATCAAAAACATTACATTTCAAGACCCAAGGTGCTAGGTGACAAATGTACACATTATTCAATGTACAGTGTGTGCCTTGTGGCATGGAAAATAAAGTATATTTATGTGAACTTCAGGTACACATTGGTAGAAATAGTACGAGTTAGTCACTGCTGTTAGCTTAAAGTGAAATTCATGAGCAAAATAAAAAAACTTCTTGATTAGAACTAGACTTTAAAGAATATTATGACCAACCTATTACTTATGATTATGTGTTGTATATCATCACAAGCAGGGTAAATAATGTTAGAGTTGTGAGTCATTATAACTCCTTAGATTTTAATAATCACAGTTTCAGTTCTGTAAATATGTGGCAAACATTGATATTTTTTCCCCAGTTTTTTGACACCAATGAAATATACTCAAGGATATACAAATACTGATGTGATATGCTACAAAACTGATTTGTCATGTAGATAGTAGAGGATTACAGATCAACCTAGAGATAAAACCATTGGAAACAAATTTTCTGTATACATATTAGGTACAAAATAGATGTCTATATTCATATTGGTTTAACAATAGTTATTGTATAGAATAATGTAGGTCTGTCTTGTCTACATTGCTTGAAGGTAAACACTCTATCTCTTATCTGCTTTTGTGTTTACATAATTTTTCACAACATTTGGTCCCATGAAAAGAAATCTAAATTACTCTATTGTGGTTCTCTCAAAGTGGTAATGGCTTTGTCCACAAAGCAATTTCATTTTAATGTAAACATAAGTGGACTTGTTTGGGCAGCAGAGTCTTTGTCAGGGTAGATAACCATCTGGTTGATTTATCATGAACTCTGGGCGGTCTTTTGTCCTCAGGTTTACAGTTATCCAAGATCACTCAGGTAGAAATTTAATAACAACCCCCTAGGTATGATTTACATGTCAGAGATCACATGACCATTGTCCTGTCACCTGCCGATCATATGTTAAATCTTGACAGGACCAAAACAGTTATTTTAATGTACCTTAATCTCTTTGTGTTTTAATTTGATTTCTGAAGATTACTCACAAAACATCAAAAGAATTGAATTTAGCATGTATATTATTGTGTCAGCTATGCTCCACCAAATCTGTTGTACTTTTATTTAGAGTGCCAGCACAAAATAGGATCTGTCCTGCAAATTTTAAGAGTAGATCTTGTAAACCATACTTCAGGTTGATCTTGTAAGCCATACATAAGGTTGATTTTGTAAACCATACTTCAGGTTGATCTTGTAAACCATACTTCAGGTTGATCTTGTAAACCATACTTCAGGTTGATTTTGTAAACCATACTTCAGGTTGATCTTGTAAACCATACATAAGGTTGATTTTGTAAACCATACTTCAGGTTGATCTTGTAAATCATACTTCAGGTTGATTATGTAAACCATACTTCAGGTTGATCTTGTAAACCATACTTCAGGTTGATCTTGATTTAAGAATTTTATGTGTATTTCTACAAAGAATTCTGTGTAATGTTCTTACTATATTGATTGTCTAATACATGTAAGTCCTGTTGTCAGTGCAAAATTAGTTGAAAGTAGTTGTCCATTTAAACTTTTCTTTGTTTAACCACAAAATTATATTGTGAGTTGAATAGTAGCTTTTATGATAAGGCAGTTGTTATATGGCTGGATTTATTATGTGAATGACTTCACAGCACATGTGTGGCTGGCTTAGTAATTTTTTTCTACAGCAAAATAATTGCAGTCCTATATTGGTATGGCATTGTTGTTGTCATTATCTGTAGACACTTGGTTTTCCTGCTTAACTTGAGTAATTGTTCATTGATCTTTATGAAATTTAATAATAAGGTTACAAACCACAAAAGGAAGGTGGGTATTGTTTTTGGGAGTGAAAGCCCTATCGATTTTAGAATTAGGGGCCAAAAAGGGACCAAAGCAAGCATTTCATAGAATTCAACTGTATGACTCCAGTAAAAGCTTAGGAATGTCTATGTTATTGTTCCACAACATTCTATACCACAATGATCAGATTACAAATGTTTTGGGTGGGTAATGACTTTAATTTCTGATTAGGGACTGAATGGGGGGGGCTTTTTTCGGATGTCCTGACGATAACTTGACTATTATTTATTTTTGGTGCGATTTCAAAAGCAAAAAAAAGTTATTGGATATCTTATGAAAATCCCTGTCTGTGTTGTTCAATCAGATTTCAGATATTTTTTCTTACTGTTTTCAAGTTATATAGTGTCAAATTGGGCCACACCCAAAAAAATTGGCTTGGCTTTTCAATTTTTGGTCTGATTTTGAAAATTTTTAATTGAATTTCAAGTTTTGTACTACATTGTGTTCAAACCTGTTGTCGTGTCAATAATGAATTGTAAGTCCCCATACATTAGTGTGTCAGAAAGTAATATTGTGTCCACACTTGCCCTAGATGTTCAGGGTTAAACTTCTATGGTTGTATCATGCTACACTCCATGAAGTTTTTAGTTCCTAAAAGAATACGTATCGTGAAGGCCTGCCCACTTGAATCTAATCTTTCTTTCTGCTTTGTCATCATAGTATTACATGCTGTTTTGTGGCAGACTCCCTGAAAAAAAAAAGAAAATTAGATGACTGCTTACCACAATATCTTTTGATATCAAAGAATGTGTTGTCATAGGATTTATGTGGTTTTGTCATGCAGCCATCAGGATAGATTTAAGTCTGATGGTTTTGCACTTTTTAACTTTTGGTTTTATTAACAATATGAAATATGTCAGTTATAGGTATTGGAAGCCAAATTATTTTAAGTTATTGTGGCCAATTGTTATGAATTAAGTCTATTGTTCTGTTGTTGCCATTATCATTGTTTTTGATATTTAAGCCTCACTTTGGTATTCTTTTTTCCTCATTTTTTGATGATCAATCTCTATTGTAACAATGTTTGTCAATATCCATCTCAAATATCCTGATTCAGGTCACTAATATGGAAATTTGAGATAGAATTGGTACTTGAGAAAATAGCTTGCCTTCATTTGGTGAAATAATTACTTTGAATTCTTTGTAGCATTAAATGTTTTGTCATTATAACGGAGAACTCTTGATATTGACACACGGTGTGGCAGATGTTTAAACCCAATCCCGCCAATAGTCATCTTAGTTATTAATTTTCCCACAATGGGCCATTGATCACATTAGCACAGGGCATCCATAGAACGACACACTTCTACATGAATTAGAAATTCTGTAAAGCTTTTGTTCATTCTTGTTCAAAGTCAGTCAAGCATTGTCGGAAAGAAAAATAAAAATAGATCAGGTGACAGGGGTGCCACATGTTGCCATCTTAACTGATGTGTTCCATGAAATATGAAAGATTCCTGTCAGATAAAAGTTCATCATGAAACATGAAGTTGACATTTAATATGCAAATATAGAAATCTCTGTTCATTAATTATGCTTTGTTATGGTAAAATTTTAATGGTCTTGGTGGTATTTTTTGCTCTTTTAAATATGTTATGTTATTGTGAAAATTGGTCATGCATAATAACATAGGTGTTTCAAAAATTCTTAAGCAGGATATCTCTCAAAATTTTCTCAAAGGGTGGGATTTGCTGAGTTTTTGTTTTCGTGACATGTTTTGAGAAGAATTTGATTAATTCATTGATTGTTTTAAGCTGAAAATATAATTAAGAAAGGAGAAATTTCTGTGAATGCTGCTAAATATCCTGTTTTGACACAAGCACATAAGTGGGAGATTGTTGATTTTTTTTTTTTATAAAATATCATCTTAATTATGTAAACTTCATCAAAATCAACCAACTGTGGTCTAGTTGACTTGGTTTCTCAAATCTTCACCTTTAAAACCACTAAGAACATTTATTTCAATTTTGACCAACATCACCTTTTACATGTGACTGCATAGACTTAACACCTGCCCTTATTCTCATCATAATTTTCTATTTACAGACCAAAGAAGGACGGTGGTCAAGAATGAGCCATTACTGTCCTATCGATCTGTTTTCTGGGTGAGTAGTTAACACATTTTGGATGGACAGCAGACTTAAGAGAGAGACACTATCATAATGTTCATAATCAATATTGACCTCAGGGTAACCATGGTAATCATGTCAAAATTCATTGTTATAAGGTGCCCTGTAGACCAGCCTGATTAGTATTATTTTTGGTGTCATCCTGGTTTGCATACATTTAATTACCATACTAATTAAATAGTTAAATAATCAAAAAAGACAATGGGATCATTCACCTTGAAGACCTATAGTTTGTTTAAAATATGTACAATGAATGCATAATATTTTTTTTTACCTGCAGAAAATATATGTTGGCATTCTGTTGAGTTTTGTTTTAGTATTGATTGCATGTTTTATTTAATGTGTACATTTGTCTTTCATTTCTAATAATCCTATAAAAAATAAGTAAAACATTATTTTTTAATAAATATTTTAATAACAAAATCAACAACACAAGATAAGGGACGAGACAATTCATTTTCAGATAGCTTGAATCACAACAAATAAAATAAATAATTTGCATATACTAAGAATACATATACAACATTTAAGACCCATTGTATCAGTTTCAGCATTAAAATAAATATAAAATCAGCTTAAATTATCAGAAATGACAAAGCATGAAATATATTACAATGTTTGTATCGTATAAAAGTTCACTAATTAAGATGCAGTAAGTGAGAAGCGGCATCTGCGTAGTCTGTCACAGTCATAATCCGCTGCTGATATCTGTCTTTGAGTTGCTGTAGTTGTGTGTTGATGCGTCGGTAAACTTGTCTTTTGGGTGGACGAGCTCCTCCTGCTGAGTACTGGATCACTGTAATTTCTGTCATGGCCTGGGTAGTCTGTAGATTGTTGGTAGTGGTGTGACCTTGGATTTAGATCGGTCTTTCATTGTCTGTATTACTCTCTTGACATCAGTTTTGGATTGGTTGCTTGGGTGGTTGTGTTGGTATCCACGTTTGACCAGATGCCCATCATGCATGTTGACTGTAGCAGGACATGTGTTTATGACACATCACCAATATATGCGTGTGTTGCGTTGACTTTTGATGCTGTAGCGATACCCATTTAAGACTAAGCTGTCTTTGGCAAACTTGTTTTTAACAAATTCAAGTGCTCGTAGTTGTGCAAATGCCATTTTTACTTTTGAATGATTGAAATTAAAACAACTTCAATATTTATAATGCTTGAAGCTTGTGAGTACATCTCATGGCTTAATGACAATCTAGCTTTTAATTGTTTAAAGGTTGTAATTAATTATAATTATGATTATAATTAGCTATGATGCTGAATTCTTGTTCAGCATGTTTAGTTTGCATATGGGAATACAGTTGGCTTGGAAGCTTAACATTAAGGAATGTAATAAATTTCAACAGACATTAATTAAGGATAAACTATAAAACTAACTTTACAGTTTTAATTTTTTTTTATTTCATTAAGTTCATAATTTATTATGTAAATAATTGTATTTTTGTACTTTAATCCCAATATTGACAACATGTACTAAAATAAAATATTAAATAATGAAATATTTCATTTAAAACATCATCAAGTTTATTTTGATATTCTCATAACAATATCTTAAGATTTTAAGTACAATTCTTCAGGTAAAATACAGGTGCAATTAAGGTGACCAATAAAGAACAGACTATAATGATTAAAACAACAATTTCATCTTTGTTTATTTAAACCTGTAATTAAATGTATGCAAACCAGGATTAAACCTTATTTTTGTCTTTGTCTAGGTGTAAATTTCATTTGAGAAGTACTTTCAAAGAGTACCAAATTGATCACCTACTCCATTGAAATGCAGTATTATTTTCTGGTTTCAGAGAAGATACCAAAATGTCTGTTCATTTTGTTTAGATTATTACTTTCTGTAGGTTTCTAGTAAACTGTTGTGAAAGCATGTTGATAACAATTAAGGATTCTCATTCTTTGCTTTACTATTGCTTATAGTAACTTCATCAAAAACTTGTTTTAATTCAATGAAGTGTTTTATAATAATGTACCAAGTTTTACTTGATAAGTTTAAATTTGTTTCCAAGGTACCATAAGATATGAAGTGACATGAAAGAGAATTAGAGATAATTGCAGAAACAGAAGGGGGTCCTGTTTCAAGTTATATTGCTTGTATTTTATCTGGTTAATTTAAACTTCATGCTCTTCTTTGTATACTTCATGTAAATCTGTTATCAAGATGTAGCAGTATTGAGCATTTAATTTGTTAAGGGTCAGAACATTTTATAAAAATAACAAGTATTTTTTTAGTTTTGGGTTTTGCATTGCAGGTGTTACAGAGCAAAATTTCATAACATTGAACTCTGATGAATCATTAAGTATGAAACAGATAGCTGTTTAATTTTTATAGGGCTGGTAGTCAGGTTGATAGATAAGCCACTTGCAATTATTTGGGATAATTTTCAGATGTTCAAGTAATGTTGAAATCAAATAGTTTTTAAAAGTGCCATTAGCAAGGGCAGACAGAATCAAGACTTTCCCCCACAAAAAGAAGAATGTACACATGGAATTTTTTAGATACTCCCAAGAATGCCCCAAGCCAAATGAAACTCTTGCTTACAGTGAGAAAATGTCGTCAATTGGGAGGGCACACATACAAATGCTTACTTTTATACAAAAGGTTTAAGTAAGGCAGAGTTTATGTATTATGAAAAGGTGACCATTTGGCATTTTGTTCTTTATGATAAACATATTTAAATCACCTGAAACTGGTCTAACTTGAACTTAGTTTAGATTTATTTCAATGACAGGCAAGTTCAAACTGTTTTAGATGCCAAGATTAAAACATTCACCAAATAAAAATTTCTCAGGCTTTTAGCCTCAGTTGGACTTGTGGTTTTGTTTTTGTGTCCCAATTTATTGTTGACATGTCAGTGATCAGGAATCCTGTTAGACCACTATAGACACTGTTATTATTACTGAACTACTGAGGCACAGGGAAGGATATATAAATATAGGTTGCTTGTAAAAACACATCATAACAATGCTGCTAAGCCTCAAATTTTCTGACAATCTCATAGCCAGAATAAAACTGCTTGAAAAACCTGTTTTTTTATAAACTTTGTACATTGTACAAACTTCTATATAGTTGTGCAATTATAATCTGTAAAGTCAGTGAAAACAACCTTTATTATGGGTAAAGTCCAGTGTAAACTATGATACACATTGAGATTTGAGTACAATATCCCCCATTTTATCATTTTACTGTTCTTGCATTTTATATTGATATAATAGATTAGTCCATCTACTTTCACTCAAACCATAGTTCATATAGAGATCACTGATAACAAAAGAAACAACTTTTTTGTAATTATACTCTTCCATATCTCAATGGAGTCATTACTTCATATGAGAGCTTGCTTAACAAAAATTGTGCATTTATATTGACTGTAATTTGTCTTATGTTATATTTAAAGTAAGCCTGAATTTGTTTTCTATTTATTAAAAAAAAGGGGTACTTTATATTGAATTTCCCTCATTGGTGCCTCTCTTTGTTCAATGTTGATATGAAATGACCTTGAACTTAAGTCAGCTGTTTGCAAAATCTTGGGAATATGAGTATCTATAAAAAGTAACACAACTAGGGAGTTGTTAGGGATTTCTTTGTTGCAATCAGACATCAAAATATCTATGCTTAAGTGCAAAATTTGTATGTGTTTTTAAGTGTCAAGAACACTACATTGTATTTAAAGATGAACAACTACAAATCTGGCCTTTTGAAGTTTCTACCATATTTAGTGATAGTAAAAAAAACAGACAGTAGTGAAAACTTGTTAGTTTTTTTTTGTGTGGATAAAATGATCCAAGATACACTGTAATATTTGTTAAGTCTTTTTTGTTTTTCATTTAAGTTACTACAGGTAATTAGTATATGTATTATTGCATTAAATCCATTGATTAAATCTAACACCTTTAAAGTCAGGATTATTTTCTGATGAATGTTGATATGTTAGGCAACTTATTTTCACCTATCAAATGTGTGAATAAACATGTTGATTTAGCTACTATTTGATGTCATTAGTTTAACAGCTAGTAATGTGTTAAACCTTATTTCAATACAGACTAAATTACCTGTATATGTACATGTTTAATTAATTAATGCTATTGAATGATAAGCATTTGTTTTATCAACCCTTTTGTGATACTTAAATTGTCAAGAAATGCTTCTGTAATTTTGTGCAGTTTGTATTAGTGCCCATTTTCACTTCTTTTTTTTTTTTTGGGGGGGGGGGGAGGGCATAATTAAATTAATGAAATATATGTTGTTTTTATCAGGTAAAAATTTTATGACTAATTATAATTTTATATAAGTATTTGCCTGTTGTCACTCAGATTTATACTTGTACATTGTACAACAGAGTCATTAGATTTCTGAAAGTTTTAGTTGAGCTTCAGAAACAAGATTTAAATTTCGATCTTCAGTTATAGACTGAAAAACTAATTAATCAGATTGGTGGTAAAAATTAATAGATCAGGATTTACATGGAAAATTTATCAACCCCAGTGGGCACGTTAAGGCAATGGGCTGAAACTTCTTAAGTCTCTCTTCTAACATTCAATAGGAATTTGACACTCTATACATCTGCTAACTTTGATTATTGACCATACAGTATGTTTGTACAATAATGAAACTGTCAGTATACATAAGTAATACATGTGTTACAGAACCGTAAAAACACTTTGTTTGGAATCATTAGACTGCTACAATCAACATGTATTGCACACACTTATAATTATGTCAAGAGTCTTTTGTTACAATACATGTCAATCTTTAACTAAGAGATCAAGTGTTTTGATTATTTGCCAAGTGTGTGGGCTAACTTCTAGTACATTTTTTTTTGTCATACATATGAACATTACACAATACTGATATAAAATCAAAAAACGGAAATAATCTGCTGTGGACTTATTTAGTGTCTCTTTCATAGCAACACTAGATGAAGAAACTTTAAGTGTTTACCATCTACATGTGTACAATGTAACCCAGAGATGGTTCAGTGTATTGTCCAGCAGTTCTACAAATTACACAGATTAATGATAAATAGAATAACAAAAATTGTTCCTTTTGTTCTGTTTTAATTATTTTTGCATTACTGCAACATTACAGTTTTACTGTTTATTGCTGATAAAAACTTAAAAGAGTCAATTAAAGTTCTAGCCGAACAGAGCATTGGCAGAGAAGTTTGAAGTACTCACCAAGTTGACCAATATTTTTCATCAGTATTATTCATAGAATAGCTTTTTAGCCTTGACTGACAAAAGTATGCTATTTTAGAATTACAGAATTTCCCTCAATTAAATCAGCCTGTTACATCAATGACCAATTTAAAAGTGTAATAAATTAGTTTGGTTTTATATTCTTCCTGACTATCTAAGTTGGTCATGGTCTTTGAATGTTTAAAAAATGGTATTTTATATTCAAGTATTTCATCATAGTTATTCATAGAAAAAGTTTTTTTACCTGCACTTAGATGATTGACTATTCTTTTGATACCTGCCACAAATAGTTGTTTGGTATATGTGATACCCTCCATTTTACTTGGACAGGTGTTGGCTGTCTGTCCATCTGTCCCATGGTGGTTTCCAGATAAGTCAAGTGACTAACCAAAGTTGATTTTTAGCTGATCTGATCCAAAAGAAGGAACATCTTTTAGCTAGATCCTTTAATCTTAGTTTTCACTATATAGATGACATATTATCATTAAACAGTCCTAGTTTCAGAAATATGTACATCGCATCTACCCCAAAGAATTTGAGATAAAGAATACTGCATTCACTGTAAAGTCAGCCTCATATCTTGACCTACACTTGGAGATCGATGGTAAAGGAAAACTATTGACCAAACTATACGACAAATGCAGTGACTTTTCGTTCCGTATGGTTAACTTCCCTTTCATCTATGGCAACATCCCTTTAGCACCTGCATATGGATTTTTCATATCATATCGTGCTAGACTTCTGCTGGAATAGGGTTGTGTTGATACAAGATTGAAGTTAACATTACAGAAGTTTTATGGTCGTCATGAACTCGTGGATTGTAACCGTGTATCCACCTGCATCATGAAAACTGATTAGTTCAAAGTGTCAAAGTTTTCCTTTCCTCTTTCGTCTACCCTGCACTTGACTTTTTATTAGCAGCTCGGCAGGTGTTTCTAGAAAAGCAGAGGACACTTACCCTACTGGTGTATCTGGTCCAGGCTCCCAGTTTCAGTGGAACATGAGTTGCTCATTTACTTTTGTCACTTTGTATGTATTATTTTGGTTATTATATGTTCTTTGTTGTGCGTGTCTGTTTTTTCCATGTCTGGTCTTTGAACCTGGATTACATTATTTTGATTTCTGCTAGAATCTTGGTTTCCTTGATTACTCTTTGCAGAACCAGATTTTGAAATGGTTACTTAATGATTTTCAAACTCCTACAAGAACATGAAAATGTAGTTCAATTTGGAACACAATGCTGTTCTGTTTTTAAGTGTTGCCCCTCCCCACAGTCTCTCAATACTTTTCCCTTGTGTGTAGTTAATTGCAACACAACATTGTGGGATATGGTTCCACAATACTTTGGTTCATGTCCTAGAGTTTTTTGTTACAGAGGTGCTTATACAAAATGTCTAGATTTTTCCTGGTAGGAAAACTGATCCAAAATGTACTATCAAAGTATGTCTGCATGAAGTATTAACTGGTAAAATGTGTCACTCGTGACTATCATGTACCTTTATCTGGTCCACTAACTCATGATTTATGTGTCAGAAATCTTCAAGTTCAAGTTTAGATGTTAAATGTGTATAAGACATTCCTTTATCTACAAAATGTGACTGAATAAGAACATGAAACAGAAAGGATGACATAATGCTTGTATAACGAAACATTGTGGTTTGTACTTGGTTTCACCTTTCTATTCAAGATGTTATTTGCATTTTATCCTGTTGACATTATTTTTAAGTACATGTATTGTAAACAATGTGGGATTATTGAGCTACTAGATTAATTGGTACTAAATATGTAATGTAATTTCATCTGGCATACTATTATGTTAAGTATTTTAAACTTCCATTACAGGAAAAGTTTGAATTCTTCAAGTGGATTTTGGAGACATAAGGCTTCTTTGTGATGATTAAAATAATAATTTGTTACAAATACAGTTTATCTCCATATTATCTTGTACCAGAAATATCTACTGTTTGTTAGTTAGATACAAGTCAACTATATGCAATGTTGAATGTCAGATATAAGAAAATCTTACAAATTTTAGTTGTAGTTTTTATGTTTTAGATGTTGACAAGATTTGCTATTGTGATTGATACAAAGTAACCACACTGTAATAGGACAAAGTTGTTATAGAATCTTCATCAGGACCTTAACATTTTGCTTTTGTTTTTATGTGACCTATTATCATGTACCAATACCAGTAATCTTGTCAATTTGTAGACTTAGAAATATTTTGTAGTATACAAGTAGGATGATTTTTTTTAGAAGTGGCCTTAATGATACCAGCCAAGAGGGAGGGGGACAGTTAAGTTTCACTTGCATTATAACTATGGTATTAGTAAGATCTTATATTGATATGCTGACATATATCCCGTCTCGTTGATACTGTTGGGAAAAGCAAGTGGAGACTAGCCCTTGTCATATTTCTACTTGATGATAGAGAATTCCCCTTCAGAGTAGTTTAATGTCTATAACTGCTGTCTAAGCTGCTTTAGTTGGCATACCATTTGAGATTTAATGACTGAAAAGTCTTCTTTCTACGAGGTACTGGTCCTTTGACAGTTAGGTTTTAGGATTATTATTGTTCATGACAACTTTGTCTGTGCTTTTGGATTGTTGGGGATGACGTGACAGTCATCTCAGAGCATTATATAACTAGATATGTTGAAAAGTGTGATGTATATTTGTAATACTCTTAACACCTCTTTGTTTACGAGTCAATAGTTTGACCTGCATGTTTGTAGGTTTATATTAAAAACATCCTGGAGATTATTGACAATCTCTTTATGTACACTTAACCTCCACTGAGAACGAAAAATTCATCTAATCAATCAAACTTTGGTCCATTATTGATAACATTAATGTTGGCTATTATTTATATTTCTACTAAGAATATTTGTTGACTTTGTAAAAGTGAACAACAGGTCAGCAAAATTATAATTGAGGGGTACAAGCCGTTGCCAGATTGCTGATGTATGTTTTCGTATGATATGAATAAGTGAATGACCATATTTTTCAGTACAATAACTTTGTTTGTGAGAGGTGAATATGGGTGTTTTTTCTCCATACTTGGGTTACCTGAGCAAGATATAGATGTAATATATATCAACTTGTAATAGATTCACGTTTTTCCATGAGGAAATTACCATCGTAGGTTTGATGTGGGTGATTTAAATAAAGTTTAATGTCTTCCTTTACAATGGATTGATGACTGAACCATACATAGAAGTGTTTATCTTGTGTTCGACAATGGTCTTTTCTGACACAAACACTTATAACTATTTACGTTAAAGCTGTTTTTTTTATATATATATACATTAGTATCATAAACAAAGTTGTAGTGTTAAATTCTCCCCCCCCCCACTTTTGCCCTTGGTGTCAAATTAGTAGTGGTCCCAGTTCTCCATGCCATTGATGTCAAATTATTTGTGGTCCCAGTTTCAGGACCATTTCACTGTCCTAGGATCTTTTCATTGACCTAGGTCCAGAACTTTCAACCATTTATTGGTATTTTATTGAGGAATTGGGTTTCCTTTGCCAGATTTTTCCTTTTAATCTTTGAAAAGTCTTGGACCTTCTACTCTTGAAAGTTAACTACACCATTACACACACACATGCACACTCAGAAGCTAAAATTAAAAGATTTTGAAGCACTGCTATTTACCTGCATAAAAAAAATTGAGTTACCAAGTACAAGAAAGAAGTGGTAGGTGTTTATGGAAAGAGAGTGTAAAAGTCATCTCCCTGATGGTCTATCTTAAAGGTGTGGAATCAATCCATTGGTACTTACCATTATATAGGTGAAAATATTTATTACTTGATACACAGGAGATGTATGTAACCTGAAAACAAAATTATAAGAATAAAGTCAATCCTCAATCCCCCCTAGTTTTATTGAACACTTTAATCAGTTCCTCAAATATGTCACATAACTTGCCATTAGTGTTTGTTTCAAAACCATGTGCCACACAATGGAATAGACAATTATCTCATCTGGTCAGATGAGTTACCCCTGTATATAGAACTATAATTATACTGCTTGAGGTTTTCTCCACTTGTCTAGACCATAAACCATAATTTACTGGTCAGGTTTTGTGAAATAGCCAGCTGATTGAGATAAGATTGTCAATATAAGTATTTCTCCAGTAGATGAATGACCCAATATTCCACCTACATAATTCAATAGTGATAGGCACAGAGTTCAAGGACTAATTGCACTATCATTGATGTTTGTTGTTTATGTGTTGATTTTATTGCTTACTGATGTCATTGATGTTACTGAGATCTAGGATTCTAATCCTAATGACCTATTGTGATGTCACAGATGTTACCACAATCCAGGTTTTCTAATCCTATTGGAATTGTTAGTCCTCTGAAACAAATCTCAACCATGAACTAAGAAGAACAAATTGATAGGAGGAATGTTAGTTGTTAACGAGCACCATGAAGCGGTGTGAGCTCTACGGTTAGTACGTGTACTTTCAAAAATTCCCCTAAAGTTCCCCAGTATATTAACGAAAAAGAAGTCATGTCCCAGAAGTAACAAAAAGTGACTGTCCTTACAGAGAAAATTCATCATTTCCTTCAATCAAACAGTTAAGATTACGTTTCAGTAAAAATAAAGTAATCTTTTCTGATAGTTTTCAAGTCTTTTTCTAGTTTGTTTTACTTATTTAAAGAAGTGAATACATGTACAATGTTTATAAAAACTTTGGCAAACGTGGATGTACATACGTGTATCTCCGCTGTTGCTGTTGTCAAGAAGCTAACTCGCCTCAGAAAAAAAATAGAACTCTGATTATATTATCAAAATCGCAGCATAGCTTTTCTAAGATAGGAAAGGCAATCATTTTCTTGTTTGGAATTGGCAGCTGTCGTCTGAATTTTGTCTATGTCACATGTAAAATATTCCCACCATCCGTGCAGAACTGTAATAGTTTCTGTATCTGCGCAGATTGAAACTGAAATGGATGTTGCTAGAGATGCCCTTAAGGGATAAAAAATGTGAAGTATTGGGAAGTACTGTAAAGTTATTGACCATTTTGAGAGCAAGTGGAAAGTGGGTATGGGGTTGAATGTTTTTTTTTGGAGGGGGGAGGAGGGAATGTTCAAGTTATCCATTTATTGAAAAAAAAAATTCCCCCATTAGTTAACAAGACGGATTTTCAAATAGAAATATTGATTTTGCTTGCTACTTAAATGTAAATAAAAATATAGCACTTGCAGAGCCAAAATTTTTATCTGGGTCAACCCCTCTCTTTGTAATGTCCTTTATTATTTGACGAGTCTCGCACAGATGGTACATGTATGGTAAAGCTCACGGTGCTCGCTGATTTAGGCAATGCCTACCCCATATTAGCTTTATAGGTATAACGAGTGGTCAGTGGTCCAACAAAACATTAGATTAGTAAAATAACAGTCTTTTCTCTAGATTAGAATTATATGGCTACTGTATCAACATAATTGTTATAACCAATATAATATCTTTTTTGCTGTAACACTATAGGTTAACTGTCAATCTTAAATCCTTTCCTTTTTTAAGAATTGGCAATAATAAAAAATTTGTATATTGAAAAAAACCCATAAATTTTCCATGTGCATATTGTTTATTGCGCGAAGTGCAATTAACAAAATATGCACATGGAAAATTTATGCTAATTTTCAATAGATAAAATTTTTATCATAGCCAATTCTTATAAATTAATTTTAAAACATATTTTTATCTTTAAACATGAGAAAAGTAGCTCTTAATTTAACTGAATAGGGGTGTGTCAATATTTTTTTTATCCATTGAGATATAACAAAATTATTTTAACCAATCAGAATACAGTATTTATCTCAAATTAATTTATAGAGATGTAGACCTATAACCAATAAAATATTCCCATAGTCTTTCTTGCTGTGACACTATAGGTTCACTATCAATCCTATCCTATAGAGATGTAGACCTATGTATAATGTACTAGATAAACCCTGTTATATTGCAGTTAGAGGTAATACTATCCGATCAATTATATGTAGTTCCCTATTTGTTGTACACTAGATGTCATAAGCCCTGAGTTACATTACATGTACATGTAGTTGTTTGCCTTATGTTATGATGACTGTCAAGTTTTATGTAGTATTTCTATTCATCAAATGTCCAGGGCATATACAGTCTACTAGTTCAGTGTAATGCTATCATTCATCAAAAGTACAGGACATGTATATCTAAATAGGTCATTGTCCCTAACAGTATATTTATCATTTACCCTCAGTGTACATATTTTGGTATCATTGACCTTCAGAGTAAATTTTATTGGTATCAGTGACCTTCAGAGTAAATGTTACTGGTATCAGTGATCTTCAGAGTAAATGTAATTGGTATCAGTTATCTTCAGAATACATTTGAAAAGATTTGTGTTCTGTTGGTTATACAGTATTTTGGTGTCTGTTGTTTAAATTTTTAAAATGTGCATAGACATTACTGGGTAATGTAAGGATCTTTGGCATATAAGTGTACAATCCTTCAGTGGTTTAAACATATGAAGGCATGGAGTATTATTAGAATCATAGACATTTGTAATCTAGTATTCCTTACCATACGTCAGTAAACTTATTGTTTATTAATTACAGTTTGACGACTTGAAGTGAAGTGTTGTATCCTACTATGATTGATAACAATCTGTATGGTAGTTTTAAATTATAAATGAGAAACCAACCAACAACAAGTGTTGCACGTTTCATGTTCTACATAGTAATAAGTTCCTTCTATGGTTACAGGTCTAACAATAGAACCTTTTATTATAAGAGACCCTGGGAATATATTTGGTATATTTGAGGACATAACAAAGGAAACTTTAGTGTTCATGCTATTACCTACATAAGAAACATAGAACTGTCCTATAGAATTTTTCTATGTTTAGTTTAGTTAAAAATAAATAAAAAGGATATTTGTAATTTATTTTCAAATAAACTGAACATTGGGCCTTGGGGTGATATAGGTCAAGGGTCGATACATCATGTAATACAGATTTTGACAGGTCATGTTCATTTTATCATATATTTCAACCATACCTCAAGTATGGTCTGTAAAGTGGTGTGATATAGGGTATGCGATATATGATACCATAGGTCTTGAGGTGTGATATAGGGTTTAAACAAACACTTATAATGCATATGAGTTTCTGAAGTGATCTTGTGGTTGTTTGATGTCTGATTTGTAATCTGTTAATTTTATTATCAGTGACTTGCTTTAAGTTCTGTTAATCAATTACAATTAAAGAAGAAATATTTTTAAACCATACATTTAAACCATTATTTTGAATATTATCAATTGTGTTCTTTTTTTTTTTTTTCAGGAATAGAGCTAGAATGAAACATGCCCTGTATGGTTTATGTGAAACACCACAACACAACTTGAAAATTTGCATGGTAAGGGGAGTAACTCTATTTGAAAATTTGTAACGCACACATAATTAACAGTACAAAAAATATATTCATATGTGACGTACTTATTTGTTTGTTTCATAGCCTTCAATTATTACTAATTTGTTCATTTCAAAGCATCCATGAAAATCTAGTCCCAGATATGTTCCCAAAAAACATCCTAGATTCTCATTCCCTCATGACCACCCCCCCCCCCCCAAAAAAAAAAAAAAAAAAGAAGAAGAAAAAATAAATCCATATTGAGGTCAATATCTTTCAAATTGACAGAATTTTTCAATTAAATTGATAAAAAATGAAATTTGCCCACCTGCCCCTAGTTAAGAAAGATGTTGGATGAGAATCTAGGAATTATTTTATGATGGCCTTAACAACTTTTTATGGCTTTAACAGAGATTTTACATTTCACATATTCTAAAAACACCAGTGTTTACTGAGATTATATGTTTAAGCTACATTTAATTTTTGACATCATATAATTGCAGAATGGTGATGAGATTTATGGTAAACATGTACAGGATGATCTGAGTGTCAAACTCAAACAATTTTTTGGTGACAATAGTGCTAATGGAATCAAAAGGCATTTGTAAGTCTGATATCATGTAACTAATCAGCATGGTCAATGATTGTATTCTCGGTCCCTCTGATATTTTGACAAATGTATGGATATTGGACTCGGAATATGACAAAGAATAACTCTTGTACTTTTCACAAATTGTTAATTCTATTAAAAAAAAATATTCATCATACTGTAAATTCTTTAAATATTGCAGTGATTTTATTGTTGCAAAAAAATATGACTGAATGAATTCACACAAATTTAATCATTTGTTATAGAATTTTGAACATGATTGCTGGGGATATATTGCAAAACCACCCAAAGAAATTTCACTTTTTATATAAAAATATATAATCTCAATAATGATTTTACTGTTTTTTTTGTTTTTTTTTTTAAAGCTAAGTGTGCATGTTTAAGGGAATATATGGAGAAAAAGTGATAACATGAGTTACTACTCTCCATCTTGAAATACAAAACATGTAATGACCACATATTTGATCTCATTGGAAACATTTGGTTCATGTATGGTCTAAGTCATTTTGATAAAGAATAAGGAAATAGCAACTTCCATTAGTTGCCCAGAACCACTGAATTGACAAATTATTGATTGTTCAGGTGACGATTATTTGAGTAACATTACTAGATGTTAATGGCCCTTATTTTTACTATATACAAACTGAAATGTGAATGCCACAGTTAAAACACTCCTTTAGTGAACTTGGCTGACACAGGTTTTAATATTTTTTTTTAACCTAAAGCTCATCTGATTTAACTTTAGTTGTGGAAGCTAGGAGTTACATATCAATGAAGGCTCTGAGTCATATAACTTGTGAATACTGGAATTTCTTCATTGATCACGGAGAACTTTTATTTTTTTTTTTTTATCTTTTTCAGAGTATTATCAGAATTCTTGGACCTGATAGTAGATGCCTTGCTCTATATACCTTCAGTATTAAATGGACATGATGCTTCTGAACCAGATACAGAGCATTTGTCTACATGTTGTTCAAACAGAACTAAACAAAGTTTGTCTAATACTCAATGTTGCTCTTCATCTATAAAGGAATCTGCAAGTTGTGCTCTACATGTCAACAACAATGATTCAAAGGGGGATAAATCATTACCTGAACAAAGTTCACAACTTTCTGCCCCCAAAGTATTCAAAACTAAGTACAATTCTAGTCATGAAACCTGTGATACAGAGAAACCTTATGCCAAGTTAGTGAATGGATGTAACTGCTATAAACCTTCCCAACATTGTCAGAAAAGTTCTTATCAAGAGAACAATTTACAAGGTAGGGTGATTGTGTACTAGATAAAGTTTATGAAGGTATTGTCATTTTGAGATTAGGTTCACTATGAAAATTAGATGGTGTATAATGACTGGATATAATTTTTAAAGTTTTTCATCTTTAATTGAAAACAGTAGCTTTTGGCAGTAAGTCGATGGAAAGGTCATGATCTTATATTGTTAAGTCTTCTGGAAATGGAAATGGCTTGAACCCTATTTCAATACATTGTGCAGGAACGTTTGAATAATGTATGGATTAAAATAACTCCTAAAATAAATCAATCTAATTAGGATTAGCTCTAGTAAATTGTCCACTACATTGAATGCAGGAACGTAGTGAACAAATTGCAAGAGATATTTTAATAAGATTGAGAATAAGTGTTCTCTATGATTTTTCATAAAAGAAAATTTTATATGTTTTTTGTACTGAAGCATCTAGGTCTCTTAAATAAAGTAATATTTTGTAAGAGGTGTTTCTTTGACTCAACATATTATACAGGGTTATAGAATGGGATTACCATATTGTCCTCAGAAAAAGTCCAGAGGTAGTCAAGGTCAAGGATAAATGTATAAAGGCAACTTGTGGACCAGTACAAAAAAAATAATTACATTTTATGATTTCTTTATGAACCTATTGTTTAAAAAAGTAAATGTAATCATTGTATATCACATATTAACTTTGATGTATGTCAAACTGTCAAAACATTTGACTTAGTTGAGGCTGGCTGAATAGGCCCTGTTTGTCCATATTTGTTTTGTTATTGATTTTTTAAAATGAATATTGAATACGCAATGGTGTAACTTGTTAATAATACAATTTTCATATGATCCATGCACTATGAGTATTATTATGGCAATGACCTAAGATCTTCATCATTATTTGTAGAAATTTTGTTTCCAAACAATATCAGTAGTGTCAACAAATGGATTCCTATGAAATTGTTAAACAGGGTTCAATGCCACAAAAGCAAGCTTAGGATGAATTAAAGATTGTGGCCCCAATAATTAAAAAAATTAATATTACAAAAGGCACAAAGAAAAAAACCCATATTTTTTGGTATCAAAACAATAATTTAAATAAGAGAGTATAAATCTCTGTCACGCATGAGCTTTTAAAATTGTGAGGGGTTGCTTCTCTGCCAGGCATGCAGTATTGAAGGGGAAAGATTGAAGACTGCTTGGCTTGGAGTCACAATAATGTGTCTGGATTGGGTGGCATACCATATTTCTGGTGTCCGCCTCTGTGAGCTAGCACAGTAAGGATCCAACTCAGAGTATCAGACTAGTACAAAGCAAGGTCTGCTCAATTCATGAATTCACACTTGTTATTTTGCTTCAAATGACCCTAGATTTGTCTCTGAATAACCATTTGATATCAATGAAACAATGTTATTTTAAGTTTTGATGTCATTGATCTTTCTGTTGAAGGAGAATTCAGTAAGAAAACAACAGGAAAGTAAATTATTTTTGTCAATGGCGTTCACAAGTGGAAATACATCTAATGGTCATTCTTTCTCATTCTGAAATGCATGGAATATGTGCCATAGGATATTAAACCTTATCAATCAATCTTAATCTCCACCTTTTTTTTTACAGAAGTCCATTTGCCCCATTATAGTGTATTAGGACAAGTTCTTGCTATACAGGCTTTAGACACAGTAGATATAGAAAATCTGTACCCATTATTTCTGAGAGTTAAAGAACATCTGAAGCAACAACCAAGTGATGAGTAAGAACTTAAATTATTGTACACTCTCTCAGAGGGACCCTATACAAATATATTGCTGTTACCTTGGCAGACATTCATTTGAATGAAAAACAATTTAATGTCATCTGCTCAGCTTCAGCTAGGTATAATGGTTTCTAGTACAAAGCTTTGACATGTTGAGATGTAAGTTTAACATCAACATAACAGTGTTCTAGGATTCCACTTTCCCATCACCTATGGCAACATAACAGTGTTCTAGGATTCCACTTTCCCATCACCCATGGCAACATAACAGTGTTCTAGGATTCCACTTTCCCATCACCTATGGCAACATAACAGTGTTCTAACTTCTAGGATTCCACTTCCCCATCACCTATGGCAACATAACAGCGTTCTAGCTTCTAGGATTCCACTTTACCATCACCTATGGCAACATAACAGTGTTATAGGATTCCACTTTCCCATCACCTATGGCAACATAACAGTGTTCTAGGATTCCACTTTCCCATCACCCATGGCAACATAACAGTGTTCTAGGATTCCACTTTCCCATCACCCATGGCAACATAACAGTGTTCTAGGATTCCACTTTCCCATCACCTATGGTAACATAACAGTGTTCTAACTTCTAGGATTCCACTTTCCCATCACCCATGGCAACATAACAGTGTTCTAACTTCTAGGATTCCACTTTCCCATCACCCATGGCAACATAACAGTGTTTTAACTTCTATGATTCCACTTTCCCATCACCCATGGCAACATAGCAGTGTTCTAAGTTATAGGATTCCACTTTCCCATCACCCATGGCAACATAACAGTGTTCTAAGTTATAGGATTCCACTTTCCCATCACCCATGGCAACATAGCAGTGTTCTAAGTTATAGGATTCGACTTTCCCATCACCCATGGCAACATAACAGTGTTCTAAGTTCTAGGATTCCACTTTCTCATCACCCATGGCAACATAGCAGTGTTCTAACTTATAGGATTCGACTTTCCCGTCACCCATGGCAACAAAACAGCGTTCTAGCTTCTAGGATTCCACTTTACCATCACCTATGGCAACATAACAGTGTTCTAGGATTCCACTTTCCCATCACCTATGGCAACATAACAGTGTTCTAGGATTCCACTTTCCCATCACCCATGGCAACATAACAGTGTTCTAGGATTCCACTTTCCCATCACCTATGGCAACATAACAGTGTTCTAACTTCTAGGATTCCACTTCCCCATCACCTATGGCAACATAACAGCGTTCTAGCTTCTAGGATTCCACTTTACCATCACCTATGGCAACATAACAGTGTTCTAGGATTCCACTTTCCCATCACCTATGACAACATAACAGTGTTCTAGGATTCCACTTTCCCATCACCCATGGCAACATAACAGTGTTCTAGGATTCCACTTTCCCATCACCCATGGCAACATAACAGTGTTCTAGGATTCCACTTTCCCATCACCTATGGTAACATAACAGTGTTCTAACTTCTAGGATTCCACTTTCCCATCACCCATGGCAACATAACAGTGTTCTAACTTCTATGATTCCACTTTCCCATCACCCATGGCAACATAGCAGTGTTCTAAGTTATAGGATTCCACTTTCCCATCACCCATGGCAACATAGCAGTGTTCTAAATTATAGGATTCGACTTTCCCATCACCCATGGCAACATAACAGTGTTCTAACTTCTAGGATTCCACTTTCTCATCACCCATGGCAACATAGTAGTGTTCTAACTTATAGGATTCCACTGTCCCGTCACCCATGGCAACAAAACAGCGTTCTAGCTTCTAGGATTCCACTTTACCATCACCTATGGCAACATAACAGTGTTCTAGGATTCCACTTTCCCATCACCTATGGCAACATAACAGTGTTCTAGGATTCCACTTTCCCATCACCCATGGCAACATAACAGTGTTCTAGGATTCCACTTTCCCATCACCTATGGTAACATAACAGTGTTCTAACTTCTAGGATTCCACTTTCCCATCACCCATGGCAACATAACAGTGTTCTAACTTCTATGATTCCACTTTCCCATCACCCATGGCAACATAGCAGTGTTCTAAGTTATAGGATTCCACTTTCCCATCACCCATGGCAACATAGCAGTGTTCTAAATTATAGGATTCGACTTTCCCATCACCCATGGCAACATAACAGTGTTCTAACTTCTAGGATTCCACTTTCTCATCACCCATGGCAACATAGCAGTGTTCTAACTTATAGGATTCCACTGTCCCGTCACCCATGGCAACAAAACAGCGTTCTAGCTTCTAGGATTCCACTTTACCATCACCTATGGCAACATAACAGTGTTCTAGGATTCCACTTTCCCATCACCTATGGCAACATAACAGTGTTCTAGGATTCCACTTTCCCATCACCCATGGCAACATAACAGTGTTCTAGGATTCCACTTTCCCATCACCTATGGTAACATAGCAGTGTACTAACTTATAGGATTCCACTGTCCCGTCACCCATGGCAACATAACAGTGTTCTAACTTCTATGATTCCACTTTCCCATCACCCATGGCAACATAGCAGTGTTCTAAGTTAAAGGATTCCACTTTCCCATCACCCATGGCAACATAGCAGTGTTCTAAGTTATAGGATTCCACTTTCCCATCACCCATGGCAACATAGCAGTGTTCTAAGTTCTAGGATTCCTATTTCCCGTCACCCGAGTCAAGTACAATGTTAGTGTGGTAAAGTTGTTTATTATGTTCCACTTTCCCTTTGCTGCTAGTAAAAAAACTTATATTACTGAAAGGATTTGATAAGTTTAGAAAGCATACTTTAAATGTGGGAAAATTTTAATTTTCATTTGGAGTTAACCTGTGGTAACCTAAATTTTCAAAAAATTCTATAACACTGTTTAGCATGCTGAACATACAAACATTTATCACATTTTAACAACAACTTCTACTGGGCAGAATAATTAGAGAATTGTAACAGACCTGTAAGTTTTATTAAAATGCTATTGACCTTTTTTTTTTTTTTTTTTATTAAGTAGCAGTCTTTATAAAAATCAGACATGATGTGATTCAAGCATGTCAAAACCCCACTGAATTCAGTTTTATTTCTTGTTTAGAAACATTCTCTGGTCACATGTCCAGGCTTAGTTTTTCCTTTGGTTGTTTTGCTTTTGACTTAAAAATTATATTGATTGTACATAAAATTGTCACTTTGCTAGAGTTATTGTTCTTGATTTTGTTTGATTTGGTTGATTTTAGTGAGAGATAAAGGTATGATTTTCTCAATAGTGCAGATCTGCATATAGAAAGGATTGTTGTTTTGTAAAGATAAAGCATATGTATTCCCAAAAATAATTGTTTGGTGGTTTTTCTAAACCATGAATCACTTTACCATTGGTGGTGCCTGAATTTTATATGGACTGGTACTTAAATACATGAAAATATGAAAATATATTAGTTGATGAAGTGGTTGAATTGATAGTACATTTTCTAAATCATTTGTTGAAAAGGATAAGGTTAAATTTGTCTTAACCACACTGATTAAACATTGACAAACTAAGTTACTAGAAATTGTTTAAGTTCCTTCATGTTTTAATGCATTTTTAATCTTTGTTTACTGAAAAATAAAGTGATAAAAACATGTTCATTTGGTGACTTTTATTATCAGTACATGTATATTGATTATTTTGTTCGGTAGACAGAAGTGGAACCTGTATGGTCCGTTTACAGCTGAGACATGGTTGCGACCCTGTAAAGATAGACTTGTGAGTGATAAGAACTCCCTGGAATATGCTGTTGATATGGTTTGTTTTCTCTTTATACTGTTTATACACACTCATTTAATAAACATATAATAGACTGTTTTTACATGACTTAGGTCTCACATAAGCTTCATGCAACAATGTCCAAAGCTGATTTTTTTAAAAGTTTTCCTATAATCTCTGCATCATGATTTGGTTTATACTTTATTTTTTAGTTATACTGATATTGTCCATCTCCTCAGAACCATCACAATCATTGTATGATTTATTTTAGTTTCACAGTCTTTTTATAAAGAGCTGAATTTAGCTATTGCAGTCATCCATTAACATACAGGATATTTTTAGGCTATAAGTGTTTTCTGTTTTACAGAGGGTGGGGACATAGAAATACAAGGTACCAAATGTCTGTCTGTCTATTGCATTAATGCCTTTTTTTTTTGAATTATCATAAATTTATACTAAGTATTGCTACCACCAATAGCTTGGACAAGATTGAAATAAGGGACAGTGGTTGGGATGGAAATTTTGTTAGAAGGGGTTATTTTCAGGATTTTTCAAAGATGTCTTAAGGGGCCATTTCCAGCCAGAAAGGGCAAATGGTCCCTTGCCTTCTCAACCCCTGAAAGAGTGTACTGATCGTACTTGCCCTTTGAACTTTGCACTAATTTCTATCTATATGACATCATAAGTGCTCTGATCCCTACTTTTCTTTCTGAATTTTTATTTTAAACAATTACCTACAGATATAACCACTGATAGCTCAAGGGCCTGACCCATCATTTTATCTCTTGTATTTTTATTTATATAATATTGTTTGCCCTTTCACTCCTAAATTTCTTTATGGATATTTATGAGATTTACTCAGAAATTCAACTTCACAAAGAACTTGGACAATAAGAACTTGAAAATCTTGCTTAATTATTTTCATCCATATGACTTTGTAAGCACTTTCATGCATTTATTTCTTTATAAATGTTCATAGAACACAACAGAGGACATTCGAACATAGATCTTTTATTCCTGAACATTTTCCCTATTATTTCAATTCTCTACAATGTACATATTCATTATATATTAATGTAAATTGATATTTAGATTTAAGTTTTGGGAATAAATCAGAAATTGTAAAGATTATCACAATATTTTTTCTGAAATCATACTTTTTAAAATATATATTTGTACCTGTGACCAGTATATTGCAAATAACCAAAACTGTGGAAAGACATTGTCTAACATGGTAGAATTTTGGTAACCTTTTCTTCATCCCATGGCAAAGGAATATTATCAGTTTTAACAATTTTCTAATATTTGAATGACTAAGCAAGAACAAGTAAGAAAAGTATAAGGTTTGCATTTTCATTTTAATATCTTCTACAGGTGAAAAGATTTAACGTATCAAAGACTTTACAGGACTGTTCTTTAATGGTTGCTTTCCAAAGACTAGACAGGTAAAAACCAGGAAGAATTTTATAAAACATTTAAGTTTCATTTTTTTTTATGACTGCAAAAATTTGCATAGGTGTAATAGTATTGAGCTTTCCTCCAGATCATCATCTGTGTCAATGTTCGTAGACGCTTGATTTTCGTTGGATAACTGAAGAATATTTGTTGGTTGTTCTTTATTAAATTTAACAAAAATGTTCCAAACCACTTAAGGAAGGTTGATATTGAATTTTGAAGTAGGGACAAAAAGGAGGCCAAATTAAGCATTTCATCAAATTAACTGTATAACTCCAGTAAAAGTATATGGATGTTAATGATATTGTTTCAAAATATTCTGTCCCACTGAGGTCATTCTAAGATCAATATTGGGAGTTACCTTTTGGTCAAATCCATATCTTGTGTCAAATGTCTGATTGCAATCAAACTTCAAAGCTGTATCAAGCTTAAATGGTGTGTTCATACTTGCCCCAATTGTTCAGATGACCAGTTTAAGATATTGAAGTGGCTTGACCACATGATGATGGCACATTCATTCTTGATTAAACCTGCTGTGTCAAATATTTAGTCACAATCCTAATTATACCCCACACAACAAAGTTGCGAAGGGTGTAATGTTTTTGACCCATCCATCAGTCCGTCCGTCCGTCAGTCCATCTTCAGTTTTCCAGACTTTTTTTAGCTCACCTGCCCAAAGGCCATGTGAGCTATTGCCATCACTTGGCATCCGTTGTAGTCATCGGTTGTCGTCGTCATTAACAATTATACAAAACTCTCCTCCTCTGAAACTACTTGACTGATTAGACCCAAACTTGGTATAAATGTTCCTTGGGATATCCTGCATAGAAGGTTATGGGGATTTTTGATTCGTCAAAAAACATGGCCGCCATTACTAAAAATAGAACATAGGGGTCAGACAGTAAATTTTTGAATATATCTCCAAAACCATTAGGTTTAGCTAAATTCTGACATGGATAAAAGTGTTCAGCATGATGAGATCTATCACTGGTCAAGTTTTGGTTTTATTCCATTAAGCCATATTGGAGTTATTGCCCTTTTTCAACGAATTTTTGCTATTTTTAATGTTATTTCTTTCAAAAATCTTCTTCTCTGACACTACTACTATGTTATTTCTTTCAAAAATCTTCTCTGACACTACTAAACCAATTGAAACCAAACTTAGTATGAATGTTTCTTGGGATATCCTGCATAGAACTGTTTTGGGGATTTTTGATTCGTCGAAAAACCAAAAAAAATAGATTGATTGATTGATTGATTGTTGGGGTTTAACGTCCGAGCAGCAATATTTCAGCTATATTCAGACGATGAACATGAAACGGATGATGAAATGAACATGAAATGACAATGAAACGAAAAACGGAATGGTACACAAGGACAGTAGGGTCGACAAACTCCGATTGCCACTAGAAAAAAGGAAGGATGGGTAAGGTCGGGCAATCTAGCCTCCTGTGGCGGAGCTCAAAGGTTCCCACTCCCATCGAATACCACAGCAGGGTTCTTTAACATGCGAGGAACATGGCATCTTTCCCAACACGGTGCACCACTATGGTTTGCTGTCAGGTTTTCCGTATTATAGCCTGACAACCCCAGCATGTAACATGCCAGGGATACCCCATTCCACCACCTGGGGCACATATCCCAGTTGCTCTGTGGGCAGAGCACCTAGCCCCCGGCTAGGTTTCTGAGCACTATTTAGTCGCCTTTTACGACAAGCTTAGCGATGCTGCAGGCCCATTCTTTTGACACCCGGACCTGCACGGGGCCAAAAAAAAAAAAAAATAGAACATAGGGGTCAGACAGTAGTTTTTCGCATATATCTCAAAACTGTTAGGTTTAGCCAGACTCTTTCAATTGCTGAAATGATCCTTATTACAAGGCCTTTAAAAGTCTTAAGGGATCAAAGTTGTCAGGCGACTCCTTGTAAGAGTTATTGCCCTTGAAAGATGAAATTTTTTTTTTTTTACAGTTTCAGCCAATATCTTGAAACCTATAATACTTGGAAGAAACTGCTAAAATGATCCTTATGATAAGTCGTACCGAAATCTTCTTGAGTCAAAATTGTTGGTTAAATTTATTACCCTTGAAAGATAAATTTAAACAGGTGAGCAATTCAGGCTCCTGGGAGCCTCTTGTTTTTAAACGTTTACAGATATTGACGTGATTTTTGGTATATAAATTCACCATGATAAGTTACAGGTCAAGTTTAACTTTTGTTCAGCTCTTGATGATTTTACCGAAATTATGGGCCTTGAATTTAGCAAAATTCACAGAAATAACAGTTTTCTTGACTTTTTTACTAAACGCTTTACAGAATGTGACATGATTTTTTTGTATATAAGTTCACCAGGATAAGTTACTGGTCAAGTGTACGTTTTAATCCTCTACTATGATATTTACTTTTAAAACTCAAAGAAATCACAGTCTGGAGTTTGAAACGACCATTCTGAGTAACAGAAGATAAAGATCTAAAGCCTAAAAAATACTCTTATTCCTTTTTTTTTTCACATCCTGTTGAAACATTAGTTTTTGTGACGACTTCATAATTAGATATGTTTTTTCCAGTTTATCCGAGTATAAAGGTCCTTATCTTACTGATGGACATGGAAGGAAGTTTAAGTTTTCTGTCAGTGTGATTGACCTGGATTATAAACCATTCAGTAAAGTACAGAAATGGTACGACCTTGAGAATGAGATGTTGAAAATCTACAATGAGATAGAGACTAAACAAAGCAAACGATCAGCTGTTTAATATTAGAGTAAACAAGGGATAACTTTCTTATTGATAATGAAAGAGATATACTATGGGGTTTATCTTTGCCAAATGATATTTGAAAGCAATGATTTCTTATGTAGGGTTTATCTTATTATTGCTTGTTGGCATACTTGAAATATTACTAAGATGTGCTATGCCATTAGTGGTGATAATTTTGATTGAATCTGCTGGTATATGCAAACAGTAGAAATTGTATATTGTAAGCATATCTGTCCTTTGTTACTCATTTATTTGAAGATGTGTTCATTTTAAAACCAGATCAAACATACAGAAGTAATTATTTGAGACTTTCAGAATATTAGATAATTCTGAATCTTAGAAAATCTCAGAATATTAAATAATTCTGTATCTGAGAAAACTTTCAGAATATTAAATATTTCTGTATCTTAGAAAACTCAGAATATTAAATAATTCTTTATCTTAGAAAACTTTCAGAATATTAAATAATTCTGTATCTTAGAAAACTTTCAGAATATTAAATATTTCTGTATCTGAGAAAACTTTCAGAATATTAAATATTTCTGTATCTGAGAAAACTCAGAATATTAAATAATTCTGTATCTTAGAAAACTTTCAGAATATTAAATATTTCTGTATCTAAGAAAATTTTCAGAATATTAAATATTTCTGTATCTGAGAAAACTTTCAGAATATTAAATAATTCTGTATCTTAGAAAACTTGTTTAAGAAACATGTGTTAAGTTTAGTAGGCTTTGTTTATAGATGAGATACTCAGTTAGTTTTTGTTAAGATATGAATTATGTTTACAGTAGGCTTTGCTTTTTGACAGGTTTTCTTATTTCTTTATAATGCATTTTATTTGATTAAAATGTATTTGAAATGTTAAGAGAGGGACAGTTTGTATTTCTCCTGTGACAATGTGTTAAAATTTGTCTCCTTTTATACCAGTGCAATTTTTTGAGTAGTGCTCATTGTTTGTTAGGGTAAAACCCAATATTAAGCAATATGTTATTGATTCTAGATATTAATGTTGTGTGTTTATGTGATAAACTCCAAATTTGGGACAAACAAATGACATTATATGGTGTTAGTTTGAGGTTGATCAAACATACATGGAGCAGTATTATCTGTCATCTTGCAAAATCATACAAACATATATATTTTCAATGAACTAATAGTGTTAAAAATGATATAAAAATAAAATGCTGAAATTATTATGAAAGAATTTTTTTTCCATAAATATTTGTATGGTAACATTACCGACATTAGTTATGTAGAAAATTAGCAATTTCTTTTTTGTCATCTTTATTTGCTCAGTTTTTTTAGTAACACAAGACCACTTATATCCAATTGTTATTTTGCTTATGCTGGTGCTATTTTAATTGTCACTTTCAATATTACTTTATATCAAAAATTTTCTTTTGAACTTTCAGCTTTTTTGTTCTATGTTTTTGTTTTTGTTTGGTTTGTTCCATTATTTGTTTGTATAATATCTACATATCTGTATGTATAGGATATATCTCTACAAAAGCTCTGCAGTAAAATACAATGCTGTTCTAGTTTTTTTGTGTCTATGACCTTTCAATACTTGTTTTACCTCATTAAGTTGTGATATTATGTCTTTGTGTTTTGTCCCATGTTTTGTTTTTTGTTCTATCAATCTCATCCATTTTATTATTTCATTCTGTATGTTATAATCCTTAATATTTAAAGAATATATCTAATTTTTGAACAGGGTTTATGAAATAACTTTGTTAGCAGTAGTTTAGACCAAAGAACTGTGAAATGTTTAATAAAATGTGTAAACTGGCGCAAACCAGGTAATTTCATAGAACATGTTCAAAAATTAGAAAAAAAATCCTTTTAATTTAATTTCAAATGGAATGCAGTCCAAATATTAATTATTGGTCCATAATCAAAATGTTATTTTGTTTGGGATTATTTTGGAGAGTTCAGACCAATCAACATCAGGACCAAAATATCCCTAGTTAGTCCAAAGAGAACCAAGCAATCAGAACCTTATTACAAATCAAATAAATTATTTATTTCAAAGATAAAAAGATTTTTATGATGCATAGCTATCTTTTATTTATTATAATACTAATGTCCATATTTTTAACTCCACAAGTTAATTTCTAAGACATTTAGCCTAGAAACAAATAACAGGCATTATTAAAGTTTCTAAATGTATTAAATAATAATCATTAGGCATTATCATCCTACAGGTATTTTGCAGCAGTTATTGTACTTCTTGATTATTTCTGACACTTCAAAATTAATTAGACATATGTGTAAAGTTTCCCCCTTTCGACGGAAGCCTCCCGATATTTCATAAAAAAATTCAGCAATTTCCTGCTTACCTTACCTATGTCAAAGCAGGAGATTTAGCTGCATTAGAAAATTTCACCTGTTTTATTTGAATTTTTAGCTTAAAATCATAATCAATTCTTGTCAAAGCAAACTGATCTCCAACCTGTAATAGACCATTACTTTCATTGTAATATACTTTGTGTGTTATCTTTAAGTGGAGGGGATGTTACAAGAAATTGTGGCAGTGAAATTGGATTTAAGTTCAAATAAGGTCTGTTGATAAACATAAACAGATCATGAAAACAAAATCTCAGCAAATCTCCTGCTTTGAGAAAATCTTTAGGGGGAGATATCCCCCCTTAAAAATTTTAGAAGCTTAATATTTATGATTAGACAGGTGATGTTTGATTCATTAATTAGTTATTCTTTGAAATAAAGTTAATTCTACACATAAACATTTGTATTCTGGTATAACTTATAGATCTTTTTCATCAACTTCTCATTCAGTATAACCAAAGTGGTACAATGAACCATTGAAAAGTTTGAATAATTGATTAATTTTAGGCCACTAGATTGAGTAATAAAACTGTTATAAAAAGTGGGTGTATTGAGTATTTATGTAATCAAATTAATGTTTAAGAATTCTTAAAATTGTGTAAAATTCCCATTATGAACATGTTGAAGATATGTGTTTCATTGTTGTTTTATGTGTGAAATTGTGTTTGGATTGTATGGAAATGTATACTATGGTGCTTTTACTAAATTTTTAATATATTTATGAACTGTTACTTGTTAGTATATTTTTTTTGTGTTTTCAATATCTGCTTAAGTTGAGCAAAGTGACCTCTACCACTCATATGAGCAATGGGTGTTGTTGTTTGTATTCCTCAAACTGTACATTCAGAAATTATTATATGTATTTGGGTAATTCGTTTTTTGTGATATCTAGGCTACTTCTGTCGCTATTGTGTAAAAAAATCCACAAGGAAATATTTTAACCTGGCGACATTTTTTGTAACAAAAAAATCCTGGGCCTAATTTCTGAGTTTACAGAACATCAGTAGATGTGTACAAGACTTTTTCAAAAAGTTTCTCAATGTCTCATAATTGTTTGAGTATTAATAATTTTCTCTACTTGCATTTTTATGTGATGATTCATTGACTTTCTTTTTGGAATAAAGGTTTCTTCACATTGTCATACCAGTAGCTCCATTTTAAATGGGTTGA
Source organism: Perna viridis (assembly GCA_037379345.1). Lineage (NCBI taxonomy): Eukaryota > Metazoa > Mollusca > Bivalvia > Mytilida > Mytilidae > Perna > Perna viridis. Next base: position 4,943,862 of record CM074511.1, on the reverse strand, counting down.
ATGGAACAAAAAAATACATTTTTTATTTTACTTTTAAAAATGTAACAGCTTTAAAACTTCTACATTCTTCTGGCGTCACATGTAACTATTATATGGAGTAAAATAAATTTGCACTATATGACTGTATAAAGAATGAGGGTATTTATGAAATAACCTTTTCCATGATACCTCATACAAAGAACAGACAACTCTGATAATGGAATGTTCCTGTTATCATTAAGTAAGGATTGTACATTGTTCTGAATTAATGGATATTTCTGTCAATGTAACCTGCTTTAATACATCTGAAATGTTGTTAATTCTCTTTGTTCAATTTTGTGTTTCTTAGAATTTTTAATCTGTAATTGTGTGAATTGTTTGGCAGTTTGTGAAGTTGTTTATTTGTTAGTTTCTAGTCAAGAATCTCCTAATCAATCCAAATCTCTGCTACAGATAGGGTTTTATCAATGTCAAGGTCATTAAAATAAGTTACTTGGTTCACCGACCAGTGTATGTTGATATAAATGGGAACTTTGTCTTATTTACTACTGGATTTCTCAACAACAAAAAATTGTTAAGGTCAATGAATATTATATTACCTACAGAGGTAATTTGTTTTTAAACCGACACCAATTATTATGGTTGTAATGCATTGGTTTCTGGATCTTGTATACACTTTAAATATGTGATATGGTTCTGATGAATTGAGTTTGGAGTATATATTGATCCTCATGTCAGTATGTCTGTCTTTTTTTTTTTTTTTTGATATTTAAAAGATAGTAAAAATATTTCAAGTCTTCTTGATTTTTTTCATATACCTAAATAGAAAAATTGCACTTTTTATAGAGGCATGGACCACAGAAATTGGGTTTCTTCACAATAACTTGAGTATAAGTGTATGTATCGCAGAAATTGTTCCCCAAGGTTTCATGCCCCAAAATTAATACTGTGATTGTTTTTTGGGGTTCATAGCTCATAGTCACAAACACGTTGGATTTGATATCAGATAATATAAAAAGTCTTTGATGACTAACATTCTGATTGGAGTCAGGGTTTTACCTCTTTGGTCTCATGAAGCTAATCCCTACAAAGCCTATTACATTACAATACTTTGGACCATAGATGGTGAATACTGCAATTACTGTTTAGAACTTATGATTTTTTTTTCACTTAGAAATTTGGAATAAAAGACTATCTTTTTCTTCGATCTTGTGAGAACCATGGAACCTATTTTTAAGACCTTTATTTCATAGAGGCAGAAACATGGTATACAATTGTTACATTTAATTATTTAATAATTAAGTTTTGTTTATTTTACATCGTAACAGTACACATTTTATGATTAACTTAAAAAATGTTGTGGTGTAAATGAGCACTTTATATACATATATGTGTATCATATGTTGTATGGTCTACAGTTCAAGCAAATGTTGTAGCAGTTCAACCTGTTTAAGTAACTACCTGTATTGAACAGGAACCTGTCATAATGGTGAAAAGATATCTGTGTCGTGCATTATGTAAAATTAACCACTATATTAAGATCACCTGTTTTATATGCTTTTTCTGTACATTATTAAAGGTACTACAGCTAACAGCATTTTATAAGTAATCATGAAATGTAGACTCCTTAATTTACATTGCATATCAATTATATTTTCCCACCAGTATTAACTATTTCTATAATTTTGGTGCGAATTTACCTTGTGCTAAATAAAACTTTTATTTGTCTTGTGTTTTATTATCATTTACATGCTGCTGACGATTTTTAATCACCTAATAAAAAAGTATTTAAAATGGAAATAACCTTTAAACCACACAAACAAAAAAATAGGAATTGATCATTTTCTTTGCCATGATTTAAGCATTTTATGAAGGTATAGTCAGTTAAATTTGTATCTGGTAATGTAAAGTCATGTTCAGATAGACTTAGACAGCTGTTTTAAAATTGTGTCAAGGCACTAAGAGAATAATCTAGTCAATCTGTTCTAAAGAACTCATAACACAATGGTCATGATACCATGGTTGGGGAGGAGAAAAACTTACCCATAACATACAGAAGAATTCTATCATATATAAATCATTAAACATGAAAAATATCTAAAACTTCATCAATGGCTTAAAAAAAATAACACTAGGTACAGCTAGGGTGATCACATTTAAAAAAAAAATTGTGAGTAGTGTTATAGTTCATATTTCTGGTTTAATATCAGTAGTATGGGGTATGTACTAAATTTAGTAAGAACTACTCGTGTACATCACAGGGGCTTGTTCCCACTATCAAATATGCAGTATGAATAGTAAATAATTTAGTTGGGCTGCATAGCAAGCCTATGTGTTAATTTTTAACCAAATTTTCCAAAGGAAAAAATCGGTTATACAACAGCCAGGTGGCTGTCAAACTGTCTGTTCAATAACTTAAAAAGCTTTCCAATTTTAATGTGATGTTTAGGACGACAAAATAAAGGTCAAGTTTAATTTTCACAAATATTGGTCTTATTATTTCCAAGTGGTGGCCATTTTTGGCAGGTATGGGGCATTTTAACCTTGTCTGTTCAATAACTTGAAAAGTATTTAGTCAATTGCTTCAGATTTTTGTATGATGTTTGGAATGACAAAATAATGGTCTGGAATTCCCCCCCCCCCAATTTTTTTTTATTGCTAACTCTTCCATTTTACAAGCAACTACTGAAGAATCTTAGACATTTTTTTCTGACATAAAGGAACCTTAGTGATTATGTCTACTGCGGTGGGGAAACATTGGTTCTGTCAATCACAAAGCAACTACTTTGAATCTACTGAACAGAATTTCATGAAACCTGGTATGCAACAAGATTCAAGACTCCACAAAAACATCATATGTAGTGCATGTTGACAAGAATCACCATATAGCGAGTAATTTTATGTGGATGCCAATTTTCACAATTTGCTCTATGAATAGGGGTCTTAAATTTCCGCTGTCCTTATTTTTAGCATATGCAGATGTAATGGAATGGATATAATATGTAGAATATCTGAACTTATATTTTTTGTAAATTTTAACTTAAATTTACTAAGGGGACATTTGTTACCATTTGATTCAGAAAGGGAGGGGGCTGGCAGATTTTGAAAATAAATAACCTGACTCTCATTATACTGGAAATAAAATAGGAGAGTTCTTTGTGATGTCATCACTTACCTGTGGTTTGGATTTGGTTGGCAAAGAATCCATTGAGTGGCATGGGGCATCAACTTTAAATCATAACTTTTTCATTTTTTTAAGATAATTGAAAAATTCTTTAGGTTCCCTACATTGCTAATAAAACTCTTTTAATCCATGGAATTTTAAAATAAATATTCAGTAAGACTATATGAGCATAAAAATTTAAAATTAATTTTTAATGAAAATAGAGGTTTACATGCAATTATCATTTCAGATTTATTTTTAAGTAAAAAAATAATGTGAATTTATAACTGTTTTACTTGAAAAAATAAATTTGTAGTGATATTTATATGTAAACCTCTATTTTTGTATAAAATTATAATTAAAATTGTATGTACATATGGTCTAATTACTGAATATTTACTTAAAAATTCCATGGATAAACATTTTATTTGCAATGTTGGGAACCAAAAGAATTCTTCAATTATCTTTAAAAATGAAAAAGTTATGATGATTTAAAGTTGATACCCTATGCCACTCAATGGATTTTTTGCCAACCAAAACCAAATCACAGGTAAGTGATGACATCACGATGAACTCTCCTATATCTGGCCTTATCACGCCAGAAAATAAATACTCTGGCAGTTGCTTGAAAATAAATATTCTGACCATGACTTCAATTATGATTTTTCCACTCAATTTGCTCACCATACTGGGAAAAGTATTCCGGTTATGTATATACCACAACCCTATGTAGTCTTTTAGCATGTCTAGTATTATTGTTCTATATTTGAATAATTTATAAAAAATGAATTTTTGGACTCTCATTCCATTATAGAAAATAAACAATCTGGCAAAGGTTATAGTGAAAATAAATAATCTGACTTGCATCAGGCTTTTTTTATCTGAAAAAATTGGTCAACCAATATACTTGTGCAAGAAAATCTAGTTTATTGTCTAAAAAAACATGTAAAATGAATCATCTTTATCTTTGAAAATTAAAAGTTAATAACACAAAAAGAGAAAAACTTTTAAAAAAAATATGCCTGCCAAAATTTACCACCAAGACCACAGGTCAAACCCCGAACGCAACCAATGTAAAAAAATAATTGTGTACATTCCGGAAGTATGTCGAATTTCTCCGATTTGGTTTCAAACTTTACAATCTCGTATTCTGTCTGTGTGTCAAGACAAACTTGTGTTCTGTGTTGTTTCATGGTTGATTTTTTGCATATACAGGGTAAAAATGTAACGAACATGCTACCTTTTGTTAAGTATCATCAAAACATACGCATTAGATTCTTTACTTGAAAAACGCTTTATCAAATTGTATGCTCAAGCATTTGTTTTCTATCTAATCTACCCATGGTGTGTTTTCTGGTCACAAGACACAAATGCCAGTGGTGGGAGAGTGTAGTCTGTAGAATTCCACTCTTTAATTCATTTGTAGTTCTTCACATTATACTGGGATACCCCCATTCCGTTGGTCAAAATAATATTCTTCCGATCGAGTATTCTTCCGATCGAGTTTCCGATTTGACCAGACGACGCAAATACTATTTACAAAAATAAAATTTGAACATTCTACTTTCCACTTCTGTAAATGATGTTATGTGCATGTCCACCATTATTGTTGTTGTACCCCAATTCTGTGCATTTCAGGTTCAGAGATTAAACAAGTATGGGAAGCCATGTGGGATACAATACATTTCCACTAAATAAATAGAAATATGCTAGTATTGGATTTATCGAAAAAATATAGTACTGGACAAAAATAATTGTATGGAATCTATTTTGTAGTCTGTTCAAGGGTGCACTATACAGTTAAATTAAGGTGCACTGTTTAAATGTAGTTAAGCATTTATACATAGACAGATGTAATAGATGTATATGTAATGGTCAACAGGTGTAATTTAAAGGAAGAATGGTTTCCAAAATACCTTATTTCGAACAAACTTTTGGAACTAAAATTGTGAGAGAATAAATCTTATTATTTTTGCCTTTTTTCAACCTACTCCATGCATGCTTTCATTCAGTGTTAGTGTCTAAGTGCCTGATATTTTATAAAACATAGTAATTGGCTGTTCGTTTTGGAAAGGCACCTCTGATTTGTACTAAAACTCAGTAATGTTTTTTTCAGTATGATGCCATGGCTACTGGATTTTATAACAATAATCGCTAAATTACTTATAAATGTCTTGAACCTCCACACACCAAGGATTTAAAAGATAAGCACTTTTTTATGACAAAACACTAGAAATTTCTGTGCGGATTGCCTCAAAACGGCTTTATCTCAACAAAATGAGACCAAATTTTCAGAAATGACCTAAATGTATTTTACTACCTAAGCCTAAGGAGAAATATTTATATGTGAGAATTTAAACACTTCATATTTTAAGGCAAATGATTTCAAAATGATGTTTATCTTAATTCAATTTCTATTTAAATAATCATTTGATTGAAATTGATTATGAATTGAAATCATTTAGAATATTTTAGATTACTTAAAATTGATATACTTGGTGATCTCAATCATTAGATTATTGAAACTTGCTAATTTTTAATTGATAAATATCTAAATATTCTTATATAAGTATTTCATATACCATTTTTGTGCAACTTATTTTTCATTTGAATTCTACCTTAGAAAATTAAATCATTTATACATTTGAACACTTCAATAAAATCAACAGCAGCAAAAAAAAACTAAAACAAAAAATATCCATTCTGTACTGCATTGAAGGCAGAAGCTTAGCATCAGGGTGATACTGTTTTTTCTTCATTTTTTATATATCTGTAAATCAAAAATATACCAAATTAGCTTAAATTTGTTCATTGTGAAAATTGTCTACTGTTAAATACTGCTTAACTATTAGTTTCCATTGAATTTTTCTAAGCAGAATGTTTTTTAAAATGAGGGAAAATATGTTTGAATTTGTCAAATCCTCAGAAAATGTTTATTTTTTGTTAATCTGGATTTCCATAGTTGATTCGTATGACACATGACGTATTTTGGTCACATGATTGTTGTTTGGGAAGCTTTGCAAATGGCAGACAACAAATCAATATCGATTGATTGGTTTCATGCATATTTTCTACATTTATAAAAGGGATTACATAATATGGCATACAGAGGTTTTGGAAAACTTGGAAATACTCTATGTTGAGCTTAAAACTTGAAAATTACCTGAAATACCGGCAATCTGATCTTTGTTGTTGTTTTCATGAAACAGGCCGGGTTCAGTGTCAGCAACCTCTGAACGCTGACCCAAGCACATGCAATCAGTTCTGTTAAGAAAGGGATATTAATAATACATCAGAACTAGGTATACATCGGAAAGAGGGTACAGCTGTATACTTTAGATTGCTTGAATAATTTGGTTTGCTAAGATGATAAATAACCTGAATGAATCTTCAATCTTTGTCGTTATTGATGGGATAACTCTCATGTACTTGAGTTCTCTAATGTTTATGATATTGTCTCCCTTGTAAATCCTCACTTGTATTTGAAATGAATGAATATATTTGATAGTACTGTGATTTTCCTACCTAAAGGGAAAGACCTCCTTTGCACTAAGTTAGACACTTATGAAAAAATCATACAGGTATATACAAAAATAAATAACCTTTAATGCAAAATGTGCTTTTGTAAAATGCCCAAGGCTAAGCAAAATTTGAAGTCTTTGAAATATATGGGGATAGCCATCATGCAGAACTCTACTATCTGAAGCTAGTGAAGGAAGATCATAAGCAGATTTTATTGATTTTTTTCTGATAGCTTCCTATTGGCTTCTGATGACATTAAGTGGATTTGGTACTGATACAGGTACTGCAAACAATATGTAAACAGAATATTCCATAAATATTTCTACGATCCTGTTTACTTAATTACCAAAACATGATGTCTTGTTAACCTTACGATTGCACAAATGATAAAAGAGAAATATTCTAAAAGTTTTTTGACTGGCAGCAGGAAATTCTTCAAAAGTAGCCATTAGATTTTCCAAAGACATATTAGTCTTCTGGCTGCAAATCCTGTTGTTCGTCAATATTGTGTAACATTTGTTTACATGTTGTGCCTCAATCTCTTCTGTTTATTTTGGGTTGATATTATAGGGGAAAAGTCCCAAGTTTGTGCTGTCTTTGGACATCGTAATCAATTACATATTTACTTTCAATTTACAAACTGATTTTCGTGATGTCACAGCTCAACCGATCATGGTGGCATGAGAAATTCAGATTCCCTAATTATAAATTGCTTATAAATTGCGATTAATTAGTTAAGAAAAGGAAATTATTTTGTTTCAATTTAATTTTCATGAACATTTAACAGATTAGTTTCACTATTTATGACTTGCACATAAACTTAATCTTCTCCTTAAAGAATTACAGCCGAAATTTAGGTGCTACTAAATAGAGTGCACTAGAGACAACTAAGGTAGCTCGAATAACTGATAACCTTGGTATTAATCCAAAACCAGATAGAAAATCCAAAAACCTCTAAAGAAAGTTTCCCACCTTGTCAAAAAAAATGTGCTCAAAATGTAATCCCACACAAGATTACCGGTAACTATTTCCCAATAATTAGTCGGAGGGTAAGATATGGTGTTTCTGATTAAATGTTTACCACTTGTATTTTGCTTACATTGTAACACCATCTATAAAATTATTTATCTTAACTACAAATTTTTTGTCTGGAACATTTATTCCAAATTTCCCAATTTAAGAAAAGACGTTTTTTCGCAACAAAAAAAAGATGAGGTAGTTTGTCATAGATGTGCAATCATGTTCAATTAAAATCTTTATTCAGAAACTTATTTACATGTATATCAAATTCAATTTACAATGTTTATTCCACCAGGAAGTGTCTAAAACACTTAGAAATGCTAGAGGTGATGAAGGAAAATGACCGACTTTTGTTTACACTTAATTGCCATGTGACTTTTTTGCCAGATAAATTGGTAAATAAATAGAAAGAAAAATAGGCATGACAGGGCAGAGAAAAATAATAATAATATGGAATAGACTCCCTTTTCACATGCTTTACTAATATCAAGTCCTTTTATGAAATATAAAAAAAAACTTAGAGAACAAAAAAGAGTCAAGTACTTAATAAAAGATGGTAGTTTGCTACAAATCCCTGGAATAAAGAGAATTCAGAGAATAAATATTTAGAATTAATATTGAAAATTTGTTTAAAATAATCAAATTTAATTAGACCACACAGGACAATAGTCAACAAAATAAGTCCTCTTTCTCATCTTGAGCAGTACTAAAATAGAGGTGTTATATCTTGGCAACAAGTTACTGATGGTTTTTGAATAGAAAGTGAATCTGACATATGTCATAAATAAAATTTATATAGAAAACTTTATTGAAATAGATCATCAATGGACTTCTTGTCATATTTTGATAAAAAGAATTAATTTTTATGGCACCTATGTTGGCTCCACTTTCTTTAAATTGACAAACAAAAGAAATGGCAGGTACTGATTTTTTTTCTGGCAACAGAACCTTTTCAAGTCAAAGCTTCCCTGGTAGCAAAACATATCATTATTTACTAAAGAATATTAAGATATTACAGTGTAAATCAACATGATAATGCTACATTGTTGTTACATATAATGAAATAACTGTGAAAGATGTTTTATAGTCATTATAAGATTACAATTTCATTTATAGAGTAGAAAACAAGGCATCTTTTATCACCAACATGTCCCTGTATGATGGTTTAGATGACAAAGATGAAGGGACATCCAAAACAGATGTTGGTAAGAAATTAAGTTAACAAGGAGAATGTTTGGTGCTGAAGAGCGACATGTTTGTATACCTAAAATCTACATGTAGTTTGACTTTGGACCCTGTTATCATGTTGGTCCACATCAGAGTCCAAAGGGTCATGAATTGAAATAGTGTACATTGTGGTTCAAACAATCTGAATTAAATAAATTTATATACACAAGTAGCAAAGAAACTGATCACATAAAAAGCAAAATATAGTCATTGTACCTAGATAAAACTGCAGCAAGAGTATAAGTTGATTAAAAATTTTGACTTGAAAAATTGAATTTTGAATTTTTTGTACTAAGTATATGTTTCACATTTTCTTAAATCATAGTTCATATCAACTGTATATCAAAAATGTAAATTAGGATGTTAATGAAAATGTGGGGAAGTCTTATTAACTTTACCAAGGTTAATTTGTCTTGAAGAATATTAATAGAACCTCTCCCTATCCCCCCAAAATACAAAACTTAATAAGAGGGTAGCATGTCCAGATTGGTAACATTTGTTCATACAAAGGTAATCCAACCTTGGATATTCAGTTGATGATATAGTTTTAGAGGGTAGCATGTCCAGATTGGTAACATTTGTTCAGACAAAGGTAATCCAACTTTGGATATTCAGTTGATGATATAGTTTTAGAATTATTTGAATTTAGCGACATCTTACAATAACAAAAAAAACATACATGTACTTGTACTTTTATCATCCAACTTGAATTTTAGTTTTTGTCACCATTTCCTTGCTAACTGCATAGAGATAACCCAGAGCCACATACCCATACTCAAATTCTTATTTAGTTTCTATGATTTCATAATTTGGGCAGGAAAAAATAGATGAAGCAAAACAGGCCTATTTATTTAGCAAACACAGGATGGAAAAGGGTTTTTATATTAAAAAAGATTGTATAAGCAAAAAAAAAAAAACAATATAAACTATATTTCATTATTTCCTCAGGGCAACTTTTATTACTTTAAAATTAAAAAAGGAGAAATATTACTTTTATTTTTTAAAAATGGGGAAATGTGTAGTTGGATGAACTCATTACACAGATTAGTTAAAAATATTGGATCTTACAATAATACAGATCTTCTAATATATTGTGTTGGTGTTTTTCAGCTGGATGGTCCTCTAGTCTGAAGATGATGCAGTCACAGTTACAGGCAAAGAAAGCTAATTTGATGCAAGCTAAGGTAACTCGCATAAAAACCCAGCTTTATTTATTTAGTACATTCATTTTGTCATGTTACTTCTCTGTTTTTCTATCTTCTATCATTTTGTCTGACAAATCAGTTTATATGTAATGATCTTGTTGACATATATCTTTCACACATGCCAAGATATTTGAAATTTCAATTTCTTTTTATTGAAAGATCAACATAGTTGAACAAGGTGAACAGATATGAATAACAACATTTATTATTTGATTAATTGATCAGTAATCTTGTTTTAGAAACAGAAAGCTGCTAGTAGTTCAGTGACACCTGTAATAGATCTGAAGAAAAATGATATTAATAGTGAATATCACTTCAACATGTTAACTGGCAGGGTGAGTATTCAGAATGATAAAAGTTCATTTTATAACTCAAAAAATGTTAAAAGGACAATTGATGACTTTCATATGTCATCACTAAATTTAATCAGTAAGTTCTGGAACAGTAGTTTAATTATTATTTTGCACAGCATTAATTTAAACTGCTTGTTTCATTTAATTAAAAGTTGGAGAGAATATCTGATGGTGCTCCAGCCAATTCCCCATTCATACCTGCAGATCCTGCCTCATCACTAACAGGTGTCATGGATGAGTATGATCCTTTACGGCCAAATGACTATGAGGACTTTGTCAAGAAAAGAAAAGATCAAAAGACGAAAGAGCGTGATGATGACAAAAGAAGAGATTTTGACGAAGATAGGAGGTATGGTGAATCGGACGACCTTGAACCTAGACGTAGGTCCGATGACAACTGGACTCGTAACCATAGAGACAGTCCAGAGTTTAGAAAGTAAATATGATAGTAGTTAAGATAAAAGTAAGGTAATTGACAGAAACAACAGATATAGCCAATTAAAAACACGACCTAACTATATTAGCAATGTGCAAAAGAAAATCTGTAAACAATGAATTCTTTTGCTAGATTACAATGAGAGGTCACTTGATAAACTGTGAAATAGGTGTGTGATTAGACATTGAATGATATGCTTTTTTAATCTAAAGGGGTTGGAGAAATGATGACGATGATAGAGGCAAATATAAAAGGAACTGGAATCATGGAGAAGACTCTCCAATCCCAGGCCCTAAACAACACAAGCTAGATAGAGGGGATTTATCCCCTGTATCTGATGGCAGACAAAAGTAAAATATTAGTATTAGTGTGACGAGTAAAGATTCCTCTAGAATTGATAAAAAAGAAAATAGCTCCATCAGACATGAAATATAAATATATTGCACCTGTTATTTAGGCATATCTCAATGTTTAAACAGGGGCAGCTTCTGTAATGATTTTTTAAAAAATTTCCTGTTAAAAAAAAATGTTCACTTTAATACATGTATGTACACTTGGTCAAACATGATATGACTTTTATGAAGTATTTTCAATTTGCACTAGTTCTCTTACCCACATACAATGGATTATCTAATAATGAAAATGTTTTGGATATAATTGTTTTCATGTTCAGTACAAATTATTTTGTATTCGACTCAACTACATGTAGCTAGATATACTTGTTTATGGACATACTACGATGTATGTAAAAATTTATGATACCTCTGCATTTTTATTCCTCTACTATTAGGTATTATGGCCATTAAATTTTATTGCTGTATATAAATACCTCTAGTGAATTCCAATCAGCCTTAACTTTAAAGATTTCGAAGGAATGATTAGAAATTTGGTATGCTGTTTCTCCTTGGTGGATTGTACTTATTGTAAGCTTTAGTGCTTACTTGCATTTCAACTTCCTGTTTGCTGGAACAGAATTGTTGCTTTTTTAGGGGTTTTGTGAATTTTCATTGCAGGAATCTTTTCATCCCTTCATGGGAATGATTTGAAATTTGGACTGCAGCTTCAACTTGATGTATTGTACTATTTGTAAGCTTTGTTTAGTTATGCTCTTATTTCTTGTTCCCATAACCATTTTTGTTGCCTTTTAAGGTTTCCATTAAATTTCAGCAACCCATCACAGTAATAGTTTGAAATTTGCTGTGAAAATCATTATGGACTTGAAGATTTGGTTTGAAGCTTCAGTATGTTTGATTCTGGTATATTTGAGACATTCTGCAAAGTGCTTCATTCCTTTCCTGTTTAATATTCCACTGACTTTTAGGGAGGATAGTGCATCCGTGTCCTATGGACACATTTATTCTAGTTATTAGTTAAATAAATATTTTGTTAGTATTGAGTGATCTCTTTTAAAGATGACAGACCATACAAGTGGTACCTTCAATCACCGTATCTTATGTAAACTACTTTAAGTTTGCCTGCTAGCACCCCCCTCCCCATATGCAATGGATGCTGAAAAATATAGATATGCCATTACAAAAGTACATGTGTACAATGGTTCATAAGTGTGTGTCTCTCTAACCTAGAATGCCCTTTTTTATACAAAAACATGTAGGTAGGGCACATCCAGCAAAAACACTCCAAAAAAACGGAGAAACTTTATAGACCTGTATTCTTAAGGGGCAAGGATAACTTCCTACAGACGAGAGCCATTGGGACATCACAAGAATTTGCCTGTATTTTGTATGTGCTGAACATTTTTTCAATGCAGAGAAAAAATAAGAGGACATCATGAACTTTAAGTTCTACGGACTGACAAGTGGCTAAAAAATAAGCCACCTGATGAACCAGCTACATATGTGTGGACTGCAAAAATAGAACATGATGTATTTATCAACACAGAGTATTTTCTAAAAATTACTATCAAAATGCAGGAAACTCCTTTAATACATTGTTTAAAAATAGCACAACTTGATTGACAGAGGATTTAAAAGGGTACACTGTATGGATTTAGTAATTTAACAACTGTGTAAATTGATGTTATAGAATGTTGATAAAATTATTTTTAATCTAAAGGGGTTGGAGAAATGATGACGATGATAGAGGCAAATATAAAAGGAACTGGAATCATGGAGAAGACTCTCCATTCCATGATTCAGGCCCTAAACAACACAAGCTAGATAGAGGGGATTTATCCCCTGCATATGATGGCAGACAAAAGTAAAATATTTTCTATTAGTGTGATAATGTTATTTAAAAAAGGCCTTTTCTTATAATTTTCTGGAACTAATCTTAAAAAAAAACATTATCATCTTTTAATTCATCACTGATCTGACCTTAGTAACTAATTCATGTTGTTTTTTGGATATAACCCCTTTTCTGTAAATATCAATTAAAACTGAAGATGATTATAATGACAATTCTTCTGTTAGTTCACCTGAATATAGCTGTAATATTACTGCTCAGGCTTTAAACCCCAACAATCAATCAATCAATCTTTTAGTGACTCATTGTTATTCTTTTGTCCATGGTTTTATTTAGAAGTGATTAAAAAAATTAAGTAAAAACTTTGGTATATTCTGGTTGCCAAATTTGAAAATGTTGCAGAAATAGAATATTTGTCACAACAAATTATGGTTGGCAGAGTTAAGGCCTTTGGACTAATTATTTTATTATTATACTGGATATTTGTTGGAAGTAGTTTAAAGAAACAAATTTGATATTTGGGTTTTAGTTCCATTTAGATAAGAGACTAATGTAGTGAATATTTTTGTTAGATAAGATAGACTTCCATAGAGTTAATCCTGGGAACAGTTTATCTATAGCATTACTATACATATTTTACTCAAAACCACACCAAACCACCAACTTTAGAATTCCTTCTCAGTATATATTTGAGATGGCTTGTTTATTTTTTGCAGACTTACATTTTTGTGGTGTCTTGGCATTTTTTACTTTGCAAAACTTTTAGATAAGTGAATTTATTTATTGGTGTCACTGTTAGATAAAAAAAATGTTCCATAACATCATTTTATTAATATAGGGTGTGTCGACAAACCACAAAAAACATTAAAATTTCATTCACACTATAACATATGATGGGCTTTGCAGTTTAACATTGGTTTTCTACCATGTTTCTAAACAAATCTCTTGATTTCACTTTATGCTTTAGCTGTCATTCCATAATTTTGTAATTCACATGTATACACAATTACTGTTTTTTTTTAACATATATATATATATATATTTATATTTATTGATTGAACATATTATGGTATACTGCTGCTTGTCTGTCAATGGTTCATTCTTCTGACTTAAATAATTCTGCAGTTTTCATGATGGACTGTGTGTATCCATTGACATGAGTTCAAGTTTTTGGAATATGAGATTTAACTATAATTCCCAGTATTTGCTTTACTCATAAAATGAGAGAATTTTCAGACAGTAATTCAAAAATGCTTTAATGGATTAAGAGGATATGATGTGCTTCAAGTCAGCAGTGTAATACTACATTAAGTAGAGTTGATAATAAATGGGTGAGAGATTTATTTCTGTCTCAAAAATCTAGGAGTACCAGTAAAAAAACAAACTTAGTCATGACAATATTGTCAGTATTTATTTGTTGCTGTTCCTCTCTTCAGTTTCTGAATGTGAAAAATGCAAAAATATACTTTCCTTTGTAATATTCCTAATGACTTACAACCTGTGTGATATTTTAGTAGGAGACGTAGAGATCGTGATAGGAATGACAGAAATGACAGAAATGATAGAAATCGTGACAGAATTGATGATAGAGGTGGCGGAGGAGAGATGGAGAGAGCTCGACGTCGACATGAGGAGGAAGAAGAGGATTATGATAAACCAAGACGACCTTCTGGTGAGTCTATGAACCTCAGATACTTCAGTACAAATTACTATTTGCATGATAATGTAAAGAATTTACATGTAAACTATGATATTTTCATTCTTTCAAACTTGGCCATTCAAAATAAAATAAACGTTCAGTTCTCAGTTATCTCATATTTGTTTTCATCTTATTAAAACAACAGATGACATCAATCCAGTGTTTTACTTCCTCTCTGTGATTAAAAAGTTCTTGTCAATATTTAATCAGTTGCTGAGAATCTGAAAAAAAAAGATGAAAGTCAGCATGACATTGTTGTTTTTATTTACAGGGGGTATGGGAGCAGCCATTGCTCCTCCACCATCTCTGATAGAAGAACCAGCTGTTGACTGTAAGTTTTATGTTTGAGGATAATATTTGTTATGCTTTTGCCACTTTGTGTTGATATCATGTACTTTTGTACTTTTATCCACATTTTAAATGTATGAAAAAATATTTTAACACACTTTCCACTCTAAAAAATCCAGGTTATCAATTGTTTATCATGTAGAATTCCTTACAGTGTAAACTTTTCTGTTCTAACATTACAATATATGAAGATAGGAGTTTTATTGTATTCTTGTTTTTGTCATTATTCAATGAAGATAATACAGAAAAATGAGTATCATAACCAAACAAGATGTGTGAAACATACTTAATACTTTAAAATAAGTGTTGCTGTATTCAAATTCAATTCAAGTTTGACCTATCAATTGTTCCATTCAGTCACTGCATGTCATATCTAGCAACAATCCATTCTACATTCTGATTAGATTTAAGAATCCTTGGGTTTTTCCCTTTTAGTAATACTTTCAAAATCATGAAAGATAAAATATGATTGGTTAATCAAAAAGGTCATCTGAACAGGAAGTAAAATGGAGTGTTGCTAGATCCTACATGCTGTGACTGAATGGAACAATTGACAGGTCTAATTTTAATTAGCTTGGCTCTATTCAAGAGACAGTTACAGTCAACAATGCTGATGCCTCATTATTATGCCAATGTATGTCTCATTACATTTTTAGCTCCTGGAAGGCCGTCCTCTCCACAATTAGCACATAGCATGGGTTTAGGGTAAGTCTTGCTATCATAATACAGTTATAGTTCTATTCTTAAATAAAACATCTACAGAATACTTCAATGTTTGTAAGTATTATGTGGTGTTGACAATGAAATTTAGATTCTCATCCATCCCAGTGTCACAATATTTTGAATTCACATTCTGGTGTCAAACTTATAGATATACAAGATTATTTATAGCAGTACTTTATGATTTTGAGTTTCAAATGACATTTACACCATTGTAGTTGCTCATGAAAAATGAGAAACTGGTTAAACAAAAATGAAATCATGAAAGTAGTTTGTGTTCCATTATAATAGGGGGAAAAGATGAGAACCTACATATTCTGTTTGTTTTCATGTTTTTTGTAAATAAATAATATCAGTTATCTTAGATTAGCAGAAATGTTGAAAATTGTTTTTTTTTTTAATTTTGTACAGTTATTAATAAAAGAATTATGAATAGAAATGTAATGCAGACTTAGCCTTAAATTTTCAAAGCAAGTTGTTAACACAAAGTACATCAGGTTAATTATAAAACACTGGTTCATTGATGTGTGTTATCATTTACATTATTGCATACTTAGTCTTTAAACACAATAAATTGTCATTATAACTTTTTATACATTACAAGAAGTTAATTAGAAACTGATTCATTGTCTTGTATCATCTTTCACCTTATTTTGTCACAACTATGGTTTGGATGATCAAGACTTATGTGTAAAATTATAAGTAATGTGCTGAGTACACAACCATTACAAGGATAGTATCAGATTTAAATTTGTTCACCAATAGCTCATGTTACCTGGTTGATTACATTCTCATTTTAAGTGTCAGTCCCTGTAAGAATCAGGTAATGTTTGAAACATGGTATGAACCTACCACTCTCATAGTGTTATTTGTCTACAGGTAGTGTTTGAAACATGAAAGAACCTACCACTCTGTTAGTGTTATTTGTCTACAGGTAGTGTTTGAAACATGAAAGAACCTACCACTCTGATAATGTGATTTGTCTACAGGTAGTGTTTGAAACATAGTATGAAAGAACCTACCACTCTGATAGTGTTATTGTCTACAGGTAATGTTTTAAACATGGTATGAAAGAACCTACCAATCCATTAGTGTTTTAAACATGGTATGAAAGAACCTACCAATCTGATAGTGTTTGAAACATTGTATGAAAGAACCTACCACTCTGATAGTGTTATTTGTCTGTAGGTAGTGTTTGAAACATGGTATGAAAGAACCTACCACTCTGATAGTGTTATTTGTCTACAGGTAGTGTTTTAAACATGGTATGAAAGAACCTACCACTCTGATAGTGTTATTTGTCTGCAGGTAGTGTTAGAAACATGAAAGAACCTACCACTCTGATAGTGTTATTTGTCTACAGGTAGTGTTAGAAACATGTTTGTTTGTTTGTTGGGGTTTAACGCCCGAGCAGCAATATTTCAGCTGTATTCAGACGATGAACATGAAATAGATGATAAAATGAACATGAAATGATGGTGAAATGAAAAAGGGATGGGACACAAGGACAATGGGGTCGACAAATTTTGATTGCCACTGGAAATAGGGAGAGGTGGGTAGGGTCGGGCAATTTAGCCTCCTGTGGCGGAGCTCTATGGTTCCTACTCCGGGAGAATACCACAGTAGGGTTCTTTAACGTGTGAGGAACGTGGCATCTTTCCCAACACGGTGCACCACTATGGTTTGCGGTCAGGTTTTCCGTATTATAGCCTCACAACCCCAGCATGTAACACGCCAGGGGTACCCCATTCCACCACCTGGGGCACACATCCCAGTTGCTCGGTGGGCAGAGCGCCCTAGCCCCCGGGTAGGGTTCTGAGCACTATTTAATCGCCTTTTACGACAATCTTAGCGCTGCTGCAGACCTAATCTTTAAACACCTGGACCTGCACATGGCGTTAGAAACATGAAAGAACCTATCACTCTGATAGTGTTATTTGTCTACAGGTAGTGTTTGAAACATGATATGAAAGAACCTACCACTCTGATAGTGTTATTTGTCTGTAGGTAGTGCTTGAAACATGGTATGAGTTTGTTGGGGTTTAACGTCCGAGCAGCAATATTTCAGCTATATTCAGACAATGAACATGAAATGATAAAAAAAAGGATGGGACACAAGGATAATAGGGTCGACAAATTTTGATTGCCACTAGAAAAAAGGGGGGATGGGTAAGGTCGGGCAATTTAGCCTCCTGTGGCGGAGCGCACAGGTTCCTATTTCTATCGAATACCACAGCAGGGTTCTTTAACGTGCGAGGAACGTGGCATCTTTCCCAACACGGTGCACCACTATGGTTTGCGGTCAGGTTTTCCGTATTATAGCCTGACAACCCCAGCATGTAACATGCCAGGGGTACCCCATTCCACCACCTGGGCACACATCCCAGTTGCTCGGTGGGCAGAGCGCATAACCCCCGGCTAGGTTTCTGAGCACTATTTAGTCGTCTTTTACGACAAGCTTAGCGCTGCTGCAGGCCTATTCTTTTGACACCCGGACCTGCACGGGGTTGAAACATGGTATGAAAGAACCTACCACTCTGATAGTATTATTTGTCTGTAGGTAGTGTTTGAAACACGGTATGAAAGAACCTACCACTCTGATAGTCTTATTTGTCTGTAGGTAGTGTTTGAAACATGAAAGAACCTACCACTCTAATAGTGTTATTTGTCTATTTCTATTATCAGAGTCAAGGAATAAAGATAAGATTTTCCCTATCATTTGGGTAAAATTAGTTATAATTTCATTAAATTACAGTGCAATTTCATTGGCAGATAACCTTAAAAAAAACCTCAATTTTCTAACATTCTAATGAATCATTTCCAAAAATATCTAGTGATGCAACTAATTTCTTATACAATGTAAAGCCTTTCTTGAGTTAAAGTATTTGTAAGCTTTGTGGGTTTGTTACATACAAGTTTCACATATTCTCATTATGCCAGATTCTTATGAAAACTAACAATTCACTGTGTTCAGACTGGTTAATCTGGAAGCCTCTTCACTTAAAAAAATTATGTATATGAAAATAAGAAAACTTATTCTTCAAAAAAAGCAAAACTGGTCAAATGGTGCAGACCATTGAGGAATTGAATTCAGTATCCTGGTAAGTTACTATTTTTTACAGTTTAGTTTGAATTTCATATCCGCTGTTTCCTTTCTTCATAAATGAGTTTCTTTATTTTATAGACTTTTTGTAAATATTCTTTATACATTTGAAACTCTGAATACAAATGTATTTGTTATAACTTGGTAAGTGAAGGTAGATATTATATCAATGTTAAGGCAGACCCATGTTTAATTTATTAACTCCTGAGTTGTGAATGTATGTTACAGGGTTCATTTAAGGAAAAAAAAAAGATGGAAAACTCACAAATTGATGCGAAGCCTCCAAAAGAGGAATTTATATCTATATAGTTTTCTACCTTTATAATTATGAGGTTTCTATTGCTATATATAATAAGTTAAATGGTTCCATGGAATTTATTTCTACAATTTTCTTTGATTTTTAGCATGTTATAACTGAGGATTTCTCTTTTTTTTTGTTGACAATAAAGCCTTTCTATTACATGCATCAGTATGATATAAATTTCTTTGTTACATTTTCAGAGCATCAGATTTAAAAGATGAGACAATGGGACCACAGACAGAACAAAGTCCATCAGAGATATTAGGTAGAAGTTCTGTTATTACTGAAGTTGTAGTGGATATCAAGCAGGGTGATGACAGTGATGATATTATCATAGTCTCCAGTACGTTTGATGGTGATTATAAGGAAGAAGAGGGACCCAGTGATTATATTATAATAGATGATGAAGAGACTGCAGATGGTGAATCTACTTCCATGAAGATCAATAATATCTTCTCTTCTGATAGGAAATATCATTTAATGGTTGATAAACTACCTATTGATAATCTAAAGGAGGTATCTGAATGTGGTGTAAATATCTCATCTGCAGATAGGACTGATACTTTAATGATGGATAAATTACCAGTTGATTATGTAAAGGAGGGATCTGAATGTGATGTCAAGAGGACCTAGAAATCCTAAAGAACTGCCTGTACTTGCTCAAAATGCTAAAAGTCTAATATCAATAGGAAAAAGGAAAATGTGTGCTGATTCTGATGATAAAAGTGTACCTAGTCTCCACAAAAAGCATGAAGGGCTTGGGAATTGTTACAAGGTCCTTTCTCTATCAGAAAGATGTACCGGAAAATCATTAAAATCATCCAGTCCTCCTTTTTTCCCAAAGGAGACATATAAAATTGTTCTTACAGAATGGCCTCGGCACTCGGGCTAGACTAGAAGATAAGCCATTATTATTGGATGTATCAGGTTTATTAGAGAACACTAAGCCACCATTAAAGGACAATGTTGATGGCAGAAAAGTAACAAATGAAGAGAGTCAGCAACCCAACCAAGTGCAATCAACCCATTTGAAACGTTTTAAACAAAAAATAGAAAATCTAAATTGTTTGAAAAAGGTGAAGACATGCAACAAAAATAGTATGGCAGTAAAGACAAGTACAGTTAGTGTTTCATTCAAAGATTCTCCTAGCCAGGATTCCTGTAATGTTGTAGAGCTGTTAGGAAAGAAATCTGATAAGTTACCCATTAATCCCTGTTGTCCTGTCTGTGGTTGTAACCATACAAGCCATCAAATTAAGCAGCATGTAATATCTCAGCATTTATCTCCCGTTTGACTTCAAACCAAATAATCCAAGTACAAACAGGTTCCACCTTAGCCAAATAGAGGTTATAAGACATTTGGCTGCCTGGATTATAGGAAAGAAAGCAAACGTTGGCAAGCTTTTCAACTTCGCTCATAACCATGTCAAACTTCCAAGTAAGTGTATTGTGTCTAAAGACCAAATACCAGGTCTTAAGCGATTGGCTATAGTTGCTGGATGGAGTTGTCCTCCAACATTATCACTTTATCCTATCAACTGTGTGGCCTTGTTTGTTTATTGGTGAGTAGCTGCTGCCCTGCTACAATACATGCTTGCTGAAAGGAGGCAGCAACTTACGACCCTGAGAATTACTTCCTCAATCTGTAGTTCATTGTGAACAGAGAGATTTGAGGCAGAAACTTTTACAGTGTAATAAAAGAAGAAAAGGTCAATTAGAAGAAATTGGAAAAGGTTTAAAGGAGATTTTCAAACATCTTAGAGATGACAATTCTGTTTCTCAAGTAAAAACAGATTGTAACACAAAGGAAAGCAAGTTCCTTTAACAATGGGTCATGTTATGAGAAAAGAACAACGCTCGTTGTATAGTAATGAAAAAGATTCTGATCAGAAGACCATTAAGAAGATTCAATCTAAGGAACCAGTAGAGTATTCCAAACAGCAGAAGAGTAAAACTAAGCAAATGGACAAGGCTTTAAAAACCCAGCCTACAGATGTGTCTGTTCAGTCAGATAACAAAAAGGCAGAAATCAAACCAGTCAATGCAGTGAAGAGGGAACTAAGAGATCCTAATAATAATGTAACCCCCATGTCATCTGGTACTTTGTTCATGAAGAGAGAACCATGCTCCAGTGTCTATAACAATGGAGTTGGAGCTCTGCCATCAGACAGATTCCCTTCTCAAGTTATGAGTAATGAGTGTTACCCTACATTAGATCTCCTTCCATATGTCATCAGAAATCCCTTAACTAACCAATGTATAGGAGTATCTGTGTGGACTGTTGAGGATGTAGAATTTCAAGCTATCCGACTCTTTCATGTTATTATTCCTGTGCATATCTATTGTGGTATGGTTAAAATAAACTCTACCGCATTCCTAAGAAGCCTGCCGAAATTCACAGAATTGCGAGTAGTTGACAGGAGTATAGGAATCTGAAAACTGGTCTTTTGTTTATGAATACTATTTCATGAACTCAGAACTTAGGATCTTATTTTGTTTTTACTCCAGTTGGACCTTCCATTGAAATAGGAAGTTTGTTGTTATTTCATGATACATTGTTTTTTGTTTAGTTTTGACAAAAAAAAATGAAATGTAAGACCACTCATTTTTGTAAATTATGCGTTTCCATGTTCCAGTTCAGTAATGAAATTCTGAGGAAAATTGTAAGATTAATGAAAATGATGGGTTACATAGAGCCAAAATTTTAGTTTAAATAAACTCTACAATATTTGTAGCATCAAGTATGGAAAACAGTTCTTTCTATTTTTCTTTTTTTATGAAAATAAAATTAACTTGTAGTAGGAAATATCAAGATTTAAGTATTAGATTGATAGAATTTCTTAAAGATAAGTTCAGTTAAAATTTTAAACTTAATGCATATCCAATGTTCTTTTGAAAGATCCTGTGAAGCTTTGCAAAGTAATTATATTGAATACTTTACTCCTCACAACAAAATGGTGGGTAGTATGTTTTGGACTCGTCTGTCTGTCATCACTATGTTGTTGCCTCATTACAGCTTTATTTTTTGTTATACCTCCTTCAAACTTTGACAAGCTGTAAAAGCTTGATAGGATTGATTTTCTGCAAAATATTTTGATATGGTGCACCTTTTTTGACAGGGGGACTCTTGATAAAAATCATTGAATTAGGTTTGTCACCTGGATACAGATTTGTTTTTTTTTGTTGGATATCCTTTTAGCTTCAAATCTGATCTACCTGGTCAAAATTTTAAACATCCAGGTTATGTTAATTATTTGGTGTATTATTGGAGGTACCAATTTACTTTTTTACTATTAATGTATTATTTATTATCAATCAGTTTCATTGAAAGAGGAAATAACTGCATTTCAGAATACATGAGTACAATTCATTTCACCTTATGAAGCAGCAAAATAAGTTCTTCCTGTCACCTCAGGGCTTTTTACCGATCTTAGAATTCTTGTTAAGTGTCATCTTGTCACTTATTCATAATGTTTCATACAAATATTTATGTACAAAATGAGTGCTTGTTTAATATTTGGAACAAAATCTTTTATAAAAAATTGTCAGCTTGTAGGTAAATCTTTTGCAGGTTCATTATTTTGTATTTTATTGTGTTAGAATAGCTAGCAAATATGTTATTTTTACTTGGAATTACAGCCAGGAGAGCTACACTTTTGTGTCTTTCAATAAAAGGAAGGGAGTGGCCCAAAAATATTTTAAAAGTTTTTGTCACTCAGTCAAATATCAACTGTTTCCTTTGGTAACTGTCCAAAAGTATGGTCTTTTTACTGATGTTTAGATGAGGAATTAAAAAATTCCTGCTTTTTTTTTCTTCAGGAAATGAAAAATCCTTTATTGAATGTTGATTTGGGCTTATCTTGTATTTGTTAAAGTATAAAGATACCCTTTTGATATAGGGATATCCTTGCTATTCTGTCAAACATTAACATGGTTGTTTACTTTGAGTACCCATTATTTAAATTATGTCTAAAGACCAAGAACCACAGAATGTGTTATGAGCCATACCCCTGTAATTTCTGGTGAACAGAAGATGTTAGGTGTCCCCTTTTCTTTTCTGATGGGCAAAATTTAACTAACAAGCCTTGGGCCTCATACTACTGCTTAATTGTGAAGATTACAAGATACTTCTTTAGTTGACGTTCATATAGATATGGCACCAGTTCCCATTTCTCTCTGTTGAAAAGACCGTCTTGAAAGCTCATTCACTGAATGAAGATAACTGCACCCCAGCTCAATAAGTCTGCTATGAACATAATTTATTGGGACCTCATTCTTTAGCAGACTTGTTGATGGAAGGTATTTGGTTCCTATTTCCCTTCTCCGTGTTGGAAGTTTGCATTGTTTGTCAAATGATGGAAAAAAAGGTTTAAGAAATTTCTATTCCTATGTCCAGTGATGGAAAGATGGTAACGGGTATTCATCATCCTATATTCAGTGATGGACTGGAGGTATTAGGAGATCCTCCTCTTTTGTTCAGTCCTGGGCAGAAGGTTTTGGGTTCAGTGATTGACAGGAGATATTAAGAGGTTGTCTTCCTTTATCTACTGATGGACAGATGTTTTATGAGCCCTACATCCTTTGTTAATGAATTGACAGTAGGAATTTAGCAAAAAATGAACAGAAGCCCTGCTTCTTTTGTCCATTGATGTTCAGAAGGTGTTTGAGGACTTTGTTAGTCCCCTACCAGCTTTAGCCTATTAGGGGACTTTATATTTGCACTCTGTCTGTCCCTCTGTCCATCCTATCTGTCAGTCTGGAATAAAATCGAAGTTTTTCACACTTTTTTTCCTGAACGCTTGCAGATATTGAAGTGCTTTTTTGGTATGTGAATCTACCTTGATGAGTTACAGGTCAAGTTTGCGTTTCATTCTGCTTCACATATATTTGTCCGAGTTATGGCCTTTGAACTTTGAAAAATTTACCGAAATTTAAGTTTTCCACATTTTTTTTCAAAATGCTTGCAGATATTGAGCCGATTTTTGGTATGTGATTTTTTGTATATACCTTGATGAGTTACAGAACAAGTTTACTGCTTTGCTTATTTTTTCCTAAGTTTCAAAATCAAGGTCATTTTTTTCAGTTTGTTATTTGTACTTGATGATCCAAGGTAGTATTTGGGTCAGTGATATAAACAGCCAGTAGGGAACTATGTATTGTTTTGCAAAACTTTCAGAATGCTTTTTTCTTTGGGAGCCATATACTTTGCCAGCTGATGTTTACCTGACATTTGGAGGCACACCTCTTGTTCACAAATAGACAAAAGGTATTAGTGGCCCAAACGTTTCACTGATTGGACTGAAACTAGATATGAGCCACCCCTGTCCACAGTTGGACAGAAAGAATTAGGTACTTCACCTTTTTCCATTGATGGGCAGAACTGTTGTAGTGTCTATCATTGGAAAAAATTACAGAAAAAATTGTCATACATGTACCTGTTATCTATTACTAGTAAATGGAAATCCATTTAGGAAAATTATTGTCACAAAAAATCACCACTTGGAATCTGGTGCAGAAACAGAATAGATTTACCGGTATGCAAAACCAGGTAATTCAAATTAAAGTGAATTAATGAAATAATTCATGTTACTTTTTGTGTATTTTGTCTATAATTTATTTTCTCTTTGCAGCCTTGCAGTTTTCTAGGTTTCCACCTTCCCATCTTCCAGGGCAAGTGCAATTTTGTGGTTGGAAAGTTATTTATTGTGTTCCACTTTCCCTTTGGCCAGAAGAAAGCATGAATATTTTATTAAATTTAATCCCTGGTAAAAACCTACATTTTGAAAAATGCTAGAACACTGCTATAGATTTCTAAGCACTATTTTATTTAATGTGTAAGTATTGAATTGTTTTATATTGATGCAGCTCAATGAATCAGTTCAGAACAAATTAGACACTTGACTGAGACTATTTTTTTTTTTACTTTCTATAATTGAATGTCATAAGATAAACTGTTACTATTTAATTTCAGTGGCTCCGTAGCATCCAAAATTATGGCTAAATATGGTTACCGTGAAGGTCAAGGTCTTGGAAAATCTGAGCAGGGAATGAGTACAGCATTGTTTGTGGAGAAAACTAGTAAACGTGGTGGCAAAATCATTCATGAAAAAGATATTCCAAAAGGTAGAATTATGGTCACATTAAACGAGTGAAAACTTAAGCTCACAATATAAGGAAATCCATTTACAATAATTAAACTGTTGAAGAGACAACATTTTTCAGTAGTAATGTTATAAGATGATTTCAATGTATGAGGTGTTCATACTTAGACTTTTCCTCCAGAGTTAATTATTTTTAAAGTAATTCTGAAAATGATAATTTAGCAAACACTGAAGTAAAGGTATTCATTGCAGAACCACCAAAGGAAGTTCAGCCAAACACAAACCTGTTGAAAAATCCATCAAAAGTCATTCTACTAAGAGTAAGTATTTTATAAAAGAAAGTTTAGATCTACATGAAGGTGGTACACATGTAGTAGTTATAATAGTAATGTGTATTTTATTATACACTGCATGTTCTGTTTGTAAGGTTTGTAATAATTTTACTAATTAAGAAAATGTTACCCATTGCATAAAAGAGTTCATGTAGTAAAATTGAAAAAAGCAAGAAATATGAAAAGTCCAAACCAAATTTCTGTCAACTGAAATATTTTATGCCCTCTTCATGTCATCATATTGTTGTATAAATGTATAACAAATAACACTGATCCAAGTCTATATTTTGAGAGAAAACCAGTTAATTTATTTAGGTATTCCCTTATTTTATGCAAATTATATACTATTACCTGTCTTTTATTTTTTATTTTTATTGCGCCTGTCCCAAGTCAGGAGTTTCTGGCTTCTGTAGGTCACCTTTTGTTTATTTTTATGTAATCGAGTATATATGATTGATTGATTGTTGGGGTTTAACACCCGAGCAGCAATATTTCAGCTATATTCAGGCGATTGAGTATATATGTGCAACTCTTTTGCTGTACCTGTATATAATGATATTTTGGGGCCAGCTGCAGTCTGCATTGTGGTGTGGGGGTTTCCTCATCGTTCATTGAAGACAAATGGGTGTCTTTGGGCTGACATTTTCATACCGGTTGGGTTGTTGTCTCTTTAACATATTCATTATACCTATTCTTTTTATATAACATAATATTAGGAAACATTTTGAGCATTCACATCATCCTTTTCTATTCAGAAATGGATGGTATGATCTTCATGTTAATCATATGGTTGCTCAGGAATTTTCTACTAATTGTTTAAAAGAAAAAAAAATCCTGTATACAGTAGCATCGAGTGACATGTAATCAACACTGATTATTTTATGTAAATGTTTATGTATTTCACTCAGGAATAATTTTGTCTTTTAGAACATGGTAGGACCTGGTGAAGTAGATGAAGACTTAGAACCAGAAACTGCTGAAGAATGTGCTAAATATGGCAAAGTTATCAAATGTGTTATCTTTGAGGTAGGCACTGTTTTTACTTTTTTTGGTTTTGTTTTTTTATGCTATGCTTGAATTTGGAATTTTTATTTCAAATCTTGGAACAATAAAACTACTGCTTATAATTCATTATAAAACTTTTAAAAATCCTTAGCTAGCAAATTTGATGAAATGTAATTCACAGATATTTTAGCAAATGTAACTGAAATATTTATATTAATGTTTTTGTTGTGAGAATAATATTATTGTAATATTTAAATTACAGATACCTGGTGTCATAGAGGAAGAAGCTGTTAGGATCTTTGTTGAATTTGAGAAGGTTGATGCTGCAATAAAAGGTATAATAATCTACATGAAGTATAAATCTGAAGATATTTGTTACAGCACCATTTTTGTTAAGGGGATATACTTTTTCAATTCAATATAGATATTACATACAAAGGTATTTAGGCAATAATTTCTGACTGTCATTTTTTTTATTTTCTGTAGACAGTAGTAAATTTTGTTTCTCTTAATTTTTAATTGATTTTCACACTCCTTGACTGCTGATTGGCTGAAATAGAAAGGGGCGATTAGTTGTGTGATCATATCGCATTGTCTTTAAAATCTTTAAAATTTTGATGTCTCTAATGTTGTTTTATTGTAACAATTGTTAACATCATAGACAGACAATAGCTAGAATTTCCATCATGACACAGATTCTGAATGATGTCTAAGTTTTAAAAAAATAGAAGAAACAGAATCTTCAACTTTGAAATTTCTCATATCGAGAGAATTAATTTTTTGTAGTTTTAATATTTCTGCAAGCCTTGATATTAAAACTATGAAAATTTATTTCTCTCGATGTGATAAATTTCCATTATCAGTTCAATATCATTTAAGATTCTCTATGTCCTGTTGTAGTTGTATGAGTTGGAATAATGTTTATTTCAAAGTTTGAGTAGAAATTTTTAAACATGTAGTTTTACATTTCATAATCATAGAAATAAATCAAAATTAGAAAATTTAAAAAGATCTAATTTATTAGCAATGCAATAAGACCATGATGAACTTTAAAGTATAAATATCTCAGTAGCATTGTACATAATATATCAACCATTGACAGGCCAACTGGCTATTTCCAATTCTGATTGAGGTTTCTTGTTTTATGCAAGTCAAATTTCTATTGGTTATGGAATCAATCAGATTTAAATTCTTGATTTGCACAGTCTGTCAAGCGACTTCTGACTTTCCTAGTTATTCCTGATTTTTTCCTGATTTTTTTAGAGAAAAAACTCATTTTGAACCCTTTGCACCACAAAAAGAAATGTTGAAATATTTATATATTTTATAGTGTTATTCAAGTGAAACT
Source organism: Perna viridis (assembly GCA_037379345.1). Taxonomy (NCBI): domain Eukaryota; kingdom Metazoa; phylum Mollusca; class Bivalvia; order Mytilida; family Mytilidae; genus Perna; species Perna viridis. Next base: position 4,915,798 of record CM074511.1, on the reverse strand, counting down.
GACTGCATGTTGTGAAGAATGATATTGTGTATCATTGGGTTGCTGTTTTACATTCAAACTGTGACTTTTCCTCAATAAATGTCACATCATGTAGAAAGCTATAGTAGTGACTTTCCTTTGTATTTTTCTGTTTTATACATTGGCATTGATGTTGAAAACTGGAGAACATAAGGTCCAATTAATCTTTTTGAAACTTTTTACACTTATGACTGTATATTATATTGTTTAAACTTCTTTCATTTTAATATGTGGGTCTTAAGAAGTTTTCTTTATGACATTTGTAACTAAGAAGTTTTTTCCTAGAAGATACCATATTATCTATCAATCTTTGTACATGACAAACTTATAAGAGTTTTCTTTAATAATGTAGGCATAATTGTATTTTTTATGTTGTATGAAACTCTTTGTTTGTTATATAGAGCTTAAAAAAAGGAGGTGAGGAAAATGCCAAAGTAAGACTTCTAGTATCTTAGACAAACTTTGGCATTATATGACATATCCTTTACTAAGAATTTTAACTTTTGTTCTAACTTCTTTCTAAGTGTTAGTTCTCAAATAGCTACATTTCTAGAAAGCTTTTACATAGAGGAGTGGAAGGCGGCCATTTTTATGGAACTTTGTATTATTACATTTCTTTTTAGCTCACCTGGCCAATGGCCATGTGAGCTATTGCCATCACTTGGCATCCGTCGTCATCGTCGTTAACAATTATACAAAACTCTCCTCCTCTGAAACTACTGGACTAATTAGAACTAAACTTAGCATGAATGTTCCTTGGGGTATCCTGCATAGAACTGATGTGGGGATTTTGGATTCATCAAAAAACATGGCCACCATTACTAAAAATAGAACTTAGGGGTCAGACAGTAGTTTTTCACATATATCTCCTAAACCATTAGGTTTAGCTTAATTCTGACATAGGGTTAAAGTGTTTGGCATGATGAGGTCTTTCTCTGGTCAAATTTGGGTTTTAATCTATCCAGCCATGTTGGAGTTATTGCCCCTTTTCAATGATTTTTGCTATTTTTGATAATTTCTTTCAAAAATCTTCTCCTGACACTACTTGACCAATTTAAACCAAACTTGGTATTTAATGTTTCTTGGGGTATCCCCTCATAGAACTGATGTGGGGATTTTTGATTCATTGAAAAACTTGGCCGACATTACTAAAAATAGAACATAGGGGCACACAGATTTTTGCATATATCTCCAAAACTGGTAAGCTTAGCTGAATTCTGACATGTATTGATGTGTTCAGCATGATGAGATCTATTTCTAGTCAAATTTTGGTTTTAAATTTTTTGAGATATTGCCCTTTTTCAATGATTTTTGCTATTTTTAATGTTATTTCTTTCAAAATTCTTCTCCTCAGACATTGTTTGATCAATTGAAACCAAACTTGGTACAAATGTTACTTGGTGTATCCTGCATAGAACTGATGTGGGGATTTTGATCCATCAAAAAAGATGGCAGTCATTACTAAAAATAGAACATAGGTGTCAGACAGTAGTTTTTTTTGCATATACATTTTGTATCTTCAAAACAGTTAGGTTTAGCCAAATTCTTTCAATAGCTGAAATGATCCATATTATTAGGACTACAAAAGTCTTCAGGGATAAAAGTTGTCAGATGGCTCCATGTAAGAATTATTGCCCTTTAATGGGGAAAAATGACTCTTTTTTTTAACAGTTTTCAGTCAATATCTTGAAAACTATGATAGATTAAAAGAAACTTTCTGTTGTTGAAAAGATATTATGTTAAGTCCTACCAAATACTTCTTGAGTCAAAATTGTTGGAAAACTTCTTGTTAAATGTATTGTCTTTGAAAAGCAAAATTCAACCAGGTGAACAATTCAGGCTCATGGGAGCCTATTGTTATGTTAAAAAATTCCTGATAACCTCCTGATTTTTTAGAAAATTATTTCCTGATTTCCTAATTTTTTGGACTCAAAAAGTGCTTAACAGACTGCATGAATTTAAAAACACGTAATAATCTATCTGTGGAGAAGAGACTTAATGAAATTTTCCCTTTATACAGGTGTAATTGACTTGAATGGAAGATTTTTTGGTGGAAGAACTGTGAAAGCTTGTTTCTACAACTTAGATAAATTTAGACGATTAGACTTGGCAGATGAAATAGAGTGAAGACTTCTAAAATTACTGTGGATTACATTAATTGTGTTAAATGGCATTTATTGACATGGTTATTAACATGTCTTAAATATTGTCAGTCCCTTGATCATAGCTCCAAGAGATAAAGGGGCAGGTATTATTTTTTTTTCAAGACAACAAATCATGTGACAAAGAACAATCTTGAATTTCTAGACATCAAATCGAGTGATTTGTTTGAATATGTACTTTGTGTTTATTTGAATGACAATGTTATAGTATTTTTTTATTTTGTTGAAATAGTACATTTAAAATCAGTGTAAATATCTTTTTTTAAATCATGAATTATACTGCCTGTTCTCCTGTGGTACACCACATTGGTTTCACGTTCTAAGATGGTCTTTAAATACATTAACTCATTATTTGAGGATCAGATAGTTCATTAATACATATCTGTTACAATTGAAAATGGAAAGTACACAAAGTGATCTACAATAGAGGTTAATGACTTCAAAATTGTTACAGACTAGACTCCATTTACCTCGATGAAAGACTACTGGTATGTAGTATATGTAGTAATATTGAGCAAGGAGTCCTGCATATAGACCATAAAAACCACATAACAAAACATTATCAAGAGCTTACTGTCATGTATTCAGGTCTGGGGGATTATTCTATGTCCAGAGAACAGAATCCCAAGATTTTTGTCCTTTAGACACCTTATGAAACTTAACATTAGAAGACTAAGGTCATATTAAGTAAGCTAATCTGAATAAGAGAATAAAAAGCTTTGCCGGTCACGGCATGATACAACTGCAGTTAGTTGGACGCTGTTCACTTGGGGCAAGTGTGGAGACAATATTTGGGACTTACAGTTCATTTTTGACACAACAACTCATTTGGACACAATATTGCACAGTATTTTGGGATTCAATTTAAGTATAAAGGTCTGCTTTAGGGTGCACTTTGTATCTCATTATCTCAAAAACAGTAAATGATAGGGTTAATTTGATAAAGCATGCTTCGTAAAGCTCTTGTATTTATGCTGGGATTTTCATATGTTTTTTCATATGATTTTTATTTTCAAATCGCTCAAAAAAAAATATAAAAAAGTCCATTTTTTGGGGCATGGTCATCTTTGGCCCCTTATAACTCAAAAAAAAACCTAAGAGATATCTGAAATCTGAATGAAAATGCAGGCAGGGATTTTCATATGGAATCTAATAAAAAGGTATTCAAAATCACATCAAAAGTAAAAGAGATGATATTTTAGGGATGGCCCTTTATTACTCAAAAACTGTAAAAGATATCAGAAATCTGATTGAAAAACACAGGCTAAGATTTTCATGAGGAATCTAAAAAAATCAGAATTGGACCAGAAATAAACAAGCTGCTGTCAAAAATTCAGAAAAAAACACCTTTTTTGGCCCATTATACTTACTTTGCTCAAGTCACAATCCCAAAACCAATCCCAGTCTTCCTCTTGTGGTATGACACCTTGTAATGTAGTTCCAAAAAGATTTAATTACTTTAAGTCAAGTTGTCTGGACAACAGAAAAATGCATGTTTCTGCCCCCCCACCCCCCCTTTTCTTATTCCAAAAATCAATCCAAGTCTGACCATTGTGGAGCATTATCATGACATTACTATGCTTTAATTTGAGTTTTATAGTTAAATTTCATGAATTGCTGTTTTTGAATCCTAATTCTAATAAGGTGGGGGCAATAACTCCTAAAATCAATACCAAGTTTCCTTTTGTGGTTTGGAATCTTGTTATAAAATTTTTGAAAGATCTAGCAACTTGCACTCAAGCTATCATTCAAAAACCAAGCGTCTACAGACAAGGACAGGACCTTACCAATATACGAAAAATTGTGGACATATCAAAATGGAGGATAATATCAGCGTAAGAATATTCCTTTACATAGATATAAATATGTTTAGGCTGTAGTATGATGATACTTAGTGTGCTGGACTATAAATGTAGTATATTGGTTGTTTCATAATACAGTTGAAGGCAAGACTTCCACTGTGGGAAATTTCTCATCATTCATTAAAGGCCCATAGACTGCCTTTGACAGTTTTTTAACTGATTATAGGGTTATTTTGTTGGACACTCTCACTTTTTCAACTTTCCTCTTAAAACAACTATGATTCCTGTGCATTGCCTAATTGTTTAGTCCTTGTTGTTTATATACTCTGTGATTTACAAAGTTTTAACTACCAGTCCATATAAAATTCAGACAATGTTCATATCAAAGTGAATCATGGTTAAGAAAAACCAACCAAACAAATGGTGATTTTTCAATCTACATATGCTATATTTTTACAGTTGTCCTTTCAATATTCAGATCTGTACTTTTGAGAAAATCATACATTTATCTCCCACTAAATCAACTAAATCAAGAACTATAACTCTTGCAGTGTGCCAATTTCATGTACAATCTATATAATTTTTTTCTCAATAGTGCAACCAAATGAAAAACAAAGACTGGTTATGTGATCAGTAACTGTTTCTAAACAAGAAATAAAAATGAATTTGGTGGGTTTTGGACATGCATGAATCACCTCCTGTTGGATTTTTATAAAGACTGCTACTTAAAACTGATCAATGAGAATCATTTTTTTTTATCATTTTATGACGATTATTATGTATATTGTTTACAAAAAATACTGAAACAGGGTAAAAGTGCTACAACACAAAATTTCAAACCTTTAAATGCATTTTGTGTCAAATAATAGTTCAGGATATTAGAACATACATGAGTTATGTCAACATGAGATTAGATTAACAAGTTTTTCACCCATGTGATAGGTTGGCTTGATCATCCATGTGTTGTGTGTGTGTGTGTTAAGTTGAATGATTCAGGAGGAAGGCATTAATTAAGACAATTACCAGTAACATGTTTATTGAAAACAAATAATAGATATAAGACAAGTATATGAAATATTTACAAAATGAGATAAATGTATGATGATTTAAATACCAAGTATTTTTTGGCAATCAAGGCCACAGATTTTATATACACGATCCACAGATTTAAAAAAAAAAAAAACAATGAACATTTTTACTAAAATTTCAGCATTTAATACCCATTTCAAATATCAAATTTAGTCAAGAAGTTGAATCTTTTACAAACTCTTTTACCTCTGTATGACATTAGCAAATAAAGATTTGAAGTTCAGGTCAAAAATATAAATAACCGTTTATATTATTATATGTATTTATTCATCACATTGATAGAGTATTTCACAATTAGGAAATTCTCTGACTTTTCTGGACATAATAAAATAGAATAAAATAAAATTCCTTTAAAAAAAAACAATTCTGTTCTTTGTAATTTCATTTCAAAAGTAACACACTTTCTTAACATATAAAATATTTTGTCCATCATCTCATTGACAAATTTTGTAATGTTACCATAATATAACCCACTTTTCTTTACAATTACGGATGTAATCATTCACTTTTATCAAAATATAAATATATCAGTCATTCCTAAATTAAAAATACTTTTAATAAATAACCAAGGCGGCCATGCATTACATTATATTTCTGATGAAGTATGGCATATATATCAGAAATGTACTGTAAATTCAGAATCAAGGAAAACAGTAATGATACTGATTGATGACATAACAAATGGATTGATAAGGTAGCACTTATCATGGAATAACCTGAAATAGTATGGTTTCAATTTGGCAATGAGAGCAAATTATGCCACACTGAGGGAAGACCTTCTCAAAATTTTCCTACTTCAGCTGAAGTTTACAGAAAATTTATCATTCAACTTTTCATAAGTCAGTCATCACTTGGTGTGGTGGCCTCTGAAGCAGACAAAAGTCGTAGATTATTCACGTTTGCAAACGGTTAAGTCGGTGACATAAGACTTAAACATGATAGAAGTTATTCCAGATTAAATAAATCTCAATGAGCCTGAAGAACAATGTGACTTAAAATAATTTATATTACAAAATTGGATATTGTAATAAATGATTATCAGTAGCCAAAAACATTACACATGTGGTGCTAAATACAATGTATGCAATTCTACCTAACATCTACCTAAAACAAAAAAATGTAATATGATCCATGTTAATGCAGTATTTAGCAAAATGTCCAGCATCTTGTTGTGTCCTCCAGAGACCAACAATTAAGATGATGGTTCAGTGTACTAGGCAACAGAGACCTCCAATACCTGAACCATTTACCGACCTCATCCTCCTCCCATTGGTGGTGGACTAGGACCACCTGGAAATCAAAGAAAAATAAGTTGGCATAATGAAACAACAGGGCAATTCCAGGATTAAAAGCCACACTGATTTGATTGCAGAGTTTAGCAAGGTTAAAATATTTGGAAAACTGATTCTAAATTATTGCCATACTGAAAAGTTTGTGTTTTTAAACATATTCAGCTAACTAAATCTGCTACATGTACTTATAATGTGTTTACACATTGCATTTCCCATTTTTTATTGAATATAACCCATGATTCGGCAATTTTATGAAGGGAACAAAAGCTGCCTCAGTATGGCCCTGATTAGTAATATTTCAGTTCTTTAAACATGTTTCCTACTGGCTTACTCTTTCCATATTACATTTAAATAAATCTTTTTTTCTTCAAATAAATGAGTTGTAATGATGTGGTAATTCTTTGGTAACAATCCAGTTTTGTTTTAAAGTTTTTTTTGCTTATTATGTTTATGTGTGATAACAGTGAAAATATCATTGTTGACTTGGATCACTCTGTGCAGAGTGCAATATTTTTCATCAGAAGCTTTTGAACACAAATATCTAAGTAAAACAAAAGATACTGGACTTTTATACTTAAAAATATCCCCTTACTTTGTTCATCTATCAGTTAATTCATTTACCTTGTAAGTGCAATTTATAAACAGTTCTATTGATTTTGATGAATCTTTATATGAAGACTTGATATTATATGTAGATGTGCATGAAGGAGAATTATTATCGTCCAATGCTTAGAATTTCTGGTTTACATGTTTTTTTTGTTTTTTGTTTTTGTCTTACGAGTACAAGTGGAAGTCAAGGTATCATTTTCAGAGTTTCTAGTTTTTGTAAAATTCTGGTAACAATATTCGGTATTTTTCCATCTACAAGTATTTTACTGTCTTTCACTTATGTGACTGAAATACCATCATTAGCTTAATCCAAAGACACTTGGGGGATAGATGGTTCTTACCACTCCTCTTTTTTCCTCAAGAAAAATTATTTCTGTTTGGTTGTTGACTGTGAAGTACTATCTAATTCTATTTATTATCAGACAGAGTATATAACCTCAATCAATAGGCCTTGAAAGAGACAAAAATATGATTAGAGTATTGAATTATAAAGAAATATTGATTGTCAAGGCAAGAAGGAGGAGTTGTCATCAATGGTCTAAGTGGCATAAACCTGTCTATAACATGCAATAACAAACTTGAGGAGTACTTTCAATCATCACTACAGATGTTTTACCTTGTCCTCCTCGGAATCCACCCATTCTTCTCCTTGGTGCTGGTGGAGGACCTCTGAAAACAAAAACAATAGTTAACTGTTTATTATCTTGGTTATAAAATGATTATGTATGTTTTGTTGGGTGCTGTAAATAAATTTAATCATGTGTTATTTACTTATTGTGGTAATTTTGGCTAATTGTCTAGAAGACTACTGTTATAAAGTTGATGGATTGCCATGGATTATTTTTTTGCATGGAGTCAGGTCAATTCTTTCTTAATATTTGATCAACGCTCTTGAAAGTTTTACTTATCTTACTGTTACGATAGCCATCTCATATGAACTTGCTATTTAATTTCCATATTAAACTCACCCTCCTCCACCTGATCTGTAATCTCTGGAGTAAGAACTGCCCTCTTTGGATAGACTTGGCTGTAAAACAGGTCAACAGACAATGACTATCTTGCAATGGTGATCTTTATTTTAAACGTAAGTAGGCCAGAATCAGATAAACTTCGATTTTTTTTCAACTTTTATTGCAATGTCAAGTTTCACCCGGTAATATAAATTTCAGTGTATCAATTCCATGATTTACAGTCTCATATTTTTTACACCTGCACCAATGTTACCTTTGAAATTACATGTACCCCCAATTAACATGATTAAAGCCAGAGTTTTAACAACATTAGGCATATTGTATTAGTTCCTTGTACAATTTATTTCTACTTTCCTTAAATTGATTTATAGTTAAGTTTTCTTGTGGTCTCAATGACATCTATACAAAGAATGTACTTACATTTATTAAAGTTCTAAAGCTGCAACAAAAGACAAATTATTAAAGAATTTAGATATAGTATAAATCTATATAGAAAATCACTTCTCGTATTATTTTGTGGCATATCTGAACAATGGTATGGAAATTTCACATGAGAATTAACATTGTAAAATTAGTATGCTGAAAAATATGATATACATGTATGACTAAGGTGTGACAGGTATCAAATCTAAATTATACATGTATGTTATTGGTGGGGGTCAACACCATTTCTTAAGTAGAACTGATTTACAAATACATGTATTTGACTTATCTAAAATGTGTTTTCCACTTCAAAGTCTTCAAATTTAGGATTCTACTCCTATATTTTGTACATGTGTACTGAGTAAAAACATAAAATTATAGTAAATGGTATGGCAAGTAGTTTTTACTTAACTTGATGTAACATGTACATGTATTTAGAGACTTACAACAGAACAAAAAAGTTAATAATGGCCCAAAATGTTTCTGGAATGATTGACAATCGCCATGGAGACCTGGAATCCTGGACTTGACCACCTGCAATAAACAATGACAATTATACTAAGTCTATATGCCCTTGAAAACGGTTTAGTAAATTCTATAAACTAAAGAAATAAAAAAAACCTGAAGACTGTCAAAAGCTAGAGCAAGACTTGAACTCTGCTGGCAGTTAGAGCAGGATTGGCTTACACATTTTCACCCTCACAAATGTAATGTTCACAGTGTCACTCAAAAACAAAAATCCATATATAGCAAATACCTATAAACTCCACGGCCATTCTCTGGAAAAAGTTGACTCCACAAAATATTTAGGCGCAACTCTACAATCAAATTTGAAATGGGATAAGCATATGAACTACATGACTACAAAAACAAAGCAATCTTTAGGCTTCCTCAAAAGAAATCTCAAAATATCATCAGAAAAAGTAAATGCATTCAAAGCTCTAGCATGACCAAAATTAGAACATCGTTCAACCCCCATAAAAAAAACAGCAAATAACACAAATAGAAAAAGTCCAAAGACCAGCAGCCCGCTTAACCTGCAACCGTTATCACAACCCAAGTCACAGACATGCCTTCAAATTTAAATTTGGTATCCGTTACAAGTCAGACGTGTAAATTTACTCATTCAACCAGACAGCAGAACAAGACACTGCAACCCATACAACTTTAAGTACATTCAGACCTCAAAACACTGCTACAAATACTTGTTCTTTCCTAACACAATTACACAATAGAATAAACTACCAATGCAGTACACTCCAGCCAATAGGGTAAAGGGATTCAAGGCACTGATCACAGAACCAGCCTTTTCCCCCCACTTCTATTTACAACATACACCAAATAGTTATCAAATGTATGGCAAGCCAAAGTGGACAAAAATAAGTGTTTCCTAATATTAAAAAAAACGATTTTTTTTAATATTAAAAATTGAATTGACTTTCTAATCTTAAAAAAAGATTTTTTAATACTAGAAATTTGTTTTTTTAATATTAGAAAATGGATTTGTTGGATTCAATTACGATTTTTTAATATTAGAAATCATTTTGTAATAATAAAAAATGTGACTGATTTTGCAATATTGCAAAGTGATAATTTAATATTACAAATTAATTTTCTAACATTACAAACTCAAATTGTAATATTACTAAATGTGTGATATTTTGTAATATTACTAAATCAGGAACTTGTAATATTAGAAAATGAATTTTAAATATTACAAAATGAATTTCTAATATTACAAAATATTTTCTAATATTAAAAATATGATTTTGTAATATTAAAAATTAATTACTAATATTACAAAATATTGATTTTCGTCCATTTTGGCTTGCCATACAAATGTAAATAGTTATGAAATGTATACATGTTTGGTTTCCATCATCAACTTCTATAAATTAATCATCACCATCATTTTATAAATTCATATCAGACAATTAGCATACCATCTTCAACAGCATAGGAATGCTAAAAAACTGAAAGACGAACTACAATTTTCAATCAAAATGGAAGAAGAGATGTCATAGCAACTTAGGCTACTTACATCATCAAAAAGACATTATTTATTTTATCTAAGATAGGAGTAGATAAATCAAAGACTTGGTGATAGCAGAAGCAAAAAAAATCATTTGAATCCCTTTGAATTACTGAGTTAACTTCTCAAACGTGCTTACACTACTGAAATGTACTGGACACATACATGTATCAATTACTACACTAACCTTGTTCAACATACACCATAGTAGGTTTTATTTTCACTCAATCACTGTCACATAACAAAATAAACTAAGATTAACAGTTAACCACTCACCTTGTCCCACGTAGACCATGACTTTCTTTTTGTTTTGGTTAGTCAATGTCAGGTCTGATCATGATGCAGGTGCGCTCTTCTACCACCTTTTCCCATAATATCAAGCGCACAACTGATCTTGAATTGAATACACCTTACAGTTTTAGTTGTCTTTCTTAGACCGTGTATTTATTTATTTGCAGGCAACAAATTGGATTGCATCAGTAAAAGGGAATTTATCCTCCAGATTTCAAGTAAATCCGAAACCAACCAATAATAAAGGACACTACAGACACACTGATTGCCTGCCTGCCTGCCCTTTAATATCACAATTGGGAATAGGAATAAAATACTACCGATACAACTTTTCATAAAGAAGTAACCCAGTGCATGGAGTTAGTATCTTATAAACATTGATTAAAAATACTCTTGATTTTAGATAGGTCTCAATACAACTCATACATTAACAAGGATGTGTATTCCTCTAAAGGGTTATGTGACATTATTTAGTAATAGTATCTTTTGTTATCTTTTCAGATGACCGTGGTGTTTGATATATAGAAATCAGTAAACAACTAGACAGCGTTCTTATTTATGACCACGGTTTGATGCACAATAGACTTCACAATGCCAGCAGTAGGATGCCCAGTACGTGGATGTGATTACGTCACATAGTGCAACTCACGCTCGCGAAGTGACCACAACAGCAAAGGTGGAAAAGGTGAAACGTCCCACAATGTCAGGAGCTGGAACAAGTGAGGAATGGTCATACTTCATTTCACGATGGACAGACTATATCGATGCTACAAAAATTGACGTTCGTGATATAGTAATTCAACTTCTCGAATGTAGTGATGAGCCTCTACGAAAGGATTTGACACGAGACTTACCAATAATAATGTCGACGATGTCCTCCAAGCAATCAAAAAGCTTGCAGTCAGACAACAAAATACCATGGTATCTCGAGTAACACTGCACAACATGCGACAAGACCGTGACGAGCCCGTCAGAAGTTACTGTGCGCCTTTGAATGGACAAGCAGGCGTTTGCAAATTCATTATGAAATGCTCCAACTGCCAACAAGATGTAAATTACACTGATCCAGAGCTTGCCGAAACTACGCAGACTTTTTGTATCGCGCTAGAACTCTAACAAATAGGCTTCTGGAACAGGGTTATGTTGCTACAAGATTGAAGTCATCACTACAGAAGTTTTATGGTCATTATCATGAACTCGTGGATCGTTATGGTGTATCCATCAGCACCATGAAAACTGATTTATTCAACGGGTCATAGTTTTCTTTCCCTCGTTTGTCTACCCTGGACTTGACTTTTTATGAGCAACTCGGCGGGTGTTTCTAGAAAAGCAGAGGACGCTTACCCTACCGGTGCACCTGGTCCATGCTCCCAGTTTTTGGTGGAGTCCAAGTTGCTCATTTACTTTTGTTACTTTGTATGTATGATTTTAGTTACTTTATGTTCTTTGTTGTGTATGTCTGTTTTCCATGTTTGGTCTTTGTCCCTGGATTACATTCTTTTGATTACTGCTATAACCTTGGTTCCCTTGATTACTCTTTCAATCGTGCGAGATGTCTTAGCTCGCGGAATAGCAGATCCTGATATCCAACTCGATTTGTTAGGCGACACAAATCAGCACATGACTCCTGAAGAGGTAATTCAATTTGTAAAAGCGAAAGAATCCGGTAAACGTTCTGCTTCACGTTTGATTGATTCACAGTCCGTAGAAGCTGCTGGTAGTTCACACAAGAAAACGAAACAAGCAGTAGTGAAGTACAAGAATGAATCATGCTCATACTGCGGCAAAAAGGGACATGAAAAAAGTGCGCAAGCTCGAATTCGCAAGAAAGAATGCCTAGCATATGACAACAAATGTGGACATTGCAATCGTGACCACCAGTTTGAATCAGTATGCCGAAGCAAAGAAAAATTGAAATCAAAAGTGAATACGAAAGATTTTGAAAGTGCCGTATTCGATGCTCTCTGTGCAACCTCTGCTTCTAATGAATCACGGCGACAAAACAGGACACCAATCACCATGGATCATCATCTTTATGATCACTTATCTGATTCCTGGATTACAAAGTGCTCAAAGCCACAATCATATATCAGAGTGACAATTAGCATGGAAAATGAGGACTATAGTTCTCTTGGAATTGATCTATCAACATCAACCAAGTCTATTGTTGACCTTGCCATGGCAGACACAGGATGCCAAAGTTGCCTCGTCGGTATGAAAATCGTTCCTAAACTCGGACTGAAAGAGCCGGAGCTTATTTCAGTCACCCTCAAAATCCATGCAGCAAATGGAAATGGGATCAATATCCTTGGTGCGGCTATCTTACGAATCTCTGGGATAAACGACAAAGGAAAAAGAGCCGAAAATCGTCAAATGACATACACTACGGTTTGTTCCGACAAACTATTCCTTAGCAGAGAAGCCTGTATAGCTCTTGGCATCATACCCGACTATTGGAAACACATGGATCCGTAATCGCTGACACAATAAACGAGGATGTAAGCATGTATGAGACCACTAGCTGCACAGACGAAGCGACATTATGTGATTGTCCAAAACGTACACTCCCTCCAAAACCACCAAATCAACTCCCATACGAACCGACGGAGGAAAATAGGACGAAACTTCAGGAATTCCTGCTAAATCACTACAAGGCAAGCACATTCAACACTTGTGAGCATCAACATTTACCGTTAATGAAGGGCACACCTATGCGGTTAATGATCGACCAGAATGCGAAGCCAGTGGCCCACCACACTCCAGTACCCGTACCACTACATTGGCAGGCTGAGGTAAAAGCTGGACTCGATTGTGATGTTCGCTTGGGTGTAATTGAGCCTGTACCGGTTGGTGAACCTGTAACATGGTGCCATAGAATAGTCGTGTGTGCGGAGAAAAACGGTAAGCCACGCCGAACTGTAGATTGTCAGCCGTTAAACACATATGCATCGCGTGAAACACACCATACGCAATCGCCATTTCACCAAGCACGTAGTGTGCCACCGAACACAAAGAAAACTGTACTGGTTGCATGGAACGAATATCATAGTGTTCCGATTCACGAAAACGATAGACACTTTACTACGTTCATAATGCCCTGGGGTCGTTATCTCTACAAAACCGCCCGTCAGGGCTACATAGCATCCGGTGATGGATATACACGCCGTTATGATGAAATTGTTGCGGATATTAAAAAAAAAACAAAGTATATTGATGATGTCTTGCTTTGGTCAGATTCTTTGCAAGATAGTTTCTTTCAAACTGCTCAGTGGCTCTACACATGTGGAGAAAACGGCATTATACTAAACCCAGATAAATTCATCTTTTGGGAAGATGTTTTCGAATTTGCTGGATTTGAAATTACACATAGTAACGTCCGACCATCCAACACATACCTTCAAGCTATTAAACACTTCTCAACGCCTTCGAACGTTACTGACATTCGATCATGGTTCGGATTGGTTAATCAGGTGTCCTACGTTTTCAGCATGACAGAGAAAATGCTACCATTCCGTGAACTACTGAAACCTGGCGTGAAATTTAAATGGGACGAACACTTAGATAAACTCTTTAATGATTCTAAGTCTGTGATCATTAGCGAGATCGAGGAAGGCGTCAAAATATTCAGGCGCGTAGCTGCCGTTAGGCAAAAAAGCTTTTGCCTGCACTTAATTTTGCCAATTTTTTTTTTAGATAAAATTCATCCAGGAGAGGCATAAATGATGCTCTAAAACGCTATCTCCGCGGAGCTTCAGGGGGGGGGGGCTTTGCCCCCCAAGACCCCTGCCGTAATTTTGCCTACACTTCAATTTGGCCACAGCTATGCGCCTGATATTTGACCGCAATAAGGTGACATGCTTGGCGACAGACTGGTCAAAGGACGGAATAGGATTCTGGCTATTCCAGAAACATTGCGAGTGTCAAATACACAAACTATTTTGTTGCCCTGAAGGTTGGAAAATCGTCTGAGTAGGAAGTCGTTTCACACACTCAGCAGAAGCTAGATATGCACCTATAGAAGGAAAAGCTCTAGCTGTAGCAGATGCGCTCGATAAGGCACGATACTTTGTCCTAGAATGTGACAAGTTAATACTGGCCGTGGATCACAAGCCTCTTCTCAAAATTCTAGGAAATAGATCTCTCGAACATATCCCGAATTCTCGTCTGAGAAATGTGAAAGAGAAAACGTTGCGTTAACGATTTACAGTGGTTCACATACCAGGTGTCAAACACAAGGCTGCTGATTGTATATCCCGTCATCCAACAGGTCTGCCAGAAAAAAAAACTTATTCTTACGGATGATATAGCAACAATGAATGATGACACTATAGACAACTTTCTGACGGCAATACGTCTACCAAAACCAGTGTACTGTCACATCCTGCATCCATATCCACACTCGATACGTTTAAGTCAATTACATGGGAACGTGTTAAAATTGCCACCTCAAATGACGAAACCATGAACGAGCTTTTGAGTATGATCGAAAGTGGTCTTCCTGAGAATCGGAGAGAGTTTCCTCAGCCCCTTCAAGAGAACTTTCAATTTAGTCAGCACCTTAGTTCACTAGATGTGTCAAGATGGTGTCCTCTACAAGGATAGGATCGTAATTCCTCCGTCACTTAAGAATGAGGTTCTAGACTCCCTTCACACTGTTCATCAAGGTGTTACTGCTATGATAGCTAGAGTTGAATCCTGTTTTTTTTTTTTTTTTTTTTGGCCAGGGATAACACCAGCTATAAACGATCTCAGAAACAAATGTAACCACTGTAACAGAATAGCACCTTCCAACCCGAGCGCACCACCGACACCTTTGA
Source organism: Perna viridis (assembly GCA_037379345.1). Classification (NCBI taxonomy): domain Eukaryota; kingdom Metazoa; phylum Mollusca; class Bivalvia; order Mytilida; family Mytilidae; genus Perna; species Perna viridis. The sequence goes on along the minus strand of CM074511.1, from coordinate 4,900,292 downwards.
TTGATCCTGACTATCCATTTCAGTGTGTTTGCGCGGATTTCTTTCATTACAAAGGACTGAACTATCTAGTTAAAGTAGTTAGATATTCAAACTGGCCAATTGTTGAGAGATCTCAAAATGGTAGTAGTGGTCTGATCAATAGTCTACGTCGTACATTTGTAACATACGGCATACCCGAAGAAATGTCTTCTGATGGAGGCTCCGAGTTCACAGCATCTGATACACGCCAGTTTCTCAAGGATGAGGGTGTACACCATCGACTGTCGTCAGTAGCATTCCCAGATAGTAGCCTGTAGGGCTGAAATAGGTGTCAATCTATAAAACGACTACTTGCAGATAACACAGCATCCGATGGCAACCTTGAAACAAATGCATTCCAACGTGCAATACTCCAGTACAGAAATATATGAAAGAAAGTAAAATATAGTCTGAACACACTAAACGTCTGCCACCATTAATACCTGGAGATAAAAAATCAAATAGGACAACACCCATTGAAATGGGACAAAACAGGAACAATTATAGAAGTGCGTCAATTCAATCTATATGTCGTAAGGATGGATGGATCCTGCCGTGTTACCCTTCATAACAGAAAGTTCTTGCGGAAATACCTTCCAGTGAAAATAATTACAACCCGTGCAGGTCCGGGTGTCAAAAGAATAGGCCTGCAGCAGCGCTAAGCTTTTCGTAAAAGACGACTGAATAGTGCTCAGAACCCTAGCCAGGGCTAGGGCGCTCTGCCCACAGAGCAACTGAGTTGTGTGCCCCAGGTGGTGGAATGGGGTACCCCTGGCGTGTTACATTCTGGGGTTGTCAGGCTATAATACGGAAAACCTGACCGCAAACCATAGTGGTGCACTGTGTTAGGAAAGATGCCACGTTTCTCACACGTTAAAGAACCCTACTGTGGTATTCTCCCGGAGTAGGAACCATAGGGCTCCGCCAAAGGAGGCTAAATTGCCCGACCCTACCCACCTCTTCTTATTTCCAGTGGCAATCAAAATTTGTCGACCCCATTATCCTTATGTCCCGTCCCATTTTTCATTTCATCATCATTTCATGTTCATTTTATCATCCACTTCATTTTCATCGCCTGAATATAGCAGAAATATTGCTGCTTGGGCGTTAAACCCCAACAAACAAACAAAAACAATTACACCGACCAAAAACTATTGAGGATGACATCCTAGCTAAAAAGTCTTGGATCTCAATCCCATCAGTTCTACCAAAGGACAAAAGATTCGAAACTGACCCCGCTCAAACAAATACGGGTAAACGAACCGCATCAGACATTCCTATCATTCATGGAACTTCTACCGGAATAAGAAAATTAGAGACACCGATAGTATGTACCGAGTCTCGCACACCAGGTACGCCATATAGACACGTCATCCAAAAGATGAATGAAAAGGCACAAACTCTTACATCGAAACGATTATCATTCGGCATTGACACACCTAATTGTAACTCTCCGAAATCACCAGACACATCACGTTGCGCAAGTCCCTACTACTAGTGCCACACCAGCTCCGAGTGAACCACGCTGCTCGACACGTACAGCAAGACCACCAAAATGGCATATGACTACGAAACAAAATGACTCGATGTGAACAAAGAATTTTAATCATGTTAATCACCGTACATGACATACAGGAACGAGTTGTATGAACTCAAAAACTCAGTCTTTAATTATTCGAGGAACAATTTCTCAAAAACTTGGCGGAGTGGGGTGTGATAGAGGGTTATGTGACATTATTTAGTAATAGTATCTTTTGTTATCTTTTCACATGACCGTGGTCATTGTTTGATATAACAGAAATCAGTAAACACATAGACAGCATTCTTATTTACCCTCAGGATAAGCTCTTGGGTGGTCAACAATTCATTGGAAATGCTGTTTTTTTTTTTTTGTGGGGGGGGGGGAGTTCATATTTCTGGTGCTTTAGTTTTATGTGTGATGTGTTGTTTCCCATTCTTCAGTTTTTAATACATTGTGTGTGTAGATCGTCTGTTTCATGTGTTCATGTTTTGGCCATGTTTTAGCATTTTGACGTATTTGAATCATCCCACTGCTGACGCATTGGTAATTGTTTTTGCTGATATTTCATTCCAGTTCTATTGTTTTCTTTTATATTTGATTTTGTTACTTTTTAAAAGTAATTTATATTAAGGAATTTATCTATTCATGATTTTGATGAAAAAAATATGTATATGGGGTGTCACACTATGGCTGAAATTTCTATGGCAATAAAAAAAATATATAGAAATCATGAACATTTTATATAAATGACCCCAAACAGTTAAAGACCCACTGTAAATCACTTTACCACATGTATTTGTTGAAGACATCATATTATTTTTTAGACAAAATCAGTAGACTATAATTAAAGAAGGTAATTAGAAATATGTGATCCAATGCCCAATACTGATATCTCTGCACCCACACTTGAGTGTATGTTTAAAATGGAAACTCAGTCAACAAACAGGGCATTGTTTTCTGAGAAGTCCTAAATCAAATCCAATGATATGACACACATACTGGTATGTATAACTGTCAAAATATCAAATGATTGTGATTAGTGGTTGCTGACATAAATGTTACAAAAAAAAAGCATAATGGACAAACAGACAAAGGTAATACAGTATACCCTACTATGAATAAATGATACATTTTTTATATATTTTACTTTGAATGGACAAAGTGGTTAATACTGGTAGTTGTACAAATGTAAAATAATGTTACTCATGCCATTTTCCTTCTCTTTAATTTCATTATAAAGGAAACGCATCATGGAAATTTTCCAGAATTGTATTGTGCTATTGAAAATTGTCAAAAACTCTCAGTCTCCTTGATCTTTATTGAAGCAAAAATTACCACTACCAATTTAAGTTGGTGACCTGTTATAAAATAGAAGATGTAAGAATTTTTTATTATATTCAAAGACATTTATTGATTTTCTTGTGGTAATCTGAATTCATTTTAATTCAACATTGTCACAGTACACAACAAGGATGATGATGGTCTGTACATATGAATAAGTGAACAGATTGGTGCACAACACCAATCCAAAGTTCTTCCCACAGATAAAGTCTTCTGTGACTGCCATTCGCATCATTAATTGTAAACAAGTCTAAAGTTCCTTTCTTGTTCCTTTCTTTGAGTTTCCATCTGTTTAGAAATATCTTCTACATGTCTCTTGAGGAGTGCTATAAGAATAGACAGCATACAGTTTCAATTGTTAAATCAAATTCATCAGATATCAATAGTGACCAAAACATCCATTAGAGCTCTGTAGGGTAATTTACAACATCAAAATTGAAAGTTATATTTATTTTTACATAAAATATCATTGTTTTCTATTCACCATATAACAATATTGTCACATTGTCCCCCAATAAAAAAGCAACTTTTTTTAATCCAAAAAATTTTTGGTTTATAGTTGATTTTTCAGGGAAGTTATAAAATGTACCTGAATTTTGGTCAATCCACTGCAAGGAATCCATATGTGAGTTAAGTATCTGTGTGATTTGGAATATCTGTAAAAGATGAAAGAGTAATCAAGGGAACCAAGGTTATAGCGGTAATCAAAAGAATGTAATCCAGGGACAAAGACCAGACATGGAAAACACAACAAAGAACACAAAGTAACTAAAATCATACATACAAAGTAACAAAAGCAAATGAGCAACTTGGACTCCACTAAAAACTGGGAGCATGGACCAGGTGCACCGGTAGGGGTAGGGTAAGCATCCTCTGCTTTTCTAAAAACACCCGCTGAGTTGCTCATAAAAAGTCAAGTCCGGGGTAGACAACAAGGAAAGGAAAACTATGACCTGTTGAATAAATCACTTTTCATGGTGCAGATGAATACACCGTAACGATCCACGAAATTAACACAAAATACTTCTCATATCTTTTTACAGAATGCAAATGAATTGTTGAATCAGTTCAATAGTGTCATTTCCCTCCATTACCTCAAACCTCATCTGACATGCATTGTTATCACATGTAAAAATTGGAAAAAATACAGGAAAGTATGGGAATTACATGGGTAATATAACAATAAAAATTACAATGATTTACAAAAAAATACACAGTATGTTAGGAAAACTGGATAAGTCAATAACAATTTTTTAAGTTGAAAGTCAAGGAGCAAAGACCAAGCAATAAAAATGTTGAGAAGAACACTGAACATTACTCAGTTAACCAGGAACTAAAAGTATCTACTAATGCTGCTCTTTACTTTAAACTTGTGCAGGTGCACTGGCATGGTAAGCATACCCTAACCAGGTGTACAGACAGGGTAAGCACACTCTTGCTAGGTGCACTGACAGGGTAAGCATACTTTTACCAGATATACTGGCAGGGTATGCATACTTGGACAAAGTGAACTGGCGGGGTATGCATATTCTAACAAGATACAATGGCATGGTAAGCATTCTAACCAGGTGTACTGGCAGGGAAAGCACACTCTAACCAGGTAAGCATATTCTAACAAGATACCAAGCACACTCTAACCAGATTAGCATACTCTAACAAGATAACAAAGCACACTCTAACCAGGTAAGCATACTCTAACAAGATACAATGGCATGGTAAGCATTCTAACCAGGTGTACTGGCAGGGACACTCTAACCAGGTGTACTGGCTTGGTAAGCACACTCTCACCAGGTACACTGGCTGAGTAAGCATTTTCTAACCAGGTTAGCATACCCTAACAAGATAACAAAGCACACTCTAACCAGGTAAGCATACTCTAACAAGATACAATGGCATGGTAAGCATTCTAACCAGGTGTACTGGCAGGGAAAGCACACTCTAACCAGGTGTACTGGCTTGGTAAGCACACTCTCACCAGGTACACTGGCTGAGTAAGCATTTTCTAACCAGGTGTACTGGCAGGGAAAGCACACTCTAACCAGGTACGCTGGCTGAGTAAGCATTTTCTAACCAGGTGTACTGGCAGGATAATCATACTCTAACCAGGTGCACTTGCAAGTAAACATACTCTAACCAGGTACACAGGCAGGATAAACATACTATACTTTTGTGCTTTATCATAACTTACAGGATCTGTGTTATCTTGGTTGGCATTTGAGGTGTTAAGGTGTTCTATAATTTCCTTCAGATCTTGTAACATTCTCTTTAACTGGGCATCTATGTTCTCTGATAACTGGTATCTACATGTATAAGAATAAATCTATAGCAAACAAGTCAGTAATATTTATTATGCAAATGTTATAATTCAAGTTGTATTTTGAAATGAAATTGTGAGTAAAAAATGAAACAGCTACTTTAATAGAAAACCTCACATAGAATAATTGGTTATCTTTTACTTTTTCTCTTCTTTCATTTAGTTTAGTATTCATGACGTTCAGAATTAAAATTCATTTTATACAGGTGTTTGAAACGAAAATTCTAAAATTAAAGAAAATGAGAAAAGTGGCCTCATAAAAAGAAAAGTTAATACAAAGATTACTGGAACATAAAGTTAACTAATTAAGAGATTATTTAAGGTATCAGTATTAACTTACGTGTTTTCCCTTTCTAAATCAGCATGTTGTTGGAAGCTGATGTTTGGATGTTCCTCAACAGATTTCTCTAATGGCACTAACAGTTCCTCTAACTCACGTTGTTGTGATTTTATAAAATCTAACTCATGGTCTAATTTCTGTTGTTCTACTTTGACCCTTTCCATATCACTGTTAAGGGAGGTAATCTGTAACAAGGGAAAAATATTCAATTTCATAATACAGACTGAAATATATGATTAAATATACTAGTATAGAGATACTTATTGTACAGTATATAAATTTGTCTTTTTAACAGAATTGAAAATGCAGTATGCACTGATATCTTACTGTTTCTCACTCTTTTTTATATATTCTTAGAAAAAAATGGAGACGTTTTGAATGAAGATTCTCATATTCCACACTTGTCTGGTAAACAAAATAAAATGGAGGAACAGGACATCACATATCCTTTACACAGAGGAATATGGGTCAAAGCCATAGAAAAAGAACAAACCCAGGTTAATGAAATAGTTGACAAAAGCAAAGTGGAAGCTTTATTAATCAGCAAAAAAGTAAACAACTGTAAACTGAGGGACTTTAAACATGGTGGAAGTGGCTGGTATCAAACTTTGTCAAACCTGAACGACTTATTTGGATTGATTGACTACATTTAACTCAGAACTTCAATGCTCTATTAACCTTCCAGTTGTGTAGTGATTATAACTAGCTGAGAAAGTATAGGCAAATTTTGCGAATAGACTCATCTGATAGTTTACAGGACTGAGTGAAAATTAAAGTTTATTGGTTCTGTCAAGAAAATGATTAAAGATTAACAGTTCTAATACATATAATCACTTTTCCAGCCAACATTCACCAATATTCATGCAATAACCCTATAATAATACCATAAAAATATTTCTCCTTTACAGAAATTTGCCAATAATTAGCCAGATTTACTACTTTAAGTTGTTAAGCATTTATTCGGAAGTGAAATATTGATTTAATCACTATATTTTGTGAACAAAGACTGATAAATCTTTAATAAAAAATATCAACACTGCACACAGAATGTAAGACCTAGGTGTATGACCTCCAATAAAGGTTGAAGTTGTAACACTATTCTATATGCAAACCTTTTCACCATTTTCCACCAGTAAGCGGTCCCAAGCATTAACGTGTGTGGCTTGTTCTAAAAATTCTTTTTCCTGATTCTCCAGTTCCTGCATCCATTTGTTGATATTTTCCTCCAGTTGTTGGTAATTTATCTGCTTCTGGGCACCTGTTGGGGCACCAGCAGGGGCACCTGGTGCTGCTGAACTAAAAAAAAAAGTAATAAAAATGTTACATTTTCTTTCACGACTTGTTAAGGATAATGGTGTTCTCAAGTGCTCATTCCCATAACATTACAAAATGTAATTAAAAACATTTATCTGTAAAAATCATGAGTCTTTTATATCCCCTATAGTATATATAATGAGTTGTATATATTTCTATGTAGTAACCATACCTAGTAGCAGTAGTAGATGTGGGAAGTGAGAAGCCTACTACTGTTGTCTTTGGTTTCTCAAGCCCACCCAAGGTTGGCGCTACTGAAGCACTCCCTCCACCGAATGCAAATCCAGTAGCAACACCAAGGTTTGAGGATGGCTGTGTTGTTGCTGCAGTAGAGGCAGCTGCGGTTGTCCCTAACTTCAGACCTCCACCAAAAACACCTACAATAATTAACACTTGTTTATTTGGCAATAACCTGTCTTAAAGACTATTATCTAGATAACCTTGTGCAGTGTATCAGGATTCTATGTAAAATATAAAGGCCAGTATTCTTTATTGTTCTAAATTTTATTTATATTTTATTTCTATGTAATTCCTTTTCATGTAGATTGTTCACTTTTTCATTATTCCTATATAAAGGCAACCTGTCTTAAAATATATTAACATAATTATGCTCTTTTGAAAGGCCTCTTTATGACAGCTATGACTATGATTGAGAAAATTTGACCACCACCTCACAATATGAAAACCTGCAAACTTTTTGGCCAGGAAAAAAATGTGAAGACACAGGAAAAAAACTAGTAAATTGTAATATGAATACCAATATATAGAGAAAACTTAAGCTTCTGAGAGTTGAATACCTGTAGATGGTGTAGTTGTTGGCTGTGTGGCTGGTTGTGTTGTTTTTGTTGTCAAACTACCAAGGTTAAGAGTAGGTTGTGAAGATAAACTGAAACCAGCAGAAGCCGAAGGGGCAGGAGCTGCTTGAGGAGTCTGACCAGTCAAATTAAAACCTACTGTCTGGCCGGTACTGGCTGCTGTGGCTATAATGACAATGTCCATGAGTAACAGATTTTGCAAGATAAAATCTTACTATCTATAACAATGGTCTAATTATCCTATACAAAAACAATTTTCTCAAATAATCCTGGAAGTCTTAGTCCATTCAGCACAGAGTTTTACCTCTTACTTGTGTTAGCAAAGGATATCAAACAGAGCAAAAAAAGCCATAAACAATTCCTAGATTCTCATCCCTATCCAATCTGATTTTCCACACCTACCCAGATGTTTTTTTTATTTTTTTAAAAATATAATCCCTGACTCAAATTTCTGAAAATACTCCTTGTCTTGTCCCGACCTGATTTATAATAACTGTTATTTATTAATTTCCAGTTTCTAAATCATAGTTTTCCAAACTGATGAAAACTGGTACTGGTGTAGCAGTAGAGACACATATACTTTAATAGAGCTGTTTCAGTATGTCTGTGCTTGTAAAATCAATCACCAAGCACACATAGATGATGATAACAACACTAGTTTTTCAGCATGAGAGACACTTATTTTAGAAAAAATATAAAAAATAAAAAATATAATTCGACATCTTGCTCAATTTTGTCAGAAAAGTTGGATGAGAATCTAGAAACTTTTTATATTATGACCTAATTGAATAATAAGCAGCTTCAAAATCAGATTTTTAAATTGAACCAAGGAGGTAAAACTATACTTTTGTCACCTTCAAAACAACTTTCTTCTTTTGTTGTATAATGATACTCAAATTAACTAAACTGGATTAAACTGAGTTATATAAGTCTTGTTTATAATTTTTGGTTGTATTGGTTTAATAGCTTCAGTCATGTAAACAGTAAATAGTTGTTAATAGTGACTCCTGTTTAAATCATACATCAATTACCTTAAATAATCCTACAAAATACTACATGATAATCTTGATATCCCAAAGTTTTGGGGGAATGGGAATTCTTAGAAAGAGAAAATCTTAAAAACTTGTATCAAAATATCAAACCACAGGTTATTTAATATCCTACATTAATGCAGGACGTGTATATTGGAAACACACTTTGTATATAAAAAAAAAAGAATATTCATTATTTTTTTTTTTTTTGGTTCTAATTGAATTTTAGTCGTATTTCTACCAGATTTGACACAGTAATTTCCATCTTTAAAACACAATCCCGTGACAAACTTTTCATTACAAAGGCATTTATTTCTTGGACAATCCTTGTATAATTCCTGGCAAAAAAACATGTAAAATTCTACTGTTGTAATTAGCTGAACATCAGCTTCATTTTTCACTATACATTTACAAGGATTAGACTACAGGAGCCCTTTTAACAAAAAATCGTAAGAGTAATATTAGTCACAAGTTATGATGTCACAATACTTCGATCTATTATGATGTCCTAATTTCAGAGTAATTTTAGACTTCAGATCATTTGTGAAGAGGACTGCAGGACTTAATGTCATTTACATGTACTCTATGCACTTAATTTATATCAGTCAACCAAGCACTTGAATAAAATATCTTCATGCAAAGGTTTCTTTGTTCTTACATAAATTTTGAAGCAGTTTAAAGATAAAAAATATGACAAAAAAAATGTAATATTTAAACTAAAGTCACAGCGTTGTTATCAGTGCAATTTACCTGCTGGCTGTGTGGTTCCACCTAATGTGATCCCAGTCGGTGCCCCAGCTGTTGTCTGTGGAGTACCACCCAAAGAAAATCCTGAACTTTGTGTTGTTGAACCTCCAAGTGAAAACCCTGATGGTGTTGCTGTCTGTGTTACTCCTCCAAGTGAAAACCCAGATGTAGATGATGCCTGTGTCCCTCCAAGAGAGAAGCCTGATGGGGCAGCTGAAGCTTGTGTAGTTGAACCCTGTGTACTAGTACCAAAAGAGAAACCAGAAGTCCCTGATGCTGGAGGAGCAGTGCTACCACCAAAATTAAATCCTGCTGTCCCAGTTGATGCTGCTGGCTGTGGTGTACCACCTAAACTAAAACCTGCAGACGTCCCAGTACCAGTACTTGCTGTTGGGGTTCCAAATGAAAATCCACCTGTACATGACAATAAAATGAATGTAAATGATGACATATGAACTTCTGTAAACAATGAATTAAATTGTGTAATTATTTTTATCACATTACTATAAATTTTTACAACCAATATCCAAGTCAGAAAGAAGATTCAGGTATAGTGGATTCCTTTATTCATTTAGCCTATTTGTCAAAAAAGAACATGCAATTAACAGAAATTATCTATTCAAAAATATCTTATATTTTCAATGTCTAAGTGGTGATATATACTTTTCTCATGTCTCATTAGATTCCTGCCTTCAAATAATATCTAGTCAAAAGTAAGAGAAACGCTATTGTTAAAACAAATTTCTTTGGAAAACTGAGGTATTTAATATTTTGTTGTTTTACCCATTTAGATACATTTTTCAGTAAATTTGGAAAAATATTCATGTAATTAAGAGGAATTTTGTAATTTTTGGTCTAATGTTATGCAAATAAGAGGATTTTTTTTAAGTGGATAAGGTGGAAAATGTCTTTGTTCATCTAGTTTCTATGCAATTAACAGATTTGCAACCCACTGTACCAGTAAATACAATATTTTTTGCTTCTTTTACATATTTTTTTTGTGTCAAATACAATATTTTGGGAGTCTTTTACATCTTTCTTGTGTCAACATTTTGTGCTTCTTTTACATCTATCTGGCTAATTGTTGTAAATATCAATTTCTAAATACAAGTAGTGGTATAATTTAAAATCAACACACTATGCTTGACTTTTAGTTCTGATTATGATCTTACCAGGTTTAGTATTTGCTCCAAATCCAGTTGTCCCAGAAGGAGGGTTACTTCCCCCAAACATAATGTATCACCTTAATACAAAAAGAAAAAAGAAGTTATTTAATCAAGGTAAAGTAACAATAATGTGGCAACAGCTTAGCTGAGTGATTGATTAAAATCTGACAGGTCTGTAAAAGTCATTTATTTTTTATCAAAGATGGTAGCTAGAATTATTCATTCTTGCTCCCCTCTGTTCCACTTGTGTGAACACATTAAGCTGCCAACATGTAAGATATCCTGATTATACTCACAAGTATGTCATAATAACAATTTAATTTGATTTGTAATAAGTCTTCTGACTGGTTGCTTCTCTTTGGGCTACATAGATTTTGTATAAATTAACTAACTTGGTACTGTGATGTCAATAATATGGACTTGTCATGATTCAAATAATCTCATAATAAATCAAGTTCAAATTTAGGATCAATTTGGACTGTTATCAATTAGAAATTAAATTATATGGATTGTTTTTATACCAAATTATGCTTGCATAACTGACTTGGGATAATTTATGCTTGTTTGTAAACCACTTTACAACTCATGAAGTGTAAACTGCCCTTCAGTAGGTTTTCACTTGGTAAACAAGCAACGTGAAGCCGTATGTTCCCCGGCAGTGCAAAAAAGTTGAAGTGCAAAAGTCCAATAACTCCTGTAAAATTTGTTGAATCAATATTGCTGCAAAATATGATCAACTACAAATGGTGACTAACAATCCTACAAAATTTGAATAAAATCTGTCAAGCAGTTTCCAAGGAGTTGCATCCACATGTGTGACTGGATGGACTGACATCAGTAATTCTATGTCCCTTCCGCATAGAGGCAGGAGGCAAAAATAAAAATATAAAAATTCAAAACTGAAATTCAAAAGCTCAGTTTTGATTAACTTACCCAACCTGTAACTAAACAAACATTTGAATTTAGAAAAAAATTAGTCCTTCTTTCCATAGTTTAAGTTTGTCATAAAGGTGACACTTGACATAACTTGACAAGTTTTTACCACTTTCCAATAAAGTAGCAGTGGATGTTTCATTTGGAAGATTTATTACTGACAGGACTATTTCTTGTATAGGCAATTAAAATAAGTGTCTTAACCCTAACAGACACTAGAAACGCTGAAAAAACTGTCCTATTTTAAATGACCCACAAACCACAAACTGTAAGTTCTTGTACAGTTTGCATCTCTCTCAATGATTTTCCAATCATGAAAATTGATACCAATAAAAAGATTAACAACACACTCGTACTATTGAATAGATTAAGTGTAAATCTATCAGTTAAAATTATACATAAATGAAAACTGGAAATGAAATTCTACATGACTATCCTATTTTCAGTCTGTCTGCTTGCCGATTTATTCTCTACATATTCCAACCCTCAGTCAATCCCACCCACATAAAACAGTGAGGAATAAAAAAGATTGAAAATGCATCTTTTGTAATAACCTAATAGCTTCTTTTGATGCTCCTCATCTAAAAGTTGAAGGGGAGATGAATTGTTTTAATCTCCTCCTTCCACCCATCTGTCCTTAAGTTTTCACATAATAATTCGTTACGTTTTCATCAATAAAAATGAAACTTTGTTTTTCATTTTTTGAATTATTAAAATTTATTCATAAAATAGAATTTTTTTCAAGTTTTCACAAAATAACTCAAAAATGCTTGCACCAATTAAAATGAAACTATGGGAAAGTGTATATATCCATGGTAGGGAAGTTAAAATTTTGTTTTAGAGTTGAGAAATTTATTCCAAAAAGACCTACAAAGAAATATTCATCCAGTGACCCTAGCAAACAAATTATATCTGCTGGTCTAGCAGGAAACCTGATACCTCTGTCCACTGTAGAGAACCTGGAGTATAAAGCTTTTGTTGCGGTATCAAACCTGAAATGTCAAGTTCCTAGCAGGAAACATCAACAAAACATCTTAACAAAAAATAGACAGAAAATGCGTAAGTCAATATTGAAAGAAGAATTGCACTTAAAAAGTGTATGTCTGACCATTGATCTCTGGTCTAACAAGAAGACAAGTTTTTTTTTTAGGGACAACAGGGCATCATTTCATGGATTGGTGTATGAAGTCAGTTATCATTTCCTGTAAATATTTTAAGGGTTAACACTGGGCTGACAGGAGTAGAGGCTATAACTACCTTCAACATGGCCAACAAAATAAACCCTATTATAACAGATAATACATCAAACATGGTGAAAACATTTGATTTCTGTCTTCCTGATTACACAGTTGATACGTGTTGATGAGAGAAGATTAAATATTTTATCTGACAGTAAGGACAAGGGCATTTCAAGGACGATGCTTTGCACACATTTCTATAGTTAATGTAGGTGGGACAGTGTATGAAGAAATGAGTTTCATCTTCAATTTGATTTAATTTACATGATTTGTGGATCGTTATGGTGTAGCCATCTGCACCATGAAAACTGATTTATTCAACAGGTCACAGTTTTCCTTTCCTCGTTTGTCTACCCCGGACTTGACTTTTTATGAGCAACTCAGCGGGTGTTTCTAGAAAAGCAGAGGACCTTACCCTACCGGTGCACCAGGTCCATGCTCCCAGTTTTCAGTGGAGTCCAAGTTGCTCATTTACTTTTGTTAGTTTGTATGTATGATTTTAGTTACTTTATGTTCTTTGTTGTGTATGTCTGTTTTCCACGTCTGGTCTTTGTCCCTGGATTACATTCTTTTGATTACCGCTATAACCTTGGTTCCCTTGATTACTCTTTGAAGACTAGTTTGAGTACTAGATAATAATATAATGTCATCTGCGTATAATAGTGAGTTAATTGAGATATTTCCGATAATGACAGGATCAACTCGCTTTATCTAAGTTTTGAAATTAAATCATTTATATATAAATTAAAATGAATGGGTCTACGAACATCTCCTTGCTTGACTCCACACTTTGACACAAATTTCCTACTTAAACCTTGTTTGAAATTTAATCTACAAGGTTCTTGATACATTGAAATAATAATTTTAAGTATTTGAAAACAGGCCTTCTCTCCAAACTGTATCGAAGGCCTTTCTTAAGAAGCTGCATATACTTCTTCATTATTTGATTTTTCAACAATTGTTTTTAATGTAAAAAGATGATCCGTTGTTCTTGATTTTCTTTGAATCCAATTTGATTATTATGGATTAATTTGTTAGCATTAATAAATGTCATTATTCTGGCCAATAAAATTTTGTTAAAAAGTTTACCTAGATTGGCTGTAATTTGATGGATTGGATTTGTCCCCTTTCTTATGGACGAGTGAAATGTAGCTTTCATTCCATATTTTTGGAAACTCACCATTTTTAAAAATCGTGTTAAAAATTTTTTATACAGGCTCAATAAGATGATTTATTCCATATTTTATTATTTTGTTTGATATGAGATCACTAGCTATCGACTTTCCATTTTTAAGAGTTTTTACTGCTTTCCTTATTTCGTCTTTACTGAATGGGTCTTCATATAAATTTTCATTAAATGTTGTTTTTTTTTTTTGGATTATTTAAGGTTTGGATTATATATTAGTTAACATATTTGATATTGAAGCATGGAAGTTATTATTGGGAATATATTTACAGAGAAATCAATAAATTCTTCTTTATTATAAATATCGTCGCGTTCATTTTTTGCACGACAGTTTATTTTGTTTATCAATGACCAAAATGTTTTTGGATCATTATCCATGTTAGAGCATAAATCCTGGCAAATTTTTGTCTTGTATTTTTTCTCTTCACTTTTACATCTTCTCCTGTACTTAGAAAGATTAGAGTAATACTTTTGACGGTATGATCCATTATTTGGGAATTTATTAACCAGGGAAATATAGCTTTTTACTGTATTCCTTAAACCATGATTTGAGTCAGAAAATCATTCTTTTTGTTAGTTTTGTTTTTCTTGCTTTGAAGTTTTCCTTAAAAGAATTTAGCAGACATTGATACAGCATCATGAAAAAGTGTGTTTAAATTTTTTACTGATATACTGCAGTCTTCAGACTTGTCTGAGAGTAAAATTTGAATTTTATTTTTTACTTGGTCACTTTGAACATAGGTTTTGTACTTTTCAATTGCTTCATTGTCCCAGATATGCCTTCCTGGACAAGGATCCATTAAAATATTTCTATTTGTTTTGTTTTGAAAACAGGTAAGTAAGCTACAATTTATTAAGCAATGATCAGAAATAGTAGTTAAGTCTTTGACTTCAAATTTACAAACTTTTGAAAAAATATTTCTTGAAATAAGGGTGTAGTCTACTAAGCTACATCCATTGTATGTGTTACATGTATATTTTCCTAATGTGTCGCCAATTTTGCGACCATTTACTATCTTAAGGCGGGTTTCTCTACAGAGATTAATCAATAAATTACCACTCTTGTTTAATGGCTTAGTATCCATATTATTTCTAGGAGTTGGACAATCTAAAAAGTAGTTTTGATCTTCAGGGTTTGGATATTCAGTATCATCGTTAAAAACGAAGTTAGGTTTAGTATAAGTGTAGGCATTAAAATCGCCTTGAATAATTCTATCACCTTGTGAACTATATTTCACAAAATCATTGACAAGTTTGAAATATAATTTTTCCAAATCTTGGTTAGACCGAGATGAGTTTTCAGGTGAAAAATACATGACGCCTAAAATAGTATCTTTTTCTAATTAAAAGAATGATTTGTGAAGTTTAATCCAAACAATATTGCTATCAAGAGTGCAATTATGATATAACCTTATGTTCCACCAGAGTAACGCCTGGCTTTCTTGTGTTTTCTCCTGATTTTCTTAGAAACTAAATTATATCCAGAAATTTCAATATCAGGGTTGTCATTGCCGCCCCATGTTTCCACTAAACTTAAAATATGAACATTTGAAACTGCATTTGAAAAGTCTGCATTGACAGATTTATCATTAGTAAAACCATTGACATTCCACATGGCAACGTTCAGGTTTCCTGTGTTTTTACAAGACATATTCATATAATAACCAAAATAATACGTACGAAGCAACAAAAGTAAATGAGCAATTACAACGCCACTAAAACGTGTAACATATACACATTGGCATTGACTTCTCCAAAATGTCAGTTGCTAGATGTTATGATGGCACCAAGTCAGCAATAGCTTGGCAGATAATCTGTACCATAGTCTAAATTAAAGGGTCCGGAAATTTTAACAGCCCATGCGGGACCCTTTATCAAACTTCAGCAGACATTTGTGTCTGTCTTTTACATGCTCAGATCAAAAATAAACTTAAAAAACATTTTTATGTAGTTATTTATTGATAAATATTGGAATTTGTGTTATTTCATCACATACTCTGTCTTTTACAAAATATCAGAGCGAATGAACGAGTTTGGTTTCCACCGCACGTAGACGTTCCAACATGTAAACAGAACATCATATCTCTGGGACTTTTTCATCACATAGGCAAACAGCAGAAAATTTCTGAGTGATGAAAAAAATGTTGATTTTATATAAAAGAAAATCTCGAACACATTTTGTATACTGATTGAAATGGTCAGTTGACTTCTGTGTTAAAACGATTCAATCGATGAATTAATAATTATTAACTACAACTGATTCATAGTTTCAGTTCCATGTGCTTTCTTTACCTCTGATAGATCATCAGGAATAAGGTGGACTTGTCAATTTTTTTTCTTAATTAATCAGCTAATAAATGTATGAAAATTCTCTGAGTTACTTCAATTAATTCATACATGCAATGGGGCTGTACGTGTATCGTTAATTCAATTATGCAATCAACTAATCAGTTACAGGTAAATCACAGTCACAGGTGACTGCACATCAGCTAAACTTGACACACAACTGTCAATTAATTTCCAATAAACAACAGGAGACAGGCAGACAGGATGTTTTTACACTAAAAAAAACACACACACTGTAATTTATAAGGGTTGACAATTTTTTCATGTCCGATATTGGGAAATGGTCGTCAGTCATTTGCAAAATTTGTCGGTCAAGGACCGGCATTTTTGACTGTTTCCAGACCCTTAGTCTAAACAATATGCTGTCGTGGGAGGCTAATGTTTTTTTGCTTGGTCACCTCACTTAAACAAACTGAGGCTAAAAAAATGCCTCAGCTAATATCATAATTATTTTGACAACCTCTAGCTTTGTCCCTCATAGGCAATGCCTAAAATCATATTTTAAAAAACATTCCTCTGTAAAGGAAAGTTTTGAACCTGTTTTAAACATTTAAATTAGGGTTTCCCCAAACCAGCTGAAAACTGAAGACTCGCATTTCTAGTTATAAAACAATTCAATACAAATGTGGAAGCCGTTCTATGAATACTTGTTAATTTGCTATTTAAAAAAAACGTATCTCCTGTACTTGGCGATCAAATACTTGAAAATCAGTATTGTTAACAATACTGGAATTAAAATTTTGTTCCAGTATCGTTCCAATGGCAATGTTGTAATGTAGAATTCAATATTTAGTACTAGAGGTCTTAACATTTAGTCGCAAGATAAAGTGAATAAACTTCTGTTTTATACGTGTGATATCTGAAAATTGTTATGGATTGGTGACTTTTTCTGTTATTATCGTTGTATATATCACGCAGTTCCAACTTTCTTTTTGGCCAGTGGTATAGTAAAGATTTGGCTCAAAATAATCAACGTTAACAATCCGCTTACTTAATTTTAAACATACCATCGATTCAAACACTTCTGTGACAACGCAGGAAAGGGAGGCTACTTTCGTTTTCACCTTTGTGAGTAGGAAAATGTCAAAGCATAAGCATGCGATGTTTTTAGCAAAAACTGTTCTTGTTCGTAACAATGATGTAGACTCAGCATATAGAACTTTGAACAGGTAAACAGATAAATGTAGGAAACAGTTTTTGTTACTCAGACTTACTGCAATACCAAAATAAAGCATTTATATAGCTTGTGCCAGTTGTGGAGAGTATGCAGTATTAAAAATTAAGATAGAATTAGAAGGAATGAATTACATAATGACATTAAATTATGTGTATCATTTCTAAATTTTACTTCCATGTATTGTTTTGGTTTATAAGTTAATTGATATGAGGGAAGGTAAACTGTTGTCCATTAACAGAATAACTAAGCATACTAAGTTTATGAAATGAATATTTTTAAGGCTACTTTGACTTTGAATTCACTTCCCTGACCTATTTCTGCAAGCCTATTTGATATCATACCTTTTCAGGTTGGCTGAGTGTAAATCGTTAGCCTTGCATGCAGTACTTGGTATTGACTTCTTGTGGTCAGAGCCACAGAGGGCTCATTCAGTTTTTATTGGACAGCCATTTGGTTCAGAGTCCAATTTTAATGGGCTGTTTGCCAGCTAGTAATGTGTTTGCCCTTCTGGTCTGCCCTTATTTATAATTTAACAGGTTTTTGTTTTACTTTTATTTTGGTAAAATGGAAAAAAAATGAAGATAATATTGATATTTGAACTTGAGGGTTAACAGAGATGCATCGGATGCTGCATAGAGAATTATGGATGACAGCAGGGAGTTTTATCTCAAGTCCCTGGTTCAAGTGAATAGTAAATCATTCATATATATTATTTAATGATTTTTAGCTTAAGTAAAATAATTTTGTTTCAGTAAGTTAACCAAAAAATCTTAAAGTTATTTTTTACTAATTATTGTAACTTAATGTGAATTAACATACACAAAAGAACTGATATCTTAGAGATATTCATGTTTGGTTCATCAATTTAACTATATATATACTTTATTCTGCTAAACCTATGTAGAAACATTAGTATACAAAACACACATATTTTACAATATTAATGTACAGTTGTTGAGGAGAAAGATTGAAGTACAAATACTAAACAGACAAAATAGTAAGAAAGATAAATACAGTGAGGAACAAAGTTTGAAGTATAAATAACAAAGTAAGAGAAGTAGATACAAAGATAAGTAGCATATAAAAAGATGTGGGTTAAATGTGGGGGATAAAATCAAGGTAATAAGTAAGTGGCTAATAAGAGAATCCATTTTCTTACTGATAATTCTGATAAATTGACTCAATTTTCAGAGTTCAGACTTTTTTGTGGTGTGGCAGGACGGCCTACCTGCATTGTAGTAGGTAGTGAGATTTAAATATCCAGTTAATTGACTTGGCTAAAGGATTAATTCTTAAGCCGAATTGGTTTGTCGCTGGCTTGTCACCGAGCGGTCTAGGGTTCGATCCTCAGTGGCAGAGTATAATTTTGTGAGTCAAATCATGCTCTCCCATTACATTGGTATTCATTAGTTTATTAAACTCTAAATATTGCAATTCACTATAAACTTCTTATCTATATATATTTTTCTTTCCATCATGAAGGACCTACATTTTAGTATATATTGATATTTATCACCTTTATTGCCACCCCTGCAAAAAGGGCAGATTCTGTTATCTCTTGATATGTTTCTCCATCTTCCACTTTCAACAGGAAGTTTATGATTTATGAATCCAAATTTACAAAGTGTTGCAATATATATCAAAATATTTTTCAGTACCATGTTCTTTTTTGAATAGTCAGTTATTCATTGTTTTAGCACCATTTTCAATATTGGAATACCAACTTAGGATGAAGTGGTCATGAAGAGTTTTTTTCAACAGTGCTTTTTAGCCATTTACTATTACAGACAAATTTACAATCAGGCTACAATCATTCAAAATGTTTTCAATACTTTTAAACCAAGATGACAAAAAAGATGTCATGTTTGTTAGGTTTATTATCAGCTTATAAGTCATGGTACTTAATTTTTTCTCTGAACCGTTCAAGAGTTTCAAACAAAAATAAAGCATTCTTCAATATATCTAACTGAAGGACATCTTCCTAGTTCCCCATAAACCATGGACCTAGATGTTTTTTTGTTTTTTTTATTATTAAACTCAGTGTAGAAGTTTAAAAACTTTAATGGATTTTTTTTTATAATATCATTATTACTAAAGCCCTATGTTTCACAACCAGACTGTAGGGTTGGTGTGACAAGTTTATTAAACAGACCCAGCTAGCATTTAATTGAAAGATTATGGCACACCCTCAAATCAATACTGCTAAAGGGGTTTTTGATTTCTTTGGCTACTGTTCAAATCAAGTACTACTCGTGTATTTATATTAACAACCCATTAAACAATGAAATGAAGACAGTCATCTATTATAATTGGCAATTAACTTATACTTGAGGACAATTAGGTGATTGGTCTTCTTAGATTTTTTTTTTAGAAAACCAACTCATATTTTTAAGATAAAACCATTTCATCATAGTGTCATACAAATATGTATGAATGAAAGAATAAGTTATAATGTTTAATATACATGTAAAACTAATAAGTGCTTGCATACAGTATTCAGCTGATTTTTTTTTTATTTTTATATTTATGGTTATTGTAGTCCATAACTGCAATGCATTATGTGCTTTCAAATGCAACAACAAAAATAATAATGTACATGTATATCTCTTTCTTGCTGCCAGTTATAAGTGGATAAGATATTCTTACGTCTTAGTCTATGCCTCACTAACACCACAGAGAGGGGACAAGAAAAAATCAATAGTAGCCTCCCAAAATGAAAGAATCAATCATTTATTGTGAGTAAAAACTCTTAAGACTAGCTGCACACATTACAGTATCATATATTTTAGGATTCCAGTCATTTAGTGTAAAAAAGAATGAGTAAATGTATCATGATGTTTTGTCTGTTGGAATGTTAAAGCACATTGCATGGTTTTTGGTCTGTTTTTTTTCCACCAAATTTGTTGATTTGTAGTCTTCAAACCTTCATGCTGTGATTGTTCTTTTTTTTGCTTAGCTTGGTTTAGGCATTGGTCTAGTTCAATAGCAGGAACCAGCACATTAACTGTCCTGTATAATACAAAAATGTGCTCCTGGCTTACACATCTTGTAGTTCGAGTTTGGTTAGCACCCATTATCTTAAGTTTAGTTTCCCCAGTGAGGAAACTTATTAATGTTTGTTTACCTGAGGGGATCCCTCTGTACAGCTTACAACTGATGTGTTCATGTATGTTGTTTGTTTTTGCATTCCTGTGGACAGTATCTTTCTAGGTACTCCGACACGTGCAACATTTGAAACAGTTTTAAGATCTTTTTTATTTCATATTAGTTATTTAGACAATGGTGTCTTAAAGTAATAAAAGTAAGATAATACTCAGTGTCTGTTTTGTTTGTAATAAATGTACCAATATTTACACTGTTTTCAGCATTGCAGAAAATAAAGCATTTTTCTCATGTTTTTATACTGAAATTTCCTTCTGCAGAAAGATTATTGACAGTCACAACTTGATTTACAATATTTTCCCCTGCAGGAGCAGACATGGAAATGCCGGCATTCATCCGTCAGTCCACGTTTCTCCTACCAAATAAGTTTTTTTTTTGGTATGTTGCTTTATTATGAAGAGTTACAGATTAAGTTTGACTTTGGTTACGGTTAGATGATTTTTACAGAAGTTATGGCCCTTGGACTTAGAAAATTTCAGTGAATTTACAGTTTTCCACACTTTTTTTCGTAATGCTTTTACTAATTGAATTAATCTTTTGTATGTAGTCTTACTATGAGAAGTAACAGATTAAGTTCAATTATGGTTATGGTTGATTGATTTTTATGGAAGAGATAGCCCTTGGACTTAACAAAATTTCAATGAATTTACAGTTTCTGCACTTTTTGGTTATGTTTTCACCAATTGATTTTATCTTTTGTATGTAGTCTTACTATGAGAAGTTACAGATTAAGTTCTATTATTACTTACTTAGTCCTTGCTATGCCTATTGGCACATAGGGCATTGACAAGTTTCTTCCACTCTTCTCTTTCGTTTGCTTGTCTTTCAATAGTACCCCAGGTGAATCCTCTGTCTTTAATTTCATTTGTTCATAGCCATGTTGTTTTTCGTCTACCTCTCTTTATAAGTTCTACTATAATTATGGTTCAGTGATTGTTAC
Organism: Perna viridis; assembly: GCA_037379345.1. Lineage (NCBI taxonomy): Eukaryota > Metazoa > Mollusca > Bivalvia > Mytilida > Mytilidae > Perna > Perna viridis. Next base: position 4,878,702 of record CM074511.1, on the reverse strand, counting down.
AGTAGATACGGCCCTTGGACTTTGGAGGAAATTTCAGTGAATTTAAAGTTTTCCGCACTTTCTTTTGTAATGCGTTTACCAATTGATTTTATCTTTTGTATGTAGTCTTACTATGAGAAGTTACAAATTAAGTTTTACTACAGTTATGGTTCAATGATTTTTACAGAAGTTATGGCCCTTGTATTTCAGTGACTTGTATCAATTATGTATTCATTAATCGAAGTGCTGTTAGCACTTGAGGTTTTTGATCCTTGTTAAAATAGTAACATATACAGCAAATTTCAAGGTTTATATATATATTTATATAATGTGAAATAAAACTATTGAAAATTTGCATTTCCCTTATAATCTTAGATTTTTTTGTTCTCAAATGATTAGACAGACTGTTAGTCTTTAATACTGATTTCAGATATGATAGTTCAGCAGTATTCAATTTCATACACATTTGCAAGTTTATATTTATTTCACCTTTTTCACAACTTTTTAAAGCTACCCTAACATTAATTTGCAATTACATTCAGAAACTATTTAACAATATTTATTCACATAATGTAATACAAAATAGATTTCAGCTTAAGAAATTAATTTCCTAGATGCATGTAATTTCCAAAATAGACATTTTTTATCAATTTGAATTTTCCACTTATTTTACTTTGTTAAATTACTGCCCCTCACTTCCTATTTATTAAAATATTAATGAAATGAAGAATTCAATTGATGAGTGAGTTTTATGGAACATGGTTAAAACATTTAATGTGTCTTGACACATTCTGCAAAAGCTAACTTTGCTAAAAGAAAATTTATCACTTAACATCTTTTGAGGCAAAAAATGAAGTTCCTTAAATCTTCAATTTATTTAAAGACAGACTAGATCTTACTTTTATTTGCAGCAATGATAGAGTATTATTAACCTGAATAATTGCCTGAAACATTAACTGAATAAAAGGAATTACATATCAACTACATTTTGTGTATTGAACAGAAACAGTAGGGAAGTTTCTCTGATAAGGTATTTTGATCCTGAAAAGGGGCTGGCATTCTAGTTTCATTTTGGTTTAGTGTGATTGGTTTAACTATTACATGGTTTTGTTTTTCCTCTTTTAAATGTTGCACCTTTTATTTCTTTAATAGGATTTTAAGTAGGGAGAAAATTATAGAACAAGTGAGAAGGAGAAGGTACTTTGAGAAACCAACACAAGCAAGACAGAGACTGAGCTACGAAAGATCAAAAAGAATCTATAATGCTGATATGCAGAGAAAAGTGGAATTTGTTATGAAAGTTCACAGAGAGAGTCCATGGCTTGGATGAGATAACATTTAACATTTATCTTATATGTGCTGGATCTCCAGAAAAAACAAAATTATGGAGAGGGAAGAGTGTGGGCAGCTAGCCTAATTATTTGACATATGTACAAAATTGATTTCTAATGTGAACAACAATAAAATTTAACTTTTTTTAAAAAGTTTTTGTACAATCTAAAATTTTTGTGGTTGTTTAACATTATGGCACAAGCATCGTCATCTGTAGACACTACCTTACCATGCAATAACTTTTATTGTGGTTGACCAATTGTTATGAAATTTTTTATATGATTTTACAAACTACTGAAGAAAGGTGCCTATTTAAATTGGAGTTTGTGGTCCGTACAGTTTTAGAATGAGGGGCCAAAAAGGGTAAAAATAGGTGTTTTATCAAAACAGATGTAGAATGTTTTTTTTCTTCTGATTTTAATTATTCCTTTTTTACCGTGTTCCTTATTTAATTCTGATAAAAAAAAATGCATCAGCAGATTTGATGCATTTTGGGCTTTTTTTTTTCTAGTTATAAAGGGTCACACCCCCAAAAAAATTGTCTTTTTTATTTTTGGTGTTTTTTCGAAAATAATTTTTATTGTATATCTTATGAAAAAATAATACACCCAGAAATAATATCCTGCTGTCATCGCCTGTAGTATTTCATGTCTGGACATCAACTAAGTACAGGTATATAGATCTTTATGTAAATTTACCACAAAAGGAAGCCTGGTTTGGGGCTGTGAGTTAACCTGTTTAAGAATTAGGGGCCAGAAACAAGCATTTTTATTTTGTCTGTACCACAAAGCGCCATACCACAGAAGGAAGGTTGGGATTGATTTTGGTGGTTTTGACTTGAACAGTATCAGATATAGGTGCCAAAAGAGACCAAAAACAAGCAGTTTCCTTTTATTTCCACAATAACTTGTTAGTAAATTGATCTCTGTCATATTGTACATGAGTAATCAAGGTGTCATTCCTCCAATGGAATTGACTTGTGGGGTTGTGACATGAGGGGCAAGAAACAAGCATTAGCATGATGTCCACTGACCAGACAATGACTTGAGTACATATGAATTGATCTAATTGAAATTGCAGTTGAATCAAGCTACACCCTGCTAAACATTTTGTTGTCAATGCCAAGCTTTGAAGACAAGTGTTATATATATTTTTTTTTTCACAAATTTCAAATGATGGTGACATGGGAGGATTATGTGGGATACAATGCAGGGTTCTGTCCTCTTCATATTAATTTGAGTTTGTCTAATTCAAGCTAAAAAGGTAGTAACAACTTTTAACAAGTCCAAATCAATATGTAATTCATAAATTCAAGCATGAAACAGAATGGAAGTATTTTGTACACCATTAAGTGAGAATGTACAATAATTTTAGTTGTTTCCATTTATAGTCATAATACCTAAAATTCCTTGGATGAGTGAAAAAAAAAACACCTGATGGAAATGAAATGTCCAGAAACAATTCAATTTTTTCTATTATTTTCGTTTAAGTTGTTATTCCTTTTCTTATTTAGAAAACCACCATAAAACTGATACTAGTGAGGAACTTGCCAAACTTGAAAGAATAATATTTTGCTACGAGGTTTAAAGTGAGAGTAATAAAAGAAGTCAGAGATGAATGCAAGGCAACAATTTATATCAAAGTGAAGGGTCGATAAGACTGTTAACTTTAAAATGTTTTATTAAGATGAAAGTTATGTTCAGTACTCATGCATGTATATTTCAATCATAACAAAAATGGACTGCTGCAATGCATTACAATATTTTACAAAAGCAGCTAAGTTCAAAGGGTGAAAAAATATTTTGACAGAAATACACTTAAAATGCCAAGCCACTAAAAGTTTAGCCTTACTAGGGCTGCACAGCCACACAATATGAAAGCTTAAATTCTGGTTTTTTTCTGCTTATTGTTATTACATCTGTGGTCCCAAAAGGAAAATGTATACTGTATTATAATTTTTTAGGAAATAGTAAAATAATGATTAAATGTATACCATACATGTTGATCTTAAACATGTGAAAGGGTTAAAAAATTAAATTAATTCAAATTGACTTTAAATACTTAATTATATAACATATTTCTACTTAAAACCTACATTTATAATAATATACATAATGGCAACAAGGGAGATAATGATTCTATGGTATTTAAACTATAACCCAACTTAATATCACAATATACAATATACAAGCCATTCCCTGTATAAATAAGCCACTATCCAAAATTACAGAGTTTAACAAACTTTTTTAAAAAAATCATATAAAACATTTTGTACTGCAAGTATAATGAATTAAAGATAAATAGTGATAACTTAATGAAAATTGCACTAAGTTTCAAAGAATGAACTTTGGTGTAGAAAACTCACAAATTAAAAATGTCCTTTAAGAATCCTTTATAATTTGAAAAAAAAAGAACTACTTATCCTTTTTTAAAAAAAAAATTACATCATTGAATAAATGTCAGCCTGACATGATTATCACAGTTAATCAGATAAGTCCTACTATAATTAACATGATGATCCAATAAAGAGGTCAGGTGATGCAAACCTAAAACAAGAATCAATGATTAAACTGCAGCAAGTTATTATTAATGTCCACAAACTACTACAAATACAACTTAGGATAAAAGAGAAAAGATATTTACAAAAAAAAACGTAATACTGCACATTCTTCTCAAATGAACAATTAGGCAAAGGCAGTTTCTACATTAAAATATTTAAATAACTAGGCGTACACATAAGAGCTGGTCCGTTTAGACATTTGTCAAAGTCAGGGATGGCATTTAAGAAGAAATAAGCAATAATCATAAATGTTGCCTTCTTTAAGTAAAGTACTGGAAAGTTGTTCTTTAAAAGATTCAATGGACCAGCTCTAAGACACTTAAAAAGTTTGATTATTTTCTTAGCTACAACAATTGTGATCCTTAGTGTGAACAATACATTTATGATTAAAGCACTAAGTATTGCCTTTATTTGCAAGACATTGTATGCACCATCATTTATTAGTCACACAGAGCTTAGAAGCTATACAGTGAGAACTCATGTCAGCAATTGACATAGTGACATGAATTCTTCTGTATATTCTTGGTATAACTACAAACATGTCAAATAAGAAAAGTCTAAAATTCTGTAATAATGATCATGCCATTTTCAGATCTTCAGTGTACAATATAAGTCTATAATGACACACATGATCATACATTTAAATTATTTGCTGTTTCATCTACATGGACTAGTTCCTCCAATCCACAATATAAATAATTGTCTCTTCCTCTATTGGTCTTATAACTACAAAAGAAATAAACTTTGTTAAAGTTAATAGCAAATTTTAACAACTACAAAAAAATAAAAATTACATATACATGGATGAACTAGAATGCCGAACAAAACTCACTTAAGGATACCATCTACATCATATGGTCAAAACATATATGAAGTTGTAAAATGGGAAGTCCGATAATGTCCATCAAGTCTTAATTGATATCCAAAGATATTTGCATATAAAGCTTATGCCATAATATCAAGTGACAAGACAAAATAGACACCTTCTTCACGAAATGGAACTGCTTGACAGATTACAATTCCTGCTTCCTGTGAGAATCACTTGAGCTCTTTAATCCACATTATTTAAACTACTTTTTTCATATCAATTCAAACATTTCATTATTTAAAAAAACTGACATTGTTATTGAAGGCAAGTGATGAGCTTTCATCAATTTTTAGGCTTGTCTGCTTTCATTGTTTTAATATCTTCTATACATACATTAGAAGGTATGATATTCAATTGAAATTTGAAGGGAAATCAGTTCGTGCATCCTGCATCATACACAAGAAAGAAGGTAAAAAATTACATATTAGCCATCATTTTTGTACATTAAAATCACTCAGAATGCAGAATTTTACACCTAAATTTTCAAAATTTTCTTGGGGTTGGGACTAAATGTTCCTACCTGTGGTAAGAATTCACATACTAAGTATATTCATATACTGAAGCTACTAACTAAGTTTTCTTTTAAATTCTGACCAAAGCCTAATGACTCAAAGGATATTTTGTTTCCTTTCGTAAATAATATTTATGGTGGATGAACAATATTTACATTGATTTTTCTGCTAACAAAAAGGTAATAATTTCCTTGCCAGTAAAGAAATCTGAGAGAAACACAGAACATAATGTAAGAATAAGACAATTTTAACTTAGCAATACCATGCTCATCTATATAATAATACAATAGTACTCACCATTATAATAATGTACACTTAGATCCCTTCCCTTTGTTTCCACCAGGTCGTTTTTCTGGGTTCTTTCTATTGATTTGTCGCACAAGATTACAAAATATCTAAAAGAAAGCATTACTTTAAAAGTAACGGACTGGGATATTTACATTTTTTTAATTATCAAACTAAATTCTGTAAGGTTTCTTTTTTCAATTTAAGATGTTCAAACACATGTAGACATGTACTTAACAATCTAACTTAACCTTACAACACCAAAATTTCCTGTCCTGACCAGTAAAGAATAACACTGACTACAAATGAAGTATTTGGAGTTTGACATCACTGAAAAGAGTATCTCTCTTTCATACATGTATATACAAACTAATAAAGTTGGATATACCTGCCATATTACAGACCTACTTACTTCATTTACATTAATTTTAGCTTTTGCTGAAGTTTCTAAAAATTCACAATTATTAAAATGTCTAGCCAGATTCATTCCTTGATCTTTGCTGACAATTCTTTCATCTTCCAAATCACATTTGTTTCCCACTAAAATCATAGGCACCTGAAGAAAAAAATAATTTGGAATGGAACAAAATTGTTCAAAGATTTAACCATATCAATGTATGTATACATATTTAATATGTGAAAGAGATAAGGCTCTTCCATGTTCCTGTATTCTCATTCATCTAATGAACAGTAAGTTTTTTCTGTGTCAAGTTATTTATCAACATAAATGTATCTAGTAATTCAAAAGGTCAGCTTTTCTGTGTTATGGTAGTAATACAAGAGCATATCTAATATGTTAAGAGTTTTTTATTCTTCCATCAACAGAAACCAATTTTTGTTTTCAAAACTACTGATTAATATGATAACAAATTTTATTAATAGAAACACCAGTAACTGTGATGAAAATTTTGAGAATAGACCTTTGTTAAACAAGCTTTCTAAAACAAATTCTGATTTCAACATTCACTTCCAACTGGAATGTGATAAACAGATATTTGTCTCACTGAAACAGACAACTATCCATTCTTTCTTTACACACTAGAATTTCAATTATAATAATGCTATTGAACGTGAACTGATATATTGTCTTGTGTTGAAATAAATATTTTAAACCTACATCATCTGTGTCTTTGACGCGAAGAATTTGTTCCCTTAAGTCCTGTAGATCATTAAATGTTGACTGTGCTGTAATTGAGTATACTAATAAGAAACCTTGGCCATTTTTCATGTATAGATCTCGCATAGCTGTAAATTGTTCCTACAATATAAGAGATATTCTTAACTGTTAATTATATACCTTAATCTAAGGAAATAGATATATTAAATACAGATAAAACAACTGTCACTACTACATGCACATGTATATGTTGAATATATGCTTGTATTACAATAAATCAAATATACATGAAGCAAACTTTAATAATAAAAAAACATCTACTTTTTCAGAATTTAGTTCATTAAAAAAACTGAAATGCCAATTCTTAACTTACTGTTCCAGCTGTATCAAGAATTTCCAACATACATTGTTGTCCATCAACTTCTACTTGCTGTAAAACATGAAATTCATATTGTAGTCAATCATATGTATTCACAAATACATAAATCAAATTTAATATCTCAGTCAGAAAAAAATTCCAAAATGCTTTACATAAATTTTTAAATAATAGCTCACTTGATAGGTTGTTGTGATTTTGAGCTATAATTGGAATCATTATTATAATTGCAGCAAATTATCAGACCATCAAAATATTATCCATATCTATACTGTATATTTAAGTGCACTCATTTTCTTGTGCAACAACTAAGTATGTAAAAACATCATTTATAGTAACAACTTGTATCTACTTGACATTACTTGAAATTACCAATTATACAATCTGATAGATACATGTATATAACATTGACATCTCATATCAAATCCTAAATTTTAAAATTACCTTTCTATAACTGTCTTCTATTGTTGGATCATATTTTTCCACAAAAATATTCTGTACGAACTGCACTGTCTGTAAAGTTAATCATTTACATTTAAATAGCATTGCCTTTCAAAATATTTAATGTATACATGTATATGTGTCTATCTTTTTTTCACAAAAATTGCAAAATACAGTAATAAATTAAATCCTAAAGAATAACTTGAGTTTCTTACTGCTTCACATTTTCATTTCTATTGTTTTTTTTTATAAGAAATTCTCACACTTCGGTGTCAGTCTTTGTAAGAATCAGGCAGTGGGTAAAACATGGTATGTAAAAACCCATCATTTTGATAGTGTAATTTGACTATTTGCACAATCAGAATCTAGGAAAAAAAACCAAGATTTTCCATATCATGTTTCTGCATTGAGATATAACTTCACTGAAATTCACAGTAAATGAACATTTAAAGAGCAGATAACGCTTTCAAAAACCTCATTGTTTTAATATTCTATTGAAAAATGTACGAGCAAACCAATAATGCAGAAATCAAATAATGGTCTTATCAAACAGTGAAAGCATCCTTGAGTGAAATAATATTGTCAGATCAGTGAGGTTTTAAAACGCATGTTTTTTTATTTTTCCCATTTTGCCTGATTCTTACAAATACTTACACTTAAGTTTTCATTGATTTGAACAAAGCTCTTACCAGGGCACTCTTACCAACACCACCACTTCCAAGTACTACAAGCTTATATTCTCTCATTGTCTATCAAACTCTGCAATATAACATATGAGTGAAAATGGACATAACTGAATAACATTTACACAACTAATCAGCTTTATCTCCCATCATTTTGTCTGCTAAATGATTCTACTAAAAGATGATATGTACATACTTAACATGCCTGAACACATGTAAATGTACTGTATCTCAATGAGCAGTAGAAAATGAATGGAGCAAAGCATCTTGATACACATCAAGCAACAAACATGAACATCCTAAAAACCAGTTATGTGCAAAGTATTGTAAGTCAGGTTTACTACAAGTGAAATGTAGGTACATGTAGCCTCTCTAGCTAATATAAACATGTTATGCATTTTTTTAAAGAGCTGGTAGTTTTAAATTTTTAATGTTTCCCAAAGTCATTTGAAATGTCATGCATAAAAGAGAACGTATTATCTCTATAAAAATCCTTATCAACACTGTATTCTCTTATGTCAGATCATGTAGTGAGTCAACATACATGTATAGACAATTTTTTTCATGAAGCCAACACCTTTTGAAATGTGTGTACTGTAACATTGTCTTCTCTTTCTTGAAGGTAACTCTTACATATAATACATGAACTGTTTTTAGAACTCTAACAAATAGGCCTCTGGGACAGGGTTATGTTGCTACAAGATTCAAGTCATCACTACAGAAGTTTTATGGTCGTCATCATGAACTCATGGATTGTTATGGTGTATCCATCAGCACCATGAAAACTGATGTATTTAACAGGTCATAGTTTTCCTTTCCTCGTTTGTCTACCCTGGACTTGACTTTTTATGAGCAACTCGGCGGGTGTTTCTAGAAAAGCAGAGGATGCTTACCCTACCGGTGCACCTGGTCCATGCTCCCAGTTTTTAGTGGAGTCGGAGTTGCTCATATACTTTTGTTACTTTGTATGTATGATTTTAGTTACTTTATGTTCTGTTATGAATGTCTGTTTTCCATGTCTGGTCTTTGTCCCTGGATTACATTCTTTTGATTACCGCTACAACCTTGGTTCCCTTGATTACTCATTTAAAAAAAGTCTGGTACAAGTACATGTATCGTATCAGCAAAAGAATATAAGAGTTTTATTTTACCCCTACAGACTTCACTTCATTCAAAGCCAACTCTATTACCACCAAGCACTATTTTACCCCAAGGATCCAGTTCATGGTGTTCTCTTTAATTAAGGATAATTTCAAAATACATTGAAGAATTACATGTACATGTACTTGTAAATTATATCAAAAAAAAGTACATGTAACTTTCTTGCACAAGGAACTAGCAAGTCCAATACCTGTAATTTACTGACTTCCAATTAATACATGTACATTGGTATATGTCTAATACCAATCAGACCATCATTTCATAAAAAATCCCAAAAAGAGATTTTCCTCACATCTCAAATTTCAAATGCTTTGATTGGTTGAGATTTTAGTAGAGAAATGATTTGAGGAAAATCTTAGAGATTGGCTCTGGGCAAATAAAGAACAGATCAAAAGTGCACAATGCAATTGTTCAATGTTTTTTCCCCATTAACTTGAAATAGCACATGTCATGATTTCTGACTTATATGTAGCATTCCCAAAGCTAACAACAAACTGTCATAACAACAGGGATCACGCTACTAGGGAATTTTCAGCCATTGCCGTTGATAGGGACTGTATTCCGTCTTTTAGCGGCTCTTCCTATAACAATTAAAACAAAAATGGAGCCTGTTCAAGAAAATAAATTGTAAAAATTTCGAGACGACTTCGTACCCACAATATGTGTTTATAAAGTTTCAGTCTTGATTTGTCAGTTATAAATTTTCAACTTGATTCTTGAAACTCTTAATCAACTTATATCAAGAGACTGGATATTTTGAACAAAAAAATCATCATGGATTAAGTGGGACCATAGAAAAAAAAAAAGAACAAAACGAAAATTCCAATAATGTCATGCCTGAAATTTTCTATTCCAGCACTGCTCCACCATTAAGCAGTAGTCCCAGGTCCAAGGCTAATCAAAATTGAGTTAACAAAATCAACTACTTCAGGCCAACAGTCAATGAAAATTTCTGAAAAATGTACTTTGGGTCTGTGAACTGGAAAGTTAGTAGCGAAGACTTAAAAACGACAAAATCAATAGTACAATGCATTGCAAGAAGCTTTGCTTTACTCAATCATGTATTAATTTTGTTGTAATAAATTTGGTAAGGGGTAGAGGTATGGATTAGAAATTCAATTTCATGAATTTATATAGTGTCAATCATTCAGTCGGCAGGCTGACTTCATTCTGTCCAAAATATTTCGTTACTTTTATGTGTAGCTTGAAGAAAAAGTAATATTTATCTCAATAAAAAAAATAAACGTACGAAAATGTCTGTTTATATTGTGTGCATGCAGACCCATCGAAATTTGTTTAAGCAAATCTGACATTCGGGCAGACACAAGGTGATGACTTGTCTGACCGAACGACAATTTGTCTGACCGAAAAAACTCTGAACAATTTATCGGAAATCAGTCTTCCTGTCTAATTGAAATTCGACCCATAAATAAGTTCAACCCAACAAAATTTCAAATGAAAATTTGTTTTATCAGATGTTCAATTATTAATCTTTATCAATTTCGATGTAAAAGAAATATACTTTATTATTTTGACAATATAATGACCGCATGTTTCACATGTAAATGAGTAGCGAGACAACGGAAGGGACGATATATCAAAGGACGAAATGACGTGTAGCGAATGAACCAGAAGTTACATATTATTGTTTACAATCAAATTGATTGACTATCTCGCTAGACTGTAGACTAATTCACGTAATTATTAAAACGTTCTAGTTTTATTATTCACAAAAACCACTTCAGTTTTGAGAAAATCTTCTTTAACGTAAGAAAAAAACATCGGACACCCGGGCCGACAAGCAACGTGTATTTACCGGACCCGGGACAATTTTACCGGACAGGTCCGACGGTCCGGCAGGTTTCGATGGGTCTGTGCATGTAACATATAACACATATAATTTAATTAAAGCATTTGTAAATGATGCATGTACATGTTCACTTCTTTCTCATCACTCCTTACTTCTCCTTAGTGCCTCTCTGAAGGAGAAGTCACTTATCCCTGTTTTTCTCCAGTAGCTTGAGCCCTGTAGGGCATTCTACTAAAAGAAAAGAAACTCTTACTGACTAAAGAGTCTACATACATATAGCTCAACTGGAATAAATAGCTCCATAGTATGATATGACTAAAGTGCATTATCGCCGTGTGGACACTGTCACACAATATATTAGTTTTCAACACACTTAAGCATAAGGACAATTACAATTCATTATGGACACAATATAGCACAAAACTGAAATTCAATTAAAATTTTCAAAATCAGACCAAAAGATAAAAAGTTGACTTTTTGGGATGTAGCCCTTTTGACCCCTTATAACTCATAACCTTAAAAGATATCTGAAATTGGATTGAAAAATGCAGGCACAGATTTTTGTACAGTATCCAATAAACAAAATTTGAAATAGGACCAAAGATTAATAATACTAAATTTATTGTCTGGACATCAGGAAAATACATGTTTCTGCCCCCTTACCGGCCTCTAATTTCTTAAGGTCAAAGTTTTAACCCAAAAAAAACAATAGAAGTCTGACCATTGTGGTATAGAATATTGTAGAACAATATCATTGACATTATTAAGCTTTTACTGCAATAATTTTGTAGAATTCTATGAAATACTTGATTTATGCCAAAAAATCAATACTAACCTTCCTTTTGTGGTTTGTAACCTTGTTATAAAATTTCATAAAGATCAACGAATACTCAAGCTGTGAAAACCATGTGCCTATGTCTATGATGATGCTGACAACCACATAGAAGATGACGATGGCACATTACCAAAATACAACGGGAATTTTTTTGCGGGAGTATAAAAAAAATAGATAACTTATAACTATGTACAGTACAGCAGGAAATATTCGTGGAGTGCTAATTTTGGCAAACTTAAGCACTCATAACCTTGTTTCTAAAAAACAAAATGTGCATCAGTTTCTGACTAGCACCACACTTCAAGATTTATTGAAATGCTTCTTTAATCAAGAAAAGGTCAAATTCTAATATAATTTCACATGTGATAAATGTGCCCTTAGAATGGTATCTTCACAAGATGTACTTCACTCCTTGCTCCATCAGCTGTTGGTTTCTGATGATGGATTGTGGTAATGTGTCCTTATTTCTATATTTAACCATTGCACGGTTCTCCACGATTGAAAATTTAATCATAGAGGAAAATTTATGGCACGATCTTAGCTGACACAAATGCATTCAAGAATCAAGATATAACAATGACTAGGAAAAAAGTTAGGGAAGAACACACCAAAGGAAATGAATCAATTTCTTACAACACTCTTTTCTTTTAATATGATAATTATTTCATTGAGTTTATTCTTCCTTAACCTTTTTCTATCAAATGTAACCAATATCATAACATGTTGTACTTGTAATACTTTTCTATTTCCCAGCCAAACACATGTGTTCCTGACACTGGAGGAAGATCAAAAACAAAACAACAGCATGTCAGTGTAAACAAGTCAGCCATATTATTTTCAATTAAAAGTGATTTAGCAAATGTTAGATGGAATAACAATTTCTGTTTTTTTTTATATGTTTCTTAATGATAAATCAGTTTCTTTATGTTGAAAATGTTTTAATATTCAACCTTTAATCAATTTCACACATGAAAATAATCATGGCCGATTCTTTAATCAGCTCTTGGAGAACCCTGCACTGCCTAGTCTACAATTTTGAAAGATATGCATGTTTTATACATACAAGAACCAAATAAAGGCCAATTTACTCTGGTCTTATGTTTTTTTCAGCAAATCTGACTTCTCAATCAAACCTTGGATCGGCTAATTAATTAATTTCTTAATTTTGACTGAAAATCTCAATTAGCCACAGTGCAAAGATTTAATAGAAAACAAAATATTATCATTAAGTTCATGGAAGTAATCATCTATACTCTCTTTCAATGTTTATATCAAGGCCAATATGGGTGGCTGTTGAATTATTAGGGATGGGACTGACTCACCCTATTGTCATCTTAAGCTAAGACAGGTGTATTCCTGTTAGCTACATAATTATACAATTTTACCAATTCTAAAAGGTACATAATCGTGATCAATAGACAACAAAATCATTAGCATTTCGATCAAATATACGTGTAAATGTAAGAAGATCTCAGCATCTGTTTATTATCTTCATCTGGCATTTCCTGAACCAGAAGTTGCATTAAGAACGGTAAATTTTACGAATCTTGAGGCTAGTGTTTAATCTGTGTGTTATTGGTTTAAGTTTAACATAAAATTACTTTATAGGAAACGCTTTTTCTTACCAAAATGTAATATTTACACGATATTTTTTCGAAAAACAGTTTGTTATGACGTTTAGCCCCGCTGATGTCTGTAATGGCGGATAAACTTCCATATAAGGAAACAGTTTTTGCGCATGTCCAAGAGGAATTAACTCCTGGTTTTTAAAGTGCGGGAAAACAAGGCATCGAACGTGTTCATAAGTTTTAAACTTGTACATTGTAAATTATACAGATAATCATACTGATTATAACAAATACAAATACTTTATTGGCACAAACTCAATTACAGTGCATGGTTATGGCCTAATATGGGGTAGGTATTGCCTAAATCAGCGAGCACCGTTGGCTTTACTATACATGTACCGTCTGTGCGAGACTCGTAAATATAATAATGGACATTACGAAGAGGGGGGGGTCGACCCGGATGAAAATGTTTGCTTCGCAAGTACAATATTTTTATTTATATTTAACCAGCAAGCAAAATCAATATTTCTATTTGAAAATATGTCTTGTTAATTAATGGGGTGTTTTTTTTCAATAAATGAATAACTTGAACAATTTTTCCCCAAAATTCCAAACCCATACACCCTTTCCACTTGCTCTCAAAATGCTTTACATGTTTTATCCCTAAATGGCATTTCTAGCAACATCCATTTCAGTTCAATATACAGATATCGGAAATCTTACAATTACAAGAATCCATACATAGCTGGATCTGCAAAATGTACCACCAAACCTCTTCCAAAAATTTTAACTTCTATACTCACAACTGTCAAAGAGAGTCTGCAGTCCTACCACAACTCTTGTTACTCCCGTAGTAGTATTAATTCAATGTGGATCCTGAAGAATTCGGAAGATCTTTTGGAGACAATCAGTTCAAGACTATTATCTGAATATCTTAGCATTAAAACCTATGATTTTTCAACACTGTATACTTCTATTCCCCATACTCAGTTAAATCCGGACTTAAAAACATTATACATCGTTGTTTCCCCAAAAAAAGATGGTACACCTAGATACAAATATATAGTTCTTGGAAGAGATTCCTCATATTTTGTAAGAAATAATTCCAATTCATCTTCCAAATATACAGAGGAAGATGTTTACAAAATGCTGGAATTTTTAATCGACAACATAATTGTCCAGTGTGGTGGATGTGTTTTCAACATACGGTCGGCATTCCAATGGGAAAAATGTGCTCTTTTACTTGCTGACCTATTCCTTTACTCTTATGAGGCTGACTTTGTAGCTGATTTGATCCGTTTGATCGTTTGGCTGGATCCTTTAATCTCAGTTTCCGCTATATAGATGACGTATTATCTTAAAACAATCCTAATTTCAGGGATTTGATACATCGCATCTACCCCCAAAGAACTTGAGGTAAAGGATACTACAATCACTGTAAAGTCAGCTTCATATCTTGACCTACACTTAGAAATCGGTGGTAAAGGAAAACTATTGACCAAACTTTACGACAAACGTGATGACTTTTCATTCAGAATTGTCAACTTTCTTTCATCTGTGGCAACATCCCTTCAGCACCTGCGTATGGAGTGTTCATATCACAACCCATACGTTATGCCAGAGCTTGCCGAAACTACGCAGACTTTTTGTATCGTGCTAGAACTCTAACAAATAGGCTTCTGGAACAGGGTTATGCTGCTACAAGATTGAAGTCAGAACCACAAAAGTTTTATGGTCGTCATCATAAACTCGTGGATCGTTATGGTGTATCCATCTGCACCATGAAAACTGATTTATTAAACGGGTCATAGTTTTCCTTTCCTCGTTTGTCTACCCCGGACGACTTTTTATGAGCAACCTTACCGGTGCATCTGGTCCATGCTCCCAGTTTTTAGTGGAGTTCGAGTTGCTTATTTGCTTTTGTTACTTTGTATGTATGATTTTAGTTACTTTATGTTCTTTGTTGTGTATGTCTGTTTTCCATGTCTGGTCTTTGTTCTTGGATTGCATTCTTTTGATTACCGCTATAACCTTGGTTCCCTTGATTACTCTTATATACACATATCATGTGACGTAAACAAAATTCGGACTACGGCTGCAAATTCCAAACAAAAAAATGATTGCCTTTCCTATCTTAGAAAAGCTATTCTTCGATTTTGATAAAATAATCGGAGTTATATTTTTTTCCGATGCGGGTTAGGATCTTGACAACAGCAACAGTGGAACAGCGGAGATACACGTACATACATCCACGTTTTTCCCGAAGTTTTTATAAACTTAACATTCACTTCTTTAAATAAGTAAAACAAATTAGAAAAGACTTGAAAAATATCAGAAAAGATGAATCTATTTTTACTGAAACGTAATCTTAACCTATATTTTTATTTGTTTGATTGAAGGAAATGATGAATTTTCTCCGTAAGGACAGTCATTTTGTTACTTCAGGGACATGACTTTTTTTCGTTAGTATATTGGGGAACCTTAAGGGAAATTTAGAAAGTTCACGTAATAACGGTAGAGCTATTACAACAATAAAGTTACATTACATTGAGACATGATAAATTTAAGATATAACATTATAATCTCAAGGGCCTAGCGAGCATATATGTTACTAAAATACATTTCACCAACCCCCTGTGATTATAATTGGTTAATATTTCTATCATATTCAATATTATTGGAGACTTACATCTCTAATTTTAAAGCAATTCAGTATAAATGTGGAGAACATTCTCAAAATTGTGATTCACTATTTAAAAGAATACTGATTTTGGATCTAGTATTGTAATCTGTAAAGCCAGGAACCAAAGTATTTACTTTTTAAAAAATAATTTAGTTTACTAAGGTATGAACCTGTATAACGTACATTGTTTTAAAAGACTATTGTGTCACATCAAAAAAGAACTGGTGCCTAAAATCGCACAATATCAAAGCAGTATTGTACTTATAAAATTTTTTCAGTATCGAATGTGATTCTTCCATCCATCAATTGAGTTTTAAGGTGAATGTATTTCTTATATATATCGAACAATCTAAACAGAATTACAAATATAGACTTTGCAGATGAGTATCTTCCTCACACTCGTCTGACGTCTTGCCTATGGACTAAATTATACACAAAACATCTGAATAAAAATAAATTAAAAGCCTTTGCTTTATTCACACCATGTAAACTTATATTCGGACTCTATGCCGATCCTATTTCAATTCTTTTCAGTCTCTATACCAATCCTATATAAATTCATTTTCGGCCTCTATACCGATGGTGTCCTCCTCGAATGCCAACAATTTATATGTTACCTATTTCTGGAACGCCAACAAAAAGATTTCAATAGATGTTTATATAATAACAATGGGTGTTTTTTTATAACTATTCAAATGAATTTATAAATATTTAACAATCAAAAATAATAAGTCAACTTGATACAGCAACATTATTTGATTTTATATGAGATAAAGTAGTAGATTTGGGGTTAAAATCATTATGAAATTTAAATAAATAAAATTTTAAAAAATCTTATAAATTTTTAACAAAAATATTTTTTTGAATGGAAAGGTTAATTAGCAAATTATATGTTAGAAATATTAAAGTATAGTGAAATACTATTATAATTAATTTAAAACAAACGATATCATTATAAATATTTTTATTGAAATGAAATTTTACATGAAATTTACGATAGACCAATTCATTAAACTTAAAAGATAATAAGATATATTTAAGGAAATTTGATAATTTCCAATAAGCTGGAAACTGGGCGAGCATGACTATGAGCACAGTAAGAAAATACATTGTGTCTTCCACAACTCGACAAAGTTTCAAGAAAATCAGTGAAATAGGGTAACCAGAATCCCAATGAGTTGCGAACATAACAAACACACAAACAATATATCATATTATAAACCACTTACAATAATAAAGGATAAACAAGGGTATAATATTATGACCAGAAAAATATCTTGAATAAGTGAACGAAATAAAACATAGTTTTTTAATGCGAAATATGAGGTTTCAAGAAATTCCTACAAGTAATATGGGAGGATATTTAAGTCCGATTCTACTATTGTAGAATTTTTGCACACTGGAATTCCTGATGAATTACAAGTTAACGTAGAGATGCAATACTTTAAAAGGTTTCATTCTAAGAGAGCCCAATTGTTCAAGCAGAAGCAGTAAAATATAGTTTTCCACAAACTAGATTTAGCCACCTGTAATTTACCTATCTGTTTAATTAGTAACACTCTTTAGATATGCATGCACTTTTGTTGTGATAACTACTTGCCGCTTTTCCTCGAATGCCAACAAACTTTTACCTGTAAATTGTCAGTAGATCAAAAGTTCTTGGCATTCGAGTACTAAACCATACCGATCCTATAATACTTAACTTGCACCGATCCTATGTAAAGTTTTATAAAAGTAACTAACTGATTGACTAATTGATCTATGAAAACGGGACAAATCGAATTCTTATGGACCAGTATGTATATTCATTCTCGAGAGTCAATAAAATCACCATTAGAAGAGTATGCAATTACTTGTACAATCCAAACTGTATAGGTTAAAACTTTTACAAGTAAAATTACGTATACAATTTGAACGGAATAATAACATGTATACAACTTTTGGTGAATTTTAATTGAAGATAGAAAGTATTCACTGATAATTGACTGTGTATCATCGTAGTGCATTTATATTTTAGAAAACTGTATAAAAGCCACATGACGGGCGGCTCCATATATTGACAGGTAAATACAGTCGAAAAAAATAAAGAGAATAATAAAGAACATGTTGTTGGCCATCCTCCCAAGTCAGGGTTTTAAGTCCACCTTCGCTCCCTCAAACCCCTGACATCAGCGTAGGTGGACTCAAAACCCTGATTTGGGAGGATGGTTCTCGGCGGGTGGGTTTATTTTTTGTAGATACATTGGTCTGATCTATTACATAAACTTGGCACAAAAAGTTTCTAACAAGTACACCTCATTTGCTTTTCAACACACTTTCTTTAGAAACCTTCAGTGAAAACAAATATTAAAGAAAATAAAGGCCTATTTACACATCTTTAGTTTAGTAATTGAAACCAGTCATATTGACGGTAAAGAAATCAGGCACCTGCGATTTGTTTTTCATTTACATTGCGAAAACCCATTTTGATTGGTCCAAGTCCGTCAAAGTCAATGAAAAATTAGGATGAAGTTCTATTCCAGCAAAGTTAGTCAACGCCCACCAAAGGTTTTAATACAAGTTTACATGGTAAAAAAACTTTGAAAGTAAACTTTGATGGAAAATTATGAGCGGTTCAACGGGCCTTAAGAAAGGGACTTGTAGCTGGTATATCATTATAATTGGAAGTTGTTCGTGCCTCGGCTCACATACAACAGTCAAGGGTCCAGATGCATTTTTCCCCTTTTGTTGGAAAATTTTGTTTATTTTGTGCGTTATTAGGGAAAAAATCTAATAACTGAAATAAGTTTTCTGGATCCATATATAATGCACATTCAATGACCATGTGAATCGAATACAAATTCAAATGAATTTCAAATGAGTGCGAATTCAAAATACGTGTGAACGTTATCATCGCTTTCAATGTCCATTGACTCAAACCACAAAATAAAACTAGTATGGAGTCACTCCACCACCAGTTTCCATGATTTTGTTTTACCAAAAAAAGAATTAAAGAAAAACATCTCAAATCGTATATTTGGATTATTATTTTTGTTTAGATAGTAGGAACTTTGTATATGATATAACCAATGATTTTATAATGTCACAAGAGTCAGGGTTTAGATACTATGCGACTCAAATTGGTATCCTGGTCCCAATAAAAAAAAACAAAGGTGTAGGGAGAAGTATTACAATGAAGTATGGTTACATTAATAACACTGAATAACATGAAAATGTCTTAAGTCTTTTTGAGATACATCAAACAAATTCATACCGTCTTTCATAAATCTACTGGTCAATATCAAGAGGATTCATTTTTAGTTTACAACTCACACAGATTATATAGACATTGAACTTATATTTTAATTTGTCCTTTAAAATACGAAAGAAATCTGTCTTTGAAGCAACTATTAAAACGCGACCCAATACATTACGTTTTCAGCCTTGTGTGCGATCTTTTCCAGGGATGTTTTGCCACCTTCCAATTTTGATTGCAGGAGTGGATCTTGACACTTTGAAAAGAGGATGTTAGGACTTTTTTTTCTCCATTTTTTGCCAATATTACACATGAAAATAGCGAATTTTCCGATAAAAAGGGGGTGCCAACCCCCTGCAGCCCTCTGGATCTGCCACTTGATTGGAAGCTAGTGATTATTTAGTTCTGAATCGACATAATGTAAATTACTTTATTTTATCCCGATATTAAGAACAGTGGCGGATCCAGGGGGCCCCTTAGAAAATTGCAATTTTTAAAAATTGTTGAAAAATTGTTCAAGGTACCATCAGAATGCAGGATTTGAGGTTTAATATTTCTAAATTTTATGGGGGGGGCATGCCCCAAACCTTTAGTACATTCGGATCACTTCGTGATCCTCACCGGTGATCCTGTCTATATTTTTTTGCCCCCACTTACCTACAACTCTGGATCCGCCACTGTAAGAATACTTCATCTAAAATAATGTTCAAATACAAGTTTTTCCTTGTATATTGAATGGAATCTCTATAAGTGTACTTCCCCTAAATTTTTAGGGGAAGTACACTTACAGAGATTCCAACTTTGTTAAAATTGATCGATATAGATAAGTTTTGAACTCTTTCTACAGGGAGGAATTGTTTCCTGTCTTCCGACTATTACATCCTTGTTAGAGTATTGACTGAATAGTCTTATCAAATGAATCAATCTGTGATCCGACAGGTAAGTTGTGGGACCTGTTTTCCTTGAGTACATGATACACGGAAGTGATCTTTTTTTCCCTGTGTCCATGGTTTCACTTTGTCTTTGTAAAACTAGATTTCATACGCCTGTCCACAGTCAGGTGATGCTGGTCTCTTATTATACGTGTCCTTGTAGTATTATTATACGTTTAAGTTTGTTTTATATATATCAAAGAAGTGTCATCGTTCAGTCACTCGTTGGAAAACCTTTAGTGACCTCTGAAAACATTCATTATTTAGACATTTAGCAGGCGCGTAGCTGAGGCCAAATTGAAGTGTAGGCAAAATTGCGGCAGGGGGTCTGGGGGGCGGAGCCCCGGTAGGGGGGCCAGGGGTGCCAAACCCCCCTAAGCTCCGCGGAGATAGCGTTTTAGAGCATCATTTATGCCTCTCCTGGATGTATTTTATCTGAAAAGTTTGAAAAAAAAATTGGCAAAATTAAGTGCAGGCAAAAGCTTTTTTGCCTAACGGCAGCTACGCGCCTGTTTAGGTTATACGCTGGTGCATTTGTTGCGATTAACCACATATATATCCGTTCTTTTTTTACAGAATCAAAAAGGTTTAGGTATTTATTGAGTTCTACATGGAGTTGAAAGGCCAACAATACCATTTTAAGCCGTGACATAGGAAATAACAAAAGGAAAAAATTCTTATAACCTTGTCAAACTCCTATATTACATGAGAAAGTTTCCTTAAATCTAATAATTACTGTAAATGTTAACAAATATGCCATATGCATTTTTATTTCATTCACGAAATAATTTAGAATCTTGTGCAAGGTCCCGGGGCACTGTATCGAACGTGCAATTTTTTCCCTTTTTGTATATACGTAAACTATCTTGATAGTAGTTTCATACCTTATAGATAATACAGAATATCCTACATAATATCAACTGTTGTGTGGTTTTGTTATTTTCAGTAGATCAATTGTGACGAAATGACACTTGAAAAGGGTGTACCCATTTCAGTAACAGCTATCAACTACATAAATCCACTTCCGTATTGAAAAGTACGTTTTGGTGGAATGCGATCGAACAGGAAAGATTTGAGATGGCATGAGATTGAAATATAATTATCGTTATCCAAAACCTAGGTAAGGAAAACTGAAATTGAAACAAACAAACAAAAAAAATAGCAAATCAGTAGCTATAGTACATTTAAGTGTTGACTCACTAACTTCAATGTAATAATATAAAACAAAGCTCAATCATGCTTCTCCATTGGTATAAACTCTTTGAATACAGTGGTTAACGTAGATATTTTCAAACGAAGGTGAGGCTCGTATATTTATCTGGTTGGATTCTTGTTGACAATACCAGCATTTTTTTCACAAACGTCCATCTTTTCTTTGAGAACAGAAGCATGAATAAACTTACACTATTATGGGCTGACATCAACCTAGCAAAGGAAAACCTATGTAAAGTTAGCCATCGATACCAGCCCTTGCTCAAAGCCGCACGACATATTTACAGAAATAAATTTCCCTTGTTTCCAGTTTTCACATTCAGATTGTACTTTGATTGTTGTCCTGTTAATAGCGCTAAGGGTTTTTTTACCGACCATTTTATCAGCAAGTGAAGGGATCTTTTTGAGAAAAAAATAAACGTTCCAAATTCGGAGAAAAATATTTTTTTTTTATTGGGAAAAAAATAAGAATTATCAATTCTACATTTTCTTCATTACTTCACTACGAAAGTCCATTGAGCTCATTTTCGTAGAATAAAAAAGAAATTGTTTGTATATATAAACGAAGAAGAAAACGTATGATTTGTCCGCTTTTAATTTTACACTTGGTCTTTCATTTTTTTCCTTTTTTTCTAGAATTTTCAATTTTTCCTTTTTTGTATGTTGGAGGTCAAAATGGAGAGATTTAAAACTTTTTTTCTTAATATAAAGTAGTACAAGGACAAGCAAAGTAATTTATTAAACTATCAAACTGAAAATGGGACGAAGAAGAACCAAAAATATAAAACAAAAACAAAACAAAAAAAAAACAATATAGGAGCAACAATCATATTTAGCGTAGAAGTCATGACCCCTAAAATACTGAAAAGTAGTATTCGTTTTACCAATGTATCAATGAGAGTACAACACACTCACTTAAATCTTGAAGCCATCTATTTTTCTCCAAACATATTTAAAAAAATGCATCAACAACAAAAATAGCAAGAACATAAAGTATGTATCTGTTACGCATGTGCTAGCTACCAAATAAGTTTTTAAGGTAAATATCCAGTAAGTGAACGCCGCATAGCGATAACAATGTGTTGACAAGTATTCAAGGATTCTGTATAGGTTACATACCACCAATTCAACCAATGAGCATTTGGAACGTAGACAAAAATAGTCCTACGCAGAAATTACCCCTGTTCCTCATAGTGCTGTGAAAAAAGTTCTCATCTTATTTAAAAAATTTAAACAGTTTCTGAAAGGAAAAACATTTCTGTACATTTTGCTTCTTGTGATGTGAAGCCTAATCTCCATAATGATTTTTAAATATACCGCTATCTTGTGAAAACACTGGGATTTCCCATGCTATTTATAGACCCTTCACTTCCGGTGACCAGTACTGCACTGCAAGTCTGCTAACCCCACATGCCATTCTGAGGATTGTGAGCTGACATATGTAGAATCATGCTGATATATAGTCCTCTGCAGGTTAAAGTTAAGGTAAAGTCCAGAGAAGCCATTGAATATTGTGAAATTAGCATAGAAGCCTATGGGAAGTGGAATTAGTGGTTTTTAGCCTATATTCCGTCCCTAAAGCGGTCGTGAATTTTCAAGCTGATACTGTCATGGTTTTTACCCAATATTGTTCTAGTAGACAGGTATTTCATAGAACTTAATATTTTTGAAGTAATGTGATAATATCATGCTGAGTACTACTGAATAATATTGGGTGACCGGGTACTACTGAATAATATTGGGTGACCAGGTATTTACTTAAAGAGACCACAAAACATGGCAATTCAACCAAAACTTTACTGCACGTGCATTTAATGCATATACATTCGTATGACGATCTAACTTTAGATATTGAAATCATGACATGTTTCTACATTCCTCATCTATAATGAAACCTAAGTGAGCAGTTCAATTTCGCACTATTGCATATAATCGTTTCGAGACATGACCAGACATTGACAGATTGTTTAATGAATTGCGGTAATCTTTTCAATTATTGCATGACATGAAGAATACGATGTTGGGTCCTAGGGCGGATAAAAAATTGAAGCCCCAGACATGCATATTCTCCAAAAATAATGAGGAACTAAGTGTAAAAAAGATACCCTTCTTGGACTCAACCCCAACCTTTTGTTATGACCATATCCGCCCGACACCATCTCGTTTTCAGTGAATTCTTTGCTTAAAATAGATATTACTTATAACCATTTAAAAAGTGAGACGAGACGACCCTATGTCTGGCTTCCTTAAGTATCCGTTATGTTCATTTAATGAAATGCCATTAAACAGGGTCAGTTCAGCAAATTCATTGTATAGACCCTTTTGTGCTAACGTTGGGGTAGTCGATGAGCATGCGTAGAGCATGCTCAATATACTCTTCCGCGAGGAAAATTCTTTTGTTCTACCCAAGCTCTACCTCGTGGAAATGTATATTGAGCATGCTCACCAACTTACCACAAAAGGGTCTATTTTTTATAGACACTGCTTGTTTCATGATTTTATGGGATTGGGTTAAAAAAATAAAGAAATCCAATATATTAAATCAAATTGCTAATTAAAACAGACATCATGCACCGTGTAAATATAAACTTGTGTGTTTTAACATAACTACATATTTTTACTTGTTTCATGACTTACAGGTAACAAAGTGTAGACAACTAAGGTATCCGCTATTCGAATTATTATAATCTAGTATAATTTTTGATCCCATTGATTTCTTGAAAAAAACAACCAATTGAATAACTTATTCTCATATAGTCCATAATTTTTTTCAAGAAATTCTATCAACCAGATTTTGTGTTCTGTAGAATAACAACACATTATGTGGTATATAATTACTGATTTCTTTATGTTTTGATGTTGTTTATTCCTGGAAATAAAAACCTTATTTCTCCATTAAAACCCTGGTAACCTATGCTGAAAATTTAGAGTGTTGTGTGTAAAATTGCAAGCTCTAACTACAGACCATTTTTTAAATTTGTGGACAGACGCCTTACTGAATCTTGACAGAGCATATAAATTATCACTTCCGATGGTGATATATGCCATTTTATATACAAAATAAGAGAGGGTATTACAGTATATAAACTGTTAACTCGAATAATTCAAGCCCTTTCGGTCTCCGATTCTCTCCACCCAAAGGAGCATCGTAGATCGGCGAAATTACACGACTGATATAATTCGGGTTAGTAAACTGTCTGAGAGATCCAGCAGTGATTCTGCAAGAGAATTCCGAGTAAAGGTTCCGGTAAGTCATGTGTGATAAAACAGAAATAAGATAAATCAGAAACTCAAAACCTAAATATGTGATAAATCGTGTATATGAATTCTCGGTATATGCAGTACTAGAATGGGTTCTCTCCTTTGTTCTAAAAAAATGCACAATTGGTAATTGAAAGCCAATGTTTTGTTAAGTCGTCGGGTTTCACAAAATTCTAAAAAGTTAGAATACGGTACACACTTACATGGTGTCCTTACCTCGGTCCTTTCTCTCAAAGACCTCGCAAACGATATGGTGAAACCAAGGATTTTTATAGTATCTATCGGTTTGACCTTAACTGTTGCTAGTGTCCATGTCAATATATGAGGAAAACAACACTCGCAAATAGCAGCAAATATTGTAATTTGTTGGTTGTACAAAATGCGAAAGTCATCTCCATTCTTCATAGTTCAGAGCGTTGATAAAATCTGATATAATAACAAGTGTGGATACAGACTGGTATTGCCCGAAGAGCAAATTTGAAAATACATACATTTTGTCTTGAATATGTTTGCATTGGTGAGAAAACTCCTCTATTTATTAATATCAATTATTAAGTTATGCACATGTTGATTAATATCCATCAACATATGTTAATAAATATCTATTGATGTCAATAAATGGGAAATAAATTCCAGAAGACATGTCATATACATATTACAATACTTGTTTTTTGAAGGTGTACATGATTGTGTGGAACGTTTTGAAGTCATATTAAAGATTGACCATTTCACTTTATGCAGATTAGCTTGCTAAAATTTATTGACCTAATTCTGGACTCTCATTTTTTTAGATGACAGAAACCAACAGTGTGGCATCTGTCATTCACATGGAAAAATGATATTTCTGTACTGAAGGTTTTAAGTCCCATAACTCTGAAGGAAAGCTGTATATAGTTGTTGTAGATCACATGAAGTTGAACTTTGCATTTACACAGGATGAGAATTTCACTTGAATCAATGTGGCAATGTTTGGCCCTCATTCCATTCGAATCAATCTGAACTTTTCTTTGGAAAAAAGAATTTCATCAGAATCAAAGTGGCCCTTTTTTGGCCCGCATTTGTTTCAAATCAGTCTGAACTTTACTTTGGAGAAAACCCACATTGTGATACAATTTCAATTTCAATTACTTGAGTTCCATGTAATATAGTTCAATTATATGAAATGCTCTCTTTTGGCCTTAATTCCCTAATGGTTTAGGCCATATCTCCCAAAATCATTACCAAACGTCCTTTTGGATTTGAAAAATTGGCCAACCAACTAATACTCGTATAATAGTAATTATCACATGAAACTAAGTGTCTATGGACATCCATTGACAACAGGGACGACAGTGTCAAATCATTATATGACTTCTAATTGTTCTAAGTCCAATAAAAACACAATAAATAGAATTTTATTAAAATTGTTGGATAGTTCTTGGTAGAGGTTCCTCATACTTTGTAAGAAATAATTCCAAATCATCTTTCAAATATACAGAAGAAGGTGTTTACAAAATGCTGGTATTTAAAATCGACAACATATTTGTCCAGTGTGGTGGATGCGTTTTTCAACAAACGGTCGGCATTCCAATGGAAACAAATCGTGCTCCTCTACTTGTTGACCTTTTCCTTCACTCTTATGAGGCTGATCTGATCCGAAAGAAAGCATATCGTTTAGCTAGATCCTTTAATCTCAGTTTCCGCTATATAGATGACGCAATATCTTTAAACAATCCTAATTTTAGGGATTTGATACATCGTATCTACCCCAAAGAACTTGAGATAAAGGATACAACAGACACTGCGAAGTCAGCCTCATATTTTGACCTAAACGTAGAAATCGATGGTAAAGGAAAATTATTGACCAAACTTTACGACAAACGTGATGACTTTTCATACAGAATTATCAACTTTCCTTTCATCTGTGGCAACATCCCTTCAGCACCTGCGTATGGAGTGTTCATATCACAACTCATACGTTATACTAGAGCTTGCCGAAACTACGCAGACTTTTTGTATCACGATAGAATTCTAACAAATAGGCTTCTGGAACAGGGTTATGTTGCTACAAGATTGAAGTCATCACTACAGAAGTTTTATGGTCGTCATCATGAACTCGTGGGTCGTTACGGTGTATCCATCTGCGCTATGAAAACTGCTTTGTTCAACGTGTCATAGTTTTTCTTTCCTCTTTTGATTACCCCGGACTTTACTAATTTCGCGTGCCATATTATAGCACGAAAACGATAATTAAACCAAGTATTGGAACAATCAGCTGATGGACAGCGTCACTCATATCGTGAAATTGATTGGCTAACACTGTGTTACGAAAGACTTTTTAGGATTTTAGTTGTTTTACACAGTCAAATCATCTGCTAGAAACAAAGGTGTCCTAACTTTATAATGCACAAAATGAAGAATGTAACGGATATACGGAAAGTGCTGTCTTTTCAACTTTATCGTTATAATGTTATTTAATAAACAAGGCCTGTGAATCATTTGTTAATATACGGGTTACACTTAATCCACCCAACCAATGTCTTTTTTAATGTAAAATCAAAGCACCGAAGGTGCTGAAACTCGAAAGAAGCTTGGCGTGCAACCTGCAAGATTTTTATTTTTTAAGCAATGTGCTAGAGTGCCAGTCATGACATGGACCAAGGTTTAAGACTGTTTTTGTGTTGAACCTATGTTTCCCTTGCAACCTGCAGCAAAACAAAACAATGATGTACACACATATCGTGAAAATAAGATTATTGCATTTGTTTATGTTCTTGAGACCTTAAATTTTAAAAAAGGAAGCTAATGATGTTGAATTTGACGCTTCTTGATAAAATGATTTTTATTATAATACCATCCACAGGGCATAGTTAAAGGTCTCAGTATTGTATTAATTTTCCCATAGACTTCTATAGTGAAGTGCATATTTTTAGGATTTTAAAAAAAATATGTAAATTGATTCAATAAAACTTTCACTTATGTAACATTTCTAAGGACATGTGAAAAAATAATTTCCCGCAAAGAAAATAGGGTGAGTCCACGAAAATCGGACAGAAAAGTAGTCTCAAACTATAAATAGCCATTTTCCCTACTTTCACTTTCGTTTTGCACTCACCAAACCAACCTTTTCAGTGGAACATTATTATGATATTATGTTAGATTTTCTTTTAAAAAAGTTCTTCATCTTACAGTGTGATGTTTGCTCTATTTTAAAAGTCATTGTTCATATCTTTTGACAAAATAGTTTGTAGAGAGGCAAAAAGAAAATGCACTATATTTTTATAGCATCCATGTTTTGACGTACACCTGCTCAGGGATATACACCTGCTCAGGGATATACAATAGGATACTGGTACCTAAAATCCAACACCACCCTAAGAGAGATAACTCCAATTAAATTGTGTTGGCTTTTAACTAGACTGGTTCTAGACAATATTCAGTAGTCCCGGGAACCAGAATAGCTTTTAACTATCTTTGAAATTACTACTCGGCCAAGCGGCAAAAAATAGTTTGGCGTCTCGATTTACCAGTTCGACAATATTTAGCTGAAAATTAACACTTAAAAATGTTTGAAATATTATTAATTAGGGATATCGGTGAATTATTTAAAGTTTAAAAGAGAATCACGCATTAATTTGAAGACAGCATTTCCGTCCGTGAAGTTTTCTGCTGGAAGACCTTTTGTCATTCTTATACTTACAATACTCGAAGCCACTCACGTGACTTCCGAGTAAAAAGCTCGTGCGGTTATGCATATACCAATTGAAATTATTTTTTTTTTTACAATAATACCATGCCCGCTTACTTTTTCTAGCAATTTTATAGTGCCTGATATTTTAGAAAAACCTGTTTTACGAATATAGTTACTATTTTAGTAGGGTATTTTTTTTAATTATTTAGACAACCTTACCTTTAGAATTCATTGTTCTTTTTTGGTTCAATTGGAAGAAGAATAATGGAAATAATTTAATAGATGTCTTGAATTAAAAAAGATACATATAGGGTGTGATTTGGTGAGGTCAGAAAAGGTCAACTTTTTGGCTTTGAAAGCCATTTTGAGTCAAGTTTGAGGGGGTCTCTGTGTTGAGGTAGTTAAAATTGAAAAAAAAAAATGATGGTGAAAATTTCTATTTTTTATGGAAGTTTGAGGTAAGTGGTTTATTCAGCTCCCAAAATTTCATTTGATTTGAAGCGGTAGATTTTTTTTAAATTTTAAAAATTCTATAATAAATTCTGTGTGAAAATTAATTGTGTCCTCGTACCTGCAATGGCCTATCTATATAGTGGAACCTTAGACAACCTGCACGTAATTTTGGGAAGACACCCGGAAATTGTCACGAAAACTGATCAATTTTATTCATACTGCTACCATATTAACGAATTTTTATGACATTAAAGATTATCTATCAATTTTATGGATCTTCATAATGTAAGGATTTATAGAGAAAAAAAATTTGAATTTGCTTGTTTGAGTCTCTCAATATATATATTTATGTGCTTTACGCGTAGTAATTTTCAATTACATAGTTTAGATTGTCTATATAATTTGGGAAAGAACCGGTTTGTATTTCGCGGATAGTTTTTAAAAGAGATGATCACGTTTTTTCAGTTATCGAGTTTGGGCGGTGACCACATACATGCATATAGTGTAGACATATTTACATATTAATGAATTATGTAATAAAGAGGTCAATTTCATTTTTATTAATCATAATATTAAATTTTGTTTATTTTTAGATATTCTGTAATGCCAGTGTATTTATTGGGCAGGACTGTAACAATTTTTTCTTTATTGGACGTTTTGTGGATAGATTCCGATTGGTCAGTGATGTCTTTCTAGATTTCTATTTTGAATATGTTTTGTATATGTAATTAAAATATCAAATCGACATGGTGCCTTACAAAATCAGAAATGTTTTATTATTTTATTTCAAGTGATAGAGATGTAGCTTGGGTTTGGATAGTAAATTGCAGAAAATTAGCAGAGAATTTATGTAGGTTGAAGAAGTGAATTTAGAACATAAAGCTTATTTCCATAAATTGACATACAATTATCTACATTGCCTATCTACTGAATCACGGTACAAAAAAGTCCGCGTTGTTTCAACAAATTCTGACGTAATTTTCTTTTTCAGTAACTATTATAGTGATTGACACGTTTAAGTACAATACCGGAATGCATTAAAGACGGAACCAAAATCGAAATCAACAAAACTGTAATGACCATGACATTCTCTTGACATAAAAACAATAAAGCTTATTGGTGTCACATGAAGTTCCGCTCCATAGCTTTAAATGGGATAATATAGTAATTATGAGCATTTATTTGTTCCATTCAACCACTTCATGTCCTCTGGTGTTATTTGGTCAGCCAGTTTATACACATTACATCGCCCATACTCAAAGGCATTATTTGCTACAAAAGAAACACGGAAAATATAATTCGGGAGGAAAGGAAGTAACAACTAAGGATCGAGTACAGTCTATCTTGTATAAAGTTATTCACATGACTGATGCAGGTTATGCATAAAGGTTGCCGAAGTTGGTCAAATCATTATAAAAGTATTAAAAATTTTCAGCATGTAGTAACATTGCTATTCGATCAGACCTTTTCGCTAGAATAAATCTCCTTAGGAGGAGTTTCATTATCCTGAGAAGTAATTTTGACACGTCTCTTGAAAAACTATAAACTCACTTACAAAGAGTGATGAAGAAAGTGTTTACATTTCCTTCTGGGGCAAGATTTTTTTTATATTTAAAAACACGTATCCTTCAAAAGATGGGTAAAACCGCTTATACAGCTCTCATTATGTAAAATTTCGCGTTTTGAATTCTGATGAATTTCTTTTTCAATATTTTTCTATTCTTTATATTTCTATCATACTTCCGCAAACAAAAGGGTTTTTTACAAAGGGAGGTAAACGTAATGATAATACATGTCAGAAACTACTTTGAGAAAATAATCAACATCATCTAATATACGAATGAATAAAAAATCATCTCTAGGCTGATATTTTTGATTGATTGACTACGTATACATTTTGTTTGCTGAATGTTTCAGCATACTGTATAGTTATTCCGATGGTCATCAATTATATACCTTCACTTAATTTTTTTTTATACATTCCTGTGAGGAGCATTTCATCCAAACCTTTCTAAAAGAACGCATGACTATCCTTTCATTTCGGCTATCGCTAAATAGATATGACGTTTCATTACTTGATAATCCAATCTTTAATCTCCGTCTCATTTACCCAAAAGAGATTAAAATTATGGACATTACAGACACACTGATGTGGGTCTTCTATTTCATGACCTTCTTCTTGAAGTATAAGTTGCCCGTAGCTATGTCGTCATTCCATAAGTTTTACAGTTGTCCCCATGATTATGACCAGCATGTTCTCCGTCTTTCATAGATACTCTTTATTTTTCACCGGACTTGATATTTAACGAGCAGCATGACCGGTGTCTTACAAGGAGCAGGAACTGCTCACCTTTCAGAGACAAAGATTTCATCTGTTTTCATATAAAGAAATAGAATTAATCGTGTAGTCCGGGTTGCCCATTAACTTGTTTCTATGTGCGTTTGTTTTTGTTTTTGTTCGTTATTTCGAATTCTTTGTTATGTATGTGCGTATGTGTGTCAATTTTAACTGTCGTGTCGTTACCCTTGGATTGTGTACTTTTTTATTTGCATTCGAATCCTGATTTCCTTGTTTCCCGTTTAACACTTCTCATGTACAGAGTGGAGACCAGAATAAGAGTATCTCTGAGACTATAGTTGCATTGTTCGGTTTCATTCAATATTACCTGCTAGAAGATATGTTTGACCAAGTTCCAGCATAATACAAGATTGATCATTTCCAGTAGTACACATAGGTTTACACGATTTACTGACTTTCATTCTTCTTATTCGTGGTAATTTGATAAAAGTCAGGGAGTTCAATATGTCCTAAAATAGCAATACATGACGATATATATATTTAATCTTATTTCTAGACCTTTCGAAAATTTCACGAGATACATTTTAAATGATTGTATTAGCTACTTCAATCTTGATTTGTTTAAACCTTTAATATTAATCCATTTACAAGAAAGTGTCCTTTGGGCAAAAACAAGTTCGAATATCTAAATTTGTCACGAAGGAGCATGCATGCTTAATGTACATTTCCGCGAGAAAAATTCCTATTTCTAACCTAAGCCCTACCTTGCGAAAGTACATCTCACACATACTCATCGACTGTCCCGGGAGGTCAATATTATCAAAGAAAAAAATCACATTGATCTTCACTTGTGTGTTATGTAATGTAACAGATTTCACAATTATATAATACCTGATGTATTTTTGTGATTTCTACATCATAATTTGTTTGATCCGCATTATTGATATTTTCTTGTATCTCATTGCTATCTTTTATTATCTCCAGTGCATCTTTGATTACTCCTTCAAAAACTAAATAAAAAAATATAGGCATTTTCATTGAATTAGTATGAGTTATATTCACTTAAGTGTAAATTTTAGTTCAATTAAGAATCAGAATGTGTGCATTCCATGATATAAAATCGAAATATGATTGATGTATACATTTCTGGTGGTTATTTTTTTCTATTCAAATAAGTTTAATTATATACCTCCACTGCACGAGACAACAAAGGTCAGACTGTAAGTGAAACAAAAAAGGTAAAACTGTTAGTGAGACAACAAAGGTCAGACTGTTAGTGAGAAAACCAAGATCAGACTGTTAGTGAGACAACCAAGGTAAAACTGTTAGTCAGACAACAAAGTTCAGACTTTTAGTCAGATAACAAATGTCAGACTATTTGTGAGACAACAAAAGTAAGACTGTTAGTGAGACAACAAATGCCAGAATGCTAGTAAGACAACAAAGGTCAGACGGTTAGTAGGACAACAAAGGTCAGACTGTCAGTGAAACAACAAATATAAAACTGTTAGTGAGACAACAAAGGTCGGACTGGTAATGAAACAACAAAAGTAAGACTAAATGAGACAACGGAGGTCAAACTTCGTGAGACAACACAGGCAAAACTATTAGTGAGACAACAAAGGTCAGACTAGTAGTGAGACAACAAAGGTCGGATTGCTGTTGGAAAAACAAAGATGAAACTAAATGAGACAACAAAGTTCAGCCAAGTTATGAGACAAAACATGTCAGACTGTTAGTTGGACAACAAAGGACAGACTGTAAGTAAGACAACTAGGGTTTGACAAAAAACAAAATAATGATCAAACAGTAGTGAAAAATTGTAAAATATCTTTTTGTTAAGAATAAAAATAACATTAACAGTTATACAACAAAGACTGGGTCTATGACAATTTAACCGAAATTCTCAAATCAATGATTTTTTTTCTCAGTCATAATACCAAACGATCCTGTGTTGAGAAAGGATTCGTGAATAAGTTTCAATATATGAACTTAAAACCGGATTAGAAGTTTGACAACGGAATCAAGATAAGAAGCAAAACAAAATTATTGTAAGTAATAAGAAAACAACAAACGTCAGATGATAATGTGATAACAGGCGAGAAAACTGAGGTCTGAGGTTAATTTAAATTTGAAACAACTAAACTAAGATTGAAATTGAAACAACAGAAATAAGATTCATAGTGAAACAACGTAAGTCAGATTGATAGTAAAACAACAGAAGTAAGATTGATAGTGAAACAACAGAAGTAATATTTACAGTGAAACAACAGAAGTCAGATTGATAATGGAACAACGGAAGTAAGGTTGATAATGAAACAACAGAAGTAAGGTTGATAGTGAAACAACAGAAATAAGATTGATAGTAAAACAACAGAAGTAAGATTGATAGCGAAACAACAGAAGTCAGATTGACAGTGAAACCACTGAAGTCAGGTTGATAGTGAAACAACAGACATAAGATTCATAGTGTAACAACTGAAGTCAGATGGATCGTGAAACAACGGAACTAAGATTGATTGAACGGTATCAGTGATAAGTTAAGAGATGAGTCGGTAGAATAAAATAATTAAAAACATATGTTAGTACAAACCGAAAATTAAGTTTTTCCAGATGTATGTATGCATTAGTACTAAAAGCTCATGACAATTAACCATGTGATATTTGTAGAAAACAGAACTGACCGTATGTATTGACGTGTTTATTTGCGTCCCTCCTACATATATCATCCTTCGGAGAATTGTTCTGGGACGATGGACAAGGACTGCAGGTCAGTGTGTTCTCCACGATCATTAATAGAAGAAGCAACCTTACCACCATAGCTCAGTTCGGTTTGGTAGACACTGAATGGCAGTGATGGCCCGATATGACCATTTATACGTTAGAATATGGACAGTTAACCATGACAATAGATCGCACTCAGATGTTCATGTTTACTAACTACTTATAAACTGCATAATGGATTTCAATCAAACCTTCTTCTGCTTCGTTAGTAAACCATATGATATACTGAACGGCACGAATTGCGGCGTAGTCTGTAATCTTTCTTGTGATATATACACAGATAGCTCGGTATAGAAACATTACAAACATCTTAAGCTGGTCATCTAAAAAGTGTATATCCATTTTCTATGTATTATGCACATACTACTAATTACATTTTATGCATTGTTATCACAGAAGTCCGACATTTTACTAACAAAAATTTATTTGGAACTTAAAATCGCCTA
This sequence comes from Perna viridis, assembly GCA_037379345.1. NCBI lineage: Eukaryota > Metazoa > Mollusca > Bivalvia > Mytilida > Mytilidae > Perna > Perna viridis. The sequence continues at coordinate 4,844,200 of CM074511.1, read as the reverse complement.
ATACCGCGCTTATGGCATTTAAAATGAAGGGACGTTGCAAGTGTTTACGGTGCAGAAACATGTTTTATTTGCGGTTTTACACCGTTACCAAAGTCACAAATTATAGCAATACCATATATTGTGTTGCCACATGTGTGCCATAGAGTGTAGGTACTTAGACCGATCACACCCATAAAACTATAAAAAAACGCATCATTTGTTGACAAGTTCAGTAACATATGGTGTCTGATTTGTCATTTCGGTCAATATGATCATACAAACTGATAAATGATGTACAATACAATAAGATACAGTACTTCAAAAGACGCTATTGTTGTGTTAGCAGTATGTATTCGCCGCTTTACTGGAACTTTAAGACTATTGAGCTTTATTACGTATCTTATAAACATAATAACGTACAAGGTACAATGTTTTACACGATACATAACCTGGATTTATAATATTTTTATGCATCATGCTAATGTCGTGTTTTTTGAATCTCCTAATTTTTTTTCGTTTCTCACCGAAGTAAAGTGCGTCTGGTCGATATTTCATATTTATTTTATGGCATTATAAGGTAGTGATTTTCACATTTGCTTACTTATAAATATCCGAGGCTGGTCATCAACTAGCTTGAGGCAACGCCGAGGACATATATCGATTAATAATACCATATTAAATTAGGCCTGCTGATTTACAAAAGACAATTCTGCGTTGAAGCCTTGTGTTTTCTGTCGCATTAATTTGCGATTATATGATATAACGCTTCGTTTGAATTACCAGATATCCTGACGCAAATGTGGATGCTACTAAAACAAATGCAATATTTTCAGTACCCTTTCGTAAATCGGTGATTAGACCGATTTACGGCTGTAACGCGCAGGCGCCCCCAACATACCGATCAGATCATGTGAAGGCACAAGCCCAATCTTGAACACTGACATAGTGGTTGCATTAGAGTGGCGCCGAGAACACAATGACAAGTAAATAAGTGATAATAATTAATATATAATAACGATATTCTGTTGTAGCAAAGACTAGCTACTGCAATGTGTGTGCTTCTGGATTCGGTTATATTAACGGATATTGTAGTATTTGTTTATCTAGCAGTACTACTTCCGGCATATCACGACTGGGACGTTTGCATGATGTAAAATGTAGTCACTAGTACTGCCAATTAGAGTCCGTCTTATCGTCCCTAAACCACGACTTCCGGTCACAATCAGATCAGCGTTGATTTCTTCAGCTACTTGCACAATTCCTTCTCCGGGGGTGGGTGTGTGGACACTTTTAATTGTTCCTTTGACCTACATTAACATTGCATACATTATTTCTTGAAAAATGAAAAACATGAATTAGGTAGTTTCAGGTTTAATGAATTTGTAAAATTCATCACATCATCTATCTGCTACATTATTGACATTATTCAAAAACTGTCGGGGATTTGTCAGTACACTACCCTATACACACTAAAATCCCAACGATGTTAGAAATGTCAAATATGAAAAATTATCAGTAGTTAAGCAGCACTCCAGCTAAGAATCGTGCAAAATGTGATTCATGGGTGAAAAGCCTGCATATTTCTATTTTTGATATTTTGTTTGAATTGCCAAAGTAAATATGAATTAACATTCGGTTTTTCATATAACCCGTGTTCTTAGGAGATAGAAATTATATAGAATACAACGTAGAATTAAAAATTAAGGGGGATAACTCTGTAATTGACACTCAAATACAATAGAATCTATTGGATTTTCAACGTTGCACATCCTTAAGAGCAGGCAGATGAGAAGGAATAATTACACAATTCGTAATATAGACCCATTAAACAACTTTTAAAATCACAAAAATCAAAATATGTAGCCTTTCTTGGGGTGTATCACATTTTTCAGATTTTGCATGATTCTTACAAAGACAGCTACTTAATGTCTTATTGTGTGTTAAGTTTGCACCAGAAGAAAGGTTTTTAAGGCTTACTTTGTTGTAAATGTATCATGTTGATATATGTTTGCGGAACAAGAGCATGACCGTCGGTAATCTTGTTGTGTTTGATTTTTCAGTTTTTATTAATTGATTTGTCTTCTCGATTCTTTCCAAACATCTCTAGATCTGTTTTACTTTATCCTCAGTTTTTCATGACGATAAAGTAAAACAATAATGTATGTTATTTGTTAGCCTGGTGCAATATTTATCGTCATATTTTAATTTTAGAGCTTGCTCTTTTCAATATGCATTACCCCGGCATCCGTCAACAGGACAGTAAACTTTTGTAGCTCGGCGGTAACTTTTTCCTTCTCTTTTCTCAATAAAGAAGCCATGACTTCAGGATCAAACGAGTATGGTGCTGCAAAAAAAAAAGTCGAGTGAAAAATTATTTAACAATTATATACTACAACTGAAATAAAAATGTTAATCGTATACATTAAGTATCTGGCGTGTTCAAAGAATGGTTTTAAAAAGTACTAAATACAGTAAAAAGCTAAATATCAAAGTGTCATATACATATATATCTTAACAAGCAGAGTCGTGCATGTAACAGACATTCAATATGCAACTCGACCACCGAACTCGTCCCCCTTTTTAAGGGTGAGGTCAACTGGTTTCGATGGAGTTTGGTTTATACGCTAGTCGGGCTGCAAATATACATTGTTACAAATTCGAGCAAGGCTTGTCGCACCGGGTTCGCGCCCTCCAATTAATTCTTCAATTCCTGATTGATTGATTGATTGATTGATTGTTGGGGTTTAACGTCCGAGCAGCATGTAACACGCCAGGGGTAGCTCGTTCCACCACCTGGGGCATACAACCCAGTTGCTCTGTGGACAGAGCGCCTAGCCCCCGGCTAGGTTTCTGAGCACTAATTAGTCGCCTTTTATGACAAGCTTAGCGTTGCTGCAGGCCTATTCTTTTGACACCTGGACCTGCACGGGGCCTTCAATTCCTGTATCCACCCATCGTTGTGGGTTAATTGATTCATTCATTTATCCATATTAGAGCTTTGATCAGTTAAAGTTAGGTCATTTCTCCTACAGTATCTTAACTATACATATTTGTGTCACCTTCATATAAAAAATGCAACAACAAAAATCTACGATAATCTCTTGGAGGGCTAATCAGCTAGGACATAATATTAACTCGGTAACATGTTAATCTATGTCATCTCGAGTGGGACCAGGTCACAACATTTCTAAATAAGGTCACATCACATTAAATAAATGACTGTGTGTTTAAAATACTATCAATATTTAATGTTGCCGAGTTTTATCAAATGTAGCAGCGCAATTTAACAGAATGGGGTGGGGGCTTGAATAAAAATATTCCTCTTAATCTGTAATGCCTCACGTCGAACCGTTTGTAATATAACATAGAAATATCAGACGGTCTTCTCGTGCCATTGGAGGTGTAGAGCATGCTTGAACTTTAAAGGTAGTTGTTTGATGGCAGTTTATATTTTTCAGGGATGGTTCCATTTTGAAATGATCGGACAACAATCGTTTCGAAATAAGGTTTTCTTTTAGAACTAAAATATATCTTACATGAGAAATGTTGCGCTGCTATAACTTCGCTCATTTGCACAGCATGCACCATGGTGACGTTATCATCTTCTTGTCTTATATTATCGACATAAACTAAAAATATAGAAAGCCTATCGTGAGCGTACAACCCTCTAATTACCTATAGATCAAAGGCAGTCTTTTACTTATTTTATGATCCTAAATATCATATGAGGTATTCTATCTGGCGTACTGAAGCACCCGTCCTCATTTTATTGATTGTCTGACATTACAAACACGGAAACAGTGAATGATTTTAGTTCAGAGACTACTCTATCTGATCAATATATCCAAATCTATGATTCTTTGTAAAATAAAGACGATGATATTAAAGCACATGCATGTGTATCAAATAATCCTGGAGTCAAGTTCATCTAACGCATACAGTGTGACGAGAAAATGTTTTTTACGGCGTAATACACTTGCGACCTTCAACTCGTTTAACTAACTATATTTAAACAATTTTACACCAAACATAACTTTCAGCTGTCGTGGAAAATCAACCATGAAAACAATGGCGATTTCCAAGGTTAAGTTCGCTTCCAAATTCGCTCATAATATCTACAAATCTAAAAGGCGCGTAAAAGCGAAAAACAGGACAAACAAAATTTAGCCTAAAGTTTGTAAATCCTCGAACATCACATCTTTTATGGTTAGTTGTGTGGGTGCTGCCATTGCAGCTTTTTATACCCCAAGTACAGTTTTGAAGTTGTTGCTATTTGCAACATTGATCAACTACCAATGTGTGTCTATGTGTGTGTGTTCGTTTTAATGGTTTTTTTTTCACCGGAAGGATGCACGTATATTTGTATACTCGGTAACAATTTTGTGTCGTTTATATGTTTATGGAAGAACAATTTTCATCAATTATTACACTTACATTGAAAAGCGAATTTCGACTGATCACTTCCATCAATAGCTATTAAAATGTTCCTCGATTGCTTATTCTCCGCCATGACGGATATATACCTCCGTATACACTGATAACAGACAGACACAATATCACTTGATATCAACGCCGTCGTATTTGTATGCAGTTGGATTCAATGTCATTTCATATCCTAGTTACAAACTTTAAATGACAAATAAAATATGAAACCCACAAATAATTTGTCTTATTTATAGGACATGCACTCCACGTTTTATATTTAGTGTGATTTGATTTTCTTGTATGTATATAATTGGAATTCGATAACAATTTACATACAAAGGCAATAAACAATGTGTGTTATCTGTATCTATCCTAAGTTGCAAATGGTAAACTGCATTATCAGATGTACGAGAAGATCACAGATTAATAAATAATTGTGTAATTATATTATATTACTTGGCAGTTAACACTCGCTTTAATATGGTTCTACGAGTGTTACAAATTCAGCATTTACAATCATAATATAAGAGAAATTACCATGGGAGACGGGTTGATGTTTTGACAGAACAAAACTGGGCTGTATAATTATTTATTTCCGTGCCCCGTGCAGGTCCGGGTGTCAAAAGAATGGGCCTGCAGCAGCGCTAAGCTTGTCGTAAAAGGCGACTAAATAGTGCTCTGAACCCTAGCCAGGTGATAGGGCGCTCCGCCACAGAGCAACTGGGTTGTGTGCCCCAGGTGATGGAATGGGGTATCACTGGCGTGTTACATGCTGGGGTTGTCAGGATATAATACGGAAAACCTGACCGTAAACCATAGTGGTGCGCCGTGTTGGGAATGATGTCACGTTCCTCGCACGTTAAAGAACCCTGCTGTGGTATTCGATAGGAGTATGAACCTTTGCGCTCCGCTACAAGAGGCTAAATTGCCCGACCCTACCCATCCCTCCCTTTTATCTTGTGGCAATCAAAATTTGTCGACCCTATTATCTTTTTGTGTCCATTAATGACGCTGAAATGTCAAGCGAACATTACCACATAATCCGCTTATAGATTCATCCGTTTAAGGGGATAATTTCAGCTATTCCACAGAGTTGTTTAAGTGTAACAGGAAAATGGAAAAATCAGAAACATGGATGTCAAAATACGACCGATCTGACAATATAATTTCACTCAAAGATGATTTCTCTTTTGGAAAAGACCACTATCTGTTCTTAAAAAGTTCATTTTCAGGGCATTTCTATGAAATCATAGCCCAATTTACCAAAATGATATGGAAAACCTTATCTTTATTCCTTGGTACTGAAATTGCAAATATAGTCAAATTTAACTTTCAAAATGGCGGTTTCTTTTATACCATGTTTCACCTGCTGGCTTTTGTTTACATAGACTTGTGCTCACTTTTCAGATTGATAAAAAAGTCAAATTAACTGTAATCTTTATTAAAAAAACATTTTGTCCTTTTTATGACAAATCCCATGAGAAAGAATTGGATTTAGATGGAGCTTCATAAAACAAAGCCATTCCACTTGATAGCCACACATCCGGTTCCTGGATTTCCGAAACTACACATTTAAATCAAGCACTCATGTTCTGGTCAGTTGTTACAGTTTTTTTGCGTTTAACAAGCACCACCGGAACTTTTGCATGATGTACAAGATACGAACTAACACTTCCGAGTCTATCCAAGAAGTTCCGGTTCTGTCCGTGACCTCCGGTAATTATACAATCTACATCTTCATCTTTGGATACTTTCAGAAGTGTGTCTTTCGGGTCCCCGTCTTTACAAACTACTTTTCCTTCCATCTGAAATAAATGTGTGTAGTACAATATATACAGTCATCAACATTTTGAAGGATTCTGTAAGTTATATGAATGAGAGGCCATTTCCGTGCAATTAAAATAAAGACATCTAGAGGTCCCAACACGTTTTTCTGTACCTGTCTGTTGGGTACGACATGGGCTAACCCCAACAAGCTATTGCGGCTGTGTTGAAAAAAAAACCACCTATCTAAACTTAATGACTTGAAAACAATCAAAACTGTGATTATGTGATAGCTGTATACTGTTGAAATCATGCCAAACTATAATTTCTGGATATTTGTCGCACATGGTACTTCTAATTTTTTATAATCAATTAAACTTTCCAAAAAAACCCATAAAAACGTCAAAATTCCGTATGTCAGCTGTAGGTCCAAAAAATCTAAAATAGTGATTTGCAGAGGGTACGAAATTTGTCAAATTTTGCATGGAACAATAATTTCATATGTTCTTTCTGAGATAATTATCGAGGCTGCGTTAATTTTAGGCAAACAAATATTCAATGCAAAAATGAAAATGTTGGTAAATGTTCAGTAATCAAATTTTGTGGAACTTTCACTTCTTGAACGTTTGGAACGTTTCTCGTCGACCGGGAAATGCGGAAATAAAACGGAAATAATTTCTGCTTCAGATAACAAGACCCAGATACTTATACTCGTCTCAAAAGAATAGAATGAATTCTTATAGTATAGTAATTCGATCGGAGTTGACAGAACTTTAAAAGGTATAGAAAAGCAGAAAGCAGAATGCTAATAGATAAAATGAATGTAGAAAAGGGAGTCATAAACATTTTTTATTTCGGAATACGCAAATGAGCGAATGAAATGAAAATCCTCATCAATGAGCGGCTATCTAATGGATGTTGATGAAAGCCCGATTTTCTGAAGAATAGAAAGCTCTTTCAATCGAAATACTACGTTGTGATAGGTCCAAATTCTGCTGTTGGTACATGTAACATCAGATCATACATGTATATCAAAATGCACATTTTAATTTATCGCAGGAGAAAGTTGCAATGTTCCCTCTCTAGACAGACAGTGTGCATATATGTTGCGGTTGCATTCCACGCTGCGGTGTGCAAATTTAATTTACCGGTAGTACTGATAATCAAATTAATTAATCTGTTCGTTTTTTCTAAGAAATGTTCAAGATGTTTTTATTGCTACCAATAAGAAATTGTATATTTTGCTTTACTGTACCCGTGGTTCAATAAGCTAGCAAGAAACGAAAAGTGTCGACAAACGTCGGATTCTGACGTTACCAAATATGCCGCAATAGCGTGCGTAACGTTTACGCATGAGACCAATAGTAGTCTACGAGGTCTATCCGTAATATATATAAAATATCTTGACATTAATACATACTTGTTCCCGTTTCAAATGTTCTTTTAGTCTTGCCAAAAGTAGTTTTGTTGTTTTCGCCTGTTCCACTAACATTCCTTGAATATCATCTGAGCTCATGGTAAAGAAGCCTACAAGGCAAGAAAAGACGCGTATAAAACGAAACGCTTTCTCCAGCTGATACTGTTGTTTTTTAATTTCAATTTCAATATTTTTGCGATCCTTTCAGGGTTTTCCAGTATTTATTGGGAACTACACTGTATGTATTTAAAATCATTTGCGAATCAAAAGATTTTCATTTTTCTGTTTTCTCTAGAAGATATCGGTGCATACTTGATGATAATAACGGATGATTTATGTTTTCTGGATTAATCATGAAATAGCTACAAATATAAATTTTTATTACATTTGATGAATGATGTAGCGTAACAATTGTGTTATGAAATACAATGCATACTTACTAGACACTTGAGAGTGTGGCATTTCTGGGCAGTGCACAAATATGACATAGTCATTCGGTTCTCTGAAGTGCCTCAAGTACCCTGTTAGTGAAAATAGTGTGTTAAAAACTTAAAAGAAAGGCAAATAGAATTTATATCAGATAAAAAAACAGACAAACAAATATTCATACATTGACATGCATGGTCCGAAACAGAAAAACAGATATACATACATTGATATGCATGGTCAGAAACAGACAGATATACATTCATTCATATGTACGGTCCTAAACCAACAGACAAATATACATACATTGATATGCACGGTCGGAAACAGACAGACAGATATACATACATTGATATACATGGTCCGAAACAGACATACATACATTGATATGCACGGTCCGAAACAGACAGATATACATACATTGATATACATGGTCCGAAACAGACATACATACATTGATATGCACGGTCCGAAACAGACAGATATACATACATTGATATACATGGTCCGAAACAGATATACATACATTGATATGCACGGTAGGAAACAGACAGATATACATACATTGATATGCATGGTCCGAAACAAACAGACAGATATACATACATTGATATGCACGGTCCGAAACAGACAGATATACATACACTGATATACATGGTCCGAAACAGATATACATACATTGATATGCACGGTCGGAAACAGACAGAAATACATACATTGATATGCACGGTCGGAAACAGACAGAAATACATACATTGATATGCATGGTCTGAACATTGGCTACCATCCATCGCTACCATAACCTTCTTCTTTGCCGCTTGATTCTCAGCCATAATAATCTGGGTGTTTACATACAAATCACATTTCTGTGTGTATTGATACTAATTATAATTAACATCCATTAATTATTATCACATAAACCTTCAATACACAAAATAGATCGTACTAATTAATGGCATTGTGAATGTCAAACTGTACAACGAAACAGAGTGTTTGCTGCAGAAAAACATTGCTGTTAGATACCTGCAGAATGAGAATCCGACCTGAACTACATCACACGGACCTTGTAGATTTATAGTTCCCTCTTAGGAAAATCATACACTATCTAGTAAAGCTTAATTCATGATGATTAAGCCGTGATATTTGGCAATAATCAAACATCCTAAACTTCTTTTTTTATTATATTATTTTACTGCAAAATTTATGTTCGTTTCCTGAAATGTGTAAGTGGTCTAAGCGTTTTAGGATATTGTAACGTAAAACTTTGTTTCTTACTTGGTTGATACTGAGTTTTGTTGAAAGGGGAAAACAAATGTAGCGTTGTTGTTAATAAAAATACCAACGAAATTAAAGAAACCTGATTTCTTTAAATCTTTTTAATATTTTCTTTTGATGTCCTTTAGTCTCGAGAAATGGCGTATAAAACAATAGAGCGATTGCACAGAAATAAAGTAATTTATCTATTATCCCATTCATTAAACAATTAGAAACTAATTCATTTGATAACATCCGTGTAAAGTGACCACTGGTTCCTGCACAGCGGGGGACGGGACAACGCGTTTGAAAATTTATGGCCTCTGAAACAATAGGGGTTTGTTTCACTTTCTGTAATGTGGAATCAGTTCACACTATCGGTGGCAAGGAGTCTGACCAAGATCTTATTCAGTGTAGGGTGATAAGATGAGTTATGAAGGGAAATCAAACCAAGACCCGATAGATTTAACGAGATATTCACCCGAAAATACTACCAAGGAATGCAGCAGAATTATTCGACGGAGAAAACCTAAAAAGTTTCGAAATCTCTCTGAAGTAGACATTGAAGAGAGAAGACATACTGCAAACATTCAAGAACGAACACGTATGAAGAAGTTGTCAAAAGCTTTAGATGAACTAAGGAGATGCATTCCCACTGAATACCACTTGTCAAACAGAAAAATGTCTAAAATCCGAACCCTCAGACTAGCCACCAACTACATCGCTTCGTTAAGTGAAATTATCAATAGAGACAATTTTGTTAAACAACAAGCTTTTCAGTTCGAGACACAAATGATGCAATCAACCTATTCATATTTGGCACCAAGATCAAGAAACGTGACACATAGCTTCACGTCGTATGAGAGCAGCATGTCTTCGTGTCCAACGCCTGTGTCGCCATACCACACTCCGTTCTGTGCTTCCTCTGAACAAAGGCTACCAAGAAGACATTTGAACTTTTCACCATTCGAAACACCATCACGAAAATTCCAAGGAAAGGAAGAATACCAAACTTCAGTGAAGTCAGGAATGACTCCATTTCGCTTTCCTATCTTTAGGAATAGGACAAGCACAAACGCAGTGTTTAGTGATTTCCGGAATTTAAATGAACTGAATGCCAGTTTTACAAGTCCAGAAATTGATGTCGGAAGGCAGACCAAAGAACCAAAACTACCGTATACATATATACTTGAGGGCGTTTGTCCTATGACAGATGATGAACAGATTTATAGCGGATCTGATTGTATATACGACCCAAAAAGACCTGAAGCGAAGAAATAGGTAAGGATTATGTTCGTTCAGTAAATATACACTTAGTTGCATGCCTACCAGTTTTATGTTTTAAATGTATTTGATTATTAAAGTGTCAAAAGGTTTGATTTTTTTATATGATACATCTTGAAATTCTTTCAGAACATTGACTTTAATCTGATAACGTTTGAACATGTAATTAATGAAACATTCGTTTGTTGCTATCAGACTTTCATTTATTACAGGAAGATTTAATGTTAATAGGGAATTTGAAAATTTTGTTAATGTCAATGGACAAAACGCACAGAATGGAATATTAAAGAATTCACATCCACGACTTGCTTCTTCTATGTTGATCTATTCACCGACTCATACGCTTAAGTGCGTATTTAGTATACTCTTTTGCCAGCACTTTCGGTAGTCGCAGCAGTTTTTCTATGGTTGCAGTCAACCAGTCGCTGCGGGAGAATCAAATACTAAAAAGTACAGTCCAATTGTTATAATATTGAAAGATCACTCGTGTATTACTTGGTTATGTTTTGTTTAAATTTTCATATTCAGTTTCAAAGACAATTTATTACTTTTGACCTTCAGCGTACTTCAGATGTCGAAAACTTTTGTTTCTGAAAAGAGTTGAGTTGCTGTAGTAGTTTGTTTTTTTAAGGCAAAACTTAGATATTAAAAAAAACATTAGCAACTTCCTATCTTCCCTATCTTCAAATAGTCGCATAAGTTAGTTTTGATTAATTGAATTATTAAATTGATTTGTATTTGAATTTGAAATGGGAAATATAAATGTACAGATTCATTCTTAATTCCTCCCTCTTTGATTTTTTTGTATATTCATGAACGTTAAGACGTTTGATTTAATAATCTAACATCTGCTAATTGATGGATTTCAACAGGGAAATCATTCCGTGTTTATCGCTTTACAACTACCTATTATTCGGATATTAATCTGTTGTTACTTAACACCTCTATGTGAATGGTCGGAACTTGTAATCCATCTCTTGGTATCAAAGAGACAACAGACACTTCAGCAAGGTGGTGCTAATGACCGATATGCCAAAAGATAGGAAGATGGACGATTACATCCTAAACTAATTAAACATGACGCGGTTTGATTTGGACAATAAAATAATTAACACAACAGGGACAGCCACAGAGTTCCGTTAAAATGTGAATGGAAGACTAAGTTAATTTTGTTCAGATCTGGGAAGTGGATAAAATACAGAATTGTCATTCTGTATATCAAGATCACTGAAACTTTTTTCAATTAAAAAGGGGAAATGAATAGAGTGTGGATATAGATTTTTTTCTGACAGTTTGCATTTCATGACACTGGCATTTTTTTAGGGACCGGCCAATATTTATTCGGGACTTGGGAATGGTGCATTTTAAATTCTCATTAAAAAAAAAAAAACATTTGCTCTATCTTCTAAAATTAAAAAAAAACTCGGGGCTTTGCTAGAAAATCGAAATTCTGTAATTTCAAAGAAAGACAGCTATTTATTGTTGCATGTACATCAGACAACACTATTAACATAATTTTTTAACTCTTCATGAAATTTACACACTGGTAAGTTTCACAAACCGACCGCGTGATTTTAAAGAAATAAATTTCTGCAGAGAAGCATGTACATTAAGTTGTTAATAAGAAAGTATAACATTCTTTTCGGTACCACTTTTAATTTTATTTTTCAAGAAAATTAAGTAATAACTTTATTCTTGAACCGCGCATCAAAATTGATGCGCATATTCCCCTGTTTTGATATAGGACGAGCTCTGACGTCCCACGGTCCCAGCTTGTCTGGTAAATCAGCAAACTCCAGAGCATTGGTCTCTTCCATGCCGGCACTACTTTTGTCATTCCAGAATACTGGAGGAACGTCAACGGTACGGAACTGGAGCTGCTTTGGAGTTTGGTAAATCATCCGTTTGACGTCAGAACAATCTCGGACCACGGATAGAATTGTCAATGCCAATATAGCGAGATAAAAAAAATCCATGACCACGAACTATCGTGCATGCATGGCCACAAATTAGTGTATTGTAGAATCATTAAAACTATCTTGAGGTACAATGTGTCTGATGATTGTGAGTTTGTTTTCTCAATCTTGATTCCCTTGATTACTCTCTCAATAGATAAATGTATTAAAATTTATGAAAGTACCAGTTAATATAATTATGTAAAATTTGTTGATAAAAAAGTATATATTAGGACACCGCCAATTATCAACTTTTCCGTCCACCCATCTGTCCGTTCGTCCGTCCGTCAAAAACTGGTGTCCGCTCTATAACTTTAATAGTTTTTGAAGTTCATCAATGAAGCTGGGCATGATTATTTGCTTTTATTTGAAAGTGTGTAGGAGGATCATTGTGGTTTTCGTTACTTCATATGAAATCGTGGTTATATAGTACTCAAATGTGGCCATGATCTACTAATTCGTGGCTACCATTTATTAATAATTTGCTAATTTGTGGTCACGACTACTATTTTTTCTCTTGTCTTATCATCCTCCCGAGTCAGAGTTTGAGTTCACCTTCGCTTCCTCAAACCCCTGACATCACTCATTCATATTTAGCGGGTATCGTCCAGCACGATCTAGTGAATGACCTAAATTTAACCCGGATCCAACATCCAATCAAATCACTCGTAATAGAAACTCTTCGATATAACTTACAAAATGGCTATACATGAACGTTTTTTTTCGGTAAAGACTTTAAGAGGTAACCAATCGCAATTGGCTGGACGATACCCGCTAAATATGAATGAGTGGTGTCAGAATTTGAGGAAACGAAGGTGGACTCAAAACCCAGACTTGGGAGGACGTTGTCCTATACAAGCTTTCATAATTTTCAGCTAAGACGACGTGATGACTACAATTTGTGTTTTTTATTGTTTTACCGAATGTATATGGTTAATTTTAGCAACAGCAAGCATTTCTTTTCTTTTTTTCAGACTTTAAATGTGAAGGAATAGTGCTACTTCAGTTTAAAAAACAGCTTTAGTGCTCTGCATTCTGATCGACGATATATTTGGCAATAAGACACCAGCCTCAACGACGACTTGACTCTAAAAAGTCTGTGCTTGGACAAGATGAGTCAAGATAAAGCTTGTGTAACTATATAAAAATTAAATAAAAATTAAAACTATAGCCAGAATCAAGTGGACTCTTTTGTAACAATATGAAAATGAAAGAACATTAGTCATAATACTACAGCGAAAAACACCTGTTAGCACATTTTTTAATATCCTTCAGTTAAAAAACTGGGTATTCTACAATTTTCTATTGCATCTATCGTTCCTCCAAATACACATGGCAATATCATGACACACAAACTGTTTGGCGAACTAGTATAGTAAATTAATTGCTCTTATTCCGCATTTCTCTTTCTGGAAGTGGTGGAGACACAGACAGATCAGGCTGTGGAACAAAATAATCGTGGCCCGTGTCATATTCACTTTCCTGACTAGTCCCTACGGTTTGGTTTGGTATTTCTTTATTAGAGCTTAAACGAGATATCCGAACTTTGTGCATCGAGTCAGTGGTCGAAATGTAAGGGTTGTCTGTTTCACCTTTTACTTTGGATAATGATGTGTATGTTTCTTCCTTTTGTCGTTGGACATTGGACAAACCATCATACCCACGAAAACTCGACTGGGAACTCACTTCTGCGTCATCTAACTTTCCTTCCCGGCCTAAATTCATTCTAACATATCGAATCTATAAGGCAAGAAACTGTGATCAATTGTGTTACTATTACATTACTCACAGGTCTTGTCATGACCTTTAAAATACTTATATTAAGAATATCTCATATTTTCAAAGTAATTTTATGGTAATGAGAAAATGTGTCTCTATAAAACCAATGGGAATCCCTTAGAAAGTTGTCATTCTAATACCATCGAAAGCATTTGGTTTGTTAGAACAGTCGTTGAAGACTTGTACTGCGATAAAGTTCACACTTAATTACTTAGTTCATACGCAGTTCAGCTATGATACAAATCGTTCGGGTCTTAGCACGAAGAACACTTTTATTTAAAAAAAAACTATCGTATGATGTTTTTTTTTTTTGGTACCAGGAATATCTACCCAAATATTTACAAGAATACAAAAAAAGCATTTGGATATGCGCAAGAAAAAGGAAGTCACACGCGTTTACTCATACTTGAAACTTGATCACAGTTTATTCGCATATTTAACGTTCAACCATCTCAATTTAAAACGATTTTGATGTGAAGTATCCGTCTTAAATGCTTATTGAAAAAAAGTGTATCGTTTTTTCTTTATGGGTGTTACAAGCAAACATAATTTGTTACCTCCTTGTCTTCAATAAAATCGTAATCGGCAGAAGGTCTGTGTTCCATGTGATAGGCGGGATTGTCCTCTTCTTTTGATTCGGGGGGTCTAAAAACATATGTCTTTGTAATATCTATAAATCATTTACTGTAATATGCAAAATTAATTTTCTCAATTTAACAAAGTACATGTTAGTTTCAGCAAAGTGTCACTATCGTATGCATATTGTCCGGAGGCATACTGTAAATGTATATTTTAATTGTGATGTATATGAATGTTAAACTACAGACACTTCGAACATGGATGGTTCCGACCATTTTTTCTTTTTCCCTCGACAACCAAATCTGATTTAAAAATCTCCCTTTAGACAGCTACTACGGTGTGACGTATTATTGCAACTCCCGATTTTTGAAATCAAGAAATATGTGCCAAAATCAGGTGTTGCATTACCCGTCGCTCAAAGACACCAACATACATACATGTATCCGCAACCTCTTGGCCTACAACACGTACAAAAAAAATCCTTCCAAACATCATTAATTTGAAACATAAAGTTCAACGACAAGATATTTTTATAAATTCTTTATTTTCTCTAAATAACAAAATACCTGTTATTTCTGCTACATTTATGACGACGGACAAAGTAAGCAAGCAAGAGGGATGCTATAATTGTAACAATTACTGCGCCCAACACCCCTCCGACAATAACCGCTTCGTTACTTCCGGTGTCGATTTCTCGTGAAAAGTCAGTATAATCATTCCACGTGGTCCATTGTGACCAGTCATAGTCCCCAGAATCTGCAATGATTCAACGTCCATTCCGTCACCAAGTCACGGCTAAGGCTTCTGCATCAGGCTTACGTACATTCCGTCACCAAATCACAGCTAAGGCTTCTGCATCAGGCTTATATTGTTTATGTAGTTCATGTTATTTAGCGTATTAAAGATTTGTTTTGACGTTAGAGAAAAATGTCACGAACTAAAAAAGATCCGTTCTCATGACCAAATTTGTAATTTCATAATGTAATGCCAGGAAGTCAGTTCTTATGAATATGTTCATGATTGATGGTTTTCAGCGTGAACTAAGGTCAGCATTTGTTATCAATTTGAATTTTGAACGATTACAATTTTCTAGGCAAAAGTCTATTCTAATGTACCTACCCTCAGAGCATGACTCATCATAAACATATTTGTCCATAACCATTTGAACAGAATGATTGAAATTTGAAAACAAATCGCCTTCGTACTTCGTGCAAATTGGTCTAAGGCTTTCGAAACAGTTTGGAAAATGCGCCACATACCTGAAATATGCATTACAGGAATCTGTAGAAACAATTATTGTAATAATTCTTTTTCGTTGACATGAATTTCATATCATCTGCAATAGTACTTATCTACTTTCTCATATTAAAAGTATTCCAGTAAAAGTAAAATCTACTAATAGTTATGTTTTTTTTTTTGTCAAGGAAGTCTATTTATACACTGAACTTGACTTAGAGATCGTCCGCAACCAAATTACGTACCAGGTAGACATTTCAACATATGACTACCAAAATAACACTCCGCGGGTTATTCTTTCAAAGTTTGCATTAAGATATCGCTCCGCCGCCGATCTTACGCCACCTCAAATATGTGATGTTTACTTTACACACGACATGGGCGTGTAACGATATTAAGGACATTTAATATGTGTAGAACTGCAAGATTTCAATGATTATATAATATTAACTATTCAAATTTTGACGCAAGGAGCTGGACTATTTTGTCAAATTGACCCGAACATTCGCAGGAAGGAAGGCTCAATTGAGAATTGCTAATCTATTTCTCTCGATCTGACCCTTTTAATGAAGATGTCGGGAGCTTCTAATGACGGATTTTCGGAGCTGCAATGTACACTTTTTGTGTGGTAAGTATAGATTACAGGGGAGGGTCATGGGGTCGGCACCCCTCCTTTTTATTGGAAAATTTCATGTGTGATTAACTTGATCCCAGGAATTTAATTTCTGTACATAAAATGCAAGCATTGTGTACATATATGTTAATTACCACATGTACATGTACATGAAAAATATAAAATGGTAAACACACATGTACATGTATATACATGTAGCAAACAAAGAAGTATCTAAAATAGAAAATAGACAGAATTGTTTAATTATTATGATTTCAAAGCAGAGACATAAACAATGTCTCTGTTTCAATGGTTAGGATGAAAGAAGGTGATGTGGCATATTCATCACATTCAGTAGGTAATCTTGAACTATCAAAAAGGAGGGGTATCCAGTGAAATAAAGTAAGCCATGACATTACACATACTCTTGCACATGTACATGTTCCTAAAATCCAACCTTCCACACCGACCATAGACCTTTATCGCATACCCTATATCACGCCCACAGCCATATATCGCATACCCTATATCACAACCCTAGACCTACATCACATACTGTATATCACACTCCTAGACATATCTCATACTGTACATCACACCCCTAGACCTATATTGCATACCGTATATCACACCCCTAGACCTATATTGCATTCTATATCACACCCATAGACCTTTATTGCCTTCTGTATATCACACCCCTTGACTTATATCGCACACCCCATGACCTATATCGCATACTGTATATCACACCCCTAAACCCATTTCAAGTACCCTATATATCACACCTACAGACGTATATTTGCTTACTTTATATCACACGCCTAGACCTATATCACATACAATATACATGTATCACACCCATGGACCTATATCGCATTCTCTTAATCATACCCACAGACCTATATGGGATACCCTATATCACACCGCTACACATATTGCATATCATATATCACACCTATATGCACAGAACACAATAACACAATTGAAGTACATTTTGTATAGATAAAATATAAGAAAGAATGAATAGTAATAAAATATACATGTGAATTATATCCATGTAAGTCATGACTGATTATTTTAGTTCTTTTTTAGTACATTGTCAAGATATACCAGGTATCTTTATTTAGAATGCAGATCATAAAGTAAGAAATAAGATTTCCATGACACAAGAAAGACACAGTTATGTTAGAAATTCTGTGGCCATGAAAGTGCATTGAAAATTTGTTGGATATCAAGGCTACCAAAATTACACCTTTTTAAGAGATTTTCATGGACATTCTTACATGTACAATGTACTAGTTAAGTGTTGAAGGTATACATTATTTATTCATGCACTTTGTATGTACACAGTTATTTAAAATTTTCAAAACTGGTGATAGGTATACTGTTTTTATTGCTAATGTAGAACAGTATAGTCATATTTCTCAGCAAAATTTGCAGTTTACATTTGTATGTCTGAGAACAAGAAATTTACACTGAAAACTACAAAAATACATGTGCATGTACTCTAACTATGGTTACTGGCATATGTAGCACAGTATCAATTAAAGATTTCATACATGAAATTCTGATGTTTGTAATACAGTAATACATGTAATTCATCACTTCAAACCACTTTTTATGATTTATCTGGTTATGAGGGGAAGTTGTTTTAACAATGATGGTGAAAAGTAATCTGTTCTACTCTTACTTACATGTCTGTTACCTGTTATTAATAGTTATTGAAACAAAGATGTGCTCATGAAATACACTGTACATTTTTATAAAGTTTTTTTTTTATGTTATTTCAGATAAATTTGAATTATTTTAGAGAAAGAAATGTTTATTTTTTCTTAATTATTACAGCTGATAGAGATATTTAACGAATAAAATCTAAAAACACTGAAATATACCGGTAGTAGATATATACTATATTAACATTTTTTAATGTAGGTCAAAAACTATGAATAATGTCAGAAATATTGTTAGCAAATTTTCAATCGACCAGTATTGATCACTGTGGTAATATTGACCAGGTGGTTTAAAAACCAGTAAAAATCTGGTACTGTTATAACCACCCAACCTTTGTTTTTGCTTGATTTGCACGAAATTATATGTACATGTAACAATATTTCCTAACAATAGGAGGTTTCTCCATATCATATGGTTAAAATACATGTATATTTTCATGAATTTACATTGTAACATTTTACATATATCAGACACTGTTATGATTTTTTTCCTTGATTTCTTTTCAGTGGTTATCACTTAGAAGTTTCACTAGATGAAGTGAGAAGAAAGCAAAAATAAAATAGACCATTTCTGTGCTGGGACACTATTTAAGCATGAAACAAAGTTCATGATTCTCAAGTGCTGGTACATGTATGTGTAGCATGAAGCAGCTGTATATGTCAACATCTCTTAATAAAAATACTATAAAAACATGAAGCCTGATTTCTTAGCACCTATGTATTTGCAAAGCATAAGAGTTACTTGAATTGTAATCTTATACATATTTGTTGAACAATCATGCAGAAAAAAGTGAAAGAAATGCACATACATTATTGAAGGCTGACAGGTATAAAACACTCAGCAAAGAGTGATTCATCATCAAAAAGTGGTACTCATGGGGTATGGATTCACTGGTTACTTTTTTGTTTTGGAGTGAAAAAAAAAGATGAATTTATACTCAAAGTGCATGTGTGATTGATACATCATATTCTCTGTATTCATCACATCTCTATACCATTGACTTTCCAATTTAATTGGAATCTTAAATAGCTCAAATCTATGCGCTACAAAGTTGTTTTTAGTTTAATGATCTTTAAACTGCATAGTAATCTTTACAACAAGAGTTTTTATCCTTGTTTGAACTGAAAAATTCCTAGAGAAAGGTAATCATTTATTATACATACCATAGCCTAATCTAGACAACAATGACAAGGACAAATTTTAGTTTTAATTTATTTAAAAAATACTACATCATAAGCAAAGAAAAGTTTTTTGCTCATTTCTCCCTTGAGATTAGGCCTTTGTTCAACCTCCTCCAGTCTGCAGGATTCATTTCTATTTTATGCATCTCCAAACCGAAATTTCAAGGTGTAGGTCCATTCTTACTTTGAAAATTCATCGAATATTGATAGTCTGTGATTCTCAGTGGAATTCATATTTTGTAAGAAATGCTGATTTAAGTATTAGGAAATTTGAGGACATCAACGTATGTGTACAGCCGGGAATACCAAAAGCAATAATACAAAAGAAGATCCAAAAATATATATTAATAAACGGACTATATAAATATACACTGCGTTAAAACAAACGATAATTCATTAAAATTACTAAGTTTTGATTGGTTTATTTAGCTTACAATTTGGTTACACGAATATTTTTGATTACTTTAAGGTCTTCCTTTACTCAGTGCCTCAGCGCTTTGATCTTTTCATTCTCAATAAAATTACACATTTTTTTTAGCAAAGCAAGACATTTATGTTAAAAACTAAATTTACATACAACTTTTTGGTGACTGTGATGTATTGAATATACCACCAAACAAAACTAACATTATCTTCACATCATAAGCCAATGTATCAGGTTGTCTAGACTTGTTACAAGTCCGTCTCTTTAAGTTTTAGAATAAATGAAAAACAAAATGTTGATTGCATGCAGCCCTTTATTAGTAAATATACTAATTGTTGCTGGAGAGTTAATGGTGGTTTTATGAGAGAGGTGTGTAACACAAATTTTCTGTGTCACATATAAAAAAGAGCGACTTGTAGAAAGTCTATGGATTGCCTCCTAATCCATATTTATGTACATTAATAAGCTCTTCTTAGATCCAATATTTCTATATACATGAACATTGATGACTTTTATGTAAAAAGGATAAAGAAACCAAGTTTGATACGGATTTAAGTTTATTTGGGCCACTGTTTGTATTTTTAATATTCAAATTGTCGACTTTAATTGAAAGTTCGAATCATATCGACTTTAATTGAAAGTTGGAATCACATCGACTTTGATTGGTTCTAAGAAAGTGTATTTATAATATATTTTCCAGAGTTTCATTTTTTTCCCAATCCCATGCACGGTGAGTTCCGTTTCTTTCACTATAAAGTCTATTCTCCTAGATGAAAGCTAGTGAAATTAGTTATCAAGACAGTACAGAAGATATATTTGTTCACTTCTTCTTTCCTTACTACTTAATAAGTCGTTAATCAGTGGGTATCACGCTGTCGTTTAAAATCTTAGTATATATACTGAAATAAAACTTTGCCCTCAGAGGCAGTGTGAGAAAAAGATGTGTGCTCTTAACAGAAAATAGTCAAAATTGAAGTCAGTTTATTGAATGACAGAAGCTCTAGATTACATTTACTGAAAAAAAAAAAATGTCATTTGAA
Source organism: Perna viridis (assembly GCA_037379345.1). Classification (NCBI taxonomy): domain Eukaryota; kingdom Metazoa; phylum Mollusca; class Bivalvia; order Mytilida; family Mytilidae; genus Perna; species Perna viridis. The sequence goes on along the minus strand of CM074511.1, from coordinate 4,823,113 downwards.
TTGTTTTTAATTCAATTTTATCACATTTTACAATTTTAGGACGACTTGATGATTTGTGGCAATTTTTTTCATTCACAAATTACCAAACTATGTCTAAAAAATTAGATTTTCGAGTCTTCCTAATAAATAGAGAAGTAATCAGATATATTGCAAGTAGTAAAAGCGCTAAATGTCAGTATCGCTTGATAAATAAATTCATTGACATTGAACTCAATAATTCAATAGTCAATAATTCCAACATTAAAATCGACAATTCCTACATTTAAGTAGGAATTTGGAACTTTCAAATTGATAATTCCGATTTTGAAGTCGACAATTCCAACTTTAAAGTAGAAAATTCACACTTTAAAGTAAAAATTTCTACGTCAAAGTCGATAGTTTCAACCTTTAAAAGTCGATTACTCATACTTAGAAAAAATAAAAATACAAATAGTGCCCCTAATACGATCCCGTAGTTTGGTGATTAATCGGGAAAATTGCTCCTTCACTGATTAGTGGTTTGAATCATTTCTACACTTGAGATGATAAAATTTTCTACATGCCAGATTCAGGGAGCATGTTAAATTTATAATTTAACCGTAGAGAGTGGAGCAATATTCATATTTTAAATCAGGAATAAGAAGAATAAGACTTGGTTTCTCCCATCAGTTTGTAGAAAATTCAAAATGTGAAAGGGCACAGAATGCTCGATGCTTCAAAATTCATCTGCGTTCTTAATCACAGGGTTATAATTGGTGAAAAATGAATATTATTTTAAAGGAAGAAATATATGACTATACTTACGCACATAAACTTGCATCTTCCTGATAGTAATCAACATCATTTAACAGCTCTGGGAAATGCGACAAATCTAAACATTCATAAACGTCTAAACAACAAATAGACGACGTCGTCGAACCATCTGTAGGATGAAATGTACAGTTCCAGTGAGTCTGAGAGTCTAAACTGACCACCACCATATAAAGGTTTAACATTTTAATTACAAATATTATAACACTATGCAAGTCGCAATGTTACTTATATGGTCTGTTCAGGGAAAGCAAATTAGACAACATAGTCATCAAGTATGGTGGACGTATTTTCTAACGGACGGTCGGCATTGTTATGGGAATAAATTATGCTCCGCTACTCGCTGACTTATTCTTTCACTCTTATGAAGCTGACTTCATAACTGGTCTTACCCAAGAAGAAGGAACATCGTTTTGCCAAATCATTTGATCCCAGTTTCCGAAATATTAATAAATATAGTTATGTCATTAAATGAATCAAAATTCGGGGTTTCTATACAACACATCGACTCCCAAGGGATCTGAGATAAAGGATATTACAGACAGTAAGAAGTCAGCCTCATATCTTGGCATACGCTTCGAGATAGATGGAAAAGGAAATCTTGTGACTAAACTATATGACAAACGCGGCGACTTCTCGTTTCGCATCACAAACTCTCCTTTCATTTGTGGCAACATTCCTTCAGCACCTGCATATGGAGTTATCATAACACAGCTCATACCTTATGTCAGAGCTTGCCAACACTACGCACACGCTAGACTTCTTACAATTAATCTCTTGAAAAAAGAGGAAAACTCTTTTTTGCAGTTCATAACTTCCATTTAAAAAAATCAAAATTACAATCGGAGCATATACATTACCGTAAGTAGAAAATAAATTTTAGTGTGCGTTTCAAGTTTTAGTTCATTATACTTTTTTCCAAATGCTGTTTTCAACCACAGTAATTACATTCGTATCCACTATTAAAACTTCTAAGTTCCTCCCATGAACACTTATAACGCAGAAAAATGAAAACTGCCAAGACTACGTGTATGAAAACGAAACAGTGGTATTCCCCGATGATTTTTTTCTATCAAAATTCATTAAGACTGTATTGTTTTATCTTACCATTAAAAAAGAACGCACATCCGATATCAGAATCCGATAACGATTCAAGAGCTTCAATCAATGTCTGGTTCTCAGTCATATTAAGGAACCTGAAATGTAATAGCGGCAGTCAACATATACTAATAAGTATTCCGATAGTTAGATGAAGGAATCCAAGTACCTAGAGATAATCTTGTTATCCGAGAAACTAACCAAGAAACAGGTACTCCGAGAAACTAGCCAAGAAGCATGTACTCCGAGAAACTAGCCAAGAATCTGGTATTAAAAGCATCTAAACAAAAACACGTATTTCAAATATCTAGACAGTAAATATGTACTCGTCTGAACTGTCATTAAACGATACCCTTAAAAGCTTTATGTATAATGACCGTCCAATGAGGACTTATTTCACCAAACCGTATAAACCCGACCAATAATGTACTCGCTAATTATATAAAAACACTTAACATCCCCAAGCTATTTGTTCTTCAATATTGAAAATTGTCAACCAAATATTATTTGTTTTTGAGATTTCATCAGGTGTCTTTTTCAGTTAGCTGAAGATAATTTTATTGAGATATAATGGACGAGAAACACGTTTTCGTTGACCCATGACCAGATTTATGTCTAACAAACACAGCGACACACTGTGGAAAAGGACGTAAGAACAACTCTTTAAAGTTAAACTAGTTTATAACATAATGTTAGAAGATATTTTATACAAAGTGATAAATAAAATACATTCATGTATGAAAGTTAAGGTAAACAGTCTAAACTCTCATCAACACCATGGTCCTCGTCTTTCTCCAATACAAAGTAGGTATGATACTCTTCTTTCGACGGTTTATCTTTCTGCTGGACGGTAGCGATCTCATCAATTGATAAGTATTCTCCATCTGTCTTCAATTTGGCGTAGGATTGTCCGTTTTCGTCCGTTTGTAATTCCAGATAACCAAAATTTGTCAGTCCTAATTCAGTCGGTTTCTTATCACTTCCGCCAGGTAGACTTGAAGTGGGCGATAGATAATAGTGGTTTTCAGATCTTGGTTTCGGAGCACTAGGAACTTCAGGAGGTGAGCTGGACTTCGAATATTTCAATGGCGCTGGTGAACCAACCATCTATGAAAGAGACAAAAAGAAAATTGTGAAATGAAGACAAAAATAATGTTGCTAAAACATTCAAAATAATTTTGCATGCACTAGTTTTAGACTATAATGAGTAATATAATACAGCCATATGTACTATGGAAATTTCACACTTCTGAGACGCTCGACTGACTTAAGGTTACATTGTAGCAGTTCAATAATCATTTTTCAGACTTCTTTCTGCAAACCACATATATTTTTGTAAATGAAGTTTACTTCGCTGGACGAGTTTCCCTCTATTGCATGTATGCATGATAAAGAGTAAAAAATAAGATTTGTGCTTTTTAAAAATGCCCAATTTGACATTTACCCTTTTTTTTCTTTAAGTATAGATGTAAAGTAAAACTTATTATTCTATCATTATACATTACATTTCAATATTCATTTACAACCTTGTTATTCGGTGAATAGAACTGTAACAACTTTAGAATAATGGTACATGTATATATGATCTGAATTTAGAATAAATGCATCCTTTGTTATGAATCAAGTTTTGGCGATGAATTATTTTAATTTAACCCAGTCCCAAGTATAATGTCGCTTTCATAAATCCACGAAATTTGTTCACAATTGGTACGCACTTTTAGTTTTCGATATATTTTTTCGAACGCAAATAAGTTATCGGTATTTGGCCAATCGGGAAACAGAATTGCGATCAGGTGACTTGCATTTCCATTAAAGAGCGTTTATAAGATCGAAAGGTAAAAAGCGAAACTATACCAACTGCGTCGGAAAAATTGGGAGCACAGTACACTATTATACAGTTAACGAATGATATCTTAACTATGAATATTCATTTGACATTTCCCCAGATAAATAAACGCACCTGGTTTTCATCGATTTCTTCATACACACTGGACTTGCGTCTCAAGTGTTTGACTGATTTATATCTAGGGGACTGATTGGGACCATCATTTGTTTCCTGGTTGTCTATTCTTCTCTTCCTAGAATCATGAACACCAAAAAGGATTGAATTTACATATGTAGTACTATTCAAATTTTTCGAACTTTTCGAAATGGAATGACTATTTACCTATTTTTTCATACTTTTGAGAAAACGTGATGTGTATGTAACAATTAATGAGTTTTGATAAAATTCTAAGAACATAAATTACACGCAGACATTATATTTATGAAAAAATTAAGTGTCACAAATTTCAAAATACTTAAAACACTGAGACATAATTCCCTGTATTACACATGGTAGAACCTTGGCTTCCCATTTCAATGGCTCTGGCATACAATTAATGCTTAGATTCAGATCTTCCTATATATTTGAATCTAATGGCACTAATTTAAGGTTACACTTTGAAACACGTGTACGGCATATCGACATACATAATTATATAATTAAAATGCAGCAATCACACGATTTTTTGGACTATAAGACTTGGAAACCAACAAACCTCTTTCCGCACTTTCTCCTGCAGAATATTATGACGAGCATTAGTATCACTATAAGAAATAATCCAGCGAATGCACCACCTATAAAGGGAAGTAAAGAACTTGGGATGGGACCCCATCCAGTGGTTCCTAGACTGGAGGTAGAATTTGTGGTTTTTCTGACTGATGGCGTGGTAAAAATTCCAGGATCTATCAAGGAAAAACTATCGTTTTTAATAGTAATTAACGATCTATCTGTCATTCAATCTATATACATGTATAGGGTAATAATATCATACTGTTGCTTTTTTCTGGTTTAGGTAAAATTTGTATGGTCAATCTATATACATGTATAGGGTAATAATATCATACTGTTGCTTTTTGCTGGTTTAGGTAAAATTTGTATTTTGGATCTCATTTCTTTGACTTGTTTCATCATGTTTATCGTCAGGTTTTATTTACCATGAACTACGAAAGCACCTGTATTTAAAATTTTCACTGATGTATGACATTAAATCTGTGTAGGTGTACATACCAGGCGGACAAATGCTTCGGTAAAACTGTCTGGCTTTGGTCATTTGGGGTTTTACTCTTCTATCAAGGAGGTTAGCAACTACTTGACAATTTTGTCGTGCTAGTATCCTTCTTGTACAAGTAAACGCATCATTCAAGTCGCTGTAATAACAGTTCATAATGTTTAAACAAAAATATTGCATTACTGTATTGAAAAAATATCATGTTATATAGAGCTTGGTATATGTACATACATTGGATGTCTAGATTCCTTTAAAAAAACTTGATTTGATATTTATGCATAGATTTTTTTCTGGAACTCCTTGGTTATTTTTTTCTAAATATGTATTGTCTGTGACATCAGCAATATATATACCAGGCACTTTCAACATCATCCTTCACCAGATCTATAAAAATAACGCATCTCCGACTATCTATAATTCTAGACAAGGATGGCGACTTAAATCAGGTATGATAATCATCGTATTTTGTAATGACTGCTATTTTAGGTCAATACATAGTGTAATGATTTTCTTGACTATGTATCCTCACACAGTAGTTTCTATTTATTAATTTAGTATTTACTCACTAGCAAAGGTGTGTTCTTTCATTTTGACTGTACTGGTGCCGTCCTCTATGAAATATAGATTCATCTACATGGATGGGTAGGCCGTCGAAACAGTCAAGTGTTCTCATGCAACAGTTTAAACCTATTCTTCTGTTGCCAAAATCTAAAATAAAGTTCACATATCAATCTTCTGAGTGTCAAAGTGGACTGAACAGTTTTTAGATATTCTGCAGTATTGGTCAAAATAGACAGAATAAAATGAAAGAAAATGATTTTTTTTGTGATAGAAAATGTCATTCTTTTTATCGAATAAAATACTTACTGAGGCTAAAAGTCCCACAGAAATTAATACGATCTCTTCGTCTTTTCGTGGCACTTGCCCTTTGTGAAGGGAACATGATGGTATCTATATTTAGACCAGATCCCGGTGTCATCCCGACTTTAAAATCTACATTTTCGTCCTGTGATGTCAGAACTTCAAGTTCATCTTGTGTTAAAATAATGTCTTCCTCTCCATTCCTATCATTGCCTACTTCGGCATTGTTGTTGGTAAATGACGGATCTGTATTTTCTATTGTCACAGTAACCGTTTCTTCTGAACTGAATAGACCAGTTGTTGTTACAGCTGTTGGTTTGGTATTTGTAAATTCTGTATCCTTTGTTGAAATACTGGTTCTGACGTGTTTAGTGGAACTAGCTGTTTTGGTAGTTTCCGGTTCAAAACTTTTAGCGTTGCTAGTCGTTGGTGTAGGAATCGTTGGAGTAACCCATGTCGAGTTGATATTGCTTTCAATTTCACTGACAGTAGTTCTAGCTATATCATCGTTACCATTTTTGTTCTTAATTTTCCTCGCTTTATCACTGTTTCGTGCCATGATTAACGCTAGTTGTCTTCTCTTGACTTCTGGTATATTCACGAGAGAACCCAAACCAAAATGTGAGTTTTCAATTTCCGAAAAAGGCACGAAAGAATTAAAGACCGGTGAACTATTAAAACTAAAATCCCTCCTGGAAGCTGTCAATCTTTCCAGAAAAGTCTTCCTGAAATTGTTCCCGCCATTCTGTTTCTTACTGTACTGTTTACGATTATTTCTCAAATTTAGGACATTAGAAATAGTTTCGGCGTGAATATCTGTGTAACTTGCACCCGTGTGATCATTAACTGAGGTATTACGAATGGTTGTCAATCGTGATTGATCCGACATGTTTTTCCAACTTCCGCACAGGTCGTCGAAGTTCTTACTACCTTGTTTTTGTAAGTATACGCAAGATGACAAAAATCTGTCTGGGTTCATTAGTTATCCACGAACTTTCATTATCCATGTTTCGTCCACAACAAGAAATACAAAAAATTATATTGAAAAAAGGTTCAATAACGAAAAAGTCCAATGTGTATTGTCAGATATGTCGAATACCTTGTCAATAATCCATCATGACGACTCGCCTCATTGATTTTGTTATTTATATATACAGAACTATACTAGAAACAGCAAGTATCAGACACTCATAATGTTCTTAAATATGACGGTTTCTAGATAAAGTTTGTTTTCTCAGAATATTGTGAAACGAGATGATTAGAAAAACATACTCTGTAAAAAAAACAAGAGAATTTTGTGACCTAGTTTCTCGTAAAAAATCATGACGGATATGACGTATTGAATTATGCATTATAGAATGGCAATAAAAATGTACATAAGTAATTGAATGGATACGACTAGTGATCATGACATCACTAACAATGGGAAACCAATTCACTTATATTATATTTTAAGTTTCGAAAACTGTATGGGTGTTTGCTGGTTGTTTCCCCTACTCAGTCGCCATAGAATACAAAACAGATGTCGCCCCGTTGCTCTAATCGACGTTGTATGTGCACTAACTAAAATGACTACAATACTAGTAATTTAGTAGTAAGTACTTTGATATGAAAATTATAAACAATATCCTGTCACACTAACGAGTTTTGTTGGAATAAAAACCATAATTAAGACTATTCATTAGCAATTATTAGATTGAAGTTTTGTCCTGACTAATGTATTAAAAAAGTGACGGATTTTTAGAACGGGTGCACATTAAGTTTTAATGAAGCCATCGGGATGATCTAAAAATCATCGCCCTAGAACGAGAAAAGTATCGACAGACAGGAGAGTGCTCATGGGTATAAATATGTCTTTTTTCCGTTGCTGCTGTTAAGTTGCGTGCCGGACCTTAAAGCTCCGTTCAGCCACGATGGATATAGATAAAGGCAATTTCTGATTTTGTTGCCAGAAATCCAAGATAATTTTTTTTAATTTGGATTTATCATTGTATTTTCTTATTTGCATGGGATTTCTATTTTTATTTCTGCATGTTTTCGCCCTGTTTTTTTTTTTTGGAACTTGTCATTACCTTTGTAACCCGTTGTTACCCAGTACGTAGTTTAATCAGTAGGTTTGCTCTGATAGAATGTATTTAGTTTGTTTTTGTTTCCTCCTTACATTATTTATTACACCTTTATCATTTCTTTTTATCATTATTTTTTAATGATGATTTTTACTATTTTTAACATTTGGAAATTCTACTGAAATGTCTTACGATCATTGGAGTATGACAGCAGATGGTGTTAAATAAATGTTTGCTAGAGGTGTCCATGCATTTGTCCTTCCGTTTGAAAACGAAATAAAGAAATAGATAGTCGGTTGGATAAGATAGTTCCACGGCATTACATGTATCATTTAGTATTTCGAACGATTATTTACTAAAAGATATAAAGTTTGTGTATCCAGCTCATTTTAAAAATCAGAGTTATCAAGACTTGATACGTTAGACAATCTACATATGTAATTGAAATCACCTGACGCTATATCTGTTAGTAACTCGAATGTCCTTTATATTTAGAAACTAGGTTGACTCTCTTTGCAAATCTGATTGATGAAGAAAAATATTCAGAAATCTTACTATTTGGATAACAATGATAGAACTAAAAATATTTGAAAATGCGCGACTGTTTATCAAACATTCAAAAGCATCTTAGTCAGCGTCTGTAGTCTTCCCTTTTCATTTTCAACCACAAATTTCTGTTATATGTTGCATACTGATACAACCCGACCTATTTTATCTTATTTGTGTAAATAGAAAGATGCAGCATGTATAATTTTATGTGTATGCTTTTTTTCTGTTATCCATATATGTATATTTTCAAGGAAAGATCTGGTGATAAAGTTGAAAAAACTCTTATCAATGTTATTTCAACCAAACAAATTGAAGTCTCATTTTTGTCTGTGTGATTCGTTTTCTTAAAAGTTTCTATGTCTTTTCATTGAATATGTTCCCAACAGATTTCATTTTGTCACTGTCTGATAGAGTATATGTACTACATGCACAACACAGGGAAGCTGGTCGGACCATCCATGCCCAAGTGCTTGTTGTTTATCATCAAGACAAGAATAACACAGTTTGTCCAATATTAGTATAGTGGACTAGAGTCACGTCCGATTAAATTTACTAATTTATGTGTGTTTCGTGTGTGTGTGTTTTATATATTATCATCATATTTTCTTTTTGTATCTTACAATCCATTTGCATTTATTTTCGAAAACGCTGAGCATTGAATCGTGTTATTAGATGTAAAAATTATTTCATTGCAATAAGACATTGAATAGATAAAGCACTTCGGAAATATTTATTAAAAAAAACCAAGCGATTCGATAAAAGTATTAAGCCGTAATAATATTTGAAAACAAAAGAATATTTTATAAATTATATAAACCGTGTAAAAAAGTGTGAATGTTGTGATATAGGAAGTTTCTCCACATCTTAAATAGTCCCTGTAGCACATGCTTTTATCACAGAGTCTTTCTTACTTATCACAGGAGAACATTGTTATGTTTTAACTACATAACAACAAGGTTTATTCATTTTCTTTCTCTAGAACGAAATACGTGTGTCGTTGATCAGGTTTCTTATCTTTGCTCGGGGAACTCTGAATCTGGTCTGGGCTTACATATTCGTCTTCCGGTTCCGGTTCAAGTTTAGCGTATGATTGCGCACTGTCCCCAGACTCCGATTTAAGTTCAATATATCCATGTGTAAACAAATTATTCTCATTTGGGATAACGTCTGGTTTTAGACAATCCTCTTGGATAATGGATTGTGGCGAAAGATACCCATGATTGTCCAACTCAACCTGTCGGATGGTTGGCGCACTCGGATATTTTCTGGAGCCTTTGCAATCACTTGTTTGTGATAGATTAACTATATCAGTGGAGCATGAATGTCCATCCAATGCATAACTAACGGAGGATATCATCTGAAAAAATCAACAAAGAATAAAAACCAAATGAAATTTTATTTTGACAATGCAATAAAAGAAAATACTTCTAGAGGCCAAAACAAATGAAGGTATTAAAAGTTTCCAGCTCACTTCTGTTTTATAACATTTTAACTTCGTTATTTAGATTTTTTTAAACAATAAGTGTTGACAAGCCAATATCAAAGGAGATTTTGAATTTATAAAGCAGGACCACCCGAACTTTGGCGCTGTATATCCTAAAAAAATTAGCTCAAGCCACCTGATTTGTATGTCCTAATATATTTGTTATACAATAAACGTAGCTGTAGGGTAATGTGGAAGTAATTTTCCCCCCAAAAAATCATACAGAAAGTGTGATCAACCTAAAATTTATGTGGTAAACTAATCTATCGTACAGGGAAATCATGTTCATTCTTTATGAGATCGGGTACTTACACTTTTTTCGTCTATTTCCGCATAAACCTCTGATTTTCTCCTTTCATATGTAACAGTTTTATACCGTGAAGACTGAGTGGATTCTCTACCAGGGTCATTTCTTTGCTCCTTATTTCTTTTCCTAAAAATCAAAATTTGTAGAATACAAAAAAGGATCGTTTCATTAATCATGAATGTACGATATACATAGAGTGGGTTTTGATTGGTATTGTAATTGAAGTTGTTTCCGGATGTTTGATATTGATTTAGAATTTGTTTCCAGGGTATATCCTTTGAATAATATTTACGTTTGAATCCCCCACGAAACAAAAGCCGACAATACCAATCGCTGGCAACATACACTTCTACAACTCGTAGAGGAGCTATTTACATAAAAAAAAACATCGTTTGAAAAGAAATCAAACATTTTTTTTCAAAAATGTTTGCAATTTATCAAAAGTGTATGTCATATAAAGTAAAAGTAATGGAATATTTCAGCCAATTTCATTGCTAAATTAAGCCTCGATAAAAATTTGATATCAAGCAATTCTATAACATATATATAAACGGTTTCTGTTTTACCTTATCAACCCAAACAATAATATATCTTCTATTACACTCCACCTTGATGCAGTCCGATCAGTTTCCTATTTCTTACCTTTTCTTCGTGCTCTTTCTACAGTAGAGAGCTATCAAAACAATCACAATCAGACCGAAAACTCCCATCACTGCCCCTCCGATAAACGGAGCAAAGTTACTGGAATTACTATGATAATGCTCAGATCCATTTCCTTGGCCTGTAGGTGGCGATGGTGCAAGTGTTGGTGACTTAGGACCTAGAGTTGGTGATATTGGTGAACCTATAACAAGACAAAATATTTATTTTTGAAAGAAGTGCTTTTAAAATGGATTTTTCAATCATTTAAATTACCCTTCATATAGTTTTCTTTAAAATTCATTAGATTTCTCATGGAAACACTATTTTTTTTACTAAACTTCCTTCCAATAAGAGATATTAGCATAACCATTATAGCAATATCTTTGAGAATGATAGTTCTCGCCCTATGGTAAAATAACTAAACCTTGTCTATGTTTTTACCTCTGTTGCAATGGTTATAGTAAAACAATTTAACTTTGTCCATCTGAGGTTTGATTTTCTCATCCAGTATATCCGCTGCTTCTTTACAATGAGGTTTGATCTCAACTGTCTGCTTACATTTAATTGATTCATCAATATGGCTGAAATATGTAAAGAGGTCAAGTAAAAATGTTCTCAGAAACGATCAACTCGGCAAAAAAACTTATATATTCAAAATGTAAATGTCGATATGGGTTCCCGCAAAATAATTCCGACATCAGATCTATATAGACAGAACATTTATTTGGTAAAAACTTTCGAAGCCTGCAATCTAAATCTTCTGGTAAAGCCATTATTATCAATTTAGATCGAAGATCAGTATTGATATAGCAGTCACCAGAGCCTTTAGATTTGTAAAGCGTGTTAGTATCGGCAATTATCTTAAACTACCACAGGAAGATAGTTCCTTTGACATACTCCTTTAAAGTTCAAATGCAGATAGTAAAGTCCACTTTAAACGTTACACCAATAAACAAACCAAATAAACAATGTTTACTTTGAACTAAATATGCTGATTAATTTGATTGACCCAATTAAAAAAAAGTTTATCTCACTGTCGATATATTCAAGTTGCCCACAAATGCTTTGTTCTTAGACGTATAATAAACTATTTGGTGTTAAATGAAAATTTCACAAGGTTATAAATAGTCACCAATCATAGAAATAGACCTTTTTGTGCTAACGGTGTGGTAGTCGATGAACATGCGTAAAGCATGCTCAATATACACTTCCGCGAGGAAAATTCATTTGTTCTACCCAAGCCCTATCTCGCGGAAGTGTATATTGAGCATGCTCACCAACTTACCACAAAAGGGTCTATTGAAATATAAAGATGAATGATGAGTACCGGGACTGAGTACCAATCAGAAGAACTGTCTGCAGGCATGAGCAGATCCAATTTATTTACAAGGAGCAGTGGTTCAGATCAAGAAAATGATATAAAGAAAGGGCTCCAAGCTATTAAATGCCGCTCATTTTTTGTCATTTTAAAAACAGTAGTATAATCCCCGAAACTATCCTATTGTATCACCCACTGTATCGTGTATTTTGTTTTATGGTTAATTTACCCCTTCGTGGCATCGGAAGCCCTGAGGTGACAAATAGAAATAAAAACTTAGACGATGGCATAGGAATTTCGAAAATGCATTTCTCAGGAATAGTGTCAGTCTGTGATTTGGTAGTATTGCTTTTTTGTAATAATCATCATTATCTTTGTCCATTTCGTCATGTGTTATGAAAATAGAGCTGTAGGTATTCCAGAGCATTGTCTCACAAGGCACTCGTGAGACTTACGTACACTTGAATCGTTCACAATCTAATGGAACTTATATGCACTTAAGTCTTACGTAAGCTTGTGCATTGGTGTTCAGGGCCTTTAAAGTGCATGGCTAGTGTTTCCTGTACCAGACATAATTATTGGAATTTTAACTTACCTACAAACATGGCGCCTTTCTGGTTCATTGTATTCGTGTGTACCATGGTGGAAGACAGTTTCATCCAGGTTTTCAGGCAGATCATCGAAACAGTTCAGTGTCTTCTTACAACACTGAAAACTTTTCTTTATTTTACCGAAATCTAGAAAAAAAATAATATATTTATCAAAACCAATATATAAACAACATAAAAATTCCGACCAGTGAAAGAGAATTACAATGGCAAAAAAATCAACTCTCCTCATTTAATTTCTTGTAATATTTTAAGAGCTCCTACAATGGATACAACATACAGGCGACGCTAATGAGTACATCGTTTCTAACAGTTAAGCAGACAGAAAAAAATATCTATTAGCGAAACATACATATTACAGAAACACAGCAAGAATGATGAAAAAAGGCGCATTTTCACTTAAAACATCGTTACTTTTTATTAGTTTTTGAAACTCTGTACGATTGTAATAACGATAAGAACTGCTCTCTCTAAGATGGACTCGAGATTAATACCGGTTTTATAGTGAAGGTAGAAGACAGAAACAACAGTGAGGACAGCAGTAATTAATATAATTATGTATGCCAATTATATTCAAATAAAGAAAAGATCAAGGCGTGAAAAAATCTACTTTTATATAGTGATTAATCAAAATGTTTACACACAGTCATCACCTGTGTATAAAAAAAAGCCTCATAAAGTACACAAAATATATGTCTTGTCCAACAACCACCTCAAGGCACACGTAAACCTGTCAATATCACTGAATTTATTCTCAAATCATGATCACTAATTCCTTAATTGTAAACATGATGAATAATATATAATTAATTCATATTTTAAACTTAAGTCTTTGTCAGAGTCAGGCAAAATACATAAAATAAAAAAAAACAGAAACATACATGTCAAAACCCCACCAAACTTACAATACAATTCACTCAAGGAATTGGAATTTTCAATAGAATTTTAGAGTAATGAGGTTTTTGACAGAGTTATCTGCGATTGAAATGTCCATTTTCTATGCATTTCAATGAAATTAAATTTAAATTTACCAAAATGGTATGGAAAATATTTTCTTCTTTCCTCTATTCTGATGGTACAAATAGTCAAATGGTGTTTTTTTATTTTTTTCATACCAAGTTCCAACCACTTCCTCATTCTTTCAGAGACTAACACTTAGTTGTCTGAGAAACAATCAAACGTAAATAATCAAAAACTTAAATCTCATAAAGATATCGCACATATAGTGCTTCTTAGTTCAAAAACCTGAAGTAACTGCATGGGTTCAAAGACAAAAAACTGTTAGAGAATATAAAACAAAACTAAACTACCGGATTGACATTCTCCCACAAAATAAATTGTAATGTAGCTGAGACTGGAAGCAAGTCAGACCTAAGCCAGCAGGTACAATAACATCACGATGATGTTACAAAATAAAACAATTATCATTAGTCAACTAGTGTTTGATGATGCCGTATACATTACAGTGCGTTAAAGCTAAATGAACACTTGTAACATGACAATACAATAATTTGTAATTAAGGTTAGTGCATGAGCTTGAAGGAAAATCAATATTGCAGTCTAGTACCGGAAAGATAAGAAAATATGTAAAAAAAACACATCTATACTTAATAAATATTAACTTGATGAAGAAACTCACCGACGGAATTGCAAAACTTCCGTATATCCTTTTTTCTTAATTTATTATCAACACGATGGGATGGAAATATAAGTTTATCAAGGTCTAAAGAAGTAGGACCACTATCCCTGATTGAATCTGTTTCAACGGTTGGCGTCAACTCACTAGTGACTGTCTCAGTCTGGTTGTTGTTTGGAACTGGGTCAGGTGACACAGTGGTGGCAGAAACAGTTTGGCTTTTTGTATTCTGGTCAGGTGATATATTTGTTGGACTGTCGATTGTATGTTTTGTTGAAGTTTTTTGTTTCTCTGTTGATAATTTTGATGTAGGAACTGTTGCAATATCTGTTGTTTGTTTGGTTGGCACTGTTCGGATTCCTGCACCTTTTGTTACTGATCGATCTGTTTTGACATCTGTTGTCATTTGTGTGGTCATGCCTGTGGTTCTTTTTGTAAATGAATTCTGTGTTGATTGTTCTGTGTGTATTTCAATCTCCATGGTAACTGCTTTTTCTGTAGATACACTTGGCGTTGTATTTCCATTCGAACCTACGCCATTTTCAGAAGTTGTAACTTTTCCTTGGTCTACTGCCTCAGAAATAATTGCACTTTTCTGTGTAGTTGGTAACTTCTCCCCAATATGCTTTATTTTATCAATTTCATTCTTCATTGCATCTATGAATTTTCGGATTGCATCCGGTGAAACAACGGGGGGCTTCATGTTCGTTTTCTCAATACCTGGTTTACTGGAATAACTCATTCCATTCAAGTGTGGGAAATATGATATACACACAATTTACACTGTCTACAAAGTCAACTGAATTATCGTCTTAATAGAACAAACATTTCAACCGAAGTAACTATAACAAGAAAACAATAGGAAGACGTAATCCATTATTTATGAAACAGATCTGTAAGTATTTTGTGGTTATTTCGCCAAGTACCGAGTTAGCCAATCATTTTGACGAACATATTCATAGCACGATTTGATATCACATAAATGTTGTTCCTATTGTAAGAAGTCAGATCACATAACTCGAAGTCTGAATTGGCAGAAATTATCGAAAATGCAATGGACTTGTAAGATCACATGCACATTTTAAAATTAAGAAAACCAATAGTGTATTGAAAAGACAGTCCCAGAAATGCGGAAAGTATTCCCAGGACACGTAATGTTCACAGCTATGAAGCTATGACGTGTGTAATCCGGGGAAATTGTTGTGTGACAGATTTCATGTAAAGACATCAATCATAGGATGGATGGGCCAGCAAGTGACGTACTTCTCCGAAAATAGTCAACCCAAAGACACGAGACTCAACAGATGACGACGAAAAGAGAAGTTAAATTGAATAAATATGAAGTAAATACCACAAGAAAGTAATTAATATACTGGCTCCTAAAATAGACTTAAATCATTTATAACCCAGTACCCTTTTTTCATGAATAAATACTAGTAACATCTGTTGGACCACATTCTATGTAACATTTCAGGTGATGCCTACCTCTAAAACAAGCGTATAGTAAGCAGAATAAAAAAAACACAAATATTTAAAAGAATGTTATTTAAAACAGGATGAACAGTAATGTGATTTAATCTTACCTATTCTATAACAAAATTTCTTCCTCTCTCTTCGTCTTTGTCGTATGTCAGCTCTAAATGATGGGAAAATAATAGTATCAACATCTTTTATTTTTGTATTATTTACATTATTCGGCATAACATCCGATCCTGAGCTATGTAAACCTAATTCATCTTCGTCGTCATTAGGAACAATTGTTGTAGAGGTTGTCGGATATACTACGGGATTATTAAGCACAGGTGATGTTCGTTCAACTTTATTAATTAATGTAACATTTTCTGTTGTTTTTGTTACATCATTTGTTTTGAATTCTGTTGTGGTTTTTGAAATATTCTCAGGATTTTGGACAGTTGTTATTGGTGTTTTGTTATTGACATCATTTGCTCTACTGAAAGGGGCAGTGGTAGATTCCCTTTCTTTTTTTGTAATGTTTGCTCCAGTAGAATTGTCTGACGGCTCCAAATTTGTTGGTTTACGGCTTGTAAAGTTGATTATTGTAGAGGATGTGATAGGTTTTGAAGATGTCACTGTGTTTTCTGGAGATGTCTGATGCATTTTTGTGGTTACATTCTGAGTAACCGTAATATTCAATTTGGTCTCTGTCTCTGGGGATGTTTGAGAAAGGTCTGTTGTAATTTTCGTCACTGTTTCACCAGTTTTACCATTTGTTTGTGCATTTAATAGAGTAGTGGCCGGTGTATTCCATGTAGAACTTTCCTGATATTCACTTGAATTTGGGATTGACGGTGGTGCAACTGTAGTTCCATTTTCTCTTGATTTCATATTTTCTATGAAATTTTTTACAAAATGATGAGGCACAATTTTAACACCATCTGTTAGAAACATGTTGTTATTGTGAATGCCTATAAATCGGTTTTCTTTTTTGTGATGGATAACATTGGTATCAGAAAATGTTATATTTCCGAAATTAAAACTTGACTGAATTTCAGATTTCACTTCTATTCCTGGAACTTTTGTCACAACTTCGTTGTCTCTTTTCTCACTCAATTGTATCGTATTTGGTTTTATGTAAGATTCAGTACTGATGGTTTTCCACACTTTTCTGTCACTACTTAGTTGCTTTTTTGTATTATCAGATTCCAACTGATTGCTAATCATTCCATTATGAATTTTTGATATCGCTGGATGATGAAATTCAATCGATAAGTCCATAATTCATTCTTGATCAAATCCACACTTTTTAAAATATGCAAATATCATGCTCCTGTAACCGTATCTAGTCCTTCTGGTCAATATGTTTTGTTGAAAAATCGCACTAATCATTGAGTGTAAGACATATCTTGTGCAATGATATCATTAGATGTCATTTTGATGTTCAACCATCTATCAAGAGTTACGCTTGACTAGATTTAATCTTAGATCGCTATACATTACAATTTAACTTGTAACCTAGTACATACACCTACACGTATACATGTAATTAATCACTTGGCGTGGTTAACTTTTTAATTATTTCTACAAAAAATAACAACAAACAAAGGCATATTCAAGAATGAAATTGTTTAACTACAACGTTTAGAACGAGAAATAAGACAAGGATGTCCATTATCATTTAATATTTATAAACAACGGTTCTGTGAAACGTACACACAAACCCTATATTAAATTTGGCATGAGGGATTGAAAATTACAGCGAATGTTTCATTTTCTACTAAACAAGCTGCATGTTTGTATTTAAGCAAAGCACTAACATCATTGGTATCCACACTAATTGGAAAATTAAGTTGTGTATGAAAAGTATATATCAAACTACATTCCAGGAAATACATGTATTCTTATTCGGTCGAATCGACTTTAAATTTTATTTACAATAAGTGAATAAACTAACATAAACAGACACAAATTTAGAAATAATAGATTTATTTTGGATTACTCTTACTTGCTTTTTGATTTTCATCGTTAGTTAAAACTGTCCGACTACTTTAAAACAATTGCCAACAGTAATTGTCGTAAGAATTTTCTTTCTACAAAACAATACAAAGTTACTATTCTCGGCGGACTATCATGAATCACACTTTACATTTAAAACGCAGTTTCGAATTTTTATTATTTTGTATGTACTGCTTTTTTACAAGACATGTACAGTGTAGGGCGATTAGACAGAAAATGTATCCTGATGCAAATAAGTCTGTGTTTTTTTTCGGGGAAATTAAAAAAAAAACGCGCCTTATTTTCCTTTGATACTCAATTTAAAACTCAGAAAAATAAATTCCAAATATAATTTACCTTTAGTTTAAAAAAGAATAACAGTAGCCATTGTCTCTGCATGATTTATACAATTTATAGCTGTCTTATTCACAATCAATACTTGCACATTGGTTAACAAACTAAATATGAAAGTTTTTACATTCTAGTCAGTTTTCTATTTGATCGAGGTTTTTCTTTTGTAGTATCAGGTAGGACCTGCATATAAGAATGTCTGTCACCTTCAACAGGCTCTATGTAATCGGAATTTTCTGGACTTTTATTGCAATTGTTAGCTTTGTCGAGTACAAAATAATCTTGCTTCATTCCTGCTACTTCACCTATGCCACTGTCCACCTCTTCCTCAATTACACACCGATCTGACTCAGCGTATGGTGCTAGTTCCGAAGTGGATGATTTTAAATCTGATCCTGGAAGCAAGGTAGTGTTTTTGGTAATCAAACAAGTTTCGTCTTCCTCTTTAGCGAGTGTCATATATTCGCCTCCCGTCGGACTGTGAACCTGTTCGGTTTCCTCCTCTTCTTTTCCTAACGTGAAATATTCTCCATCTGGTAAGCCTGCTAGAGGAGAATGTATACCACTTTCCCTAGCCTGACAATCTTTAAGGGATTCATATGTTCCATGGCTGTCCCTCGTGTGACCGAACCTATTCATGTCTAAGGGGTTATATACATTACTCCTTCGCTTAACGTCTGCTCCAATTTCTGTGTATTCATCAATAGATTCCGAAAGTTTATGACTAGCGACCTGTTTGCTTAATCCAGGCAGTGTTTTACTTATTGGATCGGGTACCGGAGGTAGTGGTTTGTTCGATACCTGGTTTCTTGAGGTACCAGGAGACGGCTGGGTACCGTCAACACTGACCAATCGTTTGAAAGTATCAGTAACTACATTCGATACTCCCGGTAAACGTTTTTTCTCCCTTTTACAGGGTAACTGCACGTCATGCTGTCTATTGTAATGTGGGTTCTCCTAAAATTCACATATATAGAACATTATAAAGAGAACTTACAAAGAGCAGTAACTTATTTTTTTAACATACCTTTCACCACTTTCAACTAACTTTAACGTATACATTCAGTTAGTTTGTTATTGTTTGATATTAATCAGTTCAAGGTTGCTATGACGTATGCATTCATTACTGGTTATGAAGAATATGTCATATGATTAATTAAAAGCCTCTGATTATCGGATTATAAAAAAAATATTAAAACCGAATTCAGACGAAATAATTTCAGAAGTGATGATTAAAATGGGCATTTGTTTATAAATATGTTATTGCCGTCTATATTGCCCATCAAGTGACTGAATTTGGCCTGTTGCATAAGTAAAAGACTAATAAAAAATGAAGTCGGTAAAATACTGGCGTGTTCTTACAGGGTCTAGATTATCATTTTTCTATTCGAACTTACTATACACAATTCTTCGTAAGTTGTACCATCTGAATCATTGACATTTGTCAGGGTCGTTGCTACTATACGGTAATCAGCCTCTATTATTCTCCTAAAAGTGAATATAGACACTAATCACGTGATTACTCTCTGACATTACAGCAATTTTGTTTTGCAACCATAATATGGCAACAAAATAAAAAACAGTGATCTAAATAGTTTAATGATCGGTTCCAGTCAAATTGTAGAGCGAAAATAGGAAACATATACGATCTACAATGTACATAATAGAATACTATTACATATACAAAACTGAAGAGAACAAAACAACACATACACATAAACGAAAACACTTGTTATATGAACTCCCACAAAAAATCGGGTACACGTGCTCTGGAAAGGTAATCATGAACTGCTCCACAAGTGGTCAAAACCTGGCAAGCGTAAAGTTTAAAAAGTTGTCAATCCAATAAGACATGAAAATTAACTGAATATATCGTGTTTCATCTGTGGTATGGAAACTTTATATCTATACTGTGGTGTTGATATCAACAAAGGCTGAATATACATTGTAACCCTATCGTGGAAGCTGAATATAACCCTATCGTGGAAGCTGAATAAAACCCTATTGTGGACGCTTAACATAACCCTACCATGGAAATTGAATATAACCCAATCGTGGACGCTGAATATAACCATACCGAGGAAGCTGAATAAAACCCTATCGTGGAAGCTGAATATAACCCTACAGAGGAAGCTGAATAAAACCCTATCGTGGAAGCTGAATATAACCCTATCGTGGAAGAATATAACCCTACCGTGGAAGCTGAATACAACCCTATTGTGGAAGCTGAAGATAACCTTACCGTGGAACTGAAGATAACCCTACCATGGAAGCTGATGATAACCATATTGTGGAAGCTGAATATGACCATATTGTGGAAGCTGATTATAACTATACCGTGGAAGCTGAATATAACCCTCTTGTGGAAGCTAAAATAACCCTGAAGCTGAATATAACCCTACCGTGGAAGCTAAACATAACCCTATCGTGTAAGCCTAACAGTCAGTACTATCTTCGTTCTACCATGTTCAAATACATGCACTCAGTAAGGATCAACAGAGAAACCCTATCGTGGAAGCTGAATATAACTCCATTGTGGAAGCTGAATAATACCCTATTGTGGAAGCTGAATATAACCCTATTGTGGAAGCTAAAATAACCTGAAGCTGAACATAACCCTACCGTGGAAGCTGAATATAACCCTATCGTGAACAGCCAGTACTATCCTCGCTCTACCATGTTCAAATACATGCACTCGGTAAGGATCAACAGAGAAACCCTATCGTGGAAGCTGAATATAACTCCATTGTGGAAGCTGAATAATACCCTATTGTGGAAGCTGAATATAACCCTATTGTGGAAGCTAAAATAACCTGAAGCTGAACATAACCCTACCGTGGAAGCTGAATATAACCCTATCGTGAAAGTCTAACAGCCAGTACTATCCTCGCTCCACCATGTTCAAATAAGATGCACTCGGTAAGGATCAACAGAGAAATGTACACTTCATAGAATATATTGAGTAGTGTATTGAAAAGTCAAAAATAGCACGGTTGTCTTTTAAAAACCTGTATCATCTAAATTAGGGTTAAAGTCTATGTATGAAGCAGGTGGCCAAAATTGTCGGCCTTATGGCTTTGTCTGATTAGAAGAAATCGAAAATTATGAGAGCATGGGTAGTATCTTTAAGTAGTATCCTTTTTTATTCATTTCTTTTTTTCTATTGATGTATGTTCGTTAGAATGTTGTTAGGAATAAAAACGTGCAGAAAACTAAAAATGTGTTCAGAAAGACAACTACATTCTGAGACAATCAGCCTCCCATAATTCAAAATTTTACGTATTTTGAGAAGCATATAAAAGCATGGTGTTCTAGGTTCAGACTCAACCAAATTGTGGGCCTCTTTGGAGAGATTCCTCTCATCTATCTATGTTGCAATGACTTCATGGACTTTTTTCGTGGTTATGTTTAGTATCATCGGATCAGAGTTTTTCTTGTAAAATTAAAATCCAAAAGTTCTTACACATCTATTTGTATTATAGCGATTCATATGGCAACAGAACTACTTTCGCTATAGATTTAGTCGAGTCGCAGGTTCTGATGTTTTACAAAGTATCCTTTTGGGTGTAGTGATGTTCTGGTATTTTGTATGATATGTGTATATTTAATATTTACTCTGTGCGGGTATCACTGTCTGAATTATAGTTCAGTTATATCCCGAGTTACCAGTATTCATAACAAGTTGAACTTCGAGTGTTCGAGTTATTCAAGTCATACAGAGTTATTTTTATTTTAAATCTGAGATACCCTTGAAATCCGATTTATTTTTCTAGTCATATTTCTTGATGTACATGGAATCATACCGGTTCGTTTTCAGAGGAGCGGCTATTGGATGCAGTCATGGGTTCCGATCTAAGCAGAATGCACTAGACTTATATTGTTTAATTTATTGTATTTTATTGTGTTTGTTTTATTTAAGAACTCATTTTATTCAGAATATATATTCTGCTTAAAGGAATCTGATTTGATAAAGTATGTTCATAGTGTTTGCTGTTTCATAAGAATTGTTATAAGTTCTCTTTAAAACAAATTTGGAAGACTTTCTTGTTGAAAAAAGGGACATGTCTAACAGTGCCATCAGTACTTGATTAATCTGAAAAAAATTCTAAATTCAATAGATTCATTTTACAGATATGTGATAATTAAATGTAACTTCTGGGTGTGAAGTATAACAAAAAAGCAATAAACGTAAAATTGTTAATCTGTAAGTCAGAATCAAAATGCCAAAAAGGAGATATAATACTAAAAACAACAACAACAAAAAAAACAGCATAAAAAACCCCGAAGATGTTTATGTTATGCGTAAATCAAACCAAAATTCTTTATACAAATTAATACATTCAGATATAAATTACAGTTCTCGAAATTTAATATTTTGGCAAAAACTATCATGGTAAATTCATATTAATTTATTCCTATACTCACACCTTTACCAGATAGGATTATTTCATTGACAAAAAAATATTCCGGTTAAAAGGGGCGTGGTTTAAAGTTCATGACCGTGTGCATTTATCAGGTAATAGGAAAATTTTGCATTAAAAACGACGGCATCTTTTTAACAGTAAAAATTACGGAAGCGTATTAGGGCCATCTTTTTTTCCAATCGTCGACTTTAATCGTGGAAGTATTAAATTAAATTTTGGAAATTCCAACTTTAATATGGGAATTTCCAACTTTGATCTTGGAATTATCAATTTTAATCTTGGAATTATCAACTTTAATTTTGGAATTATCAACATTAATCATGGAATTATCAACATTAATCTTGGAATTTACAATGTGCGTCGGACCAATGAGTGTCGGACTATCGGTGTTTTCCATATCATCATCAAACCGGAACAAAATTCAAACTTGTCCTGATAAAACTATTTTATATCCCATCAATATCATCAAGACGACTTTTTTAAAGATAAAGGACAACCCCCTTTCCGGTCAATTGTACCTCTCCTTACAATCATGGTTCCGCCCCTGAATACAAATGAATGTTTGAATCGTCATAATATTCACTTTTCCAGTGACGGAAACCTTTGTATAATATAAAGTATTGGAAACCGAGACAACGTCGTAAGTCCGACACTCATTCGTCCGACGCTCATGGGAAATTCCAAGATAAAAGTTGATAATTCCAAGATTAACGATGATAATTCCAAGATTGAAGTTGGAATTTCCATGTTTAATGTTGATTATTCTATAACCCTTTAAATTGGCGGGTTACACAGTCTTTGCGCATTGGTCTATAATTGACGGTTTACGGCATGAGATGCAATAATAAGTCCCAGTACACTATATAAAACTTTATTTACATCTGGTGAAAATACATGTGTACAGTTCGGAAGTCAGGGACAGACTCCTCGATTCAACTAGACAAAAACCTATTCTATAATTTTACAGAGGATCATAAAACACTTACAACATTCCGATTTTTTTATGTTTTACATCATTTAGCGATAATTGCTATATTGACAAATTTGCTTGGGCGTTTTGACAATGACAAACATAAAGATTAAACAGGGGATTAAAGAACAATTGGGCGACGAAAGTCAATTACAAATAAATAAATGTCAATCAATAAATATAGATACTATAGATAGGAGAAAACCTTAAAACGATAAAATAAATAATGTCCAGCACTTAAAGTTCAATTAAGTTGTTTCCACATCGGGTCCGGCTGTCCGTTTTTTCTCGGTTATATTCTCCCCTGCTTGAACAAAGTGAGCGACCTCGCTCACATACATATCTATCTAAATTTTAAATTATTTGATTTAGACACACATTGAATTAAATTGTTAATATTGTTACTCTGGAATCGGTGTTACGCAGATATGGTATCATTACTAACGATAAGTTTAATGATCAAGCACGGAACATTACTATTAAGCGGAATACAACTGTGTTGTCGTCTTATTCACATGGATGAGTGTATCTTCAGTGGTACAAACTGAACATTATAGATGGGTCGTGTCGGCTGAATTTCAATGGGACAAACATATCGTAACGTCTGCATGGTGAGGGTTTTCTCGTCGTGATCCTCCAGTCCTCGGCTGCTGAAGTGTGATAATTACTTGTACAACACTGAACACATGACAATGCACAATTTATTGAATTAAAGGACCAAAATGAGCTATTTAAATAATATAAACATGATGCGTATTGTCACCGTTTTACCACTGCAGTTTAAGGAACAATGCTATGTCCCGGCAGGATACTATTTTTAGGTGACCTACAATACACACTGGTTCCAATTGAACTGACTATATTGACTGAGTAATACGAGCGATCTTTACATGGATATTAAAGGGATGGATTATCTTTTCTAGGGAACTGGAATTTGTAAATGTTTTATGCTTAGAACTGTCAATGGTTATATATGCGCGGCACTGAAAATGGTGCACTACAAAATATTACTGACTGTAGTACAGGGTCGTCACGCCTATGTATACAGAAGAACTAGAATACAAGATAGGTGACGAGTCTATCTTATACTCTTTGTTCACAAAAATGCGATGATGTTTTTGGACATAATAAAACCATTGATAATTCCGTGGTGTGCAAAAAAAAATGACACCTCATAAATATTAGCTTACTAGTAAATGAAAATGGTTCTATTAATTAAGTAAAATGATATCAACAACAAAAAAAATGTGTGGTTCTGGTTCAAATTTACGACCTGACAACTTGTGTCTGAGACACTAGGTCCGACGTTACAACCGAATACAAAAATGAATACAAAAATAACCTAGCTCACATTCTGAAATTATGCAAAATATTCTCTTTGTGTGCCATGAGTTATAACTGTAAAAAAAAATGTGTGAAACCACGTGTAAAACTATTGAATAAAATGGTGTGTAAGATGCCTCACAAGGGTGATCAGTCCTTGTGAAACGATCTTTTATAACAAATACTAGTGTCGCTTGCGTTGCCTGCGTTTTTGTGCATGAAACAGTTGTCTGATGTGGATTGGAATATTTCGAGTAGG
Source organism: Perna viridis (assembly GCA_037379345.1). Classification (NCBI taxonomy): domain Eukaryota; kingdom Metazoa; phylum Mollusca; class Bivalvia; order Mytilida; family Mytilidae; genus Perna; species Perna viridis. Next base: position 4,797,923 of record CM074511.1, on the reverse strand, counting down.
CTCACATGAGTTTTCATCCTCACTATAGCCTTTCCACTTAATGAAATATTCCAGTGTACTGCCCCTTTTCCTACTCTTGAGAATTTTTTTTCTACTACAAATGTTTCATTGTTTTTATTGGAAGTATTATTTGTTTGGGTGTGCATTACGATTAATGTGCGTATTCGTAACATTCCTGTTTGTTTTGGTTTTATGCCCCCCTTGAGTATCGCGCTTTTTGTTATGTTGCTCGATTGCGTCGTTGACTCTGTCAAGAATTTCAGGCATTTCGCCTGGTACTTGGTTAGGGTCGAGATCTTCATCTTCATTTACATCATCTGGCGAGTTGGTCGGTCTGTCCTTCGGACCATGATACTTTTTCAAACGATTTGCATGAACTGGTGCTCTTAGAAGTTTATAGTCAGTACATCGCCGTAGTCGGTAGGTATACTCCCCAATTAGTTCGACAATGTAGTATGGACCTATCCATTTTCTTTGAAGTTTTGGTGAAAGGCCGGTTGGAGTTCTGGTATAATACAGCCAAACTTGGTCGTTGAGACGAAATGACGGTTCACCGACGTTCTTGTCATGTTGCTGTTTATATTTTTCCTGAGATTCTTCTATGTTTTTCTTTGCGACTTCTCTGACTGACTTCACATTGTCAACGATTGCCTTAAAGGTTGCTTCTGCATTTCCACTCAAACCTGCTTCTGATTCTGGAATTAATGTAAGGTCAAGTGGGATTCTAGGTTCCCAACCGAAACAGAGATAATACGGGCTGTAGCTCGTTGACTCGGTTGCTACCGTGTTTCTGTAAGCCATCATTACGCTTTGGAGGTATTCTGGCCACTTTCATTGGTTTTGTCGCAGTACATTCGCAGAGAGGTTGTGATTGTGCGGTTTTGTCTTTCCGTAGCTGCATTGCATTCTGGATGGTACGACGAGGTACTCAACTTGGTTATTTGGAAAATTGAGCTCACTTCTTTCAATAAAATTGACATGAAATTCTGTCCTCTATCTGTTAGGATTTCTCGACATGGACCAAACCTGCAGATAATCTCATTGAAGAAGATGCGGGCCGTTTCGGCTGCTGAACCGCTTCTCATGAGAAAAGTTTCTGGCCATTTTGTGAATGCGCAAACTACGACTAAAATCTGATTGTAGCCTTCTGCTGACTTTCGTAGGTTGCAAAGTATATCCATTTGAACCCGTTCAAATAATTCTGTAGCTGACAGTGGCTGTAACGACGCCTTTTTCATGTGTGGACTGGTTTTGCATTGCTGACATTCTAAGCATGTTCAGCAGTAATCCTCAATGTCAGAGTACATGCGTTTCCAGAAGTACTTCAGCGTAATACTGTAGTATGCCCTGTCGAATCTTGGGTGTGTGGCTATAATTGCATCGTGATACGACAGCAGGATGTCGTTTGTAAGAGCTTTTGGGATTACAAGTTACTTAACGACTCTGTCTGACATGTGGCTTTTCCCTTTCGGATAATAGTGATGAAACAAGATACCGTCGGAAATAACATAGTGGTTAGATTCCAGTATAATCAAATCGGCCAACTTTGTGTCCTCTGGCAGGGTATCCTGTTCAATGTAGTCATACATTTGTCTCAGTTCGAAATCTTCAAGTTGTGCCCTTTTAACTTTGTCTCTTGTGACAGCTGTTGTCTCAAATATGTGAGCTACTGGGTCGAGGTCACGATACCTCACTTCTGCTTCGGTTATGACTTGTAGTGCCGAAACTTGAGTATTGAACGATAATTGTTCATCGTTGACGGTCCCTGTATGACTATTACTTTTGGTACCAGATCTTTTGTAAATATTGAAGGGCTATGTGGTCAGTGTATACTTAGAATTTGCGGTTGGCTAGGTAAACATGGAAATGTTTGATTGCAGTTACTAGCGCCAGGCATTCACGATCTTTGACATCCCATAATTGTTCTGCTTTTCTTAGCATTCTTCCGCCATACGATATGACTTTGAGTTTCTTAGTCTCTGCACAGTATTGTTGTAGAACAAAGCCTATAGATGTGGCGCTTGCGTCAGTGTGGAGTACAATCTCCCTGCCAAAGTCTGGCAGTACTAGTATTGGTGGCAACATTAGCCTATCTTTCAAGGTAACCACTGCATGTTGACAAACATCTGTCCATTCGATTTTTGGTTTTTCTGAAGCAATTTGTTTAGCGGCGTGGCTATCTTCGCGAAATTTGGTATAAATCGTCTGAAGTAATTTACACAGCCTAGAAACATTCTCAGTTCTTTAAGGGTCTTAGGTCGGTTAAATGACCGGATCGAGGATGTTTTCTCGGGGTCAACTGTAACAGCGTCTTTTGATGTAATGTGTCCCAGATACCTAACTTCGTGACATGCGAACTGACATTTGGTTGGTTTCAACTTTATGTTGGCGTCTATTAGTTTGTCAAACAGGGCTGCCAAGTGTTGCACATGTTCATCAAAGTTCTTGCTGTATATCAGTATGTCGTCTACGTAGCATAGTACGCTTCGCCAGTTCAGGTCTCGAATGACTTCGTTCATGTTAAAAGTTGCTGGTGAGTTGGCTAAACCGTATGGTAATCGGTTGAACTCATACTGGCCTCTGTGTGTGATGAACGCTGTCTTCTCTTTACTTGCCTCGTCAATTTCGATTTGCCAGAAACTTTCTTTGATGTCACAAACAGACAGGACTTGGGCTTTTGACGAGCCTAAGGTGTCAAGGACGTCTGACAGATGCGGTTAGGGGGGGGGGTAAATATGTTTGTCACAGCACCGAGCTTTCTGTAATCGACGACGAATCTTTTCTGTCCATTTGACTTAGTAAGAAGCAAAACAGGACTACTCCAAGGTGACATACTGTTTCGAATTATTCCACCCTCTTCCATACTGTCTAATATTTTATCCATTTCCCCTTTTGTCTTAGGCGCTGAGCGGTATGTGTATTGACGGATTGGTCTGGCGTCACCGGTATCGATTACGTGTCTGCCTACCTTGGCACATCCGATCTCTGACAGATCTTTGGCGAAAGCTTGCCTATATTGCCCTAACAGAGTCAACAACTAATCTTTTTGATTTTCCGATAGATCCGATTTTGAAAGATCTATCCCCATGTCTTTAGCCAAAGATATGGGTATTTGTGGTTTGGTGATTTAAGGTGTTCACGTAATCTGTTTTATCTTTTAACCCTCCAAAAATGTTTTTTTTTCTTGCCTGTGCGAAAAATATCCTATAACCATGTTTCGTTTTAATGTGATTTGAGAATTTGTTGGGTTTAGTAGTTCAATAACTGATTTTTCTTTCACTGTACTAACGAAACAACGTGCACCTATCATATTTTGTTTCTCAATTAACGAAAAGCTTGGTTCTATTACACCCATGGTGTTTTCAGATAAGCTGTCTATTTTTATTGGTAAAATTATTCTATGCCTCGGTGAAAATGTAATTTCGGAAATAATACAGACGAAATTGTCAGTATTATTCCGATTGTTCCCTTTGACACAAAGAAACATCTGTAATACCATTTTGCAACAACAAAATTTGGTTTGGAAAACTTATTTCCGCCTTCTGGTCGTGCATAAAATCCCTACCTGAAATAACGGGCATGTTTAAATCTTGCAAAATATAAAAATCTTGATACAGTGTTAGTTTGCCTATTTCAATTGGTAATATGACTTTACCTAAAACCCTAATGAAATTGTTGTTGACACCGCGTACACCTATAAGGTCGGATTTTTCTACGGGATATTGAACTGCTAACCTCAATTTTTTAATTCACTTTCTCTCAGAACTGACACGGACGGTACAGTGTCAATAAGCGAAGGAAGAACCGAAGATCCTATCCTAATATTAATTTTACAATCTGCACTAGAACTGCTGGAAGTAGCAAGTAAGTTTACAATATTTTTAGAATTGAGCACTTGTGCTTTAGAATAGGTGGGCTTATTTGCACTAACTTGATTGCGGGAATATGCATTTTCCCGTGAATTACTTTACCTATTACTTGTGACCTTATTAAAAACATAGATGAGAGGAGGGTTATGGGCGTGTGCATTCTCAATGTGTTCACTGTTCCGCAAGAAAGAACCACACTTACCATTAGGCTGGACGTGGATCGGTATTGGTTGGATTGCAGACACTTCATGGCTCTCAACTGGGTTCGTCAACTTGATGGTGGACTCTGCTAATTTAGCTGCTTGGACGGCCTCTTGTACGAAATATGACGGTTTGCATTTAGTAGCCGAAACAAACGGAATCTTATATTCGGGTCGGATTCCCCTAAATATAAATTGTTCTAAAATATGCGTCGTTCCTGAAAGAAAACACTGTTTCTCCAAACGCGAAATAAACTCAGAGTTTCATTTGATTGTTGAGTGGCTTTAGCAGCATCTTGCCAAAGTTCGGCTTTTTCTATCCTGTTGTACAGAATCGTTCCCGAAACTTTTGAAATACTTAAGTTTCCTATCTTCATCGTCTAATAGCATATACCATGCTAACACATCATTGTCTATGAAGGAAACAAAACCTCTGGTTGCTTGGATTTCGTCCCACTTTGCAAAATCGCACATGTGTTCATATCTTGTAATCCAAGTTTCAGCTTTCGACGTATCACACGCTCTAAAAATTTCCAATCTAGGTAACTCCATATTTGAATGTAAATAGGGAACTAGTTGCATGTAGCAGTACTCGCTCGGCATCAGTTGGTAGCCGGGAGTCGGCGGATCTCCCCAATTATAACCCTTTAAATTGGCGGGTTACACAGTCTTTATGCATTGGTCTATAATTTACGGTTTACGGCATGAGATGCAATAATAAGTCCCAGTACACTATATACGACTTGATTTACATCTGGTGAAAATACATGTGTACAGTTCGGAAGTCAAGGACAGACCCCTCGATTCAACTAGACAAAAACCTATGCTATATTTTTACAGAGGCCTATAAAACACTTACAACATTCCGATTTTTTTACGTATTACATCATTTAGCGATAATTGCTATATTGACAAATTTGCTTGGGCGTTTTGACAATGACAAACATAAAGATTAAACAGGGGATTAAAGAACAATTGGGCGACGAAAGTCAATTACAAATAAATAAATGTCAATCAATAAATATAGATACTATAGATACGGAGAAAACCTTAAAACGATAAAATAAACAATGTCCAGCATTTAAAGTTCAATTAAGTTCTGTTTCCACTTAAAACGTCCATTCGGGTTCGGCTGTCCGTTTTCTCTTGGTTATAATTCCAAGATTAAAGTCGACAATTTGAAAAAAAAAAAAGAAAGTATTGCCCCAATACGCTTCCGTAAAAAATAGTCATATTAAATTAATAAATATAAAACTAAACCAATATTTTCTTACGAATTACGGAAGGACTGCGAGTAATTTTTTTCGATCAGGACAAATGGGCAACATGCATCAACAAACTAAATATTTCATCAAAGGTTGCCTGTAATGATTGGACTATTTTAGAGTTGTTGTGGCATGTGGCAAATATTCCTGTTGATCATTTTGGCAATATTTTGGCTGTATTTTGTACTAAGTTTTTCGTTTTATACGTGGATGAACTACAGAACAGGTTTTGTTGGCAAAGTAAGTGTACATTTAAGAACGAAATACACTAGAAATCATTGGTCAACACAACGCCGAGAACACCAAACAGTGTCGAATAAAATGTAGTATAACTAAAAAATATAAGTTAAATACACAGACGAATTGCACGAACCCCATTTAGACAAAGGTGCTCAGGGAGGATAAACATTTCCGCTTCCTGTGAAAGAGAAAGAAATTAATCTATGACAATTGTAGGAAGTCGGTCGTATTGGAAACAAAATCATATTTTTTCTACCATAATAATTGATATTACCTTTTCTTCTTCTCTGTGTTTCTACATCGACAAACACATAAAATAACAAAGATAAAAAACACGACAACACCACCACAGCTAGCACCAATGTATGCAGCAAGGTTACCACCTAATATACCCAGTGGATCTTTTACAGGTGGACTAGTCAGTTCTGCAGAGAAAAAAATAATTGTACATAGAAAATGCATTTTGTAATATCCATTGGCGTCTTTTTCCCTTTTTACAGATAATGTTTATTGTATTGATAACTTAACCACTATATATACAATAGACTTGGAATTGTAATGATCCAAGGAGAATACAGGCACTTGGGGGCACGGATGGTTTCGACCATCCCCTTTTTTCTCGAGAACCTTCCGATTCGTTAATTTGATTAAATTTCTTATTCGTGGTCAATTTCTGGACCAATTAATGGTAAATATAAGGAAATGCCTAATACCACCATTTTATTAATCAAAATACTCGTGTACTGAATCTATTTATATCGATCGTTTAGACTTTTACGTCTCAAATAATCGTCAAATTGCAAAAATCGGGGATGAAATGAAAGGACGGGGATCGAATACATACGCTTCAAACACAAGCTTATTGTTGAAAATGGTTGACATTGATCTCTTTGATTTATTACTACGATCTACTAGTTGGCCTTTCCCAGTTTCTAAATTGTCAAGTACAATTCAATTCATCGACTGTTTTTTTTTTTCAAATCATTCAAACTGTAGCCATTCTAATTGTAATAAATCATGTCCTCAGGCACATGTTCCCCATAAATTTCCAAATATATAAGCTATATAGCTCAAGTGCTACGAGTTATCGATAGACAAATAAGTGTCATGTAAAACCTTAATTTCAGAGACATGTACGTTGACATAAATGACAAAGTTCTTGAATATAAATTTAACAATTATGTCCGGTGAAGGGAAACACTAGCCATGCACATTTAAGGCCCGTGAGCACCTACAGCTCTATTGTAATAACACTCGGACAAATAGCCAAATATAATGATTATTGCAGTAAAATGATACACAGGGCACAACTGCGGAGATCGAATGCTGAATACTTGTGGCAAGGGTGGGTGCACCATTCAAACTACACACAACTTTGAATTTTGATTACGATTAGATATATAACACAGCTAAAACCTGCAAAACCAACCCCAAACTTCCTTAGGGATATGGCACCTTGTACAATTTCAGAGCGATCCATTCCATTTTATGTAAGTTATAGTCCAGAAATCATTAAAGAACCTCGTTTTTAGCCCCTTTATGACTTCTTATATTTACTTGGCGCAAGTTACAACAAAAATCAATCCCAGTCTTTCTTTTCTGTTATGGCATCTTGTATTTAAAATCATTTGAGATTCATTCACTTACATTCAAGTTATTATACAGACCTAAGGAAATACTTGCTTCAGGCCCCTCTTTTGGCCCTTAATTTCTGAAAATTTCAAGTCTGACCATTGTGGTATAAAATATTGTTGAAAAATATCATTGACATTTCTATGCTTTCACTGGAGTTATATAGCTTAATTCTATGAAATGCTTATTTCAAACAGCTTTTTGGCCCCTAATCCTAAAAAGGTTAGGCTATACCCAAAGTTTGGAACCTTGTTATAGTATTTTGTAAAGATCAACCAACTAAAGTTATCGCACGAAAACTAAGTGTGTACGGACGACGACGACAGCGCAATACCAGTATATACTACTGCAATTGTTTTTGTCATTTCTGGCTTAATATCAAATGGTTTATGTGCGTTTTTCAATGAGGCATTTGTAGGCAAACTGAATATATCGAAAGTGAATGACTGGTTTATTCGAGTAAATGCATGGAAATGAACAGGTTCTGAGAGGAAGTTAGAGGTAGTAGTTTTTAAATTGGATCATTGTTGATACAAACCAAATTAATCCGACCGACCCGATTAATCTAGTTTGCAGTAAAAATTGTTATGTTTCTCGATATATTAGAAATACCTATAAATTGGACCTTACTGTCATTATATGAACCTTAAAGGGGTATGTCATTGGGACTACGTTCTTGCGATAGAGTAAGATAATGGCAGATGTTATCAGGTTTTACAAATATAAATGCTCTGGTGACTGCTAAATCTTCAGATCTTCGATCTTGATTGATAAAAATCGACACGGGTAGTAGTAAAGGCTTCCTTTTACTACTACTCGAATAGTAGTAAAGGGATGATATTTTTGGTAGAGGATTCCAAAATCAACTTCCCAATATACAGAAGAAGATGTTTTCATAATGCTGGAATTTTTTTATCGACAACATATTTTTCCAGTGTGGTGGACGCGTTTTTCTTCAAACGTCGGCATTCCAATGGGAACAAATTGTGCTCCTCTACTTGCTGACCAATTCCTTCACTTTAATGAGGCTGACTTTATAGCTGATCTGATCCGAAAGAAAAACCATCGTTTAGCTAGATCCTTTAATCTCAGTTTCCGCTATATAGATGACGTGTTATCGTTAAACAATCTTAATTTCAGGGATTCGATACATCGCATCTACTCCCCCAAAAAAACTTGAGATAAAGGATACTACAGACACTGCAAAGTCAGCCTCATATCTTGGCCTTCACTTAGAGATAGATGGTAAAGGAAAACTATGGACCAAACTTTACGACAAACGTAATGACTTTTCCTTCAGAATTGTCAACTTTCCATTCTTCTGTGACAACATCTCTTCAGCACTTGCGTATAAAATTTTCATATCACAATTTATACTTTATGCCAGAGCTTGCCGTAAATACACATATTATTTGCATCGCGCTAGAATTCTTACAATTAGGCTTCTGGAACAGGTTTATGTTGCTACAAGATTGAAGTCAACACTACAGAAGTTTTATGGTCATCATCATGAACTCGTTAATCGTTACGGTGTATCCATCTGCACCATGAAAACTGATTTGTTCAACGTGTCATAGTTTTCCTTTCCTCCCTCTTTCATTTTACACGGACTTTACCTATTTTGAGCAACTCGTTGGGTGTTTCTAGAAAAGCAGAGGATGCTTACCCTACCGGCGCACCTAGTCCATGCTCCTCATTTACTTTTGTTTCTTTGAATGTATTATTTTAGTTATTTTATGTTCTTTGTTGTGTTTGTCTGTTTTCCATGTCTGGTCTTTTTCCCTAGATTACATTCTTTTGATTTCCGCTAGAATCTTGGTTCCCTTGATTACTCTTTACTACTAACCGAGTCGATTTCTTTCCCTGTTAATATTACTACTCGAGTCGATTTTTTATAAGATGGTGGTATTAGGCAATTCTTTGTTATATTTTCAATCGAAGGGCACAGAAAGTGACAAAATATACTAATTCGAATCAGATTAAGTAATCTGAGGGGATTATTGGTTGTCTAGAAACCATTCGTGCCCCTAATGCCTGTGAATCCTGTTTATTATATAGATTCTCGCCATTCTTCTTTAATCACGTATCAAGTTGTGCCACGAATGGTGACCGATTTCTGTTATATTTGCAGGGCTAGCCTGTTACCACCATAAAACGACAAACATCCCATAGTTACACGTATCGTTTTGACATTCGGTTGCCACGGTAAAAAGAGGCTTAATTTATCCGCAAAAATTAGGATTTTTTGGCTTGCTTATATTTTATTCGACCATAAATGCTGCAAAATATGAACTAATCAGTAACAAATACAACTAATATTCTATCAATTCCTAAACTATTTTATTTTTGAAGTCTTTCAGTGAAAAACGATCTATGGGGTTATGATATTTTTTTCTTTTGCATTACATCGCATAAAAGCCGTTATATTGTCTTAGAACAGTAGAATATTCATAAAAAGTTCGGCATTGTAGATATTGAGATTTTTCCCGCAAAATAAAAAAATGGAAGTGCAGTGCCCTACTAGTAGTAAGTCTGTTCATGTTTGATATTGTTACCGAAAGAAATTTGGTCTTTCAAGGGCAATGACTCCTATGAGGAGTCGTCATTCAGCTGCGACGGAGAATTTTGTAGTTCCTTTCAAGCTGAAAAGGGAATTTCAATTAATTTTAAAGTACAATGTACCTCATAAGTGTTTTAGATATGTTCAGAAATAAGTGAGTTGGCTCCTGTTGCCCTAAATATTGCAACAGATAAAACAATTGCCAATGATTTACGCTTGATCTGCATAATCAACTTTGATACGACATTTAAAACATTTTTCGGTCGTATAATAGTATCATCCTGCCGTCATTTGCGTCCATTTACTATCGTTTAACGTAATCAAAACTTATGTTTTTTTTTTTTTATAGATTTTACCACATTGTTCCTAGGGACATGACAAAGGGTCCTATTGGTTTTATATGTTTTGCTCCACCACTTCTGAAAATAAGCGGCTAAAAGGCAAATGTGGTGTTATCATCAGAATGTATGAAAATTTATTTTTGATCCGATTTTTATGATTCATATGTCAATGTTCTGTTGTAAAATATTTTACAGGGTAGAATTATCTTTACAGTTAACGTGGTGACAACACAAAAAATTATTGTTATTATTTGTGGTCTGATGTTCTTACATTGGTTGCGTTTTTTTAATCAGATTTCAGATATCTCTTACAGTTTTCGAGTTATAAGGGGCCAAAAGGGGTCACTCCCACAAGAAAATTATCGTTTTATTTTTTGTCCATTGTGGACAATTTTTATTGGATTCCTTATACAATCCATGCCTGCGTTTTCAAAAGGTTTGTAAGTTTCGTTCTAGTTTAAGTTTTCCTTCCGGAATTTTAGATGTAGAACGTATTGGATTCCGAAGGCCGGTCTGCATTTTATTGTTCACTTCCGGAAAATGAAAACGTTGTATCATTATGCAAAATCTTCTATTTCTATGCTTTTCTTAACATTTTTATTCAGTAGAACTATATATTTGTCATCTGTTATCAGTATTTTTTCACAAAAATATATTTTGCTTTTAACATTGAACTCAATGCTATGTTAATGACGAATCTCTATGCATTTGAATGGGAGATGAGGACCCATTCTCATGAAATCATTTAGTCACATGGCGAGACTTATATACCCTATTTGATTTTAGATTTCTCTTCCGGTTTTTCAAGTTATAAGGTGGCACAGGTGCCACTCCAAAAAGCTTCATCTTTTTTAATTTTTGGTCCGATTTCGATTTTTTTTTTGATTCCTTATAAAAAATTTCTACCTGCATTATTCGACCAAATTAAAGATATAAGTCTAACGAATTTTGAGTTATAACAGGCCAAATTGGCAACACCTATAACAATCGCCATTTTCACACGTCCGTCTAAGACGGGGCGTATAATGATATACCGTTGCCCGTCGGTCCGTCCGTCGTTCACACTTCGGACAATAACTAAAAAACACTTTCACTAACTTTTATGAAATTTAGTTGAATTATTTATGTCTATTGACCTAGGCTCTCTTTCGAATTTTATTAATTTCAGATGTTTCGTTTCCGTGTTTTTTTTTTATTTTAAAAAAAGGGGGATTTCCATGTTTTCGGAAAATAACTCAAAAATACTTTCATCAACTTTTATCAAACTTTTGTGAATTGTTCATATCTATTGACGTAAACTCCCTTCCGATTTGTATAAATGTCATCAAATTTTACGTTTTCGTGTTATGAAATTTTACTCTTTAAAAAAGCGGAAACGGCCAAGGAATATTTATTCGTTGAAAAACCGTTTAAAACAGGCCATTTGTTATGATGATTGACTAATAAATATAAAAGGCACCTGGCAATCTTGTCAGAAAAGTGTGTTTTGAACAATATAGGAATCTATGGACAAGAAACTTAGTTAAACTTGAGGTAGCTTTGATAGTGCCAAATGTTTTGTTCATTTTTTATATACTTTTTTTTTTTGGGGGGGGGGGGTATTTGACAGGGCTCACAGTATTTTTAGTTAATCCTATCAATTCATTAAAAGCATAAGGACAAGTTAAAAGGGCAATGGGCGTATCATGCGCTTAAAGCGCAGCTCTTTATTATCTTTGTTGGATTTCAAAATTTTTGTTCATTGGATTCCTTATGATTTCTATCAGATTAACAGAATTGTTAGTTACATTACTCTTAGTCAAAGGTCTTTGATAAGCACCCGTGTAGAACTTATTTTTTACCTTTCTTGAATTTCAAATTTTGTGCATTATTGTATCCGAACGATTTGTTGTGCCCCTATTGAACTGTAAGTCCCATTTCTTAGGATGCACTACACAGTTACATTAAGGCACACTGTTTCGTGCACCAAGTTGACCCCATCTAATTTTGTAAAACTTAAAGTAAAAGTTAAAATTTGGTGAAAATATTGTTTAAATGTAGTTGGGCATTAAGACATAGACAGATGTAATACATATAACAGTAATCAAGTGTAATTTAAATGAAGAAAGATATCCCGAACGTTTCAGTCCCCTGCCAAATTTGTTCAACTGGCAGATTTTCAAAATATGATAGAAACTTAAATTGCGTGAAATGAATTGAAAAGGGTGTAATGATCCTTGCTTTCATCGTACTAGTGCATGGTTTTTATGATAACAATCACTAATTTACTTATAAGTTACACCAAGGATTAGAATAATGAGTACTATATATACGTATCAGAATGATATATATATATATATAAGGGTCAGAAAATTCCCAACGATGTTAGAACTGTCAAATTTGCAGTGCAAATTTTTGGTCGATCCCTCCGCGGGATTCGAGCTCGTACCGCTGTGATATCTAGGGCAACACCGCCTGCACAAAGCCCAGCGCCCTTGACCATCGGAAATTTAAACTTAAAATCAAAGACTGAAGTCTTCAAAGTCGCTAATCGCGTGAATTATATAGCCATTACCAGATTAAACAACTGGCAAAGGCTATATATAGATATCAATGCCCTGATAATGTATTTGGCCTATATAGTTAATTGTAGCAAGACCCTGTATCTGAAGCGGATACTGGGTAATGTTCAATGCTAACCGATCATTTCATCTTTTAACTTTCCGTTCTCATACAAGCAAAAAAAAAAACACACACACACACACACATAAAACACATGTGTATGATATTTAAGAGGTACATTTTGATTTCGTATGAAACTAGAACTACGAAGGTATGACGGTAAACACGGCACCGAACAGCAGCTTAATGTGGAGTAGTAATATATAATTATGCACATCATATGCGAATGTAAAGTACTGAAATCACGTGTGCAATAAGTCGCTAACAATATTACTGACTTAAAAAATACATAAAGAGCAAAGTTTCAAATCAACTGATGGCAGCAATATTTAGTTACTTAGCTAAATGTGAACCCCGGATGGATGGACGAACATCGATATACCATAACTCGTCCTGTCAAGAAAAGGTACAAAGAAACTTGTTTCTCTATTTATATAACAAACTATCTACTGTTAGACTCCTGTGTGATGAATATTCCATGGAATGCCAACAAAATGGTTAACATCGTCATACAATTGCTTTTTGTCATTCCGTCTATTCTTCTTCATTTCTCATTCGTATGGGAACTCAAACACTTGGAAAGGGTTAAATATCCTTTGTGCGATGCAAACCTCAACAGGACGGATCTCACTTTAAAATAATTTTCCAATTACTGTCGCGGACTTAAAAAAAACAGATAAAAGCGACAGTATCATAGGTTTAAGTGCAACTTTTTAGTAGTGAAGGTAAAAATTAAAAATAAACAAGCATATGGTAGTGCTCTGCATGGTACGAATTTCCTCTGACCCTGCAGCCCTCCTCTTTTTTATTTGGATACCAGCAGCGCAAACAATAAAATAATTGTTACATAAAAAAGTAAAACTAAACACAAACTTATGCTACATTGTAAAAAGAAATCACTTATCCTAGCAACTGCTTCTCTTCTTGAGACTGTAGACCTACACTCAAAATTTGTTACATGTACATAAAAACAGGCAAAACAGAAACATTTTATCACAAGGTCAGGCTTAAGATTGAAATCGCCAACCTTTGGAACTGACACGTAAAGAACAGACATGATTTGTTACATTTACTTCATGGAAGCAAAATATACCCATTTAGACCTCAAGGTCAAAGTTCAAGGGCAAAGGTCACCAACCCTTGTATCCATTATTCTTATACCCACATGCCAAATATTAAATATGTTTTATTAATTAGGTATATGCTCATTCGACAAAAGACACCGCTTTTAAAGTTCGGTAGAAATGCAGATTATACAGCAATTTAGGTTTTGAGGTAAAAGGTTATACTATAACGTAATTTAGATTATCGTTGCACTTGGCGACAGATCCCAATCCTATTGTTAACGCATGATTATTACATCACGTGTGATTAAACCAAAACATATTTAAAACATATCTTTTCATTTGATATAGTTGAAAAATTAAAAAGCTGAAAGTAAAAAATATGACAATTTCAGTTCCTTAGCAGCGTCCCTGCCAACCACTTTCCCAAACATGTTTTTTTTTACTTTTAAAGGAAGAATAGATATCATATCACACTACTTTAATGATACTTAGATGCTAAACCACTGCATAAGTGTATAAGAGTCTAACAAAAATGCATTAGTTATTTGACACACGGCTGAAACCCCATTTTTATACCTCAAGCTGCACCTATAAACTGTAATTTGTTGAAATATATATACCTGTTCGTAATTCATGTTTGAAACGTTATAGTTCAGCTATTATGAAAATATTGTGACATATCATTCAGTTTGGACAATTTCAGGTTTATAAAAACTAAAATACAGTAATTTTCAGATTTTTTTGGCGGGAAAACGGGTGTGCGTTACTATGGCAACTAACGGTTTAAAACACGTAAAGACAATACATTGCTTTTGTACTTATAGGTCTATATTTCCGCAATTTTGAAGAAATGCGAGACCATGCGTGTTACATCCCCTATGCTCACAGAGAATGGCTGTTTACAAATTTTGTGATCGGCTGATCGATATGTTGGCGGGAAAAATTCCGGGGGTGAAATTTCTTTAATTATTTCACATGTTAATTAGCGAAATTTATTAAACATGTAACATTCGATAAATCATTTCTATTAATTATATAACAGAAATAATTACATATATGAAAAAGAGAGCAATTTCATACTTTTGAAACGGAAAAAGCATGCAACTACATTCTACAATACACACCAGTTGTCACAGGAACTGAGGTCGTCTGTATTGATGTCGGATTTCCATTTTCGTCCCGAAACTTTGCCAGACATTGACTGTAGGCAATACAATCAGACTTACTGTTACAAACTACAACGAGGAACAAACTAAGGTTGTATTTTAAAGATAATTAATTTATTAGCAGTTATAACATGTATCTTCCGAAGCATTTCACCACATGCAAGCGAACAATACAAATTGTGTATTTATAAAGGAAATCCTTCGACTTAAAAAAAGTTGATATCCGAGATATCATCTGCTGGAATGTTAATGATGTCATGTTAATTACAGGTTATTTATAAATGACATTTCTGTTGAAATTTCTATGGTATCATTTTAATGACTGTTTTTTTTTTAAATCCGAGATCTCAGTAGGAATTTCTATGATATCATTTTTACTGCTACACAGCTACTTGAGTTTATAGTCGATTTCACAATGATTATTTTGCTATTCAAATACTTCAATGAATAACGTGGTTTTTAAAAGGGAGTGCATGGGACGGAATGAATAAATCCACTTAATTTTAACATTCCTGCCTACTAGATTAACATAGTTTAGTACATTAAGTGTCCAGCTTCCGACCAGTTTCCCTTTCATAGATGTGAGTAAAGTACCGTTACATGACTTAAGACCCACATTTCAAAGATTAGTCACTTTATATTGCTCTGTATAACAACAATGATGACAGTCAGTGTTTTTATGATTAACCCACATCTCAAGTCTAGTCACATTATTTTCTAGGCCAGTGTAAGTGGCTGTCGTAATTATTACTATTGTGTACGATTTTTTGTAGAACAGGATGAATCAGATCTTTTAAGTAGATTAAATTCATCATACTTCTGCAATAGAAATGTGTCCAATGTACAATCTATGTCAAAATGTACATTCTATTACTATTTGAATGTGTCCAAATGTACTATCTACTTCTATCGAAGTGTCTCCAAATATACAATCTTTTTCCAGAAGGTTTATTTAGTTTGACACTTTTTAAAACAGTTACCACACATTACAAACAAACTAAAAAGAAACACATCAGAGAAACAAAACAACTATGCCAAAAAAAAAGAAAAACATAAAAGCATAACAAAGCAAAAAAAAAAACCACTAAAACGTTAGACTAATTGAAGGTCCTGTAATCAATAAGACAGCACCATTGTTAACAATGTTCACTCCAAATCTTACTAAGGCGAAATGTGAATATTTTATATACTTGATAGCTAGAGCGAAATGAGAAGAACAAGGAAGGAATAATACAATCATCAATTAATAGATCTGTGTAATTTGTACACAAATATAAGGGCATATGGAAGATCGAGGGTGAATTCTTCTGACGGGGAACTTAAACGCTGTCCGTTACGGAAGTATCAATATAGAGAAAAACTGACGCTGTTAAAATCTTTTTTTCCTAAGTCGACACAAAATATCTTATGAATGACATTACACTTTGTTGTATCAAATGGAAACCTTACTCAATGACTGAATACTTGTTTCCATAAAAAAAACTCACTTCAAACGTGACAATAAATTTACATAATATATATATATTTTGATATACTTCCGACGTTTTTTTTATAAATATACGCTATTATATTAAAATCAATTGAAACACTTTACGAACTTTACAAATCAATACAAAACATACCCATTTAGACCGATAATATTCCAGCACAAACATTGAATCATAACATAAGCTTTTATCTGCATGTGAAAAGAGCCTCGTTGTCATTGAACAGGTTTCCGCCGGATATGAGTACTTTACTTGTTACTCGTATTTTTGCTAAAGGATAACTTGATTTAAGTTGTTTAGTTCCAGTGTCGTAAAGTTTTACATGATATTGGATAAGTTTTACTCAAAATGATATTAACCAAATGAATCATAGGAGAAATCAATCATCGTAACATTTGATTTATTAGCTTAAATTTAGATGCCAAATATATACTTCCGCGAAATTCTCTTGTTCTTCCCAAACCCCTACCTCGCGGAAGAATATGTCACACATGTTTATCGACTTACAATCATTTAAAACAAAAGGGTGTATAAGAAGTAGGTTTTGGGACAACACTCACTGGTTCTTCTTCAAGAGAAGGACTGTTACTGATGTCGATATAATTAATAGCATGTCATCTTATCAGTTTTCGTCTGAATTTGCATTTCATATTGGTTTTGGTTTGCAAATCATTTTAGATTTTTATCAAACTCATACGCTCCCGAAGGTAGCGTTTATGGTTATATTATCAACTTGGTTCTGTATACTTATGGCAAGAAAAAACATCAATATCCGGTCTGTACCTTCATTTTCAGGAGCTGAAAAACAGCTTGATGGCAGCGTCATTTGCTTATACTTATATATATATTTCGATAATTAAATACAAATCGAATCTTGGCTTTCCCAAGATAGGGTTGGTCATAATAGTCCGCAGTATGGTGCTCAGATGTCAATCGCCGAAACAGTGGTCCTCGTATCTCCTACTTCAAACAAACATGGACATTCTGGCAAATAGACATATCGGACCATGACATTTAGTATTGTAAACCACCCGCTGGTATCCTGTCCGTTATACCTGCCGGTGGTCTACCGTAATGTACATGTAGAACAGGTAGCGCCATATCCATAAAATTGTTCGATTTAAATAGTTGTATTTGTAGTTTCTACTTTTATGGGTTTATTTTTTTATAGGTTTTACTTCTGCAATAGGGTTTCCTGGTATTATTCTTTGTCCCGTGAAATGTTGTTGTACGTTCCTTTGATTCCCGATGATTTCTGATAATCCAGATACTGCTCCTAAAATGGGGCCTCTGTTGTTAACTTCAAAACGCTTTTTTTACAATAATAATAATGTGTATGTATAACAACTATAGGTTACAGACCACCAATTCAACCAATGAGCATTTGGAACGTAGGCAAAAATAGTCCTACGCAGAAATTACCCCTGTTCCTCATAGTGCTGTGAAAAAAGTTCTCATCTCATTTAAAAAATTTAAACAGTTTCTGAAAGGAAAAACATTTCTGTACATTTTATAGGTGCATTTTGCTTCTTGTGATGTGAAGCCTAATCTCCATAATGATTTCTAAATATACCCCTATCTTAAGAAAACACTGGGATTTCCCATGCTATTTATAGACACTTCACTTCCAGTGACCAGTACTGCACTGCAAGTCTGCTAACCCCACATGCCATTCTGAGGATTGTGAGCTGACATATGTAGAATCATGCTGATATATAGTCATCTGCAGGTTAAAGTTAAGGTAAAGTCCAGAGAAGCCATTGAATATTGTGAAATTAGCATAGAAGCCTATGGGAAGTGGAATTAGTGGTTTCTAGCCTATATCAACTGTACGAGTGGTGTCCGACGTGGTGGGATATACCTTTCATGAAGCGGTTTTATTATTCCGTTAGACTTCTCGCATTAACAGAGAATGATATTAGCGGCGGACTTAAATTACGAAATTATAATCTTCCTTAAGTTCGGTAAAATCCATATTTGGTATTATTTCCACACCTCAAGTCTGGAAAGATTTCTGGCAAAATTCTGGAGTTGTAAATTGCCGCCGAAGATACTTTCAGCAATCTACCATGTTATGATGATTGGGGGTTGTTTTTAACGACCTTGAATACCAATACAGGCCTCTCACGGTCGATGTTAGTGGGTTAGTAGAACTAACTGATATTGGTGGCGGAGCCCAGCCTTCGGGATACCTGACCGAAGAACTCGGTCAGAGTATGTCATACTAGCGGCTGGGCTGCTCTGTTGACGCTCTGGCCTACTCCAAGACCCTACGTGGGTCCGAGAGCGTTTTCCCACTTTAACTGTTTGGGAATACGTCAACGTGTAGAGTGTCTACCATGTTAAAATACTTTCGCGTTTATATATGTTGGGAGTTTGTACCAGGTGACCTAAAGCAACCAATGGCAGATTGTCCTTTTAAATAAGTTATGTCAAATTGTCCGCTAACTGTCCTTACTAATATATTACTTCAACAATTCGAGTGAAAGTCAAAAATAGTTGTCATAAGATAAACGATCCGACACCACTATCATAAATACGCATAAATACCAAAGCGGAAGTTTCCTTAGACAAAAAATAGCCCCCTCTACTATTCTTAATAACAAAAAACAAAAAACAAACAAAAAAACAAAAGAAAAAAACAAAAAGAAAAAAAAAAGAAAAAAAAAAGAAAAAAAAAGAAAAACACCTTAAATAGTAATGAAAACTGGGACCTTTACGATGAACCTAATATGATAAATGATGAAATAATAGAGATTCTTTGACGTTTTTCTCCTAACTCCAAGAAATGGCGACTGGTTGAAGCTGAACAAATACAAAGTACAGAGTGTTGAATAATAACCGTGCATGAATCTTAACAGAAGTTATATAGCATGAATAAGAAGTGATATAAACATGAATGAATACAACAAAAATCTTGTGCAGCTACTAGTTATTCTTTATAAGTAATTGCACAAGCTTAATGACAAAATCAATGGAAGTGGGTAAGTGTAACCTTGCCATAGTGAACACTGGTTCTAATGACAAAATCCATGGCAAGTGTATTGACATATCAGATACTGCTTGCCTTGTGCCACAAGCATATCAAATATAGTAAAATTCTACCCCTATCCATCCCTTGAATAACTATCCTAAAAAGATCAATTTCCCCAAGAACAAAAAAAAAGTTTTTTTGCCATTTCTTACACTTCCCCCAACTTAAAGAATTTGAATTCTCCTGAATTTACCCAAAAAGTTTATATAAATTGTCTATTTTAGTTCTTCTCCAAGTCTTAGCTGGAGTTCAGCTTCATCAAGCTTGATCAGAAGGTGATCTAAATTCTGGTCTCTTTCTTTAATTGCAGCTTCTAGCGTAGACAGAAATTGAATGGTTGACTTGTCCTCTTTGTTATATTTTATGATTTCCACTAAGACCTGGTAGTTATGAAATCTTGCTTTTATGGTCATAGTATGTTCCTTTTCTCCTATGATTTTTTTTGTTACTGATAAGGCCAGGAAGTTGTTTTCAAGTAAGAGTTCTTCTTTTGTCACTTTTGCAGTTGCCTCCCTGATTGTATTTCAAAGGTAATGTTGGCAAATTCACAATGAAATTATTTCTGTTCTGATGCCATGGCCTGCCACTGCTTTGGTGGCCATTTTATAGTTGTAGGAGTGGTGATTAAGGTGATTATCTCATCTTCCTTCCATCTCCTTCGCCCGGCAGGAAACAGTGGCATGCCTCCAATATTCAGTAGTTCAATGGCCCTCTGTTTGCTGGTGGGTGTCAAGTTGATTTTTCCTTCCTGAAGTTTCCTGATCCTTTCCTCGTGGTCTTGTTCATTTCTTCTTTCCTTCTCAGTCTCTTCCGGTTCTTTACCTTGTTTTATTTACCATTCTTACCTCTCAACCTCCTTCTTTTATTCCTTTTCCTCCCGCTCATCTTCCTCCAGTTCCTTTTTTCTCTGTTCCTTTTCCTTCCTCTCAATGTATGATTTTAGTTACTTTATGTTCTTTGTTGTGTATATCTGTTTTCCATGTCTGGTCTTTGTCCCTGGATTACATTCTTTTGCTTACCGCTATAACCTTGGTTCCCTTGATTACTCTCTCAGTTTCCTCTTGTTCCTTCTACCTTTGTTCCCTTTCCTTCCTCTCAGTTTCCTCCAGTTTCTTACACCTTAGTTCTTTCTCTTTCATCTTAGCCTCCCCCAGGTCTTTCCTTCTTTGTTTTTTCGTCTTCTCCTGTTGAACCTCTTGTTCCTTTTTCCTTCTCTTAGCCTCCTCTTGTTCTTTTCGTACTATGTTCTCCTTCTCTTTCCTCCCAGTCTTCTTTCTCTCGGCTTTTCCTTTCTCTTGTTTCTGAACTTCTTGTCCCTTTCTTTTTTCTTCCACTTTGTCCTTCTTTCCGATGTTCTTTGCCGTAGACACATTTTGCATTTCAAAAAGTGGTGTTTTAACCCAACTTTTTTTTCTATTTTATCTTCCCTGGGAAGTTCATCTTCTCCTTTCAATACTATATCGGATGTCGATGGAATCTAGAGGGGAGAGATAAGAACGGGTACCATTATTGGCTTTTTCGTTCTTATTTCCTTGACACCACTTTGACAATTGTCTCTAGCTGTTGATTTTCATTAATTATTGGGATAGTGCTTGGTAAGGATGGATGTCTTTCTCCTTACCAAGTTATCTAAGGCTCTTGCATCCTGAACTGCTTCATCTTTTATTACTACTTTGTAGTCCCTGGCTGTGAGGTCAAGATCTAATCTGAAAATGACTGATGTATTGCCAACACCTACTATCAGCTGCATTAGCTCCATATCTTCGAATGTGGTTGGTCTTGAAGGTGAGTATGTTCTTTTGATGGCAACATTTTTTCTTCTTCAACTTCGTGGATGTCATTTCTTTTGCACTTCCAACCTTCAATCCATTGTTCCCTATTTCTTGTTGTTATGCTGACCCTTGCAAAAAATGCCAGTACTTTAATTCTGGCTTTCATTGCTTCTATTGAATTTTCATCTGATGGTGTTACGACCTTGGCATACAAATCTGGTAAATAATGTGACATTCAAATGCCGTCTTTGATCTCTCAAAAAGGCAAGTACTATCATTTATTTTCCTTGTTATAAAAAAAGGTCCCTTTTGAGGTCAGTTTGTGACAAACTCCAACTTCCTTGCTGGCATCAAAAACCCATACTGCTTGCCTTACTTTGAATTGACGTTTAGTTGCCTTCAGGTCGTAATGCCTTTTCTGATAATCTGAATTTCTTTTAAGATTCTCCCTAGCAATTTTGTGAGCATTTTGTATTTTCTCTTGTAAGTCATAAATGTATTTGTCTTTTTTCAGGAATGCTTTTGTCTTCCAATTCTGATCGAGGTGGTCGGGGAATGACAGCCTCTATTGGGAGTGTGATGTTTCTTCCAAGCATGCTTGGAGTTTGGCCAGTAGATGAGTGGATTGAAGAGCGATTTGCCACGAGGAGTTGGGGCAAGAACTAATCCCAATGCTTCTGGTTGTTTTCACAGTAGAATGTTAACATGTATGTTAATTCCCTATTGAACCTTTCCACATTTCCATTGGCTTGTGGTTCTAGTCTTGTATATGTGTAAGAGGTCACAGAGATCATGAAACAACTGCGATTTAAATATCCGTCTGATTGTAACTGTAGTGGTGTTCTGAACTGGGATATAAATTCATTCACTATAACTCTAGAGGCCAGTAAAAAAGTTCTTTGTATCCTTTCCAACACGTTGTCTGCTTTCAACTGTCCTCCTGATGGTATATCGTGATAGTGTTTAAAGACTGTGTCTCTGTATTGTTGTGGTACATCAAGTTGGTAAACAGACTTCTCATTATCTCCAGCGAAATATATCCTGTGCAGCTTCCAAATATTAGTTTCAGCGTATCCCATTGTCTCCATAGAGTTTTCAATGATGAAGTGCCACTAGACACCTTATCCCAGTTAGGCTTTTCATATCCTTCCTCTTCCTGTAATTTAATTATGACGTAAGCAAATCCCTGTCCTCAAGTTGTTGTTGCTTTATTTGGTCAGGTTCCTATCCAATCATAGTGTGTAAATTGCTTTCCTCCGTTTCCCTTTGTTTGCAGTTTGGTTCCTTTGTGTATACTTTTACTTTCTCTTTCTGCTCTGAATTTTCTCCTCCGTCCTGATCATCGGTTTCTTCTCGAACTTCTTCGTCACTTATGTGATTGCCACATTTCTGACTGATGCAAGACTTACATGGTCTCTGTGAGAGAGCGTCGGCAATGGAATGGCCTCTCCTGGCTATTTGGGTGACCTTAAGGTTTAACGTTCCCACTCCTGTAGCCATCTTGTGTCTGCCCAGTAGGCTTCTTTGAGTTCTTCATCCAAGATACAGGAGCATTGTCAGTTCTGAGTATTAGCTCTTGTCCATATGAATTTGCATGGAATGTTCTTAAAGCTGTTACGATTGCCAAAAGTTCTTTCGTTATTATACAATATACCTGATCATGTACATTCATTGCCTTGCTCATATAAGCAATTATCCGCTCTTTGTCCTCCTGTCTCTGTGATAAAAAAACAGCTCCAATTGCTTGATCACTAGCGTCTGTATCCAAAATAAAAGCAGTTCCAGGTTCCGGATATGATAATACTGATGGTGTAGTAAGAGCTTCCTTTAAGTGCAAAAAGGCTTGATTGCTTTCCTCATTTTCACTTTGATCTTTTCTCACAAAATTTGTGAAGGGTCCTGGTGATGTCCGCAAATCCCTTTACAAATTTCTGGTAATATGAACATAGTCCAAAGAAACTTCTCACTTGTTTTGCTGACTTTGGTACTCGCCATTCCTTTACTGCATTTATTTTTTTACCTGTAGATATTCCGCTCTCTGAAACCATGTGTCCCAAAAATCCAACCTCCTTTTGGGAGAAGATACGCTTGGTCGGTTTTAACTTCAGCTGAAAGATCCTTTCGATGCGGTTGATTCCTTCATCAAATGTATTGCTTAGGAATATGATGTCATCAATATACATTTGTATATAACAGAAGTTCTTTCCACTGCGGTCCTCTGAGTACATTTTCCATTAGCCTTTCAAATATTGAGGGAGAATCAACCAGTCCAAAAGGCATGACTGAATTGGTATAGGCCCAAGCTTTTTAAAAACTGGTTTTATGTTTGTCGTCTGGATTCATACTGATTAGTCTAAATCCTGAGTTTAAATCCATAGAAGATAACCATTTTGAGCCAGCCAGTGAATAATGCCTGGTATAGGTAATAACTGTCCGAGTGTCCCTGTACCAAGCCTACTTCTGTGAGATGACTAGATCCTGGTATTTGTACAGGTACGACAGCGCTTGTCATAGAAGTAAGTGTAATTGTCTCCTTTACTTCCACCCTACAAACAGCTTAGGCTCCTATCCAGCATTGTATATCCTGACAACTCTTGGTATGTAGTACTATACTTTTATAATTTATTTTGTTGACTTTGGTATTTGTGTGCAGAACGATTGATCCAACTGAGTGAATTTTATTCCTGTTAATGCCATTTATTTCTGCCTCATTAAGGCCTATCGAGTCAGCATTGTCCCATTTCCCTGGTTGTTGTGTTTCTTGAAATTCCATGTTCTCTGTTACATCCTTGGTTCCGTCTATTTCTTGGGCAATTCTTTATAAAGTGGTCAGGAGCGTTACAGGCGTAACATCTCTGTGTGCTGTCTCTACCCATGTTATCAGCTGTCTTTTTCTGCTTTTCTAGTTTCTCCATTCTTTCTATCAAATCTTGTAACTGTTCTTTTTCTTTTGTTTTTCCTGACACAACGGCTCTTACTGTGCTCTTTTTATCGTCTCCTGTTCTTGATTCATATCTTTCAATTACGTCAACTGCCTCGGAAACTGTTTGGCACCCCTTCCTTGTTAATACATCGGCATTTCATTTCTACCAAAATTATCTTGAAAAGTTGATTCATTTCTGGTGATTCTTGAACGACCATGCCCATATTACAGTACGCCTTCTGTGCTAACTGTCTCATATCATCACCCAGCTCAGTAATACTTTCCCCTGGTATGCGCTTACGCATTTCTAGTTTTGATAGCCACCTGTTCTTATTCTTTGAAGTTCCAAACCTCTGGTCTGGCTTTGTTCGGTTTTCCCATTGTCCTAATTCCACACACTCTTCAAAGTCGAGTGATATTCTTCCCAATGATTTAGGACAATTACAAAATTTACTATATTTGAAGGTTATAATTATAATATATCAAATCAGAGCTGACACAAATTATCAAAGTTGTGTTTAATGTTTCTTCTGGAGCGTTAAAAGGTTTCACCTTCATCATATTATAACTAAATTGACAACCCTCTCAGGAAAATGATGGATTAATAGCCAACATTTAATTCAGTAGCACCCATCATTGTAAAATCAATCATGATTCTGTTACCCAGACTGTTTTTACTTGTTGATGAGTTGAATAAAAACCTGCTTTACCATCAAACTACGTATCTACAATCCTTTTGCGGGTTATTTATTTCAATATCGTATATTTAAAAGTTCATGTTATTACACATATTTACCAGGTGTTTCCCAATGAACCAAATATATCATCGATTTGTGATGTATTTAAGGAGGTAGACGTAAGGTAAGGGAGATTACTCTTGATTCAGTGATATATTTGTATCATATTCAATTTCTCCAATGCCTATATATCAAGCTTTCGTTTGAAACAATGAAATCAGTCCAAGTTAATTAGATGTTTACATAAGATTGATGTTAAATGCTAAATATAAACGTTCCAATGATTTGTACAGCTGCGTTTCTTACCCGAGGACTACCTCCTTAAATACCCAGTTAAATCATTTATTTGTTTGTACGTTTAAATGAACAAAATAGGGAGAAAGTTGGCCAAAGACCTTTGAAAAAGCCAATTATTATTTTTGTCGACAATTGGCGCTTTGAAATAAAAAATGCAAGCCCAGCGGAAAGCTCTACAGCAACATGCACGTGCAAATTAGCGGGGTGCAGAATGATGAGATCAAAAATTTATCGTCCGGAAAAATCAATCCGTGTTCTTGATTTATCTGGTTATCTTGTCAATCTCATAAGCGACCTAAATAGAGACTTAGGTCACCAGCTTGTTTGAGCAAATTGCTGCTTATGAAATGAAATACAATTATCTATAGTTAGTCTATAGGAGCAACCAATGGGGGTAAGATCAACCATTCTATCCTGACTTTTTATTTTCAGAAAAAGCAGATCATGTTTTTTCTTTCAATAAAAACAAAAAAAATATTAGGAAAAGAACATATCCTGCCTTTTTATTTTTAATGGGCTGCCGTGGTTTTTTTATTCATGAAAACTTCAATCCTGTCTTTTTATTTTTAATGGCCTGCCGTGGCTTTTTATTTCATGAAAACTTCAATCCTGCCTTTTTATTTTTAATGGAAATCAAACGGTAGTTATCCAAATTAAATACATTCTTGTACATTTCCTTCGCAAGAAAGGTAAAGCGATTTGAAAGAAATACTTAAACATATGTCGTATAGAGCTTTCAAGTCTCGTCATGGGTACCCTTTTGCTTTCTCCTGGGTTTGTACTCGAGGAGATTATTTCGGTTGATATTGTTAGCACGTTTAAATCCTCGTTCTACTGCTGTTGGTTTTTAGCCACGCGATAACTAACACGTAGTTCATCTAGACGTTCGTTTGTGGTATTGTCAGATGAGCAAATGCGCCGAATTCGGAGTGTCTGGCTGTATGTTTTAGTACAATGTTTTGGGGACAGCTATTGGGAGACAGGTTTTGGTGACTATCAATTGGTTTGCTGCGAAGGTCCGATGACATTTCACGTACGTCATCTTTTACAGACGTAGAAGTATCAAAAATTGTAATTTTAGTGTCCGAAATTTCATGAGGTAATTAGATTGATGGGTGAGCATCGTTTGCATGTGTGATAGTATTTTCTAAATTTTGTTGAGGCTCATTCGATAAATAAACCAAGAAAGCGGTTCCGATGAAGATGTTGACATTATTTGTTTTCCCCACGAAGATGTTAGCATATGAAAGAGACATTTTCGCTTCGTTCCCATAGCTGTACCATTATTTGGAGTGTGTCGTTGCACTATACAGTTACATTAAGGCGCACTGTTTCGCACACCAAATTACCCCCGTCAAATTTTGTAAAACTTAAAATTAAAAGTTGAAATTTGGTGGATATATTGATTAAATGTAGATAATCATTTATACATAGACAGATGTAATATATGTTATGGTAAACAGGTGTAATTTAAATGAAAAACGGTATTCGGAACGTTTCAGTTCCCTGCCGTATTAGGTTCTCTTCTCAGCATCAGATGGCTGATTTTCAAAATACCTTATTTCGCTTAATTGTGAGAGAATGAATCGAAAAGGGTCTTATTATTTATACCTTTTTTCCACCTACTCCATGCATGCTTTCATCCTGTGGTAGTGTCTAAGTGCCTGATATTTTATAAAACATAGTATTTGGCTGTTAGTTTTGAAAGGCACCCCTGAGTTGTACTAAAAGTCAGTAATATTTTTTACAGTATGTTACCATGGCTACTGGATTTTATAAGAATAATCACTAAATTATTTATAAATGACTTGAACCTCCACACACCAATATGCACTTTTTTTTATGACAAAACGCTAGAAATATCTGTGCGGACTGCCTCAAAACAGCTTTATTTCAACAAAATGAGACCAAATTATCAGAAATGACTTAACTGAATTGTACTACTTCAAAATTAAAACAAGTAGATTAACTAGGCACTCAGTGGGGTAGGGACGTCCAAAATATCGTGTGGGTCCTAAGCTTCTCTACCAGCTTCTATACCGTCATCGTGGGAGGATATTAGTATAGAGTGAAGTGACATCAAGGGAGACCAGAAGTGTTTCAGGAATAGATGATTCATAGATTCCATTTTTCTCAAATAATCCATGGTATCTTGTAAATATAACAGGAGCTTTTGAACAAGGGGTATGGGATGGTAATCAACAAATTCAGACATTTTTGCGGGATATCTTTTTTTTTTGGGGGGGGGAATTTTAGGTAGAAGTTACAAACGTCCAGTTTTTTTTACCCTCTGGTTATAGGTATTATGCTTCCATCCTTGCACATTTTGTTCATTTCTGAAGTAATTTTATTACTAAAAGATTTAGTTCGGTCGTCAGGTAGTTTTTTTTTTTTATAATCTTTCATCCGAAAGTTGACGCACTGCATCTTAGATGAAATGTACTTAGCTGTATCCAAGACAACTATGGCACTGCCCTTGTCTGCTAGTTTGATAATGATATCGTCGTGGTTTTTCAACGATTTTACGGCTTTTTTTCTCATCGGGCGAGATGTTGAAAAACAGATGGTATATAGTTGTTGAATAAGTGCTTGACATCAGATTTTATTTTGTCAATAACATTTTCCAGCGTGGCACATTTATTCGGTTAAGGAGCTCATGTATTTTTTGTTTTGAATTTTCGAGTGTATTGATCACTTTATTTCGGATCGATGTCAGAACTATCAGGGTCATCATCCTGATCTTCCTGTTATCATCAAATGCGTGTTCTCTAATTACATCAATATTAAAGTCACCGGTAGGAAATATTGACCGATTACAAGCCAATGCCATTGTCAGAGAATCATAAAATAGTCCCATAGTTTCACTCTTGAGTTAGGGGATCTATAGAAACACCAAATATAAAGTGGGAGCTTTAGGATACAATTGTAACCAATGATATTTCGATGTTTTCATTGCCAGTATTAGGAAGTGGCTCATAATTTTGACAAAAATAGCAACTAAACCTCTTGCTCTATTCCTGTCAACACGAATATGTTTCTGAAAGTTAGGTATCGTTATATTTTCATCTAATATGATATCATCTAAACGAGACGAGTTTCCGAAATAGCTATGATGTTGTGAGAGCTAAGCTCCCATTCAATCAGGTCAATTCTGGGAGATAAGCTACATACATTATTGTGAACAATCGATATATTATGGAAGTCAGTGGACCAGGATTGGTTTCTTTGCAAGTAGAAGTCTAGTAACAACTAAGGAAACGTGTTCTCAGAAGTACAGCGTAACAAAATATTCACAATGAGTCGTCTAAGGCGTGTAATGAATGGTATCAACAGACGCTTAAATAAGTGTTTAGTTACAAGTATCAAAAATAAGGAATGACATAAATAAGAGTTGATATATTGCAAGTAAGTGTCTGTAAAATACCAAATATAATATCATGTACAATTAGCTTTTTAACTCTCACATTCCAGTCAGTAAAACTGATATTTGTACTGTACCGGATTTTCTTGCACACGCGCCACACTGCAAACAGCTATTGCCTATATTGTAGTACCTGAAAATTTATGAAATGTTTTCCATGATGTGAATTATTTAGTACTGAAGATATGGAATTAGCATCTACCCATTTACTGTAAATTAGAAGTACAAGTCGAACGACACAGTAATGTCCAGCGACCAACGCTATTCGCCTGGCATAAAGCAACTGCAGAGCACCTTCTTTAATGAAAAAGCTTGGTAATTCTATTTAGAGATTGCTGAAGGAAGACCACGTGAAACACATTTTGAAAACTATAGTAATTACATACCAGGTAAACATATATTTCGAAATACCCAAAAGGAAGCATACCAATAGTATCAAAATGACGAAGCTACAGAATGCGATAATCGTTTCTCCTGTACTTTGTGGAATGGATATAAAAAAGAGAAGAAAACAGGGTGTAAGGCAATACGAACTGACACTCAAGCGTTCAGAAACCCAACAGACATTGCAGATAGGCAGGCAAAGTTCTATGGTGTAGTGTTTCATTCCGATGAGGGCCGTTTCTGTGGATCTTTCGGCAAGGTAACTGATGATATCCTGAACAGTGAGTTAACATTTGAAAAATTGACTCCGCAATAAAATTCCACAAATTACATAAATCACCCGTGTTGATAGAATCTAAAATTAACACCTTAGATACGTAGAAGACTTAACTCATATATTTAGCGGTATACGATCCGTCAGGCATATTCTACCAGTGTGTGGAAGAAAGGACTAGTAGTACTCGTATGTAAAAGAGGATCGAAGCCGAGTTATAAATGTGACACATACAGACTGATAACTCTCTTGTGTTCATTGTGTAAACTTTTCGAAAATGTTATTTCCTGTAGAATCAAGACATGGATTAATACATGATCAGTCAAGTTTCCGAATGATCAACAAAAAGGGTTCACAAAATCAATAAACTGTTTAGCTACATAAACCTATTGGCTAGGAGTGCCATTAAACTCAACAGTACGGTAATTTGTGCATTTCTTGACATTACGCGTACGTTTGACACTGTATGGCACGAAGGACTGATAAAGAAAGTTATATCTCTTAGTATCAAAAGACCACTTTTACGGATAACCAATCTATGTTATACTGATATGCAGTGCCGTTTTACTGAATGGAATCGCATCACCGTGCATGGTTTCCAGTTCATCAAGGTGTATGACAAGGTGGTGTGTTATGTACGATTTATATAAACTATATATTGACGAACTATTGAATCGGCTCGAAGCGTCTAGCCACGACCTATAGATCAAACACATTAATTGTAATGCGGTGTTTGCAGATGACTTTGCATTATTGGCTCTTAGTCCTATGGCTTTACAGAATCTGATTGGCATTTGCTGTAACTATTCTAACGAATGGCTATTTCAATTCAGCAGTGCTAAAACTGACATTCTAATACTACGACGTGAACCTACGATCAGCGATTATCCTTTTGTGTGGATAAGAGCCAATCAAAATTACAAACTTAAAAACTTACCTTGGAATAGATATAACACCGAACTTGCTCTGGTGCAGTAGAAAAGGCTTGCGATAAAGGCAGAAAGACAGTCCATGGACTTTTTTGGTATTAGTAACTTAAAACACGACATTAATCCATTGACGTAACAGAAGGTTGGGCTCTTAAAGTTACCTAGCCACAAAAGCATTTCACCGTCAAGGTGAAGGAATATTTACGAAGTTTGTATTTCCAGTATAACCAAAATGGCAAAGATAAAATTTTAATGCTATAGCTACTGATTTGCATATGCTTAGGAATGAAGAAGGTCAAAATCTTTAAAAAGTCAAAATCGTTGGCATCATCTCAGATAAGCGGCCTGTTCGCAACTTTCCTTAAATCTGGTTCATGTCAGGGTTCTCTACTAACACTAATTAAAATGAAAAAATCTGGCAACTGCAAATGATGAGGAACATAAAAATATGCTCGAAGAAATGAATAGTACAGAATTTTTTGAGCTGGCTAGAAATAATAGAGCTTAAGCTGTACACGCAAAAAATATATACATTGAAATGACGAGCCTTGCTCGACGTTTTTTATATAAGGATGCGAGCATATCAGCAGAATTAAAACGTTATACAAAATTTACACAACAAGATTGTTTCAATAAATTTGCGCCATCTACATCATGGAGTGAAAACGTAAACAAAAGTGTTCCGGTAAAAATTACGAAAAGCTGAAGATTGTTTTATGTAGTATACATCAATTACACATAATTAACGTTATTTGTGAGTAGGGAGACAAAAGTAGAAGAAGTATGGGTATCGACGTTTGCCAGTGGAGGGCTAGAATCGGTCTTTTCACCCACCCGATGAGTAAAGTCAAATGTCCCGCCATTTTGTAAGTACGCACGAACAATTTACATTTGACCATGAGACTTACTTTACTATTTAGTGTGGTATTATTACTTTGTGGGGACATCGAAGCAAACCCGGGTCCACGTACACAAGACTCCGAAAAGTCAGATCGTCCTGGAACACGCTCATTCTCTCAATCGACTTTGCACCAAAACTGGGAAAAGGGGAACAACTCCAGTGATATTGGACAAACATTACTTGAAATAAAAACACAGATGATGTCGATTTCACAGGGGTTAAATGACGTTAAAACTGAAATGTCCATTGTTAAAAACAGTGTTGAACAGCTAAATCAAAAGCTTGGTAATAACATTGAGAAACTAGAACATGAAAACAAATCGCTTAAGTTACGGGTTTCAAACTTAGAAAGTCAAGTTGAGAAGTTTGAAGTAATTCACCGTAAAAACAATTTGATTTTTATCGGTATAGACGACAATATTACAAATGACAACAATGAACCAGGTTCGACCGTAAATACACAAAACTCTGATGGAACCAAAGAATCGTGGTCTGATTGTGAACGTAAAATTCGAAAATTTATATGTACTGTATTAAATATGGGCACAGATTTTGCTGATGGAGTGAAAATTGAAAATGTGTATCGTATCCAAGGTTCAGGAAAAAACCGGCCTATGATTGTGAAATTTTTGTCCAACTACGACCGTAATATTATTTTGAAGCAAGCAAAGAAGTGTCTCCGTATCGGTGATAAATTCCGTGTTAATGAAGATTTCTCTCCAAAAGTTAAAACTGCTAGAAAAAATCTTAGTCCGTTTCTATTAGAAGCAAGAGAAAGAGGATGCAAAGTTTCCATGCGATATGATAAGCTTATGATAGACAGCAAGCTGTACACTTATGATGACGAATCTAATGGACTGAAGGAGCTTCCAAAAAGATAGGAAACAGGTCAAGGCCCACGGTTGTGTACATATGTTCATGATTCTAGTTTTTTTGTTACTGAACCCTGTATAAATGTTATTAATATTGCTTCATGGAATATTGAGAGTTTAAAGACAAAGCTTTATAGAGATCGTAACTCAATTGACCAAATACTTGTGTCACATGATATTATTTGCTTTATAGAAACATTCCAAAAGTTTGAAGGTGAATTTATAACTGTTTTTCCTGAACTTGAATGTTTCGAAAATTTTCGCAATGTAGATAATCAGACTTATGGTAAAGCTTCAGGTGGTTTACTTGTGCTGGTAAAGAAGTCACTTTTAAAATATGTAAAAATCAAACAAATACTTAAAAAATATTCAGACATGATTATTTTACATTGTCAAATGGGAAAAAATGATGTTATTTTTCTATTTTTGTACATCCCACCTGAAAACTCAATTTTTTATAATTACCAAAATACAGATAATGGTATAACTATTATTGAAGATGTATTATTTGAAATTCATACTATGTATGGTGATATAGAAATTGTTTTAGCTGGTGACTTTAACGCTCGGCTCGAACAGCAGAAATATTTGAATTTGCATCTGAAGACAATGACAATTATAATCCTGGTCTTCAATATATTTTTGGCAATGGCATAAACGAAGAATCAAACATGCCCAAACGTAAAAACAAAGACAAAATTGTGAACACTTTTGGTAAATCTTTAATTGATTTATGTAGTATGTATGATTTGTGTATTATAAATGGTCGAAATAATGGTGATATAGATGGCAATTATACTTATGTTTATTCAAATGGAGCTAGTACAATAGACTATATTATAACTAGCAATAGTTTGTTCAAAAGAGTCACAAATATGTCAGTTTTAAATTGTGATTTATCTAAGCATTTTCCTATATCTTGTGCTTTAAAACTTTTTTGTAATGAAAGCATGAAAACATGCACAGAGAACACAGATGAGTTGATAAGATTCAGATGGAATGTAAATAAAAGCCAATTTTGTAAGGAGCTTTATGATGATACTGAATCTGTAGAAGCAGTTTCAAATCTATTAGATTTACTTGATGTAGATGTAAATGAGAGTGTCAATTGTTTAACAAGTCTTTTGCAAAACATTTGTAAAAAAGCTGGTTTGTTATGTATTAACAAAGGTGGTAAAAAGATGTGTAATCAGCCTGATTGGTTTGATAAAGAATGTCAAGACTTAAAGATTAGAAAATGTGAACTTCTAAATGATTTTAGGGCTACTTCTGATAAAAAGATATTATCTGAGTACCTGGTATCTGGTGATGATGGTATACCTGGCGAATTGTACAAGTGTTTGTCTACTAGAATGTTACCTGTACTTTTAAAATTGTTTAATAAAATTTTACAAACTGGTGACTTCCCAGAAAGCTGGGTCACTGCTATTATAATTCCTTTATATAAAAAGGGTGATAAAAATGATTGTGGAAATTACAGAGGTATTTCTTTACTATGTGTCTTAAGTAAAATATTTATGGGTGTAATAACCAAACGTCTTACATTATGGTCAGAATTAAATGAAAATATTGTTGAAGAACAAGCAGGTTTTCGAAGTGGCTATTCCACTATTGATAATATATTTATTCTTATCATGAAATATTTATCAAAAAAGAGAGGTGTATTGTACTGTGCTTTTATAGACTTTTCCAAAGCGTTCGATTGTATTAATAGATCAAAACTGTTTTATTTATTGATAAATAAGAATTTACATGGAAATATGATAAGACTTTTACAAAATATATATAGAACTGTTAAAGCAAGGGTTAAAAGTACAAATGGTTTAAGCAATAGTTTCAGTTGTAATACTGGTGTGAGGCAAGGTTGTGTTTTGAGCTCTTGGCTGTTTGCGATGTACATTAACGAACTCGCTAGTGAGATGGAGTCAAATGGTGGTAATGGAATATTTATTCATAAAGACTTTCATGATTTAATGTTGTTACTCTTTGCAGACGACCTTGTGCTTATAGCCGATACGTGTATTGATCTCCAGAGACGTTTGAACTGTCTAGCATCATATTGTGATAAATGGAATATGACTATAAACATGGACAAGTCTAATATAGTTGTATTTAAAAATGGAGGTGTTCTGTCGAAAAATGATAGGTGGTATTATAAAGATGAACTTCTCAAAGTTGTAAGCTATTATAAATATCTCGGAATCGTGTTCTCAAATCGTCTTAAATGGACCGTTTGCTGTAGAACTTTAACTAACCAATGTGAGAAGGCTTTAAATATTATTAAACATTGCTTATGTAAGCTTAATTGTAAAGATATGAACACTGGATTTAAACTGTTTGATTCTATGGCTGCCCCAATATTATACTATGGTGCAGAAATATGGGGTTTGGACAAAGTAAATGACATTGAAGCAGTACAGAATAAATTCTGTAAATGGTTATTAGGAATTGGTATGAAAACGAACAATAATATTGCTAGAGGTGAATGTGGTCGTTACGAACTTTTCACAAATTATCTGTGCAGACCTATAAAGTACTTTTTACGTTTACAACGACTTGAATCCAACCGATTGCCTCAATTGTGTTATAAAATGATGTATGAAGCAAACAGTCATGGGCGTAAAAACTGGTGTACAAAAATACAAACTGTATTATTTATGTATGGTTTTGGTGAAGTATGGAAAAATCAAAGTGTAGAAAATGAAGTATTATATTTTGAGATTTTTAAACAGAGGCTTAAAGATGTATGTTTGCAGAATTGGTCAGAATATTTATCAAATTCCTCTAAATGTGAGTTTTATACAAAAGTTAAAGATGGAATATCTGTAAATGAAAACATTCAAAAGTTGTCTTATAATCTACGTTGGTATATATATTCTATTTTTTGTTCAAATCATAAACTTGCCATAGAAAAGGGTAGACATGAAAACAAACCACGTGAAAATAGGCTTTGCCAATTATGTAATTATCAAGTGGTAGAAGATGAATATCATTTTGTTTTAATATGTCCAATGCTAGCTGATATTCGAAAATGTTTTTTACCTTCTTGGTGTCAAAACCATGTGTGTACAGAGAAACTTGTAACTTTGTTCAAGTCAAAAGATGTGAACATTTTAAGAAATCTCGCAATTTATATAAAAAAGGCATTGTTAGTTCGAGAAGAAATGTGTCAATTTGAAAATACTTGTCAATTTGATATTTTGTATTTAATTTAATTTTTTTTTTTTTTGCAAACATAAATATTGTTATGTGTAATGTCTGTATGAGCTTATAAAGCTATTGTATAATATGTTGTGTTAAATATTGTTCAAATGATGTAGTTGGCATAAATTATTAATTACTTATTGTAAATTGGTACCGTGGGCTGGAGGCCTTTATAGTACAATAAACATATCTTATCTTATCTTATCTTACCCAATAAATTTGTATTATTGTAGCTCTACAGAGCCTGAACCGTTCATTAACGAAATAGAAAATCCAGTGGGCATGTTCATATTATTTGATCAATCAGAATTTTTTTTTTCATTTACAAAGGCCCATCCTAGCACCACCTGGAATTTAAGGACCATTCTCAACAAAAAATATGTTTGTCTATTATGGTTTCGGGTTTATCATACTGGGCAATAAACACATTCTAAAATAAGAGAGAATTACGGAAATTGTTTACCTGTTCCAGAAATACGTTTAAATGTTATAAACATTTGCTGCAAAACGTCATTGCATCCATTTCAAAATCTTAGATTATTAGACTGAAATAACGTATCGAGCCTCCACTTCACCATGAAGCATCAAAAAGAAATCGCGGAGCTCCCGAAAGAGATTCAGTCCTGCATAGTTACTCAGAGACAGAAATCTACAAAAACTTCACCATCGTCATCAAAGATCCGTAAAATAACAAAACTTACAACCAAACGCCACAGAGCTGATTTGGATCAAGAAAAAACAAGAAGCTCCCAGGAGCCTGAATCGCTCACCTTGTTAAATTTTTGCCTTAAAGGGCAATAACTCTAACAAGGACTTGTCCGACAATTTTGACCCAGGAAGACCTTAGTAGGAATCGTCATAAGGACCATTTCAGCAATCGAAAGTTTCATTCCATCTATCATAGTTTTCAAGTTATTGGCTGAAAACTGTGAAAACGACATTTTCACGCTTAAAGGGAACTCTTACAAGGAATCGTCTTACAACTTTGATCCATGGGGACTTTTGAAAGCTTTATAATACGAATTATTTCAGCAATCGAAAGAATTTGGCTAAACCTAACAGTTTTGGAGATATATGAGAAAAAAACTTCTGACTGACCCCTTTGTTCTAATTTTAGTAATAACGGCCATGTTTTTTTTTCACGGATAAAAAATCTCTTCATCAGTTCTATGATACTCTATAAGTAAAATATTCATGTCAATTTTTTTCCAGTCAGAGGAGATTTTGATAGGAATAACATAAAAAATAGCAAAAAAAAAAAAAAAAAAGAAAACGTTGAAAAGGGGCAACAACATCAACATGGATTAACAGATGAAAACAGGTAGATCTCAGTATGCTGAAAATTATAATTTACATCAGAATTTGACTAAACCTAACGGTTTTAGAGATATATGCGAAAATCTATTGTCTGACCCCTACATATTAGTTTTTGTACTGGCAGCCATGTTTTTTGACGGATCAAATATCTCACATCAGTTCTATGCAGGATATCTCAAGGAACATTCATATAAAGGTTAATTTCAATCGGTCAAATTATGTCAGAGGAGAAGATTTTTGAAAGAAATACCATTAAAATGGCAAAAAAGGCCAAAAAAGGTCAATAACCCCAACATGGCTTAACAGATTAAAACGAAAATTTGAACACAGAAAGATGGCATCATGCTGAACACTTTTACAATGTAAGAATTGGCTAAACATCTACCAGGTTTTGGAACTATATGCGAAAAAAAAAATACTCTCTGACCCCTATCTTCTAGTTTTAGTAACGGTAGCCATGTTTTTCGACGGGTCAAAAATCCCCACATCAGTTGTTTGAAAATTGTTAACGACGACGGACGTCAAGTGATGACAATAACTCAAATGGCCTTCAGCCAGGTGAGCTAAAACTCAATAGAAGATTCAAACCTTCAACCTGACCGAGACTCGATAGAGAGCCAGATATTCCCTATAGTAATATGACTTCTCAACAGCCTTAGATTGTTTCAACTCGTCTAGTTAACAGATTACAGAATTTCCAAATTCCCATTCTTAATTTAGCGCCAGAAAGCAGCAAATGTACCTGTTAGTGTTATGCAGAGTAATTATGATTTGTATGTAACAGCATCAGTCTATCATTTGTTCCTATGTTAACTCGTTGGTCTTGATGCTTGCTGTCAATTACAGTTTTTAATCACATTACCACCATTTTAGAGAGATGCATTTCATTTCCTTTAGAATCTGCAAGTAAATTCATGAATATGTGTCATTTTTTCGCATCGTTTATTATAAGTTCAATATCAAATTTTCGCCCGTTTATACATATAAAATTGATATTGTCTCATCTTTTGTGGTGATTCTGAAATTCTTGATTTAATTTGTATATTTGTGATAATTCCCACCATTTCCGCATTATTTACTCTATTAACGTCATGATATATCTTTTTTTCAAATGGATATGGCCAAAGAGTGATTTTTTATGGGGCCACTTTGTGACTCGTGTCGGGAAGCTGCTTTATTGCTGAAATATAATTAGATTACACCCACTTGAAGTATGACGGGTGCCATTAGTGGAGCAGGGCATGCGTGCTCTCTTGGGCACCTGATAATGCTAACTATAACCATATTATACCCACTTGACGGGTGCCATTAGTGGAGCAGGGCATGAATGCTCTCTTGGCACCTGATATTGCTAACTATAACCAGATTATATCCACTTGACGGGTGTCATTAGTGGAACAGGGCATGCTTGCTCTCTTGGGCACCTGATATCAATTATGGTGCTTTATGTGGAAGTTGATATTGCTAGTACTTTAATCTTTTTGTGATGCGTATTGTTTTCTATATATTTAGTTTTTATAACTTATTTATTTTATTTGGTTCGCTACATTGTGAATGTAGATCGTCATGGTTTCCAAGTTTCCTGTTTCCACGACGTCTTCACAAAAACTAGAGAAGTACATGTATTTATTGGTTACATGAAAGGAGTAAAAATGAAGGGCTTGGATGTTAGTTATATATATCCTGGACTCGGGTCGTATTTTCTCGGAAGGATTGAGGGGATTAGCCCGAAGGGCATGCGCATGACGTCACAAGTGGACCTTTGGTGACTGGAAGTGAAATTTAATAGGGGACTCATGACAAATGAAGGGGACATGGATACCCTTAACCTAGGAAAGACCCTTAAAGGTTGGGGCGGAAACGACCCTATACGAACCCCCTTTAGTGTCCTAATTAGTGTCATTCAATGGTAGGGCGTTCTATAAACATGTGAGTAGGACCCAATCTCGTGATATCACGGGGTCACATGGCGAGACTTACATACCTTATTGTCTTAACT
The DNA here is from genome assembly GCA_037379345.1 of Perna viridis. Taxonomy (NCBI): domain Eukaryota; kingdom Metazoa; phylum Mollusca; class Bivalvia; order Mytilida; family Mytilidae; genus Perna; species Perna viridis. Next base: position 4,759,371 of record CM074511.1, on the reverse strand, counting down.
CGGGAATCAATGTTGATTTAACATGTACATTTAACCATTTTGAATCGGTTTTTATTGAAATAGTGTACAAACATGCCTCTATGAAAAATAGAAAGGCAATAGCAAGACCTGCCCCTTTTATGAATAGTAAGCTGAGAAAGCAGCATACAAGAAAAGATGATGCATAATAGGTACATAAAAAAGATCTAGCAAAAACTGTGAAAATTATAGACAACAGTGGAACTTAGTACACAAGATTTATACTTACTAGTATTCGAGCGGTGTATCGGTGGCCCCAGGTCAAATAACTTCTGACCAACAATCAAACTTTTTTGAGTAATAAAGGCAGTATCGGTAACAAAGACAAAATACAAGAAGAGAATGACAAAATCATTAACAACCAAGCACATGTAGCCACAGAATTTAACAACTTATTCATAAATGCGGCAAAGGATATAGGATCAGATTTAGCTATCAATGAAGAATACCTAAGCATAACAAAAATAAATGAAAATTAACAAGATATTAAACCATTAAAATTTAGAAAAACTAAGTGTACTTTTGTAGAAAAATCAAATAGATAGAGCTAATATTGACAAAGCAACAGGCATAGATGGTATAGCCCCAGATTTGCTAAACCTTCTAATCTAGCCATTGCTCAACCTATCACAAATTAGATAAACAAAAGTTTAACAACTTTTAAATTTCCAGAAAAACAAGTTGTGCCGAGCTGTACGAAAAACAATGCTTTAGATAAGTCTAATTATAGACCTGTAAGTATTCTTTCCTATATTTCCATTTTTTTAAAAAGGCAATAGATGTGCAAGTGACTGAATTTTTCAACCATATTTCCCAGCCTATCTTTCAGCTTTTCGGACTTGCTATGGTTGTCAAATCGCATTATTGAAAATAGTTGAAGACTGGAAAAAAGAATTGGTTGATGATAAATATATTGCTGCAAATTTGATGGATTTATGCAAAGGACTTGATTGCCTTCCACATAATCTTCTGCTAGATGAAATAAAATATACGTGTTTCAGATGCAGCTCTTAATCTTCCCCGAGATTATTTGTCGAACAGAAAGCCGACTGTCAAACTAGAATCCTCATTTAATAAGTAGGAGAAAATTAATAAAGGGATGCCACTCAATTCTATGCCAGGTATTATTCCATATTTTTTTCTAAATGATAGTCATTTCATTCAGGATTCTTTTCCCTACAACTACGCTGATGACAACTTTTTCGTGTGCTGGATACAATCTCGATGAAGTCAAAACAAAAGTAGCTTAAATTTAATAGATTGATTTGAAGTGAATCAAATGAAAGCCATTCCTAATAAATTTCAGGCGCTGGCCATTGGTCGAAAAAAAAAACTTATGATAAAAACATTTCTTTCGATCTTGGTTATAATATTATAAACTGTGAGGATGAATTTAAATGTTTGGAAGTAACAATTGATTACTAGTTTAAAATTTGATAATCATATAGCCAACATTTGCAAAAATGCCTCTAAACAGTTACAAGTTTTAAAAAGGATAGGGAAACAGTTAAATAAACTGGATAGGTTAACAATTTACCACTCTTTTATTTTGTCCGACTTTAATCATTGTTCTGTCACTTTTCACTTTTGTAGTGAGGTTAAAACTAATAGCATGGAAAAATTCAGGAAAGGGCCCTTAAATTCATCTGTAACGACTATACTAGCACTTATAAGGAGCTGAAAAAGTAATCAATGGAACCAAGGTTATAGCGATAATGAAAGAGTAATCAAGGGAACACAGGTTATAGCCGTAGTCAAAATAATGTGATCCAGGGACAAAGACCAGACATGGAAAACAGATCATACATACAAAATAACACAAGCAAATAAGCAACTCGGACTTCACTAAAAACTGGGAGCATGGACCAGGTGAAACACCCACCGAGTTGCTCATAAAAAGTCAGGGGTAGACGAAAGAGTAAAGGAAAACTATGACACGTTGAACAAATCCGTTTTCATGGCGCAGATGGATACACCGTAACTATCCACGAGTTCATGATGATGACGACCATAAAACTTCTGTAGTAAAATTCAATCTTGTAGCAACATAACCCTGTTCCAGAAGCCTACTTGTTAGAATTTTAGCGCGATACAAAAAGTCTACGTAGTTTCGGCAAGCTCTGGTATAACGTAAGAGTTGTGATATGAACACTCCATACCTAGGTGCTGAAGGGATGTTGCCACATATGAAAGGAAAGTTGTCAATTCTGAATGAAAAATCATCACGTTTGCGTAAAGTTTGGTCAATAGTTTTCCATTACCATCGATTTCACAATGTCTGTAGTATCCTTTATCTCATGTTCTTTGGGGTAGATACGATATATCAAATTCCCGAAATTAGGATTGTTTAAAGATAATACGTAATCTATATAGCGGAAACTGAGACTAAAGGATCTTGCTAAACGATATTCTTCCTTTCGGATTAGATCAGCTATAAAGTCAGCCTCATTAGAGTAATGGAATAGGTCAGCAAGTAGAGGAGCGCAATTTGTTCCCATTGGAATACCGACCGTTTGTCGAAAAATGCGTCCACCACACTGGACAAATATGTTGTCGATTAAAATTCAAGCTGTAATATACTACAATAAATAGACAGAGCTCAGTATATCTACATGATCTAATAGAAATAAAATTCCAGAACACAGCAAAATTATCCAGGGTCAATATATTTTGCTACAAAAACCTGTAATGACCTGCCATACCATTTCCGTAGAGAATCCTCTTTAACTCAATTTAAGAATCTTCTATACTCATAGAACAGCAAGTCATGTCATTGCTCTGCTTGCTGTTCATAACAGCTCTGCTTTTTATGCTTTTACATTGTTGACTATTTACAGTGCTGCTCTTTCATTTTATTGTTATTTGCATTTGCTACTATTTGCCTGATGTGTCGACTGACGTTTTATGTCTGCATGAGTAGGACTAAATAGATGTCATGTATTGTGATGTGAATATTATTTATCATGTACGTCGATTTAAAAAGCTCCAAGGAGCTTAGATTGTATTTTTTTAATTATCGATTTAAGTCGTTTTGTACTGTAATTTATGAATAAATTCATAGGTGCAATGTTTACAACTTGTAGACGTTTTTACCATTCATTTTAATTATATTTGTGTAATTTGCTCAGTTGATTGTGATATAATTATTATTAATAATATCTATTTGTGTGATAACCTTAAATTGATATCATAATGCAGTTTGAATACTAGTTGCATCCATCAATAACGACATTTTAATGACCACGTGTTCGAGTTAAGATCTTGAATGGTGCTTTGCGTTGATTTTTAGTCGCTGTGTATTGTTCTTTATGAATGAATAACGGTTGTAAGGAGATTGTAATATCTTGTATAATTCAGTTTGAATACTTAAGAAGATCTTTCTATTGGGATTTTGCCCTATCTAGTGGCTAAAGCATTGATGAATAGAATGATACTGACGATTGTAATTTTAACCGTTTCTCAAGTGCAATTGATGATTTTGTTTATAATCTTTACCGAAATTTAAATGGTGTATGGCTTTCAATTTTTATTATATTTAAATTTATATTGTCGACTTTTTTCATCACCTATTCAATATTTACAGACGCACCAAACTTTTCATCGATTTTATCCGTGCTATGGGGCTGTATTGGGTAAACCGATTTCATTTTGGTGAGGGATTTATAACAATATATAACCTATTTCCCCATGATGTGCATTATTTTTTTTACAATTGGGGCGTTAATCGAGGCTTTTGAATGATGTACGCCATTTCTATTGTTTTTAAGTAGGATTTTAACTTTTTTCGATAATTTTAATATTTTCAATGTTTACATGTTAACACGTGCACTCAACCTTTTCATCGGTGTTATGTGTCTCTAGTGGGTAAACCATTTATGGTATAAGGGTTATATTTTAACACATTTTTCTCTCAACACGTTCATTTTTTACCCCACTTTAATGAGAGTAGGTATGATTTACTGTTGAACGGTTAGATGAGCTTTCTGTCGATTTTAGGGGGGGTACTTAGGGGTAGCCTCGTGAGTAGCACACAACTAGCAGCTACAGCAAAAGCAGAAGTAATACCGCTATATTCGAGCAGCACAGCAGAAGTACCCCATATTCGAGTAGCAGCAGCAAAAGTACTCCCATATACAAGCAGCAGCAGAAAGGAGGGATATCCTCTAACATACAAGCAGCAGCAGCAGCAGAAATACTCCCATATTCATACACGAAAAATAAAGAACAAAAAAAGCAAACAAAAAACAATCAAAAAGACAAAAAGAATAGCATAAATGATTGAACTTTACCCACCAGGGTCCCCTGGTTGCAAGTATTTGAGACATACTTCGAGATTTGGATGCAACACTAACATAGACTAAAATGGATCCAGAAAAAAAGCAGACCCAAAAGTTAACATTAGGTTAAGGTTAATGTAAAGGTTCTTACCAGTAAAAGTTTCACCGCACGGTAAAACGCAAGCATTCTTGAAGTCTAAATTTCATTAGTTACGATTAAAATCATTTGAATCCACATGACGCTAATGGGGAGGCGGGTCCCATCTTGAACTCGTCAAAGTTGGTCTAATACACTTTTGCATGGGGTGGAAAGGGTCAAGTGTCAAAGGCCAGTGGTCAGAATGGTGATCCACTGACTTCGACTTTTTCTATGAGCAACTCAGTGGGTGTTTCTAGAAAAGCAGAGGACGCTTACCCTACCGGTGCACCTGGTCCATGCTCCCTTTTTTTAGTGGAGACTGAGTTGCTCATTTGTTTTTGTTACTTTGTATGTATGATTTTAGTTACTTCATTTTCTTTATTTTGTATGTCTGTTTTCCATGTCTGGTCTTTGTGCCTGGATTACATTCTTTGATTACTGCTATAACCTTGGTTCCCTTGATTACTCTTCCAAAGGGTCAGTGGTCCACTTCCGGTTATGGATGCTCAGATATGTCTTGGAATAACAGCAAGAACATAGGACAATGGAATAGTAAATAAAGTAGAGAAATGTAAGAACATCTTTTTGTATATTACAACTATACTCAAGTAAAGAAAGACTAACGCCTCCCTACAAAAGGGTATCCCGACCAATGACAACTACAAAAATCTTGTCAATTCACCTACTTGTACTTGTGGCGAAATTGAAACCTCTATTCACTTTTTGTTCCACTGTCCAAAATATCGAACTCTAAGAACTGAACTTCTAGCCTCGCTAGTTGAAATCCCTGTTGAAATCAATACAAATCTTCCAATCTTTGGATCTAACCAACTGAATGATGACCGAAACATTGCCATTTTTAACTCTACTCAGTTGTATATTATCAAAAGTAAGAGATTTACTTGACTGTTTTGTATATTTTAAATCTAACATTCACTGTACTTTTGCACAGCAAGTCATTTTCCCTCTCTTTTTCATCTTCATTTTCAATTTCATATTGTATACAAAAAATCTGTTTTCATCATATTTTATTTAATTGTTCGTAAATATTATTAGAGTACGAGCATGCACAATTTAGACAAATTTGTCAATTATTTGCCTAGGAAACGGATTTATAAAAGCTTAAAGCTTGTTTCCGAATCCTTTGCTTACATTGTATTTATGTTATTATACTACTGTTTGAATTTCTAAATAAAATATCTTTACACTAACTACAAAAACTGGTAGCGACAGCACAACAAACATAAAAGCTTTCCCAAACGTTTACCCAATAGAGCCTCATATCATGGATCAAATCAAGTTTGAGTGCAGGTGACATGTAAAGACCAAAGTAGTACCCGTATGACCCGTATGACCTACACTCATTAAAGTTGGATCAGAAACAAACAACGAATGGAGAGAAAAGCCTGTTAAAATATAACCCTTCCTTATAAAATAAATGGTTTACCCAATAGAGACCCACAACACAGATAAGACCAATAAAAAGATTGAGTGCAAGTGTAAATATGTAAACATTGAAAATATTAAAATTATTGAAAAAAGTTTAAATCCTAATTAAAAACAATAGAAATGGCGGACATCATTCAAAATTCCTGATTAACGTCTCTATTGTAAACAAACAAATGCACATCATGGGGAAAGAGGTTGTATAAAACCCTTACCAAAATGAAATCGGTTTACCCAATACAGCCCCATAACACGGATAAAATCGATAAAAAAGTTGGGCGCATCTGTAAACATGGAACAGGCATAAAAAACTCGACAATAAAAATCTAATTATAATAAAAATGGAAGGCCACACAACATTCAAATTTCGGTTAACATTGTAAAATCCCACTAGAAAGATCTTCTTAATTATTCAAACTGAATTAGACAAAAATATTTTGTCATAATTACACAAAAATAATAAAAACAATGATACAAATTAACTTCCCTGTTGTTATTTTTGCACAAAGTGTGAATATGTTACAATCCGTTATTCATTCATAAAGTACAATACAAAACGACTAAAAACCATCACACTAGTCCCATTGAAGATCTTAAATGGAACACTGAATGGGGTTCCTATGGGGTCGTTTCCACGCCAACCTTAAAGGGCCTCCTTCCTAGGGCAAGGGTCCCGATGTATGTGCACTTCCGGTCACACACAAAGTCAACATCCGGTCTCCTCCCTCTCCTGGTCACTTCCGGTCCACGGCCACCAGACATGCGCATTTGGGCTAATCCTTTTATCCTCCCCGAAAAATACTACCCAAATCCAATATAAATATATACTTCTGATGGTCAACCTTAAGGTACCAGTATCGTATTGCATATCCCTGAACGTGTGTACATCAAAACATGGATGCTATAAAAATATAGTGCATTTTCTTTTTGCCTCTCTACAGACTAATGTTTTGTCAAATGATATGAACAATGACTTATAAAATAGAGCAAATATTACACTGTAAGATGAAGAACTTTTTTTAAAAGAAAATCTTACATAATAACATAAAAATGTTCCACTGAAAAGGTTGGTTTGGTGAGAGCAAAACAAAGGTGAAAGTAGGGAAAATTGATATTTTTAGTTCAAGACTACTTTTCTGTCCGATCTTCGTGGACTCACCCTATTTTCTTGCCGGAAAATTATTTTTTCACATGTCTTTAGAAATGCTACATAAGTGAATGTTTTATTGAATCAAATTACATATCTAAAAAAAAAATCCTAAAAATATGCACTTCACTGTAGAAGTCTAATGGACAATTAATACGATACTGAGACCTTAACATCTTTGGAAGATCTAAACTTTGCTTTACGCTCACATACACTCTAACATATCCAGGAAATAAACACCATACGGCAAACAAAAAGGGTTATTAAGAAAAATACATGAAAGGCAAACATTAAATGGATCGAGAAAATATCAAATAGTCAGATATATTTACATACTTGGGAAGCAATGTCAAAACAGATGAAGGAGCTGAAACGGGCATTGTTCAAAGATTAACCAAAGCTAAAAATGCCTTTAATGTTTATTCGAGTTAGACGTAGTGTCACGGGGGTTTAGAGGCTTCATCAAACTAAACTCCAGGCTAGGGTTCAGATACTTTATTAGAGTGTATAATTTACCCTGAAATTACAAATAGCAATATCAATACATATCACATCTGAATTTGAAAATAAAAACATAAAAAGGAAAAACATTTTAAACAAACTTTGGCCTGAATCAAATATTACTCACATTAGAAAAAATGTAAAAGACACATCTATAAATAGAACACAAATAAATCTAACTTAAGTTCACAAATTATCTATCAGTATTTCATAGCTGAGTAATAAATCGCTTATGGAGCGAGGTAACATACTGAAATTGACTTTCAGCTTAGCTTTATAATATCTATAATAACTTCTGACTGAAATGTAAAACTACAATTATAACTATCACAAACTAACTAATGTGCAACTATTAATTATCACAAAACAAATATACGTCCATTCATTAAAAGAAATCACAAAGCAAACATTCCACAAACATTCAGAAATCAAACGCACCGTTAATTGATGCCAACACTTCCGGTTACCATAGCAACCGGTTTTAAACATACGAACTCTACCCATAACTGAATATAATGAAAATGTTATATTCGTTTACGATATTGAATGTCTGTTATATGTGCAAACGAATCTATTAACTCAATTATGATTATAAATAGGAATGTTACCTTTAAGGGTCAAATAATGTGTACATCGTAGCAAACTTTACTCAATCGCTCAAAATCATACAACTCACTCTTACAAAGGAAAATATGTTAACTACATATACTTTATTAATAACTGTTAGTACTAGACTTTAGTTCTCAGGCGTGGAGCCGAGGACTGGCGTACCGGGCGTACGCCCCCCCCCTTAAATCGGTAAGAAAAAAAATTTTCATCAGAAGTTTCACCCCAAAAATATGTTTTGCCTTGCTTTGCACGACATTTAATTCAATTAACATCCCCCTAAACTCAAATCCTGGATCTGCCCCTGGTTTTATAGTAAAAATGTTGCGATTCATCCATATTTCTAATTATATATCGAGACAGTTCAAAATGGCAACTACCACCCCGTGTAGGTCCAGGTGTCAAAAGAATAGGCCTGCAGCAGCGCTAAGCTTGTCGTAAAAGGCGACTAAAAAGTGCTCAAAAACCTAGCCGGGGGCTAGGCACTCTGCTCACAGAGCAACTGGGATGTGTGCCCCAGGTGGTGGAATGGGGTACCCCTGGCGTGTTACATGCTGGGGTTGTCAGGCTATAATACGGAAAACCTGACCGCAAACCATAGTGGTGCACCGTGTTGGGAAAGATGCCACGTTCCTCGCACGTTAAAGAACCCTGCTGTGGTATTCAATAGAAGTAGGAGCCTTGGCGCTCCGCCACAGGAGGCTAAATTGCCAGACCTTACCCATCCCTCCCTTTTTCTAGTGGCAATCAAAATTTGTCGACCCTATTACCCTTGTGTCCCATCCCATTTTTCATTTCATCATCTTTTCATGTTCATTTTATCATCCATTTCATGTTCATTGTCTGAATATAGCTGAAATATTGCTGCTCGTACGTTAAACCCCAACAATCAATCAATCAATCAAAATGGCAACTACCAATTTGAAAGCAAAACACAGGTAGCCAAATTACATCACTGAAACTTTCGACCAATAGAATTCCAGAAATATAGAGCGAACACAAAATAGAATGAAATATGAACTAGTAACTATACGCATACAACCAGAATACCGCAACGATGAGGGTGAAAACGGAATCTTTCAAACAATCAGGTTCCACAAAAAGTCGCACACACAAATCAACAAATCAAGTACGCAAAACTATCTCCTCGTCAAAGTAGAAATGATAGCTATATTAAGACCCGTATTATTATCATACTCTCCAAAGAAGAGATAGAATTTCTAACCATAATCCGTGTTACCCTCTTTTGGTCTCTCTACTAAAGACGATTAGTGATAGTGATCTGCTTTCAAAAAAAACGCCACAAGAATCCATACAAACAACGCTTGATAGCTGTATTGCTGCAAAACTACCACCAGTAACTCAAGCATTTGAAAATATGTTAATGACTGTTACATTATTAATATGTACATTGAAGGGGATAAATTTGAAATTGGATTGGTATTTTCCAAGTCACAATATCAACAATGAAACCTGATCTGTAACATGTATTGACACGAATAATGTCCGGAGGCATACACAAAATGATAAAATGACAGTTCGGTATTCTTCCTCTCCATATAATTGCTGTCAAATAGCAACATGGACGAATTTGAAACTAACTTAATATTGTAGGTGACTACGTGAACTTCTCCCACTACCGTAACATCATCTTAGGTGGCCATCTTCAGTGCGAGCATAGTAGATCTTGACCGATCAGTCGAGTATTCTTATTTTATTGTAGATAACGGCATGTTCCCAGTGAATACAAGCGATATATATAACGGTTCAAATTATACTTCTTAGGCAGGACAATAACATATAATTGTAAAGAGTCACTATATGCTCAAATGCAATATGTTGAAAATGTAAAAGAAGTGATATTTTATCACGAAGGAAAGAACGTAACTCATCATACTTTACTATTGTTGGAATGGGATACCAAAAAAAAAACAGAAGCTACTTACAGTAACAAGTTTATACAATGAAGTCGTCATATTTAACGTAATACATGGATGTAAAATTTGAAACAATTTATGTAAAATGGGCGTGCAAACTCTACAAATATTCAACCATTTTATCATAAAACACATGCAGAGCATTTAAAGAAAGACTCAGCCCAACATGTGCGAAACACTTTTACATGTTCATGGATCGGTTATCGATAATAATTGAAAAACGAAAACCGCAGTATGTTAGTATGTTAAAAATGCAAAAGAAAGAACTCCTTCCATGACATCTGATCACTTTTCTGTTATTTTAATTCAAAATAATCTGCGTTCTTGTTCTAATGTAAGTACAACTATACCAGGTGGTGACATTGAACTGACGGAATATACCAGGCGGTGACGTTGAGCTGACAGAATATTCCAGGCGGTGACATTGAGCTGACAGAAGTCGAAAATGCTTTACAAACACTGAAAGAATAATCAAGGGAACCAATGTTATACCGTTAATCAAAAGAATGTAATCAAGGGACAAAGACCAGACATGGAAAACAGACATACACAACAAAGAACATAAAGTAACTAAAAATCATACATACAAGGTAAAGAGCAAATGACTCCACTAAAAACTGGAAGCATGGACCATGTGCACCGGTAGGGTAAGCGTCCTTTGTTTTTCTAAAAACACCCACCGAGTTGCTCATAAAAAGTCAAGTCTGGGGTAGACGAAAGGGTAAAGGAAAACTATGACACGTTGAACAAATTAGTTTTCATGGCACAGATGGATACACCGTAACGATCCACGAATTCATGATGACGACCATAAAACTTTTGTAGTGATTATTCAATCTTGTAGCAGCATAATCCTGCTCAAGGAGCCTATTTGTTAGAATTCTAGCGTGATACAAAAAGTCTGCGTAGTTTCGGCAAGCTCTGGCATAATGCATGAATTGTGATATGAATACTCCATACGCAGGTGCTGAAGGGATGTTGCCACAGATGAAAGGAAAGTTGACAATTCTGAATGAAAAGTCGTCACGTTTGTCGTGAAGCTTGATCAATAGTTTTCCGTTACCATCGATTTCTAAGTGAAGGTAAAGATATGAGGCTGACTTCACAATGTCTGTAGTATCCTTTATCTCAAGTTCTTTAGGGTAGATGCGATGTATCAATCCCCAAAATTAGGATTGTTTAAAGATAATACGTCATCTATATAGCGGAAACTGAGATTAAAGGATCTAGCTTAACGATATTCTTTCTTTCGGATCAGATCAGTTATAAAGTCAGCCTCATAAGAGTGAAGGAAAAGGTCAACAAGTAGAGGAGCACAATTTGTTCCCATTTGAATGCCGAGCGTTGGTTGAAAAACACATCCACCACACTGGACAAATATGTTGTCGATTAAAAATTCCAGCATTTTGTAAACATCTTCTGTATATTTGGAAGATGATTTGGAATTATTTCTTACAAAGTATGAGGAATCTCTACCAAGAACTATATAGGTGTACTATGTTTTTGGAAAAACAACGATGCATAATGTTTTTAAGTCGGGATTTAACTGATTGTGGGGATTAGAAGTATACAGTGTTGAAAAATTATAGGTGTTAATGCTATTATATTCTGATAATAGTATTGAACTGATTGTCTCCAAAAGACCTTTCGAATTTTTCTGGATCCACATTGAATTAATACCACTACGGGAGTAACAGGTGTTGTGGTAGGACTGCAGACCCTATTTGACTGCTGTGAGTATAGAAGTTAAAACGTTTTGGAAGAGGTTTGGTGGTACATTTTGCAGATCCAGCCATGTAACGTTTTTTTGTATGGATTCTTATGGAGTTTAGGAATCCAGTACATAGACGGTAAATCACAGTCATCGAGACCAAATGAGGATAGCACAGATTTATGGTTTTCCACAATCTCTTCTTTGGACAGTGTGGTAGCAGTATAGGTCTTATCACTGCTATTATATTCTACGTCTACCTCTGATAATAAACATTGGATGTAAAACGTTTTGCAGACAAAAACAATGTTGTTTTGGGCTTTGCCTGCTGGTACGACGACATATTTGTCATGTGTAGTAGACAATGTTTTTGCTACATCGGGGTCTTTGAAAACTGATGTAGCATTGGCACTCATTGACGTACTTAAAACTTTCATTCGTTTCAAAATCAAAGACCACTATGACAGAGAATCAATAATGATTTAAAGAACATTAATTGGCTATTGTTTAACATTCTTTTTAGCAAAATCTGATTTGAATGGGATACTTGTAGCGGGAATGTGATAAAAAAAGAACAGAGGCCCCTCTCTAATCTCTGAAGGTCCTGTACATTTGGAATCACTTCTAACCTCTCTTAAGTTATGTCAGAATCTGCCAGGATTTCTGTTCTACGACAGCAGATAGAAAAGAAATCTGACAGATCCTGACATGGTCTGATGGATGGTATCTTGGGTCAGGACACATTTTGTCCTATTCCCTGACAGAAACTGTCCTGGGTCGTGACAAAGAAAATACGAAAAGCTGTTCTGACACTAAATATTTCTATTCTGTGTGACGTAATTTAGAACAGGAAGTCCGCGATTAATAATTAGTAAACAAATCTTGATTTCAAAATTTATATTGAATTTCCAATTTTATAAAGAGAGCTCGTCGTGATTATCATTCCACTATCACTCGATCGTCGTTCATGTTCCAATTTTCGTCGATCACGGTCCAGTCACTCATCGTTAAAAAATTATCATTGTTTACATGTATTTTTTTTTACATTCTGTCATACACATGTGATATTAATTAAATCAAATTATTTAATTATAAAATTAAAGGTCTATGTGTCTATTCTTAGTGTATAAGTTGTAACAGATAACTTTCAGATGTTTGGTAATTCTCACGAAGTTCAAGAGTGACTAACTACTATTTGAGTGAAAGCTACTTTTAAGGGTCACAGATCATTCTAAAAAATGTTAAAATTGACAATTTTGCATTAAATGGGCGACTGATACCTAAATATTTCGGTCATAATTCTTCAAATTTCCAATTTCCCTACATAGTCTCATATGTAGAAAATGTAGAAACTAATAATGTTAGTTTCATATTAGTGACTGTGACACCATTATTTCAGTAAAAATTCTGCAAAATGTATGAGTGCAGCAGTTTTATTTTTCATGAAGGTCTAAAACTATTGACTAAAATGCTTATTTTTTTCAATACAACTATCATGTGGGTGTCTGTGACACATATATTTCTGTCAAAATTCTACAAAAATGTCATATTCAAGCATATGTATGTCACTTTTAATTTCTATGAGGGTCTAAAATTAATGACTAAAATGCTAATTTTTTCAATATATCTAACATATAAAGGCTCTAACACATTAATTTGAGTCAAAATTCTTTAAAAATATCATATTCTTACAAAATGTGTGAGTGCGAGCACTTTTTATTTCCTTGAAGGTCTAAAATTAATGACTAAAATGCTAAATTTTTCAATGTAACTATCATGTGGTGGCTGCGACATATTATTTTGAGTCAAAATTCTTAAAAATGTCATATTCTTGCAAAATGTACGAGTGCGAGCACTTTTGATTTCCATGAGAGCCTAAAATTATTGACTTAAATGCTATATTTTTGTAATATAACTACCATGCGGGTGGCTGCGACTAATATATTTCCGTCAAAATTCTTCAAAATGTCCCATTCTTTCAAATTGTTTGAGTGTGAACACTTTAAAGTTCCATAAAGGTCTAACATTTCTGTATGAAATGTTTAGAAATGTCAATATATACACATAGAAAATCTGTATCATACCGGTGTCTAGATCTGCAACCAATAAGAATTCAGTCCAAATTCTATAAAATCAGTGGCGTAGCAAGTACGGCAGGCAATAATTTTTGTTGGTACTTCAGGTCATACATAAAAGTCGGGTAAAAATGGAGAAAACATCAAGTTTAAACAAAGCAAGGCTTCCTTCCCGTCGTACAAATCGGGATTCGGGTGCTTAGCCTTTTTTTTTCGTAATCACGTACATGTACTGTATGTAATTCAGACAGAGAAGTATTCTCGAGCTAATGACTGTCAGAATCTGTCAGGAACTCTTCTAATCCACGTATCTGTTCTACTTAGAACAGTTCCTGACAGGAGGGTGTCAGGACCCATGACAAATTATGACAGAGCCTAACAGACCCTAACAAGGTGTGTCGCGGGTCAGAACAGTTTCTGACAGTTTAGAACTGTTCTATGACAGCGAATCATGTAGAGAAATATTAGCAATATAAACTATCCGAGTTGGTAAACTGGCTAACTTGCGGTCGGTTACTTTTGTGAACTACATGTAGCACATTAAAACATTATGCATAGTATGCATTTCTAATTAAAAACTGATATTAAAATGCGTTTTTTGTCAAACTGCATGCATCAAGTATGTGATATGTAACAGGAAAAACTAATTAATCAATCTCCCAATCTGCGCACGAGTTAAATCTTCGTGCGTTCTTGGTATGAGAGATCAGTTCATATTTTGGTTATTCATAATAATCATTTGATAATCTTATATATATTATAAAGATTTCCTCCATAATGCGTTGGAATTTTCAACAATGAGTACATTCAGTAAATCACTGCTATCTACATGATAATGTGATACAAACGACTTCTACTCGTTAAAAAAACCCGATGCGGTTCCGCTTTGTAGATTTCTGTACTTGGCTTGAATGGGGTCAACTTTAGAACTTCAATTGTAGAGAATTGTGTGAATAAGTTACTCAACCCTGTTTAAAATTTTTCGTCCGAGTTCGAAAAAAAATTATTGGATCCCTGCCTAAATTTTTCAATAAGATTTTAGCTATGTCATGCGATTTTCGAGTTATAAGGGGCAAAAAGGCCACACCTGAAAAAAAATCGACTTTTTTTAAATTTTTGGGCCGATTTCGAAACATAAAATTTTATTGGATTCCTCATAAAAATCTTTGCCTGCATTTAGCATAGAAATTTCAGAAACTCTTCTATTTTTCGAGTTTTAATGGATCAAGGGAGCCACACTCTAAAAATCGACTTTTTTATATTTGGTCTGATTTGAAGATTTTTAATTTTTTACATTATAGTGTCAAAACCATGTGTTGTGTCCATATAAATTGTAAGTCCTTATGCTTAAGTGTGTCAAAAACTAATGTAGTGTACACACTTACCCCAACTGTTCAGGATTTGAGCATTGCAGTTGTATCATGCTGCGTTCGGGGAAGCTTTTATTAAAAATTGTCTACAGTACAAAGGAAGATATGGAAATTCCAAATATTTTGGGAATTGATAGTCCTTAAGTATGCTTTAAGTCTTGATCCCAAGATGGACTAACGGACTTACAGACCTTGGTCTCCCAAATTGACTTCGAATTTGGTTGATTATTTTATTTTCGACGTTTTTTTCAGAAGTGCTAGTAGATCTTACTCTTTTTACAAAATCGGGGCGAGGTGAATGTATCTTTGGTTGAATTATAGGTCACCAGTATGTGGAAGCTTAGCCCTAGTAGGGACCCAGGGGTCAAATCCTAATGAAGCCCTCTGTATAAATCGAATTTGAATAAAATATCAGAATGAACCAATTCGTTATTTTGACTGTGAGAAAATACACACAGGTTTGTATTAGAAAAGGGAACTGAAAAAAAGCTACACATTATATTCGTCTTGCTCGAGATTTCAACTGGATACTACAAGGAGTTATTTTGGTAACAAATTTGTATCTTTTGTCAAAATATCTTTCTCGCTACCAATTAATGTACAACGGAAAGTTTGAAATGCTATCAGCGCTGGAAAGTATCTAGAATGGTTTACGTTTCTGTATATTCCGTGTATTTAAATAGTTACCATGCAATTTTATATGCCTTATATCATTGAAATCAAAGATATGCCTTATATGTAACAAGTACATGTAACGTTTTGTTTAATAATTTATTCATTAGACCTTTTTTTCTATTCAAATAACACCTAAAACTTTTCACAACGTTGGTACTATTTACCCTTTTCCTGATTTAAACCCGTAGGGAAAGTTCAAGGAGAAATAGATTAGTAATCTTAATAACACACGCCTACATCTTTAATACATACTAAGTCGAATTCAGAGTGGAGTTACTTCCACTTAACTTCATGCATTTATTCGAAAAGATTTAAGAGCTATTCTATGTAACCATCAAAATTAAGCAGAAATGGTACATAACAAGTTTGGAATTAAGTATTGCACAATGATAGTGTATCATATAAATATTTAAAAAATGGTATGCATTGCTATAAAAAAAATCGTGTCACCATAGCAACGGCATTAATTCTGTATGGTCTTCACAAATTTGGTGAAATTTGTTATATCTGTATTGTTCAATAAAAAAAAACCATCCAAATCTGTTTATCTGCCATTTTTATTGTATTCTATTATGATCTTGATAAGTAACTAAGTAACTAAAGAAATACAATTGATTTATTAATTTACATTTCTTTATTAAGACTGTCTTTGTATTACTTTCAATGTCATTTAGAGTCGAAATGACACTAAGTTGAGACATGTTTTATTTCAAAATGCAACGAAGGAAATTCCTGATATCTTGTTTTTACAATATTTAATATGTTTTAAAAGTAATCTTAAAAAATCAGAATGGGTATTTTTAAGATAAAAAAGATATTGCAAAAAATTAGATGGTGTAGTGTGACACCATTGTCATGCTGCTTATCTCTGGAAAATGCCAAAAAGCACAACTTATACCTAAACTGACCCCTTTCTCACATTTGTGGATTGATTTAATAAAGAATGTACTTTTCTAACATTTTAGAGTACAGAATATTTATATATCTTATCCTATGTTTATTGCCTAGTCATAGGTTTCAAATTAGAGTTATCTTTCTTTTCATCTAGTTCACTGTCTAAAAAGGAGGCTATAAAAAGCCGTCTGCTTTTTGAAGATGTTTGTTTACAAAAAAGAATGACTTGTAATTTTAAATATCTTATTGATTCTGTAGTGTGTTTTTGTTCAATTGAGAAGGCATTCTGAGGAAGACATTAAAATAATATTCACTGAATGTGGACTTTTGCCTGAAAACTTGTTTGAAAGTCATTGGAAAATTTGATATTTGTGCTTCACATTTTGCAAATATCTTGCAAAGGAATAATAAGCGAAGCAGAAGGTCATATTGCGAAATACCCCCAGCATCTAAACACACATCCTGAAGCTAATGATGCATCTGCATGTAGTATTTTACCAACGGAACGATCTAAACGGAAAAGGGACAGAATTTTGACGTTTGAAAATGTTGTCACCATTCGAGATAACTACGGCATTGTTCTTCCTGTTGGAACTCGTAAGTAGTTTTAGCATTTGAATATTATTTATAAAGGTCTCTTAAACATTAGCATTAAGGTTTATCATAACCTTTTTGCGATAATGGCCTCAATTACACCACAAATTTTACAGACAATCCTGTGCTTTTAGGAAACATTTGAAGCATAGCTGCATCTAGATGATTAAAATTTTAATTCATTTTCAGTTTTAGAATATCAAAATCTTCAATTGATTCTTCTGTGCATTTTTATCAATTCTGCAGAGGGTGCAAAAATAAACTAAGTTGGGTAAAAGATTTGAGATGTTCCCCATACAAAGAAATGAGTTCTTTTTTAACTTTAAATACTTTTCAATTGAAAGACAACACCCAGATGTAAACTAACAGGTGATTTAAACTGCGTAATCAAGTGGACCATCTCAAGTTAAACTCGGGTGATTGTTTATTTTGGCCATCTGTTGCATATTGGAAAAAAATGGACAGCAAATACCAGGTCAGTTTTTTATTTAATTTTATGTTAAAGTGATGCATGTTTTTTCATATCTAGGGCCAGCTATGCCTGATTTTTTTTCTAGATGCTCAGGTTTGTCTGTACACAGAGTAAATTTTGTGGAGTAAAACGGCCATATTTTTCAATTCATTCGGATGAACCTTAAACACATGCATCTGGGGGTAATAAGACCGATAGAGGGTCCCAGTATAATTTAGTAATTATAGATCAGATGGAACTTTCTGTAATTATCACAAAAAAAAAAATCAAAGGAGCAGATTTTAGAAATAAATATTCTCGGAAAATAAATGATGTGGCCTGCGGTAGAATAAAAAAAAATAAATGTTGTCCACTATCTTTTTTTTTTCACCTGTAAACAGAAAAAGAAATAAATTAATTTTGCCAGAAATGAATGTCAGACCGAAAACATTCTTGTAGCATTTACCATGACTACTGAATATAGATTTTCTTACTAAAACAAAATGATTTTAGAAATATTCTCGGAAAATAAATAATGTGGCCTGTGGTAGAATAAAAAAAAATGTTGTCCACAATCTTTTTTTTTTCACCTGTAAACAGAAAAAGAAAAAAATTAATTTTGCCAGAAATGAATGTCAGACCGAAAACAAAACATTCTTGTAGCATTTACCATGACTACTGAATATAGATTTTCTTACTAAAACAAAATGCCAAGCCCCCCCCTCCCCCCCCGAAACAAATGGGCATCCCTATATGTAGATATTCTGATCTGCTTCACTTACATCACACTTTAAAAAATAACAATGATTTTGTTTTGAAATAATATGAAAAAATGTTAAAATGATTTTTATCTGATATACATGCACATGTATGGGTATTTACATATAATATCCCTTTTCCTACAAAAATTGGGTTCATGGTGTATTTTTGTGGCTGACACAGTACAAAATGTACTCCATCTTATCACAGACACAGAGTTTTGCCAGACTAAATCAAACATGTTGTAAAAATAATTTGTTTATGAACATACATGTATCTACCATTTCAAGAGTGTTCATGTCTCTGAGGTTCATATACATTGGTCTCTAAGAGGGAGGGCAATGTTACAACTCCAGATACATTTATGCCTTGATATGCAGCACACTTGAAAAAAATCTTTATTATACATATATGTATGAACTTTTTAATGTTTTTAGTTTGTGTATATGAGAAAAAGAAGTTGTGAATGATCTTATATATTTGATAAGATATCTCCTATTTTTCATAAGATATCACAAACTTGATGAGATATCTTATAACAGATATAAAATATCTTATAAACTTTAGGAGATATCTTATTAAGTATACGAGATATCTTATAAATTTTAGGAGATATATTTAAAGAGGAATAAATGTAAATACGACGTGCCATACTACTACACATAGAAATATGAAATAGAAATAGAGCAATATCCTTTAAGAAAAATTGTCATATAATATTCAATGCAATAATTTTTAAGGTTGCTGAGGAAGAAGTTTTGGGAAGAGGTGCTCTCCGACAGTCAAAGATTGTGGCAAACCAGGTAAGATTGTAAAACTATAAAAAATGAATTATTATATTGTTGTGCCAGAAACTGCAGTTGTGATATCGGGTAATCCAATGATTTACAAACTATTTCAAGCTGTGCGTCAAGTAATGTATATCACTGCAGTAATTAGTGATGTCCCGATGATCGATTATAATCGAAAATCGATCGATTATTTTCCAAAATCTAATGACCCATTACAAAATTATCTAACTGATTAATTGGTTGTGAGATTTGATCACAAAAATCCTCTGAATCCTGCAAATGGCATTTATATTTCACAGTTGATTCATTACTCACGAGCAAGTTCTATTTTTTTTGATTTCATAGAACGTCATAGATGTTTACGAGACAGACTTTTAGATCAGGGATATGAGGAAAATAGCCCTAAAAGATCTCTTTCCAAATTCTGTTTCTGATACTAATCACTTATTGAGAGATATTTTGTTTCTGCTAAAGCCATGCATGAACACTGTTTTATTTATATAAGTTCTTCAAATTCCGTGTATTGATTTGACCATTTTTATTCCTATTATGACTGCAGCACTTTAGTATGCTATTTAGGGACCGACCATTTAACTTCAAGGGGGGAGGGCTATGGATTTTTACCCTGGATTAAATTTTTTTTTTGAAATTTTTGGAAATCAAATTATTTTTTTTCGTGGAAAACTCGAATTATTTTGTTAGGACTTTGCCACTATTTTAAATCACAGAAATTCAAAAACAATTTTTTTTCAAAATTTTAAAATCAAATTATTTTTTTTTCTGAAATTTGGAAATCAAATTATTTTTTTCGAAAAAAACCATACCCCCCAAGAAGTTAAATGGTCGGTCCCTTATTACCACCAGACACTTCACGCTGCAATGGAAGAGGGAGGATTGGCTAGCCGTAAAATCCTGATTCAAACTACCATTTCATTTGAAATGCCTGTTCCCTGTTCCAAGTCAGGACCATTGCAGTGGCGACTACTCTGGTAGTAATCACATATTTTGTCAATGTCCCTTTAGATTACAAGATTGATTTGCAATTCAGATTGGTGTTCAGTAATTTTTTTATTACCATTATTTTCAAATTAAAATGGACTTTTCATCAAGTATATACTTATTGTATCATAATTTTATCCCAATAAAACCTATTATAAACACAATTTTTAGAGATTTTGCTCTATTTAATAATTCTAATTTTCAATAAAATATATAAGAGCCAAAGTTTGAATTTTGGTTTCGAGGTGTTTCCGATTATTAATTGATGCTTAGTCGGTTCATTGAAACTGATGATCAATTATGAAGTTCTGTCCGATTCCCATCAAGAGCAGTAATACAACTCATAATTTTAAGGCCACTCCAAGTTAATTCCTAGTTCTTTTGGCAACTTGACAAGAAAACGGGTAGCAAGCAAGCAAAATTATGATTATTTTTGGTTTGTTTTCTTGAAATCAATTTTGTGAAGCCAAACCTAAACTTTGGAGAGGAGAAGGAATTTCTGTCCAAATGTCATATTACATATTCAATATTATATATACACATGATATACATGCACATGTACACTGAAAAAATGTCTTTCAAGAATATGTTTTACATCTTTTAAAGTTTATATGAAGAAAAAAAATTATATGCGAATGATTTCATTTTTTGAAGCTTATTGAAGATGTAGCTACAGGTTGTCATGACCCCATTGTTTTAAGCCAGGAGACAGCATCATCACAGAACTACTTTTCACAGGTAATTTAACTAAAATTTCTGTACATAAAAAAGGAATTTAATTATATGGTTATGATGTACTGCAAGATCTGTTTTCATTTCACGCAAGTGACATTTGACTTCTTCACAAGGCTCCATCTACTTCGACTTAATTTTTTTGTCACGGCTGTGACTTTTGTTGCAAAAGGTGAGACATGTGTTGCATTTCCAGCGACTACAACAACGTTGGCAGTGTCCACAATTGTAAGGATTTTTTACCAAGTCATTTGTTAAAGAATTATAATGATAGGTCAATGATATTTGGTATATAGTTAGTTACTAACAAGTACATATCAATTCCATAATGATTTTATGCATATACCCCCTCAGTCACTCTTCATCAACTTTAACATAGTCTTCATATATAGCAATGTAATGGTTTCTGACAACTTCATTTTTGTCTCCCCAGCGACGAAATTCGCGGAAAGCGAGACATAGGTATGGTGTTTCCGGCGGTGGCGGCGGCGTCGTCCACAATTGTAAGAGTTTTTTCTTGTGTCAGTTTAACATGAACTACTTATGCTAGGTCATTGATATTTGGTATGTAGATGCATTAGCATCAGTATGGTTCACATTTATTGTCATTTCGGGCATATGCCCCCGCAGTCACAGTTCATCGACATTTTTTATTGACCATATGGGGTTTCTCAAGGCGAGACACACTTCTGTGTTAACAGTTCATTTTCTTGTAAACCATGTCTATTCAAAACTTGCATCTATATAGAATATAATTTACTGTTAGCTGAACTGTATGCCAACTGGAGAGGGATTGATATAAGTTAATGTAACTTGTTTCCGAATCCAGTATAAATAAATAAGTTTAAGAGTGTATGTTGACTGAACTTCATTCAATTATGAACAATTATAGTTAGTTGCTAATGTTTTCCATAGTGATCAAGCTCTAATTTGCTACAGTTACCACAAGTTGGTTGAAACCTTTTATAATTGTTTCCACAAATATAGACATTTGGTTATAAAATTTAACTGTACCTGTAGAAACCTTGTATTTACTGGTATTGCACATCCTAATTTTTTTGGTAATGTTGTTTATAAAGCTTCAAAATTCAAAAGTAGCCCTTATGATATTTCTAATTAGCTTAAAATCTCTTATTCAGGGGTATAAATTTGAAATTTTGGTTCAATCTTTACAAATGGTGTTTATTGATAAAAATGTTGACACTTTGATCGATTTTTTAAGAAAAGCAAAACCGAATTAATAGGAAATTCGGAGGAGTTGTGGAGGAGTTGAGGAGTTAGTTTCCTTTAGTTTTCCGCTCGGGTATTACCGGATCTCACATTTTGGTCCTGTCTGACTGTGAAAACATTAAATCCTAATTAGTCTGATTTTATCAGACTGATGTGAAGTGTGGTACTTTAGTTAGGACTACAACGTTTGATCTTTTTATGATCAACTGTTTAGACTGCCTATGCTAGCTGTCAGTAACAGTGGGCATTCTGTTGATAGAGCTCTTTATGATGTTTTATTTTTTGATTTACCGTACTTGTCTTGAGCTTTGTCATACAGAATTGGCATCTTTTCGTAGTTGAATTTTATTGTTTGTCCATATGTTGGTCGTTCTTCTGACATAGATGCTTGTAAGGGGGCAGGTTGCTAGCTTGAAACATGTTCAACCCTGCCATACACTGTGTGTGCCTGTCCTAAGCCAGGATCCTATGTCAGTACTTGTTGTTGTTTATTATTTGTTTAAGTGTTTACTATGAGCACAGTCTTCGTTAGGTAGGCCTGGAATGTGTATTCCTGGTCCGCATGTTAATTTTCACTTGTTGTCAGGGGCAGTTCACAGATTTGCGTACAGTGGTAAGATGCTTGTTGGAGGCTTTACGACGGTTTCTATTCATGACATTCTAATTTCTGGGGATTTTGTGTCTGGTTGGCATTGATTCCATATCTTCTCATTTTATTGTTCTTGTCATGGAGTGTAACACAAATTATCAATAGGCCATACAAAGCAAATTATGATTTGTTTTTAGACCTTTTTTCCTAGAAAACTAGACTTTGTATAAACTGTAACTGATATCACACACACTTTAACAGTAATTTATTGAATATGTGACCTTTATCATAGGCAAATATGAAAAATTCCCAACAATATATTTTTAGAAATATATTAAAATTGACATTTTATAAGTAGTTTATTACTTAGTTCTAATAAGAGAGTAAGACAGACATTATTTAGTTTAATTCTACTTATTGTCCCCAGCCGCAACGCGACGGAGGGACTAAGTAATGGTCTGTGTCCGTCCACAACTCCTCCGAAACCACTGAAAGGATTGTAGTTGATCATATCTGCCACCATTTTGATTTGACAATTTTACAAGAGTTATGGGACTTTATCATTTTCATGCACACTACAACATAGGAACACTTTGTGGACGCAACTCCTCGGAAACCACTGTACGGATTTTATTGAAATTTTGTAGGATTATTTGCCACCTTATGTGGTTGACCATATCATATGGCCATTTTGATTTGACAGTTTTTACGGTAGTTGTGGGACTTTATCGACTTAGGGTATTGGACAAAATAGGAATGTTTTTTGTGGACACAACTCCTTTGACACCCCTAAACAGATTTTGCTGAAATTTCGTATACAATGTAATTGTTTGCCACCATATGTACAATGTAGTTGATCATATACTGCCATTTGATTCAACCAATTTTTATGGGAGTTATGGGACTTTATCGACTTAGCGTATTTGACAACATAGGATTTTTTTTGTTGACACATCTCCTCGGACACCACTAAACAGATTTTGCTGAAATTTCTTATAAATGTTTGCCACCATATCAAGTTGATCAAATCATACTGTCATTTTTATTCAACCAATTTTTACGGGATTTATGGGACTTTATGGACTTTTTATTGGATAACGTAGGAATGTTTTTGTGGGAGCAACTCCTCGAAAACCATTGAACAGATTTTGCTTAAATTTTATAGGATTGTTTGTCACCATATGTACTTCATCATATACTACAGCCATTTTGATTTGACAATTTTTACGGGAGTAATTGAACTTTATCAACTTACTATATATCCAACTTTCATGTGGCGGCGGGGGACAATGGCTACACTTTTACCCATCCCTCCCCCCCCCCCAAAAAAAAAAACCCAAACACAACAAAAAACAAATTCAAGATTCAATATACAATATATAAGTGCAACATAACCAAACAAAAATATAATGTTTTCTTTTTAATCTCCCCATTGTTATTTTTTGAATTTTTTTATAATTTTATATCAATTATTTCTCAAAATCTGTGTTTTTTCAACAAAAATAGCAATTTTACATAAAAAAACTAAACTTATAGTAGACTCTTATATGCTATATGTAAGTCATAAAACTTAATCTAAACCAAATGCAAAAAGTTTTGCAACCAAATACGATGGTGAACTGGTTAAATGCATTTTTTTTCAAAAGGGGAAAAATTGCCCAATATTCAAAACCCGTTACTATTAAACGAAAAAAATACCCGAGCCAATTTTTTAATATTTTGATCTATAGGACCAACTTTATTTTTGATATTAATTTCCAGATTTTTCTCAGTCGCGTTTTTTGTAGATGAAACTTTTAAAAGTTGCAATTTCAGCAAAAAAACGTAAAATGCATAATTAAGAAATTCCTGTTTTAGACTTTGCCTATTTTAGTAATTTTTATAATTATGAGCACTGTGAATGATCATACATTTTATATTTAAACATATATGTTTTCATTGAAATTATCATTTTAATGATTCATTTAGCTATTTGAACAGAATAAAGTAATGAAATATTGCAAAAATTGTGTTTTTTTCTGTAAATTTTGCCAATACAAATGGAAAAATCATAATATTGTTGCTATGGTAACATAACATATTTTTAAAAATCATTATACTGCTCAAAGTATTCACTATTCCAAGGGGAATATTTAATAGGAAAATGAGAATTTTCTGAGAGATGCCATTTCTCATTAATTTGTGGATTCTTTGATGGTTACATAGAATCACTCTTAAGACTCTGTAACCATTAATTTGGTTGTAGAAATGAATACTTAATACAATCATTTTGAACAATAAAGTGCATGAAAACTTTAAATCTTCCAAATAATTCAAAATTCCGGAAAATTTCACGTAGTATACCTTATAATTGAAAAGTCATTAGTTTTCTTTTAAAGTTTTATAAGAAATTTTGAAGTTTATTATTAGTGACAGAGTTTTTTTTCTATGAGCAAAATGACCTTCAAGGGAGACAATAAGCAAAATTATCAGAGTTCCCAGGGTCAAAGTATTGTTTTATTATCATTCAAAACTAAGAAGATATTAAATATTATTTATCATACTTAATAGTCTAATTCTTAGGATTAGATGATAATTGTAAGAGTAATATATGCACGTGTACATGTTGAAAAAAGTAACTTCAAGGTCGCTGATCCATAGGGCCACAACCCCACAACATTTCTAGGTTTTTTGGTCTGAAATCTTGACTTCTTACAAACTCTAACCAACATAATTTCCTTACTTAGCGTTCTATTTACGCCCCTAATCTAAAATCCTGGATCCACCCCTATTGCGTATTCGATACCTTAGTTTATTACACTTAACTTATTTTTTTTTATATTTCATAACATCATAACAAATTTATAAGTACGCCATAGTATACAGACTAACACGTATGTTCTATCATTATTCTTATTTTCTGCACGCAAAATATTAAGAATACCGAAATCGATTCGCGTATTTCAAATTTAAAAAAAAAATGTTTGAATGCACCCTGCCAGCTTCCATGCGAGCTGGTATTGACGGCTAGCTTCACACTGGTGAAACGATCCACATGAAAAACATGAAATTCCGAAAATTCTCTTTTTTATGAAAAACTCATTATTACATTTGTTCACCTTGAAACTGAAAAATATACACCTGAAATGAGCAGATATGTTGAATGCATCGGTAATTAAAACATTAGCTCTCAATTTGTCTTTTTATATCGATTACACTGTATATGCTAAAAATAATATTTGGGTTCATGTTGAAGTATTTTTTTTCATGGTGGCAATTTTTCACCTAATTGGACTTTGAAAAGTTCTAATATTTACAACTTGGCTACAATCAAAGGTTAGACTCTATGTAATTGTATTTAAACATATAAAAGTTTGTTCGAAGTACGGTATTTGAAAAAAAGCCAAATACCGGTGAAATGAAAGAAAATATGAAACTCCGAAAATATCCTTTTTTTATGAAAACTCATTATTTTCACTTTGAAACTGAAAAAAATATGAGCCTGAAATGAGTAGATATGTTAAATACATCGATAATAAAAAATAATTATACCTAGCATTATGCATTTTATAAGCTAAAAATTAACATTTTGGTTCATGTCGGGGTATTTTTTTCATGGGTGGAGGTGGAACTTTTTCACCTAATTTGACTTGAAGAAATTCAAATATTTATTACTTTGGCCCATTTGAAAGCTTAGACATTATATAAATGTACTGTATCACACAAAAGCTTGTTTTGAAAAAAAAAAGATAAAAACAGGTGATATAGAAGAAGAAGAAATCCTTAAATTCTGAAAAATCCACTTTTTATGATTTATTGTTACCCCAAAAAGAACATCTAAGCGACTTAATTAGACAGATATATTTGGCACATCGTTATCTTAGTTATGAATGTCTAAAATATGAGTTTTACATTGTCTGTATGCTGTGAATAAGAATTATGTATGATACTGAGACCAGTTTTCTAGGAAAAGTGCAAATATTTTTAACATTTATTGAAAATTCTTTCTTGAAAATAAAATTTTCGTGGTTTACTTATGTAGAAAATTAAATTATCTATCGAATGATATCAAATTTGAGACCTTTCAGTTGAGCAACAACTTGCTGAGTCGTATGCGACTTTTTACTGAAAAAATCGAAAATCCCAATTTTGGAATTATTGATAAATTCTACTACGAAAATCGCCAAATGTCATCAAAAGAACACTAGAAGTATTAACTGTGATCATACAAACAGAAAATAACAAATAAGTCATTTTCTACTGCAGCATAAATATTTTAGGAGTTTTTGACGTTGAAAAACATGTAAATTTTAGTGATTTTTTCCGTGTGATAGTGGTACATTTTTAAATTTTACTCCAAAATCCTAAGTGTTACCGTATCTTTCATGATACCATTGTATCGCTGAAATATTCAACTACATAATGATACCTATATGTATTTGATTCCCTTACACTTGCTGTTCCAGAAAAACTTAAACGCTCGAACAATTGGTGATGGGAGGTATAAAGGTACCTGAAAATCACCACGAAGTTTATGAGTGGGGGAACGGTGGACCCTCCCAGCCCATGGACTAGATGTTACTGGTATCTATGCGAAAATTAATAGCACTTGAGCTATAGTTTATCAACTAAGAATTATTTGTAGCTAGATTAGATGTACATGTATTTTTAGAGCAGGAGTGATTTACAACCGTGGCTTAAGTTTGAATAATTAAAAAAAAAAAAAAAGTTTCGATCCAGAGTTCTTAACTGAATTTCTTTGTCTGAATATAGCTGAAATATTGCTGCTTGGACGTTAAACCCCAACAAACAAAACAACAAACATCTTAACTGAATTTCGACTTGAAAATTTAGAGACTAGAAAAGTTTATAGTTCAATTATGCAGGATGTCGGAGAGTATTGTGTTCATTTATCTAGGTGTTCCGTGCAAACCAACAAAGATCCTGAATATAACGCAAACTTGTGCACTGCTACGATGTCATGTGTATTTTGTGTGATATTTTAAAGATAAATTGATTGTCATTCTAATCAAAATGATTAATTCAAATCTTAAAGTTTAATATTAGCAATTCATAATTTACAATTTACGGTTTGAAGTCGTCACCGGTTCTTTAATTATATTCTTTTTTACAATTTGACGATTATTTGAGGCGTAAAAATTCCAACAATCGATATGAATTGATTCAATACATGAACACTTTGATTCAATACATATAATACCCAAATTGCAAACAATTAGGGTTCATAATTAATATGGCACATAAGCTAAGACATTACAAATTTTAAATGCGTGTCAAAATAATTGACCTCAGTATCATAACCCAAGAAATGCTTGTAGCACTGAACTAAATCTAATGACGTTCTGACGGTAAATTTGCGCGTTATAGTCATACTCAAATTTGATAGCATATATAACTTTTGGCGTGAGGTGGGTGTAAAAACAAACAACGAAAAAAGCGAAGCAAAATTTTCTTTTTTATATGAAAAATCAGCACTGGAAATTTATTCCATGCATCACATTTCAACAAAATGTTCAGAACACTCATACTATGGTTATCTTTTACATAAATTGAAGACACATTCTTGGATTTTCTCTTCTACAAACCAAAATATCTTAAAGCAACCAAGTGGAAATCAGTCAATAACGTTTCATTTATTTCCAGAAGTCATAAATGTCAGCTGCTTTCACATTTCTGTTTGTGGTCTTGTTTCAAGCCATTTCTTTATTCTAGGAGAGTTGCAAACACGTTCTCTGTGCGCCTTCAGTTTATCTTGGTTTTCTAAAGCATCTGGAGATATTCTTTGTAGTATAATATCCATTAAATCCATCAAAGCTAAATCACCAACTGTCAGCTGTAAAGACATTTGTAGAATATTATCATTTTGTTAATCAAGTGTTTAAATAATAACAACACTGATTATTTGACTACATTATAAAAACTTATTAAATCAGGGATACTACTGTTCTTACATACTTTTAGTTCCTGTTTGAATATCACGGTCAAATGATATTACGATGTACATTTTAAAGACTTCCTACCAAACATTGCTACTAATTAATGACATAAGTAACATTTTATATGTAACTTATTTTAATGAGTATATTCTCATTCCTTTTTATTCGCTGATACTGTTTGCGACTTCTTGCACTCGTTACTTCAGTAGTTTATATTCGCATATGATTTGCATAATTATATATTACTACTCAGCATTAAGCTGATGATCGGTGCCGTGTTCCACTGACATAAAGCGGATGACCGTAACAGCCGTTACGGTCGTCCCAAGATGGAGGATGGAAATTCGAGGAAGAATATTATTCTTTAATACAATTGTCTATTCAAGTTATTCAACAAAATAATAAGACATATAGTTAGTCATTCATATATGCTTGATATTTGAAGCAGAAAGCGTATGTGTAAAGTGTACGTTTAATGAGAAATTACAAGTTAAAAATATCGGCGGGATGACAATAACGAAGAATTTGGGATGACCGTAACAGAACAAGAGATTGACGAACGGGATGACCGTAATGGATTTTTTTTTATACGACATACGCATATTGACCAAAATATTGTAAAAGATATTGATATGAGTAAAATAGTTACTAAACTGATCTATCAGTTTATGTGTTTATCCACAACTAACTGGAAAACAGAAGAAATTACATCATACTTATACTTGTTGAAATTAATATTTTAGAGTTTTTGTGTTTACATTTATCATTTAAAAAATTCTTTCCTTTTTCTCTTTTGTTCCCTATATCTTTATCTCAGTATCAAATCAAGAGGAGTATTACGGGTGCATATTTTAAGTTTGTAATAATTTATATCATGTACATGTATTAGGGAAGATATATAACAATAATAATATTCTTCAACTGAATTAACTGAAGCAAAGATATCTAGCGTACTGTAGTTGGTATCTTAGTCATGTGAATGGTTCACGATTTATGGAAGCCTAAACTGCCCTCTTCTCCACCAATATACATAGGTTTTATTCTATTTTCAAGGCCAAGAAAAAACACGTTTGTTAATGGTTTTATTGGATGAAAAAAATATAGTAGTTGCGTAAAATCATTTTATTCATTAAAACTATTTTATATTTAGCGGCATTTTATTAAAAAAAATAACATAATAAATGTGCTAGGGCATCGGAACTGCTCAGTCATTTCCGCTACACTAGAAAATAACCTCAGATGCAGAAAGGATAATTTTTTCTTGAAATTTTTGCCGGAATTGTAGTCATACGCGAATCAAAGTAGTTTTATCCACAAGGTGTCGCTAAAAATTTTAGTTGGATAGCACTAGGCAGAAATAAAGAATACAACTCTTCCAAGAATTTTGGCGCGAAGCGAGGAGCTAAGAAAAAAGTAATGGTAAAAAATTCAACCAATTTAACTATAATTTTGCATTTTTACATTTTAAAATGCCATCAAAATAAATGAAAGTTTGCAACATATAATGTCAGTCAGAAAAAAATGGTAGAAAGTCAGCGATTTAAATTTTTTTGATATATTTTGTAACATGCATTCTGACACTATTACATACAACTACACTTTCTTGAACTAATAGATTTTACAACATTAATCTGTTGAATCACCAAAAACTCTACCACTTAATATTCTTATAATCGTTTGATATGAACAAATCTTCACCGTTCGTGTCTATTATCTTATTGCTGTTTCTCATTTCTCTTTTATGGCCATATTCATAACAGTTCAGATTTCACATAAAATTATATTATGAAATTAGATATTGTACGCCAAACATACACTCCCTGTCGCATGCAAGCCAACAATATTATACTGCCTACAGCACGCGACATGTACATTATCACGATAGTTCTGCATGACTTAACATGGAAGGACTTAGTTGTTCGGCTGTTACGTTTAGGATTTTGATCCAGGGAAACACCAAGAAAGTCTTCAAATATCGATCGCAAAATTTATTGATTCAACGTGCTAATTTGTTTCAGTATTATACACAAAACACCGCTTGTAGTAGAAGCCATTTGAAATGAATTTATTAAGTGTATCAATTATAACATAATTCAGTGAAATCTTTTGCAGTTCAACGTTTATCTTTTATGGTAAAGTACCAACTCTCATTACGAAATATTAATTTTCGTTTTTAGTGTTACGGACATCTCCTTCCACATGTTACAGTCATCCTTAGAAAAAGAAGATTCTTTGTTACGGTCATCCCATCGATATATTGATCTTTCTATTCCTCATTAATAATACATTTTACCCATATACTTTCCGCTTCAAATATCAAGCATTGATGGATGACTAACTATTTGTCACATTTATTTTGTTGAATAAGTTGGATAGACAACAGTATTAAAGAAAAATATTCTTCTCCGAATTTTCATTCTCCATCTTGGGATGACCGTAACGGGTCGTTACGGTCATCCACTTTACCCCAATAGTGTTTACCGTCATAGCTTCATAAGAGATCAAAATGTACATCTCAAATATCATACACATGTGTTTTACGTATGTGTTTTTTTTCTTTTGCTTGTATGAGAACGGCAAGTTCACATTAAAAGATGAAATGATCGGTTAGCATATATGTATATCCATTGCCAGTTGTTTGATCTGGTTCCTAATCTGGTTCCCTGGTCAATATCATAAGCGACCCAACGATCGCTAAAATTTTAGATGACAACATTACCCGCACTTCCTGGTAACCAGTTGTTTTGAAAACATTCGGATCACCACGGTTACGAAAGTGTAAACATATAAAGGGAACCAAGATTCTAGCGGAAGTCAACCGATTTTAGAGCATATCGTATTCGATTCGGATGTTGAAAGCAAGCCAAAATCAGTGACATAGAATATTTGACGATTAGCGACTTTGAAGACTTCAGTCTTTGATTTTGTATTTGAATCGCTTACAAGTTGTGAATTCACTTGTAGCTGGTTTTATACCTCTGAGCCTACGAAGAAACCATTTCCTCCATTGTTCTCGTTGAGCAATGTCTCCATCACCTTTAGAAAGTTTGGAATAGTCTGTTCCTTCACATTCTTAAACATTTCGACCTGAAATGAACAGATTCAATGAAAAGCTGAAATGATAATGATAATTGATAAATTGTTAATGTAACATTCGCTTAAAAAGATTATCCATATTTTTATACGAGAATGTCAAGAAGATAAGTAGTCTCTAACTTCGCTCATATTTAAGTACACTGTATATTTAATAAATGATGAAGAAGTTTTTTCTTATATGAGAACAAATTGCTTGAGAATTTTGAAATGAAGATCTTGGTTTGAATCCTACATACCATTGTTCTCCCTTGCCGACGAAAAAAACTGACTACAATATCTTACATGTAACCATTACTTAAGTTAAATCAAGAGAAACTACATTTTACATTGGAAATTACACAACTTTTAAGTGATAGAAAAAAAACAAAAAGTAAAAAGATTATAGTTTGTAAACTTCGACCACATGAAAACTTTTGTAGGCATTTTCACAGTTGAAGGTTATTTTGTATCAATTATGTTTTTGATTGTAATCACATATTTTTATGTTAAGTATTTCAAGGGAAACATTCAATAAGGACACGTCATGATACTTCGGCCCATATGGAGATTCTGTAGGACTATTTGAGCCGAACAAAGAACCAAGGTAACATTGGCTTTTTCCTATGTCTCATAATTTTGATATGTAACTAAAGATCGATAATACCTATTATACGGAGCATTCTTTTCTGTCATATTGCTAATCATACGGATATACACATTTTCAATTAACTACTAATGTTTAAATGATGTAAAAATTATAAATCAAAATATTTTAAAAGAATTTTGTATTATAAAATTACAAATGTGAATTTGTAAAAAGCTCTTTTCAAGGGGGTATAATTGGCGACAATATTTTTTTTTCAAAGGGGAGATAAAGAGAAAATGTAATTAGTGCTTTCAGTTTTTTGATATTACAAGAAAATGAGTTTGATGATCCCCAATTTTTCTTTTTGAAAAATGAAAGAATGTCACTTTATTGTTCTTTATGTAAATTCATAAGAAATCTTATCTAACAGCGTTTAAAAGTATGCGAAATAGTGAAATTTTCCTACAGAATCCTGTGAAATCTTGTAAACAAAAAATGCTTTTTCAAGGCTAAATTATCGCGAAATCAAGTTCGGTGACCTATGTTTTATACATTAAAATTCTGACGTATGTTCATTAAAGGTCATCTTCCAGAAAAACTAGAAAAATCTATCTACTAGAAATATTAAGTATGATCTACCTTAAAATGGATAAATTTAACACCGTGTTTAATACATTGACATGCCGGCCATGTTATAGTTTCCTGATCAGTGCTCACGCGATAACTTAAAATCAAACCATTGTGAATGATTTTCGCAAAACTTGAAGTTGATTTGTGGTATTAGAGATGAGGATTTTTGGAAACTTTGCGACGACGATAAGTGCTCATAAAAGCTTACGTGAACATTCGGTACATATGGGCTAAAAACTAGGTCTTAAATAAACATACTCTAGTATTTTACCTTTTTTGCATCATCTGGTTCGAAATGTGCTTTTACTAAAGCGTTCCGAACATCATTAACTGTTTCCATGACAATGTCATTAATTGTCATTTCTTCGTTCGTCTTTCCATACAAATCTACAAATATAGGGAATTAACTCACAAAATTAGTGACTGACAAAAATACGTCAGGTTTACGTGTACAGAAATAGTACAAGTATTGAGGATACGATATAAAAAACAACTTTTAAAAAATATATACAGAATAAAGAACGTCACGAACCCAACTGAAAAAAACGCAAGCAATCCACCAGCTCAAGTAAACAATCTCCTTCGCAGGCCTTATAACCACTTCTTGGTATACTATGTACCATTCCCAAGTACATCAGGTGTAATACGACAATACACGTAAAAAAGTCGTTCAGAATAACAAGAACAGAAGTATATTCGTAGTCCCAATCTTAAGGTATACGGTAAAACTTGTTATCATCAGAAAGCTGAATGTATCAGCAGTAATCCTAAATAATATATAGGCCTCCTGACTAAATTACAAAACGAACCTTACCGGTTTTTCATAAAAAAGGACATAGGGTATATTGGTATTTTATTCAAGTTAAGGTAAACGGTGCCTATCATTGTATACCCTTCCAGCACTTTCTATTTGCTATGAGCCTTATAAATAGCTGTAAATAACTGACTTTAACATAGGAAATATTGGGACAAGGAATAGTGGCATAACACCTTACTAAACTTTTCAAAGCATAAAACTCATTAGGAACCTGTCGAGTTGGGTAGGAGGTGTGTTGGGGCTCTCCCCAATATACCTTACATTATGCAGGTAGAGCGGGATAGCGGGGTATAGTCCTAAAGGGCATATGTCAGCTGGTGCCTCGGGGTAGTAATAAAATGTTATTTAAATGTAAAAGTAACGTATTCTTTGATTGAGATTGAAATCGCCATAACTCGACTTTTAATACAACCATTCTGATGCATATATATTGAATTTTAATTATTCATAAACATGTGCAAATACCTAACTAACACTTCATTTCCGAAAAATGTATTTTATCACGACAAATATTGTGGATCTTCATATGACATAAATCGACAGGAATCTGATAACCCATGAACAAACAGCGATACCAGATGTCGTACATGTATTTATACACGTAGACATGCGTGGTTTTGTGACATTAAAATATCTGTACAATGTCTGATGCGTTTGCAATCAGATTCGGTGGTTTATTTCTATGTCGCCCTTTCTTTCTTTTGAAAATCTCTCCATTAAGTGCACATGAATATTGTTGTTTTTTTTTTTTACTACGCCCATTAAATTGCTGATTCTCCACTTTTTGTCACCAACTGCAATGGCAAACGGCTTCATATCATCATTGTAATGAAATCCGAATCAAGATACAATTGAGTAACCAAGTATATTGTATATTTAGATTTATCTTATTGCTTACACTGTTTAGAAACATGAAGTGGGCAATGATCTTATATTTGTCATTTCTAACTGCCATACAGATAATACATTAGCGAAAGAAACAATACACAGATAATATGCCATCGCTTGATACTTTTAATTAAGTTTGTTTATATGTTTACAAGGATTCATTGTATATTTCTCGAGGAGAACAAAAAAAAAAACGATTTGTTGAGCTATTGTCCCGCGGAGGAAACGACCAAAAATTTTCTTTGCAATTTGATAGTTCTAACATCGTTGGGAATTTTTCAGACTCTTCTATACTTACATTATCTTCCCAGTATCAATTTGATCCGATAGAGCAGTGTAGCGAATAGAGTCGTCACATTCTGAGGCCTTGTATAATATTGATTTGCCGTGACATGTATCGTTAATTTGATCCTACATCCTACCGCCTAGATTAACTGTTCCGTACTACCATACATACTACCATAATATAGCGCAGATGGCCGAATAGTCTAGGGCGCTGGACTTTGCGCAGGCAGTATCGCCATAGATGTCACAGCAGTACGAGTTCGAGTCCCGCATGGGGAACGACTAAAATTTGCTTCGCAGTTCTAACATCGTTGGGAATTTTTCAGACCCTTCTATGCTTACATTATCTTCCCTGTATCAATTTAATCCGACGGAGCAGTGTAGCGGATAGTGTCGTCACATTCTGAGACGCTGGTATATATATATATATATATATATATATAGGTCTGAATTCCCAACGATGTTAGAACTGTCAAATTTGCGATGCAAATATTTGGTCGTTTCCTCCGCGGGACTCGGACTCGTACCGCAATGGCATCTATGGCAATACCGCCTGCACGAAGTCCAGCGCCCTAGACCACTCGGCCAGCTAGGCTACATATAAATATAAGTTTCGCTGGCCGGGTCATTCCTCCTTGTAGGATTAATCTAGGGCTGTAACTTATTACACGATGTATGGTAGTACGGGACAGTTCATTAAGATGTTATTATCGATGTAGGATAGAGGATCAAATTAATGATGCATGTCTAGGGCGCTGGACTTTGTGCAGACCGTGTTGCCATAGATGTCACAGCGGTACGAGTTCGAGTCCCGCGGAGGGAACGACCAAAAATTTGCATCGCAAATTTGACAGTTCTAACATCGTTGGAAAATTTTCAGACCTTTCTATATACATATCTTCCCTGTATCAAATTGAGTAGTGTGGCGAATAGAGTCGTCACATTCTGAGACGTGTGTATATATATATATATATATATACTTTATGTCTATATATATACATATGACACACACACACACACACACACACACACACACACACACACACTTCATATACCTACAGTATCATCCCTGTATCTATTTTAAAATATATAAGTTTTATATTTTATATATATATTTAAAAACAATTTTCGTTGTATATTACTTTTAAATGTTATGTTTTACTAACCTTGAATTACCGGGAACAATAGAAACGTTATAACTTACCAAGTCTCCTTGCTAGATATCTGTTTATGGCTCCAGACTGTGGCAAAACTTTACCATTGACAGTGAGAACTGGAACCTGGGCCTGGGGCATAGCTAAACAAACCAGATAACAGAGCCGTCCATTTTCGTAATACATTACAAATGACTTTCCAATTTATAATTGCGTTCTTTAAAGACTCTTAACTCGCTTTAGAGGGTAGAAAAGGTATAGACTAACTCGAAAAACTTGTCAAGACCTACATGTACATGTATTTGTCAAGGTCCATAATTGATAAATGTTGGTTAAATAACTTATCGAATATCTAACAAAGCTAGTGTAATAAACATTGTATTACATTGTTTTAATTTCAATGTGCATGGCTATAGAGAACTTAAATGAATATTGTTGTGACATGCAAAAAGTTACATCAAGCTGACGATATATATGTGTTGAAAGTATTGTTGATTCATGAAACAACATCATCTAGACTAACAGTGACATGTAATATGATACTAGAATTTATATGAACTGTGGTTTTATCTTTTAAAGTCTTTACTCCATTCTGACATAAAAACGTAGATAATATATTCACACCCGCGTCGCTTTGAATAAATAGGATAATTGATTATCGTTTAAGGTGAAAAAAATGAAGTAAGAAAAGAATATCAAACTTCTTTTAATAGCACTTACTATGTTTTATTTTAGTCCATTCCTCTCGCGTAAGTCGTTCATCCTCGAACTGCTGTCCAGCCGCCACCAAGAGGAGGCGCGTAAGCTCCCCTCTGCCCCGACCATTGAAATAAGTCACCTTATACGTAGCCATGTGTGCTCGCCGTAGTTGAGTCGATGACAGGCGGTAATAATATTCATACACAAAGTTTTATTGTCCTAGTAAATACTTTGATAGACGTATCAACCCAAATATTCAGATTTTCTAAAGCAAACATTAACAGCTTATGATAAACCCTGGACCGTCCATATGTAAGTAAATACAATATTTAACTATTTAACTCTTGACTATAAGGTGGGCGATTTAAGGTTGAATCACTATACGACATGCACACTTGTATCTTGTAGTGGGGTATTGTGTGTCATTTACATCCGCAATTATTGTATTAGGATCACTTAGCATAATAGAGTTATTTTTATATATGTTTTAAAAACATTTAGTTTATTTGAACATGTATGTTTCGGTTTTTGTTACAGCATTGGAAAATGCTATTTACGGCGAAAAGGAAATGTATTAGGGAGATATAAATATTTTTTTTTAAAACTCAAGTTTAAGTTTCGATTTTTCAAAAAGTCCCAAATTTTGATATAAAAAATAGTCGCGTGTTCCAAATGCGCTTCCGTAATTTACTTTGTTTGATCCAAAATTAGCGTAGTTTTGACAATGAATACTAAATATTATTTATCTTGTATCACAGCTGATATTTCGTACGAATTTAATTTGGTTCCATAAGTTGGGTTTTTTTTTGTCCTTTTTCCTTTTGAACAATGAGTAAAGACTACTACAGCTTTTAATAAATGATAAACTCTCATGAAATGTATACAGTAGCTCATTATCTACCGGAAGTTATATTCCCATTTAAGTTTCATTTGACATCTCTTGTTGCCATGGTAATTCAATATGTTTTGCCTTATAATAATAGATGACCCGATAGAATTGACCATCTTATTCAAAAGTTTTTCAAAATGAATACTTTGTTGAACTTCCATACTTATAAAGAAGTCCATGGAACTTTGGTAAGGACACATATGACATAATGATTAGAAGCATCACACCATAAGTATTTTCTAGTACTAGAATATGTAAAGGGTATACAGATGTATATTCTTCACTGAAACATAACCCGTATGCAGAACGTATCTGTCGCATGATGCATGATGCTCTATAGATTGTCTTCTTCCCTTCATATAAAAACCTCTTGGACTTCATCACATTAGAACCAAACTCTATTCTATACTTCTCACTTTACTACATCCCTTTATAAAACAAGTCTTAATACTCCAGTTACTGAGCCGACCATCATTCTACAGACTCTGTGGCCATCATTTTGGATATTGGTTTCACAGGCTCTTTAAACCAGTTCGAGTTAAAGGTCATGATGATGAAAAGCGAGCATTTCTTCCACTATCGTTTGTCAACAAAGGTATAGATGCAATTTATTTGGCTGACAGCCTCCATCACAAAAATGCCATGCACGAAAACAATTCCTCCGTATTTCAAAGACAAATCAATACCGATTATTTCATATTCCTATACTTCACCCATTGCATCCAAAATTTTCAATTATGAAAGGCTATTGCAAGACCTCGAGACTGAGAACGTTAAGGCTAAACCATCTGACTGTTCCTGCAAAGACTGTCCTTTCAAATATGGTCCTTCCGGTTACGCCATTACAGGAAATTTAAACATCATAGAAACGAATCTCTCCGTAAGGTCCTTTCTAAAGATCCCAAGTACCGTGAACCAGACTCCATAAATTGGAATAATAACTTTGAAATTCTTATGGATGCCGTGGAGGACTATGCGATGAAATGCATAAAACAAGAACAAGAAGATATTGATCCACTGTCAGAGTGAGTAAAGGCTGTGAGATCTTTAATTGAAACGTATGAGTTTTCAAAGACCCTGAACTAGCAAGAAATAGTTTCTACTATATATGACAAATAAGTTGTTGTACCAGAAGACAAAGCCCAAAACAATATTGTGTTTGCAAAACACATTACATCTAATGTTTATTATTAGAGGTAGACGTAGAAAACAATAGCAGTGATAAGACCACACTCTCCAAAGAAGAGATAGTGGAAAACAATAAATCTGTAATATCCTCTTTTGGTCCCACAACCAAAGACGATGGTTGTGATCTACCGTCTATATACTGGATTCCTAAACTTTTCAAGAGTCCATACAAACAACGCTACATAGCTGGCTCTGCAAAATGTACCACCAACCGCTTTCAAAACTTTTAACTTCTATGCCCACAGCTGAAAAAGATGGTCCTACCACGACACTTGTTACTCCCGTAATGGTATTAAATCAATGTGGATCCTGAAATTCCGATACAACAGCATTCAAACCTATGATTTTTTACTTCTATTCCCAATTTCAAGGAAGCAATTTGCGCTCCTCTACTCGTTGACATATTCCTTCACTCTTATGAGGCTGACTTTATAGCTGATCTAGTTCAAAGGAAGAATTACACAGAAAAGTGAAGTCTGCATGATATCTTGACCTATACTTAGAGATCGATAATAAAGGAAAGCTATTGACTAAACTGTACGACAGATAGATCGACTTTTCATTCCGTATTGTCAACTTTCCTTTCATCTGTGGCAACATCTCTTCAGCACCTCATATGGAGCTTTTCATATCACAACTCAGGCGTTATGCCAGAGCTTGCCGAAACTATGCAAACTTTTTGTATCGCGCTAGACTTTTAACAATTAGGCTTCTGGAACAGGATTGTGTTGCTACAAGATTGAAGTCACCACCACAGAAGTTTTATGGACATCATGAACTCGTGGATCGTTACGGTGTAACCATTTGTACCATGAGAACCGATTTGCCCAACTCTTCCTTTCCTCTTTCGTCTACCCTGGACTTGACTTTTTATGAGCAGCTCGGCGGGTGTTTATAGAAAAACAAAGGACGCTTACCCTACTGGTGCACCTGGTCCATGCTCCCAGTTTTTTGGAGTCCGAGTTGCTCATCTACTTTTTTTGCTATTATTTGTAATTTTACGTTCTTTGTTTTCCATGTCTGGTCTTCCCTGGATAACATTCTTTTGATTTCCGCTTGAATCTTGGTTCCATTGATTACTCTTCCAGTCTTTTCTTGCCAACATTTCTGTTCTGTTCTGTGTTGCTTTATTCGTCATGATATATACAACATTATGAACTGAAAATACAAAATATCGTTTATTTTATTTCATATAATTGATTTGTCCGTTGTTGAGGCTTGGGTTTTAGACATACCTTTCACTATATATAGAACAGATGTATACCAAGTAGCTATAGATATCGTTAATGACAATGCCAGAATACAAACTGTATTACTTCAATGGACGGGGGCGAGCAGAGATTGCCAGACTCCTCCTCGCTGTTTCAGGAACCAAATATGAGGACATTCGTTTCCGCATGGACGAAGAGTGGAACAAATTTAAAACTGGTAACGCATTTTATACTCATCAGTTAAATATTCAGAAACACGCTCTAGTTGTTACAATTTGGTAGTGTATATTAATCATATTAGTGATGATCTATCCAAATCAAATTGTACTGTACTTCAAATTTCTCTTGAATCTTCCTACATGTTGTACATGTGTGTATATGTAAATGTAATTCTTTTTGCGTGAGACATGTATAAATTACACTGCCGGTAAGATACAACTAAGTTTTGAGTGCGTGTTAAATTGTAACATTATAGTTGAGGGATAATCACTAATTGACACGTGCATGCATTAACAGAACAGCTGTACTAAATTCATTTTCAAAACGTTCATACTACAAAAAAAGTTAAATAGAACAGGGTACTATTAAATCCATGTTATATTTCTCACATATTTAGAAATAATTATTTGACATTACAGGAACACCTTATGGTCAGCTACCCTTACTTAGTGTTGATGGGAAACTAATCAACCAGTCTGGTGCTATATATCGGTACCTTGCCCGAGAATTCGGTGACTACATTTATATGCTTTACTCTTAGAAACATGGAACGCCTAGGTAAAAATACAAGGTACTTCCGAGAGTCTCTTCATACTTTGTAAAAACAATTCCAAATCAAATTCTAAATATACCGAGAATGTTGTCAAAATGCTTGATTTTATTGTATTGAAAACTCATTTGTCCTTTGTGGTGGACGTGTTTATTTCAACAGACGACTGGCATTCTAATAGAAACAAATTGTTCTCCGGTACTCGCTGACCTTTTTCTTAATCGCTCTTATGAGGCTGACTTTATTGCTGATCTTATCCAAAAGAAGGAACATCTTAGGACTATCGTTTAGTCAGATCCATTGATCTCATTTTCTGCCATATAGATCCTAGATTCGGGTGAAACGTGATGTTGACTTGCTCCTTGTGTCTTCATCTTTAGCAGAACCCCCTCAGCACCAGCGTACGGAGTTTTTTTTTACCAAACTCATACGTTATGGCATATCTTACAAAAACTACGCAGACATTTTGTACCGTGCTTACAGTTAGGATTCTGTAACAGGGTTATGTTGCTACAAGATTGAAGTAATCACTACGAAAGTTTTATGGCTGTCAATATGTAATCGTAGATCGTTATGGTATATTTATCTGCACCACGACAGCCGATTTGTTCAGCGTGACGTATGGCTGAAAATTTCTCTTTCGCCTACTCTCGGCATGATGCTTTATTAGTAACTCGCCGGGTGTTTCCAGAAAAGCAGAGAGTAGGTTACTTCTGTTTTTATGTGTATATTTTTTTTTTTTTTTGGTATTTCATGTTCTTTGTTGTGTGCATCTTTTTCAAGTTATCCCTGGATTATCTTTAAAACATTTTGTATAACCGTTCGATCATGGTTCCCTAGATTTCCCTTTTGGCAAGGAATGTAGTTTCATTATCACATTATACATGTTGTAAAGAGAGCTATTTTAGGTACCTTGCCAAAGACTTTTGATGCATGCTTTAAATGGGTGATTCAATATCGATCTTATATGCCAGAAGAACTGGTTATTGAAATACAATAGAGAAGTCAAATTTCGTTCTGCCAATAAAGTAACCAAATCAAGGAAGTTACCGACAAACCGAAACAACTCCGTATCTTAGAAGAGTAAATCGTTCCTTCATAGGGGTTGTGATAATTTCATTGTATAAAGAACGCCACTGATCACGACTGATAGAATTTTATCATGAATAAACAAGTATATATAGCTCTCTCTACTCTATCCTTATTAATTTATCCACAAGATATGTATGGAGATAACAATTTAGAAAATTCAATGGTCGATGTTGTCATAGAAACATTCTTTGATGTTGCGGCAGAAATGGTTAAACTTTACGGTGTAACTGGAGATGAAAAGGTATGTCTCTACTGTTATCTTGTCCATTATAACCGTTGACAGAGGATGCGTCTTGCCATTTTGCAATCGTATAAAATCATAATAGTAAAAAGTACTTCAATCTAAAAGT
The DNA here is from genome assembly GCA_037379345.1 of Perna viridis. Lineage (NCBI taxonomy): Eukaryota > Metazoa > Mollusca > Bivalvia > Mytilida > Mytilidae > Perna > Perna viridis. The sequence goes on along the minus strand of CM074511.1, from coordinate 4,716,861 downwards.
GCAGCATTTCGCAAGCATTACGTGTCAATTAGCTTGAATGTCATTTTAAATTACTAACGAAATACATGTGCTATTTAATTTCATATTGTCTGATTATTTTTTAAGTAAAAAATGGCTGTCATATCCGCAATCTTCTGAATATTGCGGCGGACGATTTTCACACGTCCAAAATGAAATAACGGACGCGTAAAATTAAAAAAAAGTTTTTTCATGTTCCGTTACTGAAAAACTTACGCGCGCGATACTATTCTTTTACTTTTTATTGAAGGAAGAAGTAAGGCGTAATTTGAGGGAAACAGTTCTTCCGAAATTTAAAATGTTCATGGAGACAATGTTGAAAGCAAATTGTAGTGGTTACCTAGTGGGGTCCAAGGTATGCCGTCTTGTTGCTTTTGGAGTACGTGTAAATGCTTTAATGTCCCCCGCGACGCGTCGCGAGGGGATATGAAAATGCCGGGCGTCCGTCCGTCCGCGTTTTCCGCACTTTTTTTGGGTTATGCTTTTACGAAATAAGTTTGTTTTTTTGGTATGTGCCTTATTATGAGGAGTTACAGATTAAGTTCGACTTTGGTTACGGTTGAATGATTTTTACGGAAGTTATGGCCCTTGAACTTGGAACATTTCTGTGAATTTACAGTTTTCTGCACTTTTTCGTAATGCTTTTACCAACTGATTTTATATTTTGTATGTAGTCTTACTATGAGAAGTTACAGATTAAGTTCGACTTTGATTACGGTTGAATGATTTTTACGGACTTAAAAAATTTCAGTGAATTTACAGTTTTCCGCACTTTTTTGTAATGCTTTTACCAATTGATTTTATCTCTTAGTATGGCGCTTGGACTTAGAAAAAAAATCAGTGAATTCAAAGTTTTCCGCACTTTTCGCGGGGACATTGGAATTTGAATTTATAGTGGAGATTCAGAGTTTATCAAATTAAATCCACTTCTTAGCAGTCGTACCATTAGGTCCCATTTTGATCGTGTAATTCAGTTTTGCTGTATTACTAACTTTTATAATATTTTCAGTTTCATCTATTATATATATTGTAAGATAACACTATCTAATAATTGTAATCAATTTTAATCAGTTTATCAATGAATGACATAGCCCATTTGGACAGACCAATCATTTAATAATAACAAATTCATTTTTTTGCCTAAGTATTTTTTTAAAGATATTTTAGCATTGGATTCACATGGTTACATATTTGTTCGCGTTCATTTCAGATGAGTATTGCTGATGTTGTTGTGTTCGACCTTCTAGACAAGGCTACAGATGGTGGAACGTTTTCTGTTGATGGAACTGACAGTCTTAACAACTATGAACATCTGAAGGCATTGACAGAAAGAGTGAAAACTTCACCCGGGATAAAAGAGTATCTAGAAACACGTCCGCAACTGTAACTGTATGAAATTGAAGTGATTGTTACATGTATATTCTATGGTGATTTTACTTAACAATATCTATCGGATATGTATTTGTGTACATATTGTATGTGTTATCCGCTTTATACTTTACTTCAGACCAACCGGAAGTCACTACAGCTCATGCCTTACGTTTAGTATTCCCGTTTCTGAACACGTACACGTAAGTAATAGATGCCTTTTTAAGAGGCATGGTTTAATATTTTTTTTTTGTAATTTATCAAACAATACATTTGCATTAAAGGAAGATAACTAAAAAGTGATGATTCGACAGCAACTAATTACGAAGTAGGACATGCATACAAAATTCGTGTGATTTGAAAGTATTAAGAGGTATAAAAAGTCAATATTGTACCCCATAGTTGTGCGTTTTTTTTTTTTTTGTTTATAAATGATCAGCTGTGACCTTTCTATGGTGCCATTGTAATCTCTGTTTTGTTTTTTTTCCATTTGAATGAAATATTGGATTTGACGGTGCAAAATATACTTTTATTAAAATTTACGTTTCCACGAAACGTGTAGTAATCGCCCCCGTTTCCTGATCAATCTTTTGAGAAACATATCGTCAGTGGAACTGCTTATAATTAATCGAGGCAGCGTAAAGAACCTGGATACAAATTTCGTCGAAATCGAATAACTTTCAATTTTTCATCACGGTGGTGGCCATTTTGAAAATGGCGTTCGATACCAGTTCAAATTATCGATCGAGCCGCAGATTCTTAATCGTGGCGTCTTAAAAAACCTAGATATTAGCTAGTACAATACAGTTAGGTCATTTCTGAAAATTTGGTCTCATTTTGTTGAAATAAAGCTGTTTTGAGGCAGTTCACACAGAAATTTCTAGTGTTTTGTCATAAACAGTGCATATTTTCTAAATCCTGGGTGTGTGGAGGTTCAAGTCATTTATAAGTAATTTAGTGATTATTCTTATAAAATCCAGTAGCCATGGTAACATACTGAAAAAAATATTACTGAGTTTCAGTACAAATCGGGGGTGCCTTTCCAAAACTAGCAGCCAAATACTATTTTTTATAAAATATCAGGCACTTAGATACTACCACAGGATGAAAGCATGCATGGAGTAGGTGGAAAAAAAAGGTAAAAATAATAAGACCCTTTTCGATTCATTCTCTCACAATTTTAGTCCCAAAAGTTCATTCGAAATAAGGTATTTTGAAAATCAGCCATCTGATGCTGAGGAGAGAACCTAATACGGCAGGGGACTGAAACGTTCCGGATATCATTTTTCATTTAAATTACACCTGTTTACCATAACATATATTACATCTGTCTATGTATAAATGATTATCTACATTTAATCAATATATCCACCAAATTTCAACTTTTAGTTCTAAGAATGACAAAATTTGACCGGGGTAACTTGGTGTGCGAAACAGGACGCCTTAATGTAACTGTATAGTGCACCCTCAGTTTTCATCAAAATCGGACAACTTTGAATTTTCAAACGCGGTGTCGGCCATTTAAAAAATGGCGGCCGACACGCAGCTCAAATAGCGAATTGAATTTTTTTTAAAATGGCGACCGATACCCAGCTCCGATTACAAATTGAGCCACAGATTATAAATCGGGACGGCTCAGAGAACCTAGATATAAATTTTCATCGAAATCGGACAAATTTGAATTTTCGACCGTGTTGGCGGCCATTTTGAAAATGGCGGCCGACGGATGCGATTTTTTTCGTGATTTTGCCTAGGCTTTTGAGCTTAATTTATAGACCAACTTTCGTCAAATTCTGATCAGCGGTTTTCGAGATATTTGATGTTCAAATTTCTGGTGTACGAATGGGTACGTCCAGTCCGGCAGCCATTTTGAAAAAAATGGCGGCAGCTGGAATTTTTTTTATTGAGGCTCTGTATCCATCGAAGAGTAGTTCCAACATCTTGAAAAGTTTCATCTCAATCGGACCAGCCACCTTTGAGAAAAAGGGCGGACACTTTCAACCATTTTTATGACAGGAGAATTAAAATAATAATAATAATAACTCGAATTGCCATTGCTAGCAATAGCGAATGTCACCCCCGCAACCATTTAAGTTTTCAATTTCAATATTGTATTGTTATGCCTATGCAACCCCTTTTATAGACCTATTTTCAAATTTGTAGCTATTCATGTTGTTGAGATAATGCTATGTCCTAGATTGTGACCTAAGGCAGCCATTTTGAAAATGGCGACTTTTCGTCAGAAGTATTGCTTGGATTCCGAGGTCTGACTTATACGCATTATATTATTAAGTTTCATTAAATTTGTTGAATGAAGAAAAAACTTATGGCCGTGTGAAAAAAGCGGATTTTGGGATCCATAAGATTTTCAGTTTTTCGTCGCCATGGCAACAAACAACATATCGATTCACTTTTTTTTTTTTGCTGTGTATTATTAGGCTCTCTAAACTGTACCACCATACCGAATTTCAAGTTTCTAGCCACCTAGATTTCCGAGATATTGCAATGTCCTAGATTATGAACTTTGGTAGCCATTTTGAAAATGGCAGCATACCGGCGAAAAACATTTATGTGAATTCCGAGATATTAATGAGACCAGTATACAACAAAGTTTCTACTAAAAAAAGTAATAGGTGTGAGAGAAAAAAGTGGATTTTGGTATCCATGAAATTTTCACATTTTTCGTCGCCATGGCAATTGACAACATATCGATTCACTTTTTTTGCTTAATTTTATTAGGCACATGGAGTTCTACCACCATACCAAATTACAGGTTTCTAGCCACCCAGGGTTCCGAGATATTGCAATGTCCTAGATTATGAACTTTTCACGTTTCCATGGAAACGGTAGCCATTTTATTCGCCAAAAGTTCTGGTGCACCCCTTCTCAATACTATCTACCTCCATGCCAAGTTCCAATTCATTTCCTTCAGTGATGCTCTCTAAAATCTAAAAACTCCGGATAAAAAGCATTGGAAGAAGAGGAAGAAGAAGAAGAAGAAGAAACAGTACAATAACAATATGTAGCGAGCGTTTATGGTTGTAATATCAACTTAGTTCTGTATACATATGGCAAGAAAAAGCATCAATATCCAGTTTGAACCTGCATTTCCAGGAGCATAATGGCAGCTTCATTCGCGTATACTTGTAGATGTGCGATTGAGAGCCAAACCAATCTCGGAAAATATTTGCTAGTTTCGATAATTAAATACAAATCTAATTATAACTTTTCCAAGATAGGGTTGGCCTTATAGTCTGCAGTATGGCGTCCAGATGTTTACGAAAATTACGTAATCAATATTACCGATAATTCTCGGGTCATAAAAATTGCGAAACGAAAATAATCGATAAAAGAAAGAATCGAAACGAACCAATTCGATGAAATGAATCAAATAGTTATTAAAACATAATTAAACTATTCAAAATGAATCAGAATGAAGCGAAACTAAATGCAACAAAAGAAATCTTTTAAGACGTTTCGCAAATTATACGAACCATAATTAATCAGTGCTGGACAGTTCGACCCAAAGACATATCAGACCATGACAACCAATAATTCCTTATGAATGCCGGACATTTTGGCCAATAGACATATCACTATGACAATGTGTATAATGCTTTAGGACAAATATATATCATTACAAAATTTCCCATATTTGAATGTTATGAGCATAATATATCAAATCAGAGCTGACAAAAATTATCGAAGTTGTTTTTAATAAATGTTTCTTCGGGAGCGTTAAAAGGTTTCACCTTCATAATAATAATAATAATAATAATAAGAAGAAGAAGAAGAAGAAGAAGAAGAAACAGTACAAAAACAATATGTCGCCCCGACATTCGTTTGGGGCGACATAATAAGAAACAGTACAATAAAATATGTCGTCCCGACATTCGTCTGGGGCGACATAATAATAAACGGAGCAAAAACAATAAGTAGCAAAACCTCGTTTTGGCGACTTAATAATAATAAGAAGGAACACAGTAAAAGTAATAAATCTCCGCCACTTTGTGTTCGGCGACTTAATTAGACTTTGGTTGACCAAAGGGAGACAATCTTTTATTCAACGGCTCTACTTACCGGTATCACAAATTCTCTATCAGACGATGCTATTGTAAACTTCTTATTTTGTTTTTTTCCGTCCGAATGACTTTTGGATTTTTTATGGAAACAAAAGACTTTGTCTTCGGTCGACCAAGAAGGCAGTTTGTGATAAAGAATGTGTGGAAGTTTTATCAAATTCCATTCAGCGGATTTAGAGGAGCCGCGGATGAAAACTGGTAACAGACAAACGAATGAACGGACGTACTGCATGATCACTATATCACCCGCTTTATAATATTCGGATTTATCATTTATTTAAGTCTATCACACATAAAATAAGAAATAAAAAATATATACATTTATGCATGCACGTTTTAACATTTGATACACAGTGAAGTATAACTAAAATTCCTAGTGATGTTTTATTACATAGAGCGCAGTAGTGAAGCGCTGAAAAATCACAATTAGATATCCGAAGCAATCAGTACATGATTTTTTTGTAGTTAATCTAATACTGTCCACAGATCTTGATCGATGCTCAAGAATATTAGTTTTATGATATGTTTTTTTTTATAATTAAGGAGGAAAAATGTCGTATAAAGTGGGCATGCATTTACCCTTCAAAACGTGCCGGTACCACATGGCCGGTACACATTCATTTATACAATTTACACGAATCACACGTATACCAGACCATTTCTGCTACAGCATTACTGATGTTCGAAACACTAGACAAACCACTTTACAACCAACATAACTGAGATAAAGATTTTTTTTGCGATTGAAATTCTTCTTACTTTACTTCTATTGATTCTGCCAAACTGTATGTATCTTGGTCGCCACACAAAAGTATTTAAGTCTAAGTTTTAAAGTTTCATATTGGCATGACTCTCTTAAAGTCGTGTTAACAAATTCGAACGATCGACAAAATTATCTTAACGATCGCGAAAAATTTCGTATTTTTTTTTAAGATATAATTGTCATTTATGTCGACAAAATGCACCAATTATCACGATTTTTCGAGATAATTTTACGCGACATTCACCTATCTCGATGACAGAAACAGACTTACAATTCTCATTCAAACATGATTGACTTATAAAATATGTATCAAATTAGGATTCAACACACGGTATGAATAAGTTACAAATGAGAAAATCTCCAAGTAAAATTTATCCTCACCAGATGATGATACAAAAGAATCATAAGTAGTTCGTTGTGAGGTGGTGTTGCTAATAACTGTATCTGAAATAAATCTGGGTTTTAAGTCAAATCCGTCAGTGTTAGATTGCAAGCATCTCGCTCAACCATGCATATGTCAGAATACAAATTATACTATTTCCACGCCCGGGGACGAGGGGAAATTGCCCGGCTCCTTTTCGCTGCATCAGGAACAAAGTTTGAAGACGTCCGTTTACATCGCCAAGAATGGGTGAAGTTCAAACCAGGTAAATTAGTTTTGTAAATGTTTTATAGTCTATGATTAATAGATTGTTGGGGTTTAACATTTCAGCTATATTCAGCCGATGAACATGAAATGATGATGATGAAATGAAAAAAGGGATGGGACACAAGGATAATAGGGTCGACAAATTTCGATTGCCACAAGAAAAAGGGAGGGATGGGTATGGTTGGGCAATTTAGCTTCTTGTAGCGGAGCGCAAAGGTCCCTACTCCTATCGAACACACAACAGTATTCTTTAACGTGCGAGGAACGTGGCATCTTTCCCAAAACGGTGCACCACTATAATTTGCGATCAGGTTTACCGTATTATAGCCTGACAACCCCAGCATGTAACACGCCAGGGGTACCCTTTCCACCACCTGGGGCACACAACCCAGTGGCTCTGTGGGCAGAGCGCCTAGCCCCCGGCTAGGTTTCTGAGGACTATTTAGTCGCTTTTTACGACAAGCTTAGCACTGCTGCAGACCTATTCTTTTGACACCCGGACCTGCACGGAGCTTTATAGTCTATGAATAACATGGTTATTAATAGCACAGCATACAGTTATAATAGTGTATGCACAGAGTTTATTTTCATAAAAATGCAAAAAAAAAAAAACGAAACCCAGCATCCACACTTTGCCCCCATCTCATTCTCTTGTTATGTGAGTATTTTTTTTTAAGTATTATTATTTATTGTTCATTGAACTTTGTATTACATATCTAAAAATATTTAGGTCAAAACAATTATTAGTCTCCCTGCTACCGACAAGAAAAAAATTACAAGGTAGGGAAAATATTTAATTTTCGAAAAAAAAAAACAAAAAAAAAAACAAAACAATTTACATTGAATAAGTGGGGAAAGAATTTAGACTGGAGCCAAAAATGGCTCTTTACTTCCTTATGCAAATATATAAGAAACTTCTGCCTTAAAATTCTACACGGGAAATACTGTAACACATGTTTTCATATGTTAAAAAAGACGTATTGAAATATATATACAATTTATATATTTTTGTTTACAAAACTTGTATAACATGTTCAACATTCATGACAAATGTCTTTCGACATTATATGAAAACCGTACTTTTTTCAACACATTTAGTTCTATAGAAGACACATAAACACCATATATGTTCTATTTACTTGTTTATTGAGTAATTTGTTAATAATTGATTGACATATGTTCTTCATGGCGGACCTAAACATATGGCATATAAGAAACATTTTTATAGTGTTTTCAAAACAAGAACACAAACCCCGTGTATTGCGTAACTTCTACAACATGTTCAACATTATGACAACATAGATCAGTGTATTTAGTCCGACTTTTCATTCAGAATTGTCAACTTTCCTTTCATCTGTGGCAACATCCCTTCAGCACCTGCGTATGGAATTATTTTCATATCACAACTCAGACGTTATGTTAAAGCTTGCCTTATTACGCAGACTTCTTGTATTACGCTAGACTTCTCACAATAAGGTTTTTGGAACAGGGTTATATTGCTACAAGATTGAAGTCATCGCTACAGAAGTTTCATGGTCGTCATCATGACCGTGTGGATCGTTACGGTTCATATCCATCTACATCATGAAACTGATTTGTTCAACGTGTCATAGTTTTCCTTTCCTCTTTCATCCACCCCGGACTAGACATTTTATGAGCAACTCGGTGAGTGTTTCTAGAAAAGCGGAGGACGCTTACCCTACCGGTACAACTGGTCCTTGCTCCCAGTTTTTAGTGGAGTCCGACTTGCTCATTTACTTTCGTTATTTGGTATTTATTATTTTAGTTGTTTTATATTCTTTGTTGTAATTGTGTTTGTCTGTTTTTCCATGTCAGGTCTTTGTCCCTGGATTTAATTCTTTTGATTTCTGCTTGAATCTTGGTTCCCTTTATTACTTTCTCCAACAATCCAAACAACTTTTTAAAAAAATATTTCGTGTTTTAGAGACACCTTATGGCCAAATGCCAGTGCTCAGTATAGATGGAAAAATTATCAACCAATCATGCGCGATATATCGGTACCTCGCCAGGGAATTCGGTAGGTTGATATTAATCTGCATTTAGTACTCGGCTATTTTCCTGTCAACGAAGCTCTCTAAGGAATAGGACGTGTCTTAGGATGATCTTTGGACACATCTGTCCTAAAGTTAGGATACCTCGATAGGTGTTCTAAGATGATCTTATGATACTCCTAAAACATAAGATGAACTTATGATGTCATAAATTGAAAGAATCAAAAATACATGGACGCTTCAAATTGTATACAGTGTATGTGTATCTCATAACGAAGGAATAAAATTTTACGAAATAGGGTGTTTTAGGGACAGAGGTAACCCATTAGATTATTATTTTCACATCCGCTGTTTACGGCATTTACTTTAAGGTAACTATTCTCATATACCATCAGTAATAACATTAGATACTCTGTTGAAATATTCCAGTCAATATAATATGAATTACACATTCCTAAAAAAATTGGTTAATTTCCTTGCTACTCTTGATTCGTGCAATACGTGGTTAACTACTTTTGAAGTTAAAGAAAATGATATCGAGTGGACCTCTGCTTCATGTGTATCAAAACTATGTACTTTAATTGACCAAAGGTAGATATTAGTTTTAAATTGTATTATTACACATTTACGACACGAATTCATTAGAATTAATAGTGTAATTGCTTGTAGAGTTTACCCGCTCTTTATACATTATAAATTTGATAGATACCCCTTTTCAATATATTCACCATCCGACATTGAATCGTAACAAATATAACAGTCTTAACACCATCTGAGGATTCATCCTAAAATCGCTTCGGTTTACACCGTACGACATGTCTCAGACATGTCCTAAGATCATCCTTATTGTATTCCTAAGACATGACAAGACATATCTACGGATACTTTCATTGACATGACCTCAGGACCATATCTTATCAATTCATGAAATCTCTGGAGTATTTTATTAAAAACAAACTTCTTTTCCAATCCGATGTCGAGTGGGTGGTCTTTATAGCATCACATAAGAAAAACCGAACCCAGAAAAAATAACTTAACTATGGCACTTCGACAATAAGGATTTTAAGCATTTAAGTAGTAGTCTTTGTAAGAATCACGGTAATTCTATAATATGTTACACCCCAAAAGACTACACATTGTTATGTCTGTTATAAAGTGGCTTTATAGGTTGAAGAAATTTATTATTATTCTTTCCAATATGTTTGCTCTTAGGATATAATCCACATTGAAAATTCAACAGTTTCTGTTGTATTTCATTGTCATTTACAGAGTTGTCTTCATTAACTTTGAATTCTGCAATGCATTCCCTATAATTTATGTCTCATATCAACAGGGGTTTTATAGAAAGCTGCATGTTAATTTCTGTTAACTATAACATTTTAAACTATCAAAAATAAAAATATGTAGGCTTTCCAACCATGAGACAAAGTTTTGCATGATTCGTATCTGGAGTGCTACTAAAAAAAAACGAGAATAAGTAACACATTATAAAAAGTTGTTTTTCCTAAGGTATGTATGGAGATAACGACATAGAAAGCACAATGATTGATGTTGTCATAGATACATTCAATGATGTCATGACGGAAATGGCTAAAATTTACTATGAAAATGATGAAGATAAAAAGGTATGTGGTTACAAGATGACGGTACAAAAGTATAAGGTTGCACTATACAAATGGGATTTAGGTGCTCTGTTTCGTATACAAAACTGACCCACAAACTTTAAGAAATAAAATCATGAATAAATGCGTAGAAAAAGGTACACTGTTTATTTGTATTTTTTTACAATAATACCATGCCTACTTACTTTTTCTGGCAGTTTTTAAGAGACTTATATTTTAGAAAACCAGTTTTTCGGCAGTTAATTTTTGAAGGCACAAAAAAATTATGAAAACTGATGTACATTTTATTATGTTACCATGGCTACAGATTTTTTATAACAAAATAGAAAAGAATATCTATCTTTTTTATGGATCTCCATAATGTAAGGTTTTGAAAAATATATACTTTTTACAGGAAAAAATGTTGGATTTGCTTTTTTTAAGTAATTGCCTCAAAATATTCACGAAGACTCTTTATTTATCCCCAAATCCCGTCTGGCTCTCGACTAGGTTTTTTTACAAAGCAAAATATTTTTATTCAAGGAAGAAATTAGACAGAATCTCAGGGAAATGGTTCTCCCAAAGTTCAAACAATTCATGGAGGGAATGATAAAGGCAAATGGATGTAGTTTCTTAGTTGGGTGGAAGGTATGTGTAACAATGGTTTATATGAAGTTAAACTTATTGATCGGTATTATTATTTTGTATTCTAATAAATTGGTATGCTCATGTTTTGGTTCATTTCGGTCATATATATCTATCACATCGCACAATCAAAGGCAAGATAAATCTGAATAAAAAGAAAATTGCCTACCCACATGTAGATGTTGAATACAATGTCTTCAAGTTATTAATGAATATATAAACATTACTTTAAAAATCTACATTTCCTATCATTAAGCCTCTTGTTGCAAAAAAAAAAGAAAAACAAACTTTCAACTACTTTTGAATAGTATGCTATGGTTACTGAAGATAAAGCATTGATAAACATTAACTTATATATAAAATTCATTACATTGAAAGTTTGATGAAATTTATTGTGCTTTATAACAATTCAAGGCTGTCTCTCGTGTATAAGATTAGCTACAAAACTTTTACAGGACGAAATATGTGAATATCAAAAAATAAATGTCTTATACTTTCCACGAAAGACAATCATAAATACCCACTTTTTTTCATTGAATACATTATAATTTCATGAGTGTTCATTTTTACAGATAAGATCAGTTCTAACCTCTTTGGGGAACTGTCAGGAGAACCAGCTCCAGGACAGTTCTAAAAGTGTCAGAGAACAGTTCTAGAGCCAGCTTTTCTGACAGTACTAGCAGTGCCGGCTCTACGAGAACAGTTCTGCTAGTAGAGCCGGCTTTACTGCCAGAACTGCCAGAAGAGCTGGTTCTAGAACTGTTCTTCTGACAGTTCTAGGGCAGTTTTGTTAGAGGTTACAACTGATCTCATATGTACTCAGAGATAGAATTAAATCATGGAAACTGGAGTTTCCTTGATTTATTTCGATTCTAATAGGACAATTGCGGTAACCTTAGACCCGCCATATTTGTCCATATTTGGCTGTACACTGTCAGTTGAAATGGTCGCTATTGAAACTTAGTGCTTTGTATCATTTATAATAGAGGAAAGGGTGAGCTAAGTAGAACGATATTAGATATGGCAATAGTTGTTTGCATTATAAGGTCACAGTGTTCACACATGGACAGGTACAACCTTTCATTCTTTGACGATTGTTTTGTTTTCATACATGATGGCACACGTGACGAGTGCTACCGTGTACGTGTGTAAATGGTTTTATTGGAACATAATACAACTTATAATATATTTTTTTTATTACATATGAATTTGATACTCATTCGTGCTACTGAAATAAATGAAAACAGCTGATACACATCGGAACGTTACGTGTGTTTGTTTACATCACAGGGCTTTGCTCCTACTATCCAATATGCAACCCACTAGTATATACCAGTGGGACTGCATATTTGATAATGGGAGCAAGCCCCGGTGTTATATACCAGTGGGACTGCATATTTGACAGTGGGAGCAAGCCCCGGTGTTATATACCAGTGGGACTGCATATTTGATAATGGGAGCAAGCCCCGGTGTTATATACCAGCCGGACTGCATATTTGATAATGGGAGCAAGCCCCTGTGTTATATACCAGTGGGACTGCATATTTGATAATGGGAGCAAGCCCCTGTGTTATATACCAGTGGGACTGCATATTTGATAATGGGAGCAAGCCCCTGTGTAAACATGGTTTAAGCTGATAAAATATTACAAAAAGAGCGTTGAGGATTAAGCGTTAATACTATAAATATCAAAAGGAAAATACTATAGTAGTAATTTACACACACACACACACACACAAGTTACGACCAATTAGTCGGGTGCAGCTAAATCAACCACCGTTATGGTCTCAAAGCCTTTCAAGGACGTCATATTAGAATATTTTTATCAGTAGAATTCATAAATGAACACTGACATGATTTAATACGATTTAACAGTACATAAAAACTGAAACCTGAGATTATTTTCGGTAGTTTCCTAGAATAAAACAAAATAACCTCTCAAGAACTTACCCTGTACCATGATGAAATTCATTTGTAGAACTTACAATGTATCATTTTGAAACAAGTAATCCTACACCTTCAAGCCTTGAAAGACATGCTCTAATATTATTTTCAGATGAGCCTAGCTGATATTGTTGTATTTGACCTCATAGACAAAGCGTCTGACGGTGGAACATTTTCTGTGGAGGCCGAGGATTGTCTTGATAACTTTGAACACTTGAAAGCGTTGATACATATCATAAAAACTTCTCCAAAGATTAAAGATTATTTGGAATCTCGTCCGTCTATATAAATATATTTACAATATGGAAAAGCAATAAAGAATACTCAATAAGACTATATAGTTGGATGTGATATATCAGTGCAGACACATGTTAATAGAATCACTTAACGTACAATGCTGTATTAAACACTATAATATTAAGTACAAAGATTGTTTACAGACATAATAGAAGCCAACATTTCAAGATATATATGATAACACAATCCTCTTGTAAATCTAGTTCGTATTGGAATGCTGTTACTTACTCCGTAATGGCATATGCTTATAAGCTATAAGTTAAATTAATATGATTTGCTGAAAAAAATGCCGTTAATAGCTATAAAGGCTTTCTGTATATATTATAATACTCAGGACACTTTCTCAGGATTTAACATATACAAGGACATTGCATTTTACATATCTTTAAAGGCACAGTTAATAAAACCGTTTTGGTATTTTATTATTATTTTGGATATTAAAGTCTTATCAAAAGTATTGCAAAAATATCCCGTTCCCCAGCCACATATCTGGTCGACCCCCTCACCGAAATTTGAACCCCTATTCTCGTCTGATATCTGCATGTCGGATCCATCTACAATTACTAATCAACCTGTAATAACAGATAACTTTGGTTATGACTTTGTCTACGACAATCGAGACTTGATTGATTTTCTTCTAACAGCACCAATGGCCTCAGTGTTCGCCTCGAATGGTCGCCGGTTGGATCTTATAAGGTCCAGTCACACCACTGACTTTAGGGTTCATTATTTAAAGCTGCATTTTCGTAAATTTTTGTTTCTGTTGAAATATACCTTAACTTTGAATTAATTGTACTCAATTGTACTTTTCTTTTATAATTTCATTTGATATTCACAAATAAAATGCATTAAATAAATGAAATAGGTGTGTATATATTTATTGTCTTGCAAGAAAAAAAATCGACCTAAATAAATTCGTATGCATGTGACTTCTGGTGACCTTAATCCGCGCATGTGCCGTAAGGGTCGCATCTTTAAAAACAAATCTGATTTCAAAGAGAAAGTGGTTCTTTAACGGCAAGGAAGACCGACGGACACAAGCCGTAAAAGAAAAAAGTTCGAATATAACGCAAAGATCCTTTTGTAATTAACGTATTGTGATATAATGGGGCTCAAATATGGTCATTATTTCTTTGAAAACTAATGAAAAATAGATGAAATGAAATGAATACAAGACACGTGCTTAATTACCCGTGTATCTGTGATTGTTATTTTTTTTACCAAGGTTAAACTATTTTTAACCCCGGTGAATGTCCTGTCGGCAAAAAATAGTTAGATTAGAGCTATTGATCTTCTCTGATTAAAAAAAACACGTTGTTTTCACAATATTCTGTAGGTATCATCGACATTTATTCAACTGCATTACTACAAACTTATTTCATTGAATCAGCAAAATTCTGAACAAATTTGGCAGCTGATGCAGCTTTAATTTACCTTTCGCTTCGACATACTTCGACCATACGGGCCCAATTTCAACACAAAATTCCATGCAACTGCAGACAAACCTGTGAATCTACAAAAAATAAAGTAGTGGCATTACCCACATGTGAGAAAGTTACATTAATTTTATGTAACATTATATGAAAAACTGACCTGACCTTTTCTGTGTTAATTTGGTCAATTCTGCAGACAATGCCAAAATAAAATAAGTTAAGATCATGTTTTGAGATGTTCCCTATGTACTTAAGGAAAAGTTGACAGACTGGAAGTAAAGATAATGCCACCAATACATAATAGGGGATTTAATCCAGATTCGAGCGGTGATAAAAAAAAAGGATAAAGACTTATACAGGGAAATAGACACACACAACAAAGAGCAATAAATGACCAAAAATAATATGCACAACAAAGAAACAAAAGTAAATAAGTATTCCAGACTCCACTGAAAACTAGGAGCATGAAAGGAATATATCTCTATGAATATAATCTACTCTAGATAAATGCATCAAAGACTTTGATGTAAATAGCATGCACAATATGAGTATTATTGTTGTATACGACATCATACTCGCATCTATCGTTGTGTAACGTTATAGTAAGCAAATCTAAGCTTTTTATTCAAGTTCACATTTAAATTAGTTTCTTGGATAAAGCAATTGTCAAGTACAATTATTCATATATCCAATCTTTGTTTATATTAGTAAAGTGTTTCATGAATTATATATCAGCATTTCTCGCAAGGGTGTGCCTGCAGTTATGTACTGTAATACATGTATAGTCAGTTATAATTTAGGTCTCGTTGGATTAACATCAATAAAATGTAGTCTCTCAATATCTCTGGATTATTTGGGCTTCTTATGGAACCAAGTTGTTCCCCAGTATACCTTACAAAGGTACCACACAACAATGATTTACAAAATCTTGCACTGGCTGGTATAATATTTTTGTAATACCTACCGGTTTCAGTGGCTAGGCTGTGCGCACTTTCGTTCAATTTGAGCGTAAATATTTATTAACGTATTTTGTAGCTCAAAATTCGATACAATTATGCTATAAAACATGATTTCTTATATGAGTTAATTGATTCACGAGTTTATAAGAATAGTGCTCATTTATGTCTTTATTAAATTGTACCAGAGATAAATCAAATGTGTCTAAGTTAAATAAAGTTTTTAGTTGTTCTACTGATTTCTCCCATGAAGGGCAGTTTTCAGAAATGCAGATCTTTATAAATCCTATACATATTCTGTACATTATTCTATTATCATTAGTCGTTTATAGTATTTAAACACACGCGTAAAAGCCTTAAAACATTATGGTGCTAGCCCTAATTCTGTGTGAATTGTTAGATTGGATGTCTTGCTGTGCACACCTAAAATATGTCTCATAATCTCGTAATCAACTTTTTTGGTTTTTTTTCAATTAAAAAAAATTAAATTATGTGTATTTTTTTGACTATATCTTGTGGTCCGCTACCCAAATCTCTAGTCCTATCTCTAACCTGTCTTTAAGCAGTAGCTGGCTGACCATTCTTTTACTCTTCTGAGGCTGATTGTATAATTGATCTTATCCAAAAGAAAGAACATCGTTTACCCAGGTCCTTTGATCTCAGTTTCCCTTAAATAGAAAATGTTTTATCTTTAAACAATCTTAGTTAAAATTTGATAAAAATAAATAACTAGATAATTTTTTTGCTAGATATCAATTTCACGGTTAAATTGTAAATCCAGTATAATATCATCATTATATATAACTATATTAAGACGCCACCGTTGCTTTATAGAAAGGCTTTTGGACCTAGGTTATTAAAAAAAAACGTCTCATACGTTGTCTATAAACGTTTATATCCATATCTTATTGAAAAAGTATAACGTTGTTTCTGACAAACAGATTATATAGATGATGGATTTTCCTAATGCCTACACATTAATTTTCTGTAGTTTTTAATTTTATGTTATTATTTCATCTTGAACTTCAAGAGATGAGTCTTCCTCACAATTTGAAGCTGTCTTTGTTTCACTTGATTTTAATTCATAAATTTATTTTCATAACTTCTATACTGTTTTACTACTGATTTTACTAAATTTGACTGGTGGTAATTTTATTCTGCCCATTTGTGTTGAAATTTACCGGAGATATGTTATAGAAGTGAGATGCTTAGCGCTATAAAACATGGTTTAACCCACCTTTCATACCAAGTCAAGACCGTTGCGGTGATTTTTTAAATTTTCGATTGCCACTTGCTTTTATCTATTGCCTAGATTTTATCAGTTCGGTAATTTTGTTGTTATCACCCTTCATTTCAGACTATATATCAAGCATAAAGAAAGACGAAAAGCGTGTTTAACTTTAAGAAGACGGTAAATCGAATGACCTTAAATTTTAAAACAAAAATGTAATAATACCGTTGTATATTAAAAGGGACGACAGTATATAAGGTACGACACCACTAGTCATTACTAAATAATTTTAATTTTAAGTAGAACGGCGTTGTTTTATTGTACCAAAAAATAACCTTACAGGTTCATTAAATAGAACATCTATTGTGAACATCACTACGGTCGATCGATACAGTATATAAAAGGTAGCTATACCCCGTTGTTATACGTTTATTTTGCGCACAGATACTGCGGGAGAATGCCGTCTTACAAACTATCATATTTTAAAGGAAAGGGTAGAGGTGAAGTAGCCAGGCTTCTGTTTGTCTATTCTGGAACGGCGTTCGAAGATGAACGATTGGAAGGAGAATCATGGCTTGCATTTAAACCAAGTAAGTAAACATTCATATGGAGCGGATTTGCTAATACTTTGCTAATGATTTGCTAATAAAATTACTAAACATATCGTTTTATGTGAACATTTGATTATATGAATATGTGATTCTTGTAATGCATGAATTAATTTAACGAAAGGTAAAAGTCAATGATTTATATAAATTTTGAGTCACTGATATTATTCGAGAGAACACGAGTAACTTCACAATGGATTTTTTTACGTGTGACCTTTTTTTTAACGTGTGACTGGCCCCGTGCAGGTCCGGGTGTTAAAAGAATAGGCCTGCAGCAGCGCTAAACCCTGGCGTGTTACATGCTGGGGTTGTCAGGCTATAATACGGAAAACCTGACCGCAACCATAGTGGTGCACCGTGTTGGGAAAGATGCCACGTTCCTCGCACGTTAAAGAACCCTACTGTGGTAATCTCCCGGAGTAGGAACCATACGTCTCCGCCACAGGAGGCTATATTGCCCGACCCTACCCACCTCTCCCTATTTCCAGTGGCAATCAAAATTTGTCGACCAAATTGTCCTTGTGTCCCATCCCTTTTTTATTTCATCATCATTTCATGTTCATTTTATCATCAATTTCATGTTCATCGTCTGAATATAGCTGAAATATTGCTGCTCGGACGTTAAACCCCAACAAACAAACATTTACGTGTGACCTTTAAATAGTTGAACCTCTATGAGATATTTCGTTAGATTGTGCATTATATTCAAAGTTCGTGATAAATGTATTGATTTCATTTCTATATTGTATATGCATTCATGTAATATATGGGTTATTGAGGGGTCATTCGTTAAATTGAAAACTGAATAAAGAAATTAAAATCGTACTAGGTCGGTTCCACATTAGGTTTGGTTTTCTTTTATCATCTAATTCATTTGAATAAAGACGTCGCGCACAAAGTTGACTCCACGAACGTAACGTTTTCAAATCACGTTTTCCTTTTTTTTAATTGACCATCAAACGTTACCTCATTTGAAAGCATTTTTTTCTGTTCACTACCTGAATCCATTTTTATATTTTATGATTACGTGTGTTTGTTATTAAGAGGAGGCTTTCTGATGATTTGTCTTATTGACTTTTTATACCATAAATTTCGAAATATGACCTAATGTCTGCGTACTATTCAACATCAATTGCGGGGTGATTTTATAATATTTCATTGTTTTGAGAATATTTCTTTTTCAAACGGCCTTATTTGGAGCATGAGTATGAATTAAATTTATCATAGTAACAATCAAATTTCTGCCTTTTACTCTCGTTTTAAATAAACACAACCATGAACAAAATTAAACTTTATTAACAGTTATTGAAATTTTAGTCGACTTCTCACTCGTCAAGGCAGCACAGTATATTTCTACGGAGGGAATCGTCAATAGAAACTGTTCCGTCGTCACCCAGTTCTAGTTCTGAACATATACGTATACACTACAGAAAGCGCGGGAACAATAGCAGGAATACGTTTTATCAGTTTTTGTTCTAGTGGATTTATGTTCACCATTCCGAAATAATATCAGTGTATTATTTTTGTTCCTGGAGGATATGTTATCCCCCATTTGTCAATTGATTCTTTCCTTAGAACCGTCATTTGTTTGCTTGCTTTAACAAGATAATAAGGAACATTAACATCGACTTCTTAAACGGCAATTATTGTTCCATTCGACACAAGGTCGTAAAGGTGTTCAATGTCATCAGCAACTTCCACTTCTTCTGATTCCTGATCATCAATTTCTTTAGTCATTTTTAAGATAAAAAAGTTGCCAATTTGGTCAACATTCATGCAATCGTCATAATCTGTATTTAAACATTTTTCAAACCTATAGCAGGACAACTTTCTAATTTTTACTGTTCCGTAGAAAATACCTGGTGAATTATATTGATCGAGTCGATATGACAGAAAATCCTTCGTGCGCATTTTGAATCATCAGCAGTTTTATAAAGATGTTTTGTTGCAAAGTCATACAAGTCATGTGCACTTTGAATCACATGCTGCCCATGAATAACAGACAAATCAGCTTGCTTTTTGATGAAACCGCCGGCTGCATCTTGAGGACCACGAGCATGCGAAGTCTCAAACAAGTTTTTATCTACAGTTTTAATATGGTTTACCTCCACGCAACAACTTCCTATATATGGTATAGTAATACTGTTTTTCCTGACTGTCAGCGTCCGTCATTGCGTCATAACCGATACCTTCATTTTGGCAGCTGTAGTTATACTAGGATAAGTTTGATTATCACAGAATGCGTTCAAGGGAAACCACTTTTCATAGGGGAAAAGTGGGGGGGGGGGCTTTGTTGAAAATTATTGAGTTACATGTAGGCCTATACATGTATATAGCCTGGGTAGCGGGATAGCGAATCCTTTTTTACGGATTTCTTACAAATTTTGTTGAATTGTTAGCTTCGATATGATTTATTTTAACAGAAATTTGTCATGGAAGCACTTTTCTGGTATAGTGGCTTGATCTTGTCTGAAGAAAACATCTATGGACGCGTATGTGTGTTATCGTGAACTCACTGATGTTCTTTATTTTTTTGTATAATTTCGTCCTATTTCAAGCCTACCTCGCTTTTTCCATTCTGTTAGAAAATACAACATCATCTTCACAATTATAAGAAGATTCTGATATTTTGGAATGCCTCCTATAAAATTTCATATAGTCATTTCCTTTGCGTCTTTTGTCTTCCTTTTGTCTATTTCTTACGTTATATTCTCTTTGTCTTTTTGCACCTGCGCTGTCCTTGTATACTCTTGAATTCTCTTTTGCAATTGGTTTAGGTAGTACAATACAGTTAGGTCATTTCTGAAAATTTGGTCTCATTTTGTTGAAACAAAGCTGTTTTGAGGCACTCCACACAGACATTTCTAGTGTTTTGTCATAAAAAAGTGCATATTTTCTAAATCCTTGGTGTGTAGAGGTTCAAGTCATTTATAAGTAACTTAGTGATTTTTCTTATAAAATCCAGTAGCCATGGTAACATATTGAAAAAAAAATATTACTGAGTTTTAGTACAAATCAGGGGTGCCTTTCAAAAACTAACAGCCACATACTATGTTTTATAAAATATCAGGCACTTAGACACTACCACAGGATGAAAGCATGCATGGAGTAGGTGGAAAAAAGGTAAAAATAATAAGACCCTTTTCGATTTATACTCTCACACTTTTAGTCCCAAAAGTTCGTGCGAAATAAGGTATTTTGAAAATCAGCCATCTGATGCTGAGGAGAGAACCTAATGCGACAGGGGACTGAAACGTTCCGAATACCATTTTTCATTTAAATTACACCTGTTTACCATTACATATATTACATCTGTCTATGTATAAATGCTTATCTTCATTTAATCAATATATCTACCAAATTTCAACTTTTAATTTTAAGTTTTACAAAATTTGACCGGGGTAACTTGGTGTGCGAAACAGTGCTCCTTAATGTGACTGTATAGTGCACCCTTATTTTTATGGTAGGATTTGCCTTTTTGTTGTCTTCTTTTCTGCTATTTTAATTCTTTGTTCAGTCGAATTCTTTCCGCTGATGATAACTTCCTGCTTGCCTGTTGAAAATTTAATTAGTGAATTCCATGCATAACGTCGATTTTTTCCCATGCAGAAAACAAACGCATGACAAGACTTTGGACATTTATTTTATCACATATCTTTTAACTTAATTGTTCATAAGATTTCTTTTTCTAGTACAAAATAGTAGAACATATGAACATTCTCGGAATAAAAATAGGTATATGCTGAGACCTTTGAAACGACAAAATAAGCGACTGATTCGTGACATTTATCCAGTAATTTGCCTTAAAAACGTAATTACTTGACGTTACGCGCGCTGTTCGTACCTATAGTGGTAACACAACGTTACGACGTTTTTTGGGGAAAATCTGAGGAAATGTGGACGCTATTTTTCTTAGATAAAAAGTTGTCTGATAAATAACCACGAAAACAATCACAACTTTCTGTGACTAATGATCAACCGCACCATGCAATCTAGAATAGCTTTGAAGAACTCAGTCTGATGTTTATAATGTATTATAAATTATAAAATTGCTTTTATGAAGAAATAAACAAGAGGGCAATACTATCATTAGTAATCCTTTTGACATAAATTAAAATTAAATTATTTTATTGTAAGTGAGTTTTGTATTTGTGACATATTCCCATATCCTTTCTTTTTCTAAAGACATATTTAAAATATTTGTGGCGGTGCCTCATTCAGTAATATTTTTGTTTGATTCTCTCCTGTTTTCATGGGGAGGAAGCACCAAAAAAAATGTTCCTGCCATGGTTGATGTGCTGTGTATTTAATATAACATTTCCCCATATCCTTTCTTTCTCATGATAGTTTTTTTCACCGAACCCGTGTATTAACGTTATCACTAGGAAAACTGTGATGGTAAAAATAAAAAAAAGGTTTTTATAGGCCTAGTTGCGAATATTTTTATAATCAAAAACTTTCAGCAACATACATGTATATTAATTTAATGGTTAATCTAGATGTGTGTCTTTTACTGTAAGAATGACATTTTCGAAACCGCACTGGTGATTTTTTCTTAAAAAATACGACAATATCGAATTTTAATTGTTGTTTTGAATATAATTCTAACTTGATAATGCGAATTGCAGCTGTTAAGTGTAAACTCATGCAAAAAAATCGCCAACCACACTTACGGAACGTCGCTTTTACCGTTATTGAAAACGTGATTTTTATGGCGTTGTGACAATTTGTAAGATTTGTAAAATATGCTGTTGTAAGAGTAATAAGAATCAGAAATTAAAAGTCTAGGACTTAATGAAAAGCTGAGAAAAATAACATTTAGAAAACAGTTGTTGTTGGAAAACGGAATGTAGCAATAATATTAAAATAAGACGTGAACTTTGCATAAATTGCCGTAATGCGAAAAAGAGCGTGTGTGATATTTTGTAAGACTCAATAAAAGTTGCCATATTTCGTAAAACTCTGTTTTTCTTTTAAAATATGTTGAAATTTATGATTTTGAGTAAAATAATATTACTTAAATGTAAAAAGAATGTATCCCTGTCCATATATGATACTCCTTTTCTTTGTTTGAATTGGTGTACTAATTCTGTTGTGTTCTGTTGGACAGTTTTGTCCATGGTATTTCTGAACAGTTGCCGGGGAATGAGGTCACCGTGACGTCCAAATAAAACAACATTAAAAAAACGTGAATATTTGCCATTTCTTTTAAATTCGTTTTATTATGAAAAACAAATTTTCTATGTCATTTTGAAACTATTCATGCGAATAAAAATTGAACAATTACATATTTCCACATTTTTAGGATGTATATGACTACGGCGCTTTATTTTGACATTTATCCAGCTAAATATATTGGTACACCCATAATCTTTAAGAATAATTCATAATTCGGTAGATTACAACAGGTTAATTAGTTTTATCGCATTTTTAATGGTCGATTACGCCGCTATTTTGAAACAAGTACGAACAGCGCGCGTTAAGTCCTTATAATTGTAACAAGATAACTGGACTTTAAAAAGTTAAAAGTGTTCGGCCTGAATCATTGAATCAACAATATTTAGCAGAAATTTAAAAAGCAATTGAAAAGCACATTTAGAACATGTAAATTATTTTGTAATATAAAATAGTGACAACAGGCATTTTCTTACCGATTCTTCCATTTTTCAATGTTGATCCTCTAAGTA
Organism: Perna viridis; assembly: GCA_037379345.1. Lineage (NCBI taxonomy): Eukaryota > Metazoa > Mollusca > Bivalvia > Mytilida > Mytilidae > Perna > Perna viridis. The sequence continues at coordinate 4,693,567 of CM074511.1, read as the reverse complement.
TCTACTTTTTACGCGTGTCGTACAACTTTTCGATCACATATTCCGTGGCCATTTTTGAATTTTTTGCGTTGAATTTTGTATGACGTCATAGTCCCAATCCGCGAATTCTATCATACAAAATTTTGGAAAATCTGTTAAGTTTTTTAGAAGTGATAGGCAAAAACTTCTTTTTATTGTCACTTATTGTTACAAGTTTCCCGGTTATTTTTTACAGCTTTCTGTCTGTTATTTTCATGTTTTATATATAATTATAGCGATAGCATAATGAGTTGTGGAATAAAATAGTTGGTATTTGCTATTTTATCGTGAAAAAATGTTCTTCTCCAAAATTATTTTTATCACGAGTGCATTAAACTACATGAAATAGCGCAAATTACAATTGAAGTCAACTTTGTGCGCGTCGTCAAAATATACTGAAAAGTTCATGTTTTAAAAACTTATGTTATGTCATTGCTTGGTCATTTAGTCAAATTTCTAAAGCCGTGATCCATTTTACATCAGAAAGTGAAATTTGCCTATGGAAGGTGCATATTTACAGCAAAGAGGATAAGCAAGCGGACATGCACGCGCCATCATTGTTGTTTGGAGTTGGGTGTTTTAGAAATGGCAGCAAATTGTGTGTCAAAAGTGCATAGTCTTTCCACCATAAAAATGTGTCCAATATGACTCTTGGGACCACATTGGTCCCAAAATGTACATGAATCAAAAGGCTGGAGGGGTATCAGCTCTGTTAGGGTAATGTCTAGCACTAATTTATAGTATTCTGGTACCGTAGAGACCCGTATGTATGAAGGTTTATTTTGCTTTTTCGTCACAATTTTTTAAATATCACCTTGCGTGTAGTTCCGTAAAATGATATAACCCATTGACACGATCTATCGTTTCATTGTTAAGTTTCTTACTTTTCCTCTTTACAAGTACATATCTTTGTTTAACTCATGTGATGTTAGTGTACGGGTACTTCCAAGAAGACCTAGAAGACCATTCTGGAGAGAACTAAAACGTCTGAATTTCGAATGTTCGATTTTAGGTACACCATACGGTCAATTACCAGTGTTAACAGTTGATGGCAAGATGATCAACCAGTCTGGTGCTATTTATAGATGTATTGCCAGAGATGTAGGTCAGTAACAACATATAAATGTTCATCTAAAAACCATGCAACAGAATCTTCGCTTCGTTTCAAAAACACTTATTTTGGGTATAGGTTTTGGTAGGAGAGGGACTTCGGCCGTTTTCCCTTGGATTCTGACCACTCGTAAACTATAGCGAACGATCGGAACATTACAATATGTGGTAAAGGTTTATGGGTCGTCCCCGATTCAGGTTTTTTTTTCACTTAATGTTTTAGGTCAATATTTCATTACAATAGTGGTATTTTTAAATTTTAGTTTATAGTATTAAAGTGTGTACTTATCACAGGAAAGTTTGCTCAAGTCCTCTGGCAATACTCAAATGAATAGTTTTTATGAAAAAATTCAAACTTAGAAGATTTACTTCATTTAAATGAAATCATTTAAACCGGGTAACAATTCAAAGATACCAAAACCTATCAGAGAACAAAGACAATTTTTGAAACAATTAAGGAACAAACAACAAAGAAGATGCTTACTCTTAGAATTTAAAACCACCCAGAGTTTACCAAAACCATGTTCATTCGTAAGACATATTTTATGTTCCACTATTTTATATATAGTTCATCTTTAGTAAATAACATCAACTATATTTAGATTACATGTTTTATAGGGATGTATGGAAAGAACAATGTGGAGAGTTCTATGATTGACGTCATGTTGGAAACTGTAAATGATATGATTACCGAGTTAACGAAAATCTATCGCGAAAAAGATGAAGCCAAGAGGGTAAGTAACAAAACTGCTGTTAAGACTTTAATTATTCTGATGAAGCCAAGAGGGTAACTTACGGAACTGCAGTTTATACTTTAATTATAATGATGAAGCCAAGAGGGTTACTTACGGAACTGCAGTTTATACTTTAATTATAATGATGAAGCCAAGAGGATTACTTACGGAACTGCAGTTTATACTTTAATTATTCTGATGAAGCCAAGAGGGTTACTTACGGAACTGCAGTTTATACTTTAATTATTCTGATGAAGCCAAGAGGGTTACTTACGGAACTGCAGTTTATACTTTAATTATTCTGATGAAGACAGGAGGGTAACTCATAGTACTGCAGATTATATTTTAATTGTTCTGATGAAGACAGGAGGGTAACTTGTAGTACTGCAGTTCAGACTTGGATTTTAATGGTAGGATGATTTTATCTTTGAAGATCTTAGACTTAATCCTGCCCACCTTTTTTATCATAGGTTTGATGGTGTTGTTTCTCCTCTTTATGTGTTTGTTTTTACAACAAACGGATCTACATTTTATATTTAACTGTACATATTGATCTAGAAAGAATATGAAAAACTATTTGTTTTTTTCTGCAGGTGGAAATCTCAAAAACTTTGAGTGAGACATCCATTCCCAAATACCTCAACTTCATCGAGAAGACTTTGAAAGATAATGGTGGGAAGTTCCTGGTTGGTTCCAGTGTAAGTATAGAGTTGTTTGAAATGAAATACCATAATAACGTATATAACATTTTTTTCTATGTACCTTAAGATGGTGTGTTTCCTATGTCATATGTAAAATAAGAAAGAAAAAAATTGAGACATTTAAGGTTCTTCAGGTATAAAAACAATGAAAGCATAATGTAACCAGAGTAGATTGTTTTGGACGCTTATAAGCGTGTTTCTCTTCAAGTGATGAAAAAATCAACGGGCTTACTATTAAAATCTTCATATATTTTGATAATCAATTGGAAGGTAAGAGTGAGTTTTAAATAATTAATTGGACAGTAAGAGTGAACTAACAGAACATGATACCAAGGTGCAGAAGCATAACGAAGATTGAACCAAACTCGTCCCTTTGGGATTCTTGACAGGAGTGGTATTTTGGTTACGATTATTTAAAGGTATCCATTTTGGTATACATGTTGCTGCAGGAAAACTTTCTGTCTGTATTGCAAAGTAAATGTGACTTAATATACTCAGCATATTTTGATTTTGGCACATCGCAACCACTGCATACAATTCCACTTAATTAAAAGATTTAAAAAAAAATGCTGTTATTTAAAGTTCGCGCTTTATATTATGGTAAAGATTTCAACGACGTTATATCAAGTGGTAATCTCGTTTTCGAAAGAAGCCCATGAATTTGTCAAATCGTCAAATGATATGTGCCTCACAATAACAAAGTACTGGTAAGACAAAACACTAGTTACATGAACACTATTTAAAACGTTACATCACATGTGAAAGATCAAAATTGTTCAACAATGCTAATTCTAATTACAATTAACATTATTCGATGCACATTCATTGATTTATGATGAGATTAAATACTTTCGGATGCATCTCTTTTAGATGAGTCTTGCTGACATAGTTACATTTGACCTCATAGACAAGATAACGGATGGAGGTCCTCTGTCGAAATCAATTAAAGATTGTTTGAATGGGTTTCCGGTTACCACAGCATTCGTCAATAGTGTCAAATCAGAGCCAAAGATCAAGAAACACTTGGAAACCCGTCCAGTGACTGATTTCTGAGCACATTTTCCTTAGATCTGATCTTATATACGATGTCATGAGTGCAATGAGTTCCATTTTTGTCTTAATTATTTGTTTTTGGAATGTAGTAAATATTTTATACTACGACTTGTGTAAGATATGTGGGCAGCAGTCATGTTTCTACGTTATGTTGTTTTTCAATGTGCTTAATAAATATTATTTTTTTTTAATGTGAGAATTTATTATCAATAACATAAAAGGGGGATGCAGTAGCGGAATATGATTTAATAGAAAATATCAAAACTGTTATTTATATCTTGAATTAAATAGGTTTATTTCAGAATAGCCACACTTAAAAAAAATAAATTGAAGCAGGACCTAATGCCCCTGTCCTGTGTTTTAAACGTTATAAAATCATTGTGGAAATTCATCCTTGGAATAGCTAAGAATAGTAAGAATTCATAAGGTTTTAAAATAAATCTGTATGCGACAAATGAACACTTACTTGACAAAGAAGAATTTTGTCCGTCAATAACTTCAACAATCACCATAACATCCTTAGTTAAGTCACCAAGTAAATAGTACAATAAATGGTCTGTTTGTGAAAGACAAGATTACTGGGTATGTTAGTGTGTTACTGTCTGTCACGATTTTGAAAAGTTATATAATTCCATTTTGTACACCAAATGTAGAACGTGATTAGTTACGGCTTTACATCTGTCATACGGATACTATACTGTACTGAGGTGATCTAAACGCGATTAGTATGCGACTTCCTATTGTAAGAATTTGTAAGCTTATGTATACATCTGTATGTATAGGATGGGCCCTAGAACGACAGTAGTTGAATAATTCTTAATATCATTAAAAAATATATAGATATCGATAGCTACGGAACTGTTGTCTTTTTAAGAAGCAGTTTTAATTTATAAACATCAAACAGGAAGTAATTCATACATGTCAAAAACCGAGCGAATTTTATTCAGAAACAGTTATTGACCATATAACGTGTCTTAGTTTGTTCAATTCGGATGTTGTAAAATATAGATTGTGTATTTGCTAGCACGTTGTCGTTCTTGATTTAGTTGATAATATAGATTTAAAAAAATACAGATCTGAATACAAAAAAAGGACTCTAGTTATGTTAAAATATAGTATGTACACCTTAAAAAGCACCGTTTGTTCGGTGTTTTTTATCCTGTCATTTACAACAATTTGGAATAGTCTTCTAAATTGTCGTTAATCATTATGTAATTACACTCCTTGAGACGTTCACGTTTCCCATTTTAGCATTTGTGCATCGTTTATCGTGAGATTACACATCGTTTTGCGTTCGTTTAATTTAAACGCACGATAAACACACGATAGAAGCGTTCGTTTAAACACACGATAGAATCGTTCGTTTATTTTTGTACTTTGATTATTTCCTTGATTTAACTGTTATTTTTCTATTTTTTGCTATTATTAATTTATATAATTTCATTAATTTTATTTTCTATTTTTTTCTTTCTTCATTATATGTCAATATTATTGATTTTCGTCGTTCGTCTATCGTGCGTTTAAACACGCGCTAGGAGCGTTCGTTTATCGTGCGTTTGGTGAGCGTTAAGCGTGCGTTTGGGTATCGTGCGTGCGAGAAACCTAAACGTCTCAAGGAGTGTATGTCACCGGGTGGATTTAATATGATGAAAATAGATATTCATAATTTGCAGAATCATTTTCATATAATAGATTCATTATTTCATCATAACATCGTCATTCATCATTCATCACTGACGACAAGACAGTCCTCTGTACACGACAATAGCTTCTCGCGTAAATAGCACAGGGCTGCATGAATTTTAAACTACAGGCTATTATTTTATAAGTCTGCAAATACAAACGGTTGTCCCAAGATGCCGTTTCAGGCATCCTGAATTTGTAAACTGATAAAAAAGATAAAAGTTAATGATGTGGTAATAACTTTTGATATAGAGCGTTTAGAAAAATTTACTCAATACATTTGCATAAATTCCTAATTATTTAAGATACTTAAAAAGAGATTATGCTACGTTTATTTGGTGAACGACAAGAATTTGTCATGTGTCATTATTGTTTTCAAATTTATGTTTGTTTGATAAATATATCAGCCTAGCAGTTGGACAATTTTATTTACTGCAATATTAGAAATATTATGCCATGTTTGTGGACTTGATTCCAGGGGCGGATCCAGACACTTTGGAAAGATGCCAGTCGGGGTTCCTCAGAAAAAAAGGTGCTAGGACATTATTTGCCATTTTTGTCAATTTAACACTTGAAAATGACAAACCCCTATGGATCCGTCACTGATTAAATACTGTGACAATCACATAGGCGTAGGAAGCAAAAAACTTAATAGTACTGTTTTATAAGGGACACGAGGCCTTACCGCAAAAATGAGAAAACTATTAGTACGACATACTGTACCTGTCAAAATTATTGGTATGATCGGAGCAGTACCAACCGTACCGATTCCTATCCCCATGAATCACTGCTATGATAGACTATGACGCGGTGTTAGACATGCCAATATTTTTCCTGTGATGACTTCAGATAATTATTACTGAGGATAGTAAGTACTTGAAATAAAACGTGTTCATAACTATTATTTTGTAATTACATTTAATTGAGCGACTTAATGTTTTCAGCGGCGACATTTTTGGGTGACATATATTAAGTTATTAGGTTTACGACCTTGATGAAAACTGAGCGACATTAAATAGAAAAGGCAGTTCATCAATTAAATATTGTACATAAATGGATAAAACTAAATAGAAGAGGCGTTCCAGACAAGACTTGTTATATTGTAGATCTAGTTTTCCACCGTAGGTCATAGGGAGATCCAATGGAGAGTGGGTGCCCGTTCATTATATTTATATAAAAAAGCTAGATATCACTGGAGCCTCCCCCTTTCGGAATTTCTAGATCCATCACTATGTATTAGTTCAACACCAATGAAATTTTCCAATATATGTAATATATTTCTAACATATTCAAAGAAATTCCATGGCTATTTAGATTAACAAAAAAAAAAAAAAAAAAATAGAAAGAGAAATGCATCACAATACCTAAATGGAATTTAATGCTTTTTAAGCGATGACACAGTGATCAGAGGGGTTCAAAAAAAAAAAAATTCAATCCGAATGTAAGTCGTTAAATGCGTTCCTAAACTTATGACAAAATATACAACTCGGCTTCAGCTTAACAAGGCTTGAAATATACATTGAGTAACAAATACACCAGGCTAGTCGGCTATTCTAACCTTCCTACATGTTTCCTTAATTACGTTGGTTATTTATACTCCAGGCTAGTCGGCTATTCTAACCTTCTTACGTGTTTTCTTTAATTACGTTGGTTATTTATATTGATTTGTTTGGTGTATTAGACAATTTAAAATATTAAAATACATGTATATTTAGATAGTGTATTTATAAAACAGATCAAGTGCTGACCTTGGTTAAAATTTCAATAACTGGCGTTCAAAAAGTGAGATAATCACGCTATATTCTTCGATTTTTAACATGCCGGAATAAAAGATTATCTTTTTTAACACCAAAGGTCGCGTAGATGCGTGTCGGCTTCTATAAGTATCAGTAGGACAGTCAGGTGCAATCATAAGGTTCCTGGCCAGAAAATTTAGTAAGCAACTTAACTTTGCATGCAGATACGGGTATCATTTTTGGTATTAAGTATTGACTGAACTGTAATAAGTAACACATGAGCTGTCTATTGGAAGTATAATCAGAGTTTAGAAGAGCTGTTCAATATTACTGATTAAAACTAAATATTTACAGCTTTTGTTGTTCTTATGATAAGTTCATGCGGACTGGATCTCTTATCACTTCTTCATTAAAAAGCATATACCCGATCATATTATATTCAATAAGTATGATAATAAATTCCCTATAGCTGATCGTATATCCCTAAGACCTGATCACATATTCCCGCAACTTCCTGGTCACATTATTTCCAGACCTGATCATATATTCCCGAGACAGGATCACATATTCCTATTATTGCGTCATATATTCCTCAGAAGTGGACATATTTTCCCCCGACCTGATCATATATTCACTAGGCCTGATCAAATTATCCCCAGATCTGATCATGCATTCCCTTGACATGATGATCTCATTTTCCCCCATACCAAATTGTAATCACCAGACCTGGTCATATATTCCCAAGACCTGGTCGCACATTTCTCAGACCTGATTAGATCACATTCTCCAGACCTGATAATTTATTCCCCAGACCAGACGAAATATCTCCGACCTGATCAGATCACATTCCCCAGACCTGATCATATTATCCACAAATCTTATCATAATTATATTGATTTTTGCTGATCACGTATTCCCACGACCGGACCATGTATTCCCCAGATCTGATATTATTATCCTCAGACCTAATCAAATCTTCCCCAGACCTGATCACATATCCCCAGACTTGATAACAATATTTCCAAAACCTTATTAAGACCATGTATTCATATGGCCTGATCATATATTCCCAAGGCCTGGTAATTTATTCCGAAACCTGATCACATTCCGCGGATCTTAAATTTTTTTCCCCGAAACCTGATCATAATTATGATCATATATTCCCCAGACCTGAAATCACCACAACTGATTATATATTCCCAAGACCAGGTAATATCTTTCCCAGAACTGATCACATTCCCAAGACCTGATCATATATTTCCCAGACTTGATAATATGACCATAATATTATATTCCTCAGACTGGATCATGTTATTCCTAAACCTGGTCATATATTCTCTAGACATGATCACATATTCTTGAGACTGATCAGATATTCCCAAGACCTGGTCGTATTTTTCCCAGACCTGATCACATTCCAAACACCTAATCATATACATGTATTCCCAAGACCTAATCATGTGATTATATATTCCTCAGACCTGGACATATATTCCTCCAGACCTGATCATATATGTTCCAGATCTGGTACATGTAATATATTCCCAAGACCTTTTCGTATATTTCACAGACCTGATAAGAGCACATTCCACTCACCTGATCATATATTCCCCAGACCTGAAAATAAACTCCCCAAGACCTGATCATATCACATTCCCCAGACATCATCCCCAGATCTGATCATGTATTTCCTAAACCTCATCGCATATTCCCACGACCGGACCATTATTCCCGAAATCTGATATCATTAACAAATTTCTCAGACCTGATCATGTATTCCCCACACCTGATCATATATTTCCCTGACTTTATCATATATTCCCCAGACCTAATTATATATTCCCTACACCTGATCATATATTTAGGCAACAGGATCGTATATTCCCTAGACCTGATCACGTGTTCCCCAGACCTGAACATATATTCCCCAGACCTGATAGCTGATAATAGATTTCCGTGAGTTTATCGTTTATTCCCCAGCCATGATTATATATTCCCCAGGCTGATGAAATTTCTCCTTGACCTGCTTATTTGATTATATATTTCCCAGACCTGGACATATATTCCCCAAGATGTGATCATATATTCACTAGAACTGATCACATTTTCCAACGACCGGACCATTTATTAACAAAGATTTGATATTAATATCATCAGGTTGGATCAAATCCTCCCCAGACCTGATCATATATTCACCAGACCTGATTACATATTCCCCATAGCTGATCATATATTTCCCTGATTTTATCATATATTCACCAGACCTGATCATATATTCCCTAGACCGCTTTTTACAACGACCGGATCTTAATTTCCCCAGTCCTGATCACATACAGTATTCCTTAGAACTGATGATATATTCTCAAGTCCTGATTACATATTCCCCAGACCTGATCATATTTTCCCAAGACCTGTTCATATATTCCCGAGACCTGATCATATATTCTGCCATGTTTAAATTTAGTTTGTATTTTCACTGGTTACCAAGGCCATGTGATTCAAAGGATATTCATCGTACCTACAAAGCCGTATTTCTATACTGACGCTTTGTTTCTATTTTTATATATAGTGACGCTATGCTTCTTAAAATTGATATGGATACAAACCGTTCCGATATTTCGGAAACCTAGATGATCAGGAACTTGAAATACTAGTATAATACGATGGTAGAATTTAACTGTGCAACAAAGATACCAGAAACAATGTATGTTCCCTGTTGCTGTGGCAACCGTTTTTCCTGCAAAGTATTTAAGTACTCCCGATTTGAATGAAACTTGAATTTTAGAAAGAGTGACATGCCGAGTATAAATTTTGTGGTTTCGTTGCCATAGCGACCAATTTTTCCGAGGAATTTCAAGATGTTTCGTAATTGATGAAATTTGTTTGTTTGTTTTTTTTGTTTTTGTTTTTGTTTTTGTTTTTTTTTGGGGGGGGGGGTGAAAATGACATACCGAGTCCGAATTTCGAATACACAAAATGCAATATCATTTCTACAATGAACTTTTTTACATATATTTCATATGAATTACTGATTTTCAGTATGTTATATATAATCCCGTTCGAACGTATTGACTAAAAGTCCATAAATGATAAATAATAATAATTTTATTGGAGGCAGAGTATAAGGTCTGATATTGAATATTTACGCGCTTTTTATATTTTTCCTAGATAGCATATAGTGTTTAATTAATGAAGGAGCAATTACTAGAAAGAGTAAATAATGTATTTTTGTTTTTATACAAATTATAAGTCGTAAAGGAAAAGAAAGAGGAACGGAAATGGTTAAACACATGCACCATTGTATAACTTATATAAAAGTATTCAATACTTTTAGAAATTACCAAATATCTTCATTAGATGTAAACTCGTTTCTTTGTACAAATGTACCGAAGTATTTGTTCTTTTGTAAATTCGTAGTCTTGACATAGAGCGAAACAAAGTCAAACTATTTCAGAGTAAACAATCATTGGCATGATTTTATTTCTTATTTTAAAGATCTTTCTGACAAAACAAAACTGGAATCAAGTAAATGTGACGTCATAATAGACATTGTACATGATCTTTTCTTGACAATGATCAAAATCAGGATGGAGAAGGAGAAGGTAAATCTGTACAAATGATAAATAAATTTTGTTTTTGTACGAATCAGGCAAAATGGGGAAAAAAGAAAAAAAAAGCATGTCAAAAAGTAATGACCTTCAAGGATGTATTCCCACATGAAAAGACTATCATTATTTTTTTTTAAATCTGCATCACTGGATTTGCTCAGAACTTTTTCAATAGTAAGGTATAAAAATGAGGTTTGACAGTGTTATCTGCCCTTGAAATGTTTTTAAGTGCATTTCAATTAACTCATATCACCGCATTTTTTTCTTGGTTCTGATTGTGTAAAAATCATATTATACTTTCAAAATGATGTTTTTTTTTTCATACAATAATTCACCCACTACCTGATTTTTAAATGTAGAAGTAAGAGCACAACGAGGAACATTAAAGCTGGCGAATATGGTATACCATTGTACTCACAATTTAAAAAAAAAAATTCATTTCAATAGAGATATGTTTATCTTGATAAAATAAACAGTTTTACCTCGATAAAAATTATTAACTTGCGCTTAAAATATTGGACTGCCTATTATGCTCACAAATAATCAATTTTATCTCGGCAGAATTAATTTTGTTGCAATAAAATCAGTTTTATTTTATTGGAGTTAAAAATCATTTTACCGAAGTCTAAATATTCTTACAGCAATAAAATTAATTAATGTGATGATAATAGCCATGCCGATATTTTTATCGCGATTTAATCATTTTTATCGAGGTAAATATATTTTATAAAAATTATTTTATAAAGGGTAAATATATTTATTTTTACCGATGTAAACATATTCTATTGAAGTGAAAATATTCAATTGTGAGTACGTTGGCCCGCAATAGGCGAACGTATCATTCACATTACAAAGGAATCAAGAAGTAATCAGCAGGAAGACAAACTTGTGTGCTCAATTGATTGATTGATAGTTGAGGTTTAACGCCCGAGCAGCAATATTTCAGCTATATTCTGGCGAATGTGTGCTCAATAAATAGATGAAATTATTACATTTACAGAGCTCCATATAATTCGCTTCTCCTGACCATATTGTAGACCAACACGACTTAAAAAGGTAACTTAATATAGAAGTTTTAAAAAGATTTAAAAGACCGTGATTTTTTTCTTTTTAGAATCCATATAAGTTGTTAATTTTATTAATCTTTAAAAATGAGACATAAAATCGACAAATGTACGGTGGCAGAATACGGCCATGCAAAAATATTTTAAGTCGTTATAATACTGGACCTCTTCTGAATGAACACATAGTTTGAATTTGCTAAGTAACGGATCTAGGACATAAGCCTCTACCCCCGGACAAAAGCCCCCTAGACAAAATCCCCCATCTTATAATACACTTAATGTTAATGTAAAAATATATATTCATTTTTGTTTTTATTTTTGTTTGTTTAGTTCTTTTTTTTAGTATTTTTTTTTATTTCTCTCTTGTTGTGACTATTTCTTTTATATTGGTATTGCATTGATTTGTGTTTGTCTTTTTTTGTGTAATTTTTAATTCTGTTTAGTGTATTTAGGAAGTTTTTGTTTGTATTAAAATGGTTCAATTTCTGTGTATTATTTTTTCTTCAAGGGTATATTCCTTTTATATTTGACATTGTATTTCTTATTACCAGAATCATTTGATTCTCAAATGAAATAAGAAAAGCTGCCAGTAATATACTTTTCAAAAAGAAAACAAAATGACTGTTTTTAGATATATTTCCTTTTTAAAGAGTGCATATTTGACAACTGTTATCATTTTATTGACAGAAATGTTGTCTTAAATAGAAAAAAACAGTTAAAATGCTAACAATTTAGAAATTAAATTTAAAATCTTACACTTTCAGTACTAATAGAAATATTATTCATAAAAATTGATAAAATAATTTCTCATGCGAGGCTTTTGTCCGGGGGCTTTTATCCGGGGTGGGGGGGGGGGGTCCCTTGTCCCCTAAGTAACACATTATTTGTCTAATCTGGTGTATGTATATATTCATACATCAGATTTATGTCTAATTTTACTGACAAGACTAATATTAAAATCTTTCACTTTCAGGTGAAAAATTTACCCCCAATAAATTCTCTATATACGGTCGACATGAATTTTAGAGGCGTCCTGAGCTAATGATACCCCTAGCTGATTTCGAACCCACATGCTGTGGTGTAAATTCTTGAGTAGAACGATCTTTTTTTATGTTTAAATTAAATGTTTACAATGTGGCTAAAATATTTGAAATTAGTTATAATATTTTAGGAAGAACATGTAACATCAATGTTTCTTCCTTATACAAGTCAACGAAAACTTCCGCTCAGTTTTTTATTCATGTTACAATTACATTCTTTTATGATTAACGAACTGCATTATTTTAACGCAACTTTAACAATTGAAAGAAAAATCATCTTTGAGGTGAATAAATCATACAGTCTTGTACATTTAACTATCTGTTTATTTTTTCGTTCGAATGTCATACATATATACATAAATACTTTTTCTCGCAGGATGAAACCAGAAGGTCATTAAGAGAAGATGATGTTCCTAAGTCTTGTAACTACATTGCAAAGTTATTCAAAGAGAACGGTGGCAAATATTTGTTGGGACAAGTGTAAGTTTTATGTTCAGGCTACTTCGGTTGTTCATACAATATGGGTTATTTTGATCGGTTGTCCAGACAAAGCTAAGTACAATTTTGTGTATATGCTACTTCTGTTGTTGGGATAAGTGTAAGTTAGCTTTTTCAATTCTCGCAACAGCTATAAGATTTGTGAACATGCTACTCCAATAACTGGGGCAAGTGTAAGCTTGTGTACATGCTGCTCCAATAACTGGGGCAAGTGTAAGCTTGTTTACGGGCTGCTCCAATAACTGGGGCAAGTGTAAGCTTGTTTACGGGCTGCTCCAATAACTGGGGCAAGTGTAAGCTTGTGTACATGCTGCTCCAATAACTGGGGCAAGTGTAAGCTTGTTTACAGGCTGCTCCAATAACTGGGGCAAGTGTAAGCTTGTGTACGGACTGTTCCAATACCTGGGACAAGTGTAAGCTTGTGTACGGACTGTTCCAATACCTGGGACAAGTGTAAGCTTGTTTACAGGCTGCTCCAATAGCTGGGGCAAGTGTAAGCTTGTTTACAGGCTGCTCCAATAGCTGGGGCAAGTGTAAGCTTGTGTACATGCTGCTCCAATAACTGGGGCAAGTGTAAGCTTGTTTACAGGCTGCTCCAAAAACTGGAGCAAGTGTAAGCTTGTGTACGGACTGTTCCAATAACTGGGGCAAGTGTAAGCTTGTGTACGGACTGTTCCAATACCTGGGACAAGTGTAAGCTTGTGTACGGACTGTTCAAATACCTGGGACAAGTGTAAGCTTGTTTACAGGCTGCTCCAATAGCTGGGGCTAGTGTAAGCTTGTTTACAGGCTGCTCCAATAACTGGGGCAAGTGTAAGCTTGTGTACATGCTGCTCCAATAACTGGGGCAAGTGTAAGCTTGTTTACAGGCTGCTCCAATAACTGGGGCAAGTGTAAGCTTGTGTACGGACTGTTCCAATAACTGGGGCAAGTGTAAGCTTGTGTACGGACTGTTCCAATACCTGGGACAAGTGTAAGCTTGTGTACGGACTGTTCCAATACCTGGGACAAGTGTAAGCTTGTTTACAGGCTGCTCCAATAGCTGGGGCAAGTGTAAGCTTGTTTACAGGCTGCTCCAATAACTGGGGCAAGTGTAAGCTTGTGTACATGCTGCTCCAATAACTGGGGCAAGTGTAAGCTTGTTTACAGGCTGCTCCAATAACTGGGGCAAGTGTAAGCTTGTGTACGGACTGTTCCAATAACTGGGGCAAGTGTAAGCTTGTGTACGGACTATTCCAATACCTGGGACAAGTGTAAGCTTGTGTACGGACTGTTCCAATACCTGGGACAAGTGTAAGCTTGAGTACAGGCTGCTCCAATAGCTGGGGCAAGTGTAAGCCTGTGGACAAGTGTAAGCTTGTGTGCAGGCTGCTACAATAGCTGGGACAAATGTAAGCTTGTGTACAGGCTGCTCCTATGGCTGGGACAAGTGTAAGCCTGTGGACAAGTGTAAGCTTGTGTACAGGCTGCTCCAATCTGGGGCAAGTCTAAGCTTGTGTATAGGTCAATAGCTGGGACAAGTGTAAGCTTGTGTATAGGTCAATAGCTGGGACAAGTGTAAGCTGCTTCGGTTGTTGGAACAAGTGCTATTTGATATATAGACTACTTCGGAAGTATCATTTTACTTTTCTGGAAGTTTAAAAACGGAGGTTATTTTTTGCGTTACTGATTTTCTTAGAAATTTAAAGATAAATATAGCTTACGTTAAGTTATAGTTTCTTCGGTGGCTATATTGACAGAATCCATCAATTTAAAACACTAATCTTGGGTGACGAGTCACATTGTGATATATCATGCTGCCCTTATAAGTTATAATCTCCCAGATGACCGTCTGTGATTATTTATATTTAAGTAGCAGTCCGTCTAAGAATCATGCAATTTTCACTATAAGTGATTTATCGATGTCAGATATTTTATCCAAATCAGTTGGATATATTAGAGAAAACATTAAATAAAATGGAAAAATGAAAAACATTTTCACCGTTATCATTTGTAGGGGTTATATTGCTCAGCATCATAAGACAGACCAATTCCCAAATTTTCGAAACGATTCGTATACTAATGTAGGAATCATGGTTCCTGAAACAATTCTTTCACATGTGAATGTACAACTTTGAAAATCTTCTTCTCTAAAACCATTTCAGATCATTTAATGGAAATAAAGCATACTAGTCCTTTAGTGTATTTGTGATGGAAATGACTTGTGATTTTTAATCTATGAATATATATGGCTGCCTATACTAAAAACGGAACATAGGGGTCGGAAGACATTTTTTTGAAAATAATTCAAAAACTGTTGCCTTAAGCAAAATTCTGGTTCAGGTCATAAAATGCTATTAAAACATTTCCCGCGTTTGACAATTCAGTTAATTTTAACTTAGCTTGTCAAGTTTTTCTAATAAGCAAATGGTAAACCAGGTGAGCGATTCAGGCTCTCTTAAGTCTCTAGTTATCCATTTATAATATTTCTATGATATATTTATAAATGTTGATTTTCCAATTGTTCTTATCTAAATTTCTGCCATCAAATTCCATGTTGAGTAAGTCACAGTATTGTGACATTATGTGTAAACAACAAAATTATGAAACATTTTGAAATGTTCTATAAAAAAGAATCTACATGTTGATGATTTTCAAAGTAATCAAGGACACTAAGACTCTAGCGGAAATCAAAAGAATTGAATCCTGGGACATTTTGATAAGGATATGTGCATTTCAGTAAAACAAGAGCTCAAAAAATGCAAATGGGATATCATGTCAAGAGAAGATCAACAAAAAACAGGAAATATCACTCTGTGGTCTAATTGATTTCTCTCAATATACAGAAATTAATAATAATAAAAAAAAATTAGTATCAGTCATGCGACATCCGTTCTCATTAACACTAAGTCAAAATTTGGTATGTTATTTGTACATGAAGTCAGAGGTCAAGTTCAAAAGTCAACCATTCTAGTACGTGACCCCCGTCTCAATGAAATATAGTCCCATACCAAATATCAGATGTCTAAGTAAAAAGACAAAACTTTATGGCCCAGACAAAATTTTGTATGGTATTTGGCCAAACTTCTGTATGTCATTTGACCTTGGAGTCAGAGGTCAAGGTCAAAGGTCATCACATCTAGAACATTACACGCTACCTTAATGTGATTTAATTACATACTAAATATCAGATATCTGGGCAGAAAGACAAAAAACGTGGCCAAGACAAAGTCTTGTATGGTATTTTGCCAAAAATTTTTTGTTTTTGACCTTGGGGTCAGATATCAAGGTCAGAGATCATCTACCTAAAACATTACTCACTGCCTGGGTGTGATATACTTAAATGCCAAAGATCAGATATCAAAGTAAAAAGACCAAAAAGTAATGGCACAGACAAAATTATGTATCATATTATGCCAAAATTTGTATGTGATTTGACCTTTAGGTTAAAGGTCAAGGTCAAAGGTCACCTACTCTGGTACGCAACACTCTACCCTGAGAGGATATACCAACATACCAAATATTTGAAGTCTAAGTCAAAAGACAAAAAAAGTTATGGTCTGGACAATGTTAGTATGAAAACCTTTGAGAAGAAGAAAAATCTTTATGGGTGGTGATTTTGGGTCCCGGTGAGCAAAAACAAAGATAGGTTACATATTTGGATTTTTGATATGTTTCAGCGAGGAGTTCTTGCCACACATCTATTTTTGGATAATATCTTCTTTTTAGTGCTGGCAAAACGGGTCTGAACATAGCCTATTTTCGTATATTTCAAAATGTCAAAAATTAAGAATTTTGGTTGCTATGGTAACCAGATCTAAACCAATCAGATTGCTTTGTACTTTATTGTAAATTGTTTTCCTTAACACACACTTCATTACTATAATTATGTAGTTTGACAAATTTCCACAGTTAGATATATAAAATTACGTTCAAATTGTGATGTTTTTGGGATAATTTGGCTCTAAATTGGTAGTTGCTAAGGAGTGGCTGTTGCTATGGTAACGGTGAAAATATTTTTCATTTTTTCATCTTATTTATTGTTTTTCCAATATATCCAACTGATTTAAAGTCAATTCGGATAAAATATTTGACATCGATAAATCACCCACTGCATGATTCTTAGGCGGACTGCTACTTAAACAGTCAGTAGATTCTGTTGGAGGGTGATTCGTTATCCGATCTACTGTCTTAATAATCATAGACGGTTACGGCAGCTTATAACATTTTTATAACAATTCAATCGGTCTGTTCGTTTTCTTTAGTTTTTGATACTAATGCAAAAGAAATATTAGTCTCAGGTATTACGAACTAGTATTTTTCGTCATCGTTTGTCCTGTTAGTTTAAATTTAGCTTCCAGAATGTTTTTAAGGACAAGCGAGGATTCATATAAAGAGAACGGATATGTTAATCTGTCAAAGAGACAACAACGCAACCGGGATGAAAATAGTCTTCTTTATCTATATCAGATATCGTCATTTTCGATGTTTTGGACAGAGTTATGGAAGAAGCTCGAGGTCAGTTGGCACAAAGTTTTCCTGATTCGAACAAATTTGCGATGAAATCGAATCAATCTCAGCGATAGCAGAATACATAGAAAATAGACCAGATACAGAGTTTCAATAATTATTTATTACAAATCTTTCTTATTTGTTGCATCATATGTCATTACAACATATGATTTATGTTTTTTTTAAAGTTTAACACTTTGTAGTATGTCTACTGAAGCTTCCAGAACACGCATAAAACGTAAGTTTCATTTTACGTTACAAATGTGCATATTTTAGTAACACTACCGACAGTCAGTGTTTTAATGTCTAATTCTTATTACCCACTTTGTGATGCGATGTATGTTCTACTAAAATTTATAGAATATAAGAGTGGAGAAATGATCAAAGTATCGTGTTATATATATGAATATTGGTATGTTACATTTGAGAGTACTGATAAACCAAGAACGCGTGTTTGGTCGACAGACAACACAGTACACTTCGATTGTAGGTAGTGAGTAGGGAGGAACATCCCTTAAGACCAATGTCTTCATAGTCCGTGCGCAAATGGGCGAACTTAGTCTGATCACACTGTATCGGATATTAACGGTGTTAATAAACCCCGAAAACATCTGAACAAGAATCGCAAAAAATGATTACAGCATTTTTGCCCCAGCGCCCGGTTCCATAAAGAAATCTCGAATTGAGATTTTCCTCAAATCCTTGAGTTTTACTCAAATCTTCAATTTCAAGCAATCTGATTGGTCGAAATTTGAGGAAGGATTTGAGGAAAATCTCAATTTGAGATTTTTTTTGTGAAACCGGCCCCGGGTATCTCTTCACAAAGCTTACACAAGACTTGCGTGTACATAAGGTCCATTGGTTTGTAAAGTGTCAGTTTCTGTAAGAATCAGGCAGTAGGTGAAACATGGTATGAAAAAAAAAAACAACATCATTTTGACAGTGTAATATGACTATATATATATTTGCACCACCAGAATCGAGGAATAAAGACAATATTTTCCATATCATGTTTGTGCATTGAGTTATAATATCTTTGAAATGCATGAATATGAGCATTTCAAGGGCAGATAACTCTATCAAAAACTTCCAAAAATTTCTGAACAAATTCTGTAGTGCAGAGATCAAATAATGGTCTTTTCAAATAGAAAAAGCATCCTTGAGTGATATTTCATTATCAGATTGGTGGGACTTTTGACATGCATGTTTCGGATTTTTCTCATTTGCCTGATTTGCGACAGGTTACTATTTGCGGTTTACAAACTGACCGTAACCAGCTTTATTTAGTTACCTCGAGAAACATGTTTAAAAATAAGACCTCCAATTATTCAATTTCTAATTGATTTTCCGGTATTTATTTATTAAACATTTTGCAGTTTTATACATATTTTACGATTTCAATTGACTGATTTTACAAACCACGACAAAAAAGCCTTTACTACAAAAAAGTCAATGTAATTTACAAGTATAAATGCCTTCATTTATAACGAGTATCGCCCTAGTTTAATGTTTTACGAATAGAGATTAATTTATAGATGCCCACGCATACAATATACAAACAAACACGGTCATACTGATATCTGGATGGGTATATAATATAGGACATTTAAGTCGGCGAGGCATCATCATAGTCACGGAATACGTTTGCAGCCTGATAACTTGAATAAAATGCCGGTTTATAAGTTAATGTACTTTCCTGCTCGCGCGCGTGGTGAACTTGCTCGACTTCTCTTTGCTGCTGCAGGTCAAGATTTTGAAGATCAAAGATTGACTTTTGAGCAATGGGGACCTGTTAAATCAAGTAAGTCATTTTTAAGTCGCTAATATTGTTAGCTACATCTTGCACTCATAATTTAAGTACTTCGCATATGATCTGCATAATTATATAATTACTACACCACGTTCTGCTGTGGATCGGTGCCGTGTTTACCGCCACATCTTTATAGTTATAGCTTTATACGATATAAAAATGTACCTCTTAAATATCATACAAGCATGTTCTATGTGTGTGTGTTTTTTTGTTTTGTTTTTGTTTCTATGAGGACGGGAAATTTATAATAAAGATGAAATGATCGGTTAGCATTGAACATTACCCAGTTATCGATTCAGACTCAGAGGATCGTTATCAATTTTATATCAATTACATTAGCAGGGCCCGATATCTATAAATAGTCATTGCCAGTTGTTTAATCTGGTTTTTAATCTTGTTCCCCGGTCAATATCAAGAGCGACCCAAAGATCGCTAAAATTGCGAGAAACATGTGGAACAAAAACATTACCCGCTTTATCTGGTAACCAATTGTTTTGATTGAAAAATATTCGGGTCATCATGGTTACGAAAGAGTAAACCAAGGGAATCAAAATTGTAGCAGAAGTGACCCGATTTTAGAGCTTATCGCATTCGTGCCATTTCGGATGTTGGAAGCAAGCCGAAATCAGTTGCATTGAATATTTGACGATTAGCGACTTTGAAGACTTCAGTCTTTGATCAAGTTATACATCTCGATCATAAAATAGTATTGTATATGTCGCAATACTGTTATAAAACATCTTGAACTGCTACTTATTCTGTTGAATCACCGAGCATTAAATGTTTCATTTACTTAGATTTGGATCTATTATTTACTCATTAAGCACACAACAAACAACTTCGACTTTATCTGTCAGGTTTGCTTAAATTTCTAACCTCGGATGATAATGCTTACCTGCAATTAACTATGTTGTATTACTGAACATACCGATCGTGATATATCATATTCGTACTTTTTACAGCAAAATTTGTAAGTTAACTGTATTTACTTGAAGCTGAAAAACACAAACAACTTTAAACAACAATTTAGACAATAATAATAATTACCGAACCATCAAAAACGAAGAAAAATTCAGACATTTCAATCTGAGTACAAAACGGGAGCGATCTACATGCATCATGTAGGCAGTAGAAGACACTGACAATCACGGAAAGTAAACAAAAATGCTTGCAATATGAAATCCCACGAGCAAATCTGGAATGGTACCAGGTGCTCCCGAAGGGTAAGACTTTTTGCTTCGGTGAGTAAATCCGGTAAATATTAATCCACTAAGACTTGTCTCGTCTGTGAGATAAAGACTTACTACTGATCAACCAAATTGTAATGGCGACCAAAAAATTTGTAGTGATGAAACACACCCTTGACTAAGATGCTTATTTCGCCCTATACAAATCGCAGTACATGAAGACATATTAGCAAGATAGTTAACAGTGCATATAAACAATATTTAAATACACAAATGTAGTAGCTATACATTATGAAGAGTTTATTTCAGGTACTCCCTATGGCCAGATGCCGGTATTGTTTGTAGACAAAAGTCAAATCAATCAATCAGGAGCTATTTGTCGATATCTTGCAAGAGAATTCGGTGAGTTGGCTAGAACTCTTTAATTTGCATTCGATATTACTTCCATCATCTGAATTTTTCAGATCATGAAATAAAATCATCTCACATCGAAATCATACATTCAGATGTATAACTACATTATATTTGATTATTTTTCATTTGTTCACTTGCTACATAAAAGTGAAAAAAACAAACAACAAACAAAATCGAGAAAAAGGTGTGGTTATTATATAATTATAAAAATTGAATATTTCATTATGTCAAAGTTTTCATATGTCAAACAATACATTCGTTGGTGTTTGTCTTGTCTTGTTAATTTGTATATATGTGTGTATGTGTGTGTGTGTGTTTCATTGGTGTCACTACTCTTACTGTATTCAGGTTATCATTTAAAAAAAATTGTACGTGGATCCTATGATAATTTCTTTGTGTGATTTTTAATCAAAGGTTTATATGGGAAGAACAATATGGAATCAACAAAGTGTGACATTATTATAGAAACAGCAAATGATGTCTTCAATGAGTTAGCGCGAAAAATTTGGTTTCCAGCTGACGAAAACAAAAAGGTAGGAATATAAGAAATCTCAAACAACTTTAGCTATGAATGAGAAAGTGCAAAATTGTAGATAAAATCGTCTTCATTTAGACAGAACCGTAATATGATAGTTTGAATATTTTGCAGACGGAAGCTGAAGAGGCATTCAAGACGGCAACGGTACCTAAATTCTTGGATTATCTTACAAAGATCTTGAAAGATAATGGCGGCAAGTTCACAGTCGGATCTGAGGTAGCTTTCCAAACACATTATTGTTTTTTTTTGTACAGTGTATAAATGTACCAAACTAAAGTACAAATGTGATCTAAAATTAAATAATTTCATTTGAATTTGTAACAAACTTTCTGATTGGCTATATCTCTTTGAGCAAAATAAGTTTTTTAAGTATTTTTGATTTTTACTAGATTATGTGAGCATAACTTGGTCAAACATTAAAAGCAGTCCTTATAATTTAATTTTTGATCGGTTAAAGTCAAAATTAAGATTTGTCCTTCGTCCAAGCTCAGTAGCGGATCTAGAGGCTGATGCAGGGATTTGGCACCCGCTTTTAATTGAAAAAAATTGTCATTTCCTTTTGTAAAATTGACAAAAAATGGCAAATAATGTACTTGCACCCCCTTTTTTATGAGGAACCCCGCCTGGCACCCCTCACTTACGAAGTGTCTGGATCTGAAACCTTATTTAGTTTGACATTATTTGAATAATGGACTACAGGCCAATCGACTTTAATAACGTCACAGTACCTAGTTAGTTTTACGGAAATAGCATATCTTGTCCAGATGAGAAATAAACAATCAAATTAAGGAGGTAGACCTAGGGTAAGGGACATGAGTCTTGAAATCAGTGAAAACTTGTATCACATTCAATTTCACCAAAGCCTATCAAGCTTTCGTTTGAAACAGAATGAAATCAGTCCAAGTTAATTTGATGCTTACAAGAAATTGATGTAAAATGCTGAATACAAACGTTCCATTGATTTCTAAGAGGTGTGTCCCTTACTCTAGGTCTACCTCCTTAATTTTTTGTATATAATTTGCTTTGGTACTGTGACGTCATTAACTCGATCGGTCCGCAATCAGCGATTCAAATAATCCCAAACAAATAACGTTTTGATTACGAACACATTCTTAATATGGAGATTAGAATCCATTGGAAAGAAAATTACAAGAAATATTTCAGAATTTTTGACAGGTTATATGAAAAAAAAACATGGTTTGGGCGAGTTTACACTTTTTATACAATACGTGTGTAAACTGTGGCAAACGATTTTATTTCAAACAACGGTAACCAGTTAAAAAAATATAAATATTCCATAAGAAAATTAAGTATTACGTAAGTTTCATTTAATTTGATTGATTTTATTAATTTATACGTTTGCAGATGTATAATTTGGTTTTTATGTGTCTTCAGAAATTATTAATATCAGTAAAAAGAAATTTTATTCTGCAAATGTTTGCATTTTCAATCAGCATGTTAAGATAACATGATTGTAAAGCTGTTTCTTAAAACTGGAAAGGTCCCACGAGAGGGGGTAGAAAAATAACCTAGACTTTTATGTTCCGTAATCGTTTCTTTCATGGTCCAGTAACAGTTGTGAATTCGAATTCAGTTTAAAGCTATTCAATAAGATGATCAGTATATCGTTAAAAACACACCAAGATCATCAGGGGCGGATCATAAAAGTCAGGTAAATTCTACTCTGCAAGTTATTTCTCAACTAAAACGTCTCGAATTTGGTATCATCCGATAGATAATTTTATTTTCTATATAAATCAAATACGAAAAACTAATTTTCAAGAAAGGATTTTCAAAAAAAATGTAAAAATATTACTCATACCCCAGGAAACTGGTCACAGTATCAAACAAAATTCTCATTCACAGCATACTGACAGTGTAAAACTCATACTTTAAGCATTCATATTTAAAATAAAGATGTACCAAACATATCTAATCAATTCAGATATACCAAATAAACCATTTTTTACTGATGTATAAACACTCTAGGGGTTTTAACGTTGCAATACATGTCATTTTTTTCGGGTAGGTAGGGGTACATTTTATGCAATTTATCCCAAAACCGTAAGTGTTATTGCAACTATTTTGGTACCATTGTAAAGCTGAGACATAGGGCTACATGATGATAAATGGATATGTATGTTTACTTCGTTTTAAAAAAAGAAGACATTCGTAGAATCAAAATACTCAAAACATGGATTTTTGCCTCAACGAGGTAAAAAAAGTAGCCGAAAAACACAAAAAATGTTTCAGTTAAGTTTTTGGCGACAAAAATATTCTTAAATGAGAGGTACAAGCGTACCTGAAAATCAAGTTTTGGTTGGGGGGGGGGGTATCTCAGTCCACGTACTAATACTACTTTATGTAAGAATGGGTCAAAAGTGACTTATTTCGGAAATGACGTAAACAATTTAGAAGTTATCCTTTTAACCTTTTTTGTTATATTACGTCTCTCGTTGCACGCGACTTGAGTGATATATTTAGCGACGAATGATCAACTGACAACGTTACACTCTACACGTTGACCTACTCCCAGATAGTTAGAGTGGGGAAACGCTCTCGGATACACATGGGGTCTGGGAGTAGGCCAGAGCGTCAACAGAACAGCCCAGCCGCTAGTAGGACATACTCTGACTGAATTCTTCGGTCAGGTATCCCGAAGGCTTGGCTCCGCTACCTCCAAGTACTAACAGACATATATTAATAGAATCCCCGTAAGAGCCGGTCGTGCGAGATCCGTAAGGATAGTCAAGACCGTAAAAATCCTCAATCACCATCAACTGACAACTTCAAATATTATTTGAATACGAATAACCCCGTCTGTCATATAAATTCTATTACACTTCTTGTATTTATTCCATTCCAAAACTGCAACAACATTCTAT